>OX387646.1:10262574-15062574 GCA_947568875.1 Fissipunctia ypsillon
GCTGAACCTTAGAACAGCTTTAAAAGGTTCACTATGGAAACGCTCATCGCTTCTCGCTACGCTAATCACCACAACCTCACCCAATCACAGAACAAGCGATGCACGTATTACAGACGTGCAAAGTTTTAAGTCAGACAAGAACTCGTGTTCATTAAGAACAAAACTAGAATTTAATTCATGTTACAATTTAAACGGACTCAAATGCACGTAGACTAGTTAGTAGGTATCTACTATGTTAATTTTGGAAATAGATAAGAAAGGCTCATTATTATTTTAGAGATGGTATGTTAACCACACGATGCTTATAGTACCTATGCTGTCATTGACAGCTACAAGTATAATGGTGGAGGCGCCACATCGGTGTCAAAGAAGTACCCATCAAGTTACATGAATTATTCAAAATAAGAATATCAGACGTCTGCTTATGGTATCCATATAACACGTAACATAACATCACAGGTTAGACAGAGGTGTACCTATAGTACACCCGCATTTTACCAGCCTTGTTTAATTCCCATGTAATAGGGGGCGAGCATATTGTCATCAACCGGGCACATGTCCAGACTCTGAGCAGATTCTCAGGACACAAAATGGTATTAAAATGAAAATGGTAATGATCCAGTATTTCAGTGAGAATTTGTTGAATAACTTTATTTTTCCTTTATTAATAAGAACTACCTTGACTGTCTCATTGGTCTAGTGGTCGCAAGCGCTACTGCTGAGCATGAGGTCCTGGGTTCGATTCCCAGGTCAGGCAAAGTGTTATTGGGTATTTCTATCTGGAATTTCTCAGTAGCAGCCCGGAGTCTGGATTTGTGCCCGGTAGATGGCAATAGGCTCGCCCCCTATTATATGGGACTTAAACATAACTGGCGAAATGTGGGTGAACTATAGGTACCTACACCTCTGCCTAACCCTTCGGGAAAACAAGGCGTGATGTTATGTTTTATGTTATGTAATAAGAACTAAAGTTCTTTATAATTTATTACAATCTAGCCTAATAGACTTATAAGCAATTTAACTCTAGCTTATTTTTTTACTTGATAGATTATGTTATAAGAATAGTGTCCGTTTGCACTTTAACACGATTCTTAGCACTTTCTTAAGGTCTGATAAACAAAAACACTTTGCGCATGTGTTACATGTAAAGCACATAATTGTTACTATTATTCATTCACTATTTATTCACTACACTAACTTAAATGGTTTAGTTCTCTTTAGCCTACGCACATGCCCGTGTTCTAGCAGCAGCTGAATTGCCTCGACACTGACATGTCGGTGGATTCTATGTTCGTGGGCTTCAGCAAGTTTTTGGAGATCGTTATTTCTAATGTACCATGGTGCACAGTATCCCTGAGCACTTTATTTGGAATTGCTGGATTATTTTAACGTTGCTTCGTTTAGTACAGCCCCAAAGTTGGATGCCATGAATCCAAATTGGCATAAGAATTTGCTTGTATAATATAATTTTATTATGTATGAAAGAAAGTCCAGATGGAAAAACCCAATAACACTTTGCCCGACTGGGGGATAGAACCCAGGATCATGCTCAGCAGTAGCGATTGCGACTACTAGACCAACGAGGCAGTATTTATATACTTTGTAGAATTATTTTTTAGGGATACCTACTCTTACACTTCCCTTCCCTTTCCTTTCCTTCTCTTACTCTTCTTCTTTCTAGCTCAAACTTTTGTGTCTCTCTATAATCAATTAGCTCTCTCCCGCAACAAATTCATTCCATAATTGATATATAACACTTTGAAAACAAGTAAAAAAAGTATACATTCAATTTCATATCATAGGGGAACTTTAACAACAAATCTGATAAGGAATGTCTTCAGAACAATGACGAAGCAAAACAAACAATTCTTTCATAAAACAGAATACGTGTCTGAGTTGTCACGGCAAAAAAGCTTATGAAACTGTCTTAAGTTGGCAACACTGGGGAAAGTTTTCAAGACGTATCCGTTTTTCCTCCCCTCGGTTAAAACAATTGTTGTCTTACAAGAAACGCTTTGAAAACTATCACAAAACACTTAGGTACTAAAAGAAAATTATTTGGAAGTTTTAAATATGTATTTTTTTAATAAAAAGACATACAGTGTGTACCTATTTATTTAAAAACACAAAATAACAAGGGCTCTAATATGAATGAATTAAACAAACGCACAAAACAACACCCTATTTTTGTGTGTGCAAACATATAAATATGCATTAGATAAATATCAGAGGTCTGCCCAGAAATGGCCCAGGCAGCCTCCAATTAATTTCGTAAGTCTAAACTCTTTTATTAAATTACAAAATCTGCTCAACCCATGGGCTTGCGATATGTCAATTTCATAATTAAAATGCATTTGACCGTGTAGGGAGGGCCCGCGAGATTATGAGAGTACGCAAATTGAATATTCCGGGTGAAAAGTGAACCCGAAAATATAAATGAAGTCATCGAGAAATTTCGTCAAACATAATTAAAAAGGTCCGTTATGAATAATTTAATCTCATACTGTTTTGTGTTATTAATTTGATGAAGCCTTAATTTAAGCGAGTGTTTGATTGCGAAAACGTTTCTGGGTATATTTATTTTTATCATACAAAAATGTGAGCATTTTTTTTTTCATTTATTTAAAACTACCGACCTGCCCTGTTGCGCACGGTTTATACGACTTGACAAAACATCGAGATTTCTTAATTACATGTAAGTTTATTATTAATGTATTATGCTACACCCATGCCTACCCCCATGGGAAGAAGGCGTGAGTTTATGTATGTATGTATGTGTATTATGCTACACATGAACCTACGGGAATATATTTTCTAAATAATAGTGAAAACCACCTCAAAATCCGTTGCATAGTTTAGAAGTACAACGCGGTCATACAGACGAACACGAAAAACGACTTTAATCTATACAAATAAAATAAAATTTAAGTGTCAGTTTGAATTGTCAAAATAACAGCTTTTTTACTAAATGCATATGACCTATACACGATACGTATAACGAAAAAGCTATTTTAAATTTTTTGTCTGTCTGTCTGTTGCGCTTATCTCCGAAACGGCTGGACCGATTTAGACGCAGATAGCTGATGTTATAAGGAACAACTTAGGCTACTTTTATTTTAGAAAAAGAATTAAGGTTCCGCGCAAAAAAATTAAGAAGTATATTGACATCCACGCGGGCGAAGCCGCGGGAAAATGTTAGTTTATAATAATGATGTATAGATAGATGAATAGTAAATTATAGTACCTTTATAATGACTTATCTATTTATGTTCGTACACAAACGAAGCAAGTTGAATTCACCGAGTGCAAGCTGTCTGCGAATATCTGTGAGGTTGCATTTTAGGAACAATGCCTGTTCAAAGTAACAGACATTTCAACAGCAATGACTCAGCTACTATGCATGTAACTTAAAACTATAAACTGTTTTATAATGTTTCCTATACAAAGTTATTACACCGAACTTAATTGATAGATCATAACTTGACGTGTCAAAACGCAATGCCCTCAGGTCAATTCCACTGTTCTTTATCTATAAGGCCCCCTACATACCACGCGCGTTAGTCAACTGGCCATGATTGAAATCACCTGACACATTCGCATTTAATCAGTTTTTGTGTGATTTCGCTTTACTCATTTGGAGTTCCCGTTTCGAAATTATCAAGGGGTGAATCAGTGCAGGTGCATGTTCTTAAGGGGGAAGCACTAAGGTTGCCCGCGAAATTCAAATTTTCTTACGATTTTTGCGATTTGCAGCTCGGTGTCTAGGTGTATGTTGATCAAAGTATGATACGCGACCGTAACAAATATGTATTTATAGAATTATAATATTAGAATTAGTAATACAATTCCTTAAGTTAGTATAATCCTGAAATGTTAAGATTTCATAAAAAAAGTCATTCAATAGACTTACTTGGTCTTAGAGAGTTGTATTGATGACTTTAATGATTATAATTCTGTAAACTCATATTTGTTACGGTCGCGAATCATATTTCAATCAACATACATCCTAATACTGATCTGCAAATTTCAAAAAACGTAAGAAAATTTGAATTTCGCGGGCAACCCTGGCGCTTTCACCTTAAGCCCCCAAGATACAGGCGCTGCCTAATTTGGGGATCACTGTTCAGATAGCTATGTTAAAATATTCTAAATAGTTACAGTAAGCATAGGTACATTATAAAATTATGTATTTTAAAAAAAATATTTTGTAACAATGGACCAATAAAAAGTATTCTCTCGAAAAGAAAGAACATTTTTTTTCCATAATCTATACATACAAATAAATAAAATTGAAGTATCTGTTCGTAATGTCAAAATAACCACTTTTTATTAAATGCATATGAAAGTATATACGGCAATTATAACAAAAAAAACTATTTTTAACAATTTCAGCTAATTTCCGAAACAGCTGGATCGATTTTGACGGGACTTTCACTGGCAGATAGCTGATGTTACAGTGAGTAACTTAAGCTAGTTTTGTTATAGAAAAAATATTTAGAGTTAAAACCCATGAAATAGTGAACAAAAAGTCGAATTTGATTAATTATTTTTTGCATTTGGTAGCCCAATTCTCGAGAATAGTTATAGGCTATTTAACATCACGCTATGGCCCTTAGGAGCCGAGCAAAAAGAAAAAAGTCAGAAAGAACACTAAGCGAAAACGAAGTAAAAGCGCGGGCGAGCGGTGCAACGCGGCGGATCGGGAGGGACCAGGAAGTTTTACTAAAATCTGGCTGTTATTTTAGTATATTGTGTATCTTACGACTTCCACGCGAACGAAGTCGCAGGGCATAGCTAATCAGTTTATAAAATTGATGCATAAAAACTTAATTAGCTTCATGTTATGGAAGAAGTTAACAAAATTAGATAAACACCAATTTGTTAGTATTTTATTATTCATCACTGAAGCTTTAAAACCAGCTCAAGCTAATCTAGCAATGAGAAGAAAAAATACTCTTAGGTTTTAGAATTTATACAAGGTTTTCTGTTTGAATATTTTTAGTTTTATACAGCTCATACCGGACCTAAACCTAACCTTTATTTAAGAAACAGGTAACTGCTAAAACAATAGAAAAGTGAAAGACGCTTGGCCTTTTATCTAACAACCAATCATCCAACTATCCTCGTTTACAGACAGCCTAACACGACTCTTATCACTCGTTCCGGCAAGTTACTGAGATGTCAAAGGGACTAGACAGACATTCAATCAGCGATAACGATGATGAAAAGTTAAAAGTGTTTGGGACTAATTTATACTACCTAAAAGCTTATGTCAGTCCCGTTGAAAGTCATTGTAGAAAGACGAAACGCTAAGGAAAGTGACGGCCAGTTGTCATGCCTCTAAAATCTCCTAAAACAATTGAAAAGTCCAGCAGTAAATCTCCAAACTATCTTCGTGTATAGCTAGCCTAATGTCAGATCACTCGTTCCGCCAAGTTCGCGTGCATGATCAAGTGACCTTCATAATGCCGGATCAGAAAGCCAGCACTCGTTTCCCTATTAAATTTATTTATAATTATTTTCTTTGTCCACTATTGTCGAATCAATCATAAGTTAAGATGTGGACTGAATGTCGCACAGTTATTAATTTCGAGATAATATGTCGACAATTCAATTTTAGTAATCGACCTAGTTGTATTGACATACTTTTATTTTAATTGTTGACCTTTCTAGCTTTAGTCGTAAAAGTTAATTTCGATATGGTTAATAGTGTTATTTGTTAATGTATATAAAACATAAACTATTCTATAATCAACTGACAGCGCTCCGCGGTTTTACCCGCTTAAGTCTCGATCCCGTAAGGATATCGAGATAAAAAATATCTTATGTGGTAATCTAGGTTATAAACTGTCTGTGTGCCAAATTTCATCGAAATCCATTCAGTAGCTTTTGCGTGAAAGAGTAACAAACATCCATACATCCATCCTCGCAAACTTTCGCATTTATAATATATCATATTAGTAGGAAGTAAGACAGGAAGTAGGATTATTTTGCATACATTTCCTGGCCTTTTTTGCTTATATACAAGATGTAACATAAATAATGCACAACCTCTTAAGGGATCATTGTACTCATCATTATGAACAACTTTTGCTATTGGAAAAAATTAGCTGTTCCCTACATTTCGACGAGTTATACGAACATAAATGTAGAGAGCAGCTGATTTTTTTTTCGCGATTTCAGGTTTGGTCCCATAGTAAAAGTTGTTCATAATGATGAATACACCCCTTAAGAGGTTATGCGTTAATTATGTTACATTGTTGAATAAAGGATTTCACCCATTTTGTTCGACGATTTGGGATAAAAGAAAAGTCGGCGGCCAGGAATTAATTACATTTCAGTTGAATGGTGGCAGTAGTAGAAACATTTATTTGTATGGCGACAACGCTGTAATGAATATCTAATTTGTCACCACAGTACGTTTCACGTCGCCGACGTTCTAATTCTTACCTGATATATATGTATGAACCCAAATAGTTCTCGACTTTGATGCCTTAGTAAAAAGTAATGCGTTCTATGTGTACTTTTGAATTAAGTAAAATTCTTATTGATGACCGCCAAACAAAAAAAAACAATACCCCAGAATGGGTGATCTCCTTAGCCTATGATGTGTCGTGTGTTAATCTTTTGTTATAAATTTATTACTACAGTAACTCATCACTTTAAGGTACACAAAGGTAGCCCGCGAAATTCTAATTTTCTTGGGTTTTTGCAATTTTCGCAATCGCGACTAGATATAAAAATTGTGTATTTACGCAATAAAATTACAACCATAAGAATTATCAATACATCTCTCAAATTACATTTGTTCTAGAATGTCATACAAATCATGACATTTTAAAAGTCGCGAATCATATTTTGTTCAGGACACAACCGCGAAGGCAGTGGCCTTGCAAATTGCAAAAAACGCAAGAAAATTTGAATTTCGCGGGCTACCTTTGCAGATCCACCGTAATGAACATATATTATTAAATAAAACTTGTTTGCGGAAGTCAGAATACGAAACAAACAAAATTATGATTATTTTATGAACTGAATTAACGTAGTTAATCTCAGTGTTTTTAATATTAATTATTGTTTTTATAAATAATCACAGTTTTCGAATGTTAATGTTACTGTTATTATATTCTTACATGTTTACTTTAAATTATCTTAGGGCTAAATCGACGTAACGGATTGCTTTTGTCATGCTTACCAATCTTGCATTAGTCTGTATCACGACTAATTTGACTACCTATTATTATACATACAGTGTAATTAAAAAACACTATTAATATACTGCTGTACAATACTAATTACAATTACATTCTCCATTGTTATTCATATTATGTACGTATTAGTAGATAACTATCTACTTATAACGGCAGTGCAAACATGCGGATTATTGTGCAACGCAAGGTAAAAAATAAAACAGATAAAAATTTATTCGTTTATTTTTATAAATTATAAATAACATGGGCTCTAATCACGACTTCATTCACAACACTTAAATAATACAAATTCTTATTTTTTCAGCTCACATAATATACAATAATATACATGCCTAATACACCAGCAATTTATTTTTATATACATACTTACAACAAAACTGATATCCCATTTTCCCACTAAGGTCCGGCCAAAAATAATAACCCATCTTGTGGGATACAGTCAGTTGGGAACAACTCATGCAAAAACTACCCATGCAATTAAATTATACTACAGCAAGATTTAACAAAAAATAATTTACAATCAATATGATATTCTCCAATTTCAATTCGATTGTTCTTGGTAGAATAACATATTAAATAGTTACATTTATGTGTACAAACTTGTAACACGAGATTAGAAAATATGTAACTTCCCTATATTGTTAGTTTTACCTTTACGCCAGTCTTCGTCATTTGACGACATTCTCTACTTATATAAATTTACTAATTTTAAGATTTTATATAATTTCGATTTCCTGCAAAAATCGCAATCATAACCTATACAACTAAGATTTTCAGCCACCATTTTGTTAGTAAACCTTTAAAAATTTTGCATAATTATAAAGCCAAACTATGTATTGTTCTAAATTTGAAATTTAAGAAGAAATAGAGTCCTGTTTGACTATTCTTTGACAAAAATTGTCGAACAAGGGTCTATTTCCCAAGCATAAATGCCCAAAAAAATTGTCCATTGTACAAACAAAAAATATGTTTTTCTACAAACCTCGTGTTACAATTTGTATTTTTATATTAGTGCTAACTACGTATGACTAGAGGGTAATCATCGGCCGTAGGTTTTACCTTGCGAGCCGGGGGGTACAAAGCCGTAGCCTGAAGCTCCTACGACCACGCCGCTGGTCTGCGAGGGGTCACCGCTCGGGGAAGGAGGGAACAGCACTGGACCTGGAATGGTTAACATATTGTGTTATTGGTTATCTTTTGGAAACATGTTAAATTTTTGAAAATGGATTTTAAGACTATTTTGTAGTGTCGGGGGGCAACGTTAAACGAAAATATACATTTACATAACTACCAAGTTGAATTGAGACAGGCAAAATTCGCTAAAGGAAATAATGCTAAAAACCGGTCATGAAAACTTTTTTCAAGATAAATAACCTCAATTCAACCTCAACATCCAAATCATTCTCAGAATTAAAATGAAACCGAACAAAGGAACGTTTATTTTTGATCATACCAGACGAAGCGATTATAATCAATCTGTCAGTTCAAAGATCAACTAACTAAAATTTGTCAGCAGTCTGACAAAAGTTAAATCTTTAATCGTTAATCAATTGTCAAGATTTAATCAATGAGGTAAATCGTGAATTTGACAATGAAAAAAATAGAACATTGACACTTTTGTTATCTACTTGTTAACTGAAGGACAATAATGACCTTTGGGCAAAATAGAAGGGGGGAGGCACGCAAATGCGCACACGAAAATTCTGGGTTATTTTAAAACAATTATTTATGAATCGCTTCATTGGTTTAGTGGTTAGCTCAGTTTTGGTGGGTTTGATAGACAAGGAAGAGCAAAAAGTTTAATTGGATTGAGCAAAACTATAGTATTTTACTTGACATTGGGAACATGAACTAAAGATTGTCATAGGCTGGCTACCTCCAGCTAGGGTTGCGGGATGTTCGAAAGAGTTACCGTGGCCCCGACACAGGAAACAGAAGGAACACGGGTGGGTTTTAGTCAGTAAAACTCTGACACGCCCTCCCGCTCCGCCCAGAGCGGGAGAAGTCATTTGATGATTTCCCATCCACAAAAAAAAAAAAAGGCTGGCTGCCTACTAAACTTGGTTTCATTACTTGCAAGTTGAGCCTTCAAACTAAACATCGCTAACAATCCACACGGTGATGATAGAATGTATGATGATAGCTATTTTAAAATATTATTTAACAAATCACTATAGATCTATGATAGGGTACTATCTCCTGCCTTCAAATCGCATTGCAAGCTTTCAATTGTAGCATTCTTTGTCTACTGGGTGTGACAGTCTTTAAGATAAATTATAATAAAGTACTTGATTATGAAACTTGTTTAGGGGACTCACAAATATGTACTAAAATTAGCAAACTTGCTAATTGTTAATATTTGGTTTAAAATTCAGAAGACTTCAAGTGATTATTTTTTAATTATTGGGTTCGGGAAATTACCTACAGGTTATAAACACTTTTATAAGAGAACACTTCCCTTTTTAGGAAAGAACTATGATGAACGATCTCCAGATAGATTGAAAAGATACGAGACCCACAATCTAGTCTATTGTCGACGATTGCTTCAGATTTTACCTCACAGATCTGAGCCAGATAACACAAGATAATAAAATTAAGCTGCTAGAAACAAAGTCTCAATAAAGGCTAGATCCTAGATATACCATAGACTAGTTTAAAACACTAGATAAACACCCTTTCCCTCTTAACATAGACAAAATGCTTTACTACATTTTCATGCCGATATTATCTACTAAAGTACTCAATCAGACGTAATTCAATATAGCGGAATAAACTTTGTTTATACTTTGACACTATAATGAAGATTTGCTGCCAATAATTTTATCAGTAATTGAGATATTATGCAATTACGTCGTATTATGTAAAACGAACCGGATTAAGATTGTATTCGATTACGATGAGATTTTCACATTTCTGTAAATAACCATAAATTCATGTGTCGTTAAAATGCGTCACTTTATAATTGATATTTTGTATCTTTACTTCAACATTCTTTCCTTATATCGTAAAGACCACACAGAAAGCACAACGTGCTTGAATCAAACCTAGGACTGATGGTCAGAAGTCGCGCTTGCGACCACTGGACCAATTATATTTGCTGTCTTTCCATAATAAAACAACATCACGCCTATATTCCACGAAGGGTTAGCCAGAGGTGTACCTAACAGTAGGTACACCCACATTTTACCGTTGTGTATAAGTCCCATAAAATAGGGGACGAGTCTATTGCCATCAATCGGGCACAAATCCAGACTCCGGGCTGCTACTGAGAAATTCCAGATAGAAACACCCAATAACACTTTGCCCGACCTGGGAATTGAACCCAGGACCTCATGCTCAGCAGTCGTGCCTTCGACCACTAGACCAACTAGTATTTGCCATCAACCGGGCACAAATCCAGACTCCGGGCTGCTAGTGAAAAATTTCTGGTGGAAGAATCCAATAAAACTTTGCTCGACCTGGGAATTGAACCCAGGACCTCATGCACAGTAGTCGTGCTTGTGACCAACTAGTATTTCCACTATATTTATGAAGTTATACCATTCATCCATGCTAAAAGGAACTAATTAGAGATTATGTGCAAGGGCACGACGATTAATCTTACATCCATACTATGCAAGGTTATATTACAAACATATAATCGTCATCACCATCTGACATTCGTCACCCTCATTAGTTCCGCGTTTCCGTATGACTGTCTTATGACAGTTTCCTTAAGAATTCTGTAGACACCTTTACAGAATCTTTTCATTGTGGGAAGGCCGTTATCAAATGTCTCTGGCGCGTTTTTACCCCTTCGGTGTGCTGTTGCTGAGCGTGGGGTCCTGGGTTCAATCCCCCGCGGAGTTGGTATTATGTTATATAATATAATATACTATACTATACTATTTTATCTGCCTATTATTCTATCCCACTCCTGGGCAGAGATCCCTCCCCTCACACGATCACGTCCAATTACCCAAAAAAAAAAAAATTATGAATAACAGTGATAGCAGATTCAATTCCTTAGGCCCTCCGCCTTTTAAATTGGGCTGTAGAGTATTTAAATAGCTTAATTTCTTAACCAAAGTTTTTTATAAGGATAAAAACTTTCTCAATGGGACCAGCATCGTAATCGCGAAAAAATAATCAGCCGTCCCATACATTTGGGTCGACTAGGTACTGAAGTTTTGCATGAGACAGTTGATTATTTTCTCGCGATAAGAATGTTGGTCCCATGGAGAAAGTTGTTTAGTTTGATGGTCTGTACAACACCCTTAAATTTGACCACATCTTTCTGATACATGCTGTATACTATGTATAGTGGTGTACCTCTGCTTGAGCCCTTCGAGGAATACAAGCGCGATGTAAAGTTGTGTTCGGTGCCTGATTTAAATAGCATCACTATATAGGAAATGTACAACTCCTTATGCTCGGTATATTCCTTGCTAAAATAAGGAAGCATTAATCATTTCGTCATATGCGTCTGCATTATTTCCTCCAGCACCTATTAAAGCCTCACTCACAATTTTTTTAGGGTTCCATACCTCAAAAGGAAAAAACGGAACCCTTATAAGATCACTTCATTGTCCGTCTGTCAGTCTGTCAAGACCCTTTTTCTCAGGAACGGCTAGAGGTAACAAGTTAAAATAAATATCAAGTTCGTAGGTCTACGGTCCCTTGGAGGTCTATAAAAATCAAGCTACTAAGTCGACGCAATAAAAAAATACGGCCTGTTGGATATTTAAATAATGTAGACTCGCTTTGAGTAATGAATTTTTAATAAACTTCGGTTACAAATATATAAAATTTTGGAATGTTGATCGCACGGTACGTCCGTCGATGACCGAGTCTAGGCGAGCTGTTTTGGGGCGCGGCAGTAGCAAGATCAGCTGTGACCCCGCCGCCCGCGCACCGCGCACCGCCGCTGATTCACTCGCTTAATGCGTGAACACGGCCATTTAAGCGAGATATTTTGATACTCGCAAATAAATCAAAACCTTGGTACTTCCCGTTGACCTAGAATCATGAAATTTGGCGAGAACAAGTAAAGAAAAAAGTCCGAAAATCATTCATTTGTAGTTTTATCACATTTTTTTGCGATTACTAACTTACAATAAAATTACAGTTGGAGAATTGACCGTGACCTACATCGATGTATGGGAGAACATGTTTTTCAAGTACGGAACCCTTCATTGTGCGTGATCCGACACGCACTTGGCCGGTTTATAATATTTCCTCATACCAAGCGTACAACTGTCTTCATTACTATAAACTTAAATGTTTCAATGATATTAATGATAATATGCTAACTTCTAAATTATTTATATTAGGTATCTCTAGGAGATTAATGATGTTATCTATTAATGAGTTCGACGCTCTAAATTAAATCATTTTAGTGTTGTATTTTTAATTTATTTAATTCGTTTTGATAAAAAATCATTAAAGGAAGCCTACAATTTCTGCGCTGTTGAAGCTAATTACTTAATTATTGCATGCACTGCATTAATCTACTGCTGAATCTGATTAACAGTTAGGCAAACTATAAAGACTCCTGCAAATAGGCGCGAGACGCGACGCGACACAAAGGCACCGCGTGTCGCGTCGCGTGTCGCGCCTGTTTGCATGAGCCTATAAGCTACCCTAACCAAAGATAATTACCTACGATAAAAACCCAGATAATTACGCATACCAAAATTAAATCCTTTCAAACTAAAAGTCCTTGATAGACTTGCTAATTAGCGAACAATAAATACGTCCAAATACGTCCTAACATACAATTATTACACAATTGATTTCAAATGTAAATCAGTAGCACGATAAGCTTTCGTTAACCTTAAACTAACTGCTAATTATTTGTACACTAAATTATAAAGCTAAAAACGTTGGTATTGCGGGCACGAAACCAGCGGCGGCCGAGCGATGGCGACTGCGAAGCGACGCGGCGTGGCAGCGACGTAAACAAAAGCATACCAATCGTAAAGTGACGTGCACGAAACGGGCAAGAGCGGCGCGGGGCGATCAAGCGATGCACGGGCGGTGGCGGGGTGGTGGCGACGCGCCAGCGACAGGAACAAACTTGTTTGATTTCGCCGCTTGACGGCCGCTACTTCCTGTTCTAGTGCGACCGCCAGTTTCGTGCCCAGCCCAAAGGCCGCTGCCGGATCGCCCCGCCCCGCGCCTCTCCGCTGTCGCCATCGCTCGGCCGTCGCTGGTTTCGTGCCCGCAGCCTTAGACAAATAAAATAAAGGCGCCGCTCCACAGCAGCCCCCGGCTAAGCTAAGCAGGTGTACTTGGCTTCGCTTTGTATGAAATGTTGGAGGGATTCGTCTACTGCGACCTACGGCCACGCTATGCACAAATGCGTAACTGGTAAACAAATGAATCGCGCTGCTAACGTGGCAAAGGTCTCCGTGCAGATCCCAAGTAGCAGTGGACGCATTGGACGGTCGATGGGAGTCATGCATGGGACTATTATGCCATTATGTGCTACTCAAGGATAAGTTGAATTGTAGATCAAATTATAAGCTGCAGTTTTTTATATATTAGGACGTAATTTCTGCCGTCCTTTAACTAGAAGGCCATTAAGCCTAGAAGGTGGTTTCCGAGAAAATGGCAAAAAACGCGGAAATCGTTGTTTCTTAAAAACTATGATATTCAGCTTAATGATTGTTGGACACATTAATTGATATTCCTTTCTGTTAATTCTAAAGAATTCTTAACTGCCCATAAAGGTTCATATCTCTGGAACTATTTATATTGTAAAAATGTTTCTTACACAGGAAGATAGAGAATTTTGAACTCTATCGCTTTCTATTAAAATGTAAAAATTGACCATTTAAGGGTTAACCGCTTTCTAGTTACAGGACGGCAGATTTATGTAAATCGATTGTTTGTTTGTGGACATAAAGCATAGTTTTAGTGTAGGCGGATAATATTGTAGTAAAACTATTTATAGTTTTGTGCAGGTAAGTGTCGACTTTTTATTTCGTTTTGCAAGGCAGGTTTTCTATAGTTGTTGTTTTTAAACCTTTTTAGTATCGGATATTTCTTTAAATTCGATTCGTTATCGAAAAGTTCTGAACAACAGATGTTTCAAATCTTACTTTCAATGGGATAATAGGATAATATTCTTGCAACTTAATCTGTGTTTTTTATCAAACAATCAATCTGGCTAACCTTTTCCCAACTATGTTGGGGTCGGCTTCCAGTCTAACCGGATGCAGCTGAATACCAGTACTTTACATGGAGCGACTGCCTATCTGACCTCCACAACCCAGTTACTGGGTAACACGATACCCCGATTTGTAAAGAATTGTTTTTTTTTATAAATAGGCATACATATACAAAGAAGCTACTAAAATCAAGGATGAGTTTTAATGTATTCAGATACGCAATTAGCAATTAGGAAGTAAGACTTCTTAATTAAATATATTTATAACCGATAGAAGCCTTCTTAAAATTATAAGTATTAATTATAACATTATTTATTGCAAATAACTTTAATCATAAATGTCTTGATTCAATGGTAATATTCTAGAGTTACGTCGCTATAAATAGACTTCTTAGATGTCTTAATAAATTTTAACTAGGTACTTAATAGTTAGCGTTGATTATATAAAAAAATATCTTTAAATCTTTCAAACTGATTATTATTAGCTATTATTTAAATAATTCTAAAGTCCCAAAACTCAGCTCCTAAATAAATAAACAATAAAAAAATAAATAAATTGTTTATTGTAAGCTAAGCTGGGAAAGCTTACCTAGCACTTCCATATCTACAATTTAGCTTTCATCATGAACCGAAGTTATTGGAGCAAACGTCAAAATCTATCGGAGCTTAGTAGAAAAAAAAATACATCTATCGCCTACGCATTTCATAATCCATTATTATTAAATTAGGTCCCTTAAAAAAACGATCGCTTTAAAATCACAAATGATTGGCCCCTACGGCTATTTCAGTGGCCCACATACATTTACGCAATCAAAGATTGTACACATTATTATAATAATGCAACAAACGCGTAATTAATAGTATCTTATGACGAGACAATAATGTGATGAAATATTAAACTGACATTGAGAACACTATTTTTGGAAACGATTTTTTTTATTTTTCTTCATTGACTGCGTCGTTGGACGCAAGAGCAAAAGGTTCTGGACTCAATTTTCAAGTCGGACAAAGTGTTATTGGGTTTTTCCATTAAAGATGTGCCCGATAGATGAAAATAAGCTCGCTCCCTGTTACATGAGACTTAAACATAACCGGCGAAATGAGGGTGTACTATAGGTATATCTCTGCCTAATATTTCTCTTCTAATGATTTTCCAAAGTGTGAATACCTACCTCATAATTTGGGCCAGAAAATGGTACTTATCTCAACGATCGAGTCGATATAAGCTTCTCAAGAATGGTTATAGCGGTGGTGAAAAGATTAGACATTCAAACATTTTGACATTCAAATAGGCTGGCAGTACCTACTTGTAGACTGCCGGGTAATTTCTTCAGAAACTATCTATCTTAACAATGCTGCAATGTTTTAACAATTATTTTCCGTTCTAGCAAGTCAACATTGTGTATGTATATGAGAATTACGTTATTGTCTTAATTATTATTTCATTGCAACGAAATACTTTAATTTGATAATAGTATAAAAAGAATATTAAACGTCTGCATCGCTAACTTATTACTACTTTATTTTTTTTTCGGAAAAGTGACCTACCGCCTTCTACAATCATTGACTTTGGATAAACATTAAATGCCTCCCTACTGATGCAATATTTACAGCTAATTAATGACTTAATTATCGAAATTACAAATGCAAAAACTAAGGTCACAAAAACTTAAATACGCAACCGAAATTCATACTTGGCCTCTTTCTGGATCTGATACCTACAAATAATTAATTAAAATTATACATGAGTCTCTTTCCCTCACCTTTCATATCCTATTGCCAATTAATCTATGTGGGTGGTCGTTGACGTTTGTATACAGAATGCAGCCAAAATATTGGAAAACCCTTTTAAAAAACTTTGATTAAGAAATTAAGCTAAATACCATCCAGCCCAATTTAAAAGGCCGAAGGAATGGAATCTGTTATCATTGTTACTAATTTAATTATCTTTTTGGGTAATTGGCTGTAATCGTGTGAGGGGAGGGATCCATGCCCAGAAGTGGAACAGAATAATAGGCTGTTAAAATAGTAAAACAAATAGATTGATACCTATACTTATCATTCGAAATGATAAATATTTTTTACAATAAAAAACAAGTGTATTGAATAGGTTATTAAACTAAACCTCAACAGCTGACTAATGATTATCCTCTATAATTACACAATTCCCTGTAGGTAATAATATATGTACGTGTGTATAATTTACTTCCGAGATACATACTTAATGATAAATGTTATTATCTTTCCATTGTATTTACAGCACGCGACATAAACGTTCGTTGCGAAATATTTGTCCTTAGGAGAGCTAAGGTACTATTGTAAAGTAGGATGTCAGTTCTGATACTAAATAGCTTGTGTATTACAAATGTTTGTGAGTCATGGTTTCCCTTTGTGTGGTTACAAAAGACTTTAGGTACAGTTAAAAGAAATCGAAGAGCCAAGAATTGGTTTTTATAGATAGTAATGATAGAAGACTCGAACTTCGTCATGTTTAAATAGGCAAATTAAAAAAAAAACGGCTTCTAAATACGAAACAAATTCTCAAAAAAAAAATAAACAAAGAGTAATTTTTATTCTACAGCTATTACAGACAATTACTACCAAAAACAAGGATCTTAATTACTATTTAGGTACCTACTCCAAAATAATCTAACTACGCATAAATCTATTAACATCTAAAAAACGTCACGCAACGAGAATCATGCTCTAATTGCAAAACGAAACATCGCCATGACATTGAAACAATGAAACAGACCGCGTGAATGTATTAGCAAATACTAAGCTAATCGTGACTGTAACACGAAACAATTAAATTAACCACACTTACTTGATATTATCTGGTTTATTTTCAAATGAATTGTAATTAAAATTCTAGACGAAACCACGTTCTAGTACTAGATGATGGCAATCGATGTTATTAATGAGGATTTGAAGGATATCATCTTGCTTCGAAACGTTGTTAAAACATATTCCGATTTGCAGCTCGGCTTCTGTCAAAATCAGTCAAAGTTTCGATGAAAAAGTCCTTGAGTGGAGACCGAATTGGCCAACGTGAGATACGGGACGCAAAACACGATTTAACTGAAGTGGTTGGGGTAGACAAGATGCGAAAGGCAGAGGACCGATGATTGTAGACCAATATGGATGAGGCCATCAGTGGAATGCTTTAGACACAGTTGGCCTAGCTTGAGAAATTACCATTATCATGAAGAATGAAGAATCATAGTATGAAGTTTCCAACCAGATATGAATAAATAAATAAATCTTTATTGATACAAAAATCTTTGACATTGCTTAAGACTAGGATACATAACTTGGTTAACTAAAGGTCATACGGATAAGGTAAACCCTGACTCCTAAACTAGAAGATCCTGTGACTTAGGAGTCAGAAAAAAAAGGGATGATCAAGGAACCGAGAGAGTAAAAGCAACTACATACTTGGTACCTGGTACATGCTACGTACTTGGTGTTATCCGCTTATTGCAAATCAGTTTCTTTTCAGCACTAAGCTTTATATATTCATTAAATTTGAATATGAACTTTTCAAACACCTCTAAATACTCACTAAAATAAATGGGATGTCCAACATTGATATCTTTATGAGGCACCTGGTATTTATAGAATTCGTTCTAAATCACACAGTAAATTCCAAAAGTTATTACATTTATATTACCAATCGACATCTTTACGCAATCGTATAAAATATACAAATCGACAAATAAACAGAGTTTCTAAAATGTAAATTTTATGCTTGTCGCGTGATTAGTTAATTAAATCGAGTCTATTTGAATATGGAAGTAGAAGAAAAACAGTGTACGCAACTTTACGGAGGAAAAACAAGTCATTATGGAAGTCGTTTAGTAATAGGTAAATGATCCGTTACCGGGCTTACAATTGTGTTTGTATGGACTCCTAGTACCTACATCTTAGGTATAGGTATACATATTTGCAACCTACCTACACTATAAAAGGTAAATGTTCTTAAGCCGTTTTGAGGGTGAAGATTGCAATGAGAACTTGGTAACCAATGCCAGAAGTTATAAAACTCGAGCAATTGAGAATTTGAGAAAACCCATTCAATTGATATGGTGACTCACTATACTTTAACAGGTAGGCAGATGTGAAAACTCATTTTAAAAATCCTAAAACATTTCAGCTGATATACAAAATGAACCCAACCAAAACATGCCCACCAAAAATCATACACACACAAACTTTATTTATTTAGGAACACAAGCTGTAGCCATAATTAATTCCGAGTGAGGGATGCGTTTGTCAAACGCGGGCTTGCAAAATGTCCTCGGTTTTTGCTCGACGGAGCATGATTCTGTCATTAGGACCCTTCTAAGACCGTGTCACACTGCGGTTACGGACGTTAAAATTGAACGGAAAATATGCCATGGCTAGATGACCAACGAGAGCATGTATGGCTTAATTTGTCTCGTTATAATGGACAAGTGGTGTTAAATTGCTGGCTTTATTATCTTCGTCTTGAGCTATTGGCTTGGAAAATCGGTGTGGACGCGTGTATGGCCAAATTTTGTTTAACATTTAATTATTTACACTAAATTCTTTCACACAAATACAGACGCCCGAGCTCTTTGATTCTAAACCCTACAGCAAATCTTCCCTTCAAACTTTACTAAAAAAATATCAAATCGACATGTCATTTTTCAGGTCGGTTCCATAGCCTATCTATCGACGATAAAATCAATTATACCAAAGAGTCTCTAAGCAAAGGATTTTGCAGAGAAATAATCTTGCTTACTCAATACCTCAAATTACGTGACTCTACGTGTAAATAAATTTCTAATTTTATGTAATGTTTTATGCCTAACCATTTAGCACATAAGCGTTACATTTACTTATTAACGTTTAACAACACTTTGTCTGAAACAAAGTTTGACAACAAACACTTGTGACAACGGTATGTGTCGTTGTTTCTAACATAAACAAGTTAAATCATGTATGTATTACAAAGTTGGGATGAAGGCCTGACTTTGTCCCACATTTTCTGTCATTTACATAACTCCAGTGACTTCTAACTTCACACGAAGCAAGTAACCAGTAACAGATGCTAAATAAACAATATCGCTAAACTAATTGTCGCGTAAAATAACACAGCAATGTTTAAAATCTAATTGGCAAGATAAAATATTACCAAGAGAAGAAAAAATTTAAAGACAATGCGAAAATTATGAGTCTGTCGGTCATTAAACTCATTCACAATCATGAGCCCGCGCTTTTCACACAGCAAATGAAATATCACTCAGAATAAAACAAACAAAAAACATTACCTTTTTGGAATGCATTTTGCAAATTAAAAGAAAAAACATTTAAAATATTCTGTGATGTTCCAAAAGTTATGTGTTCTTAAATTTAAAATATTGAAAACCATACCAAAAATAAAGAAGAAAACTATGATTAATTTGATGATGATAAGGTGATCGATATTTTGTACGACAATAATATAAATTTCTTTGACTACAGCGTTTACAAGACGCCCTTGTAAAATAAAGACTGGCTACAAAAGTATTTACAGTCTATTTACATGGTTCACTACCGTCTGGTCTATTGTCTGTTATTTATTCACAGCAGAATAATTATTGCCATAACCAAATTGATATTGAAACCATCTTAATTAAGAAATCACTCAAACAATCTAACAAGATTTCTATTAGACAACCAGAAATGCGTCCTAATATAATTATAAATCACGTCATTATTTTGAAAGCGAAGTTTGCAAGTTCAATATTGAATACAGACAAAAGTCAACATACTTTATTCAATAAGGGCCCGCGTACCGAAGGCTAGCATTGGATTGGTCCTTCAAAAGTTCCAATAGGTACGGTTCCAATCAAGACATTTTCTAAGAAAATAACTGTCCTAGGGATCATTCCAAATCTGAGAATTGAATAAAATCAACGTTATCGAGTAGCCTTCTTAGAGGTATAATCATATTTGTAAAGTAAGGCCAAAAGCTATTGACCTTTCTTGTTGAAGAGCTTTCTTAAAGGGTGGAAAGCGGATAAACCATTTTAAGAGACGAGCTAACAATCATCATGTATGTCAAACAAATAATCCTACAAATTCATTAAAATTGCTCTATATGAACGTTGTCTTATCTCTAAATCCAGTCGATTTTCTCATGACAAACTAAACCTCTCCCCTCGCTCCAGTTTACACAGACCCCTCTCAATGTCTTACAACGAATAAAACCGAGATAACTTACATAACAAAATGCAAATAGACTAACAACTGCGGTCTGTTTAACCGTAGAAAAGGACCAACATTTAATTATGTTTAATTTCCATACAGCAAGCCTTGTATCAATCTACAAAAGTTCCGTAACAGCGAAACTTTGTTCGCTCATTCCAATTTGTTTTATTGCACATAGCTTTTACAAATACTTGTTGCAATGTAAATAAACCACGAATAAAAAGACCAAAGTATTTTATGAACTTTCCGGAACTGTGGTCTGTGAGCGCCATTTTTTTTCCCCGCCATGTTATGCGGTAATAATATGCCTTGTACTTAATGCTTCTACGTCCCGGAATTTAGGTGTGTCCATTAATCAAAGTGTATTGGATTGAATGGATAATTAATTATAGGTATAAGCTTAAAATCCGAGCATTGGCTGTATTAAGCGCTTAATCTACTTCCTGCAATGGATTTTAGGGCGCAGGGTGGTCTCGTAATTTAAATCACGTGATAAAAGGTGCGATTTGTGTTAGAAATTGATGTCTTTATGTGACTATTTTCTTCTCACCGCAAAGGAATTCAATTTTCGCAATGCAACTACATCGATTTACTAATGGTGGAACTCGACAACCGACATGAAAACAAAACACAACGGGGGTTTATCAAACGACACAGGACATTATCCATAGAGTAAAAGGACCAGCGCTTTGTACTGGCAAGAACAAAGCGTTTACCAGCGGCGACTGTTATACATGCAATTAATTATAGTACAGTCGTCCACAGTCGTACTTCCTCAATTTCATCGCTACGGACATTAGTGAGTGCCGCGCCTTAGGAAATTGCTGCTTGTGTAAGTAGAAAAACGTCATTATGGTGCTATTTCACCAATAACTAGTAACTAGCGGACTGCCTGAGCGAGATCTAGTGCAAGAATCGTCACATCATGAACAGATCATAAACTGCTATCTAGTGGTTTGGTAGCCGATAGTTTTGTAGCTCATTTCCGTCATACAAATAGTTACTTATTTAAGCTCAATCAAATTGGTGTAACTATGAAATCGGAAACTAATTATTCAACCGGCCATTCGAGACAGTTTGAGTGTTTAACACGATTTGAAGTAACTTTTCTTTGAAAAAAAAAAATAAGTAAGTTTGTAGTCAGCGTTTCAACGCCATCCGTACTTGCAAAGAATGAATAATAAACGTGCACTTAACTGCCAAAAAAAGTGGTCAAGTGCGAGTAGGACTCGCACACGAAGAGTTCCGTACCACCGTAGCTGCTATATTTTACACTACGTTTTTTACTTTAGTAAAAAAAAAACTTGTTCCTTTCTTATATGGGACCCCTTTAATTTTTAATTACACAATCTGTGAAAATTTCAACTGTCTGCCTATTACGATTCATGAGATAGAGCCCGCTGACAGACAGACGGATGGACGGACGGACGAACATAGCGGAGGCTTAGTAGTAGGGTTCCCTTTGCCATCCTTCAGGTACGGAACCCTAAAAATGAACGCAATATGGACTTTTCGTAATATTCAAACGCGATACTTATCTACATGGGCGAATTACTTATCAACCATGTCCGTTTTTGACTAACATTGTGAAATGTTTTGACCAAGCACAAGTTGATTGAATAAATCGCAGAGCTGATAAAATAACGATGACTGATTGCGATACCGGAATAATTATTGTTCAGCAATCGTTTGAATGGAGGAATTTTATTTGTATAGTTGTAGGAAATTGTGAAAATTGGTGATAGTGTGTCTATATAGACTCGAATAGATGGTTCCGTGCATGTTGTAGAAGTCGATGAGTGTTATGGCTTAGATAAATACTTGGATTAATGTATAACTCACGGGCTATAGAAGTCTCTATAATATTAGCATTATGCACCATTTATCAGAAAGGTGTGATCAAATTTAAGGGTGTGGTACAGACCACACCCTTGATCACACCAGATACATGCTGCATAGTGCATATCTTTGCCAGCTTGAGCCTAAGAAGTGGTAGTTTTCATCTCCGAAACCTATCGCGCGTGGTCTTATCGTTTACGGTAGCCTGGCTGTAGAAGTTTAATTATTTAACCCTTCACCTAGCACTGTCAAGCAAACTATTTACTACCAGCAAGAGCAGACACTGCCCATTTTTCACCTCTAATAACCAATAAATTGTTAAGCGTAGTAATAGCAAGTATGCAGAAAAAGACACATATTTTGGACTTTGTAGACATTTGGCAACGTCACACGGTAAGTTTTTTTTTTAAACAAGACCAATGCATCAAATTGAATAATTATTTCTCCATTTTTTTGCGAAAAAATTATAGGTACCGTTTTTGAATCTCGAAAACGTGAACAGCAGCCGTCGACGACATGGGCTAACATTTTGCGTTTTGCAACTCCAAGATAACCATCGGACCACAATGTTCTTCACATGACCTTGAGACAGAAGTATTTGTGGCTCTGTCTTAATAATTATACAATTTAACATTAGGGCGAACGTTACGTTTGACATTGTTTTAATACCCAAAACAGTTGACATTTTTAATTGCTTTGTGGTTATTTAGAGGTTTCTTGAGAACAATTAATGTTTGTCGTGTGCCATTAAAAACTAGGTCTAGAACGACAATATTTATTCATAGAGATTTTTTTATTTGATTCGAGGGTTACGTCAAATCTTTTGACAGTAAATTGTTGTACTTATATCTTCTAAAAAATAAAACTAGAGAGTTTGTTTTTTTTTTGTTTATACGCGCTAATATCAAAAAAATAATAAAAAAGTCTTTTTGCATTTGAAAGCCCAATTCTTGAAGAAGGCTATATGCTATCTAACATCACGCTAGAACCCTTAGGAGCAAAACGAAAAATAGTCAGAAAGAACGCTAAGCGAAAACGAAGTAATAGCGCGGGCGGGAAATGCGATGCGACTGGGTGGATCGGGAGAAAAGTAAAACGCGGACGAAGTCGCGAGCAGAAGCTAGTATTTTTATAATAGCATTGCTTAGATTTTGAAGCAAACTCAACCATTTTTTTTTTTTTTATTTGAGATAGGTTTGCTCTTGACTTTAGTCTAGGTCAGAGATGACAGAGACAAAGTCGACGATGGAGCGAGCTTACCCAGAAGAAGCCTGTTCACTCTCACTTTGAAGAGATCGGGGTTGTATGCATTCGGAAACACAGACGCAGGCAGAGTTCCACTCCTTTTCCACTCATTTATTTCAATTAAACTAATTACACACTATTAGGCACTTCTGAATTGTCAAGGAGTCGGTCAGTCAGGAAGATGAAACTAGTTGACAATTTTAAAGCGTAGTAGGTTCCTATGGAAAACAACGGACAAGAAAACTCCATGGATACTCTTTAAAATAAAAATATTGTATTGACAATATAATATAGCAGTAATAGTTGCAAAAATATCAAATATAACCTTCAACGTAATTATTATGACAAAACAATAATACATGCATTTATAAAGCAAAGTAAATAAACACGCAGATCAAAATAGCTATTCCATATGCATTAACACGAATAGGCAGAATTACGGTAACAATCTCTGACGGATTTAGCAGTAGGTATTATAATTAGTGCCAAAGCATAGTGACTTTGAAACCACATGATTGTGTTGTGAATAAATTGCGTTTATCATGCATACTATAAGACGAGCTTTAATTTCAAATTAAGTCGTATCTTTCATTGATTATCAAGTCTTTTCTAGATCAGGATTATTTATAAAAATTGTACCGATTAACCAACTTTTCATGCATTCTAAGTGGTACTTTCTGACCGTTGGGTCTGATCCTAAGTTAACACATGCAAGATAAGGCGGCGGAGACAGTCTGAACGCGAAAGGCAGAGATCCAGGTGTTGTGGCGCAAGCGCAACTTTGGGTAAGCCTATTTCCAGCAGTGGACTGCGATAGGCTGAGTTGAATGATTGACTGATTTCTAGAATATACCAACTACATTAATGAAATACTAACTACCAAGTAAGTAGTCATGCAATAATAAAAAACGTAAATAAAACCTTGTAATCCCTTACCGGGGTTAGCCCTGGGGTCTCTCGCGGCGGCCGCGAAGTTATTGTAACTCGGGGCTCCGAAGCTAGTGCCGAAGTCGGAAAAGTCGACATCGTAATGTCCAAACTGTGCCGACGTCAGCGCTATGCTTGCGCACACGACTATGGCCTGGGGACAAGAGAAAAACATTGTTAATAAAAGGGAAAACAATATTAAATTCTTTGTATGGTCTAAGCTGTTGTTCGGGTCGGCATTAATCGGCACGACCGGGCAGCCGGGTGGCAAAATCGAATAAATCAGTAGTCTTCGGATCTACTTTGTTGTTCAAAAAACTTTTTTACAAGAAATAAAACCGACTTCCAAAAAAAATCACTACAAAGTGATAAATAACTTTGATTTCGGAAGTCGATGTCTTTGGTTTCGTATTTTCTTTTTTTGCCACAGACATCCGAAATCAGTTATTTTTCACTTTGTAGTGTTTTTTTTTTTTTGGAAGACGGTTTTATTTTTTGTAAAAAAGTTTTTTCGAATACTGTGTAGGTGATTTACCTTTCAAACTTTGCCAACATTAGTGAATACAAAAACTACGTACACGCAAAAAACATGCATAATAATAGAACGCGTGCCATTTTAATGTCATGGGTTTTTAACCATTATCCATTTCAACAATGATTCTTTTTTGTTACAATTACTGAAGTATTTTAAATGTCATGTCGCAAAGAAGAAAATTATTCAAACGTTAAGGTTTTAAGGAGGTCATAACATTATAAACACTGAACAAAATTACTTATAAGCAGCTTTAAAACAAAAAAAAACTTGGCTATTTACGAAAATAGATATTGTTGAACCTCCTAATCTGTCTGTTAATACTCTAAGGTCTCTGAACTGCGTCTTACCTACAAAGAATTCGCAAGGACATCCGTTTTCTGAGCAATTTTTTCTTCTTTAATAGTGCTCAGTAAGATTGAACTAGATTTCACCGTCAGAATACTTGTAAAAATGTACCTACCATACAAATAAGTAGCGAATTGTAGCATTTGAAACTATATTGGCGAATCAGTTACTATTTTGGTAGATTAAAAAGAAGGCAAAATCTAACTTAGAAAATTCACACCGTGAACCACGATTTTATAGTATTATAAAATCTATAGCCATAAAATGTCCGAATAAGAACAATCGAACAATCTTTTTGGTCTAGATCAAAATCTAAGATACATTCAAATGATACGTGAACATAGCGAACGAATCGACATACGTATCGAGCGAGCAAAAACATAAAACAAAATCGAATCGATATCACATAATCTGATCATATCTTGCGCTAATACAAAAATATTTCATACACATGACCCGTAACATATTTATCATTATCATTAGAACAAAGAACCTTTTAATCGGTATAAACATGTTACAATTTAGTAATATGTAAAACATTATCATTTAGTAAATCAACGCTCTATCATATCTCCATAAATGGCAGAGTTGTGATTTTTTTGTCATACTATGTTAGCGTTAGCTTTTAGTTAAACCGGACACACATATAAACTATCTACCAGATATCTGGACCATCCAAGATTAGACGGGTTGTCAAACTTTCGAACCTCTGGCAAAATTCACGGGAAAAATCAAGGCAGACAGTCTGGCGTCAGAAAGCTGTCAAAAAAACAGGACGCAGGTAAAACCTTCTGCTGAATCTAACCACACCAACTCTTTAACGACCTACAATACTTTCTAAAACTATTTTTTTACTACTAACACTCCACATATTTCATTTATAAAACAATACAACTTACGCAACCGGCTTTTATCAATTCAAAATTGCGACAGTAGGAAGGTAGTACACGGAAACGTAGTGACGTAATCAATGTATACATTCATACGGACTCGAACTGGTTTAGAACAGATTCAGAAACAGGTATGTGATCTTGATATGTGACCTCAAACGGGGACGGGGACTGGGCGTGCGTGAACCCTATCTCGGCACTCAGCTGATGTGTGCACACGTGCTTGGGTGGGCAGACCGGCGGTATAAACGACTTTGGATTTAATTTTACTTTCGATAATGGCAGATACAGATATTGTTGTTAATGATTTGACTAGGAAACGAAAGAAGCAAACACTCAATGTATGATCTAGATTTAATTAGAAATAGTGCACGCCACCTTTATACTAAATATTCATTTCTATGGTAAGTATGAAGAATTACCTATATATTAGTATTAGAATTATTATTGGTAAGTGCGAAGTGTGAATCAAGCACGATTTACTTCACTCGATTTTTTAATGATTTCTAACTTCTTCCAAAAGATAATGCTGTAAAAGGTTTCCCAAACGATGGCTAGTTTAATTAAAACAAAATAATCACTTATCGGTAACAACAAGAGTTATAACTACTTATAAATTGATTGCTTCCGTATCTAGAAACAATTTATCTGCTACTGAACTATCTTTCGCAACTGTCTAGTAGCCACCCGCCCGTCTGTATGGCCCTACGCAACGTACCTGTTCGGGCCTGTTCCCATTTAAGGAAACTTTGTAAGTGCTTTCTGAATCGAATATGGTAATAAGTTCGATACATTTTGCTTTGCTTGCAAAACTGTGACAAATTTTATTGCTTAGTAGGTATTCAAAGCCCTTTGGAGGTGTCGTAATTAGTAATGGTTATTGTCTAAAAATGTACTGTTGTCTATAGTCGCAGCGATGGGTGTCAAGGTAGATTTGTAAAAAAAAAGCAGAACGAATTGTTAATTGTGTATCGACTGTCTTTTACCCAATTTAAGGTTATTCGTAAAAAATACTTTGATTAAACATATTTTTAACGAAATTCTATTTCTTTGTGGTCTATTTCGAAATAGTTATCACTCAAACCATCTTTTGGAGTAGGTATTCGCACATAATTAGCACTATTTTAACACTGTCTTATTATCCATCAATCACTGCCTAACAGATAAAATTGCACTTAACTGAAACAGGTTAGCGATGAGTTCATTGTGTATTCAAAATAATCGGAGTCCCTATCAACAAATCGCTTTCCTAATGCTGTACACAATGGTCCACGTTGGTCACTTTGCATTCGTCCGTAGATCTGTTAGAACCAAAAACTAATTCATACTCGAACTTTTGGCAGCAGTAATAGAGTACTGGTCGGAAAGATTACATTATTTTAAGTTTGGAACAGCGTTAAAAAATTATATCTCTGTAATTTCAAGCAATGCAGCAGGGTCTTTTCCCTAATCATCGTCACCCGAAATCTTTTTCATCACTTTTCTCCTAAGATAGAAGCATTTTTCCTTTTACGCCATTATTCCATCCTTCCTTTCCGCGCCTAATTAGTACTACTTTAACACTGTTTTATTATCCATCAATCACTGCCTAACAGATAAAATTGCACTTAACTGAAACAGGTTAGCGATTAGTTCATCGCGTATCCAAAACAATCGGGGTCCCTATCAACAAATCGCTCTGCTAATGCCGCAACACAATAATTATTCATTATGAAATACCAGTAATAAATAAAGTAAATGGAGTAAAGAGCAATAAAATAGTTTAAATAAACTTGGGTAGGTGAAGTAACGAAGCGAGTTTAAATGTTGTCTAGGAAGTTTAGCAACTAGTGTTCAATCGATGAAACTGTTCGCGATCAAACTATACAGATAATTATGTTATACAGCGACTTTTAGAAAGGCTTTTAGGGTCTAGTGGGTGCCTTACTTCTAGAGTATGGTGAAGGACGTATCATCGTCAGGGGTCAGAAAAATATCTCAAAATTGTACACGACAAATTGTGTGCGTTTATACCAAGGGAGATATCGATCGAGTGGAACGATTCATTAGCAAGATTAAGTTGTTTCGTGTGATAATACACGGATGGGTGATTATTTTTTTCAGCTAAGTAATTTAATGCCTAGGGAAACTCGTTAATTGCCAGTTCAAGAGGTCAAATATATTAGTTCTAAATGCGATAACATGGCTAGGGACAGGCAAGGCAAATGCCATTTTACTTTTTCATCATTAGGTCCAAGCAAGACGATACCCGCAAATTGCTTCATTGACTTCTATTTAATTTTATAAAATAATTTACGTAAATTCTTAGTTGACAGGTATAATGTGACTTTTCGATTACTAGCAAATTGCTAAGAGTGGGTGAGACTAGTCGTTGCAAAACTGACAGGGTGCATGTTTCGATAGCACTGAGTTTCCGATACTACTCGTTAATTAAACGATTAATAAGTGGATTGTAAACTCGAGTGATATGAAAATAGGAGCCTATTTATGAGCTTAATTCCTGAGATTGTTTTGCTTATGAAAATGGAATACAAAAAAACATTATGTATTTTCTTCATATTTTATTACTACTACGTGTCTACTTTATTTGAATATGTATGTTTTTTCAATGCAAAATGTCTGTCAGTTTGGCTCGTTTTCATAGCTAAATTAAAGAATCGATTTTAATGGGTATGAGGTACTTAGTTTGAAAAGGACTGAGCGAACTTTTCTTGTTATTTTAAGATACACTGTGATACAGACCCGTTGTCTTAAGTGCTATATTATATAGTTTTATAAAATACCACAAAATATTTGCGATGCAGATTATATTGTACATATCAGCGTTTCTCTCTTCGTATAAATCCTACCTATTTTCTTTGAATCTAAAGTTAAATTAACTTTAGATTCAAAGAAAATAGGTAGTTATTACTTAATGATTATTCATAGTTTACGCAAATCTCGAAACAAATTGTTTTCGTTTATAAGTTATTCAAGTTTATGTGGCTTGAGCTTAAAACCGTGATTAAATTCGCCAATTAGCTGACATTTTCTCTTAAATTATGAATTATTTCATAAGTTCATATAATTTAGCCTACACGAGTGAAGAAACATTCTTGTTGATTGGCATCATCAATATAGCATCACCAATATGGCATCATCAATATGGCATCACCAAATTTTACTCGATGAAGAGAACGTATACAGGGTGTATCAAAAAGTTGTAGTCAAATTTAAGGTTGTGGTACAGACCATCAAACTGGGTACTCTTTCTCCATGGGACCAACATTGTAATCATGAAATTATTATCAGCTGTCCCATATAACATATACTCGATCCAAATGTTTGGGACAGTAGATATTTTTTTCGCGATTAAGATGTTGGTCCTAAAGAAGTTCAGTTTGATGGTATGTAACACACTCTTAAATTTGACCACAACTTTCTGATACATTCTGTATACATACTTGTCTTCTTAAATTAAGCTTAAATAAATGTCACACAAACAATAAGCTTAGATTACCTAAGACTTATTCTGCATACCCAATATTTATCTACATAAGTACCATAAATCTTTCTGAAGTCTTACTAACAACTCTTCCTGATAAGTTTATACCTTCCAACTACTGCTAATTGATTACTCAATCCAATAATACAACTTATTCAAATAACGACAAAAAGGTTCTATAACCACCAGCATTGCTAACAGTAACAGCCTTTTCACTATTATATTGATACCTGTCGTAATGTTTTATAATATCGAGACAAGTGATATTAAATTACGCAAATGTAAAGAAACTGTAACGAAGTTTATAAAAATAACCTTTTGTTTGTTAAGGTCAACATGTTATCAAATAATAGCTGCATGTACACAATGGCCCACGTTGGTCACTTAGCAACGACCATCAATCTATTTAAACCAAAAAGTATTTCATTCAATCTCTTTCCAGCAGTAAAAGAATACTGGTCAGAAAGATACATTATTTTTAAGTTTGGAAGAATGATACAAAATTAAACCCGTTTAATTTTTAGCAAAGCAGTATCGACTACTGTCTGATTATCATCCAAAGTATTTTTCGTCTCTTTTCTCGCATAAGCACCTTCACTATTCCTTGTTTGGTGACAATCTTGTTTGTCTATCCCTAAAGCTGAATTAAGTTGTCGACCGTCGTACCTATGCTCCTATCTACTATACTCGTGGTCTCCATTCCATCATTTATTGCCTAATTCTGTTCTATTTTGATTCTCATCGCAAAATTGCACCAGAATCAACAAGGTCCTTTACTAAAGTCTACGTGTATCGTGTACAGACAGCGGTCGGTCATGTGATTTGAATAACATTCTCTTAGTCAACCCACTCGGTATGATTTCGGGAAATAATCGAATCGGACTGTCCGATTTGAGAGTCAAATTGGATGGCGAATCGATTTGAGTTAGGCTTTTAGACTAGTGTTGTTGTTCATCTGGACGTTATAGTGCGTTTCTTTTTGCCTTTGATGTTTTTCGTATGGGATTTAATTTGAAAGTTACGGCGGTAATTAGATGCATTTGTTAACGTGAAGTTCGTTTTTAAGCCCAGATAATAATTTGACAGGTGCAAATTTCAAACTATGAAATGAAAAAATGATACATGGAATAATTGAAATGTCAAATTACTATTTGGGATTAAAAACGAAGGAACGTAGGTTTATCTGGATATAACTAGAATTATCTGGATTTATCTTTGGGTAAAGGCCAAGTCCAAATAATGATTAAAAATAAATACCTACTTAATATTAAAATGTTTTCGGCGTTATATGCATCAGTCATGTCATTCAACACATTTGTCTATTTATATCTTTAAAACGAAGGTAACCCGGTTCCATCTTGTTTGATTTAAAAAATACTCACACGAATAATCAAAAACATTTTAACATTATTGAATTAACTATCTAAAAGGTATTCTCCGACTATTGATAGCTGCAGACTTGATTTCTCATGTCAGAAATTAAAGCAAGGTTAAACAGCGTTATTAATTGACTGACTAAATACCTTTACATTACATTCTTGGAATATATTAAATTCTTTGTGTCCATATTAAGCACACTGCACATGTGAAAAACCTGCCACACAAAAGTGAACCTTACTTAAAAGTAATACGATTAAAACTGACGTGAAAGGTAACTCCGTAGCAAATTCATTTAATGACTCCAACACATGCCTCGGGCAAAATTATATGTGGGAAATTAATTATATTAAAAAAGCTACTCTACATATTATGCTCTACATACATGCAGAGTTGAAAAATGATCTGTAAATGAATTTATAATGGTGCAACATTTCATAACACCTATTACGCATCATTGTTGGCTAAGTGTGAGTTTAACTTATGTTTTAAATAGCTAACCTAAGTTAAATTAACATTAGATAATCAGGTCATTAGGCAGAAACATGGAGATGGATTGAAATTTACTTACTAGTTTATTTGTATCAATCAAAGTCCTTCACTAAGATTCCCTGAGCCTTACGCTCTGATATAATGTGACTGTAGATATGTCTGTACATCGAAAACAGAAAATATCATTCATTACATTTCGATCGTTGAGGCCATAGTTGGGGAGGCATATATCCTGAAATGGATATATTTCATAATGAAAGAAGAACGATCGGAAGAATGATTTATTATGATGAAACATTCAACAAAGGACATTGTTCAAAAAGAAAATGAAAATAATCTGTATAACTGAACTTTTTCAAATCTTAAAAAAAAAACTAAAGGATCCCAGTTTTTTGTGAACCTGTGTATAATCATAAATCTCGTTCTCCTTAAACGCCAACACTGACAAAAATAAAGACTTATCTAAAAGAGTCAATGTCATCAATTCTCCAATATACCCAGAGCCTATGCATTAAGTATGTACGTACAATTCACAAATCACGCGCATGCGTGCGGCGAAACCGAATCAAGTGTGAACGCACCGAGCTGCGCTTGCGACACTGTGACGCAACTGTCCGACGGCCATTGTGTCGAGACAATGTTGTAAGTCCATATTTGGCATTAATCGTCTAATGTTAGGATCTTGGGCTAGTTTTAAGATTTTCCGTACTATGGGAGATTGAAACAGTGAAGACTGGTTTACAACGATCCAGTACCTATTTCAATAGCACTGTAGCACTGGCACTGGAACGGTCATTGGTCAATTTGCAGCTGCTGTATTTAAATCAAATGCTAGATGCTATTGGATGCTAGGCTGAATTAAAAAGTTTACATTGGTCTTATTAGACCAATGTAACCTTTAAACTCCAGTGTCCCTAGAATGTGACACTGGATCGCGACACGGAATCAAGGTAAGTCAGCGTCTATCATAATATGTTTTTGAAATACTTTAAGGTATATTTATTACCTCTTCTATTTCTGGTTCTTCTAAATCTAAAAGCCTCGTCATGCTTGAAATCACTGAAGTTAGAGAAGCAGTTTTAAAACGTCTGAATTAACACCACCTATATACGCGAATCATCATCTGCCTAGCTGCCTAGCCTTTCCCCAGCCACGTTGGGGTCGGCACCTATGTACACGAATGTTCTTCTGAATTTAACATGGATATAGTGGTTTCTGAGAAACATTGTCGCTCCGCGGAAAACTTGTCATAAATGCCACGTAATGGACTATGAAAATAGCACAAGAAAACTATTGTATGTATTAAATAAGTACGTAAATGATTTACACCTGTTTCAAAAACCAGACTAGAATGAATAAACTGACCGCTTAACCCACTGAAGGAAAAGAGTTACACACGGATTTTATTACGAACACACTTCAAGAAGCAACCGACAGTAAAATTGCTATTTCAGGTCTATGAAATAATACTATAAATAGCATATTATGGAACAGTTACATTTATATTGCACAAGTGACTTCGGAACAGGCAACTTTGCAATAATTGTTATTCGACGTAACGTGTTTAAAATTCGTTGTGTATGCTTGGCTAGAGATAAATGGACGGTTTATGGTAATTAATAGCCGTCTGCATTTCTCTTTAATAGGTCAGCTTGATTAGCTAGTTCTGGGCCAGAATATTATAAAGTAAAACTGTAAGTATCGCACTGGAGATTTTCAAACATCACATGATAAAAAGTATGCTGTTTTTAGTGCTCAACTTTCTACGTATACTGTATAAAATAGGGATGCCTGGGTAAAAAAAAAAGAAATTATATTTAGTCCTTCAATTAAATAATAAAAAAATATTAGGCACGAATTTTTTGCCTTATCATTATTAATAAAAAATGACTTAGATAATACGCATTAAAGTTGAGGAGTGGGGACTCGCTACGTCATAACTCAACACAAAATCTACCAAGGCTTGACGTCATGCCACATTTTAACTTAATGTATCACTGTAATCTTTTGATTATGTAAAAAAAGAAAAAATACGTGTCCAATATTTTTTAATAATCTACCTGACGGACAAAAACGAATTTTTAGTCAGCCCCCACTCCCGCGTCGTCCATCTTTAACGCGTTTTATCTAAGTAATTTTTTATTTATATGATAAAGCAAAAAATACGTGTCTAATTTTTTTTTATCTGACTGACGGACTAAATAGAATTTCTTTTTTTTCACTCAGACATCATCCCTAATATCCAGACTTAATCCATAATTATGTGTAGATAATATTGTGTTTACAGCCTTTAGCAACAAAACCGAATCCAAGTTGTACTAATAACTCATTTTATATACTGAATAACAGATATCCCTCGGATCTTAGCACATAAATAATATTCACGAATCTAATCCATCTTGACTACTGTATGAATTAAAGGATTTATTACTGACACATTAGCCTCTCACTTCGAAGATGATCGGGTTTCTGGTCTCGTTGCCATGGATACGAGTGCACGACACAAACGAACTTGTCTAGCTATCTGGGAGTCTGTTTGAAATTCGTACTTAGTTTAAATATTGGTTGCATTTGAGGAATGTTGAGCCAACGATCCTGGCGAGGTCACTTCTACTACTAACGAGCATTCAGCTGGGAATAGTAAATTACCTGGTTTTTGTTGACAGGTCTATAGCCCTACGCTGTCCTCCTATGTATACGTTTATCCATTAACATTGTAAAAGCCAAATATTTTTAAAAGACTAACCGTGGAGTTTCTTGCCGGCTCTAGGAACCATGTAGCTAGCTTCTGACGTTTCGTAAGTGCCCATGAAGGTTTATGTGAAACTAGCTGTGCCCCGGAACTTCGTTCGCGTGAAAGTCGTAAGTTACTCAATAGACTAAAATAACAGCCACATTTTAATTTAGTAAAAGTCTCTCGTCCCTCAACCCGCCACGTTGCATCGCCCGCCCGCTTTATTACTTCGTTATGGCTTAGCGTTCTTTTTGACTTTTTTCTTTTTGCTCAGCTCCTAAGGGTCGTAGCATGATGTTAAATAGCCTATAACCATCCTCGAGAATTGGGCTACTCTGGGCGGAGCGGGAGGGCGTGTCAGACTTTTAGTGACTAAAATCCACCCGTGTTCCTTCAGTTGCCTGTGCCGGGGCCACGGTAACTCTTTCGAACATCCCGCGATCTTAGCTGGCTAGATATATAACCAATTACAAAATAGAAGTATCCTAAGTTCATTATAATATCAGCTATCTTCCAGTGACCGTCCCGTCAAAATCTGTCCAGCAGTTTCGGAAATTAGCCGGAACAAACAAACAGACAAAAATTTTAAAAATAGTTTTTTTTTTGCTATTATAAGTACCGTATATACTTTCAGCATTTAGTAAAAAGCTGTTATTTTGACATTACCAACAGAAACATCAATTTTATTTATTTGTATTGAATATAGATGTATAGATAAAATTCACAAAGACGACTCAGGATTTTGTCTTGACTTTATCTCTAATCTCGGAAATAATTAATGCTCATCTAATATCAACGTAGCTTTACGAGATATGTAAGAAGCGCCTCTCAGTCTAATAAAATGAAACTGAACATCAGAATATGAAACAACTGCAGGAACGCGCAATTATTAGTCATCTACGCAAATCAAACCTTGAAATGCAGAGAAAACAATAGACCTTAAAAAATGCCCAATAAATCTCAGATAGTCATAATAAATATTGTAAGTGGAAACAGTATAGCTGAGAACATCCTCATTTGTCATGAATCATGGACGATAATTCACGAACACAAATAGTCTGAATTAAAAATCTTGAGCATTTAATAGTCATGTAATTGGTAATTATATTTTATTTATGCGAAGATAATTTAGTGTTAAGATAATTATCGGAGTTTAGGTTAGCACAACAGATGATTTTTATCACGAATACCGGATATTGTACAAGGTCATGCATTATAAAAATGTTGAGCATCACGCGTCAAGTTTCACCAATTATTTTATGCTAATTATTATTGATTCTTATAGCTGAGTTATGTTATAACTGAGGTCATGATTATTGCAATTATTTAGAGTACTATAGTGCGGGGTCCCTCAATGAATACGTATTGCCTAATCCGTCCTGAGAGCCCGCAACTGGAGCTACAAGATTCCTAAGGCAACAAGGACGTTGCCTGGTGTAGGAAAATCTTTCCAACATCCGCCCCGTTTCAAAATTCCAGGACAGTCAACAAGGCAACTAACATAAACCGAATGCTAAGAAACTGGTTCTAAACATTTTTAAGCGTGAATCTACTGCTGTGTTAATTTAAAAAAGGATGCATTTCATTAACGCTTCAGTTCTTAAAGTGAAAGTAAAGTAATGAATACACAGCAGCATTTTCCAGCATCTTATATCAGCACTTGCGACATTATGCCTTATGATCAGTTGTTCTAACGATCCATAAAGAAGGCCCATGTCCAGCAATAAACGTTTACGGGCCATTATCGATTCCTATCAAAGTAATATGTTGTCTAAGGTCACACCTATTATAAGCTCTATATAGGGCAAATCTGAATATTGTGTATCATGATTTACGACATCTAACCGCTGTTATGCTGAGTACACTGTTTATTACGTCAATAAATACTAGTGGTAGCGTGGTAAGCTCGGTATGATTTTATTAGTGGAGCATTTCACCACAGGCATAAAACTTCAACTCCACTCGTGGGCAATTTTGTTTCCTTATTTGAGAAATAGCTGAAATCGACTGCACAGCTGCTAGCATTGTAAGACCAGAACAGAACTTAGCATTACCAAAAAAAAATACTTATATTGAGACAAGGGAAAATGAACCTAAGTTAAGACAGGAAACTACTTTAGAAATCGTAAAAATCATAGCCTCAATCTCTTAAGCCATATCCAGAACAGCTTTTAAGGAAAATGTACAAATACCGACGTCCTGTTCCAAAAACGAATTGTGCAGCAGCTGCATTTTTCGCAACGGAATTATCCTATTGAATTTTTGAAATAATTATAGCAACGAGGTCGTTTCCGTTTTTTAAAAATATCCATGACATTCATAAAGAAACGTGTCTGCAAAAATAAAAGTTTGAAATGCACTGGTTTTAAAAGGTGCTAAGTATAATTCAAGCAAAAGGTATAAAACTGCCAATTGAACGCTTTTATTGTTACTGTGAATCTGGTCCTCTAACACACCCTCTCCACCCTCATTGAAAGGTTGTTTTCCGCTAGGAGTATATGTGTTCTGTGGTATACCACTAAGCTAGTTATTTTAAACACTTATGCTAATTTAATGCCAGTTCTGTAGCTCATCGGTACTATAGTTCATTCACTAAGACATGACACGAAATGTAAACAAAAAACTGTCACAGTAAATCACTTTAGTTTATTCAAATTAGAGCGTTGATTGAGTCGTTATATTTTATTCAGGTTCTAACATGCAGCCTATGTAACACATTTTTAATGTATTCGTTCATGCAACACAGGTGAAACTTGGTCTATTATATAAAATACAAATAACACTACGAGTTTTTTGTCCACATTTATCAAATGTTGGAATGTGCTAGGCTTTTTATTTTAGTTTTAGATAACTAATCCAGTGAGCAGTGATTGTAAGGCAACATTACAAAGTCATTATGCTAAACCATAGACAATTAAACTAAGGTCAAACAATAACATCTCAGTACACTTGAGTGAACAAATATCACAACATCGCGTTGACATCTTCGATGAATGCGATGTTAATCGCGAGCGCCAAGTGTCACCTAGATACCGAAGGTTAGCACCTACTACGTCACAGCGGTCCAAGCCAACATCATTATAGCCACGCCTATTCCAAGCTACTAACTTAACTAAGTAAGTAACTACCAATAACAACTTACATTCGATTATAAAACTGTCCACAAGTATTGAAAGCGATTCGAGAAGGTCGCATGTCCCCAACGTGCCGATTTAACGTATTAAGTAAAGACTCGATGTTTATTTTTAAATTAAGTCTACATTGTACAGTGAAGGACGTCTAGAGCCTATTTTCCGAAAGAAACCTAAAGTTGAAGTTTCACTTTTTTATGAACATTACACAATTTGACTAGTCTTCTGGTTGTGATAAATAATAATTTTAAGTATTGATTTTACGATATTTTTTTTTGTCGGAAAAAAGTCTGTTCAAACACGATTTTGATCGCTGATTAATTTATTTACAATCTAGCTATTTGTTTTAAACTGCTGGTTGGTTATAATTTATGGTCTTTAATATCCTCATATTGACAAGCGGATAAGTGGTAACAATGAGGTATTTATCAACGTCCCCTTGACATGCCCTAACGACCAACACTAGTTTAGGATAGCTGAATTATGATACGAAGAATTAATGCATTCCCAGACATTAAGTACCATTAATAACCATCAAACTAACAATATCGGTACATTGATATTTATGTACACGTATGTTTCCAAGTGGTCTCGGATACGAATGAAATATATTACTTCCCGTGACTGTAACCACTTTTTTTTTCTCACGACGTAAGAGCTGACAAGACACGGTTTCCGTATCAAAAATCAAACACGAAGTTATGCCGATAAGAGGTTTGTTAAAACCGAAGACAATACACAGAACCGAAAAAAGGGTCAGCCGGATTTTAAAACACAATTCCTAAACGAAAGTGTTATTAGGTTTTTCAATAAGAAATTTCTCAGTACCGAAGTCTGCATCAGTACCCGTTTAAAGGCAAGCATTATTTATAACATCAGACTTACGATAATTAGCCATATTTGGATGCACAATCTGGCTAACTGATACTCCTTTGGAAAATACAAACTTGACGTTATGTTCATTCCTAAGCAACTTTAAAATGAATTCACCATCAACACCTAGTAAAAGCTACACATAAAACAGCTGTAACCATCACTTAACTATGACCACATAGCCCCGAGCCTGCACTGAATAATCCACGAATATTTATTAGGTCCACGAAAAGTTCCGCATTCCGACCGACCAGTACCAAACCGAGCTGTGGTCTACCAAACGAACGGATTTCTTACATTCTCGTATTTCTCCGTATTATTCTATTACAAACGGATATGTTTCTTTTTCTATGATTGCGTATGACGGTAATTGTAGCTAATTAGTATCTTACGTATCCGTGATAAAAATAAATACTTAATTGGATGTCTTGACCGAGTCCATTTGTGCTTCTCGTAATATCGGAAGCTGCTCTGTTTTGCACACCTCACAAACGCTGCAGCGTGTGAGAGTGCTCTACTCCCGATATGTAGCCGTATCAAAACTTTCCAACATAAAATCGTTTCTGTACTCTCAATTATACATGGAATTCCTATCAGCAGAGAAGTTTTAAAAACTAGAGACTTCAAATTGTAAGATGAATATATTTTTATATAGATATAGGTACCTTGATATACAGGGTGGATTTTTACGATGGGTCAGTAAGGGCAGGTACCTTGACCGTTATAGCTACACGAAAACGGTCTTAGGATGTCATTATTTTTTTGAGAAATTTTGATCCCCATTCACAAATTTTGAAAAAAAAATATAGTCAGCAAGATAATGGGCTATTTTCACAAAAATTTTATTTGATGCCAATCGATCATGTTTCTTGTAAGGATCAAAAAAATGTATGAGACCAACTGAGGTTTAAGTACTAGGAAAGCCAGAAATCGCAAAAAACTTCCCCCATACATTTCATAGGAAATCAACACACACATGAGACAGGAACATGCGGTCAGTCTACTGGCCGCATGTTTCGGTCTGTGAGGCGTGCACAAAGAGTTACCGTGGCCTCGTCACAGGCAACACAAGGAACACGGGTGGGTTTTAGTCAGTAAAAGTCTGACACGCCCTCCCACTCCGCCCAGAGCGGGAGAAGTCATTTGATGATTTCCCATCCAAAAAAAAAGGCGTGCACTTTTGGATTTTCCAAATTTTAATAAATCTTTTTTAAATTTCAAGCCACGTAGCATTTTATGAAGATGGATTTGGGAAAAGTTTTATTCTAGCAGCCCTTGGGTAGATTCAGCCGATCTATTCTAATCTCACTGTGAACACTTAGGTTTTTTTTTATTTACCGTTTATAGAAAAGAATACAGGATCATTCACATTAAATAGTAACCAAAAACCTTTAAGGTTTGTGCTATCATCAGTCTATCTCAATATCGAACTATACAATGATGCATTTTATAGGTATGCGTTATTGTTAACTTAAGTGAGCTGGCAATACTTTGTGTCAATCCCTAATCAGGTGGAATGCTTACAGAATAGACTGGCTGGTATGCAATAGGAAATATTGACCATGAAATGAACTCTATATCAAGCCAAGAACTGTCAAAACACTGGTACAGCCTAAGCTAAGTAAAGATAATTTTACTTGAAATTCAACACAAGTGTGTGTAGTACTTACATATATACCTTCGTATGTGTGATCTCTTTAGTAATGCTACAATAATTCTAAGCTCACTGATCAGTGAAATATAATCTCATTGAGCAAGAAATTCATTGTTTTATTGCGTGGACTATACCAAGTGTCGGACAATATGATATGAAAAAATCAATATGAGTGACAAATTAAACAGTGTGTGAAAGGAATTTATTAAAATCAAGGTTGATTGTTATTGTAAAGTGGGTAGTATTTTCTTAACAAGGAAAAATGATTCTTACAAACTATTTTCGCAGACGATCATCGCAGGGTGGCTGGTAGCAGCTGGATGAGAGTTGCCGAGAATCGAGCTGAATGGCGTGCAATTGGAGAGGCCTGTGTCCAGCAGTGGACTAATGACGATGACAAAATATTTTTAGTTCTTAACTACCTCTCGAATATCAACCGAGTGTCTTTAACACAACTTAACCAAATATTAAATGAAACCAAAGTATATTATTTACTATTTACCGACAATCGCAGATTACCAGCTGTGCGTAAAATTATTCCCATTATGTATCCACATTTTTGTAACGTTACATTTCTCACTTTTCCGGTCAAACAGGGTATTATTAGTATGATTATTTACGTTAAGTAATCATAAAGCTAAACGTTCTTGTCATGCATTTTGAAACTAGGTTAAGACTGATACCTAAATGCATACTTTTAAGGACATAACTATCGGCATATTTGTTTAAGTCAATGTCTTATTTGAATATAATCTAAACACGGCGACAACAATACGACAATTAATAAAAACACTGGTAAAACTAATGTATAAGAGTATTTTGGAACAATGAAATAAATCCTAGTACCAAAACTAAAAAAGTTATTTATAAAAAATAAAAAAAAACTAAATACATAGTAGTGATAGGCCGACTATGGAATTTGCCGATCTTTGACTAGCTATAGCGACTAAACTATTGGATATATTTGACTGTTTTTTTTTTTGTAATTAGACTGGGAACGTCATAATTATGATACCTATATCTACGAAGTTTAATTTACTGTCGTACTGTCGTCTCCACCTTGTCTATGAACTATTAAAATAAACAAAAAAAAAACAAAAATAACAACCACAACCTAAGAAAATAACATAAAATGTTTGACAAATAGCTGACGACAAGTAACTGATCAATAATCCTGACATTTAACGGCTAATAATTAATTTGTAATTTTATACAATATATCATCAATCATTTATAAGATCAGTTTTATAACGTCATTTAAAAGATGGTCAGTCGCTTAAATTATTTAAAAATATATCTTTAAATAATTTAAGCGGCTGATCATCTTTTTTTAAGAATAATTTATTTGAATAAATGTTAATAATTAACATTTCTCAACATAATTAACATACATAGTTTGACCGCGACCTAGCCACTCGTGCTAACGTTTACTAGAATGAGGTAAACAGGGTAAATTGGAAACGTATGGCAAACACCAGAATTATTAGGGTAGAATAACCAGTAGGGCAAAATTTGGGTAATCGGTGATAGTTTTGTTTTTTACTCGTAAAATTCGATTCATTGATCAGACTATTTTATAAATTTACTGTGATATAGTAGACAAAATAAGTTTTGCTAACTTATATCTAAAAATGTGGCAAATACTATAATGATTGAAAAATGTACATTTATCAAGTCAGTAGTAACTTGGTAATAAAACACAATTATCTATCACCGAATAGCTGCATATCACGAATTAGCCAAGTTTTGCCCTATAAACAAATAAATAAAATTGAAGTGTCTGTCTGTAATGTCAAAATAACAACTTTTTACTGAATGCATATGAACCTATATACGGTACTTATAACAAACCAGCAATTTTAAAATTTTTCTCTGTCTGTCTGTTTGTTCCGGCTAATCTCCGAAACGGCTAGATCGATTTTGACGGGACTTTCACTGGCAGACAGCTGATGTTACAGGAAGTAACTTAGGCTACTTTTATTTTAGAAAAATGATTAGGCTTCTGCGCAAAAAAAAAATAAAACCCTTGAAATTGTGAACAAAAAGTCGGATTTGAAAAATTATTTTTGCATTTGGTAGCCCAATTCTCGAGGATGGTTAAAGGTTGTTGTCATCACGCTACAAACCTCAGGAGCCCAGCAAAATGAAAAAAGTCAGAAAGAACGCTAAGCGAAAACGAAGTGATAGCGCGAGCGGGCGATGCAACGCGGCGGGTCGAGGGACGGGGGAGTTTTTACTAAATTAAAATGTGGCTGTTATTTTAGTATATTGAGTAACTTACGACTTCCATGCGTACGAAGTCGCGAGACACAGCTAGTTTTGGAATAAGATGGAATTACACGTTGCAAAGGGTAAATACCTATCTAATACAAAAAAAATATTAAGAGAAATCGAGAAAATTTTCTAATTTTCGATTTTCCCCTACACAAATATTATAAATCCAAAACATTAAATTATAAAATCTAAAAACTCGAAGAGAACCAGTAGCTTATATCACGCAATAAAAAGCTTGCACGGACCATGAATGGGCAGCGTATAGCGTACGTCACATAGCGGGAAGCCGGCGCGGGCGCATTAAAATACTCACATGATAAAGGAGCTATTCCACTTGACTGAATTCAGGCGTCTGAATTTAGTTGTCTTTTTAGGAGGAATGTTTTGAAAGCTTCTATATACACTACACTGAATCCCACTGCAGATTGACGTGCGACAGAGACGGACCTACCGCGACATTTCTTTCTAATTAGGTTACTTCTAGGAGGCTAACTTGTTCCTTGCGTATTGGTTAGACGCCCTTAAGTTTGATGGACCAATAACGTTAAAAAGGTGGCTGGGACAGACTGGATGCGGATGGCGGAAGACAGGGTGTTGTGGCGCAGCTTCGGAGAGGCCTATGGCCAGCAGTGGACTGCGATAGGCTGAGTTGATTGTCTGAACTCAGTAACAGACCCATTTAGATGACTAAAGGAGATGGAAAATGGTGGGCCCAAATGTAATAAGTTGAGATATAATCTAAAAAATTTGTCATATTTTTTTATCTTAGAATATCAAAAATCAGCTCAATTCTTAATCTGGAAGCGGAGCATAATTAAAAGAAATATAGTTATAAGTAATCGATTACAAAATTACAAAAAGAAAGCCTTCGCACTAGGTAATTAACTCGAGTAATGAAATGCATTAAATATACTTTTATACAATAAAGTGCATTTAATCACATGCTTTAATAAATTAAATATCAATTCATTACTGAAAAACCAATATAATGAATACCGATTTCATATCGATTAAAATTAGTCTTATATTTTTAGTCTATGTCACTGACATGACAGCTGTGACGCTGTGAGTCAGCTCAACATTGACAGTAGATGAGTAGACAGTTGCCGACTGCTCTTGCTTGTTCACTCGTTTCATGTTTTCCGATGCGTTTTGAGTGCTTTCCAGATTATTTAATATTTAACGACCACTGTGGTTTACGGATTCTGACCCTGCCTACCTCGTACGACCCTCGCTTTCACACTGGACACCGAAGATCGCTCACACGTTTGACTTGGAATTGTTATTTTGGATTTTACCGCCGCCTTGTGGATTGGATATTGTTGAAACTATGGATCGCTGTGTGAATTGAAGGATAGCAACTAGTCACTGCAATACACTAGGCCGACGACCCTTAGACGAAATATAATAAACATTAGTGTTTAAAGAACATCTTTTGCACTTCAGGAATCAGTTGTTAGTTAAAGATTGTGACATAACCTTACTTTTACTAAACCTCTAATAACTCGGCTCTCAGATTGTCAAAACTTACAGAATTTTCAGCGAGGGACTGATAAGCTTAAATCTATTAATCCACACCAATTTCATTTCGTTACATTTAGGCCCAAGATTGTTTGTAATCGTTTCCGTCTCCTTTAGCCAAGTGGACTAGCCCCTTTAAAATACTCACATGATAACGCGTGCGGACCGGTCTTACTACCGCCACTAATTCCGCCGTCCGACTACCGCAATAACATTTACCGATTGTGTATTATGCATATTGTATGTGATATTTTTATATTGATATATTTGACGTCTAATCAACTGTGAGTGCTGTGACGCTGTGACGCTGTGACCTTTGAGTGTCCGGAAAAATACAGTAAATAACGCGATACAGCGGATTTAAGGTGGGGTTTTGATTAAAATATTTTTACGACTTGATAATAAATGGACTCATCTCCTTTTGTAGTTACCTTGATTATAATTTGAACTGTAATGACCTGATTGAATTAAAGTAAGTTAACACACGCTAAGTTCAAAGCGACTGATATGAATATCTTTATTTGCTTAAAATTTGCCTTTCAGTTATTTAATCTCCTTCTGACTGTAAGAGGCTGTATAGAAATGTTTTCTTTTATCACAAGAAATAAACAAAGACCACAATACTCTGAAAAACTTGCTAAATGATCTCGTGTTTTTATTTATTTCTTATTTTCTGCTCACACACTATAACTAATAGCATAAGCTCTCACATACATATGCCACACATAACTGCAGTAGGTACTAAACTGCCCGCATGCTACAGCCATAAGTGAGGCCTGCGCACTCTCTCCGTTACATCAGTAATGAAAAAAAAATACAAAAATTTCTCATCCGCCGTACGTTGCGAAAACTGCTGACCGTAGCATGACTTGATTCATTAATGAATTATGTAATGCGATGTTCTTATGTGTAAATTATGAAAATAAATGAGTAAAAAGACCGTTTACGTAGATAAGGGTAAGTATGTATCTAATGTGTTATCATGTTATCTGTCCATTAATGGTAAAAGGCACTGATTATAAAAAAATTCGAAGAAGTAATCACTATAACAGACCTTCCATGTTCATTTGTGAACTTTTCCGAGATGATCATTTTAATAGATGTTCCGAAGAATATTGTCAATAAAAACATCGTTCGTTTGAAATAGTTGATAATAATGTTACAAGCAAAGAAACCCTGTCTAGCAAATTGATCGGAGTTAAAATGTGCAAAGAAAATTGGAGTTTCCCAGCCGAATCAATAAAAGAAATAGTCCTGAGAGTCATCAAATGGTACATGTAAGCATCATACTAATTGTAGACAATCATTAGTCTAATCATTTAAAAAATAAAGTTAATAAGGGTAGACAAATACATACCCACTCAAAAATCTGCAACTTAGCGTCAAAGGACTAATAAACTTAGAAACAAATTAATAAATTCCATCTTTCTGTTGATCATAACAAGTGATACGCACACAGAACTATTGAAAGATGTCAATTACATAGAAACTGCAGTTGCGAGGTCGACATTTATGTAAACAGAGAGACAAGGCCGTTATAACGCATTAAACGACATATATTTAAACTTACCTTGACTACAATGAGGCCATAACACTTGGATTGGAAAAAGGAAGTGGACCATACAATAGAAAATTCCTCCATTGACTGTTCAAAAACGTCGTTTGACGAAGGCTAATCCCTGTGACATTGACACCGCAAAACTATGGTATTAAAGCATCGTTAGCTCTACTTCCCATATGATTTGAGCCATTCAATTGTGTTGTAGCGTTGTACAAATTACTGGTTCATTTAGGAAGTGATGTGATTATAATAAACAATAATAATACCAGTCTATTACTGTCCCACTGCAGGGCGAAGTCCTCTTCTCATACAGAGAAAGCATGAGCATTGATCACCACGCTTGCTCAGAACAGGTTGGCGATTTCAGACTTGCTTATATTAGGTCCAGGTTTTCCCACGATGTTTTCCTTCACCAATTCATAATTCTTTACATTTTCTGTCTACTATACCGTTTATAGCCAACCCTAACATAAACATACACATATTAACATTAATATTGAATAGCAGGAAATTGTTCGGGCAATCATAAACATATATCAACAACATTACGGTTTATAATTCCCATAGAAACAGAAACTAAAACAAGCGTTGAATGCAATCGCTGATTTCGCTTTCTACGTACATTTTACGAATGCGCTTTCTGTGTTACACAATCTTACAACACTGCTCTTAAAACTGCGCTAACCCTATCATTAAAGTTCTATTATTTTGGTCACATACGAATTGTGACCACATTTATGTCTGCAATCGCTTGTTTTATTTAAAACTTGGCATAGTTTTGTGCTTTGTTTCAAATAAATATCTATGTAATCACACTTCAATACACGAGGCTACATGGGCTAGTGTGAATCTTTGGGTTCATTCGAGTAATTGAGTCTGGTCAAACCGTGCTGGGGTCGGTGCCATTTCATTCATTTATTCAGCCATTTCATTCATTCATATGTAATCACACTTCATTAGCTCGTTCTTTGTGAGCTCGAGCTCGTTCGTTTTTTTTTAGTTTTCTGCAGTAGTTATCGTGTTCTTTAACGACCGAACCCAGTAACTTATTTTCAGTAAAATCACATCGCTATTGATGATAGACAGTATAATTCTATCTGTCCTTATGTCAGACCGGTTAGATTCCATAATCCCTTATAGATTATTGGGACGTTACAACTATAGATAGATAGGTTTTTCTATCTCCAGTATGCCAAAACTGGTGATAGATAGGTTATTGGGTTCGGTCGTTACACGATAATTACTGCGGATAATTTAGACATCACATCATTAGGTTTAACACACAATTAACGCACTTATAGCAAAAACTAAGTCAACATACTTCATCACATACAAAATAGGTCATTCACCCACTATACGTAAAGTCGTGAAGGTCGCTTTTTACATATCTCGGTCACGAACGAACTGATGATCATCTGGCGATCATGAATTACTAAGTTGATGCGAATAAACCACACAAAAAATATTGCAATTTTTATGAGAACCATTGTTTGTACACGACATCCTTGGCCGTAATTAATCAAATACTTTTGTGTGATTAATGTATGGAGGTAGGAACAAGTGGCCGACTTGTGAGCGTAACATGTAAACTGAATTCATCTTAGATAATGAATTAATAGTCTGAATGCGATGTTCTATCATTGCCTAACTGGTAACTAGGAAGCGTGCTCACTAAAGTGATGCAACAACATACATATGTACATGATTATAATAATAAAATCGGATAAGTAAATCAACGTGTATTGAAAAATTGTGACGTAGAATTAGCATGCAATCATATGATTAAAGTCATTTGTCATATCTGATTGACAGCTCAGACTTAGTATCATTAGGAAGTACTTAAGTTACGCAAGAACCCCCTAAAATTGATCGAGCTTCCTTTCAATACATGCTTTTATTTATTAAAACTTTATGCACAAGTAAAAAGAATACCGTACAAAGGCGGACTTAATGCCTAAGGCATTATCTGCTTTTACTGGTGGTACTCTGTTTAACTCCTAGATTTCAATCAAACAGAAGTTTTTTCATCAAACAACAGTCACTAGAAATGACTATTTCTACCAAGGTCTCATAAGCGGAATGTAAATTAGGTGGTTCAAACTGACGTTTACGCCAAAGAAATAAAGCAAATAGTTTCAATTTCAAAACTGTCCAACCAATGTTGAAATATGCACAATACACTGTATGATGCATTAGCAACAAAATGATACACTACTGACATTAATGACATAAATAACCTATAGGTATTCCAAATGACATAAGTCATAGGTCATTGTCACCTATCAAAGATTTGCTCTCTGCTCTAAAACGTCCATGATTATATCATATTTTTGACGCATAATATAATTTGAAATTTGATTTATCGCAGCAAACAATTTGACAGGCGTGGTATAGAAATAAATGAGATTGGGCAAACAAAAACATTATCACGTTCAGAGAGAGGTTTAAGAATAGTTAAATGTCATTGCTATGTAGTTGGAGGATTTTGTGGTTTGCAATTTTGTTAGGAGTGTGAAAAAGCCACATATTTTCACGAGGAAGACTCAAAACCTCTTGAAAATTTTGACACTTGATAAATCATGTCAAATATAAAATTTTCCTTGAGGGTAGACCGGCCTTACAGCGTAAAACAAACGTAAAAAAACAACGTAGAACAAAGCAAGAATTAAATTTATGTTATTCCATTCGTGCAAACAGTCGTTACTTTTCACAATACGAGTATCTTGATTTTCTCATACAAATATGTCGTTTCATTTGCATTTATGTAGGTGTAGGTACATTATGAAAAGTTATGTTTGTTTTAAATTTTACGTAAATATTATTTAATCTGAATGATTTAACGACTGCAAAGACCACATTACTTCATCTGAATGATTTGCATTTGACCACGGAATTTTATTCATGAACTTGAATTTCTTAACAGAGGATTCCGAGGACCAGTGTTACTCTCAGTTTGTGGTATGGTAAGTTCTGCAGTTTTGCACTAAGATGGACTAGCTCAGTCACCTTATAACTCAGGAAATAAGAATAAGCCCTATTAAAAAACCAAGATCAAACTACGACAGAACAGCAGAAGAAGTCATTACTTTTCAATTCATCAATAAATAACAATTTACACCCAAGGGTTCACGGGTATAAATTGTATCACGATAGTTTATTCAAATAAACACTTACTAAAACTAGATTAATTTCTCATAATCTCAGTGTTTATTTCGAAGCAATTTCTGCAATTTATAAGCTTGGAATCGTAATGGGCAGTTATCGAACGCGATCTATCGAAACAAGTCTATCGTTCTATCGCGAATCGCGATATGAATTGTGAAACTATTACTGGATAATAGTTTAATATTAAGGCGAAAGCGCCAGGTAGCCCAGGAAATTCAAACTTTCTTACTTTTTTTGCAATTTGCAAGTCAGTATTAGGTTGTATGTTGATCAAAATATGATTCGCGGCCGTAAAAAGTATATATTTACAGAATTATAATAATTTAAGTCATCAATACAACTCTTTAAGAGCAGGCAATTCTATCGAATGACTATTTCATAAAATCTTGACAATTAAGATTATACAAACTTATGGAGTTGTATTACTGATTTTGATGATTATAATTCTGTAAATACATATTTGTTACGGTCGCGAATGATACTTTAATCAACATACAACTTAATACCGACTTGCAAATTGCAAAAAACATAAGAAAGTTTGAATTTCGCGGGCTTGGCGCTTCCCTCTTAAACTATTTTACCTTTGTATTATCAAAATTTGAAACGGAAAATTGTTTTTGTGATAGATATTGCAAATTGGTATGGAGGTGGTAGTGGCGTATGCGAGAGTATTGTGTTGGTGTATTGTTTTAGGCGTATTATGAGTGTTATTAAGTAAACTTACGTATCCGATATATTTGTATTTCTTATAGCACAAGACATGTACCTGCTTATAATAAGATAGGCGTTAAGTATAGGTTCATTTTTTAATGTCCCATTGATTAAACTAGTATTCTCATACTACGTTATTATTATTAAAGAGCCTTAAAAGTACCATTCCAGCTATTTAAATAATAAGTTGGTATTTGTTTTATTAGAGAAAGCTAATCAACTATTAAAATCTGATAATTATTTTTTCATATTCACATCTTCAACAATACAATACCTAAATGAAAGACTGACAGCGTAAAAATTATTTTGAAACCAATTAAAACTTATGTAACGAAGTCTTTAAACTTTTCAATAGACCGTACCTCTTATCATAATCAAAACGTCAATTTTGAATACTATCTTTTGATAAAGATAAGCCAGGTTAATTACTTTTCAAATTCTTGTTTTCTGAGAGAGAATCAAAAGTTTAAACTTAATCTGGAATATCAAAAGATTCTGTTGTCAATAGATAGATAGAATGATAAGCATTCATAAATCAATACAACTGACTAGCGATACATCCCCTGCTTCATTTTTTTATTATATCTAAGTTTAATATTAATGTATACATAATAAAAACATTCCGGAATAAATTCTCAAAATTTTGGTGTAAACGTCATCAAAATCCGTTGTGTAGTTTAGAAGAACAACGCGGTCACACAGACAAAAACGAAAAGTGAATTTAATTTATAATAAGTATAGATTATTAAAATACTTTAGTGCCTATATCGTAAAATTTATGCAATTCAAGATAGACATAAACATTCTATTAGGTATTAACTTAAATAGATTAAAATAAACAAGGCGCCTTTAACTGAAAGTGCTTAATTGCAGTGAGACTAACGAAACTTTACCGTAACGTAACTAATTACGTTTATGCAAACTAGTTTAGACCATAAACAAATAAAGTAGGATTGCTTTGCAATTAAATAATTTTAAGAGCTAATAAATTACCCAATAAATTGATAGTTGAACGGATAGTTAAAATAAACTAGTTTTAATTTCGCACTTGTCAATATCGCGTCATAATTTTAAAATTTGTTATCCGCATTGAGAGCCCTATAGTAATTTATGTAAAAATATTCATAATTTAACAAATCGGCAACAGGCGTTATCACGGAAATCCGTGTGCTAAATTATCGATTGACTGATAAATATCTACGACAGTTAAATGACTCACTCTAACAATACAAGTTACGGTTCCAATAACATAATTAGAATTTATTTCGGTACTTTTACCATACCACGAAGTAAGTTCATTATAATAATTGTTAAACAGATCGTATCTAGGTAATTAAAAGTTTAATGTATTATATGATCACCTTATGTGGTATCTTTGGTTTAAATCAGCTTATTAAACAATATGGATAGTTAAAATGTGGAATTAAAGTACTTTTGTTATTTCGATATTGTTCTTTAGAGATATGTAGATTAAGACCAAAAATGTTCAACACGGTCAATTTTGAAATTCGTCTATAAAAAAGTAATTGTTCTACTACCGTCAATCTTTAGCTTCCATGCAAATTAATCAGTTTACAACCGTTAAACTTACATAAAACTCAATAATATTTAATTTGCACTAAAAATTGTGGTTACGGATAATCCTTGTCAAAGGAACTGGTTTCTTATTCTTACATAAGTTGAGAAACGTAACGCGTAAGTTATGCATACTTAACATGTTAATAAAAATATCAACTACTTTACTATAATTATGTTACTAGGAAACCTTACAGATAATGCTCTAAGGATACTTCTATGACATTCTTAAATTAAACTATGTATTATCATTTATAATCAGTATCTACGTAAATAAAGAAGAATAATACTGAAAATATCGTTCAGCTTCTCGACATAAAATAGTACAAAATTAAATGTAACTTGCTTAGTGAGCTGTTAAATCTGACTAAAAAATTGCACAGTATATTTCTAACGCACAAAATGTTGTTCACACAAACATTTCATTATGTTTTAAGTTATTATACAAATGCGTAACATACACACCTAAAAACTAGAATGACCATTTCATCATTGTTTTTCAAGTTCATCATTTAAATTGATTTTTTATAGCCGTGTGTTAAAGAACTTGACATAATTTTACGAAAACTGGATCATTGACACTTCAACACTTACGACTGTAACTATCGTGACTGACTGACATTATTATTCACGAAAAAAAATTAATCGATTATGTGTTTCCGATTATTTAATCATAATTGTTAGCACTGCTTCAAAATCTATCTAAAATTGTTTGCTTATATTTTTTTATAGCAGCCAAGTTCTTAATTCAAATTAATTATTCTAACGGCCAGTAATTTAAATAAAAAAAATCTTATTACCTCAACCACGAAGGTTGCACTTTTTAATTGGCAAACAAAAGTAAAATTACTTACGATTTTCACGTAGTGGTTCATGTTGATATTGGTTTACAAGTACTGTCACTGTCACAGTGTCACTGTGTTGCGCGCGCACTGTGTCCGAGTGGTAGATGCGTTCGCGCAGACTGACTGGTCTCGGAGGTGCAGGACTGACCGCTCCCGCTAGAACCAAACGTACAGTGGTGGGTCCACAATTACAAACGCAACAACACAACCGGACTAACTTAAGAAGTCAATTGCCACGCATTCTTGAAAAAAAAAGTTTAAGTATAACCTTGAAAATTGTAATTAAATTAATGTTATGTTCTCTTTAAATATCCTTTATTACGTACATTGTTTAGTGGGTGGATGTTGGCGGCGAGCGCGTGAGTGTGGTAGTGTGCTCTTGGGCAACTTGTTCACATTATATAGAACGCTGCGCGACCTCCGACACGCGGGAAGTGCGTCCGCGCACCACGTGGAGTTGCCATGGTGACCGCTGCAGGCTACAGGACAACTGCAAAAAGGGCTGTTGGAAAAATTTGGATCGGTTTCGGGAATAATTTTCTGGGGTGTCTTGTTATAGGTAGATTCAATTTAGAAAATAAGAGGGAAAGGTTTCTTTTGCTTATACAAACTCTTGCCTAAACATTTTTAGTAGGTATTAGACTGATATAATTTATTATTGCATTGTTTTACATCGGTAGGTTAAGTCTCTAGGATGCCTAATATTCTAGCGAAGTTACGAACGTATTTTTTCTCGATTTGTGTAGTCTCAACTGACGTGCTACTTATCTACAATATCTCGTTACTTCCTTTGGGTGCCCAAAGAATGTAAATACTTATTTATTGAGGATAATTCAGGATAAAGAACCTAGGAACGTCAATATTTGGTGGTTATTACGAGATGTCGGTGTACTACTGGTACACCTCTGCCTGACTCTTCGGGTAATACAGGCGTGATGTTATGTTGTATTAGTAACTATAAGTCCTTCTAAGGCACTGTGTTTCATCTTGAGAATATCAGCTGACTTTAAAAATGTAAAGACACTCAAAATTCATTATTGTGCCTTTGTACGCAGTCATCTCGAATATTGTTCACCAGTATGGAATCCTACTTAAGTTACTTACGTTAATCGCATAAAGTGTTCAAAGGAAGTTTTTAAGGTACATTCAATATAAATCTAAAATCTATTTACCTAATTACAATAGTCGCTGCAGAAAGTTTCACATTCTTCCACTATTCGAGCGGAAAAAAATTGCTGACATGGCATTTTTGTTCAATATAGCCAATGGTTCAACCGATTGTTCTGAACTGCTTGGCCAAATTAGGCTACTTGTTCCATCCTTTACCTTTAGGAATCATCGACCTCTGTATGTTCCCTCTGTACGGTGTATTTATAGACGAAACTCTTATACGATAAGAGCTAGCAGAGCGTACAACTCAATGTGTCAGAGTGTTGATGATCTTGATTTATTCACCACCAGTGTCACGAAATTAAAAAAAAAAACACTATGTAACCGCTTCTTCGAAGATCATTGACACTTCTCGTGTTCTATTATTTTATTCGCTTAGAGTTCTCTTACTTCTTACTTTCTCTTACCTGTCTACTGTCTCTTATTCTATTCTAATTTTGTCAGTGAAAACTTGTAATTGGCCTTTCTTTCACTAATGTTAACCTATCTGTAACCTAGCTGTAAGTTAAGTAAATAAATTAAATAAAATAAGTGCAAGTTTGTTTGTCCTTCACCGAAGACAGTAAAGTCCAAAATAAACTCAGAAAGTACATAATAATTGGAAACATTTGGCCGTCAAAATAGCTGGCATAGCTAGCAATGCTAAAACCTAAATACTTGCACCTTGGGAACGTCGTAACACAATGTAACATAGTGAGAGCTACCTTTGGAATCTGGATTAGCTATTGAGGTCCTTGCGATGAGCCAACAAGCCGACGTTGTGCGACTAGTAAACCAATATGTAGTTACTTACTTATTGCTAAACCAGGCTTTGAACGATAACGTTGACTGAAGTTCTGGTGTAACCCTTAGAATTTTTGTGAGAGTTTCAATCGCGGGTTTCCGGACCTTATGAGACCTTCTAGGTGTTATTCAGAGTCACAGATCATTTTGTGATCTGTGTTCAGAGTCATGACTTATGACTGACCAACACCAAGAAATTACGTTAGTGACAGTTACCAAAACTGATTTCTGGTTTTTTGAGAAAATCGCGAACATACAAATATATGGTTGAATAAGGAACCTCTTTTTTAAGTTAGTTAAAAATTCAAGTTAAATGATCAATAAACGAATAGAAATAAACAAAATGAAGTTTTTTGTCAACTTCGCTGACAAAAAAAGTCACGCAGTTTTTCTAAGCAAAAGTGAGTGATGAGGACATGTGAAGAATTGAGTCGATCTAGTCAAGAATATTGATTTTATCAATGTATGGGGCATCGGTAAAAAACCTTCATCTTACCCACTTTAACACTACATAAAATAATTAAAATATTTATTAACATTTTTCAGGCATCGTCTCTCAAACAGAGAGCCCGGGGTGGGCCAATTTTTTTGCACACAAGTGTATAATACCATAATATATACTTAAGTAGGCACCTTGTATTAATCCATACATAATAATCTGCTTAAACATACTTTCTGGAGTCTGAATAAGCTACTGTGGTCAACATCAACGTCCAATTTAAACACACTTTAGGAATCTAGATTAGTTACTGTAGTTCTTGTTGCGATAAGGTAACACGCATGGTTGTGACTTGTAAACCAATACATTACAACACATAAGTATTAATGCACTAAGGCTAATGTTGACTTTAGTTTATGCACTTTCTGTGTACAGTTTTGTGCATCATTTCTTTCTTTCTTCGAGATCTATGGTCTTTTAATAAACGGTAGAGAATCATCTTTGCTAGGTTAGGTAATTAGCTTGTATTTTTACTTAGTCACCTTCTTCGTCACCTGTGACATGATAGTATATGATTCACTAGCATTTCTATAGAAGCCCTCATGGAGACTCGCCGCTTGGCGATGACCAAAGGCATGTGACTCCGAAAAATACAATCCGGAAATCATATCGTTTAGAATTGAGGCGAAGATTGCACCCCCAAGTGCGTAAGGTTGGAATGGGTTGCAACCAGAAGTATTTTATTAAATTGGTGGCATTTCTAAATAAGACAATATCCTGAATATTTTGAAAATACAACACAAAAAATCAAATCTAGGATTCTAGGTGGAAGGCGGACGTGCAAATTTAAAAATTAAAATGGAATGCAAAAACAAAAACGAATCTAGATCGAAGGACGATCCCTACAAAAACAAAAGAAAACCCAGAAAAATATAGAGCACGACCTCTGATTTAAATGGTAGTACAATGTCAGGACATATCACTTTACATTTATTTCTACCTATACCAAGTAACTTTCGTATAAATAAAACTGCAAGTTGATCTTGCCCTTGTTGATATTGAAACGTAAAAACGGTTGGTAACTGGTAGGTTAGCTTCCGCGTTTGACATGGAAGGTGAATGCCCGTGGGCTGAAAACAGGGCAATGTCAGTTAACAGTGAGTGGGACTTTTTAAAATCCTTCTCCTTATAATAATGTCTTTTATTTCATAATTTTTGCCACGGTTAACTATCGATTGTCTTTTGTCGATTATGTAATTTGAGGTGATATGTTAATTGAGTGATAAGATGTTGAAAGCATTTTTAATTTTTAAAAGTCAAATTATCATTTGCTACAATTTTGGTTCGCTGTTTTGTCCAGTTACTGTGGCTTAAAATGACATTGAAAGTAAAAGAAAAGAGTTGATACAAGCTGAAACGCTACTTCATTTCCGTGTGATATAAATAATAAATAAACGAACTAGGGCACGGAAGAGATAACGTTTTTTTTTATGTTCCTAGTCATTAAATTACATATTCTAACTTAAAGACTAACCCTGAAAAAGGTTGAGTGAAACGGAAATAAAGATAGTTTACCGAATTCTACTCAATTTCTTAACTAAACATCCTCATTGTACAAGTAAAGGTCAATGTATTTTTTTATATATAGAAGGTGTCATTTTAATCTCTGTTAACCTCTTAAGGGGTCATTGTACTCATAATTATGAACAACTTTTACTATGGGACGAAAAACAAAATCGCAAAAAAAAATCTGGTGTTTCCTACATTTTGACGAACAGAAATGAAATGGAATGGAACATAAATGTAGGGAAAAGCTGATTTTTTTTGCCTTGTATATAAAAACAGGTCGTCTTGATCATTGAATTCATTAGATAGACTAACGCCGTCTTCTTCTGGACACATCCTGATACTAGTATCTTTGGTGAGAGCTCACAAAAGATATTTGAAGCCTTTTTATCTGGATGGGAAATCATCAAATGACTTCTCCCACTCTGGACGGAGCGAGAGGGCGTGTCAGACTTTTACTGACTAAAATCCTCCCGTGTTCCTTCAGTTGCCTGTGCCGGGGCTACGGTAACTCTTTCGAACATCTCGCAACCCTGGCTGGCATCGGCCTTAGCGGACCCCTTCATTGGTGCTGACATCTCTTTGAGGCGCGCATGGAACACAACGCGCCGTCGAATTGGGCCTGGTCCTTACCGGACGGCGAGCTACCCATTGCTCGCCGTCCGCAAGCCCGCGCCTACGGTGGCCGGGAATCGGCTGCCAATTCCCGACGCCCAGGGCGTCTCCTGCAGCGACTATTGGTGAGAGCTCACAAAAGATACTTAAAAGCATGCATGCAATCACCATGTACACCGTAATCCGGTCCTCACTCCATTGGTGCCGGCCGTCACTGATTTTCTAGACAGGTTTGGTCATATCCTATTGTTCTGCCTTCCTCTACCAGTCGTCAGGATCTAATCAATTGACACTACATCCACCCGAGTTTACCTAGACCTGGATAAACACTGCTTACAAAACATTTAACAAGTGGACTAGAATCGCAACACTTCACCAAATACAAATCTTCCGCCTGGCAAAAGGCAGAGGTGGTTTTGACGAACTGGTGGACCACCTTAGATTGTCAGTAAAAGTAGAAGAAAATTACAAAGAAATACGTACTAAGTATTGTAGCCGTGGTTAGTGATAAACGTTAAATATTTATAATCATCACTATCATAACATCACGCCTATATTCACCGAAAGGTTAGACAGAGGTGCACCTACAGTACATTTCGCCAATTATTATACATACCTATACTCTATTGGTTTAGTTATGTAATTAAATAAAGGTAAACAAAAAAAACCACGTGACGTGGTTAACCGACTAAATGTAATACCAGTCACTTCAGTAGTCATGGTACGTCACAGTTGTACTCTTCAATTTATCAAAGATAGAAACGAACGATAACGTTGCTAAATTGAAGAGTACAACTGTGACGTAGCATGACTACTGAAGTGACTGGTATTACGTTTAGTCGGTTAACCACGTCACGTGGCTATTTGTTTACCTTTATTTAATTACCTAAATGAATGGAGTATAGCTATGTTCAAGTCCCGTGTAACGGGGGGCGATCCTGTTGCAACGTTAAATATGTTGGCAGTTTTTAATGTGTAGTTACCTAAAACTATAATACCTTGTACGGAAACAGATGCAGGAGTAGGGCAAAACTTGGGTAATTGGTGATAGTTTTGTTTATACTTGTAAAATTCGATTAATTGATCAGATTTTTTTTTTTAATTTACTGTGATATAGTAGACAAAAGAAGCTTTGCTAACTTATATCTAAAAATGTGGAAAATACTTTAATGATTGAAAAATATACATTTATCAAGTCGGTAGTAACTTGGTAATAAAACACATATTATCTATCACCGAATAGCTGAATATTACGAATTAGCCAAGTTTTGCCCTACCAAGAGTCCTGCAGAAAGCAATACCAGCAACACCACGAATAATGAGGAGAAGAAATTAAACTAACACCCACACCCTAATTGCGTACACACTCATCATCTGCCTAGCCTTTTCCCAACTATGTTGGGGTCGGCTTCCAGTCAAACCGGATGTAGCTGAATACCAGTATTTTACATGGAGCGACTGCCTATCTGACCTCCACAACCTGGGTAACACGATACCCCTTGGTAAGACTGGTTGTCAGACTTTCGGGCTTCTGACGACCCGTAACGACTGTCAAAAATACACGAATAACAACCGGGACCAACGGCTTAACGTGCTTTCCGAGGCACGGAGGGGGCTTTATATGTAAAGATGGTCACCCATCCACGGACCAACCGCGGCAAGCGTAGCTTAACCTGATCGATCGACCCGTGCGGCTGTTATTTCTGCCACAAGCCCCAATTGCGCCCGCAATTGCGTAATATACTATCAATCACAATTTGAATGATTTTAAAGCAAATTGCTAATCCATTGCTTCATATATTGGAAAAATTTGTCTGCTCAACAACGTAAATAACGCAATGAATGTTGTTGAACTGTCAAAATGAAACCGATTCCTAATGTAAGTGTGTTACGTAAAATACCCCGCAGGCCACTATAAAATTAACTTTGTACTGAAACACAAACGAAATACTGAAAAGAAAACTGGTACTTACCTAGACATTTCATCATTTTTAACGGAAAATCAGTCTAGAGTTGCTGTATTTGTATTAGTGTCATCGAACTTTGATTCGGTCATGGCTAACGTTGAAGATAAGATGGGGTGACGCTAGATCGCAAGTTAGATCTCTCAAAAATCATAGTTAAATCTCTATTTTGCATACACACGGAATTGATTTTAGTGAAGTTTTATTGAATTGCCTGGACAAGAACATCTATAACTTCTCAAACAGGAATTTAAATCTATTGGCTTGGACCTTAACCCTCAAAATGTGAAATCTATCTTTCTGACATTACTGACAGACAACTGACTCTAGATAAATTTAATGCAATAGCCCCACAAATTAAAATTTTAGAAAAAAGTTCACTGCACCTCCTAGGTTCCCCAATTTTAGAAGACAGCATTAAATTTCCATATTGTATTTTTTGTATTTGTTTTTCCATATTGTATTGTATTTGTATTTTCATATTGCATTTTCTAAAGGAAAAAGTAAACAGCTGTTCTCCTATAATACCCGTCTCAATTACTTTAAAATGCGCTCGCTATCAACTCGGAGAGAAATTAATGATGCCTTGTTTCTCTATAAGTTGCTTAGAAATAAAATTGACTGCCCTAACCTACTGGGTCTCCTAAAATTCCGTGCCCCAGCCCGATATCCGCGTAATCCCATCACGCCATTGTACCCTCCCTTGCGCAGAACAGTTCTGGGTGCCAACTCGCCAATTTCATGGCTGTGTAAAGTCCTAAACAGTTGCAGTAATCTTACTGATATTCACCATGACAGCATAGGACAATTTTGCAAAGTAATTATCGAGCACTGTTCTCACAACCAATGATTTTACCACAAATGTTAATTTTTTATTTTAAGATTGTGTATGTATAATTTTAAGATAATGCTATGAATGTATTTGAAATATTTAGGATGTGATTTTTGTTAATTGATGATTGATTGTTGTTTGATTTTAATATTAACTTTGATTTTGATTCTGACGTTAATTTTTATTTTTATTTTATTTGATACTAAGTTTTATTTTTAATTTTGATTTGTTAATTTTATTATTTTTTTTTAAATTTCTTAATGTGTCTTAAATCTGTTTCTCAATTAATTGTAATGGACTTCATTTTTTTTGTTGTTGTTTTTTGATGCTGTTATTAATGCAAATTACCAAAAAAATCTTGAATAGCTTTAGATTGTAAGTACCTTTTTTGGCTTTATAACATTGATTATAGATAACCTTTATTGGTGCATGTTGTGTTAGCCTGTAAGTAATTGTTGCACTTAAAAACGTACTATTATGCAAGTATAATTGTAAATATTTGGTGTAAACAATTGTTGGCTAACCTAAATAAACAAATAAATAAATAAATAAATAAGACAGCTTTTCTCCTTTCATCGACGAAAAAATCAAAAACTTCAACGACATTTCGGACAGACTCTCCAAAATTAATTTACATTCGGCATTCACCCTGATTAGGTACTGTTGTTTTGGCCCAAATTTTATATATTTTCCACGTTCTTGCCCTTTATGGAAGCAGCCACATCTGTTGGACAAAATTGACCAAAGTATTCGCAGCACACTAACATGGCTGGGTGGCAACAACCGAGCGTGGCTTCAAGCCACACTACCCATCCGTTTTGGCGGCCTCGGCGTCCGCAAAATTACCAGTATTAGCTTACCGGCGTTCCTGTCCTCTGTCCACAGCACTGAAAAGTTGACCGGGAAAATTTTAGCTCCCTCACTGGCTGACTCTAAAGTGCCGTGCTTGAGTGATGCGGTGAACGCCTGGATAGCGGCTTGCCCGGATACAGATCGGCCCGTGAACCCATCTTCCCAGAGACAGTGTAATAATCTTATCAATACGTCCACCAATACTGCTGAGCGTGTCCGCCTGCTGGCTGTGGGTGAATGGGAGTCGGGCCTCTGGCTTCAAGCACTACCGTCACCCAACATAGGCGCTTTGCTGGGTGACTCCACCTTCCGGCTCGCTACTTGTCTGCGTCTGGGCGCTCCATGCGGGGCTCCACATCGCTGCCAGTGCGGTGAAGCCGTCGACTGCCTCGGACATCATGGCCTGTCTTGTAGTAAGACCGCAGGCCGGATAGCACGGCACGCCAGCATTAATGACATTATCCGTCGTGCTCTTGTTACCGCCGGGGTGCCAGCTGTTTTAGAACCCAACGGCTTGGCACGCGACGATGGCAAGAGACCAGACGGAATGACCATAATGCCTTGGAAGTTAGGCAGGCCTTTGGTGTGGGATGCAACATGTGTCGACACCCTTGCACCATCCCATCTTCCTAGTACGGCTGGCTGTGCTGGGGTGGCTGCTGCAGGTGCGGAAAACCTCAAACGGCGAAAATGTTCCGATCTTTTTGGGAGTTATATGTTCGAGCCGTTTGGGATTGAAACACTACGGCCATGGGGTCCGAGTGCCCACTTGGTTTTCCGAGACATCGCCAAGCGGTCGGTCGACTCTTCACGTGACCAAAGGGCTGGCCTATTCTTTGGCCAAAGAATCAGCATCGCCATACAACGTGGCAATGCTGCCAGCCTTTTGGGCACTTTTCCTGTTGACAGCGATGTGGACGAATTTTTTGATGCCCTATGATTATATATTTTTTTTTTTACAATTGGACATATTATAATTATTATTTTAAGTCTGTTAGCTTATATATTATGTAAATATTTTGTTCAGTTATAGTGAATAAAAGTATATTTTAATTATAAATAATATATATATATATATATATATATATATATATATATATATATATATATATATTATGTACAAATATATAATAAAAAATAAAAAGGGGGAAAAGCTCATTGGGCATCAAAAAATTCGTCCACATCGCTGTCAATGGGAAAAGTGCCCATGCTGATTCTTTGGGCTTAAAATAGGCCAGCGTTCTGGTCCCGTGAAGAGTCGACCAACCCCTTGGTGATGTCCCGAAATACTCGATGAGCACTCGGACCCCAAGGCTCTAGTGTTTCAACCCCAAAGCCCTAGTGTTTCAACCCCAAACGGCTCAAAAATATAGCTCCCAATAAGGTTGTTTATATTTGCGCTGTTTGAGGTTTTCTTCACCTGCAGCAGCCGCCCCAGCACAGCCCGCCGTGCTAAGAGGTGGGATGGCGCGAGGGTGTCGACACATGTTGCATCCCACGCTAAAGACCTACCCAACTTCCAAGGAATTATGGTCATCCGTCTGGCCTCTTCCCATCATCGCGTGCCAATCCATTGGGTTCTAATACAGCTGGCACCCCGGCTTTGACAAGAGCCCGACGGATGATATCGTTAATGCTGGCTGCCGTGCCATCCGACCAGTGCTCTTGCTGCAGGATAGGCTATGGTGTCCGAGGCAGTCGACTCCTTCACCACATTGACAGTAATGTGGAGCCCCGCAAGAAGCGCCCAGACGCAAACATGTAGCGAGCGGGAATGTGGTGTCACCCAGCATAGTGTCTATGTTGGGTGACGGCGCCTGAAGCGAGAGGCCCGACTCCCATTCACCCACAGCCAGCAGGTGGGCACGCTCAGCAGTATTGGTGGACGTATTAATGCGTTTATTTATTCCGTACCAACCTGCTGAGCGGCTCATCCCACTGTCTCTGGGAAGACAGGTTCTCGGGCTGAACCGTATTCGGGCAAGCCATTTTCCAGGCATTCACCGCATCGGTCAAACACAGCTGTTCAGAGTCAACCTGAGAAGGGGCTAAGATTTTTGCGGTTAACATATCGGTGATGTGGAGAAAATAAATTAAAGTGGTTTTTCGTGTCTGGCTGTGTGACCACGGAATTCTTCTAAACTACCTACGCAACGGATATACAAGGTGTAACATAATTAACGCACAACCTCTTAAGGGGTCATTATGAACAACTTTTACTATAGGACTAAACCTGAAATCGCAAAAAAAAATCTGCTGCTCCCTACACTTATTTATGTTCGCATAAAAATCTATCCTGTGTATTAATTCAGGTTATAAACTATCTGTGTGCCAAATTTCATCCAAATCCGTTCAGTAGTTTTTGCGTGAAAGAGTAACAAACATCCTTCCATCCATCCATCCATCCTCACAAACTTTCGCGTTTATAATATTATTATTAGTAGGAATGGAATAAGAAAGTAGGATATAAAACTTACATATAATAAAGAATTCGCGATATTTTGTCAAGTCTTAGAAACCGAGGAAGCAGGGGGCTGGTCTCTAGTTCATGATTAAGCTACGATTAAAGGTGCCGAAGGCGATGATGAAAAGACAGTTGCAAGAACACTAGTCAGGAAGAGTCTAACAGTTTGTATTTTTAAAGATAACTAACAAAATATCAGCATAACTTTACATCAAAATTAACCAAATTTGGTAAAACGTAAGCCTAACTAATACTGTATGAAAAAAAAAAATTACGAGTCACCGCATCCGTACTGAGGAAAAAATATGTAGAATACTATCGATGATGTAAGAGAATCGTAATAACATAGTATTATGATCATTATTTCACGTGAGTTACCTACATCGATATAAGAATGCGCTGACATAAGCATGACGAAGACAATTCTAAAGATGGCGTATTTGAAACGGTATGATCGACCGCAAAAATTGATGCTTATCGATCACCAAATTAACCATTAAAGTTTTCCGTTTCAATAAAATAACACCACGTATTTTAATATTAACCCAAAGAATGCAGAGGTGTATTATTACTTATGACCTTAGTAATAAGGTCGAAAAGTGGTTCACCGCAAATTGCCGCGATGGTATAAGTTAATAACTCGCATGGACGTTATGGTGCCGGGCGGAATAATACGTGTTTAATTGATACACTTTTTTACTGATAATAAAACCCAATCGGACCCCACGCTCAGCAATCACGCTTCCGACCACTAGACAAACGTGTCAGTTTCAGACATTAACAAAATGCCAAATGGAAAAGTAAGAAAAAACTAAAACTTACAATGAACAATACAAAAACCTAGACCTTACTACGCGACTGGATGTTCCAGCCTTCGATTTGCGAAACAGTTATATAATAACGTAAAAGTAAATATTTTTTACAAGCACTACAAACATTGAACTTGAGTAAAAATAGATTGACATCGACCTAATTAATACATCCATGGTCCGGTAAGTAAACCTTTGCGAGTGAGTTGGCAGTAATTAAAAAGTCTTCTTTATAAATATGTGACAATGCCCGAGTCCTGTTTGAATGCCCGTCTGAGTCTGGATCTGTGCCCGGTTGATGGCAATAAGCTCGCCGCCTATTTCATGGGACTTAAACATAACTGGCGAAATGTGGGTGTACTATAGGTACACCTCTGTCCAACCCTTCGGGGAAACAAGGTGTGATGTTATGTAACAATGCCATTCGGGCTATGAGGCTGAAAGTCTGACAAATGGTAACAGTTAAGTTATCTGTAACACTACAGTGTTGATTCGGAGGGTAGATGTAGGATTGTGGAGGACAGATGGTCCTGTGTAAGGCCGGCCAAATACAGTAGGAATTCCGTTTCGAAATATCGATTCGGAATTTCCAAGGCAGCATATGCATTCAAAATCTAGTTCTCCATTCGAAATTTTCTCCGATTCGAAATTCCGCGAGGTAGTCTATGCGTGATTTGGTATGGATGTGCTGCCTTCGAAATTCAAACTCATCAAAGCATTTATTTCAAATTTACAGGCACTTTTGAATTGTCAGAGTCGGTCAGTTTCAGAATTCCGAATCGATATTTTGAAACGGAATTCCGACTTTATGTGGCTGGTCAAAAAGACGAATATAACATACATACGGGTGAACTCTTCCGGAAAAGAAGTACCACCTATCAAGCAGCGTAGCTGTGTTCCGGCATCACTGGTATGGGTGCCGATGCAATTAAATGCAAACCAGACACTTTGTCTCTAGGACGAAAACACGACGCTCCTGATATTGCAGATGATCAGACCTTCAACTGTCATGTCTCCAATTAAATTTCTATTATTACCAAGCACTAGCCAGTCGATCGACAGCTGAGGGGACAAGCGACGATGACCATTTCCCATCAGGTGGGCTGCCTAATTATTTGAAACCCAGTAACATAAAAGCTACATTCGGTTAAACTAGATACTGACCCAACATGATAGAAATAAAAGCTCTCCTTACTTACATGTGACAATCAACCATCGCCAACAAATTAACAATGCATATTGAAATCAATCGGTCAATCGGTCAATCAATAAAATCATAGAATTACTGAAGTATTAATTAAAGCGTGGAAATTGAAACTAACCTTGTTTCACACTAATTATTAAGGGCCAGCACTAATTCATGAGGTGTCGCTGTCACGCAATTTTAACTCGCAATTGACGTATTTTACATTTTACTATTCATAGGAATCTGGGTATTGGGGTAATTTAATCACTTACGGCCAAACCCAATAACCTATATCTATCGCCATCGCCAGTTTTGGCATACTGAAGATAGAAAAACCTATTTATCTAACTATGGTTTTAACGTCCCAATAATCTATATGAGATTATGGAATCTTACCGGCCTGACATAAGGATAAATAGAATTATACTGTCTGCCATCAATAGTGATCTGTCTTTTACTGAAAATAGGTTATTGGGTTCGGCCGTTAGAAGATATGGAGTGACCCAGATTGTACCCATAAGTGTCTATTACAATCACGCAAATCTAAAAAAACTGCAGTACCACCATACGCCACAGCTACACTCTACTGTAAGTGTATCAATGAAGTTTATTATTTTTATTGGATGTAAAAAAAATTATAATACCAGTCACAACTCGATTTAATTCAATAACAATATTTTCTTAGCAGGAAATAAACTATCTCCAGACATCCCTGAATTGTAACAGAAGTCATGGTATAAGTCCTTTAGGCTAGAGAGCGATCCCATTACGAAAAACCGAGCACAAATCGAGACTGGCTGGGTTTCTAATGTTAAAACCCCAATAACCCGAGAGCCAAACCAGGCCCTCACGTACAGCAGTCGCACTTAAGACCACTAACGGCCGAACCCAATAACCTATCTATCACCAGTTTTAGCATACTGGCGATAGAAAAACCTATCTATCTATGGTTTTACCGTCCCAATAATATATATGAGATTATGGAATCTTACTGGCCTGACATAAGGACAGATAAAATTATACTGTCTGCCATCAATAGCAATCTGTCTTTTACTGAAAATAGGTTATTGAGTTCGGCCGTAAACCGGCTACCCGATAAGTTGATTTTAGTGCTATCTTTGATGACAATCAAAATAATAATCAACATCTCACTAAACATCACATCACTGAACATATCTAACAATCAATGGCATCATACTGATCTTCTTCAATGACTATATTCCGCTGCAAATATTTACTAACAAACATTTCATAGGACACGGTACATCAAACATGATAGGCATACTCGAAAATCCTTCACCTTGCCAATCTTCCAGTCAAGCGTGACTTCGAATCGCGAAAAAAACCGTTATTACCTAATAAGAACAGAATTATGCCAAGTTCATTGGGCATTATGGCTACTTCGATTGTCTGAAATAAGTTCGAGACAATACAGCCAATTGTCGACAAAATAATGTAGTTTCGTGTGATTTTTCCCTTGTAAACTAGTCGACACATTCGTTTATTGTCAATTGTTACGTTTAAATAAGAATGCAGATGAATTAAAAAAAAAATATTAGAAGAAACATCAATATATGCAGTTTATGAAGTTTTTTTTATAATATTTAGCGTGCGTATTTAACGTTATGTAGCGTGGATATGGAAATAAGTAATCAAACCATTTAAAGTAAGCCATAATAGTCCATTAGTCATCAGTTTATAGTACGGAAGGAAGGGTTACTAATACCTACGTGCTAAGAATGGCACCCACGGACAGACGCTGACCAAAAGAAAACTGCTGGGATAGACTTGATGAGGAAGGCGGAAAAACGAGATGTGGTGCAATTTGGTAAAGACCTAATAAGCACAATGGTGGTTATGAAGATACTTAGGTACCAATTCTATGTACTATATGTGAGCGTCCAAGTAAAAAGGGTCCAGTTCTCAGCATTTAGTTTCCGAGATATACGCAGTTTTGTAAAGTTGGGTGAAAAAATTGCATTTCTCGATTTTTATTGATTATTAAATAATGCTCACTTATCTACAAGTTCGTGTAGTAAATGACTTTATATGATGTTTCTAAGTACCAGAAAATGTACTTAGAAACATCAGAAAATGTACTAAGTACCAAAAACCAAACTTTGAAAATGCTTTTTCTCAAATAAAGTTTTTTCAGAGTTTCAACTTCACATGTCAGATAAAAAAAAGTGCCAGTTTTTGAATATTTTTTAATCCTTATTATTAATTGACTATTCTATATACCGAATTTGGTCTTAACTCAATACCCCACTACTGAACCCTTTTTGCTTAGACGCCCACTTATATTTATTTAATAAGGCAGCATAGCATAAGCATAATCAGCCTATAACGTTCCTACTGCTGGGACACAGGCCTCCTCTGTGTGGGAGGGAGTGTGCCGTAATCATGGAGAGCCTGTGATAGGAACCCATAACTACACACTGTCATTTGTGTACAGTTATGTAGAGAAGTACCGTGGGTTGGTCGGCAGATGTCACATGTCTGAGAATTCTTGGTTCTAGGTCATGCCGTTTTCCTCACGATATTTTCCTTCACCATTTTTGAGAGCAATGGTGATGAAATAATTTACACAAAGTAAAGCGCTTGCCTGGATTCGAACCCACCACCTACAACTCGTAAGTCGGGGCCGTTACCAATGGGCCAAATAAGGCACCAAGTCCAATATAGGTACGTACATAAAATTCATTCAATACGTAACATCATTAAAATAAAATACATTAAATTTCATTAGATCATTAAAATAAAATACCGCAAATGCTATGCACAGCAAAGCATAGCATTATTAGCATTTAGTGCAGCAAAATTTAAGACTTGAATTGATTAATTAAACTGCCATGTATACCTAACCTATTGGTATCTGCGTATCCGGAAATTGATGATGATTTGTCGTGACGGAGGTTACCCTGCTTATCAATGCATACCTATCGACACACGTGCGTCATATTGACTAATCTATAAAATATTAGTTAAGGCCAATAATGATAACTTGAAAAGAATTATGAGACAGACATGTCCACAACGAATTAACTCATTCGTATGTCCTCGACACAACATTGAAACTGTATTGGACAAATATAAGTAACGTTTAAATATACTAAAACATTCAAAATGCATGCAATCGTGCAATAATTACCGCGTTACGAATCAAACTTTGAAAAAGGTATCATTAACACGACTTTTTTCGCAGTTAAAATTGTATCGAAACAGGTGAATGTCGCAGGTATACCTATTTATAGAATAAAAATGAAACGATGTTCGTTGGTAAGCGCATAACTTGAGAACGGCTGGACCGATTTGGCTAAATATTTATTGTTTTGAAATGTTTGCAATAATCCGGATCAGGTTCTTACGGAAAGAAAAAAAAAATTGAAAAGTTGCCGGGAAAATTGGTGCATTTTCTATGGGAATTTTGTATGCATTATAGAAATTTGGACAGCACAACGTCTGTCAGGTCATCTAGTTGTAGATAATTTAAATTACCTACGTAAGTTTGTAGTATTAGGATATGATAATCGTATAGCGGAAGGAAGGATGACGGTGGCATAAACCTTGCATCTACTTCCTTTAACGTAATAGGAACTAGTGCACTCACTATCAACCTCCACACTCGAGCCAATGAAACGTAAACCGCGTATTAACTAGTTAATTTCTTATTAAAAAACAATGTCAACCGATTAATATCGTAGAAAATGCTTGTTTTTAAACTTGTTTCACTTGAAATTGCGATATTATGCAGCCGAGGTTTATAGACACATACAATCGCGCCTAAATGCAATTATGCGATTTTTCACATTTATCATGACATAAACTAATAATCTGGTGGCTATTATTACGAGCACTGTTATGCAATTTTATTTTATTATTATAATACACGTCAAGCTAGATTATACCTGTTTGTAGATAGCGTTATTTATACGAGTAACGGTTGAAAGCTGATCATTGACACACTGATCCTCATATGTAATTATAATAATTACCTTTCTTTAAAACAACCTTATTGCAGAATTAATTAACCTATTGAGTTCCCCAGTCTGATTATTACGACAAATGTTGTTGTGCCCGTGCCGCCTCAGTCTTATCTATACGACTGAGAACCCATGTTCGTTTTTTTTTTATTTATTTGCAGGACCCGATATTATCATAAATCGACAAACCGGCGATTCGTCGATTTTTGAGCTGGGCGCTGCGGGTATGGCACTTGATATAAAATCAAGCGGTCAATAGGTAAATACTATATTGTACTTAAGTCTAAATCGCCAACCCGTCTTGAGCAAGCGTGGTGATCAATGAAGAGGCCTTTGCCCTGCAGTGGGACAGTAATACACTGGTATTATTATTATACGATAACTATAGCAACTTTAACTCTAATCATATCATAGAGCTATCTAGATAGAGGTACGGAATTTAGAAGCATTTATTTTCCTGTGAAAGCTAAAAGCAAGAACCGCTTGATATTATAGCGGTTCTCGATTGTCAGTTGTTTAGTTCGTCAAATCAGGAACCATGTTTGAGTAGACATGTATAACATAGTATAGTTACTTTAAAACGCGGTCCACATAGCTGTGGTTAAGCCCTATCGTTACAAAGACAGTAGGTTGATCTCAGGCTTACGTGACCACTGGCACGACTCACAAATCGTGCTAACTCCATGGTGATGACAAAGATACCTTTGCTGTTCAATGAACCTTGATACTACGAAATACGTGCTAAACTCCAATGCCTTCAGGAGAAAAAAGAATTGCAGTTATAAAAAATTTATTAATTCAGTACTTTTCAGTGATTTTTTTATACTTACAATTTGTAGTGTTTCGATGCCATTGATACAGAAAAATTAACAAATTATTGTACCTGATATAATAATTTTTGCAAAGTAACAGGTTGTATCATTCACTGTTGTTTCATTTACTGAACCGCTTAGGAATGCACTTCTTCTTTTGGAATCCATTTTGTGTGCCTATTTTTTTATTATTTTCTTTTGAGCAATTTTCAATTAATAGGTGAACTGAAAAATCTACAGGAGCTATACGGGAACTAGGCATAGTATGTTTTTTTGCAAAAAATCAAATTAGGTCACTCTCCACTTCCCGTAGCGGACTACGGGAATACGGTTTCTACGCGCGTAGCACTTGCAGCCCATATCCGACTACGGCGTAGCAAGGGATGCGTTGCTGATGTTCTCACGCCCACAAACATTAGCTTTTGGCTTATCTTGCCTTGTATAGAACTTATCTTAATTTCCATACCTTTTTTACCGAATTTAAACCCCATTTTTTAATTCTGAAATATTAATACTAGGTGCAGAACGTCACAACTGTATACATGCAAACAACTCTTTTTTTTTTGGATGGGAAATCACCTGTATTCCTTCAGTTCAGGGTTGCAATAGATAAATTCCCAAAAGAAAACCCAATAATATTTTGCCCGACTTAGGAATCGAACCCAGGGTTCCCCGCAGTCATGCTTGCAACCCGTAGAGCAATTCAGTCTTCGAGTCATTGATTGAAGATTCTTTTTTTCCTTAATGTCATATAAAATACTTTCCAACGCATAGATAGAAGTAACAGTTATGTAATAAATTGTCGATGTGAAACGCATTATTATATTTGTATATTCGAACATGCAACGGTGGCCTCTAGCGGAGTATAAGGTAATTAACATGCACTCTATGTCGAGACGGTGTTGAGGCCGCACTAAATAGGACAGAACCGGCGGAAATTGTTCTACGAATGTTTTGTTTACTAATATTACGTAAATGCTGTGAACTATGTCGTGGTTACGGTGTGGGGATTACTGATTAGAGGGTATTTTTTTACATATTATAGGATCGCCTTGACCACTATCTCACCTGATGGTAAACGATGATGCGTTTGACAGCGTTGCAAGCATGCCTACAACCGACTCATAATGTTAAAGCTACCTATTGGGAAATACAGACTCAACGACACGTACCTACAATAAATAAGTTCACAACTCGTTTTTATTTTTCATTATTTGTAAGATCTGCCCACAGTAGGATGAGGCAGTAGTCAGTCAGTAATCATGTTTAATTTTTAACCAACTTCAAAAAAAGGAGGAGGTTATCAATTCGGTTGCATGTTTTTTTTTCCTTTTTAATGTTTGTTACCTCAGTACTCCGTCATTTATGAACCGATTTGGAAAATTATTTTTTTATTTGAAAGACATACTTGCAGATTGGTACCATTTTTATCAAAATCCAATTCTGATGACAGGATCCATAAGGAATTGAGGGAACTCCTCAAATATTATGGGCAAACACATAGTGATTTCGATATTTTCAACAAGTCAAGCATTTGCATTCAGAAAGTATCATTTGGTGAAGTGGAACTGATAGAGAAGACCACAGATGGCCACGGGAACTCCTCAATGATAAGTATTTCACGGGTGGCGATAAGATATCTCGATTAAGATAGTTAAGCGACAATGACGAAGCCAATTTAAATAAATAGTGCTGATGAAAATGGTACCATCGAACTGATCTGATGATGAAGCCGGAAGGTAGGCACCGGAACTCCGTAATAAAACAATGTATCCTAGCCGTGTTTGGGCTTATTGGAATTGTCATGAGATGCACTCTGGCTATAAATTATTTTTAACCAACTTCAAAAAAGGAGGAGGTTCTCACTCAGTTCGTAAGAATCTTTTTTTTTTAAGTGTGTTCCCCGATTACTCGAAGACGCCTGGACCGATTTGAAAAATTGTTTTTTGTTTGAAAGGGTATACTCTCTAGGTGGCCCCATAGTCATCAGGTCAGCATCTGATAATGGGATCCTGGAGAATTCGAGGGAACCCTGCAAATATTATAGGCACACCTATAGCGATTTGGGTATTTTTATAGTAACTTGTGCATTTGCCCTCGGAAAGCACCATTTGGTGAAGTGGAACTGATGGCGAATACCACAGATGGTAAGATGGCCACCGGAACAACTCAATAATAAGTATTTCACGGGTTGCGATTCGATTACTTTAAAATTATTGCTAAGCAATATAAGCTCATCACAATTTATATGGTGAAGTGGAGCTGATGGTGAAGTACCAGGAGAACTCCTTAACAATTAACGTCCCTGCATCGGGAAAAGCAATGATTTGTAAAAGGTGATGAGCAGTTGTCATTAGGCTATTGTAACTTTGATTAAAAACCGACCCACTAAAAAGTGAAAAATAAAAAACTTTTTTACAAAAAAAAAAAAACAACCGACCTCCAAAAAAGACACTACAAAGAGAAAAATAACTTTAATTTTGGAAGTCGGTGGCAAAAACCTAAAATACAGATCCAGACACCGACTTCCGAAATGAAAATTATTTTTCTCTTTGTAGTGTTTTTTTTGGAGGTCGGTTGTTTTTTTTTTTTGTAAAAAAGTTTTAGTATAAGAAAATTAGATCAAACATAGGCAAATAGACTAAAAAACCGGTGTAGTTTTGAAAATTGGTACAGTTATTCCTTGAGGTATCCTGATTAACATACTAAAAATCCTTGAGGGTGGGGGTTGTGCGGGGAGTGGGAGAGGGAGGGATCCTACAGTAAAAATTAATAGGATTTAATTTGTAGGAAATTTCGTGTAGTCAATTTGCGTAGAACTAATCGTAATGATATTTATAAAAGTTTAGCGAGATATGAATAAAAACTTCAAAAAAGTGACATTTAAACCCCTCCCCCACCCCCGGCACAACCCCCACCCTCAAGGATTTTTAGTACGTTAATCTCCTGATTAACATACTAAAAATCCTTGAAGGAATAACTGTACCTACCAATTTTCCAAATTACACCGGGTTTTTGGTCTACATATTTGAATTAATTTTCTCAGGCTATTTGTTTTAATATTTCCACATTCTTCCTTTTTATGTAAAGGGTGTTTTTAGAACTTAAAATTAAAATATATCACAGAAAAATGTTTTTAATACCTATGACATTGATAATTAGTTTAATGTTTGAATATGATTTCGAGCCTGTGGCCGCCGCGGCCGCTGGCGCGTACATGGCGTAAATCCAGATTACAGGTCAAAATTTCACTCTTCGCAATAAATCAGGCTGTATTTCGGCAATAATACGTTGAATGTTAGTATCAAAGTGCTCAATTGTTTCTGCTTTATCGGCGTAGACGTGCGACTTTACATATCCCCAGAGATAAATAATGTAAAGGCGTCAAATTGCCCGAATGGGATGGCCCCATTTCGTGCAATCAGTTGTTCGTCAAATGTTTCTTTCAGTAACTAAGCCAATAAAAAAAAATAAGCTTTCAGTAAATTAGGCGATGCCTGAAATCATATTCAAACATAAATGCCATAAAATTATCTGTCAAATAAAGCCAATTTCATGGATATTAAAAACATTTGTGTTTTATGTCAATTTAAAGTTCTCCGCCTTTAAAAAAAACACCCAATACATAACCGAACTCTTAGGCCGTGTCCTAACCAAAAGCGATGGGTTAGAACGCGGGGTTATGGCTACATGTAGTTTCTGTGAGCTACAAAATTTTTTGGTCTTGGAAACGAAACCGGTGCAGGGTACCTACATAGTTCCAATACACGATTTCCTCCACTGCCTACTATCGCACGGACGTAAAAATATCTCGGCGGGATTTTATCGCGCAATAGATTTTTAACTCTCGGTGTTGAGCCGAGCATTGAGAATCCAACAGAGTGCATTCCAACGCGTCGAAAAAACACACCGTTGGATTTTCAACTTTCGGCGCTAGTAGTAGTGTTCCCTATACAACATTTGTATCAGAAAGGTGTAGTCATATTTTAAGGGTGTTGTACAAACCATCAAACTGAACAATTTTCTCCATAGGACCAACATCGTAATCGCAAAAAAATAACAAGCCGTCCCATACATTTGAGTCGAGTAGGTTTGGAGTTTTGTATGGGTAAATATTTTCGCGATTGCGATGTTGGTTCCATGAAGAAAGTTTTTCAGTTTGATGGTCGGTACCAAACCGTTGCCTGTTATGACTTACGAAGCCAAAACGTGGACACTCACGGTACGGCTGGTCCATAAATTCAAGGTCGCTCAGCGAGCTATGGAACGAGCTATGCTTGGAATCTCTCTGAGGGATAGAATCTGGAACGAGGTGATCCGGCAGAGAACCAAAGTTGTCGACATAGCTCACAGAATAAGCAAGCTGAAGTGGCAATGGGCCGGCCATATTAGCCGTAGAACCGATGATCGTTGGGGTAGACGTGTTCTTGAGTGAAAACCGCGAATCGGCAAACAATGTAGAACGCCCTCAGGCTAGGTGGAGCGACGACCTTTGCAGGGTGGCTGGTAGCAGCTGGATGAAAGTTGCCGAGAATCGAGCTGAATGGCGTGCAATTGGAGAGGCCTATGTCCAGCAGTGGACTGTTGTAGGCTGATGATGATGATGATGACCAAACCTTTCCGATGCTATATAGACAGTGATTATGTTAGCAAAATCTTGTCCGAAAAATCCGTAAATCTATGGAAATATCCATCCCGGGTTTCGACCTCTGACTTATGATGACACTTATCCAAAAATAAGTGTCATCATAAGATTATCCTCGTTTATTTATCAATTCCAGTGATTTTCCTCCAAACAAGCGTGAGGTAATTTTGAGATTTTCAGTGAATTTCAATGTGTAAAACACTTTTATGTGTAAAAATGAAGGCAAATAAAACATATATTCCCTTAAATAATTTTTTTTATTCGCTTTAACCTTTTAACCGCCCGACTTCATATCAGTTGTCATGCCCCCAGCGCCGGACGCAGTCAATTATTGCGGTATTTGGTCGTAAATATACGACCCTGGCGAAATGGACACGAAAATATTTGTCGGATTAATCCGTCGTTGGCGGTTAAAGGGTTAAGTAGATCAATTTAACTGGTGGTACGTCTGGTATATTGTTTATCAAATTGACAGACGTCAATAATTTGCCGTGTTACAGTCATTTCATTCCCTCTCACATAGAGGAGGCCTTTGTACCAGTAGTGGGAACATTATAGGCTTATCATGATAGTAATTTCATACAACAGACTGTCAAAGAATGACAGTTGTGATTTGAATATACGGACAATTTACTTTGGTAGTCAATTTGATCAACATTTTTTTTTATTTTCTCGACTAATTCCTTGACTTTACCTAGACACGGTAAAATACGATAAAAACCAGCGGATGTGGATTCCAATAAATGCTAGAAACCACAAGACACCCTGTTGTAGATCCTTTTTTTTATTTTATTTTTTTTATTTTTTCAGGGACAGGCCGATCATTTTAGCGATGGCTTTCTTTCACCCTTTTTACGCTTAGCTTTCATAATTTAGCAGACCTGGCGAAGCGCGATGCAGCGCGTTTTTCAGTGCCAATGAAATGTCAACTTTAAATACGTTGAAATAAAGTCTAAAATAAATTAACTTAACCGCGTGCCTCTATCCGTTTTGATGCTCTCGCGGACTATGGCTAAGTTTATTGGGCCTAAAGGGTACCATCGAAAAATAACTGACCTGGTAAGGAATCTTACATTCTATTGCTACTATTCTACTACAAAATTATAACTAGTAATGGTTAATATGATTATTATAAAGAAGCCGTCACTAACAGATGATGTATACGTACACACAGATCTTTAAAAGGCTATAGTCCTTAATAATTTGTCCACCAATCACGATTGATTATTCCTCCCGCCATTTAGACTCCCAAGTATCGCCACAACGCTTAAGGACTCGACTGGGTATGTCAATGACAGCAGTTAGTCTTGCAGATAACATTATTTTTCAATGTGCAACACTTACACAGATATAATTTATCCACTGTTTCTTGCCTATCATTTGGCTCTTCACAGTTGTTGCATTTACTCTCTAGGACTCGTATGCGTAATTCGTTAGCGACCCTTCAATGGACTGAGCCATACCCTCCCCCCCACCCCCACCCCATCACTGTGGTTAGGATAAAAATTATCTTTCACCAAAATTAAAGCAGTTTACTTTACAAATAATAATAACTATTTATTTGCGAGATTTCTTTTATGCAACTTATAAAATAATACAAAAAGAGACTCAAGCTTATAAAGAATTTGTATAAAATAAAAGACACAATTTAACTAAATCAAACCAAAATTGGTGGCGTTGATAATTTATTAGTAGCGACTCCTCTATATGTTTGTAATAATATCTTGATATTCAATCAATCTACCTAGCCTTTTCCCAGCCATGTTGGGGTCGGCTTCCAGTCTCACCGGATGCAGCTGAATACTAGTAATTTACATGGAGCGACTGCATATCTGACCTCCACAACCCAGTAACTGGGTAATACGGTACCCCTTGGTAAGACTGGTTGTCAGACTTTCGGGCTTCTGACGACCCGTAACGACTGTCAAAGATCTACGAATGACAGCCGGTACCAACGGCTTAACGTGCTTTCCGAGGCACGGAGGAGTCTCGGTATGTAAAGATAGTCATCCATCCACGGACAACCTCGGCAAGCGTAGCTTAACCTGATGGATCGACCCGTGCGGCTGTTATTACTTAGCCATGAGCTCCTCCAATAATATCATGATATTACCAATTTAAAAAGAATTTATTTTTCGAACAACAATCAGAGATTAAATGTATATTTTAAAAGTTGATTATATTGATCTATGCTACCAATAATTTAATTTGACACAATCCCTGCATTCATCACGAAACTAAATTAATACAAATAATATAATCAAAACAAAGATCACACTTTTTAAGATTAATAGGCAAAAAAAAATGCTTAACATTACGTAAATTAAATAACTGATTTAATAAGTAAAGAAAAATAATTGATGAAATGTAAGTCAATACTAATTGAAATGCAAAAACATTATTTTGAAATAAATGGCTTTGAAGGTCCGTGGCATTACTACTGTCCACAATTTTTATCGCCATGTTGGTGGCCACGCATGATACCTATATAAATCGATAGCTATTCGATTTATATAGGTTTCATTAGTGGCAGCCATTTTGAAAAAAAAATCAAAATGACGGACAATGCAGCATAACTCTGCATGTCAAAACTTTTTGGTTCTTTATAATCAACCTTTTTTTCGTTTGTATTTGAGCCTGGTCGATTTTTATCTTTTTATTTTGTGATTCGAATTTCAAACTGTCATTCGATGGGAACGCTTGATTGACAATTTGCTGTCGTTTGTGATTTTATTGAAGAAAAACATTTTTTCGTCCCAAAAATTACAATTAGTGGAAAATATTTATCGTAAAAGTGTTCGCACACTATATCCCTGCCGAATACCATAGGGCAAAGCAATTTTAAGTATGGTATATTAAGTACGAGTCTAACCATTCATCTTTATTTTTCCTGGTACGTATCTTTTAACAGTTTTCCTCAATCGGAAGTTCAGTCTGATCACGCTGGTCTAACCCTAATTCATTTTGTCTTAGGATTGAACAGTTTTGAACAGGCCGCCTTTCGGCCTCCAGGTTTTGGCCTAAAATAACGCTGGACGTCCTTGGCCAACGTCGAGAGTTGGACCGCATTTTGACCGCTGAAGGTCTCGCAACCAACGCCAGTTCCTGAACAAAGAACTACGACTCCCTACAGTCTACGTCACCTCGCCGGACGCAATTACTTATGCCACGGTTTTTTTTATGATATTTTACGTTCTAATTTAATAGTGTAGATAGTAACCCTCTGCAGATTTTTTAATTCATTAACTACTTAATTTTATTTTCAAATATGTAAAATACGAGATACCTTGGTTCTCAGATTTTTTTTTTCATAACGATGTTTTGGTAGCGAATTGCAATCGACTAGTTAGTACGTTTTATTTCTCGTTCGTTATTCGCGTACCTATCGGACCAAAGTTCTCTATTTTATTCCCTTCACACAAGTCAACCTGCATTTTTTATACCATAATGTTCATTTTTTTTACCTTTTAATGTTTATTTTCTATTTTTATTTTAAAAACAAAATTAAACGTGTCGTAGCAGAAAAGAGAATCTCCGTCTTTTATTTTTTTTTTCGCTACAAAATGGGTATGCCAGGCTCCTTATAAAAATCTTTAACCCCCTTAAATATTCCTTCCCACATAAAAATGTGTGAAGGAATATTTAAAATTAATTTCAAAATAATGTTTTTTGTCGGTTAAAAATTTCGATACATTTTGTGGTTCTATTTATATAATTAGTTTAGATTACTATAACATTGATATTGTTTTTTTTTTTCGCTTTTTTTATTTGTGCGTAAATACAACAGTAAGATGATTTCCAGATAAACAAGTTACGATATTGAAAATACAAGAATAATTCAGACATGCAGAATCACAAAAAGTGACTATATGACTATATAATAAATGTTTAAACAAAGAACATGCGGCTGAATTGCAGCATCTTGTCGAGAACACGAAGCCGCTTTGGTTTACGTTCCAGTTCTTGGTTGTCGAATTTCTCGCCACTGTAAATAAAAGTACCATATCATATTTTGCATCTAGCAATGTAGGTTGCATAGTAGGATTACTAGTAATCCTGCTAATACCAACTAAGTTAAATAATGCTCTAAAAGTCAGTTCACTTAAATAGCGCAACTGTGGTGCTATTCTGTAAAGATCTCACCGTGAAAATTTAGGTGAAGTGAGCGTGATGTGAACTGTCATCCCACCTTGCTCTACTAGGGATTGACCGCTCACTTCAAACTCACTTCACCTAAGTGCTCACGACGTGATGTTTAGGTACAGAATAGATCGGCTGGTGTAGTTAGAACACAAACATTAGCCGCTTTTGACTGTGGGGGGGGGGGGCTATTGCCGCTTATACAGAATGAAATTGAATTCATGGGCATACTTTTAAAGTAAAACCCACACCAAAGACTTTTTTTATATTAACCTGTCTTGTCCTCCTGTGGGGCAAAGGTCTCCCCATACTTTTCCAATTTTCTTAGTGTTTTGTCTTCTCCGGTCGGTCCAATCGGTAAAGAACGAGTCTAAACCGTCATGCCAGAGTTTCTTTAGACCTGACTCGAGGCAGACGAGACGTCCAAGACCAATAAAAAATATGTAATGAAAAAAATACGTACTGTGTAAGAGAACGGGCCCGCATGCAGGCAAGATGTGCGTAGTACGTGGGTGTCGGATAGGACACCGACCTCATGCAGCGAGAGTACAAGTGACACAGGTAGTACGTCAGCTGTTCCACCTCATCGTCAGGAATCTTGCCGTCGTTGCAGACGGCATGGTAGCGGGTCGGACGAGCTGTGCCTTTAATGGCTTGGTGGGATACCTAGAACGAAACATTACCATTCTTAGAACCATTTATTTGTAGTCGGCATAGCATGTTTTTCTTCCACACATCGAAACAACTGTATCTGAATTAAAAGATTCGCGGCGTTGTGATGTGAGTAACAAACGCGTCAATCACCAGAGACCGTCCGACAAGTTCAAAGGCTAACTTTAGGGATTTTTCAAAAATTAAAAAAAAAATTGACATAAAAATCCCGTGAGGCCAAGAATTTTTGGGGCCTGAGGAGATAGCACATGACCCGTCCTATCCGCCATTTTCATTTGGCAAACGATGCACCTATCACCCTGTATTGTGCGAACTGTACATTTAAGGTTGAAAACAAAAGCTAACCGTACCAGATAAAAGTCCAATTCAGACGCGTGAACGATATCTGTGTCAACAACTGTCCCCGGTTCAACGTTGTAGTGCTTGTTTGCTCCTTCATTGAACAATCTGAAAATAAAAGTGTTTTGGGGTTATTAGTTTATCGAAATCCTGGTAATGATCAAAGGAAAGATGAATGGATTGTATGAGGGTCGACAGGGGAGAATAGAAGAGTAAGTAGTTTTGGGTCACCCCCAATTAACATGAGGCAAGGGTAAACAGAAGTAGGAAGACCAATCTGCAGCAGTAGATGGTGAATAAAAGGCGGGCATTGCATATTAGACGGTCTTACGTAATCACCGTGGTCATAAGTTCAGACGCACGTAGTGAACCGCAATTATCAATATCATAATGTAGTTAGTCTTGTATAATGTATTCGTCGATAACTGTGTAGTGTACGCTTGCCTTGCTGTTTTCGACCCGATATAGTATAATATTTCGTACCTCGTGTGATGTCGTTTCTGCACCAATAGAAACAGTACTTCTGGCCTCGCATTCGGTCCCGCCATTCGCTGGTAGGCCAAGTGTACTGCTGCAAGCTCGCTGTTCATCACCTACAAGAGCAATGATTTTTTCACAAATATAAAGCAAGCAAGCGTGAGCGTGGCCATCTTTACTCATGCCATTTCTGTTAGAGACGAGGCCTTTGCCTTGATAATTTTGATTAAATATAATTAGAAAAAAAAAATTATTATCTTACATAAAAAAAACTGAAAGTACACGCTTTTTTCGTTTTTTATTCTCCGTCTTAGACGCGCAAAACAGACATTGTATACAAACGCTAGTAACTAAGCAATATTTTAAGACGTGTTAGTTTCTATTTGATTTTGTAAAAAAACTGGCCCTATTGTGTACTTTTGTAAGTATTATATTACCTGAGCAAACTGTCCTTCGGATACGCCATCGCGGAAAACAAATATCTTCCTCGGAAGCATGTTATGGTTACGTTCCCTGTACAGCTTCAGGTGGTCAAACATCATGTCTTCAAACTCGACAATCACCTCTTTCTGTTAACGTAAATTAAAAGGTTATTAGAAACAAGCCGAGTGCCCGATGGAATTTCCTATCGCCAAATACTTCCATACAAATTTCCATCGCCAATTTAACCCCATTAGGAGACGAATTTTCAAAAATACTTTCTTATTGCTCACTTTTGTGATAATGAAAAAAATATAGCAATTTTATTGGGTTATCTTTATTATCATACAAAAGAACCATTCAGTGCAAAAAACAGCAGCAAAAAAAAAAGCAAAAAACAACAGCAGTGTGAAATCTTTTAAAGATTAATTCTTTCAATTGTTAGCTGTAACTGCGGTTAACATAGTACATTCTGAAGGTCCAATTTTCTATGACGCGTCCGAGCATTTCGAGTGACGAATATCGCGCCATGATAACGGCTTATTTTTGCTTTAAATTGAATCCGCGTGATCACACGTCGATCGCATGAAATTGAAGCGTGATATCCAGGATATTTGGTATCAACAAGACGGCGGCGCTACATGCCATACAGCCCGTGAAATTAAGGCTTTATTACGAGAGCAATTCGGTGCACAGTTAATTTCTCGCTTCGGACCGGTGAATTGACAGGCTAGATCGTGTGCCGCTGGCACAGGCAACTGAAGGAACACGGGTGGGTATTAGTCAGTAAAAGTCTGACATGCCCTCCCGCTCCGCCCAGAGTGGGAGAAGTCACTTGATGATTTCCCACCCAAAAAAAAAAATGTGAAAAAAGTGTGATATAACACCTCTATAACTCGGGTACGATTGACAGATTGGAAGCTAACATTACTCGCGATATTCGCCAAATACCACTCAAAATGCGTCGTACAAAACGTGTCATAGAAAATTGGAACTTCAGAATGGACCATGTTAACCGCAGTTACGGCAAACATTTTAAGAAATAATCTTTAAAAAATAATTGAAATGAATTGTTGTAATGAATGATAAAGATAACCCGGTAAAATTGGTATTTTTTTTTTGTTTTTTTAAAGTACCTCTATTTGAATCACCCGTTATACGGAGCTCTTGTGCAAAAGCACAAGACTACCATGATTCCATGCTTCTAGACCCAGTGATCTAGGCTGCGCGTTGTCTGTCAGTGAGTTTCAAGTGTCAGTGATTTCATTCAATTAAACACACGATGGTAATACTTGAATTACAAAAACCAAAAATTGGTAAAATTATCTTGCAACAGATTAAAAAATATATTGAATGTTCTAATTTATTTGCTGAATAGTAGCTATAAAAACAGTCAAACAGGCCCTAAGATTCTAAATTCCTATTTTCCCAAAAACCGAAAACAACTATGTTGGAATTTTAGAATCACTGAACATTTACGTTGAGTATTTAGTATAGTAATATGGAAAATAAATTCTATGCAGTTGACTATAGATACCAAATTACAAGTCAAGTTTATAAATCCAGAAAGGGTTGGTTACTTACCTTAGGCGTTTGAATGCTAAGCTCAATGTTATAAATAAAACATTTGGGATCCAATGACGCAGTCACCGCTGCAATGCTTGGTACATTCGACTGCAAGAAAATAATTCAGTTATGGTATGTGCAGACGCTTGCATTATTAAATGGTTATACCTATCCCTTTCTAAAATATTTGAATTCATGAATTCAGTTTTGTCTGCTTTTATAGGCATAGGTCTTTAGTAACACAAACGTTTGTGGCAGCCGTAGTCATAAAACGTGGGGTCGAGACACGAGACTCAGTACAGAGTTTTGAGTATTTAGTAAACCCACACTTAATATCCTAACTAATATTATAAATGCGAAAGTAATTTGTTTGTTACGCTTTCACGCTAAAACAGCTGAACGGATTTGGATGAAATTTGGCACATGGGTGGTCCATGACCTGGATTAGGACATAGGATACTTTTTATCCCGATATTCCCACGGAATCGAGACTTACGTGGGTGAAACCGCGGGGCGCAGCTAGTTAATATTATAAATACGAAAGTAACTCTGCGTGTGGTGTTACTTTATCACGCCTCAGCGGCTGAACGGATTTCGATGAAGTACACAGGTAGACCATGACCTGGGTTAAGACATAGGATACCGGGATAAATTTTAATCCCGGTAGTACATGCCCGTGGGATAATTTCCGACCACCACGCGGAGGAAGCCGCGGATAAAAAATAGTCTTTATAATTACTAAATATTCACCATCCTACTCGCACAGTTTAAGATCATGACTGCCAGGAGTCTTGGCGTTTAGTATAGAACATAGTAAAGAATGAACTGTTAATACCTGATCAGGCGAAGGATGCGTGACGTCAGCGCCCACGATCATGACCCCTCCCTCCCTTAAACATTTGGGCGTGGCGACAGTATCTATCGCTTGGTTTATACCCATCAGCTTCGAATTCACCTGTTTTCAAACAATATACTTATCATTACTGCCAACATAAAACTACAGCAGATTATAAAGTGAGTATGGAAGATTTATGTTCCTTAGGGTTAGCACAGACAGCAGCAAACTGCTCAAGCAGTTTTTCATTGTTTGAGTGATAATGATCTAATCACAACTGAAATAGAGTTCAAAATAGAGAGCATGAGATGATTCTATGTGGCGTGTGTTCGAGGATGCTTGCGCAAATCTTCACTTCGCATTTTGCTGTTCTGTCTGTGCTTACCTTTGAGGGTAAAGGTACGTAAGAATAGATTTTTCGAAAATTAACCCCCAAAAGGCTAAAACAATGAAACCACTAAGCCTTTCTTTGAATATTACATAAACATAACATCACGCCTTGTTTCCCCGAAGGGTTAGGCAATATTAATCCATACTAATATTATAAATGCGAAAATAACTCTGTATGTCTGTCTGTTACATTTTCACCCCTTAACGGCTGAACAGATTTCGATGAAAGGAGAATGCCCAAAAACATATAGGCAAAAAACCTAAGGTCGATTTATAAAAAACTTATGTGGCGTAAAAGGGCGTTTTCATTGTAGATAACAAATATTAAATCACTTTCTTTCAAAATTATCCCCATGATTGGTTATGACATTTTTTATTTTTAATAATAATGATTTCACTTTCTTTCAAAATTATCCCCATGATTGGTTATGACATTTTTTATTTTTAATAATAATAATGATTTTCTTGCTCTTTTCATGTATATAAAAATGGTTACCAGTATTCAGGATGGATTTTTAAAATGGGGCAGTAAGGGCAGGTACCTTAACCGTTATAGCTACACTAAAACAGTCTTTGGAGACTGTCCTTAACTTTTTGAGACAATTTGATCTGCATTCACAGATTTTGAAAAAAAAAAAAACAGTCAACAAGAAAATGGGCACTTTTCACAAAAAACAAGAAAATGGACAATTTTTACTAAAACTTTTTTGATCGTGTTTCATATAAGGATCAAAAAAACTAGTAGACCAACTGAGCTTAGTACTAGAAAAGTCAATTGTCAATAGACGATATTAGATTAGCACTCTCAGTGCTTAACTGACTTTCGTTACGTTGTTTGGGTGGTGGAATATGTGCAACATAATCGCATGGTTCACTACCTATCTCTTTTTGTCCACAGGAACTCGTTACCTATTCGACGCTTGCAATGTTGCCGCTTTTTGCACGCTTATGGTGATTATTTTGGGAGAAACTAATTTCACAATTGATACCTACCATGTATGCCCTACTATCCTACACATGTGTTATTTCAATCGACGCAGATTTTTTTTTTTTGGCAATCTCCTTTAGTTAGGACAGGATTTTTTACATTTCCGTGGAATAATTTCCGACCTCCGCACGAGTGAAGTCGCGGGCAAGAGCTAGTATTGTCATAAAATAATATTCACCTTCAACAAAATGTTTTTAGCAGTCATCGGGTTCATGCGACGCACTGTCATTTCCTTGACGCACTGGGTCAAAATGCCCACTTCACGTTCAGCTAGTTGCTTCACCTGTTCAAAATAGAGAATATACATAACATCACGCCTGCTTTGCACCGAAGGGTTAGGCAGAGGTGTACCTACATCCACATTTCGCCAGTCATGTTTGAGTCCCATGAAATAGGGGGCGAGCCTATTGCGAGCTAACATGGCAACCGGGCACAAATTCAGACTCCAGTCTGCTACTGAGAAATTCCTGACGGAATAATCCAATAGCACTGCTTGACCTGGGAATCGAACCCAGGACCTCATGCTCAGCAGTAGTGCTTGCGACCACCAGACCAACGAGGCAGTCGACAACATATTAAGTGTTTTATCAATATCGACACAACTATTTGAGGAAGAAAAAGGCGATCATTCAGGCGTCGAACACTATGTACCCTAAAAAAAATTGTCAGAAAATACTGTTTTATTACATTTAAAACATTTTTTTTTAATTACCACGAAAGTCTACGGTTTACCCCCAGGGTGCTAAGTATATTGCTTTATTCTGATAATTAAATGCTCCATGCATTGTAGGCAAAAAAAATATAAGAATTTTTGGTATTTTCAAACTTACATAATTGGTGGTTTTAGTTTTTGGTGTATGTACCTATTACTGTTGAAAGGACTCGAGGCTTTTAAACCTTTATAGTTAAGACTAGCCTCGATTTAAGACTTCGACTCCAAAAATACGTCGTGACGCTTTTTACTAAAGTGAAAGAGCTTGTCATAAGAAAAGACTCGAATCAATAAAACGATTCGAGTTCTTTACCAAGAGGTTCAAGGCTTAGTCGCGAGTCTTTTAAGTAATGAACTTGAGTCGTAAAACAAAGCGAGTCATTTGAGTAAGACTAGTAAGACTGGTTGTCAGACTTTCGGGCTTCTGAGGACCCGTAACGACTGTCAAAAATCCAAGAATGACAGCCGGGGCCAACAACGGCTTAACGTGCTTTCCGAGGCACAGGGGTCTCGGTATGTAAAGATGGTCACCCATCAACGGACCGACTGCGGCAAGCGTAGTTTAACCTGATCGATCGACCCGTGCGGCTGTTATTACTTAGCCACGAGCCCCTCCCTTACAAATTTTGGTATATCTGTCTATAATTTTATTTTATTTTGAAATTATTAAATCACACATACCTTGTGATAGTCATCTCGGCCCCTTGCAGAAACGATGATGAACATGAAACGCACGTCTTTGTACGCGTTCAATAAAAGGCTGCGCAGCGTATTCATTTTAGCATTCACACTGACCAGCTTAGGATTTGCAACGTCCATACCCATTGATTTGCCAGTGTTTATGATCTGAAATGTTAAAATATCATGAAAAATATTACTAAGCGGTACTCTAGTCATAATGTTACTTTAGTCAGAAGTTTTATTATATCGCACACAGTTCAAAAGGTTAGGCACATTTAGATTAATTTCACTTGCACTGTGCATGCAATTTACTTGTTTTTCGACTACGCTGCCCACGTTTTAAATGCAAATGACGTATAACAGTGTGTTCGAATAGCCATGTGTATTGAAATGATAAGATTTGAACAAAGCACAAACTTTTCGTTTCGCATGTGTACTATCGGCAAAACTTAAGCATGCTCTGTTTAGAAAATATTTCGCAGCTAATGATAGATCACACCCCTTCCTGGTTTCGCCCAATTAGAGACAATATGCATTTGTGTGAGTACAGGGCGTGTAACAAAAAATAACAACAAACATTAGCAACAAATCAATAAACAAACGTGCATCCTATTGGTCAAAACGCATGCATAGGGCGATCGAGTCGTGAGCCATGCTATACGAATATTGCCTTAAAGGTGAGCATGCGGAAGTTTGGCCGATAGTACGTCTATCAATAAAATAGTGTGCTTATCTGCTACAGAACTCCAGAATATGATGATAAAATCTTACTAGTTGAATCATCGAGTTATACTCATTCCTTGGGTCGGTATCAACAGCGATGAGACCCCAGGATTGAAGTGGTTCGGGCTTCAAGAGGCGGTTCGCTTGCCATTGTCCGTTCCTAGAAAATTACATATTTTTATAGCTATCTAGAAACTACGTTTTTATATCTATACTAAATTATAGAGGTAAAATTTGTTTGAAGTTTGTATATCCCGGGGTAATCTCTGGAACTACCAGTATGATTTGAAAAAATCTTTTTGCATTTGATAGCCCAATTCCTGAGGAAGGTTATATGCTATTTAACATCACGCTATGACCCTCAGGAGCCGAGCAAAATGAAAAAAGTCTGAAAGAACACTAAGTGAAAACGAAGTACATAACAGTGCGGGCGCGGCGGGCGATGCGATGTGACGGAGTGGGTCGGGGGACAAGAAATTTCACGCGGACAAAGTAGCGGGCAGAAGCTAGTCCGTCAATATTTTGGTAGATAATAATGTAAGGGTATTAGTCTTAGCTAGCAGACATACTACTTTTAGCATTGATACTCGAATTTCACAACTTTATTAATGCGGCATGCGGGATGCCGCATGGCATTAATAAAGTTGCCATGGCATGCCGCAACGCGATGGCGTTTGAGCAACTCACTGCGATTAAGCATGGTATCAAAATTGCTTGTTTTCTATCGCTGCAACTAAAGGTCTACTTAGGTCAACTTAGGCCCTGAAACGAAGAACGAACGAAGAATGAACGAAGATAATATGCAACATACCTGGGTTTAACTTTCCCATTTCCAATCTCTAAGACGGGAGGGTCCAAAACTTTTGCCTTGACAGTGTAAAACTTATCGGAGATCTCCAAACCAAACTTCTTGAAGTCTCGGTTTTGGGAATATTTCATCTAAAAAAAATAAGTGAAGAAAATATTGTTGAGTCGAATGCATAATCGGCCTATAATGTTCCCACTTCTGGCCTCCTCTCGATGAGATGAGAGGGAGTGGGCCTTAATCCACCACGCGGGCCCAGTGCGGGTTGGTAGATGTCACATGTCTTCGAAGTTTTCGTTCAAGGACATGCCGGTTTCCTCACGATGTTTATTTTTCACTGTTTTGAAAGCAGTGGTGATTAAATAATTTACACAAAGTAAAGCGCCTGTCGGGGTTCGAGGCTACGACCTACAACTCTTAAGTCGTGGCCGTTACCACTGGGCCACCACTGCTGCTTGTCGAGTCGAATGGCATTGCGAACCGATCACTTTTCTGATTTTTCTTTGTTCGAATTTCATTTTACCGAAGATTATTGACCGACCTTTTTGGTATATATGTATTTGACATATTTTTAGATCATCATGTGCATAGGTATTATTTTACCGAACTATATTTCGCCGATTTACAAAATAAGTCTTTGCTATTGGCCGAAGCCTCTTTTGAACTTTTTTCATTTGCCAAATCATTTATTTGCCATATTTTCACCACACCGAAACAACATTTTACCGAATATTATTTGGTCATAAATATATAGCCAGTTACTTGGTAGCCTTTTCAATATTAAATTAAAATAGTGTCATAAAAAGTCAATATGTTGTGCTACAAAATTTAGTGACAGAAACGAATCGCTGCAAAACCGACTTCACGCAGTCTTGTCTGCCCTACCCCTAGAGTGTAATTTAAGCCCGCATAGGCGTGGAGAGGTGGGGCGGCCCGTGAGCTGAGGAGCAGGTGGTTTGAAGGCCCGCCGCCAAGGCTGACCGCGAAAGCCGGCCAGCAAGCCGAAGCTGCGGTGGTGAGCGTTAAAACCATCTGCGACGATTAGCTCGCGTGGGGCCGCCCAAACCCCGCAGCGCCGGATCCGTGACAGAAACAATGCTTGCTGCATGTTGCATGCCTGCTTGCATGTCGCATGCTTGTTTGCACGCTGCATGCTTGCTTGCATGCTGCATGCTTGTTTGCAGGCTGCCATATGCCCCGGAGGAGCCCCGTTTCTCCTATTTCTACTCAGGTTACTAACTATAATATAAATTACAAAAAAAAAAATACTTTTGTTTTTTGGTTCAGCGTTTTTGAAAAATCATCCCCTAAGGGGGGTAAAATAGGGGTCGATTTTAAAAATCACAAATAAAATAATAAAAATTTGTGGACCTCTTTTCTCAACTGTCCTCTCAGGAATAGTTCGTACCTTGACTTCTTGAGGTAACTTTTAGTCTTTATTTTTAACCGACTTCAAAAAAAAGGAGGATGTTCTCAATTCGACTGTTTTTTTTTAATGTTTGTTACCTCAGAAAATTCTTTTTTTATTTGAAAGGACATACTTGCAGATTGGACCCATTTTTATCAAAATCAGTTCTGATGATAGGATCCATGAGGATTTGAGGGAACTCCTCAAATATTATAGGCATATACATAGCGATTTTGGTATTTTCATCAACAAGTCAAGAATTTGCATTCAGAAAGTATCATTTGGTGAAGTCGAACTGATGAAGAAGAAGACCACAGATGGCAAAGAGAACTCCTCAATGATAAATATTTCACGGGTGGCGATAAGATTCTAATGAAAATGGTACCATGGAACTGATCAGATGATGAAGCCGGAAGGTAGGCACTGGAACTCCGTAATAAAACAATGTATCCTACCCGTGTTTGAGCTTATTTGAATTGTCATGAGATGTACTCTGGCTATTCATGATTTTAATGGTAATATGCTTCAAATTGCGCTACTTGAGTCGTATGTTATGTGTGGCCTTGATTGTCAGAAGAATGATTTCGTCAACGATCTATGGTCGTGTGGTTGATTTAATAATTTGTTGGCGACGGCGTCCAAACCTGATAAAACTACGCCTTCTAAACTTCTGACACGACTTAGCACGACACACATTTGACTTTTTGCAAAGTTTTTATTTGAAAGGGTATACTCCTGAGGTGGCGCACATAAATTTGGTCAAATTCTGATGAGTGAAATTAGCTTCAATAATACGTATATTTTTCCATTTAGTGTTTGTTTATGATATTATAATAACTTCCTGTCACTGTTATTTACTTAGTAAGTAGTCGTGTACGAATTTGGGTGGGGTAGGTAGGGCAAAACTTGGCTAATTCGTGATATGCAGCTATTCGGTGATAGATAATTGTGTTTTATTACCAAGTTACTACTGACTTGATAAATGTACATTTTTCAATCATTATAGTATTTGCCACATTTTTAGATATAAGTTAGCAAAACTTATTTTGTCTACTATATCACAGTCATCATCTGCCTAGCCTTTTCCCAACTATGTTGGGGTCGGCTTCCAGTCTAACCGGATGCAGCTGAATACCAGTATTTTACATGGAGCGACTGCCTATCTGACCTCCACAACCCAGTAACTGGGTAATACGATACCCCTTGGTAAGACTGGTTGTCAGACTTTCGGGCTTCTGACGACCCGTAACGACTGTCAAAGATCCACGAATGACAGCCGGGACCAACGGCTTAACGTGCTTTCCGAGGCACGGAGGAGTCTCGGTATGTAAAGATGGTCACCCATCCACGAACCAACCCCGGCAAGCGTAGCTTAACCTGATGGATCGACCCGTGCGGCTGTTATTACTTAGCCACGAGACCCTCACTACTATACACACACTAAACACTATACCATAGACTATATCACAGTAAATTTAAAAAATAGTCTGATCAATGAATCGAATTTTACAAGTAAAAAACAAAACTATCACCGATTACCCAAGTTTTGCCCTACCACAATTAAAAAGTGAAAAATAAAAACGTAAAATTATTATTTATTTTAAAAAAAAACAACCGACTTCCAAGAAAAACACTACAAAGTGAAAAATAACTAGTTTCGGAAGTCGGTAACAAAATACGAAAATACTAAACCAAAGACACCGACTTCCGAAATTAAAGTTATTTTTCACTTTGCAGTGTTTTATTGGAAGTCTGTTGTTTTTTTTTTTTTTTTTTTGTAAATACGATTTTATTTAAATCGGTCCACTCGGTCAAAAGTTATTTCTTATTTGTTATTAGAGCGTGACGGGCATAATTTTAACTAAACATTGTCCTCCCGCCGCGTCTGTCTGATTGAACGAGATAAACTCAAAAGATTATCGAACGAATTTTCATCCGGTTGTCACCAATGGACGGAATGATTCATGAGGAACGTTGTTTTAGGTGTATAATTCATTAATCCATTAAGGTTTTGTATAAATTGAAATGTGATGTGCTGAAATATGATGATATGATGATTGTTGAAGATGTCGGAAAAAATCATGGCGACTGGGAGCTTTCTGGCGTGCACCGCGTAAACCAATACAGTATTACGGAACATAGGGTACTTTTATCCCAGTAGTACGTTGTCGTGGGATATTTTCCGACTTCCACGCGGGCGTAGCCGAAGCCGCGGGCAAAAACTAGTACTAATAATATAATTAGACTAAGTTATAATGTGTAAGTATTCCATTTTGTTTTGTTTTTAACTAGGCGTTTTTGTCATATTAGACTAAATAGGTTTTATTACTTTTGAGTGGTATATCAAACGATTTTATATTCAATATATGTTGCTTGTAAAAAATGCTTATAAAAAATTGTTATTTTGAAATTATATCAATCGTTAACTAATCATTATATCAAATAAAATTATAAATTCAGTTGTTATATCTTCAAAATATAACGATAAAACGATACCATGTTTAACTTTGGATGTACAATGTAGAACAGTGGAGTAATACCCTCCCTATGGACAAAATATCGACTAGATAATTTTGTTCGATTTGCAAAGCCACAAATCCGAGACCCGAAAATGTTGACAGTTTAAACCAAATAGACGACCGCTATTCTTCCGACAGCTGTTTGCTGTCGGGGACTAGGCAAATCAGGTAACCGAAAATGTATCATTTTCGACTCGGTAGCCTCTCGAATGGTTGTGAATAGCCATGGAGGTCGGTATTTCCTAGCAGACTCCGCTGAGAAGAAACACCGAAACAAGGTTAGAGATCAAAGTCTCTTTTAAAGTCAATACAATTACGTTGTAATAGACCTATAGATTAATATCTGTTGAAAGCATAACACAGGTTTGATTGGAGCTGTCCAGACAATGCACACATGTCACTTGTCGTGAAGCTCAACTTAATAACTAAGAAATTAATGGGTTATTTCTACTTGATGAATCACAACAGCTTTTATGAGATTGACAGCATATCCTATTAATCAGAGACTGAGTCAGGCTTTAAGTTAGCGCCAAAAGAGTGATTAAATCACTTCTTACATAATTAGTGTTTTTTTTTTTATTCTGGTAATCAAATATGGAGCTGAGGAGAAATACTTTTGTACTTACGTCGGATATAACTTCGGTAATTTTCTTCAAACGCTCGTCGGGTGGAGTAGCGGCTTCCCTTACCATCTTCGATACTTGGAATTCGTTTAGTTGTCTATTCAAGGGCTGCAAATATGCGTTTATCATCAATTCAATTCTTATCTTAGGCCCACTTGTACTACAAAACACTTTAAAACATCTTTGTTTCTGTCAATCGTTTGAAAATGATAGAAACAGAATGATGTTTTAAATAATTATGTTTAGCGTTAAATGCATTTAGTGATTTTTGGTGCTAGTGGGCTCTAATCTAAAGTCAGTTTAGCAAGCCACTTCAAAGTGGTGTTATGTTTCACACAAGTTAACAAAATATTCACTATGGAATTTTCCCCTAGAGAAAATACAAAATTATTAATTTAATTGAAAATTACAATAAATCATGCGTGACATACCTGCCCTTCAGCCACTGATAGCAATTCAATGGGGAAGTAAATACATCTGTCCCTGTTACCAACCCACAAGCAATTCAGTTTTGGGTACCTTAGCCTGAAAAACAATGATGCATAAAGTTATTTTTCTTGAAAGAAAGAGACGAGTATAAAAATCAATAGGGGAAAATCAATTAACCCCAATTGTTCTACCCTTAGTGGAATAGTGGCGGATTTTTTTTTCAATTTTAAATTGGACCATCTTAGAGGTAAACCCTATCCAATAAATAAAGAATCGTAAAAATGTGACTACTCTGTATAAGTTATACGCGTCGACTTGAGAACCTACTCATTGTTTTTATCGGTTAAAAAGAGAGAGAGAGTTATAGAAGAGTTTAGTATAATCAGCCTATAATGTTCCCACTGCTGGGACACAGGCCTCCTCTCAATGAGAGGGAGTGGGCCGTAATCCAGGCGGGCCCAGTGCAGGTTGGTAGATGTCACATGTCTTCGAATTTTTGGTTCTAGGACATGCCGGTTTCATCACGATGTTTTCCTTCACCGTTTTGAGAGCAGTGGTGATGAAATAATTTACACAAAGTAAAGCGCCTGTCTGGGTTCGAACCTACGACCTACAACTCGTAAGTCGCGATCGTTACGTTTGGGCCACCACTGCATTGCTCTCGAATAAACAGAAGAGTTTAACCCCGTCTTTTTGCAGGTATACAACAAATGGCAAATAAAGCAAACTGCTAAGTCGAAATAACTATTCCATAATGCACAAAACCCACACTTACTTATACTTTTTTTCTTTGGTGAAATAATCAAGAACTGAGATTTTTCGTGTGCGCCCTTCAGATACATTCATGTTGAATGTCAATCCATCAGGCGCGCCAACTAGACTGTTGCAAATGAACTCGCGACGTTGGCCCGCCGTGGGCGTATCACCGACCATCGTTGCAACTACCTGAAATACCAAAAGACTGGCATTTCGTGTGTTTATTAGGGTCCAAGCAGAAATTCTCGTCCATAAAATGCTTGAATAAGTGTATTTTTCGGTACAGGCAATGGGCATGCTTGCCAGTGCATTAATAGTGACTTATGCCCGTTTACACCAACACTAGGCGACACCTAAATGTAACGCCTAAATATTATTGCACGTTAGATTTCATAAAGCAGGGTTTAATTTGCCAAAGGTTTCGCTTTCGCTTACATATGTTATTAGTTATAACATAACATAACTTCACGCCTGTATTCCCCGAAGGGTTGGGCAGAGGTGCGCCTATAGTACACCACACCCACATTTCGCCAGTTATGTTTTAGTCCCATGTAGTAGGGGGCGAGCCTATTATTATTTATTATAATATTTTTTTTTTTTTTTGATATTTCTCGGGACCCCAGGGTCCCGGACCTTTAGAAGGCATATGAGGGGCCGAAGCCAACTCGCAGAGGCCCGTTAGACGCTTTCAATGGAAATGAGGCACTAACCGACGATTATCCCTGTGCGTACTATGCAAGTGCACCCAAGGACAACCCCCGGATGGTGTAGGACTATTGCAGAATATGGAGCCAAAAAAAAAAAAAAATTGGTCTATGGGTTTGGATGGCTAAAGTGGACTGGTTATCTAAAACTATGGAAGGACTATGGCCCCTGCCTGACCAATGTGTGATATTATTATTTTTATTATTATTTTTTTTTTTTTGCCATCAACAGGGCACAAATCCAGACTCCGGGCTGCTACTCAAATATTCCAGATGGGAAAATCCAATGACACTTTGCCCGACCTCTTTTTTTTTTTTTTTTGTGGATGGAAAATCATCAAATGACTTCTCCCGCTCTTTGTGTCAGACTTTTACTGACTAAAACCCACCCGTGTTCCTTCTGTTGCCTGTGCCGGGGCCACGTTAACTCTTTCGAACATCCCGCAACCCTAGCTGGCATCGGCCCTAGCGGACCCCGTCAATAGACTTTGCCCGACCTGGGAATCGAACCCAGGACCTCATGCTCAGCAGTAGCGCTTTAGCGCTTGCGACTACTAGACCAACGAGGCAGTTATATGTTATCATTTATCTATCTTGTATTAGTTTTAGTTACCTTGAGGCCTTTTACAAAGGCTGCGAAATAATCACCACCGCGTTGGTTGTCGATCAGACGACTGGGATCCAAGTTAAAATCTTTTACGAGAGCGTCTAGCAGCGTCTGGTGCTTAGGAAAGCCTTTATGAGCAACTGAAATATAAAATACTTATGATTTATTGTGGACTTTTTAAATATCATTATGTACAGTCGACCGCATGTAGCTGGTAACACTTTGACCTTGAGCAGACCTAGCGTTATACGAAGTTTCAATATAATCTGACGTGCGACCTACTTTATGATGATCAAATAAAATTTATTTTACTATTTATGAACGTTATACCCAAAATATGTTCGTCACCTTAAGGACTTGTGGACATTTGGGTAAATGTCCACAAATGTCTATTACATGTTTAGAACATAATATGAAATTAAGTTACTTTTAGAAAAACAAGAACACCATCATAAATACAACATTAATCGATAAAACTTTTACATGAATACTAAAAACCGGCCAAGTGCGTGTCGGACCACGCACTGTGAAGGGTTTCGTAGTTGGGATGAATTTATCCCAAGAACAAACTTAACATTGTAGTTGAAAAACATGTACTCCCATACATTCCAACTGCAGATGTACGCTACGCGCTGCAACAGGCTCGGCTGGATTTGCTGAATTTTATTGCGGATATTTTCCTTCAACTGCACAACAGACAGAGAATTATTGGCATAAACATTGCTTTTGAGATAGCTCCATATAAAAAAGTGCATTGGAGTTAAATCTGATGATCTCGGTGGCCACGGGATGTCTCTAAAGCAGCTTATCAATTTATGCGGAAAATTATGACGAAGTAAAAGTCAAAGTCCGGGCTGCATGCGGAGTCGCCCCTTCTTGCTGAAACCACGTGTGCGTCGAGTAGGATGGATGTGCTCGCAAATTTGGTAAAAAAATATTCAGTAATCGTGCCTCCATAGTTTTCACTGTTAACATTTACAGCTTCGCCCCGAGAATTTTCGTCGATAATACGCACAAAACAGTAACTTTTGGGCAATGCAGGGGCCGCTGATGTTTCTGTCGTGGATTACGGCTTTTTTTAGGCCCAGTAACGACAGTTTTGTTTATTCACGTGACCGTTCAAATGATAATGGGCCTCATCGCGCCAAAAAATGCAACATCCGTTCACAGAAGTTTTTTTTTTCTTAAAATAAAGTTATTTTCTTAAAGTTCTTGGACTAATTGAATCTTAGAGGGATGGAAGTTTTAAGTCTTTTTTTTTTAAATTTCGTGAACAATACTTTTAGGGAGGCTAAAGCGGCTGCTCTTTTCCGCACTGAGTGTCGTGGATTTTCTCGTAAGCTTCTTTCAACCTCTTGAACGTTTTCTATGGTCCTTGATGTTCTGCTGGGTCCCGGCTGAGGGCTATTTAAAGCAGAAGATGTCTGACGGAACCTCTGCACCCGCGATCTAATCAATTTAACACTTGGTCCGTCGCTTAATCGCCGAATATTGTAGTGGGAACAAAACTGTCGGCGCGCAGTCACTTAAGAATCACCACTCTTAAAAAACGCCTCAATAGCGTACGCACGGTGCTGCCCCGACCACTGCGGCATTGTGACTAACAAATCCGCATTCTCGGAGCGTCGAATGACACCGCCCTCCCCCCGCACCGTTTATAACATTTTTAGATATACCCTTTCAAAAACATAAATCTGCCACCGGACACCCTGTATGAGAGAAGTTTTTCAACTACAATGTTAAGTTTGTTCTTGCGATAAATTCATGCCAACTTTGGAACCCTTCATTGCGTGGTCCGACAAACTTGACCAGTTTTTTCTTAATTAACTTTAAAACTATTTATTTAAAAAAATACTTGGGACACTCACAGTAAGCCCATTCATTTGATATATCACACGGTGGTGTGCAAAACTTTTTATTTTTATTTTCTTATTTGTCTCCCATAAGTGACCCCTATATTCAAAATTCATTTATTTACGTAACGCATCCATGTTTGGGTCACAGAACTGATAACATAACAGATATGTGTACCAAATTTCAAGTTAAACGGTCCATTAGATTCGGAGCAAATTGGCTGTGACAGACAGACAGATACAAGTGATCCTAAAAGGGTTCCGTGTTTTCCTTTCGAGGTACGGAACCCTAATAATGTTTATTCACTCACCATCAATGTTGATAAAGGCCTTGCTTGTAAAAATGGCCGATTGGAACATTCCTGTCCACATTTCGTAGCCGTAGCCTAAATCTACCGGACGCAGTGGACGCTTGAAGAACTGACGACCAGCCTAGTAAAATACAGGAACATTATTGGGTTGCCAAATTTCAAATTCGGTGAAACACAAAACAAATATATTAATTGCATACGGTACTGGACCAATCACAATCTCTTGCGTTTTAACAATTTAATAATATCCATTGCGCCGTTTGGTTTGAAATCCGTGTTTACGAAATATCAACTGAACGCAATAGATGTTGCTAAACTGCCAAAATGGAAGTGATTATTATTGTTATTTAAAAAGGCTTTAGGGTTGTTATTCCTACAGCTTTTTCTTTCCTAATCTTAAAATGACTAAGGTTGATATTTCTGCCTCCAAAAAGTACATACCTTTATATACGACTCCAAAGCACCCTGGCGCAGAATGACGTCAATGCATTGGACCTCTTCAGTAGGATGGCAAAGAGACGAACTACGATTCACCATGTAACTATAACATAATAACGAATATCGACTTTAAACAAGTGAAAATTAAGTTGATTTTAGAATGACTGGAATGACTGTTTGCAAAAGTTACAGTGAAAACTGAACTTTACGTGTAGACCACAATTTAGATATTAAAGTACACATACATACATAAACTCACGCCTTCTTCCCATGGGGGGTAGGCCGAAACTTCAGAACGCCACCTGCTACGATCCTTACATACTCCTTTTGCCTCGTTTACGTTCATACATCTGGTCATACACGCACGCCGGTTGCGAGTACTACGCACCTGACCTTTCTGAAGAACATCACCAATACTGTCACTATGTCTTCCTAGGGCGTCCCCTCCCGGTATTTCCATTCACATCTGCTGTGTAGTCGACTTTCATTCATCTTCTCAACATGGCCAAACCATCTAAGCATACTCTTTTCAATTTTTGTCACTACATCTTCTTTTAAACCGCACCGTTGCCTTATCACATCATTCCTCAGTCTATCATTCATAGTCACACCACACATGCTTCGCAAGGAACGCATTTCCACAGCATTTATTCTACTTTCATGCTTCTTTTGCCACACCTAACATTCACTTCCATACATAAGCGTAGGCACCAGCACACCATTGTGAACAGCCAGTCGAGCCTTTTTGGACATTAACTGGTTGGTCACAATCGCACAGTGCTATGGCACCATTCACTTTATTTCCCGCATTTACTCTCCTTTCCACATCTTCATCAATCTTTTCATCCCTTGTAAACAGACTTTAAAGTATTTTTTTCCAAAATCACATACATTTGAAACAATCGTGAATGCACTTTACAATTTATTGAAACCACTCACCGTCTAATATTATCGAGATCTACAACACCAGTAGCTTTCATTGACACTTCAAAATGCATGGGCTTTCCATTTGGATCTATTATCTCGACCTGAAATAAGATAGCCGAATTTAGTATCTCATGCTTAAGATTTTTGTACAACTTGAACATATGCATAATATGTAGTAAATACACATCACCGAAGAAACGCTAAATAAAAAATATACTAACATTTGTATTGAAACGGTCCGACGATGATACATTCTTGAGCGGTGACAAAGAATAACAATTCTTCATCTGATCAAATGCAATTAAATCTTTAGCGAAAAACTTAGCTTTGACTTTTGCGAATATCTCTGGTAACATCTTCTTTGGTCTGTCGGGAGTAAAGCTCACATCATAACGAGACTGCAAAAAAGAAAATCATATAAATGTACTTGTGGAAATGAAAAAACATTGGATTAAATTAATATAATTATTTTAAAAAGTTTACAAAATTAGGTTCCAGGAAATATATACCCATCCTTATTTCAAATATAGGATCTTATCTCTTTAGCAATATATTATGCACACTGCAGGATTCGAAAACCACAATATCACAGAAAGGAATAAAGGACATAACTTTTGCTCAATTTAGTGTTGGGGATTTGTAATACCCAACTACATTCCAGATATTTAAACACGTAAACTTCGTATTTTAAGGCGTGGGTCTTTAGGGTGAGCATGTCAAAGCACGTTCCATAATAAGAAAATTGAGTTACTTACTATTTTAAGAGATTTGAACTGCATTTCCAGATAATTTACCAGCACTCTGATGTTTCTGGCACTAACAACACCACCAGGAATTTTAGTAGGTATCTTGTATCGGCATAAAACAGGTTCTAGAGTTTTAGAGGGGCGAGTAGGATAATGTGCTTGTTGCTGGCTAGAACTTGTCTGCGCAACGGGCGCTGGTGCTGGTGCTGGCGTCGGGGTGGGTATCGATGTGACTGGCGGCAGTTGTGGGGTTGGCATGCCGGCGGGTGGACCTACATTCGCAGCCCAGCCACGTCCAGCAGATTGCGGGCCTCTGCCCCAGGGTCCCGGTGGCGCAGCTTTCACCGGCTCTGGCGTTTGCAAGAGTAAAGGAGCAGGTCCTGAAACGGACACGGGCGAAGACACTTGCTGGCTCGAGTCAGATATTGACAACGCAGCTAATTCACTGGTAACAGCCTTTACTTCTTGGGGCCCTGCCTGCGATACCTGCTGGCCTGCAGTTGGTTGAGCATCCGCCTTCTTCTTTCGAGGTTTCCTTTTCTTGGCTAGCCCTGTTAAGCCTAAACCAGCGTCATCCGCTTCTTCGGTTATTAGTTCTGCTTTGGCTTTCGCTGGTTCCGCTGGTTTTTCGGAAGGTTTTTCGGGTGGAACATCACCTGGAGTTTTACATGGTGGCTGTGCCTTAGCTGATGGTTCAGAAGGAGCTTCAGATTGAGCTCTAGATGGTTGTTCTGATGGAACTTCGGATTCGGTTCTAGAAGTAGATTCGGAATGTGAAGATGGTTTTCGAGACGCTTGCAGAGCTTGCAAAGCGTGTAAAGCTTTTTCCTTCTTCTCTTTTTTTTCCTTTCTCTTACGGGCAGCTCCAGTGAGACCTGCGTCATCTTCTGCCTCAGCTTCTGGTGGTTCGGAGGTAGATGGTTCTTCAAAAGTCTCGGTACTTTGTGAAGGCTCCTCTTTTGGAGCATCCTTTTTTCCGCCTTTCTTTTTTGCTGTGGAAAAAGTTATAAATTGTCATTTATGTTTAAGTAAATTTCCGCTGTGAATAGTAGTATCCCGAGTGATTTTTTGATAGACGAGTATTATAGGCTCTCGTATGTTCACTATCTCACTTGAAGGCAATCGATGGCGCAGTCGGTAGTTTTGAATCTGTTAAATTTTGTTTTGCCTATAAAAAAAAAGTATAGGCAACCTAACTTTTTCTAGTAGGTAGATACTTACTTTATGGTTCAGAGTCAGACTAGTATTGAATTTGTTTATTAAGCAGGAAATGAGAACGCAAAATAGAAAAGGTAGCCTTGACCTGATTTCATTGAGTACCCCATTTGCGATAAGTCAGTTTATGGATTAAGTATTACCTATATATACGAGTATGTTACTGTAAAAGCCCAGACTTAGATAAATCCTAAAATGTTCCAGTAAAACCAAAGACTTGATGGTAAAATTCCGAACTATTCTGTGATCATCGTTCATTTCATACTTTTACCACCTTTCTCTCGGTAAATCTTAGGTTTTACCTCAGAGACACGGTAAATGTTGAAAAATACACATGTCTAGCGTAGTTGGGCGCAAAAGAAAAATATTTCACTAATCATTTTACTAATAAATACTATGTAAGGATTTGAATGATGGGTTATATAGTAATACTAGCTGTGCCCCGCGACTTCGTTCGCGTGGAAATCGTAAGATACACAATATACCAAAATAACAGCCACATTTTAATAAAACTCCCTCGACCCCCGACCCGCCGCATTGCACCGCTCGCCCGCGCAATTGCTTCGCTTCCGCTTAGCGTTCCTTCTGGCTTTTTCTTTTTGCTCGGCTCCTATGGGTCATAGCGTGATGTTAAATAGCCTATAACCATCCTCGAAAATTGGGCTACCAAATACAATAAGAATTTTTCAAATCCGACTAAGAGCTTAGCGTTTTAGTTTGTTTGGAACCCTAAATCTTTTATATTTATTATATTTGAGATAGGTTTGCTCTTGACTCTAGTCTAGGTCAGAGATGACAGAGACAAAGTCGACGATGGAGCGAGCTTACCCAGAAGAAGCCTGTTAACTCTCACTTTGAAGAGATCGGGGTTGTATGCGTTCGGAAACACAGACGCAGGCAGAGTTCCACTCCTTTGCTGTGCGCATCACAAAAGACATTTGGAAACGCTTAGTGCGAATTGGTGGAATAGCAACTAGGTAGGGATGGTAACCTGCAGTGCGTCTAGATGTCCGATGGTAGAAGGGGGCAGGCGGAATGAGGTCGTGGAGTTCTCGAGCACACTCACCGAAGTACAATCTGTAGAAAACCGACAAGCGGGCAACCTTGCGGCGAAACAAAACAAAAGTAGCCTTTTTTTTATGGGAAATCATCAAATGACCTCTCCCGCTCTGGGCGGAGCGGGAGGGCGTGTCAGACTTTTACTGGCTAAAACCCACGGCGACTAGGGGCGTGAGGGCGCAAAGCTTGCATCTCCCTCACGTGTTCCGCCTCCTCCTTCGCGAGCATTACTGCTTCGCAGAAGGAGGTGATGGCATCCATGTACTCTCGCTCCGTACCATAGCCTGGACCAGGGCCCGACGCGAGAGATCGCCGCCGCCGATCGCTTTAGCGAGGACACGGCGATGCTCCGCCCAAGCCGGGCAGACCTCCACCGTATGCTCTACCGTGTCCTCCGAGCGATCCACACAGTGGTGACACCCGGGCGTTTCCTCCCGCCTTATCCGGAACAGGTACCTCCCGAAGCACCCATGTCCAGTGAGGACCTGCGTCAGGCGGAAGGTGGTGCTCCAGCCACTTCTCAAAGAGGGGACTTATCGCCGCAATTGCGGCGTGCCCAGCACTGGGTTGCGACAATCTCACTCTCCATGATGCCATGAGATCCCACCGAAGCACTGTCCGCTGTGCCGCGATTTCTCGCGGCAGCGGAGTTACGCGAGGACTTTTGCCTCCAGATCCCATGGCAGCAATCCGGCAAGGAGGCTCGCCGCCTCACCGGAGAACGTGTGATATCCTCGGACTAGCCGGATGGCCATGACCCTTTGGAACGCGTTCAACCGGCTGGCCGGTCGCCGCCCCAAGGAACGCGCCCACACCGGAGGCCCGTAAAGGGCTATGGACCGCACGACGCCCGCGTAGAGCCTCCGGCAGGAGGCGATTGGACCCCTAGATTGGGCAGGAGCCGCCTCAAAGGCAGCCCCGACCCGCTCCAGTCTGGGAGCCAAACGTCGGAAATGCTCCACGAAATTCCACCGGCTGTCGAGGACAAGTCCCAGGTACTTCATCATCGGCTCGACGCCGATGTGGACCCCTCCTACCGTTATTTAGGAAAAGAAAACAAAAGTAGCCTAAGTTACTTCTTGTAACATCAGCTATCTACCAGTGAAAGTCCCGTCAAAATCGGTCAAGCCGTTTCGGAGATTAGCTGGAACAAACAAACAGACAGACAGACAGACAGACAGACAAAAATTTTAAAAATTGCTTTTCTGTTATAAGTACCGTATATACTTTTATACATATACATTTAGTAAAAACCAGTTATTATGACATCACAAACAGACACTTCAATTTTATTTATTTTTTAATATTTATTTAATTTTATAAGCGCTCACTATTTTATAAAATCCGCCAATCAGGGGACCGGCACTGTCTCTCCTAAACACAGGCTAAACTTTAACCTAGCTAGGAGAACAGTATTTCACCCGTATTTATTGTAAACTGTTAGTGAACCTACAAATATGTAAATGCAAAATCTGTAAACTTTACAATCCCTTTATGAAAATAAACTATTAAACTATTTAAAAAAAAAAACTATTTATTTGTATAGTTAAAAATATGTAAGGTTTTGTCTGATAAGTAATTGAAATAAATGATTAAGTTAAGTGAATTAATTCATTTCAACTTCGCTGCCAGCTCCGCAAATTAGCGGGGTGCGGGGTGAGCGCGGGGTGCCGGCCCCGTTAATATGCGGAGTAGCGCCGCTCGGTTTCTATGAATTAGTACGCGCCCGGCACTGCGCTTGGCAACACGTTTGTAGGCTCGGCACTGAATGTGTTAATTCCAAAAACATCCAAAATTTACCAGCCGTCATTGGTAAAACCTAGCATGTGCTCTAATGGTAAAAGCCCGAAAAATTTTCTCTTTTTTTTATAAAATCCTTACATTTACCAACTCATGATAGTAAATTCTAAGATTACTAGTAAAGCCTAAGATTTACAAAGATACGGGCTTTTACAGTAAAATACTTATAATAAAATCATAGCGAGCTGTACATTGAAAAAATTGGTCTCGGAACGATTCTAATGCTGAAAGTATAGTTTTTGTCTGTTTATCTATTTGTCTGAATGTATGTTCCAGCATCACGCAAATACTACCATATAGATTCTGTTCAAATTTTGTATAGATATTCCCTATAAGTATCTATGCAAAATTGCGAGGCTCCACTGTACTTTATAACTCACTTGTCAGAAGCGTCATAATTTTATAGCGTGTAGTTGTCTTCATGTAGAACACTTTTGCAAAATGACAGAGCCAGCAAATGCAGTTTTCGAGAAAATAAATAGTTAAGTTTCAAAAACTTACACATAATTATGAAATAAAATTGAATTTTTTTGACATTTTACCACAGACATTGAATGAATTTCACTCCTTGGTTGTTCCATGTTACGTTCAGACAAAGTGACATCTCAACTTAGTAAAAGGCTATGAAAACTTAGGATGCAAGAGCGAACGAAGCGAGCTCGGGACTTGGGGCATCCGGATTCGGACCGGTTAGGTTAGAAGGGGTCTGAAAGACCCCGTCATCCCCTTCGTGGTTATATTTTTTAAACCATCCAGAAATAGGAGCCCCGCCGAGCGGGGCTCCGTCGATCACGCCTTACTACGAGACGTATCATTAACATTGAAAAAGCTATTGACATCAAAACTTGTCACAAGGTAATATTTTACTTTTGGGTTGTTGACCTTGTCCTATGAAATGTCATTAACCATATTATTGTAACGCTACGTGAAGTTTTTTTTTTTCTCGACTCTTATGTATTTGCTGGTTTTGGGGATTTCAAAAATACACTAAGAAGGGTATATTGTACCAAAAAAAAAATAGCTACTATAAAAAATCGGTGGGTTATAAAGTACAGTGCTTCCATTTATGTATATAAGTATTCCTTAGATGTCTGGTCAGTCTGTTTAGGCTATAAATTATCACGCTATTTGCTATGGGGGATGAGAAATATTACATTGTTTGTATTCTTCTACAGTTTACAGCAAATTGTAAAAAGACGAGCCAAAAGGTTAGAATAGCTTGCAATTATATAGCATTTGTCAGTTGTTATTAGTTCGTTACAATTTACGTGTAAGTTGTAAGCTTTATTAAAATTGTAAAAATAAAATAAATATATATCTCAGATAGTTACAGATCAAACTTTCGGAATTTTCGAACGGAAAACTACTGTTGTGTGTTGATCCTTGATTTTGTATGAACTGCAATTTGTTGCCTTCGGAAATATCGATTATTCCGGAAGGTTTAATTAAGTGCAATGATAATTATAATATCATTGTTTAAGTGTATAAAAATCAATATCAAAAGTCATTTGTTCAAACTAGGCTGAGAATCAGCACTTTTTACTTTTTATCCTGATATCCCTATGGGATCGAGACATAAGCGGGTGAATCGCGTTCAATCACCCGTCCGCGCTATTACTTCGTTTTCGCTTAGTGTTCTTTCTATAACTATCCTCGAGAATTGGGCTACCAAATGCAAAAATAATTTGGAAATCCGACTTTTTGTTCATAATTTCATGGGTTTTAATTTTTTTGGCGTGGAACCCTAATTATTTTTCTAAAATAAAAGTAGCCTAAGTAACCCGCCGTAACATCAGCTATCTACCAGTGTAAGTCCCGTCAAAATCGGCCTAGCCGTTTCGGAGATTAGCCGGAACAAACAGACAGACAGACAAAAATGTTAAAAATTGCTGTTTTGTTATGAGTACCGTGTATACTTTCTTATGCATTCAGTAAAAAGTTGTTATATTTATTTATATAGATAACTGGCGAAATATGGGTCTTCAAGTAGGCACACCTCTGCCTAACCCTTCGGGAAAAACAGTCCTGATGACATGTAACAATCAAAGATTTGAAATCAATTCATAACTCGGGCATAACTGAACGTAATTGCACAATTTGCACTGCAGTTGCATCATATTCTTAATCTTCACTATTTATAGCATTTAGACTTCTATTTTCTATGGAAATTAGTAGTAGTCTAAAGTAGTTTTCAATCCAAGCATCGCTGTTTGAGATTATTTGAATGCAAGCAATAAAATTATGGCCATAAAGGAAGCAAGCACCATAGTAGGTCAACATCAAGAAATGATAAAAGAAATACAACACTATTTTCCACTACATGAAATGGCAAACAACAATAGATTTTTCCTAAATGTGCTGTCAATTCACGGCTTACCTACTTTGTTGAATTTGTTGATATTATAAAAACATTAACACTCTATTTACTACTGACTAATAAAATAACATATTGTATGATCAGTGTACTTACGTGGTTTACCCATTTTATAAGCTTCTCTCTTCTGGTTGTTATCTGTAATCAAACACAAAAACTGAACACAAATGTTTTGCAAAATTTAAGTATGTATTTAGCTTAAACAGCTGCAGTATTGGATACTTGTGAGTTCAGATTGAATGATGGTATGTAAAGAGAATTTTACAACAATATCGAGCACAAGCAGAATGATGTCAGTAAGGTAACTTCAAGATCAGTGTTGTGAAAGTGCAAGGATTCCCCTACAATAATGTTGCCACATTTTATTTTTTTAACTAGCAACTTTTTATTACTAATTTCATGTTGGCATAGTTTATATTTTTATTCTAATAAGAACTTGATAAATTAATATAAATATACTAATTATGTTACAGATGTTTCAATAAGTCTATTACTTCAGTTATTAGTCAGAAACTAACCAACAGATGTTTTAACACATAAATTATTGATTTATGTAAATTCATTAAAGTATAAAATAAATAATAAATAAATAAATATAATTTTTATTCAAGAATTAAGTCAAAATAAAGGTTTACATAATAAATATAAATTAGTATGATTCAAAAAGAAAAAAACAAAAGTAAGTAGGTACTTGTTTATAATCATTTTTTTTTAATTTACAAATGCTGCAAATTATTAAATATTGCCATCCTCCACATTACTTTAATCTGATCCTGATGAAGGCGACCTTGGTAGACCAAAATATAATGGAATATTGGTCTTAGTGTCAATTTCCACAGCAGATTCATTGATACTGTATATGTATTGTAATTTGCTCATTAATCATCATGGTATCCTCACATTCGTAAATACGGATCAGAACAGAACAGAACAGAATATATTTTTATTGTAAAAACATGAGTAAGTATACATCATAACATGTGCAAGGTCTTATAATAATGGTTAGATCTGCATGTTTTGCCATTAATGGCGTACAAAAACAACATATTTGGTTTAAAATAACCACATAAGATCCGAGTCTAAACAACAAAACATTTTTTTTTTTCCATCGTAATACTACTTAAAAAAGAAGAAAATGTACAGATTAGGTTTTATAGATTTGAGATTCAAATTGTAAAATGTCGTAATTACAGAAAATACAGTTAATTGCGTTCATTTAAGAAATCCGATATGGTATAATAGCATTTATTTACAAGATATTTTTTAAAATGTATTTTAAATAGAGCAGTAGGCATTTGTCTAATACCCTTTGGGATTTTATTATTATACACTTCTGGACACATCTATTGGCCCACCTTAGAGTTTAGGTTTCGATGGCCCCTACCGAAATATGATTGCTAGATTGAACAAAAACTGTTGATGCAGTTTTAAACCTGATACATTTTACCATCTTTTTCGATCGTATTGTTTTAAAATTTGAATTCTGAATACCATACGACATGGAGCTACGCCTAACAAGTCGGATATGCGCCTTGTTAAAGGCAATTGATTTTTGAATAAAAAACATGTTTTATCAAATAAAGGTTTAATTTAATAACGCGTGTTGCCTCCATGGGCATCTACCACAGCTCTCATACGATTAGGCATAGAGTTTATCAACCGCTCTATGAAATTTTGAGGGATCATCTCCCATTCCTCTTCTATGGCAGTTTTCAACTCCTGCATCGTCTGGGCAACTGGCTGACGAGCCCTAACACGTCTTTTTAGCTCGTCCCACATGTGCTCAATGGGGTTCATGTCTGGGCTTCTGGCTGGCCAGTCCATAACTGTGATGTTCACATCCCGAAGATATTCCCTGACGATGCCGGCCGCATGGGCTCTTGCATTATCATGCATAAAAAGGAAATTTGGGCCCACATAGTCCGCGTATGGTATCACGTGAGGTTCTAAGCACTCACGAATGTACCTTTCAGCATTTAATGTTGGCAGCCGTGGTCCTGTAACAACCTCAAGTTGAGTTTTGCCTATCGCGGATATACCGCCCCAGACAGTCCATGAGCCACCGCCATAAGCAACCCTCTCTTCAAAGCAGCATTGTGCGAAACGCTCTCCCTTACGTCGGTAGACCTTCTTCCTTCCATCATTGCCATGTAACACAATTTTAGACTCATCAGAAAAGAGTACACGGCTCCAATCTTGCTGTGTCCAATTTAAATGACTGCGTGCGAAATGAAGGCGCGCTGTTCGGTGGGCTCGCGTTAGTTTGGGCCCATTAGCTGGCTTGTGTGGTACCATATCGCGTTCTTTTAACCTTCTCCGAACAGTTCGAGCGCTCACAGATACTCCGTGGAAGTCGCGAAGTTGGTTTTGTATCTCAATGGAGGTAAGGTGACGATTTCTCAAGCTGGTCGTCACGATGAATCGATCCTGCCTTTCATTTGTGACCCGAGATCGTGGCCTTCCTTGGCGACGAACAAAGCCGCCAGTCTCTAGGTACCTCCGATAAACATTTCGGACCGCAGATCGACTTAAATTAAGTTGAGCACTCACGTTTCTTTGGCTGTGTCCGGCCTGAATAAGTGCCACAGCTTGGGCGGCGACTTCAGGTGAAGTATCCATAGATTATTGATAGAACCTCACCTTAATGTTAAGAATAAGTAATGTTTGTTGCAAAACCAAAGATATCAATCACTTTTTCAAGAATTAAATCCAAGTAAACCAATAAAACCAAGTTTTCTTAGTATTCGATTGTTTGATATCAACAAACAGGCTCCAAATTGTCTTTTGTTTCATTAAATTCTGTGTTCGAAATTCAAAAAAAGACTATTGAATGAAATTGTGAATGTGCCAGGTTCAAAACTGCATAAAAACTTTTTGCTCGACCTAATATAAAATTTTAACTAGGACCAAACGAAACTGAAAATACAAGGTGGGCCAATAGATGTGTCCAGAAGTGTATATGATTGGCGCTAAACAAAAAATACATTTTCGCATCAATGCCGTGGTTGACCTTGGTACACATAATTTATTATTATCCCGTCGATTACGAATAGATACGTCTGATAGTTTCCTGAATAGGTTAGGATTGGTTCGCATAAAATTTGCTATTTCATAAATAAATAAGGACGGCAGACATAAAATTTTATACTTTATAAAATACTGTTTGCAACTATCAATTATTTTCAAACCAAACATAGCTCTAATACATCTCTTTTGTGACCTAAAAATAATTTCTCTATTTGTACAGTTTCCCCAAAATAAAACTCCAAACCTCAATATCGAGCAGACTATACCATGGTAGGCAGTTATAAGGGCATTGGTACTTATGATAGGTTTTAGTTTATAGAGAGCATAGGCAGAAGAACATATTTTTTTATTTAATTCCTCTGTGTGTGCTCTCCAGTTCAGACGATTGTCAATGATTAGGCCCAAAAATTTAGCTGTATCCACCTTTTTATCCTACATCGTCCTACTCTAAATCCCATTTTAATTAATCTTTTTAATTCCATTTCATCTAAACGTGACATTGGCTAAATGCACAAACCGTGCGAAGCCAAAAAAAAAAAAATAGCCAACATTCAGTTTGTAATGTGTCTTAAGCTTCTTGACAGGTGTCATCATTGTTCTTCACTAGAGACTTAAACACCATATTCTAAATAGCATAGTGTTCATTACACTTCCCCTTTCATACATGTCATTAATTTTTCGTATTTTAGCAGCAATCATCAAAGCAATCATATTCGTCTAATCCTTGTGTTGATATGTTACTTATTTTTAGTATTTTGCAATCAAAACATGCAGCAATCTGGCTTGCAGACATAGGTTTATGTTTTTGTTTCTTTAAAGAAGAGCAATACTCTTCAAAATTGTGATGATCAAGTTGAGAATGACTGGTCAGTTTCAGTACTTGAGGTAAACCTCTATGTTTTGATTTTACCATTGGTTCAAGTACTGGACTTGCACCATGACAACTAATTTGTGACCTTCAGATGCCTCTGATTCTGATACTGATTCTCTGCTTTGCATACCAGAAAACTGGAATAAAGTATTTGTGATTTTAAACCAAGTAGTTTTTCACAAATATTTTTTTTTTACACTCATTAAATATTTTCGGTCAGTGGGTCATCTTAGGGGCAGATTTTAGCTTAGTGTATAACTGAAATAACAATAAATATTAATATTTCTTAAAAGATTGTAAGTAGTATTAGCTTTTGTTTAAACTCTTTTTAAATAACATACATACCTTATTGGCTTCATAAACAGGCCTAAGAAAGCTATGCATGAGAACAAGCGAACCAGCTTGTTGTGTACACATTGCTTGCTTCCGTACCAGATTTGAATGATTTATTTAAATGAATCCTATAGTATCCCATTAAAGATTCTTTCTTCTTTTTTAATTCTTCTACGGTTGAAGGGAACTGCAATCCTTGATGAATTTGTTGCCAAGCTTCATTTTGTGATCTGCGGTTTTTATATGATTCTTCTTTAGGATCCCACAGGCTAGGCTCTGTTTGATTTAATTCCGAAAATTCCATAATTCTTTCGTTACTCCATTACATTGCAAGCATGTCTTATAATGTCTTCTTAATCAAAACTCGCCGTTTATTGTCCTTGTGACAAAGAATCCGCCCAAATTATTATCGTCTAACGCCGAACGAGAAATGGCGAATGTTCAAGACCGATACAACGATAATGCGATTGTAAGCCACAATAATTACTATATTTGGCTCAATATTTAACAGAAGACGGCTATTCTAAGAAGAATAGAACTACGAGTCGATGTCATGAACAGACTAGAACTCGAACTATGGCATTTTGTTTTTATGCAACATTGCAACGACATGTTGCATTTTGCATTACGATGTAAAGTATAATTTCCCGCAAAACAGGTGTTGGTAAAAGTTTACTTACTTATGCTGTTTTGTTTTCTACTTGGAACTTCAAGGAACCTGGAAATCCACTTTCAGACTGAAGTTATTCTGATGCTATTTCGCTTTTAGAATAGATAACCACTTCACTCAGATATATCGTGCACCAATGGCCGGTAAGCTGGTTACTGCACAGAACTGTCCGTAATAGTCGTAATTTATATTTATTTAGAACTACTGATTTTAACGCTGCGCAGGTTTACGCACAGTGTTTACGTCTATATATCTGCAAATGTGCAATCGTGCAATCTGTGTGTGCAATCGATTAATCGAATCGATCACAAATTCACAACAATCACAACGTTGACAAACAAACTATCAATAACGCACAGCAATAACGTTATCTCGAAAGGATGCCCTAGCTATGTATAATCCACAACTCTAATCGATACATCGACTAAAATAATGGGAGAGTTTAATGCCAAGTTTCTACACTAGTGGCGATGGCACAAGCAGATTAAGACTGGGACTACACGTTAGATTTTGTTTCCGATTGTCTGATCAGACTATCAGATCGGATTTACTCGATATACGGCCGATTTGTACAGACGCCAGCAGGTCAAGCTACCCGAAACTGTCAAATTTTCCCAATCAACCTTGAACCTAATGCTTTGCCGATATTGTTGAAAATCTATTAAAGAAATTTGACAGATTGTAGTAGCTTGATGTGCTGCCGTCCATACGTCAGGCTTTTTCTGAACTCAGTCTGAGTGCTTGCATCCGGAGCAAAAAAGAAAAGATAGACAAATTACTGTTACTTTTTACCCGACTGCGGCAAAGCCAAAAAGAAGGGTTATGTGTTTGACCTGTATGTATGTACAGACGCCAGCACATCAACCTACTACAATCTGTCAACTTTAACAGATTTTCGACTTTATTGCTAAAGCATTAGGTTGAATCTCTTAGGTTCAAGGTTGATTGGGCATATTTGACAGTTTCGGGTAGCTTGATGTGCTGGCGTCCATACGTACCTAATTATTAACGAGTTTCGGGTCACGGGTGGATAAATACAAAACTTTAAACGGGTTTTCAAATCAATCGTTTATTTGTGATACATGGGTTACATGCAGGTGTTCATTACATAATTACATACTAATAATGTTAATTGCATTCTAATAAAATTCTAATTCCATTTCAGATTAAATATAAATTGTATTATTACCAGTGATAGGAATAGGTAGGGCTAATTTGCCTAAACTTCGAGGAAGGAAGTAACACAGAGTGGATAATACCTCCTCTAAAATCCCGGAATAATTTTAATGACGTTTAAATCCCGGGTTTAAAAACCACGAATTTTTTATCGGACTTTATTTGTAGTTACAAATTATTGATTTGAAAAATCATAACATTTTTTAGGGTTACACACACATACACACACATTTATATCTGTAATTTGTATGGTGTACATGGTAAAGAGTATTCTATCTATCTATAAATAAAGTCCAATAAATAATTCGTGGTTTTTAAATCCCGGGATTTAAACGTCATTAAAATTATTCCGGGATTTTAGAGGAGGTATTATCTACTCCATGTTACTTCCTTCCTCGAAGTTTAGGTAAATTAGCACTACCTATTCCTATCACTGATTATTACTATTAGGGCTGATTTTTCAATCGTCAGACAACTTTTATCTGGGGAATAAGTTTGACGTTTTGACAGCTTTTGTATAGAAAATATGTCAAACCGCAATTTTTATTCCTCAGATTAAAGTTATCTGACTATTGAAAAATCAGCCCTTAGTCATGCATGACAGACACAAGACAATCAACAATAATAAATTATCTTCAAGCGGACATGAAACATTTAAAAAGTTCTAGTCGATAAAAATTCATCTACAGAGTAATAACACTTTTCCATAAGAAATTGGAACAATTTATTTTTAAAGATATTATATTGCTACATTATTTTATGTCATTAGGAATTTTGTTATAGATTTTTGTGGCCATAGCAAAGACACTTTTCCCAAAGAGGGTAGTTCTATATTGACTGGTAAGGTTATTATACAAATGACATCTATTTCGCGATCTGAGCTCTAATGTAAATAGTGCTGGATGATGTCTAATAAACAAGGCCATTTCAAAAACATATAAAGATGACACGGTGAGTATTTTGAATTTTTTAAAGTATTCCTTGCAGCTGTCAGTTCTGTAGAGACCACACATTGTTCGCACCGTTCGCACGCACCTTTTTTGACATTTAAAAACTTTGTCCCAGTTGGAAGTATTTCCCCAGATAATGATTGCAACATTACTATGATAAGCTACGAGCAATGTGTTAAGGGGGAAGCGCTAAGGTACCCCGCGAAATTCAAATTTTCTTACGATTTTTGCAATTTGCAGCTCAGTGTCTTGGTGTATGTTGATTAAAGTATGATTCGCAACCGTAATAAATATGTATTTACAGAATTATGATCATCTGAATCAATGTAATAAGTAATACAACTCCTTAAGTTAGTATAATCCTCAAATGTTAAGATTTCATGACATAGTCAGTCAATAGGATTACTTGGTCTTAGAGAGTTGTATTGATAACTTTAATGGGTGCGTCTCATAACGTATAAACTCATTTGGTCTAATTTCATTTTATTATCGTTCATAAGATATAATCAACGTGAGATATACCAACTGTTGATATAATTTCTTTACATATAATATTTATTTATTTTAAAACTTATTTAGTATAACGTTATTGGATAATTAACGTTTATTTAATTGAAAATCATTAGGTATATCGTTTTAAATATATATTGACACCATCCTTATGGTTAACACCCCGATTCAGAGCAATCCAACTCGGATAGGTTAGTTTAGAAGGCTAAGGCGGGAGTGGAGCGGAGCCCCGTTGTTTTTTTTTTGGTGGTTTGTGGTTATTGGCTTTTTTTCGGGTTAGGTTAGGTTAGGTTAGGTTAGGTTAGGGTTGCGGAAGGATCCTAAGTTCCCGCGACCCTCGGCGTAGGTGTGAGATGGAACACCGGGGTGGTTTTTAGTCAGTAAGAGTCTGACAGACCCCTCCGCCCGCCCCAGGGCGGAGGACATCCATGAGGATTTTCCACCCCGAAACAAAAAAAAAAAAAAAAAAAAAAAAAGGTTAGGAATTGAAGGTCATTTAAAACAGTTTCTACATCGCCACCCAAGGTTCCATCATCAAGATACCAAACGTTAAATTTGGAATTTAGCTGTCGAATAATTGGGTGAATGGCTAAACTAAAAATCACTGGCCCGAGGGGATCACCTTGTTGACAGCCAACAGCAGATTTCAGAAGGTTGTCCCGATATAGTAATTTTGAAGGGTGCCTGTAACATTGCCAAAGGAAACTATAAATTTGGGGTATTTCTTTTTTAGTTTCTGCCAGCAAGGTGTCCCTATTAACAGAATTGAAGGCATTCCGTATGTCAACCTTCAAGATGACCTCTCCTTTGCCAGAATTTAGGTAGGTCGACAGGGCGTGCACGGCAGCCTCACAGCCCCCTTTGGAGCCGTAACCTAGCTGCAGGGGCTGAAATTTTTCCGAAACCACCTCACCATAAAATTTACAACCTTATTTACCGTCGGCGTCCCAGCTGTATTAGAACCCAATGGCTTGGCACGCGACGATGGCAAGAGACCGGACGGCATGTCTTTATTTCCATGGAAGGTGGGTAGGCCTTTAGTGTGGGACGCAACTTGTGTCGACACTCTTGCGCCATCCCATCTTCCCGGCTCGGCGTGCTGTGCTGGCGCTGCTGCTGCGGCTGCGGAAAACCTCAAGCGGCGAAAGTATAATAACCTTATCGGTAATTATATTTTCGAGCCGTTTGGGGTTGAAACCCTCGGGCCGTGGGGTCCGAGCGCTCATGGTTTGTTTAACGAAATCTCCAAACGGCTAGTTGACACTTCCCGTGACCCAAGGGCCGGTTTTTACCTTGGCCAGAGGCTAAGCATAGCCATACAACGTGGCAATGCCGCCAGTCTCTTGGGTACATTACCAGTCGACAGCGATGCGGAGGAATTTTTCGACGCCATATTTTAGTTTGTGAATAGTTTTAGTTAAGTTAGGATATAATTTTGTTATTTTATTAATTAATTAGTTATAAGTTAAAATATTAATGTATTGAAAAATAAATAAATGACCATTTGTCAAAAAAAAAAAAAAAAAAAAAAAAAAAAAAACAATCATTAACATTTTTTCTTCTCAGAAAAATTAAGTAAGTCATCGTAACCGTTATCTTAAACCTCAAATTAGTCAATTTAAAAATCTGTGATAGCTAAGCTGTAAAACCTGAAACTAACGTATAGATTTGACACTTATTTCCTTATACCATCAATTTTAGTAGATAATCTATAGTAACATCAAATTGCAACACTGTTAAAGGCTTTAATAATAGGATTACGTATAATTTTCTATTTTTCTTGCTGCTTACACTATGCTGGACGGCTTACACATAAAATATTAGTATTGTAAGGCACAACTAAAAATCTTTTTTTTAATGTAAGGGACATACTATATTTCAAACCACTGGGCATTCCTAAATCGTTCGTTAATACTTTATAGCATGAAAGAAGAGGAAATTCTAAGAAACTTTGCTCTAGACACAATTAAAATTGGAGCACAGACAGTAAAAAGTTATAGACAGATTTAAAAAAATAAAATCGTTTTTTGGCTCTCCTGAAAAACCGTGATTTGTCCCTTTCATTAATTGCTACTTCCGCTATCGATATTGCAAAATACGTAAGAAAATTTTAATTTTGCGGGCTACCCTGGCGTTTCACCTTAAGAGTGACCTTTTTCGTTAGCATGTATAAACTAAAATTAAAAATGACTGTGACACTTTTTTCATGGTTGAAATAAAATTAAGAATTTTGATACTTACCTTGTTAGTGAAAAACTACGGCAACAAACAAAATTTTCAGTATCGTGAAAACCACTAGTTACAAATAAAATTTTTTGCTCAAAAACATAATCAACCTTTTTAGCTTGCAGTCAGGTAAACAGGTAAACGACCGGTAGTCACCCGTTGCTTACAGCTTGGCCAAAAAGTCGTGAAAATAATGGAGGCGCCACTATTGTGCATGTTGTAACCCTATATAGTATGTCTGAAACGATTTTTATACTTAGTTTTTTTTTGACAATTAAAGTGAATATTGGCGGGTTTTATGAAAAAAAGAAAAGCTCTGAAACGCTTGCTCAGCCACTGCCTAGAACGATAACATTTGCAGTTATTTATTTTAATGATTCAAAAATAAATGGGGAAGGTCGGGCAAAGCTAATTGTAGATGGCGTGATCATAGCTAGGTCCCCACGGCCTACAATAAGTTTGACATTTCGTTCAGTCATGAGTTTACTTTTATTTCGTTATTTCGTTATTTTCGGTGATTTCAATATTTTAAATCAAGTAAATGATATGGAAAGTGTCAGAATTTAAAGCCATAAATATATCCTCAAAGTCACTTTCTTCAAAATGTTTCTACACTGTTTAATTTATAAAACATTTCTACGAATAGCTTTAAGCCACCATCTTTTAATTTTAGGGTCTCTCGGGAAATGGTGGACTCCAATTTCGGAGTATATAATAACACAACAACGCATCATTTTCGCAAAAATAAAATAAAACCACCTCACGCCTTGTATTATTAGCTTGTGTTGGGAACTAGCTACGACAACGCCATTTTGACAGTTGCCTTCCCCATTATAAGGTGTTTCAAAATACCTTTATGTCAAATAATTTCACTATATGTGAGTTTTACAAGACCCCAGATCACCTTATAGTACCCAGACCCCAGATCGCCTTAAAATACTGATGGATTTACCTAAAAATACCATAGTTATTTTTGTTGAGTGATTTATGCAATATTAACAAAAAGTATCAAAATTATACGAACGCGCTGCATTCCGAATGTGTTTTGTAAACATAACCTCAAATTCGTGAATGTACATTTCAATAATTGTATGAAAGGTTTATACTAGATATTGCACCTTGAAATACACACATTACATGTGATTAAATGTATAAAATATCATTTTACCTGACATTTCGGCAGTTCTTTTATACACATCGTTGAAATCGGATAAAATTTGTCCGGCCTCGAGTTCCGCCAAACATCTCACGTACACTTTATAAATTATCGCTCTTGCAGAACTGTGGATAACAGATCTGTTCATTTTGAACACAGTGGGTCACCAATATCACCACAATAACGCAAATAAATAAAAATAAACACGAGAAACAGTGACCGATTACAAGAAATGACAACGACATTACAGGGATTAGTTGACATTAAGGTATTTTGAAATACCTAATAATTTTATTTTTAATTCATTAAAATAAATAACTGCAAATGTTATCGTTCTAGGCAGTGGATGAAAAAGCGTTTCAGAGCTTTTCTTTTTTTCATAAAACTCGCGAATATTCACATTAATTCTAAAAAAAACTTAAGTATCAAAACCGTTTTCATCGTACTATATTGGGTTACAACATGAACGATAGTGGCGCCACCATTATTTTCACGACTTTTTGGCCAAGCTGTACAACAGGTTGTTATTGGCTACTTTGGATAAAAATATCCATTGTGTACCGCTGCTTACAACTATACCCAGATGCTTCACTGTTTTTCAGTGGGCAGGTGTCACAGAACATTAATATACTCAAGAGGCAAGCAGGCACGTATACAGAGGGGGGGATAGTTGGGATTTATCCCCCCCCGAAATCTGACTGAAAAAAAAAACGTTTTAAGCCATCTGTTTATTTATTCGCTTGCGTGTTCTTTCAATAAGTACCTAGGTAAAATAAAAATATAGATCTTGATCTGATTATGTAAGCGACGTTACTAGTAGCGCCATCTAACGTGTTTAGAGAGAAACCGAGAACGAAAACAGTAATGAACGACATCTATCGTCGAGTAGAAAAACTAATAGTAGAAAGGTCGTCGCGTCGAGTAGCGAAATATCGAGAAGCCTCCATAACTTTCTGCTACCAGGTAGTAGATGGCGCAATATTCCACAGTGTTCCAGAATACGAAAATGTAGTATAAATACGGCGGGAGTCCGGGAACCTGCATGTCAGTTCATTTCGAGAGCGATTCAAGTGAGAATCGAGAGCGACAAGCGAGAAGAAAAGTGAAATACCTCTGCAATAGTGACAGTATAGTGCAATAGACCAGTTTATTTTGATATTGGTTTCAGTTACATAGAGTGTAGGTAGAGTAAATTCCTTCCGACTTGGTTCACCTGATACTTTGCCCGTGCCGTGAAATAAAGGAAAAAAACTTCAAAACCACTGTTTTCATTTCATTGGATTCGCCAAATCGCCAGTCCGTGACGTGAGATAGTGTTGGACAATTTTGGACCTGCAGACGTCATAATTTGTTGGACCGTTCGCCCTATCCATCACAGATTACTTAAATAAAGTAAAGTAATGTGTGAAATGTGAGTGCTTCTTGATTTGTGCTTGTTTGAACGTATATAAATTGCTGCTGCTAAAATGAAGAGAATTGACAACTTTTTCAAGCCAGTGGCAAAAAAAATTGTTACTACTAGCACTAGCGAGGAAAAAACTACTCCAAGCATGGCTTCTGCTGTTGATAGTAGACAAATAGAAACAACATCAAAATTTACAGAAAAAAATGTGATTTGAGCCGAACCGGCTGGAAGATGTAGAGATGAAGGAGAATGTTCAACTTCAAAAACGTGCAGTTTAGATACAATGATTATAATAAGTGAAACTTTTCCTGATATCGGCGTGGTTTCTAATGCCATATATAACACACAGTATCCTCCTCTTGTACTCACAGATGAACAGAAAAAAAATATTATTACACAGCCGTTTGTCCCAGATACGTCATTTTCGTTTCCGGCTAGTAGCTTTGGAAAGAGGAAACTTAGATTTCGAAGAGAATGGATGGGATCATGGGAATGGTTAACATATTCGCCGAGGAGGAACGGTGTGTTCTGCAAATATTGCGTTGTCTTTTCATCAGGCACCGCTGGAAAAGGTTCCCATCAAACACTTGGAAGTTTTGTCAGCAAACCATTTGATAATTGGAAAGATGCAACAGAGAGATTTCGCGAGCATTCTGCTGCTAAATATCACCAGTTTTCTAAGTTATGCGCAGAAAATTTCTTACGCGTAATGGATTCAGCAGCTATAGACGTTGCATCGCAGCTTAATGATCAAAGGCTCAAAGAAAAGGAAAGAAATAGAACAGCACTAAAACCAATAATCGAAACTATCATCTTCTGTGGAGATCAAGAGTTGCCGCTTCGTGGAGACAAAGACAGTGGACCATTGACTTTAGAAAAGCCACTTGGTAAAGATGGAAAATTCAGGGCTCTGCTACGATACCGAGCAATCAATCTGCCTAGCCTTTTCCCAACTATGTTGGGGTCGGCTTCCAGTCTAACCGGATGCAGCTGAATACCAGTATTTTACATGGAGCGACTGCCTATCTGACCTCCACAACCCAGTAACTGGGTAATACGATACCCCTTGGTAAGACTGGTTGTCAGACTTTCGGGCTGCTGACGACCCGTAACGACTGTCAAAGATCCACGAATGACAGCCGGGACCAACGGCTTAACGTGCGTGCTACGATACCGAGCAAGCTATGATAATATCCTGAAAGATCATATCATTACAACCCCTAAAAATGCAACGTATTTTAGCCCTATTATTCAAAATGAAATAATAGATACTTGCGGAAAGATAATTCAGAAAAAAGTTGTGACACAAATAAATAGTTCAGAGTGTTTCGCGATTCTTGGCGATGAAACTTTAGATGTGAGTGGAACTGAGCAATTGTCTTTGTGTGCGAGATACGTTTATAAAGGTATTTTGAGGGAGGACTTTCCCAGTTTCATTGAAATACACGACCTAAGTGCCGTAAATATAAGTGCAGAAATTTTAAAGAAATGTCATGAGATTGGTTTGAATCTCGATAAACTAGTTGGTCAGGGGTATGACGGAGCTGCTACCATGGGAGGACACATCAGTGGTGTGCAGACGAGAATCAGAAAAGAATTTCCTAAGGCCACATACGTACATTGCTCGGCACATCGTCTGAACCTAGGTCTTTCAAAAGCTCTTTCAGTTCCCGAGGTGAGATATTCAATAGGCGTTGTGAAGGAAGTCTGCAATTTACTTCGCAACAATGCAATGGCCGGGAAACAGTTCAAGGAAAATGTGGAAAAGCTCACACCAGAGAGTAAGAAAAAAAGACTGGTCTGGTGACACTAGATTTATAGAACGTCACGACTCTATAAATGTATTTGGTGAGTTTCTCGAACCTATTGTCATTACATTAAGAGAACTATCCTACACAAACAGAACTGTCGCCCAAACTGCGTCTACACTTATAGCTACGATGGAAAAGAGTAGTTTCTTGATTTCTCTAAAAACCTGAGAAAGATTTTTCAGTTACACTCTCCCACTGTCAGCATATTTGCAGAACCCTACACACGACCTGGCCTCTGCTATGAAATTTTCCGATGACATTATCGGAAAACTAAAAGGGATACGTGACGATGTTAACCCGGTATTCTCAGAAATATATAACGCATGCTGCAAAATAGCGGAAGATGTCTTGAAAATAGAAATTCAGCGTCCTCGAGTTATTGCCCACCAAACTGCACGAAGCAACCCTCCCAGCGATACTGCTGAAGAATACTTCAGAACTATTTTTATACCGTGCTTGGACGATTTGATATCTGGCATGAATGATAGATTTGCGAATCAAAGAGAGCTGCTTTCTTCTTTAGAAATTATTCTTCCGAAAAATGTGGACGAGAGGAAGATAAGTGAATTAGAAAATATGAAAATTTATTGGGAAGAAAGTGTTGGAGAATCACTAATAAAAGCAGAGTACAGTATGTGGTGTGCCAAGTGGAAAAACACAGATAAGAAACCAGTCGAAATTATGGAAATTTTAGACACGTGTGACAAAGTTTTCTTTCCTACCATTAACAGGCTAATACATATTCTGGCCACCCTTCCGGTTTCAACGGCATCTGTGGAGCGGTCATTTTCATGCCTAAAGAGAATAAAATCCTTCCTAAGGAATAGAATGGCGGGTGAGAGGCTTACTGGTCTCGCTCTATTGTCGCCTATTGTCAGATCCTGATATGGTACTAGACGTAATGGCTGCCAGCAGAAACAGAAAAATACTTATATAATTATAGTATAGTACAGTGAAAATTATAGTGATTACAGCGATTTTCACACAGTTCACATGGTTGTTTCAATGTTTGTCCCCCCCCCCCCCCCCGAACCAAAAGTCTGGATACGTGCCTGGAGGCAAGTACCTAGCAAAATCATCTACAGCTGTATGTTTAGCTGTAAAACATTCTACTTAGGTACTGTTTGTCCTGATATTGCTTTCCATCATCCTAGTTTTGCACTGTCCGCTTCTATTCCAGCGCTAATTTACTAATTCGTATTCATCTGTTAATACAGAATTTTAAGATGTAAGAGCACCAAGCAGCTGATTTGCGTCTTAGCAAATAACCCAGTACCACACAAAGGTGTACAGCTGTACACCTTTAAAACCAACACAACAGTGCCATCGCCGAGCTGGGCTTGCTGCAGTTGACATCACCTACATCGAGCTAAAACTATAAGTAATTATAATAATGTTATTTCCAGACCGAATTCTATTTAACCACGAGCCCCTCGATACAACAAAAACTATAGACTTCATTGCGCCAGGGTAATGGCAACACAGGATTGTTTTCAATTCTATTTTGTCTGTGGAATGTGGATTGAGTTCGTTCAGCAAGGCATGAAATGAAGGCAAGCAAGCAACTATCAAGTTCAAACAATGTTTTGAATGCGAAACGAATTTTTATTTTGTTTGATGTGCTATGAAAAAACAAAACATTATAAGGTCCTAAGGTTAACATAACTAAGCTGTTTGTGGTAAAAGTGTTTTCTTATGGGTTATAATAATTATTACGTATTTAAACTGCGTAATTTTAGTCATGTGTATTGAAGTGTTTACAGCGACGACATTCGACAGCAATATCGTGACTTTACTTGAATTATGGCTTATTACGATGCCGGCAATGTCGTAAATCTACCTAATTCATCTGACCAAACTGATGATACAAATATTACGGACGATCTTACAATAATACCACTAGAAAAAGACAGTTTCGGTGAGTACCTCTACGGGTAATAAAAATATCGAGTATGTAGATCAATTATTTAGTGTTATTATTCCAGCAATATGCGAATTATGTGGTCGCGTCGGGCGTCGCGGACAGTTCTACCCAAGAAACAATAAGTTTTGTTCGCTCAGATGCAACGCGAGTAACACGAGAAGACGACATTGTAATTGGAGGTTCAGGTTGATGGAAGGTGCCGAACACATGGCGGGTATGATACCGTTGGAGCCACTGCCCCAGCTGCAGCATTGGCAAACTTCATTGAATGAGTTACAGGTAATTTTACTTTACAACTATCGGTAACTGTAGTAGTTCATTGCAGTTTGTAAAAAACATTCAAGTTTTTATTATGACAAAGCAACATGCCCAAGTTATAACGGTATTAGATGCATTACAGTAGTCAGTAGCCAATACTGCTTAAAATCGATTCATGAAAAACACTTTTCTCCTATTATTATAATCACATATACAAAATGTTATTAGGCTGGACCTATAAAACAATCGGCTGCAGTAGTAGCCAACAGCTATGAATGGAAGGACGAGTTGTTTGGCTGTGATTTCCTGGCTGCACCAGTGAGCTTGTTCAAACATGCTCCACTTCATGAGATGTGGGACAGCACATTTGAGGGCATGAAAGTGGAAGTAAAAAATACTGACATTGAGAATAGCAATGAGAAGATGAGTGACTATTTTTGGGTAGCTACAGTATTGAAAGTAAGTACATCTGCTTTTTTATTATTGATATCTGACCCTGCAATGGGTTTTGGCAAACTAATGGAATTGTGACAAAATATTCACATTTTGTGAAGCATTTGTTGATAGCAATAGACTCCTACCTAAAGGATTATGCTCTAATTGAAAAAGAGAGAGAAAAATGGAAAGATGAAAGTGAGGCATTAGCCCTGCAGCTGCACACAATAGGCTCATAACAATAATATTAAATAATTTGTAACTGTTACTGCCCAAGACGATTGGCTGACCATATTTTTTTTTTACAAAATTCTTAATATGTGTCAGGTTAGGAGCAGCAGAGTTAATATAAATAAAAAAAAAACTTTTATTTTGGACAAGTAACATCCATAGTTAATGTAATGGTACCATTTTTCACCCATGTGTTATACTGCTAGTCAGTTACCAATTATTCACCTCAGCCTAGTTAGATCTAGGCATAAGTTACTCAAGTGTGCCAAATCAGATTAAAATAGATAGAATTTATGCTTTATTGTACACCAAAATTTAACAATGCTCATTTACAAATCCACATTAAATAGCAATGTATTTAACTTTTTTCAACAAAATATTCTATTTTAAAGCTTTCTATATTAAAACTCTTATGTACAGGTGAAAGGTTATATGGGACTGTTACGCTATGAAGGTTTTGGCAGCGATGATTCTAAAGACTTTTGGGTCAACCTTTCTTGCTCAGAGGTGCATCCTGTTGGATGGTGTGCAACTAGAGGCAAACCTCTTATACCCCCTCGTAGTATTGAAGATAAATATACAGACTGGAAAAGGTAAGTTAGGTATTATTACCATAATGTGAATTGTATAAATAAATAAAGTAATTTATTATTATGTATTGTGCCTTGAGGCTCCATGTATTATTGTAACTGGATGCTTCACAGTGATTATTACTGGCAATATATAAAATGAATACAAAACATCATTATACTTGATAATATAATAGCAGACAATATAGTAAGTATAAAGTAGTGTAAATATATTTTACGAGGTGCATAAAAAGTCAATAGATGTTGGAAAAATTACATAAAATAATATATAATTATGTATTTATGTCCAAATATGTTTTTTATTCCCAATTACATGGGACTTTAACGTAACTGTCGAAATGTGGGTGCACTATAGATACACCCTCTGCCCTGCTCTGCTCTCTGATAGGTAAGCCTTCTGGGAAGACAGGCATGAATTTGTGATGTTGTTAGGTATTTTTTAACCTCATTCATACAATGATATAATAAATTATGTGAATTTCAGATTCCTTGTGAAGCAGCTAACAGGCGCGAGAACACTACCTGCCAATTTTTACACTAAATTGAATGATAGTATTGTATCTAGGTTTTCTATTGGGTCCATCATGGAAGTTGTTGATAAAAATAGGATCTCACAAGTTAAGGTATATTATTTATAAAAATATTCTTTGTTATTTACCTAATCATGTAGAATACCAATCCCTGTGATAAAAGGCCTGTAATCTATGATAATTAATTCTTAAGCATTGATCAATGTATGTTTTTAAAAATTGGTTGGTTTTATTAATAACTTATGCATGAATAATCTGTAGCTAGAATACAGACCTGAATGGAATCTCGGGCTTCTATGTAAGTCGATGTGTGTGTGTGCCTGCACGATAATATAATTAGTTCTTTTACATTCCAGGTAGCTACTGTGTGCGAAATTATAGGAAAACGTTTACATGTGAAATATTACGATAGTTCACCGGAAGACAATGGTTTCTGGTGCCACGAAGACTCGCCACTCATACATCCAGTCGGCTGGGCTTTTAGAATTGGCCATCCTTTAGATGCACCTCAAAGTTATTGCCAAAGAGTGGCCGCAGGTCGGCTAATGCCGAATGACAGTACACCTGACATGTTTTATAAATACCCGAGCAATGAACCACCATTGTTTGTGGAGGGGATGAAGCTTGAGGCTATCGATCCTCTCAACTTATCAGCTGTTTGTGCTGCTACAGTAATGCAGATATTGAATGAAGGGTATATGATGATCAGGATAGACTGTTATCCTGCTGACGCGTCAGGAGCCGATTGGTTTTGCTATCATCAGAGATCGCCGTGCATATTTCCAGTTGGTTTTGCACTGGCTAATAATATTACTCTTGTGCCTCCTGCTGGGTAAGTCAACTTATGTTATGGCTATGAAATGGCTTTACAAAATATAACCCCTAAAAAGCGAATATTTTCGCCGCCTATTATTAAGTAACTAGTGAAGCCCCCTGTCACAGTTGGGTGTACTTTATCTCTGCCTTCAACATGACATAACGCGAATACTTAGCGTTTAGTATCATGCTCAAAGTTCTGCTAAGTCAATCTCACTTTATGACAGTCTAGACTTGTATGTAAATGATATAAGAATATTACTGAAGGACGCCGTTTATTCGTTTGGAAGCCAGATTTTCCGCTAAACCATGTTTCTGTTTTCAGGATAACTGTGGAGGAGTTCAGTTGGGAGCATTACTTGACAGTATGCGGTGGGCAGGCGGCCGATCGTTCGCTGTTCGCGACTCGAGGTCACGTGGTATCACACGGCTTCGTCGCTGGCATGCGACTCGAGTGCGCTGATCTTATGGATCCGCGTCTGGTCTGTGTCGCTACTGTCGCTAGAGTTGTCGCTGATCTACTCAAGGTTTGTTTATTTTATTTTGTTGGATGGCAACAAGTCGACATTCTAAGTGGTTACCGTCGCCTTTCTATCAGAGAGATACGTTGCCATACATAGAAAGCTAGTATTATGTATGTCTAAGTTAGTAAAAACATAACCTGTAGCCATACCCTTTTCTAAAATTTTTGGATAGAATCGTTTAACGCGGCTTGCGGTAGGAGTACTTCTCGTTCAACCTATGTTGTCCCACTGCTGGGCAAAGGTCTCCCCCATATTTTTCCAATTTTCGTTGTGCTGTGCCTTTTCCGTCCAATTGATTAGGAACAAGTCCAAATCATCACGCCAGCGTTTTTTAGGCCTATCTCGGTGACGACGCCCGTCTTCAGGCACCCACTGTGTGACGATCCTGGCCCATCTGTCTGGATGCATCCTATAATTATGATTCGCCCAGTCCCATTTCAACCTCGGAGTAAACTGGTAGAAATCGTCACGTAACGAAAAAGCGTTATGCCCCGTCCATGCGACTTTCTCTCTCTCAGAAGAAGTGTGAATTTGGTCAAAATGAAACTCCAAGATGGCGGCTGCGAAAATTTTGAAATTTTTCGTCACGGGTGTCATTTTCATGGTTTTCGAGGATGTTATAGCCGATAGTGACGTTAAAATGTAAATCCAAGATGGCGGCTGCAAAAATTTTTCGTCATAGGTGTCGTTTTCATAGTTTTCAAGGGCCCTAAAGTCGATAGTGAGGTCAACATTGTAAATCCGGGATGGCGGCTCCGAAAATTTTGGTTTTGTGTTAAATCATACGTGAAAAGGAACTTTTTTTTTAAACTTAGTTTGGCGTTCTTCTAAACTTATTTCGACGTATCGGAACATTTTCTGTTAACAGCAATAACAGCAAATCAAATACTAAAACTTTTAAAATACTAATGCTAAATCAATTTACCTATCCTGTAGCAGCACATTAGCGATCAAACAAATCAATTGACAACAGGTTCAAGTGAATAGGCTTTTACAATCCAGGAGCTAGATAATCTCGGTTTCGACTTTTGGCAGGACTCATAACATGTCTTATTTTTTTACCAATCTGTTAATATCCACACACATAACAGAAGATACGAGTAACATCACGCCTGTAAGATTACCACCTCTGCCTAATCCTTCGGAGATCCGAAGGGTTAAGCAGAGGTATACATAAAGTACGTAGGTATATCCACATTTCGCCATGTAATAAGGTCCATTCTATGTCTACTAAAGACTAACTAATTGCTTTATCAAGGTCCATTTTGACGGCTGGGGCATGGAGTATGACCAATGGCTGTGGGCGCACAGTACGGATGTGTACCCTGTAGGATGGTGTCGCGCGGTGGGCCATCGGCTCGAGGGGCCACTACAACCGCCGCCACGCCCGCCGCGCAAACTGCCTCCGAAGCAGCCGAGACGACGACGAAAACAAGGTACCTATGAACCCATAAATATGAACTAACATTATTTCTATAAGCACTATGCAATTCATTAGGTAGAAGTACTTCTAATACATCCACATTTCGACAGTTACCTTATAAGTTCCATGTAATAGATAACGAGCTTGTTGATAGTAACCATCATCATCATCATCATGCCAGCCTCAGCCTACAGCAGTCCACTGCTGGACATAGGCCTGCCCAATTGCACGCCATTCAGCTCGATTCTCGGCAACTCTCATCCAGCTGCTACCAGCCACCCTGCGAAGATCGTCGCTCCACCTAGCCTAAGGGCGTCCTACATTACGTTTGCCGATTCGCGGTCTCCACTCAAGAACACGTCTACCCCAACGATCATCGGTTCTACGGCTAATATGACCGGCCCATTGCCACTTCAGCTTTCTTATTCTGTGAGCTATGTCGACACCTTTAGTTATCTGCCGGATCACCTCGTTCCGGATTCTATCCCTCAGAAAGATTCCAAGCATAGCTCGTTTCATAGCTCGCTGAGCGACCTTGAATTTATGGACCAGCCGTACTGTGAGTATCCACGTTTCGGCTCCGTAAGTCATAACAGGCAGGACGCTCTGATTGAAGACTTTAGTCTTTAGGCTCTGCGGAATACGCGACGAGAAGACTCGATGAAGCTTCCCAAACGCTGCCCAGCTCAGCTGAATTCTTCTGTTAGCCTCTCTCTCAAAGCTGTTCTTACCAAACTGCAGAGTTTTCCCTAGGTAAACGTATTCTTGAACAACCTCGAGAGCACCGCCATTGACAGCAATCGGTCCCGGAATGACGTGATCGTTGAACATAACCTTGGTTTTGTTCACGTTCATCCGAAGATCAATGCTTACAGAAGAATCAACTAGGCCGTCCAGCATCTGCTGCAAGTCATGCAGCAATTCAGCCAGTATGACGATGTCATCTGCAAATCTTAAGTGTGAGATGTACTCGCCGTTGATGTTAATGCCGCGTCCTTCCCAGTCCAGCGTCTTAAAAATATCCTTCAATGCGTTAGGGAACAATTTCGGGGAAATTACGTCCCTTTGTCTCACCCCTCGACGCAGGGGGATATGTTCAGTTCGCCGGTCCTGAGTTTGAATGGTCATTTTCGCGTCAAGCCTTCGCGCTAGACGATTCGTGACGACTCTTGAAAACAACGTGGCTTAGGAGCGAAATGGGTCTGTAATTTCTTAAGGCGAAAGCGCCAGGGTAGCCCGTGAAATTCGAATTTTCTTACGTTTTGTGCAATTTGTATGTTAGTATGTTGACTAAAATATGATTCGCGACCGTAATAAATATCTATTTACAGAATTATAATAATTAAAGTCATCAATACAACTCTCTAAGACCAAGTAGCTCTAAGAATGATTATTTCATGAAATCTTTACATTTTAGGATTATACTAACTTATGGAGTTGTTACTGATTCTAATGATTATAATTATGTAAAAACATATTTGTTACGGTCGCGAATCATACTTTAATCAACATACACCCAGACACTGAGCTGCAAATTGCAAAAATCGTAAGAAAATTTGAATTTCGCGGGCTACTTTAGCGCTTCCCCCTTAAAAGGGTTTTATCACCCTTTTTAGGGTTCCGTAGTCGACAAGGAACCCTTATAGTTTTGCCATGTCCGTCCGTCCGTCCGTCCGCAGCTTAGCTCGGAGACTTAGTACTAGAAAGCTATAATTTGGCACGGATATACATATTAAATCACGCCGACAATGTGGTAAAATAAAATCATAAAAAAAAATTTTTTTTGGGTACCTCCTGTACACGTAGTGGGGATGGTTTTTTTTCTCGTTTACCCCATGGTGTGGGTTGTTGTTGGATAGGAGTTTGAAAAATAATGCGGGTTTGTGCAAACAATTTTTCGATTAAGGGATCACTAATGGAAGGAAGGGAAAACTATCACACCTAAGTAGGCTTTACAAGTTTACGAGTAATAGTCGACCAACTTTCATTTCAGTTTCATTTTTTCTTTGCAGTTGGAATGTATGAGAGAACATGTTTTTCAACTCAATGTTAAGTTTGTTCTTGGGATAAATTCATCCCAACTACGTAACTCTTCATTGTGCGTGGTCCGACATGCACTTGGCCGTTTTAAAAGAAAAGAACGACCACGTTCCTTCGTCACGCTTCTGGAGTTCTCCCAGAGAACAGGACAGAGTTGAAGAGCTCCCGAAGCTCTTTCAAGACAGGACTTTCTCCTGCTTTCAGGAGCTCGGTCGTAATCCCGTTCTCACCAGGCCTTTCCATTTTTAAGCTGTTTAAGAGCCGCCTCGATTTCATCTTGGCAGACTTCTGGCAGGTCTTCTGTGTAATAGCGGGTTAAGGTGGCTATGGGTTCCTCATTTTCGGGATCAGGTCCAGATGCATGCGATGCGTACAATTGGCCGTACAAGTTTTCGACTTCCGAAAGGATCTTCGGCTTCGAAACGACGATATCCCCACTAGTTTTGGTCAACTTCGTCAGGTGGCTCCTCCCAAGTGACTGGACGAACACTATCGACCCCCGGTTTTGCTCAATCGCTTTCTCTATAGCGCGTGTATTGGAGCGTCGGAGGTCGCGTCGTACCAGTGTTCTAATATTTTTGTTGTTGTTCTGACGCAGTGATAGGTGGGTTCCATTATAAGCTCCAGAGTCTCTTCTGTTTGGACGTTTTGCCAGTACGCCGCATTTCGCAAAATCGCGTACCTTCGTCCCTGAGGATTTCTACCATTTGGTCGAGCACCTGGTCAACATAGGACCCTACATTCATGGTTTTATGACACAGTTTTGTAAAACTAAGGGTTCTCAACAAAACGGACTGTTACTCATCTCTGAATCATATGCGAGCAGAGCGCGCAAACCAAGAGCTTCTATGAACCTCATCTTCGATACCTTCTTTCCACGACTGTCTTTAACTGTCACTGTATACTTAACATTGGTGCCAATATACAACATTATTTTTAGTATATGCGAAACCTGAATATAGTTGGTTCAGAATAAGTAACTGAATCGATTCCAATAATTTTGACATCATGTTATATTTTGTCCCAAAAATATTTTAAAAAGGTTACAAGTTGGCCACCGAGCGACACTAAGTACTCTATAGGTACCTGCTGCCAAATTATTATTAATGAGCGCAAGACGACGCTGGAGGCGCGGGCGGCGCGGGGTTGCCGCGTGGTGAGGATGTTTTTGTATGGACAACCAGATAACATAACAAGCTTATAACTTTGTGATTTTTCATGATACAGTTTTGAAATTTTATACATAGATTCTTTACATAAAAATACCAGACACGTGTTTCGAGTTTCGCATAAACTAAAACTAAAGTTGTATATTTTCTAGTCGAATAAGAAGTAACATACTTACGTCTTACATTTTCAGGTATAAAAGTCGCACAACCGCCAAACACGGCAGAAGATAGCTCACAGAACTCGGACATGGGTGATACGAAGAGCCTATCCCCCCCTACAAGCGTGTCTGAAGTATCGGCAGATGTCCCATGTCTGCCTGAAACTGACTCCCACCCAGCCAAGATGGACGTCGATACAGAGTCTAAGGACTCTAAGGATAGCACTGAGCCTTCTGAAGAAAGGCTTGCTGACATAAAGCCGGAGAGCCCAGTAAGTTGAGAGTTGTTTCTTATGTCTATGGTCCATTCCAAAAGTATGATTTTTGTATTTTTTTTTCTCTCAGTTAGTTTTAATCACGGTCTGGCAGTTTTAAGTAATTTATGCGGCCTACCCAAATGTCCTTTCTTTGGTATTGTTCGTCGTATCGTTGAGCTCCTTAAGTTCTGAGTTGAGCTGTATGATTACTGACAGATGCATGCACTGACTGGACAGGTGCACTCAATCTGTGTGGTTCTTTCCTCAAAAGACCATTTCAGACACCAATCTGCATGGTCTTCACATGATCTGACCAAGATTATGTCTGAACTTTAAAAGACATTGTGACCTCTGAGTTTGTTTCGGTCTTGCTTATCGGAGTCAAAAAAATATAATTGAAGTGTAAAAGTGTTTGTACAAACCTGCTTACAGAAATACAATACAATCATATTTATCATTTATCAAATGAGAATGTAAACCGATGGATCGGAGAATGTACCATCGCGGACATTTGCGGACTTTTCAACCTTATTGCTAAAGTAATAAGTAAATAAGTTTGAAAAGTGGTTCACCGCGAATGTCCGCGATGGTTCCAGTGGATGCGAATTTGTAGTGCCACTAACAAATTGAGTGCTTTGATTTGATTTTTTCATTACTTGAACCTGAAATTTTCATTTTAAATCACATTAGGTTGTTTTTTATTTGATAATTGAGGTTAACTTTATAACCTCAAATTTTCGTTGATGTTTTTTCAATTTTAATTTTATAACGTTATTCAAACAACAATTTTTGGAAAAAAGTGATGAAATATTAAGTTGAAACTAGTGTCCGACCGAAGGTTCGGTAAGTTTCGGCCAAAAACAAGCCGAACCTTCAGCCCGGCCGAAACTGGCGTTTGTGAGCTGTCTCTTCGGTTTTGATAGAACACGAACAAACAACTGACAGATAGACAGACGGCATAGAATAATGCGGGGAACAATCAATTATATTGCACAATATCACGAAGTGCGCAATGTTTTTGACTGTTTAGGATTCAGGCGAAAGCGCCAGGTAGCCCGGGAAATTCAAATTTTGTTACGTTTTTGCAATTTGCAAGTCAGTATTAGGTTGTATGTTGATTAAAATATGATTCGCGACCGTAAAAAGTATGTATTTACAAAAATATAATAATTAAAGTCATCAATACAACTCTCTTTAAGACCAGGCATTGAATGCCTATTTCATGAAATCTTGACAATTATGATTATACAAACTTATGGAGTTGTATTACTGATTTTGATTATTATAATTCTGTAAATGCATATTTATTACGGTTGCGAATGATACTTTAATCAACATACAAGTTAATGCTGACTTGCAAATTGCAAAAAACATAAGAAAGTTTGAATTTCATGGGCTACCTGGAGCTTCCCCCTTAATATTGAAGATTGCGTAATGATTGATCAAAAGTTTGAACGATTTAATTATTATTGCACCATATTTTAATTGCACTGTGTAGGATAAGACGTATTGCGTAGGTCTTGCTCACACGAAAACATTGAAGCTTATGGGCCGTCAATGTTATTGCGTGAAAATAATGGATCGTTTGAGTGCAAGAGCTGATTCAACATATTGAGTAGTATAAATACTGCGCAAACTTATTTATTGTAGGTGAATCTGCCGAAAAACAAATTTCTAGGGAGCCAAATTATTTGTTACAAACGAACGAAAAACGATGGTTCTCAGAAAATAGTGTCAATTTAACTAACTTTTACGTAACTCCATAAGTTTCGGTTTTGGCCGAAATTAGAAAAGGAGCCGAATATTCGGTTACGGTTTCGGCTGAAAATCGTGTTCTGGTCGGACACTAGTTGAAACCTTCTAAATAACGATGAATATGTTACTTATTCCATTTAGGGCGAATTCGATCAAACTTTTATACCTAGTATAAGTCTAATCCAGCAAATAATTTTTTAATTTTTGACAGATTTTCTATACAAAACAGATGTCAATTTTATTCCGCTGATAAAAAAATATCTTACTTTGGTTAAATCAGGCCTTACGTGCCGATTCTCTTATCACAAATGCGTCTAAACTAGACTAAAAATCACCAAAATTTAGTTTATTCCTGTCAAACGACGATTTCCCATTCTGAAATTGACTAAAGTGACATAATTTAACTAAGTATATTTTAGTTTGACAACACTAAGATGGCACTGAGTTAAAGAGTGAGTGAGTGGAGTGAGTTTAGTGAAAATAGTAGTAGCTATTCTGAATTTGCCGTTGTTCACCTAAAATTTAGATTTTCTAACTAAAGCTGACTATTTTAATCGCGATTAAAAAGGTGTGGATTAAAATTAGTTGGCATGAATTAAAATACACCTCGACTTCAGGTGCAAAACTGTAGCATTTTCTCTTTTATTTTGCTTATATCTCGAAAACGGTGTGTCCCATCGCAAAAATAATGAAATTGCCCCCCCCCCCCCCCTCCCACAGCCCCTTTATAAAACCCGTAAACCCCTAAAACTCAAACATGTAGACAATATTTTTTCATATTTTCCATACAAAAAGTGAAAAATTCCATACAAATTCAAAACACATCGAGGCTGCCCGCCCTGCGCGCCTCCGGCTCATAAAAAAATCACGGGGTAGGGCAAACAAGTACTTACCACGTGGAGTCGCGATTGTCAAATTCGATTTAGTTGTGTCAAAATTATTTTTAAATTTAGTGATATTTTTTTTGCAGAATAGCTTTAAAATTCTCATAGCCAAGAGTAAGGGATTTTAGTGATGGTTTAGTTCGTTCGGTGTACAAGAGAATCGGCACCTTAGTGAGTGATTGCATAAGTATTTAACCTAAACAGGGTTTGTTTATATTTTCATCAAATCCTTTTTTAACAGACATTATTGAGAAACATGATTCTGTAGAGGCGAATATTAATTTCCATGTACAAATCACTAACACTTTCTTGGCTGGACAGAAGTTTTTGTTCAACCTAATTGATCTCATTTTAATGTTTACATTTTATTTATTTCAGAATATACCTACAGACATATCTCAGAACACCCCAACCAATATATCTCAGCATACACATGATCACACTGACATATCTCAAGATTCAAGTCAGAACATACCACAGCTTTCCCCAGTTGCTTCCATTGAGGATTCAGACCCTGACAAGGTGATACCTAGACTAGTCAATACTTCAGTACCCTTAGATGTCCTGAACTCCGTTGATCCTGAGAACTGGACCACAGCAGACGTTGCCAGATTCCTCACTGTCAATGACTGCCAACCTTACTGCGTTAACTTCACAAACATCACCGGCCATATGATGCTACAGTTGACAAAAGACGAAATCATCGAACTATTAGAAATGAAAGTAGGTCCTTCATTAAAAATTTTCGACCTGATACAACAATTAAAATGTAAAATAAAACAACCTCAATGCAGATTGCTAAGTAGTTTTAAGTAGTGTTTATTTGAATAAGCTCCCTTAGTTCACGTTTGTAAAACTTAGGGCTGATTTTTCAATCGTCAGATAACTTTTATTTAGGGAATATGTTTGACGTTTTGACAGCTTTTGTATAGAAAATTTGTCAAACCGCCATATTTATTCCTCAGGTAAAAGTTATCTGACGATTGAAAAATCAGCCCTTAGAAGTATAAAAACAATTGGCCAGCTAGGAATCGACCAGCGTTATTGCCTAAATGACACTGAAAAAATCATCTAATAACAATCTAATGTTGGAGCCATAACCATACAATTTTAACTAAATTGATTGATCAAGAGTAGTTCGCAACCAGCGGCAATTGAAATCATGGAACTATACAAACGTGTAATGAAGTAGCATAGTAAACATTTGAATATAATTTATATACATTAAACATATTCTACTCCCGCCTATATTTTGGTAGCGCATTAGCCGATGTTGTTTTATAAAATAAACAATATTATGTTGGCCAGTCACTAATGTTCGATATCAGATTTGTGTGATAGACAGTGTATGTCTTTTATATTCGCCATTATTTTAATTTTCATATTTATTAATTTTCATTTGAAGTATGAATGGCTTTGAAATTTTACTGTACCAATGTAGTTTTACTCTTCTAGATTAGTAATGCAAGCAGGTGAGATTTTTATTGTTCCACAAGTACCTAATTAATAATCAGAACAGATTTAATAATGAAACTATGACTAATACATTTGTTCCTTTTGGATCAAGCACTGTGTATATATTGTTTAACTTATTTGTGATTGGGTAAACTTCAATGGGTTATGCAATTGCATTTTTATTTGAAAGTTATTCATTTATTTTATTATTTTTGTGATTTGGTATAGATTACCCCTCTCAGGAGGCTTGTGGTTTGAACAGCATTTGAAAAGCTGGATGCTTAAAACGCTGGAAATGAAATAAAAATATTTTCGTGTGTATAAACTGATCTCAGTATTTCACAAATAATAATATTCAAAAAATATGGAAAAAATTATAATTTAGCTATGTCTTTTTTATGTTCGAGACAAGTGAATTTTAACCTTGGAGAGTTTTTAATTGAATTAAGATTTAGGGTGTTTTTTTTTTCTGAGTGAAATAAAATGTAGCATGTATTTGATTTAACTTTTCGAACTTCTCCTAATTACAATGTTACTGAATATTTTTATAGGAGTTCTTTGATACGTGTTGTTTACTTTACGTATTTGTGAATACCATAAGGGCGTTCGCTACGTTAAGCGTGCGCACGCGGCGGGTGCCCGCCTCGCGTGTTTGTATTGAAAGATAATATGAGCAGCGCTCTCTGGCGCGGACGGGTTTCGGCGTGACGAGGTCCGGAGCGGGTGCCCGCTCCGTGCACCCGCCGTGTGCGCACGCTTGACGTAGCGAACGCCCTAAAACCCCCAATTCTTCGAAATGCAACTAAAGCAATATTGACTTGGACATCCATAAAATATTTTTAATCTCATCATTTACATATTTACTTACAATGACAAAATTTGTGATATTATATCGATATAATTTATTTGATCTGTAGTAAATCGGTATTTTGTATCAATACATTTAAAAATCATGAATCTTGTATGAATATGATTAGAAAGAATTCCCTAAAATTCCGTTGATCAGCCCAAAATTATGCAATAGAATTGTAATAGGAGGAAGATTATTGTAAATATAGGAATTATGGCATATTCCTCATTTTAATGTATCATTGTGGAATTATTGTGTTAATTTTAAATATGACCAAACGGAATTTTAAGCTTAGACAAAGAGTATATTCAGTGATAAATAAATTGCCTTTTTAGAGACTTACATAAGAATTTATATCATCTAGTACCATCAGCATAGTATGTGTAATAGTTTGATTGTTCAGGTATTAAAAGCGAAACTATACATAATCCTGTTTTTTATTTCTTTAAACATTTAACACATCCTTATTTTTCAAGAGTAGTTTAGTTATAAACACATTCACAACTGGTGTCTTGCAGCTTCAGTTTCGGCCCGAAAATGAAATACCCTGCTCATCTTAACGAAGAAACAAGGTTCATTATATGGCTTAAAATAATACTAGGGACCAATCACATACATTGTGTGTATCATAATCATCAGCATTTCACCAGTAAACGTCTTTATTAGTGCTCAAATCTTGCAGAATTTGATTTGTTATTAATCTGAAACAAAAATCACGGTCAACAATCCATAAAATCACTAAAGTTTATTGATTTTTTATGGTTTTTTAAAGCATCGTCTTACATACCTTATAGTTTGCATTTGCACTGTTGATGCGTAAAGTGCGCAACACAAAATATTTCCAGATCTCTGTGCGTGACATTTGTGGTATTCTGAAGACCAGTAGGTCTCGCACATGTTCACTATGTCCTCGTTCATTCCTTGAATTAAAATGAAGGTGATAAATATGACCAATACGCTCTTTGAATCAGTAGGGTGAAAAGTCTCTAAAGTCATTCATTCACGATGCAAATTTCTTACCTCTAGCATGCAATAAAAGCAACAAATTACTTGCATCGTCTACTCTACACTATTTAGACGGTGCTCCTTTTATTGTTGCTTCAACTTATGATATGTATGCCACACATGCAATTTAATTGCTAATTTAAGGGCCGGCGCAAAAATCCAAGCTCGGTTGTCTTTGCCACACAAATGTCATATAAAGTACAAGATAAATAACGTGACACGCGCACCTGTTTGCTTTGATGCGCTCTCGGAATAATAATAATAATTTAATATTAAATAATAGAAATTTATTTAATTAGAACTTAATTTCAACTAGCACAAGGACGATATTTGTATCTCCAGGTTTGCGTCGGCCCTTACAGTGCTAGGTCAAAACGAACACGGGCTAAAAAATACCTTCATGATTCCCGTCCTTGAGTTTCAATTCCGGTGCTAGATCTCTCGCCGAGGTAACATAAAAAGTCCGCAAAATGTCCATTCTGTGCGCTCCCGACATCCCTCGACCCTTCTGATTAGATATGTGCAAATGGCGCGAGAATACACATCGTCGCTTACTTATGTGTATTACAAGTAAACTGAAATAAGAACTAATGATTTAGTAGGGTCTTATTTGGCGTAAATAGTTGCCACGCAGTGTTGGGCAAATCAACTAATTTTCTCAATCAATTGGTCAATCATGGCTAATTTAGTTGTGACTAGTCATTAAACATGACTAATTTAATCATGATTAAATTAGTTATGACTAATTTAATAATGATGGAAGATTTTATTCACATGATATGTTTAAGTATACAGAGTTGTTATGTTATGAAGAACAATTTAAATTATTTTAATGATTAGAATAAATTTCAACTTTTCATTTATTATCAACAACTTTTATTTTTATTTCGTGTGGGTCACTATTCAAATAAAAACTGATTTTAACATGTAAACCTGTAATTTTATTTTGCCAGTCCTATAAAATCCACCTTATAGAAGATTTAACAAAAATAAATTATTAATTTAGTAGAATACGTCACGAGACGACAGATGCCAAGGGTGTCTTATTTTGAGGGTAGTCGAAAATTCCAATCATAAATATTATTCATGATTACTTGACTAAGATTAAAACTAATCAAACATTTGTCATCAACAACTGCTTAAACTAATTAACAGTTAGTCGTCAATCATGATTGATGTATTCAGTCATTAGTCGAGACTAAATTTTGCCCAACACTGCTGCCACGGAACTGACACTTGATAATTATAATCATCCACAGCCCTGATAGCCCGACTGCACCCACTGATGGGCATAGGACATCTCTCTTTAGACAAAATCAAGCCTATAATTCTAGGCGTATGACTTATTTTTTTGTTTGTTTATTGGCGCTGACCCTTAATTATTATAAGGTGTCAGCTCCGCTAAGGGTACCCTAAGGCTTACCCTAAGACACATGGCTCAAATGTCAAGCTCATTGGAAAATTTCGAGGGTGTGCAAGTTTAGCTTCTTTTATAATTGATGCGTATCCTTCCCAGCACTTCAGGACTATTTCATCTATCTGCGATAAAGCAGGTGTCGCACCACATACTACTAAGATGTAAACATCTGCCAGAAGTTTACATGTCACTGCTCTGAAGGGAACCTGAAAAATACTTGTTAATCAAAAAGTTGGATAGACTTAGGTCATGTTTAACACTAGTGAAAATTTTTACACAGTCCTCTTTCTGGTGTATCTGGGGTAATAACTGCAAGAGCGCTCCCATCCCAATTCCAGTAGTTGAAGGAACACCATTGTGGTTTTTATAGTAACAGTCTGACAGATAGTCAACAAAAGGCTAGCTTTTTTATAAGCGGAAATAAAATAAGGAGGATCCACGAGGTCTTGGGTTCGATTGCCAGGTCGGGCAGTGTTAGTGTTATTGGTTTCTATCTGGAATTTCTCTGTCGCGGACCGGAGTCTGGATTTGTGCCCGCCTGATGGCAACAGGCTTGCTCTCTATTACATAGGACTCAAACATAGCTGGCGAAATGTGGGTGTACTATATATACCTCTGCCCAACCCTTCGGGGAAACAAGGCGATGTTATGTAAATAACAATCAATGCAATGGCAATGATTTAGATGTTGCTTAGTGTTAGTGAAGGTGGGCATACATTAGGGCTCATCTGTGGTAAATACACAGGAGTATCTCTCAGTGGTGCACCATCTTGAGCTGCAGCCAGCAGCAGCATCAACCGAGCCTCTCGTGGATCCAGCTCACAGAAGTCTGAACTAGTGGCCACCAAGTGTCCGTGAATGATAAGACAAGCCCATCTGCCAGTCACACTTTCCGCATAGTTGTCGAGAGCTTGCTGAAATTAATTAGTTATGTTTTTTTTTATCATGCAAAGTATTAAATAGTAAGTACATGAATTAATTTAATCTGATGTTGGGTGAGACTATAATAAGTTATTGACATCATGGCTTTAAATAAACAACATGTAATAGCAATCCTGATGATTAATGCTCGACTCTTCTCTGTATAAGAGGCCTTTGCTCTACAATGGGGTAGAAATAGGCTGGTGTTATTATTATACTATACATATACATTGATCATTTTAATTATAATGTTATAACATTAATAAAAATAAGAAAAATACCTGTAATTGCTGAGCCTGTGGGCACAAAATACTTTGTATCAAATCCAGCACCAATGTTGGAAGGGGACTGGACAGTGCATTAGGATCCAAAGATTCCAACAAGTAGTCCAAGATAGGATAACATTGTCTCAAATCTCTTTTTATTTGGTCAATGTTCTTTAAATGTTCCAGCTCTTTCTTTCCGATGCAGAAGACCATGGCATCGTGGACGCAGGATAAGAGAAGTTCTAGATCACATTCCAGTCCACCTGTTGCTATGCCGATTAATGTTACGCTGAAGTTTACATAAAAAAATTAATGCTGAGAATTTGAGAAGTTTCAACGTTAACAAAATATTTTATCAGTGTCATAAAGCAGGAACAGGCTGATGTAACATAAATTGAGATATTTTTGAGAGCTAATTAAAAAAAAAATATTTTCCTACTGTGAAAACCAAGCTGTTAGCCATTAAAACCTGTTGTGAATGAGAACATTATCATACCTTTTACAATGTTCTTTCCAAAGAATAGCTCCATTATCAACTTGAGTGTCTATCATGGATAAATTGTGGCATTTACTGAACATATTGATGCCATGGAGAGAGGCTATGGTGGAGAATTGTACCTAAATGAAGAATGGGATAGTTCGTTAGTCAGTGCCAGTAAGTATTTTCGAAGAAATCAGTTTACTAGAGATAACCACTAAATAGAAATGGATTTTTTATTTACTCATTTGGGAATATTTGTGAATTTTGTACATGTATAGGTACTTACACTTTCATTATTACCGCGTTTTCTTGAAAATATGGGAACACCACTTTCAGTGGCTACAGCAATTACGACAACAGACATTTCAATTATAAGTTACATTATAACTATTTTCAAATAGGTAGGAGTTTTTCAAAGTAGCGAAAAGTTTTTCAAGTTTTAACAGTTTATTGACCCCTCAGAATCCTCCAGATGACATTGACATTGACCGTCCAGTGCTGCCAGAAGTGATGCAAAAAACTCCACTCTAATATTTTTATGCTATTATTTGTTACTTTCACGGAGAGTTAGGTCTCGGGCTCAGGTTTCTGCATAAACGATATTGTAAATTTTAATTCCAAAGGTAAACATTTTACTTCAGTGTGCAGGTTACCAGACCCATTCCATCGTAATTATTTATTAAAAGTAACTAAAAAAAAAACTACAAAAGGGCAATTAACACAATAGTTAGGTATTCAAAATTGTTCTTATAATATTATTATGTAAATGTAATATAATATAATTATGTAAATGTACAACAGTACACAACACACAACAGGTACAGTGAATACACACATTATTACTTAAGTATGTAAAATTCATTGATGAAAATATCAAAAATATTCGATTATTTAAGTACGAGTACCTACCACCATTTATTTATTATAGGTATCGCTATCGTTGTATAGGTAACTTATTTAGGAATGAGGTATTTCCGAGCTTTAAAACTAGTGGAGTAGATAAGATCTCGATGTAGGTACCTATTATTTATTATTCGTAAGTACAGGTGACTAAAACTCTTTTTCTCTAATATATAAAACACTTAAAATTAAATAACTTCTATAAAATCTATTAATGGAAGGTACGTAAGTATCTAGATTTTATGATAGATTACGATTGTCAAATTTGAGTAGATTGTTGATTTTCTGGATCTGGAATTTGTATCTCATTAGCTGTAATGAAACGAAGCGCCAATTTAGGACAATTTTTTTTAAAAACAAGTTCATTTTTTATAGAGTATTATAGATTTTGTTACTTACAGTCATCTTTAGTAAGCAATTTAGGGCCAGCAAGAGCAATGAGTAACGCTCCTAGAGGGGCTGATATCATTACACTTAATACACTGACAGCTAAGATCGTCTTGGCACAGTATTCTTCATCTTCTTTAGCAGCACCTGATGTTTGTCCACTATTAACGAAGTCCAAAGCAGCTGGTCCTAATGCTGCCTGGAAATCATAACTGTGTTAGGTAGATTCATCGAAAACACAATAAAGGCGCGATTTTAGGGTTTACCAATATACCATATACTGTAGGTACATTAAAAAAGCCTGTATGATACCTGTACAGTAGCTTTCGCTGTCCATGTGAGACCGATGAATATTTTCTCCTTATTATTAAGACCACAGCCAAAGCTCACAAAATACGTGGCGACACCACGTAATACTAGACAGGATACGAGGCAAATAGTAGCCATTTTTATAACTTGTGGATCTAAGGCACTAATCTGTTGACAAAATAAATTATTGCTATTAAAAAGTTCTACATCTTTATCAAAATTAGTTTGAACGCTTTACTTACCGTAACTTGAGCTCCTGTGAATGCAAATAATATGGGCTCGAAGAATATCCACAAGATTCTGAAAATATTACTGACTGGATTTTTGTTTACAGGCCAGCCCTGTTTCTCCCAAAAGTATGCTGCTACGAATCCTGACGATACTATGGCCAGGGGACCTAAAAGTAGGTAATAATATTATACATAGATGTGACTGCCTCGTTGGTCTAGTGGTCGCAAGCGCTACTGCTGAGCATGAGGTCCTGGGTACGATCCCCAGGTCGGGCAAAGTGTTATTCAATTTTTCTCTCTGGAATTTCTCACTAGCAGCCCGGAGTCTGGATTTGTGACCGGTAGATGGCAATAGGCTCGCCCCCTATTACATGGGACTTAAACATAACTGGCTTTATGAATATTTACCTGCACCACTCCATCCAATCATGCTCGATATAAAATAAGAAAAAAGGCCTCCTAGGAAGAGAGCTAAGAATCGCAATGGCACTACGTAAGTGTCTCCTTTTTCGGGAATAACTGACGTCATAGCTCCCCAAAGTGATCCGAGGGCTACACCAGCAATAATGGAAAATGGTCCCTGAAAGTTAAAAAATTATAAGGTTTGTAGGTAGGTAGTACATTGTCAAAAACATAACTTGAGTTTTTTGCCATTAAAGGGGCAGGCAACTGTCAAAATGGCGCTGTCGTAGCTAGTTCCCAAAACAAGCTAATAATGCAAGGCGTGAGGTGGTTTTTATTTATTTTTGCGAAAATGACTCGTTGTGGTATTCCTAAATGCTCGGAAATTGGAGTCCACGATTTTCCGAAAGACCCTAAGCTTAGCAGGTTGTGGCTTAAATCTATTCGTAGGCAATTATTTGAAATAAACAAAGTTCGAGGTTATGTCGAAAACACTTTGAAGAAAGTGAACACGAGGAAATAAACAATATTTTAGGTATTTGATTCTAACACTTTCCGTGTCAAATAAATATTGATTTAAAATTAATGAAAATTACGGAAAATAACGAAATAGCGGAATAAAACCAAACTCATGAATGAACACGAAATAGAATTAATGAACGAAATGTCTTTATTGTAGGAACTAGGGGTCACGCTATCTACAATTAGCTTTGACCGATCTTTCCCGTTGTAGGTTTACGGTTTACTTATCTATGACAGGAAAAAAGGAGCAAACATAAAATTGCCTGCCTTACCTTAATGATATTAAAAGTGACAGATCCTGTTGAGAACATAGCGTTTAGAATAATGGCGAAGGTAGCAACGCTTATCGAGTCATCCACAGCAGCTGCAGCAACGACAATTGTTGGGATACCCTTGGAAACTCCATAGCCAACGTCACGTAACTTGAATAGACATGGGACTACCACTGCTGGTGACACTGAAGCTATCATTGAACCTAGAAGGAAGCCTGAAACAAAATGATGAGTATAAGAGAAAGTTGTATTGTGAGCTAATTTGGCGTTATGTGTTACGAAGAAATATACATGTCTCGCGTCTAGCCAAAGGATCAAACATTCTACTAGAAGTCTAAATTAAAAATTTAACCTACTAACCCCATATCCAAGGTAAATTCAAGAGGTAATGTGTGCTGACGGTTATTGCTACGCATTCGCCTAACCACGGTAAGAGACCTAGTTGCAGGACGGCAGCGTAATGTTTCCTTAAAACAGCAGCATCCAGACCAAGTCCAGCTCTGGTTAGGATAATGACCAACGCAATTTTCCTGAAAAGTTTGATAAACATGAAAAATAAAAATCACAATCTAGGCGCTCCCAAAAAAGACTGCTAAAGAGTGTATGAAATGTAGACTTACCTCAAATCTTGATTCAGCTTTCTATAAGAATCCGTCATATGGACCAGCTGAAGATTTTGGAAGGCTATACCAGTCAGCAGCATGCCTATTAGCGCTGGCAGTGTTGTGATCTTCAGCCATATCCAGCCTATTAAGTACGCGGAGATGACTAGGAGTGACATACTAAGTAGCTCGCCATTTAAACCTATCGACTCACCGAGCTCTGCATACAGGATACCCCATGTGAGAAGGACTGAAACCAGAACAAAATCGTATTGTTCCTAATAAAAGGTGCCAGTATCATAGACGGTGTTATGTCATCGTATTTGATTGATTGTCAAGATATTTGCGAATTTTACCGTCGACTCATGATCGTAATAACAGGATAGGTGCTTTTAATAGGAGTGCGTCAGCGTCAGAATACACAATCATTTTAATGTCAAGGTATAATGTTGACTATTGGTGTGAGTGACTTAATAAACATAACATTATTTTATTTATGCCAAGTAGATACGGTTACAGCTCACCGCAGACTTCCGCGCTGGCACTGCCCGCATTTTATAGCCGCATGACATATTATTCTGTTTTGTAACAAAAATTAGATAATTTTTCTTTTCAGTGTTTTGGCTGAACTTAGCGTGATAGGTATAGAACATGTAAACAGAGATAAACTAGACCTCGCGGATAAGCAGAACAATAGGTATGATCTAATCTCTCGTTATTTCTAAGTATATTTAGTTACCTAATCGTCGTTACATTACATGCAAAATAAACTACGTGAACTGTAAAAAACAAAACTTACAGAACATTATAATGCAGCTTTGTTGTGCCGATTGTCTGTAGGTTGAAAAGAAAGGAAAGGGAAAAACTTTTGACCACCATGACGGTTGCCATGATGGTGTTGAGTCTTCTTGATGACATCGCAAGCACAATTTTTCCCACCATCTGTAAGTTTAATACCTACTTACTAAGTTCAAAATAAAATAAAATACTCAGACGTTTAAAATAATTGAATATTGGGATAAAAACAATATATTCACCTACCTATTATGACTTTTTCGATTTTTACCATTATCATCTGTAAAAAATATCAAAATAATTAGATAATGTTCCAAATATGTGTATGCATAGCGTATCTTAAAATCGTGCAAATAGACAGAAATACAGGCAAACAGATAGTGTCAGCAAGAAAACAAATAAGACAATGAACAAACAGAGTAGTAAACAAAAGGAATCTACGAGTATATTTAAACGTGACGACGAAAAGCGGTATTTGTCTCTTGCAGGAAATTAGACCTAAATACTAAGTAAAATAATAAATGTGATAGTGTGTGTAATGCGCTCAATTTCTTTACTACTTGTATCCAAGCGAGGCGTGAAATAAAGTCCCAAATTATAGCTTAAAACAAAGATTTGTTTACCTACAAACGTATATACCCGAACACCTATAAACAGTAAACACACAAATGAATGAGACATGAATAGATACGGCGAGACACATAATATAGTTAGATAATACACAAAAAAAAAAAAACAAAAAAATGATTGTCTGACCTGGATTATCATGATTTTGTTCCATATCTAAGTCTATGTAACCAAGCCGCTTAGCTGAAAACATTTTGGCGGCAATATATTATAAACACCTAAAAATTAATTTACCTACACGTGTCTAACGCGTATCACAAGATCACAATAATAATTATGAAATAGTTCCTAGATAATAATATGATAAGCCTATCTTATATAATTTGATTGGTGCAAAGAATGTACATAGAAAAAGATACGGTGAAACCAACATAAATATTAATAGTAAAAAGTATTTTAGCTAAGTACCTATCGGATGCATTATTTTTAAGTAGGTACTATGCTCCTGGATTAGACTAGTAACTAGAAAATAAGTAACATTAAAATTACGCCCTTCGAGTCGATTAAGAATTTCAAGATAACTACATACTGAGCTCTTGGGGTTTGAATAAATGGCAGAATCTATATTACACTACCTAAGCAGTAAAAGTTTACCATAAGAATGTAAGTATGTATAACCTTGTCTTTCTGATACACCGAAATAAATATTAATTCGACCGACCGATATCAGACTTGTTTAAAAAAAATCCCTGACCGTGGCAACCATCGGCAACTCTTCTAGAGACCGAGAGACCACCGTTTTGTCAGAATCTGTTTAGAGTTTAAACATTTATTCGCATTTATTTCGTAACCATCATCAGGCTCGGAAATTAGGAATATGAATCACTGTGAGTTCAAAATACTACGTCAATACTATGAATGAGTCATTTGCTTATTTTTATCGATGTCGTTTGATAGGGCGCTTGCTTCACAGCTTGGTAGATAAAGAGACACAGATTTATTGTCTGTACGTCTACTAGAGTTTTAGGTCTAATTTATCAAGGTAAAAATGATTACAAATTGTAATAAAATCACGACTGTATTCCCCGAAATAGTAAGTAGATAGAAACCGGTGTTTAGTACATATAATACCCATAATTCGCCAGTTAAGTCCGATGTAATAGGGGGAAGAGCGAGCCTCATAAATAGTAATATATTGTGAGCCTATTGCTATAACCGGGTACAACTCCAGACTACGGGCTGCTATGGAAACGAGCGTGGGCGTGGAGGTTTGATGTAAAAACCCAATAACACTTTGCCCGACCTGGGAATTGAACCCAAGATCCACATTTACTATGGACCTATCCTTTTGAAGTCGTAAGTAAATAGTTTGAACGTGGACCTTCAACTCTAGTGGAGGTCCATGTTCATAATGTTAATTACTCCAAGTTATAGGATCACTACTCCTATCTACAGGTGGAATGGTGAATGCAGTAGTTATGGGGCTATCAGTACACCGAGGACGCTACTCAGTTCATCTTCTAGTCAAGAGGTATGTCCATATAAGAGGCTTCCTAGTTATTTTCTGAAAACCTCACAGTGACGGTTATTTAAAAGGCATCTAATACCGTTAGGTTTTAAGTAAATAGGTTCTGGCTTCATTCATTTTTTTTTTGTCCAGGCGGTCTTTCATTGGAATGCGCTCCATCTGAACATCAGGACGACAACCAGCCGGTTATCTTTTGAAGTGAAGGCACGTGAACATATTCGTCAGAAGTTGGCAGAATCATCCCAGCGCTGATTTGCTGGAGTCGTTTTCTCCTCTAGTCTAAATAGTCTAAATTAAGTATCAAACAGTCAAGTAGAAGTCAAGAATATAGGAAAGTAGAGAAAAACGAATAAAATCGTTAGTGTATTCTACCTGCATCCTAATTGCGCAACACACTATCAATCACAATCTGAATGATTTTGAAGCAAATTGCTAATCTATTGTTTCATAATGTTTGAAAAATTTGTCTGCTCAGCAACGTAAATAACGTAATGAATGTTGTTGAACTGTCAAAATGAAACGGATTCCTACTGTGTGTTACGCCCCGCTGTACTTCTGTCTTCTCATTTACATTCTAGAATACAGTCAAAATCAAAATATTTTATTTCACATAAACCTCATGTTGGTTTATGTGAAATAAACCTACATGGGCACTTATGAAACGTCAGAAGCTAAGGTACACGGTTCCAAGTAGTCGTTTCCTAGGGAGAAGACCCGGCAGGAAACTCCACGGTTAGTCTTTAAGAAATTTGGTTTTTACAATGTTTTCAAATTAGTGTTACAGCCAGTCAACAAGTACCAGGTAGGTATCATATTTAATGAAATTAATAGAAGTCGTGGTGTGATGTTAGAATATAGATCTATATTTTGCCTAACCATCTGACAAGTACAACAAAAAAAGTACTCTGTGGTACAACAAAAGAGTATCTAAGACATTGCTGATTGTAGCTGCTGTTTGTCTTGGTCTCAATAAAAAAAAAAAACAACAAAAATATTTTTATAACTTACCACTTGTAAACAGAGCCAAATAATTTTATCAAAACAATAAACTTTGAATAATAATAACATGGAAAAAATTCTATTTATGTATATTTTTAATGTAGTTTTCTGAGTGAAAATTTAAAAGTACCTACACCAATTTGTGAACTAAAAATGGAATATACGAAATTCTAACCGCAAAAATAATAATCTGTTCGGTTTCACTTTTGTTTTACAACAGCTAGTGTCCAGTTGTTAACTTGTTTAGCGTTTATGGGGAGAAGGCCGCCTAAAGTCAAATGGTCAAAAGTCAACAAGATAAATTAACAAATACTCTGAAAACATGTGGTCCGCATGTGATAAGTTTATTTGCTCTGGCAACACTAGAAAATGTAAGTATAGAACAACGTCACCAACCAAGCACGAGATCTCAGATTATTTTTATTTTTATTGAATTACATTATGTATTGAGGTATGATAGTTTTTCCCGTACATATTCGCAAATATTGATTCTAAATAAATTATCTGGCTGCACCCGTACAAAAAAAAAACACTTGGGTGCCGGCCGACCGTCCGACCGACGTCAATAATGTATAGTCCGTACCAAAATTACTTTTGGGAAATCAATAAAACGTTTTTGATGGTCTTTTATCGGCTTTTATATAATTACTTAGTATATTACCCGTTTTGCCACAAAACCTAAAGTTAGAGTAAAAGTATTTTGAGGCATCTTGTAAACAGCTGAGTTTTGACAGCTTTCTACTTTGTTGTTTGTTTATTTTTGTGGTGTTTATTCGTAATTTCGTATACTTTTCATCACAATAAAAGTTCTAGCTTAATTACTTCTAAAAGGTTTAGTTTAATATCTTCAGCCCTAAAATATTCTTATGCTACAAGAACATAACCTCAAAATGTGTTTCTTTTATGCCTCAATAAAATATCCTACAAGTTATAAAATATGTTTTTTAATCGGATGTAATTCGCGTGGCCTTCATATGTAATCCATTGATACAAAATTGCAAAGTTCTATAAACCTAATAGCGCCAGTTCTTTCATCCTGAAAGAACTGAACTGAACTGGCGCTATTAGGTTTTTAGAACTTTGCAATTTTGTATCAATGGATTACATATGTAGGCCACGCGACTACTGTAGGGTTAAGTAAATACCTACTTACCAAATTAAGTACCTGCGATGAGCAGTTTATACTCGAATTAAGTACTTCATTTACCTATTTAGTTTTTTTACCACAACAAAATTGTGTTGCGGTACATTTATCAAATAAACTACTTTTCCAGTGTTCCACAGTACGCTTTCAATTCAAGTGACTTGATAGTAGGACGTAGGTATAATTTATGAGCATAAAATCAAAATCAAAAGTCACTATAAGGTAAATAAGTATTTTAAAGAATGGTTATTAGCATTATTTAAATTTAAATAATAAGACAGGCACATGAACATTACTAAAGTGACCAATGGGCAAAGGAATAATAGTTTGTCAAGATGCCGTTAGATGTCACTAATATAAATAATTTGGAATTAGTGACTGAGTGAGCTTGGTTTTATTTCGAAAAAGGAAAAAGTTACAAAACTTCCTATATAGAATAATATAAATGTCTATGTCTCAGGACCGGCGAACTGAACATATCCCCTTGCGTCGAGGGGTGAGACAAGGGGACGTAACTTCCCCGAAATTATTCTCTAACGCATTGGAGGATATGTTTAAGACTGGGTTTCCGCTCTTGTCAAATTGAAGCGAATCTCCGGTGATTCCTTTGATACCGATTATTCCTAATTAAAGGAATTTTCCCTTAACGCAAGATAACATCTAGCACAGACTCCAAGATGCCAGAACTGACCGAGCTGGACAAGGCCACCGCTGCCATGACTGAGAAGCGCAAGGAGGAGACTGCCTCCTCGGACAGTGACTCCGATGACACTATCCCAGAATTGGAAGATGCTGGTGCACCAGGCACTGGAGGCATCTCCAACCCGATTGCGGGCATCGACATCGTCTCGAAGGCCAAACAGTCGCGCGGTGAGAAGAAGGCGCGCAAGATTATGAGCAAACTTGGACTCAAACCTGTCCAAGGCGTAAACAGAGTCACAATCAGGAAATCCAAGAACATCCTCTTCGTGATTAACTCTCCGGATGTATAAAAAACCCACACTCGGACACCTACATTGTGTTCGGAGAGGCCAAGATTGAGGACCTGTCCCAACAGGCTACCATGGCCGCTGCTGAGAGGTTCAAGGCACCTGAGAGCGCTGCTGCTGGCACTGATGCTGCTGCTGCGGGCACGACGGTGGCCCCCATAGCGGAGGAGGAAGATGAGGAAGGCGTCGACGAGACAGGAGTAGACGAGAAACGACGTGATGTGACGTGACGTGACGTGGAGATAGTCATGTCCCAAGCTAATGTGTCGCGAGCGCGGGCTGTCCGCGCGCTCCGGAACAACCAATCGGATATCGTCTATGCTATTATGGAGATGACAATGTAAAGTTCCTGAGCGCAGTCAAGAGTATGTTAACTGTTCCTAGCTTTAAGTCTCCGACAACAGTCTCCACGCGAGCGGGAGTGAGATAGATATAGTCGCCTTTCGCTCGCACACTCACAAACTGAAGAATCCAAAGGTCGAGGTTGACGATAGATGTTTGTACGGTACGGGAATGTATATAGGCCAAATAGCATTACTTCACTACAATAAATACACGTCAGACTTTGTTTCCGATTGACTATTGGATCGGATTTACTCAATACACGTCCGATTTTTACGTCAGGCTTTTTCTGAACTCAGTCGTTCCCGAGCTATCATCCCGAGTGCTTGCGTACGGAGCCAAAAGATGGACGAATTACTGTTACTTATTACCCGACTGCGGCGAAGCCAAAAAAGGAGGGTTATGTGTTTGACCTGTATGTAAATACATACATATCTATGTACGTATGTATGCTGTCCGTCCCTATGTTCCCTCGTAACTACTAAATGGCTGAACCGATTTTGATGAATGATATGTCGTTAGATTCGTCTTTATTGCGCGAGTGTACCCAGATACGCGGATACCTAGTGGGGTATATTCAAGACGTCTTAATTTTAACAATAAAGACCTCCGACGGCATGAGATTGTTTGGAGACAAAATAAGTCATCTTTTTTAAAGTTCACTTTTTACGCAGTCGGGTTTTTAGATTTTTTAAATTTACTTTTTTTTATTTCATGCTAGGATTTTGTCCACGACTTCGTCCACGTGGATTTCGTATTTTCTCATATTCAATTTAACAACCCGTCCACCCCTTTTATCCAGTAGTTTTGGAAAATTAATGATTAAGATCCTTTTACTTATTATTACATACATAAACTCACGCCTTCTTCCCATGGGGCTAGGCCGAAACTACAGAACGCCATCTTAACTTATTATTAATTTATTGATGAAAGGAAAAATAAAAATTTTATATACCGTCACGTCGGGTTACTTTGACTCTAGGTATAACTTTGGCCCAAATCTAGCCTTGATGTTTGAAATTCCCGCCATGTCGCGACCACAAAACCGAACGTCGTATTCCTTCGGTAACTAATAGATGGCGATATAGACGCGTACTTACGGAACTGTTGTGTGGATCTAATGACACTAAACATTTGTCTCGATTTGGGCCAAAGTTACACCCTAGAGTCAAAGTAACCCGACGTGACGGTACTTAAACTACACCTCCCTTTTCACCCCGAAAGGGGCTGATTTAAAAAAAAATCTTCAATCATGTGTTTCGTCATTTAATGTTTAGATTACTTTGACTTAATCCAGACACGCAGTGAAATCCTTCCCCAAAAACTTAATTAGGTACCCATTTTGCTGGTTGATTTTCTAAAAACCCAAAATCTTCTTCTTCTTCTTGTCTATATTTTTTATCATCAAAAGTACCGTTATTCGAGGTAACCGTTAGAAGCACTTTAAAATTCTTCCATACAAACTTTAGCACCCCCTAAAATCCCTTTGACGGGTAGTTTTCAAAAACTAAATAAAGACAAACTTTATTATTAATTTATGAATAATTTTCGCTCATTGTCCGAACCATAATGATGCGTCCGTTCAGTGTCAACGCTACAATCAACTGGCAAGTCGGAGGGAGGAATCGGACGTCTATTTGTGTCTATCCAAAGTATGCAGACCGCGCCTTCAGACAATCGGACCGACAATAAAATCGGAAACGCCGCGCGCCAGTTTCCGACTCGGGCGTACAACCCGACTATCGGATCGGACGTGTATTGAATGTCCATAGAAACTAATTGCTCTAACGCCTTCCGGTAGCCGGATCAGACTATCGGATCTGACAATCTGATGAAAAAATCTGACGTGTATTCCCAGTCTAAGACGCTGGACTGGGAAGGACACGGCATTAACATCAACGGCGACTACATCTCACACTTGAGATTTGCAGATGACATCGTCATACTGGCTGAATCGCTGCATGACTTGCAGCAGATGCTGGACGGCCTAGTTGATTCTTCTGTACGCACTGGTCTTCGGATGAACTTGGACAAAACCAAGGTTATGTTTCACGAACACGTCATTCCGGGACCGATTGCTGTCAATGGCGGTGCTCTTGAGGTTGTTCAAGAATACGTTTACCTCGGGCAAACACTGCAGTTTGGTAAGAACAACTTTGAGAGAGAGGCTAACAGAAGAATTCATCTGGGCTGGGCTGCATTTGGGTAGCTTCGTCGAGTCTTCTCGTCACGTATTCCGCAGAGCCTAAAGACAGTTTTCAATCAATGCGTCCTGCCTGTTATGACTTACGGAGCCGAAACGTGGACACTCACGGTACGGCTGGTCCATAAATTCAAGGTCACTCAGCGAGTTATGGAACCAGATATGCTTGGAATCAATCTGAAGGATAGAATCCGGAACGAGGTGATCCGGTAGACAACCAAAGTTGTCGACATAGCTCACAGAATAAGCAAGCTAAAGTGGCAATGGGCCGGCCATATTAGTCGTAGAACCGATGATCGTTGGGGTAGACGTGTTTTTGAGTGGAGACCGCGAATCGGCAAACGTAATGTAGACCACCCTCAGGCTAGGTGGAGCGACGATCTTCGCAGGGTGGCTTGTATCAGCTGGATGAGAGTTGCCGAGAATCGAGCTGAATGGCGTGCAATTGGAGAGGCCTATGTCCAGCAGTGGACTGTTGTAGGCTGATGATGATGATGATGAATTATGTCTATTTATTAATATAGCTCGTAGGACATAAAGCATTGGGACTACTAGGTGAGTAGGTAATAGTGAATACACTGCATTATTTCAATATTTATCTACCAATAAGCTTACTTATCTCCGTATTTTGTTTGGGTTCCAGATTCTAATAGAGATTGTGATGTTAATGTTAACTTTATCTCTGTTTCCGTTTTAACAAAGATTAATTAACTTTGTTAAATAAAGATACACTATCATACATAAAATTGGTAGGTAGGTACTAAGTAATACATAGGTAGAGAAAAACAGAACTGTAATATTTTTCAGTTTCTTCTAGACTATTTTTATTTCAGTAGATAGGTAGGTATGTTACTACAAATTCTCCATGCTTTTTTTGTGGTCTGTACCTACTGTCCCACTGCTGGACAAAGACCTCCTCCACATTCTCTATTCTTATTATGTGCCACTTCGATGCCTCGAACCAGCCCTCATGGTGCGCGTCCAGGGCATTTTGCCTTATTTCAATCTCAGAGCCGCCCTCGGCATCTGCAGGCACCGTTTGACGCGATACGTGGAGATTTTTTTAAAAACAAATTTACTTTTGAACTGTGAAACTGATAAATGATTATGAACCATCAGTCTATTATTATCATGGTTTTTTTTCTGGAAAATGGTTTACAGGAAGGTTGAGAACCTGAGAGTTGAGAACGAGAGAAGTTTTATGTTAAGTAGTGTGCTGATCTGAAGCTGCCAAACACTTATTTAATAGGAAGTAGGTAGTACATTTGATTCTTTGGTCTCCGGAAATTATCTCAATAAGAAATAATTTGTCCATAGGTACCTTCTAACAATATTCATTGCGCTATTTGTTATGAAAGAGATACAAGAAAGAAAGGATATTAGGAGCAATGAACGCACGTCAATTGTGTTGGTCGGCTACTGTATAGAGGCAGGGTCAACAGCAGTTTGCACTGTAAATCGCGACCAAGAGGGGCATTTTACTTTTCTCTGCGTGTTGATTTCGCGATCGTTTGCCGCTACACCGCTGCACTGACAGCGCGCGCATTGTGTTCCATAAAATATTTAACTTTTATAAACTTCTTTTTTATTTAAAAGAGGAATCCTCAATGAGGTGATAATAGTTTTTTTTTTTTTTGAAAAACTGTTCGTGCCTGTGATAATGTGTATAATGAAGTGCGGGATATTATTGTTTTTAGTGTTTGTGTCCATGGAATTAGGCAAGTATTAACTTAAAAGTAAATTAGCTAACTAACTTACTAAATAAATAAATATAAACAATATTTTTACTCGTGGTAACCTAGGTACCTACAACGCCGTGCAATTTCGTATGGAAATGAATGCGACTAATACGCAAATAAAAGGGATAGGATCAAGAAAGTATCTATTTGGTGTCCTTTCACTAAGTGCTTGATACTTAAATAAAATCATAACAGTTTACACTTAAAGGTTTGATACGCTCTTTGTTTGGTAGGTACCTACCCAACACACTGTCAGGTAGGTAGGTATTCATAAAACCGAGGCCGACTCTACAATCCAAGAGTGACTTCGCATATACAACAAAACCAGACGCTTCCCATGAAATTCATTTTCCCATAGGTAGATAAAGGGTTATCTGTACCGGTCACCAGTTTTCCACCGGTGTTTACAGGAACCGTTCCCCTGATTGGTAATATTGCACAAACTTCTGACAATCAATCAATCAGCCAACATCAAAATAAATTAACAAGTGCAAGTTCAATGGTTTAGCCACTAGCCGTCATTTAACCCGTTGCAGCCACGTCAATCACTAATAATACGGTTTCTGTTTAATAATACTTACATGCAATCATGACTTAACCACTCTAATGATGTTCGCTAACAATTTGAGGAGAAATTATGTCTCTTTTAATTGGTTTACAAACACATTATAATGTCCTCTTCATATTTATCACTTATCCATTGATGCGGATGGAACTCGTGGCCGTTTTTTTCATAAAGATGGAAATAAATCCAACTTACATCCAAGCATGTTTCTAATTTATAGAAACATGCTTGCATGGTTTGCTTATTGTCAATTTAGATAACGAAAACATTATATCATGTTGTGACATCTGTATTTCCAGAAGTTAGTGTTACTAACATTTCCATTTAGCCAGTTAGGTAATTATATTTTAGTTCCATAGTAAATGTAATAGGGGCAAGTCTAGAAACTAGTCGGGCAAAGTGTTATTGGGTTTTTCCATCAAGAATTTCTTAGCAGCAGCCTGGAGTCTGGGTTTGTGCCCCGTCAGGCTATAGGCTCATGGGACTTAAACACAACAGGCAAAACGTGATTTCAGAGTTCGTCCCATAGTGAAAGTTGTTCATATTCATGGGTAGAACACCATGTGAAAATTTGGGTAGTGATAAAAAATTGCCCAGTGAAATAGGCTGACTGGTAATTAGTGACCGATACATAAACACATGATTGTACTCATGATAACAAACAACTGTTACTATGGGACCAAACCAGAAATCACGAAAAAAAAATCAGCTGTTCCCTACATTTATGTTCGCATTCTGCATCTCATTACAAGTTATTACGTAAACCGTTTGACCGGTAAAACAAACAGAACAGGCTATTTGCACTACATAACTGTGAAAATACTAAGAATAAATTTGATAGGCCGCGCCGCTATGCACACACAGCACAAGGGTGGTTAGTGGGAGTTAAAAATGGGTTCCATACTTGACCACTAAAGAACGGTAACAAAGAAGCTTCCCCATTGATGAATGCATTATAACTACTAATAGATTGATCTGATCACCGTATCTTCGTAATAGCATCATCGTGACATAATGCTATTCTTAGAATAGAATACTCTTTATTATGTACCCTTAGGGCTGATTTTTCACTCGTCAGATAACTTTTATCTGGGGAATATGTTTGACGTTTTGACAGCTTTTGTATAGAAAATGTGTCTATGTTCTATGTTACGGGACTTGGTTTCCGCACTTAGTCCTACATGTGGACCATTGTACGTGGGCCATGGCGGCCGTCGGCGGTTATTCCAACCAGCCCACCTCCCTCCAGAACTTGATTATGTTTTCTGGTCTGTCTAGAATGTCTTTGAAAGATCTGGGTGACCCGAGGGTTTCTGTTCTGATCTGGGCGACGCCTGTGCATTCAAAGAGCACATGCGCAACGGTTTCCTCAGCCTCCATGCATGCCCTGCACAGAGGACTGTCCGTTATGCCTATTGTGTGGAAGTGTTTGTTTAGCGAGCAGTGTCCCGTGATGGTCCCCGCCACCAGGCGCAGGCCGTCCCTGTCTAGGCGTAATAAGCGGCCGGTCAGCCTGCCATCTAATGATGGCATAGCTTCCCTGGACTGCCTGCAGCCCGGTGCCGAGGCCCACCATTTCTCCGCTTGTGTGTGGGTGAACTCTTGTAGCCACCTGCGTAGTTGGTTGAACGGAATGGGTACAATAGGTTCGGGCCCACAGACTGACGTGCCGGATGCTCTCATAGCTAATTCGTCAGCTGCGTCGTTGCCTAATGCTCCACTGTGTCCTTTTATCCATTGCAGTGTCACTGTATTGCGATTTGAAACCGTTAGACGTTCCAGTGCATTGTGACATTCTAGTGTTAGTCTCGATGTAATATGTTTCTTTCCTAAGGACTGGAGAACTGAGGCGCTGTCAGAGTATGCGTATGTGGGCATCCGTGACTCTCCTGGCTTCTATGGCGTAGGCCGCTTGTATAATGCCCACACATTCCGCCTGGTAGACGGTGTTGAACATTCCCAGCGGACTGGATATATTTATGTTAAGGTCGTGTGAAAACACTCTGACTCCGGTCCCGGAGTCGGTCTTTGATCCGTCAGTGTAGAAAATGTGTCAAACCGCCATATTTATAACTCAGGTAAAAGTTATCTGAAGTTATCTGACGATTGAAAAATCAGCCCTTAGAGAATATAACACAATCATACGAATTACAGATAAAAATGTAGAAATTATATAGGTATACAATAGGCGGTCTTACCTACGTGATGGGACAACTGATCCTTCATGGCATTTTTCTTCAAGTCGTCTAAATTCCTTAGCAGAGGGGGTAATTAACCAATGCAGGCGGTCGTACAGATGAATATGAAGACGCAGATTTATGCTAATGGCCTTGAGTGCATAGCTTGCGTGTTCTGTGCTGAGCTCACGCAACACGTCGTACGTCTACCCAGTAATATGACTAATAGGTCTAATTTATTTATTAAACGTAAAACAAAAGGTATTATATTAAAACACGTACACTAAATGATAAATACTTAAATTATCTTTAAAATGGTGAAGGTTTCATAAAAAAAAGCTTGTAATACATAATCTAAAATATTCACATATTAAGTTTAAGTAATTAAGAAAATGCTCGAATTTAACATATTTTTTTCCAAATCATTAACACTACTCGTTTAGACGTGATCATCGATTTAAAATCATTAAGTCGGTTATCGTCGCGCGCCTGAAAGGAATGGAAAAGAGAAGCGGTTGTTTGCTTGATTGAATCTGATAGAAACCAAAAGTTTATTACGGCATAAGAAAGTCTTAACCTAATGATCTAGTCAACCGCAATATGAAGTTGTCGTTTTATGCATAAACATATCATCGGCGACTTTCACTTGATCTGCTATCAATGCGAAATTAACACTTGAGTTTGATAGTTTAGCACAAGAATTCAATCAGTGCTATCGATTATTTATTTTTCTTGGTTCTAGTCATCATTAGATGACTCGAATTTGATAGTAATCAAAGCACCTCTGTTATAATTATTGTTATGGTCTTTCAGAAAATTACGACATGAAATAATAAATTGATGAGCTTCATTTTTCTGAAGCTTCTTTTGCACGAAGCAGAAGTTGAAAGTAGGGTTGCTTACATTCTAAGAGCTATGCTCAAGTTAGGAAATGCACCCTGTAAATAATTTTTATTTGAGAAATATTTGCATGTAAATAAAAGTGGCCCGGTTTCAATAAGAATTTCAAGTTCGACTGATTTTAAGTTTTCTTGCGCTCTCAAGTCTGTGATTAATTTCCATTAAAGTTCGATCCAATATAACGTTTGTCGTTTGTATAAATCTTTGCCTTGGAGAAAGGGTCCGCCACACGTCATCAGCTAACTCACCAGGCATCTTTTTTCTTTTGGGTATTCTAAGTTCTTTAATGGTTGTATCTACTGACATCGACTCGGCTATGACAGTAGGTTCCTCAAACGATTCGTCGAATCCAGTGTTACGAAACCTTTTTAATTTTCCAATCCTTACATCAAAGAAAATCTTATTAAAATAATGTATTTTTTTGTATTTCTTTATTGATACGATTGACCTCTTTTAGAATGATATTCAACATCACTATGTACAAAAAAAAATACGGTAATAAGGTAGACTTGTTTTTGAACAGTTTTAACGAATTTAAAAATCAAGTTGTAAATAAGTTGTAAATGCTGCAGTGTCATTATCTCATATTATTCCACCTTAACTGTCACTAAAGAAGCATATTAAAAGTTGAACGCTCTGTACAGTAATAATTGGACTTCAGATTTATATGCTGTATGTTGTCATATCTGTGCTGAATTTTCTTAGTTTGTAGTCTGTCTCTGTACTTATTAAAATAAAATAAAATAAAGCAAATTCAATCTCATTTAGCAAACTTTTTGATTCAGATTTTGTCTCGGGTGAGTAATCCCCATCTTTTAACTCTTCGTCTGTAGGTACGCGAAGCACATTACGCACATTGCGCTGACGAGAACTTCAGAGCGAGCGACCAAAAAGTTTGAAGACCTACGTATCACACTGCCAACAGCTGTAGAACAAAAATTCTCAGCGCTGAAGTTTTAAATGTTTTAATCTCAAATTATGACGTTTCTTTTTTTGTGGAATGATACATTGGCAAAGGAAATGACGGATACAGTGTGAAATGCCCCGCCAGATGGTGCTTACGGATACTGTATTTTTTCATTTTCGGAATATAATTTGCACCCCCCTAGATATGAACAGTTAAACGCACGACTACTTACGGCCAAACATTAGTGATCATATCGTATAATAGTTAGATTATCCACCGGTAGAGGCGTTGTTGTCGCTTTGTTTTTGTTGTGCATTTATTCCAACTCTAATAATTTTTATTTTAGGGTCCTAAAAGTACTATTTCATGAACAACAACTATTTCATGTAATCCGAACACTTCATGAAATGATCAATTCTAAGATCTGGCCACGACGTAGGTATACAAAATATTGGGAGTTTCTTGCCCATTCTTCTTCATACGTAACTACCTTTTGGAAGGGGCGACTAGAATACAATTTTGACTTTCGAAAATGCCTTATATGTGCCTATTTGAAATAAATTATTTGACTTTGACTTTGATTTCAACTGAAAGACGTCCATTGCTGAACTTAGGCTTCGACGGAAATATATCCATACTAGCTGCGCCCCGCGGTTTCAGTCGCTTAGGTCTCGATCCCGTAAGGGAATATTGGAATAAAAAGTCTATGAATAAGAATAAACCCACCATGTGCCTTTCATGCAAATCCGTTCAGCTGTTTTAGCGTAAAAGCGTAACAAATAAACAAACAAACTCACTTTCGCATTGATAATAAACTAGCTCTTGCCAGCGGTGTCGTCCACGTGGAGGTCGGGAATTATCCCACGGGAACGTACACCAGGATAAAAGGTATCCTATGTCCTAACCCAGGTCATGGTCTACCGTGCCAAATTTCATCCAAATCCGTTCCGCCGTTTTAGCGTGAAGCGTAACAAACAAACAAACTAACTCACTTTCGTATTTATAATATCAATTAGGAATTATTAGTAGATTAATACAATATTTAAGTAAGTAGGTAAGTACTTACTCAAAGCTTATCGAACTGTTACAAACTTTATAAAACGTAGGTAATTTTAATTAAATCACTTAGACCATTTTCTTTTAACAGTCTCTTATGTCTCGACACGCGAGCCGTAACAAAGATGAATTTATTTTGTAATTAAAAAACTATATCATTGTTTCATTACAACACTTAGGTACAGTCGACCGCAAGACGATAATAATACTTACCTTGAGCTGGCCTAGCGTAGTACAGAATTTTGATAGAGTAATTGGCCAGTTGATACTGGTTTTTAGGGTTCCATACCTCAAAATGAACCCGGAACTCTTATTCCTATAAGGGTTCCGGTTTTCATTTTGACAGAAGAGGAGTCTGTCCGTCTGTCACAGTCAATTTACGCCGAATCTAATGAAGCAATTAAGTTTAAATTTGGTACACATATCAATTTCCATGACCCGAACACGGATGTGTTACGTAAATAAATGAATTTTGAATATGGAGGTCACTTTTGGGGGGCCAATAAGAAAATTAAAAAAAAAAGTTTTGCAAACTATACCGTGTGATATATCAAATAAAAGGAATTAGTGTGGGGGTCGTCGCGCATATATTTTTTTAAATAATTTTAAAATAAGGTTTTTTTTAAAGTTATTTAAGAAAATAGATGAAAATTAACTATATCCCCATATCTCCGAAACTACTGAGCCTTAAATTTTGAAAACAAAAATACAGAAAATAGTTCTATGGTTATAGATTACAGGAAAACCTATAAAAAGTCTGTGGTCTTAAAATAACACGGTAAATCTTTCAATATTGTGTGTACAATGCAGTTGAAACACGTGTTCTCCCATACATTCCCTATAGGAGACCATTTTTTTCAACTACAATGTTAAGTTTGTTCTTGAGATAATTCTATCTCGTCTTTTTTCATCCCAACTACGGAACCCTTCATTGTGCGTGTTCCGACACGCACTTGGCCTTATTACCACTGACGTACGGCCTACTGTACTTACATGTGGAGAAGCCACAAGAAGCAAAGATGCTACATCAATGGCATAACAAATATATGATCGCATTGTTCTGCAAACAATAACTGTGTAGAAGGTGCTGTAAGCAAACATTGCCTTGAGAAAGTAAAAGTGATTTTTGTCATACAATAAGATTACCAAGTCTATTATTATAGAGCAATAACCCCCTATGTCTTTTCAATTATGTATTGTTAGTTGCAATCTTGCAGAATACAAACACAAAAACGTAGGCTGCACATTAGTTAGGCTTCCGGCGATATAATAGAACGTCAGTCTGTGTCTATTAATAGTCTGGCAATTTTAAACATTTTATAGCAAGTTGTAATATTAAACCCTTCATTAACCTATTTAGTTTAGTACCTACCTATTCCACTGTTACACATAGCCTTCTCCACATGCACGTCGTTCTACTTAGCCTGAGGGCGTTCTACACACTAGGTACATACGCGGTCTCTACTAAACAGAATTCGTCTACGTTAACAGTTTCGGTTCTACGGTTAATATCGCCAGTCCTTTGCCACTTCAGCTTGCTTATTCTGTGGGCTTCAGTTCTCTGTCGGATCTCCCCATTCGACCCCTTCAGAGTAAATCCAAGTATCGCCCTTTTTTAGAAAGGTTGTATACAACGAAGTTAAAAGGAAAATAATAGTAAGTATTCTAGTTCTTTTATCAATTACGTTTTAACAATGATCAACCAAGTGGATTCCTGATGTGATGATGCATAAAAAGTGGGTCAACTTTCAGAGAAATCAAAATAAATGGTCACTATGCTGGTAGTTTTATTTAACAAGAACGAAAGTTCTTGCGCAATGCGTTTGCGTATTGGGCGCGGAAAGTTTAACGTCGCAAGGTCGGATCGGAGGCTGGATATGAACGGATGAGAGTGGTCGAAAGATCGAGTTTGGTATCGTGCAATTGAAGAGGCTCATGCCGTGCAGGTCTGGTATAAGTCTGATGAGTTTGGATGCTCCCATAGTAAAAGTTGCGTATAATGATGAGTACAATGACCCCTTAAGAGATTTCGAGTATGAATATTCATATAATAGAAATACAATGTGGATCCAGATCCACATTGTATTTCTATTATATGAAAGCTAGGATGAAAAGTCACTGACCAACGGTGCGGTGCGGGATGCGGGGCGCGGCAGCGGCAATGTTTACCTATTGTTACGGACTCGGATCTACATCATGTTGAAAAATAAGAAAATGAAAAATAGTTTCCTGTGGCATTTGATTGATTTTTTGTATACGGGTAAAGAACATGATTCTCTTTACGTGGTTTAAAGGAATGTCAATCGTCCTGTTCCACCTTGTATATCTCGACCAATAAAAAAGTATATTGGTGTGAGTTATGTAATGGAATATAAAAAATAAACGACATAAATATGCTAAGCAAAGAAAGTTTAATTTAATATGATTTCATATCAACTTTCTATTCATCATCTCTACGCTAGCAATTTAATTTATTTTAATGTAATTTAAAAAAAATAAAATTCCTACGTTTAACAATCTCAGTTACGTAATATGTAGAACCTATTTACATGAGATATTCCCCTACCTTTCTTGTCATTTTTCAGTGAAATCTCCAAGCGATAAAGGTTAAAAAATTAAGTTTCACGTGACATTTTAAAAGGGCATTCTTGCCCCATAAGCGATCCGAAACGTTTTGGCTCCTCACTTGTGTATTATGTCTGTCAATTTGATTACCTACTGAATGCCGTCATTGGTATTCAAAGCAGTGCCCGAGCCCTTTTAGTGGTGCTGTTATATTCAGCTCAGTCAGTAATGTAGACATTACATACGTGATTAAAATAAATTCAGACAACGAGGAAGACGAAGATGATAGAAATCGGGTCGCTGAATGGCAGTACTTAAATGCCTGCATGTTTTACCGTTTGACCAACAGAAATATAATGTAGCTTTTGCCCGCGTGTAGGTCGGACATTATCCCACGGTAACGTACTACATACATAAACTTACGCCTTCTTCCCATGGGGGTAGGCAGAAACTACAGAACGCCACCTGCTACGATCCTTACGTACTCCTTTTGCCTCGTTTACATTCCTACATCAGGTCATACACGCACGCCGGTTGCGAGTACTACGCACCTGACCTTTCTGAAGAACATCACCAATAAGATCACTCTATGTCTTCCTAGGGCGTCCCCTCCCGGCGTTTCCACTCACATCTGCCGTGTAAATACCTTTTGTTAGTCGACTTTCATTCATCCTCTCAACAAGACGCGATAAAAATCCTATGTCCTAACACAGGTCATGGCCAATTCGTGTGCCAAATTTCATACAAATCCGTTCAGTCGTTAAGGCGCGAAAAGGTAACAGACGACAGAGTTACTTTCACATTTATAATAGTAATTAAAATATTTCATTAAAAGCATCTAACGGGCCTCTGCGAGTTGGCTTCGGCCCCTCGTACGCCTTCCAAAGGCCCAGAACCGGTCCCGAGATATGTCAAAGTAAATTAAAATAATAAACTATGGAAGTAGGGATGGATGGGTAAAATGTATATATAGTATGGAAGTATGGATTCGGTAGGTTCAGAATAGTATCTAATAGTCCTGCTCTATATTTCAAGATTTGTGTTGCCTCTTGGCTAGTGCCTTTCTAGATAGGTAATAGGTAATACGGGCTGGTGTCCGCAACTCCACGTCAATGCGCGTATTTTGTGTAATGGGTGGGAACATCGATTATTCGATCCACCCCAGCTCCTCAAGGAAGGCCAGCAACGCCTTGGTGTTACTGACAATCTCACGTAGGTTACCTGGGTTACCGAAGTACTTTGCCCTGTAGGTTTGTGACGAGCACTGTGCAGTTTAGTAGCACATGAGCTGCTGTCTCGTCGTCCTCCATGCAGGCCCTGCACAGCGGACTGTCTGTGACTCCTATGACAAAGAGGTGTTTATTAAATGACCCGTGACCAGTTACAGCTGCTGTAACTATACGCAGCTGCTGTTCAGTTAGTCGGAGATACCGCTTCATGCCTTTTTAGATTCGGTACCTAACCATTAATTTGTATGGTCCATCACTGGCACCATTCTTATAGCGTATATTACAAGTAATGTAAACAATATCTGTATAACAAAAAATTTCGTGTATTTATGTATATATTTATTTGCGCTTATTTATATATAATTAGGTATATATTTATACTTTGTAATAGGTTTATGTGTATCTTTATATTTAAATAAATATGTATTCCACAATTTCTCGTAATTGCGCCTACCACTGTTTGTCTCTGCATCACCCAAAGGTTGACTGGTAGAAAATGCCTATGGCATTAAGTCCACCTCTACATTTCTGTGCATGAAGTATTAAATAAATAAATAAATATAACGTGACTGTGTGCAGCCTATCTGCTAGAAACTGGCCTGTCCAGTGGTAGGTGCGTGAAAGTGGAAGTTATGCTAGTGTGTTCCCCTTCACTCTCCCTGATAAAGCTTATAGGAGCATCGTTTTTAATTTATTCTCTAAATATTAGAATGTAGCAACTTTCGCTGTATGTGCTTCGAGGTCAAGATTTTTTATAATCTTCACCTACGAGCCAGTCAACGTGGGTGGATTTTACCTATGTTTTACATATCTCTGATATCAAAAGAGTTGAGTTATAAGTACCTAGGTACTGTAACAACCCGCACGGACGTTACGGTACCGGGCGGATTGTTGTGTGTGCTAAATGAAATACCTACTTTAGAACTTTAACTAATATTGTATTCATAAAAGAAGCTAATACATAATTATATTACAACACTAGCTGTGCCCCGCGACTTCGTTCGCGTGGATGTCGTAAGATACACAATATACTAAAATAAAAGTCACGTTTTAATAAAACGCCCTCGTTCCCCGAGCCGTGTCGCTCGCCAACCGTCGCGTTGAATCGCCCGCCCGCGTTATTACTTCATTTTCGCTTAGTGTTCTTTCTGACTTTTTTCTTTTTGCTCGGCTCCTAAAGGTCGTAGCGGGATGTTAAATAGCCTATAACTATCCTCGAGAATTGGGCTACCGAATGCAAATAGAATTTTTCAAATCCGACTTTTTGTTCTTAATTTCATGGGTTTTATTTTTTTTGCGCGGAACCCTAATTATTTTTCTAAAATAAAAGTAGCCTAGTAGTAGTAGTAGTTACCCCCCGTAACATAAGCTATCTGCCAGTGAAAGTCCCGTGAAAATTGGTCCAGCCGTTTCGGAGATTAGCCGGAACAAACAGACAGACAGACAAAAATGTTAAAAATTGCTTTTTAGTTTTATGTACTGTATATACTTTCTTATTTAGTAAAAAAATGTTATTTTGACTTTACAAACAGACACTTCAGTTTTATTTATTTGTATAGATAAAATCGAAGCTTGTCTTCATAAATTATTAACTTAAACCCGCGAAGGTTGCACGCTCTACAGTACTGCCTCGCTAGTCTAGTGGGTGCAACTGGTTGGATTCTGCTTTAGTCAGGCAAAACTGTTTCTCCATTAGGAAATTCTCTGTACTTAGCAGCAGCGAGGAGTTTGGGTTTGTGTCCGGTTGATAGCAATAGGCTCGCCTCTGGGGTAGAGGTGTAGGTACAGACCTCTGCTTACCCTATACAGGCGTGTTGTAACCTTACCTATACTGTTTCTCACGGAAGACCCTACAGCAGCGTGTGAACGTAAAATAACTGTTCCGTTTCTTATAATTGCAGTGTCTGAAGTGGATGGCGACCTGGCATCCATGTTGGATTTCCGTTACTTTCGATGTGTTATGAAGCGAGAGTGGAAGTGTCCAGACAGCGAGATTAACTTTTTTTTGTACACACCGTAAGTACTTTCTATCTATATACTGGATGATTTTTTTACCGTCTCGAAATTTTTACAGGATACCCATGAATATGAACAACTTTCACTACGGGACCAACTCTGAAATCACGAAAAAAAAATCTACTGTTTAATAGAAAAGTTCAAACCTACTTGACCAAAATGTATGAAACAGCAGATTTTTTTTTCGTGATCTCATAGTTGGTCCCATAGTGAAAGTTGTTCATGTTCATGGGTAGAACACCCTGTAAAAATTACGAGACGGTAAAATAATCATGTAGTATACATATTTCAGTTCTTAGCGCATCTTCAGTGTACCTAGTTCAAATTATCAGACAATCTCCTTTGTAGTTTTGACATTTATATTTCCTGATTACAAAATCTAACGAATTTCATTTGTTCTTTTATCGTCGTTTGTTTTATCATCGGGATAGGCTGATTAGGTATGTGTGAATAATTCACACATGATCAGCCTATCCCGATGCCTCTTTGTGAGAGGGAGAGGACCGTAATCTACTAAACATGACGCGGGCCCAGTGCGCGTAGGCTTATTCACTCTACCTAGTTGGTTATAAAGCGGTCCATTACGAACCATGTTCAGGGTCGGAAACGATTACAGTCTGATGGTCATGAATTACTACCAGTAGGTATCCTATTGTAATATACTGGATCTTAATCTTCTTCCTTGTAATGTTTACAGAGAACATCCGAAACAACATTTCGTGGATCCTCGACATCCAAAACTTCTTCGCGATTTTGGTTGGAAGAAAACGAGGAAGAATGTTCTTATCATTCATGGTTTCAACGGAACACACTCTAAAACACCGATGACTTACATTCGAGATGGTGAGTTTATTTGATCATTAGATGCACCATTGCTTATTTATTCTAGATTTCCTATAGGTACCTACACTTAAAAATAAATCTGTAGTCATATAATAAAATAGGGCTGTAGGGTACTTTGTCTGTGGGGTACCCCCTACAGACAAACTCACTAGAATTTTCGGAATCGATTAGGAGTTACAAAGATTCGAACTTTGGAACTGCTGATCCGATTTCGAAAATTCTTTCACTAATGCGAAGCTACCAGTATTGGCGAGTATCATAGGATATATTTTATGTTAAAACAAGAAATTTCACGCGGGCGAAGTCGCGGGTAGAAGCTAGTACCTATAAAATAAATAAAAAAGTAGTACCTATCGGCAAACAAAACATCCAGTTTCACACCTAATCCGCCTAATAAGTAGTATCATGCACTATTCTCACGGAAGGAAGAACTGCAGTTTCGTTATTTCAGTGAATAGACAAAAAACAACTACGAGTATTCAATGAAAGTGTGAAAGTGATAAATAGCCGACCGACTTTGTGAGCGTGATCTTAGAGAAGGTGGAACGCTCGATATATCTTTTTATGATTTTTTTTTATACAAGAACTAGCACTTCCCGTGCGGCTTTGCCTGCGTGGATGTCGGAAAATATCCCACAGGAACGTACTACTGGGAAATCCTTCCTTATTCCTTGTCGACATTATAAAAGGTACCTCTGTGCAAAATTTCAGCTTTCTAGGTTCATGGGTTTGGGCTGGGCGTTGATGAGTCAGTCAGTCAGTCAGGACTTCACTTTTTATTTATATAAGTAGATTGGATGGACAGCTGGTGATATTTTATTTAAAATCAATTACTTTTTGCCGAAGACTGCCGAGAAAGGAAAGGTTACAAAATATCCAATATATTTTATAAGGTTTCCTTGCTCGGCAGTCTTTATCCAGCACTCTAATCACGTAACACACTGAATGATTTTGAAGCATACCTATTGGTAATCCATTGCTTCATATGTTCGAAAAATTTGTCTGCTCTAATTACAACGTAAATAACGCAGTGATTGTTGTTGAACTGTCAAAATGAACCTGATTCCTACTGTGTATTACGCAATTAGGGTGCAGTCTACAATAAAGAGTTACCTATGCTATAAGCTTGGTTACTTAATTATCATTAAAATAATCACATAATTTTTAAGAAAGCTTAGTCTTAAAATTTCCAAACTAACTACTTACGTCAAAAGATTCTTGTATTTTTTCTCGCAAATTTATAAGGTTTGCTGCATAGTTATGCGCTGTGGTTATGCGGTAACAATTACATGACCACAGCTACTGTTCCGCTTATTTATTTACCTACATTGTCTATAATCTGTCTGTTTATCTGTTTACAGCGTACCTATCTCGTAAAGATTACAACGTATTCATGGTAGACTGGTCGATGCTCACCAGGTTTCCTTGCTACCTTTCTGCGCTGTCTAATATGAAGTAAGTAGTTACGAGAATTGTATACTTACCTCCGTATTACTCATAATTATAAACAGCTTCTATAAAGTGAATGTTAGATTAAGTACATGATACTTACGTCTCATTGGATAAACACGCGAAGATCACTAGCTTTCGTATCCAGCATATCTGCATATACAGTATGTCCCAGACCGAGTGGTCCCAAGGCAAATGGGGTAAAGCGGAGGTCATCATTTAAAAATTCTCAACCATTCAGAAAATCTTGCTAAATTAATCATTTTCAAAAAATCTACGTAGTCAGTTCAAATCTGGCTGGAAGATGCCTTGATAATTTAGGCACACGATTATGTACCTATTTACATTCAATGTGGCTCTGCAACGCTTCAGATTTTATTTTTACTTCTCTTATAACTTTTTATTAAACTTAACCGAAACTTTCTAGCCCAGGTTAAAAAAAAAATGAGAATATCTCGACCTTAAAATTTTTAAATGATAAGTGGCCACCTCCACTTTACCCCATTTGCCTTTGGACCACTTTGTCTGGGACACTGTATTAGTCGGCCAAATAAGACAAATAAATACACTTTTATAATCACTATCTCAAATACCCCTTCTGCAATTGTCACTATGCTTAAATAATAGTCTGTGCCAATCAGGCAGTCCCACATTGATGTACAGTACGGCTGTACGATGTTCTGGCGATATTTCAATATGTATTTGTTTTCTTTTCGAGTTAATGGGTCAATGGCTTTGAAACTTTTATATTATTTTCGACCAGTGAGAGTGCCACTATCTGTGCTTCATCTTTTTTACTCGTGGCCTGCTTTCTCATATTTATGCAGTCGTAATAATGTTAATCGCGTCTATAAATGTATTCTAGAAAAGCAGCTCAATGCACGGCTCAACTCTACTCAGCGATCACGCAAGCTGGTGCACTGGCTAAGATGATCACCTGTGTGGGACACTCCCTGGGTGCTCACGTCTGTGGCATGATCTCCAACCATCTCACTGAGAGGCAGTACAAAATTGTCGGTGAGTTACATAATCGGGACGAACTAAGTATGTTAAAATAATAGATATTTTAACATACTTTGTGCAGGATGGGACGGTACATTTAATCATCACCAGTTGTGTTGTGGCGGCATGTGGAGAGTTACTTCATGGATAATTAGAAAGCCAACTCTCGGCTATCATATTTGCAAAGAATTCAGATAAATATTTCTTCTTGTTATGAAATTACTTTTGCTCGGCGGTAACGCAAGCTGGCGCGTTTACTGGTATGATCTCGTTAACCCTTTAACCGCCTACGACGGATTAATCCGACAAATATTTTCGTGTCCATTTCGCCAGGGTCGTATATTTACGACCAAATATCGTAATGATACAAGTTGTCCGGCGCTGGGGGCACGACAACTGATATGAAGTCGGGCGGTTAAAAGGTTAATAGAGCACAACCTTCATTTTAATTTGGGATGGAACCCTTTAACTACTGGGTACCGACAAATGAAACTATAATTGATTGGTAAACCGAATGCCAGGAATAAGAGTAATAATAATAATTACATAATAATATCCTCAAATTCTGTTCACATGGCGGGCATTAAACCAACGCGGTTTAAATATTTTGGCTATTGATATTCTCTGTGTCCGTCACTTGCCATATCAGTTATATACAATAAAATGTGAAATAAATAATTTAATAAATAATCTCTTGCTCCTGGCAATTTTTTATTATACCTTTCATTCTTTACACTACCTACGTAAAATATTGTAGTGCTGGTGTGTGGGGCTCGTAGCTAAACGATAACACAACCGCACGGGTCGACCGAAGGTTAAGCTACGCTTAGGGGAAAGCGTTAACATCGATACAATATATTTTTTTTGAGCTTTAGTACAAAAATAATGCTTTTTACGTTTTTAAATAATACCTAGGTTATAATTATTTTATTTGTAAATTAAATACGTAACATTAAGTTTTACAGTTGTGGTTGTTTCGGCAACGCCAGTGTGACGGTCTTAATTTCCAAGTATTGGTTAATTCCGTCTTCGCCCCTGAAAAAATTGAGAATTAATTCACAACCTATTCTGACGTTTCTTATGGTCGTTCACTGGTTAGGGCTCATACACACTGATTCGTGATTCGTGTGAATACGGCCATTTAAAAATCATTGCTACCGTCATGGCGCATCCACACATGCCCGGCGGCACGGCCGGCGGCCGTGCCGCCGGCATTTGCCGCATCTCAGCCGCGGCACGCGCGGCTTTTGGTTGCCTTTTGGTAAAGCCGGCGGCCTGCATTCAGCGGCAAGGCGGTCTGAAACCCGGCGGCATAAGCCGGCGGCATGTGTGGATGCGCCATCAAAACAATTCACGAATCGTAAAAAATGAGTATACGGCAAAAAAACCCGAATCGTCCTCGTGTGAATGAGCTCTTACTTTAACATTGGGTATTTCAATATCTGCTTGTTTCTTCTCAATTAATCTGCTGATATAATTTCATGTTAGTTTAGGAGATAGCCAAGACTTACAATTCTCTACCAATACCAGAGTCCTTGAAACCGCCAAACGGTGTTTGACTTGTTGTGTGGTCATACGTATTGATCCTGAAAATAACATTATAACTCATTAAAAATACAGGAAAAGTGTTATGTCGATGGATGTAAAGAATGAGGCAGACAAAAGCAAGAAAGGGATTGCGTGAAAGATGATATAGCTAGGAAGGAAGTTAACTCAGAGATGATGGCTTTATGAGATAAATAATTAACAAGCCATTTGAAACCATTATAGAAAAAGGCGTGCTGCACCGACTAACAAAATTGGGACAGGGGCAGGAGGATGATGACGTTATGATGGATCACAATAATTAAAAATAATTTGAAATCAAACAATTGCAATCTAAAGTGGAATAATATTTACCAGATGGAGCCAGCCCGGACTTGCTTGGCGAAGCTAAGAGCGGTTGTGATATCATTAGTGATGACTCCGGCGCCGAGACCGTAGTTAGTATCATTTGCTCGGTCGATAACTTCCTCGAACGTGTCGAATTTGAGGATGCTTTGGACTGGACCAAATATCTGAAAAAGAAACAACATACAGTGGATTTCATTTATTACGACCTTGGTTGTAGCGACCATTTACCTATAGCGACGTTAAATCTAAGTCCCTTGAATTTAAAGCATACTTTAGTACAAAATTCATGTGGCTATAGCGACTTTGGATGTAACGCCGAGTTCGGGTGTAGCGACTGTTTTTAATGAATCATTTGTAACAAATTCCTAGAAATCCCATGCAGATATTGCGACCGGAGTCGGCCGCCAAAGACACAAAGATTTTTTTCTTTCACAAACATTTCTTATCTTTTGTTTACATCCATTGCACACAGATGGTCAGCAAGTGTGGAGACCTTTACCTTTTGTTTATAGATATCAACTAAGTAGGTAGGGGAAGCGTGTACGTTTCGGAGCTTTTATGGTTCAGTTACAAAGTGATATTCTGAGTAGCAACTGGGTTTAGTAAACTTTTGAATAAGTATGGCTGCTAGACGCACATTCACTGTTAAAGAAAAGGCGGAAATCATTTCAAAATTGAAAAACGGTGAAAACAATGCTGATTTGTGCAAAGAGTACAAAGTTTCCCATTCAACAGTATCTACGATGTGGAAAAACCGTGATAAAATATTAGAATGCTTTGAATCCAAATCCTTAAAAATTAAGAAAAACCGCAAACCGACGCATCAAGATATCGAAAATGCCCTTCTAATGTGGTTCAAAGCCCAAAGAAGCCAAAACGTACCTTTGAGCGGTCGTCTGCTGCAAGAAAAGGCTAATCAATTTGGCAGACTGTTTGGAAAAATGGATTTTGAGTGTTCGGAAAGCTGGATATACCGATTTCGTCAACGACACGATATTGTAGTAGGCAAAGTTTGTGGAGAAGCCGCTAGTGTATCGCAAAGTGACTGTGACAACTGGCTAAAAACAGTTTTCCCAAAATTGACTGAAGGTTATACTGATAGCCAAATATGGAACGCTGACGAGACAGGTTTGTTTTTTAAGTTAACTCCTGACAAAACCTTGAAATTTAAAGGGGAAAAGTGCGTTGGTGGAAAATTATCAAAAGATAGAATCACCGTGCTTGTTGCATCAAGTATGGCAGGGGAAAAAAGAAAATTATTGGTCATAGGCAAGGCAAAAAAACCCAGATGTTTCAAAAATGTTAAATCTTTGCCAGTTGATTACGAAGCAAACAAAAAGGCCTGGATGACTTCAGAGATTTTCGAAAAAGTTCTACGCAAATGGGACTCCCAGTTAAGAAATAACAAAAAGAAGATCATTTTATTTATTGACAATTGCCCAGCTCATCCTAAAATAGAGAATTTGACCAACATAAAACTGGCATTTTTACCACCAAACACTACATCAGTGATTCAACCGATTGATCAAGGGATAATTAAAACCCTCAAAAGTCATTATAGGAAGATTTTAGTACAGAAAATGATGAACGACATTGAAAACTCGGCAGGCCCGTTTTCCGTTAATATTTTAGATGCCATTGAAATGGTAACTACGGCATGGGCTCGGGTGACTCCAGATACGATCAAAAAGTGTTTTCTACACGCTGGGTTCCGTAAATCTTCGGCTATCACAACAATTGACGACGACTCCGATGATGAATTGGACATACCATTGGCACAACTGACTACAGTATCATCAAGCGGAACAAATGTTGCGGACTGGGCAACATATGTTGATATTGACAGTCAACTTATCACTACTAGCGATTTGTCCGATAGTGAAATTGTTGAAACTGTTGTTCCATCACATACGACGCAAGATGAGGAAAATGAGGAGGAAGAAGAAGATTGCAAGGAAGGTGAGATTCCTACAACTAAGGATGTGTTAGGTGTTGTAACAAAGCTTAAAAGATACTGTTTATTTGGTGATGGAAAGGATATTATAGATATTGAAGAAGTAATGAAAATAGAATACACCCTACAGCGTACACTAGCACAAAAAAATAAATTGAAGCAAACTAATATTACACATTTTTTTAAATGTACCGGTGAATAACTATGTGTGCAAATATTTTCAATAATAAATGAATATAAACTACACATGTGTACGTGTCTGTATCTCTTTACCTTTGCCTGTAACGACTTCCGGATATAACGACGAAAATAGAGTGGTCCCTTCATTGTCGTTATACCCGAAATCCACTGTAATTAGATATGGCAATGCAGGAAATTAAAAATAATTTATCCAAAATTTGTGAAAAACTTGCACTAGAACTGGCTTGTTTTACTGCTTTACCGAACCACGGTGGGTTTGGTAAAACCAAAATATTTGGGTGGGCTTGGTTTCCACAATAAAATTATTGGATAACAACAACAGCAGATAAACACAATGATGATGAAATTTGTTCACGATGACATCTTTAGAACGGACTTTGATAATTGAGATGAAATCTTTGTAGCTGCTGTCAAGGGCCATAGGAATATTTCGAACTGTGACGAGAGTGTATTCCAAAAATACTAGAATACTACTTGATATCGAATTTTTGTGGTATTTGTATGTTTTGTCGAAGAAATAATCTTTCCTCACCTCTTCTCTAGCAATCTTCATGTTGTCAGTAACATCAGCGAAGACAGTAGGCTTGATGTAGTACCCCTTATCTCCCACCTTATCACCACCAGCTACGCATTTGGCTCCACCCTCCTTACCAGCTTGTATGTATCCTAACACTCTGTTGTACATTTCTTTGTCAATCTGGAAATAGAAAACAATTTTTTACGAAATCTTTCGGAAGTCCCGAGTAATTTTGAATTTTTTATTAAGTGATGTCAATATTTAAATCCGAAGTGCCCGGGATTAAAATAGATCATTTGAACATAAAACAATAAAATATGGGGTCGGAAAATTAATGTGGACATTGGTTAAAATCGAAATGACAAATGTTCTAAGATCTTAAGATGACGATGATTTTAAAAATACTAGCAAGGCGGTGCTGGTGTGCTATAGGTTTAGTTCTGCCCAACCATATACCAATAGAACAGACTAGAACAACACACACACACATACAGGCTATAGAACATATAGAACAGCATATAGAACAAGCTTGATGTTCTTAAGATGTGTGCTGTGATCTTAAGATTTTATACCTGAGGTCCTTGCTGTACATCGTCGAAGGGATTTCCGACAGACCTCTTCGAAGCGATCTCAGCGGCCTCCTGCACAAACTGGTCGTAGATCCCAGACTGAACGTAAGTTCTTGTGCCGGCGCAACAGCACTGGCCACCATTGGCGAACGCCGCTGCATGAGCTTTCTGAGCTGCTTCTTCAACTGGAAAGAGAAACATCACAACATCTTCTTTTAGACCTTTCGGAGATCATTGATATTAGTAGCAGCTTCGTCTACACAAAAAAAAAAAAAAAAACATTTAGCACAACCGACGTATTTTTATCAGTCGAAAATCAATATCATTTTATCCTCAGAATGTAAATGATAAACAGATCTAAATATGATTTGGCGTAAATTTTTTTGCTGCTAGGCGCAAAATGATAAGCTGCCGATCACGAACCAACAAAGTATTCGTTGCTGGAGTTAAACTTTGTTGAAAGAGATTCGTTAGAAGAAAAAATCTAGTTACCATCAGCATCATTGAAGACTACCAAAGGACTCTTGCCACCGAGTTCCAAAGTGACTCGCTTAAGGTTTACAGCAGATGCTGCTCCCAAAATCAAGCGGCCCACCTGGAAACATAAGGCAATAAGTCAATTCTCTGATGGCATTAATCTAATCTATACAAATAAAAAGTGTCTGTTTGTAATGTCAAAATAACAGCTTTTTACTAAATGCTGAAAGTATTGTTACGTAGGTCGTAAGAAAACACGCCACGCTAGCGCCATCTGCTATCGAGTAGCAGAAGTACGCGATTCGTTCATGATCTTTCTGGAACATTCTGGAAACTTCCACAATTTTCTAGATGATTAGTGTCGTGTTGTTGTTACAAAAAATTAAAACCCATCAAATAGTGAACAAAATCCGATTCAAATAGGGAAGTTGTAGTGACATCCACGCGGGCGAAGCCGCTGGCAAAAGCTAGTTATTAATATAAAAGCGAGTAGCCCGATGACTTCAACGGCTTGAATCAAGTGAAGAAGATTCATGACTACGAAAGCCATTTTGATATCCCATATTTGAGACGCCTTTAATTTTGTTAAACTAAAGAAATGCGACATACCTCAGTAGATCCAGTAAAAGCTATCTTATCGACATCAGGGTGGTGTGTAAGCGCTGATCCTGCTGTGGGTCCGTACCCCGGAATTACGTTGACAACTCCGGGAGGGAACCCTGCCTCTTTGATTAGGGCTGCCACTGCTAATGCAGTAAGCGGCGTCTGTTCTGCTGGTTTTAGGACTATAGTACAACCTGAAAGCCGAAATTAACGTAGTAACTCATGTTCGCTTAAATTCATATTTCCTAGTGAGCAACCTAAGTAGTTCAAGTTTCTATTTTCTGCTCATTAATTAGGACAAGCGTCTTTTATTCATTCTATGGACTACTAGTAAAAGTTACAAATACAAAAGCCCGTAACACTTTTCCAGAGTCCGAAATCAAGTCCCAGGATCTCAAGTCATTAAGAGTTACCGAGGCCCCGGCACAGGCAGATAAGGAACACGGGTGGGTTTTAGTCAGTAAAGTCTGACACGCCCTCCCGCCCCACCCAGAGCGGGAGGTCATTTGATGATTTCCCATCCAAAAAAAAAAATTAAATCATATCTAATCTCCATTCAATTTAGCTAACCATAGAAAAGTAAATAAGTAGTAACTTAAGTACAATGTTAATTACTGAAATAAACAAATTATACAATACATACCCGCGGCTAACGCTGGTGCAATTTTCCACGACAACATTGGTATCGGATAGTTCCATGGTATGATCTGTCCACATACGCCTACTGGCTCTTTCAAAGTAAAAGATAATACTTCACCATCTGTAAGAGACAATAATTTTATGCATAACATCACGGTTAACATCGAAAGGGTTAGGCAGTTGTGCAACTGATCAACAAACAAACTAATTTTGTTTTGTTTTATTTTTAAACAAAGTCAAACTAATTTTAAGCTAGTTGCCATAAACAACATGAAATGCGCAATATTGCTTATCACTCTGTCTTTCATAGACCCATAAGATCAATTGAACAGACAATGCCCCTCAAAACAGCACTCTGATAATTTCATAATGGATTAGCAGTATGAACTCGAAAAATGCGAGTCTACAATAATATGATGCTCAATCACGTCATCTTACATTATCTAAATGGATCCACAATGTAACACATCTTTGCCATTATCATTATCATTAGCAAATACTATGTACGTGACCTTGATTTTCAATCATTATCTACTAGAAAACAAATGAACAGCTGAGTATGATTTTCATCGGGAAATGCATTTAACACACTGCGAACACGCTTGATCCTGCTTCAAGATCGTGACAAAAGACGTCAATGAATTATCTCAATGTCTAGGAGAGATAACGTTAACAATACAAGTATAGTACACGTATAATAGAAGAAAATGATATGCATACATCAAATTAATGATGTAGGTATGTACAATAGGTATCGCAGATTCTTATAAAACAAAACTTTTGATTTCGATAAGTAAATGATTAGAAATTAATATATAAGTAAGCAATTTTTGCTATCATCAACGTGTAAATATGAATAATTATTATGATTAAATCGGGTAACTCATCACTGTTTATAAGTTGATTGTTGATGATTCTAGATCTAACTTACTATTTTTCATATTTTTTTCTTTCTTAAGACTAATCGTTTCCAAAAGAATATTCCTTATCCAAAAGTATTTCAAATGTATGCATCTTTCCGACTGCGAGCATATAATAGTGTGTGTGTGTTAATGCAGTGTAAGTGATCTATTTCGTACGTCTTTTAGTAATTTACCTGCAGGAATCGTGTTTCCCAATATTTTATCAGCTTTGCCGGCGTAATATCTCAAAACTGTCGCTGAGTAAAACACTTCTTCCTCGGCGTCTTTTACTGGCTTTCCGCAGTCCAAAGTTTCCAGTTCTGCCAAGTATCTGGCCTGATATTCTATCAGGTCTGCCAATTTGAGCATTAGAAGACCTCGCTGTGAGGCATCCATTGTGCGCCATGCTGAGTAACGGGCGAAAGCTTTTTTGGCTGCTGCTACCGCTAAATCTACATCAGCCTAGAAAATGCAATGAATTCCACAATAGGAGCTAGACCACCACCTTTTAACGCAGTATTATTGTAATCTTACTTGAGTGTGGGAAAGAGATGGAGCTAGACGTCCTGTATATCATCAAAGTTCAAAAAAAGTTCGTTAGAGTATGGTCCGTCGCATTTAGGTATAACATGGTGAAGCAAATCTTTTTTGGTCTTACCTAATATGAGAATCGCGGGAACTATCGGGTGGTCTTAGCTTTGCGGGACACTAACGAGACAAAATAGAAGTTTTATTGCCATTACTGCTATAGCCGTAGTGTCCTTTAATGCGTTAATAATAACTTATTTATTATACTGTATAGTGATTATTAAACAGTTAATCTGATTAATTTGCTTACTAATTAGTACCTACTTACTATTAAAGTTTTGATCCCTAGAATCTAATTACTGCAGTTTACGCGAAATGATATTGATCGTGACTCGAGAGAGATGAAATGGTTTCCGTAATTGCCCTTCTATTGAGTTTTAATTACTATTGTGTCCTAGTTTTGTCGCTCAAATTGCCAATTATATGAACAATGTTTCATGAGACAAATTGTAATAAGTTTTTGAAAAACAGTAGGTAATCAGTCTTATCTCAATACAAACAGAGCAGATGTTTCAGTAATGATGTCGTATTATTAATTTTAATTGCTGCCATAGTATCTTAGCATTTGGTCAGGTACAATTGTTGTATTGCATTTGTACCTATGTAATTCTAGGTAAGTACAATTATGTTTTTTACGACTTTACACATAACATCACGCCTTGTTTCCCCGAAGGGTTGGGCAGAGATGTACCTATAGTACACCCACACGACTTACGATTTTAAGTAAAAAACTTTTATACTTTTAAGTTTCTGTCGAATAGAATATTGCAGTAATTTGACAAATTCTGTAGAAATATTTACAAGAGATATAAACGTAAATCCTTAATTATGGTGATAGGATTGTCACCTTATGTATTTGAGGGTCACCTTGTGTGGAGTCCATGATAGGCTGATGAATATTTGGTCAAATATTGTGGCTTACCTTGTCAGCTTCAGCCACTTGTGTGATGACACTCTCATCCTGAGGGTTTATGGTGGGGAACGTTTTCTTGCTGACTGAATCCACCCACTCATTGTTGATGAACAACTGTGTAAAAAATAGTTAATATGAGTATTTTAGAAAGAAAGAACGAATAATGTTTATTTGGACACAGTTCGTGAAACACAAATAACAAAATAAAAAAGTGAAAATGATGTTTTAACAACAATAGTGTGTGCCTCACGGCTGTGCCAAAAAGGCTCATTTCAGCATTAATGCCAGACAGATGCTGTCTGATGCTGGTTTTCTAATGTACCTTTATTTAGGGACAAGTGACGGAGAGTACAAACAGTTTCAACATACCTAATACATAATTTTTATACTTATAAATAAATATATTAACTAGTAATCAACTAAAATAACAGAAATAAAAAAAAATTAAATAACAAGAACAGCCTCAGCAAAACCAGTTCTTAGCAATTAGCCATATAGATTGATCCGTGCACAGTGCACCCTCAAAGCGGTACAGGCCGCTGAAAGCGACAAACTATACAATAATAGACCAACAGTTATAGTTATCACGTAAAAATTAGTGGGTTATTTGAATAAAAAATTAAATAGTTATAATAAACTTACTTAGATAAAAATAGAATTAAAAATAGTCATTCTGTATTTTAATATGATGCAGTTCCTACTCAACACCAGGTAAACCCAAGTCAGGTGACTTTCTAGCGAAATGGAACAGTTTACAAAAAGTAATATATACCTATCTGTAATTTATATGGTGTGCATAATAAATGATAAATGATTTTATTTCTGTAAGTAGGTTTATACAAACACTTTTACATGTCAAACATTTTTTTTTAAAAACTAGATGAGGCCGGCGTTTCCTATCTGACTACTCTGAGAAGAAAGGCCGAAACAAACTCAGAGGTCACAGTCTCTTTTAAAGTCCAGACATAATCTTGGTCAGATCATAAGAAGACCATGTAGGTTGGTGTCTGAAATGGTCTTTTGAGGAAAGAACCACACATATTGAGTGGACCTGTCCAGTCAGTGCAAGCATCTGTCAGTAATCATACAGCTCAACTTAATAAAGAGTATTCTATTGGCTCTGAAACTAAGTGCCCATGTTATTTGGTAAACAAGAACTTGGCTATGCGAAGTATCTTGAAGTATCTTCATCGAGACTACCAAGATAATTGTTATGAAATTGATCTCATCCTCCTAATAAGCCAATGACCTCATGAGTGGAGATGGACAGTTATTACTAAGGAATTGGTCACAGTTCTAACCTAACCATTTCACCCATACCGATGGATTATAAACTAATGGTTCTCACAATCTTACAGTGACATACATATATGTATACGTCTCAAATCTACACATCAAAATATAAAACTTATCACAGTGTCGCACAAGTATTCTTTGAACAAAGGTCTTAGTTTGGGGATTGCAACTTTGGCTGAAGAAGCTGCCTTGTGATAGTTGAATCTCATTCCCAGCATCATGAATTTGGGACCTATGGATGTATTCAATCATCTAATAGACACCACAGTGTCTGTATCCCTGTGAGCATAGTTCTGTCTTCACCTTTGGTTTCAATTATAAAAATGATCATATTAGAAAAACGTAAATATAACAAATATTTAATCACTTTGTTGAATTTAATTTCTTTAGGTATTTTCATTGTCATTTCCCATAATTATTCTTTTGTTGACACAACAAACTGAAAATTGTTTGATAGCTACAATCATTTGTGACTTTTTACAAAAATGTTGCAATTTTATCAAAATCAAAAAAGTAGATAAATTAATCTCGAGATTATTTAGCCGAATGTAAAAGTGGAAACAATAATAGTGATAAAATTGATAAATGCCTTTGCTTTTGTAAATTTATTGACTATCTGTTCCTTATTTTAGCAGATATCCGTAAGCCTTTTTTCATAATGCTTGTTTATTTTCAGTTGTCAGAATTAAACCAAGACAATGGAACTCAATGGATCAATAATTCTATTGTTCTTAGAACAGAGACATAAGTAGGATACACGGCATGAAAAATAATATTGTATTTTGTATGTACGGGGTATGGTCAATTTTCATCAATTTTCTTTAATAATAACTTTAAAACTGTTTATTATAAAATTATAAAACAATATATTTGAAATTCTCTTATCAAGCCCTTTCATTTGATAAATCACACAGTAGTTTGCAAAACTTTTTAAAAACATTTCCCCCAAAAGTGAACCCTCAAAATTCATTTATTTAGGCTAGACGTTCGTGTTTGGGTCACAGAAAATCATATGTCCACCAAATTCTAACTTAATCGGTCCAGTAGATTCGGAGCAAAGCGGCTGTGACAGGCGGACAGACAGACGCACGAGTGATCCTATGAGGGTTCCTTTTTTTCATTCGGAGGTACGAAACCCTAAAAATTACAATCTCATTTAAAATTCCCACCTTCTTATAATTTATAGTATCAACGTTTTATTTATCGGAAATGTAATTTCGTGAAGTTGATAATTAATTTTACTGTCGTCAAGAGCAGTTTGTTTTTCTAGTGATAGCAGAACGGTGGCATAACAGACAAGATTGGTCTTATTACTTTTTACCGTCGTTGACTTACCTACTATAAAACATATAAAAAATAAAGGTGCTGTAAGTAGTTTTAACAAAAACCTAAGCATTTCTGGATCGTAACATCTGTGCTAAACTTCGACACATAAAAAAAGAACATGTTATCAATGCCGGGCACCCGCGACTACGAATCTATAAATATTTAATGGAGCGACCACAGATGTTTTACTTCGTTATTCATAATTTCTCAAAATTATTATTACTTACCTTACCGACTTTGAGACTTACCTTAGTGTATTTAACGTCTACTTTCACCATATTTGTTATTAAATATAAGCCGTTTGTTTACTACACCGTTCGCGTACGCACCCAAAGCCGGCTTCTGGCAAACTAATACGAATTAGTAGTTGCCAGCATCAAAATTTAAAATAAAGCGACGCACGTAGAACAAACTAGCTGGACAAAACAACTCTTCAACTTTTACCCTAGTAGTTAATTACTAATATGAACTCGTTAGCCCTATACATTAAGGAATACACCTATTAATTTTCGTAACTACCCTCATTATGCCCGTCATTAAGGTAAGTATACATATAAGTGTTGATAATTCAATGCTTTCATTTGCATTTGTACATCTTAATATTGATAACATTATTTAAGTCACTAAAAGAAATTTGTGATAGTGTTTTTGTGATGGATTGTGTACATAAGGGTAAGTATTTAGTTTTGTTTTAGTTAATTTTATCACAGAAACTTCATTCTATAATTTTATTAAATTAAATGTTTAGATAAAAGTGGACTTTTCCACCCATATTTTTTAATTCAATGGTCATTAAATTACATGTCCACTATGTAGAATCTATTTTATATGATTCTCACAAGTATCTACTCGTAGTAGTAATTAGTAGAAAAAAATACTGCGAATTATCTGCACAACTAGTTTTCTTTTTTTTCCTAATACAGTTTACACCGTCTCAAAAATAGATTTTTTCGAAGAATAGCTAAAACACCCGAAGGAACCGCGGAATGAGGAGCTCTTTCGGTTTATATATTTGAGACATGATTTTGATGGTGTTACGGAGCAGTCCCTGAGAGACGTCAAGGTCATCATCTCAAAATATTCATCAAAATCGGCTGAAAAGTGGAGCAGCTATGGATGAAATCGAGAGCGTTTCCTAGAGAAGAATTCGACGTGGCTAAAGGGAGCTGAGATATTTTTCGGTGTGCCCGTTTATTTATGTATGCCCAGTATATCTACAGAACCGGGACCTGGAATACCCTCTAAAGAGTTTGATGATTCCAGTCTCAAAACGAAAAGACGATACGTAGATGACCTCTTACAGTCCAGGAGTGCTAGTGAATTAATTTACGCTGCTGAGGTGTTAGCGCGTTTGTCGGGTCAGAGAAGTGTAGCACGTCAAATTAAAGATGTAACTGGTGACCCTTCAATAAGAGAGTGAAATAAGTGCCGCCAGGTGATTGACAAGCGAGGAAGCTTTAGCCTACTATATTGATAGTAAATCAAGTAGCCATAGCTATAAGCAGACTCGGAAGTGGAACACCAAAGCCGAATATAAGGTATTTCCATCATTATACAGTGTTAGAAAGGAAAAAGTAGCTTGCTATCCTCCAGATGAACAGATTACTGTTAACGAAACGCGTGCTGAAATCAAAGTTCAGGCAGTTCTTGATAAAACTGCGGAACGTTTAATTTCAGCGCAACAAGAAGTTGTCAGTAGTCTGTTACCTTGCACATCATTCAGATTAACCAGTAAGTGGGGTTGTGGCAGAAGTTCCGGTCATAGTTTGTATAAATAAAAATTCACCAACTGTGATGACAGTGATGAGTTTTTGTTTGTATTTTCATTCGTTCCCCTTCAATTGCGAGACGAAAAAGGTAATATTGTGTGGCAGAATCCTCGGCCCTCCTCTACAATGTATTGTCGCCCAATAAAGTTTATTTTTTTAAGGAAACCAAAGATTTTACGATAACCGAAACCATTAAGGTTTTAGAAGAGATAAATGCTTTATTGCTGACAACAAGCAAGGTGATGGAGACCGAGGTATCTGTCACACATGTATGTAATGCTTTTGACAATGATTGACGGGAAGGTTTGCAACACTGTGCGAAACTTCTTCTTCACAGAAATCGACAGAAACGTTTTATTTATGGGGCAACTTCATAAATGATGAATGATTTGTCCAAAGAGTTTACGGCGAATATAGATAATCTTGGTTTTGGTTTGTCTACGTTGCACGCTTGGATTAGGTGCTTTGAATGCCTGCTTCACGTTAGCTGACCTGTTGCTGTTGCCTGTGCTGGGGCTACGGTAACCCATAGCCCCGGCACAGGCAACTGAAGGAACACGGGTGGGTTTTAGTCAGTAAAAGTCTGACACGCCCTCCCGCTCCGCCCAGAGCGGGAGAAGTCATTTGATGAATTCCCCTCCAAAAAAAAGGGGTATGATAAATACTGAAAATTTTTTAACCTTAGCTCAAGAAACCAGCCAACTTTACGTAAATCTCTATCCATGGTATTATATGCCCACGACTGTTCACAAAATAAGAGGAGCTCGTGGCTAAGTAATAACAGCCGCACGGGTTGATCCATCAGGTTAAGCTACGCTTGCCGGGGTTGTCCGTGGATGGGTGACCATCTTTACATACCGAGACTCCTCCGTGCCTCGGAAAGCACGTTAAGCCGTTGGTCCCGGCTGTCATTCGTAGATCTCTGACAGTCATTACGGGTGGTCAGAAGACCGAAAGTCTGACAACCAGTCTTACCAAGGGGTATCGTATTACCCAGTTACTGGGTTGTGGAGGTCAGATAGGCAGTCGCTCCATGTAAAATACTGATATTCAGCTGCATCCGGTTAGACTGGAAGCTGACCCCAACATAGTTGGGAAAAGGCTAGGCAGATTGATTGACTGTTCACAAAATACTTCTGCACAGAGTGGTGAGGTAATTAAATTATCACTTTCGCCTATAGGCCAGCTTTCCGAGGAAGCTCAGGCAAATCGGAATAAGGACTGCAGAAGATTTCGTGAACACAACACACGAAAACGATCGCGAATAGCTACGAATAGAGATTTACTTAATATGTTATTTTATAATATCTGACCCTGTAATAAACGGTTTAAGAGAAGTTCCCCGGAAGAAAATAGGTTTGTTTCCTACCGAAGTCCTAGATTTAATAGTTCAATCTAGCTAAGGAAAAAAATGTTAATGTAGTTTCTAGTTTTCATAGTTCTGCCACTCATGATCATGACTATTCAATGGATGATTCATCTGATTATCTATAGTGATGATAATGAGAATGATTGAATGATTTAATTGTGAAGTATATTATATATCTGTTATTAGACTTTATAGTTACATTTATACATACATTATTTAAAAAAAAATGTTTAAAAAATATTGTGTTTTTATTTCACCATACCTGCTCAAACGATCAACGGTCCTCAAAAAAGTATTAAAACCCTTATGCTTAATAACAGCATTTATGAATAACAATCGAAACAAATAATTTTGTCCAGTTAGCTTGTTCTACACGAACCATAGTGCGACGTGTAACCTATTTTGTGTAGAACTATTTATTTGAAATGGGAAAAGGAGATTGAAAATAATAATTATAAAACCGGCCAAGTTCGTGTCTGACTACGCGTAGTGAAGAGTTCCGTAGTTAGGGTGAATATTTTCGAATGCACAGTAGGTATTGATTGTACCAACCGCAAATGTAAGTTTGTATTTCACAGTATTTCTCGAAAAACCTAAGAAAAACTTGGTTATTTTTACGATTGTAGCCGAAAAAATCCCATATCTCACAAACTATTGACTTAAATACAAAATTCACTTAGAAACATCGTTATCTTTTTTTATTTACCTATGGGATCCAACGATGCGTTTTTCAGTAGTTTTACAGTGTGTCTTTTTTTGTTTTTCTGTTCTATCGAATTGATTAGGTATCAATTTGCTTTTTTTTTCTTCACAGTTTTGTTTTTAAGCGTTATTAATAATATATGTTCGTTGATGTGGACTTGGGATTTACTGGGATCATTTCGTTCTAACGTCAAGAGAAATAAAATATTATTATCTTATCACCAACGTGTTTCCCAAGGCATGCTAGATAGCACCTAAAGCGGGAATTCCGGTTATCTGGCAACTCCAAACTTTGACTTGAACCAGTCAACTAATCATCGCGTTTACTGTGAATTAAAGCGTATTACAGAGGACACAATGCCTAATTTAGAATGATAATAAGCGAGCATTTAAATATTAAGGGTGAAGCCAGACGAGCGTAATTTTTTGAATTGTGAGTCGCGTAATTTCAGTCGTGTTTCTCGGCAGAAATTCTGTTGCGCCGCCAGACGAGCGTAATTTATTCAGTTGCGTAGCAGCGTAGTTTCAACGCTTGTACTGGGTGTTTGTATAGTGCAATGGACAGTTGTTACTTTTCTCCTCATTAGTGAAATTGTTCCAATCTTCGAAACAATTTTCTGCAACCTCTTGCCATGGCCTCTTTTTTAAAAACTTGTCACTATACGACTTTTCTGATAAATTCCACAGACATGGCCGTTGTTCGACTTCTATTATCAATTTTTTCGTGTCTACGAACATTGTGACAAAGAAATTAACGTATTGACTCCCACGCGTTCCGTGATTGACTGTCGATTCCCTCGCCCCCCTCTCGCCGCGAACGCAATTCAGCCGGGAATGTGTACGTGAGTCGGCAGACAACTCATGTTTGCGTCGCCGTGTGAACGAAACCATCGAATGTAGCAGAAATTACGCGAAACACAACTCACAAAATTACGCTCGTCTGTCTTCACCCTAAATTCGATACAATTTACGCCAGTTTGGCCGACAACATCGTGTCATACTATTTCTTAATCCTTATTACTTTGGTCTGCAGTGCTATTCTGTAAAAATATCACCGTGATAACTAGGTGAAGTGAGCTGTCAATAGTGTCATCCCTATTATATCACAAGGTGAAATGACAGCTCACTTCACGCTCACTTCACCAAAGGTTTCACGGTGAGATTTATACAGAATAGATCTACTGTTGTTTCAGTTTTATTTAAACAATTAACTTGCCAACTGTCCACAGAGATGCATCTTTTGTGATCCTATCGTTCCATATTTAGAGCGATTAGTGGCCAAGTTCACACCGGTCTCTATCTGGAAATGATTAGATGCTCGATGTGAGCGTAAAAATATACTTTACTGTCATAACTATAGAACTGGAGGTCGGTAACCCTTTTTATGGTTAGTTGGCTGAATGGTTAGGATAGAATTAATTTAAATTCCTCCTTAGTTTTTACCTACTTCTTCCTCTCGCTGCATGTCCAGTGTTCATCTGTTTGATTACCTTTTCTACTGAGGAGCCTACCCAGTAGAAAAGGCAATCAAACAGAAGGTGGACTGACGACCAGCACCCCAACTGCGTAACACACTATAAACCACAATTGCTAAATTCGTTTTCTTGACAACTTAAATGACGCAATGAATGTTGAATTATCAAAATGTAAGGAATTGTCATTGTAAATGTCGCAGGTGACCAGTCGTTGTAGAAATACTATAATAATACTATGTCCGGCAGGTGCCATCTTTCGGCTGAAGTAATGATGATGCGATATCTTAAAGACGACATTGCAGAATTAATCGTAGTATCATATTATTGCTCTTTTGTTCACAGGATTAGATCCAGGAAGACCTTTGGTGTCAGACTATGGGTCTCGTCAATTCCGCTTAGGCAGGGATGACGCATACGTGGTTCATGTCATGCATACCAACGCTGGTTTCCTTGGCGAAGAAGGATTGGTGGGCCATGCGGACTTTTGTGTCAATGGTGGAAGATTGCAGCCTGGCTGCAAAGGACATGTTATGCGTAAGTCGTTCGCAAGTGTTTTGTTTTTTCCGAAGACACCCAAATGGGGTTCGAATACTTCAAAGACATTGTGTAGGTGCTTAAACCATTCGGGTGTATAATCGTTTAGAGCCCATACTTACCGACCTCCATCGACATTTAGAAGAGTAGGGTGAGATGTCCAACAGTGAACCAGTGGTACACATCGAGCCACCCTCCTTACTTTGTTAACGCGACGTTGCCAAACCGTGCTGTGGATACGAAAGTACTCAGTTTTTACCGCGTCGCCCGCTCCCCAGTCGCGAGCAAGCTAGCGCCAAAGACGCCCGTGTGACGGACCGCATTATAATTTTCGGCGACAAAACAAAATAAAACGTAAGTACTATCTTTTCTTATTACTTCTGTTATGTATGGTTTTTCTCTATGACATATTACACATATTATTATGACATACTTATTATAGTGTTTATTGGGGTATCGTATAAAACTGAAGTTACTACGTTAACTCTTTTCGTTTGTTTTTAACATAACCTTAAATGTTGAATGGTCGGTGTAATACACACTGAACCATGGACGTAATTTGAACAGTGAACCGGTTCACTGTGTACCATCTCCATATTGCTACTTTATGAGGGTAGGTTTTGAATTTTATACATAATTTATGGTTGAAACATTAAATTGTATTATAATGTTATTGTTTCAGCATGGGGCGAATTAAAACAGCGCTAAGGAAAGTTGGAGGTCATACGAAAGAACAAATGTTGCAGGCTATCATGCTTGTAAAAAATGGACAGTCCATTCGTAAAGCAGCAAAAGAATGCGAATCACCCTACCCAACTGTAAGAAGATATGTCGAAAAAATTGAAGAGCGATGAAACTACGAATTTAGTACTGAATTATGAGGTAAATGCTGCTTTTACACCTAACCAGGAAAAAGAATTAAAAAAATACATCATAGATTGTTCGCTAAAATTTTATGGGCTTACTGCTAAAGATACTCGACGATTAGCTTACCAAATGGCATTTATAAATAACATCTTTCATAACATAACTTCTTTCTTCATGGGAAGAGAAACACATTGCTGGAAAGGAGTGGTTAAGGTCATTAAAAAAAAAAAAAACACATGGATTTGTCTCAAGAAACCTGAACCGTGCAGCTTGGCACGAGCCTCGGCATTCAACAAATATAATGTTCAAACATTTTTTAAAAACTTAAAAGAAGCTATGCAACGGTCTCCTAACTTCGGTAATGGAACACGTGTCTATAATTTGGATGAAACCTCCACCACGACGGTACAACGCCCGCAAAAAGTCCTGGCTCTTAACGTATCCAAAGTTACGAGTTTGTTTTGTTGAGTTTGTGTGTTTGCATTGTTTCCACCACCGGTCATGATTTGACCCCAGCAATGATATTTCCGAGAAAAAAGTTTCAATCTCATATGCTCCATGGCGATCCTCCTGGGACTCTTGGCTTGGCTGCTTCATCTGGATGGATAAATGCAGACATCTTCGTAGATGTTATGAAACACTTCATACAACATACTTCCGCCTCAAAAGAAAATCCAGCTCTTTTGATTCTTGACAATCACTAAAGTTGTCATTAGAAGCATTGAACATTGCTAAAACTGCTGGTGTTACAGTGTTGACACTGCCTCCTCATACTACCGCAAGATTACAACCATCTCGGCCGTCGATTCGTGGCTACTCCGGAACCCCGGGCAGAATCTCACTATCTACCATGTAGCTCAATGCACAGGCGAGGCCTATTTAAAAGCCATGACTCCGATGAATATCACCAACGCATTTAGAAAATGTGGAATTTATCCATATGACAAATCAGTTTTTACAGAAGAGGATTTTCTACCAAGCACTATGACGGATAGACCAGATCCTGGAAGAGATGAAACTGATACAGAATGTGAAATCAATGAAAACCATTCACCTCCTAAGACCCCCTCTCCTTCAATTTTACAAGACTTACCATCACAACAAATCTGTTATGATCGGGCATCCAAATACAATGAAAATGAACAGCAAGCTTCCATTTCGAGAGCAGTCGAAAGTTTTGTTTCTCCAAAAATGTTTAGGCTTCCATTGAAAGCCGGTCCAAGAAAGACTATTAGAAGAAGCAGACCCTTAGGCTGAAGTATGATAGCCACCGACACTCCTGAGAAAGACTTAATAGCATCGCGAAAAAAAAAAAGTTGAAGTGAAAGCAAAGAAAGTAAAGAGTAATTTATTTAAAGAAAAGAAGACAAAGAAAAAAGAAACTCCAATTATTGATGAAGATTCTAATTCTGAAGGCACTTTCTATGCTAGTGGTTCTTCATCTGGTGGAGAAAATTTCGTCAGTGACAGTGAAGACGATGAAGTTATTTTATCTGAAGACTTTCCACCACTGCGTAGAAAACCCAAAGCGGATAATTTTGTAATCATTTTGATTGAATCAGAGAAAAAAAAGATAAAATGCTATTATGTTGCGAAGATTCTTGATGATTCTCCTGAAGCTGAATATGACTACTCCGTTTCGTATTTAAAATTAAAAAGCAAATTTTATCACACATTTTGTGAGCCTTTAGAGCCAGATATTGCAATGGTTACAAAAAATGCAATGGTTATAAAATATATATTACCGAACCCCAAGGTAGCTCTTTTGAACTTCCCTTTTTGATTTTTAGATGCTTTTTCTTTTGAACTTTTCTTTTTTGTATTTTTTATATCAGTTTTCTATCGTAAGAACAACAATTGTAATTATTAAGACTGACTAGTATTAAGCTGACTGAGCAATTGATCTCTGAGAGCCTAAGATATTTGTCAAATTCTTTATAACAATAAATATTTTAAACACATTGTTAAAAACATTTAGGATTATTTAAGTTGATTACTTGGTAATATAAACAAGACGTTTTATTGGTTTACCTTTAGTTTTGTAGCATAAATAGTCCTAATTCACTGTAAAATAAATAGGATGGTTCACTGTGTACATATTGGTTCACTGTTGACCTAGACCTGGTTCAGTGTCCCACGCGGTGGACTCAGTGATTCATTTCCCATCTTTAAAAAAAACTTAAGTATATCCTATCCTGTTACGTTTGGGTCTAAAATTAATATGCAAAATTAAAGTGTGAGACGTCCTTTAGTAAAAATAAATCTTCATTATGTTAAGAAACAGTTGAACTGTGAATGTGTAACTTTTTCATGGTTCACTGTTGGACACCTCACCCTAAGCTAGGCCGGTGTTGTGCAAAGACTTCAGCGGTGCTGAAAGTCAGAATCATTAGAATCTGCCTCCTAATGTAGCCATACGTGGTGATCAGATCATATTAATTAATTTTCTTCGTTAAATTCCCACAGGTATGCAGCGTTGCAGCCACTTCATGAGTGCATGTTACTTCGCCACGAGCGTGCGTAAAAAGCGACGTCTGGTCGGTATACCATGCGACAATGCATGTCCTAAGGAACGAGGGCATTGGGGCATCAAGTTCGACAGAAAGTCTGTGGTGCTTGGTGACGAGGTTCCTGATTCGTAAGTTACTATTTAAACTTTTTTATAAGAGGACAGCTCCCGGTATCTGAAACGCCGATGTCAAGTCTCTCAACTACTTTTCCAGTCGTTTCACAGTATTTTACCTCTGAGTTTGCATCACTGTCTAAATCATAGTGATTTTTATTCTCGTCGTTACAATAAAGTTGCTATTGGGTTGCTGCTGACAGAGGTAAAATAAAAGGGCTGTAATATATTAATAAATCATCAAAACTCGTGTTAGCTGTTGTTATTGGTTGGCTAAAATAACAACGGCTAATCAAATCACTTAAAATAAGTATTGACAGCAAATCAATTTGCATTGCCTTTCAGAATTCAGGGGTCAATAAGACGTTATGTCTTCGTCTGCACGCTCTTATCAACATACTGCGCTCACCAAACTTATTTATGTGATCTTGCACCTATTGTCGGAAATATTGAAATGGATTGAATGACATATTTTTCTTGTTTGTATACAGGGCGCGAGGGATGTACTGCATCAGTTTCGACCACGACGATGATTGTCCATTCAACTGATTTGCTTAAGGTAATTAATTAATTCGTCTCCAAAGAGATGGTTCACAGTGAAGGGTTACTTTTAAATCGTACACAAATCCAAAGTAAAATGTTATGTTGTTATGTATATAGGTAATTTATTTTGTAATTAAGAAATAAAATTAAGTTTTGTTACTTTTCCCAATGGGTTTTATTTAAATTTCATACAATGAGTGGAGATGAAGATAATGCTGCAAGAGTTCTTCTGCGATGTAAGTAGGTATTATAAGTCAGTCATTTTATATGGTCCTTCGAGCCGGATAACGCCTTTCAGGAATTAGCTTATGAAAAGGTGATAAATGAAAGTAAACATACCTACTGCGAGAGTTACTCACTCAAAATTCCTTTGTTTTCAATAACCTTTATTCTCACTAGTTCGATTCATTAGTTCGATCGTCGAACTAGTGAGAATTTTTCTCTCATTAGTTCGACCGTCGAACTTATTTTAACCGAGAAACAAAACACAATCAAATAAAATTTAAAAAACTCTTATTTCGTTAAAAATACTTAACTTTTTTGCAAAAAAAAAGCAACCGATTTCCAAAAAAAAAAAAAAACACTACAAAGTGAAAAATTACTTTATTTTCGGAAGTAGGTGTCTTTGGATCTGTAGTTTAGGTTTTTGCAAAAAAGTCTTTTATTTTTCACTTTTTAGTGGGTCGTTTTGTAATTTATCTAAGTTCCAAAAGCCTAATGATAACTGCTCGTAACCTTTTTACAAAATATTGCTTTTCCCGATGCAGGGACGTTAATTGTTGAGGAGTTCTCCTGGTACTTCACCATCAGCTCCACTTCACCATATGCATTATGACGAGCTTATATTGCTTAGCAATCATTTTAAAGTAATCGAATCGTAACCCGTGAAATACTTATTATTGAGTTATTCCGGTGGCCATCTGTGGTCTTCATAATCAGTTCCACTTCACCAAATGGTACTTTCCGAGAGCAAATGCACAAATTACTATAAAACATACCCAAATCGCTACAGGTGTACCTATAATATTTGAAGAGTTCCCTCGATTTCTCCAGGATCCCATCATCAGATCCTAACCTGATGACAATGGGACCACCTGTGAAATATACCCTTTAAAACAAAAAAAAAAAGAATTTTCCAAATCGGTCCAGCTGTCTTCGAGTAATCAGGGAACACACATAAAAAAAATAAAGATTCCGACGAACTGAGAACCTCCTCCTTTCTTTGAAGTCGGTTAAACAGGGTTTATATTTGTATACATAATATGTTTGTAGATCTATACCACAACCTTCATCAAATACACATTTGAAAAAACGTTTTTCTGTTTTGCATATCTCAACAAGCTTAACCACAAACAAAACAAAACATTATACAGGATGGGCCAAATAGTGACGTCCAAAAGAAAAGTCTGAATTTCTTCTGCCCAGAGGTATTCGAAAATACCGCATGTATGTTCCGCGATTTTTGTAGTTTTCGAGTCATACAAGGTGGAACAGGACGATTGACATTCCTTTAAACCACGTAAAGAGAATCATGTTCTTAACCCGTATACAAAAAAAAACAATAAAATCCAATTAATACTTTAGCCACAGGAAATTTTATTATTCATTTTCTTATTTTTCAACATGATGTAGATCTGAGTCCGTAATAAGAGGTAAACATTATAAGGTTAAGAACCTGTGAAAAACATATGATTCTATTCTCTGCCTCTCAATATGCTTGAAAGACAGAGGTGTCATACGATTCCACTATGACGCGCCCCGCCCAGTCCCACAAAATCCTACAATTAGAAAGAAAAAGAAATATGCAAATTATGCATTAGTGGTACATAGACAATTGCAAGTGTGTGTGCGAGCGGAATTTTTTCGACAAAAAGTCTCGGACTCTCGATAATTAGGTGTCAGTGCCACAGGGGGGGTCAGCTTTCCTAGCGGCTAATGCCAACAGTGGCATGATTTGCAAGAACAAGATAGCGCTCTACAAAAGAAACCCAACCAGCTTCGCAAAGGGATGATCACGTATGAAACAATCCTCTCCGCATAAATCTGAGCACTGAGGTTGCCCCTGTTCCGAATGAGATCGGTTCTTCCACCGATCGAAATACGGGCCCAAACCAATAATGTTCCCCCTCCATATGAATGAACTTCCTGACAAAATTTCAAACGTTCTTAACGTCCAGAGGTCCTCCAAAATCGAGTACGTCTTGTATCCGGCCTCATACTGAAACGAGGTTCATCAGAAAAGCAAACACAACGGCAGTCTTCTTCCTCCCAATTTCTTTGTTCACGAGCCCATTGTAAACGGGCCCTACGATTGCGGGATGCTATAGGTGGAACTCTCAGCGGCCTTCGGGAACGCAGACCCACTTCACGTAAATAATTTTGGATGGTTCAGTCGCTTATCAGCAAGCCTGAAGAGCTGTGGAGCCTCGTAGCCAACATAATGGCGGTCATGGTACGATTTCGTCAAGCAGTATTTTGGATGTATAAGTACCGGTATGTATAAGTACCGGTCCTGTCTGTGAGTGGTGATGCGAGATCGTCCTCCATGGCGCTCGGCCATGCTGCCCATGACACGATAGCGTGTCCAGAGGCAACCTATGACGCTCTGTGTAGTGCCAAGAGTGACAGTCACAGTACGTTGCCTGGAACCAGTTTGCAACATTTCGACGGCTTTCATCATTTCTTCTCATGTCAAATGTTGTATTCGCTTTATATAGATGCAATTTTTTCAGTTCCGATGCAGAAATTGTAATGGTTTTGTAAAAACGCTATTACACACTTTTATAGGAATCCTGATTGACAGTTGATTTTCTATTTTTAATCAAAATTTAAAGAAAATTCTTTATTCAAATAGTGAAAGTCACTAAAAAGAATCAATAATGACTTAATGACCCAATAATTGCCCAATAAAGATAAAATAATAATCTTCAATTGCGGCGATACTCTAAAACGTATTTGATCCCTAGACACTTGATGTGTGTCTTTTAGAGTTTTCTGCTGGTGGAGCTTCAAAAATTAATATATTTTTTTGTAGTGGGTATTTTTAAAATTTTTCTGAGATATAGTTGTGTTGAATGTTCCATACGTAAAATAATAAACTTCCTTCAATATCTGCAAGTTACTCAAAAAATATCGATAGCAGGGATTTAAGTTTTTAGTGGGATAGACTCAAATTTTAAATAATTCTGAAACTACAAAAAATCGCGGAAAATACATGGGGTATATTTGAATACCCCATGTATTCTGAATTCCCCATACCCAGATGGGGAATTCAGATTTTTCTTTTGGACGTCACTATTTGGACCATCCCGTATGTGTAATTGTCTTATTTTGAGGGTAGATGTTTCGCAAAATTGATGTAATTACGCTGTCCATGCCGTGCACATATTATAAGCATTTTTTTTGTTTCTGGTTATGCTTGTTGAGATATGCAAAACAGGAAAATACTTTTTCAATTATGTATTTGATCAAGGATGTGGTACAGATGTACAAACATATTATATGTACAAAAAATGTAAACCTGCTATCACGAAAGAAGCATTTTTAAATTTATTTTATTGTTTTTTATTTCTCGATTAAAATAAGTTCGATGGTGAACAAATGAGAAAAAAAAATCTCAGTAGTTCGACGGTTGAACTAATGAGAAAAAAAATTCTCACTAGTTCGACGATCGAACTAAAGAATTGAACTAGTGAGAATAAAGGTCAAAATTGGGTTTGAATACGAGTTCATTTGTTTAGTTTATTATCCTTTTTCAATGGAGACATCACAACTTGAATGTTAGCGCAGGAGAAATTGCAAGCATCATTGTAGAACAGTGACTTGAATGTCCAATTGCCAAATACAAATGTACCACCAAAATAAGACAGCGCTATCCCCAAAATGTCGACGTTGAATCTGTAGTGTCCCTGAAAAAAGTGCCATAAGTTTAAAGTCACCTCGCTTATTCTACGCCTTCATCGTCACGATAACGCGAACTTAGACTTAGTGCGCTCTCTGTTGTACAGCGAGACGTCGAGCGGTGTGCGAGAGAGAGCGCTAGAGCGCTAGTTCGCGTTATCGCGACAGTGTAGCCGTAGCTACTGAAGGTGGGTTTGTGCAGTTTAGTAAATATTTCTTAGCTATCTGTCAGTAAGGTAACGACACAATCTTTCAATCCATATTGCAATTCTACGGCTACACTGTCGCGTTATCGCGAACTTACACTTCGCGCTGTCTCTGTTGTACAGCGAGACGTCGACCGGTGTGCGAGTGAGAGCGCGCGAAGTGTAGTTCGTACTAGCACGACAGTGTAGCCGTAAGGTAAAACCGGATACGATATCGTTACCTCAGTGTAATGTTATAATTTGTTCATTCTACAGGATACGTTTAAAAGGAGTGCGGATATTTTAGCAGGTAATCAGGTGCATAAAACTGAAAACTTTCCCCAAGGAACATAAGTCGAAATCTAAAAAATAAAATTCAACTTCTCATACAAACATAAGTCACGTGACCAGCCACTTTGTATGAAAAGTCGATTTTCAATTTTAAGATTTCGACCTATGTTCCTTGGGGAAAGTTGTCCAGTTTTATGCACCTGATTACCTCCTGAAATATTCGTACTCCTTTTAAAATTATCCTGTATACATCATAATTATGCTTGAAAGGAAGAATTATTGGTGGCTGTGCCCGTCATTATCTCAGGCGAACGACGTTCATTGTTGGATATAGCTGTCCCCCAAGTATGGCTGCTTGTATTTAAAGATACAGGTTCTCAGTGCGGACAAGTTGGAACGGATCGGTACCGATCGGTGCGGGTAAGGCGCGGACACTTTTGTGTCTTGTGTCGGATACAAGCTACCAATGAATATTTGATTTCTATATAACTAGTATGAAATCAGCCACTCCCTGCGCAGACGTGAACATTTTTTTAGTCCAGTGGCTTCCACTTACCTACAACATACTCGTTGCTGATCAAAGAGTGTTCGGTGTCGGTAACTGGAAACTAAAAGTCGTCAGTTGAAGACACAAACAACGTTAATAAATTTCCTAACAATTGTACTGAGCTGCGCAAACGGATGATTTGCAATCGGTGTCCGTATCCTGTGTGCGATACAAACCACGCACACCGAGCGGGTGGCGCAGAGGCGCGAGCGGGGCGAGCCGAAAACAATCTCACCACAACGAACAAGCTACAGGACACAGCAACTACGGTTTCCTGTGATAATGTGCCGTGCTGGTAACAAAAAATGTCACGTTTGCCCAGCCCCTCAAATAGGTCCACACTTTCTGTATGCGCTCGCGCATACCACCGACTACACTCGCACTAGCACTCGTGGGTTAATCTGTATCTGTCAGTACCGACTTGTACCTACAAATCAGGACCGGAAAACCTGTATCTTTATGCAAGCACCCTATCGCCACAGTGACCTGTCCTGCGCTGCCCACATCCAGCGGTGACTCACAAACTACACCGAGTCGTCGGTCCACGCTGTGCTTTCCGTTTGCCTTCTCCGTTGCCGTTTCGAATGCTATTCTCGTTATGTTAATTAGGCACAGGCATTAAACATTTACTTACTTTTATAATGAAGCAGTCTTTTGTAACGTTCATGAGCGAGCTGAACAAGGGCCTCAAGAACAGGTGATCACACGGTTTCTTCACCTGCAGTCTCAGAATATCCTTTCCGTTTGTCGTGGCGACGATTTTACCCTGAAATGGTTATTTTAGTAACAGATTTTGTTGATGGATTGGCAACAGGGTTAAAGCGAGTTTTCTGTTATGCTCAATTAAAAACTTCCTACGCCTTACCTTTGTTGGTGATACATTCTTAAAAACCGTCGTCATAATTTAAAGTAGAGGAGTTGGTAATAGCAGCTGTTGAACTCGCGCAATCTTTTTGTTTCGGCCCTTTGCATATGTTGAACCGTGTTATTGTTAAATTGAACGCTCCCTGGAAAGTAATATGAATATCTATACAAATAAATAAAATTGAAGTGTCTGTTTGTAATGTCAAAATAACAACTTTTTACTAAATGCATCAGAAAGTATAACCGGTACTTATAACAAAACAGCAATTTTTAACATTTTTGTCTGTCTGTTTGTTTCGGCTAATCTTCGAAACGGCTAGACCGATTTTGACGGCACTTTCACTGGCAGATAGCTGATATTACGGCGGGTAACTTAGGGTACTTTTATTAAAAAAAAATAATTAGGGTTCCGCGCAAAAAAACTAATACCCATGAAATTGTGAACAAAATCCGATTCAAGCAGGGAAGTATTGACATCCATGCGGGCGAAACCGCAGGCAACAGCTAGTTGTAAATAATTTCAGTGAATAGGTATCATAATAATTATGAACCAGTAAACACTAACTTCAGAAAATGGTCTTTATTAGGAAAAGGACCAATGTAGGTCTTATGAAAGGTGAAGGATATTTATTGACTCACATAATCCTTTTCTGCATTTGGTTCTACGTTGACAGTGTAAACTGTGATCAGCATAAGAAATGTTAGAAACATATTCGATTGCAAGTAAGCTGCACGTTTGATAGGAATGTAAATGCTATCACGAAGATAGCTGAGTAAATGTTTAGATTTTGGGATTATTAAATAACAGGTAGTTACTGGCCAATGAAATGGTTCGGTGAACAGTGAAATTCCTTTATGATTACTGTAGGTCATTGGAAACTGAGCACTTAATTTCGTTCGCTGTAAATAATTATGAATATTTATAAATAGGGCTGTCAGCAGAAATAAATGATAGTAATGGTTACTGATCGTACAGATAATTAATGAGATAAGAGGGATATTATTATGGTCGCTATTAGGACGTTTCCGGGGGTCGCTATTAGGACGTTTCCAGGGGGGGGGCTTGTGGCTAAGAAATAACAGCCGCACGGGTCGATCGATCAGGTTAAGCTACGCTTGCCGCGGTTGTTCCGTGGATGGGTGACCATCTTTACATATCAAGACCCCTTCGTGCCTCGGAAAGCACGTTAACCCGTTGGTCCCGGCTGTCTTTTGTGTATCTTTGACAGTCGTTACGGGTCGTCAGAAACCCGAAAGTCTGACAACCAGTCTTACCAAGGGGTATCGTATTACCCAGTAACTGGGTTGTGGAGGTCAGATAGGCAGTCGCTCCATGTAAAATACTGGTATTCAGCTGCATCCGGTTAGACTGGAAGCCGACCCCAATATAGTTGGGAAAAGGCTAGGCAAATGATGATTAGGACACCCACATTTCGCCAGTTATGTTTTAAGTCCCATGCAATAGGAGGCGAGCCTATTGCCATCTACCGCGCACAAATCCAGACTCCGGGCTACTACTGAGAAATTCCAGATAGAAAAACGCAATAAACACTGCCCGACCTGGGAATCGAACCCAAGATCTCATGCTCAGCGGTAGCACTTGCGACCACTAGACCAACGAGGCAGTCACGAATTTACGTCAGAATAGGTACTTAAGTCCTAATAAGTCCTCCAACTCTTTGTATCTAGTTCATCCCAGCTACCCTTTTTGAAGTCTCGAAGATTTAGGTCAGCTGCAACGGTTGTCGGTCTTCCATAGACATAACTAAGTATAGAAATAGGTAGGTATCAGGTGCACCTATGATTGCTGCATAAAAGCTCCTGCAAACAGGCGCGACACGTGACGCGAATCGCGCGCGACACAAAGGCACCGCTCGTCGCGCGACAAGTGGTGCCTTTTTGTTGTGTCGCGTGTCACGCTTCATGGCCCCGGTAATAAAAATTACAATAAAGAGAAAAATGCGGCGGTGAGGAAATAGTCCATAGGCCAGCTGAAACGGGCAAGTATAAAAGAGGGACAGTTTTTCCGATGAACACAGTCAGTTCCAGACCGTAAGAGCAACAAGGTGAACAAGAAAGAACATTCAGCCCCAGAAAATCACTTCCTCACCGTCGTTTGCCTCCGAAAAATAATATTACTACGTGTTTTATTTACGGCGTTTGGGCGATCCTGAACAGTTTTTATGTCTACATTTAAATGAAAGCGACCCTGAAAACAAAAACATATTAAAAGGTATGGTCATGTGCTGCACATCATGTAAAAGAGATTCTTACTACTTAAAGATATAGTTTGCCGACGTTTCCCGTAAGCTGGCCTTATGAGAGAAGATCTTGGATAGTTCATAAGGTCCATAGAGAGGGTGAACACACTGGCGCTTCTACCTGACAATCTTGGCGTGTGTTTTGTTCTCCGAAGTCACCCAAATGGGATTTAAACACATCAAAGGCATTGGTACTTAAACCATTCGGGTGGATAATCGTCTAGAAACCAGAACCATCGGTATTTAGAAGAGATAGCTGGGCCTACGCTGCGCAGACTTTCGCGTTACTGAGAATCAGAATCATGCAAATCATAGAATCTGCCTCTTAATATAGCCATTTTGGCAGTTATTGTACACCATAGAATGCTTTTTTAAGCCAGTATCTGGCAGTCATATTAATTTGTTATCCTTCGTTTAATTCCCACAGATATAGCCCGCTACAGCCACTTCATGAGTTCATGTTACTTCGCCGCGAGCGTGCGTAAAAAGCGATGTCTGGTCGATATACCATGCGACAGTACATGTCCTAAGGAACTAGAGCATTGGGGCATCAAGTTCGACAGAAAAGCTGTGGTGCTTGAAGCTTGTGGTGTGGTGTTTAGAAGAGGATAGCTCCCGATTCCTAAAAGGCCGTAGTCAAGTCTCTGAACAGTCTGTTAATTTAATGTCACATCTCTGTTAGCTGTTGTGATTATAATACCAGTCTATTATTATTCCACTGCAGGGCAAAGGCTTTTTCTCATACAAAGAAGGCACGAGCATGGTGATCAATGCTCGTGGTATAGATCATCACGCTTGCTTAAGATGGGTTGCCGATTTTAGACTTATTAACTATAATCATAATCATAATCATAATCATAAACTATAAATCCAGGTTTCCTCACGATGTTTTTCCTTCACTGATATCAGTAATGTCCAAGATAAACTCAGAAAGCAAGTACTATGAATTGAAAAAGACACATTGTGCAGCATAACTCTGCATGTCAAAACTTTTTGGTTTATTTATATTTATTTAATACTTCATGCACAGAAAAGTATAGAGGCGGACTTAATGCCATAGGCATTTTCTACCAGTCAACCTTTGGGTGATGGAGAGACAAACAGTGGTAGGTGCAATTATGAGAAATTGTGGGATACATATTTATTTAAATATAAAGATACACATATACCTATTACAAACTATAAATATAATAATATATACCTAATTATATATAAATAAGTGCAAATAAATATATACATAAATACACGAATATACTAAAACAAATAAGACAAACAATGGGAAAAGTTAACGTTGTGATGATACTGCCAGCTTCTTACGAATGTGCTCGCGAACTTTTATTTTAAAGGATAATCGGTTGGTTGCCATCCTGATTTCCAGGGGGAGCGCATTCCACAGAGAGATAGACTGAACGAAGAAGGAAGAGTGAATAAAGTCTGTGCGATGAGAGGGACATTGAAGAAGGCGATTATTTTGATGAACGTAGATTTTTATCGTGGTTGGCACAAATGCACTGAAAGTGGGGGGCAAGATAATTAGGGGAAGTGGGAGAGTCAAGAAATGAAAACAAGATGGTCAGCGCCCTTTGCACTCTGCGCTGGCGTATAGGCAACCACTTAAGAAACGACCGATGCGCAGAGACATGATCATATTTACGCAGATTGAAAACGAATCGAATGCAGTAATTGAGAAGACGGTCAAGTTTCTCGAGGAGATCTGCATTCAGGTCATAGTAGCACACATCACCATATTCGAATTTTTTAATGTCAACCTTTTTTCCGTTTATCATTGATTCTGGTCGATATTTTTTTTATCATTACGTGATTCGATTTTTTCTGACAGATGGGTCCTCATTTTTTTCAGTATGGTTCCTCAGTTGCAGAAAGTTGATAATGATAAATGATTTTATTTCTGTAAGTAGGTTTATACAAACACTTTTACAAGTCAAACATTTTTTTTAAACTAGACGAGGCCGGCGTTTCCTATCTGACTACTCTGAGAAGAAAGGCCGAAACAAACTCAGAGGTCACAGTCTCTTTTAAAGTCCAGACATAATCTTGGTCAGATCATGTGAAGGCCATGTAGGTTGGTGTCTGAAATGGTCTTTTTAGGAAAGAACCACACAGATTGAGTGGACCTGTCCAGTCAGTGCCAGCATCTGTCAGTAATCGTACAGCTCAACTTAAAAGTTAAGGAACTCAACGATTCGACGAACAATACCAAAGAAAGGACATTTGGGTAGGCCGCATAATTTACTCAAACTGGCAGACTATGATTAAAGCTGAGAGAGAAAAAAAAAACAAGGACCTACAATTCTACATGATCTTCACATTCACAGTAATTAAAATAATATAACATTTTACGAAGTAAATATTCATGTCATTGTATATATAAAATTCATCAATGTCAATGTGTAAATAAGAAGAAAAATAAAAAAAGTTAGCAAAAAGAAAAGAACAAAAAAAAATCAGTATGATTAAAAAAAATAATAATTGGAGCAGCTTTTGTCTTCAATGTAATCTTTAACGGTATAAAAGGCTTTCTGGCACAACTTACGTTTAATAAATGATTTGAATTTATTAAGGCTCAGATCTTGAACGTGGCTTGGAAGTTTATTATAAAAACGTATACCTATATTGACTTCTGAACGAGCCACCTATTTTCTTGAGCCTTGTTGTAGGTACAACAAATTTGTGTTTGTTCCTAGTGTTCATATTATGGATATTACTGTATTTTTAAACAATTTTGTATTTTTATGGGCATATAAAAGATTTTCAAAAATATATTGAGAAGGCACATTCATTATATTAATCTCCTTAAATTTCTCTCTGAGAGAGTGTCTTGGACTTAATTTATAAATTGATCGAACAGCTCTTTTCTGCAAAACAAAGATAGTCTGAATATCGGCGGCATTTCCCCACAATGATCTGTTGATACTGACCCAGTTAGTTGAAAATTTACGTGTAATTTGTGTAATCGTATTTAATACGATTTTCATGGTTATATCAATCTGCCTAGCCTTTTCCTAACTATGTTGGGGTCGGCTTCCAGTCTAACCGGATGCAGCTGAATACCAATATTTTACATGGAGCGACTGCCTATCTGACCTCCACAACCCAGTAACTGGGTAATACGATACCCCTTGGTAAGACTGATTGTCAGACTTTCGGGCTTCTGACGATCCGTAACGACTATCAAAGATCTACGAATGACAGCCGGCACCAACGGCTTAACGTGCTTTCTGAGGCACGGAGGAGTCTCGGTATGTAAAGATGGTCACCCATCCACGGACAACCCCGGCAAGCGTAGCTTAACCTGATGGTTAAGCTACGCTTGCCGGGTTATATAAATAATTAAAATAAATAAATAAATATTTATTTGTACCCTTAGAAGAAAAAAAAACATGCATAAGTACAAAAGGAATCAAATGTTGTACAACAGAGTCACATTAAAGGGCGAACGATGCCTCCTAAACTAGGCCAAATGCCTGTGTTTTAGGAGCCAGTGTTCCTCCAGATATAATGACATAAAAGTATTGAGTGACATGCAAGTAGGTGAATTAAACAAACAATAGCTAAATCTAAATACATTATTAGTTCTATTAGGAGATAATTGTAATAAGATTCTCGGTTTCCTCATACGTTAAACAATAAAAATAGCAAGCTGCTATCCTCATCGCTTGTCTTCTACTTTTGGTATGTATTCCTGTTATGTTGTTGCCGTAGTAGGATTATGGTCTTTTTTACCTTCTGTGTCAATATTCGCTATTTATTGTCATAGGAACGTTTCTTTCAAGTTTGAATCCCATACTTCCATGGTTTGAGTCGGGAAGTTTCGTCTTAATTAACCTGGTACGTATCTTTTAATCGTTTTCCTCAATCGTAAGATCAGTTTGATCACTCTGGATTAACCCTAATTCATTTTGTCTTAGGATCAATCAGTTTAAAACAGGCCGTCTTTCGGCCTCCAGGTTCTGGCCCAAATAAACGCTTGACATCGACGGTCAACGCGGAGTAATTGGCCGCATCCAGCCGCGAAGGCCACACGACCACGTGGACCACTCTGCCAGCGCAGCGCCTCCTGCTGTCTGCGACACCTCGCCGGACGTAATTACGTCGGACAACGATTTTTTTACGATATTTTTTATATACTAGCTAAGTAACGTAGTTATTTTAACTCTCTGCAAACTTTTAATTCGTTGACAATTTTATTTAAAATTTTCAAATTTTCAAAATTAACTGTGAAGTGATGAAAAAGTCTTTTCCTTTTTTTTCTTTTCGCTACAAAATGGCGCCCGAACAAAAGTAAGTAATTTTGATGGTTACTTAATACATTTTTTTTCTGTTGTTTTGTGTCTGATGTTCTTCGAGCAAATACATATAATCCCTATTTTTTCCTTTTGTCCTTTTTCCAGTGTCTTGGATGGAACAGAATATACATACAGGACAATGTTACGATTGATGATCACCTTATAATGTTGAATGTTGTGTGTATAATGTTTAATGTGCTGATTGTACTTTAATTCCATAATAATACTAAATTCTTTCATTTCATCCAAACAACTTCTGATCCTCTTTGAGGGCGTGGGTTCGAATCCCACTTCTGATAACGGAGGAAGAACCTCCATAGTATTTTTAAAAAGTGTGACGTCAGCATAGCTGACGTCACTGATGTCGTCTTCATGGTGATCACTCATCTTCGATTTTCAAAAGAAAACTTCAGGACTTGTTTGATAGCTTCGTTTATTCAACTGACAGCGTGGCGACGTCCCAGAGAGGTCTGCACTGTCCAGCGGCTCGAACAAGAATGAATCTAGCGCCGTTTTTTTTTTGTTTTTGGGGAATGGCATCTCGCAGTTCAACCTATAGGAGGTTGTCGACTGCTTAACCGGGCTTTCCTGTGCATGCCTCATTAATTTAAGGCCTCCAGCCAGGCTTAAAAACTAAGACTAAAAACTAAGTGACTACACGCTAAGGGCACCCCCTGTGGGGTACGGACCTCGGCTTAGGGCGTCGCTGAGAGAGGACAGCAATGGGACATGCTGGATCGGATTATTGAATCTAGCGCCCACAGTGCGGCCGTATTTATAGGGATCGTCGCACTTACACATTTTTAGGTTAAGTATTGAGCTACGTAAATTACAATTATTCTGTTAATGTTTTAAGTATTAACATGTTAAACGTTAATTTTACATCTTAATAATCAATTAATGGTTTGAGAAACAATCAAATTATGAAACTTAGTTATTTCAATTAGTTTAAAAGACGAATTATTGTAGTTGCGCCGATATATATATTAATCCTGAGTTTTATTTTATGCCTGTATTTGTAGTTCCCTGTAGAGTATGTTTGGTGTGTGAATGTTTAGGCGTCGTGTTTCAAAGGTAAGCTTTATTATGCGGCTGTTTGCTCGGTTTCGTCTTTTTTGGAATATATTAGCCCATAGTGTCACTTTTCACGCTTTGTTTTTCTAATAGGTTCCTATCTTTCTTTGACTCCTAGCGCAACCGTTTTGCTTGCCGATTGCGTGTCTTTCTATTCATCCACCAGCCATATTACTCGCTAACTAACTCTTTCCAACTACTTGTAAACATACTCGTGGATTGTTTTATTCTGTTTTGGTTTTTCTCATGATTTAATATGGCAGATGGAGGTATTCAATGTGTGAGACACTGATGTGGAAGTCTATTATTTGCAGGCCTCTACCTATTTCATTCAGGGTTTCTCCGCATTTAATTTTGTTCAATTCTTCCCTTCCAATTTTTCCTAGGAACTTTATTATATAATACTTTCTAATTCTTTGCCTTTGACACAAAAGCACAAAACATTTTTTTCAACAAAAGCACAGACAACATGATCATACAGCCTAAAACATTTTTTCGCTTCTATTTTCATCTTGTTTCCCTACTATTCGTATTAAATTATCCCTTTATCTAATTAAACAATAATATTTGACATATTTTCATACATTTTGGTTTTGTTAAACATTAACTCAAAAAATGTAGCTCTGAAGATTTTTATTTCACTAATTCCCTTTTTGAGCTTTTATTTTTCATAGATGTTTATTCTTATATCCCTACAATATTGATTAAACTATCCCTTTTTCATATTAAACTGTTTGTACTATTTACAAACAATAAAATTCCTTCTTCTTTTCCGTCCCGCGTACACTAATGACAGGTGGTATAAAAAGGTTTATTTTGGTGTTCGCAATACACCTCAAATGTCCCCGCATACGCCATTCAGAATGGCGTTCTCTTAAGACGCATGCCAATTACTAGTCCTCTTACCCCTAATCCATGGCGTGTGGTCTTACCCGCCGAGAAGGTTCCACTCGCGATTTGGGAAATTCACAATAACTTTCTATACATCCTGGCGTCACAAAATCCTACCTTAAGATCATGGAGATTTTTTATTGGCCAAACATGTTTCGTCATGTTTCTGAAACTTTGAGGCAATGTGAGGTATGCAAGTCACATAAAATCGCAAACACTCAACCACGAGGCCAAATGATTTGTCCGAAAGATGTTTCATTGCCCCTACAGGTAATTTCTAACGATGTCATTGGACCTTTGCCTGTTGCTTACTATGGTTTTAAGTATATTCTGTCCATGGTAGACGTTTTCTCCAAACATGTCTGGTTATTTCCCCTTCAGAAGGTGGACGCTGGTTCTGTTATTAGAGTTCTGGAATCTGAAATTTAAATATTCATTTTTTTTTACTTTTTATATTAAATTGCAATGTTTTCCTATTTTTTTATTAAAAAGAACAAAATTAAACGTGAAGTGGAGAAAAAGTCTTTTCCTTTTTTTCTTTTCGCTACAATTGGTATTGCGTAACCTACTTTCTACCACAATCCGAAGTATTTTGAAAGAAATTCCTAATCCGTTGCTTCATATGTTTGAAAAATTCGTTTGCTCGTCAACGTAAATGACGCAATGAATGTTGTTGAACTGTAAAAATGAAAGGCATTGCCATTGTAAGTGTATTACGCAATCACCCCGCAGGTTCCTGAAAAAAAGTCAAGTCTATGAATAGATAGATTATCTTATGTTAAATCTAATGCTACCTGTTTTGTTGGCTAAAAAACAACATCCAATGTACAACTAAGAAATAAGTTTTGACAGCAAATTAATTTGCATTGCCTTTTAGAATTCAGGGGTAAGTCAGACCTTTTCTCTCCATCTGCACAGTGCATGCAGACTCATAATAACATACGTATACTGTGTTCACCAATCATGTGCACTTAATGAAACTTAATTCTGGAATGGATTGAATGATATATTTTTCTTGTTTGTTTCCAGGGCGCGCGAGATGTACTGCATCAGTTTCAACTATAACAAATATTGTCCATTCAACTGATTTGCTTAAGGTAATTAAATAATTCGTCTCCAAAGAGATGGTTCACAGTGAATGAGTGAAGGGTTACTTTTAAATCGTACACAAATCCAAAGTAAAATGTTATGTTTTTAAGTAATTTATTTGTTGTTAGGTAATTTATTTTGTGATTCTGATAAATAAACTATTTAAGCATATATTGGTACCTCCCTTGACGCATATCTTTCGAGTCTGTCTTTCCAAAGGAATTTTCCCCAAATGTCTAAAAAAGGCAATTGTTATCCCTATATACAGGGTGTCCGGTAATTAATGGATAACCTTGCGATAGCATATAATAGAACCTATGGCCGTTCTAAAAAAAATACAAAAAAAATGTATATCCCAAGTAGTAAGTACCCAAGATACAATTTTTTTAGAAAAAAATTCTGTGTAATTTCTAGTCACATTATTTATTGCCTCTCTGTCGGCGGCATAGTCAACGTACAATATTATAACAACAGATAACCGATGGAATTAATTCATTTGTGGTTGTGGTGATGAAAAATGTAAAAAAAGTTAGTATTCTTTTTCAAAAAAATCTTAGTTATTACTTGGGATATATTTTTTTAGTATTTTTTTTAGAACAGCTATAAGGTCTGTTATATGCGATTTCAAGGTTATCCATTCTTTACCGGACACCCTGTATAAATCTGGAGACAAGGACTTGGTTAATAACTATAGGCCAATATCATTCCTCCCCTCAATCTCGAAAATACTCGAGAAAATCATAAACAATAGGCTGGTTAACTACCTAGAAAAAAACAACCTCTTGTCACCTGCGCAATTTGGCTTCAGAGCCAAATTATCCACAGCTGATGCGGTGCATAGCCTGACCGATTATGTCTCAGAAGAGCTAGACAAAAGGAACCAGGTCCTGAGAGTCTTCCTTGATTTAGCGAAAGCCTTTGACACCGTTTCTGTTTCTGTGCTACTTAAAAAATTAGAGGCCATAGGAATAAGGGGAACGACGCTGACATTACCTACTGACTACTTAGATGACCGATCCCAATGTGTTCAGATTGACGAGTTTACGAGCGATGAGCAGAAAAATACTGGATTTGGTGTCCCCCAGGGGAGTATTTTGGGCCCCACCCTATTCCTGGTTTATATTAACGACTTGTGTAACCTTAATATCAAGCACGGCAAAATCATATCATATGCTGATGACACGGCACTAATTTTTTCAGCTAAATATAGTAGCGAATTATATAAAAGCGCTCAAATCGGTTTTAATACTATCACTGATTGGCTCCAAAGCAACTTACTAACATTAAATGCTGACAAGACCAAATATATGCATTTCTCCATGCGCAACTCGCAACTTAACACTACTAACTTCAATATATGTGCTCATCAATGTGCTAACCTGTCAGTTAACGATTGCAATTGTCCTCATATCCTTAAAACCTGTACTATCAAATACCTCGGGGTTATAATTGACGACACTCTCTCTTTTCGGCATCATATTGAAAGTCTGGTTAAAAGAGTGTGCAAATTAATATACGTATTTAAAAAAAATACGAAATTTTGCAGATCCTAAATTAATCACACAGGTTTATTTCGCCCTTTGTCAATCTGTAATTAATTACTGTATCACCTCATGGGGTGGCGCATTAAAAATAATCTTGCTTCCTCTTGAAAGAGCCCAAAGAGCAATTTTAAAGGTATCACACTTCCATCCCTTTTTCTTTCCCACAGATCAGCTATATAAATCCTGCAACGTGCTGAATGTGCGTCAGCTTTTCATTACTCGTTTAATATTAAAACAGCACACCATGCTCACGTACAATGCTGACAATACTAACAAGAGACGGAATGATGTAGTATGCATTTCTAATGTTACCTCCAAACATGCCTTTGTGGAAAGATTCTTTTTATTCTTAGGTCCATTTCTGTACAATAGATTAAATAGAAAACTAAGTATATATAAGCTAAATTATTTTAGCTGTAAAAAATCTGTAATTAGGTACCTTTTTACAACCTCTGTCTTATGAACAGACAGAGGATCTACTTGTTGTTTGCAAGTAAACTGCAAGCACGCTGTTTTTGTTAATGTATGTTTTAATTTTAGTACTTTACTATTCACTTGATGTTAATTTATTTGTTTTTAAGTAGGTATTAATGCACCTTGTAGCCTGAAACACAGGTTCAACCTAGTTCAGGCAAAAAGGAACTGTGCTCTATTATAACTGTTCGATATATATTTTTTTGTAAATGTGCCCCTTTTTATAAATAAACGATTATTATTATTTTTCTATACTGTAAAATAATTCCTTCAGTTTAAAGGTAAATGATTTAATTGTAATTAAAAATTTGCATGTCATTATGTTATGATTAAGTATGTTAAGCTTCTATTATACTACCGTTTAAGAACTATTGTAACCATATTTATCTGCAAATATATCTTTGATTATGAAATTTATTTATTTATTTATTTTATTCAGAAAACCAACAGCGATACTTATGAAATAGTACAGAAAATATAAGTCAGTTTTGTAAGGCTAATAATAGGTTTCCCTGATTAACATAATGTGTGTAAACCATGCGAACGGACTTCAGACAGTATGTATATAATAAATTTAAATTTAAAGATTGTAAGTTAGATTAAATATACACGTAAAGATCTGCTAATTAATTAATTGATCGTAATGAATGCTTGTTGATGATGATGAACAGAGCGTAGTTGCAGTTTGCGTTACTTGCTATTCGTTTTTCAAAATGATATTTTTAACCTGAGCTTTAAAACTAGGTTTTGTACAATTAAATAAGTCAACCTGAGAGAAATAAGCGTTGTAGGTTCGAGCAATGCGAGTTAATACACAATTTTTAGCGTAGTTAGTTCCATGCCGAGGCACATGTAACAATGGTGTATGACGAGTGCGTCGCAGGGGAGCGCTAAATTTGATCTGCGCAACCAAATCCGGGCAGTCCAGCCTACCATTAAGAATGTCGTAAAGTAAACTCATATCCAACACTTTACGTCGTTCATCAAGTGTAAGCAGACCATATTCGCGACAGCCATTTTCATAGGTCATCGGCGGTTGGCGGAGGCGATAGTTGAGGTGGTTCATAAATTTTCTTTGTATCCGTTCTATTTGATTTTTGTATAAAATAAATATATTTTATACAAAAATCAAATAGGGGTGACCAGATTGTACATGCATATTCGAGGACGCTGCGAACATACGCAAAATACACAGATTTAATGGCTTCAATGTTTTTAAATTCCTTGCAGGATCTAAGAACGAATCCTAAATTTTTGTAAGCTCTGGTAGTAACAAGGTCAAATAAAGATAAGTTTTATTACTTTCGCCAATGGATTTTGCATTTCATACAATAAGCGGAGATGTAGATAATGCTGCAAGAGTTCTTCTGCGATGTAAGTAGATACTGTAAGTCGGTAATTTTATATGGTCCTTCGCGCCGGATAAGGCCCTTCGGAAATTAGTTTATGAAAAGGTGATACATTAAATTATGTGATTGAAAACGTAATATACCTACTATGAGCGAGAGTTACTTACTGAAAATTGGGTTTGAATATGAATTTATTTTTTAATTAATTATTCTTTTTCGATGGAGACACCAAAACTTTAATGTTAATGCAAGAGAAATTACAAGCATCATTGTAGAACCGTGACTTGAATGTCCAATTGCCAAATACAAATGTACCACCAAAGAAGACTGTGCTATCTCCAAGTGTCCCTGAAAAAAATGCCATATGGTTAAAGTCATCTCGCTTACTGAAGGTGGGTTTGTGTGGTGTAGTAAATATTTCTGAGCTAACTGTCAGTAAAGTAATGGCACAGTTTTGCAATCCATATTGTAAAACTGCGGTTACGGTATCAGTAAAGCAGGTACATACCACTAGCTATAAGTTAAGTTTAGAAATGTACATCAATTTGCTTTTTGTCTCTTCCTGTCGTCGTTTTATGTTGTTACTAGCTGTTGCCCCGCGACTTCGTTCGCGTGAAAGGCGAAAGATACAAAATATACTAATATCGCAGCCACATTTTAATAAAACTCTCTCGTCCCCAGACACGCTGCGTTGCACCCGCCCGCCCTCGTTATCAGGGAGTTGTTCCAGAATATTCCACAACTTTCGAGAGTGTTCTGGAATATTCCACAATGATTTGGGATGTTCCCGAACATTCCAGAATGTTGTGGAATGCTCTCGAATACTCTCGAATTTTGGACTGTTCTAGAAGTTTCTAGAGGGCGAAACTTCCTGCCCTTATATCTTCAAAAGCATGCCCTTCTGGTAAAAACGGGAACCTTCTTCATGGATAAGAGATAGAGGGCTACCACAATATATAACTTCCTTGATCGTACCGGGACTCATTTCTGAGTTTTAGCGGCGAGCACATTATACACTTTCGGAAGTCGTAAGATACACAATATACTAAAATAACAGCCACATTTTAATAAAACCCCCTCGTCTCCCGACCCGTCGCATTAATAAATAATAAATATCTTGGGACAACTCACAAACGGCCATCTGGTCCCAAGTTAAGCAGAGCTTGTGTTATGGTAACCAGACAACTGATATACATACTTATATAATTTATAAATACATACATATTATAGATAAATTACACCCAGACACAGAACAAACAATATGCTCATCACACAAAGTTTGTCCTGGGTGGGAATCGAACCCACGACCTCCAGCTTTGCAGTCAGGGTCACTAACCACTAGACCAACAGGCCTGCCTAGCATATTACTTACCACTCCCGCACTATTACTTCGTTTTCGCTTAGCGTTCTTTCTGATTTTTTTATTTTTGCTCGGTTCCTAAGGGTCGTAGCGTGATGTTAAATAGCATATAACCGTCCTCAATAATTGGGCTACCAAATGGAAAAAGAATTTTACAAATCCTTTTTGTTCACAATTTAATGGGTTTTAATTTTTTTGCGCAGAACCCTAATTACTTTTCTAAAATAAAAGTAGCCTTAGTTACTCCCCGTAACATTAGGTATCTGCCAGTGAAAGTCGCGTCAAAATCGGTCCAGCCGTTTCGGAGATTAGCCGTGCGCGTCCTAGCATCGCTAGCGTGACTGTCGAAAACTATCCTATATTTTAAGTTGGACCACATTACACATAGTGACCAAATTTCATCAAAATCGGTTCAGTGGTTTCGAAGTTCATTCAGGATATACATACATCGTAACACGAGATTTATATATACACTTCTGGACACATCTATTGGCCCACCTTGTATTTTCAGTTTCGTTTGGTCCTAGCTAAAATTTTATATTAGGTCGAGCAAAAAGTTTTTATGCAGTTTTGAACCTGGCACATTCACAATTTCATTCAATAGTCTTTTTTTGAATTTCGAACACAGAATTTAAAGAAACAAAAGACAATTTGGAGCCTGTTTGTTTATATCAAACAATCGAATACTAAGAAAACTTGGTTTTATTGGTTTACTTGGATTTAATTCTTGAAAAAGTGATTGATATCTTTGGTTTTGCAACAAACATTACTTATTCTTAACATTAAGGTGAGGTTCTATCAATAATCTATGGATAATTCACCTGAAGTCGCCGCCCAAGCTGTGGCACTTATTCAGGCCGGACACAGCAAAAGAAACGTGAGTGCTCAACTTAATTTAAGTCGATCTGCGGTCCGAAATGTTTATCGGAGGTACCTAGAGACTGGCGGCTTTGTTCGTCGCCAAGGAAGGCCACGATCTCGGGTCACAACTGAAAGGCAGGATCGATTCATCGTGACGACCAGCTTGAGAAATCGTCACCTTACCTCCATTGAGATACAAAACCAACTTCGCGACTTCCACGGAGTATCTGTGAGCGCTCGAACTAAAAGAACGCGATATGGTACCACACAAGCCAGCTAATGGGCCCAAACTAACGCGAGCCCACCGAACAGCGCGCCTTCATTTCGCACGCAGTCATTTAAATTGGACACAACAAGATTGGAGCCGTGTACTCTTTTCTGATGAGTCTAAAATTGTGTTACATGGCAATGATGGAAGGAAGAAGGTCTACCGACGTAAGGGAGAGCGTTTCGCACAATGCTGCTTTGAAGAGAGGGTTGTTTATGGCGGTGGCTCATGGACTGTCTGGGGCGGTATATCCGCGAGCGGCAAAACTCAACTTGAGGTTGTTACAGGACCACGGCTGCCAACATTAAATGCTGAAAGGTACATTCGTGAGTGCTTAGAACCTCACGTGATACCATACGCGGACTATGTGGGCCCAAATTTCCTTTTTATGCATGATAATGCAAGAGCCCATGCGGCCGGCATCGTCAGGGAATATCTTCGGGATGTGAACATCACAGTTATGGACTGGCCAGCCAGAAGCCCAGACATGAACCCCATTGAGCACATGTGGGACGAGCTAAAAAGACGTGTTAGGGCTCGTCAGCCAGTTGCCCAGACGATGCAGGAGTTGAAAACTGCCATAGAAGAGGAATGGGAGATGATCCCTCAAAATTTCATAGAGCGGTTGATAAACTCTGCCTAATCGTATGAGAGCTGTGGTAGATGCCCATGGAGGCAACACGCGTTATTAAATTAAACCTTTATTTGATAAAACATGTTTTTTATTCAAAAATCAATTGCCTTTAACAAGGCGCATATCCGACTTGTTAGGCGTAGCTCCATGTCGTATGGTATTCTGAATTCAAATTTAAAACAATTCGATCGAAAAAGATGGTAAAATGTATCAGGTTTAAAACTGCATCAACAGTTTTTGTTCAATCTAGCAATCATATTTCGGTAGGGGCCATCGAAACCTAAACTCTAAGGTGGGCCAATAGATGTGTCCAGAAGTGTATATATACAGGGTGGCGATTAGGTTATCACATTAATTGAAACCACGTATTCAGTACATGTTTCTGAACCCCGCTACGTTAAAATTTTTCGTCTGTTATTAAAAACAAAATTTGCTGCTCCATACATTTTTGCCTACCTACGAGGTCAAAATGTATGGAGCAGCAAATTTTTTTTTCCTTATGTACAACTTTTACTATGGGACCAAACCAGAAAGCGTGAAAAAAAAACTGCTGCTCCCTACATTTATGTTCGCATAACTTGTCAAAATGTAGGGAACAGCATATTTTGTTTCGCGATTTCAGGTTTGGTGCCATACTAAAAGTTGTTCATAATGATGAGTCCAATGACCACTTAAGAGGTTAACGGTGATTAAAATTACACCTTGTATATAAGATAACTAGCTTCCGCCCGCGACTTCTTCCGCATTTTTCTTCTTCCTCGACCCACCTCGTCGCATCGCATCGCCTACCCGTGCTTCGTTTACGCTTAACGCTCGTTCTTCCTTTTTTTGTTTTTGCTCGGCTTCTAAGGGTCCTAGCGTAATGTTACATAACCTATAGCCTTCCACAAGAATTGGGCTTTATAATGCAAAAAGAATTTTTCAAATCCGACTGGCTGTGACAGAGATTAGCTCGTTCAAATATTCAATAAAAAATAAAATGTGTGTAGGTAACTAATAGACCAAGCGCATTTTTCTTACTTTAAGCATTTTTATACCCGTCGTAATTTTTATACGAAAGGTCCGAATTGAATAATTTAAAAAAGAATTTACATGTACTTTATTAACCTTGATTATGCAAGTATTTTTGAACCAAGCCAAGGCAAAGGATTAATACCATGTTTATGAAAACACCTTCGCAAGTAATGCATTATTTTATAACGATTACCATTAAAAAAGTTATAGTGAGCCAACCTTAAAATATAGACATATGCTATCGCGGATTTTTTTTAGAACCTTTTAAGATGAACAATCCCGTCATACATGATTTTTGCGTAACTTTAACCGTTTACGCAGTGCACGCAACGGAAGCTCTCAAAAGGAATAAATTTTCCCCGTTTTTGCAATATTTTGCATTGATGCTCCGCTCCTATAAGTCGTAGCGTGATGTTATATAGCTTATAGCCTTTCTCGATAAACCAGCTATCCAACACTAAAATAATTTTTCAATTCGAACCAGTAGTTCCTGAGATTAGCGCGTTCAACCAACCAAACAAACAAACAAACAAACTTCAGCTTTATAATATTAGTATAGATTTATAATATTGTGTCTACACTGTATCTTTAAGCCAAGTTATCTGTGGAAACGTCGTGGATCGTCGTGGTCATACATTAGCCTAATTTTTATTTGTTGTAATATTTACTGTAACATACATTGTACTATTGTTTGTTTACCCAAAATAAATGAATAAAACAAAATAAACTGTTCTAGCGTCTCTATTATTATGACGTCGCGTCGGCAAAGCAAAGATGTGAGATGTACTCGCTGTTCACATTGATACCCTGTCCAGTCCAGTCCAGCGTCCTGAACACGTTCTCCAACGCATTGGTGAACAGTTTCAGGGAGATTACATCCCCCTGTTTCACCCCTCTGGGGGCCAACCACCACCTCTCAAAGCAGTATTATTTTAATGTTACTTCAGTGTGAGAAAGAGATGGAGCTATACAGGACGTCTAGCTCCATCTCTTTCCCACACTGAAGTAAGACCACAATAATACTGCTTTAAGAGGTGGTGGTTTAGCTCCTAAGCAGTTGGATGGGGCTGGTTTTCTGATCCTGGATCTGGACAATCATCGTGGTAGTGTCATACAGACATCTCAACACTTCGATTTAGCGCCAGTCAATTCGAAATTGCAGAGAGGCCAGAACTGTTCATATTTCGATGGAGTCGAAGGCTTTCTCGTAGTTCACAAATGCCATACATAGCGGCTGGTTGTACTCCTCGGTCTTTTGTACAGTTTGCCGAACAGTATGGATGTGGTCTACGGTATTGAAGGTTTTGGTGGCTGAAACTCGTCAAGTCTCCTAGCGAGGCGGTTCGTGACGACCCTTGAGAACAGCTTGTATACGTGGCTCAGAAGTGAGACGGGTCTATAGTTCTTCAGCAAGGTTTTGTCACCTTTTTTGAAGAACAGAACCCTCGCACCTCTGCTCCACGCCTAGGGCATTGTACCTTCTTGGATGACGGAGTTAAAGAGACTCGCTAGGTCTCTCAGGACTGCAGCGCCGCCTGCTTTAAGGAGCTCTGTTGTTATTCAGTCATTACCAGGTGCCTTGTTGTTCTTTAGCTGCTCGAGAGCTGCCCTGATCTTGCACTGGTCGACATCCGGGATGTCCTCCGTGTAGTGACGCGTTAATTCGGTTCGATGGTCATCTGCACTATGTTTGGCTGGTTTCACCGTCCGCGAGAATAAAATTACTATACTACAATAGGTAAAAATAATGAAAAATTGAAGCAATGACATAAATTAACTATGTGCATGGTAATCACATAATGTAAAATCAATGTCATAAAAATAAATAATACAATTAAATTAGCAACCAGCTACTTTATTTATTTATTAATATTTTTTCAATACATTAATATTTTAACTTATAACTAATTAATTAGTAAAATAACAAAATTATATCCTAACTTAACTAAAACTATTCACAAACTAAAATATGGCGTCGAAAAATTCCTCCGCATCGCTGTCGACTGGTAATGTACCCAAGAGACTGGCGGCATTGCCACGTTGTATGGCAATGCTTAGCCTCTGGCCAAGGTAAAAGCCGGCCCTTGGGTCACGGGAAGTGTCAACTAGCCGTTTGGAGATTTCGTTAAACAAACCATGAGCGCTCGGACCCCACGGCCCGAGGGTTTCAACCCCAAACGGCTCGAAAATATAATTACCGATAAGGTTATTATACTTTCGCCGCTTGAGGTTTTCCGCAGCCGCAGCAGCAGCGCCAGCACAGCACGCCGAGCCGGGAAGATGGGATGGCGCAAGAGTGTCGACACAAGTTGCGTCCCACACTAAAGGCCTACCCACCTTCCATGGAAATAAAGACATGCCGTCCGGTCTCTTGCCATCGTCGCGTGCCAAGCCATTGGGTTCTAATACAGCTGGGACGCCGACGGTAAATAAGGTTGTAAATTTTATGGTGAGGTGGTTTCGGAAAAATTTCAGCCCCTGCAGCTAGGTTACGGCTCCAAAGGGGGCTGTGAGGCTGCCGTGCACGCCCTGTCGACCTACCTAAATTCTGGCAAAGGAGAGGTCATCTTGAAGGTTGACATACGGAATGCCTTCAATTCTGTTAATAGGGACACCTTGCTGGCAGAAACTAAAAAAGAAATACCCCAAATTTATAGTTTCCTTTGGCAATGTTACAGGCACCCTTCAAAATTACTATATCGGGACAACCTTCTGAAATCTGCTGTTGGCTGTCAACAAGGTGATCCCCTCGGGCCAGTGATTTTTAGTTTAGCCATTCACCCAATTATTCGACAGCTAAATTCCAAATTTAACGTTTGGTATCTTGATGATGGAACCTTGGGTGGCGATGTAGAAACTGTTTTAAATGACCTTCAATTCTTAAAAAATGAATTTCATTCCATTGGCCTTGATCTCAACCTTTCGAAATGTGAACTATTCTTAGCAGACAGTACTGACAGACATTTGACACTTCCCAAATTTAACGCAATAGCCCCAGATATCAAAATTATTGATAAAAGCTCTCTCCGCCTCCTTGGTTCCCCAATCTTTGAAAATTCCTTTCCCGTTTTTATTGAGGAAAAAATACAAAATTTTAATGACGTTTCGGAAAGATTGTTCCAAATTAACATGCATTCGGCCATAACCTTAATTCGTTACTGCTGTTTCGGCCCTAAATTAACATATTTCCTTCGCGCTTCCCATTTATGGAAACACACTCATCTTTTAGACAAAATGGACCAAATTATCCGGCATACATTAACTTCGATCTTAAATGTGGCCATGGATGACCGAGCCTGGGCACAAGCTACTCTTCCCATACGTATGGGAGGCCTCGGCGTCCGCAAAATTTCTAGTATCAGTTTACCGGCTTTTATATCCTCGATCCACGGCACTGAGAATTTAATCAGGAAAATCCTAGCCTCGAAACTGATTAATTTTGATGTGCCGTGCTTCACCGAGGCTATGGATGCCTGGAGACTCGCTTGCCCGAATTCAGATCCACCCGACAATCCATCTTCCCAGAGACGGTGGGATGAGCCGCTTTGTAGAGTAGTACAGAAAAATTTACTTGACACGTCTGCTACTACTGCGGAGCGTGCGCGCCTGCTGGCTGTGGGTAAGTGGGAGTCGGGTCTGTGGCTTCATGCACTACCGTCGTCGAGCATAGGCACTTTGTTTGACGACACTACTTTCCGCCTCGCTGCTTCCCTGCGACTAGGAGCCCCTTGTTGCTCTCCTCATCGCTGTCACTGTGGCGAAGTTGTCAACAGCCTCGGACACCACGGCCTGTCTTGCAGCCGAAGTGCGGGTCGCATAGCGCGGCACGCGAACATTAATGACATCATCCGACGGGCTCTTGTCACCGTCGGCGTCCCAGCTGTATTAGAACCCAATGGCTTGGCACGCGACGATGGCAAGAGACCGGACGGCATGTCTTTATTTCCATGGAAGGTGGGTAGGCCTTTAGTGTGGGACGCAACTTGTGTCGACACTCTTGCGCCATCCCATCTTCCCGGCTCGGCGTGCTGTGCTGGCGCTGCTGCTGCGGCGCAACCAGCTTGATTTTGTCTACACTCTAAATCCCAATCCAATAGAGCAGGAACAGCATGTTTCCAAGCATTCTTGTCTTGTATGTAATCCTGTATTTTGTATTAGGCTTGTTTAAAAAGAGTACTTTTAGTATGAGTTATATATTTTTTTCATTTAATTGCAATAAATCACAAGGTATTTTGCTGTAACGTTTAACACAGTACCAAACCTGAAATCGCGAAAATAAAATCAGCTGTTCCCTACATTTTGATGAGTTATGCGAATATAAATGTAGGGAGCAGCAGATTTTTTTTTTGCGATTTCAGGTTTGGTCCCATAGTAAAAGTTGTTCATAATGATGAGTACAATGACCCCTTAAGATGTTGTGCGTTAATTATGTTGCACCTTGTATTATACATACGTAATACCTTTTTTATTCTCATTATCTGGTTAAAAATAAATAATTCAGCATCTCTAAGCTAGCCTGGAGGATATCGCTTTGAGGGTATCACTTAGGTAGGTATAGCACAATGTGTAAAATATGCCTGGAGGCTGACTGCGGGTCAACACGAGGGTTTAAAAAATGTTTAAAAACGCTTGGCCAGTTTGTCTACATTAGAAACGTTGATCGTTTCAGACGACGGAACAACGGATTAAAAATGGCTACGCGATACCATTTTCTAAAAAAGTTCATCAACGTGTTGTACCCTCTAACACGTTTACGAATGAAGAACAGAGATAAATGTCTGTAGCGATCGAGAACTTGTTACAATTAGGCGCGATACGTGAATGTGAGCCACAATCTGATCAATTTATTTCTAAAATATTTTTAACTTCAAAGTCAAATAGCGGAAAACAATTTATATTAAACTTAAAATTGTTAAATGAATTCGTAACTCAAAATCATTTTAAAATGGAGGACTATAGAATAGTCTGGCTGGGGCGCATTTCGCGATAGCGAAAGAGTTAACGGTAAATGGAAGTCAACTGAGCTAGAATTCCATATCAACTATTTGGAGCTGCTGGCAGTGTTTTTTGGCCTCAAATGATTTGCACGCGACATATGTACGTAACTGTTCCATTCTATTGCGTAGCGATAATACCAGAGCATTAAGCTACATTAATTGTATGGGTGCTCTCCAATACCCCCATTTAAACGACTTGACACGAGAAATCTGGCGTTGGTGCGAAGAGCGAAATTTAATTGTAACTGCCTCTTATATTAAAAGTAAAGACAATAAAGAAGCTGATGAAGAATCTCGCAAGATTAACAAAGACATAGAACTAAAATTGTCTGATGAAGTATTTGATAAAATTATGACTAGATTAGGCAAACCAGATATCGACTTATTCGCTTCTCGCACCAATGCTAAATGTCATCAAAACGTATCATGGAAACCGGAGCCAGATGCCATAGCGATAGACGCGTTCACAATTCCATGGGATAACATGTTCTTTTATGCCTTACCACCTTATTCCCTAATATTAAAATTCTTAGAAAACATCATAATAGCTCACAACCCTGGTTCCCTCGTATTTATAAATTCCGAAAATAACAATATATGGTCTTCCTCTAGGAACCCACAAATCAAAGGAGTTACCCTGGGTGCAGGGAAGCTCTCAGGAACGCGTTCATAAAACGAGGTGTCCCTATGGTTTCTTTAGATTTAATGATGGCATCTTTAGCCAAGAACACATTGAAACAATATAGTGTGGCTTTAAAAAATTGGTGGCAGTGAAATAGATCTATACAAATCTTGTATACCGTCAGTGTTATCAGTGTGTAGCTTACGGCTCTCTTAATAGTTACCGTTCGGCTTTAAGTTTACTATTCGGTGACGATTTAGGATCTCATGAACAGATCAAAAGAGGGTTGTCACATTTTACACACACGGGACCAAAGTTTTAATAATATTAAATGAAAAGATGCATTTAAAAAAAATGTAATCAATGGGCGGTCTACAAAATAATATTAATTTAATAGGTAATTATTAAAAACACATTTTTATTATTTTATTAGCCTTATGCACAGCTCACAGAGCGCAAGGAATTACATCAATTAAAATTGATGCTTATGCAAAGTTCGGCTTGTTGAGGATCTTACGACGCGTTCCATTAAATGTTATATCCGCTGAGCCTGTTGGCGTCGAAGGGCGAACGAGATCATTACATTTGGGCTGTTTATTACTGCAACTGAGGCATATCCACTTCTGGCTTGCATCGGAAAACTTCCTTCCTTCTTCGGATGAGATGTCGAGGCATAGGAAATGATATTTATCCTTACAACGCTGACATTCTAAGTAATCCTTATCTGTTAGTTAATTACAAACAAAACATACACTCATGCTAATTCAGTACACGCGCACTGCCGCGGCGATGACAAGGACGAAAAATAACAACTGTCTCCTTCGATCAATAATAGCATTAGTTTCCCGATAAGCGCTTCAAAAACGGCCCGAAAAATAAGAGCACAAATACTTTTGTGGTCTTATTTCAAATTAGTATGGTCCAATCATAGCTAACGTGAAGACGTCAAAATGCCGCAGTGCGCGTTGAAAAACTGTGTAAATAACCACGTAACACCAAGATTTTGGAGGGAATATATCAGGTTGGCACAAAAGTAATGAGACACTACAAAACTCTGTACATTTCCTTTTTCAAGTTAATTGTTTTCGATAATATTCTAGAATGTTGTAGAACATTCTAGGTACTTGTGATGTGGGCATATATAAAGCCGCCCTCGCGATCGGTTTAGTCAGTTTGAAGAAAAATGGATAAGTGACAAGTTCAAACAACACTGCATTGGGCGCTGGAAGTATAAGCCATGCGACGATGTCCCGATGGTTTGACCGTTTTAAATCAGGAGACAGGAGCTTTCAAAGTCAGCCACGCTCAGGACGACCACCCGCAGTGAATAATGACGATTTACGCCGTGAACTGCAGTCAAATCCGGTTGCTACCACTCGTGAATTAGCGGAAGCACTTAACTGCAGTCACCACGCCGTGGAATACCATCTGCATGAGCTTAGGTATCGAAAAGTTTTGGCTCGGTGGGTACCGCACATCCTTACAGACGCCAGTCGTGCAGTCCGCGTCGCTATCTGTCAATCACTTTTGCTGCGACCCCGACGTAAAGAGTTTTTGTCTGATCGGAAATGAATCGTGGATTTATTACCAGAACGATACACGTCGTGCTTTTTGGCTGTTTCAAGAAGAAACGCCACCAACTCAACCGAAGCTGGGTCAACAGAACCGCTTAAAAGTTCTGCTTTGCTGTTTCTGGGACGCACAAGGCATGCTGTTTTATGAACTATTACACAATGAAACTATAAACGCTGACAAATATTCAAGCCAGCTCACCAAACTATCTGCTGCTGTCAAGAAAAAACGACGAAGACGAGTCAATGTAGTTTTACTACACGATAACGCTCGACCTCACGTCGCATCTGCCGTTCGCCAACAGTTGGAGAACTTGGGCTGAGAGATGATACCCCACCCACCTTATTCCCCAGACCTCGCCCCATCAGACTATTATTTGTTTAGAGCCCTGAAACAACATTTGCGGGGTAAACCATTTAATGATTTCTCGGATGTAGAGGCGGAGTTGAACAACTTTTTCGAGGCACAGCCATCAGAGTTCTGGGCGAAAGGCATCCAAACTTTGCCAGATTGTTGACAAGAAGTCTTATATGCTAACGATGATTACATAATTGACTAAGCTTTTTGTATTGTAATAATAATAAAAAATAAAACCTAAACCAAGTGTCTCATTACTTTTGCACCAACCTGATATTTTTTTCGATAAGTTTATATTATTCTGTGTTATTCTGAATATTTCTTTATAATCTGTAGCGTGTAACTGTTTTTTGTCCCGAATAAATAAAATAAAATATAAAAACCGAATTAAATAGTAAATATAAATCAAATCGCAAATATTATGATTGGTTGACCAATGTTTGCGACATCGCGCCAACTATTGTAACAAACATCGACTATACTGGAAAAGGGAATGCATGGAGTAGTATTGTTATTTTATATGTTATTTTTGTTTGTAGATTTCTACGGCTCGTGACTTGTGGCTAAGAAATAACAGCCACACGGGTCGATGGATCAGGTTAAGCTACGCTTGCCGCGATTGGGATGGGTGACCATCTTTACATATCAAGACACCTCCGTGCCTCGGAAAGCACGTTAAGCCGTTGGTCCCGGCTGTCATTCGTGTATCTCTGACAGTCGTTACGGGCCGTCAGAAGCCCGAAAGTCCGACAACCAGTCTTACCAAGGGGTATCGTATTACCCAGTAACTGGGTTGTGGAGGTCAGATAGGCAGTCGCTCCATGTAAAATACTGGTATTCAGCTACATCCGGTTTGACTGGAAGCCAACCCCAACATAGTTGGGAAAAGGCTAGCAGATGATTTTGTTTGTAGATTTTCTAGAGACCCATTTCGCATTTAAGTCAAATTGATTTAATATTGATTAAATCAAATTGATTTAACGCATTTAAATCAAATTGATTTAATAATAAGTGAATGGTGCTATATATGCGGTTATGACCAACCAGTTAATGTCCAAAAAGGCCCGACTGGCTGTTCACAATGTGTGCTGGTGCCTACGCTTATGAATGGAAGCGAATGTTGGGTGTGGCAAAAGAAGCATGAAAGTAGAATAAATGCTGTGGAAATGCGTTCCTTGCGAAGCATGTGTGGTGTGACTATAAATGATAGACTGAGGAATGATGTGATAAGGCAACGGTGCGGTTTAAAAGAAGATGTAGTGACAAAAATTGAAAAGAGTATGCTTAGATGGTTTAGTCATGTTGAGAGGATGAATGAAAGTCGACTATCAAAAGGTATTTACACGGCAGATGTGAGTGGAAACGCCGGGAGGGGACGCCCTAGGAAGGCATATAGTGATCTTATTCTTCAGAAAGGTCTGGTGCATAGTACTCGCAACCGGCGTGCGTGTATGACCAGATGTATGAATGTAAACGAGGCAAAAGGAGTATGTAAGGATCGTAGCAGCCGATCTATTCTATAAACATCACACCGTGAGCACTTAGGTGAAGTGAGTTTGAAGTGAGCTCAATTCCTAGTAGAGTAAGGTCAGATGACAGTTCACATAACGCTCACTTCACCTAATTTTCACGGTGGGATCTTTACAGAATAGCACCACTGGTGGCGTTCTGTAGTTTCTGACCCCCATGAGAAGAAGGCGTGAGTTTATGTATGTATGTATGTATGTATGTATGATTTAATTCAAATATTTTTTATTACTTCTAAATTGCGTACAAAAGTATGTAGACGCACCCATTTTTTCATACGGGTTGATTACAATGAGACAACCCGTACACAATTAATAGCAATGTCGTAATGAAATAACTAAATATTGTACTAGTTTAGTCCTACTACTTACTTATTTAAATCGGTCAAAAATATTTGCCACCATATAAACGAACCTTCGCCTAAAAAATATAATCTGCAACTCTACGTTTTTCAATACTTACTGTGTTTTGAGCATTGAAATGTAATACCAAGAACTACGTCTAATTCCAAAATAGAGTAAGCACGAAATTGTCAACAAAATGTTTTTAACCTTATTGCTTAGGTGTTAAGTTTGGCGCCTCAAAGAGATATCAGCACTATTGACGGGGTCCGCTAGGGCCGATGCCAGTTAGGGTTGCGGGATGTTCGAAAGAGTTACCATGGCCCCGGCATCAGGCAACTGAAGGAACACGGGTGGGTTTTAGTCAGTAAAAGTCTGACACACCCGCTACGCCCAGAGCGGGAGAAGTCATTTGATGATTTCCCGTCCAAAAAAAAGGTGTTAAGTTTCATTTTAGTATAAATATGTATGTTTTTACTTATTATAAAAATGACTATTTTCGTGCGACATTTTTTATTGCTTTCCGATGACAGAAGGACCTAAAAAAAATATTTTGCAATAGTGATTAAACTTTATGTTTGAGTGATAAGGTTTATAATAAACTGAAGTTGTTAAGACGCTGACAACAGCCAAATAGGCTTGTCTCAAACAATTTTTTTGCCAAATCTATACAGTTTGTTACGGCGGAAAAAATATATGTATAAAAATATATATGTTATTAAACTTTTTCTATAAATTACGTAGTACGTAATTTATAGAAAATACACACACACATTTAATGTGTGTGTAAACGTGGCCACTTGAGAGACTTATTTTTGTTCCTGATCCTTTATCTAGTGCTATTATTGATAGAAGACTGTCTCTTATCGCAGGGGAGGTGCGGCTAGTCCCCGCGCATGCTGTTAGCACTCGCACCGAAATTTTTTTCTACAAGATGTAATGTCTATAACACTGGAATATGTGACTTGTTTGTTTACACAACGATACTTATTAGCCTAACAGAACGATAGGTTTTTAGTTAATGAAGATAATAAAGAACGACACGTCTCCTCCCTACAACGAATTGTACTTTGAAAGATTATTTTGTCGGTTACAAAAGATTTAAGGCCAAATACAGTTGAAAACCTTTTGATGACATACAAGCGACCTTAAAGGCCACCTGCACACACACAAACCATCAGCCGATAGATAAAGCAGGTGCTCGCGGAGAGCGGCGTGGATGTGACGGCGTTCGGTGCGCACAGCACCCGACACGCTGCCACATCCACGGCGCACACGCAAGGCGTCTCGCTTGATGTCATCAGGAAGACTGTTGGTTGGTCGCAATCATCGCAGAACTTTGCTAAATTCTATAATCGTCCAGTGAGCGATGATGCTTGTTTCGCAAGATTAGTTTTTCTCCCTGGTTAACCACCAGGAGTTTATTACCTGCGATTATAGTATTAATTTATCTGATCATTCCTGATTTTCTTAACAAGTGTCTAAATTTATGTTGTTTTGTAAAAGAGCCAATTAATAAAACCTTTTTTGTTTTTGTTTTGTACAAATCTAGGAATGTTGGGAGTTGTGTTGAGTACTTAAATGATTGCTAGTAGTAAAAATATCTCTAAACATCTACATGTGTCTAATATTTATCTGAAGAATGAAACTTACATAATATAATTGATGATTAAACGAACTTACCTGTAAGTGAAGTTCGGTGATTTTGAATTGTCATAATATTTCACAAACACTTAGTTATTATCATTGAAATAGAATCTCAACATGAAGGTCAAAAAATACTACAATATCTAGTTATGAAAAATTAACATACATTCATCCCTAGCTAAGTCATACACAATGAAGGTCTTAACCAAATAAAAAACGTACAAATCAAAAGTTTAGTAACAAAGGGCTTCTTTTCCAATGTGGCCCTCTGCCTCTATAATATCAATGGATAAATTAACTGCCGCAGTACTCGGAGCTCGTGCATGGCTCAGTAATAACAGCCGCACGGGTCGATCCATCAGGTAAAGCTACGCTTGCCGGGGTCGGTCCGTGGATGGGTGTGGTCACCCATTTTTGAGATAGAAATGTGGCCAAGCTGGGTAGACTCTCCAGATCGGCCACCTATAAACCCTTATAATGTGGCCAAGCTGGAGGGACTCTTTCCAGATCGGCCACCTATAAACCCTTATAATGTGGCCAAGCTGGGGGGACTCTTTCCAGATCGGCCACCTATAAACCCTTATAATGTGGCCAAGCTGGGGGGACTCTTTCCAGATCGGCTACCTATAAACCCTTATATCTTTTGGATCAGTGACCGACAGATATTTGGCGACTGATCCCGACTAATTGGCGACAAAATATGGGAGAAAACAGATCTTCGCTAGGTGCCCTAGTTTTTGAGATATAAATGTGGCCAAGCTGGGGAGACTCGAGATCGGCCACCTACAAACCCTTATATCTTTTGAACCAGTGACCGACAAATTCTGATATTTGGCGACAAATTTCGACTAATTAGCGAATAATTTTTTGTGTTATCAAAATTAAAATCCCTGATGGTGGCCAAGCCAGTATCAGTCACACGTTGGGAAAAGGCTAAACAGATTGATTGAATAGACACATTTTTTGATGGCATTTATCATAAATAATAATTTACTGGAAGGATTAGGATAACATTGAGATAAATAAAAAAAAGTTAATTAAAAAATAATTGATTCTTTTGTATTTTCACAAATTAATCAATAACAAGTTTTTTTATAGGTAAGTATATAAAAATAATAGTGTTCTCGTATTTAGCGGAGATTCGGCATTTTGCTTCAGTTTGCTTTGGTTGGTTTACAGCTGGGGTTTCTTGGGGAGGGCGAAGGACACTGTCTTGGTTTCCAAGTACTGCAGGATACCATCCTCACCCCTGAAAATATATCATAGTCACACATTAATATCGTCAAAAGAAATATACCTAGTCTATAGGTACATGATAAATGACTGATTTTCCGGAACTAAAGGCTTTCCTGGTAAAGGTAATTTCATAGTGGAAAATCATAATCACATGAGATTTTTGTAAAAAATCTACTTAGTTTTATTAATAGTCAATAGTCGACGCTCCTTTTTGCAAATGGGGACTGGTGAAATGGGGACATGTGGTGGTGGTGGTAACTCGTAAGTTATATCTACGTTTGATCATTAGTACCTATAATTATTCATTCTCACGGGGAGGAGGCATATGGCCCAGCAGTGATAACATTGTAGGCTAAAAGAGACATGCTGTTATGTCAATCATTTAAGGTTTCTGAGAAAATGATACTCACAATTCGCGTCCAATACCAGATTCCTTGAATCCACCGAAAGGAGTTTGAGGAGCCACGTGTTCGTAGGTGTTGACCCTAGAAACAAATAAATAAACACGTTTAGTTTCTTATGGAATCCATTATATCGCAGATGGATTGTCGAATCCGCTGTTTTACATAACCGCTAGCTGTTATATGGCGAAAATATTCTAGTACAAGTTACTCATTACTATTTATAATACCAAAGTGGGCCTTGAAGTGCTTCTTACAAAGTCCAAGATATGCGGACCGTGTATGTACTCACATACACAGTTCGCATACCTTGCAAGTGATTTAGATTCCATTATCAGTCAGGACATCAATTTATTATAGAAATTACAAGACCTCTAAGATTGAAAAATATACCCGATCAGTTGAAATTATAAGTTGATTTTAGTCATTAACAAAGTTTTAGTTTATGCAGCTCACTCGTAATAAAAGTTATACTGACGAAGATAATTTATATGAAGATGAAAAACAAATCGTACCACATGGAGCCAGCACGCACGTGCTTGATGAAAGCGAGGGCGGTGGTGATGTCGTTGGTGATAACACCAGCACCCAGACCGTAGTTAGAGTTGTTGGCTCTGTCAACGACCTCTTCGAAGCTGTCGAACTTAAGGATGCTCTGGACTGGCCCGAAGATCTAGAGATGGAAATTGTGAATCATAAATTGTTTAATTGGTACAATATTAGGAGCCAAAATGTAATCTATTGATCAGGAAACATCGACGCGTTTGTTAAATGGTTATAAATAATTATGAAAAAAAAAAAAATGTAAACTGGCCTTGGATTTAAAATTGGCATCTACACTACAAAAACTACGATCAGTCAGTTGAACTGGTTATAGCATATGTAATTACATAGGTTAGACACTCCTTGCTTAATAAGATACAATATTATGATGAAAATATAGCGAGAATTACTGGTATGAGCGTACGTAGTGTAGTCAAAATATTTCTACGTCAGGATTCTCATGTTTTATCAGTTTGTATGGTTGTTTTTACATCTGTGGCCCAAAATGTTAAATCATTTCCAATGAATTATATAATCTACTATTACAAGTTATCGCTACCCACCTCCTCCTTAGCAATCCTCATGTCCTCGTTGACATCTGCGAAGACGGTAGGTTGGACAAAGAAGCCAACTTTGCCTTGGCGGCTACCGCCAGCGACGCAGCGGGCACCACCCTTCTTACCAACGTCTATGTAACCCATAACTTTGGTGAACATGTCTGTGTCGATCTGAAAACAATGGTAGGATTACGTTATTAAAGTCTGATTTTGATCGATTGCCTTATTAGTGTCAATAGTGTAAGATATGATATTGTTATTTTGAATGAATCCAACTTTTTTTAGCTATTGTCTTGTGAACTAGATTCGAGTTTCTAAAATTTGAACAAGATCATAAACTTATTTTATCGTCATCATCATCTCGGCCCAAATAAGTCCTCTGATAGCCATAAGCCTTCTCAAGAATCGTCACAACCATGAGTTCCGTACTGCCCGTCTAGCATATAATTTTAATAGTCGATGAAGCCAGATTGATGAAGCTCTTTTACGAACCTGAGGTCCCTGTTGAACATCTTCGTAGGGGTTTCCAACGGTCCTCTTCTTGGCGATCTCTGCTGCTTTGGCGACGAACTTGTCATAGATACCAGACTGGACGTAAGTCCTGGTGCCGGCGACGCAGCACTGACCAGCGTTGGCGAATGCAGCCATGTGAGCAATCTCCGCGGCCTTATCGACTGTGAATAGAGTAGAATAATGTAAATTTAATTTCATCAAAAGGAATTATCGGGCACCAGCCGCATCACGAAACAGTAGTACCGAGAAGGAATCCGAGGATTCTGATCAGATTCTTTCGACAGTGAATAGAAGTTGAAGATGTAGAAGCGAACATGAGCAAATATAATAAAGGGTAGTACGGATGAGGAAAAAAATACCATTAATTTACAGACTTTATGGAATGCCAATTGCCAGTCAATGATACCATGCAACAAGTGTTTATTAATAATGTACAAATGCATGGTCTTATCGTAATATGATCAGTGCTGGTTGCTATTTGTGGCTAAATATTATGTTCAGCAGCATTGGTTTCTTCAGAGAATAATTAAACCAATGTAAATTTCATTTCATTGATAGGAATTATCGACCGATCGTTGAAACAACATAATCGGTAGCGATTATCTCAGATTTCAATAAAAGAAAATAAATCAAGGTTGACATTATACAGAGAAAATACATTGAAGTAAGTATTTTCATGATAAAACTAGAACAGTTTATGAATTTTTATGATGCTGAAACACGATCTGTTAGTTTTTATAATTATTTAATAATACGGACAGATCTTAATATCAAATTAGAAATTACGCTATGGATAAATGAGATTATTCCCTAATTAATCGGACCTAAATGATCCAATTTTCATTTTAGATTATAGATCAACAGTCTTAGTAAGATGGATCTCCAAATGATCATAAGAAACTTTGTACTTGACAAAAAGCCAAATTGAAGATTTCTGTACCTTGAATACATAAACTTAACCTAACATAATATCTCTCACAGGGAAAGTATTTCATCAACACTAATGAATACATGGTTTAAATTCGCACAACACATACACCGCCAATGAATACATTATTATGTCAGAGTTAGTAGAAACAATAAACGATAAAATGTAAATTATTACAGTGTGCTCACATTGGTCAATATTTTAGGTTTTTCTAGATCTATAAATTCTACTTACAGCATCTCTCATGATAAAGATGGGTTTACGAGTATATATGTATACCTAGTACCTATTCATTTTAAGAAGTAATTAGTTAAAAGTGAGATTTATAACAACAGTAGAAGACTTTATTGAAGCGATGAATGCAAAACAGTATCATAAATTTAGTTTCCATAATCAATTGAACGATTAAAAAAAATACTGTTTAACTGTTCTGGGCAATTGCATTCAAGTGTGTTGGCGATTACTGCGATTAGTGCAACGAAGTATCATGTTTTCTTCAAATTCATACAAACCATTAATAATGTGTACCTATATGGACTATCTGTTACTAGACGTTCTACAAATTCAATATTTGTCTTCGTATCGGGCACAAAAATATATGTGTTCTAAGTGGCAGACCAATTTAATCAGACAACTGGCAATCGTGTAGTCATTTGCAAACATTTCACGTATATGGATAACCCTGAGCGTCACACGTCACACGTCTAAGCAGACATACCTAATTAAAAAATTATGCACGACAGTTGGCTAAATTGTCTTTATCAGAAGAAAATAAAAGTGAAGTTACCATCAGCATCATTGAAGACGACCAGCGCGCTCTTGCCTCCAAGCTCAAGTGTGACTCTCTTCAGGTTGACAGCAGATGCGGCGCTCATTATGATCCTACCCACCTGTGCAAGAAAAAATAACATTCCTATATGAATCACTATTCGAAGCACGTAGGTAATAGTTTGCATTGCTAATATGTATAATGTCGCATTGTGCAGGAATACTAAGCGGAAGTAAACATTGTTTCTTTAAATAGCTTATAAGACAACGTCATTATATAACATCACGCTAGTAATCCACAAAGGGTTAGTCGGAGGTAGTAAGTACACCCACAATTCACCAGTAAAATAGTGTGTGCGACTATTGCCAACCGAACACAAACCCAGACTACAGACTGCTACTGAGGAATTTCTGATGGAAAATTCTAGTAATATTTTGCCCTACCTAGAAATAGATTCCAGGGCATGGGGTCCTGTAATCAATCGGTATTTTAATAGAAGCCGTAAAAGTTATAGTAGGTAATTGTAACAGCAATAAATATCGCAGAGTGCAAAATAATTTATCATTATTATGACAGTTCACATAACATTGTGTACCATTCTTTATCTTATCTCTACAAGTATGCCACGAAATTGATAGATTTTGTTATTTCATGTCGATTTTTGTCGAGCGACTCGACAACAATATCAGCAGATAGCGTTATTGTTTGAAATAGAATTAGTGAGTATCTAATTCGCTATGCGGAAAAAGTTTATGACACATTTTATTGTTCAACACAACAACATAGTACTTATTATATTTTGGTGACATCGATTCAGGCAGAAGGTAATATTCCTTGAATTCAAATTTATTCCATCAGATTCCTTGAATTGCTCGAATATAATGATCAACGTTCGTGCGCTCATAATAATGCGCACGAACGTTGATGATTAAATTCGAGTAAATATGGATTCTCCCACGCAAACGTTGGGAACCTAACCGACATTTTTTTTAGAATATCTCGGAGATTCTAATTTCACTTTTATATCTTTAGCAAGTAGATATAATTAGATTTTATTGTTATAGGGTATGATTTTTCAGTAATTACATTTACATTTGTCAAACACGAATATATTTGCATAAATAATTTTAACTAGGTAGATTAAACTAATAATTTAACGTTTTGAAATAATCCTTTCTAAGATAATGAATCTGATCTCATACACAATATAAGTTTACCTCAGTGGAGCCAGTGAAAGCAACTTTGTCGACATCGGGGTGGTGTGTCAGGGCAGATCCAGCAGTGGGTCCGTAGCCGGGGACCACGTTGAGGACTCCGGCAGGGAAACCGGCCTCCTTGACCAGGGCAGCCATCGCCAAGGCCGTGAGAGGGGTCTGCTCAGCGGGTTTGAGGACTATTGTGCAGCCTATAAGAAATCAGTATAGCTTGTAGACTTATAAAGAAAAATAAAATAAGTGTCTTACTAGTGGTATATCAATGCTCGTGCCTTCTCTGTATGAGAAGAGGCCTTTGCCCTGCACTGGGACAATAATAGGCTGGTATTATTATTATAGTGGTAGATCAACCAAAGAATCACCAGGCACAATTTGAAAGTTGCTTTTTACAACAACCGTTTCATTTTAGTTGAAAATTTTAAGACACCTCTCTAAAATTTATTCCATAAAAATAAGTATTCATAGCATAGTATTTTAATGTAGTTTTCAACATAAATTAGAGAATTTCTCGAGGAAGGTCTTAGTATAAAAACATTCATATTCTCGCTAGTGCTAAATAATAAACAAAAGTCTTACCGGCAGCCAAGGCGGGGGCGATTTTCCACACAAACATGGGGATGGGGTAGTTCCATGGCAGAATTTGGCCACAGACACCCACGGGTTCTTTCAGTGTGAAGCTCATGACGTCACCGTCTGAAAAACAATGGTGGATTTAACAAATTGCTCCGTACAAGGTCATGGTTAAATTGAATGGAGTCTAATGGTTGCCATGTGCGTGTGGCATGGGTATTTGAGCTTGTGTATTGTGTACTTTGCTGTTCAGTCTTCAAATAAGTGTATTTATTTGAAGCTGTTAGCCGCTAACATTCTTTTTTCATGTTTCTCTGTTAGCAAAATTATTTAAAACGCGAAAGTTTGCGAGGATGGATGAATGCAGGGATGTTGCTCTTTCACGCAAAAACTACTAAACGAATTTGGATGTTTGGCACACAGATAGTTTATGACCTGGATTAACATAGAGGATACTTTTTATCTCGATGTACCTACGGGATCAAGACTTATGCGGGGGAAACCACATGGCGCTGGTAGTACATATTTATAATTACTTGTCCTGACTGATTAATCAACGCAGAGCCTAAACCGCTGGGGCTACAAACTTGAAACTTTGGCAGTTGATGCCTCTTATGTTATAAGTATCCACTAAGGAAGGATTTTTGGACGTTTCACCTTTAAGGGGCTGAATTAGGGGTTGAAAGTTTATATCGCAAGCGAAGCCGCGGGCAACAGCTAGTTTATATAAGTACGGCCAGCAACAAGAGTCAGTAACAAAGGTCAGCAACATTGATACGTTAATATTTGTTGATACACACACATGATATGCAATGCATGTGTTTTGGTGCTGATTGTACCTCTTATGATTTATTTAAAATAGGAAATCTGTAATGATATAAGACACCATTAAAACAAATACATTTCTTTTTAGATCAGTAGATAAAGCTATACAGAGTTAAATTAAATTAGCTAGCGAAACTCCGCAGAAATCGATATCTATATGTATCTATAATATAAAATCATAAAAAGTGGTACCTGCGGGAATAGTGTTGCCAAGAATTTTGTCGGCTTTGCCGGCGTAGTATCTGATGATGCCAGCAGCCCAAACAACTTCGCCTTGTGCCTGTTTGACGGGTTTGCCGCAGTCCAGGGTTTCCAGTTCACCCAGGTATTTGGCATCTCTCTCCATGAGATCAGCCAGTTTGAGGAGGAGGCGACCTCTGGCGGAGGCATCGAGGAGACGCCATTCGGAGTAGCGGTGGAACGCCTTCTTGGCTGCAGCCACTGCAATGTCTACGTCAGCCTATAAAAAAAAAAAAACATTATTTTCATCATAAAAGTAATAATATCCACCAGACCGAATTTCGTTCACGGCGACACAAGTATGTGGTACGCAAACAGGTGCACTATCTACTGTTCCTTTACTCCAATAGTCCGAAGTCGTGCCAATCGTGTAGGATTCATCGGACGATCGAGGAGAGATCAGGCGCAGGACCAACGGCTTTACCTGCTTTCCGAGGCAGGAGGGTGTCACACCACTAAATTCCAGATTGCTACTAAGAACTTCCTAAGGAACAACCAAATAAAACTTTGCCCGACCCGGGAATCGAACTAAGGACCCCACATTCAGCAGTCGCGCTTAGTCATAAGACATAGCAGTCTGACGCTGGACATAAGCCTCTCCAATCACATGTCATTTAACTCGGTCGTCGACATGCAGCTGCCATCAGCCAGCCTGTGATGAACGTCGCACCAAGTACTTAAGTAACTTCCAGCCGGGGTTGCGGGATGTTCGAAAGAGTTATCGTGGCCCTGGCACAGGCAACAGAAGGAACACGGGTGCGTTTTAGTCAGTAAAGGTCTGACACGCCCTCCCGCTCCGCCCAGGGCGGGAGAAGTCATTTGATGATTTCCCATCCACAAAAAAAAAAAAAAGTACTTAAGTAACTTGAGCTGGGACCTATTTAATAAAACTGACAGGCAACAAGTGCTAGACGATAATCCGTTAATTTTACAAGTTTCTTTAATACATTTTCTGCTTTATTAAAAACCACCCGTAGTAAAAATGTGTCAATTTCTTTTTTTTTTTTAAGTTGCATTGTCTGTTACATATGCACGTCCGATCTTACATTTGCTGATTTGCGGTTACAAAAAAATCATATCTACCTACTTTCAAAAACTTTTTTGAAAAAAAAAAAACAACCGACTTCCAAAAGAAAAAAATACACTAGACAGTGAAAAATAACTTTGGTCTACGGAAGTCGGTGTCTTTGGATCTGTATTTTAGTTTTTTGCGATACGATACCGAAAATTGAAATTCATGTTTCTAGCCTATTTTTAGCCCAAAGAATCAGCATTGCTATCCAACGTGGCAATGCTGCCAGCCTTTTGGGCACTTAATACTGCCAGCCTTTTGGGCACTTTTCCCATTAACAGCGATGCGGACAAATTTTTCAATGCCTCAGTGGGCATAAAAAAATTCAAGCTCTTTCCAGTTTTTTTTATTTTTTATTGTATACTTTTACATAATATATATAATTATATTCTAGTGTTATCTTGGATATTGTAATGCAGTAGGTATATACCTACACAATACTGTTTGGCTTAAACAATATTCTTTGGCCATTTAATAAGACTATACAATATACATACAGTCCTTATTATACTTACATACAACGTGTATCTGGATGTACGACATTAAATGAAAACGAGCACAGTACTGATCCATCGAAACATTTTAAAACACGAAGATTAGTAGATAATGGAAAATTTAAAAAAATGAAGTTTTCAAACAAAATAGCAGAATCAACTGCATAAAAAGTAAACACGCTTTACCTACGAAAAGTCACTGACCAATGGTGCGGTGCGGGGTGCGGGGCGCGGTGGCGGCAATGTTTACCGATTATTACCTACATCATGTTGAAAAATAAGAAAATGAAAAATAATTTCCTGTGGCTAAAGTATTCATTGGATTTGATTGATTTTTTGTATACGAGTTAAGAACATGATTCTCTTTACGTGGTTTAAAGGAATGTCAATCGTCCTGTTCCACCTTGTATAAGCCTAACAGACAAAATGGGATAAGATAGATAGATAGAATACTCTTCGGAAATCAACTTACTTATATAATTATACCGATTCGTAACAGCCAAAAAAATCGGCCAAGTGCGTGTCGGACCACGCACAATGAAGGGTTCTATAGTTGGGATGAGTTTATCCCAAGAACAAACTTAACTTTGTACTTAAAAAACATGTTCTCTAGTACATTCCAGCTGCAAATGTAAGTTGGTCGACTATTACACGTTAACTTGTAAAGCCTACTTAGCTGTGATAGTTTTCCTTTTAACTTCGTTGCATATACTACTACCGTGAATTTTTTCACATATCCAGAACTAACCGTTTAGCTGGCAGGGGGGGGGGGGGAGGTTTACACTTAGGGTTTACACTTGGCTAACAAAAATTAGCACTTTAAAGCTATGTCAGAAACGGATCCTTTAATCGAAAATTTATTTTCACATACCCGCAATATTTTTGCAAGATCTTTTCAACAGCACCCCACACCATGGGGTAGAAGAGAAAAAAATAAAGATCTCCACTTTACGTGTACAGGAGGGTACCGTAAAAAAAAATTTTTGGCGTGATTTTGTTTTACCACTGTCGGAGTGAGGAATATGTATATCCATGCCAAATTATAGCTTTCTAGTACGAAGAGTCTGAGCTAAACTACGGACGGACGGACATGGCGAAACAATAAGGATTCCTTGTCGACTACGGAACCCTAAAAAGCCCATTCTAACTATATGTATATGTATAAGTCGATTTCGCAAAAAATGTCGCTTATCGCTTTTTGGCGCTTAGGCATATTAATAAAAAGTAATTTTCTGTTTGTCGTAATATTTTCTAGTTTGCTTTTTCACATACCTTGTCAGCTTCAGCCACCTGTATGATGACACTCTCATCCTGAGGGTTGATGGTGGGGAAGGTCTTCTTGCTGACCGAGTCTACCCACTCATTGTTGATGAACAACTAAACAGAAGAAAATATGGGCTATTATAATGATCGCTTAAGTTTTCTTACAAAATGCGTTTTGTTATCGATAAAGTGTTTATTAACAAATAGTGTTGAACACTCGCAAAAAAAAAAAAATTTTTCCTTCATTTTAAGGTAAAAAAAAAAAACCTTTTTAGTAGGTACCTACATATTTTCTTTTATATAATAAAAGGTCATTAACGAAACAGTAGGTATTTTTCCTGAAAATTATTTATTACCTTTTACTATTTTTCTAAGATAAGTATAGATAATTGTTATGCACGATTAGGTGTCTAATAAAAAAAAAAAAAAACATTTTTGAACGAAAAAAATTATGGGTACCTTCTTTTTATGAATGAAAAATTACTTTCTTTACATAAATTCATAATGAACCATACTGTTGGGGATTCATTGTCTTCAGTGAAACTCCCGTATCAAGGTCGTTGTTTAATTAGGTATAAACTGTATTTTTACAATGAAATATGCGGAGCGTCCAAGTTTCGATGAAAGTAAATTTTAAAAAAATTGTACGAGCGCCTGGCCCTTTCAATTAGCAAATGCGACAAGCACTGAACGTCTACACAATTAAGCCAGGCGTAAACATATACCTTTAATGAATTTTTTTTTTTTCTGAAAGGTAAAGTAACTAGTAAGTATATGCATAACAAGCCAATCGTTTCACAGAAACAGCAATGTGTTGACTGAAAATGTACTCCAGCAATCACCTATTGTGGTTTTGGGTAGACAGTTCAATGCTTGAGTTTCCAGTACCTTCCATGTTGCATTGTGTATACCGCAAGTATTGAATACAGATGTATGTAATTACAGTCTGTTGCTTGTTGCTAAGCATACTGTTCCTACCTACCACACATAAAATCAAATATCAACATAGGAAATATGCGGAGCACAAACAGAAATGTGGATTCCATAAACTGACGTGAAAAAGCGACTGTTGCAAACTTTTAGGTACCTACCTACTTAGGTACTATTAAAAAATTGTGGGTACTTTTTTTAAATTTGCAATTCGATGTTTAATCAACGATAGTTAATTTAATATGATCAATAAAATACATATAACATAGTGTATTTAGTTTAAGATACATGCTATTCCCGATCTCTGGCTCTCTAAATAAGCGCTCAATTTCAACCCAAATCTAAATCTATCCCTAAAAATAGTTATCAAAAGCCACACAATTTATAAAATCCCAAAACCAATGAGCGTCTTATCGTCAAACTATGTTCTACAAGCGTAATCATTTACCTATGTAATTCATGCGTGGGCCGGCAACCAACTGAATAATTTTGTAAACACTTTTTTAACTTACATTATTTTTGAGAATTTCACTGTTATTTCTTTCAGTTATATTTTTAAAGGCACAGTATTTAAAATAAAGACATAAATAAGTCTTACCTTAGTGTATTTGATGTCTACTTTAACCATTTTCAAGCCGGGTTGTCTGAGAACGTGCGTTCGCTCCAGTGGTCTGCTATAAATGGTTAGTTCTCGCACAGCGAGCCGGCAATAAGCATCGCGTCACACACACACAGACACAATAGCGTAGATACCTACATAAGTCCGCCTCAATACAGATAATAATTGACCAGTGTTCCGTACGTTTTATTAAAAGAGTTAATTCTTAGTTGCAGAATTTTAATAATTATTGTAAGATGTTATGGCACAAGCAGCACTAGACTAGTCCGTTTTCATCTTTACAAGACGGTTGCGTGGAACGCTACAAGTGCTTAGCGCATGCGTCAAAGGACATGATTTTTTTTGGTACTTTCTTCTGAGACAATTTAACCACTGTAAAGAAAATCATGACAGATAATACTGCACAATAGACTGCCGTATCTCAAGTTTCGAGCTGGAAATTGCCTGCATTTTCGAGAAAATAATATATAAATATTAGTTTAATGTAGATGTAGAGAAGTTTTAATAATGTCAATAGATGGCGCTGTGCTGAGTTTTGGCCCAATTATAATTTTTATTACAAATATGTATTGTGATACTCTTATTTCTGTAATATAGATGATGCTCTCTATTTTATGGCCAGTGCAAAGGCCAAATACAGAATAAAGAGACATTCTAAGGCCGGGGACACGAAGTCAGCGAGCTGCGGGGCGGCGGCGCGGCGGCGTGGGAGCGGCGCGTTTCAGTGCATAGACGATTAGACGTAGCATAGATTTATAAATGGAACTGGCCTCGAAGGCAGCGCGAGCGGTGCGGGGAGCGGCGCACGAGCGGTGCGCTCCAGTCAAGCGGTACCTGGCCGCGCCGCTCGCCGCCCGCCGTCACCACTGCCCCGCGCCTGCTCATCTCGTGTCCGCGGCCTTATTATGATTTCTATTGCTGTCACAAGATTATGAAGCGTGGTACTTTAATCAAATGGAATGCAACCACAGATTATGTTGTATTAATCGGAAAATTGTTGTCTTGTGACTGATAATAGGTAGGAGATGAGGAAATAAAATTAAAAAACATTATTCAAGTATTTTATTTCGTCGAAAACCAAGTCATGAAGTTAATCGTATTTCAGCGTAGCGAGCCGGTAGGTTATCGTTCACAGAATCAATCGAATACAAAGAAGCAAGCCAGAGTCAAGAGAAAATAGGATGAGATCAAATGCACCGAACAGAACGCACGCAGTCAGATGACGATGACTAACTGTCTGACGGACTTATCTATCGTGACAGTGACATTTGGCTTTTTTCAAATGTCATTCAACGCAGCACGTTCCGAATCACGCGAATGCATTCTCAAATATATCTGCTCAAAGCACAAACATGTCGGTAGGTACACCTTGTTTTCATTTTTATTTACTTTTCCTTGCGTAGCCAAAGCGTAAGCGTAAAAAAAAACATTTTGATGACTTTGATTAATAAAAATGCGTTTCAGTACAACCATCCTCATAATTAATAATTAGCGCTGCGGTGTGCATAGGAACGTAAAACATGGTGTTGCCAAAATCTACATGTGTTGCATTGTGAACTTTAAAATCCTACCAAGCAAATTTTAGAAATGAAAATCTTTATTTTGCAGGATATTTACGTGACTAGGCTATAATTAAGTTAAACTATATTTTATCCTCTTCCGATTAATATCTGTGGTTGCGTTCAATTTGAATAAAGTACCATGCTTCATAGTATTTCAGTTTTCTCCTTTGTTGAACACTTGTTTTATGCGACAAGGTGGTTGGAATTTAAGAGGGCTGTCACATTTTGTCACCTCTCTCGCTCACACAGGGCCAAATTTTTAAGAATGTTAAATGAAAAAATGCTTTTTTGAAAAATGTAATCAATGGGCGACCTACTTAATAATATTAATTTAATAGGTAGTTATTAAAAACACATTTCTATTGTGTTATCTAATAAACTTAGGTCATTAAGTATTATGATCTGTTTTTGAGATGATTTAAATAAATGCCACAATATTTTTTTAAAAATAATTACATTAAATTAATATTATTTAGTAGGTCGCCCATTGATTACATTTTTCAAAAAAGCATCTTTTCATTTAACATTCATAAAAATGTGGTCCCGTATGAGCGAGAGAGGTGCAAAATGTGACAACCCTCTTAAAGATAAAATCTCTTTTTCGTTTTGGTTACGTCCGTTTCAGTACTGAATCCTGAAAATAAATCTTGGCATTGGCATTGTGTAGAGGAGGTTGACATTCTTTAATTATATCAGTTCGGTATACTTATTATCTAACTAAAGTGTGTATGTGTGAGTTGTCAATATACTCACGGAATGATTTGACAAAATTATGATAGGGCGAAAATTAATTCGTTTATATTTGACTCATTTTTATAAAATAATGATTGTTTTAAATATGCTTAGGTTTTATGCAATTTCATTATAATTAATTGGTGTTATCAAAGACGAGGTTGAAATTGTGTTCCTAATTCCTGAAAATGGACTCGCAAATTCAGAACAGTATAGTAGATACTTAATATAAAATATATCGAACTACAATTTCAACGATTTTTGAAAAGATAAGATAAGAACATAAATATTTACCAGGTTAGAGATACAAACGTTATGTAATAATAATTATTACATGGTATTCTGTGTGAGTTTTCACTAACTCTAGACGACACTTAAACGAATTCCTAAATATTAGTGGCAGCACTGTTCACCGTCTACAAGCCGCCATCGTTTTGTTTATTTTATTTTTACGTCAATCGCAAAATAATTGAAAACTAGATACTCTACCGTACAAAAGTTTGGAAGCACACCTGTTTTTAAACAATACACAATATTCGGTAAAAATAGTGTAGTTATTACAGTTTATGACATTTTACGAACTCATTTTAACCGAATATTGTCGGTAGTCATTTTGTATTGTTTGAAAACATGTTGTATGTGACTTGGAGTGAGTTGGTAAAAAAGCAGCTGTGGTGGAAAAGTAAATATAAACATTTTATAGTTTACAGGTTATTTTATGTTGTTGACTTTAAGAGATTTTTTTCTTGAAGAATGGAGGCGTACGACAGGAATAACCTGCGGGGCAATTGCGTAACATTTTATCAATAGGAATCGGTTTCATTTTGACAGTGCAACAATATTCATTGCATTATTTACGTTTGAGCAGACAAATTTTTCGAACTTATGAAGCAATGGATTAGCAATTTGCTTCAAAATGATTCAGATTCCGATTGATAGTGTGTTACGCAATTAGAGTGCTGATTGGAGTTGAAAACCAACTCGAGGATGATCTTCGTGACTGAAAAACTTCAGAGAAGTTAATTTTAGCATTGATCTAATATGATAATCTAAACACACACACACCTTTACTATAATTTACATAATATTACACTACAAGTGCCTGCAGGTAATAAATACAGATTAGCACTCTAGGGCCTGTATAAGCGAATTTCTCCCCGAATTCCTCTCCTTGGTCCCCGTATTTTTGCAGTCAACAGGTGCGCAACTGGGCATATTAATTAATTATGCGTAAAAGAAGTCGCTTGTTTACAAAAAAAAATGTATAGATAGTGACAGCTAGCTGTCAAATTCTAGGACGCTGGATAGTAGCGACATCTGAGGTGAGCAAGTGACAGTTTTTGTCCCCTTTAAAAACTCTCGCGCTAAACCGAGTGTCGAAAATCCAACGCAAAGAGTGTGCTTTTATTTAGGTATTCACTTAAGTGTTGTCCAGTGTTAGTTAAAATGGGCATTAGTTTCAAGTGTTTCCTTAAAGCTACAATCTATGATAACATTCGTTGAAGGAAATTAGAGATAAGCAGAGAGGTTTCTAGCATGGAATGGTCCAAAATACTGGACGTAGGTAGTAGTAGGGATTGACAATGTAGAAGATCACGCCTGTGGGTAATCCTTGTAGCACCGCCCATGGTGTTTATATCTGTAATACTTATGGTTTACATAATAAAGAGTATTCTATCTATCTATCTTGTATGTAGATGTGGGCAGAGGTGTAGGTCCTTCTTGTACTCATTGCACGAAAATTTAGCAAAATGAAAAAAAAAAAACATATTTTATTTGGGACACGCACGCGAAATACAAACAGAAAAAGGAGCATTTAGAACAAACAAAATTAACATTTTTTTTTTGATTTGGATAACTAAAAAAGACTTAATGTTAGCTCAATTTAAAGTATATTTTGCAGTAGTAAATGCCAATTAAAATTAAATACTTTGCACGATTTGTAATCATAAGATTTTATTTATAAATTAACTTTTATTATCAAACCGAAATTATGAACTTTTATCATTGGGTGTCCTCAATTTGATATAACAGAGGTCTGTCTTATCAGAATATCATTAACAATAAATAATAAACGACGTAAAGTGAAATAAAAAAAACAAAAGATAAGAGGAACAATTCATCTCTTTAATGCAATTCATGATGGATCTTATTCTGGTGGCGTAAACACTATTGATAATTATTATTCCATTGTTATGATTATTTTTTTGTAAACCTAGATTAGAGCTATACAAGTATGAAGCAAAATGAATAGGCAAGCCAATAATAATTGATTCAATAAATGCTGCTTTTGGTACTTATGCAATAGCTGTTAAAGTCAGCATCTAAAGGCCGGGAAAATAACCAATTCAGCCCTAACATGGCAAGGTGACATCGCAACAGACCATGATAAAGAGGATGGGATGAGCTGTAAAGAAAAAAAAAAAACATTTATTTGGACACAGTACGTGAAACACAAAATACAAAATAAAGTGGAAATAATGTTTTAACAAAAAGAATTGCCAAATGACCGAAATTAGCTCTTGAATTGGACCGAAGTGGATGAAATGATGAAGGCTGATAGTAACAATATCAGAAAGCAGATCACTAAACGCTGACAAATCTAACATGCACAAATCAACACTGAATGTAGACTGACTATACATTCATTTGTTTCGTTTTCAAAAATTACATAACTAAAGGTGGATTCGACCAAACTTTTATACGAGTACCTAGTATAAGTCTAATCCAACGAATATTTTTTTAATTTGTGACAGATTTTCCACCAACTGACCATTATCACTGTATGCACTAAGCAGGTGCACCCAAGGTCAACCCCCAGTTGGTGTCGGACTATTGCAGGATATGAAAACAAAGAAATTTGACTACGGGTTGGAGTGGCTAAAGTGGACTGGTGACCTAGAACTATGGAAGGACTATGGCCCCTGCCTGATCAATGTTTTATATATACACGGATAAAATGGCAGGGGGTGACTTGCACACTCATTTATGGGCCACCGGAAACGGTCGCTAGCACATAGTGTCGTAGCGATAAGGAGGCAGCATCTCCTGATGTATTCCACGGCTATCAGGACAATCCCGGAAGTACGGTCAAGATCCCTACCAGCATCTTACTGGAATACTTCCTTCCTCCGAGCACGTTTGTTCTTGCGAATCTCTACCCAAGCCGGCTAATAAAGGCAAGAATGAGGTGGGAGCTCTAATCCTCGTCGGTGTTCACTCTGGCCGGTCAATAAAGACAAGCCAGAGATGAGGAACAAGATTTCTCCCGGGAGATAGGTTCCGTGGGGTCGCTACTACCTAAGGGTCCTTGGGTGCACTTGCATAGTACCTACGTACAGGGATAATCGTCGGTTGGTGCCTGATTTCCATTGAAAGCGTCTAACGAGCCTCTGTGAGTTGGCTTCGGCCCCTCATATGCCTTCCAAAGGTCCGGGACCCTAGGGTCCCGAGAAATATCAAATAATAACAAAGCCAAAAAAGATAAACAAATCAAGTATATTGACTTGGCTCGCGAGGTTGTCGACATGTGGGATGTGGGCTCAGCGATCATTGTGCCGATAGTCGTATCAGCCAATGGCTTAATTGCCAAGAGCCTCGACCAACACCTAAGGAGGCGCTCGTTGGGCAGCTGGATTAAGGGCTTGATTCAGAAAGCGGTACTTCTGGACACGGCTCGCATTGTTAGGAGGTTCCTCTCTCTGGAGCCCTGACCGCCGGTAGCTTGGACCCTGTTCCAGGTACCGGTGGGCTACAATTCTTTGTATTTATAAATGTTTTTATACTTTTTGTATTCTAATATTTAAAAATATTATTTATATTTGTAAACTAAAATAAAGGAAATAGTAATAGTCAAAGACTTCAATGCATGATAATAATAATTGCTTTATTTTCAGGCAACTAAGGCCCATAGATAAAATACACAAGATAGTCTTACAAAAAAAAAAAAACTAATACATAATAAAAACATCACTACAAAATATAACTAGTACGTTGGTTAATGATATTTTAATATTATGGATTGTCATTGTGCCCTTATTATCAAATGATATTCAGAATATCATGTAAACACACCACTTGGAAGCACTCAATAACAAGAATATAATGACATATGTGATGAAATTCAAGGTCTTACATACTACAGGCATTGTTTGAGATGTGATCTAATCATAGATATATTAATTGTATTTCTATGAGTGTAATACAATTATAATTACATAAGGAGAGGTTTGAATAGTAAAAATGTGATTCATTGCGTTGGTTGAGACTCTTGGCGGAAGTACAGAAGTAATATGACTTTATAGACAGGTGCAATGAACGATGGATCATTGGAGCATTCAATCTCGATTGAATTGATCAAGATTGTCAATTGATTGTTAATTAGCTTTTATGCTGAACTGGGCCTTTTTGGCGCAGCCGTGGGACACACAATACTATTTTAAGTATTTTTAACCTTGATCAAATAAATTTATTTTCTTTCTTTCTTTTCTTTGAATGGTTTCAATACCAGCGATCCTGCTCTTTCCTATTTGGGGTCGGTGCAGCATATGTGTGCTTACATAAAGAAACAGGTTTCCGGTACAGGCGAGTCTGTGCGGGTCGGTATCAATCGGTCCAGATTCCCATGTTCTCTTATGTGCTCACTTATAAAGAAACAGGTTTAAACTTGTCGCTGCCGATTACCTTATCAACCCTGTACCGATCGAATCGAGTTATGCGAACATATTAATGTAGGGAGCAGCTGATTTTTTTTTGCGATTTCAGGTTTGGTCTCATATTAAAAGTTGTTCATAATGATGAGTACGAGGTTGTCCGTTAATTATGTTACACCTTGTATATTACAAATCTATTTTAGAGAGTACTCAAAAAAGTAGCGGTCAAGGGTTGATCCGGTACCTACATGAAACTACTGTTTTGTATAGGGAATTAGGGACCCATGTCAATTTGATCAATGGAATGAGCAAGTTCTATTTTTCAGTAAATCATTAAGTAGAATACAATTGAGAACATTCCCGGTTAAAGAGTAAATAAATAGCTGAGAATATAAAAAGTTTTTGATAAACTAGTACAAAGTTGTTTTGTCTGTTCCTCTCTCTCTTTTGTCATCATCTAAACAGACGTCCTTGAATCACAGTCGTTCCGGTCTGGAGTCCCATTGTATAGATCCGCATTTGTTGTAAAATACCTACCGTGTCCCTGATTCCGGCACCGGTCTTTAATATGTACGGGTTATTATTTTATTTTGACCTTCCTAATGCATCGACAATGGTGAGCATTTGCCTTGAAATATGAAATGGTATGTGCAAGGAACAAGGTACAGACATGATCAAACTCAAACTCATAGCATTTATTTCATTTAAACCATATACAGGCACTTTTAATTTTGATTGATATAACATTAAAAAAAAAAAACAACCGACTTCCAAAAAAACACTACAAAGTGAAAAATAACTTTAATTTCGGAAGTCTGTAGTGTTTTTTTTGGAAGTCGGTTGTTTTTTCTTTTGCAAAAAAGTTTTTTATTTTTCACTTTTTAGTCAAATTCAAATTCAAATAATTTATTTTCTCATCACAAACAATAGCATCTTATGGGATTAGACGAGTTTAAAAACTGAGTAACACAAGTTTGTGAGAGACTGGTGTCTGCACTAGGAATACCTGTATAGCAGATCACCAGGGTCCCAGCACACGGTATGAAAACATGATCATTTATTTAGTAAATGTGAAGGGATAGGGTATAATATAAAAATCAATTATAAACTCAACAGAATAAAAACAATAAACAGAATAGAAGTAATAAAGTGGAAAAATGAGTGATGTATTATGTGTAGGGAAATTAGCGGTATGGACTATTTTGGAAATGTTAGTATCTAATTCCTCAGTTGCTTTATAATCTAAGTTCTGGAGCCATGCAACCAGAGCACTTTTACAAGCCTTTGATGTTAGGTGATAGATCGTGGTAATACGATTTATTTTATTATATAAGTGGGAGCAGCCAAAATTTGCTGTGCTTTCTACAGCGAAACACTGGCCAGCAAATTCCAGCCCCTACAGCTGGGCTTCGGGTCGAAAGGGGGCTGTGAGGCTGCGGTACATGCATTATCGACTTACCTCAACAGCGGTAAAGGTGAGGTCATCCTTAAGGTTGACATTAAAAATGCCTTCAATTCCGTAAACAGGGACACCTTGTTGACAGAAGTCCAAAAAGAAATACCCAAAATTTACAGTTTCCTATATCAATGTTACAGGCACCCCTCTAAATTACTTTATAAAGACAACCTTTTGAAATCAGCCGTTGGATGTCAACAGGGTGACCCTCTTGGGCCTGTCATTTTTAGTTTGGCAATAAATCCAATTATTCGACAACTAAATTCTGAATTCAACGTATGGTATTTGGATGACGGAACCCTAGGAGGTAATGTAGACACAGTCTTAAAAGATTTAGCTTTTATAAAAGAAAAATTTAGTTCCATCGGCCTAGACCTTAACCTTTCAAAATGTGAAATTCATCTTCCCCAAACCACTGACAGACAGACTACCATAGCAAAATTTAATACAATAGCACCAAATATCAAAATTACGGAAAGAAACTCTCTTCACCTCCTAGGGTCCCCAATTTTTGACGAATCCTTTCCAACGTTTGTTGAGGAAAAAATTCAAAATTTTCATGACGTCTCGGAAAGACTATTCAAAATTAACATCCATTCGGCCTTCACACTAATTCGATACTGCTGCTTTGGACCAAAATTTACGTATAGCCTTCGCTCCTCCCATCTATGGAAGCATCCACAACTTTTAGAAAAAGTAGACCAAATTATTAGAAACACACTAACTTCTATTCTAAATGTGGCCCTGGACGACCGAGCGTGGCAGCAAGCTACACTTCCCATTCGCCTGGGTGGTCTCGGCGTCCGCAAAATTTCAAGTATAAGTTTACCGGCCTTCCTCTCTTCGGTCCACGGTACCGACAAATTAACCAGGAAAATTTTATCTTCCTCACTGGTCGATTTTGAGGTACCGTGTTTGACCGATGCGTTGAACGCGTGGAAGATGGCTTGTCCCAATACGGATTTACCTGACAACCCAGCCTCCCAGAAACGGTGGGACGTGCCGCTCTGCAGTATTATACGGAATACCCTAGTAAATACGTCATTTAATACTGCTGAGCGTGCCCGTCTGCTGGCTGTGGGAGAATGGGAGTCAGGCTTGTGGCTTCAAGCGCTTCCGTCATCCACCATAGGCACTATGATGGATGACTCTTCGTTTCGGCTTGCTACGTGTCTCCGCTTAGGCGCACCTTGTGTTGCTCCGCATCGGTGTCACTGCGGTGAAGCTGTCGACAACCTCGGACACCATGGCCTGTCCTGCTGCAGGAGTGCAGGCCGCATAGCACGACACGCCAGCATTAACGATATTATTCGTCGAGCTCTTGTCACCGCCGGCGTACCAGCGATATTAGAACCAAGCGGCTTGGTACGTGACGATGGGAAGAGACCAGACGGCATGACGTTGTTGCCTTGGAAGGTGGGTAGACCTCTGGTGTGGGACGCAACCTGTGTCGACACCCTTGCGCCATCTCATGTTCCAAGCAAGGCGAGCTGTGCTGGCGCCGCTGCTGCGGCTGCTGAGACCCTTAAGCGGCGCAAATACTGTAACCTTATCGGTAACTACAGTTTTGAGCCGTTTGGGGTCGAAACGCTCGGGTCATGGGGCCCGAGTGCGCGTCTCCTTTTTAAGGAAATTTCTCGCCGACTGGTCGACACTTCACGTGACCAGAGGGCTGGCTCGTTCTTTGGCCAAAGAATTAGCATTGCCATTCAACGTGGCAATGCTGCCAGTCTTCTGGGCATGTTTCCGGATGACAGCGATGCGGACGAGTACTTCGACGCCTAAGTTTCCTTTTGTTTTGTATATTTATTTGTATAGTTAGTTAGTTCGTTAGTTAGTAGAAAAATATATTTTAAGTTTTTTTTAACATATAATTATTATAATAACTTCCTAAAATTAAAATATCTAACTTAAAAAAAAAAAAAAAAAAAAAAAAATAAGTGGGTAGGTTTGTAATTTTTCTAAGTTACAAAAGCCTAATGACAACTACTCATCAACTTTTACAAAATATTGCTTTTCCCGATGCAAGAACGTTAATTTTTGAGGAGGTCTCCTGGTACTACACCATCAGTTCCACTTCACCATATGCATTGTGAAGAGATTATATTGCTTAACAATCATTTCGTTTTCCAAAAATATCCAAATCGCTATAGGTGTGCCTATAATATTTGAAGAGTTCCCTCGATTTCTCCAGGATTCCATAATTACATCCTGTCCTGATGACCATGGGACTATACAATGTGTCTGTACACAGTGTGACGAAAATTAAGGGTGAGGTACAGACCATCAAACTGAACAACTTTCTCCCGGGGACCAACATCGTAATCGCAAAAAAAATATCAGTCGTCTCATACATTTGTTCGAGTAGGTATTGAAGTTTTGTATGGGATGACTGATTTTTTTTTCACGATTACGATGTTGGTCCCCGGGAAAAAGTTGTTCAGTTTGATGGTCTTTACCTCCCCTTTAAGTTTTACTATTCCGAAACCAGACACCCTGTATATTATAAGAAAAAACATACAACCGAATTGATAACCTTCTCCTTTCTTTAAAGTCGGTTAAATAGTATTATTCACTGGCTTGAAATTAATAACTTAGTTATTAATCTTAAAAAACAAAGTAATGCACTTTTACCAACGGACTTTGCCGCCTAACGTGTTGATTAGTTATAATGGACAAAATGTGGACTCAACAAATGTTGCAAAATTCCTAGGTATCCTAATTGACAGCAATCTCACTTGAAAACCTCATGCCGAAGACGTTTGTAATAAACTGAGCAAGTCAGCTTATGTGCTGTATAACATATCGCATAAAGTAAGCAATAATACACTTGTGACAGCTTACCACGGACTTGTTGCCCCAATATTAAGGTTCAGAGTAATATTTTAGGCTAATTGTTGTTGGGACAGGGAAGAGATTTTGAAAGCCCAAAAAAACTGCATGAGATCTATGTCGAATCTGAAAACTACAGACAGCTGTGAGCTGAGCCTATGTTTAAGACGCTGAAAATACTGACCTTCCCGTCGTTGTATACAGTGTGATTTTTTATAATGTGCACATATCGAAATGAGGGAATCTATGCTTAATTTTATCGACGGCAAAAATATAAAAAAGAATCTAAATATTTTTTTATAGAATTTTTAAAAAAAATTGTTCGCTACTGTGACCCCAGTGTAAACAAAACGGTGTAACTTTTAAACTAAATTATCTATCACGATGAAACAAACTCCATAGTGATTGAAAGTAATTAGGCACCCGCATAAAATAAAAACTGTGGAAAAAAACTGCCCTCAATTGAAAATAAACATGTTTTTTTAAGCAAAAACGGTTTTTTTCAGCAATTTTCACAATAATCGTAAAATTTCTCAATAAGACGCCCGTATTACTTACCTTTTTTATTACTTTAAATTAATCTTCATCGTACTACCTACCCAATAGTAAAAATTGCATGTTTACGGTTTTAGACATTTATCTTCTCAAAAGATTTACACAATCACTTACAGAGAAAATACAATATTTAAACTTAAAAATACATAAAGCCGATTGGCGTAGTGGGTTAGTGTTATGACAAAATACATTAAGATTTCGTAACAGTTTTAGTAAGAGGGTAGTTGTAAAGAAACAAATGTTCACACGAAACTAAGTGCACGACGTCGGTCGTATGCGCATCGCCACTGCGGGTAGGTGCGCATGAGTTGAGGGATACAATACTTGTTTACTAAGGCCCATGACACAGTGATCGTTTCACTGCGTTTAGAATACTTTGATGGTTGTTAATATTGTCTTCATTTTATATATTTTTAAACTTATTATTATTACGTTATGTTATGACGACATAGAATTTATTTATTATGATTCCTTGAGTTTGTTTATGTATTAGATCCCAAATAAACCATCCTTAGGAAAACAAAAAATTGCGCGTTCGGAGTGCTATCTTTTAACGCTTGAAAGACAGTGTTATGTTTGAGTTATAAATATGCAATTTTTACTATAGGCTAGGTAGTACGATGAAGATTAATTTAAAGTTTAATAAAAAAGGTAAGTAATGGGGCGTCTTATTGAGAAATTTTACGATTATTGTAAAAATTGCTGAAAAAAAACAGTTTTTTGCTAAAAACACATGTTTATTTTCAATTGAGGGCCGTTTTTCCACAGTTATCATTTTATGAGGATGCCTAATTACTTGCAATCACTATGGAGTTTGTTTCATCGTGATAGATCATTTAGTTTAAAAGTTACACCGTTTTGTTTACACTGGGGTCACAGTAGCAAACAAATTTTTTTAAAATTCCATAAAAAAAAATTTAGATTTTTAAAAATATTTTTGCCGTCGATAAAATTAAGCATAGCTTCATTTCGATATGTGCACATTATAAAGAATCACACTGTATTTTGGAAGTTGCATTTTTTGTTAAAACGAATTTTATTTTATTTCCATCACTAGCCGATATTATGACTCGTTCAGGTCGTATGCCATAGGATCTGAACGAGTCATAATAGTCATATGACCTATGGGAACGCAATATAAAAAATTAATAAATACAGGCAATTACAAAACAGTACTACTTAGGAAAAATATTATGTCAACAATGGGGCCTATAATATACAGTAAAATTCCGCACAATTTTAAAGAACAGTCTATACTTACGGATATTTAAATCCAAGCTGACTACATTATTAGTAGAAAAAATGTTATTTTTTTATAAAATACTTTTTAAATGATAAAAATATATAACAATAAAAAATATACTGTGAATGGCACACTTATATGAGAATTTATATTAATTAGAATGACATATTAATTAATTATAAATTTATATTAAAATTGTATCTTTTAGTTTTTATGACTTTGCATGCCGTAAGGTAGAATATAGCGGAGGCCCACTTGCATGTTTAGTCGGGTACATCTTATACCTGTACCTATATTGCTGGCAAATAAATAAATCTGAATCTTTTAAATTGTCAAGGGGTTGGTCAGTTAGTAAAAATATGGAGCTGGTTGCCCATTCCAAAGCGTAGTAGGTACCTACTATGAAGAAGAACGGGCAAGAAACTCCATGGACACTCTTCTAAAGGATATTGTTACAAAATATTTGTTATATCATTAATGTTGAATTTATAATTATACGCGAGAACGATGTGAAAAGAGGTGCACAATAAACGCGTCTAGTGTGTGACCAGCCTTTCATATTTTTAACCGACGAAAACAAAGGAGGTTCTCAAGTCGACGCGTATATAGCGTGACTGGTAATTAGTGACCGATACTTAAACACATGATTGTACTCATGATAACAAACAACTTTTACTATGGGACCAAACCTGAAATCGTGAAATAAAAATCTGCTGCCCCCTACATTTATGCTCGCATAATTCGTCAAAATGTAGGGACCAGCTGATTTTTTTTTCACGATTTCAGGTTTGGTCCCATAGTAAAAGTGGTTTGTTATCATGAGTACAATCATGTGTTTAAGTATCGGTCATTAATTACCAGTCACGCTATATATTTTTAATTCGGGCGGATATACCTCGATGTTCGTCCCATACGTACCAGGGTGAATCAAAAAGTTCTTAGAAGTGCTTATACTTAGTCTGACCATAAATACTGTTACAATTAAAAATAAACAAAATATTACATTTGAATTTGAAATCTGCCATTTTTATATGATTGTTCATTGAGTTTTCTCATTTTGGCGCCAATACATTGTACAATATTTTGCGATATTAAAATGGAGTGGGGTGATAAAGAGAACCGAATAGCTGTGATTGCATTACACAAAGTAGGTATGGAGCCAAATGCAATTTTTAAAACTCTCCATACGCTTGGTATTAGTAAAATGTTTGTGTACCGGGCTATTAATAGGTACAATGAGACCTCCTCTGTTTGTGACAGAAAAAGATCTGGCCGTCCACGTAGTGTTCGTACGAAAAAGGTGGTCAAAGCAGTAAGGGAAAGAATTCGAAGAAATCCTGTCCGAAAGCAAAAGATTTTATCTCGGGAGGTGAAGATAGCACCTAGAACCATGTCACGTATTTTAAAAGATGACTTAGGACTTGCAGCCTATAAGAGACGTACTGGTCATTTCTTAACTGATAATATAAAAAGAATAGGGTGGTAAAATCGAAACAACTACTGAAGCGGTACGCAAAGGGAGGTCACAGAAAAATTTTGTTTACGGATGAGAAAATTTTTACAATTGAGCAACATTTTAACAAACAAAATGACCGTATTTATGCTCAAAGCTCTAAGGAAGCTTCCCAATTAGTCAACAGAGTGCAACGTGGGCACTGTCCGACTTCAATGATGGTTTGGTGGCGTATTAGCTATGAAAGAGTGACTGAGCCATACTTTTGTGAAAAAGGTATCAAAACATCGGTACAAGTGTATCAAGATACCATTCTTGAGCATGTAGTGAAGCCCCTTAACAACACCATGTTCAATAACCAAGAGTGGTCCTTCCAGCAAGACTCGGCTCCGGGTCATACAGCTCGGTCTACGCAGTCTTGGTTGGAAACGAACGTTTCGGACTTCATCAGAGCTGAAGACTGGCCGTCGTCTAGTCCCGGATCTTAATCCGCTGGATTACTATTTATGGTCAGTTTTAGAGAGTACGGCTTGCTCTAAACGCCATGATAATTTGGAGTCCCTAAAACAATCCATACGATTGGCAGTGAAGAATTTTCCCATGGAAAGAGTGCGTGCTTCTATTGATAACTGGCCTCAACGTTTAAAGGACTGTATTGCAGCCAATGGAGACCACTTCGAATAAGCTTTTTATATTTTAAATTGTTTTATATTTATGTATTAAACTAACACATTGTAAAAGTAATAAATGTTATTTGCAATAGAATTTTTTTTCTTTGTTTTATATACCTAGATATAAAATCTTTTTGGGAGAAGTTCGATATTGGAATTAAAGATTGTCAATCACACAATACTTATGTAAACTGTCACTTGTTTTCGTCAGTTCGTTCGTACGTAATAATTTTTTTTGTGCAACGAGTTGCTAAAAACGTAAAATTATGGATAAAAGTGTGTTACGTGCGGTGATAAAGTATCTCAGCCTGAAAAAAATGTCTACGAAAGAAATTTTTTCGGACATTCAGCAGTGATTAGGGGATGATGCTATACTTTATTCTACTGTTGCGTACTAGGTGGCTGAATTCAAAAGAGGTAGATCAAGCTGTAAAGATGACCTGCGTTCTGGACGGCCTTCAACCTCCGTTACGGAAGAAAATGTCAAAAAGGTTGAGAATCTGGTTTTGGAAAACAGAAGAATATCTATAAAACATTTACCTGAGTTCCTAAAGATATCAATTGGTAGCATTCAATCCAGTTTAATTGATCCACTGGGGTTCAGAAAAGTGTCGGCAAGATGGGTGCCACGAATGTTAACCGACGAAAACCAAATGCGACGTTTGGAAATAACTAAGCGTAATCTCGAAATGTTCCAACGAGATCCGGATAATTTTTGCCATCGCCTTGTCATCATGGATGAAATGTGGGTCCACCATTTCGATCCTGAAACTAAGAGACAAAGCATGTTTTGGAAACGACCATCCTCTCCATCCATTAAGAAATTTCGAGTTGCTTCTACCGCTGGCAAAGTTATGGCCTCAGTGTTCTGGGATAGTGAAGGAGCCCTGTTTATTGATTACATGTCAAAAGGCCAAACGATTACTGGACCCTGTTATGCAAATTTAATTCCGAAAGTGCGTGAAGCGATTAAAGAAAAACGTCGTGGAAAACTGTCGTTGGGCGTGTTGTTTCTTCAAGATAACGCTCCTGCTCATCGATCGGAAGTTGCGCTCAACGCAATCCGCTGTGCTGGCTTCAATCTCCTTGACCACCATTGATATTCTCCAGACTTAGCTCCAAGTGATTTTCACTTATTCCCAAAATTAAAAGGGGAAATTCGTGGATATAAATTTGACAATGATGACGTGGTTATGACTGCCGTAGAGGAGTTTTTCGAGAGTCAAGAAAAATATTTTTTTTCGCAAGGAATACGAAAGTTAGAAACGCGTTATTCTAAATGCATTGCATTGCAGGGAGATTACGTAGAAAAATAAAATGCTTTTGTTTAATTTTTTGCTTTTTTAATATTGTTTCCAAGAACTTTTTGATTCACCCTCGTATACGTTTATTAACTTCGCTTGGGTAGTTTTTGAGTTAGCTTCAATAATACGTATTTTTCCCACTTAGCCTTTGTAGATGATGTCTCATTTCAAAAGAATAGCCAGACTATCGTTGCCATGTAAGACATCCGTATCTTTTCTATCTATTTAAAAAATAAGCGAGGTGTCATCAGTGAATAGAATTATATCCGATAAATTAGCCATCATGTAAGGAAGGTCATTAATATAAACTAGAAATAGGAAAGAGCCAAGAATTGAACCTTGAGGCACGCCCATTTTAACTAGAGATCCCGACAAAGTCGCCCCGTTAACGTTTACTTTTTGCTGCCTGTTTGATAGATACGAAAGAACAAGATCAGCAGCTCGTCCACGAATTCCGTAATGGTATAATTTACAGATCAGTGTATAGTGGTCAACGCAATCAAACGCTTTAGAGAGGTCACAGAAAATACCAATTGCATCCTGGGACTTCTCCCAGAATTCTAAAATGTAACTTCTAAGAATTAAAATGTGATAACATCTAGTCTAGCATGATTTTTTCATATATTTTACTCAATGCTGGCAGCACAGATATAGGCCTATAGTTAGAGGATCACTCTTAATACATTCTTCGGCATTGATAGTTTGATTGGTTTCCATTAACTCCCAAAACAACATTCCTCGCGAATCCCAGAAGACTGACAGAAGAAGTTTGTGATCATGCAAACTGCTTTTTGGCTGTGTTAGTGGCTGTTTATCAGCAGGCATTCAAAATGCCTTTCATGTGACGTTCTCATATAAGACCCAAGACTCGTCTCTGGTGATAATCGACTCGAGAAAGCTCTTTCTTTGCGGGTGCAATAGCAGACTTTCACAAATGTTGATACGTATTGCACGCTGAGCATCGGTCAAAGCATGGGGCGTCCATCTTGACAAAACTTTACGGTAGATACGAACTTTACGGTGGTACGGCAGATGGCGATCTATTATAGATTGCCCATTGCCTAATGGGCTACCATAAAGTTAAAACTCTAAAATAACACTACAGTACTATAATAGTACTGTAGTGATATTTTGGAGTTTTCTCTAAATCCCCGGTGCTGGAATCCGGGTGCACTCAAGCTCGCACCGCAACGCATCTTCGTCAAAAGTGATTGGTTGACCAGTATGAGAAACATCTTTTAGACTTCTCGTCTCCTTCATTAAAGCGTTGAAACCAATTTCATACTGTGCGCTCAGGAGTAGTGTTTGGGCCAAAAACGGTGTTGATCTTATTTGCCGTTTCCCTCGAACTAGTTTCCAATTTGTGTTCGTATAAGTAAATCGCTCGAAGATGTTGTTGATCTATTTTGTCAATTTTGACTAAATTCCAGTAACGAGCTCGCGCTTATGTGAAAGATACGAGAACATTCTACTAGGTACTAGATTTATTCTAGAAACTTTTCGAGACAACTGGAATATTAAGGAAATTTAGAAATGGGAAAAAAATTATGCAACAACCCAATAAAAAAAAATTTTCATTGTAGGCAAACTAGGGTGCTATAGGAAAGACATGCAGTCTGTTTACTATTCAAAAGTAAACAAGATGACAAGAGTGACTATTAATGTTCTGATAGGTAGTATGCCTATTCTGTTATTTTCTCCTTGAGTGTACAGGGAGGTAGGTACCTACATTCTTTTATCACGTTTTATAGTGAGAGCTTTTGTTATTACAAGTGTGTTGATAGTTGATAACACAATTATAGAGGGTCGTTTAGATACACGTGTTTGTGGTTAATTTATATTTATTTATGTCGCATAGTAACAAACATAGATATTATTTTATTTTATACTAAATTGTCCAAACCGTACGAGAATTAGTGTTACTGCAGTTCAGATGTTACAACTTCTACATAACAACTATCGGTACTTACCTATATTCTGTAAAAATCTCACCGTGAAAACGTACGTGAAGTGAGCTGACAATAGTGTCAGTCCCTAGCATCAGGGGGAATAACAGCCGGTCTATTCTGTAAAAAACTCACCGTGAAAACTACAATCAAGTGAGCTCAAAGTGAGCTGTCAGTAGTGTTAATCCCTAGCTTCAGGGGGAATATCATCCGATCTATTCTATTAAAATCTCACCGTGAAAACTTCGGTGAAGTGAGCTTGAAGTGAGCTGTCTATTGTCAATCCCTAGCTTCAGGGGGAATAACATCCGGTCTATTTTAGAAAAATCTCACCGTGAAAACTTCGGTGAAGTGAGTTTGAAGTGAGCTGGTATTTCCCCGGATGCTAGGGATTGACACTATTGACAGCTTGTGCAAATGGGTGAACTTAAGGCCTGAGGACATCTTCAACGTAACTTTCAGCGTTCATATTGCCATCTACAAAAACGAGCTCAGTTCGTTTGTTCTTCATAATACCCGCCCAAGCCATCACTGTGGAGCCACTGTAAGGGTGCACTTCCTGGACGCATCTCAGCCGTTCAGCATTTCCGAGACGACGATACACTCTTACCCTTCTCGTATCAGGCCTAAATCCAAACCGGAACTCATCGCAAAATAAAATCGGCCCTGTCGAGCAGTTGTACTCCTTCCACGTCCTGGGTGCAGCTAAGCAGGATCCCATGTATTAACGTAACGCTGCCAAATATGACAAATCACGCTCCTCTTGACACCAAAATTCCGAGATACTTGGGACTGATTTCTTCCCGCTTGTAGAGCGGGAGCACACGATGTGTTCCGGCGGCGGCACGGCGCCGCACCGCAAAGATTCGCCGTATCGTCGGGCACACGAGCGGTGCGGCGCCGCAGCGTTGTTATGTCGCAGCGGCGCCGCAGGCACCCTAGCAATGTTGGACAGTGTTAATTAAAATGGATCGTAAACAACTGAGCGGTACCGCTCTGACGTCGCAACGCATTCACCCCTCCCAACCTCGTCTCGCGGATTGCAAGTCCGGTGTCCGTGCGGTGCGGCGCCGCAACGCATCATGTGACATGCCACTGATATTTCTATGTAAGACGACGCAGCGACACCGCTCCGGCGCCGCGCCGCCGCTGCAACGCATCGTGGAGTGTACTACGTGAGCTCGACAAAGGGATGTGCGATTAACGCTTATGCGACAAAACTGTACTGCGACTCACCATAGTTCGAATGCACGCTTGTGCGACACACTGAAGATCGACATCACGCTAGTGCGACATGAAGACATATTTGTATTCACAATCATTATGTATAAATGATGACCTTGATGGCTTAGTTAGTTACAAACTCTTTGTGATGCTCCCGGATTCGACTAAAGGGTTATAAAACTTGCTCGCACTTTTAACGATATAATTCTTCCGTATGAACATTTCATCATGATTTTCTTCTATTTATTTTTTTTAACTTTAGTATAAAGATTATTTGGTAATATGCCTTACTTCGAAAGCAATAAACCATAATATTGCTAACAATACATTTGTTGATGCTACTTATATACATAATATGTATTCTTCGTTTATTGGAAACGTGATTAGTGTAAATAATGTAATTTTTATTTTTCACAACTACCTTCATATTTGCTTTAAAATGCGACTACTTTCATTTCATTTAGTATCGTAAAGAGATTGTTCGTGATTTTCCGTTCCGTATCTTTATAAAAACGTACCTTTACGAAAATGAATATGCCTATCATAAATAACTTACAATCCAGAACAGGAAAGGACATTTTGGAAATTGATGGCTATATTTATTGTAAAAACAAACAGCGTGGTGATTTATACTACTGGTGTTGCAATGCAAAAAATCGGTTGCAGTGCAATGTGTATATAAGAACAATAAACAAACAAGGTAAACACGAACTTGTGAGCAAAAATATTGGTCAACATACCCATGAACCTGATCCAGATAAAAAGGAAGAATTAAAGTTGATAACTACATTAAAACGAAAAGCTACTGACTAAGGATAAGGATAAGTGTGCTCCCGCCCGTAGCATTCCTACAGCTCTCTGCATTTCATCAGCAGTCAAATGGCGTCGCGTCCATGATATAAAAAATGACTCACCACTCAACTTTTTCAAAAACTGTATGTCTCAAAATGATAAAAGTGAGATAAATACCAAATTTATCAAGCACCGAAAACACATGAAATCGGGAAAAAATAACACTAGTTTACAAAATTTCGCAACAGAGTAACCGCATATACTTTTTGATTAATTAGGCATTACTGATTACTGATTATAATCATCAAATATCGCCATCACGTCAATTTAAATTTAAAAAAATAAAAACAAAAATACACTGTTTATGGTCAAGTTACATACAATGCAGTATTTTATTATTTTGTTTTTGAGGGTACATAGGAAGTTAAATGTTTGTAGTCATATATTACGTTTTATTGCTTGATCTAACTACACAATATTTTGTTGCTTTTCTATTTTTGGCTATTTAATAAACTTTCTATATACAAAATGAGTAAAATCGCTAAACGTGGTTGTGTTAATTCTCCAGATTTTAAAAATTTAGTATTTATTGTTTCTCTTGAAATAGCTTTTTTAAATAAATATAGTTTTTTTTTTTTTTGTAAATTTAGTCGTAATATCAATTTATTTTTTCCAGTAAACAATAAGACGTACGTAGATATTTGAGGAATAAAAAATAACAATAACTAAAAATTCTGACGTGATGGCGAAATTCTGTTATCAGATTTGTTATTATTATATTTTATTTAATAAGGCACCAAGTCCCAATAAGTTACACGGACATCAAATACATTCAGCACGACAAATAATTAAAATTAGATACATTAATATTCATTAAATCATTAAAATAAAATACATTAAATCTGAATACTTAGTCATAAAAACAAAAAAAAATAAATAAATAAATTACACACAGGCTTCATCGTCAGTTGGCACTCCGATGGACTTTGAGCCAATATCTGCGGATCGGACTGTTCCAATCCTCACCAACGACTTTCAACAGTTGATTGATCGATTTTCTTAAGCGGCTGGAAAACGATGCTATGCGCGATCTAATAACGGCATAAAAGTCCCGGCACTCTCACCTCAGCGAACATGCTCGACGCACTACAGTACCGCGGAAATTTCATTATGATGCGGTAGGCGTCATTGTATTGCACACGCATGGCACTTAATGTCGACCTTTTAAATTTTGTCCACAGCTGGCATGTGTAAAAACAGAGGCAATATGCACGGAACAAGATCTTTTTAACACACGTGCTGCAGAGGGAAAATCTGCGCGCTAGCATATTGCACCGTACCAAGAGCGCCCGTCTTCCCCGTTCTATATCTGCATCATCTGTGAGATCGTCGGTGAGGATGTGACCCAGATACCTAAACTCTCGCACAACCCTCACTGGTGAACCATAAATAAAAACTTCTGGGACTGTCTCCGGTCCCTTACCAGCTCTAAAAACTAACATTTTAGTTTTCCTAACATTATAGACCATGCCATGTGAGCTGGCATAACGTTCGCAAATACTCACTAGTTGCCTGAGAGCTCTTATTGAGGGGCTCAAGAGGACCATGTCACCGGCATAACTTATATTATTAAAGCACACGCCTCCTATGCGATATCCGACACCTGCTCTCCTCAGCTCCTCAATAAGATCATTCACGTAGATATTAAAAAGGTCTGGAGAAGTCAGTCCCCCCTGACGTACGCCACATTTTAACCTGTGATCGCTAGACTGAACGTCGCCCCATCTAACACTGTTAGTTTGGTTACCGTACCAGTATTGTAGCATCCTTACCAAGTCCGAATGTACCCCAGAATTGCGCAATTTGCCCCATAGAATCATTACAACAGTATTCACCAGATCAAATGCGCGACTCAGGTCCAAGAAACATGCATAAACCGAGTTGTTTCGACTTTTGTAATAGTTTACCGTATGCTTTAACGACAGTATTGCCAGGTCAGTTGATAAACCAGGGCGGAAACTAAACTGAGCATCATCTACCCTAGCACTCTTCAATAGTAAGGGCTGCATGAGACGCTCCAACACTTTACCCAGAACAGTTCCAAGGGAGATTGGTCGGTAGTTGGTAGCAGAATTGAGATGGGCACACCACAATTGCGGCGATAAGTCCCCTCTTTGAGGAGTGGCTGGAGAGGCGCCACGGCGTCCTCACCTTCCGCCTGACGCAGGTGCTCACCGGACACGGGTGCTTCGGGAGGTACCTATTCCGGATAAGGCGGGAGGAAACGCCCGGGTGTCACCACTGTGTGGATCGCCCGGAGGATACGGTGGAGCATACGGTGGAGGTCTGCCCGGCTTGGGCGGAGCACCACCGTATCCTCGCGGAAGCGATAGGTGGCGGCGATCTCTCGCGTCCGGCCCTGGTCCATGCCATGGTACGGAGCGAGAGTACATGGGAAGCCATTACCTCCTTCTGCGAAGCAGTAATGCTCGTGAAGGAGGAGGCGGGACGCGTGAGGGAGAGGCAAGCTTTGCGCCCTCACGCCCCTGGTCGCCGCAGGAGATGCCCTGGGCGTCGGGAATTGGTAGCCGATTCCCGGCCACCGTGGGCGCGGGCTTGCGGACGGCGAGCAATGGGTAGCTCGCCGTCCGGTGAGGACCAAGCCCGAGTCGACGGCGCGTTGTGTTCCACGCGCGCCTCAAAGAGATGTCAGCACTACTGACGGGGTCCGGTAGGGCTGATGCCAGCTAGGGTTGCGGGATGTTCGAAAGAGTGACCGTGGCCCCGACACAGACAACAGAAGGAACACGGGTGGGTTTTAGTCAGTAAAAGTCTGACACGCCCTCCCGCTCCGCCCAGAGCGGGAGAAGTCATTTGATGATTTCCCTTCCACAAAAAAAAGCAGAATTGAGATCACCTGTTTTATTTTTTGTGACCGGAATAACTATTGTTCTCATTAGGGCTTCGGGTAAGTATGAGCACTTAATACATAGATTGAATAGTGTACATAGTTTTGCGTGTAAGAATTTCCCTGCATGAATCAAGTGTTCAATGCTCAGGTTAAATAAATAAAAATAAATTAAAATAGCCTTTTATTTCTTGCTGTTTAAATCTTACAAGAAAAATAATATAAATTCCTACTGCATGCAATCTAAAACATATCAAATTTACAATTAAACATTAAAATTAAAATTTTTTATTTTTCATTCTTATAGGCAATCTCATTATAATGACATTAAAAACAATAATGTACTAATTATTTTTCTATTATTAGATTATTTATATATATTGTTACATTTTATTGTTATTATTATATAATCATTTTAACGATTTCAGTTTTAATAGCAAGAACCCCTCTTAGTAGAGGGTGAAGACCTCCTCCAGAGATGACCAGCGGTTTCTATCCTCTGCTGTATGCATCCAGCGAGTGCCAGCGACTTTACGGTTTAAGACATTTATTTTCTCAAAAGATTACATGAATCACTTACAGAGAAAATACAATATTAATAAGTAAATAACCGATTAGCGTTGTTAGTAGGGTAGATGTTAAAAAATTAGTGGAGACTGCGTATAGTGAGTGCGCGCGAGCAATACTTGTTTATTAAGGCCTATGGCACAGTGCGTTTGAATAAGCGAGAATTGAGCAGTTCTATACATTGTTTTTTTTTTTTTGTTTTAATTTTATTATTATATAATTATAATTATTTTACTATTATAATAATTATTTAATTGTTTTATTATTGTAATTATTTCATTGTTTTATTATTGTAATTATTTCATTGTTATAATATTGTAGTTGTTTTATTATTGTTTTTGATATTTCTCGGGACCCTAGGGTCCCGGACCTTTGAAAGGCATATGAGGGGCCGAAGCCAACTCGCAGAGGCCCGTTAGACGCTTTCAATAGAAACGAGGCACCAACCGACGATTATCCTTGTGCGCATTATGCAAGTGCACCCAAGGACAACCCCCGGTTGGTGTAGGACTATTGCAGGATATGGAGACAAAAAAAATATTGGGCTATGGGTTTGGATGGCTAAGTGGACTGGTTATCTAAAACTATGGAAGGACTATGGCCCCTGCCTGACCAATGTTTGATAAATTCAATACATGGATAAAATGGCAGGGGGTAACTTGCACACTCAACAATGGGCCCCCGGAAACGGTCGCTAGCACATAGTGTCGTAGCGACAAGGGGGCAACATGTCTTGAGGTGCTTAAAAGGAGTGGAGAGGTATTCCACGGCTATCAGGACAATCCCGGAAGTACGGTCAAGATCCCTACCAGCATCTTACTGGACTACTTCCTTCTTCCGAGCACGTTTGCTCTTGCGAATCTCTACTCAAGCCAGCCAATAAAGGCAAGAATGAGGTGGGAGGTCAGTTCTCGTCAGTGTTCACTCCAGCCGGCCAATAAAGGCAAGCCAGGGATGAGGAACATGACTTCTCCCGGGAGATAGGGTACGTGGGGTCGCTACTGCCCAGCAGCTCGCCACATGCTGCCCTGCAGGTTTCTGTATCTCTCTTGGTCTGGCTCCTCATCCTAGACCTGTTCCGGCAAAGTAACCTCTACCGGCACAGACCTAGAGTTCGGAGCGCGCAAGCCCCATCACGACGTCAACGTAGAGATACGGCGATGGGGTTAGACAAAGTTTGTTATTATTGTTTCCTTTATTAAAATAAATACATATAAATTATATTTTTAAATATTAGAATATAAAGATTATAAAAAAACATTTAAAAATATAAAAAATAGTAGCCCACCGGTATCGGGAACAGGGTCCAAGCTACCGGCGGTCAGGGCTCTAGAGAGAGGAACCTAACAATGCGAGCCGTGTCCAGAAGTACCGCTTTCTGAATCAAGCCCCAGGCACGTATCCAGACTTTTGGTTCGGGGGGGGACAAACATTGAAACAACCATGTGAACTGTGTGAAAATCGCTGAATCACTGTACTATAATTTTCACTGTACTATACTATAATTATATAAGTATTTTTCTGTTTCTGCTGGCAGCCATTACGTCTAGTACCATATCAGGATCTGGCGCCAAAGCGGAATGAATAGACAATAGAGCGAGACCAGTAAGCGTCTCTCCCGCCATTCTATTCCTTAGGAAGGATTTTATTCTCTTTAGGCATGAAAATGACCGCTCCACAGATGCCGTTGAAACCGGAAGGGTGGCCAGAATATGTATTAGCCTGTTAATGGTAGGAAAGATAACTTTGTCACACGTGTCTAAAATTTCCATAATTTCGACTGGTTTCTTATCTGTGTTTTTCCACTTGGCACACCACATACTGTACTCTGCTTTTATTAGTGATTCTCCAACACTTTCTTCCCAATAAATTTTCATATTTTCTAATTCACTTATCTTCCTCTCGTCCACATTTTTCGGAAGAATAATTTCTAAAGAAGAAAGCAGCTCTCTTTGATTCGCAAATCTATCATTCATGCCAGATATCAAATCGTCCAAGCACGGTATAAAAATAGTTCTTCTGAAGTATTCTTCAGCAGTATCGCTGGGAGGGTTGCTTCGTGCAGTTTGGTGGGCAGTAACTCGAGGACGCTGAATTTCTATTTGCAAGACATTTTCCGCTATTTTGCAGCATGCGTTATATATTTCTGAGAATACCGGGTTAACATCGTCACGTATCCCTTTTAGTTTTCCGATAATGTCATCGGAAAATTTCATAGCAGAGGCCAGGTCGTGTGTAGGGTTCTGCAAATATGCTGACAGTGGGAGAGTGTAACTGAAAAATCTTGCTCAGGTTTTTAGAGAAATCAAGAAACTACTCTTTTCCATCGCAGCTATAAGTGTAGACGCAGTTTGGGCGACAGTTCTGTTTGTGTAGGATAGTTCTCTTAATGTAATGACAATAGGTTCGAGAAACTCACCAAATACATTTATAGAGTCGTGACGTTCTATAAATCTAGTGTCACACATGCCGACCAGTCTTTTTTTCTTACTCTCTGGTGTGAGCTTTTCCACATTTTCCTTGAACTGTTTCCCGACCATTGCATTGTTGCGAAGTAAATTGCAGACTTCCTTCACAACGCCTATTGAATTTCTCACCTCGGGAACTGAAAGAGCTTTTGAAAGAACTAGGTTCAGACGATGTGCCGAGCAATGTACGTATGTGGCCTTAGGAAATTCTTTTCTGATTCTCGTCTGCACACCACTGATGTGTCCTCCCATGGTAGTAGCTCCGTCATACCCCTGACCAACTAGTTTATCGAGATTCAAACCAATCTCATGACATTTCTTTAAATTTTCTGCACTTATATTTTCGGCACTTAGGTCGTGTATTTCAATGAAACTGAGAAAGTCCTCCCTCAAAATACCTTTATAAACGTATCTCGCACACAAAGACAATTGCTCAGTTCCACTCACATCTAAAGTTTCATCGCCAAGAATCGCGAAACACTCAGAACTATTTATTTGTGTCACAACTTTTTTCTGAATTATCTTTCCGCATGTATCTATTATTTCATTTTGAATAATAGGGCTAAAATACGTTGCATTTTTAGGGGTTGCAATGATATGATCTTTCAGGATATTATCATAGCTTGCTCGGTATCGTAGCAGAGCCCTGAATTTTCCATCTTTACCAAGTGGCTTTTCTAGAGTCAATGGTCCACTGTCTTTGTCTCCACGAAGCGGCAACTCTTGCTCTCCACAGAAGATGATAGTTTCAATTATAGGTTTTAGTGCTGTTCTATTTCTTTCCTTTTCTTTGAGCCTTTGATCATTAAGCTGCGATGCAACGTCTATAGCTGCTGAATCCATTACGCGTAAGAAATTTTCTGCGCATAACTTAGAAAACTGGTGATATTTAGCAGCAGAATGTTCGCGAAATCTCTCTGTTGCATCTTTCCAATTATCAAATGGTTTGCTGACAAAACTTCCAAGTGTTTGATGGGAACCTTTTCCAGCGGTGCCTGATGAAAAGACAACGCAATATTTGCAGAACACACCGTTCCTCCTCGGCGAATATGTTAACCATTCCCATGATCCCATCCATTCTCTTCGAAATCTAAGTTTCCTCTTTCCAAAGCTACTAGCCGGAAACGAAAATGACGCATCTGGGTCAAACGGCTGTGTAATAATATTTTTTTTCTGTTCATCTGTGAGTACAAGAGGAGGATACTGTGTGTTATATATGGCATTAGAAACCACGCCGATATCAGGAAAAGTTTCACTTATTATAATCATTGTATCTAAACTGCACGTTTTTGAAGTTGAACATTCTCCTTCATCTCTACATCTTCCAGCCGGTTCGGCTGAAATCACATTTTTTTCTGTAAATTTTGATGTTGTTTCTAGTTGTCTACTATCAACAGCAGAAGCCATGCTTGGAGTAGTTTTTTCCTCGCTAGTGCTAGTAGTAACAATTTTTTTTGCCACTGGCTTGAAAAAGTTGTCAATTCTCTTCATTTTAGCAGCAGCAATTTATATACGTTCAAACAAGCACAAATCAAGAAGCACTCACATTTCTCACATTACTTTACCTACTTTATTTAAGTAATCTGTGATGGATAGGGCGAACGGTCCAACAAATTATGACGTCTGCAGGTCCAAAATTGTCCAACACTATCTCACGTCACGGACTGGCGATTTGGCGAATCCAATGAAATGAAAACAGTGGTTTTGAAGTTTTTTTCCTTTATTTCACGGCACGGGCAAAGTATCAGGTGAACCAAGTCGGAAGGAATTTACTCTACCTACACTCTATGTAACTGAAACCAATATCAAAATAAACTGGTCTATTGCACTATACTGTCAATATTGCAGAGGTATTTCACTTTTCTTCTCGCTTGTCGCTCTCGATTTTCACTTGAATCGCTCTCGAAATGAACTGACATGCAGGTTCCCGGACTCCCGCCGTATTTATACTACATTTTCGTATTCTGGAACACTGTGGAATATTGCGCCATCTACTACCTGGTAGCAGAAAGTTATGGAGGCTTCTCGATATTTCGCTACTCGACGCGACGACCTTTCTACTATTAGTTTTTCTACTCGACGATAGATGTCGTTCATTACTGTTTTCGTTCTCGGTTTCTCTCTAAACAGGTTAGATGGCGCTACTAGTAACGTCGCTTACATAATTAGATCAAGATCTATATTTTTATTTTACCTACTTATTAAAAGAACACGCAAGCGAATAAATAAACAGATGGCTTAAAACGATTTTTTTTCAGTCAGATTTCGGGGGAGGATAAATCCCAACTATCCCCCCCTCTGTATACGTGCCTGTCAAGCCCTTAATCCAGCTGCCCAACGAGAGCCTCCTTAGGTGTTGGTCGAGGCTCTTGGCAATTAAGCCATTGGCTGATACAACTATCGGCACAATGATCGCTGAGTCCACATCCCACATGTCGACAACCTCGCGGGCCAAGTCAAGATACTTGATTTGTTTATCTTTCTCGGCTTTCACGAGGTTCCCGTCATGCGGGACAGTTACGTCAATAATCATTGCGCGCCGCTCTATTCGATCCACCACCACTATATCAGGCTTATTGGCAACAATAGTCCTGTCAGTGATGATGGATCGATCCCAGTACAATGTGATGTGTCCATTTTCGAGAACTGGGTCGGGCACATACCTGTAGTACGGCACTTCCGATTCCACGAGACTGTATTTCAGAGCAAGTTGCTGATGGATAATCCTGGCTACAAGGTTGTGTCTATGCAAGTACTCTTCGTTAGCTAGACGAGAACACCTGGAGATGATGTGTCGGATTGATTCTCCCGGACGGTGGCATGCCCGACAGATGTCAACCGTGCCATCCTTCACAATAAATCACCGGTAATTGTTCGTCATGATAACTTCGTCCATAATTGCACAGATAAAACCTTCGGTTTCTCCAAAGAGGTCACCAAAACGCAGCCAGGCTACGGACGCTAGGAAATCTACATCGGGTTCATGTAGGGCCCGGAAAAAGCGTCCGTGAAGCTCCTTACTCTGCTATACCTCCAGGCGATCGTTAGTGTCAAGCACTACAGGCTTGCGCCAGTTCTCTTTAGCCAAGGAGAGCGGGGTGAGGCCCTTGTCCACTGCGACCACATCTAGATGCATCCCCACGTCGGCTTCAAGGAAATATTCCCTGAAGTCTCATATGCAGTCGCATATCTCGCGATTGTGGAGGGTCTTGACATTTAAAAAGCCTCGACCTCCACACTTTCGCGGGATATACAGTCTCATTACCGATGATCGCGGGTGATGCATTCGATATGCAGTCAGCAGCGTACGGACCCTCCTATCCAGGGCGTCTAGTTCGGTCTAAGTCCATTTGAGTATGCCGAAAGAGTACATCAAAACCGGCATGACCCAACCGTTGAAGGCGCGCACTTTGTTTCCGCCTGATAGAAGACTATTAAATACTTTCTTCAGGCGGCCAAAGAAGCGCTCCTTCAACGATTGCTTCATGTCAGCAGCATTAATGCCCAACGCTTCCGACATACCCAAATACTTATAGGTTTCGGTTGCGGAGAGGGCTCTAAGGTTTATGGAATCCGAGAGTTGGGTTCCCTCGGATTCCACAATCTCCCCTCGCTTTACATGCATGACCGCACATTTGTCCACACCAAATTCCATCCTGATGGCGCTACTGAAAGTTTCAGTTACTTTCAGTAGCTCCATCAGTTGCAAATTGTTGGGGGCAAAGAGTTTTAGGTCATCCATGTAGAGGAGGTGAGATATAACCTGACCACCTCTCCTCAGCCGATAGCCTAGACCTGAATCCTCCAGCAGTGTGCTTAGGGGATTCAAGGCTAAGCAGAACCAAAGCGGACTCAAATTATCACCCTGAAATATGCCTCGCTCGATCCTAATCGGCTCGCTATTCTTCTGGATATTTCGACATCCTGGATAGCGAAGGACCGTCCTCCATTGCCCCATACACGACATCAGGAAGGTGCGCAGAGTTGCATCTACTTTATACAACTCTAGCACCCTCATGAGCCATGTATGTGGCACCGAGTCATAGGCCTTCTTATAATCTATCCAACATGTCGACAGATCCTTTCGGGAACGACGAACCTGTTGGCTAATGGCCATATCAATGAGAAGTAGCTCCTTAGTGCCGCGGGACCCATTCCTACATCCATTTTGAGAGGCAGACATGATGAAGTTTGTGTCTATATGTTTGTTGATTTTAGCTCTCAAAATGGATGTAAGAACTTTATAGACCGTCGGTAAACACGTGATCGGCCTATAATTTTTGGGTTCCGCGGTGCTACCTGATTATTATTGTAATTATTTCCTTTATTAAAATAAATACATATAAATTATATTTTTAAATATTAGAATATAAAGATTATAAAAAAACATTTAAAAATATAAAAAATAGTAGCCCACCGGTATCGGGAACAGGGTCCAAGCTACCGGCGGTCAGGGCTCTAGAGAGAGGAACCTCCTAACAATGCGAGCCGTGTGTACCGCTTTCTGAATCAAGCCCTTAATCCAGCTGCCCAACGAGAGCCTCCTTAGGTGTTGGTCGAGGCTCTTGGCAATTAAGCCATTGGCTGATACAACTATCGGCACAATGATCGCTGAGTCCACATCCCACATGTCGACAACCTCGCGGGCCAAGTCAAGATACTTGATTTGTTTATCTTTCTTCGGCTTCTTTATTGTAATTATTATTATTAGAATTATTTTATTATTATTTAATTATAATAATTTTACTACTATAATAATTATTTAATTGTTTTATTATATTATTTATTTCATTGTTTTATTATTGTGATATTTCTCGAGACCCTAGGGTCCCGGACCTTTGGAAGGCATATGAGGGGCCGAAGCCAACTCGCAGAGGCCCGTTAGACGCTTTCAATGGAAATTAGGTTTTATTATTGTAATTATTTCATTGTTAGATATTGTAGTTATTTAATTGTTTTATTATTGTAATTATTTTATAATTATTTTATTAGAATTATTTTATTATTATTTCGTTTATTAATTTTTCTATCTTATTATTTACATTTTTAAATATTTCTTAAAATAAAAATATATAAAAAAACATTTAAAAATATAAAAAATAGAGTTCCACCGGTATCGGGAGCAGGGTCCAAGCTACCGGTGGTTAGGGCTGCAGAGACAGGAACCTCCTCACAATGCGAGCCGTATCAAGAAGAACTGCCTTCTGAATCCGGCCCTTGATCCAGCCGCCTAACGAGAGCCTCGAGAGATGTTGGTCGAGGCTGTCAGCCATCAGGCCATTGGCCGTTACGACAATCGGCACAATGGTAGCCGAGCTCACATTCCACATGTCAACAACCTCGTGTGCTAAGGTATTTATTATTATTATTTCCAAATAGGCTTGCGTTTTGTCGCAACTCACTTGATCATAATGTTAGTTTAGTTATTTAGTTTAAGGTTAGTTTTTGTAGTATTATTAAAATTACAAATTTATGCTTATCGTTCTATTGATGAAAGATCCTTTAAAATGTCTTTCATAATGTCTGTCTTTCATAATGTGACTTTCATAATGTCATCGGCCCAGCGAGCTATGGGCCTTCCTCTTTTTCTTTGGCCTGATGGCCCCGACCACGACGTTACTCTTAAAGTCCAGCGGTCGTCTTTGAGTCTTGCAATATTTCCAGCCCATCGCCATTTTAGCTTTTGCGAATAGTTAAGAGCATCTATTACTTTTGTTTTAAGTCTTATAAGATGGTGGGGTATCTTTTGAATTTTTCGTAATTTCAAGACACTCCTTTCCATGCTCCTTTGACATGATGTTATTTTTGTTTTTAATCGACGGGTAAATTTCCATGTCTGGCAAGCATATGTTAATGAGGGCAGTAGGCAGGTGTCCATAACTCTTTTCTTAGTTCTAATAGGCTTACCACCTTTGAGTATTTCTTTGAGACTCCAAAACTTTTTCCACGTATTTTTCACTCTTCTTTCGACTTCCAACTCGTTGTTTTGTCGGTCAAATGAAATCTGTTTTCCGAGGTAAATGAAGCTGTTAACAAAATTTAAAGGTGTGTTTTCAACGTATATGGGTGTTTCGATGTGATTTGTCATGATGTTTGTCTTACTTAATTTTATCTCCAGACCCGCCTTTTTACTTTCGTCATACAGTGAGTTTACCATCGACTGCAGCTGTTTTGTATCCTCAGAAAACAAGACTATGTCGTCCGCAAAACGTAAATGGTTTATGTACTTGCCATTTATATTTAAACTGAGCTTACTCCAGTCTAGTTTGCTTATGATTGATTCTAGCACCGCTATGAAGATCGTTGGAGACAGAGGGTCCCCTTGTCTAACCCCTCTCTTTATGTGTATAGGCGGCCCTGTGGTTTCCAGTTTAATTCTGCTTGTGTTGTTTTTATAAAGATGTTTTAGAACTCTTATGTACTCAATCTCTACTTCTTGAGAGTGCAACGCCTTCCATATCGATGAGTGGAGAATACTGTCAAAAGCCTTTTGGTAGTCTATGAAAACTATGTATAGTGGTGTTTGGTATTCCTGGTACTTCTCAATAAGCATTTCTAGAGAGTGGATATGGTCCACAGTAGAGTAGCCTCTTCGAAAACCGGCCTGTTCAATAGGTTGATGTTTTTCTATTGATTTTCTTATTCTTTTTTCTATAAGGGATGAAAATAATTTATAAATTGATGGTAGTAGGCTGATCGGTCTATAATTGCCTATATTGTTAGGGTCACCTTTTTTGTAGAGCAAGATTATGTCTAACTCGGACCATTGTCTAGGGGTGCATGAGGAATGCAATACCATGTTAAACAATCGCACTAGTGGAGTTGCTAGATGTGTGAGTCCTATCCTTAAGGCTTCGTTTGTGATCTTGTCAGGACCGGGGCTCTTCTCTTCCTTGAGTGAGTTAATTCCTCTGATTACTTCCATTTCGTCCATTTCGCTAATCTCATCTCTATCTGTTGGTATGTGTGTGTTGAGTGGGTGCCACACTTGATCTTGAGAACTATACAAGTCCCTGTAGAAGGCTGTTGCTATTCGTAGTATTTCTGACCTATTTTGTGTTGTATTTGTTGGCCCTTGAAGTCCCTCGATCCATGTTTTGTGAGATCTTAACTCTTTGTATGCTCTCTTGACGCTGCCGGAAATATTGAGATGTTTTTCAATAGTTTGTGTATGGTGATTCTTGTAGTCGTTGTGAATATATTTACCTACAAGTTTGTATAAAGCTTTTAGTTCATTCTTCATAGATCGTGTTTTTGGTTTGGATTTTTGTAGTATTTGTCTTCGTTGGATCAACTTTTTCGTGTGGACTGACAGTATATTTGTTCTATTCGGTGTGTCAGGTATGTGAGCTTTTTTAAGGCTACTGTCTATGGCGCTTACTATTTTGTCATAATATTCTTGAACAGTGTCGGTTTCTTGCCAGTTGTGTACTAGGTTTTCTGAACAGCTACTTAGTGATTCTTTGTACCTTGATACATCTTCATCATCTTTCAGTAAAGCTCTTGGAATGTTGCCAAAGTTTTTCCGATTTTTCTTTTTTGTGTCCAGTATCAAAGAGGCTCTGACAAGTCTATGATCTGAAGGAAAACTGACATTTAAAACTTGCATGTTTTGGATACTTCTATGTTTATTAGTTAAAATGTAGTCTATTTCGTTTCTCGCGTCACCATCTGGAGATCTCCAAGTCCATCTTTGATTTTTTTTCTTTTTGAAAAAAGTGTTCATTATGCATAAGTTGATTTCGTAAGCAAACTCAATGAGTCTATCTCCTCTACTATTTCTGTTACCATAGCAGTGACTTCTTGTGACTAATTTTTCATTAGGTTTCGGTTGGCCAATCTTCGCATTAAAGTCGCCCATGACTATTGTATTTCTTCTTGATAGTTGTAAAGCTCTGTCAACAGTGTTGTAGAAAGATTGTAGTTCTTCGTCATTTGCAGCCTCAGTGGGAGAATACACTTGAATTATGCTTGTTTCCAAGTTATTGAATTTTACATTTATACAGATTTTATAGCAGATTTCAAGGGGGCACCCTCTGAAGAACCTCCCCGGAAGGTTTCTGGAGCTCGTAGGAGATGTCAGGTGTTTTCTTCAAGAAAGGATAAGAAAACTAGCCACTCTTGCAATGCTTGCCAGATAGTCATATGCCCTGATCATTGCATCCCATACTGCGAAAATTGTAGCAGCTCCATGGCTAGGTATGAGGAAGCTGAAGACTTATTATAAGTATAATTGAAGTTCCTAAGTGCGTATGAGATCTCTATTCCTAAATAAGATTTTTGTTTTGTTATTTTAATAAGTTTTCTTTTTGAAAACTTAAGTAATAACTCAAGTTGTTTTTTCAAAGTTGATTTTGCATGTGTTCTGAAAAAAGTTAATAAAAGTTGATTTTGTGAATATATTGACATTTTTGTTATTTTACCCAGTAAATAATAACACAAACTAATACGCGTATAATTAAAATAGGCTGTTATCATTTATACAATTTTGAAAAATGCTGATAAATTTCGGGTCACCATGACCCGATGTCATAGTCCGCGTAATTATTTTCACGTCATTGGCGCCGGGTTAACATTAGTGCTCGGTTTAGCGACATTGTTCACAATATCATGGTAAGACAGTATGTCGACAACCGTCGCCGACAATGACTCACATTCTCACTCACTGCAGGTAGGTAGGTGTACACTACTATCAACACACTCCGGAGCCACTGCCTGTTGTGACCTTGACACTGCTCGGTTATGGTCCGTACTCTTAACACTGTAAGGTACAGATTTCTTCAAAGCACTATTATCAATGCTCGATCGTATGTCGATTAATTCCGAATTAATTCTTGTTTCGAAAGTACTCATATCTTGTTTGGAGACTGAGCTTTCGCGCACATTCTGCAATTCATTTTTCAAAAGAATAAGATCCTTCAGAAGACGAGACACATCCACGTAATCAAACGTCACGGGGGGTAGGCGATTCAGATCTTTCGACACGAATATTGGTTGTTTTGATGGATCCGAGTCCTTGAAGGCCTTAATTTTCTTGCTTTTGTCTTCACCCTTTCTCTGCACACATTTTAGGGACAGTGAACCAAACAGCACGGATTTACCATTTTCCATTTCACTTTCAGTGAAATTAATCGCACATATTTGAGTGACACATTTAGCTTCAGCATTAGCGTTTTATCCAGGATACAATATTTTCGTGTTGCGAACCAAAACTGTTTTTTTGTAGAGTAGTGTAGTTTATAAACTAAAACTGTTTTATTGATTATTAAAAAAAAAATGCTTTTATTTTATTGAAAACAAAACATAATCGAAAAAGTTCTATTTTTAAAATTAGCCAGTGATGTTTACGAGCACAAAAAGATTGTATACCAATTAACTTTGTTAAGAAAAAAAAAGTATCAATTAATTAAACATGCAGTTTCTGTAAGTGATGCGTGTTGCTTAGACTTTTTTGATGTGTGTACTTAGGTACATACGAGTACTAAGCGTGAGTTTGCTTTCGCAAAAAGTAAACGGTTTGGCGACAGATTTTTGAAAACCTAAACCTACGCTGTTTTCAGCGCAGGTGTGAAGGATTCTATGAATTCCTTGGGTGCAATTGATTGGGACCTTGATTTGATTCTCTGCTTTCTCCTTTAAGGAAAGCAGGCGTGAAATTATTAGTTGATATAATTTATTATGTGGCGCAATTGTTTTAAAAATAATCGTCTCGATACTTTTTAAGGTTGAAAGTCATATAATCTTTTACTGAAGGAAATACCCAGTGATTTTACGCTTTACTAATGATATTGCAGTAGTTAAAAATAAGTTTTAATTAATAGTAGTGATAATTTAAATTATTTTGGTTTTCTCCAAGATGGTTGGGTGGCCTTACCTAAGAAAAATGTTTATGGAGAATCACAAAAACAATGGGTTTTACTGTTTATTTGTATAATTTACGAACCACATTAAAATAGATGAACTTTAATGCCTGCACAATAAAAATTGCATTCGTCACTGTAGAAGAGTGATCTGAAAGTCCAATTTCCCAACAAGAAACTACCTCCATAGTATGACTGCACCATTCTTTGTATATCCACACTGTATTGGTACCGACCCTGAAAAAGGTATTGGAAAATTATTCAGAACATAAAAGGCTTCTAAAAAGTGTAAGCTAAAGTTGCTGGTTTGAATTTCCTAAATGCTAAAATACAATTCTGCTTTATTCGGTTGAGACTAAACGTGCTAATTAAAATAACATAATAATATTATCTCACTGTCTAACACAAGGAGTGGTAGAGGTTGACAATTGTATTAGCCATTTTTGTTTTTAATCAAATGTTCAGAAGAGAGTCTCTTTCCTTCATGGCTACTGAGTATTTACTGTAAAACAACGTAGAGCCTAAGCCACTGAAGACATACAAATATAATGTTATTTGGATAATAGGATTTATGTTAATTCCTCTAAACGAACTCCTGTGTGTTTGTGCGAATAAAGTCGCGGATTTGACACTGCCCCTCAGTTCGGAAGTTAGTCGTTGCTTTGATAGATGGCGTTGTACCATTTAGTGGTATTTCTGAATCGCACTGTGGTATCGTTACATGTATTCATTCAACCCACCGCCGAGGCTCGAGTAAAATAATTCCACCCACCGGATTGACCTCCGAGTATGCCACCCCAGTCTACACGCGGAATCCTTTTGACAATTAGACTCCATACACTACATGCATCTGTTGCGTAGCGCGTGCTAGGTTAATATTGGCGCGTTACGTAACTAACATCAGACATTCAATACAGGCACCCAACTCACAGGTGAAGGTGCGGCGCGGGCCACGCTTCGCGTAGACACTGGGTGGTGTTACACAATACAATACCGCCCTCACACACACGACAGCCTCTTAGCCCGGACTGTGATCGGCTAGCTCTGAGACCAGGACGGGTGGGGGCTATTCACCTTATCTGTAGGAGCGTCGAGTCGGCACCTCTGTCGCTGGTCATTTTCGTCGGGCCTCCCCCAGGAGGGGTGGGGTCTCACCTGGCGGGGACTGACCGCCGAGGTGTCGTGAAGAAAGCGGCGTTGTGGATCAACGTCGTAACGCGCCTACAGAAACACTAATAGCAATCACTCACATGGACGTGCGTAGCCACGCACGCCCACTACCGCCAGCCGCTATAGGCGCACACATTGAGGGACCCGTTTTTGCGGGTCACCATATAGCTTCCACGGGCGGGGGGCTAAGCCCCGACACCACTAGGCACGCCCCCTGATGGGGACGTAGCGACATCCCAATGAGTAAAATAATGTTTTTACCTCACAACCTCGGAGAGATTCTATTTATCATTCGAAATCTGACTGCAAAAGTGCATTTTATCCGCTAGCGTGGAAAGACTTTTAAAATTCGAACCTTTCTATTCAATAATTTTCTATACCGCCAGTCCACTGAAAATGCATTAATACTTATTTCATGTCAGGGCGCCAACCTCATAATAATCGCACTTGCCAGCACGACGATAACTTTTAATCTATACAAGGTGTAACATAAATAACGCACAACCTCTTAAGGGGTCATTGTACTCATAATTATGAATAACTTTTACTATGGGACCAAACCTGAAGTCGCGAAAAATAATCAGCTGCTCCCTACATTTAAGTTAGCATAACTCGTCAAATGTAAGGAATGTAAGGTGTTGGAACAATGGAAGGGATACTTTGAAAGTTTATTTAGCTGTCAGGATAGTGTGCAAGGAGTGGGTAATTGGCCAGACGCCAGTTTTGAAGACCTAAGCTCAGATGTAGATGAAGAGAATGAAATAGAAATAGACGAGACTGTAAGAGCGCTGAAAAGGATGAAAGTTGGGAAAGCTGCGGGGTACGACAGAGTGTCTGCTGAAATGCTGAAGGGCGGTGACGGGGTGGTAGCAAGTCTGTTGTGCCGGATCTTTAATATGTTTTGGAGATATGGCCGTGTGTCGGATGATTGTTGCAACGCTGTAATCGTACCACTATATAAGGGAAAAGGCTCTCAGCAGGAGTATAAAAATTACCGCGGCATTAATCTTTTGAGTGTTGTTGGCAAACTGTATGCAAATGTTTTAATAAATAGAGTGATAAGAGTGACAGAGGAGAAAATATGGGATGTGCAGGCAGGTTTCAGAGAGGGAATGGGCTGTATGGATCAGATCTTCTCCTTAAGATGCATAGCCGAAAAACATCTGGCAAAGCACAAGAAAGTCTACTGTTCTTTCGTTGACTTGGAGAAGGCCTATGACAGTGTGTGAAGGGAGGAACTGTGGTCGATACTGTCGGTGTACGGTGTGGACTGGCGCTTGGTACGGACACTGAAATATTTATACAAGGATTCCAGTACTTGTGTTAGGATAAATGGGGCATACACAGACTGGTTCTGCATCTCAAGGGGTGTAAGACACGGTTGTGTAGCGTCACCATGGCTGTTCAACTTGTGAAGGGTGTCTCAGTAAGAGTGCACTTTTTAAAATTGGAATATTTTTTTTTCATGCAAGTGGCAACTCTGAAATTTGACAGCTGTCACCTCTGTTAATTCCGATTATTAAAAATGGTGCGCTTTTCGAAAGAACAACGCGTTATAATTGTGAAAACTCATTACAAAAATGGGGAAAGTTACGCTGAAACCGCTCGCAAACTTCGTCAAATTTTCAGCCGAGAAAGTGCACCTAATGTGTCAACCATTCGGAGAGTGGTCAAAAAATTTGAAGAAACTGGGTCGATTCTAGATAATAAGAATCCTTTGCGTCAACGGACCGGTCGCTCTCTTGAAAACATTGCTGCTGTAAACGAGAGTGTCGCCGAAAACCCGAAAACATCAATTCGGCATCGTTCTCAACAACTTCAAATTTCACGACGCACTACGCAGCGAATTTTGACTAAAGACCTCCACCTTCATGCGTACAAGATTCAGCTAACTCAGGAGCTCAAACCAGCAGACCACGGAAAACGCCGGCAATTCGTTCAATGGGTAATGGAGCAAAGTGAAGTCGATACCAATTTTTCGAAAAAAGTCATTTTCTCCGATGAAGCGCATTTCCATATGAATGGCTTCGTGAATACACAAAATTGTCGAATTTGGGACTCGGAAAATCCTCATGCAATCCATGAGAAACAAATGCACCCACAACGAGTAACTGTCTGGTGCGGATTTTGGTCAGGCGGCGTGATTGGACCTTACTTTTTTGAAAATGAGGCGGCCGAAATTGCAGTGACTGTGAACGGCATTCGTTACGGGAATATGATAACGGACTTCTTGTGGCCTCAACTGGACGGCATGAATCTGGACAACATGTGGTTTCAGCAGGACGGCGCAACCTGCCACACCGCGCATGAAACAATCGACTTATTGCAGCAACGATTTCCAGAAGACATTATCTCACGAAATTCTGATGTCAACTTGCGACTAAGATCGTGCGATTTAACGCCGTGCGATTCTTTTTGGGGTTTTGTGAAATCTCGGGTTTATGCGAATAAACCCGAAACAATTCCTGAGCTCAAATCGGAAATCTAACGCATCATCGGTGAGATACAGCCACATCTCTGTGCAAAAGTCATGGAAAATTTCATGAAAAGAGTAATGGCCTGTCATCGGAGCCGTGGGGGTCATTTGCCGGATATTTTATTCCATACTTAATCGGAACATGTCTTCTTTACAATACAATAAAAATATCACAACTCTGTCATAAAATACTTGTTTTTATTTTAAAATGAAAAAGTGCACTCTTACTGAGACACCCTTTACATGGATAGTTGTCTGACAAATTAGAAAGAGGGTGAGTGCGGATTGAGGATGAATGATTTGCTCGTCAAATGTACGCAGATGATCAAGTTCTACTTGCATCGCCAGCAGAACAGTTGCAAGACATCACGGTCACGGACGTCATCGTGGTGACTGTCACGGATGAAACATATAAGATGAAAGGGATGAATATAAATGTGAATAGACGAAGGTCATGCTGTTTGAAAGAGAAGAGGACGTATCAATGTGTGATGTGAAAATCTATATATACAGTGTGAGTCTTTATAATGTGCACATATCGAAATGAGGGAATCTATGCTTAATTTTATCGACGGAAAAAATGTTAAAAAAAATCTAAATATTTATTTATATTTTTTATGGATTTTTAAAAAAAATTGTTTGCTTTTGTGACCCCAGTGTATACAAAACTGTGTAACTTTTAAACTAAACGATTTATCACGATGAAACAAACTCTATAATGTTTGGAAGTAATTAGGTGTCGTCATAAAATAAAAATTATGGAAAAAAAATAGCCACATTTAAAAATAAACATTTTTGTTTGGCAAAAATCTGATTTTTTTTCATTAATTTTTACAAAAATTGTAAAATTTCTCAATAACATGCCCCCATCACCTTCTTTTTTTATAACTTTAAGTTATTCTTCATTGTATTAGGAACCTAACGGTAAAAATTGCATGTTTTTAACTCAACCCCAACATTTTTTATCAACTGTCAAAGAAAGGCCCAACGCATAGCTATTGTTTAGCAGGTAGATAAACTTTCTTTTGAATGTGCGCAGGTCGGGGAGGTAGGGCCAGCCAAAGGAACTTGAATTATGACAGATGTCAGACTGGCAGTCGCTCCGAATTATTCGCCGCTGCTACATGTGTTTCGGTACTTTCGTTCGCTGGACTTTCATAACTTTCGTTCGCTGCTACATGATGCCGCGTTTAAGTGAATTTTCCCCGGGACACATCGCCGACATACATTTTTATTATGGAGTGGGACAAGGAAGTGCCAGAGCTGCGCGCGCGGCTTACATAGCTGCGTATCCTAACAGGCAACCAGTGCCATCTGCCCGAAACTTCCAGGAAGTTCACAGAAGGTTGTCGATCACTGGACTTGGATCAAGTAGAGATCGTCGCGAGCCACCTCAAGTAATTATTGATGCGGCTACTGAACAAGCAGTATTAAGTGATTTGTTTGCTGATCCATCCATAAGTACTAGACGACTGGCTCTTCGTCACGGAATATCCCAAAAATCAGTGTGGCGTATTTTAAAGAAAGAAGGATTGCATCCTTATCACTATCAAAGGGTACAACATCTACATGAAGACGTAGACTGGCGTCCAAGGTGTGTGATGTCCACATGGATTCAAAGAAAAACCAGAGCAAACCCAAACTTTCCAAGAAAAATACTATGGATGGACGAAGCGACATTCACTAGAGACGGTATTACTAACTGTCGAAATTTACACAGATGGTGCCGCGCAGGTGAAAACCCGAAACTGAAACGGTCATCTACTTTCCAAGTAAGATTTTCGATAAATGTTTGGGCTGGTCTTATCGATAACATGTTGATTGGACCAGTCATATTGCCGAGAACGTTGACTGGTGAAAGATTTTTAAGTCTATTGAGAGATGATATGCCGCAGTTATTGGAAGATGTCCCACTGGCTGTGCGTCAAAGGATGTTTCTTCAGATGGACGGATGTCCTGCCCATTACGCTACAAATGTAAGAAGATTTTTAAACGAAAATTATCATGACAAATGGATCGGCCGGCAAGGACCTGTAGGGTGGCCTGCGCGTTCACCCGATTTGACGCCCCTTGATTATTTCCTATGGGGGACCATGAAGCAACGCGTCTACAGTACCCCCATCAACAGTGAGGCCGATTTGCGTGACCGCATAATAAACTGTGCGAATGATATTCGCAATGATCCCGAAATGATAAGGAGAGCGACACACCAAATTCTAATTCGCGCGGCTTTGTGTTTACAACAACGAGGTGGACATTTTGAGAACCTGATGCATTAAATTTTGTATTTAATAATAAATGGGTTTCAATTGAACTCTTTTGCATTAATTATCATCCCAAACAAACCACCCTTATGAGAACAATACGATTCCGCGTTCGGAGTGCCATCTTTGAAACGACCCGCGCGCATTCACAACAAAGTTAACAAAAAAAAGTTTACTACCTGCTAAACAATGTGCGTAGCTATGCGTTGGGCCTTTCTTTGACATTTGATAAAAAATGTTGGGGTTGAGTTAAAAACATGCAATTTTTACCGTTAGGTTCCTAATACAATGAAGAATAACTTAAAGTTATAAAAAAAGAAGGTGATGGGGGCATGTTATTGAGAAATTTTACAATTTTTGTAAAAATTAATGAAAAAAAATCAGATTTTTGCCAAAAAAAAATGTTTATATTTGATTATGGCTATTTTTTTTCCATAATTTTTATTTTATGACGACACCTAATTACTTCCAAACATTATGGAGTTTGTTTCATCGTGATAAATCGTTTAGTTTAAAAGTTACACAGTTTTGTATACACTGGGGTCACAAAAGCAAACAATTTTTTTTAAAAATCCATAAAAAATATTAATAAATATTTAGATTTTTTTTAACATTTTTTCCGTCGATAAAATTAAGCATAGATTCCCTCATTTCGATATGTGCAGATTATAAAGACTCACACTGTATAAGAGGAGAAACTGACTGACTGACATATCAACGCACAGCCGAAACTACTGGGACTAGGAACGTGAAATTTTGCACACGGCTTCCTTTTATAATGTAGGGGAGCACTAAGAAGGGGTTTTTGGACATTCGACCTTCAACCCTTTAACCCTTTTTAAGGCAGTGGCCATTATATTGCCACCAATATTAGAAATTTTTTTCGGGCAACTTTTTATCTTTCTGGTATTTATTTCTTACTTACTGGCAAGCTTGAGATGTCCTGTCAAAGTATATTTTTTGTTGTGTGGGAATTGTCAAATTCAATTGACACTTTGAAGACTAAGCTCCTGAAGTCGGTCTAGGAGTCAAAGTAGTGAAATCTCTCACACAAAAACTCATTGATCAAGGCTTCCGAGGACATGTAGCTTTTGACAATTTCTTTGCATCTTATGAACTCTTGCAATATTTGTTTGAAAACGGAATATATGCCACCGCAACCGTCAATTCTGGGAGATCTGATTAGCCACTAATACTAAAAAACGCTAAGAAAAAGAATGTATCAAGACAAGAAAAAATACATTTAGAGAGAGGTGAATATAAATAGCGTACTAAAAATAATGTTTTCTTTATCACGTGGCAAGATACAAAAATAGTTACAGTTTTGACCACCGCATTTCACCCCAAAATTTGCAAAACTACATGTGAAAGAAAGCAGAAAGACGGTACCAAAAAAACGTATCCTTGTCCAATAGCGGTACTTGAATATACAAAACGTATGGGCGGTGGGGATTGTTTCGATCAGAAGCGGAGTACCTATGAAGTCGGCAGAAGAAGCAAGAAATGGTGGCTTCGCATTTTTTATTTTTGCATAGACCTAGCAATAACAAACTCGTACCTTCTCTACAGTTCAAACAGCCGCGTCCACAGTATTATGCCACAATTAGCATTTAGATTATCTTTGGCACGTGGTCTTATAAATAATTTTTCATCAAAGAGAAGGAGCTTGGATAACCAACTAATGTATCTTACTAAGAAGCCCAAGATGTCAGATAATTACCAAAAACCGGCTCTGTAATCGATGACCTTCGTTTTGCCAGTGTTAGAACACATAAACATGAACGTTTGCCAACTTATCGGCGATGTCGTGTATGTAGCACAAAGACAAACAATAAAAGATCAAAAATTCAATGCTCCAGATGCAAGGTTCCACTCTGTGTGGTACCTTGTTTTGATATTTACCATGAACAGAAATAAAAAGTTGCATTAAGAATAAACCTTATTTTATTTTTTATAGTCTTTTACAGACAGCGGCAACTATATTGCCACCAAATTTTCCAAAATTTTCCCTTCGATTTTCACGGGAAAAAAACACATAAGGCATTCATAACATATTGGCTTACAAAATCCGTTTAGTTTAAATTTGTAACTGTCCTAGTTCCAGAGGGAACTAGGGTTAAGGGGGTGAAAAGGGTGGATTTCGTTTGTATAAAAAATCCTCTCTCTCTAATTCCTTGAGTTAATAAACTTGAAACTTGGCACGAATACTTATCTAAGTAAATAATGAACTTTGTAATTTTGTATTTTTCTATAATACCACCAAGAGGGGGATTGGGGAGTGTCAAAGTTTGTATGGAAGAATTTTAACGTGCAGTTCGATTAACTCGAAACTCAGTATTTATACTCAAGATCAAAAACAAAGAATAATCTGTATCAGGGTTTTTCAAAAATCTAGCCCTGACGGGATACATTTTATTTTTAGTACACATATATTTTAAACATTTAAGTTGGTGCCAACATAGACTCATTAGAGTTTTACCGTGCACCAAAATCATCGACTACATAATTTAAACAACTACAGAAGGTACTTGGTTAAAAAAAATACAAATAAAATCACAATGAGGGTGAACGCGAAATAGTTACCTATCTATCACTAACGAGCGAACATTGGTGACCAATCTGACAGTCCGTCCTTAGAACAAAACAAGAAGGAAAAAGTGGTATAGGAATGATCCGATTTGATACAGGTTGTTCCTAATAGTTTGTTTCTGGTTGGCACAGAAGTAATGAGACACTTGTTTTACGTTTTATATTTTTTATTACTATTACAATACAAAAAGCTTAGTCAATAATGTAATCACCGTTAGCATATAAGACTTCTTGTCAACGATCTGGCAAAGTTTGGATGCCTTTCACCCAGAACTCTGATGGCTGTACCTCGAAAAAGTTGTTCAACTCCGCCTCTACATCCGAGAAATCATTAAATGGTTTACCCCGCAAATGTTGTGTCAGGGCTCTAAACAAATAATAGTCTGATGGGGCGAGGTCTGGAATAAGGCGGGTGGGATATCGTCTCCCAGTCCAAGTTCTCCAACTGTTGGCGAACGGCAGATGCGACGTGGGGTCGAGCGTCACCGTGTAGTAAAACTACATTGACTCGTCTTCGTCGTTTTTTCTTGATAGCAGCAGATAGTTTGATGAGCTGGATTGAACATTTGTCAGCGTTTATAGTTTCATTGTGTAATAGTTCATAAAACAGCATGCCTTGCGCGTCCCAGAAACAGCAAAGCAGAACTTTTAAGCGGTTCTTTTGACTCAGCTTCGGTTGAGTTGGTGGCATTTCTTCTCAAAACAGCCAAAACGAACGACGTGTATCGTTCTTGTAATGAATCCATGATTCATTTCCAGTAACCCGATCAGACAAAAACTCTTTACGTCGGGGTCGCAGCAAAAGTGATTGACAGATAGCGACACGGACTGCACGACTGGCGTCTGTAAGGATGTGGAGGGTACCCCTCCGAGCCAAAACTTTGCGATACCCAAGCTCATGCAGATGGTATTCCACGGCGCGTGGTGACTGCAGTTAAGTGCTTCCGCTAATTCACGAGTGGTAGCATCCGGATTCGACTGCAGTTCGCGGCGTAAATCGTCATCATTCACTGCGGGTGGTCGTCCTGAGCGTGGCTGACTTTGAAGGCTCCTGTCTCCTGATTTAAAACGGTCAAACCATCAGGACACCTTCGCATGGCTTGTGCTTCCAGCGCCCCATGCAGTGTTGATATTGTCAGCCGCAGCCCGCGCACTGTGGCCTAACAAGTACTCGTATAAGCATAGTGTTCGAACTTGTCGCTCGTCCATTTCTCTTCAAACTGACTAAACCATAGTAAAAAGAGAGGAAGTAGGTTATCTCCGGCACAATCCGCGATATAATTGCCTACCGTCTCAGGGTTGTCACTTTTAGTTAAATTTTAATTCAGTGCCAATAAATTGGCAAGGGTCAGGAAGTTGTATTTTTTACTTGTATTGTCTGGGTACCTAAACGATGATGAAACCTTTCACGATGAAAGAAAGAGCGACGGGCCAGCAGACGGGCGGCGCGGGGCGGTGATGAGCACGAGTAAACGGTAGGTGATTCGAACTTTGCTCTATTTATCTGATTCACAATTAGTCAATTACTTATTTTTTAAGTACGATTTTATAACTGTAAGTAGGTACTTAGTTACTATACCTACAATAGGTACTGAGAAATCGGCATGACTAAACATAAACAAAGCAATAGCGGCAAATCAATTGACAGATCAAAAGTACCTAGTACATTCTAGTGGGAATGTAGGCCTACCTACTTCCTCTGTCTGATAGAAAACTAATACAACAAAAAATAAGTAAGTAGGTATCTCATCATCAAGTAAAAATGATATGCTAGAAAAAGTGACTTCTTTCCTGTTCAATAGGTAATTTGAACAGAGACAATTCTGGAATCGATGAATTATTAAGACACCCAAACACACAGCAATACGTTCTCCTACGATTATCACACATTTTTCATTCATTTAGCGGTGCCGAAAAGCCGTGACGCGCGAACCTCGTGCGATGTTAGCCCCGACTGGCGCACTGCGAAACGGGCCGAGATTTGTTTAAGTGTGCGTGCGGCGACGCATAGATACTTTGGCGCACACATACAAGCCGCGCGCGGTGCGTTTGTATGAAGATAACGTACTTCCTCTCTTTTTACTATGACTAAACCGATCTCGAGGGCAGCTTTATATACCCCCACATCACAAGTACCTAGAATTTTCTACAACATTCTAGAATATTATCGAAATCAATTAACTTGAAAAACGAAATGTATTGAGTTTTGTCGAGTGTCTCATCACTTTTGTGCCAACCTGATAGTTATAGTTAATTTTATTTTACTATTTTTTTTCTGTTATGATGTTATTGTAAGGTACTATTTTTACTTTATTATGAATATTTTAGACTAATCAATTTAAAAAAAATATATTTATTAATACATAACTTAGGTATTAATATTTTGTAAGAAATGTTGCTTTAGTTTATATTTTATGTTTTTCTGAGTTATTTCGTCCCTCAATGGACTGGAATGGACTGGAGGTAGTTGATTAATAAGGTAAGGTATTATATATTTTAACGATCTATTGCCGTGTAAATTCGTGTACCGGATGAAAAGGGGTAGTCAATTTTACAGGGGAGGATTTTTACTGCGTGGCTTGATTAATGCGAAAATTGGTATAAATAATCTTTGAGTCAAGTTTTGGAAATATCCTGAACAATTTTTTTAAATTCCCCCCCTGTCGGGGTGAAAAGCGGGGATAGAGTTTATATGAAAAACGTTATTCATTTGGTTAATAAACTTGAAACTTGACACTAATATTTTCCTAAATAAGCAATAAAGTTTCTCACTATTATTTTTTTAAAACTACCCCTCAAAGGGAAGTTTAGGGGTGTTAAAGTTTGTATGGAAGAATTTTAACGCGCGGTCCGATTACCTCAAAACTCAGTATTAATACTTTTGACAGAAAAGAAATAATAATAAGATTTGTTTTTTTTTTTCAATTGATCCCTGACGAGGCGAAAAGGGCTCATTAGAGGGGGGGGGGGGGGGGTGTTACTGCGTGGCTTGGTTAACCCAAGAATTGGTATGATTTTTCTTTGATTCAAGTTATGGAAAAATCCAAAACGTTTTTTTTTAATTCCACCCCTGCGGGGGTGAAAAGAGGGGATACAGTTTATATGAAAAATGTTATTCCTTTGGTTAATATACTTGAAACTTGGAAATATTTACCTCAGTAAATATTAAAGATAGTCTTAAAACAAACTCTCACGGAGGATTTAGGGGGTGTCAAAATTAGTAAGGAGACATTTTAACGCACTGTCAAATTAACTCGAAACTCGGTATTAATACTTAAAACAAAAAATAGAAAAGTACATGTTTCAGGGTTCTTCAAAAATTAATTCTTAACGGGGTGGAAAAGGGTAATAAAGTGTGAGGGATGGATTTTACTGCTTGCTTCAACTAACTCGAAAATGGGTATAAATAATGTTTTAGTCGTACAATGGAATGGTACCAAACGCTTAAAAAAAAAAAGAACAAGCCCTAGATGTGATGAAAAAAGAGGACACAGTTTATTTGAAAAATCTTATTCCTTTGATGTATAAACTTAAAAATTGGACCGAATACTTATTTATCTAAATAATTTTCGAAAAATACCTTTCAAAGGGGCCACCCCCTTTGAAAGGTTTTTTTTAAAGGGGGCGATACTTCTTTTAGAGAAAAGTACGAAAACCACGCAGACGAAGTCGCGGGCAAAGTGCTAGTTTTTAAAATAAATAAACACTATTAAAATATATTATAAGCTGTTTTTCTTGCACTAAAATGCTATTTTATTCGCTGTAGTGAGGTGAAAAGTTGTGTGTTTCACTCGGCAGCAAAGTTGTTCTACGTCTCGTACCTTTGAACTCGCGCCAAAAAACAACTTTGCAGCCTTGCAACAAATAACTATTTATCAGTTAGTTTTAATGATAATCTGGCAGTTTCAATACTTTATGCGGCCTACCCAAAGGAGACGGAAACGATTACATACAATCTTGGGCCTAAATGTAATGAGATGAAATTGGTGTGAATTAATAGATTTAAACTTATCAGTCTCTCACTGAAAATTCTGTGAGTTTTGACAATCTGAGAGGCGAGTTATTAGAGGTTTAGTAAAAGTAAACAACCTGAAGTGCAAAAGATGTTCTTTAAACACTAATGTTTATTATATTTGGTCTAAGGGTCGTCGGCCTAGTGTACCTATTGCAGTGACTAGTTGCTATCCCACAATTCACACTGCGATCCATAGTTTCAACAATATCCAATCCACAAGGCGGCGGTAAAATCCAAAATAACAATTCCAAACGTGTGAGCCCCGGCACAGGCAACAGAAGGAACGGGTGGGTTTTAGTCAGTAAAAGTCTGACACGCCCTCCCGCTACGCCCAGAGCGGGAGAAGTCATTTGATGATTTTCCATCCACAAACGTGTGAGCGATCTTCGTTGTCCAGTATGAAAGCAAGGGTCGTACAAGGTAGGCAGGGTCAGAATCCGTAAACAACAACGCAGTGGTCGTTGAAAATGAAATAATCTGGAAAGCATTCAAAACTCATCGGAAAACAAGAAACGAGTGAACAAGCAAGAGCAGTCGGCAACTGTCTACTCAAAGAGTAGTAACTATTTATAATGGATGTGTCTACTGTCAATGTTGAGCTGACTCACAGCTGTCATGCCAGTGACATAGACTAAAAATATAAGACTGATTTTAATCGATATGAAATCGATATACATTATATTGGTTTTTCAGTAATTAATTGATATTTAATTTGTTATGGCATGTAATTAATTGCACTTTATTGTATATAAGTATATTTAATGCATTTAATTACTCGAGTTAATTACCTAGTGCGAAGGTTTTCTTTTTGTAATTTTGTAATCGATTACTTATAACTATATTCCTCTTAATTCTCTGCTTCCAGATTGAGAATTGAGCTGATTTTTGATATTCTAAGATAAAAAAATATGACTCATTTTTTAGATCATATCTCAACTTATTACATTTGGGCCCACCATTTTCCATCTCCTTTCTTTTCTTTGGTATTGTTCGTCGAGTCATTGAGCTCCATAAGCTCTGAGTTGAGCTCAAGATTACTATCAAATCCGTGCACTGACTGGACATCTCCACACATGTCTGTGTGGTTTTTTCCTCAAAATCTCAGACCTATCTGCATGGTCCTCATATGATCTGACCAAGATTATGTCTGGACTTTAAAAGAGACTGTGACCTCTGAGTTTGTTTCGGTCTTCTTATCAGAGTAGTCAGATAGGAAACACCGAACTCATCTAGTTTCAAAACTTATGATATTTTTGACCTGTAAAAGTGTTACTTTGAAACTATTTACAGAAATAAATATCATAGCATCAGTCCATTTCATATCATCATCACAAATTGATTAGCGTAGGTAGGTAGGTACATATAGTAAATAGATGAACTACAGTAGGTACCTTTGGTATTACACAATCTTTTGTAATATTATAAAAGGAGTGGAATAAGGGCTTCAGAAAGAAATGTTCACACGGTTTCTTCATTTGATACCTTAGGTACTCTTTCCCGTTTGCTAAGGCCATCATTTTGCCCTGAAAGTGAGAAAATTAAAAGTTAATTAACTAGGATTCATGATCTTATTATTGACAAAAGTATAGTCTGGTCCAACAGTATCGGATGACAGTGTAAACAAATTTTGTTCAAGTTAAATCACTTACTAAAGGAATTGAGTAACACATTCATTCATTCATTGTTTACATTTTCATCAGATACTTTTGGAACAGACCATAATGTAGATAGATAGCATACTCTTTATTATGTACACCACAAATATTTCAGATATAAAAATCGAAATTTTACAAGGGGTGAGCCAATTGGCGGTCTTATCGCTAAGACCGATCTTTTAAAGACAACCTTTGGACGGATTAAGGGAGAAAGAAGATACAGTACTGCAGGTAGTCTGTGCCATTTATATATATACAATACAATAAATACATACATGAATAATAATCATAACAGCCGCACGGGTCGATCCATCAGGTTAAGCTACGCTTGCCAGGGTTGGTCCGTGGATGGCTGAACATCTTTACATACCGAGACTCCTCCGTGCCTCGGAAAGCACGTTGAGCCGTTGGTCCTGGCTGTCATACGTGGATCTTTGACTGTCGTTACGGGTCATCAGAAGCCCGAAAGTCTGACAACCAGTCTTACCAAGGGGTATCGTATTACCCAGTTACTGAGTTGTGGAGGTCAGGTAGGCAGTCGCTCCATGTAAAATAATGGTATTCAGCTGCATCCGGTTAAACTAGAAGCCGACCCCAACATAGTTGGGAAAAGGCTAGGAAGATGGATTGATACAATAATAATCATAAAACACGAGCAAAGAACATAAAAATGACGTTTAAGGAGAGAGAGATCATCATCATCTGCCTAGCCTTTTCCCAACTATGTTGGGGTCGGCTTCCAGTCTAACCGGATGCAGCTGAATACCAGTATTTTACATGGAGCGACTGCCTATCTGACCTCCACAACCCAGTTACTGGGTAATACGATACCCCTTGGTAAGACTGGTTGTCAGACTTTCGGGCTTCTGACGACTCGTAACGACTGTCAAAGATACACGAATGACAGCCGGGACCAACGGCTTAACGTGCTTTCCGAGGCACGGAGGGGTCTTGATATGTAAAGATGGTCACCCATCCACGGACCAACCGCGGCAAGCGTAGCTTAACCTGACCGATCGACCCGTGCGGCTGTTATTTCTTGTTGTTTAAGGAGAGAGAGATAAGTAGTGTTTTTTAATATAATTTAAATAATGGACAAAGATTGGGCACGCCTATTTGCAGGAGCCTTTATCGACACGGACAAGGCATTCTATAACCGTACAGCTTGAACTGTAAAGGATTTATCATAAAAACTGGCGGAATGCATCGTGGAATGAATCATCTCTAACCTCAAGTTTTCCGATGACCTAAGATATCTATTATGTGTACCATGAAGGAACTTGAAACGTTCTTTAAGATAAGAGGGGTTTTAGGATTGAACAGGATACTGTAGAGCTGAAATAAGAGGACTTCGGCGAATGTTTTCGCCGGAATTCTCATATCTTAAACCCACTCACTTGAGCTTTGTACGATATTCAAAAATGTGATCATATTTGCGCCGGCCAAATATACATATATCTTATGCAAAAGTTTTGAAGTCGCCCAAGTTTATCTAGTTGTGCCTCAGTGAGATCGAGATAACTGACATCAGCGTAGTCACGGATGGGAAGTAAAAGAGATTGTGCAAGCGCAGTCTTAGTGGCAGTCGGATGAGAGTTCCGTAATTGTCTCACGGACTTGGCAGATGCAAAAATTTTGCGACTGACCTCCTGCAGCTGGGGACCCCAAGAAAGATGCTTGTCGATCCAAACCCCAAGGTTCTTGACTTTTTCTCTTACCGGAATAGCAGTGCCGTTAAATTTAACCTGAGGAAGCTGCGACCAGTTTATCTTGGAGATCATCCTTGAGCTACCAACAACATTGAACTGAGTGTTTGACGGGTTAACCTGCAACCCATGAGCCTCATTCCACTCGTAAATTGAAGCCATATCCTTGTTGATTATATCAATTGCATCAGCCAAATCTGAGAATGCAGCTTGTTTGTAAATTTGCAAATCATCTGCATAAAGGTGGTAGGAAAAAAGAAGTTTTTTGGAAATAGAGTTTTTAAAAACTGCGAAGAGTAAAGGAGACAAGACGCCACCCTGAAGTACACCGACAGAAGTATAACACCAAGTAGAACACGTCTCCTCTATGTATATTCGTTGCCAGCGCCTGCACAGGTAACTACAAACAGTTAATCGCCGTTGGAGACATGTTAAGCGAGCGAAGCATGCCCAGCAGGATATCGAAATCGACAGTATTGAATACATTAATAAAATCCAATAACTAAAGAATCGTCAGATTTCCTCCCTCCATACCTACCCGTAAGTTATCAGTAACGTTAACTAAGGCCGTAGCGGTGCTGTGTCTAGGACGAAATCCGGATTGAAAAGGATTCAGAAGACTATTCTTACAATGAAATGCACTAAGCTGATTGTGGACAAGGCGTTCAAGGTCTTTGGAGAGAAAAGGCAAGATGGAGATAGGACGGTATTCTGAAAAGGATGCCGGATTAGATTTTTTGGGTGAAGGAGTGATTTTGGCCTCTTTCCCCATTGAAGGAAAGACACCATAGGATATAGAGTAGTTAAGGATATAGCACAAAATAGGAAGGATTTCGTCGAGAACAAAGAGTATTATTTTGCGACTGACACAATCACTACCAACTGCGTTAGACGTGATTGAAACTACGCTCTTCTTAACATCACAATCAGAAAATTGACTTATAAATGAGGTATGGTCCGGAGTTGGAAGATTTGAAAGATAGTTTACTGCCTTCATAGTCTCATTACAGTAAGACGAAGATGAGAAGTGATGATTCAGTAGATCAATATTTAAGTCATTAGGAATAGATTCTTAGCGTGCTTTTCAAACTTCCATGAATTTAAGAAATTTCCAGACTTTAGCTGGACCTCCGTTTTCAACTGAGGTGTGGATATGGCGGCGTTGGTAATCTCTACACACCTTATTGCAGTGATTATGAGCATCAACAAGGATCTCCCGGTTTGACGACGAGGGCCGACACTTAAATTTAGTTTTTTTACAGCTTTCCTGTGCATGATGCTTCTAATATCGTCTGTAAGCCATGGTGCCGGAAGATGTTTGATTTTTACTGCATGAATGGGAGCGTGAACATCGATCGTACAGCTGCACAAGGCCAGCAGGTTGACTTTATCATATCCATCGACTCAATACTGAATAAAGGAGCCCAGTCAATGCTGTTAGCATCTCTTCGGAGATCAAGTATCATGTATTCATGCCACTAAAATTGCGTTGCAGGAGAATTTTAGGTTTTGCCTTAGGTGGGCGAATTATGTAGGAGAGGAATAAATAGGTCATGCTAAGAAAACATATCAGCTGGGCACTGACCATGCTTGCTGGCATGTTGAGGAGAGGAAACAATGAGAAGGTCCAAAAGTGAGGGATTACAGTTTGGAAAGTGGTGTGTGGCACTTAAAAGAAGAATAGATAAATTAGACGACTGAACTATTGATCGAAGAGAAGAAAGAGCGGGAATCTACTTTCAATATGCAAGTATTGAAATCGCCCATGATGATTGTATGACTGTAAGAGGGTGAAAGGTTTTCAAGGATCTTTTCAAAGACCATAGGTAGGCACTTACTTTAGTTGGAGAAACATTTTGTGTCACATTTACATCATATTGTAACACATTATAGCCTGAGATCTGAATTTTCATAATAGAGCACTCCTTACGTTTCGGACCCCGGCACGGTTCCACGTCAGTCACCGTTAAGTTAAACGATCCCTGGAAAACAAGTTGTTGCTATTATTAAGACGAAGGCGTTCTCATAATAATTATATGGTACAAAATAAAGTCGCTTTTCGTGTCTGCCTGTGTGACCGCTTAGTTCTTCTAAACTACACAATGGATATTGATGCGATTATCAAAATAATTTAGAGAATTTTGTTCCAAAAGGTTTATATTTTGTACCTATATATAGGTAATACGTTCATATAATAAATAAGAAGTCTCGACGTTTTGTCAAATCGTAAAAACTGTGCGATGCAGGAGCAGCTCCCTAATTGCGTAACATACTATCAATCACAATTTGAATGATTTTGAAACAAATTGCTAATCCATTGCTTCATATGTTCGAAAAATTTGTCCAATCAACAACGTAAATAACGCAATGAATGTTGTTAAACTGTCAAAATGAAACCGATTCCTACTGCAAATATGTTACGCAATTGCCCCGCGGGTCGCTAGTTTTGATTATGAGTGCGACAATCTGATTATGATTATGGGTACTAGATATTATATCTAGTTTACCACCAAACTAGACACAGCAATGGTTGTTCTCTTAAATTACAGGCCGTTACGTGAGAATTTTCAACTTTAACGGGGAAGCGCCAGGTAGCCCGCGAAATTCAAACCTTCTTAAATTTGCAATTTGCAAGTCAGTATTAAGTTGAATGTAACTTATTCTGGTTTATTCAGAATTAAAATGGAATATCTATATCTATACATATAATATATATATACATATAATAAAATTGTAGAAAAGTGGTGTCTGTACAATGGAAATATATAAAAAAAAGTAGCAGGGGTTGTTATTATATCGATGCCGAACCCGAAATTGTAATTAAATTTTTTTTGTCTGTTTGTCTGTTTGTCTGTGTGTTTGTGCACGCTAATATCAGAAACGGCTTATTCGATTTAGATGCAGTTTTCACTAATATATTGTAGTGAGCTTCACTTAACATTTAGTGTTTATTTCATGTCAATCGGTTCATAAATAAAAAAGTTATGTCAATTTAAAGAATAACGGCGAACATTTGTTAAGTAAGGTATTCTATCAGAGTACGTACACGCCTCGCGCCTGCGCGTCCGTGGCTATATAAAGCGCGCTGAGAGCCGCGCCGCGGCCCACCTAGTGTCTTTAGGGTGTCTCTACATCCTTCGCGCTAGACTGGTCAGGGCCCTGTCGCACATTAAGACTGGCGACAGGTTTCAGCTCTAGGGCTCACAAGTAGGCACACACCTCCCTGTCTGCACCCGACAGGGAGGGCCACACACCCCCGGGCCCATCCACCCGGGGAGTAGGAGTAGGATCATTAGGTCCCCTTATTTTTCTTTTTTTAAATTCCCTATTGCTGCGATGTCTGACGCCGATATCGCAGCCTTTGCAAGAGAGGTCCTCTTTAAGGACCCAGAATTTTTACTAAAATATGGAAAGGCCTGGCGTAGTCGCCACCTTGACCCAAGTGAGGCTCTAGAGAGCCCGCTTTCCCCCCCCTGTAGCAGACAGGGGCACCCCTCTTACGGCGGACTCGATGCCGTCTGTAGTCTCCCCCCAGCCCGAGGTGATGGACACCTCCACCCCTCCTTCGGACTCAGAGTCCGAAGACGCAATCTCGCTCACTTCCTCCTCCTCCTCAGACGACTATCAAGTCGTCGGAAAGGGAGGGAAGAGGAAGAAGGGCGGTTCCTCCCAGGCCAGCAAGGCCAAAAAGCCTCTGGCGGCAGCCATCCCCTCCGCCCCTGACTGCGCCCATGCCTGCGCCCCTGCCCCTGCCCCTTCCTCTACTTCCGGCTCGGCACCCACCCGATCACCCACCTCAGCCAGTCCTATCCCAACGGACTCAAAGAGGAAGGTGCGTCCCCCGCCCCCCTTATACATCCAAGATAAGTCCAAGTGGACAGAAATTTCTAAAGTTTGCATGGATCGCAAGATTCAATACACCAATGCCCGATCTACCCAGCAGGGCATCAAGGTTACTGTCCCCTCGTCCTCGGACTACAGGGACCTTGTCCGAATTCTTCGTGAAAGGAAGTACTCCTTTCACACATTCTCCCTCCCGGAGGAAACTCCGACGAGAGTAGTCATCAGGCGTATCCCGAAGGAGATCGCCACCGAAGAGATAGGTAATAGGTAATAGGTAACACGGGCTGGTGTCCGCAACTCCACGTCAATGCGCGTATTTTGCGTGATGGGTGGGAAAATCGATTATTCGATCCACCCCAGCTCCTCAAGGAAGGCCAGCAACGCCTTGGTGTTACCGACAATCTCACGTAGGGTACCTGGGTCACCGAAGTACTTTGCCCTGTATGTGGCGAGCACTGGGCAGTTTAGTAGCACATGAGCTGCTGTCTCGTCGTCCTCCATGCAGGCCCTGCACAGCGGACTGTCTGTGACTCCTATGACAAAGAGGTGTTTATTAAATGACCCGTGGCCAGTTATGGCTGCTGTAATTATACGCAGCTGCTGTTTATTTAGCCGGAGAAGCCGCTTCGTGAGGCGGCCATCAATTGCAGGGACTGCTTCCTTGGCCTGCCTACACTCACCCTGCTCTGACCATTGCTTGTGGTGTTGCTCGCTGGTGCGTTTCCTTACCAGAGTGCGTATGTACCCGAAGGGGAGTGGCACGATGGGTTCAGGTCCCACTGGTGCCATGCTCGACCCCCTCCTGGCAAGTTCGTCGGCTGCGTCGTTTCCTAACGAGCCGCTGTGTCCCTTGATCCATTGAATGGTTATGTTATTATGGCTACCCACCTGGTTAAGGCGCTGGTGGCACTCGTATATTAGCCCAGAATCAACTGTGTGGCTGTTTAGCGCTTGCAGGACAGCCATGCTGTCTGAGAGTATACGGATCGAGTGGTCCTTAACTTCCCTGGCCATGATGGCTGCAGCCGCCAAAGAAACACCCATGCATTCGGCCTGGAACACTGTGTTATGGACACCCAATGGTGTGGCTATGTGCATGTTGAAGTCCTCCGAGAAGATTCCAGCACCTGTACCACTACCTGTTTTGGATCCATCCGTAAAGATGCGCAGCTCCGCGGGGCACAAACCCTCACATCGGTGATCCTCGTGGAGTTGGATCCTGTATTTTTTATCAAAGATAAATTGTTTGGGTACCCGGTCATTTATGGCTTTCGTAATGGGGAACTCCTTGTTGAGTCCCTCAAGCAGCACGGTGTGTGGTGTGACTCTCTTACCCCAGAGATTCAGTGTATTAAGACGTACCGCCGCCATCGTCGCTTCCTGCTGTATAAACAGGTGGAGCGGTGGTAAACTCAACATGGCTTCCATTGCTGCAGTCGGAGTAGTCCTCATGCAGCCCGTAATTGCCATGCAGGCTAGTCTTTGCATGCGTTGCAGTTTGTTGCAGGCTGTAACTAACTTGGTTCGAGGCCACCAGACCACGGCCCCGTAGGTGATCATGGGGCGGATCACAGTGGTGTACAGCCATAGTATAATTTTGGGGGATAGGCCCCACTTCTTACCTATCATTCTCCTGCACTGCCAGAAGGTGATGCAGGCCCTGTTTAGTTTATTGTCTAAATGACTACTCCAGTTTAACTTACTGTCTAAAGTAACCCCGAGGTACTTGACTTCGTTGACCAGCTGGAGTTCTGTATTGAACAGTTTTGGTAGGCGGAATGGGCCTAATGCTCGCTTGTGGGTAAACATGACCAGTTCAGTTTTAGTGGGGTTCACTGATAGGTCAAATTCCCTGCACCATCTTTCTACAATACGTAGCGCTTGCTGACTGAGGTTGCAGATAGTTCCTGTCACCTTCCCCGATACAAGGATTGCGAGGTCGTCTGCATACCCTACTGTATGAAAGCGTTTGGCGTTGAGTCTGGTGATGAGGTCATTAATAACCAAATTCCATAGAAGGGGGGACAGCACCCCTCCCTGGGGACAGCCTCTGGCTAACATGGCCAACTGCTGTTCCCCCTCAAGGCGAACCACTCGTTTGCTTAACATGTTTGTAATCCAGTCCGTTAGTACCTGATCTACTCCATGTCTGGAGAGGGCACTGCTGATGCTGGAGAAGTTGGTTTTGTCGAAAGCTCCTTCGATGTCTATAAAAGTGCCCAGGCAGGAGCCTTGTTGGTAAATCGCTTCCTCAATCTGGCTGACCACTGAATGAAGAGCAGATTCGGTCGACTTACCCGAGCTGTATGCGTGTTGGTTACCGTGTAGCGGTATGGTTTTCAGAGCGCCGTCCCTAAGCTCCCTATCACACAGCCTTTCCAGAGTTTTCAGTAGAAAGGAGGTCAGGCTGATTGGTCGGTGGGATTTGGCGCTTGTGTAGTCAACCTTACCTGGCTTAGGGACGAATATTACTTTCACTTCCCTCCATCCTTTGGGAACGTATCTAAAGGCCAGGCACGCTCTCAATAAAGGCACCAGTCTTAATGCGACAGAGGTTCCACCCCACTGTAATAGGGCGGGGAAAACTCCATCAGGACCAGCTGCCTTAAAAGGATGGAAACTTTGGATGGCCCATTGGAGTTTCTCCAACGTGATCACCCTACTTGCATAAAGCCAATCGTTGTCTGATGGTGTTTGAATTACATCAAGCCAGTCGATTACCTGTGCAAAGACACATCCAGGGAAGTGAGTTTCAATGAGGACGCGTCTCGTTTCTTCTGGCGAGGAGGTGAGTGTATTATCAGGTTTGCGGAGGGCAATGGACCCCAGTGTGTTCTGTTGCGCCAGTACCTTCCTCACCCGATTAGCTTGCTGGCAAGATTCTATATTACCACAAAATGTACGCCATCCCATGGTACTCCTGAATCTGATGCATTTTTTGTAGCTGGATTTGGCCACGTAGTAACTATCCCAGTCCTCATCCGCACATGTGTTCATGGCTCTATTCAGAGCCTGCCTTACCTTGCCGCGCTTGCGCTCCAGGTCAGCACCCCACCAGGGTTGTTTACCCGGAGCGCTACGCGGGGTGGTTTCTGGGCAGGCAGATAGATAGCTGTCTGTTATTGATTTGGTAAGATAGCTGACTTGTACCTCAATCTGTGTCGTGTCCGCAAAAGTCGCCGGATTGCTTTGTGTCGCAAGCTTGAATTCGAGATTGCGTGTGTAGACGGCACGATCCGTGTTACGCGGATTGCGCCGTGGTGGTGTTGAAGAAACACAGACCTGGATGTCGAAGCGGATCCACCTGTGATCTGAGCAGGAGGCTTCTTTGGAGACCTGCCATCCAGTGGTGATTTCCGCCGCTCCCTCTGTTGCCAGAGTTAGATCTATGATTGTGCGGCTTCGCCTGGTTACGAATGTTGGTTCCGAGCCGGTGTTTAGTAGGGATAGGTTAGTCGAGAATAAGTAGTCAACCAAGGCCTTACCCCTTTCGTTTTGCGTGTCCATACCCCACAGTTGGTGGTAAGCATTGGCGTCGGCCCCGACGACGACCTCAAACCCGCACATCTCGCAATGGCTCACGAGACGGGCAAGGTCATGCGGAGGCGGCGCCTCCGCCTCAGGCATGTAAGCCGAGCCGAAAACGATCACCAGTTCCGTGGCGTCTTCACGCTGTATCAGCAGCTTTGCTGCAGAGACATCTCTGCAACAGAAGTCAGTTAAGAGCTGTGCTTTGAGGTTACCTGTCATGTAGATGCACGCTCTGGGATGATCGTGATCTGTAGTGACCAGGAGCTTACCGCCAAGATTGGAGAGTCCTTGTATGCGGCCGCCTCTAATCCACGGCTCTTGGATCAAAGCAATGGCCGTGTGTTGAACCTCCATCCACTTGCGAAGTTGAGCCGTCGCGGTCTGACTGTGGTGGAGGTTTGCTTGGAGGATCCTACAAATTGACGAAGGGGACGCCATCGCTGGTCGAACCCTCCTCGTCTCCCTCCAGTCTGAACCCGGCAAACAGGTCGCCCTCGTCGAAGCCGTCCCCCCCCGGGCCCGAAGCCGGAGACAGGATCATGTCGTCCAGCTCCCCACCCGATGAAGGGACGGCACCCACGGTGACGGCGGCAGGAGCGGCCGACTCTGCTGCAGCAGGTTCAGCCGCAGCTGCTTCCGGGTTGTTTGTTGGAGGAGTGGACTCCCCTGCTGGTGTCTGCGGCAGCTCCTCTAGCGCCTCGCAGATGGTTCCAGTGGCGGGGTCCCAACCCTGGGGAACGTCGGTGAACCTGCCGTTCCGGCCCTGAAACTTCACGTACACCGCTCCCAAACCTATTGAGAGACGGCGCCCGGACTCCATCAGGGCCGGGATCTGGTCCACAGGCACACCAACCACCACGAACCATGCTGCGGCTTGTTTGTCGGCATGCAGAAGTACCCACCTCTTTATGTCGACCCAGGGGTTCTGGTAGCTAAGAGCACGACCAATATTGGTCGGCTCACCGAAGACCCCCTGCTCGTCTGGGATCACGATGCCACATCGTGCTCGCTTAAGGATCTCCGACTGGCTCTTGACGACTAACGAGGTGCTAGTTGGGAGCGACAAGTCGGAGACTGTTTTCCTTAGCCAGGCTAAGGTGTGGTCGTTACCGCACCACAGTTTCAGGACACCCCCGGCGAACATCGGCTTGGCGTTGAAGGTCGGCCCTGGAGTGTCTAGCTTGGGGGAGCAGGCCTCGAGAATGATCTGCTTCTGGATAGCAGCGAGTACCTGGTCCGATACGTCCTTGCTGAGGATCCCCGTGCGGTCGCAGGTGATCGCGACGTCAAGGGTAGCGCTGGCAGCTTGGGCGTAGCTTCGTTGTGGGACCCGTTTGGATTGATCAAGACGCGGCCGCTTGTGCTCCCCCCGAGGTGTCAATGACTCGTTGAGAGCTCGCTTAGCCGCGGCCTGATCCTTCCAATCGGGTCGCTGTGTCTTCTTATGTTCCTCAGCCGGTCTCTCTGGAACACTGGTCGGCGGTCGACTGGGCTCTGGTCGGCTAATGCCGGCCTCAGCCTGCGACCGCTTCCCGGCGGAGAAGTTGAGCTGGCCGCTATTCGGTTTGACCGAACTAGCGGCAACGGACTGCTTAATATGGGAGCCTTTACCTGCCCACCTGCGTGCTTGGCGCCGCTCCTTCCTCGTCAGTCTATCCCTCATCTTGCCCTGTTCTGAGGCAACTGGTGTACCTGAAGGGCCAGAGCAAGAGCAACGGGCTTGTTGAGTACGTTTACCCTTGCCCTTGCGTGTCTGCACTTGCCAGGCGCGTGAAAACGCGTCCTCGGTGCAGCTGGTTGTCTCCGTTTGACCGGAGACGGCCGTATGATGGGGAGAGGCTAGAGGAGCCTCAGGAGGAGGAGGAGGAGAAGGGTGTTTAGTTTGACGCCCGGTACCGGTGTTACCCGGCACTGGCGTCTGTGAGGAAGGGGTCGGACCGGCAGTGGTATTAGTCGTCGCCGTAGTCCTCGCCCGAGTTTGAGAAGGGTCGGTACTGGTCCCAAGCAGCGCCGACTTCCTTTGTTTGGAAAGGGACTTTGTGGATTTGGTCCTAGCTGTGGTTCTCGCCACAGCCGGACCTGCACCCGCGCTGGTACCCGCGGCGTGAGCCGCAAGGCCACCAGGGGCGAGAGAAGTGCAAGCACCTCCCTTGGGAGTCTCATTGGCTTTCGCCTCCACTCCGGTGTTTGTTTTTTTAACTGGCCTTAAATTGTCCATGTTAAAGTTAATGTTAAAATTCATCTCTCTGGCTCCCACCCTCCATGGAGCCCGCACCTGGGAACGTCTCACTATTAAAAGCTCGAACGTTAGGACTACCAGAGAGATATAGGGGCGCAAGGCTGGTTTACAGTGCGACATCGGGTGTTCGATCGGGTTGGCGTAGGGGGTCGAAAAGGCCCACCCCCAACGAACTGATCAACCCTCACTTACACCGTCAGCATGACCTTTACCTACCGCTTCGGCCGTCCGAGGACGGCCTCAGCGGACCTCACGCACCTCGCCTGTGGCCCTCTGACGGGACACTGTGACCATTTCCCTACCCCTGGCTATTGGGTAGGGCCACCGTTTCGCTTGAAATCCAGACCGAAGGGGGCGTGTTGCCTTACGGGCACATTACCGCCAGAGCCGCTCGGCTCAACCCCCCAGGACTCCTTCATCCCCGCTCACGGCGCTCAACTGTGCAGGTCCTAGCACAGGTGATTGTTTACTCCTACTCGCCATCAGCTTATTTTAGTGATAGACGAGCCCGCCACCACCCAATCACAAGGGGTCGCGGTTAGGAGTGGAAATTGGAAAAGTGGAGGTGGAAGGAGTGAGGATGTGGGTAAGGACGGAGTGGAGGGAGGGACTGTGTGAATGGGACAGGAGGGATAAGACGGGAAAGAATGGGGTTACGGGAGCTGGAGAAGGGAAGTGATGACGCCTGGCAGTTTTTGTTACGTCTAATTCTTATGGAATTAGACCAAGAACGGGGTGGCAACCTCGAGAAGGTGCATCCGCCAGACTTGCCTTGAGGATCTACACGACTGTAGCGCTCACCCTCAAGACCCCGCCACCCTGCCACCTCTGAAGGAGGTGGCAGGGTAGGCCTGCATCTATACTACCAAGCAAAGCAAAGCAAAGCATGTCGTTGTGCAACCGCAAAAGCATAAATCCAGACCCTCCCCCACCGAAGAGATCAAGGCAGACCTGATCTCCAAGGGTATCCCAGTGTCTGCAGTTCACCGCCTTCACCGGGCGAAACAGGGCCTTGTATACGACATGGTCCTGGTGATCTGCGACCCCGTTGAGGGTCATCACCCGATCTTCAAAGTGAAGTCGGTGTGTTCACTGTCGGGCATCTCTATTGAGAAGCCCAGAAAGTCCAATATCGTTGGCCAGTGCCACTGTTGCCAATTATACGGCCATTCCCAGTCGCACTGCTACGCAACTCCCAGATGCGTTAAGTGTCTGGGCGGGCATGGCACTGCGGACTGCCCTCGCCCCAAGGACAGGACTCTGTGCACAGAACCTCCAAGTTGTGTGCTCTGCGGGCAAGCTGGTCACCCAGCTAACTACCGGGGATGCAGTAAAGCCCCAAAATCATCCTCGGCCAAGCTGGCGAAGCGTGCCAGCGAGCGCCAGCAAAGGGAAAGCCCGAGCGTAAAGCTCCCCTCTGCTCAGTTGCCCGAGCGCCTCGCTCCTCAAAGACCCTCCCCATGGGTCAACTTTAAGGCAGCTTTGGCCTCGGTGCCGCCCTCTCAACCCATCCCTGCGCCATTGGCCACTGCCACGCCGGTCCCGGCAGCAGCTCCAGTGGCTCCTGTGGCCGCCGCCGCTCCCAAGGCTGCGCCGGTTCCCACGGCAGCAAACAGGTCCCCTCCCTCAGGCCATCAGCCTTCAAACCCACAGGTGCTTCTCAGCGTATTCGCTGTTTTCTACACCCCGGCGGCCAACGCCATGGTGAAGGAAATCCGTGCCGCTCAAGGAAACGCTCTTCGTCTCCTTGAGATCTTCAATGCGTACCCCGAGGTATCGCAAGCTCTCGAAAATCTAACTTTTTAAATTCCATTATGAATTTACAAAAGATTAGGTCCCTCAAACCCCGCTCCCTTAAACTAGGCGTCTTCAACGCCAATGCAATTACCGGTCAACGCGATGAGATCGCCACCTTTCTGCGTGATCATCAGCTTGACATTATGCTCATTCAAGAGACCTTCCTGAAGCCCCATCAGCGGGACCCGAAAATCGCCAACTATGACATAGTTCGCAATGACAGGTCCCGCTGCCACAAGGGTGGCACCCTTATATACTACAAAAGGTCTCTTTACTGTAGTCCTATGGACCCTCCTCCACTAGTCTCTGATCTTGAGGTCTCAATCTGTCGGCTCGGCATGACTGGTCATCAACCAATCACCATCATCTCTGCCTACTTCCCGCCTGCCAATGGTGCGGAGGATCCCACCGCGATCACCAAGGACCTAACTGTCCTCTTCGGTCTGAGTGACTCCGTCATCTTGGCGGGGGATCTCAATGCCAAGCATCCCGCCTGGAACAGCAACACGACCTCCACCAGAGGTAGGATACTGTTCAACCTAGGTGCCTCCCTCAACTTCGATGTCATCGCTCCGACGAACCCAACCCACTACCCTGGCGTTCCCAGCCAGCTTCCAGACGTGCTCGATGTTGCGCTACTCAAGAATGTAAACCTTCGTTTGCACTCTATTGAGACGCACCACGAACTCAACTCGGATCACCGCCCAATTACCATGCTCTTCGCCCCTTATTCGGGCCCGCTCGATCCTAACCAGCCCCCTCGAACCAAAGTGATAACCGACTGGAAGAAAGTAAGCGAACAGCTGAAATCCACCACGTCGCCTCACTTGGATAAAATCCCCGACCACATAGTGTCAGTCGAAGACACGACGGGTGCGATCGACTCGTTTACAGAACACGTTCAATCCGTTTTGACGGATTGTTCGCGGGAAGTTCCGGCGATGGATGATCATCGCTGGAAGTTACCGATTGACGTACGTGAACTGATAACTGAGAAGAACGCGGCCATTCGTGCCTACGTCTCCTTTCCCGACGCGAACAAAGCCCACATGCGCCATTTACAGCGTGCTGTAAAGAAACGTATAACGGAGTGGCGTTCCGAGGGCTGGGACAAGATGCTCAGCGAGCTCGTACCCAACCATCTGGCCTTCTGGCAACTCCAACGCAAAATGCGTACCTCCACTGGGGAGGCTACAATGCCTCCCCTCATTCGCCCTGACAAGAGCATCGCATTCGACAATCCCGAAAAGGCAGAATGCCTAGCCGACAGCCTGGAGTCTCAATGTTCTCCTAGCTCCCAACCAGCTGACCAAGCGCACCTTGCCAAGGTCGACGCCGAAGTCGAACGCAGGGCTGCTCTTCCCCCTGTGGAAGACCCTGATGATCCGTTGCCTCCCGTCACTCCAGACGAGGTGCACGACATCATTAAAGGGCTACAGGATCGGAAGGCCCCTGGCTCGGACGGTATCACCAATAAGGTTTTCAAACTCCTCCCCGCCCCCCTGATAATGCTAATGACCGCCATCTTCAATGGTGCTCTCAGCAACAACATCTTTCCGCAGACGTGGAAAGAGGCCACCGTCATCGGTATCCCCAAGCCAGGCAAGCCCAAGTCTGAGCCCACTAGTTACCGCCCCATTAGTCTCCTCAATGTCCTCGGCAAAATATATGAGAGGCTTATTTATAAGCGTCTCAAAGATTTTGTCGAGGCTAAGAGCCTTATCCCTAGTGAACAGTTTGGGTTCAGGACCCATCACTCTTGCATCCAGCAAGTTCACCGAATCGTTGAGCACCTAAGCGCTGGCTTCCAGCGCAAGGCAACGACAGGCATGTTGTTCTTCGACATAGCGAAAGCGTTCGACAAGGTCTGGCACAACGGCTTAATATATAAGCTGTACCAACTCGGGGTGCCTGACCGTCTCGTGCTCATCTTACGAGACTTTTTGTCGAACCGCACCTTTCGCTATCGCATTGAGGGTATACTCTCCTCCCCTCACCCCTTACGCGCCGGTGTCCCTCAGGGCTCGGTGATTTCTCCCCTCATCTTCTCGCTCTTCACGAGTGACATCCCCAAATGTAGCAAGACTCATTTGGCGCTTTTCGCCAATGACACAGCTATCTACTACACAGGGCGGTGCCAGACGCAGGCTGAATGCCAAGAATACCGCCCCAGGATCCGACGGCTTACCTGGAAAAGCCTGGGTCCTGGCCTTGGAGGCTCTCGGGCCTCGACTAAGGGGGCTCCTAAGCGCATGCTTGGAGAGGGGCCAGTTCCCGCTTCAATGGAGGACAGGGAAACTGGTCCTCATTAAGAAACCGGGGCGCCCTGCGGACTCGCCGTCCGCTTACCGGCCCATCGTGCTGCTCGACGAGGTGGGCAAGCTCTTTGAAAGAGTCATTGCAGACCGCCTTGTCGGGCGGCTGGTGAGGGTGGGGCCGGATTTGGCGGAGAGCCAGTTTGGTTTCCGCAAGGGGCGCTCTACGGTGGACGCCATCATGCGCGTACGAGCCCTCACGACGGGGGATGCTGTGGCCCGGGGTGGGGTCGTCTTGGCGGTGTCTCTAGACATCGCCAATGCCTTCAACACCCTGCCCTGGAGTTGCATCAGGGAGGCACTCCGGTATCACCGAGTGCCGACCTACCTCTGTCGCGTGGTCGAGGCCTATTTGACGGACAGGGCCGTCATCTACCCCGGTCACCGGGGAGGGTGGAACCGGCGAGAGATGTCGTGCGGTGTCCCGCAGGGATCGGTTCTGGGACCGCATCTGTGGGACATCGGGTACGACTGGGTGCTGCGCGCCGACCTCCCTGGTGGCGTCAGCGTAGTTTGCTACGCTGACGACACGCTGGTCCTGGCGCAGGGGAGGTCGCACCAGGCGGCGGCCGAATTAGCGGCACGCGGGGTTGCGACAATCGTAGAGAGGATCCGGCAATTGGGACTCGAGGTGGCCTTGCACAAGTCCGAGGCCATGTGTTTTCATGGTCCTCGGAACGCGCCACGAATTTCGTGGAGCATTTCCGACGTTTGGCTCCCAGACTGGAGCGGGCCGGGGCTGCCTTGGGGCGGCTCCTGCCCAATCTGGGGGGTCCAAACGCCTCCTGCCGGAGGCTCTACGCGGGGGTCGTGCGGTCCATGGCCCTTTACGGAGCTCCGGTGTGGGCGCGTTCCGTGAGGCGGCGACCGGTCCGTCGGTTGAACGCGTCCCAGAGGGTCATGGCCATCCGGTTAGCCCGGGGATACCGCACGGTCTCCGGGGAGGCGGCGAACCTCCTTGCCGGATTACCGCCATGGGATCTGGAGGCAAAAGTCCTCGCGCACATCTGGGAGTGGCGCGAGGAGGCAGGACGCCGGGGCGTAACTCCGTTGCCGCGAGAAATCGCGGCACGGCGGACAGAGCTCCGGCAGGATCTCATGGCGGCATGGAGAGTGCGATTGTCGCAACCCAGCGCTGGGCACGCCACAATTGCGGCGATAAGTCCCCTCTTTGAGGAGTGGCTGGAGAGGCGCCACGGCGTCCTCACCTTCCGCCTGACGCAGGTCCTCACCGGACACGGGTGCTTCGGGAGGTACCTGTTCCGGATAAGGCGGGAGGAAACGCCCGGGTGTCACCACTGTGTGGATCGCCCGGAGGACACGGTGGAGCATACGGTGGAGGTCTGCCCGGCTTGGGCGGAGCACCGCCGTGTCCTCGCGGAAGCGATCGGCGGCGGCGATCTCTCGCGTCCGGCCCTGGTCCAGGCCATGGTACGGAGCGAGAGTGCATGGGAAGCCATTACCTCCTTCTGCGAAGCAGTAATGCTCGTGAAGGAGAAGGCGGGACGCGTGAGGGAGAGGCAAGCTTTGCACCCTCACGCCCCTAGTCGCCGCAGGAGACGCCCTGGGCGTCGGGAATCGGCAGCCGATTCCCGGCCACCGTAGGCGCGGGCTTGCGGACGGCGAGCAATGGGTAGCTCGCCGTCCGGTAAGGACCAGGCCCGAGTCGACGGCGCGTCGTGTTCCACGCGCGCCTCAAAGAGATGTCAGCACTATTGACGGGGTCCGCTAGGGCCGATGCCAGCTAGGGTTGCGGGATGTTCGAAAGAGTTACCGTGGCCCCGGCACAGGCAACAGAAGGAACACGGGTGGGTTTTAGTCAGTAAAAGTCTGACACGCCCTCCCGCTCCGCCCAGAGCGGGAGAAGTCATTTGATGATTTCCCATCCACAAAAAAAAAAAAAAAAATGCTGGGCCGTGAAGAAGACGGATGAAAAAAGATTGCATGCAGCGGAGATGAGAATGTTGAGATGGATGTGTGGAGTGACGAAATTGGATAAAGTAAAAAATGAGTATATAAGGGGAAGTTTGAAAGTGGCGCCAGTGACAGAAAAGTTGAAAGGAAATCGTTTGGCTTGGTATGGACATGTGAAGAGGAGGGAAGAAACGCATGTGACTAAAAGAGTGATGAATATAAATGTTGATGGATGGAGAGGGAGAGGAAGGCCAAAGAAAAGATGGATGGATTGTGTGAGGAATGATATGAAAGAGAAGGGAGTGAATGATAGCGTGACTTTTGACAGGGGAAAATGGAAAGAGAAAACGTGTTGCGCCGACCCCAAGTAACATGGGACAAGGGCAGGAAGATGATGATGAAAAAAAAAAAAAAAAAAAGGGCGGTGCCAGAACTCTATCGCCAGAACTCTCCAAAACTCCGCAAACGCTTTAGGCGTCTGGTTCCGGAAGTGGAGGATTGAGGTCAATCCCGATAAGAGTCAGGCCGTCCTTTTCACGCGACCGCGACTCCGCGCTTCCGCACCTCCTAGCCCGATCACCATGTATGGCAAGCCGATCCCTTGGGAGAAGCAAGCCAAATACCTTGGCGTGATCTTGGATCAACACCTGACCTTCAGAGAGCACATCAAGACGGCTCGTTCGCGTGCCACTTGCGCTCTCGGCAGGCTTCATTTCATCCTGACCGCGCGTAGCAAACTATCTCTTAAGTGCAAGCTGCGCATCTACACCGCAGTCATCCGTCCCATCATGACGTATGCTTGTGTTGTATTTGCGCACGCTAAGCCACACTTGCTCCATAGGATGCAGACCCTACAGAACCGTTTCCTCAGAAAGGTTACGGGGGCACCCTATTATGTACGCAACGAGTCTTTTCACGTTGATCTAAAAATCCCAACCGTCCAGCAGTTCATGAAACGCCTCGCCAAGCGTTTCTTCGAATCTGCATCTAAACACCCGAATCCCCTGATTATAATAATAATAATAATAACCCCACCGCCGTATCTCTACGTTGACGTCGTGGTGGGGCTTGCGTGCTCCAATAAGTCCTAGGTCTGTGCCAGTAGAGCTTACTTTGCCGAGACAGATCTAGGGAGAGGAGCCAGACCAAGAGAGATACAATCCAAGCCAAGGTCGCGCATGCCGAGGGCTTCATGGCTAGGGGAGAGCACTAGTCGTTAGTGTGCCAACTCTGGATAATAGGGGACCTCCAGTTTTATTCACCCTTACTACAGTGAACGCAGGGCTCTGCTGTGGTCGACTTTTTAAGTCCCTAGCTACTCGTGGGAACAACATGAATACTCGATCTAAAACCAAAAAACTACTTCAGGCAAATCTGCCTCAGATAAATGACGAAACTTCACAATTTTCTTTGTCATCTCCCTCATCTCTTTTTCCATCAATTCCATCATCAACACAACCTTTTCGCGTCACTCCGACGCCGTCATCATCATCAATCAGTATACAGTCAGTGGATGTTGTACAGGAGACAAATTTTGTCGACCATACTGTACCCACCACTAAGACTGCGATAACTCGTAGGAAATGGAGTATTGAAATAAATAAATTCATCCTACGCACATATCTTCATCTTACTAACATGGAAACAGACAAAAATGCATACCTCCCATCGCTTCACACTAAGTTTTTAGAAAAATATCCAGCTATGCAAGTAAGCAGACAAAGAATAGGTGACCAGCGTAGAGCCATAGTGCAAAAGAAATTATTACCACAGGACACAATAGATCAAATTTATGAGGAAGTCAGAGCCGAACTACAAATGGTTCATACACAAATACAGCAATACTCTACACAGTCAAAAACACCAATTAACACTCAATGCGGCCAGCGCATGAAATGGACTAACGAGTATAATGAAACAATCATAAGAATATATTATACAGCTACACAACTAGAAACAAATAAAACAGCTTATAGAAAACAGTTACATGAGGAATTTTTAAATACTTATCCAGAATTAACACATATAACAGAGCAAAGATTATCTGATCAAGTGAGAGCTATTATAAACAACAAATATATACACCCCAACAGATTAGAAGATATTAAAAACCAAGTAGCTGTAGAATTAAGTAATACCAACACACACAACATTGAAGATATAAATTACGATAATTTGAACACACAACCGCAGAACGAATTAGAACAATCTGATGAATATAATCATACACTAAATACTCACTATACAAATTTGCTCATCTCTGACACACTTACAAACACGCTCACAGCAAATATTTTCATAAATGATAGTATAGATACTGACACCGTATCTCACACACACATAAATACAGGCGAAGACTGCAATTTCTTGAATAACATAGACATTGGCCAAATTGAAGCTTCGCAAATTAACTCTGATGCTGCCCCAGAAACCAACCCAGAAATAGAAGCCACGTTTCAACAAGCTCAACAATTTTTTTCGGGTACACACCCCACTAATCGGCCATACATTCCTAAGCAAAAGACATCTAGAAAGTTCTCTGCTATAGTTACTTATATTAATACGGTCATTCTCCCTAAGTCCGTAAGTAAGGAAACTGAATTCATCCAATTGCAGACAATAATTTACTGTGCAGCATGGACGGCAGCTAAATGCAACGGAGCCAAAATATCAGACTCCACACAAAACGAACGCCACACATATAAACAAAGAAAACCAAAATGGCAAATTAGATTAGAAACAAAAATTAAAAATCTAAGAGCAAGCATAGGTAGGCTCACACAATTTATTAATGGTAGCAAAAGTCAAAAATTAATAGCCGCAGTAGAAGAAATAAAGATAAAATACCAACTACATGCTCAACACGAAAATTCAAACACACAGTTAGTACACTTTCTGGACACTTTAAAACAAAAATTAAACGCAGCATCTAGTAGACTTAAAAGATATACTATATGTACGAACCGCAAAGTCCAAAACACAAAATTTATCAACAACGAGAAAATATTTTATAGAAACCTTGCGTCTAATAACACAGACACCACGAAGCAAACCCTAGAGACACCTCCTTCTGAAGCATTACGAGAATTTTGGGCAAACATTTGGGAAAACCCAGTATACCATAATAATCACGCAGACTGGATTAATGAAGCAACACCAGACACCCCCGAAATGGAGTTTGAATTCATACCAATAAACACATTTATAGACGTCATAAAACGCACACACAACTGGAAATCTCCAGGCTCAGACAATATTCATAACTTCTGGTATAAGAAATTTACCAGCATCCACCCATTCATATATAAGCACATAAACACATTCATTCAATCACCACATTTGCTTCCAACATACATTACACATGGAGTAACATTCATGATACCTAAGGACATGAATGACACCACAGACCCAGCCAAGTATCGACCAATCACTTGCTTACAAACTCTTTATAAAATCCTGACAGCCTGTGTTAGCGAAGTAGTATATGAACACTTAACCAAACATAACATTCTTGCAGAACAACAAAAAGGATGTCGTAAGAACAGCCAGGGCTGTAAGGAACAACTCACTATTGACGCGATTGCTATGAACAGCGCAGTGAAAAGCAAAAAAGATATCCATACCATGTTCATCGATTACCAAAAGGCCTATGATTCAGTCCCGCACAGCTGGTTGTTACACGTCCTAAATATCTATAATATCCACCCCATAATCAGATTGTTCTTAGAATCTACCATGCAAAATTGGCAAACTGTACTTAAAATAAATCAAGCCACCACGACTCTGGCCACTGAACCAATCCACATAAAACGTGGTATTTTTCAAGGCGATGCTCTAAGCCCTTTATGGTTTTGCATGGCACTCAATCCGCTCTCACACCTACTAGATAAAACTAACTCAGGATTCACATTGACAAACGATAACACACAATTCACATTAACACACCTAATGTATATGGACGATATAAAGCTGTACGCAGCAGATAAAAATGCACTTTTCCATTTAGCAGACACCACACAAGAATTTTCTAACGATATCATGATGCAATTCGGGGTAGACAAACGCAAAATTTTGTCAATTGTAAAAGGAAAAACACAAAATAACAGTTACACGCTCGGATCAGGTAAATCTATTGAGCCAATGGATGAACACAGTACTTACAAATACCTAGGTTTCAAACAATCCCGACAGATAGAACAAAAGATGACGAAACAAGAACTGCTCAAAAAATTTACACATCGCCTTAACCTAATCTTTAAAACCAACCTTAACTCCAGAACACAATAAAAGCTGTCAACACATTCGCAATACCCATTCTAACATATTCTTTCGGAATTATACGATGGTCAAAAACCGATATCAGAAAACTACAGCGCACTATCAATACACTACTAACCAAACACAGGAAACACCACCCTAAATCATGCATACAGCGACTTACGCTGCCACGCCAAGAAGGAGGAAGAGGATTAATAGATATACACAATTTGCATAACAAACAGATACTTGCACTCAGATCATACTTCCATAATAAATCAGAACATTCGTCACTACACCAACATGTAACACAAGCAGATAAAAAACTTACACCACTCAACTTACAAAACAGAAACACTCAGATTAATGAAAATCTCATAAGTACACAACAAAAAATTGCAGCATGGTCCGGAAAAGCGCTTCATGGAAGACACCGAGCCTATTTGAGCCAGCCACACGTCGATAAAATCAAGTCGAACGAATGGCTCAAACGAGGCGAATTATTTCCCGAAACTGAAGGTTTCATGCTTGCGATCCAGGATCAAATAATAACAACTCGTAACTACAGAAAGTACATAATAAAAGACCCCAATCAGCCGACAGACACTTGCAGACATTGCAACAGTGCCTCTGAAACCATTCAACACATAACAGGGGCCTGTAAATCACTCGCACAGACAGATTATAAACATCGACATGACCAGGTTGCTGCAATAATACACCAGCACTTAGCACACAAATATAAACTTATAGGTGAAATGATTCCATATTATAAATACAAACCTGAAATCATTTTAGAAAACAGGAATCAGAAAATCTATTGGGACCGAACAATAATTACAGACAAAACTATACATTACAATAGACCTGATATCACCGTTCACGACAAGATAAATAAAACAGTTTACTTAATAGATATAGCTATACCTAACTCACACAACATTCAAACTACAATATCCGAAAAACTTAGTAAGTACCAAGATCTCGCCATAGAAATAAAAACCCAATGGAAAGCACAAACCGTCCATATTGTCCCTATAGTACTCTCATCTACCGGTATAGTACCAAAGGCTCTCACACAAAGTCTTAACACTCTACACATACCTTCTCACACACTTTACATGCTCCAAAAAGCCACCATCCTCAACACCTGTCGCATCACGCGAAAATTCCTGACTTCTTCTACACTATCATCCACCTTCTCAATTTAAATTTCCCCTTATACACTTGGTTCCGGCCCGTGTGTAAGGTTGTAAACTCTCTTAATAGAGAAGAAAAAATAAAAAACTCAATATAATAATAATATATCGTTTATTTAGAAAACAGGGCACATTTACATTAAAATATTTTACAAACAATTTTTACAGAACACAGTTGCTGAGTTGATGATTGCGGCGGCCGCCCGCTACGCACCGTCGCGCATAAGTCGCATCCGCCGTCCTAGGCACGCCCTAACCGTCCCGGATGACGTCATAACTCTCCTCCAGGAGAGTAATCCCGCCACCAGCACGATCCGGAAACTCAAATCGAGACCGCCGTGCTTCCGCCCTCGCCGCCGAGGGCCACCGCGACGCCCCCGTCCATACCCACCCCGACCCTTGCACGAGCCAGCCCGCGCAGCTTAGCCCGTAATTCTAAATTTGCCCCCAAATAATCCGATCCAGCATGTCCCATTGCTGTCCTCTCCCAGCGACGCCCTAAGCCGAGGTCCGTACCCCACAGGGGGTGCCCTTAGCGTGTAGTCGCTTAGTTTTTAGTCTTAGTTTTAAGCCTGGCTGGAGGCCTTAATTTATTGAGGCATCCACAGGAAAGCCCGGTTAAGCAGTCGACAACCTCCTATAGGTTGAACTGCGAGATGCCATTCCCCAAAAACAAACAAAAAAACAACGCGCCGCGGCCATAAGGATTCAGTTATTCGTAGCGAACGCACGTATCCTGGAGAGTATAGGCGAATAGTTGCATTCGATTATTGCGATTCACTTGAATACTGACTGTTTGCATATTTCATTTATTTATATTTTAGGGTTTGTAGGTTAGGTTCTTTTCCTTAATTTTCTCTAAAATTTTGTAAATAAATATTGTAATTTTATAGGTTAGGCATTTTTTTTCCTTGATTTTCGGTATACTTATCTTAATTTGTATTTAGGGTTTGTATATAAATATTATAAGTATTTGGTAAAGGTTAGGCATTTCTTTTCTTGATTTTCTTTATTAAGTATAAGTTCATTAGCTCAGGTTAGTAATTAATTTTTCTAGCAATTCTTTTGTTTTATAAAGTTAGTACGTTTGGTTTACACGTCTTAACACTTATTACTTAAACTGTGATAATTTTAGACTGTATAATAATCTGTAAGTATTTATAATTTAATTGTTTACGATAGTACGTGTTTACTAAATAACTGTGTGTTAAGTAGTAAGTACTATTTTATTGTAAGAATGCCTCGAAGAAGATCCAACCTCTCCCAATGTAGCAGAAATGCTAAAAGGATGAGATTAGTTCGATCACAGGAATCTGAGGAAGGTCGTGAGGCAAGGCTCTCTGCAACTCGGGAACATCAGGCTAGGTTTCGGGCTGCAGAAACTTCGACTCAGCGAGAATCTCGATTGAGTTCAAATCGTTCTCGAATGATGACAACTCGAAATAGGGAAAATGGGGAACAACGAAAGGCACGTTTATCTGTCGATCGCGAAGCTCACGCTCTATCGCGTGAGTCTGAGACTTTTGCTGACAGGGAAACCCGCCTGAGCTCCCAGAGAGTACGGACAACAAATGCTCGATCCCAGGAGACACAGGACGAACGAGAAATACGTCTCACTGCCGATCGTGAAGCTCATGCACTATCGCGTGAGTCTGAGACTTTCACTGATAGGGAAATTCGCCTGAGTTCTCAGAGGGTTCGGACAGCAAATGCCCGGTCTCAGGAAACACAGGAAGAACGAGAAATACGTCTCACTGCTGATCGTGAAGCTCATGCACTATCGCGTGAGTCTGAGACTTTCACTGATAGGGAAATTCGTTTGAGCTCTCAAAGAGCACGAACTTTGCGGTCTAGAGAGCTGGAAAGTAGTTTCGATCGTGAATCTCGATTAACAGCTGATCGAGAGCGACACAACAATAATAGACTTCTTGAAAATGATGATGAATATCGACAAAGATTACAAACAGCTAGACAAAACTATGAGCAAACCCGTCAGAGCGAGGAAAATTATTTATTAGCTGAGAGAGAACGAGTAAGGGAAATTCGGCAAGAAGAAACTGCAGACCAACGCCAGTCACGGCTGAATGCCGATCGTGTTGCGCATACAATCAATAGAATGGTGTCAAGATCGATAGAAGATCCAGAAAGTGGAGCGGAGATTGAAATCCTTCCATGGGCGAACAAAGAGAAATCAGGTTATTCATATTCGCCCAGAATTGATTACTCTGAATTCGCCATTATAGGAGGTATGGTGGTATGTTGTCAATTTTGTGATGCCTTAAAATGGCAAAAAGAACCAAATGGCATATGCTGTTCAGGTGGCAAAGTGCTCATTGAAAATTTCCGTGAGCCTCCAGACATTATAAAAGCTTTACTAAATGGGGAACATCCTCAGTCAAAACATTTTTTAGACAATAGCCGTTTGTATAATAGTGCATTCCAAATGACATCTTTTGGGGCCAAACAAATCACAGAGGGCCCTTTCATGCCGACTTTTAAGGTGCAGGGCCAGGTTTATCACCTTATTGGATCTTTTGCTTCCACAAAATGAGCCTAAATTTCTTCAAATTTATTTTGTATCAAATTACAATGAACAAGCTCATATCCGACATGATAACTTTCCTCGATTGAACATCAACCTTATATCTCAACTTCAAAATATGTTACATCAAGTAAATCCGTATGTCAGAAGTTTCAAAGCTGCAATAGATTCCATCCCACAAGGCCAAAATAACAATTATAAAGTTATAATTAAGGCTGATAGACGTCCTGTGGAAGAACATCGTGGAAGGTACAATGCTCCTGTTGCAGACGAAGTTGCAGTAATCTTAGTCGATCAGGAATGTGACAGACGTGATATAGTATTACGTACTCATGATGATCGCTTACAACGCATTTACGAAACATATCGAGCTTATGACGCTCTGCAATATCCATTGATATACTTCCATGGTGAGGATGGGTACAATTTCGGACTCTATCAAGTTAATCCAAGGACTAGAATAACAAATTACAATAAAAAAATATCAGCCCTACAGTTTTATTCTTACCAGATACAAATTAGACGGAACTGTTTTAATTATTTGCAACGATTTCGAGGATTATTCAGCCAATTCATCGTCGACATGTACGCAAAAATAGAGACAGAGAGGTTAATTTATATACGCACTAACCAGACACGATTACGTTCTAAGGATTATGTGCATCTGCGAGACGCAATGCAGCAAGATAATAACGGGGAGAACATGGGACGATTAGTTATCTTACCGTCAAGCTTTATAGGAGGTCCACGTTACATGCACGAGCGTACTCAAGACGCCTTTTGCTATGTTCGTAAGTACGGTCGACCTGACCTTTTTATCACTTTTACCACTAACCCAAAGTGGAATGAAATTTCAGAAGGGCTTTTTGCCGGCCAGGCGTCACATGATCGGCACGACATAATAGCCCGAGTGTTTCACCTTAAGCTCAAGCTGATGATTGACCTAATTACAAAAGAAAAGGTTTTCGGACCATCAGTGTGTTTTATGTACAGCGTTGAGTGGCAGAAACGGGGCTTGCCACATGCCCACATTCTGCTGTGGTTAGAAGAAAAACTTAGACCTGATTCTATCGATACTGTTATAAGTGCTGAATTTCCCGATAAGACCCAAGATCCCGTGTTATTCGATATTATTAAGACTCATATGATTCACGGACCATGCGGCACGTTAAAAAGAAATTCTCCCTGTATGCAAGAAGGTCGTTGCTCTAAAAGATACCCTCGGGCCCTTTCAGAACAAACGATATCAGGAGAAAATGGGTATCCATTATACCGTCGAAAGTCACCACAACAAGGTGGTTTCACAGCTAAAATAAGATTACATGGCCAGGAAATAGATGTTGATAATAGATGGGTGGTACCTTATTCACCGGTACTATCACGAACCTTTCAAGCTCACATCAATGTCGAGGCATGTAACAGTGTTGAATCCATCAAATATATTTGTAAATATGTAAATAAGGGCTCTGACCAAGCAACTGTGGGGTTCGCTAATAATGATAACGATGAAGTTACAAGGTTTCAGTCGGGCCGGTATATAAGCTCCTCTGAGGCAGTTTGGCGTATTTTAAGTTTTTCGATCCACGAGAGATATCCACCCGTCATCCACCTTGACGTTCATCTTGAAGGTGGACAAAGAATATACTTCAACCCTGATAATGTAACGGAGCGTTTGGACAACCCAAGACGAACCACTCTGCTCGCTTTCTTTAATCTTTCCGAAACAGACGCATTTGCTAAGACACTCTTATACAACGAAGTTCCATCGTTTTATACCTATAATAAACAACAGGGTATTTTTAACCGCAGAAGACGTGGAACAGCTGTAATAGGTGAACCAGGTATTTTTAAAGATCACGTCATTGGTAGGGTTTATACGGTTCATCCAAATAACTCCGAATGCTTTTACGTGCGCCTACTGCTGCACGTTGTCCGAGGGCCTACTTCTTTTGCCGATCTCCGAAAGGTTGACAATATCGTACACCCTACATACCAAGCCGCTTGCCGGGCACGTCACTTGCTGGATGGGGATCAACATTGGGATGATGCTTTGTCAGAAGCAAGTATTAGCGAAAGTCCTCATCGGTTGCGACATTTGTTTGCAGTCATGCTGGTGTTTTGTGCACTTTCTGACGCTGCACAGTTGTGGTATAAGTATCAGAACAAATTGGCTGAGGATTTTTTTAGGCACGTACAATTTAATGATAACAACCCAATTGATGAGAGATTACGTGAAAGTCAATTGAATCGTTGTTTGTTGGCTATTCAAGATATAGTTACATCTATTGGGGGTAATCCTATTTCTCAATATGGCATGCCGGAGGCATCATTTGACGGTGAACGTATTAATAGAGATTACGCGATGGAAACCAACTATGATTCAATTGACCTGGCCGAAATTTTACAAACTGATGTCTCGAGGCTAACTGATGAACAGCGTTTGATATTTGATCGGGTGTGCCGCAGCGTTGATAGTACTTTGGGAGAAATGCTATTTGTAGATGCACCCGGTGGAACGGGTACGGTACGGTAAAACATTTCTTACGAAAGTTATTTTGGCGAAGGTACGAAGCCAAGGTAAAATCGCGCTTGCTGTCGCTTCATCAGTCGCCATCGTTGCCAGGTGGGAAAACTGCTCATACAATGTTCAAAATTCCGATCGATTTAGACCGCACAGAAAGCCCTGTTTGTAATATTTCAAGAAACAGCGATAAAGCTAAGGTTCTTCGTGATTGTAGCCTTATTATATGGGATGAGTCCACAATGGCGAATCGAAAAGCAGTAGAAGCAGTAGACAGAACGTTGCGTGATGTCAAGCAAAATGATCAACCCATGGGTGGCATTACTATGCTTTTTTGTGGCGATTTTCGTCAGACTCTCCCTGTAATACCACGTGGAACAAGGGCTGATGAAGTTAGAGTCTGCCTAAAGAGTTCTCGACTGTGGCATTACATTATCCCTTTGCATTTGACATTAAATATGCGTGCGCAAATTGGAGGCAACGAAAATGCTCAAGAATTTTCAGATTTGCTACTTGAGATTGGTAACGGTGTGTATCCGCAGGAACAAGGAAAAGTTGTTCTTAATGAAAACCTATGCAACATAGTTTCATCAATGCGAGACCTCATATCATCTGTGTATGGAAACGCAACGCAAATACCAACTTGCGAAAATTCCTGGCTTTGCGAAAGAGCTATTTTGACGCCACGAAACGACCAAGCAGCAACAATAAACGCTGAAATTTTGAGCTATGTTCCGAGGGATTATGTTGAGTATATCTCCATTAACAGAGTCATGGAAGAAGGAGAATCTACAAGCTACCCAGTAGAATTTTTAGAATCCCTCAATGCTCCTGGACTACCAGCACATAAAATAAAATTAAAAGTAGGCGTACCCATAATGCTTCTTAGAAATTTAAGCCCCCCAAAACTTTGCAATGGCACCAGGTTAAAAGAGACTAATTTACAACGAAATCTGATAGAAGCAGAGATTTTAACAGGGTGTGGAAAAGGTGAAAGTGTTTTCATTCCTCGGATTCCTCTCATTCCAAACAATTTTCCATTTAGTTTTAAACGAGTCCAGTTTCCGGTCAGCTTATGTTTTGCGATGACAATTAATAAAGCACAAGGTCAGACGCTGAAAGTTGTGGGTGTAGATCTAAGTATCAGCTGTTTCTCGCACGGTCAGTTGTATGTGGCTCTGTCACGGGTAAGCAATCCTAGGAGCCTGTATGCTTTCATCCCCGATGGCCATACGTCAAATATCGTATACAGAGAAGCATTACTGTAAAGTAAATTTTTAGCTACCCAAAAGACGGTATAATGTAATTCAAAATATGCTGCCCGAAAAGTCACTATTCCACGCGGACGAAGTCGCGGGCACAGCTAGTACATAAATAACTACTTATACCTAATTAATTAATAAAACGGACGACCGAGCGTGGCTTCAAGCCACACTACCCATCCGTTTTGGCGGCCTCGGCGTCCGCAAAATTACCAGTATTAGCTTACCGGCGTCCTGTCCACAGCACTGAAAAGTTGACCGGGAAAATTTTAGCTCCCTCACTGGTTGACTCTGAAGTGCCGTGCTTGAGTGATGCGGTGAACGCCTGGATAGCGGCTTGCCCGGATACAGATCGGCCCGTGAACCCATCTTCTCAGAGACAGTGGGATGAGCCGCTCTGCAGGTTGGTACGGAATAATCTTATCAATACGTCCACTAATACTGCTGAGCGTGCCCGCCTGCTGGCTGTGGGTGAATGGGAGTCGGGCCTCTAGCTTCAAGCACTACCGTCACCCAACATAGGCACTTTGCTGGGTGACTCCACCTTCCAGCTCGCTACTTGTCTGCGTCTGGGCGCTCTATGGGGGGCTCCACATCGCTGCCAGTGCGGTGAAGCCGTCAACTGCCTCGGACATCATGGCCTGTCTTGTAGTAAGAGCGCAGGCCGGATAGCACGGCACGCCAGCATTAATGACATTATCCGTCGTGCTCTTGTCTTGCCAGCTGTTTTAGAACCCAACGGCTTGGCACGCGACGATGGCAAGAGACCAGATGGAATGACCATAATGCCTTGGAAGTTAGGCAGGCCTTTGGTGTGGGATGCAACATGTGTCGACACCCTTGCACCATCCCATCTTCCTAGTACGGCTGGCTGTGCTGGGGCGGCTGCTGCAGGTGCGGAAAACCTCAAACGGCGAAAATATTCCGATCTTTTTGGGAGTTATATGTTCGAGCCGTTTGGGGTTGAAACACTAGGGCCATGGGGTCCGAGTGCCCACTTGGTTTTCCGAGATATCGCCAAGCGGCTGGTCGACTCTTCACGTGACCAAAGGGCTGGCCTATTCTTTGGCCAAAGAATCAGCATCGCCATACAACGTGGCAATGCTGCCAGCCTTTTGGGCACTTTTCCTGTTGACAGCGATGTGGACGAATTTTTTGATGCCCTATGATTATATATATATTTTTTTTTTTACATTTGTACATATTATAATTATTATTTTAAGTCTGTTAGCTTATATATTATGTAAATATTTTGTTCAGTTATAGTGAATAAAAAAAATTAATAAAATAACAAAATTATATCATAATTCATCATAAAATTATGTCTTTTAGACAAAATGGGCCAAATTATCCTGGCTACATTAACTTCGATTTTAAATGTGGCGAGCGTTCGATGACCGAGCTTGGGAACAAGCTACTCTTCCCATTCGTATGGGAGGCCTCGGCGTCCGCAAAATTTCTAGTATCAGTTTACCGGCTTTCATATCCTCGATCCACGGCACTGAGAATTTAATCTCGACACTGATTAATTTTGATGTGCCGTACTGCACCGAGGCTATGGATGCCTGGAGACTCGCTTGCCCGAATTCAGATTCACCCGACAATCCATCTTCCCAGAGACGGTGGGATGAGCCGCTTTGTAGAGTAGTACAGAATAATTTACTAAACACGTCTGCTACTACTGCGGAGCATGCGCGCCTGCTGGCTGCGGGTAAGTGTGGGTCGGGTCTGTGGCTTCATGCACTACCGCCGTCGAATATAGGCACTTTGTTTGACGACACTACTTTCCGCCTCGCTGCTTCCCTGCGACTAGGAGCCCCTTGTTGTTCTCCTCATCGCTGTCACTGTGTTGTTGTCAACAGCCTAGGACACCACGGCTTGTCTTGCAGCCGAAGTGCGGGTCGCATAGCGCGGCACGCGAACATTAATGACATCATCCGACGAGCTCTTGTCACCGTCAGCGTTCCAGCTGTATTAGAACCCAATGGCTTGGCACGCGACGATTTAAAGAGACCGAACGGCATGTCTTTATTTCCACGGAAGGTGAGTAGGCCTTTAGTGTGGGACGCAACTTGTGTCGACACTCTTGCGCCATTCCATCTTCCCGGCTCGGCGTGCTGTGCTGGCGCTGCTGCTGTGGCTGCGGAAAACCTAAAGCGGCGAAAGTATAATAACCTTATCGGTAATTACTTATATATTTTCGAGCCGTTTGGGGTTGAAACCCTCGGGCCGTGGGGTTCGAGCGCTCATGGTTTGTTTAACGAAATCTCCAAACGGCTAGTTGACATTTCCCGTGACCCAAGGGCCGGCTTTTACCTTGGCCAGAGGCTAAGCATTGCCATACAACGAGGCAATGCCGCCAGTCTCTTAGCTATATTACCAGTCGACAGCGATGCGGAGGAATTTTTCGACGCCATATTTTAGTTTGTGAATAGTTTTAGTAAAGTTAGGATATAATTTAGTTGTAATTATGTTGATTAAAGTAACATTCGCGGCCGTAACAAATATGCATTTACAGAATTATAATCATCAAAATGAGTAATACAACACCATAAGTTTGTATAATCCTAATTGTCAGGATTTCATGAAATAGTCATTCGATAGAATTACCTGGTCTTAAAGAGTTGGATTGATGACTTTAATTTTTTTAAATTCTTTTTCTTTTTTTCTTTCTTTTTATATGTTTTATTTCTATAAATACATACTTTTTACGGTCGCGAATCATATTTTGATCAACATACAACCTAATACTGACTTGCAAATAGCAAAAAACTTAAGAAAATTTGAATTTTCCGGGCTACCTGGAGCTTTCGCCTTAATGTAAAAATATTTTAAATTATTGGTAATCCATAACCTGCACTGGACCGCGATTACGGCCGACACGACTCTGTGAGAGGAGGTTGTGACCCAGCAATGGGATCATTATAGACTGATTATGCTCATGCTAATTCTATCGGTAAATGCAGTCTTTGATTTTTATATTTATTATTAATGCAGCTACTATAACTGATGCAGAGCGACAAGTTTACTTAGATGATAATTTAGCACCAGTTTGACCAAATATAGACAACACCACCCTCGATCTTGCGACTTACCCAGGAAAGAGAGGACGAGGAATAAAGATATAACAAACCTACACAATAAACAAATCAGTACCCTTTTTTTTTTTTTTTTTTTTTTTTGTGGATTGGAAATCATCAAATGACTTCTCCCGCTCTGGGCGGAGCGGGAGGGCGTGTCAGACTTTTACTGACTAAAACCCACCCGTGTTCCTTCTGTTGCCTGTGCCGGGGCCACGGTAACTCTTTCGAACATCCCGCAACCCTAGCTGGCATCGGCCCTAGCGGACCCCGTCAATAGTGAAATCAGTACCCTTAGAAAATATTTTAACACAAAAAGCACAACCTCTACCTTACACAAAGCAATAGCTTTTAATGATCGAAAACCAACCCCGCTAAACATGTCCGACAAAACTACTCAAATTAACGAGAAACAGACTGACAGACATATGTACTAAAATATCGGGATGAACCCAGAAGTCACTTCATGGAAGACATCGCCAAGAGCTTTGCCAACCTAACGTCAAAAAGTTCGCGTCGAACGAATGGCTCAGGCGCGGAGATTTATTTCCTGAGACTGAAGGGTTCATGACAGCAACTCAAGACCAAGTTATTCTAACCCGTAACTAGCAAAAGCACATCCTGCGCGTCCATCTTTCTACAGACATTTGTAGGCGATGTCATAGTTCTTCTGAAACTATTCAACATATTACTGAGGCATGTAATTCAACAGTTCAGACTGACTATAAACACAGGAACGATCAAAAAGTCCACATAATTCATCAAAAATTTGCCATTAAATAAAAATTAATTACTACACCACCAATTCCTTATTACAAATTTATTCCAGAAACGGTTCTTGATAGCTCAACACACAATCTATACTTTGATCGAACCATTCTCACAGACAGAATATAGACCACTAATAACTTGCGCATAATTTTATTTCAATCAATCAACTCAGCCTATGGCAGTCCACTGCTGGACATAGACCTCTCCCAGTACTCCCTTAATTTTACTTAGTAAGCAAATTATTGCACATATCAGTTCCAAACACACACAACCTACAAAACACTATAGCAGAAAAGCTGTCAAAATATACATACTTAAAAATAGAAATAAGCCTAATGTGGCGATTAGGCAACGTTGCCATTAGTCCTGTAGTACTTTTAACCACCGGTGTCATACCCAAACGATTGCATCAATCTTTTAAAACAGAAAGCTGCTATCCTGAACACTTGCAGAATTGTCCAAAAATTCCTGCAGGATGTTAATGACGCACAAGTATCACACGCACCAACATCATTCACCATTGCAACACAAAGTCAAAACATAATATCATCCCGCCATATATTATCATTAAAACTATCACTTGGCTTTGGCCGTGTTACCCTAAAAAAACCGGCAGATCAGTGTCGAGATACAAAAATGTATACAAACAAATATTAATAATAAAATTGATTGAAACATTGTTACAATTATTATTTAAAAAATAGTTTAACATAATAATTCTGTCTGTAAGTAACTGGTGGTGACATTCATTTTGTTATATGCGGTGGCTCCCAAACTGGGCGGTGCCTGTATCTTGGGGACCTGAGTTGTGATAGGTACACAATTCTATTTTTAACTGGTATTGATATGGGAAAACGTAATAATGGTAATGGTATTGAATTGCAAACAATTGTAAAAAATCTAAATTAAATTTTGAAATGAGATCAAAGATAAAGCATAAAACTAGCACCTTTATCTTATTAAAATGTCACTGTACTCACATAATTTTTCTCCGATGAAACCATAATAATATTTAAAGCCAGCAGAATGAGATGTCTCTTTAACATTGTGGACTTCAGATTGTAACTATTGTAAAACCACAAGTCCTTTGCAGCGTTTTGTCCTACGACCTTGCCGCTACTTTTCCACTGCTGCTCAAAATGTACGCTTCGCCTGAGGCTTTTCTTATGCGCCCCTAAAACTATTTAAAAACCTATAAAAATACCTACAGCAAAAGTTGAGTATTAACACTTAGCGGGACACTAAATGTCCGCAGACGTCAGAACAATAAAACTTCTATTGTATCTCGTTCTGAGTCCCGGAAAGTATTAAGGGTTCATTTTTCAATGCTCAGATAGCATTTATCTGAAAAATAAATATGGCAGTTAGATATAAATTATATTCTAGTTAGACAGTTAGATATAAGTTCGTCTAGTTAGATATAAATATTGCGTAGTGTGGGACACCCCCCAGCTAGATGGACCGACGACCTTAAAAAGGTGGCTGGGTCAGACTGGATGCGGAAAGCACGACAGGGTGTTGTGGCGCAACCTAGGAGATACCTATGTCCAGTAGTAACTGCGATAGCCTTTTATTTGTTTTCTTTGGATGGGTGATCATCAAATGACTTCTCCCGCTCTGGGTGGAGCGGGATGTCAGACTTTTACTGACTAAAACCCACCCGTGTTCCTTCAGTTGCCTGTGCCGGGGCCACGGTATCTCTTTCGAACATCCCGCAACAACTGCGATAGCCTGAGTTGTTTGATGAATTGATATAAATTCCACACAAAAGCTGTCAAAACGCCATATTAATTCCTTAGATTAAAATTATCGTCAGATACTTAGATACAGATACATACTTAGGTACAGATACAGAACTCATTGAAAAATTGGGTCTATTGTGTAAGAAGCCGCTGTCGCATTTAGCTGTAGTATTATATGGAATGGGCTCGCCAGTAAGTTTCGAGTGCGTAGTGTTTGTGCGCGCCGCAATGAGATAGTGGCTTAAACGTTATGAGTCTACAATACCTCAAATTGTTTAGCATGATCCTCCGTTATATCGAAAATACTGCAGCATTCATTTTGATATAAATATATGGTAAAGTTGAGGATTATTGTTAAGTACTTTGACGAAAACACGATTCCATAAAAAATTTTTTGACACAAAAAAAATACAAAATTACCGCCGAATCGAATAATAAACCGCTAGTATTAAAAAAATACTTCAAATTAGATCATGAAACTTTGTATAATAACTGAACTAAATATAAAGCAAATACTATGTTATTTTATTTTTCTTAAAATTACCATTATTTTCACCGTAAAAAGAAATTACCTAGACTGTGGTCGCCTTGGAGCTTCTCTCTGCCGTCCAGTCTCGCTCTCAGTTCGCGAGCAGTGGTGTGCGAGCGAGATAAAGAGTGAATTTGAGCTGAAGTATTATGGACTCTTAATATATGCTGCTATAGTAGCAATTTTAGCCTCATTGATTATTATTATACCAAGTAACTACATACAATGCTATGGTTCGATGAGCATGAAAATATTACCGAAGGATATGAATACTTATTCATTTTAATAATAAGTTTAAAATATGCCTACTACAATTTCCATACAATAGTAGTAATAAGCCAAATAGGCCGTTTACATTTTATAAAATGTCTGTAGGTAGGTTACCACTAGGTAGGTAGGTTTCGCGGTGTGGAAAATTTCAGCAGCTGAAAACGTTTTTTAATATTGTACTTATGAAGGTCAAAATTTTCTGACCAATAATTACCGAGATCGCGACTTCGTTCACGTGGAAGTCTTAAGACACCACAATATAGGTACCTGCTAAAAAAACAGTCAAATTTTTATAAAACTTCCCTGTTTACTACGTTTGTAGTTTTGGTCTCAGCAGTCAAAATATGGAGCAAGCGACGTGCAGTTGTCTGGATCAAAAGCAGCTCGTCCTGAGGTTGACACCCGCAACCTTCAGTAGCAATTCCCATTGCTTGCGAAGTTTTTTGTGAATTAACGCTTAAACAATGCTTAGACAATAAAACTTCTACGAGTATTATGTCTTGTTTAGTGTCCTTGAAAGCGGTAATGAATGCCTGCATATACTATTTAATGGCAGTGGCGTGCCTAAGGGTGAAAATTAGGGCAAGCCAACGATAAAAAAAAAAAAAAAAAAAACGGATTTTCTTACTTTGTTCATACTAAAACCATTATTAAAATGTCGGTTACATAACCTTTACAATACGAAGAGTACTACGTATATTTCAAGCATCAGATGGCGCTTATGTTAATTGGTACATAATTAACATAAGCGCCATCTATATTATTGGATACGCATAACTACATTGCTTACCCGCACCTTTTCACCTTAATTCACAATTCGCTTGTCACATGCAAAATTTTTCAATCAAATGCCGCTAGATGGCCTCCAAATTATCGATTTGTTGTTCTATTTCCGTATGCATTGAAAATGTTCCCCTAAAACATTTATACTTAATTTCAAAACACCTATGAAGAACCTCTTCGATACGAAAATTAATGTGTTTTGTCTCGATAAGAATTTAGTTTTTCAGTGGTATACAAAAACTACAAATGCCATAAAAACACCATTCATGTCATTTCATGTGCAACATATTCATGCCTTGTAAACAATCGAATGAGTAGGTAGGACTAGGACCTATTTTAATCTGTTCTTCGAGTAACAAAAATACTTGTTTTTATTTCGGAGAAATACATTCAGTAATTAGAGGTTGGTTACGGTGAAGTAAAGAGTTACTTATTATCAGAAAACCTAATGTATTTACATACCTTTTCGACGACAGTTTCCGAATTCACATTTTGATAAAAATACTAAATATATAATCACAAAATCACAGCACCGCACTAACTATCACATCATTTTAAATAATAAAACTAATTCATAACCTCAGCACCTGAAAAATATTATTCGTAAAATACTTATCAAAACAAATAACAAACTCAGTATATCAAACTGTCTTCACATGGAATCCCTCTCGTTACTCACTTTACGCGGGTCAACGCGGATAGTGCATTTGCGCGAACTTAATGCCTCTCAAGCTGGCTTTTGATTTCATAGAAATCTGCGTATAAGTACTTACATGGTACTTACCAATATGTCAACAAATGTAAACGTTTCTATAGCAATTTGTAGGCGAAAACTGTGAGACAAAGACAGGTATAAAAAGCCCGATGCCAAGCCGAGACGAGTGTGAGCGCGAAGGCGCATTTGAACGCGTAGTTCGGCACCAGAGTTATGACTACCTATGAATGATCGAGTTCCAATGAATGCTAGTGCGCGCGGCAAATTACGTGGAATTCGAAATTTTATTATTAAGACATGAATGTTTAGTTCGAATTCATTGACTTGGTGTTTTTTGGAATATTTTTTTTTATTGATAGGCTTACGTTTGTTGTTGTAATTTATGATTTTATTAGGGCAAGCCCGGCTTTTTGGCTTCTATGAAGGTACCGCCACTGTTTAATGGCACAATACTGATGAATTATTATTATAGATCGGAATAGGTAGGGCTGTTTTATGTACTTGCTATAGGTTAGAATAATATGGATATTCCCCGATTCCCGGGATTTGGTTTTTAAGTAGTAAAATCATAAAAAAACTATTCTCGCCTTCGGGACTAATGAAAGATTACACTTCCTTTCTGACGGGTAAATATAAGATGGACGGGATTTGAGATAGTATAATAAATAGATAACATGATTAATTAAATCACATATATTTTTTTACGTAACAATTTCTTATTCAAGAGTCAACAATCATTTAAACATTTTTATTCTGAAGTTGTACATACAAAAACATGTTACCATACAAATTATTCAGGTCATATCAGGAATGTGCTCCATTGAAGGGGACCCCCTTCAATGGAGCTGACATAGGCAGTCGCTGCATGTAAAATACTGGTATTCAACCGCATCCGGTTAAACTGAAAACTGACCCCAACATAGTTGGGAAAAGGCTAGGCTTTAATTCTGAATATTAACGTTCTGTTTCTTTTTCAAAAGATACCTTCGATATTCAAAATATCGATTAAAAGAGATGTAATGTTTGTTATCGATATTTGATATCGATATCACCGCCTTTCGGTATCAGTCTCAATGCGGAAAATGATGATTTACCATGTATAGTAGCAGTGTCTGAGAAATAATTTAATAGGTATTAATTTAGTTGGTGCACAAGCTAGATAGGTGTTGTGGTTAATTCAATAAAAACATACGATACGATTAGTTTTTACGATTAATAGTTGTCAAATTGTATTCAATAAAAGTAGAAAAAGCAGAAATACCTAATATTTTAGTACAAGAATAAAATTATTGAGAATATAATTGAGGGGCTCGAGGGCCCAAGGAGCTCGTGGCTAAGTAATAATAGCCGCACTGGCGGATCATCAAGATTAAACGACGTCAGATATCCAGTCGCTCCGTGTAAAATACTGATCTTCAGCTGCATCCGGTTAGACTGGAAGCCGACCCCAACATAGTTGGGAAAGGACTAGGCTGATGATTGATTATGGAGAATATTGATAGAAAGAAAGCCTGTGAAAAATTGAGTGCTTACAAATGTCGAGTAGTTATTTTGGACAAGTTGACAACTATTACGATTAAATAGTTACCTTATACAATTGTTTTTCAATACAAGGAAACGGTACTTTGTAAAGTTGTGATAAGTATGATATACGAGGAGGGATCAAAAAGTAGTGAGAATGAGATAGAATATAATGACTATTGATAACATAATAATTTATTTATCTACATAGTCTCCGAGTCTCTCTACACACCGAGTCCAGCGCTTTTCCAAGGCTTCAATCCCTTTAAAAAAAAAAGTTATGTCTTGGTCTTGCAAAAAGCTCTCCACAGCATCCATCACCTCGTTATCGTCTTCGTACCTGTTTCCCCTTAAGTATTCTTTCAATTTGGGGAACAGATAAAAATCGCTAGGCACCAGTCTGGTGAATAAGGGGGGTGGTCAACCAATTCGAAGCCAGCTTGCTGAATGGCAGCCATCGCAACTGCCGACCTGTGCGCGGGTGCGTTGTCGTGATGAAACAGCACGCCCCTTCGAAGTTTCCCTCTCCTTTTCTCTTTGATGGCATTCCTCAACTTGGGAATTAAAGCTGCATAATATTGGCCTGTAATAGTGGTTCCACGCTCCAGGTAATCAATCAACAATAACCCTTCTGAGTCCCAAAATATTGAGGCCATAACCTTGCCAGCCGATGCCACGGCACGAAACTTCTTTGGGGTCGGTGATGATGGCCGTTTCCATTCCGAAGATTGCTGTTTTGTCTCGTGATCAAAATGATGGAGCCATGTTTCGTCCATTATAACGAAACGAGACAAAAAGTTTTCAGAATCTTCTTGAAACTTGTCCAACAATATCTTCGAAATGTCAAGTCGATTTTGTTTCTGACTGTCGGTTAACATTCTCGGCACCCATCTTGCGGAGACTTTTCTCATATTCAAAGATTGTTTCAATATGGATTGAATACTTCCTTGAAATGCCCGTTTTTTGAATTAAGTATCGGATGGTAACTCTTCGATTGCTCAATACAATTTTCTCGACTTTCGCAACATTTTCTTGGGTGACTGACGTCGATGGACGGCCGCAACGATGTTCGTCTTCCGTGCTCGTTCTCCCTACTCGAAATTGAGAAGCCCACCTTGCGACAGTGGAATACGGCGGAGCAGACTCTCCTAATGTTGCCTCCAAATCGCAATGAATCTTTTGCGTCGTTAACTTTTTTAAACAGAGGTATTTAATAACGGCTCGCACTTCGTTTTTCTCCATTTTCGAGAACACGTTCTGATACGAAGCAAACAAATGACTACATTCAGAAAAAAACAAAAGAGAATCGAAGATTTTTTTCTTTATTAATATTACAAATATGTATCTGAGCTATGCCTGCCAGTATTTATTTTTTTTCTTACCAAGGAGTATGTCGTTCTAACTACTTTTTAATCCCTCCTCGTATAAGGTGCAACGCCTGCCAATTTAATTGGAGCAACATTTACCGATTACGCGACTTATATTTGTATTGCATCCCGACTAGTACGTACTCAAAATGAGGTTATTGTGTTAATCGCGCGTTTAGTAAATGAGGGATGTACGTCTCTCACGCTTTTCTTGCGTATAAAATACAGTCTTATAATAATAGTATTTCCATACCGTTAACCATAGTTGTACTATAATCATACTTAAATATACGGGCTAGAGCAGATTGAACTTACGTGCAGTCACAATATTATTAAGCTGACTGTACTTCGGATTTGAGATCTCAGTTATTTATTGGTTAACTAATTTGGAAAATTAAAAATGGAGGCAGTATTCAGTAGTCTTGAACTATTTAGCTTAGTAATAATAGCCGCTCGGGTCGATCAATCAGGGCTTGCCGCGGTTAGTCCGTGGATGGGTGACCATCTTTACATATCAAGACCCCTCCGTGTCTCGGAAAGCACGTTAAGCCGTTGGTCCCGGCTGTCATTCGTGTATCTTTGACAGTCGTTACGGGTCGTCAGAAGCCCGAAAGTCAGACAACCAGTCTTACCAAGAGGTATCGTATTACCCAGTAACTGGGTTGTGGAGGTCAGATAGGCAGTCGCTCCATGTAAAATACTGGTATTCAGCTGCATCCGGTTAAACTGGAAGCCGACCCCAATATAGTTGGGAGAAGGCAGGCAGATAGTGAAGTCATACGTCAAGTATTTCCATGAACCAAATTCCTTTACTGAAGGAAATACCCAGTGATTTTACGCTTTACCAATTCAAATTCAAATTATTTTATTTCACATTAGCCTACATGGGCACTTATGAAACGTCAGAAGCTAGGTGCACGGTTCCTATTGGTCGTTTCCTCTGGAGAAGAACCGGCAAGAAACTCCACGGTTACACTTTTAAAAATAATTGGCTTTTACAATGTTTTCAAATTACAGTGTTATTAAGTATGTGAGGTCAGTGTAGGCCTGTCAACAAGTGCTAGGTACTTAACAAAATAGAAAATGGTCTACAAATCTACAGTTTATTAAGCCTACAACGTTCTCATATTCACAAAAATAAAAGAATCTAAAAGACAAGACTATATTAAATAATGAAAAGATTATATCATGGAAGCATGTAAAACACAATAAAATAAATTAAATTAAAGTCATAAATGGGAGCAGTTAATAGCCATTTGCATAAATAGTTATGCTGTTTTAATGAGGTACTAGGGAAGCCACATATGCAGAAGGAATTAGCGCCAAGCTCCTCTATCTTCAACGAAGTCTTTAATCTTATAATATGCTTTTTTAATAAGGACACGTTTGATGTGGGTTTTGAACTTTCCATCGCTAAGTTCTGTAACCGCAGAACGCCATAAGACATAATACTGTGGAAATAAGCAAAGTATACTAACCTAGCTGTGGCTATATGTACTCAATGACATTACAGTAGTCAACAATAAGTTTTTATTAACGGTAGTGATAATTTAAATTATTTTGTTCACCTCCAAGATGGTGAGGTAGTGAGACATGAGCGATTGGTCCATTTAGTTACCGTTACCTAAGAAAAATTGATTTTTTTTATAGAAAATCAGAAAAACAACGGGTTTTACTGTTTATTTGTATAATTTAAGAACCACATTAAAATAGATGAACTTTGATTTCTACACAATAAAAATTGCATTCGTCACTGTAAAAGAGTGATCTGAAAGTCCAATTTCCCAACAAGAAGCTACCTCCATAGTAAGATTGCATGAGTTTTTGTACATCCAGACTGTATTTGTACTGACCCTGAAAAAGGTATTAGAAAATTATTTAGAGCATAAAAGGCCTCGAAAAAAAGTAAGCGAAAGTTGCTGGTTTGAATTTCATAAATCCTAAAACACCATTTTCCTTTATTCGGTTGAGACTAAACGTGATAATTAAAATAACATAACGTGCTAATTTAATGCACGTTTTCTGAGACTTGAACCGGAGCTTATTTTGTCAATGGTGATATTGGTGCGATATCTTGAAAAACTGCGGTACTGAATATTCTGAACTTGTTTTCTACCAAAATTGTGGTGAATAGCTATGGCCTATGGCATTAAGTCCGCTTCTGTACATTGGTGTGCTTAAAGTATTAAATAAATAAATAAATAGCTGCGTTTTATTCATTCAATTAAAATTAAGATGATTTTAAATATTATAGTAAAACTGACCTACCTACTCAAAAATAATGTTTTTGTATGTGCCACATCAATCATCAGTAGGTATGTAGGTAGTATTTTAATTATTGTGAATGTGCGGACTATCTCGGTATTTTTTTTTATCAGTTAGTTTTAATGATAATCTGGCAGTTTCATTACTTTATGCGGCCAACCCAAATGTCCTTTCTTTGATATTATTCGTAGAGTCATTGAGCTCCTTAAGTTCTGAGCTGAGCTCACAGTTCCTGACAAATGCGTGCACTGACTGGTCAGGTCCACTATTTCTGTGTGTCCTCTAAAGACCATTTCAGACAGCAATCTGCATGGTCCTCATATGATCTGACCAAGATTATGACTGGAATTTAAAAGAAACTGTGACCTCTGAACTGTTTTTTATATTTCTAGGCCTCTGAGTTTGTTTCGGTCTTTCTTCTCAGAGTAGCCAGATAGGAAACACCGAACTCGTCTTGTATCAAAACATAAGATATTTTTGACGTGTTGTTATTTTGCACCTATTTACAGAAATAAATATCATAGCATCATTCCATTTCATATCATCATCACGAATTGATTAGCGTAGGTAGGTAGGTACATATAGTAAAAAGATGAACTACAGGTAGGTACCTTTGATATTACACAATCTTTTGTAATATTATAAGCGGAGTAGAGTATAGGCTTCAGAAAGAGGTGTTCACACGGTTTCTTCATTTGATACCTTAGGTACTCTTTCCCATTCGCTAAGGCTATCGTTTTGCCCTGAAAGTGACAAAATTAAAAGTTAGTCAATTAGGATTCATGCAATGATCTTATTATTGACAGAAGTATAGTCTGGTCCAACAGTATCAGATGACAGTGTAAACAAATTCTGTTCAAGTTAAATCACTTACTAAAGAGTATTATTAACACATTCATTCCTTACATTTTCATCAGATACTTTTCGAACAGACTATTATTGGTAGGTACTTACTTTAGTTACAGAAATATTTTGTGTCACATTTACATCATATTGTAATACATTATAGCCTGAGATCTGAATTTTCATAATAGAGCACTCCTTATGTTTCGGACCCCGGCACAGTTCCACGTCAGTCACCGTTAAGTTAAACGATCCCTGGAAAACAAGTTGTTGCTATTATTAAGACGAAGGCGTTCTCATAATAATTATATGGTACAAAATAAAGTTGCTTTTCGTGTCTGCCTATGTGACCGCTTAGTTCTTCTAAACTACACAATGGATATTGATGCGATTATCAAAATAATTTAGAGAATTTTGTTCCAAAAGGTTTATATTTTGTACCTATGTGTAATAGGTTCATATAATAAATAAGAAGTCTCGACCTTTTGTCAAATCGAAAAACTGTGCGATGCAGGAGTGCGTCGCTAGTTTTGATTATGAGTGCGACAATCTGATTATGATTATGGGTACTAGATATCATATCTAGTTTACCACCAAACTAGACACAGCAATGGTTGGTCTCTTAAATTACAGGCCGTTACGTGAGAATTTTCAACTTTAATGTAAAACATAACATAACATCACGCCTTGTTTCCCCGAAGGGTTAGGCAGAGGTACACCTCTGCCTAACCCTTCGGGGAAACAAGGCGTGATGTTATAGGTTACAACCTATTATAGTAATACCCACATTTCGCCAGTTATGTTTAAGTCCCATGTAATAGGGGGCGAGCCTAATGCAAAAAAAAAATAAAACCTAATGAGCCTAATGTAAAAATATTTAAAATTATTGGTAGTCCATCACCTGCACTGGACCGCGTGATGGATTACGGCCCATTACACGACTCTGTGAGAGGAGGTCTGTGACTGTCGCCCAGCAGTGGGAACATTATAGACTGATTATGTTCATGCTTATGCTGTCGGTAAATGCTTGTTGATTTTTATATTTATTACTAATCTTACAGAGAGGAGATCTATGACCCAGCAGCAATATTCCCAATATTATAGGCTTATACATTATGCTCAATATGTCTTCGACTTTTACATTTATTACTAATGCAGCTATTATAACTAATCAATCAATCTGCCGAGCCTTTTCCCAACTATGTTGGGGTCGGCTTCCAGTCTAACCGGATGCAGCTGAATACCAGTATTTTACATGGAGCGACTGCCTATCTGACCTCCACAACCCAGTAACTGGGTAATACGATACTTCCTTGGTAAGACTGGTTGTCAGACTTTTTGGGCTTCTGACGACCCGTAACGACTGTCAAAGATCCACGAATGACAGCCGGGACCAACGGCTTAACGTGCTTTCCGAGGCACAGAGGAGTCTCGGTATGTAAAGATGGTCACCCATCCACAGACCAACCCCGGCAAGCGTAGCTTAACCTGATGGATCGACCAATGAAATGCGAAAATATCATATACATTTATTACTAATGCAGCTATTATAACTAATGAAATGCGAAAATATCATATACATTTATTACTAATGCAGCTATTATAACTAATGAAATGCGAAAATATCATATTAAGTACTTAGATAAATGGACTAATTCAAAATAGCACCTTTATCTTATTAAAATATCACTGTACTCACATAATTTTTGTCCGATGAAACCATAATAATATTTAAAGCCAGCAGAATGAGATGTCTCTTTAACATTATGGACTTCAGATTGTAACTATTGTAAAACCAACAACAAGCTCTTCGCGGCGTTTTGTCCTACGACCATGCCGCTACTTTTCACTGCTGCTCAAAATGTACGCTTCACCTGCGGCTTTTCATATGCGCCCCTAAAACTATTTAAAACCCTATAAAAATAACTACAGCAACAGTTGAGTATTAACACATTGCGTTGAGTAATACAACTTCTATAAGTCTCGTTCAGAGTCCCGGAAAGTATTAAGGACTCATTTTTCAATGCTCAGATAACTTTTATCTGCGAAATAAATATGGCGGTTAAATATAAATTGGCGTGCGTAGTGTGGGATGCTCCCCCCCTCGTCCCCGGATGGTCCGACGACCTTACAAAGGTGGCTGGTTCAGACTGGATACGGAAGGCACGACATGGTGTTGTGGCGCAGTATGTCCAGCAGTAGACTGCGATAGATAGTGCGTAGCGTTTGTGCGCGCCGCAATGAGATAGTGGCTTAAACGTTGAGTCTACAATACCTCAAATTGTTTAGCATGATCCTCCGTTATATCGAAAATACTGCAGCATTCATTTTGAAATAAATATATGGTAAATTTGTGGATTAATTTTAAGTATAATGTTTGACAAAAACACGATTCCATAAAATTTTCTCGACACAAAAAAAAATTACAAAGTTGCCTTCAAATCGAACAATAAACCGCTAGTAGGTATTAAAAAAATACTTCAAATTAGATCATGAAACTGCATAATAACTGAACTAGATACAGGATGACTTGTAATTTGACGTATTCCTTGCAGGATGTGGCAGTGTGCCTCATTGGAAACAATTAAGCACCCCAATTAAATCTTTCAACAATTTGCAAACTCGACCTTTGCCAGCATTATCGACTGTTTCATCGGCAACTCTAAATATTTTTTTTAATTCTAATTAAATGAAGATGTCTTCCCAGTCATTTGTACGGTTAATGTCATAGTAAAATTATGAGATAACTATTGTCAAAATTCATGTACGTAGATGATTTTTGAAAATGGTTAATAAACTACCCTCCTTTAACTTTTAACTGTTTGATGTTTTAGAAAATTTGGATACATCGAAAGGTTTGTTAAAGTATTAGGTACCCAATGGAATAGAATGAAGGCCATTTAATTTGAGAGTTTAGAGTTTAGTGATATTTAGTGATGAGTTCTGGGAAATAAAAAAAAAATAAAAAAAAAACATTTAAATTTGGATTTCTCGAATCCCATGAATTTTCGCCTGGCATGCTTACTTGTTGCAAATAGGTCACACTATCACGTCCTGGAAGGAATACGTCAATTGCAAGTCACCCTGTATAAAGCAGATACTATGTTGTTTCTTTTTCTTAAATTACCATTATTTTCACCGTTATAAGAAATTACCTAGACTGTCCGCGCCTTGGAGCTTTCTCCCTGCCACCCAGTCTCGCTCTCACTCAGTCCGCGAGCACTAGTATGCGAGCGAGATAAAGAGTGAATTTGAGTTGAGGTATTATGAACTCTTAAATATATAGGAGCCTTTGCTGTTTCTTAAATAGTATAGTAATTCTGGCTTCATTAATAATTATTATATTATTACATACACTGCTATGGTTCGATGAGCATGAACGTATTACAAAGGATGTGAATACTTATTCATTATAATAATACGTTTAAATTATACCTACTACAATTTCCATACAATAGTAGTAATAAGCCAAATAGGTCGTTTACATTTTCTGAAATGTCTGTAGGTAGGTTACCACTATGGTTTCGCGGCGTGGAAAACTTCAGCAGCTGATAACATTTTTTAATATTGTAATTATGAAGGTAAAAAATCAAGGTCAAAATGATCCGACCAATAATTACCAAAATACAGATCGAAGGTAGGTGCATTGGCACGCGACTTCGTTCGCGTGGAAGTCTTACATATTATAAAAAGGAGGAAGTGGAAGTGGAAAAATTGGCTGTTTACTTTGTTTGTAGTTTGTAATTTTGGTCTCAGCAGTCAAAATATGGAGCAAGCGACGTACAGTTGTCCTATTGAAAAGCAGCTCGTCCTGAGGTTGACACCCGCAACCTTCAGTAGCAATTCCCGTTGCTTGCGAAGTTGATAGTGCATTAATGAACGCTTGTATTCCTGCATATACTACATAATGGCTCAAAACTGATGCAATTTACTGATTATTCCTGACAAACACACGGGATTTCTCATTAGCAGTCACCTAACTATAGTGACCATAGCTTTTTACTTAGTCTGGCCATAAATACTGTTACAATTAAAAATAAACAAAATATTACATTTGAATTTGGAATCTGTCATTTTAATATGATTGTTCATTGAGTTTTCTCATTTTGGCGCCAATACATTGTACAATATTTTGCGATATTAAAAGTACTTCCTTTTTTAGGCCTTTCTGTGTAGCATAATGGTTACTTTGGTATACAATATTATCCAATATATCTTCCATAAGCACTAGGAATATGTCAGTCGGTTTAGTACAATGACTGAAATAATGTTCTATTACTCCAGTATCTGCTGTATAGTCGGTCGCTTTTTCCATTTGCGATTTGGTTCGACTACCCTCATTCCGCGAGCCCTAGGCATAGAACGATCTGCTGGCGGAAGATCGATTTGAATACTGGAGCTAGGTATTGGAGATGTAGGTACCTGATCTATGAAGCAATCTGGTGGCACATTTTCATTCATCAGCGATGACGGTTGAACCTCGGCTAAAACTCTGTCTAGAGCCTCCTCAAAAACCTCATCGAAGTTCCTTGGTATAGGAGGTCGAAGGTTTTCGTCCGTTTCTTCATCGGAAACACCAGCATCACAATTTTCGTCGCAGTCTGGAAGTTCTTCTAATAACAGTGCTTCGATCAAGGCAGTATTCTCAGAAATATCCATTATAAAATATCTAAAACAATAAGTAGTACGTAAGAAAATAATAATAGCAATATAAATACACTAATATAATGAAATAAAATACCTAACTTCGTCATGCAATTGTAAGAAATACCGACAGGATCAGGACGTAGTCAAATAATGATTCCGGGATTACGTAACTGTCTTATATTTCAATTGAACTGCACATACAAAAATCAATGCTTAGCACTAGTTACTTATTAACTCTAAAAACCTCTCGCGTCGAGTCCCAAAATTCAAGAGCCCCGCGCAACTGGCCAAGCGTTCCCTTCACGCCCGTAACCACACATTTTTTTTTAGCGGGAAGGAGCGAGTTCTCTCATTGTTTCCCGCCATTTTTCGTCAACCAATCACAGAGCGACCACTAATATAAAAAAAGGATAAAGTTGCCAGTATAAAATATTAAAATGAAAGCTTTATTGATACGAATATCGATGAAAATAATCGGTTAGCAAAATCAAAATTCACAAAGCCTAACAATCGACCGTCCCGACAACGTGTGCGTCCCCGCACACGACACCAGGTGGAACCCTAACAATCGGAACGCTCTGGCAGGTTGCTTGGTTTTACATATTTATTGTTTGAGCGTCAAATTACAATAGAAGATACCTAACCACCTGCTTCCCTAAGACTGATCAAAGTATGACTCGTTAATCAGTTCCCCAGCAATTGCGGCTAAGTGTGTAACGACTTTACAAAATTAATAATAATTCTCAAACGAATTTACTAAGCTAAATAATATAAGTATTTAATTTAAATTAGGTATAAGTTCAATAAGGTATGTATAAATGCAATAGCTCACAGTTCATTAGGTTGGAGTATGAACGGCAGCACATCAAGCTACTACAATCTGTAAAATTTATTTAATAGATTTTCAACTTTATTGCTATAGCATTAGGTTCAAGATTGATTGGGAAAATTTGACAGTTTCGGGTAGCTTGACCTGCTGGCGTTTGTACATATCTGATGAAAATATTAAACTCAACTACAAACATAAGATTAATTCAACTGTCAAGGAACGTAAAGTACAAATCAACTCAATAGGTTTATGTAACAATTTTTAAGTCCAGTTCTTGAATTACATTCATCGGATCAGTAATATCTTGTATAATTTCTATTATTAAATTTCTCTTTGGATTTGATCAGAAAACAACGATCGATTTATGTTCTCTGTCACTTACAATTCAACTTTGCTTTAGGGTCCGAACGATCGATTAATCGGTTTACCCATCAGCGAACTACTAACCCGAACGATCGATTTTTCGGGGCCTAACTGATGCCTACAAGACGATCGATTTACTTGTGGCAGCCAGTAGGACATTTGTTGAATCAAGTCACGATCCGATCGATTCTCGTGCCTGATCTGAAACAATGAATGATACTCATCTGTAGTTAAGTCATAAGTGTCTCTATAACTTAGTGAGATACACTATAGAGCTTGCGAAAATTACAATAAAACGGTCAAATTATGGTTCAGTACGATCTTCGTCGTCAGTGCCACTGATATCAGAGTTATTCACCTCCAGGGCCGCAATGTGTATCCATGGCATCATACGGTCTGCGGCCACGGTTGTGGGCCGTTTGTTTCGCATGTTGGCCAAACCCGGAACAGGTGCTACCTTATATCTGTCCCTACCTAAGACTCTGGTAACACGATAGGGCCCTATAAACGACGGCATGAGCTTTTTACTTTGTCCGTCATTATTGAAACAAGTCTTGGTTATTTTGACGAGTTCACCTTCGACATAAATCCGGGCTGGCACCCTTTTTCTATCATAAACCTGCTTTTGCTTAACCTGCTCGTTATCAATCCTTTTCTTAACCTCCTCTCGAATAGCGGTAATTTCACAGATTTCGCGAGAGTCTTTGGTAACTTCGTTAAGAATGGGATTTATTTCGCTACTCATACTAGTTCCAAAGAGTACCTCTGACGGCGTCCTACCAGTGGTTTTCTGAAAAGTATTGTTTAGACCCCACTGAATTTTCCCTAAATGACTATCCCAATCCTTTTCACCGTATTTAACAGTCAGCGCTTTCAAAGAGTCGAGGATTGTACGGTTATAGCGTTCAACCTGGCCATTTGACCTCGGACTAGCTACTGCATTAAGAATATGCTTGATTCCTTTGTCTAGGCAGAATCGATTGAAAGCATGAGATGTAAAGCAAGTACCACAATCGCTTATAAGACGATCAGGAACCCTAAATGTAAAAAATATATCTTCAAGAACTCTAATTGAATTCAAACTATTAGTATTTCTAACGGGTTTGATAAAACAGAATTTGGTGAAGGCTTCTACAACTACAAGTAAGTAAGTATAGCCTCTCTTTGACTTGACAAAAGGCCCGATGTGGTCAACATGCACTGTATGAAATGGTACTTCTATTTTGGTGATGGGATGGAGCAGACCCTCGTGTGTTTTAGTCTTGTTCTTTGCATATGCACATTCAATGCAAGAACTAACATATTTTTTGACAAACTTGGACATTTTACTAAACCAATAGTGTTTTTTTATTCTTTGGAGGGTCTTTTCCACCCCAAAATGGCCAATATCAGCGAGAAAGTAAAAAACTTGGGGATATTCATTGACAAGAACTTCTCTTGGACTGCCCAGCTACAGGAGTTTAGCCGCAAGCTTTTTGCTTCCGCCGCATCTTTGAAGAGACTGCGTAATTTTCTGCCGACTGCCACCAAGATTGCGTTTGCACAATCGCTTCTTCTACCCATCCTTGATTATGCTGATGCCAGCTATTTAGACCTTACTCAAGATCAACTCGATAAACTTGAGCGGCTTCAAAATTTTTGTATAAGGTTCATATACGGTTTGCGCAAATATGACCATGTTTCCGAATTTCGCGTGAAGCTCAAGTGGTTACCAATTCGCCTCCGCCGGAATGCTCATATTCTTTCCCTTTTGTATAATGTGCTCTTTTCTCCTTTCACCCCTCTCTATCTCAAGAAACGCTTCCAGTTCCTTTGCGACTCCCACACGAAATCCTTAAGGTCATCAGATAACTTGAAGCTTAAAATGCCTATGCATTCCACAACTTTTCTTGACAAATCCTTTACTGTCCAGGCCGCTCGTTTGTGGAATGCATTACCAGTTCCAATAAAGCGCGCGCAATCGCTGCCTGTGTTTAAACGACTCGTGAAGGAACATTACTTGTCGTTGTGATTTTGTTCTCGTTGCTGGCTGACAGTCTTCTTTTGTTTTCGTCTCTTATATATTTAGTATGTATGTATCTATGTATATATTATATAGCATATTTATCTACTATATAGAATGTGTATGTATCTGTGTATCTATTATAGTATACTGTACTTATATACTTTTTATTTGCACCAAGAACAACCCCATTTAATGTCCATAAAATCACTGTCCATTCCAAGGTTGCCTGGAAGAGATCGCAGTATGCGATAAGGCCGCCAATTGTATATTTTGTAGTTTAAGATGTATCTTTAAGTAATGTGTAATCTGGTGTACAATAAAGTATATATAAATAAATAAATAAATAAATATCGTCATGGTTCATCACACATCACACTTGCCACCTCGCACCTTTTGGCACCACCCAACGAACGTTATTTTTATCATTACCTATACAACGAAACAGTTTGTTATCATTGACCACAAAATTATCTTTTATGTATTGGAGTTCCTTCTCATTAAGACTATCATTTAAAATGTTTTTAATCCTACAAAGTTCGGTGTCTCCAAGCTGAAGCGTATGTAACCAATCCTCACTACTGATCGACATAACTGAAAATTGATCGATGGGATTGTCTCCTGAGCTCTCGATTGGATTACGGGACAGCGCATCTACATGACCCATCTTTACTCCTGCTCTATACTCAACTGAACACTGAAACTCCTGCAGTAAGAGCCACCAGCGTGCTATCCTCGGGATTAGGTCTCGTTTTGAAAACGTAGATCGTAGAGCACTGCAATCTGTAATGATCCTAAATGATTTCCCTAGCAGATAGACCCTAAATTTTCGCAAAGAACAGATTACTGCTAGAGTTTCAAGTTCGTACGAATGGAAATTTTTTTCCTCAGGAGAGGTTTGTCGACTGTAGTAAGCTACTGGACGGAAAGCATCATTTCCTTCGTAGCGCTGCAATAATATACCTCCAACACCTAATTTGCTTGCGTCGGTGTGAAGCTCTGTCTCTGCTGCAGGATCATATATTGCAAGAATGGGCCTATCAACCAACTTAGATTTCAAGACTTCAAAAGCCTCCTCTTGACTATCACCCCATGTCCATGAGGTATCCTTTTTTAGCAACTTACTGAGAAGCAAGGCAATTCGGGCAAAATCTTGGATGAATTTGCGGAAATAACTAGCCAGACCAAGGAACTGACGTATATTGTGGACGTTCTCAGGTCGTGGAAAATTCATGACACTAATGATTTTTTTATCACCCGGCCTAACCCCAGCTGCACTGATTTCGTAACCCAGATAATCAATTTTGTCTCGTAAGAAGTCGCATTTGGATAGATTCAAAGTGAGATTTGCTTTCTCCAAAACTTGCAATACCTCCTCAAGCCGTGCCAGACATTCACTAAAGTCCTTACCGAAAATAAGAACGTCATCTAAATAAGCAGTTGCCTTGCTGAACCGAGCCGACCCTAATATCGAATTCATCATCCGTTGGAAAACGGCCGGTGCATTAGCCAAACCAAACGGCATGCGATTAAACTCGTACTGTCCGTCTGGCGTGACAAACGAGGTGAGGTGTCTGCTCTGTTCTGAAATCGGCACCTGGTAATAACCCGATGTAAGATCGAGCGAAATAAAACAAGCCTGGCCAGTAAGACGTGCTATTTCGTCTTCGATAATGGGCATAGGATAGCGCTCTTTCACCGTGATAGAATTAAGCATACGGTAATCGACGCACATTCGAAACGATCCATCCTTTTTGCGTACGAGTAGAATTGGACTGGCGTAGCCTGAGATCGAATCCCTTACTATCCCTGCATCCAGCATCTCCTTCACCATAGCCCGTACCTTCTCACGTTCAAAATGCGACAACCTATATGGGCGATAGACGACAGGGCGTTCACTGTTTAACTCTATATTCATTTCGGTCGCGTTGGTACAACCTAGGTCCCTAAGAGAAGATGCAAAACAATGATTATATTTTCTGAGCAACTCGAACAACCTTTGTTTCACGTCTTCTGGCACCTTATCACCGACACAAATAAGATTTTCATCGAAGTCGCCCTCAATCGCTATAGGGATTTCCGGTGGTTCGACAACTACCCTACTAACAACCTCTACTCGCTTTGCACGACATAAAACTAAATTATTTGTGATCCAGCAGGAACTCGAACATGGGAACACGGTTATATAGACACGACTATTTTCAGAGCGATAGAGACCTCCACAAACAAAGTACTGTTTATTTGGTTTCCCAGCGACAACATTTTTCAAGAGAATGCTGCCACTTGTGGAGGGTTCGATCCATGCCTTCACTGATGCTGCACCATAGAGCTCTACCAATTCTGTTGCCCTAATCTTAAGAGAGGACTCTGTTAGATCCGGATCTGGATATGGAATTTCATTGCCAATGTCGATAAATTGGAGCCTAGATACATCCTTATAAACTATGATGTGAGGTTGTTCGGTGAAGGACTGCCCTATAAGCGCGGATTTATCTAACAAATTATCACACACAACCTTGCATGGAACCTGAGCTTTGACGCCATCCACCTCAAAATTAAGTAACAACCCTCCTAATGACACTACTATACCGTTTCCAAACCCTTTCAGTAATGATGGTATGTGATCGTGGGTAAAGCCTAATTCATTAACTACACACTCCTTTATAAGCGTGACTTCGCTCCCAAAATCTACAAAGGCTTGCTGTAACGTACCGTTAATTTTTACATCCTTCATAAATTTCGAGTTCGGGTGTGAGTCGCGTCCTTGACTGGCTACATCGATACACATGGCTTTTGGAATATTATTACCACTGGGTTTTATGACGTTATTTTGTATCTGCGTGTTACAGTTATCAACTGTATGCCCTATTTTGTTGCATTTTGTGCATTTTATAAGCGGTTTAGGACAATGTAAGAAGCTGTGACCCCTTTCTTTACAATTGTAACACCCAGGGAATGAACCCGACTTAGCACCCGACCTTTGACTGGGCTGACCATTAGGGGTACTAGAGTGATCGGTTCTGTTCTTGTTATGATTTCGATCGAAATGCTGATAAGAATCTCTGCTGCTCATCAAAAATTGCAAGAGCTGATCGGGGTGAGAGGACCGTAAAGCTAGAGCACCTGATTTCAGGGTCCTATCACTGATCCCATGAATGATACAATCTACAGCACGTTTCTCTACTATGTCATATTGGTTAAGTAAAGCCAGTTTTTCATAAAAATAAACCTCTATAGGTTCATTATACCTACTCCTTCTTTTAAGCATTTCCTCCAAGGCCTGACCGTAATTTTGTTCGCAAGGGAAGGCGTTTATTAGTTTCTCTTGCCATTCATGCCAGTTAAACAAAACAGAGTTCAAACCTTCATACCATAGCATAGCAAAGTGAAGGACAGTTTTGTCGTCCCAACTGTATACACTAGCACACTCATTGACTTTCTTGAGCCATACATCAATTCGTTGGTTTTTTGTAGATGGATCAAAATTAGGCAGTATGTTCATGTGATCAATTTTATGAAAGGACCGTGTATCTCGGGCGGGTTGAGATGCCAAACTATCTTTCAAACATTTGAAAACATCAACAATATATTTTTTAGATACAGATGGGCTACGTGACCTTTCAAAGTGTCCCGCGATGTTACGATGCTCAGCATGTGGGCCGTCACCGTCGTGCCGATTGGCTTCCGCTCGTCGCCGTTGACGGTCGAGTGTTCCACTGCGATGGCTGCGACTGCGGTTGCTACGCTGAGTGGCGTGCCGCGACGATGTACGCCGCGCGCTGCGTCGGCTGCGACTCCGGTTGCGGGTCTTGGCATGTAGAAGACGCTCCCGTTCTTGTAGCAGCTGCCTCTCTAGTAGCTTAACTCGTTCATGGCTCAAAGCCAGTTCTTGATCCCGGTTGCGACATGAGCTGCGAGTTCGCAACCGACTATGACTGTGGTCTCTCACCCGGCTCCTACTTCGATGCTCCATCGCGTAGGGCGTCTCAAGTCGTCGATGACTGGATTCCATGCTTGGGCGTCTAGATGTCCCATCCATGATGCAAGAGGTTGCTATCCCACTTCTGAAATGTAAGAAACACCGACAGGATCAGGACGTAGTCAAATAATGATTCCGGGATTACGTAACTGTCTTATATTTCAATTGAACTGCACATACAAAAATCAATGCTTAGCACTAGTTACTTATTAACTCTAAAAACCTCTCGCGTCGAGTCCCAAAATTCAAGAGCCCCGCGCAACTGGCCAAGCGTTCCCTTCACGCCCGTAACCACACATTTTTTTTTAGCGGGAAGGAGCGAGTTCTCTCATTGTTTCCCGCCAGTTTTCGTCAACCAATCACAGAGCGACCACTAATATAAAAAAAGGATAAAGTTGCCAGTATAAAATATTAAAATGAAAGCTTTATTGATACGAATATCGATGAAAATAATCGATTAGCAAAATCAAAATTCACAAAGCCTAACACAATGTTATTAGACTTATCATAAAATTCACGACTATAAAGTGCCTGACGGTACTTTATAGTCCTCGTCAGTTTTTGTAAATTTTTCGACGGAAAGAAAGTAATTATACCCCATACTAGTTGCTACAATTATAGCTGATGAATAAAACCATTGAAATAATCATAATTATTACCACTTACCTATGATAATCCTATTTTAAAACTTTTTCAAAATCACTGTACATCGAAGTGACTGAATGTATGACACGTTATGACTTGCTGTTCAAATTATTCGGCAATTATTGGCAGGAATTCAAATAATGTGCTGTGATTGGCTCACGCGTACGGTACTCTAAAGGATCGTCAGGAGTTGTAATTATGATTTGTTTTCATATTCAAAATATTTGAAGAGAAAGGAGGAGGTACTTATAAGTACCGTTAGGAGGGAAAGGGTTAAAATAGAGTGGGGTGATAAAGAGAACCGAATCGCTGTGATTGCATTAAACAAAGTAGGTATGGAGCCAAATGCAATTTTTAAAACTCTCCATATGCTTGGTGTTAATAAAATGTTTGTGTACCGGGCTATTAATAGGTACAATGAGACCTCCTCTGTTTGTGACAGAAAAAGATCTGGCCGCCCACGTAGTGTTCGTACGAAAAAGGTGGTCAAAGCAGTAAGGGAAAGAATTCCAAGAAATCCTGTCCGAAAGCAAAAGATTTTATCTCGGGAGATGAAGATAGCACCTAGAACTATGTCGCGTATTTTAAAAGATGACTTAGGACTTGCAGCCTATAAGAGATGTACTGGTCATTTCTTAACTGATAATTTAAAAAAGAATAGGGTGGTAAAATCGAAACAACTTCTGAAGCGGTACGCAAAGAGAGGTCACAGAAAAATTTTGTTTACGGATGAGAAAATTTTTACAATTGAGCAACATTTTAACAAACAAAATGACCGTATTTATGTTCAAAGCTCTAAGGAAGCTTTCCAATTAGTCGACAGAGTGCAACGTGGGCACTATCCGACTTCAGTGATGGTTTGGTAGGGTAGTAGCTATGAAGGAGTGACTGAGCTATACTTTTGTGAAAAAGGTATCAAAACATCGGCACAAGTGTATTATGATACCATTCTTGAGAAGGTAGTGAAACCCCTTAACAACACCATGTTCAATAACCAAGAATGGTCCTTGCAGCAAGACTCGGCGCCGGGTCATAAAGCTCGGTCTACGCAGTCTTGGTTGGAAACGAACGTTTCGGACTTCATCAGAGCTGAAGACTAGCCGTCGTCTAGTCCCGATCTTAATCATATATGGTCAGTTTTAGAGAGTATGGCTTGCTCTAACCGCCATGATAATTTGGAGTCCCTAAAACAATCCGTACGATTGGCAGTGAAGAATTTTCCCATGGAAAAAGTGCGTGCTTCTATTGTGACACGCTGTGGCCTGACCATTTTCCCCTTATCGTTGAATGTAACTTAGATCTTTTAACACCAAAGCTGCCTCAAAAGCCATACTGTAACAACAGGGATGTAGTATCGGGTGTAAGAAAACAGGAACAAGTAATTAAATATACCAGCGAGTGTCATAAACGATTGGGGAGAATTGATTGTAATGTTACTCAATAGCAATTAGTAGAGCAAACTAATTATTTCACAAACTAATTGGTACAACATTAATTGTCTAATGATGATTCGTCCATTTCTATCGCTGACTGTCTCGCTAGCAGAAGTTAATCACACAATCAGCACTCAGGATTCCTTGTGCCCCAATATAGGGTGAGTTCTTCATTAATTTAGATTTACACTAGACCCTCTGCGCTGGATAGTCTATGTTCTTATTATCACTTAAGTAGCATTGTATTACGTGCTCGCGTGTCACATACTTAACATCATCATCTTATCATTCTACACACTAGTAAACCGCTTGCGACGTGTTTCTGCCTACCCTGCTTCTCCACGCCGTTTTCTTGTTTGCTGAATGGGGAATGGAGCTGAGCACGTCGCATGCGGCCAGTTGCTTAAGTACTGCATCTAACATGCGCTTCCTAACGCGTCTTCCAGGGTTTTACGTCCAGGCTATGGGCTGGACCTCGAAACCATACACGCTATCTACAAGCTGCCCCAGACTGCTCGCTGCACGCGTAGCTAGCGTGCGCTACTGGCGTCTTACACACGCTATCTGCAAGCTGCCTGCTTCAAAGGCTTCTTGCCGTGCCTGCTGACAGGCTCCTACGTCTGCCACCTCCAGGCAAGGACGGTACCCTTCTACCTATCCTACCTAGTGTGCGAGTGCTCAGAATAGACAGTGACTTAACCCACGATCTAGTCGTGTTCTAACTACCTATATATTTAATTATATTTGAACCTAACCTGTTGGTTTCATTTATCTCTCTACACTACTTAATTTGTAAACGGCCTCCGCAGCCTACCTGCGAAGCCCTAGCCGTTAAAAGCTTATAAGATTAGTTATTTGAGTTGAGTTATTTGTTTATCCGGCTCGAAGGACCAAAAATAAATGTAGGGGATCCCTACACTTAGTGATAAGATAACGGGTCGATTCTATTGGGGTGATGAAATAAAACTGACCGCTTTGAATGTTCGTTAAACATTGACTTTTCAATAAGTCAGTATTTAACGAACATTCAAAGCGTATTTTTCATTATTATTTGCAATAATAGGTACAAATGCTGTGTGCAGAATCCACGGCGCTTAAGTCGGTTGAGTAATGTACGGTTCCGTACAGACTATTACATAATCTATTTACGCCATTATTTCCGAACTATGTATTTTAATAGTCGGTGTATTTAGCTAAACGACAACCGTAAATAATTGGTAATTTTATTTGAATTCATATTCATACAACCATAATAACTACAACATATTGGGGCACGAAACGGACATGGCATACAGAATATTATTATTTCTATTTATAAGTTTAATTATCATGGTGCTTTCTGAAAAACTTAAGAATTATGTAAGTATATTAAATAAATTACATAAAGATTAAAAAAAAACTATCTTTGCATTGTATAATTCAATCTCTTAGTATTGTATAATTGCACAGCACATGGTGTAAGTACTGTAGAGGTTTGATGCCGGTGGCAACCTTATGTATCACAGGCCGTTAAGTATTTGCCTATGGGCACGTTCGAACACCAGCAAGTGTCGAACACATTTGAATTTGATAGGATAAGTCAATTGTTTTGTATATTTATGTATTATTTATTTATTTATTAAAGAACACCAACAGCATATACATTCAACATTGTTTTATAAGAGTATTTAGGAAAGTATTACTGCTAATGTATACACAAATTATAGGTGTACATAACATTTAAAGAAATAAGACATTGAACAGAAGCTGCTTATAAACTAAAAGTAAAAATTAAACAAAGTTATTTAAGCTGCTTATAAACTAAAACTAAAATTTATACAAAGTTATTTAACGACAATAAAATAAAATACAAGAGAATACAAATTAATGAAGGACGTGAACATAACACGTAATTCAAATACATTATTCTACATTATAACAGAAATTATGTGACTAAATGATAATAGTTAAGTATTTTTTTTCGAATGCCGGTCAAGGAGTGAGATGTATAGAGTCAGTTTGAAAAATAGCGGCATCTTGTAAATGTGATTTCTATAAACTAAAAGTATTATAATAATATAAGCTCGCTTGTGTCTGTGATTTCGTAATTTAGTTGCCCAAGCACACTCCACAATCTAGACACCAACACAACACACGTAGTGATCTGCTTGGCCCCCTCGATCCCCTTGCAGGTTGCTACAGTACTACGTACTGTACTATAAGGCTACCATTTACTGGGTATGTCTTTCACTGACTTGATTGTGCCCTGGTAGCTGAGAGTACGTCATGCTCACTCAAATGTCTCACTGATGGTGGTGCGTGTGTTGGATAATTAAGTTCCCTCCAAAATGGTTAAGCTGAATGGTGCTAATCCATGCGTCATGTTTGTGAACGGGCGCCGTCAGTAGAGACTGGTCATCTCTTAGCTGCCACGGTTTTTAATTTTTGAATTGCATTTTTATATTTTTATTACGGACGCTTTTAACATTCTGCATCGTTCTCGCACGTATAATTTCATCTGATGAATGATGTAACCAATATTTTGTAACTATATCTTAATTTAGAAGAGTGTCCGTGAAGTTTCTTGCGCGTTCTTCTCCATAGGTACCTACTACGCCTTGGAATGGGCAACTAGCTTCATCTTTCTGACTGACCGACCCCTTGATAATATGCAAAAGAGCCTGTATATGGTTTATTTGAAATAAATGCTTTGAGTTTGAGTTTTCAGTTAGAGTTTGAATACGAAAGTGAGTTTGTTGTCGTCTCCTTCGTTCGCGTAGTAACGAAGCTTTAAATCAAAGCAATTTTTTAGAGGTATTTAATTGGCCGGTGAGTGACATAGGCTACTATTGTCTATAAAAAATGCACGGTATCTTTAGGACGAGAAGCAAAAAAAGAACATGATAACAAAGCTGCAGGAGCTCGTGATTCATCATCGTCATCAGCCTTCATCACTCCACTGCTGGTCATATCTCAGCTACTTTCATCTAGCTGTTACCAGCCCCCCTGCGAACATAGTCGCTCCACCTAGCCAGAGATCGTCCCACCTTATGTTTGCAGATTCGCGGTCTCCAATCAAGAACACGTCTACCCCAACGGACATCAGTTCTACGGCAAATATAGCCGGCTTGTAATTAAATTAATTAAATCCATTTTCCTCTTTCTTCTAGGGCTCATTCAACCTCGTCTTGACTAGAGTAGATCTCTGCAAGGGACCCAAGAAGAGAGATTGCGGTGAATTTCGTATGAAGATAAACAATAGCGTCATCATTGACTTTGATGTGCTGCTCAATGAGAGTCTATCTCCGAATAAGGTAAGGTTATGTCATGCATTTAGCTGTTTTTATTAAACGATCAGTATAGTCAAGATGTCATCACCTGTGTAGTCTTTCCCCAATTATGTTGGGATCGGCTCCCAGTCTTAATGAATGCAGCACAGTACCTGTAATTTATATAGGGCGACATACTGTCTAGTGTCCACAACCCAGTAACTGGGTAACACGATACCGCTTGTTAAGACTGGTTGTCAGACTTTTGGGCTTCTACTTTATCTTTGTATCTTTGCCTTTGTATTTAGGACTCTAGAACTTCCTTAAATAATAAATCCATCTACTTTATAGGGCAAAGTGCTTGTCATATCTAAAGGCAATGAAGTCCTGAGGTTGCAGATCAAGAAGCCTTGTGAAAATATTTTTATGAAGCCTGTTCTGATGAAGTTATTTAATGCTACGACCAGCTGCGTTATTAAAAAGGTATGAGTGGGTAAAAAAACAATTCGTGACATCCATTTAGAAAATATTGGTTACCAAGGTAGACCAGTCAGACGAGTCTTTTGTAGTTTTGAACATTATATTTGGATCGGTTACCGGTGAGATAGTGGTCAAATGAACCATAAACACGACAAGTTATACAAAGGTAGGTATCATCATGATTTAATGATATGCTGGAGACAGACTGGTGAAACGTAATATAAAATGTAACACAACAACTAGGCGAATTTGTTTCAACGTGTATAACACACGTTGAAACAAGTTTCAGTATTTCAAGAATCTGTACTCGTCATTAGGTACCTACATACATTCAATCATGATGAGTATGATGTCTTCAAGGAATTAGTACGTGGCTTTATCTACTGATAAGGACAAACAGCCGGCCGGTGGAGCAGACGAGTCCTGCCGATCTATTCTGTAAACATCACACCGTGAGCACTTAGGTGAAGTGAGTTTGAAGTGAACTCAATTCCTAGTAGAGTAAGGTGGGATGAGAGTTCACATCACGCTCACTTCACCTAAATTTTCACGGTGGGATCTTTACAGAATAGCACCACTGGACTGAACACCGCGTATCGGCAAGTCTAGTGTGGGACGCCCCCCAGCTAGATGGATCGACGATCTTAAAAAGGTGGCTAGAACAGGCTGGATGCTGAAGGCGGAGGACAGAGTGTTGTGACGCAACCTGGGACAGGCTTATGTCCGGTAATGGATTACGATAGGCTGAGTTGATTGATTGAAACCCCCCCTACCTCATGGATTTTGTCAACGTCATTTATGTACACCAAAATAAATAGTGTATATAATGTTTTCAAACATTAGCGGTTGATCTTTCTTCTGTTTGGTTATGTGAAGTTATTTTAGTTAAGTTTAGACGGCGCAGGAGTTCAAAAAACAACATATTATTTTGTAATGCTGCTATTTTCTCTTACAGGGACACTACACATTTGCCCTAGATTTTCAGGAGGTTTTGCGAGCTTACTACGGTGGAATGCATTTGTATGGCCTATATTCATTTAAATCCATATTCTATGGTGATCAATGTAATCTTTCTTGCAGCGTCATTGAAGTTAGAATTTCAGGAAAAAGTAATTAAATTGTGCTTGGTTCTTTTATTTTTATTATAAATTTTCTGCATATGAGATTTTCCTTTTCTATTTCTCTGTGCTACATACATAAACCTGCTACGATCCTTACACACTCCTTGTGCTTCGTTTACGTTCATAAATCTGGTCATACATGCACGCAGGTTACAAGTACTACGCATGTTATCTAAAAATTACTCAAAATTGAAGTCTCGATTGATCAATGGTTGCGTTACTACTTTCTGTCCTGTCGATCACGGGTTCATATTTCAGAAGAAACTCAAACTCAAAACTCAAAGCATTTGTTTCAATTAAACCAATTACAGGCACTTTTGAATTGTTAAAGAGTCAGTCAGTTAGTCAGAAAATTGAAGCTAGTCGCCCATTCCAAAACGTAGATCTCTATGGAGAAGAATGGGCAAGAAACTCCATGGATACTCTTTTAAATCAAAATTATTACAAAATCCTGGGTACATTGTTCTTGTTGCTTCTATATGTGAGAACAATGTAAAAAATAAATAATTAAAAACAATTCAAAATATAAGATTAAAAATAAGCCCTGGCAGTTAAGAGATGACCAGTCTCCACTGACGGCGCCCGTTCACGAACATGACGCGTGGATCAGCACCATCCAGCTCAACCATTTTGTAGGGAACCGAATGATCCAACACACGCGCCACCATCAGCGAGACATCTAAGTGAGCATGACATACTCTCAACTGCCATACTCTTTTAAGTCAAACATACCTACATCATAACATAAAACCGCTCCATGGTACTCACATTTACAAAATTGAAAAAATGCTTCTAATTTATACAAAACTATAGTTTGCCATGATTGTATTTAAAAGATTAGTAAACAATAAGGTCATAATGCCAGAAAAAAGGGACGCATTTTTTCCAAAAAAAAAAAAAATTAACAAAGCCCAAGTGGCTGTGGAGCAGGACCAGCATTTAGCCAAGCATTTTTATCTATGATATAATCATTCAACCTAAAATATGCTTGTCTACATAGTGTGCGTTTAATGCATGTTTTAAATTGCTTCTCATTTAGTTGAAGAATATCGAGAGGTATTTTATTATAACATTTTACACTTTTACACAGTACCTCATAAAAGAAGTGTGTACCTTAGACAATCTGAAACGTGGTTGATCTAATTTGTTCCTATTTCTAGTGATAGACTTATGCCAATCACTTATTTTACTAAAAAGATGTAGATTTTTTCTAACATACATTATATTTTCATAAATATATTGGCAAGGTACCGTCATGATGTTAATTTTTTTAAACAGTTCCCTTAGAGATTCGCGACTACGAAGATTGTAGATGGCTCTGACAGCCCTCTTTTGCAGAATAAAGATAGAAACAATATCTGTAGCCCGTCCCCATAACAAAATACTGTAAGACATGACGCTATGAAAGTAACTAAAATAGACCAGTCTCGCGGTATCCACGTCTGTTAATTGGCGGATTTTCCAAACAGCGTAAGCAGCCGACCCTGCTAGTGATGTTAAATGAGGACTCCACTGCAGCTTTGAATCCAGCGTAATTCCCAGGAAAACAGTCTGTTCGACGAATTGTAGTATTTCCTTATTCAATACTACGTGACATTCACTACTTCTAACATTTGGTAACGTGAATCTTATGCATTTAGTTTTCTTCTCATTTAATGCTAAATTATTTACAGTGAACCAATTATGGACCTTAAGCATAGCGTTATTTACGTCGTCAAGCTCTTGTGCATGTCTGTTAACTTTAAAAATTAGTGATGTGTCATCAGCAAATAACACCATTTGAAGTCGGTTTTTCAGTAAATGAGGTAAATCATTTATATATGCTAAAAAGAGGAACGGACCTAATATAAAACCCTGCGGTACACCCATTTTGACTTTTAATTCCAATGAATTCACACCGTTTATTTGAACTTGCTGCAGTCTATTATTCAAATATGATTTTACTAAGCTATGTGCAAGTTTACCCAGTCCGTAATGCTCAAGTTTCAAGAGCAGTGTTTCATGATTCACGCAATCAAATGCCTTGGATAGGTCGCAAAAGATGCCAATTGCATCATGTGCCTCTTCCCAAGCGTTAAAGATGTGTTTTAATAAGGTGACACCGGCGTCAGCTGTACAACGTCCTATGGTGAAACCATACTGTTGATCGTGTAGGATGTTATTACGATTAAAATGATTGAGCATTTGATTTAACATTACTTTTTCAAACACCTTGCTGAAAACCGGCAAAACCGATACGGGTCTATAATTATTAGTGTCTTTGCTGTCCCCGGATTTGAAAAGTGGAATAACTTTACTGTACTTCATTAAATCTGGAAATACAAATTAAATATTAAAGCTAAATAGGGTGCAATTGTCTCAATAATGGATTGACAAACTTTTGTAGACATGCCCCACAGATCTTCAGTAATTTTGGTCTTAAGTTGCTTAAAAGCCTTTACAACGACCACAGGGCTTATATGTTTAAATTTGAATTCCTCAGGGCAGGCTGAAACATTCGCTCTTAATAAATCAATAGCAAGTGAGGGCGAGGATTTTAAAGTTTCTGTAGTTTTAATAGGAATATTTGTAAAGAAAGTTGCAAATTCCTGGGCAACATCGATGTTACCGCTAATGAGACCGCCGGAAGTTTCCAGTGTGTAATCAGTATTATGTCTCTTGTTCCTGTTCATTTCATTGTTAATAATTTTCCAAACTGTCTTTATTTTATTGTCAGCTGACTTAACCTTGGTGCTAATGTATGAAGCTTTAGCCACTTTGCATTTTTTTTTTAAAGTTTTAGAATAAGTAGCAACATACTTATTAAAAGTTTCCGTGTTTATGTACGGCTTAAGGCCATACAGTTCAAATAATCTTTCCCTACTTTTCCTGATGCCTTTAGTTGCCCAGTCACTGAATAAAAACTTAGGGCAAATTGTTTTAGTTTTCTTTTTAATTGAATTATTAAACTCGGTTTGCACTAATGAAAATAATTCTTTATACAAAATATTGCCATTGTTCATATTTAGGCCCTGAGCACTTAACTTGCTAATTAAAGTGCTATTAAATTTATTCAAATTACCCGATGTTATTGGTCTAGTTTGTATCTGCACTTTTCGTAATGGTGCGTTGGACTCAAAAGTAACTGTTTGACTGATGTGATTAGAAGGGAGATAATTAACAATGGCTTTATCTAAATAGTCACAGCAACAAAAAACATTATCAATACATGTAGCAGTAGCCGTAGTTATTCGCGTTGGTTCCAAAAACACATTTGACAGATTAAATGATTTGAACAGGCTTAATAATCTACTAGTATTTGAATTATTTTCCAAAATATTAAGATTAAAGTCACCATAAATAATTACTGATTTATTACCAGTTGCAAGTTTAGTCAAAACGTCTTCCATTACTGACTCGACCAAGATACATTTTTATAGCCTACCAGATAAGTTTTTTTTTTTTCGGGTCTGCATTGTGAATTCAGTTTCTGTAAAGATCATCATTCTCCTGCCCTTATCCCAATTTTATTTGGGTGTCGGTGCAACATTTCGCTTTCTTCCATACTTCTCTATTAGTCGTCATCTCGGTAATCACCCCCTTTCTACATATTATCTTTCACATAGTCCATCCATCGTTTCTTTGATCTTCTCCTACTCTTACAGCCATCGACATTCATACTCAAAACTTTCCTCACGACATTTTCCTCGTTCCTCCGCATCGCATGCCCATACCATGACAATCGATTTCCGTTCAACTTTTCAGTCACCGGTGCCATTTTCAGACTCTCTCTTATGTACTCATTTTCTTATTCCACAAATCCCTCTTAGCATTCTCATCACAGCTGCGTGCAATTGCATTTCATCCATCCCTTTTGTGGTCCAACGTTCTGATCCATACAAGACATCAGATCTAACCATTGTTTTTTTTTTATATTTTCCCCTTAAGTACCGATCCCTGCTCGCTGGTAGACCGGTGAACCACTCGTCGCCAACCTTCATGCTGCGCTGGTTCACCGGTGAACCACCCGTTCCACGCGGTTTAAATCTCTTTTACTACTTGTAAGTAAGAGCTAATATCCTGTGACGGCAGTTTTAGTCTGTAGTCCGGTAGATATTTTCAAAACGTAAAATTTCGTTTCGAAACTAAAAATTAAGTTAAAAATGACGTCTTGACAAAGACATTTGGCGCTAGTGATATCTCCGCGTGTTTTTTTATTGAAAATAAAGTGTTTTCGTGTCTAATCGAAAGTGAGTGGATGACTATTCATGTATAAGTAGTTATTACATCGTTTTAGATAATATTTACACGAAATAACATCATAGATACCATTTTGTTTGAGCAAATAATGTTACGTAAACAAACGACACTTTCGGCCATACTCTGTTGTCATCATATTTTGTTTATAAATATAAATTTTTCGTAAAGGCTCCTGCAAACAGGCGCGACGTAAAGGTACCGCGTGTAGCGCGACGTGCGGTGCCTTTGTGTTGCGTCGCGTGTCGCGCCTGTCTGTGGGAGCCTTAATACGAGTATTGTTTAGATTTTATAGTACGGCCTGTTTAAGGTAGATAAAGCAAGATAAGATAATTTTTATTTATGCTTCAGTTTACAAACAAGGGTTTAGTATTTGGAGCCTCCTTGTTTGGAGCAAACAATGCCTGTGTTAGGAGACTCCGCTCCTCCATAGTACAGCATAATTACTTAATCTAGTAACAAAACCGTAGGTACTTAAATATTAAATAAAAGTAAGTATGGTAGACGGAGATTCGAGTGTGAATACCTGTGCGTAGTGTGTCTGGGAGTGTATGTGAGTGAGAGTGAATGTAAGAGTATATGTGGGGGTGTATGTGGGAGTGTAAGTGAGAGTGTATGTGTATATCTGCTACTTTATATGCCCCAAAAGTGCCTCCATGTCATCATAGGTAAGTGTCTTTATCCAATTGGTTATTGTTTTCTTACATTCATAACTTTTTTTTGTGTACATGTAGATATTTTTATTTATATTGTTTTATAATTGAGCAGACCGTTTATTAAATTGCCTACAAGCAAACATGGTTTTGGTCGGTGGGATTTGTGCAACATTGTCAGCCCTTCTTTTCCGTAATAAGTCTGGATCATAAGGATAGGTTTTATGCTTTTTTAATACTGTTTGGGTAACGTACATTTTCCTTACGGATATTAGGTCAGTAATTTAATATAAGGTCTCAGTAGGATACCTTTTATTTTTAAAGTACATTATCTTTATCAAAGCTCGTTGTGCTCGCTCCACGTCTATAAAATTAGTTTTCGTTGCACCTCCCCAAATAGGGATGCAATATAACAAGACAGACTGTTCTAAAGCCATGGAGATCTCATTAAGAACTTTTCTTGGGGGGTCTCGCTTATTGGTTTTTGGAACTGGCATTTTGGAACAATATGTCGAAGTGTTTTAAAGATCCAGCTTAATCTCCTAACCCTATTTAAAATCTGTTCAAGATGTGGATACTAAGATAACCGCTGATCGACTATCACACCTAGATATTTAGTCTGTGTCACTTGTTTAATGCATGAACAATTACAGTATCTGTTTTTAGCATCTTCACATGCGTGTATTCTTAGATTGATATCCTCACTTGGTTGGCTACTTTTATTAATACTAAAGGATATGTAATTGGTTTTTGATGTATTTAAAGCGAGTAGGTTTTTATTTAGCCAATTGGCTACTTGTGCCATACCCATCTCAGCTTTGAGTTTCACATCTTGCCAGGAGTTTCCAGAGAAAGCGATAGCGGTGTCATCAGCGTAAGAGAAAACTTTTGCATTATTGATGTGCATATTGCAGAGATCATTTAAATATACCAAGAATAGTGTAGGGCCCAGAACGCTGCCCTGGAGAACGCCTTATGTAACCTCAGCGTCACCACTGATCAATTCACTCACCTTAACCCTCCGTTTCCTAAACGAGAAATAATTTTTTAGCAACCTTAGTGGGGTTTCTCTTATTCCAGCTTTTTCCAGCTTACTCACAAGGATAGGGACAGATACGGTGTCAAAAGTTTTTTTGAGGTCCAGGAAAACAGTCAGGCATTTATTGCTAGTGTCAAGTTGTTCAGCTACTAGAGAACTCAGTGCTGTAACTGCATCCTCAGTGGTAGCCTTGTTTAAAACCAAATTGGAAGAGAGATAGTAAATTAAAGGACATGGCTAAATGGAAGTATAGGCGACTGCCCTTGCAATGTATACACATTTTACATAGTAATATGTAATGCTAAATAGCTGAATAGTAGTATTTCGTATGAAAAAGTTTCAGGGACTTTTTATATCGCTACAATCCTGAAAATAAAATCGTAGAAACTCCTACATCAATAGGTATACAAACTTTTAGCAGAAAAAGATTTTGCTATGAACCTTAGCTAGGCGTTTGTTTACAAACTTCAACAAATAGGTATAAAAAAAGATCTCGTTAGGAAAATCACCCTACGCAAACATATAATATTTTACGCACTGCTTAAACACGGAATTAATGAAATGCAACCCCAACGTGGTTTGACCAGACTCGATTACTCGAATGAACACAAAGATTCACACTGCAGCCTCGTTTTTTCATGGGGCTACAAAGATCATTGCATATCAAGGAGTAGATCGAGGGGCGCGATAATGAGCATGAAATATTGAAATAAAATTACAACAATGATATTTATTCATTTATTATTTAGGTGCTTTCATTGTTTATTATGGAGCAAAAGTGATATTATGTAGTAAATGGAGATTATTCTGTTAATCTCACAAGTACAATATCTAAAAATGAAGTCGGAGCAGACAACGTGTTCTGCTGTCTCACCCAAGCCAAATACCAGATCACGTCATGACGTGACAGCAGCAGCCAACCATTAAACACACAGTGTGTTTGTGTTGAGGTGTTTGCAGCCCGCTTATATTTGGCAGATTTATTTCAAGTTCTGGTACAGATCTAGGTGCTGATACAGGTCTAGGTTCTGGTACAGATCTTGCTGCTGCTTCAGATTCAGATATTGATTCAGGTCTGGCAATCAATGAATCAATCGATCAATGGCGGTCAATGAATGATGATGATGATGAGACATCACTGGCTGTCAAATTAGGATCGAAATCGGGTAAATCTACCTGGACCTACCTACGCTGGACGACCTTGGCCAGTCTACGTCACCTCGCCGGACGCAATTACTTATGCCACGGTTTTTTTATGATATTTTACGTACAAATTTAGTAGTGTAGATAGTAATCCTCTGCAGATTTTTTTTAATTCATTAACTATTTAATTTTATTTTCCAATATGTAAAATGCGAGATACCTTGGTTCTCTAATTTTTTTATAACGATATGTTTTGGTAGCGTTACTTACTAGAGATTGCAATCGACTAGCTAGTACGTTTATTTTCTCGTTCGTTATTCGCGTACCTATCGGACCAAAGTTCTCTATTTTATTCCCTTCACACAAGACAACCTGCAACTTTTTTATACTATAATATTCATTTTTTTACCTTTTAATGTTATTTTCTATTTTTATTTTAACAACAAAATTAAACGTGTCGTAGCAGAAAAGTGAATCTTCCGTCTTTTTATTTTTTTTTTCGCTACAAAATCATTTTGTAAAAGGACACAAGGAAAAAAAATAGGGATTATATTTGCTCGAAGAGCATCACACACAAAATAACAGAAAAAATATATTAAGTAACCATTAAAATTACTTACTTTAGTTCGGGCGCCATTGTGTAGCGAAAAAAAATATAAAAAGACGGAAGATTCACTTTTCTGCTACGACACGTTTAATTTTGTTGTTAAAATAAAAATAGAAAATAACATTAAAAGGTAAAAAAATTAATATTATAGTATAAAAAAGTTGCAGGTTGTCTTGTGTGAAGGGAATAAAATAGAGAACTTTGGTCCGATAGGTACGCGAATAACGAACGAGAAAATAAACGTACTAGCTAGTCGATTGCAATCTCTAGTAAGTAACGCTACCAAAACATATCGTTATAAAAAAATTAGAGAACCAAGGTATCTCGCATTTTACATATTGGAAAATAAAATTAAATAGTTAATGAATTAAAAAAAATCTGCAGAGGATTACTATCTACACTATTAAATTTGAACGTAAAAAATCATAAAAAAAACCGTGGCATAAGTAATTGCGTCCGGCGAGGTGACGTAGACTGTAGATTGTCGCAGGTTCAGGAACTGGCGTTGTTTGTGAAACCTTCAGCGGTCAAAATGCGACCCAACTCTCGACGTTGGCCAAGGACGTCCAGCGTAATTTTAGGCCAAAACCTGGAGGCCGAAAGGCGGCCTGTTCAAAACTGTTCAATCCTAAGACAAAATGAATTAGGGTTAGACCAGCGTGATCAGACTGAACTTCCGATTGAGGAAAACTGTTAAAAGATACGTACCAGAAAAAATAAAGATGAATGGTTAGACTCGTACTTAATATACCATACTTAAAATTGCTTTGCCCTATGGTATTCGGCAGGGATATAGTGTGCGAACACTTTTACGATAAATATTTTCCACTAATTGTAATTTTTGGGACGTAAAAATTCGTTTTTCTTCAATAAAATCACAAACGACAGCAAATTGTCAATCAAGCGTTCCCATCGAATGACAGTTTGAAATTCGAATCACGAAATAAAAAGATAAAAATCGACCAGGCTCAAATACAAACGGAAAAAAAGGTTGATTATAAAGAACCCAAAAGTTTTGACATGCAGAGTTATGCTGCATTACCCCCTTTCCAACAAAAAAAAGAAAAAAATATATACAACCGAAATGTGGCAACCCTAAAACAAAGTGACAACCCTATAAAATAAACGATAGAACGAGAAAATTAATTAACCTACATGACGCAACCTAAAACCTAGAAGATAATTAAAATACATATAATAGATGACATCGGAGTGCAGGAGATACAGAATAAAATCGAAAGATCCTTCAACTTTGACGTTATCAGCGCGAGCTCCAGATGTGTCCACTAAATCTGAGTAACCTAGAGATTTAAAAGCAAAAGACTAAAAACTAACAATCCTAAGGACAAAGACTAAAAACCTTATAGAGACTAATTAAAACTATATGTACCTAACTAACCTAAATATGAAAGGAACCCTGAAAAAAATAATATACATGAAACAACCTTGGCGAAAGAAAATAGCCTCAGTCAAAGACGATACGACATCAGCCAGAGATGATGTGACATCAGTCAAAAAAAGACAAAAGTGACATCAGTTAACAAAAGTGACATCAGTCAACAAAAGTGACATCAGGTCAACAAAAGTGACATCAGGTCAACAAAAGCAACATCAGTCAACCAAAGCAACATCAGTCAACAAAAGTGACATCAGTCAAAAAAGTGACATCAGTCAAAAAGGGCGACATCAGTCAAAAAAGGCGACATCAGTCAAAAAAAGGCGACATCAGTCAAAAAAAAGGCGACATCAGTCAAAAAAAGGCAACATCAGTCAACACAAACTTCTGTCGAAAGAAACTTCAGTCGAAACATGTCGACAGAAGTCGAAGAAAGTCTGTAGGACTAAGTGGTCCTAGTGATATTACTAGTGACACAGCCAAAAAATTAAGCGAGCTCATACGCTCGGGTAAATAAGGGGTAAAGTAATAGTAGGATTAATAGCGATGTTAACACAAAAACTCAACAATGAATGAAAGGAAAGACGCGAGTTGAATCCGACTTTCAGCTAAATTAACGCTTTGAGTCTGACAATCCCACCTTAACCTCAACAAAGGAAGAAAGATTCGACGCCTGTCGAGCCCGACTTTCAGCTAAATGGATGCTTAGAGTCTGACCATAAGCACAGGTTGAATCTATAAGGACTTCCCTGTTTTTCATTGAACAGAATGATTGAACATTATTCTTTAAACATTTTATATTAAACCCATCATAAAATCACAAACGACAGCAAATTGTCAATCAAGCGTTCCCATCGAATGACAGTTTGAAATTCGAATCACGAAATAAAAAGATAAAAATCGACCAGGCTCAAATACAAACGGAAAAAAGGTTGATTATAAAGAACCAAAAAGTTTTGACATGCAGAGTTATGCTGCATTTTGTTGGGAAGAAATGAGAGAGTTATTAATTTAGTATTATTATGGAATTAAAGTACAATCAACACATTAAATATTATATACGCAACATCCAACATTAAAAGGTGATCATCAATGGTATCATTGTCCTGTAATGCATATTCTGCTCCATCCATGACACTGGAAAAAGGACAAAAGGAAAAAAAATAGGGATTATATTTGCTCGAAGAGCATCACACACAAAATAACAGAAAAAATATATTAAGTAACCATTAAAATTACTTACTTTAGTTCGGGCGCCATTTTGTAGCGAAAAAAAATATAAAAAGACGGAAGATTCACTTTTCTGCTACGACACGTTTAATTTTGTTGTTAAAATAAAAATAGAAAATAACATTAAAAGGTAAAAAAATTAATATTATAGTATAAAAAAGTTGCAGGTTGTCTTGTGTGAAGGGAATAAAATAGAGAACTTTGGTCCGATAGGTACGCGAATAACGAACGAGAAAATAAACGTACTAGCTAGTCGATTGCAATCTCTAGTAAGTAACGCTACCAAAACATATCGTTATAAAAAAATTAGAGAACCAAGGTATCTCGCATTTTACATATTGGAAAATAAAATTAAATAGTTAATGAATTAAAAAAAATCTGCAGAGGATTACTATCTACACTATTAAATTTGTACGTAAAAAATCATAAAAAAAACCGTGGCATAAGTAATTGCGTCCGGCGAGGTGACGTAGACTGTAGATTGTCGCAGGTTCAGGAACTGGCGTTGTTTGTGAAACCTTCAGCGGTCAAAATGCGACCCAACTCTCGACGTTGGCCAAGGACGTCCAGCGTAATTTTAGGCCAAAACCTGGAGGCCGAAAGGCAGCCTGTTCAAAACTGTTCAATCCTAAGACAAAATGAATTAGGGTTAGACCAGCGTGATCAGACTGAACTTCCGATTGAGGAAAACTGTTAAAAGATACGTACCAGAAAAAATAAAGATGAATGGTTAGACTCGTACTTAATATACCATACTTAAAATTGCTTTGCCCTATGGTATTCGGCAGGGATATAGTGTGCGAACACTTTTACGATAAATATTTTCCACTAATTGTAATTTTTGGGACGTAAAAATTCGTTTTTCTTCAATAAAATCACAAACGACAGCAAATTGTCAATCAAGCGTTCCCATCGAATGACAGTTTGAAATTCGAATCACGAAATAAAAAGATAAAAATCGACCAGGCTCAAATACAAACGGAAAAAAGGTTGATTATAAAGAACCAAAAAGTTTTGACATGCAGAGTTATGCTGCATTTGGGTAGATTTACCCGATTTCGATCCTAATTTGACAGCCATTGATGTCTTATCCAACAGGGTTCACAGGCATAGTTCAGAACCTAAAAGAAAAAGTCAATGTCGGATATTTGTGGAGTCATCACAGGCCACAAATATTTATGTTTAATTTGTGTTGATCTGGGTGTTTACAAAAAAAAAAAAATAAGTATTATATCCATTGTCTAGTTGCATAGTACAAGCTCTGCTTAGTTTGGGACTAGATGGTGCTGTGTAAAATGTACCAAATATTTATTATTAGTGTGAAGTATGTATTGAATCAATATAGGAAAACACATAACAGAGAGGTCAGTAACAGGACCGAGGAAAAGGAAGACGATCCATCAATACACCAGATGGGCATACCTATAAATATTGTGTTTAAATATCATTGTTATTACCTGATAGAAAGCTTGATGTGACCTCGGTACATTCTGAAACATTGAATTGTTCCTTTTCACTGCATGGTGTTGTACACTTCTCACAGAACCGCCACAAGTAATGCACACGTTTGTGCGCCCAAATAACCGAACATGACCGATTGATTTTTGAACTCAAAAATTCAAAGCATGGATGACAAATATTAGCATCCATTGGAACCTAGAACAAACTTAATTACATGAGTTAGGTATGTAACAAATACCTACTCATTTTAATATTTTTTGAAATCTAAGGCAAGTAGTTAGTCGTTGTGATACAGCTCGCGCCAAACTTTGTGACCGCCCCGAAACTAGGCTCATTGCATTGCGCAGAACACAAAATCAGGGTATTAGCGGGACGCACAAGAGCTTGGGGGCAGGGCCACACCCCGCGCGCCCGCACCGCTCACCTGCGACGCGCGCTGGCACCCACGCCTTAGTGTGAGTGCTACGTCCGTACACGAATCACGCACTTGTTGAGCTCCGAGAGTACTGTCGCGTTCAGAATTCGTTCGATCGTTTCGTTAATTTGTTGTAATAGTTTTTAGTTATTGTTACTTGTTGTTATTGTTACTCGTTGTTATTTGTTTATAAACATGCCTACTGGACGTTGTAATGTTTTACGACGCCAGGCTCGTAAAATGGTCTACGATGTTTATAAATTTATGAAGAAAGAAGCTGAAGAAGGCCTTAAATACGATTTGAAGGCAGTACATAAACGGACTGCAGCCGCTACAGGAGTATCAGAAAGAACTGTACGACGTATTATATCGGTTGCTAATGAACCAAGTTCCGATTTATTAGCAGTTTTTCGTACACCCGGAAAGAAGAGGCAAGGGGTAAAAAAGGTAACCGGAATCGACAATTTTGACCAAGGTGTCATCAAAAGATGTATCCACAATTTTCATGTAACACAGAAAGAGTTGCCGACAATTGCTCAACTTTTAAAAAAATTAAAAGAAGATATAAATTTTGAAGGATCCGCAACGAGTTTGAGGAGAATTATAAATGAAATAGGATTTAAATGGAAAAAAACTAAAGCGATAATGAATCAGATGAAGATGATTCGGATATTTTTTGTGAAGAGAGTGATTCGGATGCGGAACCATCCACTAGTAAGGGAGATGTTTTTATGGAAGGTGTGGCTCCATTGTGAATATAGTTTTTATTTATATTAATGTTTTTTATTTACATTTATCCTATTATTACCTAACCTATATGTTTTACAAATAACACATACATTATATATTAAATAAAATAAAATAACCTATGAAATAAACACGAACTTTATAATCACCAAATAAAAATAAATTGACATAATAAAATAAGTATTAAAAATGTTAGAAAACGAAAATTGTTTGGTTGATTACGTATTGTCCACTCGACTGTACCATGCGCAAGTTCGGACTCGCGACTATATTCAAGGCGGTCACAAAGTTTGGCGAGGGCTGTAATTACAAGATGACCATAGACAATACGCTATGTAAAGAAGATGACATGATCACATGAGTCTTTCTGATCTGACAGTCTGACGTTTTTTTTATAGAGATGGGATTGAGCTTGGAATGTAACAGAATCGATTAAATAATTGAAAAGACAATATTATTGTTCTTGTCAATGATTATTCAGTCATCATTCTACGACATAAAATAGTTACTTATATTGTGATGGTTATTGGATCAATTGAATTAATTAACAAAGAAAAAAAATGAAAATGAAGGAAAATAAATGGAGAAACAACTTTTGGTCATTTTTGGAACGAAGTTCTTTGACGCGGCTTGCTGTAGGAGTTGACTGGTAGAAATCTTCACTAACGAAAAAGCCTTCATACTTGTTCTGAATTAATACAATATTATGCAGCGAAAGGTACTTCGTTCCAAGCGGGTGACTCATGAGACATCCAGACTTTTTTTCAATTGGTTCTAATCGAATCAAGGGTAATCGAGAAGAATCGATTGTCACTTTGTGATGCCGACACTATTTAAGTGCCGTTTTTTACTAATAATTTCTAGAAATCAGATAAAGCCAATCAAAGAAATCAATGTGTTGAGACGTATTGTGATACAAAAATAAATAATAATTAATACATTTCATTCAACATTTCTGCTTACGCAATTATCTTTAAAAGTAGGTTTATTGTCCACATTTTCGTAGAATAGAAGAACGTCATAATCTTATGTTCTCCTTGTCAAACAAAAACATGAAAAATACTTTTAATAATTTCACGAAAGTTCTAGGAGAATAATAAAACCGTAATAATTAATTAATGAATATTTGAATGTTACGAGCTAGTGAGAAATTTCTATACATGCTAAGGGCAGTTGTTTAGCCATGTCCTTTAGAAATATATTTTATTAGTCTATTATTAATAAATTTTTCCAGTATTTTAGAAATGGATGGTAAAACAGATATAGGCCTGTAGTTGTTGACATCATTACTGCCCCCCCTTATAAATGGGAGTGATAATGGAATGTTTGAGTAGGTCAGGGAAGATGCAACTTTGGAAGTAGAGGTTTGCTAGGTGAATTATCACTGGAACGACTTCCTTTCATATGTGCTTTAGAAATTTTGTCGAGACATTTATCCCAACCGGGGGCACTATCAGACTTAAGGCCCGTCAAGATTCGATAAACTTCATTGGGGTCAGTATCCAGGAGGACAAAATAATTAGATTGCTTAAGCAGTTTGTCATGTTGATTTATAGGGTAACTAGCTTTTGCCCGCGGCTTCGCTCGCGTGTATGTCGGAATATATCAAATTAGTACCTACCCTACGTGTTAATCCAGGTTCTAAAACATCTGTTTGCCAAATGTCCTCTACATTCAATCAACCGTTTTTGCGCCAATCCGGAACAAACATCCCGACAAACAACAAACGGACAAAAATTCTAAAAACTATAGTGTGCGCAACAGACTCGTTCAATAACTTCTTTTCAAATATATGCAATGCACAGTTCTGACTTCGTTACTATATTTAACCGACTTCAAAAAAAGGAGGAGTTTATCAATTCGGTTGTATGTTTTTTTAATTTGTTACCGTTACTCCGTCATTTATAAACCGATTTGAAAAAAAAAAAATTATTTGAAAGGATTGGACTTCCAGATTGGCCCCATTTTTATCCAAATCCAGTTCTGATGATAGGAGTATTTTTTAATCCATGAGGAATTGAGGGAACTCCTCAAATATTATTGGCAAACACATAGTGATTTTGGTGTTTTCGTCAACAAATCAAGCATTTGCATTCAGAAAGTATGATTTGGTGAAGTGGAACTGATGGACCACAGGAACTCAACAATGATAAGTATTTCACGGGTGGCGATAAGATATCTCGATATAGATAGTTAAACGACTATGACGAAGCAAATTTAAATAAATGCTTCTGATGAAAAGGGTACCATTGAACTCAGATCAGTAATAAAACAATGTATCCTAGCCGTGTTGGGGCTTATTGGAATTGTCATGAGATGCACTCTGTCTATAAATTATTTTTAACTGACTTCAAAAAAGGAGGAGGTTCTTAGTTCTTCGGAATCTTTTTTTTCTGTGTGTTCCCCGATTACTCGAAGACGGCTGGACCGATTTGGATTTTTTTTTTGTTTGATAGGGTATACTTTCCAGGTGGTCCCATTGTCATCAGGTCAGGATCTGATGATGGGATCCTGGAGAAATCGAGGGAACTCAACCAATATAGGCACACCTATAGCGATTTTGGTACGTTTTATAGTAACTTGTGCATTTGCTCGCGGAAAGCATTATTTGGTGAAGTGGAACTAATGACGAAGACCATAGATGGTAAGATGGCCACCGGAACAACTCAATAATAAGTATTTCACGGGTTGCGATTCCATTACTTTAAAATTATTGCTAAGCAATAGAAGCTCGTCACAATATTATGGTGAAGTGGAGCTCATGGTGAAGTACCAGGAGAACTCCTCAACAATTGACGTCCCTGCATCGGGAAAAGCAATGTTTTGTAAAAGTGTGTGTGATGTTGAACAGTTGTCATTAGGTTATTGTAACTCAGATAAATTACAAACAGACCCACTAAAAAGTGAAAAATAAAAACAACCGACTTCCAAAACAAACACTACAAAGTGAAAAATAACTTTAATTTCCGAAGTCAGTGGCAAAAACCTAAAATACAGATCCAAAGACACCGACTTCCGAAAAGGTATTAGTACCGAGTTTCGAGTTAATATGACAGCGCGTTAAAATTTTTCATTGCTGTTCCTTACTGTTCTTACGGTCCTAGTGTTTCTTACTTGTTTTAAAAAACTAAAAGTGAGAATTTTTATTATTTCCTGAGGCAAACATTGGCAAGTTTCAAGTGTATTACCAAAGGAATAAGATTTTTCATATAATAAAAAGTAAAGGATTTGAAGTATTACGTCTCCCTCCTTACCACCCTGAGCTTAATGCCGTAGAGAACATCTGGGGGGTCCTTAAAACTACATTGCTCTAAGAAACGTTGAGCAAAATATGACCAACACAGAACAACTTATTCAAGAGAGTATTACGAAAATAACAAGCGAGACATGGCGTAATACTTGCAATAGTGTCATTAAAAAAGAAACTGAATATATGAAAAATTTTGACACTGATTCTGCATTAATAATAAATTTACAAGATGACAGTGAAGAAGAAACTGACTCTGAAGAAGAGTCTAATTACGATACTACTTGAAATACTAATTTAAATAAAATATAAATTATATTCAAAATATTGCTAAAATTAAATGTTTCTTGAATATAAGTTTCTATTTTATTGTACCATGTCTTATCTATACATAGCAAAAATCTAATAACTTTATTATTTTGTTCATTAGCGATGAGCTTGCTAACGCTACCTGTAGTTACGCACACAAGAGCGCGTGTCTATACGCATAACAACTACAAGTATGGCTCACCCGCTTTCGTGAGATAAAACAACTGTATCAGTCTAATGGAAGCTTTTACGTGAAGTCTCGGTAGGACGGGGCCCGCGCAGCAGGTATTAAATAGACGAAGTACCAGGAGTACACGCGTGGGGAATTCCGCCAGTGACCGCTCGCAGTTTTTACCTCTTCAATACTTATGCACTCCTATTTTTACTGGTGATTTTAATTTAATAAAACTTGATTTTAAATTTCAATGAAAATCGATAAGATACTGAGCACCCGTTAGCACCTTACGAAGGTCCGAGGGGAAGAGGATGTTTATGCAAGAACACAAAACAATTTAGGTATATTAAGTGAGTGCAGTTGATAAAAACATTAGTGGAGCATTTTTTGTGAGCGGGGTCATCCCCGGTCATAAGGTCAAGTCACACCCGTGTGGCGCTGGCTGTTTTTTAAAATTAAAAGGCGAAATTTAACCGGAATTTGATCGGTTAAGGCAAAAGCGGGAGAGTCGCAGATTGTTTCCTCGACCTGCCGCTATTTCATCCATCCAGTGTAAATTCTGTGCTTAACCGTCCGATCATCGCATTGCACGTGTAAACCGAAATACCGAAAGTCGGAGCAGACTGGAGAAGCGCGCTATCAAGACTGCCGAAATCGCAGAACATATTCAGTTTTTGTTCTGCTGATTTTCAAGCCAACATTCTCCAGCTTCTGTTGCCATTTCTCCAATCTGTTCTGGATCTCAGGTTCACCTTCACCGACAAGAACAACGTTATCGGCAAACAGCATGCGCCTGGGTGCCTCTTCCTGAATGTCCGACGTCAGGGCGTCCATAATCAATAGGAAGAGGTAAGGACTTAAAGCCGACCCTTGGTGTAAGCCTACAGCCACACTGAACTCGTCGGTATTGCCAGCAGCCAACAGGATTTAGGTAAAGATTGAGTGTACATAACATGAATTAATTCTACAAACCTCCCGGGCAACTTTTTTCTTTCAAAGCCCACAACACATCCTGAAGTACCCACCCTATCATACGCTTTCTCCAGATCAATGAACAACTTGTGAAAGTTCTTGTGTGCACGTCTGTACTTCTCGCACAATTGGCGGAGTGCAAAAGTGGCGTCCATTGTTCCTCGACCTGGCATAAACCCAAACTGGGGGGTAATCTCACTCTATTCTTTATTATTCTTCCATACCTTCGTACTATGTGAATATGTTAACAGGGAGTTTCTGTAAAGAAACAGGAAAATGTAAGATGTCGTTTTGTTGGATGTGTTGAATAACACCTACCTTCATTTATGTATGTTTAAACTATATGACTTTAGTTTTGATTCCGTTTTGAAATGAAAGGTTCTATTATTATAAATATGACGTGATGATCCTGGACTTCATACGTAATATTTATAGATCACAATATAGGTCAGGTTTTTTACATAAAGCATAAAGTATTTACTCTTCATACTACTTTATATGTTATTACTAATTCCATGCTTTTGGAAAATAAACTAAATATTTTACTGTCAATCAATGTCAATATACTTGTCATTGTTTATTTTTGTTATGAAAAGTAAGACTTACTGAATTTATCTTTACAATTAAAATTTATTTGTATATTTCCAGACCAAAATGCATATATATAGGTCGCATTAAAACCCCAATTTACCGACAAATGGTCTTAAATTACTTTGAAGTAATTTTGCAAATTACCAGTATAGGTTTAGTGATAGCAGCAGCTGGATTATGGGCCAGCGCAGGAGTGACTATGAGGCCGAAACACAGAGATGAACAGACTCTTGTAGGAGGGACAATCTGGAGCCAAATAATAATACCTATTGGTCTAATGTTATCTAAGATAGTAGAAGAAGAAATTGATCTATTTATAGAAGGATATTATTTGCTTAGTGGAATATTGCTTCTATGGGTAACTGGAACTGTTCTGGTTAGTATTTTGTCATACCGTTGGGTCTTTATCTATACCATATTATTATATTTGATATTTCTCGGGACCCTAGGGTCCCGGACCTTTGGAAGGCATATGAGGGGCCGAAGCCAACTCGCAGAGGCCCGTTAGACGCTTTCAATGGAAATGAGGCACCAACCGACGATTATCCCTGTACGTACTATGCAAGTGCACCCAAGGACAACCCCCGGTTGGTGTAGGACTATTGCAGGATATGGAGACAAAAAAAAAATATTGGGCTATGGGTTTGGATGGCTAAAGTGGACTGGTTATCTAAAACTATGGAAGGACTATGGCCCCTGCCTGACCAATGTTTGATAAATACAATACACGGATAAAATGGCAGGGGGTGACTTGCACACTCAACAATGGGCCCCCGGAAACGGTCGCTAGTACATAGTGTCGTAGCGACAAGGGGGGCAACATGTCTTGAGATGCTTAAGAGGAGTGGAGAGGTATTCCACGGCTATCAGGACAATCCCGGAAGTACGGTCAAGATCCCTACCAGCATCTTACTGAACTACTTCCTTCCTCCGAGCACGTTTGCTCTTAAGAATCTTTACTCAAGCCAGCCAATAAAGGCAAGAATGAGGTGGGAGGTCAGTTCTCGTCAGTGTTCACTCCAGCCGGCCAATAAAAGCAAGCCAGAGATGAGGAACATGACTTCTCCCGGGAGATAGGGTACGTGGGGTCGCTACTGCCCAGCAGCTCGCCACATGCTGCCCTGCGGGTTTCTGTATCTCTCTTGGTCTGGCTCCTCATCCTAGACCTGTTCCGGCAAAGTAACCTCTACCGGCACAGACTTAGAGTTCGGGGCGCGCAAGCCCCATCACGACGTCAACGTAGAGATACGGCGATGGGGATTATTATATTTATTGTTTATAATTAGGTCGGTCAGGTTAAGCTACGCTTGCCGCGGTTGGTCCGTGGATGGGTGACCATCTTTACATATCAAGACCCCTTCGTGCCTCGGAAAGCACGTTAAGCCGTTGGTCCCGGCTGTCATTCGTGTATCTTTGACAGTCGTTACGGGTCGTCAGAAGCCCGAAAGTCTGACAACCAGTCTTACCAAGGGGTATCGTATTACCCAGTAACTGGGTTGTGGAGGTCAGATAGGCAGTCGCTCCATGTAAAATAATGGTATTCAGCTGCATCCGGTTAGACTGGAAGCCGACCCCAACATAGTTGGGAAAAGGCTAGGCAGATGATGATGAATTAGGTACTTATCTAAACTTATCTTCTACCTCCTATTTATAATATATCTTTTTAATAATACTAGCTTTTGCCCGCGGCTTTGTTCGCGTTAATATAGATTTTGCCGATCAATGATCTCTCGGGAACAGTACTTTTTGTCTGGATTAAAGGTGTCCTTTTCTGTATCCCTGAAAACGTGTATGCAATTCGTGATGATCGGTTGAGTAGTTAAGACGTGAAAGCGTAACAAACAAACAAACTCACTTTCGCATTTATAATATTAGTCTAGAGGTAAAGTCCTGGATGGTGCAGATAGTTGTGCACGGCGCGAAGGCGGACGGGAGAGAAGATACGGCATATCCTGTGACGGGGCTCCACCCATACTCACTGTTTTGCTAAGTAGCCAATCGTATTGAGAAAGGGAAGCAGAAAAGAGACAGTCCTCGCTGTATGGACAATCCTACTAATATTAAAGTGAAAGTTTGTGAGGATAGATGGACAGATGTTTGTTACTCTTTCACCTAAAAAACTACCGAAACGATTTGCATAAAATTTGGCACACAGATAGTTTATAACTTGAGGGGCAATTCTCGTAATTTTAAGAACATTCACAGTCTGATCTCCGTATCAATATCTATGTCAAAAATAATTTTAATTTCCCTACATTTTTGACATTTGATTGTCGCTGAGATGAGATTGCGACTAGATTTTGAAAGTTTTTAGTTACGGGAATTGGGCTTCTGGATTAACACATAGGATACTTTTAATCCCGATATCCCCACGGAATCGAGACTTTGCGGGTGAAACGGCGGTGTGGTGCTAGTATTCCATATATCTACCTGCACTCTTCACGAAGCTATCCAGGTCACCAAGTACTGGTTAGACAAAATATGAGGCATCCACACGAGAGGAAGAGGTAAAGTGGCTTTTGTAAGTTTGGATGTTTGTATTGGGAAATCTCTATAAATACTGATTCGATTACAAAAACTCTTTCACCATTAGAAAGATATACTATTCCCGATTGACATAGGATACGTTTATGCTAGTGCAGTGCACGGTTCCTATGGGAATCTCTATGCAGTTAAAACCCCTGCATTGTCTGCTGGTATAGTTGTAATATGTCTATAATTGTTTCATAATTTTATAATATTTCCATCGATAATTCCTTGCAGATAGTATACGAGACAAGAGCCTATAAAAGAAGGAAAGAAAGGTTACGCGTGCGGGTTGCGGGTGCGTCGCAAGAACCTACCATGTCGACGCAGGCGCCGCAAGAAAGTACCCATTCGCAGCTGACGTCGACGCCGATAAATTACGACAAAGCGTACTACGCGATAGGCGTCAGCTGTATCCTAGCCGGATTTGTGAAGATGAGTGAATTCGTAGTGTTTGTGATTTTGGCTAAAAAGGAAAACACAATTGATTATAGCGCCATAATTCTGTAGCTAATAAATTCTATGAGGGCCGGCCAGACAATTTGGACTGAAAGTGCAGCTGTATTTGTAGAGGTGTGAACCACACGTTTGAACAAGCCATCCGACCATCGAATGAAATTAAGTTTCATGACAAGCTGCTTCGGGCTGCATAGTCACGTCGTGATTTCTTGCTATATAATATCGTCGGGTTGGCCCTGATGAATTTGACCAAAACAATCTAGATCTCTCCTGACGCCTCATCGTTTGTAGTCTGCATTAGACAATATTGACTTTGATCTGCGTGCAGGCAAAAGTGGTCGAACGAAGGCGTTTAATAGTAGACACAAGTGAGCAGCAGTGTTCTATAAGTTCTACGGTAAATTCAGAAAAGAAATTTCTTTTCATGTAGGCACACCTACTTTTTGTTCTTTTTGATTTAAGGTGTAAATCACCGTCTCGTCATCGATTGATTAATGGTGTTGATTTTACCACATCGTAACAATTGAAACATAGACATTAAAACGCAAAATTAGAACCTAAATAAGAACGTTGTTTTTTTCACGAGTTTCATTTTTTATCCATTTCAAAGGATGCTATTCTGAGGAATACAAGGCTGTAGGTATAAACCAGGATAGTACGCTTGTGGAAAAAAGCGTAAGGAAACCTGACTTATAATGGTCTGAAATCTCAAACCCAATATACAGGAAAGCATCATTTAATTATTTCATCTTTAACTTCACTGACACACATACAGACGCACGTATACCTCTCATACGAAAACCTAAAAGGTTGGCAGATAAAATAATTACACAGCTGTTAAAATAGACACAAATGTTGGTTCGGGTCACAGATTGAAATACTTGGAATCGGGGAGAGGATAGAAATGAGGTAAATGGTGGTGGTATTGAATGAACTGCTTTAACGTGCAGTAGTAAACCGCGCTACCAACCTGCTGACTGGCTCATCTTTTTACCACTAGCTAAAACTCTTGTATAGTTCTTGAGTCAAAGTCGTGACACGGTATATGAAGAGTGAATTAACTATTTCTCACGGGGTTGTGTTAAGAACTCCCATATCCCACAATCTGCTGGTCATCGGCGTAGCATAATCAGCCTTTAATGATTCCCCCACAATTGGGACATAGGCCTCCTCTCTGTGGGAGGGAGACCACCACTTGGGCCCAGTACAGGTTGAGGGATTGAGCTGATCAACGGAATTAAGTTTTTATAGCAATGATGTTACTGCGAGAATTATATGACATCGTTAAACTCAGCCTATCGCAGTCAACTGCTGGATATAGGCCACTAACAGACTGCGGCACAAGACCCTGTCCTCCGTCTTCCACATCCAGTTTGTCCCAGCCACCTTTTTAAGGTCGTCGCTCCATCTAGCTGGAGGGTGTCCCACACTACGCTTGCCGATACGCTGTCTTCAATCCAGGACTCATCTGCTCCACCGGCCATCGGTCCTTCGACAAACATGACCAGCCCACTACCACTTCAGCTTGCTTACCCTGCTGTGGCAATCACTGATAACAAAACCAGACACAAGAAGTTTATAGTGGACTGTATATTTAAATATTTTGCATAAGGTACAATAATAAAAATAGTTATGTGTTACACTGGCAGGTTGCGAATGGTGACTGGCTTAAGGTTCGTTCACTTGAATGGAATGAGTGAAATTATTATGTATGCTTCGTACACCTGCAAGCTACGTCGGTAATTCCGGTTATTTTCCGGATAACTTCATTTCTGATTTTATCCTTCAAAGAAACTCCAAGCATAGCCCGCTCCATAGCCCGCTGAGCAACCTTGATTTTGTAGACGCTAAAACTATAAAGCTCAAAATCCAGGATGTTTTTTTCTGTTTCATGGGAAGTAAATGCATTTGCATTTTCTAAACCTACACAATATACAGTACTTTTATCTCACAAACAAAGGGTTACAAAGTGTACAAACACGCTGTGAATGTGTGTGTAAGGGCTCTCAATACCGTCCGAGACAATGGCGAAATCGGAAGTGTGTGTGTGCGTGTGTGTGTTATGTGCTGACGCTACTCGTCTTCACGCACACATTCACAGCGTGTTTGTACACTTGGTTAACACAAGTAAAGTGCGTGTCTCTTCATGAGATAAAAATACTGTATATTGTGAAGGTTTAGAAAATGCAAGTGCATTTACTTCCCATGAAACATTAAAAATGTTATTAATAACTAGGCAGGTTTGGGTCTGTGGGACAAGTCAATGAATGCAATGAATGATCTTATTTATAATTCATATGACACTATTCTTTACTATACAAAACGTGTTTTGACAACATTAGGCATAGCTTGCTCAGTACAATGATAGTGTTTGTGCGTAATTAATGCTATAAAGAGCGTTGTATAGTTTGACAAATCTTGTTCTTTAATTTTTGATAGTTTATGAATGTGTTAACAGAACATTTGTTTTATGTGATGATTAAAATTTATTAAGCTTCTTAACTATTCTTTTTTTTTCTGAAAAGTTATTTGTCAGATAGGTAGACAATTTAAAACCTGAAAAAGACAAGGCTTAACAAATATAAAAAGTTCACGTTCTTCTCGTTGTAAAAGTGAACACGTGGTATTCATTGGTGTAACTTGTTTAATCCAACCATTTAATATCAAACGGATTTTTAATATAAATACGGATGATGAATGTGTCTACATAATTACATAAAACAGTCTAATATAAAATAAAGTCGCTTTTCGTGGCTCTCTGTGTGACCGCTCAGATCTTTTAAACTGCACAATGGATTGTGATGCGGTTTTCACTATCATTTAGAGCATTTACTCCGGAAAGTTTGCATGTATATTAGGTACATTAATATTTAACTTAAATACAGCACAGAAATCTCGGTGTTTTGATATATCACCATTGCATCCATATGAAGCAGGAATGGGTCGCTATTATTCTATAAGAAACGATACAAGGAAAAGATCAAAGGCTGCTTATTTTAGATTTTTTTTTTAAACACATAGTTAGCTTCGTCTTGCGGGACATCGCTTCAGCTCGCATTGTAGTCTCGCCCTTAATAGTAATGAGCTATAAAAGGCATTCATAGCCCCAATTCAACAGAATTAGACGAGTAATATACTCGTCTGTATTATTACTGTCGTGAACGCCTGATTGATATGTTTGGCGAGGATATTAAGCAGAGATAGAGATACAACAAAGATGCCTTTTGGATTGTAAGTGATTGATTTAAATTGATTGAAAGTGACGTAGAACATTATTTCAAGTGTTGTATTTTGGTGGTGTATGACAGTCTTTATAATTCGTGTATAATAAAAAGGTTGGAGTTAAAACTGTTTCTTGAGATCAAGACGTGATCATACTTGTATACTTGTGTTATACTTTTAGTATTTTTTTAAAGTGGTTTTTCATTATATTGGGCTTGAAAAAATGGTGAAGTGAGATTTTAATTTTGAGAAAACAATTGTTTTTACTAATGTAACGCTTGAAAAAATGGTGAAGTGAGATTTTAATTTTGAGAAAACAATTGTTTTTACTAATGTAACACTTTTTTTTCGAACTAACCATCGTTCGAAGTAGGTTTTGATGTAATTTATAAATTTCATACGAAGATAGTCGTTCAAATCTTACGTTATTTGTAACTTTAAGTTTTATTTAATTGGAAAACCTGTGCTTTTCCTACCATATTTGTTTGAACAAAAAAAAAATGCAGTTGAAACAGTATTTACTCCTAGAAATTCATGTTTTTACGAAGGTTTTCTCATTAAGAATTACATAGTTTTTCATTAAGAATATAGTTCTTTTGGTCGGCGTAATGTCAGGCTTCTGTTTCCATAAAATTCCATATTTTAATAGTGTAGTGAATTTGTACTTATTAATTCCAGTTAAATTTTATATTACAGTATAATTATCACTGGTTTACTGGCTTTCGGCGCATATTGGACGACAAAATATTTGATGAACATGCCGGATCCATCTCTAAAATTCGCTACGACCACTTCAGCACCTACAAGCCACTAGGTACCACAAAACAAGTAACCATGGCAACCACGACATCAAGATTAAAAAGCAATTACGTTTAAAATGCATAGCTATTGAGAATTGTCTGCTGTTTTGTAGGTTAAAACTTTATTTTCGTTTTGTTAATTAAATAGTTATGATGTGATGTATTTTTTACTATTCTATTATTAAATTATTTTTATGTAAAAAATATACCATTTTTTTCTATCTCGGGTCTTTTTTTTTAGCGGTTCCATACATTTTGACCACGTAGGTACTGCACTTTTGTAGGAAACAGCAGATTGTTTGTTTATAAGTGACGGATAATTTCAACGCAGGGGTTCCAGAATGGGCGCGTTCCGTGAGGCGGCGACCGGTCCGTCGGTTGAACGCGTCCCAGAGGGTCATGGCCATCCGGTTAGCCCGGGGATACCGCACGGTCTCCGGGGAGGCGGCGAACCTCCTTGCCGGATTACCGCCATGGGATCTGGAGGCAAAAGTCCTCGCGCACATATGGGAGTGGCGCGAGGAGGCATGACGCCGGGGCGTAACTCCGTTGCCGCGAGAAATCGCAGCACGGCGGACAGAGCTCCGGCAGGATCTCATGGCGGCATGGAGAGTGCGATTGTCGCAACCCAGCGCTGGGCACGCCACAATTGCGGCGATAAGTCCCCTCTTTGAGGAGTGGCTGGAGAGGCGCCACGGCGTCCTCACCTTCCGCCTGACGCAGGTCCTCACCGGACACGGGTGCTTCGGGAGGTACCTGTTCCGGATAAGGCGGGAGGAAACGCCCGGGTGTCACCACTGTGTGGATCGCCCGGAGGACACGGTGGAGCATACGGTGGAGGTCTGCCCGGCTTGGGCGGAGCACCGCCGTGTCCTCGCGGAAGCGATCGGCGGCGGCGATCTCTCGCGTCCGGCCCTGGTCCAGGCCATGGTATGGAGCGAGAGTACATGGGAAGCCATTACCTCCTTCTGCGAAGCAGTAATGCTCGTGAAGGAGGAGGCGGGACGGGTGAGGGAGAGGCAAGCTTTGCACCCTCACGCCCCTAGTCGCCGCAGGAGACGCCCTGGGCGTCGGGAATTGGCAGCCGATTCCCGGCCACCGTAGGCGCGGGCTTGCGGACGGCGAGCAATGGGTAGCTCGCCGTCCGGTAAGGACCAAGCCCGAGTCGACGGCGCGTCGTGTTCCACGCGCGCCTCAAAGAGATGTCAGCACTATTGACGGGGTCCGCTAGGGCCGATGCCAGCTAGGGTTGCGGGATGTTCGAAAGAGTTACCGTGGCCCCGGCACAGGCAACAGAAGGAACACGGGTGGGTTTTAGTCAGTAAAAGTCTGACACGCCCTCCCGCTCCGCCCAGAGCGAGAGAAGTCATTTGATGATTTCCCATCCACAAAAAAAAAAAAAAAAAAGGGGTTCCAGAATCATGTACTGAATTCATGGTAGCAGGTTGTGCGTCGATGCTAGGGAGGCAAGAAGTGAATCGAATCGATGTTTAAAAAAAATATTGATACATCGGGAATCTTCTAAAAAAATTTTATACTTTAAGAAATTCTATTGAGCTTGTTTGTATTCGTATAAATACCAAACTAGGAATATCATTTCTGATGTTCAATCATAAATTAATAAAACATTCATAAAAATAAGTCTATTTTTGTATGCTCTGAATTCCAACAGTTTTAGTCGGTGGCGACAACGATATTGCTTTTGGAAATATATGGTAGGTATACATTGATTGTTGACAATTTTAATACGTGATATTTATTAAAAAAATATCGATGTATCAATACATCGATATTTTTTCTACAAGCCTAGTCGATGTCCCTGCTACCCTGTATAGTGAACTAGACCCTAATTGCGTAACACATTTTTAATCCGAAAATTTTGAAGGAAATTGCTAATAATAATTGGTTGAATAATTAGTTACAGTAAACAAATTAGGGCACTCCGACATTTATGAACCGCTTTCATAAAACAATATTACGGTATATAGCTATATAACTATATCACGGCTTCAACCATCTTACTGCGACAGATATAAGGATTCAACAGAACCTAATGAAAAAAGGTTCCCATGAATCATGTTTATGTTTACTCAACAACAATCATTGTCCAATTCAAAAAAAGTAAAGGCTTTTTTATAATGCTGCATGGAAAATTAAGTATCGTTACTCAAATAGGTCAGTAGTGTATACCAAAATCAAACATTCCATCACAGTTTGGTACTCTACAGATTATTGGGCAAAACACGCTCAATAAGCAGGTATATATGTACGTGCGTCCATACCTTAATTTATTGGCTGGGCAGTTTAAATGCAGGACCAGACCACCACCTCTTAACGCAGTATTATTTTAGTATTACTTGAGTGTGAAGAGATGGAGCTAGACGTCCTGTATAGCTCCATCTCTTTCTCACACTGAAGTAACATTAAAATAATGCTGCTAGAGGTGGTGGTTGGCCCCCTGGTCGTCAAGGTGACAGTCTCACCACACATGGTTCAAAATCGCTTCACATTTCACTTTTTGTCCAATGTTACCCTGCTAAAAAGTTAAATTAAAAATTTACAAAACTCCCGACACAAAAAAATACATTTAAAAAGTAAAAAAATATTTGTAAGTATTGCTCCTAGTTTAATTTAAATTGTAGGTAATATTTTGATCCAAGTGTCATCGCGTCGGGTGACGGATAATGAAAATAGGAAGCTAACCTTTCTACAATAGCTTAATTAGGTATATTAATTAGAGCCTCGTCTGTTTGGCGTTTTCATTAACCGTTCCCTAACTCGACGACGCTTGGATCACATAAAGGGCCAATATTTTGATTATTTTTTAATTTTTTTGATGTTTTTTTGAGTCGGGGATTTTAAAATTTTAAAATTTCACTTTTATGTCCTGCTTTTTAAGCTTTAAATACTACTAGTAGACACGCTACGATCGATACGTGCCTCGTTGAAATCTGCGCAGCTGTAGGCATTTTCCCCACAGTGAAGCTAGTTACTAATTTATCCTCATTTCTCATTCCTACTCCATCATCAGACCCTGATCACCATCTATCTATAACCTATTCATTAAGACATTGCCCAATGAGCCCAAACACGATACCTTTGCTGTAGGTTGGTAAGGGAGTTGGGTATCCTGCAAATTCCAGGTGATGTTGTAGCATCAGCTCAAGGTTACTATGTTCTTCTAAAATCATTGAAATAACAGAGTACCAAATTTTAAATCGATCAGGCCTGTGGAAGATGCTCACATCCATTCATCGACTAGAAAAGAGCTGATAATCTTCAAACGGTTGAACCAATTTTTTCGAATCATAGCTTATGAACACTTCAATCAAGTCACCTTTCAAACAACAAAATAATAATCAAAATCGGTTCAGCCGTTTGGGAAACACAAATACACACGTTAAACTTATAACACCCCCCTGTTTCCGTCGGGGGTTAAAAACGGCGTATCTTAGCCTCCATGATCCATGCAACAGCGCTAGTTTTATTTAGTCGGCAAACGTAATCACTAATTCGCTTGTAACCTCTAGAATAATCAGCATGTTTTTACGTTATTTATTTATAGTAGTTTATTTCCACAAAACGGCACGGAGATGCATGCACGAAGACAAACATCGGAGGCATCGGTGCGCCATCATCGGCGGAGACAACATGGCTTGTTTGCGCGAAGTGGCGCAACTCGGTGCCACTAGCAAATCTTCATACAGCAAGTGTAGATCGTGATGCAAGGGCAGCAGCATCCGCAGCCGCCACCACAACAGCCACCACAACAGCCTCCGCAGCCTCCACACATTTTTTCCTATGGAAGGTAAAGAGTACTTAATATAAGCCGAAAATAAGTCAAAAGTAGACCAAAGTTGCATATGCGTACAAGCACACTGTCCACCTGATAGTAAGTGGACATCACCGTCGATGGACAAGAGCAAATCATATGCGTTGCCATCATAATAGCTGAAATTACCCTTCAAAGAACAGCCGCAGTACTTAGCGACAGGAAGACGTATGGTCGAAGTACTCCCGGACGAGCTCTTTTACGTAGAGAATGAATAGAAAGAAAGAAAAATAGTTTATTTTGCCACAAAAACCCGTACTGACCGAGAAGTTGCATCTATCTCGTTATCGTCAGCCATATTTTAACTACTGTGGGTGTACTATGGGTAGTGTTAGTTATTGCGCAATAGAAAAACCGTTTGGAGTTCAAATCAAATTATAATTTACGGTCAAATAGTTCACACACTATAGGTACACGACACAGCTATACGGACCGTGCGACAGTTTATTAACGTGATCACTGCTCGACAGCCATCGACAAAACTCCGGTCAAGTGTTATGTTGTAGACTCTGTCGAGCGCCGCTTGGTGGCGCTGGCGTCCCGATTAGTCAAACGAGTGACTAACGTATTTCCGACAACATCTATCTATCTTATTTATCTATAAAAATCGATGTGTGTATGTAAGTTCCCATGGACTCCAAAACGGCTGGAGCGATTTTGATTAAAATTTCAGGCAATCGTCAGATTAGCCAAGCTGGTGATTTTGTGAAGTATTTTTTTTTCAGCGATCGGGCTTCCCGTACGAAGCCGGGGCGGGTCCCTAATCTTCTATATTAATAAACATTAAATGATGTCCGTTAGTAAAGCTTTCCACTCAGCATGACGCTGTTCTATGGGGCCCGCATAGAATAGCGCGGCGCTGATTTTCAGTGGTCACCCAAAACTTACTTACGGAAACTACGTCAGGAATTTACAATTAATTAATAATATATAAGCTCTACAGCAGCATATTTTTTAGCGAACCGTACCTAGGAATGTACAAGTTACAACCTAAATATGATAATGAGAAGTTTCAACATCGTCAGTGTAAACTTGACCTTACCTGTAATACACACTATGTCATTGTGGTAGAATAGTTTGTCACACTTTGATTCAAGAGTTTGTCCTACGGACTTCAGGACCCGAGGGATTTTTTTATATTGGACAAATGGCTTTCGGATTGTAAGTAATTATTTTTATATTATTTTGTTTAATATAATAACAAGTACAGGCGAATTACACGAAAAGGCTGAGATGGAGGCAAAATGTATGAATTGGGGCCGTCACCGGTAAGTGGGAAATGGGCCATATGTTTCTTACATTTTTAGTTCCACAGCTGCGAGACTGTTGCCGTTGCCGTGTCGGTGCCTTGCTGGCCAGTAGGAAAATGGAAAAAAAAAACCCACAAAAATGGAACGGTTCCCGCGCAAGCATTGATCTCAGCCACATTCAGTCTAGATTTGGCGTTGGGTTGTCCTTACCATTTTCGAAGTGCAATTTTGCAAGCCCTAAACGGTAATGAGCAGTGCTGGCACAAATGTATGGTAAAATATAACTGCGACACAGGTAGGATCGTAGGTATAGCTATATAGTAACGGAATTTCCAATTTTATCAACCCAGGAGCTAAACCACCACCTCTTAAAGCAGTATTATTGTAATCTTACTTCAGTGTGGGAAAAAGATGGAGCTAGACGTCCTGTATAGCTCCATCTCTTTCTCACGCTGAAGTAACATTAAAATAATACTGCTTTAAGAGGTGGTGGTTGGCCCCCTGATTACCATGATTACCATCCATCCATTAAATGTTGACCATGATTTATTTTTATTCAAAAATGAAGGGGATTGTCATTCCGAGTGTGTTACCCATTTAGGATGCTGGCATACACAATGAACGTGCCTATTATAAAATATGGCAGTTTTAAGTCGTACATAAACCAGCATTATGCTTATGGCACTTAAAAAGCTTAAAAAATTAAAGAATTCAGAAAGAGGAGGATACGAAAGAGGAGGACAAAGGGGTGAGTGAACGAGGATACGGAAATATGCTGTCCTCAACAACTAACAATTTTTCAAACGGACAGCTCTTCGAATGGGCTGTAGGGAAACTGTTCATTTGAGCAAATTGGATAGGTTTCTTTAGTTTACTTTAGAAACACAAAATACAAATGAAAAAAGTGAAAAAGATGTTTTAACAACAACAGTGTGTGCCTCACGCAGCATTAATGCCAGACAAATGCTGTCTGACGATGGTTTTCTAATGATCATTGGGGCAAGTGACGGATAAGTAAGAAACAGTTTCAACATAGCCAATATATAATTTTTATACTTTAAATAAATAAATAAACGAGTTACCAAATATATTTAAGTATTGTACAGGAATCATCGAATCATTTTGAAAGCTAACTCAGCAACAACAAAAATCTGAACAATGTAAACGAGTGTACAAAAAATCGGCCAAGTGCGAGTCCAACTCGTGCACAAAGGGTAACGTACCACGAAAACTATTTTAGTTCACATTATTTTAATAGTAATACTTATTATATAAAGAAAATCCATAATACATACTTAAATATTATATTATTATATATCAATAAATATATATTATGGATTATAAATGTGAAAGTAACTCTGTCTGTCTGTTATTGTTTCACGCTTTAACAGCTGAACGGGATTGGTTGAAATTTGGCACACGTATAGACTATGACCTGCACCCTAATTGCGTAACACGCTATCAATCAGAATCTGAATCATATTAAAGCAAATTGCTAATCCATTGCTTCATAAGTTCAAAAAATTTGTCTGCTCAACAACGTAAATAGCGCAATGAATGTTGTTGAACTGTCAAAATAAAACCGATTCATAGTGCAAGTATGTTACGCAATTGCCCCGCTGGATTTGGACGTAGGATATTTTATATCTTGGTAGTTCGATCCTTTGTGATAGATAATAATCTCTGACATCTACGCGGGTGAAACCGGGGCAAAAGCCAGTATTACATATATACCTAATGTATAAAATTTCAACATGGTACCTAGAATGGTTAAAAAGTTACAGTCCGTGTCCGTGACAGGCTGACGACGGAATTGTAATAATATTCTAATCCCAATTCCCAATAATATTATAAATGCGAAAGTGAGTTTGTTTGTTTATTTGTTTGTAATGCTTTCACGTCCTAACTACTCAATCGATCATCATGAAATTTTGCTTACACGTTGTCAGGGGTACAGAGAAGGACATAGGGTACCTTTCATCTAGAAAAAAAGTGCTGTTCTCGAGGGATAGAGAAAGGCGAGCGAAGCCGCGGGCAAAACCTAGTTCTTAAAACTGTGCTACACAATGAGCACGCCGTTTGAGTTAGTTTTCTTGTGACCATAAACCAACAAAACGCAACTCAAATTGAAGAAAATATTATGGGGGTATTGTTTTCCAATAAACGGCTTCTCGACATTTAAGAATTTTTATTTTTCAGTGTATTGTGCCTTGCGATGCTGTTATTTGTAGCGTATTTTGGAGTGATGACCGTTTTTGGTCCTGAAAAGGTTCCAATGATAGAAAAAACTCCTGATGTAGTGAAGAGCGACGACCTGACTTTGCGCAGTGGAGGCAAGAAAGACGACGACGGGTGGGGCCCATACAGTCCAGATAACTTTTTTGTTAAAAGAAATAGAACATCAACACAAACCACAACAATAGATCCTCTTTATTACTAACCTAACATTTTATTTTATAAATATTTTCTGTTTTTATGTACCTTGTTTTTTTTTATATTTATTCATAAAACTCCCAGAATATCCTTGTAGTAAAAGTCTGGATAAGGAAGGCCCACCTACCTACCAATAGCGATGTGGGTGCGGAACCCTAAAGCATAAATCCAATGGCAAGCTTTAATCTTATAATCTAATAAATAATAATAATAATTTAATTAATTAATTACAATAGTCCTACACCGACCGGGGGTTGTCCTTGGGTGCACCTGCATAGTGCATAGGTACAGGGATAATGATCGGTTGGTGCCTCATATCATAATTAAAAACGTCTCTGCGAGTTGGCTTCGGCCCCTCGTACGCCTTCCAAAGGTCCTGAACCCCAGGTTCTCGAGATGAGTCAAAAAAATAATTTAATTAATAATCCGATCAACATGTGAGCTGAATTGGACAAAGTTTCAGTAGAAATTCGAGAAATTAAATTGTTTTCATTCGGTACAGCTACGTATGTAAATAAAATATTAGAGCTACTTACTTTGTGTGATCAACGAGTCAACTCGTTTAAAAAAAATGACACCACGCACTGATCATGAGCGCAACTGCTGAGCGTGGTTCTTTTGTTCGATACCCAGGTCAGGCAGCATTATTGTTTTTTTTTTAATAATGAATTTCTCAGTAGCAGCCCAGAGTCTGGATGTGTGCCGAGTTCAAGGCCTGCCCCTATTACGTGGGATTTAAACATAACTTATGATATGTGAGTGTAACAAACACCTCTGCTTATTCTGAATGCCAATAAATACTAGAGCGATGTCGTGTTTACGTACACGAGAATGGGTATAATTTTCTAAAAACAGTTTTTCCTTATTTATGCAGATTTTTTTTCCAGTTTATTGGTCGGTGCAATGCTGGTATTTACAATGTATTGGGGAGCGATGAACATATGGAATCTTATAGAAGATAGCGGGTCAACAATTTCTCCTTTTGAGTCAACCTCCGAAATAACGACCTCATCGGACGAATTTGTTGTAAAAGCTATAAAAATACTTTGAAGTTTAATACCTGCTATTTTATTGAATAGAAATGCTAGAATATCCTAATGGTAAAAGCCTGAATTTGGAAGACCCAAGAGGATGTAGTGTTATCTATATCTATACAAATAAATAAAATTGAAGTGTCTGTTTGTAATGTCAAAATAACAACTTTTTACTAAATGCATATGAAAGTATATACGGTACTTAGAACAAAAATGCAATTTTAAACATTTTTGTCTGTCTGTTTGTTCCGACTAATCTCCGAAATGGCTGGACTGATTTTGACGGGACTTTACTGGCAGATAGCTGATGTAACAGGGAGTAACCTAGGCTACTTTTATTTTACAAAAATTATAAGAGTTCTGCGCAAAAAATCAAAAGCCATGAAATTGTGAACAAAAGTTGAATTTGAAAAATCTTTTTGCATTTGGTAACCCACTTCTCGAGGATAGATATAGGATATTTACCATCACGCTACGACCCTTAGGATCCGAGCAAAAAGAAAAAGTCAGAAAGAACATTAAGCGAAAACGAAGTAATAGCGCGGGCGGGCGATGTAACGCGACGGGTCGGGGAACGAGGGAGTTTTATTAAAATGTGGCTGTTATTTTAGTATATTGTGTATCTTACGACTTCCACGCGAACAAATTTGCGGGGCACAGCTAGTTGTGAGTATAGCGGGTAATCCAAAATACACAATGAAAAATCATACGCAATGAAAGGATGGCTGTGTTCCCTTTGCGGCACGATAAATCCGGCCAAGAGCAAGTCAGGGGTCCAACCACCACCTCTTAAAGCAGTATTATTTTAATGTTACTTCAGTGTGAGAAGGAGATGGAGCTATACAGGACATCTAGCTCCATCTCTTTCCCACACTCAAGAGGTGGTGGTCTTCAGCCGGGGTTGCGGGATGTTCGAAAGAGTTACCGTGGCCCCGGCACAGGCAACAGAAGGAACACGGGTGGGTTTTAGTCAGTAAAAGTCTGACACGCCCTCCCGCTCCGCCCAGAGCGGGAGAAGTCATTTGATGATTTCCCATCCACACAAAAAAAAAAGAGGTGGTGGTCTAGCTCCAGGCTTGCATAATTAGGGTTACGTACCAAACTACAATTGCCTGCAATTGGAGCGGCCTGCGTCCAACAGTGGACTGCTGGAGGCTGATAATGATGATGACGCTGATGACCAAACTACAGTGAGCAGTCAATAGGCCGCTCGTCTGCCGTCTACTGACATGGTGTTAAAGAAAAAAATTATCTCAAAATCAAATTAAATCAAATATTTTGTTGGAACAAAAACAGGTTGTAAACATTTTTGTGTTCATTAACAGCTACATTAGTTTAAGAACTGTGTTGCAGCTATTAGCGCCCACGTTTCCGTGATGGTAGCGTACACATTATGCAATTGACGGTTGTTGTTATGGGCATAACAACAATTTATAGGGCTATAAATACACCGCTATTAGTGCTTAATTAGTGCAACAGTAAAAAATAGTTAAGAAATAAAGACCATTTTACTGTGTACGCTGGCTGGCATAACGATCAAGCTATCGTTCACATAGCCGTACTTGAAAACGGTTTAGTATATTAAAGCAACAAAAATTACACACAAAAAATATGTAGATTAAAAAAAAAAAACTAAAAAAAAATGCGCTTTTATCATGCCCTAAAAATTATAAAATAATGTATGTATGTATGAGTACATCCAAAATTTGATCGTGAATAGTAAAATCCGTTGGCGTGACGTAAACCTTTGGATGTCCAATCGCTCCATTTGACTTTAGTCGCTTAGAGCCACGCCAAATGGCGCTATCGTGAATGCCCACCTTAATGGTGGCCATACATTCTACTGTCCATCAGAGAAGTTACCTGCGCATGCACACTGTATAGTCAGCTGCGCTACTGCTGAGCATGAGATCCTGGGTTTTATTCCCAGGTTTGGCAGGGTTATTGGGTTTTTCCATTAGGAATTTCTCAGTAGCAGCACGGAGTCAGGATTTGTGCCCGGTTGATGGCAATAGGCTCGCCCCCTATTAAACTGGTGAAATATGGGTGTACTATAAGTACGCCTCTGCTTAAACCTTCGGAACTACGGGTCTGATGTTTTGTTACGTTAGAACTGTACAGTGTTTTGAAGCTGCGTAGGCGGCCAGCGCAAAGACGAAAATAATTCCTTTGATAAATGATTTTATTTCTGTAAGTAGGTTTGTACAAGCACTTTTAAACGTGAATCATATTTTTTTTAACCGAGATGAGGCCTGCGTTTTCTATCTGACTACTCTGAGAAGAAAGGCCGAAAGAAACTCAGAGGTCACAGTCTCTTTTAAAGTTCAGACATAGTCTTGGTCAGAACATGTGAAGACCATGTAGATTGGTGTCTGGAATGGTCTTTTGAGGAAAGAATCACACAGATGTAGTAGACCTGTCCAGTCAGTGCATGCATCTGTCAGTAATCGTACAGCTCAACTCAGAACTTAAGGAGCTCAACGATTGACAGCGACACCAACTTTCGAGTGACAGCGTAATGTTCATGGCATAGGGAAGTGAAGACCTCTCCGGCTTAGGTACAGCCTAATGAGTCATTCCATGTGATGCTAAAATAAAGACTATTAACAGCTCATTGCACATAAGTTTTCACGATGAGATTTCTACTAGACTTTCATGCCATCATTCGCAAAAGGACGGCATCCTGACCTGCAGATTGCGTGGCAGCCGCAATGAAATCTTGAAGACTGATAGGGTCTCAGCCCCACTTTGGAGGTCCTTTGTGAAATCAGTCATAAAATATTAATTTCCATAATTTTTATTTCCAATTTAATTTTAATTTCAATTTTTGTACTTAATCTTGTTATTTTGTATTGATCATGATAAGTGAGCGTGTATGGCATAAGAACCTTTTTAAATTAATCTCAGCTGGTTGCATTGACTACTGTACTGCTCTCTCAAATGGTGTTTCTAACGTGGACGTGTGCTGTATGAATCCACGTAGAGGGACTGTAGATAGGACGTCTTCGGGGAGATCAAGTAAGGAATATATAGGTATATAGTTCACCGTAAGTAAAATTGTATACTTTTATTCATTATTACAGGCGAGTATGTCAGCCATTGTGACTAGAAGGAAGTGACACCAGTGTTGCTACAGTTATGAGTGGTAGTGTTGTACCACCTAACAGTGTTAACGAGATCCTTTTATTCCTAAGCCAATGCCTTCTGTCAGCATTCATGGGCAGTATCACCCCTTATACAATATTATTGTTAGTCGTTGTTCTGGCTGGACAAATATTTATCGTAATTTAATCTACTAATGTAATAATGTTTTAAATAAACATTCCATTGGTATGTGAAAAGTTAATAAAAACGCGACAGCATAATAAATAAATGTATTTCGATTATATCATTGGCAAAGCATGTCTTGTAGTAAAGACACGCTATGAAAAATAAATTATTGAAGTAATTTTATTCCATAAATTGAACGAAATGCCGGTTTTTGGCGGATTGTAAGTACCAGCTCAAACGAACATTTCTGTTAACTTCAGTGTTTAAGGCACCTGTTTCACCGCCGGCGATTAACGAGAAGCGAGTAGAGCTAGTAACTAAAAAAGAGTTGGCGAGCAAAAAGCAGTGAGTGCGTGACGGCGATTAGCGATTACTCGCTGGTATAAGTATGTACCAAGCGTGAGTCTAGCGGCGAGTGTTCAGCCCGCCAAGCGAGTGTCGCTAAGCGAGTACTATTTTTGATAGCTCTTATGGCTGAGACAAACGACTACTCACCGGTGATGTGAACAGTCACCGATCAACTGTTAATATATGTATGTATCTCTTTACACTATACGACTGAAGTATTTTGACGAGTCTGAACTTCGCGCAGAAGGTTGCGCAGTAACATTTTTTAGGAACCAAATGGTGATATGAGGCAAGGGTGAGTGAGAGAACATGCGTGAAAGTTCGGAGAGCCTATATTCAGACTCGCCAAGATACTTCAGCCGTAGTGTACTTACACGGGACTTACAATCATTTGTACGTTTCTTGAGCGAGATAATCGTTTCCTAGCTAGTCGCTTCCTCATCGGCGGTGGGACAGGTGTCTAAGGAACAACCAGGGTGCCAACCACTACCTCTTAAGCAGTATTATTTTAATCTTACTTTAGTGTGAGAAAGAGATGAAGCTATGCAATACGTATAGGTATACGTCCTGCATAGCTTCAAGCTAAGAGATGGAGGCAGTGGCGCAGCTACAATTATCATTAGAGGGAAGCCGAAGAAAAAATTGTTCAGTTCTCATAAACAAACATAAAACTGTAGGTTTTTAGTCTTATGATGTATTCGACTGGTATTTAATGAAATTATGTAATGTGGTGTGATAAACAGTTACACACACAAGTGTACCATATAACTTGGCAATAGTAGACACGAACGGCCGAACCCAATAACCTATTTTCAGTAAAAGACATCGCTGTTGATGGTAGACTATCTGTCCTTATGTCAGGCCGATAAGATTCCATAATCTGTTATAGATTATTGGAACGTTAAAACTATGTATAGATAGATAGGTTATTGGGTTCGGCCGTAAGAGTGGTTGTTCCGAAGGGAAGCCGATAGGAATCGGGTTGTATGAAGGCTACACCCCTGGTTGGAGGTCCATCTCTTTCTCACTATGAGGTAAGATTAAGATAATATTGCATAAGAGGTGGTGATTGGCCCCTGCACGCTTTGCATGATCACTTCTGTCTCTAATAGTAGAACAAAACGAACAAAAAAAAATGTCACTTTGTCTTCGTATAGACGAAGACAAAGTGACATTTTTTTTTGTTCGTTATAACATCGCGCCGTAGAAATCTTTCATCAATCTAATATTTGGTCTATTCTATGGTGGTAACGCTACGCGTGCAGTTGCCGTATACAGGGTGTTCGGCGCATGGTTGAACAAACGAAAACAGCGAAGTGGTGCGGTCATGTGCTATGTACTCACGCCAAAAAACTCACCTTTCTCCACTTTTTTTTATATTTCAGTTTTATTAAAAAAATTACCAAAATTCATCGCTTAAACCCATAGATATCCACAAAATACCAAGAAAACTGTTCCAAAGCTGCTTGGTTCTGTTGTTAAATGTTCATGTTCTGATAAAATCGATACTTTGAGCAGACGAACACGACTCTAACAAAAATTATCACTTTAAAGCTTAATATTTCAGAAACGCATCCCTTAATCGAAACATTGTTTTCACAATTCCGCAATATTTTTGAAACACCTATCCAACAACACCCCACATTATGGGGTAGACGAGAAAAAATAAAACATCCCCACTTTACGTGTACCTACTGGAGGTACTTACCAAATATTTTTTTTATCATGATTTTATTTTACTACTTTATAGGCGTGATTAATATCCATGCCAAATTATAGCTTTCTAGTACTAAGAGTCTCTGAGCTAAGCTGCGGACGGACGGACGGACATGGCAAAACTATAAGGGATCCATCCTTGTTTACTACGGAACCCTAAACATGTGTTAGCGAGAACGAGATGGCGGAATATTACACATTTGATTTAGTTTTCAACAGTTCAACTGTATATTGTATTCGATTAATTATATTCCGATAATAATTTTAGAATGATAGTACCTATGTAATTTAATTGAGTTTATTACTCTAAACCATTGAAAGTTTGTTTTGTGTAGTGGTAGCGTCTTTTTGGTTCTGCTATTTGAAGATAGATAGTGTTAAATTTAGTAAATAAAAGACTTATATTTTTAAGTTAATAAATTAATTTTTACTTTATAGCTATGTACGTAAGGTAAAAGCGGCTTCGCTTCGGCTTCTTTCTTGCAAAAATTCACACCTCGCCGCTGATAGGTATAATATTAAGCTTGTAGGTATTCCTATTATTTCCTAAGAAAAATATAGTATGGTTCTAGTAAATAATACCCTTCCACATATGGGTTATCCATCTGCTTCGATCAATATTGGTCGAAGCCCGTCTACCTTCAAAGCAAGAGTGAACAGGCATCTTCTGGACAGGCTCGTTCCATCATAGAGCTCATCTACCACTTTTCGTCATGCGAGATCGAGGTCAAGAGCAGGCATATTCAGCGATAAAAAAAATAGGAATACAAGATGACTAAAGAGCATAATTAAAATTTTCTTTCAGAGTTCTTCTATGGACCGCTCTCATGGTGTCCGCGTTCCTTGGTGGACGATATCTTATAGAGCTGGACCGTAAAAATAACAAAATTCCGATTGGAAATTTAACTGGATTTGGTTATTATGACATTGCCTTAATAACTTACATTAATAAATATGTTGACATCTCTAAGACGAGTCTAAAATATTTTTTCTAATTCTAGGACAAGAAAGACTTCAGAATCTGATGGGAATGAATATTTTTAGATAATATTGAAACACCATTAATTAATGGTTTGTAAACAATTTGTAATGTTGTGAAATGTAAAGAATGGTTATTACTGATTTTTTAATTGTAAGAATGTAAAACATGACAATTTAAAAATGTAAAAATAGAAATAACACCTAATAGTTTCTATATTTTTTATGCTCATGTCTTCTGTTAAACTTTAATTATAAGGATCTTAAATTTTTTGTTAAAGCATTACAATTTTTGGTTTTCAATTTGTGTTTCATTATTACTAACATTACGCCTGTATTCCTTGAAGAGTTAGGTAGATGGCATAACCCTTCGGAGAATGTGTGGGTGCCTATAGCATAATCAGCCTATAACGTTCCGACTGCTAGGACACAGGCCTCCTCTCAGTGAGAGGAAATGGGCCCGAATCCACCACGCAGGCCCTGTGCGGGTTGATGGATGTCACATGTCTTCAAATGTTTGGTTTCAGGACATGCTGGGTTCCTCATAATGTTTTCCTTCACCGTTTTGAGAGCAGTGGTGATGAAATTAAATGTACAAAGTAAAGTGAAATTAAATGTACAGGCAGGCGCCTGGGTTCGAAGTCACCACCTACAACTCATAAGTCGGAGCCGATACCACTGGGCTACCACCCACATTTTGCCAGTTATGTTTAAGTCCCATGTAATAGGGGGCGAGCCTATTGCCTCAACCGGGCACAAATCCAGACTCCGGGCTGCTACTGAGATATTTGAACTCATGCTCAGCAGTAGCGCTTGCGACCACTAAACCAACGAGTTAGTCATTTCTAGCGCTTTGAAGGGCACTATACGGCTATAACAATAATAACACTTAAACTTCTATTGTGTTTCGTTATAAATCATTATTGTAAATACTCGGCAAGGTTTTTTTTTATTTTCTCCCGTTTTGCCTAATACTCAAAAATATTAACCCTTTTATCGCTTAAATCCGACAAATATTTTCGTGTCCATTTCACCAGGGTTGTATATTTTAATTACACTGTATTCTATCCGGGTGCTGCTGGGGGCACGACAACTGACATGAAGTCGGGCGGTTAAAAGGTTAAAATTGACTACTTACATAATATACATAGATAAGTAGGTAAGTATTTTATTAAAAGATACAATCATGAAGAATATAATAATATAAACCACCAACAAAAAGGTATTTATACAGTCGTTAAGTCGGGAAAATTAATCGATTATCAAATTCACTACCAACTTAAATTGTACTCGTATTCAAATCACAATTGTAATTTTTTGACAGTTGTACGAAATATGGTTAACACGGCAACTTGACGTAGTGTGTCAATTTGAAAAGTAATTAATATAACGGCGACCCAGTCTCTACGAAAAGAAAACTTAAATGGCCGCCATCGATGTCTGCGGCCAGCGACGTTAGGTCGGAATTTCATTTCGAAATAACGATTCGGAATTTCCGAAGGCAGAAAATTCATACAATATCAATAATCTATCACACACGTACAGTACTTCTCTGTTCGGAAATTCCGATGTTTCTAAACGGAATTCGGTTTCGGAATTCCGACTGTATGTGTCTGGCCTTTTTTTTATTTTGTGGATGGGAAATCATCAAATGACTTCTCCCGCTCTGGGCGGAGCGGGAGGGCGTGTCAGACTTTTACTGACTAAAACCCACCCGTGTTCCTTCTGTTGCCTGTGCCGGGGCCACGGTAACTCATTCGAACATCCTGCAACCCCGGCTAGATGTGTCTGGCCTAAGACATCGATGACGGCAATTTAAGGAAGCGCTAAGGTAGCCCGCGAAATTAAAATTTTCTTACGATTTTTGAAATTTGCAGCTCAGTGTCTGGATGTATGTTGATTAAAGTAACAAATATGTATTTACAGAATTATAATCAACATACAACCTAATACTGACCCGCAAATTGCAAAAAACGTAATAAAATTACTCAAAATCACATTCGGTGTTCATGGGTCACTTCTAAAATGGTTCCATTCTTACTTAGTTGGCAGAACAGCAATAGTAGTAGTTAACGGATACTCATCCAACACTTTCACAACCACATCTGGTGTACCACAAGGGACACATTTGGGCCCAATATTATTTATAATGTTTGTTGATGACATTAAATATTCCATACAAGACTCTCATTTTGAAATGTACGCGGACAATTTAAAATTCTACAGGGTTGTAATGACAAAGAACGACGAAACTCTTCTGCAAAAGGATATTGATAGACTCTGCTTGTGGTGTGAAAATAACAGCATGCAAGTTAATGTTGGTAAATGTTATCATATTAAATTTTCTCGTAAAAAACATAAATTTAGGTCTACATACATAACGAGGAACCAAATTTTAAGTAAAGTGTCTGAAGTTAAAGATCTGGGCATCATTATCGACTCTGAAATGAAATTTCAAATACACACCGAAACTTTAATAAATAAAAGCAATAGAATGCTAGCATTTTTAAACCGTAACACATGACAATTCAGTAGTTTGACAGCACTGAAAGTTTTGCATTAGTTCGTAGTCACATAGAATACTGCTCCATCATCTGGTTCCCCGGTACATAAAACCCACATTCAACGCATCGAAAGAGTTCAAATAAAATTTATAAAAAGACTCTCTTATATAGCAGGTATAAGGAATACAGTTAAAAAACTATGATGATAGACTGAATTACTTTAAAATGAAATCTTTACACTGGCGTCGAGACTTTGCGGGTCTAATTTTCATATTCAAGATATTAAATCAAGGCGTGGATTGCTCACAGCTTCTATCATCAATTAATATTAATACGCCCCGGTCATCAGCTAGACTTCATAATTATAAGCCTTTTGCTACTGGTGGCCGCAAAAACAAGTATGGGAGTAACCTTTCCCTTTCCTATATTCTCAGAAAGTGTAACGACATTTTTCACGATTGCGACCTCGACATATTTTCAGGCAGCCTCACTAGGTTTAAAAGAGCTATGCTCAATAAAATGTAATTATTGCTCAATTCCGTACTTATCTTTCTTTCTTTCTATTTTTTTTGTGTGGTTTTTATTATGTTTTTATTTTGTTATTTTATGTAATTCAATCTTATTTATTTTGATTCAAAGTTCTTTAATATAATTCAATTTTATTTTATTTAATTCAGTATTAATTAAATTAGTTCAATTTTATTTAATTTAATTCAAGTTAATTTCAAGTATAAAAGATTATTGTTATTTATTTTTTATTTTTTTCGTATTATTTTTAATTACATAGATATCCATCTTTATATGAATTTATCATTGTATAGTGAGATTTTTAATTTTTTTTATTTGAGATAGGTTTGCTCTTGACTCTAGTCTAGGTCAGAGATGACAGAGGCAAAGTCGACGATGGAGCGAGCTTACCCAGAAGAAGCCTGTTAACTCTCACATTGAAGAGATCGGGGTTGTATGCGTTCAGAAACACAGACGCAGGCAGAGAGTTCCACTCCTTTGCTGTGCGCATCACAAAAGACATTTGGAAACGCTTAGTGCGAATTGGTGGAATAGCAACTAGGTAGGGATGGTAACCTGCAGTGCGTTTAGATGTCCGATGGTAGAAGGGGACTGGCGGAACGAGGTCGTGGAGTTCTCGAGCACACTCACCGAAGTACAGTCTGTAGAAGACCGACAAGTAGGCAACCTTGCGTCGATGAGCCAAGCTGTGAAGCTTGGTATCCACCAGTCTTACGTCGCCAATGAGCCTCTTAGCTCTGCGTTCCACCGAGTCAAGCGCGGCAAGTTGGTATTTAGCTGAGCCATCCCAAAGGTGGCTGCAATACTCCATGCAGGATTGAACTTGTGCTTAGTAAAAAGTTAAAAGCTGTCCAGGCGTAAAGTAACGCTTCACCTTATTTAGGATGCCCAGTTTCTTGGCCGCAGTTTGGGCTGTGTACTCGATGGTGGCACCGATGTTAAGACATGATGTCAACTCCATGCCTAGGAGCTCGAGCCAATCAGTTACAGGAACAGATGTCTTTCATACAAAAATCTGGAAAAAAGGTGTTTTCAACGTTTTTTGGGTTCTGTAACTCAAAAGGAATAAACGGAAACCTTATAGTATCGTTGTCCTCTATCTGTCAAGACCCATTTTCTCAGAAACGCGTGGAGGTATCAAGTTGAAATAGATATAAAATACTTGAGATCTACGATACCTTGGAGTTGTAAAAAAGTCAACGCAATATAAAAATACAGCCGTTTATGCCGCATATTTTAACACTCTTAAATAAATCAAAATCTACGAGTATAGGGTACTTCCCGTTGACCATCATGGAATTCGGTAAGAAGTAAGGTCTCACAGCACAAGGCAAAAATCCGAAAAAAGATAATTTTGTAGGTATACTTATCTATATCTTATAAAAATATTTCAATATTTTAAAATGTAATGTATATGTATTTACAACGAATAAAGGAAATATACTTAATAATAATGTAATGGAACCGTAAACAAAATATGTATGTAGTAGTATTTTTGTACAGTCATATACGCTGCTAAAAGAAAAGGATATTCGTAAATAAATAAACAATAAACTGCAGGAAACTGCGCATTCCGATAATGAATAATAAATCGACTTTCTTTAGTTTAGTTTAGCCTTTTACAAAGTAACCACTACTTACTATAAATGGTTGGGTTGTAAGTAATTTTATTTTTTTAATATTTAACTTTTTAATATTTTTATATAATAAAATAACCTACCAGCTTTCTTCACCATTTGTCAGTAGTCAGTGTTAGTGACCAAGGTAAACTTGGAAAGTATTAAGATTATTTTGAAAAATTATTGTTGGTAGGTGTTATTTCATGGGACTTTTATTTTTCTTTAAATTTAAATTATGTAAACACCTATACTTAAATATTTTGTGTATAATGTAGTTACCTATTTTTTTTAAAGTATGACAATTTATTGTTATACACATTGTGTCAATTATATCGCCTTAAGGCTCCTGCAAACAGGCGCGACACGTGACGCGAATCGCGCGCGACACAATAGCACCGCTCGTCGCGCGATACGCGGTGCATTTGTGTCGCATCGCGTGTCGCGCCTGTTTGCAGGAGCCTTTATCTAAACCAGTTTATTTAGGATGCCTTTAATGATTCGAATTAGTTCGTAAAAAAACTTGGTAAGAAATTGTTATTTTAATTCAGTGCATTAACATTATTAGTTATTTTTAGACCTACGACATCATGCATTGAACATTTTATCAGGCGCTTAATAACGAGTTCTTGAAGCCTACTAATATGAAGATTATATAATATGTCTGCATAATCTTGCATAATTAATGTATTTCTAGGTAGCACCAAGAAACTGACTGATTGGTCTAGTGGTCGCAAACGCTACTGCTGAGCATGAGGTTCTGGTTTCGATTCCCAGGTTGGGCAGTGTTATTGGGTTTGTTTCATCAGAAATTTCTCAGATGGAGTCCGAAGACTGGATTTGTGCCTGGTTGGTGGCAATAGGATCGCCCGCTATTAATGGGACTTAAACATAACTGGCAAAATGTGGGTGTACTATAGGTACACCTCTGTCTAAACCTTTGGCATTACAGGTGTGATGTTATGTTATGTATGTGTTATACTTTAATTTTTGACTGCCTTGTTCGTCGTTGAGTGAACGAAAACGCTACTTATCTACTAATCAAATGGGTTTTCACATGCCAAGCAAAGCGTTATTGGGTTTACCCATTAGAAATAATAAAATTTTCAATAGCAGCTCGATGTCTTGAATTTGTGTGAGTCTACATATATTTAAGACGCAGATATATGCCAACGGCCTTGAGTGCATAGCTTGCGTGTTCTGTGCTGAGCTCACGCATCGCGTCGTATGTCCACCCAGTAATATGACTCGCCAATCAAGGAGCGCTGTCCCAAATGAGACGCATTATTAATTTATTATACATAAAACAAAATGTATTATATTAAAACATGATGTCAGCTGCTCATCACCTTTTACAAAACATTGCTTTTCCCGATGCAGGGACGTTAATTGTTAAGGAGTTCTCCTGGTACTTCACCATATAAATTGTGACGAGCTTATATTGTTTAGCAATCATTTTATAGTAATCGAATCGCACCCCATGAAATACTTATTATTGAGTTCTTCCGGTGGCCATCTGACCATCTGTGGTCTTCGTCATCAGTTCCACTTCACCAAATGGTGCTTTCAAGAGCAAATGCATAAGTTACTAAAAAAAATATTCAAATCGCTATAGGTGTGACAATAATATTTGAAGAGTTCCCTCGATTTCTCCAGGATCCCATCATCAGATCCTGATCTTACGACAATGGGACCACCTGTGAGTATAACCTTTCAAACAAAAAAGAATTTTCGAAATCGGTCCATACGTCTTCGAGTAATCGGGAAACACACATAAAAAAAAAGATTCCGACGAACTGAGAACCTCCTCCTTTTTGAAGTCGGTTAAAAGTCAATTATACCCAGAGTGCATCTCATGACATTTCCAATAAGCCCAAACACGGCTAGGATACATTATTTTATTACGGAGTTCCGGTGCCTACCTTCCGGCTCCATCATCAGATCAGTTCGATGGTACTATTTTCATCACAACCATTTATTTAAATTGGCTTCGTCGTAGTCGCTTAACTGTCTTAATCGAGATGTCTTATCGCCAAATAAAAAATACTTATCATTGATCAGTTCCCGGGGCCATCTGTGGTCTTCTTCGTCAGTTCCACTTTACCAAATGATATTTTCTGAATGTAAATGCTTGACTTGTTGATGAAAATATCAAAATCACTGTGTGTTTGCCTATAATATTTGAGGAGTTCCCTCAATTCCTCATGGATCCTGTAATCAAAACTGGATTTTGATAAAAATGTGACCAGTCTGGAAGTAGGTCCTTTCGATTTAAAAAAAAAATCCAATTCCGTTTTTAAATGACGGAGTACTGAGGTAACAAACATTAAAAAAATAAAAATAAACATACAACCTAACTGATAACCTTCTCCTTTTTTAACTCGGTTAAAAGGATGAAAGTTTCATAAAGATACAAAATATGATAGTTTTTCCGTGATTCTCAGTTTTTATGTGCGTTATATATAACTTTACAAATTAATTTAGCTTTAAACTATGTAATATAAACATAATCTAAAATATTCACATATTAAGTTATTAAGAAAATGCTCTAATTTAATCTATGCAAATAAATATAATTGAAGTGTCTGTTTGTAATGTCAAAATAACAACTTTTTACTGAATGCATGAGAAAGTCTAAACGGTACTTATAACAAAAAAGCAATTTTTAACATTTTTGTCTGTCTGTTTGTTCCGAATAATCTCCGAACCAGCTGGACCGATTTTGCCGGGACTTTCATTGGCAGATAGCTGATGTTACGGCGGGTAACTTAGGATACTATTATTTTAGAAAAATAATTAGGGTTTCGCGCAAAAAAATTAAAACACAGAACATAACATAATTATGAACAGAAGTTCATAATTTCATGGGTTTTGAATTTTTGAAATCCGACCTTCTGGTCGGATTTCAAAAATTCTTTGTGCATATTTGGTAGCCCAATTCTCGAGGATAGTAATATGCTATTTAATATCACGCTACGACCCTTAAGAGCCGAGCAAAAAGAAAAGAGTCAGAAAGAACACTAAGCGAAAACAAAGTAATAGCGCGGGCTGGCGATTCAACGCGATGGTTGGCGATGGGTCGGGGGATGGACGAGGGAGTTTTATTAAAATGTGGCTGTGGTTTAGTACATTGCGTATCTTACGACATCCACGCGAACGAAGTCGTGGGGCACAGCTAGTATTATATATATTTTTTTCCAAATCATTAACACTACTCGTTTAGACGTGATCTTCAGTTTAAAATCATTAAAAGTCGGTTATCGTCGCCTTAAAATAACATCTGACGGAATGTTGGTTATCTAACATAACATCACGCCTGTATTCCCCGAAGAGTTAGGCAGAGGTGTACCTATAAATCACATACGTCTCGCCAGTTATGTTTAAGTCCTATATAATAGGCCACGAGCCTATTGCCATCAACCGGACACAAACCCTTCAAAGTAAACTTCTGAAATTCACTAACTTAGCGATACGTTTACGTTAGTATCCATTCAAATATTTGTGCTAAGCTATACCCTTACACCCCAGGCAGATTTTTTCGTTTTGATGTAAATAGCTCGTCGGATAATATTTTATTTATTTATTTATTCCCAGTGCTCTTCTGTCAGCTGCCCTTATGATCACCGTATACTTGGGCGGCAAGTATCTGCTAGACATGGACCGCCAAAACAATGCAGTTCCAATAGGAAACCTTACCGGATTAAGTTAGTAAGAAAATAAAATCAGTAGTCCTAACTAATCCGTACTAAATATGCTAATATACTCATACTAATAATAGGGGTTTAAATATGAAATTGCCGTTTTAACGTATTGGCTACTTTGAATTAAAATTAAACCCGCATGGTGTGAGATTCCAGAGTGAAACTTTTTTCACACGATAACTAAAACATTCTTAATTTGAAAAATGTAACACAAACATTCGACTGTTTGACTTTCAATTGTTTTTTCATTCGGGTTTTAAACTAAACATGGATACATTGAAAATTACAGAAATTTTTGAATACGAGTTCCAACGTGGAACTAACGCATTAGAAATAGCTCGCAATATCAATGCTGTGTTTGGAGAGGATACGACTAATGAATGCACCGTGCGATTTTGGTTTAATCGCTTTCGTAGAGGAAACTTCGACTTGAAGAATGAACCCCGAGGAAGACCAGCTACTAAAGTAAATAACGATGAATTGAATGCGATGATGGACGCCGATCCGTATCAAACTATCAAGGAATTAGCGGCATGGTTTGATGTTAGCATACCCACAATATTGACCCATTTGCATCAAATCAGTAAGATAAAAAAAACTTGGAAAATGAGTGCCCCAAGATTTGACTGATCTGTAGAGAGATGCGCGCGTTGAAGCTTGCCTTACCTTGCTGAACTGGTACAGAAATGAAGAGATTTTGGGGCAAATTGTGACGTGTGATGAAAGTGGATTCTTTACGATAATCGCAAGCGAACAACGCAATGGCTGACTCCAGGTCAACAATGCCCGAAAGTGAAGCTTACCCATAAAAAAGTGATGGTAACTGCATGGTGCTCACTTCATGGTGTACTTCACTACAGCTTCCTCAGATGCGGTCAAGCAATAACAGCAAATGTCTACTGTACAGAACTTTGAACAATGATGTTGAAACTTGCAGCGAGACAGCCCAGACTAGTCAGCCGATTTTCACCATTATTGCTCCATGATAACGCAAGGCCTCACACTGCTCGAGGAACCATTTTAACACTGCAGTTAGAAACCATCAGTCATCCTCCGTACTCGCCAGACCATTTTTTACATGGTAAATTTTTCCCAGGAAGCCATACAAAATGCCTTCACACAGTTTGTCGAATCCAGGTCCCCAGAGTTCTACTGCAATGGCATAAATGACCTACCCATGAGATGGCAGAAATGTATAGACAATGAGGGTAAATACTTTGATTAAATATATTTTACCTTAGAAAAAAAAAGTTTAAATTTTTCAATACAAAACGGCAATTTCATATTAAAACTACTTTTTTTTTTGGATGGGAAATCATCAAATGACTTCTCCCGCTCTGGGTAGAGCGGAAGGGCGTGTCAGACTTTTACTGACTAAAACCAACCCGTGTTCCATCAAGTGCCCGTGCCGGGGCCACGGTAACTCTTTCGAACATCCCGCGACCCTGGCTGGCATCGGCTCTAGCGGACCCCTTCAATGGTGCTGACATCTCTGTGAGGCGCGCGTGGAACACAACGCGCCGTCGACTCGGGCCTGGTCGTTACCGAATGGCGAGCTACCCATTGCTCGCCGTCCGCAAGCCTGCGCCTACGGTGGCCGGGAATCGGCTGCCAATTCCCGATGCCCAGGGCGTCTCCTGCGGCGACTAGGGGCGTGAGGGCGCAAAGCTTGCCTCTCCCTCATGCGTTCCACCTCCTCCTTTGCGAGCATTACTGCTTCGCAGAAGGAGGTGATGGTTTCTCATGTACTCTCGCTCCGTACCATGGCCTGGACCAGGGCCGGACGCGAGAGATCGCCGCCGCCGATCGCTTTCGCGAGTACACGGCGGTGCTCCACCCAAGCCGGGCAGACCTCCACCGTATGCTCCACCGTGTCCTCCGGGTGATCCACACATTGGTGACACCTGGGCGTTTCCTCCCGCCTTATCAGAATTTTCTCTTTACTTGAACTGTAAAACCTTACTTCTCGCCCAACTTTATGCTGCTAGGTCAACGGGAAGTACCATAGGTTTTAGTTAATTTGCGAGTGTCAAAATGTGCGGCATAAATGATAGTATCTTTTTTATTACGTTAACTTGGAAGTTTGATTTTCTTTACAGCTTCAAGGAACCGTACGCGTAATTCTAATTTTTTGGTATCTATTTCACCTTGATACCTCCACGAGGTTCTGAACAAAAGGGTCTTGACAGATAGCAAAGTCATCCTATTCCTAAGAGTTCTATTTTTTCATTCTGAGGTCCGGAACCCTATAAAAGATTATTTGAATTTATTATTTGCCTGTTTGTCTGTCACCTTTTCATGCCGTAACGATCAATAATGAACAGATTTAGATGAAAGGCATATGGATAGGCCATGAACTGGGTTAGGACATAGGATACTTCGAATCCCGGTAGTACGGTCCTGTGGGATAATTTCCAACATTTACGCGGGCGAAGCCGCGGGCAAAAACTAGTAATATTATAAATGCGAAAGTTTGTTTGTTTGTTTGTTTATTACGCTTTCACGCTGAAACGGCTGAACGGATTTGGATGAAATTTGGTATACAGATAGACAATGACCTAGGTAAGGACTATTTTTCATCCTGGATCGCAGACGAAGTCGTGGGCAACAGCTAGTTTATTATAATTTAAAAAAAACCTCAGAGACGCACGTAACTAATTTATTTTTAATTTCAGGTGATGAAAGAATCCTCAAATTGATGTCAGGAAAATTGATTGGATGATGTTCAGAAAACTCATTAAGCTTATGATAGTTTTTTAAATTTATTTAATTGTCGCTTAATTTTGTATTCTGAGAAAGTAGTATGTGATTATAAAAAAAAATAAGCTGTTATAATAATGAACTTGAATGTAGTAAAAATTACCTAAGTGTAATGTGGCAATGCCACTGAACGGTCTAACAATGCTCAGTTTGAAGAAAAATGCAATTTGTTTTTGGTCAAGACCAAGAATAAATTAACTGATATTATTATTCACAAAATTGTAATATAATGTTTATATAGTGTTAAAATGTGTACTCCTGAACATACTATGGGAAGAAGGCGTGAGTTTGTTTTTTATGTAAATTCCAAATGTCCATTCACCTGCACCTTTGATGATCTGAAACCCACCACCAGTGACCACCTACTGGGCCCAAACAGTATAAGTGTACAGTATTTTTATTTCACGAAGCGACGCGCGCCATACTTGTGGTTACGAAGTGTACAAGCACGCTGTGAATGTGTGTCTAACCACAGGAGCTCTCGGTACCGTCCGAGACAAAGACGAAGTCGGAAATGTGTGTGTGCGAGTGTGTTATGTGCTGACGCTACTCGTCGTCATGCACACATTCACAGCGTGTGTGTAACTTTAAATATTTTTTTAAAAGTTATTTAAGAAAATAGACGAAAATTGATCAATTCCCTTATCTCCGAACCTAGGGAGTCAAAAATTTTGAAAAATTACAGCAAATAGTTGTATACTTATAGATTACAGGAAAACCTACAAGAAGTCTGTCTTAAAATAACATGGCAACTCTCTCAATATTGTGTACTATTACGTTTACTCGTAATTTATTTATTTATTTAGCATTATAAAAGCTGTTGAGCTCAACAATTAACGCAGTAACCCATGTTTTCATAGGTGAAGCTGCATGAATTGTTGAGCACGACAGCTTTTATAATGCTAAATAAATAAATTGAAAAATGTTGTTTCTGTGTAGCGAAAAACTACATTTTGTATTTAGAATGTATGGGAGAACTCGTTTATCAACTACTTTGTTAAGTTTGTTTTTATGATAATTCTTTCTCATTCTTCTTCAATCCAACTACGGAACCCTTCATTGTGCGTGATCCGACACGCACTTGGCTCTTATTAAATAAATAATCACTTGTTATTACGTTTTTTTTTTACTCTGTTGACTATTGACGATTGTGCTACTAGATATTCCAAATGTTCTTGAGAGGAAGCTCTTTGGTTGATAGACGGATTAATAGTCTTTACTGTGTGTAGGTACGTACGCTTGCCAGGGTTGGTCCGTGGATGGGTGACTATCTTTACAAACCGAGACTCCTTTGTGCCTCGGAAAGCACGTTAAGCTGTTGGTCCCGGCTGTCATTCGCGGATCTTTGACAGTCGTTGCCGAAAGTCTGACAACCAGTCTTACCTAGGGGTATCGTATTACCCAGTATGGAGGTCAGATAGGCAGTCGGTTCTTGTAAAATACTGGTATTCAGCTGCATCCGGTTAGACTGGAAGCCGACCGATAAAGGAGATGATTGAATGTCATTCTGCAGTATTGACTTTATCAACTCAGCATTTTACAGGGTTATTTTAAATTGGCTAGCTAAACTCCGCAGCTCCGCTATACATTGTATAAACACGACAAAATAATAAATAAAAAGATTTGATGGTTCTTTTGGGACTTCAACTGCCGCTGTGTGTTGTTACTGAAGTATGAGTTAAAAAAAACTGTTTTCTTTTATTTTATCGTGTTTAGAGTGATACCCGTCACGTCGGTAAAGTTTACACAAAAAAAAAAAACAGATTTTTAAACTAATATTTACAGTAACTACAATAACTACGCTCGATGACCCCACAAAACAACTATCAAATTAAGTTCTTTTCTGTTTTTATCGTGTTTACAAAATCGATACCAATCGCGTCTGCGGAGTTTAGCTAGCAAATTATGGTTTTCTGTGCTATATATAAGTTCAAAATTAATGTGTTATATACCTAAATAAATAAAATAATAAATTCTCTAAATGATAGTGAAAACCGCATTAAAATCCATTTTGCAGTACAAAAGAACTAAGCGGTCACACAAACAGACACGAAAAATGACAATATTTATACTATCTAATAGATACTAGATATAGTTTCCTTCGAATCATATCTAAGTAGGGGTCAGGGACAGCTCGGCCCGAGTCAAGTCAGCCCGAATAATAATACCAGATAATACGTCGCTTAAAAAAGTGGTGTGTACCATCGGCATGAAAAGTATCGATCTCTTGAAATATTGAAGATTTTTTATTTCTTTATGGATAGAATTAATTAATTATTTAAATATTACTGTTTTAAATTAAATTGAATGCTATGAACTTGTTCTGCGATAACAATTGTTTTTATTTAAGTATTTAATTATTATACAGTGTGTCTTTATAATGTGCACATATCGAAATGAGGGAATCTATGCTTAATTTTATCGACGGAAAAAATGTTAAAAAAAATATAAATATTTATTTATATTTTTTATGGATTTTTAAAAAAAATTGTTTGCTTTTGTGACCCCAGTGTATACAAAACTGTGTAACTTTTAAACTAAACGATTTATCACGATGAAACAAACTCTATAATATTTGGAAGTAATTAGGTGTCGTCATAAAATAAAAATTATGGAAAAAAAATAGCCACATTTAAAAATAAACATTTTTGTTTGGCAAAAATCTGATTTTTTTTCATTAATTTTTACAAAAATTGTAAAATTTCTCAATAACATGCCCCCATCACCTTCTTTTTTTATAACTTTAAGTTATTCTTCATTGTATTAGGAACCTAACGGTAAAAATTGCATGTTTTTAACTCAACCCCAACATTTTTTATCAACTGTCAAAGAAAGGCCCAACGCATAGTTACGCACATTGTTTAGCAGGTAGATAAACTTTTTTTTGTTAACTTTGTTGTGAATGCGCGCGGGTCGTTTCAAAGATGGCACTCCGAACGTGGAATCGTATTGTTCTCATAAGGGTGGTTTGTTTGGGATGATAATTAATGCAAAAGAGTTCAATTGAAACCCATTTATTATTAAATACAAAATTTAATGCATCAGGTTCTCAAAATGTCCACCTCGTTGTTGTAAACACAAAGCCGCGCGAATTAGAATTTGGTGTGTCGCTCTCCTTATAATACTGCTTGTTCAGTAGCCGCATCAATAATTACTTGAGGTGGCTCGCGACGATCTCTACTTGATCCAAGTCCAGTGATCGACAACCTTCTGTGAACTTCCTGGAAGTTTCGGGCAGATGGCACTGGTTGCCTGTTAGGATACGCAGCTATGTAAGCCGCGCGCGCAGCTCTGGCACTTCCTTGTCCCACTCCATAATAAAAATGTATGTCGGCGATGTGTGCCGGGGAAAATTCACTTAAACGCGGCATCATGTAGCAGCGAACGAAAGTTATGAAAGTCCAGCGAACGAAAGTACCGAAACACATGTAGCAGCGGCGAATAATTCGGAGCGACTGCCAGTCTGACATCTGTCATAATTCAAGTTCCTTTGGCTGGCAATACCTCCCCGACCTGCGCACATTCAAAAGAAAGTTTATCTACCTGCTAAACAATAGCTATGCGTTGGGCCTTTCTTTGACAGTTGATAAAAAATGTTGGGGTTGAGTTAAAAACATGCAATTTTTACCGTTAGGTTCCTAATACAATGAAGAATAACTTAAAGTTATAAAAAAAGAAGGTGATGGGGGCATGTTATTGAGAAATTTTACAATTTTTGTAAAAATTAATGAAAAAAAATCAGATTTTTGCCAAAAAAAAATGTTTATATTTGATTATGGCTATTTTTTTTCCATAATTTTTATTTTATGACGACACCTAATTACTTCCAAACATTATGGAGTTTGTTTCATCGTGATAAATCGTTTAGTTTAAAAGTTACACAGTTTTGTATACACTGGGGTCACAAAAGCAAACAATTTTTTTTAAAAATCCATAAAAAATATTAATAAATATTTAGATTTTTTTTAACATTTTTTCCGTCGATAAAATTAAGCATAGATTCCCTCATTTCGATATGTGCAGATTATAAAGACTCACACTGTATATAGAAGGATTTCAAAATAAACAAATATTTGAGTGACATCGACATAAAATAAGTCATTTTTATTAAGGGTTATAAAAAAGTACGTTAATTGTTAAAGTAAAAAAGTCAAAGTCTTAACAAATATTAACAATAACAACAAACAATATTAACAATTATTTTTGACTATCAATTATAAAATTTAAAATAAAAAAAATCAACATATTTTTATGCGTAGAATCAACTATTTTATACAAAGTGCCAATTTTTTATGCAGCCATATTCATACTGGAGGATCGGTAAGTGGTCAGTATCGCGGTCCAATATTTTTTTTAAATTTCCCACAAAGGGTCATCGAACTTAGTACTAACCGAATCTTCAATATGAATTTGGCTGTATAAATAAATTTCAACTTATTTATGTATGAAAAATATTATTTAGCAATCAGCAAAATAACAATTACCTAACATTTAAAAAATGGCCGTACCTATATCAGTTATAGGTCATTTTTATTAAGGTGACAGGTCTCGTTGAAAAACGCAAAACTTGTGTTTTTTTTTCTTATTTTGAAATACAAATGATGAAATAAATGTGATTTATAGCATTTTGCGACAAAATTTTAATGTCCAAAAGGCTTTTCTAGCAAAATTGTGTTCTGTATTACGTTGTAAATGATTGTGCACAATCATTATAAACACGCTTTATAAAACTTCCGCTTTGAAAAACCTAATTTACATTAAACCAAAATCTTCGCAAAAAAAAATCTTAATGATTTATTTTAAAATATCGATTTTCTACCTGACCGTACAAATCACCGTAATCGGAAGTGACATATCTGGTATTATTATTCGGGCCTAGTTGATTTGGGCTACAGATTACTTCATAATCGCTCACCTGGCTTTTATTACAATGGTCGATGACAATAGTTTATTGTTTCTTATATTCACATAACATCGCTACTCCATGTTTGAATAACTGTTGTACATTTATATGGTCTATATTGTATACATCCCTTCGACATTGTTCATTATTTAGTGATCGTCTTAACTGTGTGTGTTCACTAAAAGTGAATGTGCTATTCGAGTTGCAGGTACCAAAAGATAAAAAAAAATAAAAGATAAAAATCAACAAAGCGTCTGTTTCCTGAAAATATTTTTTTTTGAAAATAGTCGAAAGTCTATTGTTTCGCTGAAATTTTCAATGAAGCCGAATAATAGTAAAATAAATAACGAATGAATAGATGATTTAATGAAATAATCGTGTTTGTTTCAATTGAAAACATGGAAACCAAACATTAGTTATAGTACAATAGTTTGAAGTACAGGTATAATTATTAGAGTTGTAACAAGAGTTAGAGAGATTCTAACAAGGGTCGTCGAAAGTTGCGGTGAATACGAAGGTAATTGGACCGAAATTAAAATAAAATGGCGGCGGGCCTGTGAGTATTTCATTGTTTTTTTTCTTTCATGTAGGAAATAAAGTTACCTTAGTTGATTATTTTTGTCTCTTGTCCATATTTTTAAATATTTTTCATAATATCGACTACAATATTGTAAACTTTTCATTATTAAATTTACCTACTTAAACAGCTTCTATGAGAAAGGTGTGGTCATATTTAAGGGTGTCCCATACAAAACTTCATTACCTACGACCCAAATGTATGGGACGGCTGATTACTTTTTCTCGATTACGATGTTGGTCCCATGGAGAATGTTGTACAGTTTTATGATCTGTACCACACCCTTAAATATGACCACACCTTTCTGATACACGCTGTATATTTTTTTTTTTTGTGGATGGGAAATCATCAAATGACTTCTCCCGCTCTGGGCGGAGCGGGAGGGCGTGTCAGACTTTTACTGACCCACCCGTGTTCCTTCTGTTGCCTGTGCCGGGGCCACGGTAACTCTTTCGAACATCCCGCAACCCTAGCTGGCATCGGCCCTAGCGGACCCCGTCAATAGTGCTGACATCTCTTTGAGGCGCGCGTGGAACACGACGCGCCGTCGACTCGGGCCTGGTCCTTACCGGACGGCGAGCTACCCATTGCTCGCCGTCCGCAAGCCCGCGCCTACGGTGGCCGGGAATCGGCTGCCGATTCCCGACGCCCAGGGCGTCTCCTGCGGCGACTAGGGGCGTGAGGGTGCAAAGCTTGCCTCTCCCTCACGCGTCCCGCCTCCTCCTTCACGAGCATTACTGCTTCGCAGAAGGAGGTAATGGCTTCCCATGCACTCTCGCTCCTTACCATGGCCTGGACCAGGGCCGGACGCGAGAGATCGCCGCCGCCGATCGCTTCCGCGAGGACACGGCGGTGCTCCGCCCAAGCCGGGCAGACCTCCACCGTATGCTCCACCGTGTCCTCCGGGCGATCCACACAGTGGTGACACCCGGGCGTTTCCTCCCGCCTTATCCGGAACAGGTACCTCCCGAAGCACCCGTGTCCGGTGAGGACCTGCGTCAGGCGAAAGGTGAGGACGCCGTGGCGCCTCTCCAGCCACTCCTCAAAGAGGGGACTTATCGCCGCAATTGTAGCGTGCCCAGCGCTGGGTTGCGACAATCGCACTCTTCATGCCGCCATGAGATCCTGCCGGAGCTCTGTCCGCCGTGCCGCGATTTCTCGCGGCAACGGAGTTACGCCCCGGCGTCCTGCCTCCTCGCGCCACTCCCAGATGTGCGCGAGGACTTTTGCCTCCAGATCCCATGGCGGTAATCCGGCAAGGAGGTTCGCCGCCTCCCCGGAGACCGTGCGGTATCCCCGGGCTAACCGGATGGCCATGACCCTCTGGGACGCGTTCAACCGACGGACCGGTCGCCGCCTCATGGAACGCGCCCACACCGGAGCTCCGTAAAGGGCCATGGACCGCACGACCCCCGCGTAGAGCCTCCGGCAGGAGGCGTTTGGACCCCCAGATTGGGCAGGAGCCGCCCCAAGGCAGCCCCGGCCCGCTCCAGTCTGGGAGCGAAACGTCGGAAATGCTCCACGAAATTCCACCGGCTGTCGAGGACGAGTCCCAGGTACTTCATCGTCGACTCGACACCGATGAGAACCCCTCCTACCGTTATTTGGGAACCCGATGGTGGCGCGTTCCGAGGACCATGAAAACACATGGCCTCGGACTTGTGCAAGGCCACCTCGAGTCCCAATTGCCGGATCCTCTCTACGATTGTCGCAACCCCGCGTGCCGCTAATTCGGCCGCCGCCTGGTGCGACCTCCCCTGCGCCAGGACCAGCGTGTCGTCAGCGTAGCAAACTACGCTGACGCCACCAGGGAGGTCGGCGCGCAGCACCCAGTCGTACCCGATGTCCCACAGATGCGGTCCCAGAACCGATCCCTGCGGGACACCGCACGACATCTCTCGCCGGTTCCACTCTCCCCGGTGACCAGGGTAGATGACGGCCCTGTCCGTCAGATAGGCCTAGACCACGCGACAGAGGTAGGTCGGCACTCGGTGATACCGGGGTGCCTCCCTGATGCAACTCCAGGGCAGGGTGTTGAAGGCATTGGCGATGTCTAGAGACACCGCCAAGACGACCCCACCCCGGGCCACAGCATCCCCCGTCGTGAGGGCTCGTACGCGCATGATGGCGTCCACCGTAGAGCGCCCCTTGCGGAAACCAAACTGGCTCTCCGCCAAATCCGGCCCCACCCTCACCAGCCGCCCGACAAGGCGGTCTGCAATGACTCTTTCAAAGAGCTTGCCCACTTCGTCGAGCAGCACGATGGGCCGGTAAGCGGACGGCGAGTCCGCAGGGCGCCCCGGTTTCTTAATGAGGACCAGTTTCCCTGTCCTCCATTGAAGCGGGAACTGGCCCCTCTCCAAGCATGCGCTTAGGAGCCCCCTTAGTCGAAGCCCGAGAGCCTCCAAGGCCAGGACCCAGGCTTTTCCAGGTAAGCCGTCGGGTCCTGGGGCGGTATTCTTGGCATTCAGCCTGCGCACCGCCACTCTCAGCTCTACCTCGGTCACCTCAGGAGCATCGTCGTCATCGTCGGCTGCGTGGTCCGCATCCGACACCGCAGGAGGCGGAGCCATGGGCGGGGGAGTATGTTCCCCTCGCGAAGGGAACAGAGCGCTCACCACGTCCTCCACGAGCTGGGGCCGGAGACTCTGCGTCAGCGGGGGAGCCCATGGGCGGAGCTTGTTCCGCACCATTTTATAGGGGCGTCCCCACGGGTCCCTGTTCAGAGTCTCCAGCGACTCCTCACGGGCCAGTCCCTTGGCCCGCAGGATCTCCGCTCGGAGGGCGGTCTTCGCCGCTCTGTACCTCTCGTACAGCTCCGCCTGAATGGCTTCCGTATCCGGAGGGCGGATACGGAGCCTGCGGTGCCTGGTGTACCGGCGTCGCGCAGCAACGCACGCGTCGCGCAGAGACGTCAACTCCGGCGACCACCAGCACACATGGCGCCGGGCGCGTCCGTGCCGGACCCGGGGCATTGCCACGTCGCATACTTCGGACATGGCCTCCCGGAACCACCCCGCCTCGTCATTGATGTCAGCAGGCCTGTCCGGTGGTGACACCCAGGCCTGCACGATCGAGGCTTCCAGGAGGAGCTCCCGGTCCAGCTGCTTCAACGCCCACCGCGGACCACTCGGGGCCTGTCGGACCGGCGCGCTCGAGGTCTGGGCGGAGACGTCAAACCGGATGTACCGGTGATCGGAGTAGGTCTCCACCCCCTCCATGACGCGCCAGTCGAGGACACGCGGCGACAGAGCGGGGCTGGCGAACGAAATGTCCACCACTGACTCACCCCGCATCCGCACACACGTGGGGACAGAACCCCGGTTTAGGACGACCAGGCCCGTCTCCAGAGCCCAGTCCTCCACCATCCTGCCCCGTGTGTCCGTATGCCGGGAACCCCAAGCCACATTCTTGGCATTGAAGTCCCCGAGGACGAGTACAGGGAGGGAACGGAATCCGACGACGACGACTCTCAACTCCGCAAGGGAGTTGTGGAACTCGGCGAGAGTTCGGTTCGGGGAGAAGTATACCCCTACCACGACAATCTCCCCGAACCGTGCTGCCACGCAACCCCGTCCCCTCTTGACCGCCTCGAGGGACGGGGTACCGGCGGCGGCCGATGAAATTAGAGTCACTGAGCCGCTCAGGTCCTCCACCCAGTCATCCCTGAGCGGGACAAAGTACGGCTCAGCGACCACGGCGATGTTAATCGACTACTGCGCCATGCTCTGGAGCAACAGATCCTGAGCGGAGGCGCAGTGGTTGATGTTCGCCTGGAGGAGGCGTAATGGGGCCATTATTGGCCCCCATACCATTCCATATCAGCCCCCTCCCGAACCCCCTGTGAGGGCCCTGCCGCGATGGTTGCGGCGGCGGCGACAGTGGAGGCGGCGGCGGCAGCGGTGGCAGTGGCGGCGGCTGCGGCGGTGACGACGGTGGCGGAGGGCTTGCTGGCCCTGGGTTTGGCGGGTGGAGTGCAAGCCTTGCTCCCAGCCCGGTGATTGGCCGGCTTGCCAGCTGCCGCACACGCGAAGCAGTGCGGCGTGGCTTTGCACGAGCCGGCCTTGTGACCGGGCTGACCACAGCAGAAGCAGTGGCTGCTACGATCCACCTCCGAGGTGCATTTAGCTCCCACGTGGTTGCCTACGTGGCAGCGGAAGCACCTCAGAGGTCTGGGCTCCAGCAGTTTCACCTGCGTGGAAACCCAGCCCACCTTGAGCCTTTGGCCCTCCCCGGTAATTTTCCGGGCCACCACCACGGGGCAGCTCACCGTAACGGTTCGCATCCCCGTGAAGTCAGGACGGATGGTGCCTACCCTAACCTGCTCGGCTGAGCACCCTCCAGTCCTAACAACGGCGGCCATCACCTCTCCCTCCGTCGCTGAGTCGTCCAAACCCAGTATGCGCATATCAGCGCGCTTGGTGGGTCTGGACACTCGGGCCTCGTCCGCATTTAGGGACGCCCTAAGCCTTTCGGCCAGAGCGTCAGCGGTCGGGCCGCTGGCCGCACCGGGGACCTCCAGCATCCGGGCCCCAGTCGCAGTGACCTTTACCCGGACGCCATCTGCGATACCGAGCTCGTCGAGGTTCACCGCCGCCCTCGCCTTGGCAAGCACGTCGCGGTAGGACACGCCCTTCTTTTCCGCTTCCGGCTGTAGTGTGATCACTACAGCTGCGGACTTCGGTGCACGGAGCCTAGCCGCGACGCTTCGCTCCTTGCGCCGCTGCCGCCTCTCCTTTTTTTTGGCCGCCCTTGCTGCCTTACCCGCCTTCCTCTTCTCCCCGGCTACTTGCCATTCGGCGTCAGCCGGAGGGGATTTAGGAGGCGGAGGCGGTCGTTTCGCCGCCGGACACGCTGTATACTTAAAATACGATTAAAAGAACATTTTTCCTTTTTGTAATGATGATTAAATAATTCCTTTTTTATTGGCGTTTTGAGAGTTCAGAAGTAAAATTTCATTATTTTGGCTAACAGACAAGAGAAAAATGTAATCATAATCCCCTTCTAGTTAGTGAAATTAAACGTTTAACCGTAGGATATCAATAATATGTAGAATAAATAGCTCTTTTAACTAGACGTAGGGATATTAAAGGACGTGGGGTACTTTTGCATAATAAAATTATGTAGTTTAGCACACTTTCGAAATAGGGATGACGACAAAAATATTTTTTTGTCCGTCAGGTAAATTATTAAAAAATATTGAATACGTATTTTTTCTATATTTACGTAATCAAAAGATTACGGCGATACATTGAGTTAAAATGTGGTATGACGTCACACCTTGCTAGATTTTATACTTAGTTGTGACGTAACGAACCCCCACTCCCCAACTTTAGTGCATTTTATATAAATCATTTTTTATTAATATGATAAAGCAAAAAATACGTGTTTAATATTTTTTTATTATCTGACTGACGGACAAAATAGAATTTGTTTTTTTTTACTCAGGCATCATCTCTATTGGTAGCAATTAAATTGCATTTTTTATAAATTAGTCTTTCTTTGTGTTAAGCAAGTAGATCAGATAGCTTTTAAGCAGTCTACCTCCTCAATTTGTTTTCAATTTTCTTTAATTCAATTTAGTTTATTGCAACATGTCATAGGCACGTCTATCTATATGTACAGGATCAAATTAAATTACTTAGCAAAACTCCACAGACGTGATGGATATCGATATTTAAACATGATAAAATAAAAAACTGGTTTGATGATTTTTTTGACCGCAGGTAAGTAGCACCTCTAGTTCTGTCTGTGGAGTTTTGCTAGCTCATTTAATTTGACCTTGTATAGTGTATTACTTATTATACGTCCGATTTGATAAACAAACACGGTACGAAAAACACTTTAGTTAGACGTAGTAACATAGTTTTCACACTTTCTTACAGCTTTCTAGTGCTTGGAGCTTTTGCATTTTCAGTTTTCTGGACTACAAAATTCGTCCAAGAAGTTTACGACAACAATAAACACAGTGCAACAACAATTAAACCATTTTTGCATGATTATTTTCCAATTTTGGATAAAAGATATAATATAAGTGTAATATAAACATAACTGGCGAAATGTGGAGGAATACAGACGTGATGTTATGTTATGTTATAAGATCCAAGGAAAAGTTTATAAATCAAATGTAACTGTAGTTGACGAGTAATATAAAAATACTTTTTAGACTTAGAGATAATTTACTACTTTTGCTTACATGGAAAACCAACGTTTTTTTACTTATATGTAACTGTAGCACATTTAATTATGTATATTGTTAATAATTCATGTTTTTTCATTTGTAGTGAAGCTATGTAGTGTTAGCACACTAAATTAGACTTATGTGTATAAATAATTAAAATTAGTAGTTATAGATTTACTTACTTAGATTTAAAAATTAGCTTTGCATTAAAATTACGAATGTTAATTTTTAGCAACATAAAGGTGTTTTATTATTTAGCATATTATTACTTTTTGTCTGATTCGATAAACAAACATAGTTCGAAAGTCTCATGGCCAAAAGTGGAATTCTCAGTACACCACCGTTTTCCATTTTTTAATATTTATTTATCCAAAGTAATAGATAGACACAGATTGAGCACAGCGGCTGATATAGGTACTAAGACGAGAGACTCATAATTGTTTGCACAAAAGTTAAACAAAAATATAAATCCTGTTCCGTGTTCCTGTTGTAAATATAAGCCTAAGCTCTCACGAGGGATTTTCCTCGCGGCGATTTTTTTTCGCGTCCTGTATTTTCAACGCACTGCTTAGCGTCGAGAGTTGAAAATCCAACAATGGATTTTTGCTCTGTTGGATTCTCAATGCTCGGCTCAACACCGAGAGTAGAAAATTTAGTACTTGGTAAAATCCAGCCGCGATATTTTTACGTCCGTGCGGACGCAGGCTTAAACTAAGAAGCCTGTATCTTAAAGTTCCATTTACACGATGCAAGTTTTTTGACAGTAGAATACAATAAAATTGAAGCCAGAAATGACTTGCAGTGTTTAGACGGTGCAACTTTCATTGTTGCTTTAACTCATGGTATGCCACAGGCAATCAAATCGCACCGTGTAAATGAGGCTTAAGAGATAGACAATATACCACACAAGCATAGAAAAATACACGTTACACGTAGATAAAGTAGTCTTTCACATTTTCTTACAGCGTTCTTCTGCTTGGAGCTTTTGCATTTTCAGTTTTCTGGACCACAAAATTCTTACGTGAAGTTTACGACAGCAATAAGCACAATGGAACAACAACAATTACACCATTATTAAATTATTCATTGAAGGATTCAGAGTTTCTTGAATACTTAGAATGACCACAATGGTAGATATTGCTTCTTTATTTGCAATTGCATTTGATGCCCATTTTAATGAAACACTCTTGAAATCCGGGATTACGGCTCTCAAGCTCTATTTCAAGACTGGTTTGTTTATACGGATCTCACAGTACTGCTGTTGTTATCACTACATAATTATGTTTTGTCGTGAGATGTTACCTAAAGGTTTATTTTCATGAATCTTTACTTATGTTAAAAACTATTCGATTGACAATCGATACGTTATGAAACCAATTAGATAACAATCTCCACTCTAACACAGCTCACTAGTAGCTCACTAGTACATTATTCCTACTCAAGTGTTTGAAGCTAAGAGATTACTTAAGTATTGAGGGAGTATAACGTAAAAAATAGACTACAAAAATTGTTTTAGCTATTATTTACTTTCATTCATCATTTTCTCTAAAACCTGGTCAAATTGTCTTAAATTATTAATATTTATTAAATTGTGATGACGCAAAAAAAAATATATCAAAGTCAAATCATTTATTTCAAATAGACACATAAAAGGCACTTTTGAACGTCAATATTTATAAAATAGATTCTAGCCGCACCTTCCAAAAGGTAGTTTCGTATGGAGAAGAATGGGCAAGAAACCTCACCGTTACTCTTTTAAAATGTTTTACAATATGTTGTATAAGAACATTTATTAAAATAATTATATGTGAAGAAGATGCAGAATTAAATTACTATATCACAATAGGTAAATAATTAAAAATGAAGCAATGACAGATAAATTAAATATGTGTTAGATACACGGTGCTCACATATTCACAAACATTGTAAAAGTGTACGATTTTCAAAAATTTTAAACATCACAGAATGTAAAATCAGTGTCATACAAAATAATAAATTATACAATTTAATTAGCAACCAGTTTGATTTTGTCTAGATCTATCACCTACGTGTATTCCATAAAATAATTCTTACCACATCTCTGTAGCTTCATAGACCACTTTCCATTCAATTTCGATCAGTGTCCTTTAATTCTCTTGCTCAATCGCTCGTGGCTGAGGCGCTAAAGAAAATGGGCACTTAATTTAAACCGAAAATCAACGGTTTTTTCTTGCAGATTCTTGATGAGCGCTGCAATGTCTTATATAGTGTATGCTATATACCCCCCCATAAAACTGGTAATCAAAACATATTTAGCTCAGTTTGATGGAACTGGCTCCAACGATCCTGAATCTTACGAGACTGATGCGAATTGGACAGATACATGGACGTCGATTTTTACGTCGTCGAATTTTACTGGAAATGACAGCACAATCGGAATTATGGATATGCTACGATTATAATATTATATGAATACTCAAGATTATACGACATGAAACATTCAACGATCGAAGTTCGAGTTTTTGTATTATTCGGTTTCTAAAGTGCTTTTGACGGTGGTTTCTATTTTGATAGTGCTATTGAATCGATAATAATCTATAATTGAACTTTTAATTTGATTCAGAACGTTAAATTGGAGGGAAACCGTTTCTGACGAAGCTAAAAAAAATAGAAAATGAAAACACTTTAATTCAGACCTTGATCCATTTATATGATGTTATTAAAACACGCTACTAGCTATGTCAGCTAAATAAGGTAGTGTGGTAAGGAGAGGTAAATTTTATTTAACAGCTTTAGTGAATCAATAGTAAATGAACCTCATAAACTGGGTATCAGAAAATTCAATTAGATTACCTAAATGTATAAAATTTTATTGCTAAGTATTGTACTGCTACCTGCCACAATAGAGGTAATGACATGATATTGTGTATCTACTAGTAAGCAAATACTAAGTTCGTATATTTTTATATTACTAAAATATTTGTTTACTATATTTGTACGTTTGTTGGTTGTGATTCTACAAACATACGTACATATTATGTACAGCTACATAGTTGAGTATGGCAACTATTGATCTACTGTAAGATTTAAGTAACTATTATTGTAATGCATTTGGTCAAACTGTGTACTTTATCAATTCATAGAGTTTACTGTCTTGTGTAATAATACTGTTGATTTGTATAAAAAAAAAAAGATTTTTGTAGAATATTTGTAAGTTAGTTTATAAATCATGATGACATTATGCATAGCTGACTCGTAGATTACAAATAAGTAAAAAGTAAGAAATCTTCAGAATTACTTTTGTAAATAAAACTGTAGAATGAAGTTATAATTAATTAATAGCAATTTTAGGTTATCTTTCATGTCTTCGTAATTACGGTCTTTTCCAGGTAGTTTCCTGTCAAGTCTCAATTTATGAACGTTATGCTGGTATCACGGAATTTGAAAAACATCACTGCAACTAACATCTCTAGCTGGACGATGGACAATGAAGACATAGCGTGAATGCAGCTACTTGATGGTACGCGGTCATTGTCGCCCATGGATCTATAATGCCAGAGGCTTCGCAGATTTATGCGTCGCCCTCCCAGATGCTTTCTTGGAAGGCGACGCATCTGCGAAGAGAAAACTAAAATGTCTTATGTGCCTACTTCGGCACCCATACTCACTATCGTCATCATCATTGTAACGCTGTTTGGCGGCAGAAATGGTTTTTAACACCACTTTTCTGGGCGAGCTCAGTCACAAAGAGCTATAGAAGAACCAGTATTTATAGCACTATACAATTTCAAACACACTCCTTTTGAATAAGATTAATTTTTTAAGAACTTTTGCTTTCTAATCTCAGTCTCAGTCTGTCAAAAATACCTGTAATTTACGTACATTTTGACAAGAACTTTGATTGTCGATGTGACGAGATTGCGACTAGATTTTGAACGTATTTAGGGTTCTGTAGTCAACAAGGAACCCTTATAGTTTTGCCATGTCCATCTTTCTGTCCGCGGCTTAGTTCAGACACTCTTAGTGCTAGAAAGCTGTAATTTGACACGGGTATACATATTAATCACTTCGACAAATTGGTAAAACAAAATCTTGAAAAATTTTTTTTTACCGATTGATTTACACGCGGGGATGACTTTTTTTTCTCGTCTATCCCATGGTGTGGGGTGTCGTTAGATAGGCCGTTTAAAAATATTGCGTGTGTGTGAAAACTATTTTTTAATTCAGGGATTCATTTGCGAAAAATTAAGTTTTAAAGTGAAAATTTTTGTTACAGTCAAGGCGCCCCCTCCTGCCAGGTAAATGGTTGTTTTTGGATAAGTGAAAAAATTCACGGCAGTGGTATATACAACGAAGTTTCAAGGAAAACTATCACAGCTAAGTATGTAGGCGTTACAAGTTCTAAGTAATAGTCGGCCAACTTACATTTGCAGTTGGAATGTACGAGAGATACAATGTTAAGTTTGTTCTTAGGATAAATTCATCCCAACTACGGAACCCTTCATTGTGCGTGGCCCGACTGCACTTAAACGGTTTTTAATTCAGGTATTGCCCTTCTGCTCTCCAGCTATACCAGATCTGCGTTATTCGAGAAATTCAATTATAATGCACTATCTAAAATTTCTACAAATAATCAGTCGTCAGAACACTGGACCTCATAGAAAGAAGGTCATTCTTCATTCACCATTTTATTTTTTTATATTCATTACCCATTCTATTAATCGGTAGGTTTCCATCAGCGACTTACAGCCCAAATGTCTTACGTAATCAATCGTCATAACAAAATGTAACAATACATAATGTTTATTTGCTTTGTTCATTATAAAAATTGTAAAAAGACAATGAATGAGATGACGTAAACTTTTTCAATTTTTACAGTTGATTTACTGAGCAGAATTGCAGTGTTCAGGCATCGGAGCCATTGTTCATATTGATATTCGAAGGCGCTCAAATCACCATCAAACACAAGAAGAATGGTGTGTTCATATCTGTAAATATTTTTTTTTTTTTTTTAGAAAATTCGACAGCTTTCTTGGCATCACCTAGTAGTCACAAGTGAGTTTGCTGATCACGCTCATACTTAATGCATTTCTTTTTGCTGAGCGGTTGCTGTTTTACATGGATGTGACGTATTAATTTCCCCCAACTTGTTGTTTTTAGTGTTTATATTTTTTCTTTGCATCATGTTTTACCGCGAATAAACGTATTTTCTTTATTTCTCCATTTCAATTGAACCAAGTACAGGCACTTTTGAATTGTATGAGAGTCGGTCAGTCAGAAAGATGAAGCTAAATGCCCATTACAAAGCCTGGTGGGATCGTAGGTACGATTCCAAGTTCAGGCAAATTCGTTTTGGTCGATTTTTCATCCAAAATTTCTTAATAGCAGCGTGGAGACTGGATTTGTGCCCCGTCAGTGGCAATAGCGAGCCTCCTTTTTCGATGGGATTTCGAAATCGTGAAATATGTATATATGAGCTATGGACTGTCCGAGGCAACTCGTTTGGGGATTATCTGGCCTGATGTTATTTTAATTGCTATAATGATGTTTATTTTCACTGTTTCAGGTTATTACTCTCCGGAGCTACGGCGTATGGTATATATTTAGTTGTGAAAACCGTGAAAGAGTTATTGGGTATAATGGACATTCCGCAGGGAAAAGCGTCTACATAGTCATTTGAAGATTTAGCTTCAGCAATTGGATTTTGAATTTTGGTTCAAATCCAATTAGCTAAATCTTCAACTGACTTCATTATTTTTATTAATATGGGGGTTGGAGTAGTTATGCTGTGGCACAAGTACTCCAACCCGCTTATTAATAAACTCGGAGTAAAGTTAAGCTAAACTTAAACCCCGAAAAATGTAAGGTTAATCCTGGTATAACTTGGTACTGTAATCTGGTGTAACTGGTGTTACTCTGCGTTGATTTATAATTATTATGATATTTTTTTGTTGAAACGGACCCTATTCTCGATGTCGGTGGGCCACTATTTGTAACATTACATCATTTTATAAATTCATTGTGTAAATAATTGAAAAATAAAGATAATTTAATGATAAGACAGTAGATCATTAATTAATGTCATCATTATTCATCTTAATAATGTTTCCTAAGTAACATTTATAGGATAGTCTGCTAGTTTAGTAGTTAGTTGTAAAACTAAACTTAAAAATCATCAAAATTAAAAATGGATGGAATTTTTTTTTTTTTGTAGTCGACGCTTGAGTTTCCTTTTGTTCTGTATGTTCATTTGTATAGTTAGTTCGTTAGTTAGTGGAAAAATATGTTTTTAGTTTTTTTTTATAATTTGTATTTAGTTTGACATTCATCATTTGTAATAGGTATAAGTGTATATATTTCAATAAATATTGATTAAATTTTATCCAATAAGATTGAAATTAATTTTTTTTATTTTTATTTTGAATGTTTATGTTAGTAAGGTAAACTTTCTCTATTACCCTCAACTCCGGACGGTCTTGACGGACTGACGGTATTGTGAAGGAGAAAAGGGGCATATTATGCCCATTTCCCACTTCAAAATACCAACCCCCTTTGGTGTCGATTTTGTAAAAACTGGCAGACGTATGTATGTTTATTTCTTAGTCTTAGAAATTAATTTCATATTTCTTTTTTAATTTGCTAGCTTTGTAAATATGCCTTCATTGATAGTGATGAAAAGTAATTGCTGAATTAAATAGAAGTATTAGGTAGGTCCCGTGCCGGTTGTGTAACCTTTTTAAGTGGCGATGCTTGGGGGAGGCCTATGTCCAGCAGTGGACGTCTTTCGGCTGAAATGGTGATGGTGTTGATGATGAGTTTGGTTCGATGACAGTTCAGTAACTAGCCTTTCACTAGTCGCGTGTAAATACTAATACCTATATTTAAAGACACTCCAGTGAGGACCTAAGTCTTCACGACTTAGGCCTGATTTATACGGTGTGATTTAATTTTCTGATGGATGCATTTAGACGATGCAAGTCATTTGTAGCTTCAATTTTATTGTATCGTGAAAGTTGCATCGTGTAAATGGGGTTCCATTTACTCGATGCAACTTTAATTACTGAACTGTCTAACAGGTCTTGTGTCCAGAGACCATCATAATAACACTAAGCCGAGTTAGATGAGATAGGTTCATAAAACAACACAATTCCAACACATACTGGGCCCAAACAATAAATATCATCATCTTCCTGCCCTTGTCCCATGTTTCTTGGGGTCGGCGCAACACGTTTTCTCTTTCCATTTTCCCCTGTCAAAAGTCACGCTATCATTAACTCCCTTCTCTTTCATATCATTCCTCACACAATCCATCCATCTTTTCTTTGGCCTTCCTCTCCCTCTCCATCCATCAACATTTATATTCATCACTCTTTTAGTCACATGCGTTTCCTCCCTCCTCTTCACATGTCCATACCAAGCCAAACGATTTCCTTTCAACTTTTCTGTCACTGGCGCCACTTTCAAACTTCCCCTTATATACTCATTTTTTACTTTATCCAATTTCGTCACTCCACACATCCATCTCAACATTCTCATCTCCGCTGCATGCAATCTTTTTTCATCCGTCTTCTTCACGGCCCAGCATTCCGACCAAACAATAAATATTGTTTTTAACTTAAACTTACTTTAATTTTTAACTTAAATAAGCCATAATCTTTATAGCTGTGTAGCAATAATAATTATTATTAATAATAATAATAAGACTTGGATAATAATTTCACTGCAGTACAGAGCAATTTATCTTCTCAGAATAATAACTAGAATCTCACCTTGGTTCACACCCGTGAGATTCTGAAAATACCAGGTACTAACCTGAGAAAATTAAATTTAAAAACCAAAATAATAATAATCATAGCTAAGCGCACATTTTAGCCGTGGCGGGCCGCACCGCAATGCAGTAATTGTTTCAGACAGATACAAATTCCGAATTTGAATTATTTGCACTGTATCCACTCTAGTGCAATAAGGCTCACGCACATTTGCGTGAGCCGCGCCGCAACGCAACGCATTGCAAAAATCCTCATATACTAAATAAAGTCAACGAGACGAGATAAATTTCAAGCTTTGGGATTAAAATATTTAACTTATTGCGTATGGTTCAGTTTCCATTGCAACTAAAATTATTTTATGACGTTTATCTGTTGTTTTTTCATTCAAAAGTCAACTTAGATTAGGTACTTGAGTTTAAAGTTGATATTTGTATGTTGCGATTTTATGTATTTATCTCGAATCGGAGGCATGAGTATATATCTGTCACTTTCAAGTGATGCTGGAGGATTTTTGCTATGTGGTGCGATGCGGCGCAGCCTGCCAATATCCGCCCGAGCGCAGAGGCTAAAGTAGCAGCTGAGTCCATGTTTAAAATAATGAAATTTTGATTCTGAGCCTAACAAAACGAGTAAATAAAGTTTAGATGAAAGTTTTTGTGATAGATTCTTCGATTAAAAACATCGAAATATTTATACATTTTGTTCTTGTCTCAATATTGAGCTAAATCTTTAGGCGATGATGAGAATATGATAGATTAAAAAAAATACTCCATGTGTACACCGACTTAACTAATATTTCTATTGAATTCACAAATTATGTTTGCAAGGCATTTTCAAAGCTAGAACACACATAGAACATAACATCACGCCTGTATTCCCCAAAGGGTTAGACAGAGGTGTACCTATAGTACAATCACATTTCGCCAGATATGTTTAAGTTTCATGTAACAGGGGGCGAGCCTATTGCCATCAACTGGGCACAAATCCAGACTCCAGATTGCTACTTAGAAATTCCAGAAAGCGAAACCCAATAACACTTTACCCGACCCAGGAATCGAACCCAGGACCTCATGCTCAGCAGTAGTGGCTTAGACCAACGAGGCAGTTAAAGCAGGCAAAGCTAGAAAGATAATTAAAAAGAAATATGAAATTAATTTGAAAGGTTTGACGTTTTTGAGCTGTTGTACAAAATTTGACGTATTCCACTCAGAGCACTGATTTCAACGGCATTTGACCGAATGGCACTGTGACTGCCCCTAAATTACCCTAGGCTGATAAAATTTTCGTTTTTCCTAATTATGATAGTATTAGTGTTTGGGTCGGTTTCCCCTAATGGGAAAAGGCCGCATCCCGCCTCGTGTGACCCTGTAGAGCTCGTCTCCGGACTGGTCACTCTTCCACCGACTATAAGAAATGAATTCCCAAACGAAATGAAATGCCTTGTCCCATCAATAAGGCAAGGAAAGGATTGATTCGATAGAAATCGTAATTGAGACTTAGGAATTCATATATGTGAAAGTACATTAGATGTGGTTTTTGAAAGTTAATTATTAATAGAGGGATGCTAAGTATATTATTATATAAACTGTGAGTAACCCTTACTTTAGCGTAACGGGTAATTGATCAGTCTTTACTCACACGATACCTTACATCTACACTCGGAGTACTCAGAGCTACACTTCCATAAGTGACGCATGCGGCTTATCAGCGGCATTGTGTCGGCATCATGCTCTTATGGAGACATGGTCATGGCATAGCAGTTCTCTCGAACTGGTAAACGTGACAAAGCGGCTTTCCCTTTTTTTTTTGTGGATGGGAAATCATCAAATGACTTCTCCCGCTCTGGGCGGAGCGGGAGGGCATGTCAGACTTTTACTGACTAAAACCCACCCGTGTTCCTTCTGTTGCCTGTGCCGGGGCCACGGTAACTCTTTCGAACATCCCGCAACCCTAGCTGGCATCGGCCCTGGCGGACCCCATCATAAAGCGGCTTTCCCTGCGGCTACCATGTGACCGTCCTTGTCTTACAACGGTGCGGCTAGTTCCAGCGGCATAGCGTCGGCATCATGTTTCTAATGAGATATGGTCCCTATCAGTCCTTGGACTGGATATGAGATAGATGTGTTCACCCAAACCCCTGGAAGCTCACCCTTTGCACAACAAGCATATCTGCAAAGACACGTGTTCATGTCATAATTCCAGAATAATTAATTAATAGACTTGAAGGTTTATAGACAGCCCCAAAGCGCCCACCCTTCACCACTTCCTAGTGTTTGAGCTGGGGAGAAGAAATGGTGCAACAAACTCCCCAGCAACACGTCTCTGTCTGTAATATTAATATTTAACGCTAAGAAGACAAGGGGGGTATGCAAAGGTGTATATATAATTATATTATATTATTATAAATGTTGTAACGCCATCGTCTCCCCTCTAGCAGGTGGGTGCTAATATCTGCAACTCAGTCCTGATGATGTGAAAGGGGTAAAGGGATCGTTACGCTTACGCTTATAATCATTATTTATAGCTACGTTAATTTGTTTGTTTACAATGTACCCACTTCAGTGAGACTGGGAACCGTCTTACAACGTATGTCTCATTGTACGTGTTCTATTAGACCTAACGCATAGAACATAATAATATGAGGACACTAATACGATTTTAATAGAACACATTTCCTAGGCACTATATAAATGTCTTACTCAATCCTATGACAGAGTACTGCGAAGTCCTACAGCCATTGAGGAAGACAAGTATTGACACCCTTACGGCGACTAGCCCTTTTTACGAAGATAACACAAAACTAGCACAAGCGTACCGTAGACTCAGTCTCTAGCAGAATCCATTGCGATCGTACCTGGTGCACGCTGAAGTGGTATTTCGTCACTTCGCATTTCCTTAAACTTCCCATTTAGAGGATGCGTTGAGGCTGTTAGCGGCATTGCGTCCAAATAGCGTCTCTCGATAAATAGTGTCGATTTAGTAATAGGCCTACCAGTGGCCGGGTGTGGGTTTTAGCGAGAGACGGTCCCTAGCGTTCTTAGAACGACTACCAATCCAGTTTGAAGTACTTGGTGGAGTCTACCCCCCTCCCTGGAAATCTGCGAGACTAGAAATTCACACGACGCATTCTGTGGCGAGACCTTCTTGGAAACAGTATCATCAGTAACGTTTGGTTGATTTATAATGCAATTAAAGATTGGCCTCATAGCCTAGTTCTATTAATCGAATTGCGAGTATTTACGGTTCTGCCTTCCATATGTGGTGCATCAGTTAAAGGTCAACAGTCGTCAAAAGTCAGGAGCGTCAGTACTCAGGGTCAAGTAAAGTGGAAGGCCTCCCCCGTTCCCCTATAACCAACTGCAACTGACTAATATCTGTTAAGGTTCGGATTAGGAGATGGACACATAATACGATAGAAAATAACATTAGTTATAAATTACGATATTAAGTAACAGTAATTACGCCACGCTGCAATAAATGATCATTAGTAGCTCATCAGCGATATCACCTAGCTGTTACCTATAAATTAATAACAATACAAATCAACCTGCACATAATGGAAAAGTGCTTAACTACTATAAGTACACACTATTACTAAAGATTAAAGTTATAAAGTTGACACTTACCAAATATCTCCTTGAAGAGAATTAGGTTTGCTACTTACTTACTGCTCGTATTACCAGTTCCACCTCAGACACAGCTTCTGCTCCCCGCCATCTACTTCCGCATCTCGACGCTCACACACTTCCCTGTTTACTCGTCTGGAATATCACGACTGTACCCTATGGCCGTTCTAAACCCACTAACTCTGCTTACTCGCTTGTAATATCACGACTATCCCGTATCGCTGTTAAAACCCAACTATCCCTGTTTACTAGCCTGTAATATTACGACTGTACCCTAAGCCCGTTCTAGACCAACTATCCCTGCTTACTCGCTTGGAATATCACGACTGTCCCGTATCGCTGTTAAAAACCAACTATCCCTGTTTACTAGCATGTAATATCACGACTTTGTCTATTTACTCGTAAGGACTTTAATAACTTTATCAGCCCAGGATAATTATTATAATAAAAGACTCACCCAGTCGCTCCAACAAACACACACACACACTATATTAAGTACTAAATTATTCTAGTCTCAGCGTTAACCCAACTATATTTAACTTAATAACTATAGGTACTCGCTGTTTGCGACATTCAGACATGGCCTCTTGGTATTCACCAAGTATCCTAACTTAACTAGCCTAGAGACGGACGTCTATCTCCTATAGCGGTCTAAAATCAACTATCCTTTCATTTTGCATGTCATAAAATCCCCATGCTCAGTCAGCGAGTCCCCGCAACGCTTCCGTAGGACAGATTTATGACTGTTTTTGTCACATCGACCTAAACAGTTTTTAGTAATTTCTTAATAGCTTTTAAGAGTCCATTTGGTTTGTCTGAACTTAACGTATCGTTGCCAAATGTGGCCCAAGCTTTGTTATTTGAAATTAGTGATCGGATATTTTACTACTTTCTCAGAATTTGTACGAAATATCGCATCTTAAGTGACGGTCGGTCGTATTGTCCCTAATAGGTAGAATGTTTCCCATAAAATAGAGAATTTATGTGTTTGCAAGTGGGCCGTTCCCATGTGCAGTTTTTTAAAATAAATATAATACCCTGTTAATAAATTGAGATAAGTGGCAGACAGTCACAGCACCTTTAACATTTAACATTTATTTATTTAACATTTCTTAGCAGTTTAAGTTATATTTAAATTACGTATTTGCCGATAGGCTAGATTGTAATGTTAAAACGTATTCACCGACAAAAAAAAAATTGACCGAACGGCACCTAAGCGGTTCTACTAACCGCATTGAAACAAAATTTTTATAATTGCGGTTCATGAAACAGTTTATTGATATTATTTTCAGACTGGTTCCAATGTTTTTTTTTTGTTCTTATTTTTTTCTTGATGAATACCGGAATAGTCTGTGACTATGTGTAGAAATAAGATTCTGTCATCAGTCCAATTTTTAAAGCATATTTTCTGTCAAAATTAGGCTTCTGATGGCCTATTAGGTATACTAGTAGTATGATGTTGGCATGTATGTGGTGTTTCTTCCACCACAGCCTCATAATATAATAGAAGAATTGATTTGATTTGATTGACGCATACCTATCAAATAATTATCAATTTTGAAAGCAATCGTTGAAGTTACTAAAAAGTCCACAATGGCGGAAAATAATAATAATTAATAACATTATGAGTTACATGTCCTATCCACATATCACTTTACACGTAATTACTAAATTTGCTTCTGTGCTACAGTCCCGACTAACTGCATACTGAAATATACTAAAGATTTCGTGTAGCTGCATGTGTGAGTGCGTTCTTCTTCTTTTATTTTTTGTTCAAAAGATTTTTTATTTTTCACTTTTCAGATTATTTTTCAAATAAGAAGTTGAGAGTTGACATTCTGTCTTAACTTTGGTGCCACCATCGAGTACAAAGCCCAAACTGCGGCCAAGAAACTGGGCATCCTAAATAGGGTGAAGCGATACTTTACGCCTGGACAGCTTTTTATTCTCTACAAAGCGCAAGTCCGATCCTGCATGGAGTATTGCAGCCACCTTTGGGATGGCTCAGCCAAATACCAAATTGCCGTGCTTGACTTGGTGGAACGCAGAGCTAAGAGGCTCACTAGCGACGTAAGACTGGTGGATGCCAAGCTTCACAGCTTGGCTCATCGCCGCAAGGTTGCCTGCTTGTCGGTCTTCTATAGATTATACTTCGGTAAGTGTGCTCAAGAACTCATACTGCTGACCCCATTTTACCATCGGACATCTAGACGTACTGCAGGTGACCATCCCTACCTAGTTGCTATTCCACCAATACGCACTAAGCGTTTCTAAATGTCTTTTGTGATGCGCACAGCAAAGGAGTGGAACTTTCTGCCTGCGTGTGTGTTTCCGAACGCATACAACCCCGATCTCTTCAAAGTGAGAGTGAACAGGCTTCTTCTGGGTAAGCTCGCTCCATCGTCTACTTTGTCATGTCTGACCTAGACTAGAGTCAAGAACAAATCTATCTCAAATAAAAAATTGAAAAAAAAATTAACGCAGGTGTCATTCGTGATCGCGGGACGTTCGAAAGAGTTACCGTGGCCCCGGCACAGGCAACAGAAGGAATACGGGTGGGTTTTAGTCAGTAAAAGTCTGACACGCCCTCCCGCTCCGCCCAGAGCGGGAGAAGTCATTTGATGATTTCCCATCCACAAAAAAAAAAGGTGTCATTCGTGAAATAAAAATAATTTTAATAAATTATTCCTCTGAACAGCACTTATCAAAATTTTCTTTCGGTGCGGTTAGTGGAACAGCTTTGGTGCTTTTCGGTCAAATGCTGTTGAAATCAGTGGTCTGAGTGGAATACCTCCAAAACTGAGGTACCTCTAGGTGGGTTTATTAGGGATGGGTGGGGTTTTTGGGGATGGTAGTTTGTAAGGGAAATTACAGTTATAGAAAAAATAAAGTTTTGAATTTGAAGTTATAGAAAAATCCAAAAACTATGCGGACTCAGGGCAAGATTCATATTTCATACGAATATGAACATTATTTTAAGTGAATAATGTTTATAATGCGTATGCGAATGAAATAAGCGTTTCATATTTGTATATTTATTTATTTAACAATTATGGAGGACTAACAGCTACATTAAAACAAGATAGTAGTAGAATAGTAAACAGTGAGTCAATAATAAGTCCTCACGTTTAGAGACGGAAAAAAAATAAGCGAACACATACATATTATAAAAGGAAAACAGTTCAAAAACCAAATACACATCTTTACATAATAGATACGTAGGTACCTCTTTATAGTCTATGTTGTATACAATACAACAGATAGTCGCATAAATAAGGCAACACTAAACACAATGAAATGACGATGATCAGTGAATTATAACTTAGGTTTTTTTTTTTTAATTGTTTTTAAAACATTTATTTTACTATTTACGTAATTTGAAACCTAACAATCTTAAAATAATAATAATATGTACAAGTATATAAAAAAGGAGGGGAAATAATCAGAGGGCATCAAAAAATTCATCCGCATCGCTGCCAGTATAATTGTCGTATCGGCATGAAATTTTGTATGTGTATGTAGTTTGGAAGACAATGCTATGATTTGGTATCTTGGAGCTGATCTGATAATGGAGCCAGGAGGTGGATAGTGGAACTCTTCAGTGACTACTAGTAAACCCATCTAGCTTGGGCTTTTATGATTCGGTTTGACGAGACCAATATATTTGGTTTGGTAACGAGGGTCTGATAATGGAGCCAGGAGGTGTATAGTGGAAAAAAGATTCTCGCTTGACCACTGTCGATAATTGTGTATTCTTGAATATAACGGTCGATAAAAATTGCAATTGGAAAACACACATAGATACAATTCTTGCAAAAATAGATCGTTTTATATACACACATCAACATCATCAGGGATATTTTAATTATTCATGTATTGAAACGAAAATATAAAGAATTTCATCCATATACCAAACAAAATGCGCAGTTTTTTATACCCTAGCAGGAAATTAAACAAAAATCTGTGTGAGTGATTTTAAAAGGGCTTTTATAGCAAAAATAAAAAAGTTAAAATTTTGCTAAAATTAAACTTAATGTTTTTGGTGATTAAAGAAAGCAATACAATTAAATGACCAATTCAGTTTAGTATGCAATAAAAATTAATAATCTGTAAAAGCACCTCGGATGTTTATCACGCATCTGCAACGATTAATCACACTTAAAATGAGGTTATCTATCAATTTCTCATTGTGGGATAAGGTCCCAGGTTCGACGAAGATGCATGAAAAGTCAACCACCTGTCACTAGATTTTCGAGAAAATTTTGTAAAGCCTTTCGTTGCAGCATATCCAACGCATGCTCAGTCGGATTTAAATCTGGTGACCTAACGGGCCAGTCCAGGGTCGCCACATTATGTTGATGTAGCTATTGAGTTACCACTCGAGCCGTATGTGGGCAGACATTATCATGCATAAGCATAAAATCTTGACCCATTTGTAACCGGTGTGGTTGGACTACAGGTGTTAGCACCTCATCACGGTATTTTGCAGCCGTTAAGTTGCCGTGTACTAAACGAGGTCAGTTCTCCCGCCCATACCGTGATTGTTCCACGTTGATATGGATGGACTTCCTGGGAATTTCGCAGGCGGCTCTCACGTCCAGGTGTCCGCCAAATTTGTATTCTTCGTATATCTGGATAGAAGCCGAACCGAGATTCATTTGAAAATAACACCCTAGACCACTGACGATCATTCCAAGCCAAATGTTCGTTTGCCCATTCTAATCTTCGTCCGCGATTGCCTCGTCGCAGTGCTGGAATCCGAAGTGGTCTTCGAGCATAAAGGTTGACTTCGTGCGGTCTCCTCCTGACAGTTTGATCGCTAACAAGGGCCTGGTGTTCTGACTGTAACTTCAAAACCTAGCCGTAAAGTTAGGTTGTCTTCTCACCGTAATTTGTAAAAATCTGTCTTGTCTAGCGGTGGTAACCCGAATATTCCCAGTGTGCCGCTCAGCTACCTCGCCAGTGTCCCGATAACGAGACCACAATCTTGATATGTCGCTTTGACTGGTACCAATGGCATCAACAACATTGCACTGACTCGCGCCCGCTTCCAGCATGCCTGTTGCTATCAACATCTCTTCTCTGGTTAAATGTCGGCGTTCCATGGTATAGAAAAAACCAAGATATATAATACATGTGATATATATAATATATATGATGAGATATATATAGAGATATTAATTAAATTACAATTATAACAAACGTGCAAAAAAATAAAATTTTAGTTTAAAAAGAGTTACCTAAATCTTTAACTCACAGGGAAGAAAATTTATCGTTATAAAGATAATTAAATATTGCCGCCTCCATCATGTATTTTTTTTTAAATTCGAATTTAGAACATAGAAACTAAATATGTCAGGAACAAATTGACGTTTAAATCTTTAAAATACGGCGAGTACTTTTAAAGTTATGCTAAGAAACGTGAAATATCCCTAGACAGTGTTGATGTGTGTATGTCTTGAAAAGAATTGGACAAACAGTAAACTGTGATACTGCAGTGCTTGCTGGCTTACCATGGTTATGTATCATCCGTACTTAGATACGGCATTGTAATATGGGGTAACTCAGTAGATCTTGACAGAGTTTTTAAAGCTCATAAAAAATGTATCCGAGCAATTTGTGGAACTCAGTTTTTAGACAGTTGTAAGCCACTATTTCAAAAACTTAAAATTCTACCTTTTCCATGTTTATATATTTTTGAATTATGTATTTTGGTTAACAGGAACTACAATTTATTTGAAAATAGCACTGATAGGCCAAATAGCAGAACACGGCATAAATATAAACTTCGGCTGCCTCCAATAAAACTAAAATGATTTAAAAAAAAACGTATACTGCATGTCGATTATTATTTACAATCATTTACCAAATAGTTTGCAAGACTTACCGCTGACAATGTTTAAAAAATACTTTTCAAACTATTACTACTTAAAAGATATTATACCATTAGGGATTATTTAGAAGACAAGTCAATAGAATCTGTAATTTGTAAGTTGGATTAATTGACATCACTGATTATGAGTACATTTGCATGCCATGTTATGGCAGGATATGCTGAAACAAATTTACTGTAACACCGCATGTACCATATTCTAGCAAATAAATATATTGATTTGATTGATTCGATTTCAAGGAGAGCGGGGTGAGACCCTTGTCTACCGCGACCACATCTCGATGCATCCCCACGTCGGCTTCTAGAAAATATTCCCTAAGACTACATATGTAGCGGTTGTGGTTTGAGTTTAAAAGCCTCGATCTCCATACTTTCACGGGATATACAATCTCATTACCGATGACCGTGTGTGATGCATTCGATATGCAGTCAGCAGCGACTAATAATAACAGCCTCCATGTCTGGTATTGAATTACACGCCTGCTCAACAACACGCATCCAATCACCTTCAATGTGACTGATGGGCACCGACCAAATGTTTTGCCAAAAAGCAATGGCCTCATTATCCGGTAGACGCACGTCAGTCACACCTTGAGTCGAAATGGGCCACTCCCATGCTCTGTATACCCACCTTTCATCACTCTGGAATATGTGGTTCTGAGTGTACCGATCCACTCTTCACCTGTACCCACGAATACGGTTTGCTCATGCATAAACTTTTTGCTTCAGGAAGTCGATGCGCTCCGTGATACATATTCTCAAGGACTAATATTAGTTCCCGAGAATGCCCGCCTCACAAAGCGCATCACCCTCGGGCGTGTATTGCCCTCCCTGAAGCAAGTAAATGAGCTTCTCGATGAGTACCCTGGCCTTATTAATATGACGCTCAATCCTGCACTGCCCGGCTGGTGCGGTGGGTTTCCGTCAGTGTTTGTAAATTTGACACAAGCTATACGACATGCAGCAACAGCCGTGCAATACAAGATTGAATGCGTATCGCAAAAGTGTGAGCTGCTTTCAATATAAATTGGTAACAGAGCATCCAGGGCACACACCAGTGCTCTGTTTTTTATTCATGGGCAAACGTGGTAGCCGTGGTCTAAGGTCAGGTGATGTGAATCGGTACTCACGGATCGTATCCTCCAGAGCATTCCGTAATTCCACATTATACAGGTTATCTGCAGATATAGATCTGGCGTCCTCCTCCTCATCATGCTGGTTTTCCCGCAGTGGATCCTCCACAGGCGCATGCATGAAATTCTGGGGTGAGGGAGGATTACTAGCAGCGCTACTCTGCATTTCCGGGCGCAGCCGATCAAGTGTAGCGTTATCCTATCTATGATTATGTTGGATGACGTGCACCTGATCCGACAATCCTTGGGCTGAAATGTTGACGGCAGATTCAAGCACCTAAAATAGAGAAAGCATCCGTCCTCGGTATGCTCTAAGCTGTTTTTTATATTTCTATGGCTGTAAGATTAATTCCTGCCTCTGTAGCCCCATAATATGAGCGCATCACATTTTCATTAATCGATTGGTTCCATCGCATGCGCGACATATTGTTATTAAATAAATGTACGAGTAAATTTTGCTTTGTATTTTTCTTTGGTGTGCAATAAAGACTATTTATATTATTATTAAAAAAAAAACTGCTTGTTTTATCTCTGCTGGAAATGGTCATAGAAAATTTATGTTCAGCAAAAACAAAATTATTTATATTTCCCCGTTTTGTTTATTGTGAGCCTACACTCAGGAAATATAAATAATTTTCATATTGAATAGAGTATGTTATGAAAAATCGTGTTTTTATTGGAACTATAAGAATCATACATTAGTTAATGGCGAGACGTCAAAGGGTGCGGGAAATCTAAAGGCCATTGGACTGAAAGTAATGAAATGGCAGCGGCGGGAGCACCAGGACTGTAAGTATTTCTTTGAAATTTTTGTTCTTATTAAAAAGGGGATTATGTTTTTAATTTGCCTTAAAAATAATACTAACCTCATCTCTGTAGCTTTGTAGACCACTTTCCATACAATTTTGCCCAGTGTCCTTTAAATTAATGCTAAATATTTCTTAGAATTCTCCTGCTCAATCGGTGTACCGTGGATGAGACGCTAAAGATAGTAGCATGATGGCAGTTAGGGCGATGAATTTTCTTATGTTTTTTTTCATATTTTTTCAATAGAAATCAAAGTTTGTATTCGTTTCTTTTTGCAGATTCTTATTTACCGGCGCATTATATTACTGTGCGTTTTTAATTTACCCTACCCTGAAAAAACACTGGGATGAATTCAAACTATTACAAGGCGATGAGACTGCCTACAACGATCCAGGATCTTACGCAATGTATGCGAATTGGACAGACACATGGATGTCAAATTTTACTGGTAATGAAAGCACGATATGAAAAACAGATAAACAATAGTCGAAATTAAAGAGGACTAACAACGTACCTGTCGGACTATCCTTCGTTTTTAATTGATTGTAAGCTATATAATAGTGTTATTAATGGACTAAAAATGTTATGGTACCTAGTTGTTTTAACTTAGTATTCCTTTTTTGTTTTTGTATGTAGTTACTAGTTAGTTATTAAGAAATTAGGTATCTCGAAATAGTTATGATTATGGCATGAATAATTTATAATCCATGTTATTGATATTATTTTATCTTCATAAAACAGACATGAGGATACAGTCTTACTTAAATCAGTTGAAATGGAATTGTTATGTCTAACTTCTGCTTATGTTACAGTTTTATGCATACGTTGTATTTATTTAAATTCAGGGTTTATTGTAGATAGGGTGAATTTAATCAATGTTTGTTTAGTGTTATTTCATTAAGTATTTATACAGTGCTTCTAGACCATTTTCTGCGCAGGAATTAAAAACAAATTTCATTCGTTTCATGGGACTGTAAAGTTAAACATTATATACACCTGGAAGTTGAACACGATTAGGGACTAATAAAGTTTAAAATACGTAAAACACGCATTCTTTAGTACTCAGTGTTTCCAGGCCTTTCAGTAATTTTACCTCTAATCTTGCATTACAGTTAACTTCATTGGCGTTGTCATATAGTAACTGCATATAAAATACATATAAATGACAGCTGTCAGCGACGCATTCTGTCATTGGAAGGCGTGTAGATACACAACATAACTACCTAACCTAACTGAGATTGAAATAGAGTTGTGCTCAGAAAAAAATTTAGAAAAATATTTATGTAATATTTATAATGTTGTTGTTTAGATGTGAGTGCAAACGCACAAGAAGGACATACATAATGTATCAGAAAGGTGTGGTCAAATTAAAGAGTGTTGTACAGACCATCAAACTGAACAACTTTCTCTATGGGACCAACATCGTAATTGAGAAAAAATAATTAGCCGTCCCATACATTTGGGCCGAGTAGGTACTGAATTTTGTAGGTATGGGACAGTTTTTAGTTTTTTCGCGATGTCGCTCCAATGGTGGAAAAGTAGTTCAGGAAGTGGCTGGGAGAGTAGTTCAGTTTCATGGTCTGTACCACACCTTTCTGATACACGAAGTATGGTGATCTAATTGGTGATGTCATTTAGAAAGGTCTGGCACGTAGTACTCGCAACCGGCGTACGTGTATGTGTATGAACGTATACGAAGCAAAAGGAGTACGTAAAGATTGTAGCCGGTGGCGTTCTGTAGTTTCTGCCTGGGGTAGGCAGAAACTACAGAACACCACCTGCCTGCATGGGAAGATGGCGTGAGTTTATGTATGTATTTATTATATTTTATGCAATCTTGTACAAAATGTGTAGATTGACTAGGCTTATAAGATACAGTGGTAAAGAAATTAAATAAATGTATACAAAAAAACTTTATTTCGGATAAGCAACATCCATATGGGTCAGTAAACAAAAGAAAAACAAAAATATAACTTATACCTATGTTGGAAAACTTATAATTTATCAAGCGACCACGTTGTTTTTCGAAATGCATCTTCGAACAACATCACTTAACAAAGGAGAATCATACCTCCCCGCTATGGTCTTCAGGATGGAGTTGAAGCTTTCCCGCACTCTGCAGAGCAAAGAGGCAAATTTCTGTCTGACGGTGGCGTTGAAGCCATCGACGTGTGTTTGTGCAAACATACCTGATGCACTGCAGAAGCGGGGCAGCCCCATCAACATCCTGAACCCATTATTATACTGGACCTGGACTGGGCGTTGATAGCCTGTTGAGTATAGTTGGTCCACAGGCTGCACGTGTAATAAACTAGGCAATAAGCTTTAAAAAGCGTTATTTTGACTGCCTTGTTACAGCGTAATAATAGTTATTTATTCTACAAGTGCGGAAAGTAGGTGATTTGCAGGAAGTGGTATTTTTATTCACGAGCGAGTGTACGTATAAATCAACACGAACCGAAAATCATCTTACACACGTGTATCATACAACGTTTTACTATGCATTGTGCGAGGAACCAAGATCAAGCTAACGGGTTAAACTGAGGACAGATAGGCAGACGGCGAAATTATAAGGGTTTCTTGTTTTACTACGGAACCCTAAAAAGTTCTTTCTCTGGTTATATTATGATGCTAATTGTTTCCAACAGTGATTTACAACACAAACACCTTACGTAATTAATATAATAAGAGAATTCATCAATGCAAATTTTTTGGCTTTGTTCTTTATCATAATGATTGAAAAGCCTATTTAAATTCTTCTGATGTCTATTCACTATTAGGTTTCAGAGACAGTGTCAATCGGCGGCGTGGCGCGCCTCCTGCAATAAAATAAAGATAATAACAAAAGATTGAGTTGTTAACAAGAGATTTCATTAAATAGTGTAATCGTGATTTATCTGTGAAAGAAAGAAAATAAGGAAGAAAAATCGACTGTTTTATAGTGGCATTTAAAAAATCGCGATATGCCGTGGATGTACTTATCTCTTAAATTCGTGCTATTTATTTTGTTTTAATTTCTGTGCCTACCTTTTATCATGGGTAATTAAATTCTTTTACAGGATTTTAATCATAGCAACATTTGCGTATGGCACATATCACGGTATAAAGAGCTTGTTTAAACGCTCAGTCGAAGCAGAGTATACAGACCACAGGACATTTGAAGAATTGACCAGTTGGCTTTTGAATGAAACCGCAAGTACTCCAAGTGTTTAAGTAGGTACTTATTTTATAATTATAAAGCTAAAGTAAAGAACCTGTCATCATCATCTAAGGCTTTACAGCCGCGGATGGGCCTTAGGCTGGTCAAGCACATTTCTCCAACGTGACCGATTTCCGGCTTTTCTCTCCAATTTCTCACTCCAACAGTTCTTAAATCTTGGGCTACGCCATCCAACCATTTGAGCTTTGGCCGGCCTTGACTTCTCCGCCCTTCTTCTTCTTCTCCAGTCCGAGTCGAGGCCGGCCCGGTTTACTAACGTTTGGGTGGTCATGTCCATTCTTCGACATGTCCTGCCCATCGAAGACGTCCTATTTTAATGGTCTTAATAACATTAGGCTCGTCGAACATCTCGTAGGGCTCATGGTTGTCCCGCGTTCGCCATTGCTCGTTTTCCAGCATTGCACCGAATATGCGCATGAGGTTTTTTAGTTCGAAAACAAATAGAGTTTTCGTCTTTTTTGCTTAGTACCCAGCATTCTGAGCCACTTGTCAGTATTAGTTTTAATAAGGTCTTGTAGAGGACAAGTTTAATGCTTCTTGAGAGTATCTTTGAACGAAAATACCTTAGTAGGCTGAAATAGTATTTATTGGCTGCCATTATGTTCCTGCTTATTTATTTATTTAAATACCTTAAATAAGTTGCAAAACTTATGCATTGGCCGAGTCCCTGAGACGATTGCGGAACTTTCTTCCGACTGCCACTAAGACTGCGCTTGCACAATCTCTTTTACTTCCCATCCTTGACTACGCTGATGTCAGTTATCTCGATTTCACTGAGCCTCTAGATAAACTTGAGCGATTTCAGAACGTTTGCATAAGATTTATATTTGGTCTGCGCAAATATTATCACATTTCTGAATTTCGTACAAAACTCAAGTGGCTTCCCATGTCAGCAGCATTGAAGGGGTCCGCTAGGACCGATGCCAGCCGGGGTTGCGGGATGTTCGAAAGAGTTACCGTGGCCCCGGCACAGGCAACAGAAGGAACACGGGTGGGTTTTAGTCAGTAAAAGTCTGACACGCCCTCCCCTCCGCTCAGAGCGGGAGAAGTCATTTGATGATTTCCCATCCACAAAAAAAAAGTGGCTTCCCATACGTCTTCGCCGAAATTCTCATATCTTATTTCAGCTCTACAGTATTTTGTTCAATCCTAAAACCCCCTTTTATCTTATAGAACGTTTCTAGTGCCTTCATGACACACATAATAGATATCTAAGGTCGTCGGAAAACTTGAGACTAGAGACATTCCACCAGTTTCTATGATAAATCTTTTACAGTACGGTTATGGAATGCCTTGCCCATGTCGATAAGGCTTGCCCAATCTTTGTCCATTTTTTAAATTATGCTAAAAAACACAATCTCTCTCCTTAAGCGTCATTTTTATGTTCTTTTCACGTATTTTAAGATTATTGTGATATATACAAGTTGTAACATAAAAAAACGCACAACGTCTTAAGGCGTCATTGTACTCATAACTATGAACAACTTTTACGATGAGACCAAACGTGAAATCGTGAAAAAAATCAGATATTCCCTACATTTTGGCGTGTCATGCGAACATAAATGTAGGGAACAGCAGATTTTTTTTTGCGATTTCAGGCTTGGTCCCATAGTAAAACTTGTTCATAATGATGAATACAATGAACCTTAAGAGGTTGTACGTTATTTAGGTTACATCTTATATATATATTTATAAAGATAAGTAAATTTTTCATGTATGTATTTTTTGTACGAGTATATTACATGTAAATGGTATACCACAGACTACCTGCAGTATTGTCTCTTCTTTCTCCCTTAATCCATCAAAAGGTTGTCTTTAAAAGATCGCTCTTAGCGATAAGGCCGCTCATTGTGTCACCCTTTGTAAAATTTCTACTTTATATCTGTAATATCTAAGCTGTACATAATAAAGAGTATTCTATCTATCTATCTAAGGAGCTGGAGCAGGATACCCGAATTCGCTGAAGCAGGCAAAGGTGTTGTCGCCAATGGGGATATTGATCAGCAGCTCGTGCTGGTCTTTGGACACTCTTAAATATTTCTACTCCGCAGTTCCCATCCAGAGCCTGGAAAGAACACTCCACTTCTGGCAGACCCCTACCGATTACATCCAGGTCGTCCGCTTACCCCAATACCTGAATGGATTTATAAAAACATGCTGCCCACTGTCTCTATCTTTGTGTCTCGGATACATTTGTCAAGATAAATATTGAGAAGTAAACAGGAGAGCGCATCGCCCTATCTGAGGCCGTCTTGAGTTCTAAAAGGGTCCGACAGATCCGTTTATACTCTAACTACGCTTTGAGATTGCTTCAGAGTCATTTCGTTCAGAGATATCAACTTTGGCAGAATACCAATCTCGACCATTGCCTGGTACAAGAAAGTAAGGTCTATGTTTTCAAACGCAGCTCTGAATCCAATAAACAGGTTGTGTGTACTCGCTCATAATAAATTCAAGGGTCTTTTCAAGAATTTGCCCCTGAGAGAAAATTTGGTTTATTGTGACCGATTTGGTCGAAAGCATATTGATACTCTCCTATTGAGTGTTCGACATAAGATTTTAAATGGTTGAAGATAATGTTCGCTAAGACCTTATAAGCAGTGTTCAATAGAGAGATTGCGCGGTAGTTTTGGAGGGAGGAAGGAAGGGTCATATATTATGACAGCTGTGCTCCATTCGTCCGGTATGGTCATTCCGTTTCAGATCTGTCTATTTATTAATTAGCTTGTAGAAGTCCCTCGCAAAACGAACCCCAGCATAATTTATAGGTTCATCCTGGATATTGTCTCCGCCTGCTGCCTTATTGTTTTTAAGATTCTATAAGGCTAATTCAGTATCTTCTTGAGTGGGCTCTAGAACAACAGTATTATTACTGACTTAGCAGTCAGTGGATACTGAGCAGCTCTTCAAAGTGTCCACCTCTTAATAACCTCACTCTTATCGTCAAATAACAAACCCTTTTTACCTACATTACTTTCGCTCTTTTTTAATTTCGCTGTAAAACGGTCTCGTCTCTTTTTGCACATAATTAGATACTATTTCCTTTAGGTGCTAATCTTCATGCAACTTTGTCTTTCTCTTATGCAGGAGTTTCTCTTTTCTTCTAGCGTCTTGATAGTCCTCTCTATGTCTGTGAGTGTATTTCTACTGTAGTATTCTATGTGCCTCATTTTTATGATAAGGAGCTTGTTGAAATTCATCGTCGAATCATCTATTACGTTTTGGAAAAGTAGAAAAATCTATCACTACAAAAACTTCGTTCACAGCCGTAGACAGGGCTGCTTTGAGATTGTGCGACGTGTCATTTGGATCGCCATCGTTATTTATATCCCATATCTGAGTTAATTCTCTATAAATAGTGCCCATATACGTATACTTTAGTTTGACCCCCTGTTCCCTCCCTCTTTAGCCCCGATGTGCCATACATCCTCGCCTTAACGGTCTTGGTGTACTTGTATCGCGATTTGCGAGCCCTCATTCTACAGCCTGCAAAGTAGATAATGGTCCAAGTCAATGTTTATACCTCTGTGGCTCCTAACGTCCAGAAGGTAAGAGTAGTGTCGTCTATCTATCAGTGACGCAGCTATAATTATCATTAGAGGGAAGCCGAAGAAAAAATTGTTCAGTTCTCATAAACTCAGCCAAAAAACTGTAGGTTTTTAATCTTATGATGTACTAGCTTCCGCCCGCGACTTCGTCCGCGTAAAATTTCTTGTTCCCCCGACCCACCCCGTCGCATCACATCGCCTGCCCGAGCTGTTACTTCGTTTTCGCTTAGCGCTCGTTCTTCCTTTTTTTGTTTTTGATCGGCTTCTGAGGGTCCTAGCGTAATGTTACATATCCTATAGCTTTCCTCAAGAATTGGACTTTATAATGCTAAAAGAATTTTTCAAATCCGACTGGTAGTGTCAGAGATTAGCGCGTTCAAACAGTCAATAAAAAAGTAAAATGTGTCGGTAATTAATAGACTAGGCCCATTTTTCTTACTTTAAGCATTTTTATACCCGTCGTAATTTCTAAACTGAAGGTCCGAATTGAATAATTTAAAAAGAAATTTATACGTACTTAATCAACCTTCATTATGAAACTATTTATTTGGATAAGCATTAATACCATGTTTATGAAAACACCTTCGCAAGTAATGTATTATTTTATAACAAATTTAACCATTAAAAAAGTTATAGTCAGTCAACCTTAAAAGATAGACATACGCTATCGTGGACTTTTTTTTAGAACTTTTTAAGAGGAACAGTCCCGTCATACATGATTTTTGCGTAACTTTAACCGTTTACGCAGCGCACGCAACGTAAGCTCTCAAAAGGAATAAATTTTCCCCGTTTTTGCAACATATTTCATTGATGCTCCGCTCCTATTGGTCGTAGCGTGATGTTATATAGCCTATAGCCTTCGATAAATGAGCTATCCAACATTAAAATAATTTTTCAATTCGAACCAGTAGTTCCTGAGATTAGCGCGTTCAACCAAACAAACAAACAATCAAACTCTTCCTTTTTATAATATTAGTATAGAAATATAGATTTCTTGTTCCCCTGCCCCACCCCGTCAAATCGCATAGCCTGCCCGCGTTGTTACTTCGTTTTCGCTTAGCGCTCGTGTTTACTTTTTTTCTTTTTGCTCGGCTTCTAAAGGTCCTAGCGTAATGTTACATACTTAAAGCCTTCCTCAAGAATTGGACCATAAAATGCAAAAAGAATTTTACAAATCCGACTGGTAGTGACAGAGATTAGCGCGATCAAACAGTCAATAAAAAATGAAATGTGTCGGTAACTAATAGACTAAGCGCATTTTTCTTTCTTCAAGCATTTTTATACCCGTCGTAATTTCTAAACCAAAGGTCCAAATTGAATAATTCAAAAAGGATTTTACATGTACTTAATCAACCTTGATGATGAAACTATTTATTTGGATAAGGATTAATACCATGTTTATGAAAACACCTTCGCAAGTAATACATTGTTTTATAACAAATTTCATTACCATTAAAAATGTTATCGTAAGGTTGACCCTTAAAAGATACTCATAAATATGCATGTTGACGACCAGCAACCAACCTTTTTATATTCATATTTATGTTTCTTTTTGATATTTATTCTTTTTTTTTTTACTAACGTCACTGTGAAAAAGCGTCTCAGAAAATACAAGTGAAAAAGTGAATGTGTTTCCATTTTTTAAGTACCGAGCCATCCTCATCTTCAACAATGCTATCGCAGATTTTTTTTTAGAACTTTTTAAGAGGAACATTTCCGTCATACATGATTTTTGCATAACTTTAAGAGCGTTGTCACATTTTGCACCTCTCTCGCTCACACAAAACCTAATTTTTAAGAATATTAAATGAAAAAATGCTTTTTTGAAAAATGTAATCAATGGGCGGTCTATAAAATAATATTAATTTAATAGGTAGTTATTCAAAAACACATTTCTATTGTGTTATCTAATAAACTTATGTAATTAAGTGTTATGATCTGTTTTTGAGATGATGTAAATAAATGCCACAATAAAAATGTGTTTTTAATAATTACCTATTAAACTAATATTATTTTGTAGACCGCCCATTGATTACATTTTTCAAAAATGCATCTTTTCATTTAACGTTATTAAAAAATTGGTCCCGTGTGAGCGAGAGAGGTGCAAAATGTGACAACCCTCTTAACCGTTTACGCAGCGCACGCAACGGAAGCTCTCAAAAGGAATAAATTTTCCCCGTTTTTGCAACATATTTCATTGATGCTCCGCTCCTATTGGTCGTAGCGTGATGTTATATAGCCTATAGCCTTCGATAAATGAGCTATCCAACACTAAAAGAATTTTTCAATTCGAATCAGGAGTTCCTGAAATTAGCGCGTTCAACCAAACAAACAAACAAACTCTTCCTCTTTATAATATTAGTATAAACTGGTATTCAACATAATTATGTAATGTAATGTGATACACAGTTACACAAATAGGTGTACCATATTATTTGGCAATAGTAGACATTAAGAAGAGTGGTTGTTCCGAAGGGAAGCCGAAAAGAATCGTGTTGTATGAAGGCTACGCCCCTGCTATCTATAAATACTTGGTCTACTTTATTGCAAGTGAAATCATCCGGACAAAGCCAGGTAATCTTGTGAATACTTTTATATGAAAAACAGGTGCTACGATTACGATGCGATGCGATGTTGCTAGATCAACGAGTGCCATTGTTATCAGACATTTCATGTAGGCTATGTTGTCTTATGGTCAATCAGAACAGATCTTCTTTTCCAACTTCGCATTAAAATCACCAATGATTATCTTTATGTCACCTTTGGTATTTGGAAAACTCATTTTCCATAAAAATACCAACTGTCCTTTTCTTCACTGTCTGCCTCCCGTCTGTTGGAGCGTGAGCATTGGTGATTGATCTGGCATGCCATTGCGACATTGGCGAATCAGAAGTAGTTATAGCACACGGCATGCCAGCTACTTGCATAGATTTGTACCAGCTACAGGCATGTGTATTTTAAACACGTAAAAGGCCCTTTGACACTTCTCTTTCTCGTGACGAGAGACCGATGTAGCAAGTTATTAAAAACAAATCATTTTTATCATAGCAACTTCGGTTTGAGGTTCCGTTTCATTAAATTTTACGCATGGAATTAGTATGTACTATGTTTATTTTACGTCCACCTCTTTTAATTTATGGTTAGTTTTTTGTGGAACCGACTTTTTTAAACTTATTAAATGTTTTTCTTGAGCATGCCGAAATTAAAATACGAAATGACGGAAATGAAAATTAGTGGCACATAATATACTAACTAATCACCAGAAAATGACAAATGAGCCGCCGATCATAATTTGATAAAGCGATGATTGATATTGTAACTATCACCATACAACCCATCATATTGGAAATTTTGTTAATCACCACATTACCAAAAGAACTGGCATCCACATCAATATTCAGCTGAGATTGATTTTGCCATTATAACCATAAAATACTAAACGTTGGTAAATCACCACCACATCACCACCCTTGGTAAAATTAGCAACTGGCAATTTTAGTAATTATGTTGCGAAGATTTGATATTGCCATATAGCCATAACTCCCTAGATTTCATTAATCACCATTTACCAAAGTGACTGGTTATTACTGAAAGTGATGCTTATCTTTGTAATAGTGCTCTCCACCACCACAGTTCCTCTCGGCCGCGTAATGTTTAGAATAGCCATCTGTGAAACTACCATAAATAAAATAAATAAATAAATTAATAATGCTAATTGTTTGCAACAGCAATTTACACCATAAATACCTGTCGTTATTATTATAAAAAGTGAATTTAACAATGCATATCTATCATATATCATACCTTTGTTCATTCTTATAATAACCCTTGTTGAAAAACCTATTTAAATCCTTCTGATGTCCAATCTCATAACAGGTTTAAGAGCCACTGTCATTCGGTTCGGTATTTAAATCACCACGCGCCAGCAGTAATGACATAAAGATAATTTCATAAAAAAGTTCATTAAATATCTGTTAATGAAAAAATAAAGAAAAAAAATCGACGTCTGTATAGTGGGACTTAAAAATCGCGAAATGTGTCTGTAGGTATCTGCCTACTCTTTTGGGGAATAGTGACAGATAATTTGTTTCAGTTCCTGTATATTTTATCATGGATAATTTACTTTACAGAAGTTTTGTGTTCAGTGGAGCTGCGGTGTATGGCATATACAAAGGTATAAAGAAGCTTTTTAAACGCTCAGTTGAAACAGAGTATACAGAAATTAAGACAATTGAAGAATTTACCAGCTGGCTATGGAATCAAACCACAAGTACTCCAAGTGTATAAGTAGGTATTCATTTTATAATTAATACGCTAAAGTAAAGCATCCAGATTATAGGTTTATACAAGTTGACCCTTTCCCTGTAGCCAGTGGGCCACTACCTACTTGTAATACTTAAAATGTTTAGTAGTTTAAATAGTGAAAAAAATATAAATTGTGTAATTAAAGAAAATGTAGGTAGTTATAAAGATAAAAGATAATTATGTAATTTATTAATATTTATCTTAATGATTTTAGAACGTATTGTATTGTTAGTCAATAACTTATAAGTACTGTAAGACTTGAAGGTCATCATAAAGAAATAAAAGATTTTTGTAAAAATGTTTGCTTTATTTCCCCAAGTTTTTTCCAATATTGGATTCTAAATCAGACATATATTGGTACTTGAACATAAACATGTCATGTTCTTTATAAGTCGATTGCCATGGATCCAGAGAATCGAGGAAAAGTCGTGAGGAAAGTTTTGACGACGAAACGGAACGTAAGACCAAAGAAACGATGGATGAACTGTGAATTAATGATGGTATGGCTATAAATAGGGTAACTATTGAGATGATGGCTAATAATATTTGATTAAAGACAGGAGCACACCAAAGAATTAGATTGAATATCTAATAAGACACTGTGGTAAATAAATTAGAAATTATAAAATTTAATAAAATTTATTACTTTATATATTTATTAATTTATAAAATTATAAAATATGAAAAAGCTTTGAAATACCGATTTTTGCCTGGTAATGTAATTAGAATCAAGTTAAAATTTATTAAAACGTCATGTTGGAAAATAATTTGTAAGGAAGATGTGATGACTTTTGATGACAAAAAATGCAGTCACTCTGCTGGATGGGGATGACACTTTACATCATAAAAGTGACAGTAGAGATACCTACTCATTCTGAAGGAGTAGGGCATGTAATCTATAGCTAAAGAGTATAAGCTGAAGAGGTTGTATGTTTGTTTGTTTGAACGCACTAATCTCTGGAACTAACAGTCGATTCGTTTGATAGCCTAATTCTTGAGGAAGGTTGTAGGCTATTTAACATCAGGCTCATAAGGGTCATACCCTTAGGAGCCGAGGAAAAAGGAAAAAGTCAGAAATAACGTTAAGTGAAAACGAAGTAATAGCGCAAGCGGGCGATGGGATGCGACGAAGTCGCGGGCAGAAGCTAGTATTTTATTAAAGAAGGAAGAATATGGTGTTTGGCTCGTAAAGACTTACCTGAACTTCACTTCCCGAATGGTTCCTGGTATGGAGGCTAATTTGAGCGGTTTTCATCCTGTTAATAAGTCCTACACGAATGTACCACAGGCACTGGTTTGGCCAAACTGTTCTTTTGATGTGGACAATGGGGCATGAAATCACATAACAGGATACTTTTAGGATCACAAAGCTCAAAGGTCTCAAGCATCAGTATCCATACGTACCTACCCTTTAAGCCGTAACACAGGTGAAGTTCAAACTCCGCCTAAAGGGCACTCAAAAATCTTGCATTCCTAATTACTAGTTTCGGGAATGGGAAGTCCAGCCCTTCAGATATAGACTTTAGATACAAATGCATAATTATTCCATTAACGATCAGTTATCAAAACTCGGACACTCGTTCAAAAACCAGCGAGATATTTTTAGAGATATAAGCGAATAAATAAATAAATGCATGTAGGACCATGCACAGTGAAGGGTTCCGTAGTTGGGATGAATATTTACACACGCAAAGTATTGTTTTATTGACCGTAAAAATAAGTGTGTATTTTAAGGGGGAAGCGCTAAGGTAGCCCGCGAAATTCAAATTTTCTTACGATTTTTGCAATTTAAGCTGTATGTTGTTGTCTGGGTGTATGTTGATTAAAGTATGATTCGTGACCGTAACAAATAATGTTTTTACAGAATTATAATCTTTAGAATCAGTATACAATTCCTTAAGTTAGTATAATCCTGAAATGTTAAGATTTCATGAAATAGTCATTCAATAGAATTGCTTGTTCTTAGAGAGTTGTATTGATGACTTTAATTATTATAATTCCATAAATACATATTTGTCACGGTCGCGAATCATATTTTAATCAACATACAGACTAATACTGACCTGCAAATTGCAAAAAACGTAAGAAGATTTGAATTTCGCGGGCTTTTTTTTTTTTTTTTTTTTTTTTTGTGGATGGGAAATCATCAAATGACTTCTCCCGCTCTGGGCGGAGCGGGAGGGCGTGTCAGACTTTTACTGACTAAAACCCACCCGTGTTCCTTCTGTTGCCTGTGCCGGGGCCACGGTAACTCTTTCGAACATCCCGCAACCCTAGCTGGCATCGGCCCTAGCGGACCCCGTCAATAGTGCTGACATCTCTTTGAGGCGCGCGTGGAACACGACGCGCCGTCGACTCGGGCCTGGTCCTTACCGGACGGCGAGCTACCCATTGCTCGCCGTCCGCAAGCCCGCGCCTACGGTGGCCGGGAATCGGCTGCCGATTCCCGACGCCCAGGGCGTCTCCTGCGGCGACTAGGGGCGTGAGGGTGCAAAGCTTGCCTCTCCCTCACGCGTCCCGCCTCCTCCTTCACGAGCATTACTGCTTCGCAGAAGGAGGTAATGGCTTCCCATGCACTCTCGCTCCGTACCATGGCCTGGACCAGGGCCGGACGCGAGAGATCGCCGCCGCCGATCGCTTCCGCGAGGACACGGCGGTGCCCCGCCCAAGCCGGGCAGACTTCCACCGTATGCTCCACCGTGTCCTCCGGGCGATCCACACAGTGGTGACACCCGGGCGTTTCCTCCCGCCTTATCCGGAACAGGTACCTCCCGAAGCACCCGTGTCCGGTGAGGACCTGCGTCAGGCGGAAGGTGAGGACGCCGTGGCGCCTCTCCAGCCACTCCTCAAAGAGGGGACTTATCGCCGCAATTGTGGCGTGCCCGAATTTCGCGGGCTACCCTGGCGCTTTCACCTTAAAGTATTTTTTCGAAAGATCTGTAAAAAACAAAGTTATTTCTGCGGTTGTCGAACTATGCACTTATATATCTAAAGAATCATTATAACACATAACATAACACAGCATCACGCATTGTTTCCCCGAAGGGTTAGGCAGAGGTGTACATAGAGTACACCCACATTTCGCCGGATATGTTTAAGCCCCATGTAACAGAGGCTAGCCTATTGCCATCAAAACACCAACAAACAATCACACAAAACAAACAAACAAACATCAACAAATAAACAAACATCCTAATCTTTTTAGTTATGGGATCCAACAATACCCCACACGCTTAAGCGCCGCTCGATCCTCTCTGCCTACCCCACAAAAGAAAGCGTCAAGTTATGACAGTGGTACATTTATGTAGTTTCCATCATTAAATAACCCAAAACTTAAATGTCTAATTCGTAAAACTTAATAGAGAAAGGTGACATCTACTGAAACAATTAGATATATACATATATTCACCAAATTGACACAGAAGACTTTCAGTATGAACCTGACCAACAACAGGAGATACTTATATGAAACTTGAGACCATACTAGATGGTTCTGTATTAATACATATACACCGAAAGGAATTTCGTTCCAATCGGGTGTCCCACGACACCTCCCAAATTTTTTTTCTTAAAATTATTTGTATAATATAACATGGACATACTAACATAATATAGACTTGTGCCAATTACTGTGTGCTTAGTCTGAAATAAATATTTTCAATTTCAATATTAATTTATTATTTCACAATGCATATGCTCGAAAAGAGCGTTTTCAAAGTAGCCAAATTGTGCGGAAAGTCCCACTCTTTTACCTGACTGCCCCAGAAGAAGGGTAAGTTTTTTTTTTACCTGACTGCCCCTGAAGAAGGGTAAGGTTTTTTTACCTGACTGCCCCAGAAGAAGGGTAAGGGTTTTTTACCTGACTGCCCCAGAAGAAGGGTAAGATTTTTTTACCTGACTGCCTCAGAAGAAGGGTAAGGTTTTTTTACCTGACCGCCCCAGAAGAAGGGTAAGGTTTTTTTACCCGACTGCCCCAGAAGAAGGGTAGGGTTTTTTTACCTGACTGCCCCAGAAGAAGGGTAATGTTTTTCGAGATTATGTATGATAAATTATTTTATTTCTGTAAGTAGGTTTATATAAACACTTTTATATGTCAAACATTTTTTTTTTAAAACTAGATGAGGCCGGCGTTTCCTATCTAACTACTCTGAGAAGAAAGACCGTAACAAACTCAGAGGTTACAGTCTCTTTTAAAGTCCAGACATAATCTTGATCAGATCATGTGAAGACCATGTAGATTGGTGTCTGAAATGGTCTATGTATATCTATTACTTTGGCGCGCACTGTAGCTTAAACGGCTCGATGTTTTTTAGCATATATGAGGTATCGTTAGATTCGTCTTAATTGTAGGAGTGACATAGGCTATATAATATTTATTTAATACATCTGGAAATACAAAAAAAGGAGGGTATTTTTTTTTTTAAATAAATTACAACAATATTTGTATCAATTAAAAGCTGTTAACCAGTAAGTTCGAAATATACATATAACTAATGAAACTAAAAAGCTTGAAATAAAGAAAATTATTAAAAAAAGAAAACAAAAAACCTGACTGCAAAAACACATGACTGAAAAGATATAAATAACCATCTATAGAATTGTGGTATCGCAGGCGGGGAAAACCAACAACCTGAAATATGGTGTAACTTTTGTTTACATGATTACTGACAAGTGACAAATGCCATGCCGTGTGTCAGTACAGAGGAATGTTAAGTTAGAGAGATTAAGATTGTGTTCTGTGTGTGTTTTCCGAGATGTTTTTCCACAAGTTTTTCTGTTGCATCATAAAGGTAATGATTTTAGTAAAATTTCGAGTTTTTTTTGCATTAATTTCTGGTAACAGAATAGGTATTATTCTATTAAATATTTTTGAGCTCATGTAGGTAAAATCACAAACTCGATCAGAACGGGGTCTACTGCTAGATCTAACTGATTCATAATTCAGCTGGGTATGCTTACGGAGTACTGCTTGAGAGATGATCAGCTGTCTGACCGTTAGGACCTGGCAGAGAGAGTAAAGTGATGTCGTAGGAAAGTGGATTCAAAACTGCTCTCTGAGCTCTTTCAATCCTCAACATTGTTGTTTTGTTTCACACGACAGAGCCAATTTGCTGACGCTATTTAAAGTGACAGTCAACTACAACACCAAGATATTTAGTAGCCTGGGAACCTTCTAGTTGAGAGCAGCCAAAGTTAGGGTCAGAACTAGGGTTTATACAAGAGTGAACATGAAGGGCAATAAATAGGTGTTACGGGTTTACCTGACTTATTTATGGAAAAACAGATGAATTTACTTTTACTGACATTCAAAGTAAGAAGATTTGTGGCTAACCATCTTATGACAATACTAAGGGCTATTTCGGCACTTTTACTAGTTAGTTTACTTCAATCACGGCCATGTTTAATTATTCATGAACCGTACCATGGCGTTCATGGCGAGAGTCGTATCGTCTGCGTTATTTAGCATTTTGCAGCTAGGGAGAGATAAGCGACACAACACATTCACGTAAATTAGAAAGAGGCTCGGCCCAAGCATGCTGCCCTACGGTACCCCAAAGGTAACCATCTCCTTTCTGCTATGATTACAATTTTTACGTACTGCCCACGACCTGTCCTATAACTTCTGGAGATATCCCGGGCAGTGCTGCGTATATCAACATCTTCCAGCTATGCTTTATGCTCGTAAACGAGTGCTGCTTGTGGTGACTGGTCGTCTTACTGACCATGGTTTTGTAATTTTTATTAGTAATTAACCGTTTATTTATTTTACATTGATGGTCCTAGTTTATCATTTGTGACTTCGAGTAACAGCTATATGTAGCTATATGAAAGCGGGCACGCCCTTTATGCCTGGAGGCTTTTATTTAGATATGAAGTTCTGTTTACGTTTTTAGTTTTTATTTCTGATTGAGTATAGTTTCGATGTTCTCTCTTGGTATATTGGCGTGTGCTAGCTTACATAATTTAATTTAATTGTGTTGCTTTGCGTAATGTACATTATTTCGCATACTATTTGTATAGAATCAAGTTTTTCTAACTGAACAGACAGCTGTGCTGGTGGGGAGTTGGTTTTGCCACTTCTTCTTCCCAGCTAAAGCACTAGGAAGTGGTAAAGGGCGGGCTTCTTAGGGAACTATCTAGTGTAATTTTGACTAGACTGTTTCTCAGCCTAGTTTGAATAATAGACTTTTGATTTTTATTTTGAATGAAGCCTTGAAGGAAGGTGCGTCTACAGATCGCACAGCGGAGACCAAGAGACAACAGCGCTCTTTAATTTCCTCGCGGAGTCAACTGATGTCGCCCAGCAGCGGTACCTAACAGCGAAGCTCATTTTTCTGGGGGACTTCAACGCCATCATAAAGAGTGATTGTTCCCGTACCAGAAAACTGACCATGCCGGATTAGATGCGCGCAAATTTGCTTTAACGCTAGATCTAACCCTGATGGTGAATGTGGCAATGACGGTACTGGATGTTGACGGCCATACACCCAATTCCTTGGATCTTCTGCTGATATCTAATCCGGAAAGTCATTCAGTATCGGTCTCAGCTCCGCTGGGAACGTCTGACCACGTCTGGTAAAATCCATATCGATTTGCTCTCCTCCAGATGAGAGTCCTAGAGGCACGAGGCGAGTATAGCGATACGAATCAACAGAATGGGATGAGATGCGGCACTTTTTTGCGTCTTATCCATGGAGGCAAGCATGCTTCTCCTCGGGTGACCCCTCGTGCTGAGCTGACGTGGTTGCGGACGTGATTCAGCAGGGGATGGAGTGTTTTCTCCAACATCCCGCTCGGTCACAAATCCCGGCATTGGTATAATGCAAATGCACCCACTCTGAGGCCCGAAGATTTTTCAAGATGAAATCAGTTACATAGGCTATATTATCACTAAGGATGGCTTAAAAAAGCGGCTGAAAAAGTAGAGGCAGGGTGGGTTGGGAGCAGTCCTCTCACAAATAGGTTCAGACGGTATGGAAAAACCTATTTCATTTGTTTCGCGTACCTTAAACTCTGCCGAAAAGCGATATGCTCAGATCCAAAAGAAAGCAACCGCCATTATTTGCGGCGTGCGTCGGTTTCATCAATATTTGTATGGTAGATCGGAACCGTTTATTCTTCGAACGGATCACAAGCCCTTACTGGCAATTTTTGGGCCCCATGCCAGAAATGTCAGCAAATAGGTTACAATGGTACGCCTTGTTTTTAAGTAGCTATAACTATGCAATCGAGTATGTTCGCAGCGCTCATAACAACGCGGATTATTTCTCCCGCTCGAGCTTGCCGCGCGCGGTTCACGAATGCGCGTGCACCAAACAGTGTAAGTGTTGTGATTGCGAAGTATCATATGACCGAGCGACTTATGTTTGTTTTGTTGTAGACGGTTGTATGCCCGTGACATTAGATAAATTGCGCGAGGAGACAAGTAGTGACGTAGTTTTAAGGCTAGTAAAAGACTTTATTTTGAATGGTTGGCCATCGAAGATATGTAAACGACATTAGGGTAAAACTGTACTACTTATGTAGGTAGATCACAATTATCCTATGAGAATGGTTGTAATGAGAGGCCACAAAGTGTTTAATCCTTCGAACTTATACAAAATAATTCTTAAAGAATTACATATTTCCCATGTAGGCGTTGTAAAAACTAAGGCCGAAGCGTGATCAAGATTTTGGTTCCCGGGCATTGACCAGGCTATAGAAACAATGATAGGTTCATACGATGTGTGTATAAGTATTCAGTTGCGCCCCTCACAGCAGCGCGAGCCGCCGGCTTACTGGAAATTTCCACCTTGTCCCTTTTACAGAATACACGTAGACTTCCTAGGTCCAACTAAATGTTGCGTTTATTTGGTAACGGCAGATGCACATAACAAATGGGTAGAAGTTGAATGAATACGGCTACTTCCTCAATCGCGGTGATTGAGAAGCTGTGTGATTTTATCGGTAGGTTTGGAGTTCCGAAAACAATAGTAAGTGATAATGGCACAGCTTTTTGTTCGCGGGAATTTGCGGGCAAACGGGATTTCGCATATCACATCACCGGTCTATCACCCACCTAGTAACGGCCAGGCCAAAAGTTTTGCTAAGGTGTTTAAAAGGGAATAAAGTCTTGTATTATGTCGACTCATAGCGCGAAAAAAAAACAGTGACATTGCTAAAATATCCTATGGATTATCCAAATTTAGTTCACTCTGCTACTGGTTTGTCCCCTGCGCAATTGGTGTTTGGGCACAAGTTACGGTCGCGTTTAGATTTGATGAATCCAAAGTCACCAGCACCCTTGTCACCGTCTGTATCTAACGTTGTAAAAAATCAACAGTGTATGCAAACTAAACAACAAGGGAAAAATAAAACAAAACATTTAGAAAAAAATGATGTTGTATTATACAAAAAGTTTGTTAATAAAACAAGTTATACATGGTGTAAGGGCCTCATACTTAAAAGAATAGGAAAAGTTTTGTATTTAGTAAAAGACAGTATACGTAATAGTTCAGAAAGAGATGTTTATGGATACCATAGATATAAGTAATTATTTCTATGATGAATACATAGTTAATTTGTATTCGGTGTTTTTGGACTAGAAGGAGGAATTGGTATGTGTGTGCAAGGCGCGCGCCACCGTGCGCTATCTACTGTAACGAAGAGTCCAACCCACAACAAACCACAAACAAACAAACACACAACAAACACACAAAGCCACGGTAACTCTTTCGAACATCCCGCAACCCTAGCTGGCATCGGCCCTAGCGGACCCCGTCAATAGTGCTGACATCTCTTCAAGGCGCGCGTGGAACACAACACGCCGTCGAATCGGGCCTAGTTCTTTCCGGACAGCGAGCTACCGATTGCTCGCCGTCTGCAAACCCGCGCCTACGGTGGCCGGGAATCGACTGCCAATCCTCGATGCCCAGGGCGTCTCCTGCGGCGACTAGGGGCGTGAGAACGCAAAGATTGCCTCTCCCTCACGCGTTCCGCCTCCTCCTTCGCGAGCATTACTGCCTCACAGAAGGAGCTAATGGCTTCCCATTTACTCTCGCTCCGTACTATGGCCTGGACCAGAGCCGGACGCGAGAGATCGCCGCCGTCGATCGCTTCCACGAGGACATGGTGGAGCTCCGCCCAAGTCGGGCACACCTCCACCGTATTTTTTTTATTTATTTTTTATTTTTTTTTTTTCCGGAACAGATACCTCCCGAAGCACCCGTGTCCGATGAGGACCTGCGCCAGGCGGAAGGTGAGGACTACGTGGCACCTCTCCAGCCACTCCTCAAAGAGGGGACTTATCGCCGCAATTGTGGCGTGCCCAGCGCTGGGATGCGACAATCGCACTCTCCATGCCGCCATGAGATCCTAGGGTAGTTATTTTTGTTTAAGCGCTTCCATATATTGCTTAACACAGCTTTGCCTCTTTTATGGGGTGGGGTCCTCAAACCACTCCTTCACCATCGCAGTTATTTTTGATGTGCAGACACGTACTGGAGGTGAACCACTCTTCCCACTCTCCCTACAATAAGGAGTGAATCACGCACCGTCCAAGAACACCAACGACCGTTGATGTCCTCAGACAGCGCGCCCCTCGCGAAAGTCAGATGTTCTTGACTCCGCCTCGTGTCTCTCTTAGTCTGGTCTCTCACCTTCCAGCATCAGTAACTACCGGCAAAGCCCCCAAGATCATTGAGACACGCACGCTTCACCACGACGACAACGTGGAGACACAATCGGTGGGGCACCCGCGTACCTAACAGAGTGATCATGAATTACAACTATTTCCTGTTGTTCATACACTTTAACCAAACATGTACTAACAAGTTTTCCTTTAAATTATCTAAATTAACAGATGTTGTAGATGATAATAATTATAACGAATATACTATCTCTTCACGTTCCGGGTTGTACTTCTAATCCCAATATAATACACGGTCACGTGAGCGAAGCCGCAGGTGCAGCTAGTTAATACAATTAGAGAATGCAACAATGCATTTTTTTGCTTTGTTCTTTATCATGATGACTCTGTTTGGAATGTCTGTTTCAATGCATCGGATGTATATTCTTATATTCCGTTTAAAACAGACAGTGATAAACGGCGGCACGACGCGCCCGCAATAATAAAATATAGATATTATTATGTTGTCAACAAGCGATTTCATAAAATAGTGTTCAATTCTTCATTATGTGTGATTTGACGTGATTGATCTGTGAATGAAAGAAAATAAGGAATAAATTCAACTGATTGATTTTATAGTGGGATTTAAAAAATCGCAAAATGCCCTGGTCGTAGGTATCTATCTGCCTACTCTTTAGGCGAATATTAGTGACAGATATTTTATTTCAATGTATGTACCTTCATTTCATCATGGACAATTATTTTTCAGAATTTTATTGTTGGGAGGCCTGTTGTATTGCGTATATTGGAGTGTAAATTATGTAGTCATTGGGGGTTTAAAGAAACTTTTTAGACTTTCACGCTCAGTCGAAACAGAGTATACAGAACATGTGACATTTGATGAATTGAGCAGTTGGATTTTGAATGAAACCTCAACAAGTGCTCCAAGTGTTTAAGTAGGTACTTATTTATTAATAAAAAAGCACCTAGGTAATAGGTTAATAAAAATGGGCCATGTTCCCAAAGCTAGTGGGCCGCTACTCGTGATAAATATTTAAAATATTTAGTAGTAATTTTTAAATACACATAACCATTTTTGCAATTTTTGTGCCTTTCTTGAGATTTTGTTAAATACAAATTTCCCACCGGTTATTTATGAACATAGCTCATTTTTAGTTATTTTGTAACTTGTATGTAATTCAACAACGGTATCTTACATGTCCCTTAATCATAAGTTCTCTGCTAGTGCTGTGCACTTCTGCAAGTGACGAATTCACAATATCTAAAACTGTATGTAAATATTGTTTGTGTATGTTTTAGTGACTAAGTCGTTGAAGTGCCATATCGATAAATAAATAAACATAAACTCACACCTTCTTCCCATGGGATTAGGCAGAAACTACAGAACGAGGTGGCGTTCTGTGCTACGATCATTACACACTCCTTCCTGCTTCGTTAACGTTCATACATCTGGTCACACATGCACGCTGGTTGTGGTTTTAACTTTTTAATATAAGTTAATAAATATATATATTGTGTAAATAATAACATCATAATGACGTAGAAAAAGATAAAATTAAATATATTATTTAATAATATTAGGTAATTTTAATGATTTTAGGTAACATTATTAGTAGGTAGTAATGTACAACCTGAATGATCATGATTAAATGAATGATTTTCCAAAAATATTTATGCTTTATTTACCCGAGTTCGTCCCATTATTGAGACCAATTTCTGTTAGTATGCATCTTTCTGTGAATTCCAAATGACCTCCAATATAACGAACACAGGCAGTAATATTCATAATCGATTGTCATGGTATCATGTGATGCGGAGGAAAGAGGAAGAAGTCGTGGGGAAAGTTTTGAGTATAAAGAACGATGGGCAACCTACTATGGACCCCGTCCCCACTGTTTTTTTTTTGATCCAACAGACTTCTTTTTGTCTCATATTTTTCGTAAAGGACTACAAAATAACAAAGCGTTTGTTTTAAGTCTTAAATATATGGGGTTTCCTGAAAAAAACATTCTTCAGTTTCATTTATCTAACGAAAATATAGATGTTTGTTTTCTATTTTTCGTCACAATAAAAGAGATAAGAATGATAATTATTACTGATTTATATAATATGGAACATAAAACAACATAAAATCACGCCTATATTTCACGAAGGAGTAGGCAGAACTGTTTGTGTGGAACATCTACATTTCGCAATTTATGTTATATTTCGCCAAACAGAAGACGTGGATTTGAAGGAATGTAATCTATTATTCTATTAATTTTACTTACGTAACATCAAACTTGTATTCCTCGGAAGGAGGGGTAGGCAGAAGCACACCTGTGTAGCTACATAGGTAGGTACTGAATACTAATTTTCGTCAAAATAAAAGAGATGAAATACAAATATAGTTAACTAATATACTCGTAATATTAAACTTAAAACATTACAGATCATTATGCCTGTAATCCTCCTAGGGATAGGCAGAGATGTTTAAGACACCCGAACTTTTCGCAAGTTAGGTATTTAATTATTCCCCTGCATAAACGTATAATACATAACATCACACCAGTATTCCCCAGAGAGGTAGACAGAGGTAGGTAACCCTCTTTATGTATAGGTAGCTACCTACTCCATTGTATTTTTCGTCAAAGTGAAAGAAATCAAACACAATGATTGCTAACTAATATACCATTAAACGTGAAACATAACATATCGTCACACCTCTAATCCTCTTCTAAGAGATGGGTAGAGATTTATAAGACACCCAGACTTTTCACAAGTTATGTACCTATCTAATGATTCCCCACATAGACGTAGAATACATAACATCATACCAGTATTCCCTGGGGGGTAGACAATGAAACACTTCTAAGCTATATAATTATAGTTTTTTTTGCTTGTATTTTCCCCACAATGAAGAATATCAATGATATCCAAAAAGTGTCAACTTATATGTATCAGTAATATTAAGCTTAAATCATAACGCCTGCCTAGGAACCTAGGAACAGCTCTATTCTATAGGAGAACAAACAACAAACTTATTCTACTACTCCACTATTGACTAGATACGTGAAACTTACAACACACATAATCGCACACATGTATCTATGTATTAGTATTATTTATCACAAGCTTTATATTAGCTTGCTTCGTTCGTATGTGTTTCCGGTTACTCCCATTGTCATCCATTTTTCAAGCACTTCCTGGCGTTCTATTGAGCTGAAACGTGGGATACTTATATTACTTCGGTGACAACGCAAAAATATTATACCATGGAGCTGGTCTGATGATGGAGCATGAAGGTGGCCTATAGGCACTCAACAAAACTAGATAACACCATCGTGTTTGGGCTCATTAGATATGTATTGACAAGTGCTATTACATTAGGTGATGTCCAGGGTTTGATGATGGAGCTGGAAGGTGGCCATAGGAACTTATCAAACAAGCATGATAGCACCATTGTGTTTGGACTGTTTGGCTTTGTCTTGACAAGTGCTATTCACTAGGAGGTGTCCAGTGTCTAATGATGGAGCCGGAAGGTGATCACGGGTACTCTTCAAGTAAACCAGACAACCCCGTCGTGTGTTTCATCAGATTTGTTTTGACAAATACTATAGCCCGAGGTAGTATCCAGGGTCTAATGATGGAGCCGGAAGGTGGCCATAGGAACTCATTAACAAAACAAGATAGCATTATCGTGTTTGGACTCGTTAGCTTGATCTTGACAAGTACAATAGCCCGAGGTAGTATCCAGAGTCTGATGATGGAGCCGGAAAGTATAGGAACTCCTCAACCAACCAAGATAGCACCATCGTGTTTGGACGTATTGAATATGTATTGACAAGTGTTATTACACTATGTGGTGTCCAGGGTCTGAAGATGGAGCCGGAGGGTGGTCACGGGCACACCACAACTAAACAAGATAGCCCTGTTGTGTTTCGGCTATTTTGATTTATCTTGACAAGTACCTACCTTACAAGTGAAGGTGACAGTAGTGAAGGTTCTTTGTTTACGTAAGTTTTATTTAGAACTTTTTAGATTATTACAAGCTTGTTTATAAAAATATTTTTACCCATATTTTATTTCTTTTTCGAGTTACCAATCCCAAGGGTTATTTTTTAATTGTGCATAAAGTCTTAATAAATAAATATATGATTCATCTATCCCAGTCACTGTGTCTTGCAACTGTTCTCCTGTTATTTTTGTACCTATACTTTTTGTTACATAGCAATTATAATATATCTGGCAAAATGGCCCCTTTGGCAACCTTTTACTGTGCATCTCTGCCTACACTTGCTAGGAATACAGGCGTTACGTTATGTCATGTTAAACAATGAAGTATACTCAAAAACTAAAGAAGAAGACGAAGAAGTATACTCGATTTTCAGTTTTTTTTTTTATTGTTCATACTAAACTAATTTCTATTACAAAATATCATCACATTTCATTGTTTTCCCTTAAAACCCCATACTTTTGATGGTTGTCGCCGTAGTAAAAAATTATCAGGAAACCAAGACCTTTTAAATGAGATATGTCTCAAGTGTGTTGACTAAGTTTATAAATCGGTTTGTAGGTGCGCAATATCTACCTAGACCTACGAGGGGGTATACAAGCGTGAATATGTTATGTCATAGTAAATAAAATACAATATGAAGTAGCAAAAGTAAAAATCAAAGTTATTTTGTACTATAGTGGAACCTTTCTATTACAAAATATCATCACATTTCGTTGTTTTCCCTTAAAACCACGGCGACAACCATCAAAAGTATGGACTTTTGATGGTTGTCGCCGTAATAAAAAATAATCAGGAAACCAAGACCTTCTAAAAGAGATATGTCTCAAGTGTGTTGACTAAGTTTAGAAATCGGATTGTAGGTGCACAATCTCTACCTATACCTACGGGGGTTATACAAGCGTGAATATGTTATGTCCTGAAAAATAAAATACAATATGTAGTACCTAAAGTAAAAATCAATACGATTTCCTTCTTTTCTCGAAAAACCCCATACTTTTGTCGGTTATTGCGATAGTAAGGAATGATCAGTAAGTCAAGAGTCAAATGAGATATGTCTCAAGTCTGTTGACTAAGTTTCAATTTTGGGGACGCCAGCGCCCATCGTCCTTTGGATAAGAGTAGAGGAAAAGCAAAGAAATTAAATATGAACTGCGTGAAAGATGAAAATATGGCTAGAAAGGGGTATGACTACACAGGCAGAGGAGGAATAACAGCAGGAGTGCACAAAATGTGTAGATTGAATAGATATTAAGATACTGTGGTAAATAAATTAAATAGAAAGGAGAATGGGCAATGAACTATGGGTTTATGCCCTAAAGCCCAATAGCCATAAGATATATATCAATGGAAAGAGCTTTTCAAGGGGAACCTTTCCCACACACGACGACGACGATGCCGACAACGACGACGGCGAACACGATTTTTGCCGATTGTTAGGCAGTTTTGAGTTAATGACCTAAATCGGTATAACTACCTGAGCACCAAAGTTAAGGATTTTTTTTGGCCCAATAGCCATAAGATATTCATTCTGTCAAGGAAGTACCGGGAATCGATAATTTAAAAAGCCCGCTTAAAGGAATTGTCGACATTCTTTTTGTCGCTAAGTCGGCACAACTGTCCTTTATCGCATTGGGTGTGAACCTGTCAAGATAGTGTAAGATTGTATAAATAAATAAAATGTTTATACTTACGCAGAGTATGAGCGTCACTTGTCATTGGGTTTCTTTATAGTGCGACATTTTGTCAGTTCATCTCAAGCATGTTTTGCGATTTTTACAATGAATAAAAATATCTAACATAAAATCTGTCTTCAATTTTGCATTGCAAATGGAATTTCTTGTGTCGAAGCGCTGAAAATGCTACATAAGGGTGAATAGAATTGATCAAAAACACGTGCGTATTCAGTGAGTGACACAGTGCTTTTAAAAGCGGTCGACATTGGGGTGGAAGACTTCCCTCGCTCTGGTCGGCCATTGACGTCTTCAACTGAACTTAACAAAGCTAAAATAAAGGAAATGGTGACTGAAAATTCATCGTTAAGTCTGCGACAGATAACTGCTGAAATTTTTGTGTCACAAGAATTAATTCGTATTATGTTAAACGATAGTTTGGGCATGAAATGCGTTGCCGCTCGACTAGTGACGAAAAACCTGAATTTTCTGTATAAACTCAATCGCGTAAAGGTCGCTGAAGACATGATAGAACAAGTCAATTCCGACCCTATATTCATAAAACGCATTATAACTGGTGATGAGACATGGATTTTCGAGTTTGACATGCAAACCAGTCAACAAGCTTCGGAACGGCGCCTTCATTTCGAAACCGAAAAAGCGAGAATTCGCGGCGAGTACTGAAGTCGATTCCAAAAAATGCGCTTAAAAATGTTTTGATGATTGGACTATCCATTGGCGTAAGTGTATTATTTCGGAAGGGGCCTACTTTGAAGGCGATACAATAAATTTGGATGAATTATACATATTTGAGGTTTCATTGCCAATTCCCAGTACTTTCTTGACATGGTAGTACACTAATGGAAAGAGCATTTCGAGGAGAACCTTTGCTACTGACACGGCTTTTGCCAATTGTTAGTCATTTCGGAGTTAATGACCTAAATCGGTGACAACTTAAGCACCGTAGTTAAGGAATTCTTGGCGCCCAATAGCCATTAGATATACGCCAATGAAAAGAGATTTTCAAGGAGAACCTTTGCAACATGACTTTTGCCAATTGTCAGTCAGTTTGGAGTTAATGACCTAAAATTGGTGACAACTTGTGCACCGTAGTTTGTCTCATCACGTTAGAGCATGAACTTACTACAGTTGTTTTAATAGATAGCACCCAAAATGGATCCGCAAGTATAATAGAGCATTATTGCTCGTGTGTGACCGAAAGGCGTACAATATGAAGTTGCACTCACATTACTTCAATGATATGGTATCTGAGATATGGAAGACGTTAACCTTTTAATGCTTCCGGTTTTTTTCTTAATACTGTCATCGTTAATGATAATCCGTAATGATAATAAATTATAAGTAAAATACTTTTAAAAACAAGCTTGTAGTTAATATAAAGCTAGTTTTAAAAATATTTTTTCTTATGTATATTTTATTTTGTACTTCTTAACATTATATTTTTTTAAATAAATATAAAGTATCCTATCTCCTTCATTTGTATGTAAGTTACTTGTCAAGACAAATAAACAACGGGGTGATCTTGTAAAGTTGGGGAGTTCCTATGGCTACCTTCCGGCTCCATTATCAGACCCTGAACACCATATTGTGTAATAGCAGTTGTCAATACATACATATCCAATGAGCCCTAAGACGATGGTGCTAACTTGTTTGGTTCAAACGTGGAAAATCTTCAAGGACTATTTCCACCGAAAGGCACGGATGAATAGCTTTGGGTGGAAACAGTCCAGACCTTGAGGATTTTTCTATGTACTCGTATTTTTACCTCTGTAGCTGAAATGTAGTTGTACAATACATGTCTGCTTAACCTTTAGGGAATTCAGGTGAAATGTTATATGTGTTAATATAATATTGATGATGTTTACAAGTTACTGTTTATTAATTAGTTAACTTATGACCAGAACGAAGTGTTGATGTTAACGTCACATTTAGGACGATTAAACTCCGAACAAACTAATAATTCAGACCCGTCGTAACAGTAACAAACGTTCGTCTACTCGTTTAGAATAACATTTATTTCTATTTCAATCTTTTCAACCTACCTCTACTAATCTTTTCAGTTAAATATATTTTAACGGTATTAGGAGTTTTGGCAGGTTAAATATTATCTCTGACCAACTCTTGAACATTGTTCCTAAAATAGCATATGAGTAAAGGGGGCCATGTTTTAAAATGGACGCTAATAGGCTTAAAGTTGACGAACTAGGTAGGTACCAGAATTTCAATTATTCTTAATTACTCACATTTAGAGCTCTATAGCTACTTACCTACTAACAATCAAGAGAAGTCTTCATAATAACAACTATTCCCCTTGAAGAGATCTTTCTACTGGTATGTATATCTTAACGCTATTAGGGGTTGCGGCAGGCTTAACGTGCTGTCCGGCCGACCGACTTTTAAAAACATTGTTCCTAAAACGGCATCTAAGACGCCATTTTTTTAAATGTCCCTATTTAAAAGATGATTGATGATGATTTAGAGGCTTAAAAGATGATGTTTGCAAGGTTTGATTAATAAAACTTAATCAGTTGACGAAATACCTAAACTTCAATATTATCATACTTAATTATTCACATTTAGAGCTCTGTAGCTCCTTTCGCTTCCCCCTTAACATAAACTGTCCTGTCCCCAGTAACTGAGTTGTGGAGGTTAGATAAGAAGTCGCTCCATGTAAAATGCTGGTATTCAACTGCAACTGTTAAGGCTGGTATCCGACCCCAACAAATTTGGGAAAAGGCTAGGCAGAGGATGATCCCACAGATTTTTGCCCAGCTGGATTGTCATCATCAAGGTCATGCAAGTTAATGGGGGAAATTCCATAAACGTCCATGAAGGATAACTTGGACAACATGATTGGCCAGAGGGCAGAGAAGTCTCTCTGCTCCCTTCTCTAGCCAATCATTTTGTCATGAATGAGTCTGAGTCGTCGCGCCAGCGCTTCCTAGGCCTGCCTCAATGACAGCGCCCGTCTTCAGGCACCAACTGCGTGATCCTGGCCCATCTATCCTGATGCATTCAGTAATAGAATTTAACAATACATGTTTATTTGCTTTGTTCATTATATTACCCCTTGTTGGAAAGCCTATTCAATTTATTCCATGAGTTGTCTCTTACTTAGGTACGAGCCACTGTTCTTTGACAGCGTTCATATCGCCATCAGCAGCAATAAACAAAAGGATCAAGGATCATAATCAAAGAAAGTTAAACTTTTTAGTAGTGGGATTTAAAAAATCGTGAGATGTACCTCTGGGGGTAGGTAACAAATACATCTTCCTACTCAATCGCAGAATAGTGACGTGATAAATATATTTTTATTTTCTATAAATATAATGTTGAATAATTTATTTTTCAGAGTTTTAGCCTTCCTAGGTGCAGGTTATGGCATATACCATTATTTAGCAAATGTAAAGGGCGTGGAAATGAAATTTTTAAACATACTATAATATGATTTGTATATTTATTGTATTGTTCGCGGAGGTGAGGCTGGACGCGTTCATTGCCATTCAGAGAAGCAGAATTGCATCATCCATGTCCAGGGTTGGTACGTGTAGAACCAGTATAGTTAATAAACTTGATCATAGGATGTATGTATGATCTAGTCCTACAAGCAGTGGTTGGAAATAATTACGTTAACGTGAAGAAAAGCTTATGTATATTGCAGCATAACTCTGCATGTCAAAACTTTTTGGTTCTTTATAATCAACCTTTTTTTCGTTTGTATTTGAGCCTGGTCGATTTTTATCTTTTTATTTCGTGATTCGAATTATTTTTCTTCTGACAGATGGGTCCCCGTTTTTTTCTTAGTTGCAAAAGTTGAATGAATTGATACGGACCCAGTTTGTGGAAAATTAACGAGTTTTTTTCAAGTGAACCACACTATCCCTGCCGTCCTATTAATACCTTATGGCAAAACTATATTGAGAATGGTATATTAAGTACGAGTCTAACCACTCATCTTTATTTTTTCTGGATTGAACAGCTTTGAACAGGCCGCCTTTCGGCCTCCAGGTTTTGGCCTAAAATTACGCTGGACGTCCTTGGCCAACGTCGAGAGTTGGACCGCATTTTGACCGCTGAAGGTCTCGCAAACAACGCCAGTTCCTGAATAAAAAACTGCGACAACCTACAGTCTACGTCACCTCGCCGGACGCAATTACTTATGCCACGGGTTTTTTTATGATATTTTACGTTCTAATTTAATAGTGTAGATAGTAATCCTCTGCAGATTTTTTTAATTCATTAACTACTTAATTTTATTTTCAAATATGTAAAATGCGAGATACCTTGGTTCTCTAATTTTTTTTATAACGATATGTTTTGGTAGCGTTACTTATTAGTGATTGCAATCGACTAGTTAGTACGTTTTATTTCTCGTTCGTTATTCGCGTACCTATCGGACCAAAGTTCTCTATTTTATTCCCTTCACACAAGTCAACCTGCAACTTTTTGATACAATAATATTCATTTTTTTACCTTTTAATGTTATTTTCTATTTTTATTTTAAAAAACATTTTATTTTACAAAATTAAACGTGTCATAGCAGAAAAGTGAATCTTCCGTCTTTTTATTGTTTTTTTCGCTACAATATGTAGGCATGTGTGTATGTATGTGTATTGTGCCATTTTACTGTTTCACTTATTATTTTAAATTGAGTGATTTTTTTCTGGATCATGTGGTCTGCAATAAAGATTTTAAGTAATTTATTTTTTAGTAGACAGCCTGGTAAGATAGTAAGTAGTGATAAAACTTTAAAATATTGAAGAAATCAAACTTAATATCGAATTGAGTTTTCTTACAAATAAACTCTCTAACCTTATCGACCCGACCCTGTTTCGCATGGTTTTAAGACTTTTAAAAACATATATGTAGATTTATTTATTACTAGCTGTGCCCCGCGACTTCGTTCGCGTGGATATCGTAAGATACACAATATACTAAAATAACAGCCACATTTTAATAAAACTACCTCGTCTCCCGACCCGTCGCGTTGCATCGCCCGCCCGTTCTATTACTTCGTTTTAGCTTAGTGTTCTTTCTGACTTTTTCTTTTTGCTCGACTCCTAAGGGTCTAGCGTGATGTTAAATAGCCTATAAATTTCCTCGAGAATTGGGCTACCAAATGCAAAAAGAATTTGTCCAATCCGACTTTTTGTTCATAATTTCATGGGTTTTAATTTTTTACGTGGAATCCTAATTATCATTCTAAAATAAAAGGAGCCAAATTACCCACCGTAACATCAGCTATCTGCCAGTGAAAGTGCCGTCAAAATCGGTCCAGCCGTTTCGGAGACTAGCCGAAACAAATAGACAGACAGACAAAAATTTTAAAAATTGCTTTTTTGTTATAAGTACCGTATATACTTTCTTATGCTTTTAGTAAAAAGTTGTTATTTTGACATTACAAAACTTCAATTCACTCAAACACTCACTCACTCATTCGCTTCTTCACTTCAATTTTATTTTTTCTTAGTTACAAAGCATACTACTTACTTTTTTCTTAGTGCATCTTCAGTGTAGACAATCTCCTTTTGCAGTTTTGGCACTTATGATATTTGTATAGATGTATAGACAAGCTGTGCAGTCGATGGGATTATCCATCAGCAAAAATGACGAACTTCCATATAAAATTTCATCCTCTATATAACCCCTTTAGGGAATGAATTTTCAGAAATCCTTTCTTAGTGCTCGCTATTGTTAGGCATGAACTTTCGTGCAACATGCTTCTACAGTTCGTTTTGTAATCCCAGATGCTAATTTGATATTTCAAATGATCCATGTATCATTTTTTCATTTCATAGTTTGACATTTGCACCTGTCAAATTATTATCTTTTTTTTTGTTTTTTTTTTGGATGGGAAATCATCAAATGACTTCTCCCGCTCTGGGCGGAGTGTAGGGGGAGGGGGGGTGACGGTAACTCTTTCGATTCGAATATCCCGCAACCCTAGCTGGTCAAATTACTATCTGGGAATACAAAAACGAACTTAAGACCTTGCGGTTGAGGCTGTGCGTCGTCTGTCAGTGATTGATTAAATGAATTTAAGATTATAATTAAGTAGATTAAGTTTAAAACATGTATTAGAGTTAAGCCTTTCGGAATAATTGTTCTAAATGATAATGAAAACCTTATTATCAAACTCCATTGTGTGGTTTAAAAGATCTAAGCGGTCACAGACAGACTCGAAAAGCGACTTTGATTTTGTACTATACCCAGAAATGGAATTCGAGATTAAAAATGTAAACAAAGAAATGTCATTGTCAAAGTGACAGTTCAGGGTTAGTCAACATTACCCTAGTAATTTATCTTATTATATATGTATATTTTTAAATTTAGTGTTTTTGGAAGAACGCTAAAGCAGCGTGTCAGAATTAAAAATATGATAGCCTAAGGTAAGTCCTAATATTATAGGTAAGGGGTAAACGAAATGAAAATAAAAGATTTATGTTATTATGAACAAGTTGCTCATGTTTATTTGAAATTAGGATTTATATATGTAATATTATTATTTATTCACTTTGTGATTCGGACTCTGATGAGCTTGATGAAGAGTCCGAATCAGTTTCACTAATTATGAACAGAACTGATCCGTCACCCTGTCTATAATGTGATCGAGATCACACATTTTGTCCTCTTCTTTTATTACGTGTTCAACGCAAACACTCACCGCTGCGGCGTCACCTCTTTTTTTTTGTTCTGTTCATAATAATGCCAGGACAAGGTTTGTGTGTAAGATAATGTTCATTTATTTCATTAGTAAAAAGCACCCATGCGAAGCCGAGGCATTTCGCTAGTAGAAAACACTAAATGAAGTCCAAATGTTTAAGACTACTGCCTTATTGCCAGTAGCATGAAAATAATTTGCACGATTTTATTTAAAACAGTTATATTTTATTCTTGGATCGTAGTTTACGTCACTTTAAAGTTGAAAACTGTGTGCAACCTGTTTAAGATATGCCTACAATTTTAGCACTATGTTATAGTACTTTTCGGCAAACTGCACAATTGAGGTTTATTATTTAAAATTGGCAACACCTTTGTTTACATTTTTGATCTCGAATTCCATTTCTGGGTATATGTAATTTGCCCTTTGTGATTGGTTCATTTGGCAAAGTAGTAAGTACCTGCTATCACCATACCATTGCTGGGTGAGAATCTTAGGCACATATAACACGCGGGATGTTCGAAAGAGTTACCGTGGCCCCTGGCACAAGGATCTGAAGGAACACGGGTGGGTTTTAGTCAGTGAAAGTCTGACACGCCCTCTCACTCCGCCCAGAGTGGGAAAAGTCATTTGATGATTTCCCACCCGAAAACAAAAAAAGGCACATATAACAGTAATTCATTGTTTACACATTTGTTTACGCTTAGCTATTATAATTTTTGTACAAATCAATGCGTGACTCACAGATGTAATATTCAGAAAATCTATAGGTATGACGTGGGTTTTGGAAACAATGGGCTTAGTTTTTATTTGTAACATCGTGAAAATTCGGTTTAGTCATCTATTTGCCATCGAAGTAACCAGCTATAACGTAATGGTTTTTTTTTCTAGTTAACACGTGATTAACTGAAAATTGGATTATTTGTTACTATCTAAAACATTTATTTAATCAAAGTCCATAACGTAACTGATAGTATTTGATATAGTTATTTACATTAAGTGCCAAAATAATTGCAGAGTATGGGATGTTTTGGGTAAAGTACATTTTACGTGATATTAATTTAATATTAGTTTCGTGTCTCATTACTAAGTAGAATTTGAAGGCTATTGCTATTTACATAATATTATAACTTTACATTACGCCTGTAATCCCCGAAGGGTCAGGCAGAGGTGTACATAGTAACCCACAATTTGCCACTTATGTTTAATAGTAAGCTTAGTAAGTCCCATGTAATAGGGTGGTTGTTTCGTTTCCTTTATATCCGTTTGTGTACATAAATTAACTAATTATTTGTCTACAAAATCATCAGAGTGGGTGATCTGACTATCTGTTTTTATTCTCCACAACATTTTTTTTTAAATTATAAAATTATTTCGTTTTCATTATGTATATTTTTTGAAAGCCAAAATTTTTAAACAAAAACTAGATGTAATAAACTTGAAGATTTTGTAAAATCTAGTATTGTTTCAAATTTAGCACTTTATGTCACTATTTTTCTTTCAGCCTTGTCATCTTCAGTTCACTCGTTTATGGGATATTTTTATTTTACAATGAAATGAAAGCACGTATTGGCCAATTCACGAATCCAAGTAATAAAACATCTTAGCGGCAAAATAGTGAAACACATATTTTTGCAGACAAAATGTCTCATCATCGTCACCGGCCTAGCCTTTTCCCAACGATGTGGTGTCGGCTTCCAGTCTCACTGAAAAAATGCAAACCAAATGGTTGCCTAGAGACGGTAGGTTGTTAAACTCATCTAGTATTGTTTAGGGCTACTTGCAGCTTTTACTTAAATCTCGATTTAAACTCGAATTAGGCTTAAACTAAATTTAAGGACTTGCATGTCATCGACATAGCTTAAATCTCGATTTAAATAAACGTCAAAGTTAAACCGGCATCTAAGTCGGTTTAGAGTTGTTAATTCTCGATTTTAGAGACGTATTGAAATTCCACAAGACGTAATAAATGCATTATTTCTGCCATGGTAAAATTAGGTGCCCTAGACCTCTTCATTGTCATAAAAATAAAAACGAATGTTTGTCCTCTATGCGTTCCTAAACCATTGATCAGATTGTGATGAAACTTTGGTAAGATCTTCTGAGGACGCCCACGAGAGTTTTTGATCCAAAAAATTACAACCAAACACTCTTTTAATTTTTGTGGCATTGCAATGTGGTACAGCTAGTGTTATATAAAACATGAGAACACAACTAAAATACAACCAACACTGACTTTGTTACATTGACAATTTGATATTGACATAATTGACAAATCAAATTCTTTTTTTCTATACGCAGAACTGAGTTGCCCTCAATTTTTATTTGAAATCGGAACGCAAAGAATGAACAGCGAATGAATTATTGACACTCAGTTTAGTTTTAAATCGAATGTGAAATATGACTGTGCAAGATATGCTTAATAAGATTTAAGTAAAGTCGAGTTTAGTGCAAAATCGAGATTTAATTAAACAGAGATTTGTATCTAATCTAGAATTTATCACTTTGTGTCATTGTTTTTCTTTCAGCCTTGACATCTCCAGTGCATTAGTTTATGGAATAGTTTTATTTTACAATTATGTGAAAGAACGTATTGACCAATTAATGAACACTAGGAAATTGATGGAGGGAGTAGAGACATTTACTCCAGAATATTATTATAAAGAAGGAAAGAAAGAAAAATATTTCATCTGGGACACGCACAGGAAATACAACAATAAAAAGAGCATTAAAACTAACAATAAACACAAATAAAACAAAAGGAAAGAAAAAAAAAAACAAAGAAGACCTGTGCGAGGCCAAAAAGGCTCCTATCTCAGCATGATTATGATGACCAAGATGACACTACAGTTCAAGCATAAGGAATCTGCAGGTAATAAGCGAATTAAACTATTCAATTTTGTGCCAATTACACATAGCTTTAATATTATGTGAGACTGCTATAGAAAATTAAATATTATTTGTAATTAGCCGTGCCCGCGACTTCGTCCGCGTGGATGTCAGGAAACCACTTCCCTATTTGAATCGGATTTTGTTCACAATTTCATGGGTTTAGGCGTAAAGTATCGCTTCATCTTATTTAGGATGCCCAGTTACTTGGCCGCAGTTTAGGCTTTGTATTTGATGATGGCACCGAAGTTCAGACATGATGTCAACTCCATGGCTAGAATCTCGAGCCGATCAGTTATAGAGACAGATGTACCCCTCAAAGTAGGAGTTTGGTCAAAACGACTCCTTTTAGCGGTAAAAAGACACGCCTGTGTTTTGGTTGCGTTAAAAGAGATCAGATTATCATCACTGGGAGACAAGGCTTAAGATCAAATCTGTCCGCTTTACCATGGCCACTTTCAATGAACGAACTTCAGCCCCGCTGTTTTTTTTTGCGCTGAACAAGCATCTCTCTGAAATAGTACTGTCATCTGCGTACCCAATAATACTAGGTTGAAGTGTAGCAGGAAAAGAGTTGCAGAGAGAACAGACCCCTGAGGAACTCCGGCATCAATAGCCATAAGGTCGGAAGAGCAGCCGTCAACGACTACTCTGATCGACCGTTTACTAAGGAAGTCTGATATCCAGCTACAAAATCAGCTGGGATGCCATAAGCAGGAAGCTTGCTGAGTAGACCAGCACGCCAGACCCAATCAAAGGCCTTCGAGATGTTAAGCGATACAGCAAGTGCTTCGCCGTGTTTCTCGATGGCGTCGCACCAGCAGTGCGTGACATACACAAGAAGATCGCCAGTGTTTGTGCGGAACTCTCATTCTTTTTCTAAAATAAAAGAGCCTAAGCAGTGAAATCGGTTCAGCCGTTTCGGAAATTGGCCGGAACAAACATAAAGAGACAAACATTTAAAACATAGTTTTTCAGGTATTTATTTATTTATTTTATTCATTAACACATACACACATCAACACAATCTATACTAGGCATATTTTAATTATTCATGTATTGAAACGAAACCATAAAGAATTTCTTAAAGCTTCCTTACATCAAAATGCGCAGTTTTTATAGCCTAATATAAAATAAAATAAAAATCTGAGTTTATGTTATCTAAGGGCTTTTATAGAAAAATAAAAAAGGTTAAAATTTTGCTAAAATTAAACTTATTCTTTTTGATGATTAAAAACAGAAATAAAATGAAAGGGAACATTAAAGTTTTGTATGCAATAAAAACTAATAATATGTAAAAGCACCTCGGATGTTTATAACGCATCTGCAACGATTATTCTCACTCAAAATTTGGTTATCAATTTCTCCCCTCCTCTGTCCCAGGTTCGACAAAGATGCGTGATAAGTCCACCGTCCATCACTAGATTTTCGGCAAAATTTTGTAAAGCCTTTCGTTGCCGCATATCCCACGTGTGCTCAATCGGATTTAAATCTGGGGACTGCGCGGGCCAGTCCAGGGTCGCCACATTATGTTGCTGTAGCTATTGAGTTACCACTCGAGCCGTATGTGGGCGGTCATTATCATGCATAAGCATAACATCTTGACCCATTTGCAACCGGTGTGGTTGGACTACAGGTGCTAGCACCTCATCAGGGTATTTTGCAGCCGTTCAGTTGCCGTGTACCCAAACGAGATCAGTTCTCCCGCCTAGGCGTATTTCCGCCCATACCATGATTGTTCCACCTTGATATGGATGGACTTCCTGGGGATTTCGCAGGCGGCTCTCACGTCCAGGTGTCCGCCAAACACGTATTCTTCGTGTATCTGGATGGAAGCCGAACCGGGATTTATCTGAAAATAACACCCTAGACCACTGACGATCATTCCAAGCCAAATGTTCGTTTGCCCATTCTAATCTTCGTCCGCGATTGGTTTGTCGCAGTGCTGGAATCCGAAGTGGTCTTCGAGCATGAAGGTTGACTTCGTGCAGTCTCCTCCTGACAGTTTGATCACTAAAAAGGACCTGGTGTTCCGACTGTAACTCCAAAACCAATTGCCTAGCCGTAAAGTCAGGTTGTCTTCTCGCCGTCTTGCCTAGCGGTGGCTACCCGAATATTCCCAGTGTGCCGCTCGACTACCTCGCCAGTGTCCCGGTAGCGACGCCACAATCTTGATATGACGCTTTGACTGGTGCCAATAACATCAGCAACATTGCACTGACTCGTGCCCGCTTCCCACATGCCTATTGCTATCACCATCTCTTCTCTGGTAAAATGTCAGCGTTCCATGGTATAGAGAAAACCACCAATATTGATTAAATTAACAAACGTGCGAAAAATTTAAATTTTAGTTTAAAAACACTTACCTAAATCTTTCAACTCACAGGGATGAAAATTTATCGTAAAGTTGGTAAAAGGTGTAAAGTTAATTAAATATTGCCGCCTCCGCCTTTTTTTTTTTAAACTCTAATATAGAAACTAAATATGTCAGGAACAAATTGACGTTTAAATCTTTAAAATACGGCCAGTACTTTTAAAGTTATGCTAAGAAACGTGAAATATCCATAGATAGTGTTGATGTGTGTATGTACTACATTTGTTTTAACAGGTGAGACCCAAGCTAACAAAAGTTGTCATCAATTGCTAATGGGGCAGGCAACTGTCAAAATGGCGCTGTCGTAGCTAGTTCCCAACACAAGCCAATAATACAAGGCGTGAGGTGGTTTTATTTTACTTTTGCGAAAATGACGCGTTGTTGTGTTACTAAATACTCCGAAATTGGAGTCCACTATTTCCCGAGAGACCCTAAAATTAAAAGATGGTGGCTAGAAGCTATTAGTAGAGATTTTGAAAAAATTAAACAGAGGTTAGAAACATTTTGAAGAAAGTGATTAAGAGGAAATATTTAAGGTTTTAAATTCTGACACTTTCTATGTCAAATACTTGATAAAAATATTGAAATCACCGAAGTTATAGAAATAGTGAAACAAAACCAAACTCATGAATGAACAAGAAATGGAATGAATGAACGAAATGTCAAATTTACTGTAGGCCGTAGGGACCTAGCTATGATCACGCCATCTAAAATTAGCTTTGCCCGACCTTCCCATTGTCCAGTGCCGGGTCTGGGTAGAGTACAAGTTACACATTGACACAACATATTAAGTGTCACCCTCTGGAATTCCGCCAATGAGCAAGACAATATGTCCAAACGCAGAGAGACTATTAAGCATTCTTACTGCACGAATCTATACTAATATTATAAAGCTGAAGAGTTTGTTTGTTTGTTTGTTTGGTTGAACGCGCTAATCTCAGGATCTACCGGTTCGAATTGAAAAATTATTTTATTGTTGGATAGCTCATTTATCGAGAAAGGCAAAGGCGACCGGTAGGAGCGGAGCATCAATGAAAAACGTTGCAAAAACGGGGAAAATTTATTCCTTTTGAGAGCTTTCGTTGCGTGCGCTGTGTAAACGGTTAGAGTAATGCAAAAATCATGTATGACGGAATTGTTCCCTTAAAAAGTTCTAAAAAAAGTCTGCATATCTTAACCATCTTATCTGTGTATCTTTTAAGGATGGCTCACTATAACTTTTTTAATGGTAATCAAATTTGTTTTAAAATAATGCATTATTTGCGAAGGTGTTTTCATAAACATTGTATTAATCCTTATCCAAATAAATAGTTTCTTAATCAATGCTGATTAAGTAAATGTAAATTCCTTTTTAAATTATTCGAATCAGACCTTTCTTTTAGAAATAACGACGGGTATAAAAATGCTTAAAGAAAAAAAAAAAAAAATGCGCTTCTATTAGTTACCTACACTTTTTATTTTTTATTGACTGTTTGAACGCGCTAATCTCTGTCACTACTAGTCGGATTTGAAAAATTCTTGTTGCATTTTATAGCTCAAATCTTGCGGAAGCCTTCCGCAACAATAACGCATACAATATATTGTATGTAACATAACGCTAGGACCCTTAAAAGCCGAGCAAAAAGAAAAAAAAGTAAAAACGAGCGCTAAGCGAAAACGAAGTAACAGCGCGGGCAGGCGATGCGATGCGACGGAGTGGGTCGGGGGAATACGAAATTTCACGCACACGAAGTCGCGGGCGGAAGCTAGTCACTTGTATGTATGTATATAACGGTTTTAAGTACCTACTTTCATATGCATTTAGTAAAAAGCTGATATTTTGCAATTACAAAAGACACTTAAATTTTATTTATTTGTATAGACTAGCTTTTCCTCGCGGCTTTGCCTACGTGGATGTTGTGAATTATCCCACGGGAGTGTAGGTATCTACTACCGGGAGAAAACATGGTTGGTGATTAATGCTAACACCTCTGTATTAGAACAGGTTTTAAGTCCTGCAGTACTAAAATAATAGGCTTGTATGATTTAATAATATTTGATTACCTAAATGATGAAATTATTAACCTTATTCATAAATCTATCGAACAATCAGTGAAATACTTAGGTACCTGTATCAAACTAAAATAAATAAAAATTCCGCAGTAGATGTAAGACAATGTGCGTTTGTTATAATTGTACCTAGGTAAGGCTAGGTTCACACATTTTGCTTTTTTGTTCAAGCAGCTAGTTGCCTTTTTTTGGGTGGGAAATCATCAAATGACTTCTCCCGCTCTGGGCGCAACGGGCAGGCGTGTCAGACTTTTACTGACTAAAACCCAATGTGTTCCTTCGGTTGCCTTTACCAGGGTAACTCTTTCGAACATCCCGCGGCCCTGGCTGGCATCGGCCCTAGCGGACTCTGTCAGTTTGTGCTAACATCTCTTTGAGGCGCGCATGGAACACAACGCGCCGTCGACTTGGGCCTGGTCCTTACCGGACGGCCAGCTGCTCGCCGTCCGCAAGCCCGCGCCTATGGTAGACGGGAATCGAAGCAGCTAGTGTCCTGCGTTTTTGCTCCTTAGAAACTTCAACCCTTTTTACCAGCTGAGGAATTGAGATCTCTGTCCTCCTTTTGTGCCACGCTATCATAGGTAGTTCCACCAGGGTTGTCTGCCAACACTCCTATCGTCTCTAGGCAAGTAATTGGTTGGTTATTTTGTTTGCATTTTGTCTATTAGACTGGAAGCCGACCCCGCATAGGTGGGAACAGGCTAGGCCGTGACGAAGACGAGTCATTTTGTCTGCAAAATTAATTTCACTATTTTGCCGCTAGATGTATCCGCGAGGGCTAACCTTTTTTTTTAATTTTATTTCTAGCCTCCTCTGTCCCACTCCTGGGAAAATGTCTCTCTCCACTCCTGCCATCTTTCGCGAGTATGCGCGTCCGCCTCGGGATATCATATAGTTACTTTAAACTTTCTTATCGGGCCACTCCGCATATTTCAATAAAGCGCTGTCTGCCGCAGAATAACGCGTAGATATACGCTCCGGCAGTCTACTGTAACTTATTTTGGAGCGTTGATCTACGGCGAGTGCTATGTCGGATGGTGTAAACTTAGCCTTATGAATGAGTGTGCTAGTCATCATCTTTGTTATGTTCGTATTAAAGATTTAAACAACATCACAGTTGCACGCTTGGACGGAATGGCAGGCGCAATGGGGTGAGCTGTAACAATATTATTATTATTTTTTACTTTCTCGTCCTAGACAGTGGTCTTAATTTGTTGTTTGTGTTAAATCCTTAAAGATGAAGAGACATTATGATAAATCTAAACTAATATTTAAAATTTATTATTTCTTTGTAAGATACGTCTTTCAAACAAACAATTTACCTACTACCAGTAGGTACTAATCCTATTACAAAAACTCTTTCACTGATAGAAAGATACAGTATAGCCGAGTGGCGTGCTGCCGTGGTAATCGAGAGGGCAGTAAGTCAAAGGTGGCCATTTTTTTTATTACTGATTTGGAATGTACGTCAAACGAGCTTTCTTCCTATCTAGGTTTCATACATCTACGTATTACGTTGATGTATGAAACCTAGATAGGAAGAAAGCTTTGACTTACTGCCCTCTCGATTACCACGGCAGCATAGGATAGGTATATTTTATGGTATAGGTAGTCGACTTCCGCACAGTTAAAAGTCGCGGGCAGAACCTAGTTCAATAATCATAAAGGTGGTTTTAATGTTTCTATCGCGTGACCAGGGAACATTTATACAATATGTCCCGGAATTAACGCACAACCTCTTAAGGGGTCATTGTACTCATCATTATAAACAACTTTTACTATTTTCGCGATTTCAGGTTTGGTCCCATAGTAAAAGTTGTTCATAATGATGAGTACAGTGATCCCTTGAGAGGTTGTGGGTTAATTCCGGGACTTGTATAGTTCATAGAAGTCTTCTGACCAGGTTTTAGTACCTATTCTACTTATCAATAATGTTAACAAGATGAAAATAACTCTAAACCTCAACCACCTCAAGCTTTTGTAGGGAATCTAATGTATGTATAGCAAGTAAATATTTATTTTTATAAATTACTGTAAAAGATAATGTAATTTTTAGTGCCCTACTTGTTCTAATCGATATGACTTACAAACACACATTGTACAAACAATGTGTTTGAAATGTAATCAGGGTTTAAGGGACAGCCCTCCGCAAACTAACAGGGTACATTCAACTCCTTATTTTGAATCATATTCCACCGGAAAATTTGTTAGGATTTTTTTTATCATTCTTTCAGTTACCATTCCTTTATTTCAATGTAAAATTACATTCTCTGTACGCAGTACTCCATTTATGTAAATAAAACGGCTAAAATAAAAAAAAATCAGCAATGGATGTTGAAATACTCGGCGGCCGAAGGCTCGCTGCGCTGCCGTTCGCGTTTTGCCACGGTAACGATACATTGCGTGTGAGGTAATCAAACAAATCAGGTTTATTGGATTCCCATAACGTTCCTGAAATAATTTCATGTACCGGTCATCTTAGTATGACATACTGAATTCACCCCATCAGTCTGCGTAGGGCTGTCCCTTACACCCTGTATAGTTCACATTTTAAGTACACACATAACACATTTACGTGACATTTTGCATGAGCCAATCAGGGAATCCGGGGAATAGCTAGTTCTGTGCTAATTCAATAAATATACAGCATGTATCCGAAATTAGTGGTCATATTTAAAGGTGGTGGAACAGAACAATAAAACTGAACAACTTTCTCCATAGGACCAACATCTTAATCGTAAAATAATTATCAGCTGCCTTATACATTTAGATTTGAGTAGGTATTGAAGTTTTGTATGGAACAGCTGATTATTTTTTCGCGATTTTGTTGGTGGTCCCAGGTAGAAAGTTGTTCAGTTTGATGGTCAGTACCACCCTTAAATTTTAATATGGCCATACATTTCTGATACACGCTCTATGCTAAAAATAAGTTAGATAATTGTGTTATCTTTGCAGATTTTTAGTCTATGGCACGTTAGCTTACATCATATATTTAGTTGTTAAAGACGCGAAAGAAAAGTTTGACCAGTACATGAAAAAATCTAATGCTAAAGGTCCAGAAAAGTTGGAAGCAGATGTTGATGATGGTATATATTATGAAGATGTTTCGACGAAGGAGAATACATTGAGTGATGACTGGAGTGACACCACTAATATGTTTACAATAATGAAAATTGGAAAGTATAGGCTCAAATGGCAAAGCAATGAAAAGTATGGTGAGAAGATACGCCAGAATAATTAGAAGGTAAACAACGTGTTTTTTTTTTATATGTCATAACTCTACGGTAAAATATTATTTCTGTAAATAAAAATAATACTAAAAGTCCTAGAATATGTGGTTCAAAAATGCATAGTTTCGAAAATATCATCAATCATAATTAAATTAGGTTAATTCTAAGTTTCATTGATAAATACGAGTAATTCATTTTCATTCATACCAATCATTCGTAATTAAAGCTAAGAAAAAGCGACGCTGTCATATTTCACGTAAGGGTGTTTTACATTAATAATCGTGACTTTGTCGAATTATTTTGTATGAAAATTGAAAACAAAAAAAAAAAAATATTGATAAACAATTCATATGCCAGTTGATTCTTTGATATGGTCTCATTCAAACCCTAAAGTTATGACATATAAACAAAAACACCTTGTATAAGAAGGAAAACAGGAAGGTATAAAGGAGTCTGATTGAAAGATTTTGTCAAATCATACCATAAATCTAATACCTAGATGTATATGTAGATTAAAGGATCATGAACAACGATGTATGGAAATCCGTCTTAAGTTGAAACACAAGAAATCTTTATTTATTATAGACTACGCTTTATATACTATTAAATAAAAGTGTTCATTTTCACACAAGTATCCGAGTTTTAAAGTAATTAAACAAATTCGGAGATAACCTAAAAATTATGTCTAAACTACTCGCAACTTATAAAATGACCACAGATCAATCATGTAGGTACAAAACAACATTCTGATTTCTGGGTATCAAAAGTGAACAATTGATACATTGCCTTCTCATTACCACCGGCATCGGTTGATCAGAATCAAGCATCGACATGATTAGAATCTCAAGAGTTCTGAAACACAACAAAAACGTCCTGGCGTAATAAAACACAATTAAATATGAAAACGTCCTGTCGTTAGTTACATGAAACACGCTAAGTTGTTTAAAACAAACACACCAACGAATTTCCGTAAGTATTACTATTTAAGTGGAGAGATTAATCGCGGTGAGTATTCTCATTCGGCACATAAACAGTAATGGCGGCTTCCGCAGGCGCCGGCTTAGGGATGGCGATCTAGAATCGATTTTATAGGTAAAGTAATTTTTTTTTATCGATCATAAACAATGAATTATAGATTTTTTTAATCGATTTTAGAAACTTGAAAACGAGTTCCGATGTTTTTCCTGCGAATTGCAACTTTTAAGTTTTGATATCGATTATTCATTACACTTGACTAATTATGCAGGCAACACCAAAACGAATAAGTGATTATCTATATTCTATAGTAAAGCTGTCGATGTAGAATAATGGCGGGAACAGATCTATCAGAACTCAATTTATTGCTGAATCGATTCTTTCCTGCGATTCGGATAGATTTAAAAATCGATCTTGTTTAGGAATAATCGTCATCCCTACCGGTACGTCTGGCATCTGCCTTGACAGTTTGTTGCATCTGCGTGAGACGAAACACAAAAATAAATATTTTCACAACGGAACTATGAAATACATATACAGTACCTACGTTATGATTATGATATTACTAATTATTTAGCTATTTATGAGTTTAATACCATTTTTGTGATGTTTTTATGTAAAGGCTCATACTTACGTAACTCGTACAAATGAAGAGAACGAAACGTCCATCATGACTATACAGAAATGTACCTAGCAATCGTTAATTTATTGTTTATCTTAAAATCATAATTCCGGATACGAAAACAAAATTCCTGAAGTGAAAAGCTTGTAAAAAATAAGAAAATAATTTGTATATTAATTTGGTTTTCATACGTGCAACTTTTCAAGACTGCTTTTGGTCAATCTCCTTTCATTACTTATTATTGTAACACTATTTTGTAGATATAAATATATATGTTATTGTTATTGTTTATATTCATAGATATAAAACAATGGATATAATTAAGTATATACATTCAGTTAATTTATAATTTATTCATAATTGTACTACGTGCACACATTTTATCATAATTCGATTATTTTCGTTAATATAAGGGGAATTCAGTTAAACCACCGTTTTCGATTTTTCCATTGTTTTTTTTTATTGGAAACAGACATTACATCAAATCAACAACAAAATATATAATATTTTACAATGTCCCTGCAATAAAATTAAAATAATAGTTGTTCCCTTAAGTACCGATTGAACACTAATAAATTACTAAAACTATCGATTTTGTGATGTTACATTATAATAATATAACTTTTATAAAGTTTTATTCGATGCAATCTTTTAACTTACCTGGTAGGTTTTGTGCGTTACTACATTTAACATTGAATGTGTTATTATTTCTTAGGCTCTTCACATTTTATATTATACAATAATTAGATAATGTATAATATTATAATATCATCTATTCAGCCTATTCACTACACTTTCATTAATTGCCACTAGTAAAGAAATAGTTGGCTTCTATCCTAATTTAAGACAAAATAGTGAAAAATGTCACAAACAAAATTAATATAATAATTATAGTAATATTTTATATACAGCGTGTACCAGAAAGGTATGGTCAAAATTAAAAGGGTGTGGTACAGACCATCAGTTTGAACAACTTTCTCCATGGGATCAACATCGTAATTACGAAAAAATAATCAGTTGTCTCATACAAAACTTCAATACCTACCACCAAATAAGACCCAAATGTATGTGGCTAGGGTGCTTTATGGGTATTTATAGCAACATTTCTATTGTACAAATAATTGTTATGAATGCGTTTCGAATTCAGTGATTAAAATAATTTGTGAGATACAACTTTTCATTTGTGTTAAGTAATTGAAATAAATTATGAGTTATTAAACTATTTTATTAAATAGTTTAAGTATTATAAATAATAATAACAAGCGTACTTAATATTATTGTTATTTTTAAGTACTTAGGCTTAAAGGAAATTAAGTGTATTTTGTTTATAATGAAAATCAGAGTCAAGCAGTAGGTACCTAAGTGCAAAAATCAAGTTTTACTCATCTTTTTGTATAACTTGAATAATGGTTTTATTTGTTAATTTAGTGAATAATACACAATTTATTTTAATTAAAATTTACGCTATGTGAATTTATTGAACACTACGTTTGTTTTATTTTTTATTTGCAAGAGCTACACATCAGGAAAACATGCTAATAATTATGTTCTCTAAGTCACCGCCTACGCCGGCGCCGTGTGGTATTTATTCAACATTAAATTATTCACATTATTTACCTGCTACCTAGATAAAACAAATCACCCTTTTGCTTCCTTTAAATATTATGGTTGACAGTTACCTACCCTTAAATGAAGAGAAAAATATAATTATATATAAATACAATTTTATATCTGCCAGCATAATGCCAGCCGCATACGTAGCGATTTACTTGCGCAAGCCTAAATTTGCGCAAATATCTCGTTACGTGTGTGGCTAGCATAAGGTATCAATGATCATTCATAAAATACACATGAAAATCGTCATATGTTTTGAATTATCAATACTTACTTCTTTTGCCAAGCAATATTCTAGTAAATTATCTACAGTAAAATATACTAGTAAATATAAGAAGGACAGAATTTCTTCATTTCTTTTATGTTATAACATCACAAATCAAGACCAAAACATTATGTAACGCACGTTACATTACGTTTCAATTACCATCGTCATCACTATTACGTTAAACAACATTTTTTAGTTTTAATAAAATACTTATTAAGTACTTTCCTTATATTACCTACATCCAATGCCATGTTGTCAACATTAATAATGACAAATATCACATTATTTATTTCAGTTTCAATATTTTTAAAGTCCCTGTGATTTATGTGATAATTCCAAGAAAATTTAGAGGAGGTCTTAAGCCTCGTGATGTTTTATTAGTATAATAGATATGGTACTTACAGGTATTCATCTTTCTTTTTTCTTAATAATTAAATCCACTGAAAAAATCAAGTGGACTGATGTGATGTGATCTCAAAGAGTTTTGCAATACTCAATCTTAATTTACGATATCTTATGTCAAGCGATTTTATTCAAACAATCATTGAAAGATTTTCTCCGTACAAAATTTCTGACACTTTAAATTGAGTATCGCCGTATGAGTACTTATACCCACTACCCACTACTTATACACACTTTATTCCCACTACTGTTTTATTTATTTCTTAATGGAATTCTTTTTGCTCTTTGGATACAGCCCGTCCATTCCTTTTCCGAACGGTGTTTCGGAGTTTGTCGTCAAATAATACGATCCTTGGGCACTAGAATAAGAAAAACACAAGATAAAAATAAATGGTAGGTATCCAAAGAAATACACATTTTAAAGTACTCGTAGTTCAGCAGAGTCATATTTCTGTGATTTTAATGGCCGGGCAGTGTGCACCCGTGTACATAATATTGCAGTTTGACAACCAGCCTTACCAAGGGGTCAGTAAACTAGCCAAGACAACCAGTCTTACCCAAAAGTCTGACAAACAGTCTTACCAAGGGGTATTGAGCTACCCAGTGGGTTGTGGACGTCAGATAAGCAGTTACTCCATGTAAAATACTGGCACTTAGCTGCTTTCAGTTGGACTGGAAGCCGACCCTAACATAGTTGGGAAAAGGCTAGGCAGAATGATTAAGGGTCCGGTACCAGGAAAACGTGTTACGGGTTTCGGATAAGTATAGAAAACTTAAAGTAGTAGCAACGAAAAAAAAAAAACGTCTGGCTAGCTGAAGAATTTCACCAGTCAGTAAAAAAATCGGATTGACGATAAACTTTGTAGATGATTGTTAAAAAAAAACGAATATCACTAAAAAAGTGCAAAAAGCACAGCCGTATTTTATTCTTTGGCGTTAATAAAAAGTTACCTAATTAATAACATTATTCTTAAACAGAGATAACAAAGAACAGAGAACACAGATTTTTTCCGATTTCCCTAATAATTTGGGAAATTTTCTGAATTCTCCATACAAATTACTATGGCGAAAATTCAGATGTTTCCGAAATTTTTACGCAAAACATAAGTAATGTTACACTTTAAGTTTTCTACATAAACTTATCCAAAACCCATGACACGATTCCCTGGTACCGACGATTGTAAAGCTCATTTGGTTTCAGCTTCCTTTATTTTTTCCTTTATTTAATGTTAACAAGATATATCACATGACCAATGAATTCGATTCATCAATTAGTGATAATAGTGAGTTGTCATACCTAAAGGTTTTTTGGGATTTCTAAGACATCTTATAATATATGATACCCCCGAGTAGAAAGCCCATACAGCAAACACCTGTGTTCTAATCTGCTAAGAAATGCTTTCTAAGATTGTGCGGTACCTATTAGTTAATATAAAATCTATTAAAAGAGTCTCTTTTCTATAGAATTTATATTGTTTCGATGCTTATCGAATTATGTTTTTAACTTACTTATTATCACAGCTAAAGCCCATATACACCATACCATCTTCCGGGGTGGGGTTTTCTCTAAATTTGTGGTAAGATTCGGCCGGCGACGCTGGGAAAGCTTCAGGATTTATCACTGATTCCGCAAAGAACCGCCATGACCGCCAGTGGCTGCATAAATCTGGAATTATATAGAAAAAGTTAAGTTTAGTAATAGAACCTTAGTGGGAACTAAGTATTATTGTAGTTATCTTAAGGTGACTATAACCGACTTCTAATGATTTTAAACTAAAGATCACGTCTAAACGAGTAGTGTAAATGATTTAAAAAAAATATATGTTAAATTAGAGAATTTTCTTAATAATTTAATATGTGAATATTTTAGATTATATTTATACTACATAGTGTAATTAATTTGTAAAAATATGTCTAACACGGATAAAAAACTGAGAATTACGCAAAATCTTTCAAGCGTATTTTTATGAAACCTTCACCATTTTAAATATAATTAAATTATTTATCTTTTAGTATACATGTTTTAATATAATACCATTTGTTTACACATACATTAATAATGCGTCTTATTTGGAACAGCGCTCCTTGATGAGCGAGTCCTATTAATGGTGGACGTACAACGCGTTGCGTGAGCTGAGTACAGATCACGCAAGCTATGCACTCAAGGCCGTTGGCATAATTATATCTGCGTCTTAAAGATTGTCAGTTTGTTTACAATATCTAATATCCCAGTGATGCCTTAATTAATAATCAAATTGAAATGTAAATGTAATGGTGGTCGTGTTATGTTGTTATTATCATCGCAAAGATATAATAATATCTTGCTGAATGTGTATGGTTAAATGCACTCAAGGTTCAATTCTGTAGTTAATAAATAACGGTGAGAATGACCTGTTCTGTCCCAAAACTTAAATTAACTTTGCTTTAACTTAGCACACATTTATATATAACGTACACCAACATTTAAAAAAAATGTTAAAAATCTACCTACTATTCATCCTTTTAGCGTTTTTCCGAGAAGGTTGGGCTCGTCTCCCAGTGTTACCAGATGAGGCTGAATATCATTACATTTTAGAAAAATATCTAAAATAACAGAAGCTGTCCTAATAGAAGAGCTATTTACCACAGGCAAGATAAATACATAAAAGGGACGTCACAGAGCGTAGGCGTTTACAAAGCTTATGTGCAATGTTAGGCACGTTGTTTTGACAGAGCAAGCATAACAGAGCTAAGGTTAGCTTGTACCCAGTATACGGAGCATTATCAAAGCTCACGTAAGCTCAACCATAACCAACTCAATTGACAGCATCAATAGAGCTATTAAAAGAAAATTATTGGGATATCACACTAATAGTTAAAACAGTTAATATTTACTATCATCGGAGAGAGGAATAGGCGCAAATCGGGGACATCCAGGCTGTATGCTTTTTCCACCGTTCGGCCAGAAGTCAGCCGTCCCGGTTCGGACCGGCGCGCCGTATCCACCGGCATCCGTATGAATGACGTCAACGAACTCCGCATCCTTCTCGTTGACGTGTTCCATCACCACACCATCAGGGTAAAACGCTGGAAAAGCAGGGTCGAGTGCCGTTAATCTGAAATGTTTGTAGGCTTAATTTAGTGCGGTTTATAAGAAAATGTGGTCTGTTATGGTGTTTGCTAAGGACTTACAAATAATTAAATAAAATGGCGTAGAATAAGGAGAGGAGTTCGTGGCTAAGTAATAACAGCCGCACGGGTCGATCCATCAGGTTAAGCTACGCTTGCCGTGGTTGTCTGTGGATGGGTGACCATCTTTACATACCGAGACTCCTACGTGCCTCGGAAAGTACGTTAAGCCGTTGGTCCCGGCTGTCATTCGTAAATCTTTGTCAGTCGTTACGGGTCGTCAGAAGCCCGAAAGTCTGACAACCAGTCTTACCAAGGGGTATCGTATCACCCAGTTACTGGGTTGTGGAGGTCAGATAGGCAGTCGCTCCATGTAAAATATTGGTATTCAGCTGCATCCGGTTAGACTGGAAGCTGACCCCAACATAGTTGGGAAAAGGCTAGGCAGATTGATTGGCGTAGAATAAGTTATGCACCGACTGAACTGTTTTGTTTTGTTAGAACAAGTTTTGTAGATAGAACAATGGATGAAAAGTTGGAAGAAAATGACCTAATGTTGCCAAAGTTAGCATAATTGTAGAGTTTTAAACCATACTTTAGCTTCACAGATATTTCTTACAAGCTTTTGCCCGCGGCTTCGCCCGCGTGGTTGTCAGAAATATCCCACGGGAACGTACTACCGGGATTAAAAGTACCCAATGTGTTAATCCAGGTAAACAATGTAATACTTCCGTAATACATTGTTTTCATATAACTCTACTTGCTATGATCCGCGACTTCGTTCGTGTGAAAGTCGTAAGATACTCAATATACTAAAAAAACAGCCACATTTTAATAAAACTCCCTCGTCCCCCGACCCGCCGCGTTGCATCCACAGCACTATTACTTCATTTTCTCTTAGCGTTCTTTCTAATTTTTCTTTTTGCTCGGCTACTAAGGGTCGTAGAGTGATGTAAAATAACATATAACCATTCTCGAGAATTGGGCTACCAAATGGAAAAAGAGTTTTTGAAATCCGACTTTTTGTTCACAAATTGTGAACAAAAAGTGTGTAATTGGCTTTTTTTTTTTTTGCTCGGAGCCCTAATTATTTTTTTAAAATAAAAGTAGCATGTTACTCCTTATAACATCAGCTGTCTGCCAATAAAAGTCCTGTCTATATCAGTCCAGCCGTTTCGGAGATTAGCCGGAAAAAACAGACATACAGACAGACAAAAATTTTTTAAATTGCTTTTTTGTTATAAGTACCGTATATTCTTTCTTATACATTTAGTAAAAAGCTGTGACATTACAAATGGACACTTCAATTTTATTTATTTGTATGTATATTTTTAGATTGGAATACACGGCGCACGCCAGTAAAGCTCCCAGCCGGCACGATTTTTTTCAACATCTTCAACCATCATCGTCATATTTCAGCCAATTTACACAAAGCCTTAATGAATTATACACTCAAACCTTTTTCGTAAATCACTCCGTTCATTGGTGAAAACCGTATGATAATCCGTTCGATAGTTTTTGAGTTTATCGCGTTCAGACAGACAGACAAACAGACGCGGCGCGGCAGGGGGACTTTGTTTACTTAAAATTAACGCTCTAATAACAAATAACTTCGACTGTTTGGGCTGATTTTAATGAAATGAAGACTTAAATGCTAACTCAAGATACGAACTATGATTACATTTCAAATCTCTTAAAAAAAGGTGCACAAAAATTTTAATATTATTTGGGAACTTTAAAATCCCCTATTTTACGCCCTTAGGGGATGATTTTTAAAACGCTGAATTACATAAAGTCCTACCTAAAGCATAAATTAAAATTTTCATAATTATTCCTATCTTAAGAGACCATTTTTCCCCTACAAACTTTCATAAATCACCCCCTGTATGATTATTTTTGAGACAAAAAGTAATCTTATGCCCTTCCCCAGGATGCCATATCTATCGCTTTGCCAAATTTTGTCGGAATCCGTTCAGTGGTTTAGGCGTGAAAAGGTAACAGACAGACAGACATATAGAGTTACTTTCGAATTTATAATATTAAGTATGGAAATAAATTAAATGGCAATGAACGTTTTTGATATTTTTTTAATAATAATGTAACCCAGGGTGGATTACATTATTATAAAAAAGGAATAACCAACTTAAAACTCAAGCGTCAAGGCGACGGGTCGGGGGACGAGAGAGTTTAATTAAAAGGTGACTGTTAATCCATTAAAAATAACCCTAAATACTTTTGGACTTATGTAAAAAAACGCCATAACTCAAACGCAATCCCAAGTACATTAAAATACAATAATCACACTTTGCGGACCGGGGAACCTATTTGTCAGGCTTTTTCGGAATACTTTCATTCTACTTTTCTCAATCCCAGTGTTGGCCATCCCATTTCTTCAGATTTTCATTCTACCGATTCGTCGAACTCATTGTCTGATATCAGCAGTATCGTTATAAATATTGATGAAATTATCGGGTTGCTTCGTAGGTTAGACACATGTAAATCAGCTGGTCCAGATAATATCCCATCGCAACTTCTTGTCCGCTGTGCGCCCTCGATAGCGCAACCTATTTCTATTCTATTTAAAAAATCCTTAAACAGCTGTGAAGTACCTCAAATATGGAAATCCGCGTTTGTAACGCCTATACATAAAAAAGGTGTCAAAACTGATATAACGAACTACAGGCCCATATCTAAACTGTGCATAATAGCAAAGGTATTTGAGAGAATAATACATGACCAGGTTTATTCTGCTCTTAAAACTTCATTTAGCTCGTTCCAACATGGTTTTCTGAAAGGGAGGTCCATTGTCACGAACCTGATTCTCCTTAATGAATTTATAACTGAGGCCATGGACAACGGTGAGCAGGTTGATGTTGTTTATACGGACTATAGCAAGGCTTTCGACCGTATAGATCATAGCATCCTCTTGTCTAAGTTAAATGGCATCGGAATCCGCGGCGATCTATTCAGATGGTTCTCGTCTTACCTTGTGAATAGGTCCCAAGCAGTAGTTCTCAACAACTATATGTCAAGCTGGGTACCTATACCTAGTGGAGTCCCGCAGGGTTCATTGCTCGCCCCACTGCTTTTTATAATCTATATCAACGACATTGACTCTTGTTTGACTTCATTCAAACTATTGTGTTTTGCAGACGACATGAAAATCTATGTCAAAGTATCGTCGCAAATGGATGTAACGGCACTCCAAAATGATTTGTGTCGTCTAGAGGACTACTGTCAAAGGAACAAGCTAGATCTGAATCCCGCTAAATGCTCGGTTGTGACGTATTATCGGAAGCGCTCAATCATTGCCGGATCTTATACCCTAGATCATCAAATTCTACCTAGATCAAACTCCATCCGCGATCTGGGGGTTCATCACGATTCCAAGCTCAGTTTCGAAGTACATATAGATGCAATAGTCGCTAAGGCATCTAAATCATTGGGTTTCATTATGCGACTATCCAAGTGCTTCTCTCAAGCCAAGACTTTAAAGATCCTATACTGTACCTATGTGAGAAACCATTTGGAGTATGCGTCAGAAATATGGAACCCATGTTACCACAAATATATTAACCGAATTGAGAGCATCCAAAAAAGATATATAAGATATTTATGTTACCACCAGAAAATTCCGTATCACTCAGAAAAGTATCTTAATCTCTGCAAAAAATATCATATTCTTCCTCTAGCCAACCGCCGCGAGATTTCTGACTGTGTTCTGCTTTTGAAAATCTTTAACAATCACATTAACTGCTCCGATATTTTGTCAAAATTCTATTTCAACACTCCCAGGAGGTCTAAACGATATAATCCACCTTTACGTGTGCCATTTGCCTCAACAAAATATAGGCAGAACTCATACATCGTGCGTGCAAGCAAAAATTTAAACAAGCTTTGCAAGCAGCACGATTTGGATCCCTTCACAACTAGTGTGTCCTCAGCCAGGAGGTGCTTAAGCCGAAACTTTTTCCTATAAGTTGTTAAACATTGTTGATAGTTATAGTGATCGTTTTGCAGTGCGAGCAACTTTATATATAGTATTGTTATATTACTGAATAACTTGGTGTCAATGTCCATAGAAATTACTTACTTTTTCTATTTTTTATAAGTGAAGACTTGTAATTGGCTGACAGTCTTATTTACTGAACTTGGCCTGTTTGTTTTAGCTGTAAGTCTTCCATACTGCTTAAATAAATAAATAAATAAATAAATTAATTAATGTGACTGTATATTGTGTATCTTAAGACTTCCACGCGAACGAAGTCGCGGGGCACAGCTAGTAGTGAAATAAAACCAAACTCATGAATGAACACGAAATGGAATGAATGAACGAAATGTCCAATTATTATAGGCCACAGGGACCTAATTATGATTACGCCATCTACAATTAGCTTTGCCCAACCTTCCCCGTTGATTTTAATATGATAAAACCTGATTAGGTTATATACAAGATGTAACATAAATAACGCACAACCTCTTAAGGGGTCATTGTATTCATCATTATGAACAACTTTTACTATGGGAACAAAATTGAAATCGCGAAAAAAAAATCTGCTGTTCCCTACATTTTGACGAGTTATGCGAACATAAATATAGGGAGCAGCTGATTTTTTTCCCGATTTCAGGTTTGGTCCCATAGTAAAAGATGTTTTTTTTTTTTATTTAATATAGGTTTGCTCTTGACTCTAGTCTAGGTCAGAGATGACAGAGACAAAGTCGATGATGGAGCGAGCTTACCCAGAAGAAGCCTGTTAACTCTCGCTTTGAAGAGATCGGGGTTGTATACGTTCGGAAACACAAACGCAGGCAGAAAGTTCCTCTCCTTTGCTGTGCGCATCACAAAAGACATTTGGAAACGCTAAGTGCGAATTGGTGGATTAGCAACTAGGTAGGGATGGTAACCTGCAGTGCATCTAGATGTCCGATGGTAGAAGGGGGCAGGCGGAATTAGGTCGTGGAGTATTCGAGCACACTCACCGAAGTACAATCTGTAGAAGACCGACAAGCAGGCAACCTTGCGGCGATGAGCCAAGCTGTGAAGCTTGGCATCCACCAGTCTTACGTCGCCAATGAGCCTCTTAGCTCTACGTTCCACCGAATCAAGCGCGGCAAGTTGGTATTTAGCTGAGCCATCCCAAAGGTGGCTGCAATACTCCATGCAGGATCGGACTTGCGCTTTGTAGAGAGTTAAAAGCTGTCCAGGCGTAAAGTATCGCTTCACCCTATTTAGGATGCCCAGTTTCTTGGCCGCAGTTTGGGCTTTGTACTCGATGGTGGCTCCGAAGTTGAGACATGATGTCAACTCCATGCTTAGGAGCTCGAGCCGATCAGTTACAGGTACAGATGTACCCCGAAAAGTAGGAGTTTGATCGAAACGACTCTTTTTAGCGGTGAAAAGACACGCCTGTATTTTGGTGGCGTTAAAAGAGACCAGATTGTCATCACCCCACTGGGAGACAAGACTTAAGGTCAAATCTGTCCGCTCTACCATGGCCTCTCTTAAGGAACGAGCTTCGGCCGCACTGGTTTTTGCGCTGGACAAATATCTCTCTGAAACAGTACTGTCATCTGCGTACCCAACAATACCAGGTTGAAGTAGGTCATTGATGTGCAGCAGGAAAAGAGTTGCAGAGAGAACAGACCCCTGAGGAACTCCGGCATTAATAGCCATAAGGTCGGAAGAGCAGCCGTCAACGACTACTCTGATCGACCGTCCACTAAGGAAGTCTGATATCCAGCTACAAAAATCAGCTGGGATGCCATAAGCAGGAAGCTTGCTGAGTAGATCAGCGTGCTAGAGCCTGTCAAAGGCCTTCGAGATATCAAGCGATATAGCAAGTGCTTCGCCGTGTTTCTCGATGGTTGTTGGTGATGTTCATAATGATGAGTACAATGACCCCTTAAGAGGTTGTGCGTTAATTATGTTGCACCTTGTGTAAATAGCAAGAAGGCAAATTGTACACTTGTTTAAAATAAATCTCGGCTCGCGCCGGATGCGTCAAATTTTTAAATATGTAGATACAAAAATTTAAAAAAGTTTTATAAAGTATAGGTACCTTTTTACTATCTTGTTGTACTTAGTCTTGAGTTCCCTCGCGGTGTATCCGGCTACATGGCTTCCTAAAGAGTGGCCTACCACGTGGAACTTCTCAAGAAGAAGTCCTGATTCTAATAGTTTGTTTAATTGTTCTGCCGCCGCTGTTCCCACCTGAAAGAAGAAAGGATTTCGTTAGCTGAGGAGTTAAGAGGTACATTTTTTTAATTTAAGTTTTTAGGGTTCCGTATGTCCGAATGAAAAAACGGAACCCTTATAGGATCTCCCGTGTGTCTGTCTGTCCGTTTGTCACAGTCAATTTGCTTCGAATCTAATGGACCGACCGTGTATGAATGTTTGTATGTTTGATGATGAACTGCAGCAATGTTTGCATGCCAAAATGGTATTATGTACTAGGATTCTTTAATATTATTGTAACCACCTTATTGTAAATACCTACATTCTGAGCAAATAAATGAATATTCTATTCTGTTCTATTCTAAGTTGAAATTTGGTACACATATCAATTTCTGTGACCCAAGCACGTATTACGTAAATAAATGAATTTTGAATATGGGGGTCACTTTTGGGAGACAAATAAGAAAAATAAAATAAAGTTTTTGCACACTGTACCATGGGACATTATGCCGTGCCGTGCCGTCTGAAAAGGCTAACTGTGAGGGTCTTTAGTATATTTTATAGTTTTAAAATAAATAGTTTTATACTTACTTATTTAACAAGATTATTTTAGAGCCTAAAATGTATAATAAAAAAACACAGAAAATACGAGTATATACTTACAGATTACAGGAAAACCTATAAGAAGTCTATGGTCTTAACTTAAAATAACATGATAAATTTCACTGCAATGATAAGTCTGGTCTTGGGATAAATTCATCCCAACTACAGAACCTTCATTGTGTGTGGTATAACACGCACTGGGCTTGTTTTTTTAAATAAGTTTGGTTCCTGCATATTGTGCCTCTAGTTTTTCTTTTTGCTCGACTGCTCAGGGTTGTAGCTTGATGTTAAATAGCCTATAACTATTAACAAAAAGAATTTTTCAAATCCGACTTTTTGTTCATAATTTCATGGGTTTTTTTTTTTTTTTGCGCGGAACCTTATTTATGTTTCTAAAATAAAAGTAGCCTTAGTTACTCGCCGTAACATCAGCTATCTGCCATTGAAAGTCCCGTCAAAATAGGTCCAGCCCTTTCGGAGATTAGCCGGAACAAACAAACAGACAGACAGACAAAAATTAAAAAAAAAACATTTTTGTTATAAGTACCGTATATACTTTCTTATGCATTTAGTAAAAAGTTGTTATTTTGAAATTACAAACTGACACTTCAATTTTATTTATTTGTATAGTCTACGATTATGTGCTTGTTTTCAACACCAATTTAGTTTGCGTGTTGTTGTAGGTATTAGTCCAAAAATATACTCGTTTAAAACTTATGGAAACTTTGTAGCCTCGTTAAATTATTTTTAACACGTCTCTTTGAATAGGTTAATTGCAACTACCTATGAAAATCTAATTCCTGTTACTTAGCTGTACGATCACCAATCCATATTTTACTGTTACATACCTATGTACATTAAAAATTGAGATTCCGAACTTTATTTTTAATCATCCCCAGACTTTCCTAAGAGTAGGGTAGTTAGAATACGTGGATGGATTAACCTCGTAGTAGTGCTTGCAACCGGCGTGCTTGTATGAGCAGATTTATGATCGTAAACGAAACAAAAGGAGTGTGTAAGTATCGTAGCAGTTTCTACCTACCCCCATGGAAAGAAGGCGTGGGTTTATGAAAGTGGCGTATGAATAACCTCATATTTCTACTGCAATAGACCTAGATTCTTCAACGCGTCCTTCAAACGTGACTGTATACTGGTCTAATTTTAAGCTGCCGTGATTTCTAGAAAATAACTGCCTAGGAGTAACGCAAAACTAGGTTACTTGGTTCTACGCTTCATCATGCCTGCATTCCCCGAAGGGTTAGGTAGAGGTGTATTAAAAGTAGGCACCCACATTTCGCCAGTTATGTTTAAGTTTCATGTAATAGGGGCCATCAACCGAGCATGAATCCAGACTCGGGAGCCTACTGAAAAATCTCTAATGGAACAACCCAATTACACTTTGCCCGACCTGGGAATCGAACTTGAACCTCATGCTCAGCAGTAGCACTCGCGACCACAAGATCAACGAGGCAAATATTTAGAAGACTTCACACGAGTTTAAAGTTTATATTTTTAGAGTAGGTACCTGGCCTACTTTCTGTTTACCTAGATAATATACATAGAAAGATACATAATACATTTTGTTTTTTTTTTTATTTTTATTATTAAATCTTTATGCACAGGTAAAAATAACTGAACAATAGGGATGATGAATAAAATTTTGTTTGTCCGTCAGATAGATTATTAAAAAATATTGGACACGTATTTTTTCTTTTTTTACGTAATCAAAAGATTACGGCGATACATTGAGCTAAAATGTAGCATGACTTCACGCCTTGCTAGATGTAATACTGAGTTGTGAGTGGTGACGTAGCGAGACTCCACTCTCTAACTTTAATACGTTTTATCTAAGTCATATTTTATTAACAAAAAATACGTATCTAATATGTCTGACTGACGGTCTAAATAGATTTTTTTTTACCCAGGCGTCATATAAAGGCGGACTGTGCGCTTTTATAATTTCTAACGTGATGATATTACCGTGGACCTCCATGGCACCACGATTACACAGATAAGTAAAATGTACCACGATAACGTTACAACGTGCAAATATTTAATTATAAAAGCGTACGCCTTTACGTCTAAGCCACTGTAAGGTTAGTTATTATTATGAAACAATGCAATTGCTTCTTATTTTTTTATTAGCTAGGTACTTATACCTCTAGAAAGCGGAATTATTCTACACGTGTTACCGGCTCAATACCTACATCTTTATAATTTATTTTAATTTATGTAACGAGAGCGTGATTCTGTCATACTTACATTAGTTATTAAATCGGCAAGTCTCATTGGTTCTAGTAACGATCATGACTTATCATCAGAATTAATTTTGATCTAGTTAAAATAAAATTGTAAAAACATGTAATTTATACAGATGTAACGTAAATATCATACAACATCTTAAGGGATCATTGTACTCATCATTATTAACAACTTTTACTATGGGACCAAACCTGAAATCGCGAAAAAAATCAGCTGCGCCCTACATTTATGTTCGCATAACTCGTCAAAATGTAGGGTAATGTAGCAAATCATATATTCCATATACATAGATTCCACTCAATAACAATTTATTTGTATGTGTAAAAGTGTTATAGTGTCAATAATTATATACATTAGGTACAGTATTTTTATCTCACGAAGCGACGCGCGCTTTTCTTGTGGTAACCAAGTGTACAAACACGCTCTGAATGCGTGCGTGAAGACGAGTAGCGTCAGCACATAACACACAGACGCACACACACCTCCACACACTTTCGACTTCGCCATTGTCTCGGACGGTATCGAGAGGTCTTGCACGCTCTGAATGTGTGTGTAAGCACATACACATTCACAGCGTGTTTGTACACTTGGTAACCACAAGTAAACTGCGCGTCGCTTCGTGAGTTATAAATACTAAACCTGTTACTATTTTATAACAGTGCAGAAATAAGGTTGCCAAGACAACAAGGTGGTCCAATTATTGTTCGATTATTCTAACAATAGGTATGTACGATGAAATAAAAACTTTTTATTGCGCGAGTAGACTTGACACTAAATATTCAAATGTTTCTATTTTTACGTATAAAAATCGGCCGATAGTTTTACTGTGATCATGCGCGACGTGACGATATGTAGGTACTTACTGGATCAAACTATCGACTGATTTAGGGCCAGTTTCTCGAAAGAAAATTATTGCAACAGCCAATCGCAGCAGTTTACGCGCGCTTGACAATTTGTCACATTAATAATTTTGCGATAACTTTCGTTCCAGAAACTGCGGGGCAATTGCGTAACACACTTACAGTAGCAATGGCTTTCATTTTGACTGTTTAACAACATTCATTGCGTTATTTACGTTATTGAACAGACAAATTTTTCGAACATATGAAGCAATGGATTAGCAATTTGCTTCTAAATCATTGAGATTCTAAATCTAATTCTAAAATATTCTAATTCTAAATCATTGAACCTGTGATTGATAGTGTGTTACGCAGTTAAGGTGCTGCTGGGCCTGTAACATAAGGGTCGTGACGGTCAAAATGTTGCACTTTTTTCGGTTTAGCAAAAGCGGAACTTCGTTCCAACCAAGTGTCCCACGACGCGTCTCGTTAACACGTCTCTAGGACGCGTTGACCTTTGGTATAAGTTTTATTTTGTTTGAGCAGCTTAGAAGTACAAAGTGTTGCTAATCCATCACAGGAAAATCTATTAAGTTACCTATGCTTATGCCTCGGCTGCTCCGGGTTTAAAACAACTAATTCTATATTTGTAAATTTTACAGGGGAGCGTATTGTTTGTTTTTTCTCTGAAACTACAGTTAATTTATTAAATGTAGCGGTACAATTTTGTTTGGAAATAATTAATCTTTTCTCTCCCATACTTTTTTTCAGGAGACCTGAAGCGGTTTTCACTAAAAACCTTATAAATGTTTTCTGCTTTATTTTTATAAACAGAACTTCTATTTTTCCTAAAAAGAATTCAAGTAGGTAAATAGAGATACTTCTTTTTCCAAACAAACATTGTCCGTTCATCGCTAACGTGGTCAGAAAAGACTAAGCTGAAAACAAGCATCTCGTGACTGGCTTGATTTCAGTCTTCATCTCTTCTATGCCTACAGTAATAAAATCGTAGCGAAGTCAAAACTGTACATTGAATATTTTTGAAAAAAGTAATTGCTATTGCTGCGTGGTCTGGGAACGATTCAAAAGCAGAAAATATAGTTTTTAGAATTTTTTCCTGTTTGTCTCTTTTATCTCTTTGTCTGAATGTGTTCCAGCATCACGCAAAAACTATCGGATAGATTTTGTTCAAATTTTACATAAATAATAATAGGTAATAAAATATAATATAATAAGTCTGTTCAGTATGTACGTTATAAATTATCACGCTATTTGCTATGGGGGTTGAGCAATATAGCGTTATGTTCGTATTCTTCTATACATAGTTTACCGCAAATTGTAAAAAGACGAGCCAAAAGGTTAAAAAATTACAGATAGTTACAGATTTAACCTTTTAAATGATTATCATGACGTTATACCTCTATGGAGCTAAGCAACCAATCATGAAATATACAGGGTGGCTTTTTGAGATGGGGCAATAAAGGCAGTATCTTACCCGTTGTCGCTACAAGAAAACGGTCTTAGGAGATTGTCCTTATCATTTAGAAAAATTTTGACCTGCACTCACAGATTTTGCAAAAAAAATACAGTCAGCAAGATAATCGGCAATTTTCACAAAAATTTTTTTTGATGCCAATCGATCCTATTTCACAGACTGAGGTTTGAATTCTAGAAAAGTCAGAAATCGCAAAAAACTTCCCATGCATTTTATAGGAAATAAGATTGAGATGAGAGAGGACACAATGTACCAGTGTATGACAACAGTCGAATTATTCCATTACTTCACTGGACTGAATTTTCACGTTTAGTCGGATTAAATGAATAAATGTAGAGTTTGTAAACTCCGAGTTAAGTAATTAACATTTTAAGTCATAATACGCGTTGCGCCACTAAAAAGTAACACCGGGTTAGTTAACCAGTGTTTTTTGAGTTGGGAACATTGCAGTTCAATCGAAGAAACATAAAATAGAATTGCAATGTCTGTGCCCTGTAATCCAACCAAAAATGAATGAACAGAAATATCTATGGTTAGGTGACTGTTATTGAGAAATCCTGTGTGTTTACATAATCTACGGTTATAGCTGATCGTTTGGAATAATCTGTAAGAATGCATCAGTGACTATATCAGTGTTGTGCCATTAGGTAGTGTATGCAGGAATACAAGAGTTCATTAATTCACTAAAAACGAAAAACTTCGCAAGCAATGGGAAATTGCTACTGAAGGCTGTTAGTGTCGACCTCAGGACGAGCTGCTTCTCAAACGGACGTCGCTTGCTACGCATCAACAGACCTGACTCTTTATTTTTTAGCTGCTGAGACCAAAAATACAAACATAGTATATAGTTATTTCAGTATATTGTGATGTCGCGGGCAGAAGTCAGTATCAAATAAGATAGATCAGCATTGTTGTATGTAGCGCAACAAAGTTGTGTACTAGCAACTGATGACAGATCTTTAATCTTTTTTTTTTCACAAAATAGCTTCTTCACTTTGTATCGATAACTAACTATACTGCGTTCGCGATTTAGTTTCCAAACATGTAAACAAACATGTGTTTTTAGAAAAACCGCCTTAACACCAGCCAATAAAGTTCAGTTAGCGCTACAATTTTAAGAATTTTTATGAATTTTTCAATAGTACTAGTCATTCTTAATTTCCTCTCAACTTAATTTACACTAGCATAAAGGTGACATTCGTTTGAGTATTCTATCTATCTAACTATCTGTGTGGAAATACCGTCAATTGGAAACCAGGACTTAAATAGATTAAGTTATAGTTTTATTTGCTTTGGCCAAAACTCGGACACATCGTTAACTGTGGCCTCGGGTCTGTGCATGATTATTAGGTGGACAAATTAGTCATAAAGCCTTTTAAGTACAATGATAGTGGGTGTCTAATAGTCTTCTCTAACATTAAATCTCACCTTTTTCGTGTTTCGTGCGGCATTGACTAAGTAAGAACCGTGGGCCATATTGGACCAGTCCAATAATATAACGTTTGTACCCGGCCTTGCTTCCAAGTATGAGCTCACCACGACCTGTGAAGATAAAAAAGGAAATAATTAAAATATCAAATCTAAAACTTATCAAGAAAAAATATGTTAAATGGTTTCTGGGAATTTCCTAGAGCAGCCATGTTGGTTCCTGCTCTAGGCTATCTATCCCTGGGGTACTTAAAATCCATGGTTTCTGGCATCTTCCTGTCTAGTATAACATCTTCCGGAATCAAAGCGCAACCTCTTAAGGCGTCATTGTACTCATCATTATGAACAACTTTTACTATGGGACCAAACCAATCGCGAAAAAAACCTGGTGTTTTCTACATTTTGACGAATTATACGAAAATAAATGTAGGGAACAGCTGATTATTTATGCGATTTCAGGTTTGGTCCCCTAGTAAAAGTTGTTCATAATAATAAGTACAATGACCCCTTTAAGAGGTTGTGCGTTAATTCCGCGACATGTTGTATAAAACTGCGAAAACTAATCCTTCTTCTTATTATGGTCGAGATTATTATAATTTATAATTTGATGAAGTAAACACTTTAGTAAGTACCTACTTCTGTACGGCTTGTAATGTTCATAGTATAATCAATTATATTTCATCGCACTGTTAGCCTGCGAGGCAATTGCGTTACACACTTACAGTAGGAATCGGTTTCATTTTGACAGTTCAACAACATTCATTGCGTTATTTACGTTGATGAGCAGATAATTTTTACAAACATATGAAGCAAAGGATTAGCAATTTGCTTCAAAATCATTCAAATTGTGATTGCTAGTGTGTTTATCAGGGTGCAGATTAGATCTTCAAACGTTTTCTGTGAAAGCTCAAAAGTTTTAAGCTGGTTATTCCTAAACAATGTGAGGGAATTGACTTCAATGACAATATTAGCAGTATTATGTCTATGTAAACACCATATCATGGTCATCAATCCTCTTCCGTAATTGTGCAACGTATTCCCATGACAGGAGATAGCGTAATGGAAGACAGATGTCTTCCTGTTAAAGGGTTACTGGCGAGATAACACCGCGCACCGTTACGTATAGGAAACATGAAGACTTGGGGCGTTATGGCGAATATTCTATGACGAAATGGATAAGGCCAAAATCCCCTATGGGTAATATATAGCCTGAGAAATGGTAGAGCTAAAAATAGCAAATAAAGATATTAATAAGGAATTTGATGGCAATTATGTAGATATTATGAGTCGATGAGGTATATAAGGTAAAGACAGCTTACCTCTCAAACGTCGCATGAACACCCATATTATATTATTATTATTATATTATATGTACATAAGCAAAAACTCTTTAAACGACAATAAATATAATCGTGAAAACCGTTGAGCGCTCACATGCAAACGGCTTCTAGAGTAGGCGGACGTTTGACGGAGTAAAGGAACGTAAATTTGTGTGTTAAGTGATTCTAAACCTTGTCAAAACCAAAGCCTGTAGAACTTTAAGTGCATCAGAATATGAATTAATTATTTCGTTGATATTATTCATGAGTTTATGTATGCAATTCGTGGAGTGCTGCTTTTGCACATCGCGGAATGCCAAGTGTATGATTCACATGGCGTGAATGTTAAAAAGTATTTGACTAATCAATTGGGGAATACGTTTGAACTGATGGTATCGAAGATCTTATAGATTTTTTAAAATTCGAATAAAATTTATGAGTGGTTATAATCATGAAATGTATTACTTGTTTTAACTAATTAATTGTGCAGTTACTAACTGCATATTTTACGTATTTATTTTTTAGTGTTTATCAATGGAAACTTGTAAATAGCCTTCAATTTTATATTGTTTAAGAACACTGTATAAGCTAGCTGTAAGTTTTTTTTGCATGCTGTGCTTTTCTACAAGTAATGAGGCGCTTAGACTTAAGTATGCAACGTAAAAATTGTGAAGAGACATTGATGACGAGTCTAATAATTTAGAAGTAAAAGATGGTGGCGAAGAAGACATGCATACCCCAAAAATCGACCGTTGACACGGTGCTGTCCTGTACGATATTTTAGTTGCGATGTCACTATGATTTAAAATTCAATGCAATCCCTGTCCCTTGCTGTGCTTCCCCAGCGACGTTCGTACCCCACAGGGGGTGCCCTTAGCGAATGGTCGCTTAGTTTTTAAGTTTTATGCCCTGGTTGGAGGCCTTAATTTATTGAGGCACCCACAGGAAAGTCCGGTTAAGCAGCCGACAACCGCCTAGGGTGTTCTGCGAGATGCCATTTCTCAAAAACAAAACGTGATCCTAAAATTATACAGCAAAAATATCGTACTGGTCAACGACGTTAGAACGGGGCTATAAGCTGGGTTACGGATATTGATGGTGAAGAAAAAACTAAAGATGTCACTTACTGAAAGAAAATGGTTCTACTCTTCGAATAAAACTTTTATTAGGCACAAAAAACTATCGGGGAAGTGAAGAATCTCCAAAATAGTACAGATTGTGATCTACACTACTAAGTCATTTAATTAGTAAGTAAATTACGATAACCTTACTCATTTATAGTGTTAATTAGTTTATACTCCTTTTTGGCTTGCTTCGTATTGGGATAGCTATGTTTCAATGTTTACACATCATGAGATAACATTACTAACATAATTATCGTAAATCATATTTGAGTATGTTGGACCTTGATTCAAACCACATATATACAGCTAAAGATAGACTGTTTGGACGCATTCATTTTTAATGCCGTTATTTACTCTATTGAGCGGAAGACGGATCGAAAGACTATCTAAGTAGAATTCCAAGAAGACATGTTAAGAAATTGAAATATCTATTTCTGAACATAATCTACCCATTTTTTTTTTAACTATACATATATAAGTATAGGTACCTAGTAGGGTTTTGCTCCAACCAGATCTAATATTTAACATGGTCCATCTGTAGCCTTTTGATAGCTGGTTTTGGAACTCTGTGTTTTAGAACTCACCTGGATACTTTCCTGCTGAGCGAGTTCAATAAAGCCATGGATGTAGAAGACGGTAGGGTTGTTCTTGTCAAAGCCTTTGATTTCAAATAACCGACTGGCTTGACTGAGAGGAATGTCCACGTAGTCGTCGGCTGTTTGTCTGTAAAATATATAAACAATTTAAAGTAAGACCAAAGCTGGCTTCAAGATTGCCTTTAATCATGACGTATTTAAATAGATTTCCAGTAATCATTGGTCATGGAAACTATATGAAAATATACATCGAAATCTAAAGGCTCCCGCAGATAGGCACGACGCGACGGTGCGACTCGACTCTGGTGGAATAATTTCTATGAACACTTCATAGAAATTGTTCTACCGGAGTCGCGTCGTACCTTTCTGCCGGAGCCTTAAAAGAGTAAATAAACTCGTGTCGATTGTGTCAACTACGGAATAATAAAAACAGGTGTCACTGTTAACTAACTTGTATGGAGGCAAGTAAAGGCGATGATAACCGACTTTTAATGATTTTAAACTGAATATCACGTCTAAACGAGTAGTGTTAAATGATTTGGAAAAAATATATGTTAAATGAGAATATTTTTTTAATAACTTAATATGTAAACATTTTATATTATGTTTTTAGTACATAGTGTAATTAATTTGTAAAGTTACATCTAACTCGGAGAAAAACTAAGAATAACGCATAAACTATAAAGCGTACTTTGATGAAACCTTCACCATTTTAAATATTATCTAATTATTTATCTTTTAGTATACGTGTTTTATTAAAACACCTTTTGTTTTGTGTATAATAAATTAACAATACGTCTAATTTTGGACAGCGGTCCTAGATGGTCGAGTTCTATTAAGTACTGGGTGGATGTACGACGCTTTGCCTAAGCTGCAGCACAGAACAAGCAAGCTATACACTCAAGGCCGCTGGCATTTATCTGCGTCTTAATTACGGCGCGAATAGTCGCGTAATTTCCTAATCATTAATTAAAGATTCGCCTCAGTGTGGCCATGGATAGCTTCAAAATTGTTGATGTTTTGAATGGCACTAAGCTTCAGTTTAATTATTTTTACTCCATTCTATAAAACACAACTAAGAATAAAAAAATATTCCTATCTAGTACAAATAAATACAGTTATTAAAAAAAAATGTTAAACCTTACCCTATAGAATAGTTTGCAATGACTTTAGATCGCATGACAAACAATGATACCTACGGTGCGTTTTCCAATAAGCATTCATTGTTCTTTTACCGACTTATTGAGGCTGAGCCATGATTACATTTTCTTTTTATATTGGACTTATGGTTTATAATCTAGGTTAATAAAACCATAACGTCTCTCTTACAGATAAGAAAACTTTTTTATGATCGAGTAATTTTATCATTATGGATGGAATGAAAAGATTTTGTTATAAAATATAATGATAACTGAAAGTTAATACCTGTCTGTCCCCCTTATAATTTAATTAATACCTATTTTAAAACCTTTTACTCACCCATTATAATATCTTAAATAAATATCTTCTACTCGGTTTGTCCTGTCTGGCAAGATTCCTGAAACAAAGATTAATATTTTTGAATTTTCGAGAAAAAAAAAAACAATAATTTAATAAGTTCTTCGTGCAGTCTAATTATGGTCTCACACATCCTTCACAATTACGCATTTTCTCGCGTTATAAGTATTTATGATGCCATAGTAAGATATACCTTTGTCCAAAATAAAAATACGAATAAAAAAAACTATTCTGAAACGTAGTCAAAGCAATCAGAAAGCTTGATTGGTTCGAAAAGAAAACCCACACGTTTTTCTCGACAAGGCAAAAATGTAGCTGTGGAAATACTTAATACTCTTTGATATTGTATATTGTTTATTCAAAAGTGTGAAAACATAGTTGAAAAAAGGCTAGGCAGAATTTGACTAGCCTTCATCATCAGATGACGATAATGATGAATTGATGATTTAGAAGGTGAAAGAAAGTACGCTTTAATAATTTCTATAGTCATGATAATTTCGTGGACGTCCCCGGCCATGTCCATAACATGTATGCTATAACGTTACCGTGGACGGACATTTAAAAGCGTCTTCATATATTTCCACACATTTTACTTCACTTTATAATTTATAAAAGCGCACAATGAAAGAAATAATGTTGAAAATCTATGTATTACCGTCGCCAGTAATAACATTGACTGAGCTCTTTGTCACAATACCAGCAGCTATTTCCGTTACACCGTACGTTATTAAAAATAAATAAGCGATATTCTTAGAAAACATTGTAAGCGTTCTACTTCGGCCTATTTCTCTCCAATGCAGCAATATAAAGATTTTCTTTCACTACTGAAAAACTAGTTTTACTGAGAATATTTTTTTCTTTTATAGACTTGCTTTTTATGGCCTGGTTTTTACTGCGATATCGCGGAAAAACTGAAAGCAGAATGCATGAACCTATTATTATATATGCGAAATAAAAATTTGAATACAATAGCATGTAATTTTTTTGCAGATGGAATTGCACTTATTGTTGAATGATGTCGCAATTTAACTAATTTATAGAACGCCAACTGCGTTCAGAAAATGACAGCCATGTTTGTACTTATTTACCTCACAGATCTTTGATCGCTGAAATTGCTTATTGCTACGTCCGTCAAAGGCCACTGAAATGAAGATAAACAGCATGGATTTTCCAATGTTGCAGTTATTACTAATGAAATTATATTGGTCCAAATTTTATGTCACGATTGGCCTTGAGAAAACTTATAGAAAATACTTTAAATTTTATTAAGTACATAGAATTTTGTTAAATATATATTTTTTTAGATTACGTTCTAAATGCGCATCATGGAAAATATGCTGCGGTTTTATATACCTATTTAGTATCTACTTGCTACTTAGCTAACTGAAATGCCACAGGCGCTTTGCGAAGTAAAATTTTTATCAATATGCCTAAGTATGTCATCTATAAATAAATCAAGTAAAAGTATGATGCGATTTTCTTGTGCTTCGATATGTAAAAGATTATGTTTTCCTTAACTTTTACTCGTTTTAACTTAGTCGTAATACGTCACACGAGGTAACAGGTGTGTGACCGTTATTAAGTTAAGCAGGTAACTTTCCTTATTTTATGTGCTAAAATGGATTGAAGTTTTCCGGAGAATTCAAGGGTTTATTATTCTTGACATACTTTTATTATTTAGGTGACCGTATTCATTACGATTGAGCAAGATTTATAGTAACTCGTTCACGGGCCTTTCGAGTTGTTTTTGAGCAATCAAGTACAACAAGTTTAGCAGCAGGTTTCCATATATGCGTTGAACAGTATTTATGTACTTATTACATACTAAAATGTTAACACGTATATACTCAGTATGAGGTGAAAAGTTATGAGCCATAAATACCTACTTGTTTGTAAAGTTTTTCACTCAAAAGTTCTGCAGTTTTTGTGACAGTTTCACTATTGTTTTATTTTAAACACTAAAAAAATCCTACGTTACAAAAACGACGCTATCAAAATCCCTTCCTCCAAAAAGTGGTTTATCTTTAGAAACAATTTAAAAAGTCAGTTTATAGACGTTCCAGCGACACACACGATGCACACTCTTATATGAACGAGCTGTCGTGTCGGCGTGACACGATCACACGACACGAGGCCGACCTGAGGTTCTAGGGCAAGCCGACCCGGATCGCAAGAATAAAAAAAGGAGACGGCTATACTATAATAATTTATCACAAGTTGCAGACTCAGACAGAGAATTCAAATCTTGATCGCTACTGGTAAATCTTTGGAAAGAAATGAAAAATCTGGTTTATAAACGTTACAGCGACACACACGCATAAACAAGTATACACTCACATGAACAAGCTCGACGTGTCACGTCGACACGACACGGGGCCAACCCGAGGTACTAAGGGCCAGCTGACCCAGATCGTCCCATTAAAGATTCATGGAACATCACTTTTCCATTGATATTTAGAGCTAAACGTTTATCTATTGTGGTGTAATTGTTTTTCGCTGTTTTTGTTTAGTTTCGGTGACTGTGGGTGGAAATTAGCTCATTGAAATAAAGCTTTTGGGTTTACTGACATTGATACATGCCATGGGTAACTTAAAAAAAATACGCACTCTAAGCGAAAAGTAGTGTGGATTCGATACTAAGTTTGATTTAAGTAAAGGTATTCACATAGCATAATCATTAATCAGCCTACAATGTTCCCACTGCTGGGATACAGGCCTCCTCTCTTCGAGAGGGAGTAGGCGGTAATCTACCACGCGGGCCCAGTGCGGGTTGGTAGATGCCACAAATGTCTTCGATTTTTTTCGATTCAGGTCATCCTTTCCACTCGATGTTTTCCGTCACCGTTTTGAGAGCAGTGGTGATGAAATTATTTACGTAAAGTAAAGCGCCTGCCTGGGTTCAAACCCACGACCCGTAAATCACCCACCCACACCCCACTCCCACCCAAACTCGTAAGTCGGGACCATAATCACTGGACCACCACTTGCACTGCTCTAAATATGAAACTAAAACGCCTCTGTTTTTTTTTAAATAAATAGGAAAGAACAGGTATGTTTTTTTCTATTTATTAAAATAAAACGGAGGCTTTTTAGTTTACCTACAATTCAAAATGGGACAAGCCAGCTGAAGAAGGAAGTACCTAATTAAAAGTTTTAATAGCTTAAGTTTGAAGGACATTCGATATCGAAGCAAAATAGTTCACCTTAAAACGTTTGATATTAGAATACTAAGGACTGATTTCACCAATGAAACTGAACGCGATCAGCTCATAAACCGCGTTTAAGGGCTGCCAGTGTCATTATTTTCTTTGGAATAATGACACTGACAGCTCTTGAACGTAGTTTATATGTGCTGTTCGCATTCAGTTTCATTGGTGAAATCCGCCCTAAGTCATTTATTACAAAAGTAATAAATACTCATTACTCATACCGTCAGTGTGAGCACACACGGTCATAAAAAATACAGACTTTAATTTACTAGAGTGTGCGGTCTTTGCTAACAAGGTATAATGCTACGATAATAATCGATGTTTATGAAATTAAAAGAACCTCCATTAGTTACTACGATATTTCAGTAAACTTAGTACCTACTGCCTCACTGGTCTAGTGGCAGCAAACGCTACTGCTGAGCATAAGGCCTTAGGTTCGATTCCTGGGTCGGGCAAATTGTTATTGAGTTTTTCTGGATTTTCTCAGCAGCAACCCGAAGTCTGGATTTGTGCCCGGTTGATGGCAACAGACTTGCCCCCTATTACATGGCACTCAAAAATATCTGGCGAAATGTGGGTGTACCTGTAGGTACACCTCTGCCTAACCCTTCGTCCCTACAGGTGTCATGTTATATAATGTTATGTTATGTTGTAGTACCTACTCGTAGACATTTGTCTCGATAGGCCTTCACATACATTTTGTCAAAATACTCGATTAGTGTTAGAAACTAGGCGATGTTACAATTTTCACCCAAAGTTAGTAATCGCGCCTTTTGGGCACACGGCTCCGCAATCAATCTTGCGTACTGATAAATCTGACTGACAATCTTGGTGACTGACCAATCTTTCTACCACATTTTTTTGTGTAGTAGCAGTATAGTCGATCTATTTTGTGAAAAACTCATCATGAAAATTTACGTGAAGCGAGCTTGAAGGAATCTGTAAATAGTATCAATCCCTAGCATCAGCCCCGGACTCCACCAAAGAGGAGATGAGACGAGAGGAGAGATATGTTGGAAACAACTAATAGGATTTTGTTATTTATATATCTCGTCTCCGCTAAGCTTCAGTGGATACGGTTGAGCAGAGAGAAAAGGAGATGTCTCATATTTGTTTAGCGCCAACAAAACATAAATGTGAGCTGTGCCTCGCAAGCTGTCGACGGCGCGCAGTGGAGATGAGAGGAGATATGAGCGGTGGGCGGCGAGCGGCATCGCTAGTTCCCCCGCGTCGCACAACCCCCCCCGCCCGCACTAGGCAGTACATATATCTGCTCCGGTCTAGCCGGTATGCTTCTCCGCACAGCTTTGGTGGATACCTACATCTTAGCTGTTAAGCATGTCCTCACCTCTCCGCTTCGCACATCTACGCCGATCTCCGCTCTGGTGGAGTCCAGGCCTCGGGTGGAAGAAAGACTACCTTCAATCACATTTCACCTAGGTTTTCAAGGTTAGATTTTAACAGAATAGACCGGCTGTTATTCCCCCGATGCTAGTGATTGACACTATTGACAGCTCACTTTAAGCTCACTTCACGTACGTTTTCACGGTGAGATTTTAACAGAATAGACCGGCTGTTATTCCCCCGATGCTAGTGATTGACACTATTGACAGCTCACTTTAAGCTCACTTCACGTACGTTTTCACGGTGAGATTTTAACAGAATAGACCGGCTGTTATTCCCCCGATGCTAGTGATTGACACTATTGACAGCTCACTTTAAGCTCACTTCACGTACGTTTTCACGGTGAGATTTTAACAGAATAGACCGGCTGTTATTCCCCCGATGCTAGGGATTGACACTATTGACAGCTCACTTTAAGCTCACTTCACGTAAGTTTTCACGGTGAGATTTTAACAGAATAGACCGGCTGTTATTACCCCGATGCTAGGGATTGACACTATTGACAGCTCACTTTAAGCTCACTTCACGTAAGTTTTCTCGGTGAGATTTTAACAGCATAGACCGGCTGTTATTCCCCCGATGCTAGGGATTGACACTATTGACAGCTCACTTTAAGCTCACTTCACGTAAGTTTTCACGGTGAGATTTTAACAGCATAGACCGGCTGTTATTCCCCCGATGCTAGTGATTAACACTATTGATAGCTCACTTTAAGCTCACTTCACGTAAGTTTTCACGGTGAGATTTTAACAGAATAGACCGGCTGTTATTCCCCCGATGCTAGGGATTGACACTATTGACAGCTCACTTTAAGCTCACTTCACGTAAGTTTTCACGGTGAGATTTTAACAGAATAGACCGGCTGTTATTCCCCCGATGCTAGGGATTGACACTATTGACAGCTCACTTTAAGCTCACTTCACGTAAGTTTTCACGGTGAGATTTTAACAGAATAGACCGGCTGTTATTACCCCGATGCTAGGGATTGACACTATTGACAGCTCACTTTAAGCTCACTTCACGTAAGTTTTCACGGTGAGATTTAACAGCATAGACCGGCTGTTATTCCCCCGATGCTAGGGATTGACACTATTGACAGCTCACTTTAAGCTCACTTCACGTAAGTTTTCACGGTGAGATTTTAACAGAATAGACCGGCTGTTATTACCCCGATGCTAGTGATTGACACTATTGACAGCTCACTTTAAGCTCACTTCACGTAAGTTTTCACGGTGAGATTTTAACAGAATAGACCGGCTGTTATTCCCCCGATGCTAGTGATTGACACTATTGATAGCTCACTTTAAGCTCACTTCACGTAAGTTTTCACGGTGAGATTTTAACAGAATAAACCGGCTGTTATTACCCCGATGCTAGGGATTGACACTATTGACAGCTCACTTTAAGCTCACTTCATGTACGTTTTGACGGTGAGATTTTTACGAAATAGACCCAGCCGGTCTGTTTTATCTATGAAATGAGTCTCGAATCGCATAGCGACTATATTGTCTTGTATTTTAACTACTTATGAGTCCCATAATGATGTTTACTTGCTAGATCGATAACCACACTATATCGAGCCTGACACTACACAGTACTGTTGGTTGCTCGCCAGTAAAGATACGATATGAACGTCTTGTCTATAGTTAGGCAGGTAAAGCTGAAATGGAGAACGTGGGTCCACTTTTTAACCCCCGACGGAAATAGAGGGGTGTTTTAAGTGTAACGTCTGTCTAAATCTGTCTATGGCATCGTAGCTCCCAAACGATTGAACGGATTCAGTTTTTTTTTTTTTTTTTTTGTTTAAAAGGTGACTTGATCGAGACTGTGCTTAGCTCTCATTCAAGAAAATCTATTCAGCCGTTTGAAGATTATCAGCTCTTTTCTAAATGATGAATGGATGTGAGCATCTTCCACAGTTCTGATCGAGTTAAAATTTGGTATTCTGTTACTTCAATCATATTAGAATAACATAGTGACCTTGAACTAATGCTGCGGAATTACCTGGAATTTGCAGGATACCCAACTCCCTTACCAATTTACAGCAGAAGTATCGTGTTTGGGTTCATTGTAATGGTCTCAATGAACAGGATATAGATTGATGTGTGTCGGGTTTTTTTCAATTTTGAATTTATATTATTGCAGGGTAAAGCTGACTCTGAAAATTACTCCTATAGGACTGACCGGTGTCGATGGCTTACCTACCCATAAGTAAGATATACACGACCTTATTATAAATCAAGATTTATCTTAAAAGCCATATTTATATAAACCATTACGCAATTTTTGAATTTTAACTTTATTCCGACGACGTGAAAGATCTAAATACAAAAAAAAAACCCGAGTCTAAGATGTCAATTTTGTATTAAGAACTTTATCCCTATCTGAATAAGGCTCGAATCACAAAAAACTGGCTAGAAACTTGGGCCAAAGTTAGTGTCACACCTGCTCTGAATCATAGCTTTAAAAAACGACAAAGATATCACAATATACCTATGTATAGTTAGTTCCTTTAAGCGTATCGTTTGTGTAACCAAAGCAGTGACATGATTTGCCTAGATACCTGCCAAGAACCCAAATGAAGTAGCGTATTTCAAGGCTAACAACTTAAGACGCAGATTTGTGCCAACGGCCTTGAGTGCATAGCTTGCGTGTTCTGTGCTGAGCTCACGCAACGCGTCGACGTTCACCCAGTAACAGGACTCGTGCATCAAGGAGCGTTGTCCCAAAATTAGACACATTATTAATGTATTATACATAAAACAAAAGGTACATACTAAAAGATAAATAATTATATTATCTTTAAAATAGTGAAAGTTTCATATATATACGCTTTAAAGATTTTGCGTGGTACTCAGTTTTTATCCGCGTTAGACATGACTTTACTTTACCGAGTCGACGGCGCGTTGTGTTCCACGCGCGCCTCAAAGAGATGTCAGCACTATTGCCGGGGTCCGCTAGAGCCGATGCCAGCTAGGGTTGCGGGATGTTCGAAAGAGTTACCGTGGCCCCGGCACAGGCAACTGAAGGAACACGGGTGGGTTTTAGTCAGTAAAAGTCTGACACGCCCTCCCGCTCCGCCCAGAGCGGGAGAAGTCATTTGATGATTTCCCATAACAAAAAAGACATGACTACAAATGAAACACTATGTAATATAAACATAATCTAAAATATTCACCTAAGTAGTTATTAAGAAAATGCTCTAATTTAACATAATTATATTTTTTCCAAATCATTAACTCTGCTCGCTTAGACGTGATCTTCAGTTTAAAATAATTAAAAGTAGTTTATCGGCGCCTTAATAAGATTCTAGTTCAGCTTTGAACTAAATGCGTCATAATTTAGTAATAGAAATAAGTAGTTTCGCTGTAATCAAAAGTGTAGGTATGTAACACATAAAATAAACTGACACTGGATAATCCAGCACCTATTATCAAATTAAGGCGAAAGCACCAGGGTAGCCAGCGAAATGAAAATTTTCTTACGTTTTTTGCAATTTGCAGGTCAGTATTGGGTTGTACGTCGGTTAAAATATGATTCGCGACCGTAACAAACATCTATTTACAGAATTATAATAATTAAAGTCATCAATACAACTCTCTAAGACCAAGTAATTCTACGAATGACAATTTCATGAAATCTTGACATTTTCATTCTTCTTTTTTTGATTAATTAAGTTATGACTTTTTACATTATCTAAATGTAGGATACTTTTGTACTTCTAATAAGATAAAAGTCTTTTTGTTTAGATCGGTAATTCGTTTATTTTATTTTATGTTGCTTGCTAAGTATGTATGTAGTTTTACATAACGCATTGAAGGAACTTCTGCTGTGTCTCGTTTGCGTTTCGCTAGTGTTATCTGTACTAAATTTGTAAGTCTGTACTCTTGTCCATTATCTTAACAGGTTCACAGATCGTGAAGGAAACACAATCTCCATGGGTCATGTGCGGGTCATGGGACTGAGAACGGGTTAAATCATAATATTCATTATCTTCTATGACCCGATGGAATGTGACAGCTTCAAAACATCCTCCACAATAAAAAATTAAATCCCTTTCAACGTCAGCGTCATTGACATGACTACCGTTATCAGTGATCCCCATGTTATCAATTGATCTCATGTCATGTCAAGCATTGTATTGAAGTCGAAACGCGATACGTACAGTCAGGGACAAAAGTCGATTAACACTGCTACATTTACACATCATCTCAAGTGACACCAAATTATAAGATACATTTGAATTTCAGCATTTCATAAAACACCTAAGAGTTAATGAGCTTTCATTTCCCTTCTTTTCAGATTGTAATTAAATATTTAGCTCAATATTTAAGATTTTCAAAACTGAATTGACGTTGTCGCTGACTATACCATGCGTATGCGTCCATGATAATTGTAGAAGATAACATGTTTGTTTCAAAGTGCCGTCAACCTTATCGTTTCAGATTGGTTGGTTCTAGCCGTTTTAGGCTTGTTGTTTAACAAAAGTACGAGATTTTATTTAGTTTTACGCAAATTAAAATAGATGAATTCATTTGAAATGACAAAAAAGAAAAAGAAAAGAAAAAGAAAAGGAGAAAAAGGAACAAAATTACCAGTAACTAGAAATCTTGCCTGTATATCTTGATTATATATCTATAAAAATAGATGTGTGTATGTATGTTCCCTCTGAACTCCAAAACGGCTAGAGCGATTTCGATGAAATTTTCAGGCAATCTTCAAATACCCGTGCGAAGCCGGGGCGGGTCGCTAGTAATATTAAAAATGTGAAAATTTGTAAATTTGAATGGATAGATGTTTGTTACTCTTTCACGCAAAAACTACTGAACGGATTTGGATGAAATTTGGCACACAGATAGTTTATAACCTGGATGAAATATTTCAATAGAACGTTCCCTTGGTATAATTTCCAAAATCTAGTAGGGACCTAGCACGAACGCGTGACGTTAACATAATGTAATTTAAACAATTTATAATCGAAAATACAACTTTCCTATTGCAGTTTTCAAAACGCAGAAAACACAATTAGTATCACCCATAGATATGTGAATAATGTCTTAATACTTATTTGATATTATGTGGGAAAAGACAGTGCTATTTCAATTTTAAAACTTTTCGAATTTACGTCACGTTAATTAAGTTATTATTATTATTAATTACTTTCCTGCTAATTTCTTACATTGCCTTTCTTTCTTTACACTAGGTTATGTCCACAGATAATTTAACAAAACCGCGTAATAAATATAAATTTACAGGATATCAAGTCTTGGAGCTTAATTCCAAGTCAAGTACAAAGTGATGTTATTCTTGTTTATTGTTTGAAATCTTAAATCACGCTCCATCATAATCGTCCATTCGTCACTTATCTCAACGGCATGTACTTTATGTACTTACAACCAATTATATACTTTAATTAGCAAACCGAGGCTACAAATTACGACCTCCTTTGAGAATCACAGGGCGTGACGCCAATTCGTGTCATAACGGATTCCACAGTTTTACGGTAACATAAACATTATAATGACTAAAGGCTCCTGCACACAGGCGCGACAAGCGACGCGATACAAAGGCACCGCTCGTCGCGCGACAGGCGGTGCCTTTGTGTCGCGTCGCGTGTCGCGCCTGTTTGCAGGAGCCTTTATACTATCTCTTTCGTAATAGATAAGTGGAGTTTTTAGATAAAAAACAATGTATAAGTGTAGGACGATATTAATAGTATGAGATAAGGTTATCTCAGATACGGCTACTTCCTAGAGATTATTTAAAAAATTAAAGCATTCATGGCAAAAAAAGTGAATACATTCAGTTTTGAGGATAAGACAGATAGAGATGTAGGTACGATGTTACCAATGTGAGACAGCAAGATTTAAAACGAAAAATAAAAAATAAAACCGACCGCAGAGGCTACCTGCCTATCGCAATAACCTTGTTTGCAAGTTAATTTAACATAATTAAAAGCTAGAATATTCTACATACTTCGTACTTAATAAAAATTCTATATACTTTTTCTTTTCCTTCACCTATATATTTGTACAAAATATATAAATACAAGGTGTAATTTTAATCACTGTTAACCTCTTAAGGGGTCATTGTACTCATCATTATGAACCACTTGTACTATGGTAAAAAACCCGAAATCGCGAAAAAGATATGCGAACATAAAGCAGGCAAAAGCTGACTTTTTTGCGATTTCAGGTTTGGTCCCATAGTAAAGGTTTTTCATAATGATAAGTACAAAAACCCCTTAAGAGATTAACAGTGATTAAAATTACACCTTGTATATTGTATAAAACATTTGTCAAAATAATACAGGATTATAATTAAAAATAGTACCTAATATTATTACATTAGCTTAGTTTTCTAATTCCGTTACTTACCTGTACATTGATGAATAAACCTTAGACACACCTACAACAGGATTATGTCTGAACCAATCAGCATGTTTGGTACCTAGTTAAGTTCTATCTACTCCTGACGTTCAACCCGCATGAATGACAGTGATTTTAGTACAACTTGCAATGCTAATTACTGCATAATGGATCCATGAATTGTTAGTAGGTGTAATAAACATGGATAAACACTAATATGTACCAATGTTGGCACCTTATCTTAGGCGTTTGTATGCCAAATCTCAAGAGTACATACTTAACTAATTGATAAGTTATCAATTAAAACATTTTTCTTTTGTTTTGCAACCAACTAAAATATACTGTTTTTATTTACCTACATAACGCTGTCGAGAAAAAAAAATCTTGTTATCTATGTACTACATAGTTAATTGATAAACGAGGCTGTAGGTTTTTTCATACCCAAGTCCCGTCAGTCATGTCATGTCATTCATATGTGTAGGGTTTCTTGATTTACATTTAAATGTAGTTTCCATACTAATAACATATTGTGTTTTACATTCATACCCGCGATTATAAATGCATTAGTTATGAGTTTTTATACGTATTGTAGGTTAGGAAGGTTCTCGCAATCATTAGACCGTGCATCATGATATATACAGGGAATATTTATTCAAATAGCACATAATGTAGACTTCTTCATGCAATGTTAAAGTCGGATTCCATGTCTTTGCATTTTTGGAGCCGTATGTATCCTATACTTAGGGCTTCAAGAGTTATTTACGGGGGAGACAATGGCTATCAGACCGTCCGAGAAGAAAATTCAGTTTGTAATTTGCACTGAATTCTTGATGGAGGAGACTTTACGAATAAAATTAGCATACAAATGATGTAGCCACTTTCGCACAGACGTAAAAATATCGCGGCGCGATTTTATCGCGCACTGGAATTTCAACTCTCGGCGTTAAGTCAAGCATTGAGAATCCAAAAAGTGCATCGCAGCGCGTCAAAAAAACACACTGTCGGATTTTCAACTCTCGGCGCTAAGCAATGCGTTGAAAATCAAGTGCGCGAAAAAAATCGCCGCGGGAAAAAATCGCCCGTGCGAATCTGGGCTAGTGTCCAAGCCAAAACCTTATCTAAATGATGCACTTAAAATATAGGTTACGTGGAGACCTACAGAGAAATGTCAAAAAATTTGACATTCCTCAGGTCCTGTCAAAGGTATAGGCGATAAACTACTGTAAGTAGGTACACTGTGGCAATAGCACAAGCAATGCCTCGAGTCACGAGTCATGACGTATGAATTTTAGATTACTGCAGCCGCACACATGATTTTTTCTCCCACTTCTCATTCACACATGCTAATAGCTTGTAGCCCACAGCTTTCTCGTGTAAATTAAGAGCTTTATTACTACTGAAACCTTACATGGGTTGTATAAGGCTGCGCTGCATTGGAATCGTTGAAAAGTTATAATAAAACTTTTTGCAAAAAATATCAAGACTTCCAAACAAAAATACTACGAAGTGAAAAATAATTTAAATTTCGGAATTCGTCTTTGGATCTGTATTTTAGGTTTTTGCCACCGACTTCCAAGCATAGTTATTTTTTATTTTCTAGTGTTTGTTTGGAAGTCGGTTGTTTTTTTTTTGCAAAAAAGTTTTTTATTTTAACTTTTTAGTGGATCGGTTTGTAATTTAAGTTACAATAGCCTAATAACAACTGCTTATCACCTTTTAATTCAATTAAATCAACTAATTATTACTTATTTCATTTGACAAAATTGTGTATTCTTTTTGTATTTAATATGGGTCAAGGACCTGAAATAAATGAATTTTAATTTTTATCATCTTTTACAAAATATTGCTTTTCCCGATGCAGGGACGTTAATTGTTCAGGAGGTCTCTCTCGTAACCAGAGTCGTAAGTCGCGCTTACGACCCTGGTTACGACGACCTGGGTGCCTAACGTGTGATGGATGGCTGGGACTTTAAAAAGTAGTGGGATGTAATAAACCAGTTAATTAATTCGATTATCACACAATTTTTTTTAAATTACAACAATTTGCTAATTCGACCTTTGCCAGCATTATCGACTGCTTCATCGGCACCTCTAAATATTTGTTTATCTTTTGTACCTCTTTAGATAGCTGATTAAAGGAAGATGTTTTCCCCCTAATTTGTACGCTTAATGCCATAATAAAATTTTGAGATATCTGGTGTCAAAGTTTATGTACGTAGATGATTTTTGAAAATGGGTAATAAAATTAGGTACCCAATGGAACAGCAATGAAGGCCCTAAATGCAGAGATGTAGCGAAGGGCCAAAGTGTGTCTGAAATATCTATAGCACGTTTTCAGAAAAGAACTCTCAGGGACATTTTGAGAGTTTAGAGAAAAGTGATATTTGGTGACCAATTCTGGGAAGTTTCCAAAAAAAAGTACATAAAAATGGGGTTTTTTCCTAATCCCATGAATTTGCGCATAGGTTTTTATGGGGTGCTTAATTGTTGCAAATGGGTCACACTACCACGTCCTGGAAGGAATAGGTAAGTCAAATTACAAGCCACTCTCTGTATACTGGTGAAATGTAAAGTTTACTACAAATTGAGAGTGATAAAACTCCTTTTAAGAAATAATACTATTGGATTTATTGATGATTTTATTTTATTAATATTTGCTTGTCTAAGGCAGACGTGATGATCTGTTTTTATTTTTATTTTCAACATCTCTTGCATGCTGACAATTTGTGTTGTATGTATTGTACTCATATTTGAGTAAATAAATGATTATTCTTGATAGTCGTACAGTTATTGATAGAAGTTCCTAGTAAAAATAAATAATCTTATTGTAGTTGTGCACTCATTGAGACTGACTAAAAATGCTCTAATAAGTCCAGTCCAAGCAAAATGTAAAAGCCGTTGCAGCAATCTATACGTTGCATTGACTAAGTGCCAATTTCACCAATGAAACTGAACGTGATCAGAAAGAAAGAAAGAAAATACGTTTATTTGCGGTAAACATGACGCAAAAAAAAAGAACACAAACACAAAAAGAAACAAGCTGGGGAAAATATGCGTCACATCCACGCAAAAAGGCCATCGCTCAGCATAATGCTGCAACCCTATGCGAGACAGAGCCCCAGCGCTGGTTTTCAGCGACAGCCGGCGTTGACGTGATGACGTCAGCCGGTGCAGCACGCAATGTAATTTAAAAAAGAAACAAAATAAAAACAATATCTAAAACTAAAATGATTATTTAAGTACAATATTAAGTATGGCCACATTGCGTTCCATGGGCATCGACTCACACGCCGCACGCCGCCGGATTTGTGTTATCTGTGCGCGCAGCTGTCAAAAAACTGTTTGTTTGACTATCTTTTGACATACTGGTTACATAAATTAATTAGCATGGCGCATTGTGTAATGAATGTTGTAATTGTAAGACATCTAAACTGCGTTCAAGAGCTGTCAGTGTCAATTTTCAACAACAATAATGACACTGACAGCTCTTGAACTCGGTTTAGAAGTGCTGATCGCGTTCAATTTCATCGGTGAAATCCGCCCTAAATGCAGAGATGTAGCGAAGGGCCAAAGTGGATCTGAAATATTTATAGCATGTTTTCAGAATAGAACTCTCAAGGATCGTTCAAGAATAAGTTTAGTGTATTGCTTGAAAACGGTAGCATTATTAATAGTATTTAATAATATGGCACGTAATCACGTACTGTTATTGTTGTTAGGGTATTGGTATGCTTTATATGTTATATTATATTTATGTTATTCGATTGTGCAACTTTATTATCGGAGTGTAAATAATTGCTGGCAGCATCTATTCTTGATGTAATACTCTTCGTAGAGTTGGTTGTTTGTATAATATAATAAATAATAATGTTTGGTTTGGAAATAGGTGCCGTAATTACCTAAATCGATTGCAATTATTCTATTAAGGGCCTATACTACCTCAAATGGCTTAGCACGATCCTCCGTTATGTCGAAAATACTGCAGCATTAATTTTGAAATAAATATATGGTATAGTTGAGGATTAATGTTAAGTCTTATGTTTGGCGAAAACACGATTCCATAAAATTTTCTCGATAGAAAAAAATCTCAAAGTTGCCTCTAAACTGAACTATAAACCGTTGGCAATCCTACAATACTTCAAATAAGATCATGAAACTTTTTATACTTACTGAACTAACTATAAAGCAGGTCTCATGTTATTTTTTTTTTTTAAATTACTATTATTTTCACCGTAAAAAGCAATTACCTAAACTATCGGCGCTGCCTGCCGCCCAGCACCGCACTCAGTCCCGCTCTCACTCAGTCCGCGCGCAGTATCGTGCGAGCGAGATAAACAGTGAATTTTAGCTGAGGTAGTATAGGCTCTTAAGCTTGATTAAAGGGTCGATCAGGCACTTCTCTTACGCTCGTTACATAAAAAAAAAAATATTTATTGTATTTGACCCCAATATTTTAACTTTTTTAAGACAGAGAGGTGGGGAGACGACCTAGATGCGTAACGCAAGGGTTGGATCGAGGTAGCTCTGAAAATGGATGCCTGGAAGGATTTGGGGAAGGCCTTCGCTCAGCAGTGGGGCAGGGCAGGCTAACTAAAAAAAAATTACATCATATCTGGGTGTATCTAACTCTTTGGGAAATAGAGGCGTGATGTTATGTTTATCATTAAAATAATTTTGAATTATTGAACCCAGAAAGGGGTGGACGATAGACCATGCGTGCGTCCATGCGTCTTAATCTATACAAATAAATAAAATTGAAGCGCCTGTTTGTAATGTCAAAATAACATTTTTTTACTAAATGCATATGAAAGTATATACGGTACTTATAACAAAAAGCAATTTTTAAGATTTTTGTCTGTCTGTCTGTTTGTTCCGGCTAATCTCCGAAACGGCTGGACCTATGTTGACGGGACTTTCACTTGCAGATAGCTGGTGTGACGGCGGGTAACTTAGGCTAATTTTATTTTAGAAAAATAATTAGGGTTCCGCGCAAAAAAAATAAAACCCATGAAATTGTGAACAAAAAGTCGTATATGAAAAATTCTTTTTGCATTTGGTAGCCCAATTCTCGAGGATAGTTATGCCATTTGACATCACGCTACGACCCTTAGGAGCCGAGCAAAAAGAAAAAAGTCAAAAAGAACACTAAGCTAAAACGAAGTAATAGCGCGGGCGGGCGATGCAACGCGACGGGTCGGAGGACGAGGGAGTTTTATTAAAATGTGGCTATTATTTTAGTATATTGTGCATCTTACGACTTCCACGTGAACGAAGTCGCAGGGCACAGGTAGTTTTGAAATAAACTACTGCTTTATCAAAGACAATGCAAAGATAAATTGTTTTTATTTTAATGCATAATTTAATTTCAAACGGCACGGTTAGCGCAGTGGCTGAGCGATTGGACTGCTGCACTGCGTGTCGCGGGTTCGATTCCCGCACGGAGGAAATATTTGTATGATCTACAAGTAGTTGTTTCGGGTCTGGGCGTTTGTGTTTGTGAGTTTCTATGTTTGTAAACGCACCCACGACACAGGAGAAATTCCTAGTGTGGGGCAACTTTTAAAAAAAAAAAAAAAAACAAACGTAGCTTTCCATACTTGAACGTATGTATATTAGACAGAAGAATGCAGTAAATTGGTTCAATCAATCTACACTCGGCCGCAATCGATTTGATAGGAATGATTGTTCCTCTCAATTTGTTTGTCCCATAAACATACTCATAATAGGTAATATGTGATACGATGTTGGTTCTGTTGCGTAGATTATGGTCCGTTGTTAAGTTATAGGATTTATTTGACCTGCAAAAGGGGTCTCGAATAATTTCAGTGCTTGTTCCCGTCTTTGAAAAAGTTACCCCTTTATACAGATTAGGGATGATGCCTGGGTAAAAAAAAAAAATATTTATATTTAGTCCGTCAGTCAGCTATTAAAAAAAAATATTAGACACATATTTTTTGCTTTATCATATTAATAAAAACATACTCAGATAAAACACATTAAAGTTGGGGATTGGGGGCTCGCTATCTTTCTCTCTCTTCTTTTTTTTTCGCTATCTATCGCTATCTTTTGATTACGTAAAAAAAGAAAAAATACATGTCCAATATTTTTTAATAATCTACCTGACAGACAAAAAAAATTAAGTCATCATCCTTATTGGATTTCTCTGGTCTTTATAGTATATTGGCTTTAAAGATAGCAGGGGCTTGTGGCTAAGTAATATCAACCGCACGGGTCGATCGATCAAGTTAAGCTACGCTTGCCGCGGTTGGTCTGTGGCTGGGTGACCATCTTTACATACTGAGACGAATGCACGTTAAGCTGTTGGTCCCAGCTGTCATTCTTGGATCTTTGACAGTCGTTACGGGTCGTCAGAAGCCTATAAGTCTGACGAGTCTTACCAAGAGGTATCGTGTTACGCAGTAACTGGGTTGTGGGGGTCAGATAGGCAGTCACTCCATGTAAAACACTGGTATTCAGCTGCAATGATTAGACTGGAAGCCGACCTCAACATTGTTAGGAAAAGATTAGGCAGATTGGTTGGCTTTAAAGATATAATTAAGTTGTAGCGTAGGTAATGTATTATTCAATATTATCACGATTACGTAGTATTATCACTATTATTAATACAGTAAATATATATGTATAGATTGGTCTATATATATTTTATGTTCAGGGGGCCAACCACCACTTCTTAAAGCAGTATTATTTTAATGTTACTTCGGTGTGAGAAAGAGATGGAGCTATACAGGACGTCTAGCTCCATCTCTTTCCCACACTGAAGTAAGACTACAATAATACTGCTTTAAGAGGTGGTGGTCTAGCTCCTGTTTTAAATTCTGATTTGAGTTTTGTACTGTGCCTGCTACCTACTGATCTACATTACTGTAGACCTGTAAAATCCTGCAACGATAACAGTTGCATTTCATTATCGAGGTACACCCGCGAACATTCCCGGTCGCCCACTTTTGCCCCTTATTCCTTTAATAATAAGGTCGAAAAGTGGTCGACCGGGAACGTTCGCCTTCGTACTAATAGACAAAAATGCAACGAAAACAGGTTGTTATATTTCTGTTTTCACTGGCTTTTAGGGCGTGACGATAATAATAATAATATAATAATAATATTCCACAACTTTCACACAACGCCATCTAGTCTCAAACTAAGCAGAGCTTGTGATATGAGTACTAGACAACTGATAAACATACTTATATATTTCTAAATACATACATATTATAGATAATAACACCCAGACACAGAAACAAATGATCGTGCTCATCACACAAACATTTGTCCTGGGTGGGAATCGAACCCACGACCTCCGGCCTAGTAGTCAGGGTCACTAACCACTAGACCAACAGGCCAGTCAATAATAACTATGTTACGAACCCAAGTCAATATCAATTACATATATATTGCATTCTCGCTCTGTTTCGTAAGTCCGATCCCTACTTACTCCCGATCCCGAGCCTTACTTAATTAATTAATTCTATCGAAGTATCGAACATTCCCTATTAGACTGGTTTAATCATTTGATTGGTATCGACCAGCAGAATATCACAAAGGGATATAATAAGCTGATTGATAATAATGATTAATTAATATATATTGCGATCTCTAATAAATTAGCGTCTGCTGATAATATTAACGATTATTAATTAATGTTTGTTATAAATACGTTGGGAATATTCGTAATTGATAATTGGCCTTGTTTATTTTTATAATAATTCACAAACCTGTTACTATCGTTCTTTTGCCATAACATTACGCCTTGTTTGCCCGAAGGGATAGGCAGATGTGTAGGTACAATAGTACACCCACATTTCGCCAGTTATGTTTAAGTCCCATGTAATGCCATCTACCGGGCACAAATCCAGACTCCGGGCTGCTACTGAAGAAATGCCAGATAGGAAAACCCAATAACACTTTGACCGACCTGGGAATCAAACCTCATGCTCACCAGTAGCGCTTGCTACCACTAGACCAACGAGGCAGTCGGTCTTTTGTGTAGGTAAATATTCAAGGGCACTTGTTGTTATTGTAATTAATGGCTAATTAATATTTTAATTTCAGTAATAGTTGCGGTAAACTGATAGTGAATACCTAATTGTGTTATTTTCAGTAAATAAAAGTAAGGAAAAAGGAAATTATAGAAAATATAAGCATAATTGTGTAAGAGTATTTAACATGTGGGTGTACTATAGGTACACCTCTACCTTCGGAGGGTAACTGCAGGCTTGATGTTATGTATTTAAATAACTAAATGACAATAGAAGATTGTAGAAAACGAATATAAAAATGTGGCGACCTCTTAGGACAATGCTGGAGAATAATAGAATAAACAGCAAGTTAGTACCTTTATTCATACTGTTATGATAAACAAATCGATTCTCTCTCAAGGTCTGATAAAAATGCTAAGAAAAATATCGATGCTATGTTTTTTGTTTTATAATACGATAGAATTTCTTTACCACTCTAACAATATAAAAAAAAACTCATAAAAAGAAAACAGTGCTTAAAAGCGCAAGTGACCCAGATAAACATTTAACCCTGATATTTGTTGGACTTTGCCACAAACTATCATACTCAAGAAACCAGAAATACTCGTTTGCTGGCTGTAAACTTACTACGTAAGAGACCTTACCTTTATAATCTTGATGGTCATCTAAGGGTATATCCCTCCAAACCCCATAGCGACAACACAGAAGTTGTTTCAAAGCAGTTCTAAGATTGTCTTTTGAAAAATGTAACTGTTCGTTTTGAGTTGCACCATGTTACGAAATGTTGTTATTGTGACAACATAATAATTTTGTTCTTACAACGCATTTCTATGTTAACTGCTGTGGAATTTCACATTACCAGTTTCTATAAGAATTATTTTTTTATCATTCGTATGCCGTAATTACAGAAACGATTATAAAACCATTGTGTCTCGCGTAGATCCGCGTTTCCAGCAGTCGACTTGTTTTTTTCTAGACTATTTTTCTCAAACATGCTTGGAAATTCGAGCATTTTTTTGACAAACTTCTTCGAGAATAAATCGAAAATGCTGTACTGGAGTGTACCTACTGATCGGCGGCGATCTGTCGCGTCCGGCCCTGGTCCAGGCCATGGTACGGAGCGAGAGTACATGGGAAGCCATTACCTCCTTCTGCGAAGCAGTAATGCTCGTGAAGGAGGAGGCGGGACGCGTGAGGGAGAGGCAAGCTTTGCGCCCTCACGCCCCTAGTCGCCGCAGGAGACGCCCTGGGCGTCGGGAATTGGCAGCCGATTCCCGGCCACCGTAGGCGCGGGCTTGCGGACGGCGAGCAATGGGTAGCTCGCCGTCCGGTAAGGACCAAGCCCGAGTCGACGGCGCGTCGTGTTCCACGTGCGCGTCAAAGAGATGTCAGCACTATTGACGGGGTCCGCTAGGGCCGATGCCAGCTAGGGTTGCGGGATGTTCGAAAGAGTTACCGTGGCCCCGGCACAGGCAACAGAAGGAACACGGGTGGGTTTTAGTCAGTAAAAGTCCTGCCATCTAATCTCTTCACCACCCTTGGTTGACTGGTAGAGAATGCCTAAGGCATTAAGTCCGCCTTTGTACTTTTTTAAGTGTGAAAAGTTTAAATAAATAAATAAAAGTCTGAGACGCCCTCCCGCTCCGCGCAGAGCGGGAGAAGTCATTTGCTGATTTCCAATCCACAAAAAAAAAAAAAGTGTACCTACTGATCAAATACATGCGAGCAACACGGCCGGCAATGTTAGTATGAAAACCCATATCTATCGTGTTTAGCGACCGAATAAATTACTATGAAAACTCATATCTGTCGTGTAATTTAAAAATGGGACGAACTTTTTACTTCGACATATGGCAACCAAGGAGGTAACTTTACCAAAGATTTTATTTAAATCTCGAACTGGCCTAGCAATAGAGCTATTTAAAATAAAAAGAAACAATTGAACATATTGACATAAACATAATATCACGCCTTGCTTCCCCGAAGGGTTAGGCAGAAATGTACCTATAGTACACCCACATTTCGCCAGTTATGTTTAAGTCCCATATAATAGGGGACGAGCCTATTGCCATCTACCGGGCACAAATCCAGACTTTGAACTTAATGGCGCGTGAAAAATTATCGTTGCTTGTCATTGATTCTGGAATTTATAATTAATTTACTTAGTTCGAATTTCCGCGCATTATTTGAGAACAGTACTACAAGCCTTGGTTGCAACCAGGCATTGATGGACTCACGTATGTGGGCCGAGGCGAAGTTCGTCCATCAATGCCCCTTTTGCAGGCCGCAGCAGTAACATACTATTACTAGTATTTATCTAAATCATGACCATTATATTAATATTCTGCTTCGAAAATTATGAAACAAGAACGTCGTTCATTCACTGCCATGGAACTCTAACGATAAGATTTTAAATTACTGTGTCATTTTAATTTCAACAGCGGTAGCCATCTAATTTACTGCCATATTTATAAACTACGTAGTTTACAGAGATTGTCCATAGTTCACAACCATGACTCAAGTCTGGATTCCTTGTACCGGTTACTCGTTGTGCAATGGGACCGGTTAGGTTATTAAAGCAATGAAACCGCATGAGCTCTCTGAACCGGTTAATTATATGTGCGTGCCGTTATAAATGTTGATTTAAGATAGATGCTATATATAAACTTCTATTTAAATTGCTATGTTTTATTTATGAACGTGTGAACATGTAGGTTTATTACTGTGTAGTAAACATGTGGATTCTTTTCGATTAGCAATCCGTACTTTAATGATGGATTATAAGTCCGGAGAACTTATAATTTTTTTCCATCGGAACAACATAGGTGTGACAGGCGGCAGACGCCGAGGGCACGGCTTTTCGACGTCCAGGTAAATTCGCACCGGTTGCAAGAGCCATTTGATTAATAAAAACCTAAACCTTCGGGGAAACAAGGCGTGATGTTATGTTTATGTTATGTTATCGCATTGGGTGTGAACCTGTAATGATAGTGTAAGATTGTATAAATAAATAAACGTCAATTATCCACAAAGATAAGTGCTGAGAATCTAAAATCAGCTAACTTTTCTTGATTTTGATCTTGATTATTTCAATAAACATGAGTAATCTTCATCTTTTCTGCCCGAAATCACCTACTGCTTCGCATAATAATAATATGGCATCTTTTGCTTCAGGGCCTGTTGTTAGCAACTCTGTACAAATCAGCTTAGTTGTTTTCTGATGTCGACAAATTGCTAAAGTACTCATCAATTGACGAGAATTAAATATACTCGTACTAGAATGACCTGAATGACCTGATATACATATGAACGTAAACGAAGCAAAAGGAGTATTTAAGGATCGTAGCGGGTGGTGTTCTGTAGTTTCCTGCTCCCATAGAAGAAGGCGTGAGTTTGTGTATAATTAAATTATTGCCTTGGTGATCTATCTCGTTGGTCTAGTGGTCGCTAGTGGGACTGCTAAGCGTAAGGTCCTGGGTTCGATCCTCTGATTGGGTAGTGTTATTGGATTATTCAGGGATTTCTGAGTTGTGAGCTGTGCCCATTTGCCCAGTTGATGTCAATTGCCTCGCCCCCTATTTATTACATGGGGTTTAATATGTACTTTATTTTTATGTACACATTCGCCCTTCGGAGAATACAGGCATTATGTTGTGTTCACACGGCTAGCTATACATCTATACATACCATAACATCACGCCTTATTTCCCCGAAGGGTTAGGCGGAGGTTACATCTGTACAAATAAATAAAATTGAGGTAACTGTTTGTAATGCCAAAATATCAACTTTTTACTAAATATATAAGAATAAGAAAGTATATACAGTACCTATAACAAAAAAGCAATTTTTAAAAATTCTGTCTGTCTGTCTGTCTGTTTGTTCCGGCTAATCTCCGAAACGGCTGGACCGATTTTGACAGGACTTTTACTGACAGATAGCTGTTGTTACGGCAGGTAACTTAGGCTACTTTTATGTTAGGAAAATAATTAGGGTTCCGCGCAAAAAAATTACAACTGGTCGGATTTGAAAAATTCTTTTTACATTTGGTAGCTCGACTCTCAAGGATAGTTATAGGCTATTTAACATCACGCTACAACCCTTAGGTGCTGAGCAAAAAGAAAGAAAGAACACTAAGCGTAAACGAAGTAATAGCGCGGGCGGGCGATGCAACGAAGTCGCGGGGCACAGCTAGTTTCTACTATAAGCCGACCTCTCATTGTGCGGAAATCCTATACAACGCGAGATCAGCTTATGCCGGAAATGTTTAGCTTGATAAGTAGCCCTGTGTACGTACTCGTATGTATGTAAATTGTCATTTTAAAAATATGATGGAGTTTGTGAGTCTGTTTTGAACTCTATGGTTCTTACAACGTCTTTACATGACAAGTTCTTTGTGAAGGTTAAATGTTAACTGCTGTAGTTACTTAGCTACGTATTTTCTCTTTTTTTACATAATTACTCTTTCAATATATGTCTGTTGGAATGTTATAAACTTGGTCCAATCTATTTTGCCTGCTGAGGTTTGTGACTGATGTAAATTCTAACAAAATTTGTTTATCTTAATTTCTATTCAGTGTCGAATTCGTACGTTTCGATATCAAGCATTAAGTCATTCATTACGTTCATTCAATAGATTTGTATCAAAAGTAATAGCAGCACCTAGAACCATCATAGTGACTGTTCTTTTCTTCAGTTTTAATTTTCAACTTAAGATTTATTTATTTATTTAGGTTAGCCAACAATTGTTTACACCAAATATTTACAATTATACTTGCATAATAGTACGTTTTTAAGTGCAACAATTACTTACAGGCTAACACAACATGCACCAATAAAGGTTATCTATAATCAATGTTATAAAGCCAAAAAAGGTACTTACAATCTAAAGCTATTCAAGATTTTTTTTGGTAATTTGCATTAATAACAGCATCAAAAAACAACAACAAAAAAAATGAAGTCCATTGCAATTAAGATTAAGATTGGCGTTAAGAACTCGTTTTTAATCAAATTGCTAACATCGTAAAAAAGCCATAGGCAGCATTATTATTGTTTCTTGTTGGTTTCAATAAAAAAATAATAATAAAGAAGTAGGTACCTATGAGTACGTATTTCATTCATTTTTGCAAATTTTTGTTTTGTTATTCAATCTAAATACTACCTACCTCTTTATATTAAGTCAGCAATAATATTTGGCAAATCACAAAAAACTAGGTAGCGTTAAGCAGTACAAAAAAGACGGGTTTTCTGTTTATTGTACAAGTATTAAAAATAAATACACCAGGCATTGGAGCGAGTACAACGATACTGACACTTCAAGGCAAGCAAGTCTTTAGTAGTCTGAAAGTAACTTGTTGAACATAATTATAATTTTATAGTGAGTGATTAACTATGTCCAGTTGACCTCGTAATGACTGTACCACATTTAACAATGATACCCAGTTTATTTATTGATGGGCCAGACCTGGATGAGACTCACACAGACCAGGGAAGCATGGCATAAAAGGGAGAAGGCCTATACTCTGCAGTGGGTGGAACAAGGGTGCCAATGATGATGTTGATGATGATATTATTGGAATTTCGCTATGGTTTAAACTATGTAACTGGCACATAGACAAATAGGCCTGTGATATTCAACCTTAGGATTGTAATAATAAGAAAAAAAAATTATATTTAATCCGTCAGATAAAAAAAATAGACACACATGTTTTGCTTTATATATTAATAAAAAAATGACTTAGATAAAACGCATTAAAGTTGGGGAGCGCTCACTACGACACAACCAAGTATAAAATCTAGCAAGCCGTGACGTCATGCCACATTTTAAATCAATGTATCGCCGTAAACTTTTGATTACGTAAAAAAAGAAATAATACATGTCCAATATTTTTTAATAATCTATCTGACGGAGAAAAAAATGTTTTTTAATTATCATCTCTATTGCTTTACAATCCTAAGGTTAAAAGTCACTTCCAAAGGTCTATTTTACCTACATAAAATATAAGGAAAATATTGACTTTGCCTCACAACGGTATAACGCAATCATCGGTTGAGAGCTAGCTTTACCCAAATGTTTTCCTATTATACTCTCATTTGGTGTTGTTATTGTATATTATAAATATACCTACGTAAGTTGGGAATTTCATTAAATAATAGCGGCTATATTTGTATGGAAATCGCCTTTTTAGGATGATGTAAATAAGCTGAGTGACTTCATGGGTAATTAAATATAAATCTATACAAATCTAAACAAATAAATAAAAATGAAGTGTTTGTTTGTAAAGTCAAAATAACAACTTTTTATTAAATGCATAAGAAAGTATAACGGTACTTATAACAAAAAAGCAATTTTTAAAATTTGTGTCTGTCTGTCTGTTTGTTCCGGATAAGCTCCGAAATGGCTAGACCGATTTTGACGAGACTTTCACTGGCAGATAGCTGATGTTATGGTGGGTAACTTAGGCTACTTTTATTTTAGAAAAATAATATGGGTTCCGCGCAAAAAAATTAAAACCCATGAAATTATTAACAAAAAGTCGGATTTAAAATTTTATTTTTGCATTTGGTAGTTCAATTCTCGAGGATAGTTGTAGGCTATTTAACATCACGCTGCGAACCTCAGGAGTCGAGCAAAAAGAAAAAGTCAGAAAGAACACTAAGCGAAAACGAAGTAACAGCGCGGGCGGGCGATTCAACGCGACAGTTGGCGACGGGTCGGGGACGAGGGAGTTTTATTAAAACGTGGCTGTTAAATAATTTTAGTGTATTGTGTATCTTACGACAACCACGCGAACGAAGCCGCGACTTCGTTCGCGTGGTTGTCGTAGGATGCACAAGGCACAGCAAGTTATGAATATATTCACTGCTGCACTGGCTGGAAAAGTAAAGAAATCCGGACTATTTGATATTAGGTAATGAGCGATAAAAAAAAAACATTAAAAAAAAGAATTAACATCAATAAAAAAAATTAGGACTGGTTTTACCACAATCAGATAACTTTTATCCGTGAATAAAATCAACGTATAACATTTTTTTATATAGAAAATCTGTAAAAATTTAAAATTGATTAACAGAATGGAACTGATATGTAATCCGCCCTAGTACGGAAGAATTTATCTAGATCGCTAGGTCAGATCAATTTACCAGAGATGAAAGCACGTATGTCGCAAAGGATCATGAAGTTAAACAATTTAGAAATAACTCCAGGTTGGTACTTGTTCCGCAACCCTATTGCGGGATGTTCGAAAGAGTTACCGCGGCCCCGGCACAGGCAACTGAAGGAACACGGGTGGGTTTTAGTCAGTAAAAGTCTGACATGCCCTCCTGCTCCGCCCAGAGCGGGAGAAGTCATTTGATGATTTCCCATCCAAAAAAAAAGGCTGGTACTTGTTCTTTAATTGGGATCGCCGATAAAAACTTCCGAAGCAGCGCGCCAGCTGTGTCTACAAAGATTGGGTGGGGATTGAGTATCTTTTGTATTTTCGTTTTTGCCACTGACTTCCGGAATTAAAGTTATTTTTATTTTGTAGAATCACAATTTTTGTTTTGGAAGTCGGTTGTTTTTTTTTTAAGTTTTTTTTTCACATTTTAGTTGTGGTACCTACCCAACACACATTCGAAAACCATTACCTGCTATGTAAATTACAGTGACAGGAAGTTATTATATAACATCAAGTTTAGATATTGATAGCGTCTGTGGAGTTTCACTAGCTAATTTAATTTGACCCTGTATATTATTCTATAATGTCTAGGTAATTCCAAGGTCTTGGAAATAATTGTTTACTGATTACGTAAGTAGCCAGTAATTTTACTCACGGGTAAATCAGTACCTACCTGGTTTAGGTACATTAATTTACATTCATAAAACAAATTAAACTGGCATTCCTTAAAACTAACAACTTTGATAAAGTGTCATTATTTCCAACGTATAATTTTATTTCCACAATAATAAAATTGTACATATTTAAAATTTTCTTAGTTTTATTATTGCTCATTTAAAGTGCCTGTAATTAATTACTTGCATAATATAATAAAATACTACGACTATTTAAAACCGGTAATTAGGAAAACCGGTATATAAATGTCGGTTGTTTAATCGCCGCTTTGTGGAATCGGGATAATTATGCTTGAAAAATAATTGATAATATAATGGAATTATCACAAACCATTGTAAACTGTGGCTACAATAGGTGGTATTGTTGTCAAATAATACACATACACTATCTTTCAAAAAACCGGAAAGCGAATCTTGTTATCGGTTCTGCAACACCTGTCAACACGGTCCCCTTACCACGTGCTCCGGAAACGCACGAGCGCGCGCGAAGTTGAACGAACGCAGACGCAAATAGTTTTGAACTTCTGTGGTGTGCTGTACTTCGCACCGGTTAGCAGTAGCACCCTTCACACAACCAGACTTTTCTTTTGCAGCAATATGAAGCGACGTGTTAGTTTTCACAAACAATAATCTGTCCTGACAATAGCACATAGAGGACACCTGACAGAATATTAACAAGACGCCTTCACTTCTTCATTTACCCGTTATTTTCATCGCTTTGGTATTCAGAGAAAAATTTGCGCGGGCAAAAATTATAAAAAAAAAAAAATATTACGTCGGCACTTTTATCCTTTCACATGGTGGTAAATAATTTGGAAGTTAATTGAGGTAATCGTGATTATTTTGTTCCGTACCTGTTCCCCACCAATATCGCTTCCAACCGTCTGTCACCGCGCGGAACATGGCGCTACGTGCGACGCCGACTACGCGAGGCGGCCAACTGACTGACATACCAACCAAACAAACTCCGCTGAGAGTGTGTAAAAACGTTCGAAATTCATAATCCCAAATCGATTCTTTATCACCATTACTTAGAAATCAATCAAACTTTATTCATTTAGCTACAATTGAAAAGTTCTTTTCATGGGTTTCGTATAATGGAGAGAGCGTTTTATGCGAGTAACCGACAAAGGGCTCTCCGTCGCTCCCTGATTCAATTAATCTCTAATTAGAGACGAGAGTGCTCTTAATGTTGAGTAGAGACGGACTTGACATCGTAGCCTGTCACCGAAGTAAATGGAAATCTGACAGCAGGATGGGTTTCAGCGACCCTATAACTGAATCGAGGTCAATGTAGCTACACCATGTATACACATGTATATGAATTGAAATGAGTACTATCATGCGAGTTTACACATCTTAGTTTGTTTACACATAAGAAACATAAAGATTCTTGTGTTACACACAATTTTCAGATATCTTTTCATAAGGAGTAGGTAGGTAATTACTACAATTACAACTCTCAGTACTATTTATGAGAAAAATTTATCTAATTGGGTGAAAATCTATAAAAAGTACAGTCAACACGAAAAAATAGCTTATAGATAAATATATATTTTTAAAATGACCTTTTATAGTCAAAAGAGAAGAAAGAATAAAAACGATTAAAAAACAAAAGTTGGCTTTGAAATGTTTAATATTTTTTATTCTAAATTATTTTCGAATGTCATAGGTACCTTACTAATTAATACCCATATTAGGTTCATGAATTCACATTCTTATACTCAAGGTACCTACTACCTATAACTTAAAATCTATGTAATCTTGAAAAAGCCTACATTGTCTGACTACAATTTATTCTAATTCGAAATAGAACGATAAAACTTTTGTAATAAATAAAGTTAACAACATAGCTTAAAAGCAAAACTCAATCACTTATACTTACCTACACACATATGTACCTTCTTTTAATATTGATATGGTAGCTCTTGGTCGACACATCAAAATTATTCAAAATGACCAGAGCTAAGCTAAAGATAGCTAACTTTGGGCGGATTCTACCAATGAAACTTAACGCGATCAGAACATAAACCACGTTTAAGGGCTGTCAGTGTCATTATTATGTCAACCTCTTGAACGTTATGTTTTTCTGTTTCGGTAGAACATAGGTAGGGACCAGTCCTTACCTATGCCCCCAGGGGCATAGCATAATCAGCCTATAATGTTCCTACTGCTGGGACATAGGCCTCCTCTCAAAACGGTTCACTATTTTGAGAGCAATGGTGATGAACTTATTTACACAGAGAAAGCAGGCCTGCCTGGGTTCGAACCCACGACCTACAAGTCGTAACTCGGGGCCGTTACTACTGGCCCACCACTGCTCTAGACGGGGCGTAGATGTAAAATTGTTCAATGGAGCTCCATCAATATTTTTGATTAATAGACTTTTGGAAGTCAGAAAACCCAGAAAAGACGCAATCAGACTAAACTAAATATCTTTGTTTAACCTATGACAATATACAACACACCTACTTTCAATCACAGTTAGGTCCGGGTAAAGTGATTCTAAATGAAAAATTAACTTACATAGCTGATAACAGGTATGTACAGAATTAAATTATACATAGATTGCGTCGCGAAGAACTGTCTCTCAGTAAACGCTGTTCACTAATACTAAAATATCACATCATAATGCTCGTATATATACTTTTCCTCCAATGTCATTTAAACTACAGAACACAAGCCATGAATTTGCCACTGAATATTCACTCCCAACACAATAGACAGAATCATAGCACTATCCGGAAATAGAAACGGAATATCGGTCCGGAATTCCTGATAAGATTCCGGAATTGGGATGTTCGTGGCTATCTTTAATCTGCGCTGCATTGGTCAGTGTCTAGTGTATTGCTGAATGTCTGACGCTCTACGTATCCGTGTCACGTCGGTAGCGAGTCGAGGAGAGATTGTATTCAGAGTTTCTGCCTGCGTTTTCAGGCCACGATGCTCGTCTACAATCTGCATTGTTTGTTTTGAGTGCTAGATTCTTTAGCTGTTTTGTTTTAAATTGTGCCGATGAGTTTAAATGATGTGCTTTTATCTTCGTGTAATATGCAAAAGTCTTCGAGATGTCTTTTTGTTTTCGTAAATCAATGCCTTCTATTTTTCGGAAGTTTTTCGTCAGTTTGAGATTGTGTGTAAAGAAACAATAATGTTTTTTATTTTTAAATTAAGAGCGTTGTCACCTTTTGCATCTCTCTCGCTCACACAGGACCAAATTTTTAAGAATGTTAAATGAAAAAATGCTTTTTTGAAAAATGTAATCAATGGGCGGTCTACAAAATAATATTAATTTAATAGGTAGTTATCAAAAACACATTTCTATTGTGTTATCTAATAAACTTAGGTAATTAAGTATTATGATCTGTTTTTGAGATAACGTAAATAAATGCCACAATAAAAATGTGTTTTTAATAATTTATTTTTATAACTTATTTTTATAACTAACACGACAATTACCAAAACGGTCAAATTTGAAATCATTGTGCTTATAAGCTTTAATATTTTTAATTCTATGCATTATAATTGTTTTAACGGTACGGATACTTAAAAAGTTTCTTAGCTACTTCAACTAACTGCGATCTACTAGAGCTTTGAGTTCATCTGCATCATATTTAGTACACTATACATAGCCTAGTACACATTTACATAGCAACCTGCGTACGCATGAGATCGATCTTTTATTGCACAGTTGACATTGTACTGGTCAGTTGTTGCAGCGCTCGAATAAGGTCACTAGGTGACGACGGTGCCAATTTTTTGACACGTTTTTTATTGGATTGATGTACTCAGAGTAGTCTGTTATAGAGCAGCATAGAAACATCGGCTGTGTAGAAACTAGAAAAGCTTAAATTATCACGCCTGTTTCCCCTAAAGGGTTAGGCAGAGGCGTACTTACCTGTATCCACATTACACCCACACCCACCATACCCACATTTCTCCAGATATGTTTAAGTTCCATGTAGGTAAAAGGGGAAATTATATTGCCATCAAACGGGCATAAACCAGACTGCTACTGAGAAATTCCTAATGGAAAAATCAAATAACACTTTGACCGACCTGGGAATCGAACCCAGGACCTCCACCAACAAAGCAGTAACTTAAATTACATACATACATAAACTCACGCCTTCTTCCCATGGGGGTAGGCAGAAACTACAGAACGCCACCTGCTACGATCCTTACATACTCCTTTTGCCTCGTTTACATTCATACATCTGGTCATACACGCACGCCGGTTGCGAGTACTACGCACCTGACCATTCTGAAGAACATCACCAATAAGATCATTATATGTCTTCCTAGGGCGTCCCCTTCCGGCGTTTCCACTCATATTTGCCGTGTAAATACCTTTTGTTAGTCGACTTTCATTCATCCTCTCAACATGACCAAACCATCTAAGTATACTCTTTTCAATTTTTGTCACTACATCCTCTTTTAAACCGCACCGTTGCCTCATCACATCATGACAGCTATGGTAGGATATCTAGCGGGTACTTTCCAATCGACGATAGAATATCTGGCTTTTTCGGCAGTTTGCATATGAGCGGAATACTTACATTTTCATTGAATTTTTATTTAATCTGGTGACCAGACAACAAGGCGCTCTGTAAGGATTTCTTCTTCTTTTTTACAGCAAACTAGCCAAGTATGGGAGGTATATTTTTAAAAGGTGGCCATTTTTTTAAACCATAGTTAAAAATTATAATATGCTTTATGTGTTCATTGAATCGGTTTATTACCAAAGGGATTATGTCAAGCATCCCTAATAATTATTATTACGCTTGTATGGTTACGAGAAAAAAACTGCGTCACTAATATATAATTGCTGCAGTTTCTGAACCCCGATGAACGACTCGAACTTACCCTTGATCCGTTTTTCCTGCGGGTTAGGTATTTTTAATTTCAACCCCGGTCCTAAACCACGAATTCATAATTATTACCTATTCAGGATTATGTATTTGAGAACGATATCCCGGAAAATCGAACGTTTTATGACCTATGTTGCTGCTCCTGCAACTATTAAATTAAAAAAACAAAACTTGTATCGTCAACTTGCCACACAAATCGGTCAGGCGTTTTGTCACGCAGATATATGAAACGAACAGCACGGTAAGGTACTCTGTACTTAATACTTACTTTGGTAACAGTATTGCAGCAAGTTGTTAATGTCTTGGGGCCCTACTGTAAACGTTTGCAAGACAAGTGATATATAGGGCAGGTCAGGCAATAGTGCCACTTTTGACAACTATCCTCACTCTCCAGGTTATTGAAACTCCGAAACTTTCTAAGTCCCATTTACACGATGCAAATTCATTGTCTGTGGCATACCATAAAATTGAAGCACCTATTGACTGGCACTATCTAAACAACACATACAATTGTTGCACGATATGAGCAAGTTAGTTGCCTTCAAAACTGGTATATAGATGTAAACAGCACGTACAATAAACATAACATACATAACATAACATCACGCCTTGTTTCCCCGAAGGGTTAGGCAGAGGTGTACGTAGAGTACACCCACATTTCGCCAGTTATGTTTAAGTCCCATGTAATAGGGGGCGAGCCTATTGCCCTCAACCGGGCACAAATCCAGACTCCGGGCTGCTACTGAGAAATTCCACATAGAAAAACCCAATACCACTTTGCCCGACCTGGGAATCGAACCCAGGACCTCATGCTCTGCAGTAGCGCTTGCGGCCACTAGACCAACGAGGCAGTCAACAAAATCGCACTGAATTCTGGCATGAAAATAAACTTGCATGCAATAATAAATTGTCTTGGTGTAAACATAAGTCGCATGCAATTATTGACTGGCAAAATATACATTAAATTATTCTATGCCATTTTATGGAAATCGCACGCGTGTAAACACTCGCATGCAATTCTTGAATGGCACTAATTGAACGTGCATGGGATTATAGCTTTTAAACGACACACCCAGATACAATGTGTATGACAATTTACTCTGACAAACACCCAGATCGTTGGTATTTATAAGTATGTACGCTATTTTTGGCAGTTATTTTTGTATTTAGGTACTCTTATAAAATTACTTATGGTCAATTATTTTTTAAGAGTATACCAAAATAAATGTCAAAAAATAGCATACATAAATAATTATAAATACCAACGATCTAAGTATTTGTCAGAGGAAATTGTCTTTTGATGAGAACTTAATAAAATAATCACGAAAAACCTCTAGAAATGTGTCGTTGGTAGACCGCGTGCGATGAAGACGTGCAAGTGACATTCAACTCTAGGGTGGTAAAGCAATAACGAGGTCGACTATACAAAATCGCATGAAACTTCACGTGATACTTCATTTTGTCTAATATTGACCCAGCGTATTGAATGTCTCATTGGCCTAGTGGTCGCAAGCGCTACTGCTGTCCATGAGGTCTTGGGTATGATGACCATTTCGGGAAAAGTGATATTGGGTTTTTCTATCTGGAATTTCTCAGTAACAGCCCGGAGTCTGGATTTGTGCCCGGTTGATGGCAATAGGCTCGCCACATATTACATGGGACTTAAACATAACTGGCGAAATGTGGGTGTAAGGTATACCTCTGACCAACCCTTTGGGGAAACAAGACGTGATGTTATGTTTATGTTGACCCAGTGTGTATATAACTGCCTGGGGTTGTTCATACGACATACTGGCTAACTAAATGGAGTTTTTAGTTTTGTGTTTGTTTCAATGTTTAGCGCAAGACCATTAATCATTATATCCTCAATAATAATATATGTATTAACGCTTTTAATAAAAAAGTAGTAATTACGTATTATTAGGTATCTTTTTAATGTTCCGTAGCCAAATGGCAAAAACGGAATCCTTATAATTTCGTCATGTCCGTCTGTCCGTAGACTATAGGCAGTATATCGATGAAAAATGTCCATCAGTAGTGTAGTGAAATAACGAAAAAATAATTAGGGCACTCCCAAATTAACGTATGTACATACTTACCGAATGAATACCGATGAAACCGATGAAAAAAAAAAACAATGCACATAACCGTGTGGAGTATCGTTGAATCCCATTTATTTAAAAAGATTATGATGTTTCTATCTACTCTTTGATATTTATATCAATAGTTTGTGAGATACAAAAGACCAAACTCGTGCAAAACAGCATCAAAAAGAGACTATACATTAGGGATGAGGAGATTACATATGTCCAAGACTATATATATCTGGGTCAAATAGTCTCCTTCCAGGCACGACAGACAAAGAAGTGCTCGACGCACCGAGAGCGCCTGGAGGAGCTATTGGTCAATGAATGGTCTTCTAAAAGGAGATCTACCATTATGTCCCAAACGGAGAAATATGGACATGTGTATTCTCCCCATTCTCACATATGGTGCTCAAACCTGGTCTTTGACACTTCAACAGACGTCTGAACTCGGGTTTGCCAGCAAGCCATGGAGCGCAGTATCCTGGGGGTTCGAATTTCGGTCCGTATAAGGAACACAACACTGCGCGCCAAAACCAAGATCAGGCACGTTACCCAAAAAGCCGCTAAGCTAAGTGGGACTGGGCTAGACATATCTGCCGCATGTCAGACGACAAATGGGCTAACAGACCACCACTGATTGGGTCCCAACTAAACGCACGACGACATCGCGATAGGCCGAGACGAGCCTGACTCCTATCGAAAGGACTGGCCGATACAAACAAAAGACAGAATTGTGTGAAAAAGGGAGAGGGAGGCCTTTGCCCAGCAGTGGGACAATACAGGCTAGTTAGATTAGAGTTTGTGAGATATGGGATATTTTCGGTTACAGCCGCAAAAATAACTTTGTAATTCATATTATTTTCGAGAAATAATATGAAATACAATCTTTATTAAGCGGTCGATTAAATCAATACTATGCACGCGTACCGATATTCATCCCATCTACGGAATGCTTCACTGTGCGTGGTCTGAAACGCATTTGTCTGATCTTTTTAATTTTCTACTTTACCTTTTCAAAAACTATCGTGCGTTATACGGCATGTGTATGTGTTTACAGTATTATTTAACACATACACTTGCACCTATAAGCTTTAGAAACAATATTATTGCCAATAATGACCAAATGACCATGAATTGTTAATTAGGTAAGTACGGTACACAAACTGCATGAAATACTATAGAAGCAATGTAAAAAAAATTGTTTTCCGACTGAAGGTTGGAATAATATTCCAATAAATTGTACAGTATTTTTTTTTTTTGAGATGGGTTTGATCTTGACTCTAGTCTAGGTCAGAGGTGATAGAGACAAAGTCGAAGATGGAGTGAGCTTACCTAGAAGAAGCCTGTTCACTCTCACTTTGAAGAGATCGGGGTTGTATGCATTCGGAAACACAGACGCAGGTAGAGAGTTCCACTCCTTTCCTGTGCGCAACACAAAAGACATTTGGAAACGCTTAGTGTGAATTGGTGGAATAGCAACTAGGCAGGGATGGTAACTTGCAGTGCGTCTAGATGTCCGGTGGTAGAAGGGGGTCGGTAGAATGAGGTTGTGAAGTTCTTGAGCACACTCACCGAAGTATAATCTGTAGAAGACCGACAAGCAGGTAACCTTGCGGCGATGAGCCAAGCTAAGCTTGGCTTCCACCAGTTTTACGTCACCAATGAGCCTCTTAGCTCTGCGTTCTACTGAGTCAAGCGCGGCAAGTTGGTATTTAGCTGAGCCATCCCAAAGGTGGCTGCAATACTCCATGCAGGATCGAACTTGCGCTTTAAATAATTTAAAAGCAAAGCCTATAACTTTTCTGAACATTAACTTCTTTCCCTTTTGTTGGTTCGTAGTTGTTATAGGTAGAACTACAATTCAGTAATTGGCTGCACCAGAACACAGCTCATCCATTTTTTGGAAACAAAAAAATGTTAAAATTAATAATTAGAATGAAATCGTGACTTTCTTTTCAACTTCATACAATGAATAGTTAAATATCAAAACCCACAAAGTCACACCCCTACTCGAAATTGAACTGTGAACGGGGTTGAATATGAAATTTAAAAATGCATAAGTTTGTGTTTCACAACACGCCGATTCGCGGTCTCCACTCAAGAACACGTCTACCGCAACGGTCATCGGTTCTACGGCTAATATGGCCGACCCATTGCCACTTTAGCTTGCTTATTCTGTGAGCTATGTCGACACCTTTGGTTCTCTGGATTCCGGATCACCTTGTTCCGGATTCTATCCCTCAGAGAGATTCCAAGCATAGCTCGTTCCATAGCTCGCTGAGCGACCTTGAATTTATGGACCAACCATACCGTGAGTGTCCACGTTTCGGCTCCGTAAGTCATAACAGGCAGGACGCAGTGATTGAAGATCCCCCTGATTGTCTTTAGGCTCTGCGGAATACGCGACGAGAACACTCGACGAAACTTCCAAAATGCTGCCCAGCCCAGCTGAATTCTTCTGTTAGCCTCTCTCTCAAAGCTGTTCTTACCAAACTGAAGAGTTTGCTCGAGGTAAACATATTCTCGAACAACCTCAAGAGCACACCGCTGTTGATAGCAATCGGTCCCGGAATGATGTGTTCATTGAACATAATCTTGGTTTTGTCTAAGTTCATCCGAAGACCAATGCGTACAGAAGAATCAACTACGCCGTCCAGTATCTGCTGCAAGTCATGCAGCGATTCAGGCAGTATGACAATGTCATTTGCAAATCAAGTGTGAGATGTACTCGCCGTTGATGTTAATGCCGCGTCCTTCCTAGTCCGGCGTCCAGTCCATGTATCGCCAGTCGACTTGGTATCGCTGCAGAGACTCCAAAACAGACCAGGTCTCGATTGAGTCAAAAGCCTTCTCATAGTCCACAAACGCAAGACGTAGGGGCCGATTATACTCCTCGGACTTCTATATAATTTGCCGAACTGTGTGGATGTGGTCTATGGTGCTGTATCCTCCTCGAAACCCGGCCTACTCCGGTGGCTGAAACTCGTCGAGCCTTCGCGCTAGACGATTCTTGACGACTTTTGAAAACAACTTATATACGTGACTTAGGAGCGAAATGGGTCTGTAATTCTTTAAAAGGGTTTTATCACCCTTTTTAAAGAAAAGAACGACCACGCTCCTGCGCCACGCTTCTGGAGTTCTCCCAGAGAACAGGACAGAGTTGAAGAGCTTCTAAAGCTCTTTTAAGACCGGACTTCCTCCCGCTTTCAAGAGCTGAGCACCAGGGGCCTTTTCATTTTTAAGCTGTTTAAGAGCCACCTCGATTTCGTCTTGGCTGACTTCTGGCAGGTCTTCCGTGAGTTAGCGGGTAAGGTGGCTCTGGAATCCTCATTTTTGGGATCAGGTCGAGATGCATGCGATGCGTACAATTGGCCGTAGAAGTTTTCGACTTCCGAAAGGATCTGGGTGTGTGTGAAAGACTATCTTTGAATCGACAAAAATATAATAATATCTCAGTGGCATCTAAGCACCATTCGCAATGTTGCATTGTATTTAATACCCTCATACTAAACTACCTACTGCCTAATATTAACACATATCCTGCACTGAATCTCATAGTTATTTAAAATGTTTCGCACATAGGTAGATCCTGTTTGTCTGTTCTAGGTGATGAAAATATCTATAAAAGGTTGAGCAAGACTACTGAACCCTCTATTTTTCAACCCAACCCGTCAGCTGAAGACAGATTCGTAGACATTTTTGTCCCGTTTTCGTATATTTTGTAATTGACACAACAGTGAACACATAAACAACAATGGCGGTGTGCAGACGGACAAAAGTGCTGCCACCTATGAAAAGCTTTCAATTTTTAACCCCATTCATTCTCCAGAATACCTATTTGACAGCCTATTATTGTTTCCTTTTCTGTCGTGACGTGACAGACTGGTGGCAGAACGAAGGTTTCTTTTGGATAGTATTATTTTTGTTTTTAATAGTCTATAATAGTACCTATGCAAAAATTATTTGGTTCATGGGTTCATTTGATAATAATAGCAACCCGTTTAGAAGTATACAAACGTTTTATTCTTTTAGTTTAGTAAGATGCAATTGACTGCATAAGGATAAACCATTCTACGTGCAACGTATTGTAATTGGCGAATGCTGAGCAGAGGGCTGAAAATCCAACAGTATGCTTTTATCACTTTTAAGCATTCATGTTTCGCCTTGCGTTATTGAAAACGGGCATTACTCAGTAGTTTGAGTAAAAATCTTACAGATTCCAATACGATCCATCAGTTCAAGAAAATTTTCCATACATTACCGTCCATTGTCCTCTAATAGCAACATCTACCGGGAGGTTCGGGAACTCGTTTCCTTTCAGAGTAGCACCGTGTACCCGTCTATGACCAATGCTTTCCCTCCATTTTCCTCACTTTAACACTGACAACATAGATGGCTATGCTTGCTATTTTTCTTAATTGTAATCTGAATGTTCCTACGTCAGATATTATCTGTAATAAAACTTATGTATGACAGTTTTTATATGGTAAAACTGTAAAAAAATCCCAATTTTTTCTCTTTAGATAAAGATATCTGACGTTGGAAAAATCCGGCTTAAGACTACATTCGTCAAACTAAGAATCTTTGGCTTATAATAAACGAGCTGTGCCCGCGGCTTCGCTCACGTGACTGGTGTATTCTATTAGCATTCGGAACGTGAAGACATAGTATATTCGTTATATTATTATATTATCATCTACAACATGGGTTGATTTTGTTAATTTAAACTAAAACTTGTCAGTTGTAATTCCTGATCACTTAAAAAAGCGTTCATATAGAAAGGTTTTTTTTTTCATTCCCTACTTTGAGAACTTGATCAGCCGATTAAAGGACAAAGGTGAGACTGCAAAAATGCACAGGAAGGGCCTGTCTAAATAGCATTGCAGTATTGCGGAAGGACCTGTTGCCAGGTAACTTATCTTGTTACATTGACCGACACGAAAAATAATATACCACTCCGAAGTTCAACTGAAAACCTTTCTTCAAGGCTTTGCTCATAAGTCACACTTTAACTTCTGACATAGCCTACTGAATTGAATGTGAACGCTAGTATCCGATTATCAGCTTATTATTTTTGAACTTTATTCATAAGAGCTGTCGCTTTCAACTTGAGAGAGCTGGTCATGGTCTTCATAGGTATTTGTTTTTATTTTTAGCTACTGGCTGCTGTGTATATTGCGCGATGAATTGCGTGAAACCAGACTGCTCTAAACAGCGTTCAGTTTGTGCAGTCGTTGGTATGTTTAGCTGCTGGGGTTCGTCTCCCATCTGCGGTAATCAAGGATTTTTCTACACAAAAAATATTCTAGCCTATTCGATGACTACACCTTTGAGGAATACTTTTGTAAAATTTGAACATAATCAATTTAGTAGTTTTTGCACCAATCCGGAACATACATCCAGACAAACAGACAAACGGGCAAAAATTCAAAAAACTATATTTATCTACCCTCACAACGTAAAATTAGAATTATAAACTTAAAAAACGAGTTTATATTGATTGACATAGTTTATAAACACAATACCGAAATTTAAAAATAGAATCATGTTAAAACACTTTTTCTGTAACAAAATATTTTTATTTTACCAATACGATACAGGGCAAATCCAAGAAGTCAATATCACCAAGAAGTTTCCACCTTTGATTGATTTTGATTAATTATTTTTTTCTAATGGAACGCATAAGCGGGGCGTGCCATTTTTATAGCATTACAGAAAAGTACAAAAAAAAGAAGGAGGAGGAGGAAGGTGGAGGAGAAGGAGGAGGGGGGGAGTAGAAGCATAGGCTCGCCCCCTATTACATGGGACTTGAACATAACTGGCGAAATGTGGGTGTAGTATAGGTACACCTCTGCCCAACCCTTCGTTGTTGGTTGGGCAAAAGGTGTCTAAAAAAAGTGAGTCTTTTTAGCGTTAGCTGTTCTTGGGTGTTCATTTAAATTCATAATTTTTAATTTCATTTGTTCCAGATTGCTTTTATTTTCGGTATCATGGGTGCCTGTCGGAGACAGGAACTCTACACTGTGCAATTACAGGACGCGGAAATTTATGAAAATAAAATATTAGTAATAAATTCATGATACTAAAAGTAAAAAGACCGATTTTTTAACTGGGAACTGCTATAACTTATGTATAGAATAGAATACATAGCACTACGGCCAAATTCTTGTAAAAATACATGTTTCTTTTTAAATTATCAACGTGGAAAATGCACTCAACAGAATACCCCTCATTATGTAACAGTTTTCTAAACTACTATATATATATTTTTATTTTATATTATTTGTATCTATACTGATTATAATACACACTGATCCCATGGTACTGATTCTAAAACTATGTTTTACGCCTCAAATGCACTGGCAGTTTAGCAGATTTAAATTCAGTCTAAAATTAAAGTTTCTCTTACTCTGGCTATCGATTTCCTCCTTAAATTAATTTTGAATGCCAAATATTATGACGTCATGTCCTTTATAACACTTTCCGAGACGCAAACCGGAGACAATAGAAGTTTTAATGTTATTACTGCTATAATAATATTGCTGTTGTTATTGTTGTATAGTGTCCTTCGAAGCGTTAATAACTATAATTTATGTATGACATTAAAGAATGACAGTAATAAGATTAGGTAAATAAATAAAAATAAAAAACTATTACCACTAACTTTTGTCCGCGTCTTCGTCTGAGTGTATATAAAATAATAACAGCAAAAAAATTAAAAACATTTATGATTGATTTTTTTGTAAACATTTTTTTTATTTTTTTTTTCAAACATTTTTTTTGTTTTTAACAAAAAAACATTTATTTCAGACACTTGTTCCATACATTTTTGTTAGTAATACAGCTCAGGTCACTATGTTAGTACCTATAATTAATTACAATTACTCTAATTCATATATATTCCTGCAGCATCAGACCCGCAGTTTTGCATACGGGTCCAATACTCCAGGAAAACGCCGTCTGGCCTATTCCCAATCACCTTCAGGATGCTATTGGTACTCCCTAGAATCCTCCGTAACAATGATGCCGCTTTTTTTCGCATAATTGCTAAAAAACTATCGGTAGCCGATTCAGCAAACATGTCTGACGCATTACAGAATCGCGGTAGCCCCAACAGCACCCGGAAGGCGTTGTTATACTGGACACGAAGAGAGTTGTAGGCCCTCTGCGTATGCCTAACCCACAGGCTGCATGTGTAAAATGACTGACAGTATGCCTTGAAAAGAGTGATCTTAACCGGTCTCGTACATTTAGCAAACCTGCGGGCCAACATATTGCATCGGACCGATAACGCCCTTCGTTCCCATCCATCTTCCATCCATCTTCCATCTTCGTTCCATATCCTGGTCATCATCTAGATCCTCAGCTACAAAGTGGCCAAGGTACTTAAAACAAGGCACTCTGTTTAGGGCTACACTATATAGGTACACTGGCGGCACTGCTCTATGTTTCTTTGTACTAGCCCCGAACACCATGAAGACATTCTTCTTCAGATTGTACATGAGGCCGTGAGTCATGGCCTATTACTCACACATCTCGATCAATCTCCTGAGTGCTTCAATCGAGGGACTCAGCAGCACCATGTCGTCCGCGTAAGGTATGCTGTTTATAACTTTACCATCTATCGAGCATTCAACCCTGTGCTGCTAAGTTCCCCAATCAACTGATCGACACACATGCTGAACAGTGCTGGGGAGGTCAGACCTCCCTGCCTTACGCCACACTCCTTCTCCTCCTCCTCCGTTGTCTAATTTTTAATTTTATCTAATTTTTACTTACTTTTTCTAAACTTATCTAATTCTATCTTATTTTGTTTAATTTCATTTAATATCATTTAATTTCATCTTTTGTCAAGTTTTATGTAATTTAACCTAATTTTGTGATTGTATGTATACTAGTATGAACGGATAGCTTGCATGTGTGGTGCAAACTGTAAATATAAGTTGGTTATTAATAAATAAATAAACTCCAGCCCATATGTCTCAGACAAAGCACCCGACCATCCAATTATTCTGTATTTAATTTTCATAATTTTTTAATGAAATATCCAGGATGAAAATTACTTAAGTTGTGTTTTTCTTCAGGTCCCAGGATACCTATCGTTTAAACATAACTTAGCATAGGCGTGAAAAAGTAACAGACAGACAGAGTTATATTGTAATATTAGTGTGGATCCAATAAACGGACAAATTATAAATTCATATGAACAGTATAAATTGTTTCGAAATTATTTTTTCAGCTTACTGTTTGAAACGATTTTGAAGGGTACTGACGCTCTTGATATTGATAACATAAAAGAAAAATCTCGTTTTCTTCTGGATTTTTCTAGAAAACATAATTAAGGTTGGTTATGTAAACTTTCATTGTGAAAGATATTACCAATTTCATGAATGGATGATTCCTTGGGTCTGCAACATCAACAGCCCACTGGCATTATCGAAATTCAATTGTTTTATAAGTGAAGTGATACTAATTGATTTTAGATCTATTGTTAGTTGTCTGTGTGAAGTGGTAGACGTTGGTACCTACATGCTGGAATTTTTTTATTGATTTTTATAAAGTTTCATCTCTTGTTCTTAGGTCATTGTGATTCAGGATATAATTCATAATGGCCAATGTCAATGGATCAAAGGTGGCATCCTTTTATTCTGGAAAATCTGTGTTTGTAACAGGCGGTACGGGATTTCTTGGCAAGGTAAGATAGTTTTTTTATTCTAGAGCAAAGTGAAAATAGTTTTGTGATGAGGAATCATATTCTTTATACAAGGTGTAACATAAATAACGCACAACCTCTTAAGGGGTCATTGTACTCATCATTATGAACAACATTAACTTATGTTCGCATAACTCGTTTAAATGTAGGGAACAGCAGATTTTTTTTCGCGATTTCATGTTTGGTCGCATAGTAAAAGTTGTTCATAATGATGAGTACAATGATCCCTTAAGAGGTTGTGCGTTATTTATGTTACATCTTGTATAATCAGTGCATTATCAATGATATAAAAATCCAAGTCAGTCTTACCAAGCGATAGCTGTGACCTCTGAGTTTGTTTCGGCCTTTCTTCTCAGAGTAGTCAGATAGGAAACGCCGGCCTCATCTAGTTTAAAAAAAAATGTTTGACATGTAAAAGTGTTTGTAGTATAAACCTACTTACAGAAATAAAATCATTTATCATTTATCGATATTACCCAGGTATATTACCCAGTAATTGGGTTGTAGAAGCAGTTGCTCTATGTAAAATATCTACTAGTTTTCAGCTGCATCCGGTTAAGGGTCCTCGAAACTATCAATTGCAATTGTCAACATTTACATGATTGATACACATTGATGCGCAAATTAACCGTCTACCAAGTGCAATTTAAGCGATTGTCAATATTACTACAATAGAAATTGATGGCAATAGGAAAATATGCACGTAATTCAAAACTTATTTATTATTTAAATATACATTGTATAGGAGTCAAGAAACAAATTCGTATTTTTTTTAAGATTTTTTAATGCATTACTTACTTTACAATTAATTATTTTATGTTCTGTTTTTTTGCTGGAACGGAACACAAACTCAAAACGCGTCGCCTTCGACGTAAAAACGTGACGTAAAAAACTATGTGAATAAAAATCTATTATAAAGTGCGTGAAATCTCAGTAAGTGCGATTTCTGCTTTCTTTCTGAAAAAAAATATCATATTTAATTTATATGATTTGGGGCTAAAAAACCTTTAAAAAAAATGTAAACAAAGCAGTAACGTGCCAAATGACGTCACATCATGACCGCGACAGAAACGGACGTTTGGACTGTTGTAGAAAATTGTTGGAGTTTCATAATGTTTTTGAGCAACAAGCTGAAGTTGAATTTAAATTTTAATATAAGTACTTTTCTTGGGTTTATATTACTGTATATTTTTTATTCATTAAAAAAAAAATTGCATGCTCATTCATATTGATCAATCGCAGTTGATCGATTTGGGGTCCCCTTACACTGGAAGCCGACCCCATCATAGTTGGGAAAAGGCTAGGCAGATGACGATGATGATAAAAATCTATGAAAAAAAAGGAAACGTGTCTTTTTGTAGTTTAAATGTGAATTGAATCCCGGTAGTCTCACAACATTAAGCTATCCATAGCACAGTAATGTTTTAGGGACCTATATGATTTAATATTAGGTACTTATTATGTATTTGCTTGAGTGAACTGCTTCGTTGGTCTAGTAGTCGCAAGCGCTACTGCGGACCATGAGGTTCTGAATTCGATTCCCGGGTCGGGCAAAGTGTTATTGGGTTTTTCCGCCTGGAGATTCTCAATACCAGCCCGGAGTCTGGATTTGTGCCCGGTTGATGGCAATAGGCTCGCCCCCTATTACATCGGACTCACAAATAACTGGCGAAATGTGAACGTCCTATTTGGTACACTTCTGCCCAACCCTTCGGGGAATACAGGTGTGATGTTATGTTATGTTGAGTGAATTGTGAGTCAAAGTTTCTGAATTCGTAACCCTCTGTCTACCTTTTCTAACATTATAAGCATGAAGACCATGAGTGCATGTATTTGCTTCTAAATAATATTCAAAACAGCATGTTTAATAATTCCAGACTTTAATAGAAAAGTTGCTGTACAGCTGCAGTGGGATTGACAAAATTTATGTCCTAGTACGTGATAAGTATGGCAAGCAGGCGAGTGAACGACTGGCGCGTATCACTAGCACACCAGTAAGTATGGGTTTTAAAAGAGCATTTATTATTTTGTTACAAACATTTTAAATAAGAGAGTCGTTCGGGTTAAGTTTGGGTGTAAAAGTATATCAAACGGACAGACACCTAAGTTGTTTTTTTTTAATAAATAATGTACCATCGACAAAGCCAGGCCTTCCCAATTTTGAAACAACATTGCTTGCAGATGTTTTGTGCCGTTCCGACTTTCTATTGTTGGACGAGAGCAGAAGACCATAGAGGCACGGTTTCTTCTATGAATCGGTGTATACAAAAAGCAACTTTAACCCTTTCCCCATGAACCACGTAGAGTTCAGAAGGATTATTTAACTATTGTCTCTACTTTGTGGACAGTGAAAGTGTTAAGGTGTAAAGGTGTGCGTTTTGTCGATAGTACTTACTTATGTCTTATTATTTTTGTGGTAGAACAGTGTTTTTATCTCGTTATACGAATCTTTAAATGTATCAATGTATCATATAAATAATAAAAATCTTAAATTCACTGACAGACAACGCACAGCCTCAATCCCTAGGTCTAGAAGCATGAAATTTTATACAAGTGAGCACTATGGATGTATTTTTGAAAATTCATCTTCTAAAGGGGTAAAATAGAGGTTGAAGGTTAATATGGAGGTTTGTCATTTTAGCCGATGGAAAACTCCATCGGGCGCATGGCTGTAATATTTCTTTAAGGCAATGAAAACGATGTCTTAAAATAAAAATAGAGGGTTTTTTCGGCGGAAGAAATTCGGAGCGGCATTTAAATATTAATTTAAAATATGAAATGTATGTCTTCAGGTTTTCGACAGATTAAAAGGAAGCCGAAATGAGGAGCTAAAAAAAATAACGGTCATCACTGGGGACATTACCCGCGAAAGTCTTGGATTGCCGGATGATGTTTTAAAAATATTGGAGGACGAGGTACGTAAATAAACGAAGAGGCTTTAAGTAATTTATATGAGGGACATAAAATTCTTAATTTCTGTTTCATGGCACATGTACATGGTAAATGGTACATTCAAAATCAAAGGGGCTTGTGGCTAAGAAATAACAGCCACACGGGTCGATCGATCAGGTTAAGCTAGCCGCGGTTGGTCTGTGGATGGGTGATCATCTTTAGATACCAAGACCCCTCCGTGTCTCGGAAAGCACGTTAAGCCGTTGCTCCCGGCTGTCATTCATGTATCTTTGACAGTCATTACGGGTCGTCAGAAGCCTGAAAGTCTGACAACCAGGCTTACCAAGGGGTATCGTATTACCCAGTAACTGGTTTGTGGAGGTCAGATAGGCAGTCGCTCCATGTAAAATACTGATATTCTGCATCCAGTTTGACTGGAAGCCGACTCCAACAGATGATTATGATGATGGTATATTCAAAATCAAAAGTCATTCATTCAAAATAGGCTTAGAATCAGCACTTTTCGAACGTCAAAATTACATAAGACAGTCCCGCAAAACGACCGCCCTACACAAGTTCCTAGTGCTTTAGCTGGGAAGAAGAAGTGGCAGTATGATGAAAACCCGGGTGAATAAAGTACTTATCATGAAAAATAAACTTTCTCACAATAAATTCGTTTTGTACTTACTGCCAGGGAAATTAATTGTTAAGCAAATTATTACTGTACGTCAATTTGCCGTACTATAGTCATTTCATACAACTGTTAAATAATGACAGTCATGGATTAGTAGTGAATTTCGTAAACAATTAATTTCCCCGACTTTACCTAACTGTAGAATTTTCATTCCAGGTATCAGTAGTGTTTCACTTAGCAGCTACAGTTGCATTCAAGCTGCCTCTCAAGGATGCTATGAGAATCAATATAAATGGAACAGAAAATGTCATTGAATTATGTCGCCGAATGAAAAAATTAGAGGTGAGCGATTTTCGTTTTTTTAAGGGGTTTGCAGCCGAAAACGGAATATTGATCATTTTCTATTTTGTTTATGTACCTGGCACTTGATGACAGGCCTTCATTTTCCTCCTATACCTATTATTTATTTTATTTTTATTTGAGATAGGTTTGCTCTTGACTCTAGTCTAGGTCAGAGATGACAGAGACAAAGTCGACGATGGAACGAGCTTACCCAGAAGAAGCCTGTTCACTCTCACTTTGAAGAGATCGGGGTTGTATGCGTTCGGAAACACAGACGCAGGCAGAGAGTTCCACTCCTTTGCTGTGCGCATCACAAAAGACATTAATACTGTAATTTGAAAACATTGTAATATAAACCAATTTATTTTTTAAAGAGTAACCATGGAGTTTCTTGCCGGCTCTTCTTCATAGGAAATGACAATGATTTCATTTGGTTTCATAATGGTTTTATTATGATACCAAAGCTTATCATTGAATGACGAACATATAAAACCATGACGTTTCTATAGGCATTAGGTAGTTTGAAGCCTAACCTCCAATGCTCACTAAAGATTTTTTTTTCTCATAAGATATCATGTAATAATACATTAACAAAAAAGCTCTATGTTTTTATTTCTTATAAGATGTGACGATATAAATTGTATACATATTATATAATTGTAGTTTTAACCGTGTTATTTATTGCCAATATAAAGTATATATTTGTCAGAATAGGAACTTGCAATAATTAGATGTTACTGATTTGGAAACGACTGAAATAGGTCTTTTGTAACTGGCGTGGGGTGGCGTAGCCGTTGCGTAGACGCTGCGCTAACGTCGTAGTGTCGCAGTGTATACGTTTGACGAACGCCAACCTACTTTATAACCGACTAAAAAAAGAAGAAGGTTCTCAAGTCGATGCTATATATATATATTATTTATGACCATGCTTTTTTACACATCGAAATGTAACTTTGTGTAGTTCGGATGACAATACTATAATTTTTACAGAGTAGTCTGATTTGACGATTATTTTTTTTACCTTATTAAGTAGGTAATTTTATTTTTCCGCAGGCTTTTGTGCACGTATCGACAGCATTCACCAACTCTGATCGAAGGGATATAGATGAAGTGGTATATCCTATGCCTATGAAGTTAGAAGCCGCTAGAAATTTTGCTGAATTGTACTCACATAATGACGGGATTATCACCAAATTTATGGGTAAGTCTTTGTAGCTTTACCATTTTGTACTGGAGTTGCCTGCTGTTATTAGTCAGTATACCTATATAATCTGTACTCGAATAAAATTATTATTTGATTGTAAATTAAGTTAGGACTGTAGCTGTTCTGCAAGGTATTTTTGTTATATGTCATAACTCTAGGGTATGAATGAGACCATATCAAAGAATCAACTGGCATTATGAATTAATTTTCAATTATCATTTTTTTGTTTGTTTTCATTTTTCATACAAAATAATTCGACAAAGTCACGATTATTAATGTAAAACACCTCTTTGTGCAATGTGACAACGTCGCTTTTTCATAGCTTTAATTATGAATGATTGGTATGAATGAAAATGAATTACTCGTATTTATCAATGAAACTTAGAATGAATCTAATTTAATTATGATTGATGATATCTTCGAAACTATCCATTTTTGGACCACATATTCCCTAGAATATGTGGTCCAAAAATGCATAGGTAAAAAGTGCTAACTTTTTGTATTATTTTTACTTATAGAATATAACCCTAGAGTTATGACATATAAAAAAATACCTTGAATAGGGGTAGGTACTAATACCAGCTATCAGCCAAGTATTTGTTCAACCAATCAATAATGGGTTAGCGGTTGGCACAAAGTGCATTAGCAAATATCAGCGCTGCGGGTTATTGAAGTCATCAAAGTGTGTTTTTCGATATATAAAAGCCGAAGTCGAAAATTAAATTTATAACATAACATCACGCCTGTACTCCCCGAAGGCAGAGGTGTACCTACCTACCTGTAGTACACCCACATTTCACCAGTTATGTTTAAGTCCCATGTAATAGGGGGCGAGCCTATTGCCATCCACCGGGTAGAAATCCAGACTCCAGGCAGCTACTAAGAAATACTTGATGGAAAACCCAATAACACTTTGCCCGATATGGGAAGAAAACCAAGGACCTCATGCTCAGCAGTAGCGCTTGCGACTACTAGACCAACGAGGCAGTCAGAAAATGAAATTAATGATAATTAATATTTATTACAGGAAAGAAGCCTAATACGTACACCTTCTCAAAAGCGTTCGCGGAAGAGCAAGTTATGAAACAATGCGAAGACTTGCCGGCTGCGATCGTCAGACCATCTATAGGTAATAATATTAAATTATACTTGGAAATGGCCCTTGAGATTAATGAGTTCGACACTAAAATATTATGTTTTCTTAGCAAGTTGCTGTATTCCTGATGAAATACATGAAGTAACAATGTTAATGAAATTGATTGAAACGTTTCTACGTTGGCTTCTTGTCGGTTTCGCCTAAAATTTTATTACTTAATAATTACCAGTCTTTTACTGTCCCAATGCAGAGTGAAGGCATGAAGGCCTCTTTTCAAACAGATAAGGCACAAGCAGTGATCACCACGGCCGCGTGAGCACCACGCTTGCTCATAGTGTTTTGGTTGCGTTTCATATTTATAAAATTCTTTTAAAAGGGCCTAGACAAGTGGCAATCGCTTTTAAAGCGTTTCGTTTTTGGAGGTCCGTAGTCAACAAGGAACCCTTATAGTTTCGCCATGTCCGTCTGTCTGTCTGTTTATCTGTCCGAGGCTTAGCTCACAGACTCTTAGTACTAGAATGCTGTAATTTGACACGGGTATACATATTAATGAAGTGGTAAATTTTTAGGGTGCCTCCCCTGCACGTAAAGTGAGAATGACTTTTATCCCATAGTGTGGGATAGGCGGTTCAAAAACTTTGCAGGAGTGTAAAAAACATTTTACCTAATTTAAACATTTTAAGGTTTAAAGTGCAGATTTTTGTTAGTCAAGTGTCCCCCCCCCCCTCCTGCCAGATAAATGGTTGGTTTTGGATATGTGAAAAAGGCAGTAGTATAGTGTATGTAACGAAGTTACAAGTAAAACTATTACAGCTAAGTAGACTTTACAAATTAACGAGTAATAGTCGGCCAACTTACATTTGCCGTTGGAATTTGGAATGTATGAGCAAAACATATTTTTCAACTACAATGTTAACTTTGTTCTTGGGATAAATTCATCCCGGCTACGGAACCCTTCATTGTGCATGGTCCGACACGCACTTGGCCGGTTTTTCTACGTAGTATTTCTGCAACGACTTTCAACAGGATTGACACAGGCTTTTCGATAGCCTTTTCGGTAGTATGTCAATCATTTTTGACTTTTCATCATCGTTATCGCAGATGTGAATGTCACTTTGACTAGGTCCTCAGAGGGCGTAATTGCGTAACATATACAGTGACAATTGATCGCTATGGGTTTCATTTTGACAGTTCACCCACGTTCATTGCGTTATTTACGTTGTTGAGCGGACGAATTTTTTAAACATGTAAAGCAATGCATTAGCAAAGTCCTTCAAAACTGTCGGATTGTGATTAAAGTATGTTAAGCAATTAGGGTGCAGGTTTCCTCACGATGATTTCCTTCACTATGTCAGTATGGTAGTCGAGATAAGCTTTGAAAGTAGGTACGATCGAGGAAACTTACATCTGACCAGTTTGAAAACAAAATCCCGTGCACACGATGACCACATTTGTTAACAAGCGTTCCTATAGCGGTCGAGCGCTGCAAGCAACATGTTGTACATTACAATTAAAAAAAAATACTCGCAGAGTAAAAAGCAAATAATTTAAATGAATTAAATTATTTGCTAAATTATTATTTGGTAAAAACCAAAAAAATTAAATGAATTCAATTATTTGCTTTTAACTTCGACCTTGCCCTAAAACCGGCGGTCGAGGTCTACGACGCAACGAGCGTACCTAAAAGATGCCTGTTCATTCTTGCTTTGAAGGTTGATGGATTAACTTCTGATTTTTTCCGTATTTTCCAGTGGTGTCAGCCCTCAAAGAACCATGTCCTGGATGGATAGACACGTGGAACGGCGCAGTTGGGCTGTTCACTGGGACATCTGCTGGAGTCCTGAAAGTGGCTAAGGGTAGAGGCAGTAACGTGATAGATTTGGTGCCTGTTGATATTGTTACAAACCTTATTATAGTCGCTGCCACGGAATGTCAGAAGTAAGTACTGCATTTTTTATTAACGCAGAATGACGTATGCAGGAGCATAAACGAACTGATTTTTTAAAAGAATAAATAGCTACCAATCTTTGTAGAGGTTTTAAGTCTGGATACCTTAATAACAGCTTATTTCAATTTACACCGTTAATTTTATTACAGATCAAAACAAATTAAAGTGTACAACTGCTGTACCGGAGGTACGAACCCCATCACGTGTGATGGAGCAAGTGCCATCATCAGAAGAGTGGCTCTTAAGCACTCATTATGTAAGTTACTGGAGTTAAGTTTTTCGCTTTAACGTGATTTCCGTGCCTCGGAAAGCACGTTACGCTGTTGGTCCCAGCTAGCATTCATAGATCTTTGACAGTCGTTACCCGTCAGTCAGAAGCCCGAAAATCTGACAACCAGTCTTAACAATGGGTACCGTATTACCATTATTTATTTGTAACAGGGCGACCAGAGGCGACCAGAGCGATTTTTGACATCAAAATTCCTGAACTGAAAACGCTTGAACCAACTTTGTGCTACTCTTAGGGCTGATTTCATCAATGAAACTGAACGTGATCGGCACATAAATCACGTTTATGGGCTGGCAGTGTCATTACTTTTGTTGGAAAAACCACAATGACACTGACAGCTCTTGAACGTAGTTTAGATGTGCTGATCGCGTTCAGTTTCATTGGTGAAATCCGCCCTTACTGACACTGCATTGAGTCCATAAACGTCACATTTATTTTTGCGGCTTGTGTCGCATTTTGCCTTTTTTTGTAATAAAACTTCAGAATGTACCGAATTTCTTGGTTAGATTCACTCTTTTTGGCGGGCAGAAAGACAACTGAAAAATGGCGGAAAATTGTTTTTAATTTTCTTTTTTAAATGTCATCTATTTATTGATATCAAAACCAGCCAGATACAAACAGTACAGCCAAAGAGATTTTACTACAGCTTTATACCTATAAAATACGAAAAAACTTTTTCTCCGACCTAATATAAACCCGGAGCGACTTGTCTTTTCACAGTTACTGTGAAAAGACTACCCTGAAGTTGCGTTGGATGTACCTACAGTTCAGAAAATTAATGGTTAAGCAAATTTACTCCCTACGTTAATTGATCGTGTTATAGCCATTTCATGCAACTATCAAAAAATGACAGTTCTAATTTGAATATCCGACAATTTAAGTTGGTTGACAATTTTATAAACAATTATTTTCCCTCTAAAGAGAGGAGAGTCTGTAGGGTGTATTTAAAGAAATACACCCTACAGACTTATTGTAGATTATTTAATATTGAAGGGATTTTATTATTCAAGAATCCAAGGTATATATGTCCAGATAATAAAAGATTTATATAAGTACACGAAAAAACTTTTCCCATAGTCTTACCTGTTGTTACAGATATTTTCGTACACTGAAAATAATATTGTTTTCCTTATTTTCAGATGAGTTCCCTTGGCCCTTCATGGTGTTTACCCCGAGAATGTTTTTATACAATTTAATAACCTTCGCCCTACAGATTATACCTGCTTTCTTGATTGATTTATGGTGTGTATTAACGGGAAAGAAAGCAACGTGAGTCACCCTTATATTACCCTTATATATTTTTCCTTTGTTATAGACGTTGGCAACCATTTTGTAGGCCTAGGACAGTTTTATGGAAAATTGGTAAATGTGTTAGCTGAAATAAATAAGCTGTTTTGGATAAAAGTGGCACAACATCTGCTTTAGTTGTCCAATATGAAGTGTTGTGTGTTTGAAGTATAACATAACATCACGCCCTGTTTCCCCGCGAAGGGCTGGGCAGAGGTGTACCTATAGTACTTACACCCACATTTCGCCAGTTATGTTAAAGTCCCATGTAATAGGGGGCGAGCTTATTGCCATCAACCGGGCACAAATCCAGATTCCAGGTTTCTACCGAAAATTTTCAGATAGAAAAACCCAATAACTTAGTCCGACCCGGGAATCGAACTCAAGACCAAGAAGCAGTAGCGCTTGCGACCACTATACTAGACCAACGAGGCGATTTGAAGTATGTATGTTGTAATGAGAAGAAGTACCATGTAGGTATTATGTATAAATCGAGATAAGCATGTATGCCCTCATACTAACATTGCTATTGAAACAAGCAATAAAACATTAGCCTGATTTACACGGTACGATTTAATTGTCTGTTGCATAAGGTTAGTTGAAGCCACAATAAAAGTTGCATCGTCTAAACGGTGTTTAGACGATGTAAGTCAATTCAAGTCAAGTTCAGCAGTTCCTTTCCAATTTTATTGTATACTAAAATTTGACAACGTTCAAAGGTTCCATCGTTGATTTTTAGAAAAAACCGAACTTTGCCGAATTAAATGTGACTTGTCCAATAAGGGAGTGACGGAGTGACTATAATAATTTAGGTGGGAATATAGATCAATTTCTATTGATCGATAGTCACATTTTATTCCCTAATTTTCAGTTTTTCTGAAGATAGACGATGTAACCTTTGAACGTTGTTAAACTGTACAGACAAGAAACTTGCATCGTGCAATTGAGACTTTAGTTAGGCTATGAACTCATGGAGCGATTTTCACGGTGGCGGGACCAAAACACTCGTACGAACACGTAGTATATGGAAATGTAGATAGTAAATTTCACGACGAGATTTATGCCCGCGGCGTGCGCGATTATTTGCGGGTCCCGCTGCAGCGGCGGGCAACTAGTAGAATCGCGCGGGTCGCGGTCAATCGCGACCTTGGCGGGCTTCGCCCGCGCGCTGTGCGATCGGTCGGCGGACGTTTCTGGTGTGTGTCCACGGTGGTCTGGGACTTAACTAAATCACTAAATCGATCATCGCCCGCCAAGTTTGCGGGCGATGATCGCAACTGCGACGGCTGCGTAACCGTAGAAACAACCGGCCTCATGAGTTCAGAAATAGAACAGCTGTTCCTCCACCGCGACGGGCGCGGCTGTAAATCGCTCCGTGAGTTCTTAGCCTTACAGTTATGCGGGCAGAGCTCCGGCAGGATCTCATGGCGGCATGGAGAGTGCGATTGTCGCAACCCCGCGCTGGGCACGCCACAATTGCGGCGATAAGTCCCCTCTTTGAGGAGTGGCTGGAGAGGCGCCACGGCGTCCTCACCTCCCGCCCGACGCAGGTCCTCACCGGACACGGGTGCTTCGGGAGGTACCTGTTCCGGATAAGGCGGGAGGAAACGCCCGGGTGTCACCACTGTGTGGATCGCCCGGAGGACACGGTGGAGCATACCGCCCAGAGCGGGAGAAGTCATTTGATGATTTCCCATCCACAAAAAAAAAAAAAAAGCCTTACAGTTATCGAACGATGTTTTAGGTTAATATAAACCTCTTTATTTTCCAGACAAATGAAACTACAGAGCCGGTTGAGAAAAGTCGTAGATGCAGTAAAGTTCTTCTTACTCAATGAATGGAGGTTTTCTGATAACAATATAAGAAATCTTTTAAAAACTATGTCTTCTGTAGACAAAGAGACGTTTAACTTCGACGTGCATACGATTAACTGGGAAACTTGTATTAGAGACTACATTCTAGGAGCTAGGAAATATTTGGTGAAACTTGACAAATAGGTCATCATTGTTCTCTGTATCTTTTTCTTCAATACTGTTAGTCGTCATCTCGGTAGTCACTTCCTTTCTAGCCATATAGTACTTCATACTAGGCAAATATGTAGGTATTTAGAACATAAATTGTTTCTTTATTAGGTTTTTGACTTTGTTTTAAGTGATTGTCTTTTATAATAAGTGTAAGTGTTTTTTTTTAAATTGTTTATGTATAATGAATGAACGGAGTTTGGTGGAGAAATTGTGTTTTTAACCCATTTTATTATATTTTTGTACGTACATAAAATATGTGAAGTTTCCTCCCATACTAAAAGGTTTTTTACAACGATCTTCAAAATTTCATTGGCTTAATGCTATGCTTCTTGTTAAGGTTTTTGACTTTGTTTTAATTTGATTGTTTTATAATAAGTGTAAATAAGTGTTTTTTTTTATTGTTTTATGAACCTTAAATTAATGAACGGAGTTATATTATGAAATTGTTTTGTATCGCCATTTTATTATATTTTTGTACATTGTATGTAAATTGATTTTTGGTTTGATAAATGGTCTCCAAAATAAAAAGGTTTTTTTTACAACGAATTTCTATAGAATGTTATTGGTTCAAGTTGTCGCATAAAATACTCTTGCTTAATACTGAAAGCTCTTTCAAAATTGTCACCGGGCTAAATTATATGATAAGTCAAGCAGATTTTCAAATTTCTGCATACTAAGTAGTTCCACAAAAGTATCTTAACAGCCTGCATATCAATGTCACTTAATTAGCTATACAAATAAATAAACTTGAAGTATCTGTTGGTAATGTCAAAATAACAACTTTTTACTAAATGCATAGGAAAGTATAACACAAAAGCAATTTTTAACATTTTCGTCTGTCTGTCTGTCTATTTGTTCCAGTTAATCTCCGAAACACCTGGACCGATTTTGACTGGACTTTGATTGGCAGATAGCTGATGATACGGCGGGTAACATGGGCTACATTTATTTTAGAAAAACAATTAGGTTCTGCGCAAAAAAATGAAAGTTATGAAATTATGAACAAAAATTCTTTTTGCATTTGGTAGCCCAATTCTTGAAGATACTTATTGGCTATTTAACACGCACACGCACGCACGCGCGCACGCTACGACCCTTAGGAGCCCAGCAGAACAAAAAAGGTCAGACGGAACGCTAAGCGAAAACGAAGTGATAGCGCGGGCGAGCGATTCAACGCGACCGGCACAGATTACCAGATTTTCATAAAGAATTTCAATACCTGCTGCTATAATAGCCTACACCTTTGAGTTGTTAGACGCTGCGAACGAAAATGTACCTTTTTTTTTTTGTTTTTGTGGATGGGAAATCATCAAATGACTTCTCCCGCTCTGGGCGGAGCGGGAGGGCGTGTCAGACTTTTACTGACTAAAACCCACCCGTGTTCCTTCAGTTACCTGTGCCGGGGCCACGGTAACTCTTTCGAACATCCCGCAACCCCGGCTGGCATCGGCCCTAGCGGACCCCGTCAATAGAGCTGACATCTCTTTGAGGCGCGCGTGGAATACAACGCGCCGTCGACTCGGGCTTGGTCCTTACCGGACGGCGAGCTACCCATTGCTCGCCGTCCGCAAGCCCGCGCCTACGGTGGCCGGGAATCGGCTGCCAATTCCCGACGCCCAGGGCGTCTCCTGCGGCGGCTAGGGGCGTGAGAGCGCAAGTTTGCATCTCCCTCACGCGTTCCGCCTCCTCCTTCGCGAGCATTACTGCTTCGCAGAAGGAGGTAATGGCTTCCCATGTACTCTCGCTCCGTACCATGGCCTGGACCAGGGCCGGACGCGAGAGATCGCCGCCACCGATCGCTACCACGAGGACACGGCGGTGCTCCGCCCAAGCCGGGCAGACCTCCACCGTATGCTCCACCGTGTCCTCCGGGCGATCCACACAGTGGTGACACCCGGGCGTTTCCTCCCGCCTTATCCGGGACAGGTACCTCCCGAAGCACCCGTGTCTGGTGAGGACCTGTGTCAGGCGGAAGGTGAGGACGCCGTGGCGCCTCTCCAGCCACTCCTCAAAGAGGGGACTTATCGCCGCAATTGTGGCGTGCCCAGCGCTGGGTTGCGACAATCGCACTCTCCATGCCGCCATGAGATCCTGCCGGAGCTCTGTCCGCCGTGCCGCGATTTCTCGCGGCAGCGGGGTTACGCCCCGGCGTTTTGCCTCCTCGCGCCACTCTTACATGTGCGCGAAGACTTTTGCCTCCAGATCTCATGGCGGTAATCCAGCAAGGAGGTTCGTCGCCTCCCCGGAGACCGTGCGGTATCCCCGGGCTAACCGGATGGCCATGACCCTCTGGGACGCGTTCAACCGACGGACCGGTCGCCGCCTCACGGAACGCGCCCACACCGGAGCTCCGTAAAGGGCCATGGACCGCACGACCCCCGCGTAGAGCTTCCGGCAGGAGGCGTTTGGACCCCCCAGATTGGGCAGGAGCCGCCTCAAGGCAGCCCCGGCCCGCTCCAGTCTGGGAGCCAAACGTCGGAAATGCTCCACGAAATTCCACCGGCTGTCGAGGACGAGTCCCAGTTACTTCATCGTCGACTCGACACCGATGGGAACCCCTCCTACCGTTATTTGGGAACCCGACGGTGGCGCGTTCCGAGGACCATGAAAACACATGGCCTCGGACTTGTGCAAGGCCACCTCGAGTCCCAATTACCGGATCCTCTCAACAATTGTCGCAACCCCGCATGTCGCCAATTCGGCCGCCGCCTGGTGCGACCTCCCCTGCGCCAGGACCAGCGTGTCGTCAGCGTAGTTTGCTACGCTGGTCGCGGAGGTCGGCGCGCAGCACCCAGTCGTACCCGATGTCCCACAGATGCGGCCCCAGGACTGATCCCTGTGGGACACCGCACGACATCTCTCGCCAGTTCCACTCTCCTCGGTGACCGGGGTAGATGACAGCCCTGTCCGTCAGATAGGCCTCGACCACGCGACAGAGGTAGGTCGGCACTCGGTGATACCGGAGTGCCTCCCTGATGCAACTCCAGGGCAGGGTGTTGAAGGCATTGGCGATGTCTAGAGACACCGCCAAGACGACCCCACCCCGGGCCACAGCATCCCCCGTCATGAGGGCTCGTACGCGCATGATGGCGTCCACCGTAGAGCGCCCCTTGCGGAAACCAAACTGGCTCTCCGCCAAATCCGGCCCCACCCTCACCAGCCGCCCGACAAGGCGGTCTGCAATGACTCTTTCAAAGAGCTTGCCCACCTCGTCGAGCAGCACGATGGGCCGGTAAGCGGACGGCGAGTCCGCAGGGCGCCCCGGTTTCTTAATGAGGACCAGTTTCCCTGTCCTCCATTGAAGCGGGAACTGGCCCCTCTCCAAGCATGCGCTTAGGAGCCCCCTTAGTCGAGGCCCGAGAGCCTCCAAGGCCAGGACCCAGGCTTTTCCAGGTAAGCCGTCGGGTCCTGGGGCGGTATTTCTGGCATTCAGCTTGCGCACCGCCACTCTCAGCTCTACCTCGGTCAACGAAAATGTACCTAATCTTACAAGCGTAAAATGAGTTTTCCTTTGTAGCTGCGTGCCGTCGCGTGGTTATTGTGAATTACCAGGGCTGCCTTTTTCGATAAAGATTTCAGTAGGTATTTGTAGCACACTTTATGAAACAATATGAAATAAAATAAAATGCTTTGTAATGTTTTAGCATATTTAATTGTAAAAAACATATAACATAACATCACGCCTTGTTTCCCCGATGGATTAGGCAGAGGTGTACCTATTATAGTGTACCCACATTTTGCCAGTTATGTTTAAGTCCCATGTAATAGGGAGAGAGCCTATTGCTATCTACCGGGCACAAATCTAGAGTCCGGGCTTTTTTTTTTTAATCGAACCCAGGGCCTCATGCTCAGCAGTAGCACTTGCGACCACTAGACCAACAAGGCAGATAATTGTTAAAAATACTTATGAAAGACCGAGGAATATTTTTAAGTAAGGCACACATCGTACGCAACGTGTAGTACCTAACGATTCAATAATCAATAACGTAACCACTCCGCATGGCCACGAATGCGAAATGGAGGAAACTGAAAAGACGATTCATTGATTTGTTCGTTCATTTACACAATTAGCGTAATAGGTAACTACTATGCTTCTATATACCCTATGAACAAACCTACGCTGGCGCCATGTTAAGACGTCATACACGCTTTTCTAGCACTTTCACGCTTTAAATAAGCAATATTCAGATGACCATAACATTAACAAGATAATAACGATAATAAATATTATTGGTAATTAATTTGCACAAAGTAGATTTTTGCTCATCGTAATTTTCAAATGACTGTTTATTTATTTATTTATTTATTTATTTATTGACACACCAACGACTTATTCACTAAATCATTACATTAAGTATATTCTATATCAACCAGCTTTGTGGTGAATTTGTCACTTATAGGTGTGCACAGCACTTGTATAATCAATAATAAAAATTAAAATGAAAATATATGATCATAACAAAATTAAAATTTACAAAGTTTACATTGAATTTCATATGACAAGCAGTTAAATTAAAATACAGTACAATTCAAGAATTCAAAAATTATAAAAAATATTATAAGAATTAAAAATTAAAAAAAAAACATCAATTAAATTGGAATAGTAAAATAATTGTAAATTGAAACTATAAAAACAGAAATAAATTCATTATATTGGAATATTATTACAATTATATATTGAAACTATAAAAAAATAACAAATAAATTAGGACATCATTATTACATTAATTATAAATAAGAATAGGATAAATTAAATTAATTTAAATGAAATTGTACAATATTAAATACATTGGATGGAGTCACACAAATACACAATTAACATTTTGTGAAAGAAATAAACCAACATATCGATCAAGAACTGAGAACGTATCGCCTAAATTCATTCAGACTGTTCGAAAATATGTCCAAGTTGTTAGTACGCGTGCTCAGCTTATTGTAGCTAGACAAAAACCGGTATAAAGGAGCTGAATGACCAAGATTAGTTCTATTTTTAGGCATTTTAAATGTTTCTGTTTTAAAATTGGATCTGTATGAGGTACGGCGGGACACATTTAGACCGATCTCCGAAACCAACTCCGGTACATTCGCCAAATTGTGAAGGGAAACTAGGTCTGAGCAACTTCTTCGTTGCTCCAAGGAGCTCATCCCGAAATGACAGAGCCTTTGAGGATAATCCGCTTCGCGATCACATGTCTGTGATCTGTAGCGGAGGTATCTCCTAAACTTTTTTTGGATGCACTCTATTCTGTCGATGTGGACACGATACGCGGGATTCCATACAGGAGATGCATATTCCAGTATACTCCTCACCATAGAGTTATAAAGAACCTTAAGGGTGCTGATTGACCGGAATTCCTTGCAAGTTCTTTTAACAAATCCCGACATTTTATTTGCTTTAGCGACTATAGTGTCAAAGTGATTTATGAAGGATAGTTGAAGATCAAGTTGGACTCCCAAATCACGAATGGTATCGACTTTCTGAAGAGTTATGCCGTTCAAGTGATATGCTGAAGGCTGAATCAGCTTTTTCCGTGTAAATGTTATATGATAACACTTAACGGCATTGAGAGTCATCATGTTACTATGACACCACTCATGAATTGCGTCCAAGTCCTTCTGAAGCAAAGCAATGTCAGTACTTGATTTAATTTCCTTGTATAGTTTTAAATCATCCGCAAACATAGAGCATTTTGAGTTTTTAATGGAGTATATGATATCGTTCAAAAATACCAGGAAAAGAATAGGACCAAGATGCGATCCCTGTGGCACCCTAGATGTTGAGTAATAAAGTGGCGAATGATAACCCTTTATAATAACTCTCTGTTGTCGTTCTGAAAGATATGATTCAAACCAGCGTATCATATGACCATGCATACCGTAGTTGTCAAGTTTTTGAAGTAGGAGCACATGATTTACTTTGTCGAACGCGCTACTGAAGTCTGTGTAAATTGAGTCCACCTGCACACCGGAGTCTACGGATCTGCTGATATCATTAATGTAGTGAACTAAGTTGGTGGTAGTGGATTTATTGGTACAGAAACCGTGCTGTTGCGTAGCCAATTGAGTTTTAATGAGTGAAGTTAGTACAGGACAAACCAATGATTCGAACAGTTTCGAGAAAATTGAAAGAAGAGATATGGGCCGGTAATTTTTAACATCATTAGGCTCCCCTTTTTTAAATATTGGAACTACGTGTGCGATTTTCCACTGCGTGGGAAACTTGGAAGACATAAAGGACTTATTAAAAATAAGTTTGAGCGGTAATGATAAATATTTGGCACATTGCCTTATAAAATGCGGCGGTAGGCCGTCAGGCCCTGGACCTTTGCAGGTATTTAGTTTTTTTTAATTCTTTGAGTACGTCTCGCTCTGTGAAATAATGGCGTCCTAGCGCAAGCTGAGGGTACTCTTCTGACTTTGTTTGTACCGCGACTGTACCAGCTGGAGATGCAAAAGTGGCAGAAAAGTGTGAGGCAAACAGTTTACTCACTTCTTCTCCAGAAGTTGCCACTTTCCCGCTCCAATACATCTCAGAAGGAATGTCATTAGACTTGGCTTTTTTGGCCTTAACGAATGACCAAAATGCCTTCGGATTCTGTCTGATGTTATCTTCAGTGTTGTTGACGTATGTACTATAGCACTTTTTGATCATGATTTTAGAACGTTCCTCCAATATACGGTATTCATATTTGTCCCGGGGATTTTTGTATTTCTTAAAGCGGAGTCTTAATTTTTCCTTTTCGTTGAGGATTCTGATCAAATATTTTGAGAACCAAATAGGACATTTGTTATTGCGTCCATTATGTCTAGGAACACATTCATCCACTATTCGATTCAGTTGTGCGTAAAACGTGTCTACCATTAAGTCCACTTCCGCCAGATCCGAAAACAAACGCGCCCAATCGATGCTCCTCAATCTCTCATTTACGAGTGCATAGTTGGCTTCCCAGAAGTTATATTTGAGAGAACTCTTACTTTTTAATATTGCGGGTGAAATTTTCTTGATGGTGATGTCAAGAGGAGGGTGATGAACATCGACCAGCGACATTGGATTCTTGCATTCACTGACAGATCCACCGTGGAAGTTACATAAAATAAGGTCTAAAGTTCTGTTGTGAAAGTTCCTAACAGTATTAATTTGCATAATGCTATTTGACGACATAAAATCAACCAGTGAGATAGCCTGACCTGTTCGCAAAGTTCCTAGCAGTTGTACATGGTGAGCTGGAGAGACTATTGTCCGTGCTCCAGTCGATGAACCCGAGATTGAAGTCCCCAGCAATTATTACATCTCCACCCGTTGATTCAATCACAGCATCCACGTTGTCCAGGATCAAGTTAAGTGGGGCTTGTTGCACAGGTGGTGGCAAATAGGCCGCACATATGTATAGGTTGCCCTTTCTGCTATCGGTTTTGAGCTTGACCCCCAGATCTTCAGCATCTGATTCCCATTTTGTTAAGCGTGTTGACTGTTGACAAATGGAGGTCATTGACCTTTCTATTCTTATCTTAGACGCATATTAGAAGTAACTACGTACCTACTAATAAAATACAAAACACGAAACATGCAAGTTTAAACAATTTACCTATTTAAACATGATAGTAAAACTGTATCAGCAGGTAAACTGAAAAAAGAAGTTTTTAATCTCTTCTCTTGCTGGATCTACATCCATCACATGATATACCAGAACCAGCCTTATCATAAGAATTTTAAACTCAGTACGTCAGGTCGACCGAAATATATGCGTACGTACGCGCCTCGCGTCTGGCAACCCACTGAAAAACGGGTCGCGTGTAACCAGGCGGCCGTTAGGTAGTTAGCGCGCGTAAGTACATGGAGTGATTTATCTGGTAATCTGTGGTAATAGTGCCGGCGGGTGATGCAACGCGACGGGTCGGGGAATGAGGGAGTTTTAATTAAATGTGACTGTTTTTTTAGTAGGTATATTGTGTATCTTACGACTTCCACGCGAAAGAAGTCGCGGGGCACAGCTAGTTAATAATAAAGCTACAAACCACCTCTGCTTAACCCTTCGAGGAAAATAGGCGTGATGCTTTGTTAAATAATATCAGTGAAAGATTATAAACTTATGACGTTCAAAATCATTATTTTATTTACGACTGCAGAAACGGAGTTAAATAGTTCTATTCAAACATCAATAAAAAGAAAATGTAGTGAAAGTTTAATCCCTCTTCACCGTTTCATTATAAAATTAATAACAAAAGGGACCATTTATAAAGGATGATCAAAAATTTAACCGAGCAAAGCTACAGAATGTCACAGTACTCACATAGTATTGATCTCGGCTTGCCAACTAACGAAGCGGAATGCTCACTAAATCATAGGATTATACGCACTATCTCACTCATGCAGGTAACACAGTTAAAATAAATGAAGGTTTAATACCAGCTGGAGAATAGTTTGTGCTGTGTGTTCTATTGTGTGGTACGATGACGGATTTATGTAAAACTCTGTGCTAGGCTCTTGTTGTTGATGAGAAATGTAGCCTGTTATGATTATTTATCTAAGTGTTGAAGAACAAAAACTAAGGTTTGGATCTTCTCCCCGTGCTCGTCTTCGGGGATTTCAATGCCAAGACTGACACTTATATGGTGCTTTCGCCACGACCAGTGGCGAAAGCACCATATAACACGATTCCTGCTGGCTTCCCTTCGGAGGATCGCATCAGCAACTCTACCACTATTGAAAAATGGCACATAGTGTGTACTATTGCCTAAAAATATAGTTACATTACGGGTATTTAATTCACCATAATATTCAAACAACAAAAACGCCTATTGCGCTTTGAATTACAACAAGACTCTTATTTTTAAGTCAATAAATTAATTTTTACTTTATTTATAAGTAAGTTTGTTAAAAACGGCTTCGCTTCGGCTTTTCTCTTACAAAAATTCACACCTCGCCGCTGTACTCGACCCAAATGAATGGGACGGCTGATTACTTTTTCGTGATTACGATGTTGGTCCTATGGAGCAAGTTGTTCAGTTTGATGGTCTACACCATACTCTTAAAGACAACACCTTTCTGATACATGCTGTAGATTCTAGAACGTTCACATTTCATCCACGTTCATCTTGCTCTAATGTTCTATTTGATATGCCCGTATCTCGTTACCATGCAGTTTGCGTTGGGATCAGCACAAGTATTGAGGTTTGTGGGGACACAGCTTTGCCATATGAGATGCTAAATTCATATGCGTGAGTGTGTTAGAGAATTTAATAATTGTTTCGTTGCAAACTGAAACGGGCTGACTGAGAATGACAAACACTTCATGCATACACATTTTTCCCCTGAAGGGGTTGAGAGGTGTATTAACACAACAATTATTAACAATTATTCAAATTCCCATATTAAAATAAATCCAATTGAGTGCCAAATAAACACACCTACATAATACCGTGGTCCCACAGCCCACTTTCTCACAGGCCAAAGCGCGCCTGGCGAGGCCTACAGGCAGTGGAAACAGTCGGCCTTCGGTGGCCTGTTGTCGCCCATCCGATCGAATGTATAGGATGATCCGTGGGAATGCTCGGCACGGAACGCGACAGGCCTCAACGGGCCGTGGCACCGCGGCATAAGGAACAAACCAACAAAACATCAAAAGCTGTAGCTTTTAAAAGTCGGTCTATTGACCGACTTTTAAAAGGTTTGTCCTTTTATGCAGACCTTATTTTCATTCAGAAAAAGGTATTTAGAGATAAAATGTAGGTCGATTCATTCATCAGACTAACCTCGCTAATTATTACGATAATTAAGTATATAAACGATTATAATAATTATGGACAACCAAGCGTACTGAAATCTTGATCATGCATCGTCGGCTTTTTGTATGAGATAATCAGTTGGCAATTTCGATATTCTTGTTGATGTTCGTTATTACCTACGTGTTCATATTAGATTCGAAGATTATTGGGCTTCGCAATATTATTGGATACATGAGAATGATGGTTAACTGATTTAAATTATGGTTTGTAATAATTATTGTTAGTCTATATAAATAAATGTATGTTGTTTACTTTTCTAGGTTACTTAATTTTTTTATGTTTGTAGACTTGGTCAATGTAATTTAATTCGTCAATCATATCGTTTGCATGCTGGCTATAATTTATGTAAATCTTGTATTTTAGAAATCATCAATGTCCTTTTGTTTTCGTGAGGATATCCTCATGGATACTCTCCGTCTGGGGAGAATGGAGGGTTACGTCGGACTCCTACCGACTAAAACCCCACTGTTCCTTCTAGTACCATAAGTCCGGAGCCCGGGCGATACATGTACCTACAGTCACCGCATCCCCAAATGTCTAATCATTGTCTCTATTAATGTATCACTAAAGCTTTTTAGTTAGAAGAATTTTACTGTTTTCCAGTTTCTTTATTAACTTTCAGTCTCGGTTCTTGTGTTTGGTACCACAAAGTAAGGAGTCTTTTTAGGGTTCCCTATCCGAAGTGTGCCAAACGGAACCCTATTAGGCAAGCCTTCGCTGTACGTCCGCGTCCGTCCGTCTGTCTGTCAGCGGACTGTATCTCATGAACCGTAAGTAGACAGTTGAAATGTTCACAGATTGTGTATTTCTATTGCCGCTGTAACAACAAAATATAAAATAAAGTTAAAAATAAAAATGATGTTAAACATTTATTTTTTAACTTTATTTTATTTTAATATACAAGAAACGTTTTTTTTTTTTACTAAAGTAAAAATCGTAGTATTAACGGGTGTTGTACGATGGTACGGAATCCTTCGTGTGTGGACATTTTTTCTCGGACACAAGATCAAAGTTTAGCTGTGGTGCTATTCTGTAAAGATCCCACCGTGAAAATTTAGGTAAAGTGAGCGTGATGTGAACTGGAATTCCACCTTACTCTACTAGGGGTTGACAACTCACTTCAAACTCACTTCATGTAAGTGTTCACGGTGAGATGTTTTTATTGTTTTGTGTTTTGTTTGTAGTTTTTTGTGCTTGTTTTTGTATGTGTTTTGTTTTCTTGTTTGTTTGTTTGATCGGCAGTTCTTTTCATCTGAACTCTGGGAAGTCTCCCTTTATTTGGAAAAAGGACCTGACCAACAATTACTGTATATTTTTAGTTGTAATGTTTTTCATCGTAAGTTCTAGGTTTTTATGTCTGTTCTTGGTAGACATAAAATCAGCTGCATCCGATTACTGGTAGCCGACCCCAACATAGTTGGAAAAAGGCTAGACAGATGATGATGTCGGTTCTTGGTAGTCAAATTTTACTTTGAAATGTATTATAATCAATAATACAATATCTAAACGCAATTCTAGGAGAGTCGTGTTGTTATTATGGGAAAATCCATTGATACTTTGATAGTTACTATCACGGACATTTGCGGTGAACCAGTTTTCGACCTTATTACTAAGGTAATAAGATGGTACCTATTTCCGTGAAATGTGTTATTGCAAATAACACGTGTGATTGTTGAAACACGTTCGCAGAAGCAGTAACTATTTGATACTGCACATGCAGACATATTAGTTACTTTACATAAAATATATTAATGATAGATAGATAATAATATCGATTAAATATACATGTTAATAATTCTGGGAACTTGGTTACGGTTCCTAAAGTGTCCATTATATAGTAAAGCAATAAATATGTTTCTGTCTCACTAAGGATAGCGACGACATTGCGTCATATACATACTTAATTTCAGTAAAAAATATAAATGGTTGAATTTTTCCTAATGACCAATCCTTTACCAAATATGTTCAAATAATATGTAAATATTATATTCCGAAATGAAGTGTTCTTCATTTAAAAAAAAAATAGTGCGTTCTGATATGAGAGAAGAAAACGAAGTTATTTGCGACAAGTACCCAATCTTTCCTTAAGTTCCTTATAGGTCTTCTTCCTGGCAGAAAGTATGATAATATAATTTCAAGCACGAGGTTCCTATTAATACTCGTATAGCCGACCTTTCTCCTATATACTTAAGAGAAAGTAATTTATAAGCATCCCACTACATATTATTTATTTATTTATTCATAATTTATTTCAAACTAAGTTGTCCATAGAGTGTTAGTAATACACACATACAAAAACAAACTACAATAACTATCCAATATTATTTAAAAAAATATTCTTTTGATACTGAAATAAATATTAAATCTAACAAAGTAGGGCAAAACTTGGGTAATCGGTGATAGTTTTGTTTTTTACTTGTAAAATTCGATTCATTTATCAGACTATTTTTTAAATTTACTTTGATATAGTAGACAAAATAAGTTTTGCTAACTTATATCTAAAAATGTGGCAAATACTATAATGATTGAAAAATGTACATTTATCAAGTCAGTAGTAACTTGGTAATAAAACACAATTATCTATCACCGAATAGCTGCATATCACGAATTAGCCAAGTTTTGCCCTATCACCCCTTGTAGTTACTAGAATTGGTGATTTTCCAGTATGAAAATTCTAACTGACCTCTGACTACTCGAAATGAATGTAAATCTTTTGTTTCAAACAATTTGCTGTTCAAAACAGTAACCAATACGTACACAGAAATAAAGGCCCGCAAAATACAAGCACCACAAAAATATACATTACCGTTGGAGCGGGGCAACTTCCTTTTGCTCGAAGTTAGTTCGTGGAACAAAGCAAAACTACACTTTTCTATCAAGTGTCTGTCTGCAGACTTTGTGCCTCTGTTGCTTTACCTCCTGAGATCGCGACAAGTGGAACACATCTCCATCTTCCATTGTGCGAATGGAAAACATGTGGCCAACATTCAGGTCGAATGAGATTTTTTTTGCCCGGCTTTAGGGTAACAGAAAACAAGTTAAATATAACAGTGAATCTATTCGACAGCATTTATTTGCCAACGCCCACGGAATGATAAAAGTCCCCTGAAGAGTATTTTTTTTCATTGTGTTTACGACGATGATTGAAAATAGAAAATAATGAGTACGAAACACAATGGAATGTAAGCGCAAAGGCAACAAATATTCCATTCTTATTATTAGGATCTATCTGTATTATTGATACTTCAATAAATTCGTGTTTCTGAAAGTTGAAATAAGTTTCCAGGGAAAGGTATATGATCCGAATTTTTCACACAGTCTCTGCTGTAATGTTCTGAGAATCGATTGGTTGATAAACACCACGAACATTTTAAGATATTCGGAAAACAATTAAGAAACGTCTTTGAAAAGGCACTGGGATAGGAAAAAGTTGACGTTTTTTTTTTGTGGACGGCTATCTTTGTTTTTGAATGTGCCAAAAGAAGTTATTTGGTATAATATTCTGTTCATCAGCGCATTTGTGAGGCAAAATTGTATTGTTTCACACTTTAATTGAAAAGTTGTTATACAGCTGCAGTGGGATTGACAAAATTTATGTTCCCGTACGTGACATGACCGGCAAGCAGGCACGCGAGAGAATCGCGCAAATAACTAGTACGCGACTGACTTTATTTATTTAGACCTAAACATAGTTAGGAAAAAAATAAAATACATTGCAGACGTGACAGCGACTGACGCTGGTAAATATTCATAAGCAGGGAAGCTTGCTATTTCTGTTCATATTGTTAATTTTAAATTGAACACTGCTATTTTAATGGACTTCAAAAAAAGAAGGAGGTTATCAATTCGACACGTATACAAGATGTAACATAAATAACGCACAACCTCTTAAGGGATCATTGTACTCATTATTATGAACAACTTTTACTATGGGATCAAACCTGAAATCGCAAAAAAAAATCAGCTGTTCCCTACATTTTAACGAGTTATGCGAACATAAATGTAGGGAGCAGCTGATTTTTTTTACGCGATTTCAGGTTTGGTCCCATTGTAAAAGTTGTTCATAATGATGAGTACAATGACCCCTTAAGAGGTTGTACGTTATTTATGTTACACCTTGTATATGTAATATGATTGGAACTGCACTATACTGACATATGATAATCTATTAGGGCTTCCAATCAAATATACCAAATTTTATAGGTGTAGGTTTGTATGTATGTTTGTCCACGCATTTCTCCGAAACTATTGATCCGAGTGTGATTGTGTTTTATTTATTGGCTTACGTTTACTTCAACTTAGGGAACAGTGCAAGTTTCATCAAAATCGGTTCAGTAGTTTTCAAGATAACACAACATAACTTTACACCCAATTAAACACATCTAATAATTTATAATAATATTGAATTGCTTGAATTGCTGCTTAACCCTCTTCCGCTCTCCTAATTTTGCTGTGCCCGACAGGGTCCATATTGATCTTTTACTTTTGTATAGCTCTATGTAATACATAGAGCAAAAACCTAAAGTACAGATCCCAAGACACCGACTTCCGAAATTAAAATTATTTCATAATTTTGATGTCGATTTATTTTTTTGAAATTACTTTTTTGTTCCTTTTCATTAAAAAAAAAAACCGGCTAAGTGCATGTTGGACCACACACAATGAAGGGTTCCGTAGTTAGGATGAATTCATACCAAAAACGAACTACGGAACTACATCTATATACGTCACGGTCAACTCTCCACCTACAAATGTATGTTTGTAATCACCTAAAAAAAAAAAAAAAATGAGATAAAACTCAAAATCAACGACTTTCGTACTCCTTTTTTGTGCTGTGAGATCTTTCTTCTTGCCAAATTTCATGATTCTAGGTCAACGAGAAGTACTCTATAGGTTTTGATTTATCTACCAGTATCAAAATATGTCGCATTAATAGCTGTATTTTTTATTGCGTTGACTTAGAAGCTCGATTTTTTTTAGAGCTCCAAGGGACCGTAGACCTACGTTTTTCATATTTATTTCAATTTGATACCTTCACACGTTCTTGAGAAAAAGGCTCTTGATAGACTGACATATAGACAGAACAGTAACGAAGTGATTCTATAAGGGTTCTGTTTTTTCCTTTTGAGGTACGGAACCCTAAAAATACAGTTTTCATTAAACACATGCTACCTGCTGTCAACCTGCATCATCCCACTGCTGGGCAAAGGCATCCCCTTATAACTTCCAAATATATCGGCCAAGAATTAAAATTAATAAAAAGACATGAATTGACCGACCCTTTCAAAATAGAAAAAAAAATACAGAACGATTTTTTAGGAACGCTACATAGTAATGGCACTATGTTGAAAATAAATCGTAGCTCGATGGGCGTGACTTAGCCCCCCGCGCGGGGAGCGGCGAATGCAGTTTACGCGGTCGACATCGGGAGAACCGAGTACGCACTTCTTGGAATTCCTGAAATATTAGCACACAGGAGGTATGGAGTAGACAAATAATACAAATATTGAATTTTCAACCATTTTTTTTATTTAGTACACCATATAATAAAAATTAATTAGGTAATGAAGGTATATAACAAATGTTTATTACTTTTCTAATTGTGTTCTTATAATAAAAACGTGGTGCATGTAGCATGTACTAAGAATATTTTTTTATTTAAATAATTAATATATATATATTTCTAATATTTAACCTACTTAAAAAAAATTCGTCTATTTGTATGTATAATAATATATGTTCGCAATTTTATCGTAAACTACTGAACCGATTTTGATCATTCTTTCACTGGTATAATCTAGTTACCCCAAGTATGGTTTTAGTGTACAACATATCAACAAAATTATAGGCGAAATATGACAGAGCTCCACAAAACAAAGAAAAGAAAATAAAAAAACCTACAAAATAACCTCGGAAGTTGGTGGCAAACAACAGTCAAAAAGCAAAAGCCACCGATATTCGAAATTAAGGTTATTTTCTAGTTTTTAGTAGATTTTTTTCAGAAGACGGTTTTTTTTTATAAAAAAGTTTTTATTTAATCAATGTCATTTGACTAAATTAAAAAAAGAACATGAATTTTTCCCCCGTATATAGACAAATTTTTGGATCCTTATTACCAATTTTTTATGTTTTAATTAAAAAGTACTGAAATCTAAATCAGTTTCGTAGATTTCGTCGGTAGAGTTTTCCAGCCGATCTATTCTGTAAACATCACACCGTGAACACTTAGGTGAAGTGAGTTTGAAGTGAGCTCAATTCCTAGAAGAGTAAGGTGGGATGACAGTTCACATCACGCTCACTTCACCTAAATGTTCACGGTGGGATCTTTACAGAATAGCACCACTGTTCCAGAAAAATCAATATTTTCAATATTTTCTTTTTCCTGAATTCTTTCATCTTTTATTTCTGTGCCTGTTTTGTCATCTACATTTCTCTTGTTTGGTCTCTTCTTTGAAATTACGTACTCAGGATCTCGAATTGGTCTGTTTCTTGTATAACGTGGGTCGACAAGTTTAGGAAAAAGGCAGTCAAAGTATAATGACAACAATTTGGGCTCCATTATTGTATGCCAATAATTGTCATCTTTTAAAACTAATTCAGTCTTTATTTTGTTTTCCCCATACCAAACTGCTAATAAACATTTGTTAAATTTACAAATGTGCATTTGGCCTTGCACTTGTATGAACCAATCTGAATTTTTATTCACAACGCCAAAAGTGCATTTTGCCCTCTTGAATCGCAGCGTCAATTCCTACTTTGTAAGATGCAATAGGGCATTTGATTTCAACAAGCATGCCATTAGCAATCCCATCCGGCGTTGCCCCTAAAAACGGGTACTTATTATCGTCAATGAAGAAACCACATTGTTGTATATTTACCTGTACTAAATTAGACAATTGCTCAATAGCAGCTTTTTCATTTTTCTTCTCGTGGCTTATAGATGCCACATGGTCGATATTTGCTTTATACAACATGTTTTTCACCATATTAGCACAACTATTAGTTTTTATTCTTTTTACCACCTTCCCGAAATTGGACGCTGTTAAAAGATTTCTACGTAATTCTAGCCACTCCCCACTTTCACTCTGTAGTATTGTCCTCTCCTGTATCTCTTTGCATTCTTCATCAGATTTTTCAAAGACGTTAATTTTGTGAGGTTATATGTATCAGAATCCATATCAGGTCTGTCAGCATTTTCGCCATAATTAAAATCTATTTTCTTTGAAACCAATTTACGTTTTTTTTTTCTATTTAACGTTTGGTTGTACATTCTTGTATTTTCTACTCGTTCTTCATATTTCTTGATTTTTGGTAAAGGACTCGTATTGTGAATAGTTTTGTGGACAGAAGTCAATAATTTCCCAGCGTTAAATGATACTGCTGCCCCTGCACACCTTGCCTGATAAGACCGTTTAAGAGCATAATTGACTCTTTTGCCGCCAACTAACTTGGCAACTACTCCATTAAAATTCTCTACAATGTTGCTGTCTACATTTTCAATTAAGCTCCTTGAGTGTGATGCAACATTGCAGATTAAATATTTCATCTGATGCCAGAGACGTGTATTAAACATAGTTTTTGATTCTTCATTTGAATTTTCACCACAAATATTTTTATTACAAGAATTATGGTGCTCAAATGCATGATAAATGGCATTCTAATATCTTGGTGCAGATTTTTTATGTTGTCTGATTGCTGCAGATTTTGTAAGCCATGATATTTGATGGCGCTACATATACGTTCCTTTCTGTTTTAGGATATTTTGTATCTGTTTTTAAATTTTGGAATTTGTTACAAAAATTTCTTAATATGTGATTTTTGCAATCAATCTTTTCGACCGTGATTGAGGGATATGGTCGAGTGTCAAGTATTTTTGCATAAGTGCTACTGTCTCCATCAGCTATGTATCGTCCATAGATAACGCCGTGCATTTCTATGGACTGTTTAAATCCTTCGGCGATAATAGTGGATTCCATAGCTGTTGAAGATCCGCTATAATTTTTAAAACACTCATGTTGTTGTACTACTTCATTCCCTTTCTAGCACAAATACAACAGTATTTGTTTTTAACTGCCATAAAGAACTTGAGGAAATCGTCTACCTATAATTGTCGCTGCGCCAGATAGTGCAGCATAATTAGTTCTGTATGAACCTTTAGCCCAACAACCATCTAAGATTACATCTATTATTGGTATTCCATCTTTAGTAACCTTTCCTTCTTTGACCGCCGCTTCTTTCTCCCTTTCCTCTGCTTTTCTCATCTCTTCCCATGCCGTCACTTCCCATTCGTCACATACTTCATCTTGTACCTTTTCTTACCTGTATTTCGACATAGATGGTAAATCGACAGCTGCCGAAAACTGTTTAAGTTGAGCGTTACCATAACCAGCTGCCATCATCCCGGCTACCGCCATTTTATTCAACCTTTGTGTTGAGTTTTGTACTTTAAACTTTGTGTTACACAATGTATAAGAAAATGTGAACTCAGATGTAAGGCCAGAAACTTTTCGGATTCTAATTTGATAGTTGTAAAGCCGCATTGGAACGTTGATTCGTGGCTTGATATTTTAACAAATTCATTAAAAAAGTAATTTACATCAACAACTCAGTGGCCACTGATGTCGGCAGTTTTGGACTCCTGAAAGAAAAAGTATAAATTAACTTGGAAAAATGTTATTTACGCCAAGCTCTATACTGGAAAGTACATAGTAAATAAAATGAGAGAACTCACATTTTCTTCAAGATCGATTTCGTATGGCAGTGGTTCTTCTTCCTCATCTTCGTTATCGACATCATGTTGTTGCTTTCTTTTATTTCTGGAATAAAAACGTTCATCCACATTCAAGTGGAGCATAATGAAATTCATTCAGATTGTTTTTTTATTTTTGATAACTATTGTTCTACGACTTTTAAAAATCTCAAAAAAACTATTTTAGTTGGCAAGAAAACTAAAATGATTAAAACACTGAAATTAACTTATTATATTAAATCACACACAATAATCCATACCTCAATAAAATAAAAATAATAATTTCGACAACTCACTTTTTTTCGCAATTCAAATGCGACTCCATTCGTTTTTGTGCTCTTAGTCTGTCACACGCGGTAAAAGTGTTTGACGTATTATTGATGTACTGTTGACATATTTCTAACCTAAAAAAGTAAACAGTACATTTAAGCCTTTTTATATTTATTTCATGAATATTTTGTTCTAGCAAATGGAATGCTTACCCATTATTACTTTGCGAGGCAAGGATAGGTTGTAGCTGATTATCTAAATTTATGAGCGAAGGTGGCGACTTGGATTCTTTCTTATTAGCTATTTATACTGTTTTCCTGTAAAATGAGTCCATTTATAAAAACCGGTCAAGTGGTTGAGAATTTAGGATCTAACAACAGAAAAAAATTACAAAAGAAGTAGGCTCTCGAGCGCAACTCATTATTTATTTTCGATGTCATCTTTGTCTTCCATCGGGCATGATTGCAGTCATGAACGTGCTCATAACTGATACAATAGAAACTAATTATTGTACATAACTATATACATACTTACTTTTTACTCTCTCTCGTTTTCTGAGCCCTCATCTTCAGGTACTTCAAACATTGTATTTTATTTAGTTTTGATTTCATATTTCTTCCCATTTTTATTTTTAATTAAATAAAAACTCGTCACAAATAGAAAAAGATACGTTATAGGTAGTTCAATCGCAAGAATCGTCTTTATATACCTATTGAACACTAATTAACTAACAATCTACTAACTTTTACTATATAAACCATTATTACAATCACGAAAATCCGATAGCACCGATCTGCAGACAAACGTCATAGGTCCGTCGTCGATGAAGCGCACAAGGCGACTGATCTAGTACGCGAGCGAAAGTGATGCAATTACTTTTGAAATGCAAAAGAAGAGATGGCTATAATGTGCGTGCGCTTAGAATAAAACGACGTATGTGCCAAAACGAATTTACTCCATTTTTAACAAAATAAATAAATAAAATTTAAAATCACTTTGAGTAAACTTTGATATGATAATTTTCTATGTTTTAAAGTAAATTCCATTGAATAACTCTTAAGCGTTACGCCGTGATGTCGAAAAAAGTAAAAAAATAGATATAACTTTGCAATTTTTTTGTATCGAAAAAAAATCATGTAATCGTGTATTCCTTTTGCATGATACTAGACCAAAGAGTCAAAAAACATATACCAAAATGTTAAATCCCTAATCCACATACTCAACAAGTTACACGAAATAGAAAAACCACATTTTTTTCAACACATCACCTTAAGCGTTCCTAAACATTTGTTCTATATTTCAGATGGCTGAAATGCTGATATGAGGTCATTTGTTTCCAACCAAGTCATACCCAAAGTTTTTATTACGTGCCAAGCATGGATTGTAATATTTTGTAACATTCTCCGTCGTGAATTTGTAGTTTGATAGACCCAAGGCTAGACAAGTTGGAGTCGTAGAAATAATTATAGCCTTGTCTAGATACGTTGCCAGAAAGAACCTTGGAACGAGCGATGTTTTTCTGAGCGAAGTCTATTATATTTTACATAACGTCGACTGACACATTTAGAGTTTATTGAAGTTTGAAGATGAAGAGCAAATATTGGAAACGGTGTAGAATAACATTGCAACGCTTAAACATAGACGCATATACTCGTACATAGCAAGCATAAAACTGTTAAAATAGGGTTTTGTTGTAACCATAAATATTTATTTATTTTGACATAATATGTTGGTTAGGTAGAAAACGGCCATGGGATTAATTTTAACCAAGCTCAAAAAAAGAAAGAGGTTATCAATTCGACACTTATGAATGTAATATTATTGGAACTGCAGTATATTGACATAATTATTATAATCTATTAGGGCTTCTAATCAAATATACAAAATTTCATAGGTGTTTGTATGTTTGTCCACGCATTTCTCCGAAACTATTAATCGGATTGTGATTGTGTTTTTTTTTATATTGGCTTGCATTTACTTCAACTTAGGGAATAGTGTAAGTTTCATCAAAATCGGTTTACGAGTTTTCAAGATATGGACTAATACGTGTAAGTATGACGGCCTGGCTTATTGATTAGCTACGGGTGTGGTGTCAAAGGGACAATATCTCAAAACTGGTCAAATTCTAGTACAATCCTTACAATACAACTACTTGGTAAAAACAAATACTTAATCCAGTTTTTACTCAAAACTAAAAATTACGAAATAAAAAAGTAATTTAAAAAAATTAAATCGACTTCAAAAAGAAATTAACTCAAAATTATGAAATAACTTTAATTTCCAAAGTCGGTGTCTTGAGATCTGTGTTTTGTGTTTTTTGTCACGGACTTCCGATAAAGTCGATTTAACTTTTTTAAATAAATTTTTTATAAATGCAAATATTACTATACGGTACTTCTAAGCAAAGCTGGGGGAAGTTTTTTTAATGCTGCGGCTACACTGTCGCGATAATGCGAACTACACTTCATGCACTCTCTCTCGCACACCGCTCGTCGTCTCGCTGCATGATGTACAACAGAGAGTGTGCGAAGTGTAGTTGGTGTTATCGCGACAATGTAGCCATAGCATTAATGACGTGTTTTTAAATTATGACATGTAACGAAATAGGTACCTTGTGAAAATTAGTTACCTCCAGGGTCCATAGGATTTCTTTATTAATCTCCTTTGAAAAGTTTACAACCTACCTTTGTACTCAAATGATATGTACAATTATGTATATAATATAATGATATGTCGTATCTCTATGTATTTTAAAGGGGCTTGTAGCTAAGTAATAACAGCCGCACGGGTCGATCGATCAGGTTAAGTTACGCTTGCCGCGGTTGGTCCGTGGATGGGTGACCATATTTACAAACGTTTAAGCACGTTAAGAAGTTGGTCGGTGATCTTTGACAGTCGTTACGGGTCGTAAGAGACCCAAAAGTCTGACAACCAGTCTTTCCAAGGGGTATCGTAATACCCAGTAAATGGGTTGTGAAGGTCAGATAGGCAGTTGCTCCATGTAAAATATTGGTATTCAGCTGAATCCAGTTAGACTGGAAGCCGACTCCAACATCGTTGGGAACAGGCTAGGCAGATGATGATCTCTATGTTTTCTGTGTGTACAAAAAATAATGAAATAAATAAAATTATGTGGTCTTTCAATGACCAGTCTATTTTGTTTTTAGATGCGTAGGTATCAACCCCATATTCCTATAATAAGAATAGTATAAGTTTAGCATAGTTTTAACTTATAGTAATTCAATTAAATTATTCTCTGTCCTGAAGAGCGTCACCGTCAAGCGACGCCGAGCGAGGGCGTGCGTCTTACGGCATTTAATACAAACTTTCAAGTCCTTGTTTTTTCGAAATATATGAACCGATTTGAATGAAACTTCATACACATAAGCAAGACCAATAGGTCTAAAAAAATAGTTAAGAACATTTTGGATAAATAGTGTTACAGCTAAATTCGACCGATTTTAAATTTACCATAGAAACAGAGATTTCCAATTATCTTTTTTTAAATAAGACATTTCGAAAATGTTCTTAACTATCTTTTTAGACTTATTTATACCGCTTATGCGTATGAAGTTTAATTAAAACTGGTTCATTCATTTCGAAAAACAAGGACTTGAAAATTTGTTTGAACAGCCGTACGTCGTAAACGCTCTAAGGCAATGTCACCAAAAATGCTTTTCGTCAAAAAAGTTCTTTGTGAATATTTCGACAGGCGTCCAGATTCAGTTGAATATAAAACAAGCGAAGTGCACTCTGTGTCTGCCATGTAGGACTCAATAGACGACAGAAAACAAAGCGATATGAAAAAGAAAATGAATGGTGTGAATCAACGCCGTACTATTAGCAATGGTGATGGTACAGATCTCCTAGTAAAAGTATGCGCTTCGCCAATCATCGTCGATCTTCGGAACTCTAATATAGAGCTGTTACAACCATGAAACTACTAACTCATTTTCTAATATCATGATTTTAGAAAATAAGAAATTAACAACTCTATGCAAATCTAAAAAAACTTTTCAAAATTTTCGCGGGACAGTGTACAAGGTACGGCCGTAGTAGATAGATAACCCAGCAGAGAGAAAGATTCATTCAAACGCGCACTACTACAAAACGCAGCAGTACAAAACTTGCAAGCTTTGCCTCTGTAGGCGCTACTCTGTGGTGTGACGTTCGTAAGAATTCAGAAACACGAAGATTACTGTAGCGCGTACCTTTTCTGGTTTACCTGTACCTGTGTTCTGGATATCAGACAGACATACGCCGAAAAGGAGTGTAAGACCACCTTATAAAAAAACCAGCCAAGTGCTAGTCGGACCACGAATAATGCAGGGTTCCGTAGTTGGGATGAATTTATCCCAAGAAAAAACATAACACTGTCGTTGAAAACATGATCTCTCATACATTCCAACAGCAAATGTAAGTTGGCCGAATATTACTCGTTAACTTGTAAAGCCTACTTAGCTGCTATAGTTTTTCTTGTAACTTCGCTATATAGTATAGTAGTATATATGTATATATGCCGCGAATTTTTCATATATCCAAAAACTACCATTTAGCTGGCAGGGGGGGACACTTCCTCGCGCACATGTGGGAGTGGCGCGAGGAGGCAAAACGCCGGGACGTAACTCCGCTGCCGCGAGAAATCGCGGCACGGTAGACAGAGCTCCACCAGGATCTCATGGCGGCATGGAGAGTGCGATTGTCGCAACCCAGCGCTGGGCACGCCACAATTGCGGCGGCTCCCCTCTTTGAGGAGTCGCTGGAGAGGCGCCACGGCGTCCTCACCTTCCGCCTGACGCAGGTCCTCACCGGACACGGGCGCTTCGGGAGGTACCTGTTCCGGATAAGGCGGAAGGAAACGCCCGGGTGTCACCACTGTGTGGATCGCCCGGAGGACACGGTGGAGCATACGGTGGAGGTCTGCCCGGCTTGGGCGGAGCACCGCCATGTCCTCGCGCAAGCGACCGGTGGCGGCGATCTCTCGCATCCGGCCCTGGTCCAGGCCATGGTATGGAGCGAGAGTACATGGGAAGCCATTACCTCCTTCTGCGAAGCAGTAATGCTCGCGAAGGAGGAGGCGGGACGCGTGAGGGAGAGGCAAGCTTTGCGCCCTCACGCCCCTAGTCGCCGCAGGAGACGCCCTGGGCGTCGGGAATTGGCAGCCGATTCCCAGCCACCGTAGGCGCGGGCTTGCGGACGGCGAGCAATGGGTAGCTCGGCATCCGGTAAGGACCAGGCCCGAGTCGACGACGCGTTGTGTTCCACGCGCGCCTCAAAGAGATGTCAGCAGCATTGAAGGGGTCTGCTAGGACTGATGCCAGCAGGTTGTAGGTTGCGGGATGTTCGAAAGAGTTACCGTGGCCCCGGCACAGGCAACAGAAGGAACACGGGTGGGTTTTAGGAAGTAAAAGTCTGGCACGCCCTCCCGCTCCGCCCAGAGCGGGAGAAGTCATTTGATGACTTCCCATCCACAACAAAAAAAAGGGGGCGACACTTGACTCAAACAAAAATTTGCACTTTAAAGCTTAATATTTCGCAAATATAATATTAATGTATACACACACACACATAACATTACGCCTTGTTTCCCCGTAGGGACACACACACACACACTTAAACATAACAAGCAAAATGTGGGTGTACTATAGATACACCTCTGCCTAATATTAATATGTCGTTTATTGATTTTTCATTCTTATTTATTTACATTTTTAAAATATCTTGAAATAAAAAGATATAAAAAAAAATAAAAAAATCTAGTTCCACCGGCATCGGGAGCAGGCTCCAAGCTACCGGTGGTTAGGGCTGCAGGGACAGGAACCTCCTCACAATACGAGCCGTGTCAAGGAGTACTGCCTTCTGAATCAGGCTCTTGGTCCAACCGCCTAACGAGAGCCTCGAGAGATGTTACGACAATCGGCACAATGACAGCCGAGCTCACATTCCACATGTCAACAACCTTGTGTGCTAAGTCGAGATATTTTATTTGTTTCTCTTTCTCAGCTTTCACGAGGTTCTCGTCATGTGGGATGGTAACATCGATTATCATTGCGCGGCGAGCTAATCGATCTATCACCACTATATCAGGCTTATTGGCGACAATAGTCCTGTCAGTAATGATAGACCGATCCCAGTACAACGTGACATGGTCATTTTCGAGAACTGGGTCGGGCACATACTTGTAATACGGTACCTCAGAGTCCACAAGTTTGTATTTCAAAGCAAGTTGCTGGTGGATAATCCTAGCCACTTGGTTATGTCTGTGCAAGTACTCGTCGTTAGTCAGACGAGAACAATCAGAGATGATATGTCTGATAGACTCACCCGGACGGTGGCATGCCCGACACACGTCAACCGTCCCGTCCTTCATAATCTGTCCCGTAGTTATTCGTCAAAATATAATCATTATTTAATATTCAACCCCGAATCGAAAAATGTTTTACACACACCCGCAACATTTTTGAACCGCCTACTCAACAGCAGCCCACACCATGGGATAGACTAGGAAATAAAGGCATCTCCATTGTACGTGTAGGGAAGGCAACAAAAAAAAAAAATCAAGACTTTGTTTTACCACTTTGTCTGCGTGATTAATATGTATACCCGTGCCAAATTACAGTTTTCTAGTACTAAAAGTCACTGAGCTAAGCCTCAGCCAGAGAGACAGATGGACATGGGTAGATAAGTGTTCCTTGTTCACTACTGAACCCTAAAAATTAAACATTTAAGAAAAATGTTATAAGGCACTTATCTATAATTTAACCAGAAACATGAAAAGCAAATTAAGTCGAATCCAACAAAGCTAATAAATCCTATCCCAATAGGACCTAACCAATTAGTTACATAACTCATTCTACGAAAAACAATTGATTGTTATGGTCTGGAATTCATGATATTCCAACGGAGTCTAAGGCCGTGGGCACAAAACCAGCGGCGTGGAGCGATGACCGGAGCGGGGCGGTAGCTGCGGAACAATTTTGTACCATCGCCACGCCATCATCCTGTTCGGGCTACCGTTCCACGCTCAGGTTTCGTGCCCGCGGCTTGCATTTTTTTTTTAGTTTGTATTTTGATTCATGCAATAAGTATAAGATGGGTATGACATCCTGATCATAAATAAGCAGTAAGTGATTAGCGATTAAATTGTTTATTAGGATCATAAAAGCTAAAGGTTTAGCTATGTTGTAGCTGTATATATATTAAGTGTACTACTACAGTACATAGTACAGTGTACAGTACTTTTATACTTTTTATTTGCACCAAAGACTCGGCACATCGGCACTCGGAAATAGTTTAGCTTTCCATCAGTGAAATAATTTTTGAAAATGGATCAATACTTCCAGAGAATACCTCTAACAAACAAACAGATAATTTAACCTCTTTATAACATTCGTTTAGAAAAAAGATAAAGAACTTGAAGAAATATCAGCGACTGATGTTCCTGCACTAGTTTTATAAGTCAAGAAACAGGTCACTCCCGTAGAAGTACAAAATGTGTTTGTACAGTGCCTCTCCCCTTTCGCCCTGTTGACTTTGCCAACTTGCATGGCCAGTAACATTACATAACCGATCGTCGACGCGAAGAGAGCTATTGATGGTTCAATTAGATAGGAACGACCATTTATTGGTGAATTTTTGAAGTGAAAACTTTTTTTAGCCGCGTTGAGCGGGGAAAATCTTATGGGCTCGTCACCGAGATGCTGTTTTTAACAGTATATCAGTACCAATGAGTATGACGTGTTGTACTTAGCCAGCAGTGAAAGCATATATATTTTCATTTACAATTAATAATTTGTTGACTGTCCGTGCATTACATGTAATGCATTTTTGGTCTGGCTGTGACGTTCATGCATTACATGTAATGTATTAGTCAAATGCAACTGAACTGCGTTTCCTGGGCTGGACGTGTGAGCTAGAACTTCGATTTTCCAGAGACGTATGGAATAAAGCAGTTTCTGAAAAAAAAACCCCATTGGACGTTGGTACGTCCAAATCGTCGTCGTCGTCGAAATTACCCAAAATAGACGGGACAGTCAACGTGTTATGAAATTTAAATTTTTGATGAGTACCTACTACAGTTATTTTGAAAATTCATAAAAAACCACTAATATTTCACCGCTGCTTAGGAAGAGAGTCCAGTCTAATGTTCGTTTTCAATCCCAGATCGTAATTTGACAGGCGCAAATGTCAAATAATGAAATGAAAAAATGGAATATTTCAAATGTCAAATTACTATCTATTCTCTGGGATTAAAAAAGCGGCAAAGGGCGAGTCGGACTCGCACACGAAGGTTCTGTACCACCGTACAATATTTAACACTACATTTTTTTTTTTAAATACTTTAGTAAAAAAACATGTTTCTTTTTATTTAATTTTTTTACTTTATTTTATTTTTATTATTTGTTGTTATAGCGGCCATATTAGTACACACTCTGTGAAAATTTCAAGTGTCTACCTATTATGGTTCAAAAGATACAGCCCTGTGACAGACGGACGGACAGCCGCGGAGCCTTAGTAATAGGGTCCCGGTGGCACCTTTTGGGTATGGACCCCTAATAACGAACTATACTTGGAAACTTTGCTATGGATAACTTTGGTCGTAATAAGATCAGTGAGCGGTTGAAAAAAAAATGGGTTGGTAGAATCAGGGATATTAATTAAACATAATCATAACATCACGCCTGTATTCCCCGAAAGGTTTGGCAGAGGTGTATTTATAGTACACCCACATTTTGCCAGTTATGTTTAATTCCCATGTAATAGACGGGCACAAATCCAGACTCCGGGCTGCTACTGAGAAATTGCGGATGGAAAACCCAATAACACTTTGCCCGACCCGGAAATCGAACCCAGGACCTCATGCTCAGCAGTAGCGCTTGCGACCACTAGACCAAAGAGGCAGTCATAAGGGGACGGAATTCATGAGGGGATATTAATTGTTTAGAAAAATTACTACCAACTGAAATTGTCCGCATATTCAAATGCATGAAATGGCTATAACACGGCAAATTAACATTGCATGTTAATTTGATAAACAATTACTGTCCCTGACTGTACATCTAGTTTTAGAAAATACATATTCGGTTTTGTAGAGCGTCATCCCTGTCACTCAAACCTGTGTGACAGTCCCATTATAAAACTCGATGGATACTGTACAAGGTGCACTTCTTTTATTAATCGTCTTGCTTTCTATGAACCTACAATGAACTTCATAAAAAATGAGTTTATTAGCGTGGTTTGCTTTTCATGAAAAAAAAAAATTGCAATTTATGACTTTTCTGCGCAACGATTGCCGTTCCTTGCTTTTCCCGGAAGGCGACCGCAGCAACTTTGTGTATAATAATTTATCCCACTTAGTTGGAAAAAAGTTCACTTAGGTACTTACTTTATTTACTAAGTTGATGGTCCCTATGTCGTGCACGTGTTTTAAAATTCACATAAATAATTTTAGCAATAAGGTTTTTATAGTATTTCTATGTCAAAGTTACGACCTGTATGGGCCACGTGCTAAGATACAAACTACCTATTATGTACTTACAATAAAAGCTTAGTCACTGCAAATAAATATGTTATTGTATATTCCAAACAACACATTTATGTTTCGGACAATTTTGAATCTGATATCTAATGACAAAGTGTGTTGAAAATATTAGGTAATTTTTGACAATATTTTGAGATAAGTGGAGAATAGAATGAAATTAATAAATTAAATGGTTCATAATTATGCACCTTCAATTAAAAATATGGTTTACAATAAAAATAGGCCTAAGGGCCCAATGTCACTTGGACACCAGTGGCGGCGCAACCATGGTAAAATGTATGGTCGGTTGCGCAACCGATCACACGCCTGGTGAGATACCCACCATGAAGCTGTGTGTGTATATTTTGCTGGCAAGGCGACCATGGTTGCGCCATCATGGCGTCTTGGTGAGATATAAGCCTTAAGGCGCTACCCCGATCAAAACCTTGCGATAGTGCGTTATTCAGAGGCTATTAACGCATTAATTGAGAGAAATGAACTAGATCTAAAAGTACATTATTAATCTTCGATATCCTATCATCACATTGCACGTTCTTTTTTGTTTTTATGTGTTATAAATACATTTAAAATCTCCTTGTAAAAAAATTACAAAAATTATTGACTGTATGCATCTTTTCCTAAAGGTGACGTTCTATTAATATGAGGAAATGTTTTATTTCGTTTCAAAAGATCGTTTTTCTTTTTTTATTAAAATAATTCCGAAAATTGTGTGAATTGTATAACAAAGGGGCATGCGGAGGGAGCGGGACAGAGCGGGTCAGAACAGCGGGACAGAGAAAGACCGAACGCTCAAGGTCGTTCGGTCGGGGAAGCGCCTTAAGGTTGTAAACACGCAAGGTAGAGTTGCAGCCAATACCTAAGCTAAGATAATAATTATCTTATAATTAAAATGTGTTTATTGACATTTATTTTGGATGTATGTATGTATTTATTTGTATGTACTCATATTGTATGTTTACATATTAGTGTATCGTTTTTGATTTTATGTATTTTGTTTTCTCTTTTACTCTTACACACGTTGTTTACATCTCTTTATCTACTTTCCTATCATAGGTATGCTGGAAGAGATTTCTTTAGAAATAAGCATCACCTTTGTACGTATTTTTCTGTTCCTCTCTTCTTGTCTGTTCATGTCTGTTTATATGTGTGTACATAAACTGTTAAATAAATAAAAATAAAAATTAAAGGTATCAGCGCCCACCCTCATTATTATTATAGCCGATATTGTACTAAAACTTTAGCTACCTATAGGTATAAATAGGTACCTACTAGTTTATTGTATCAAAAACCGAGAGAATTGTGTAGTCGTGTTGGTGGGAAGTTTCTTGAGGCACTTCGTCTTTCCAACTTTAACTTTAGTCTACTTCAACGCTTTCAGAAAGCGCTAAAGGGTGAACGGCTTTTGGAGACTGTCTATTGTAATTTTTAAAACCTAGGTTTACCTAACAGACACGTTCAAGCCAAAATCATAACTATGACGTACGATTTTGTTTGGACATAGCAATAATTGGTTACAATTAAAATGTCAGAAAAAATCTGGACTTTTAAATTTGCAATACAAAGTCATGTGTATTGCAAATTTAAAAGTCCTAATTTTCTGTCTATTTTGAATGGATCTTTTGATTAAATTATTATTCTGGGATGCCAACAGTTTTTAGTAACTAAAAATAAGTACACCCTTTATTCTGAAAGTTAGTTAACTTAATTAAGTAAATATTTTATCAGTCTGGCCAGGATCCTCCCTAAATTGAATTCTAACAATGTCTTGGAGATTATTTTTCTTGAGGAAACAGTAGGCATGCTAAAGTGGGACACTGATAGAATCTCTTTTATGTGACATCCTGTCGAAGTAAAACTAATGCTGAAGAAACTTAGTTTAATTTCCGCCTTCTAGGTAACGCTTTGGCTTCTCGGTAGCCGTTTTTCTTGAGAAAACACGCATAATCTAGAATCTAAATTAGTATTTCAACATAATCTGGAGTAGGTACACTCAAACCACCTACCCAGGTACCTACATCCAAAGTGTAGCAAAACACTATCAATCTGCCTAGCCTTTTTCCAACTACGTGCGGGTCGGCTTCCAATCTAACCGGATTCAGCTGAATATCAGTATTTTACACGGAGCGACTGCCTATCTGACCTCCATAACCCATTTACTGGGTAACGCGATACCCCTTGGTAAGACTTTCGGGCTTCTGACGACCTGTAACGACTGTCAAAAATCCAAGAGTGACAGCTGGGACCAACGGCTTAACATGCTTTCCGAGGCATAGGGTCTCGGTTTGTAAAGACCTACCTATTCACGGACCGACCGAGGCAAACATAGCTTAACCTGATCGATCGACCCGTGCGACTGTTATTACTTTGCCACAAGCCCCTTTAAAATACATAGAGATACGACATATCATTATACATATTATATACATAATTATACATATCATTTGAGTACAAAGGTAGGTTGTAAAGTTTTCAAAGGAGATTAATAAAGAAATGCTATGGACCCTGGAGGTAACTAATTTTCACAAGGTGTGTACCTATTTCGTTACATGTCATAATTTAAAAACACGTCATTAATGCTACGGCTACATTGTCGCGATAACATGAGCTCCTGTAAGCAAAGTGTAGCAAAGCTATGAAAGCAAAACATACTGTTGATTCAAAAACCTGCCTAAGTTTAGCCTCACTTCCTCCTAGATCTTTTATCATCGGGACAAGTACGTAACACACTATAGTAGGAATCGGTTTCATTTTGACAGTTCAACAACATTCATTGCGTTATTTCTGTTTTTGAGTAGACAAATTTTTCGAACATAATGAAGCAATAGATTAGCAATATGCTTCAAAATCATTCAGGTTGTGATTGATAATGTGTTAGAGTGTGCTGGATAAAGAAAACAATAATTAAGATCTTATATACTAGCTTCTGCTCGCGACTTCTTCTGCGTGAAATTTCTTGGTTTAACATAAAATATATCCTGTGGCACTGCAATACTGTAGCTTCTCCTTAATGAAAGAATTTTCGGAATCGGATCAGTAGTTCCAAAGATTACACCCTACGTAAACTCACACACAAACACCTCATAACTCACAAATACCACTAAAGAGGTATCTATAAATAGATAGATAGAAGAAGATAGAATACTCTTTATTATGCACACCATAGAAATTACAGATATAAATATAGAAATTGTACATAGGGTGACACAATGGGAGGTCTTGTAATATTAGTATAGACAAAACACTTAACGTTAGGATTGATGAAGATGTGGAAAGGAGAGTAAATGCGGGAAATAAAGTGAATGGTCCTATACATGCGATTGTGACCAACCAGCTGATGTCCAAAAAGGCCCGACTGGCTGTTCACAATGGTGTGCTGGTGCCTACACTTATGTATGGAAGTGAATGTTGGGTGCGGCAAAAGAAGCATGAAAGTAGAATAAATGTTTTTAAAATGCGTTCCTTGCGAAGAATGTGTGGTGGGACTATGAATGATAGGCTCCGGAATGATATGATAAGGCAACGGTGCGGTTTAAAAGAAGATGTAGTGACAAAAATTGAAAAGAGTATGCTAATAATATGGTTTGGTCATGTTGAGAGGGTGAATGAAAGGCGACTAACAAAATGTGTCTATTGTGTGTAACAAATCCTAAGTGAGTGAAAACGCCGGGAGGGGACGCCCCAGGAAGAACATATTTGTGATGTTCTTCAGAAAGGTCAGGTGCGTAGTACTCGCAACCGGCGTGCGTGTATGACCAGATGTATGAATGTAAACGAGGCAAAGGAGTATGTAAGGATCGTAGCAGGTGGCGTTCTGTAGTTTCTGCCCACCCCCATGGGAAGAAGGCGCGAGTTTATGTATATATGTGTACTTGACGTTAAAAACAAAAACCGCTTAGATGCGCAACCAAGTGAATATAATTAATCGATTGTCCGCACCACTAATTAATCGAATCGACATTTGCCATGATTAAGCCAAGGTTTAACTAACAGATGCGTTCAAATTTCCAAAATGTTATCACGTTATTCTAAATAATTGTTTGGATATAGCACTAATTGGTTACAATTAAAATGTTTACCCTGATTGTAATTAGATATTAACTTGGGGAATTCATGTATATGTATGTACGTAGTCGGTCCCATAATGAACTGGCCTGATATAGTTCTACGCGACATGTCGCTACATGTTGTGTTGCATTAAATAGTACGTTTATCGTGCACTTAATATAAGAAACACGCATCGACATGAAATGCTTAGTCTTAGTTTAACAGGCATTTGAATGACGAGAGTCGCGTATTTTTTCAAAATGTCGAAAACTGAGTATCCAAGTGTCATAAAGTTTCTGTTTAAAGAAGGTTTATCCCCTGCCCAAATAAAAGAACGATTGGATGGCGTGTATAAGGAGTCTGCCCCCTTCTATAGCACAGTGAAAAATTGGGTGAAAGAGTTTCGCCTCGGGAGAGAAACCGTCGAAGACATTGGCCACGACGGTCGACCTGTGGAAGTGCTCACTCCCGAAACGATTGCTCTTATCGAAGAGGAGGTTCTGAGTGACCGCCGTTTGAAGATTAGAGAAATTGCAGCTAGGCTTGGGCTCTCTAAAAGTATCGTTCATCGCGCGATCCATGAACATCTTCACATGAAAAAAGTGAGTGCAAGATGGGTACCGAAACTTCTTTCAGCGGTACAGAGACAGGAAAGAGTGCGCTGCGCTTCGGAGTTTTTGGATCTTTGTGACGAAAACCCAAAGACTGTGATCGAGCAGCTAGTGACTGGTGATGAAACTATGATCTTGTATTATGATCCACAAAGCAAGCGCAAGTCAATGGAATGGCGTTATAAGGGTGAAAAGCCCCCTAGAAACGCAAAGGTGCAACAATCGACTAAAAAACTGATGTGCACAATCTTTTGGGATTTTCAAGGCATTTTGATGGTGGATTTTAAAGAACGTAATACAGTCGTGAACGGCAAATATTATGCTTCTTTAATATATAAATTACGAGACAAGATAAAGGAAAAACGAAGAGGCAAGCTGTCTAAAGGTGTCCCGTTGCTCCATGACAACGCCCCTGTTCATACCGCTGGTGTTTCGAAGGATGCAGTTCGTCAATGCGGGTTCACAGAAGTTGAACATCCACCTTACAGTCCAGACATGGCCCCGTCTGACTATTATTTATTTCCAAATTTAAAGCGGGACTTAAGAGGAAGAAAATTTTCAAGCGATGAAGAGTTACAGGCGGCCGTCTTCAGTCATTTTGAGGATAAAAATTGTAATTATTTTTATAAAGGTTTAGAGATGTTGATTCACAGATGTCAGAAGTGTGTTAGTATTCATGGTGATTATATTGAAAAGTAAAATTGGTTTCGTTTCATTTCCTTCATTGGTTCATAGTTAGGCCAATTCATTATGGGACCGCCTACGTATATTCACAATAGCTCCACTAAATTCGGACCTGTTAAACATGTAAAAAGTCTGTGATTTTATTGGGATATCGGCAGTCAGGTACTTACAGCATCATAACATAACATCAGGGGCAAGAAGAGGTAGTGCACCCACATATAGTATAATATCCCACATAATATTTATTATTACCATATAGTAAAACTTTATTTATTAACAGATTCATCATCATCAGCCTAGCCTCTTCCCAACGATGTTGGGGTCGGCTTCCAGTCTAACCGGATGCAACTGAATATCAGAATTTTACATGGAGCGACTGCCTATCTGACCTTCACAACCCAGTAACTGGGTAATATGATACCCCTTGTTAAGACTGGTTGTCAGACTTTCGGGCTTCTGACGACCCGTAACGACTGTCAAAGATCTAATAATGACAGCCGGGACCAACGGCTTAACGTGCTTTCCGAGACACGGACCCGAGACCAAGACCCCTTCTTGGTATGCAAAGATGGTCACTCATCCACGGACCAACCGCGGCAAGCGTAGCTTAACCTGATTGATCGACCCGTGCGGCCATTACTTAGCCACAAGCTCTTATTTACTGATAGATTATTAACATACAAATATAATATCCTAAACTAACTAAAACTATTAAAAAACTAAAATATGGCGTCGAAAAATTCCTCCGCATCGCTGTCGACTGGTAATGTACCCAAGAGACAGGCGGCATTGCCACGTTGTATGGCAATGCTTAGCATCTGGCCAAGGTAAAAGCCAGCCCTTGGGTCACGGGAAGTGTCAACCAGCCGTTTGGAGATTCCATTGAACAAACCATAACAAACCAAACAAACTATTACCACTAACCGAGCACAATGTCAGACTCCGGACTACCGAATAATTCGCAATGGAAAACCCAATAATTAATAATATAATTTTATTCTAGGTGCATTGTCTTCACATATAATGATGTTTTACAATATTTTGTATACATTGAATAGAATCAATGTACACAAAATAATTATATAAATAATATTTTAAAAGAGTAACGGTGGAGTTTCTTGGCCATTCTTCTGCATACGAAACAACTTTTTGGAAGGGGCAACTGTGTAGAATCAATTCTATTTTCTTGTTAATTTTTGACGTTCAAAAGTGCTTTTTATGTGCCTATTTGAAATAAACGATTAAACTTTGATTTTGACAATAACACATTGCCCGACTCGGGGATCGAACCCAACAATCCATGCTCGGCTGTCACGTTTACGACCACCTGGATCGAAGAGGAAATCAACCAACGGTATACGTGTGTACGTACAGTCACGAGCATAAATACCTTTCCAACGTTTACCAACATTCAAAAGCGCTTATCTCGTAAACTAATGGTTGCAACTTTGAGAAAAGGACTATTTCATTTTAATATTATGGTTTCAAAATATTATGTTTATAATACTATAAAATTTCTAAAAATTTTGGAGTTTACTCCTTAAGAATCGATTTTCGTATAAGGCCCGATTTTTTATGAGGAGTAAATTTAATACAAGCGTTAACTCAAAAGTTACGTTTTTCTGCGCAACGGTCGAGGAAACTTACATCCGACCAATTTGAAAACAAAATCCCGTGCACACGATGACCCCATCTGTAGCAAGCGTTACTATAGCGGTCGAGCGCTGCAAGCAAGAATAGTCCTTACGGTGTATAGATGTTCGTTTCTCCCATGGTACCTTGCGCACCTTTGACGGAGTAAACTCCAGTTGTGCATCGGAGCTGACACACACACTTTTTTTTTAGAAGGCAGTCAATACTGGTATTCAGCTGCATCCGGTTAGATTGAAAGCCGACCCCAACATAGTTGGGACTTTGCCCAACTATGTTGGGATCTGGGGGCCAACCAGCACCTCTTAAAGCAGTAGGTATTATTTTAATGTTACTTCAGTGTGAGAAAGAGATGAAGCTATACAGGACGTCTAGCTCCATCTCTTTCCCACATTCAAGTAAGATTAAAATAATACTGCTTTAAGAGGTGGTGGTCTAGCTCCTGCCTAGCCTTTGCTAGGCAGATGATGATTTTAAAAGAAAATCACATGAATCTTGAATAAATGTAAGACATTTTTCAACTTAAACAACGGCATAAATATGAGGCTTTTGGCTTTGGCTTTTGGTTTCTTTGTGTGTGTGTATTTTATGTCATTTTTTGTAATGTGCGTTTTGTTTGTGCAGAATAAACAATTTTTCTTTCTTTTCTTTTCTTTCTTGTATTTATGCTCGTAACTGTACGTAAGTAAAGTACCTATCTACACGTTAACGCCCGGTCAAAGCATTTAGAACGTATCATTTTATGTTAGAATTTTCATTGGTATTGTCATTTTCAGAACAGTATAATACCCACTTGCGGGTACCAAATTCACGTATTTAGTAAGTAAGCCCGCTGTAGTAAAACCAGAATTAATTTGATTCGGTAACCAAGGGATTTATTAAGATATCCCTGGACTATCGCTTTAGCTGTAGGGTAAACTATAGGCACAAATGGATCAAAGTAATTGTATTATAAACAAAATTGTATGTAGTATAGCTTGACTTTATGGAGCTAAGCACTCGACTTTTAATTTTTAAGTTGTATATTTTCCTCTACTTACAACAGGTAAAGAATAATTTTGAAGAAATCTGTATTGAAGTGCACAAGTTATTTATTTCAGGTTTCAGAAAATCTATATAAATAAAAATGAAATGCTGTTCGTTGGTATATAAGCGCATTACTTGAGAACGGCTGGACCGATTTGGGTATTTTTTATTATATAATGTTCGTAATAGTCCGAATAAGGTTTTTAAGGAAATTAAAATTTGAAAAAAATCCCGGGAAATTGGAAAAATGGGAAAAACTGAAAGTCCTTTTTTCAATGGAATTTTTGTTTGAGCAACTTTTATTTTGCCAGAACAACGTCTAAGGGTCAGCTAGTATATAAAAACTTTTTGCAAAAAAAAAAAAAAACGACCGACTTCCAACAAAACACTATACACCGTGTACCTTTTGATATCCACTAACTCTAAGGGGTCATTGTACACATCATTATGAACAACTTTTACTACGGGACCAAACCTGAAACCGCCAAAAAAAATCAGTTCTTCCCTATATTTATGTTCGCATAACTTGTCAAAATGTAGGGAACACCAGAAAAAGAAAATAGAATAAAAGTAAAGAAAAAAAAAATAATAAAAAAAAAGGAATAAAAGTTATTTTTCACTATATAGTGTTTTTTCTGGAACTCGGTTGTTTTTTTTTTTTGCTAATAGTTTTTGTTTTTCTCTTTTTAGTTCTGGAACCAACCTCACATAAAGTTGTATACCACTACGTGCAATGTAAATAACAGTGACAGGAAATTATTATAACATCATCAACATACATTAACTTGGAGGAGCTTGTGGCTAAGTAATAACAGCCGCATGGGTCGATCCATCAGGTTAAGCTACGCTTGCCGGGGTTGGTCCGTGGATGGGTGACCATCTTTACATACCGAGACTCCTCCGTGCCTCGGAAAGCACGTTAAGCCGTTGGTCCCGGCTGTCATTCGTGGATCTTTGACAGTCGTTACGGGTCGTCAGAAGCCCGAAAGTCTGACAACCAGTCTTACCAAGGGGTATCGTATTACCCAGTAACTGGGTTGTGGAGGTCAGATAGGCAGTCGCTCCATGTAAAATACTGGTATTCAGCTGCGTCCGGTTAGACTGGAAGCCGACCCCAATATAGTTGGGAAAAGTCTAGGCAGATGATGATGAACATACATTAATTGGAAAAAATACGTATTATTGAAGCTAACTCAAAAACCACTTATCAAAACTTGGCCAAATTTTGCGACCAGTCTAGAAGTATATTCTTTCAAATAAAAAAGAATTTTTTTAAATCGGTTCATAAATGACGGAGTTTTGAGGTAACAAACATTTAAAAAAAATACAACCGAATTCACAACTTCCTCCTTTTTTGAAGTCGGTTATAAAGACTTAACTATGGTGATTTTTTAAGATGTAGTTCCAATAGGAATGTATCTGCTTCATCACGGGTGTACACACAGTAGGAATGCTTTTCTCCTAAATAAAACAACAATGGATTCTCTTATAATTCGGTTTTATTAAACAAACCTAACTACACTATCACATAATATATTACGGTTCGTATATTTGAAATGACACACTGGGCTTATAAAATAAATAAAAAAGCACTTTCTGCTTTTGTCATAAATTATTAAAAGATCACATGTTTTTTTTTAATATTACATTAATTTACATGTCGCGAATGGCACTGTCGTGAATATTTTTCTCAATTTCACACGTAGGTACTCCTTTCGAAAGAGCTCAAGACAATGGGTAGCTGTTAATAAGAGTGAGCCTTATTGCCTATACATAAGCACAGCGTTTCGTAAGCTAGGTACCTGAAACTGTAGACTTTGCTCTTTTTTTGGTTCTGCTGTGCTGTGCTTTTCATTATTGTAATAAAAGTTCTCATATTCAACGGAGCCAACGCCCGTTCAATCATCTTCACTCGCTAACCATGTACAATGTTCTATGAACAAATTAAAAATACCCCTAATATTAGTAAAAAAAATATCCTTTACCAAATAGCGGTTTTACTAACTATTTATAAAATAATAATCTAGCTTCTTTATACGACTTTCTTCAAATGCCCTGAGCCCCATACCATGTCGACAATAAACCATTGGCTTGTATAGTAGAAAAAGTTTTCGACGAAAACGTAAGTTACTAGTACGGGGAACTTTACCCCTGTGAACAGCTTGAGACCTGGATAAATGTACTCGCCTTTCAGGACACTTTGTACGCATCTGGAAGAAAGAAAAACAAATGAAAATCACCATTTATTTTGTATAATTATAAATTCACGGATAGAACGCACAGCCTAAACCGTTGGGTGTAGAAACATGTGCACTAGAGTTCCTTAAATATCGAAGATGAGCACTAAGGAAGGGGTCTTTGAAAGTTCTTTCCCTAAAGGGGTTAAATAGGGAATGAGTATAATGAGGTTAATCCCATCGGATACACGGCTTGTTATGAAATACCTCAGAAAGATATTTTTGAAAAAAATAATTGGGTACCCTTGGGTACCGTGCGGAGTGTGCGCAATCGGTCTGTGGGTTTTTCCGTTTGTTTATATGGTGCGTTCCATACAGACCTAACGAAAAATGGACATCACCAAACAAAAGCAAACAAACCTACGGATTGCGACCGGCATCCGAGTCCAGTGAATATATCGAGCTCTTTTTGAAAAATATCGTACTGTCGCATCTAGAAATCGGCGATCTCATGCTAAGAAGAGTCTAACCTAGCCTTATTCTTTATTCAAAATTTAATTAACATTATTTGAGTAAAACAAAATGCGACATGACCAAGTGCAGGCTATATTTACATTATGGAAAAAATCGTATAGCCTTTTCCGCAGACTGCACTGTATAATTGCATAAAAATATTCTGGATGTGTCTCGATGTTCCAGAGCTCAGTAATTGGGTTGCGAAATTCAGCTGGCAGCCGCTGCCTGTAAAATATTAGGTAGCATCTGGCGAGATTGAAAGCCGACACTTACATAGTTGGGGAAAGACGTGAGTAGGAATGCAGGTTTTAGCTCTGTGTTAGCTTGGAATCGAATAGATACAATAACAACACACATGTTTTCCCCGAAGGGTTAGGCAGAGGCCGCAGGAGTGAGGTACACCTCTGCCTAACCTTTCGAGGAAAACAGGCGTAACATAACTGGTGAAACGGGGGTGTACTATAGGTAGGTAGCCTAATAGTACCTACACCCATGATTCGCCAGTTATGTATAAGTTAAAAAATGTAATAGGCGGCGAATAAGTAGAGTATTTTCAAAATACCTTGGTTAGTGAAATTGTTGTATACAAAAGCCACCAATCAAGAGTTATTTTCATATTTTCTTGTATCTGCACTACTATTAACACATTTACTACTAAACGATACTAAAAATGTGTTCTAATTGGTTGATAACTTTCCGAGAAACAGCGCGGTGAAATTTGTGGATTACATACATACATAAACTCACGCCTTTTTCCCATGGGGGTAGGCAGGAGAAGGGTGGGGATGGGTAGGGTTTTTTGTGGATTATTTAAGAAAAATCAAAGCATTGCAGCTATCTCAAATTCCACCGTACAAAACCCATTTTTTTCATACAGATTATGCATTAACACTAGTAAATCCTACCAAACTTTCAAAAATATCAGTCGGCTAGTTTTTGAGTTCTAAGGTGGCTCCTCAATTCAGAACATCTGGATCGAGGAGCCACATTAAACGTCCTGTAACTTTTTAAAGGTTTTATTTTTATTATTATTCGAGATAGGTTTGCTCTTGACTCTAGTCTAGGTCAGAGATGACAGAGACAAAGTCGACGATGGAGCGAGTTTACCCAGAAGAAGCCTGTTCACTCTCACTTTGAAGAGATCGGGGTTGTTGTGTTGTTGAACACAGACGCAGGCAGAGAATTCCACTCCTTTGCTGTGCGCATCACAAAAGACATTTGGCAACGCTTAGTGCGAATTGGTGAAATAGCAACTAGGTAAGGATGGTAACCTGCAGTGCGTCTAGATGTCCGCTGATAGCAGGGGGCCGGCGGAATGAGGTCGTGGAGTTCTTGAGCACACTCCCCGAAGTATAATCTGTAGAAGACCGTCAAGCAGGCAACCTTGCGGCGATGAGCCAAGCTGTGAAGCTTGGCATCCACCAGTCTTACGTCGCCAATGAGCCTCTTAGCTCTGCGTTCCACCGAGTCAAGCGCGGCAAGTTGGTATTTGGCCGAGCCATCCCAAAGGTGGCTGCAAATTCTAATTTTACTACAAATTCTAAGATTGGGCCTACAAAATCGGATAATTTACTACTAAATATTGGTAGTACCCGCGTTTAAATATGAGACACGGCTCCTCAATCCATACGGGAGCCATTCCGTGAAAAATTGTACCGTTACAAGTAGACACAAAATGGACAATTAAAAAAAAAGCAATAGAAGACACGGTACTCAACGGACGTGACGAACAGCCGGTTTACTAACAATAATGACGACAACACTCAATATTCATTCTTCTTTTAGAGGGAATCATTATTTCATTACATTATGCAGATACATGTAGCATAATTCGCAAATGAAAGAATTATTTAAGAACTTAGCGGTATCACGTTATAGCTGTGACTTTAGTGGACTTCTTAATTGCGACGTGTGTCAAGTACGCTTTTCGTCACCAATTACCGCGTCACAACTGCCCGATGGGTAAAAATAAATGGCTGATCTACGTTAATAATGTTACCATGAAAATAAAATAACTTGTTTTGCTAGTTTTGTACAGTCGCCAGCACATTAAGTTACCCCACTTTGACCTTGAGCGCGTTATGAGCAACTACAGCAAGAATCGTGCGAAAGAGATAAATAGCTTTAGATATGTATAAGATTTACATTAACGTGCTGCCGTCTGTACTATTGAAATCAAAATAAACAGTAGTGTCTACAGTGGAGTGGCACCTTGGTGCTAATTTGATTACCCTTTATTTCAAGAATGTTATTGTAATACAACAAGATTTGTTTATAAAATTAATGTTTTAATTAAAAAAAAAACAGTATTCTTCAAAAGCTCACAAAAAACGCTGAGGTGTTTTAAAAACCATGAACTACGGTTAGTTAAAGTTATCGACAGGAGGTGTGACACGCTGAAGTTACCTTTTTGCTCCTTATTTTTAATTTTTAATCAATTAAAATAGCCACAATTGACTCCGTTATACATTTGTTTTAAACTAATGAACTATTACTGTACATAAAAAAATGCATTCAATAGAGAATAAGATGGTCTTGTAAATTCTTTGTACATTTTTGTGACGGTACTTTTTCCATATGTGAAATTTTTCGCGGATTGGCCCACGGACACAATCTAGATGGGTACATAAGGATATCTCATGCCGTGGCTGTGGTAAGTACATTAAAGTAGTATTAGATCAAGACATGGAGTTAAAATCTTATCTTTATTTATTCCAGCTGTCAGTTTAGACTGGAAGTCAGTGTCATAAATATTTGTAGTTAAACAGACTACTGATATAGCTTAGGTCAATACAAGGTATAATTGAAATACCTCATTACCATTATCAACCACCACCACCAATACCACCACCACCATTACCATTATTTCCTCATTATTATTGGTGTAACTTTTACTACGGGACCAAACCTTTATGATTTAGGTTAATAATGATTTAGGGTTCGGTTCTATAGTAAAAGTTTTTCATAATGATGAGTGAAATGGCCCTTTATGAGGTTTTCACTTATTTCAATAACACATTCTATGTCATTCTGATTTTATTTGTTTACTTACACAACAGTATAGGCAACGAGGAAACACGACAGTATCCCAATATTCAGCACATTACTCTTGGGTCTCTTCCTCCGGACGAGTACGAGGTCCATCAGTATCACAACTAAGGAGACAGTGTGCATGCAGTGTTGGGACCAGAATGGGACCACCTTGTGGATGCTAGGCGGTGCGATCAGCTCTCGATGAGTATTCCATACTCGCCAGAACAGGATGTCACCGAACTGGAAACAAATGAATGTCGTGGTTAGTTCACATAATATCACGCTAGTATTTTCCGAAGCAAAGGTGTGACTATTCGTTTTGCTGGCCATGTTGTAAGTTCGATGTAATGTTGATGTGATGTATGTTGTAATGTAATATGTTGTATGTTCAATGGAATAGAGCCTATTAACTGAACACAACTAATTCACAACATTTCCCCCCTTTCGTAATAGTGCGTTGTCACATTTTGTCACCTCTCTCGCTCACACGGAACCAAATTTTTAAGAATGTTAATTGAAAAGATGCATTTTTGAAGAAATGTAATCAATGGGCGACCTACTAAATAATATTAATTTAATAGTTAATTATTAAAAACACATTTCTATTGTATTATCTAATAAACTTAGCTCAATAAGTATTATGATCTGTTTTTGAAGTGATTTAAATAAATGCCACAATAAAAATGTGTTATTAATAATTTACCTATTAAATTAATATTATTTAGTAGGTCGCCCATTGATTACATTTTTCAAAAAAGCATCGTTTCATTTAACATTCTTAAAAATTTGGTCCCGTGTGAGCGAGAGGTGACAAAATGTGACAGCCCTCATAATATTAAACGTAAAAAAGAAAATTTGATGTTTTGTCAAATCGTAAGACCGTGCGGAGCTGAGGTGGGTTGTTATGTAAGTTAATTGATAATGTTGTTGCTAATGCGGAAGTTTTACGTTCTACAAAAATATTCACGGGAAAATGCCCTATTCCCACATCCTAATTTAAACAAAATAAGAGTTTAAATACTCATGCATAATAATACCCTTTCTCTGTAAATCTACTTTTTGTATATTTAGGTAAATGGGCTAATTGTGGGTATAAATGTAACAATATGCTTTTTCTCATAGTTGTTAATAGATTATTTTTATATCATTTTTACTAAAAAAAATAATGTCCCTATGTAATTGAAATGTCAAATGATGGCCTGAAACACAGGTTTGAAGAAACCTGATCGGGCGGGTCGCTACCTAACATTCTAATAAGTACCTTACCATCATTATTGCACCTGTAATAATGATGGTAATAGTTTAGCTTTAGTTTATTATTAGGCACTATAATTGTATTGGAAATTTACTACTGTTGGCTAGATGTACACTTTTTGTAAACGTTTTATTATCTTTCCTTGCTTCCCTTTTGTTAAAACGTGGTTCAATGATTTTGGAAACTCGAATCATAATTGCCCACCAATCAATCACATAACGCCTTGTTTCCCCAAGCAGAAATGTACCTATAGTACACCCGCATTTCGCCAGTTATTTTTAAGTCCCATGTAATAGCGGGCGAGCCTATTGCCCTCAACCGGGCACAAATCCAGACTACGGGCTGCTACTGAGAATTGCCAGATGGAAAAATCCAATAACACTTTGCCCGACCCGGGAATTGAACCCAAGTTCTCATACTCAGCAGTAGCGCTTGGGACTACTAGACCAACGAGGTAGTCCTGCAATCATTAAAACCTTGAGGCATTATTGTTTATTCGACGATTAGGAAACAGTTCATAAGAAAGACAAAAAATATTAATTTTTCCTCATTACGAAATTATTACATAAATACAAGGTTAGCTCTTCAGAAATGGAGTCATAACAATTTCTGTATTATGTTGGTCCTTTCTAAAAGCATTTTATTCATGTCCACATTCCAAAAGGTTTTAATACTGCGTCAACACACCAAAATTATTTGGCTACATTTTTACCTCAATTCAGTCAAACTCATTGCTGATATTTTAGCATCTGCATTATCCTTCTGATTTTATTCCGATTAATTCGAGGTCGGTGCGGCATGAGTTTTTAGAATGAGTATCCGAACATTGCTAACGGGACCGACGTGAGTCTGACTCGCATTTAGCCAATCCCATCTTCCGTGCATCTTTATCCACCGTCATCTGTTTTTTGCCACATTCTCCTCTTATTTTCTGATGTAAATCTCATGCTGACTTCACCTATCCGTCTATTTGGCAATGACAGTGGCAAAGTATTGTTATAGTCTAGTTGAAACTCGGCATAAGCATCCATGCTTGAAGGTGTCAGATTGACTCAATACAAGGTGCATTTACCGCAAAGAAGTACAGTCACCAACAATGACGGAAAAATTTTAAATTCGATAAATACATATTATTATTATTTTATTTTGAATACATCTTCACAGTTAATTACATGTTTTTCGGGTCACTTGCAAACAAGCCAAGGATGTGGCATTGTGAAGTAATTGCAATCTGATGACATCTCTTAAAATCTTCCACATTTCTGACAGCTATAAGGCCAAATACTATAAGTAGGCATGTTTTTACTTTTATATTACTACGTCCGTTTTATTTTTAATTAAGGTTTGATTGGTTTATCGATTATAAGATTCGTTGGAAAAAGGTTCTTCGTAAACTTAGTTTTGTCTTTTCATGACCAACACTGTTCTTGAAAAAGTTATCTGTAAGTGAAAAGGTTTTTACCGGATCCAGGAAAGAAGTCAGAGTTTTAATTACGTCTGAAGGATGCATGTCATACATATTTTTTTAATCATTTCAATATTTTTCACAAGAGTAACTTATCGTAATAATTTCGAGTTTTTGCATCTTAACATATAAGTTAAGATGCTGATGTAGGCATAAATACCTACATGACAATTAATGTAAATTACTTAAGGACCCAATTCAATTTGTCTGATTGTGTTGGAAACCGAGTGTCCTTATTTACTATGATTTAAAAAAAATAATGAAATCATTCAAAGACACCGTTGGGTACCAAAATTACCATATTGTGTTCTTTTGAGGCACGCCAAGTACCTAAGGGGACTGATTACATTGCTTAAGTAAGTATTAATTTTTTTATTTCATTTTCTATACATATTATTTAAATTTTTAAATATTTTTATAAAAACAAAAAAAAAAACATTTAAAAATATAAAAATAGTGGCCCATCGGCATCAGGAACAGGGTCCAAGGTGCCGGTGGTCAGGGCTCTAGAGAGAGGAACTTCCTCACTATGCGTGCCGTGTCCAGGAGTACTGCTTTCTGGATCAAGCCCTTGACCCAGCCGCGCAATGAGAGCCTCCTGAGGTGTTGGTCGAGGCTCTCCGCTATTAGGCCATTAACCGTAACGATTATCGGTACAATGATTTCAGAGTCCACGTCCCACATGTCGACAACCTCGTGTGCTAAGTCAAGATACTTGATTTTTTTATCTTTCTCAGCTTTCACGAGATTCTCGTCATGAGGGACAGCGATATCAACAATCATTGCACGGCGCTCTCGTCGATCTATCACCACAATATCAGGCTTATTGGCTACAATAGTCCTGTCAGTGATGATAGATCGATCCTAGTACAATGTGGCATGACCATTCTCGAGAACTGGGTCGGGCACATACCTGTAGTATGGTACTTCGGGCTCCACAAGGTTGTACTGCAAGGCAAGTTGCTGGTGGATAATCCTAGCCACTAGATTGTGTCTGTGCAAGTACTCACTGTTAGCAAGACGAGAACAACCGGAAATAATATGTCGGATTGATTCACCGGGGCGGTGGCATGCCCGACAGATGTCAACCGTACCGTCCTTGACAATATATTTCCGGTAATTATTCGTCATGATATAAGTATTAATTATTATTACAACAACGTGACGAACAGAGGTACTGCTAACTTTATAGATCTTTTGTTTTCATGCCATACGGACAAGTAAATGAAAATAAGTTTATTTAATTCAATAATACAGTCAATTGGGTATTATTTTGTATCAGTAACTGGTTAGAAAAGGTTGCTTATTTAAACAGTAAAGGGATATTTTAGACAGTCTCTTTGGGTAACTATTTAGGTAAATAGATTACAGTAGTAAATGCTTGCCAAGTGATTTTCAATTAAGCGTTTCAAAAGCGACGCGGGATTTTTTTTTCACGTCCTAACCGACCCGAATTTTGCCATGATAGTTTGTGGTTTCTACAAAATTATAATTTTTATCCGTGTATTGTATTTATCAAACATTGGTCAGGCAGGGGCCATAGTCCTTCCATAGTTTTGAAAAACCAGTCCACTTTAGCCATCCAAACCCATAGCCTAATATTTTTTTTTGTCTCCATATCCTGCACTAGTCCTACACCGAGCGGGGGTTATCCTTGGGTGCACTTGAATAGTACGTACAGGGATAATCGTTGGTTGGTGCCTCATTTCCATTGAAAGCGTTTAACGGGCCTCTGCGAGTTCGCTTCGGCTCCTCATATGCCTTCCAAAGGTCCGGGGCCCTAGGGTCCCGAGAAATATCAAATAATAATAATAGTAAATTTATTTAAACATTGTTACAAATTTTTACTTTAAAATTAGTTTAACATAATAATTCTGTTTGTAGCTGTTGGTGACATTAATTTTGTTATATGCGATGGTCCCCAAACTAGGCAGTGCCTGTATCTTGGGGACCTGAGTTGTGATAGCATAATTCTACTTTTAACTGGTTTGAACAACACAAAATTGAAAAACACAAAAATACCCTTTTATAGAAAATTTCGGTTTAAAGAAATTTATTTCTCATAAGAACTTACAGTTCACTCATAATGAGATACAAGTAGAAAAAAAATTACCCCTCACCACCACTCGCCACTTTCGAATGAAAGTTACCCTCACTAACCCCCAAAAGGTGACTCGATACCTTAACCAGAAAAAACAACCATCTAAATTTCGATTTACTTATGAAATGTAATCAAGAGTAAACGTTTTGAGCACGTCTGTACGGTCAACGGTCATCTATTAAGTACCGCTTAGTGGCAATTTGTATGTTGAAACTTACTGCAGTGGTCGGCAGTAGGATGCTTGTGAAGCACAAGTACCTAAGTTGATTGAGAAGTTTCACGTGAGTTCTCCCGTTTTCCCCTCTCAGTTCTCTCCAATCGCAGTAGAAGCAAATCGGGAAATACACCAATGTGAAGAGCTGAAACAAAACAAATTCTGATTAATTTCGGGAGAGTTTGAAAGAAACATTACCTTGTTTGAGAAATTCGATGATTTTCTTATACCATAACATGTGTGGGTGGTGTTCTTGTATTACACAGGAAACTTTGACGAAAATTTTTAAAGTAAAATTAATGTAAGGGATGAAGCAGCGAAATGATATTTTTTCGTTGATTTGCACGCACGTCACGTAAACAATACCGGACGGGGTTTAATGGGATTTTAATCTGCGGGCTCCTGAGGGATAGTGATGTGCCTGATACCACCTCCGTGCTAGCGTTTGTCATGATGAAAAATGATGAGATTAATATGATAATATTTTAACAATGATGATATTTTAACTGGTAAATTGTTCGTTTTTATTGTTAATATTGCCACGGGTTACGAGTTGCCATTGTTTGTAATTTAATTAAAACAGGGACTGAAATTAGTTAAAGAAAATATTTAACTGATCCTCTAAACACTTATTGATCTTCTAATGATGAACGCTTTATAACCGACTTCAAAAAAGGATGAGGTCCGATGTTCGACTTTAAGCATGTTTTTTTCATGTATGTTCACCGATTTCTCCGTCAATTGACCGTGGACAGATTTAAAAAAATATTTTTTTGTTTCAAAGGGTATGCTCTCGAGGTGGTCCCATTGTCACCAAGTCAGAATCTGATGAGGGCATCCCAAGGAAACTCTCGGAAAACATCATTTGGTGCAGTGGAACTAATGACGAAGACCACAGATGGCCACTGGAACTACTCAGTAATAAGCATTTCACGGATTGCGATTTATGGTTGCTAAGCAATATTATCCCCAGTCGACCCAGGAGAGATCAGAAAGATTATCCTTTCCATTAAATTCAATGCCATTGGCTCCGATAATATCAGTCACCATATGCTAGTAACGGCTCTTGATCAACTCCTTCCTGCAATCTCCCACATCATAAACTTCTCCCTTTATACCGGTGTTTTCCCTTCCCTGTGGCGTAAAGCCTTTGTTCGGCCCCTGCCTAAGATACCCAACTCCCTCCCTCCCCCCCTCTCTTTCTAGTCACTTTCGCCCAATTTCCATTCTTCCCTTTCTGTCTAAAGTGCTTGAGGCCAGTGTTCATACACAATTCTCCCACTTTATTTACCGCAACTACCTCATCAGTCCCTTTCAATTCGGTTTCAGGCCCAGGCACAGTACCGTTTCAGCTCTCCTTAAAGTGACTGACGATATAATGCGGGGAATGGAAGACACTAAAGTTACAGTCTTAGTGTTCATTGACTTCTCCAATGCTTTTAATATTGTTAGTCACGAAGTCCCATCCATCCTTTACTTTCTTATGGTCTCTCCGGAGCTATTGGAATGGTTTTCCTCTTATCTTCGGGGGTGTCAGAAATCTGTTTATTCTAGATGGAGACTCTTCGTCGAGTTGGTGTGATCTTGCAGCTGTTCATCAAGGTGGTATATTATCTCCTCTTTTGTTTTCCATTTTTATTGATCTCATTACCACCGTGCTTCGGACTGCGTATCATCTTTATGCCGACGATCTGTAGATTTACAGCCAGGCAAGTATTGATAACATTTCCGATGCGATTGAGGAGCTGAACCGGAATTTAGGTGTGGTCAAGGACCCTACCAAGTGTCAGGCTATCATAATAGGGAGCCCCTACAGCATAAGAAAGCTGAATGACTAAACTGTACCACCTGTAATGTTTGACAATTTCGTTATTCCGTTTAGCTCCGATGTTAAGGATCTTGATCTGCATGTCGACACTTGTCTTGACTGGCGAAAGCAGGTCACGACTGTTAGTAAAAAAGGCACCGGAACGTTGCGGTCGCTCTATCGGTTGATAAATCTTCTCCCATCACACATAAAGCTATCCTTGTACACTACCTAATCTTTCCCATAATTGACTATGGTAATGTGTGTTACTATGACCTGAATGCAGATCTCCTCAATAAACTTGACCGCCTTCTTAATAATTGCATTCGATTCGTTTTCAATCTTCGTAAGTATGACCATGTATCCGTGCACCGATTGCTTTTAAAATGGTTACCCATTCATCAGCGCAAAGAGATGAGGGTTCTGTCTATGTTATTTTTATTCTCGACAAACCAACTTTTCCTTCTTACCTGACTGCCCATATTCAATATTAAAATCTTTGTTCCACCAACAATCGTCTTTTGCGATGTCCTTCTCACCGCTCTGGTTTCATTCACTCTTCTTTCTTTGTCCAGGTAGGCGCTCTTTTTGTGGATCTCTTTATCCCTTATGTTGCACCTGCTATGTTTTCTCTCTGCATCACCCTAAGGTTGACTGGTAGAAAATGCCTCAGGCATTAAGTACTTTGTACGGTATTCTTTTTACTTATACATAAAGTTTTAAAATATAAATAAATAATTATTATGGTGAAGATGGTGCTGATACTGAAGGTGAATTCACATTAGCTCCAGTTCTCCTGACCAGGTTCTTACCAGGAGAACTCCTCAACAATTAACGTCCCTGCATCGGGAAAAGCAAAATTTTGTAAAAAGATTATGAGTAGTTGACATTAGGCTATTGTAACTTAGATAAATTACAAACTGACCCTCTAGGTAAGTGAAAAATAAAAACTGTAATAAAAAAAAAAAATACGACCGACTTCCAAAAAAAGACTACAAAGTGAAAGCAAAGTGAAAAATAACTTTAATTCGGAAGTCGGTGGAAAAAAAAATAAAATACAGATTTATAAACACCGAAGAAGCAAAAAAAAATTGGAGATTCATTAATTTAAAAAAAAAACGTACAAAAAAAAACAAACGACTTCCAAACAAAAAAAGACTATAAAGTGAAAAATAACTTTAATTTCGGAAGTAGGTGGCAAAAAACTATAATACAGATCCATAGACACCGACTTCCGAAATTAAAGCTATTTTTCACTTTGTAGACTTTTTTTTTGGAAGTCAGTTGCTTTTTTTTTGTAAAAAAGATTTTTTTAAATAAATGAATCTCCAATAATTTTGTTTTGCTCCTAATGATGCATATTTTTTTACTACCTATTGAGTCTCTTTTTAACATTCTGGCCTTTTTTCACAGTTGGTCGCAGTAACTAAGCTAGGGTGCCCTGACCAAACGGGTAAGGTAAGGTTGGTCACAGTTACCTACTTGGCTATTTAGTATCTCAGGACGCCCAAAATAGGAATTATTTGAGGGTCACAAAAAGATGCACAATCATTAGTGTTCAATAAAATTAGGTTATCAAAATCGGAATTATTTGAGGTTGGATTAAATACTATGCCTTAATTAAACATTCACTATCATATCGGAATTTTTTTTTAAATAATTTTACGCAGTACTGAAATAATGAATGATTCTTAACTCCGCAACTTTTCGTCGCCCAAATAATTGGTAATTAAGCTGCATTCACAGTGTACACGTGAATACTAAAGTCTGACATCACCAGGCATACAATATGACGTTCTTACAAGTTTTAATTTCCAAAAAAATAATATCATAATAATGCTTGCGCGTGTTTCTGTCAAGTCAAGTTTGAGGTATAATAATTACGGTAAAGATTTGTTAAGAACATGCAAATTGTTCAATAAACAATGGTAAAAAGCTGTGTTTGTCAATTTCAATTTAAGAACATTACAACCTGTGATAATGCAAATCATTCTCTTGAGGCAAAAAAATTAGACCTTTGATTTGGTCACTGTGACGTGTGAAGGATGTTTAGTATAAACAGTGTCGGGTACTGTGACCCGAATAAACAGTTTGTCGGTAACCAGGTAACCACCGCCTTTTATTGACATCCCATTGGCGACGAGTACGGGATCTGTGATTATTTTTGTTAAAAATATTCCTTTGTTCCCACTAGTATCACCGAAATGTACCACCGGTGGTACTTGCGGGAAATTTCGTTCTCTATAGTACCACCATTTACTGTCGCGTCGAACTGTCGCGTCGCGCCTTGAAGCCAGTTGCGCGTTCCACAACCTAGATCTCTACTCTATATAGAAGAACGGGCAAGAAACTCTATGGACATACTTAATCAAGAAACATGTATTACAAAATCCTGGGTTAATTATTCTTCTGGACATATCCGTCTCCCCCAGCTTCTATAAGCCCGATCAAATTTCTGATCAGTGATTTATCTGTTGTCTATTGATTATTATTTAATAAGCTGTATACTCAGATTTGGTAGCAGCAGCACCCTAATTTCGTAACACACTATCGATCACAGTCTGAACGATTTTGTAGTAAATTGCTAATCCATTGCTTCATATGTTCGAAAAATTTGTGTGCTCAATAACGTAAATAACGTAATGAATGTTGTTGAACTGTCAAAATGAAACCGATTCCTACTGTAAGAGTGCTATGCAATTGCCCCGCTGATCTGCTGATATTGGGAGTAAGTCATACAATGCATACGAAGTGTCATTGTAACGTCGTCTAAAACTCTTTGTTGGAGACTCCACGTAATAATAGTAACAAACCTGCCGGTTACTTGTCGTCCTGCTAATTCTACAAAGGAAAGAAGCCATTTTGTTCCGTCAGTTATTAAATTAAGCCTGTTCTGACGTCATTTGCTGTAACTTTGGGGACGTCGAAGGCTTAATTTTCTAAAAACTTTGATAGAAGGAAAGTGGAGAGCTTTCAAATGGGCGGACAGTGCTACTATAATCGCTTTCGTTCTTGCAACTTTGTTGCACGAGAAGTTTATTTTAAAGTGAAAATAAAATGTTAAGAATAGTGGAGTGTTACTTTAACGAACAGTTCGCAGAATTAAATACCCTTCTTTTAGAACTGTACATTAATACCCTTATTACTATACAGTTCTTAGAGGACTGCAGAAAGCCAACTGTACTTAATAGTCATTTTCAGAAAAAACTTCAATGACGATTTCAGTAATGCATATAATCATGGCAGCACTGCAATTTTGCTGTCTTAGATAATTTCTGGCTGTAAAGATAGTGATCAGGCGCTATGTTTGTATTATTTAATCTGCGAAATGGCCTTGAGAATGACGTGTTGAATGCACGGTCACATGTTTAATTAGAAAATGTGCGTCCTTTATTATTTGCAAACAAAATGCTGTTGCCTGTCCTCTTGAAGTAACCATCTTTTATCTCCGTTCGGTGGATATTATATTATCATAATATGTCTAGGATCATAGATCTATGAGACATATATATTATTATAAATTCGAAAGTAACTCTGTCCGTCTGTATGTTACCTTTTCACGCCTAAACCACTGAATGGATTTAGATGACATTTGGCAAGGATATAAATGGTACCCTGGGGCAATGACATCGGCTACTTTTTGTTTCAAAAATAATCCTACAGGGGGTGATATAGGGGATGAAAGTTTGTATGGAAAACCCAGCATTTCTTAAGTTAGGGATATGAAAATGCAAATTTATGCTTTTGGTAGGAAATTAATAAAGTATTATATGGTTCAGCGATTTTGAAAAATCATCCCCTAATGGGGTAAAATAGGGGTTGATTTTAAAATCACAAATAATATTTTAAAAATTGTGTACCATTTTAAGTAATTTAAGGGTGTGTAAAAGTAGTCATAGTATTTTGACTTCTTGAGGTACCTTGCATTTTAGTCTTTATTTTTAACCGACTTCAAAAAAGAAGGAGGTTCTCAATTCGGTTGTATGATTTTTTTTTAATGTTTGTTACTTCATTACTCCGTCATTTAAAAACCGATTTGGAAAATTCTTTATTTGTTTGAAAGGACATACTTCCAAATTGGTCCCATTTTTACCAAAATCCAGTTCTGTTGATAGGATCCATGAGGAATTGAGGGAATTCCTCAAATGTTATAGGCATATACATAGCAATTTTGGTATTTTCATCAATAAGTTAAGCGTTTGCATTTAGAAAGTATCATTTGCTAAAGTGGAACTGATGAAGAGGACCACAGATGGCCACGGGAACTCCTCAATGATAAGTATTTCGCGGGTGGCGATAAAATATCTCGATTAAAATAGTTAAGCGACCATGACGAAGCCAATTTAAATAAATAGTTGTGATGAAAATGGTACCATTGAACTGATCTGACGATGAAGCTGGAAGGTAGGCACCGGAACTGCGTAATAAAACAATGTATCCTTGCCGTGTTTGGGCTTATTGGAATTGTCAGATGCACTCTACTCTGGCTATAAATGATTTTAATGGTAATATGCTTCAAATTGCGCTACTTGAGTCGTATGATATGTGTGGCCTTGATTGTCAGAAGACAGATTTGGTCAACGATCTGTCGTCGTGTGGTTGATTTGGTAATTTGTTCGCGACGGCGTCCAAACCTGATAAAACTACGCCTTCCAAACTTCTGACACGACTTAGCGCGACATATAATTGCCTTTTTGCAAAGTTTTATATGAAAAGGTATATTCATGAGGTAGAAAGGATATAGGTACTCTTGTGGTCGCATATAAATTTGGTCAAATTCTGATGAGTGGGTTTTGAGTTAGCTTCAATAATACGTATATTTTCCATTTAGTGTATGTTGATGATGTTATAATAACTTCCTGTCACTGTTATTTACTTAGCAGGTAGTGGTATACGAATTTGGGTGGGGAGGTACCACAACTAAAACGTGGAAATTACATACATACATAAACTCACGCCTTCTTCCCATGGGCACAAACTCAAAAACTACCGAATGGATATTCATCCGGAGTTCACCAATGGACGAAGTGATTCATAACGAAGGTTTAGGTGAATTTGTTTATTTGTTTGTTACGCTTTCACGTGTTAACTACTCAACCGATCATCATGACATTTTGCATACACGTTGTCAGGGTACAGAAAAGGACATAGGGTACCTCATTCGGAAAAAAAGAACTGTTCCCGAGGGATAGAAAAATAACTTTACAAAATCTACATTAACGCGAACGAAGCCGCGGGCAAAAGCTAGTATTCTACATATACCTATAATTTTCAGAAAAGTGCGAAAAATAAAAATAATTTTATGATTCTCCGTGAAAAATATATTTTATGAATGATATTGGTCCACCGGGATACCGGTTTGATTATCTCCCACAGTAAATTGGGACTGATGCCTATAACTTTTATGTAGCAATATGAATCTGATTCGTGTTTTACGAAGGTTTGGGGATACAGTACTTTATTATTATTAGTACAGATCCAGCAAGCAACCAGTCTGTCATGGTATCGGTACCTACGTGTTTTGATAATTGTGGATTCATACTTAGCGAGTTGGATTAGATAGTCCACTTCATTCATTCGCTGTGGTTTGAATCGAATCTGGAGTTTTAAGGATGCAGCTATGATTTGCTTGTCACAAAATTGGAGACCCTGATATTGACAACTTGTATATTTATAATTATTTAAAAAAACACCACAAAGTGAAAGATAACTAAAAAAAAAAAACATACGACGAAGAAAAAATAAAGATAATTAAGATAACTAAATAAATAATAACTTTAATTTCGGAAGTCGGTGTCTTTGGATCTGTATTTAGGTATTTTGCCACCGACATTCGAAATTAAAGTTGCTTTTCACTTTCTAGTGTTCTTTGTGGAAGTCAGTTGTTTTTTTTATTTTTGTGTTTTACTTTTTAATTATGGTGCCTACCTACCCCACACCAATTGCTTTACCACTACTTGCTATGCAAACAACAGTGACATGAAGTATTATTGCCATCATTTAGATACAAAAGTGGATTAAATACGAATTAAAGCTAACTCAAAAACTACATAAAGTTAATAAAATTTATATAGGACCACCGCGCAAGCTTCCTCTACCAAATGAAAAGAGAATTTTTTAAATCGGTCTACAATAGATGAAAATATCAATGAAGATACACAAAAAAAAATACATATAGACGAACATAATTTTAACCTTCTCCTTTTCTGAAAAAGCTTAAGGTTAAAAAAGCGAAAGTAACCTTTATCACCTTTTCACGCCAAAACCAAAGAACCTATCGTTTTGAAATTTAAGTTATAGGCAGCCAGGGACTTGGAGATAGACATAAATGCTTCCAGCACTCTAATTGCGTAACACGCTATCAATCAGAATCTGAATGATTTAGAAGCATATTGCTAATCCATTGCTTCATATGTTCGGAAAATTTCTGTGCTCAACAACCAACGTAATTATAACGCAATGAATGTTGTTGAACTGTCAAAATGAAATCCATTTCTACTTTAGGTGTGGTACGCAATTAGATACCCCGCAGTTCTAATTGCCTAACTAATTAATTATATCATAAAACTAATAAGTGCCGAATTTGAAGAATTAATGTGACTATTTGGTGTTATGTTAATCTACTTTATTGTATCTAGTAGATACTACGATACACTCACTCTCCCTTTCCACTTTGTTGGTTTTTTGTTACGACAGATTAAAATGAAGGAAGGTCAAGTCCAGCATGTATGCAATGTTTGCGAAAACAATTCACGCAAGTTTTCGAATCACCGCCACGTGAATCCACCGGATTAGGCTGCGATTGAGAATGAAACAGATAATAAACACACAATAGATCCAAATATGGCTCGGTGACCTGCCCAATGCGTATTGCCGACTTCAAAATCGGACGTTATTTATGTTCATATTTAATTTAAACGACAACGCCTTTCCCGGTGATTGTATTTTTGGATAACAATGTATTTGATAGTAATTACAATTTAATTTATTTAATGTAATGGTGCCATTAGATTTATTTTGATGGCTTTTTTTGACAACGAAACTAAGTGCACTTAATACTCAAAGATTGATTTTATGAACAAAGATAGGATCATAAATCGTTCACTTCTAACTGATAAATAAAATCTCATTATTTAGAAGCAAGTTATTTATCTATTTAAGATAATAATTTTATCCTATTAATATAGCTAGGCATATTAAGTAAAATAAAAACGTTCAGTCAATAATAAATTGATTTCCTTTATTTTTTTGTGAAAAATATTTCCATTTGTTCTGTTCAGGTTTTGATATAAAACTATTAATACACTTACATTAAACCAAGCAGTGATCAGTTTAAACCTGATCTTTTGATACATCCGGATATCAGGATCATCGTGTGCACCAAAGTCAATGGTCAGCAACAAAGCCGCAACGCCCACTAAATGCAAATACGAAAACGCATAGAACCACAGTCTCACTTTCAACAATGTTCTACTTTCTTTCATAAACCCAGTGCTCAAAATAGCTGAATCTAAACTCAACATTTTGTAAATAACAAAAACACAAACGCACTTCACACTCGTATAAAAATTGTTCGAAAAAAAAAATGGACGCCGTCCGCAGCGGTCAGTGCGCGCGTATACGAACTTTAGAAGATACCAATGTACTGAAGTGTTTGTATTTTAAGTCAAGTTTAATAGATGAGTCGTTGGTATAAATCGCTGTATAAAAGGAATGTAAATACGCTGATAGCCGTAATCTATTGTATTTTAGCGGAGAAAAAATGGGTGCCTTGAAATTTTTTATTTTACTTACAATGTCAGTGTCATCCCCTCGTGATTCTATCTGACTTGTGGTTTTTCGTTCTGGTGACGTTAATATTGCAAGGTTATGTAGAATGTTAGTCGTATGCGCAGGCACCCAGTGTAGGGTTACATTATTAATATCAGAACACAGAATGGATCACCAGGCGAGTCGCGAAAATAAAAAAAATACACCATGGGATTTATGGTGTATAAAATACAATATCTTTATTTTGAATAAAATATGTTATATAAAGATGTTAAATTTAATAAATGGTTTCTCATATTTTGTTTACTTAAAAAATACATTAAAATCAAATGGTATAATGGTAGAATTCGATGCAGTTTTTATGTGATCCAATTATGTGTTTCTTACATTACAAAGATTAGGATTTTCATTTCATTTCCGACTATAGTCATACAGTGCAGATTGATGCGAATACATCGATTTACTTATATGAAAAATGCACTGTAGTATGTACTGTAGAGTGGCCTATTGATAATTAAGTGCATTGTTGATCTCAGATAATGTAGTTGTTAGTCCTTACCGCTGTGGCTAATGATAGATAATAACTGGCAATTAATTAGACACTATTGTTTCTACATTAAGGTCTCATCTTAGCGTGGATAATTTTAGTATAGGTCTCTGATGATCTGTATTCAGCTGAATCTTAAATGTACCTAAATAAAGTATAGATCTATTGATATTTAGTCATCATTGCAGCATTGTATCTTCTTTTTCCAAAAGGTAGGTTTCTAAATTCTCTCTTTTATGGATTTATATAATAAATAGGAATAAACATTGGATAAAAGATAAGTTTTGAATCACAAGATTTTATTCCAAATAGGTTTTGTTATAATGATCTAAAACAAATACAGGTGGAAAAAAGGGTGTTTAAATGGAAGATCCAGTGTCGAGGTAGGTTATGAGAGACCGTGTCCAGTGGTGCTATTCTGTAACGATCCCACCGTGAAAATTTAGGTGAAGTGAGCGTGATGTGAACTGTCATCCCACCTTACTCTACTAGGAATTGAGCTCACTTCAAACTCACTTCACCTAAGTGCTCACGGTGTGATGTTTACAGAATAGATCGGCTGCACTGCAAATTGCCCATGTAGTTGATTCACAGATAACTATATACTAGAGTTGATTGACTGATTCTGTATTTCAGCACTCAAGATATCAATAAGAATAGGTAAGTATAGTCACTTCTGTGTTAATATGTTTTGCTGTCACATTAAAACAGATGATTTACATAAATTTTGCAGGGATAGTTCTCACATAATTTGCCTCCTTTAAAATATTATAATAAGATTTTCCTGGAAGCAATACCTACCTAGTTACAGCTGATGTCGGTTCTTCAAAGTAAACTTCACTATTCACCAACAGCCGATCCCAATAACCTATTTTCAGTAAAAGACAGATCGCTGTTGATGGTAGACAGTATATTTCTATCTGTTTTTATGTCAGGCCGGTAAGTTTCCATAATCTCTTATAGATTATTGGGACGTTAAAACCATAGATAGACAGGTTTTTCTATCTCCAGTATTCCAAAACTGGTGATAGATAGGTTACTGGTTTCGGCCGTAAGTGCCTTTAGGTACCTACTTTCATGAGTTAAATTTAGTTACCTACTTATTGCTTTAATCTGTTTCCATTTCGTCGTAAAATAATAAGGTCAAAACAGAATACATAAGATAAACGAAATAATTCTCTGGAAACAGATCCTTATCATTAATAAGTAGTTTTGAAAACAACGTTTAAGTAGCTGTTATTTTCATATATCCAGATGAAAACCCACAGGAAAAAAAGTAATGAATTAACGGTTTAGGTACCATTGCTTTTGCTCAATTGCAAGATTTTTGGCTAACTTATTTAACAGTTTGTAAAAAATATTATAATAACGACTTGCAAGAACTAACTATCTCTAAATTATTAGAGTATAAAAGTGTGTAGGTACACTTCTAGTTTTAAGGGGGATGCGCTTACGTAGCCCGCGAAATTAAGGGTTGAAGGTTGATCAAAATATGATTCGCGAGTGTAGTAACAAATACGTATGTACCTATGTATAATCATTAGAATCATCAATATATCTCTCTGGCGCTTTCCCCTTAAGGAAAAAGGCAAAAACAAGGAAAATAAAATAAATGCGACGTGGGAAACGCACCCTCCGCCAATCCGGACGTCAGCTTTATGTTCACTTGTAGACCGAATTGCGTTTAATTACATCCCTGTGACAAAACGTCGGCGTGTCTGACCACTGCGCCTATCTAGGATAATATAGCGGTCCCAGAATACACACATAAACACACGCCCTCTATCCCATGGGGGTAACCAAACTACAGAAGCCGCAGCCGCTACGATCCTTACATAATCGTTTTGCGTCGTTTACGCGGTTGCGCGTACTATGCACTTATTTTTGAAGAACACCACCTATATTTATATTATCCATATAGAACCATCACCACAGACTACCTGCAGTACTGTCTCCTTTCTCCCTTAATCCATCCAAAGGTTGTCTTTAAATGATCGCTCTTAGCGATAAGATGGCCCATTGTGTCACCCCTTGTAAAATTTTTACTTAATAAAGAGTATTCTATCTATCTATGACCTAAGCATACTTTTATACTTCTTTCTTTTATTTGGTCCTCTCTCCTATTTAAATATGAGTTTACAATAACATCGATTGCCTTGTTGGTCTAGTGATCGTAAGCGCTGCTGCTGATCTTTGGGTTCGGTTCGGTTCCTAGGTCGAGCAGTCTTATTGGATGGGTCCATTAGGAATTTCTCATTAACAAAACAGACTCTGTATTTGTACCCAGTTAGTGGCAATAGGCTCGCCTTAGGGGGCGGACGATGTAAACATTGCTGATGAAATGTGATTGTACTCATCATTCTGAACAACTTTTACTACGGGACCAAATCTGAAATAGCAAAAAAAAATTTGCTGTTCCCTACACTCATGTTCGCATAACTCGTCAAAATGCAGGGAACGGCAGATTTTTTTTTCGCGATTTCAGGTTTGATCCATAGTAAAAGTTGTTCATAATAGTGAGTACAATGACCCCTTAAGAGCTTATCCGCTATTTAAATTTACTTTTTTATTTTTTTTTTTTTTTTTTTAATTTATTTATTTTTACTTTGTATATTCGATTTTGCCGACCTCACCTTTTGAATCATGCCGACCCGAACAAAAGTGCAGCTCAAAACAATAAACTGTAAACAAATAAACGTCATTACAACAACAAAAAATAATAAATGTGAGGTCGAATGAGTTCTTCTACGGCGAGTAGTTCTTTTGATCGAGTCGAATCTTACAATGATCCTACCTGATTAGTGTCAAGGCACACTTGATAGTGAAATGAAGACAGATATTAACATACCTAGCATTGAGTCAGTGGTTCTCAATATGTGTGATAAATAGTAGCGGTGGGTGATGACCTTTTATATTTAATTGTCACGATCATACGATGTGAAGAGAAAGCTGGTTCTTTAGAGGGCGAGGACAATGAGCTTAATAACATATATAAGAATGATAACATGGGCAAGAGTACAAAACTAGTATAGAGGCATGAAGAACAGGGTGTAAAGTTCACTCATCCTCCATAGAAAAGGGAGGATCCTCCGACCAGACGGGTGTTGTGTCTGGTGGGCCACTGCCCGACGGTTGATCTCGGGATGTTGTATAATGCTAGTCGCGCGGTAAACTCTGATTGACGTCAGTGTGATGCGTTCCATTGTGGCGATGTAGATATGCCGCCACACTAGCATTATAAAAATATAATATGGTTTTTTTTAATGAATAAAATTATTTGACGAAGCTGACTGCCTACATTTCTATGAAAAAGCTTCTTCGGCAATTGAGAAAGGCTTACCAGTGCACCAAAGCTTACGATTTTGTAGCCGAGGTATACAACTTCACAGCATCTTTTATATCTCGTTCCGTGTAACCGACCTTCAATTTTTGGTAAGCCTTTGCTGATGTCCATCCAAAACGTCTTCCTGAATCCAACCTTCTTCTTTATTAAGTACAGAAAGACATGGTTGGCATTGGTGTAACAGAATGTTTAATATTTAGGTTCAAGAACGTAAGTTTGACTAAATCTGCCTAACCTTTTCCCAACTATGTGTCTGCTTCCAGTCTAACAGGATGCAGCTGAATACCAGTATTTTACATGGAGCGACTGCCAATCTGACGTTCACAATCCAGACTTTTTGAACTTCTGACTACCCGTAACGACTGTTAAAGATCTACGAAGAACACAGCGGGAGCAACGGCTTAATGTGCTTTCCGATGCACGCAGGGGTCTCGATATGTAATGGGTGGTCACCCATCCACAAACCGACCGCGGCAAGCGTAGCTTAACCTTCGATCGATCCGTGCGGCTGTTATTATTTAGCAACGTAAGTTTGACTATTGGACATTAAAGTTCCGTGTAGCCATGTTGATTTTTAACATATATTTGTTCCGAATCTATATTTGTCTTGTTGAGCTTTGCCGTCTCAGGGTGTTTGTAGTTTGTTAATTCACTTGAAAACTAAAATAATGTTCGAAGGCATTCCGGGAAAACGTCCGGCGAAAGCGTATGTACATCTATATAGAATATGTATGCACATTATTATAATGTTTTTAAAGAACACGCTACATTCCTAGGTAAAATAACACCGGTATTTTTAATAAATAATGAAATGACTTCAATATGGTACAATTGTAGCTTGAACCATAAGCAAACCAAAATATTAGTCCGTTATTATTATTAATCCGTTCGAGATTGCTCTAAATTACAAAGTAATTTAATAAATTGCGAACATTAATGACATCATCCGACGGGCTCTTGTCACCGTCGGCGTCCCAGCTGTATTAGAACCCAATGGCTTGGTACGCGACGATGGCAAGAGACCGGACGGCATGTCTTTATTTCCATGGAAGGTGGGTAGGCCTTTAGTGTGGGACGCAACTTGTGTCGACACTCTTGCGCCATCCCATCTTCCCGGCTCGGCGTGCTGTGCTGGCGCTGCTGCTGCGGCTGCGGAAAACCTCAAGCGGCGAAAGTATAATAACCTTATCGGTAATTATATTTTCGAGCCGTTTGGGGTTGAAACCCTCGGGCCGTGGGGTCCGAGCGCTCATGGTTTGTTTAACGAAATCTCCAAACGGCTAGTTGACACTTCCCGTGACCCAAGGGCCGGCTTTTACCTTGGCCAGAGGCTAAGCATTGCCATACAACGTGGCAATGCCGCCAGTCTCTTGGGTACATTACCAGTCGACAGCGATGCGGAGGAATTTTTCGACGCCATATTTTAGTTTGTGAATAGTTTTAGTTAAGTTAGGATATAATTTTGTTATTTTATTAATTAATTAGTTATAAGTTAAAATATTAATGTATTGAAAAAATAAATATTCCCACTTAATCATAAAAAAAGCTAATTTAATAAATTTGCATAATTACTGTACAACAAAGCAGCTCTATCTCAACATAGATAATTGTTTCATTATGTCATATATGCGGAAAACTCACCCATTAAATTTCAACTACACCATAAATGACTTAATTCTTAAAAGAGTTTCCACCATTAGTGACCTAGGTCTCGTTATTGACTCCAAATTAACATTTACCCGTCATATAGACCTCATAGTCAGCTCCGCATTTCGCTGCCTAGGATTTATTTTGCGAATTAGTAAACCTTTTAAAAATGTTATCACTCTAAATATTGTTAATTTTTATTGGTCCGCTCTATTCTAGACTTTTGTAGCACTGTATGGAGCCCAGTTATCTATCATTCCACTAACAATTATAATAGAGAATTTACAGACATAGATCTTTTTAATATTTCGCTCAAAAGCCTTAAACTGAAACTTAAAAGTAGATATATCACCTAATTAAAACTTACTATTTTTACCTTGACTAACTTCACTTTACTTTGTAAACCGATAATGATATGTTTCATTGAACTTATTTATAAAAATTAATAATATAAATTTTTGTATGACGTTTAAGAAATACATAATATGTCTTTCTTGTGCAAGAAATACATATTATGTATTTCTTGCGCGTCTTTCCTTATTAGGAGTTTATTGTACTTATTTTTACCATCATACCACAATGTCGGCACTATAGGTCTATTGTAAACAACCAATTGTCTGAACAATTATATTGTTTGTTTATGACTGTTTGATGCCAAAATAAAATAAAATAAAAAAATAAAATTAGGTAAGTACCTAGCTGCTAACAAGCTAAAATATTATGTAATAGCTACCAAACCAAAACCAACCTTATTGACAGATAAAATTCCTACTCTTTATAGAAAGCATAAGAAAATATAGTACCTATGGATCCCATTAACACAAAAGGTAATCCTATCTGCAGTCCTAGGGCCTAAGCACATAACCACGTTGCGGCGCCGCAACGCCGAAATCGGCGACGCCGCCCGCCGCAACGCAGAAAATAAGTGGATGTACCCAGTATCTTCTCTTTCGTCTATTTTACATTCATGTAATCACGTCACGTCCAACAACGTTCACGAATCACAGAAAAATGGTCTGCTCACGCTACGGCAGTAGGCCGCCTTGCACTGCGGCGCCGCAACGCAACACTCATTAACGCGTTGCGTTGCGGCGCGGCACAGCAAAGCGATTATGTACAAAGGCCCATAACGCAACTACCGTCATCTTCCCCAAGACAAAAACTACTAAACTACTTACTACTACTACTTACTACTACTGACTACTTAGGCTCCAACACAGCCTCCAATAACAAACATATTTAGCCTAGCAACCAGCCTAGGTATTGTCAATATAAGCCAATAATCCGAGCTCTTATACTCGAGTGTCATTACTATGAATGGTTCGCACACAATGCACCCAGATTGCGTCGATAGTTCATATTGAAGCTGACAGGTGGCAGGAGTGAAGGCAATATGGCAGCTTTGTTATGATTGTAGGTACCTGTGCAGCGTATAAGTGACTAGGGTTTATATCAAGATGTTCGGTGATTGGGAAGCAAGTTTATCATTTTGCAAAAAAGGCACGTTATAAAACATTACTTATTGTTTACCATAAACTTGGGTCAGAAGCTGTTTTTTTTCCCTTTGTAAAAGTTGGTTATAATGATGAGTATAATAACTTATTCTCAGATGACTCAACATCTGAAATGGGTTAGATCGCAAACCAAAACGGATATTGTATCGAAAATAAATGTTCTTCGCGAGTTCATGTTAAGAGAGAAGATGTATCATGTAATCTTTAGGTATCTAGTTTTTTACCGAACTGCTGCATTATCTTATAAAAATAAATGTTTTCCCTTTGACTAAATTGTATGCATAGATTAATTCTGTATCAGGTACTCACATTATATATTAAAGTTTCAGTTTAAAAAATAAAGAACAACGATGGTAAAGGGTTTAATTAAAATTCTGCTCATAAATAATATGCACTTTTAACCATATCATGTAGTAAAAGAGATTCCGCTACTCATCTGCGCTAATAATAAATTCACAATTTATTCAGAAATTTTAATAAGTAATTAGCCTTAGTTCACTCGCAAAAACTGCTAATTATAATCTTTATTTAGATTATAATTTTAATCAGAGCGAAGCATTTTTTAATATTGTGGCCTTGCATACCTATAGTTCGTGCATAAAGACAGTATTGTGGTGAAATTTAAAGATCTTGAGCTACGCTGTGTTGTGTCATTTTCTTTATATCTCTGCTGTAATATGCGTTTTTTACAATTTGTCTGTTCCAGGACATTTATCATTTCTTGAACGCTTTCATTGTGATAATCAATGTGGGAAGCATATACAGTGTGCTGCTTTAATAGTGACATTAATTTACATACGTACACACGTATACGGTTTCGCGTTTCCCTTTTATGACGATTTGTTTACAATTTTATAAAATAGCATCTTGGAGCAACCTGTACTTAGAGAACTGTTAGTAGCGCAAAGGTCATTTGCCGGGGTCGTGGATCTTAACATCGCATCAATGAATTTAAAATGAATAACGTGCAAAGAGTAGGCGAATCGAAGGAAAGAGAGAGCTTTATTATTTCGTTTGTTTGAAAATTTTAATTTTGCAATTTACGAATTATTTTATCTTATTATAATGTTTATGATTACTGGCCACTAGCCCTACCCGTGTGTTAAATTAATGTCGCCATTGTAGTGGCGCGTTGTATAGTCAAGATAAGCTAACCGGTGTGTCTAAGGTACCTAAGTACCAATGTACCAATATTATCATAATATCGCCGTGAGTATAAAAGAACGACTCTAAAGTAATTGATTTTAATAATTGTATTTACTATAACAATACTTCATTGTTAGATATTTTTATTGATATTAGAATTCCGAAAAGCTCCAATATTAAATCCAACCGTTATCTAGAAACGAAATGTTTAAGAAACACTGGTTTATATTAACTAAAATTATGACCAACCGGTTTCGTTCGGCGGTGAATAATAAATGCCGCTTCGAGATGAGTTACAAAATATTGCAAAATTTCTGCAGATGAAATTATTTCACCAGTGTTTCGTAAAATAATTAATTCATTAAGATGTTTTTGAATGTGAACTTTTGATGTTTTCGTGTTCTACTTGTGAGAGGGGGTTTCAAGTGGTTGAACTTGAAGATTTGCCTGGAGGCTACAAGTAGTAGGTACTAAACAACTGTCGGTATATTGTCCTTCAAGCTCGGCGACCTGTAGCGCTTTGTGAGTGTACCGGGCACGAATCAATCTAGCTAATCCTTAAGAACAGGTTTTGCTGAGACAGTCCTTGTTGTTTTTGTTATTAAATTTAATTACTAGTTTATTTATTTATTTATAAGTATACAAAATATGTAATTATTAGGTATGTAGAAACTGTTGTACTTCTCGTCAGTTGTCCCTAAAGGTCCATTATAAAACCAGCGTCATACAGCAACTGTCTGGCTTTAATACTGAAATGAACTTTATGGTGCAGCCGTGAGGCACACACTATTCTTGTTAAAACATTTTTTTTTAATGTAGTACCAAAGGCCCATCTTCGACAAACAACGTTACTATCGTAGTTTGTGGTTGGGGCACGACGCACGTGTACGGACTGCCATTGAAGATGCAGATAAATGCCAGCGGCCTTGAGTGCATAGCTTGCGTGTTCTGTGCTGAGCTCACGCAACGCGTCATACGTCCACCCAGTAATAGGACTCGCCCATCAAGAAGTGCTGTCCCAAATTCAAATGAATAATCAATTTTTATATTTTTTTTTTACTTCAGAAAAAACACATTTAGGGTTTCCCAAAAAATATTGTCAAGATAGGACCATTTTTGTACCTATGCATTTCGGGATTTCTATTTGAATTATTTTCTTGTTTCGGCCTTTTTAGACCCCTTTTTTACGTAGTCGGGTTATAGTTTTTTTAACTTTATTTTTTATTAATGACTACTTTTGAGTAGCGTCGTGGACTATGCCTTAGGGTTATTTTTAACTTGAAACCTACGTCTACGTATTGCCAAGAATTTTAATGAAAATAACAGTTAGATAAGGTTACATCCGCCCATTTTGTGGGAAAGACTTGTATTTGAAAATTGTTTAACATTCTCGCTTGTTGACCGTACCTACGTTTCTATAAATGACAATTAAATCGTTTTAATGAGGACTACTACCGCATTTACATAACTTTGTATCAACGTCTCATTTGGTATGCACAATCTTCATTACATTATTTAAAGGCATTATCAACCTAATAATGGCATGGAAAAGTCACATCATCTACCTAGCCTACATTTTGGGGTCAGCTTCCAGTCTAACCGGATGCAGCTGAATACCAGTATATTACATGGAGCGACTGCCTATATGATCTCCACAACCCATTGCAGTTACTGGGTAATACGGTACCCCTTGTTATGACTGGTTGTCAGACTTTCGGGATTCTGACGACCTGTAAGGACTGTCAAAGATCCAAGAATAACAGTCGGGACCAGCGGTGTAACGTGCTTTCCGAGGCACGGGAGGGTATTGGTATGTAAAGATGGTCACCCATCCGCGGGCCGACCGCGGCAAGCGTAGCTTAACCTGATCGATCGACCCGTGCGGCTGTTATTACTTAGCCAAAAGGTCACACGTCAAAATAATCAGATAAACCCGAGATTGATACTGATACCGGTACTTAGTATCACTACATACCTACTTACCATAACAACAACGTAATCTAACCATATCGTTCCAATCTTTTCCATACCACAACATGGCCTGTCTCCTTATCCCACAAGCCCACTATTCATGTGCCACCATATCCGAACCATTAGAGTACCATTAACAAGGAGCTTCGATAAATTAATCAATCACACCACGTCAGACCAACACTACGTGACGTGATATGATTTATAGAACCTTATTTATCGTTCGAGTGGTTATTAGTGCGTTCGTAATTAATTTGTCGATGTTTTTTTCTTTGGACTCTTAATTCCTTAAATGCGTCATTCAACAAATTTTAACACACCATTTCAACCTTTCATAATCAGCCTATAATGTCCCCACTTTTGGGACACAGGTCTCCTCTTTCTGTGAGGGAGACTGGGCCGTAATCCACCACGCGGGCCGAGTGCGGGTTGGTGGATGTCACATGTCTTCGAATTTTTGGTTCTAGGACATGCCGGTTTCCACTCGATGTTTTCCTTCACCGTTTTGAGAGTAGTGGTGATGAAATAATTAACACAAAGTAAAGTGCCTGCTTGGGTTCGAACCTACGACCTACAACTCGTAAGTCGTGGCCATTACCACTGGGCCACCACTGCTCTCGACCTTTACGGAGGGTGTATTTTTAATAGAGATATATTTTCATCTAAATAGAAAAATAGATATCTATTTTCACCTAAATGCTTTAAACATCAAAGGAAGGCTTTTGGTTTCCATTAACTTAGGTCTAGTACGAAATTCGTTAGGCAAGTATCTAAAATTATTACTAATTAAATTACAGAGGAATAATCTTGATGGATGTTCCTCAGAAAGGTCAGGTACTCGAGTACTATCTATACATCTATAAATAAAATTGAAGTGTCTGTTTGTAATGTCCAAATAACAGCTTTTTACTAAATGCATATGAAAGTATATGCGGTACTTATACCAAAAAAGCAATTTTTAAAATTTTTGTCTGTCTGTCTGTTTGTTCCAGCTAATCTCCGAAACTGCTGGACCGATTTTGACGGGACTTTCACTGGCAGATAGCTGATGTTACGATGAGTAACTTAGGCTACTTTTGTTTTAGAAAAATTATTAGGGTTCTGCGCAAAAAAATTAAAACACATGAAATTGTAAACAAAAAGTCGGATTAGAAAAAATCTTTTTGCATTTGATAGACTAATTCTCGAGGATGGTTATAGGCTATTTACCATCACGCTATGACCCTTAGGAGACGAGCAAAAAGAAAATATTCAGAAAGAACGCTAAGCCAAAACGAAGCAATAGCGCGGGCGGGCGGTGCAACGCGGCGGGTCGGAGGACGAGGGAGTTTTATTAAAATGTAGCTGTTATTTTAGTATATTGTGTATCTTACGACTTCTACGCGAACAAAGTCGCGGGGCACAGATAGTAGATACTATAAGTAACAAACGCAACCGGCGGCATGCATGTAAACGAAGCAAAAGGAGTAGGTATGTAAGAATCGTAGCAGGTGACGTTCTGTAGTTTCTGCCTACCCCCATGGGAAGAAGGCGCGAGTTTATGTTGTTCAGAGGAATAACTATGCAGACTTGTTATATACACGGCTATATACAGTATAAGCTGACTTCTCATTGTAAAATCGGAAATCCTATAAAATGCGAGATCTGATCAGATCAGCAGTGTACCATAACTTTGTTATGCACATTCACGGTATTTCTATTGTTGAACCTCTTGATTAAATTAATTAGTTCATATAAGTTGTTGGACATCCAGATGGAAGGTTATCTTTTTGGTTATTTATGTTTGTTGTTTGTTTGTGGCCCTTATATGTTTGTGTTCATTCATTAAATAATCGACTAAGGGTCTTCTTGTTCCATAGTGTCGAAGTTATAAGCCCAGTCAGTCTCCACACAGACAGCGATTCTGTTACTGGCATTCGTTTTTACCCTTTTTACAGAGTGTCAAATCGGGGCTAACTCAGATTAAAATGTCAAATGGCCTATTTGTATAGCTTAATTACATTAACAGATAGGGTACTATAAGTTAATTTCAGTGCCCACCTGTGGCAGTGTCTTATTTGACATTCGTTTCTCCAAAGTTGAGGTGAAGCCTGTATTTACCAGTTACCGCATAACCGTTCAGTTAACCACACACTAGTTATAGTATTCTAGGAATTCTAGATCCCCGTATATTGTGTTCATCGGGACCGCTCAGGTCTTACCTCCTTAGGAATTTAGAAAGAAAGAAAAATATTTGTCTAAAATCTTGGACAGACAGGGTAGTAGGCTTATCGGACGGAGATCTTTCACGCTAGAGGGTTTAGGCACTTTAGGGATTGGTCTAACTATTGCCATTTTCCACAGATCGGGGAAAGAAGAGGTGACTATGGATCTGTTGATGATAGCTGTGATAAATGAAAGTGTTCGAGGAAGCGTCATCATCAACATCTCCAGAGATATATGGTCAGAGCCCTGCGCATTGGACTTAAGACCGCGCATGATCCTCAGCACCACATCCCGCTGGACCGGCTCAAGCCGGAAATGACTGTTACCATATCTATGTTGCTCAAAATAAGATAAATCTGCAGCAGTGACCTCACCACTGCCCGGTACATCCAAAAAGTGTTGATTGATAGACTCTGGGTCGTTACAGAAATGTGGCACATTATGCTCTGGTTTTTTTGAGGTGGCTATAGTTGATTTATAAAGGTTGATTGATATAGTTGGTTGAGTTGGTTGATTTACAGATGTAAATTCTTGGTATTTTTAACCCCCGACAGAAACAAGGGTGTTATAAGTTTAACATGTGTATTTATGTATCTGTGTGTTTGCCTGTGCCATCGTAGCTTCCAAACGGTTGAACCGATTTTGATTTTTTTTTAAAGGTGACTTGATCGAGAGTGTTCTTAGTTATGACTCAAGAAAATCGTTTCAGCCGTTTGAAGCTCTTTTCTAGTTGATGAATGGATGTGAACATCTTCCACAGGTCTGATCGATTCGAAATTTGGTATTCTGTTACTTCAATGATATTAGAAGAACCTTGAACTGATGCTGCAGCATCACCTGGAATTTACAGGATACCCAACGCTCTCACCAATTTACAGCTGAGGTATCGTGTTTGGGCTCATTGGAATGGTCTCAATTAATGGGATATAAGCAGATTAGGATAGGTAATTAGGGTCTAATGATGGAGTAGGAAAGAGAAATGAGGATAAATTAGTTACTAGCTTCACTGTGGGAAAAATACCTATAGCTGCGCAGATTTCGGCGAGGCACGTGTCGATCGTAGCGTGTCTACTAATAGTATTTAGTTTAAAAAGCAGGAAATAAAAGTAAAATTTAAATTTAAAAACCTCCGACACAAACAAAAACATCTAAAAAGTAAAAAATAATATGTATTGGCCCTTTAAGTTTAATAACTGTTACTTATTATCCGACGGCGGCGGAGCCAAGAAATGAGAGAGAGAGGAGGGTTATCTGTTTGACCTATATGTACATATCTATGTATGTATGTATGTCCGTCCCTATATTCTCTCGTAACTACTAAACGGCTGAACCGATTTTGATGAATGATATGTCGTTAGTATAAGTTGTAAGTAATATTTTGATCCAAGAGTCGTCGTGTCGGGGGACGGCTAATGAAAACGCCAAACAGACGAGGCTTATACCTAGAAATAAATAATGTTATTGTAGAAAGGTTAGAATCCTATTTTCATTGGCCGTCCCCCGACGCAACGACGCTTGGATCAAATACATATTATTTTTTACTTTTTAGATGTTTTTGTTAGTGTCGGGGTTTTTATAAATTTTTAATTTAACTTTTTTACCATATAGGTTGTATAACATCGACGCGCAAAATGTGCCCATGAATTCAGCATAATAAGTTTAGACCCCCAAGGTAGAAAATTTTCGACGATTATTAAAAATAAAAATCCGCTGTTTCATACACAAATACAAAACATACTCGGTCAAAATGTATGGAATACCCAGTAGATTTTTTTTTTCGCGTCGCTATCCCTTACGCACTGTATACCACAATAATATCGCACAACAATACTATACAAGGTGGAACAGGGCGATTGACATTCCTTTAAACCACGTAAAGAGAATCATGGTCTTTACCCGTATACAAAAAATCGATCAAATCCAATGAATACTTTAGCCACAGGAAATTATTTTTCATTTTCTTATTTTTCAACATGATGTAGATCTGAGTCCGTAATAATAGGTAAACATTGTCGCCGCCGCGCTCCGCACCGCGCACCGCACCGTTGGTCAGTGGCTTTTCGTAAATAAAGTGTGTTTACTTTTTTGCCGTTGATTCTGCTATTTATTTCGTATGAAAACTGCAATTTTTTAATTTTCCATTAACTACTAATCTTCGTGTTTTAAAATGTTTCGATGGACTAGTATTGTGCTCGTTTTAATTTAATGTCGTACGTCCAGATCCACATTGTATAGTGTGAGAAACTCCGCATTAAACTTTAAACTGCACTTATGGACTCGCGCACACAGTCAGCTAAATAAAATAGCAATGGTGGCAATACTGCATCGCACCAGGCAGTTGGCCGGCCACCTAACGAGTACAATTACGCGCTGTACTGATGCCTGGGTTATACGGAGTAGTGAGTAAATGGAATCATCATGTTGTCGACAAAAATAGTGCGCTGATATTTGCAAAACTCTCATTATGTCTCCAGCAGTTGTTAATGCTAGATTAGATATTTGGGAGCAGCAGCTTTTTATAGTGTTTGTTTTTTCACGTTCAGCCTTTCAATGTGATTTTTTAAATTCCAAAGTTCATTTTCCTGCTTACTTTGCTTGCTTTGGTATTTGAAATGGCGAAAATGATCTTGCGCAATCGTTTCATTAGACAGGCCGGATTATTATAATACGTGTACCAAAAATTCTATTTATTCAATACTCTGTGCCAGACTAGTCGACGTGTTAAACGAGGCATACGATGGAACTTGAATGAGAATACACAAACTGACTGACTATTGACTTGACAAATGTAAATATTGCAAGTTTCACGTTAGTTTGGCTTTCCGGTAATTGGGATGTGGGTATTTGCCCTTTGTATTGTTCCAATAGACAGGTAGGTGCTGTGCAAGATGAAAACCCGTTGGCATTAGTTGCTGAAAAAGCGCCGAGAGATCCTACCTGGATTTATGCCCCTACCGTATGCGATCGTAATAAGCTTCTACTTATTCTCACGTTTGTGTACATATTTTTCGGGTCATAGGGCTCGAGTGCGCGTCTCCTTTTTAACCGACTTCAAAAAAAGGAGGAGGTTATCAATTCGGTTGTACCTATGCTTTTTTTAAGTGTATTAGATACCTCAGTACCTACTCCGTCATTTATAAGGCGTTTAGGAAAATTCTTTTTTTATATGAAAGGACATACTTTCCGATTGGTCCCATTTTTATCAAAATCCAGTTCTGATGATGGAATCCATTATGATTGAGGTAACTCCACAAATATTATAGGCAAATACATAGCGATTTTGGTATTTTCATCAACAAGTTAAGCATTTGCATTCAGAAAGTATCATTTGGTGAAGTGGAACTGACGAAGAAGACCACAGATGGCCACGGGAACTCCTCAATGATAAGTATTTCACGGATGGCCATATGATATCTCGATTAAGATTTTTAAGCGATTATGACGAAGCAAATTTAAATAAATGGTACTGATGAAAATGGTACCATCGAACTGATCTGATGATGAAGCTGGAAGGTAGGCACTGGAACTCCGTAATAAAACAATGTATCCTAGCCGTGTTTGGGCTTATTGGAATTGTCATGAGATGCACTCTGGCTATAAATGTTTTTAATGGTAATATGCTTCAATTTGCGCTATTTGAGTCGTATGTTATGTGTGACCTTGATTGTCAGAAGACAGATTTCGTCAACGATCTATGGTCGTGTGGTTGATTTAATAATTTGTTGGCGACGGCGTCCAAACCTGATAAATCTACGCCTTCCAAACTTCTGACACGACTTAGCGCGACATTTATTTGACTTTTTGCAAGGTTTTTATTTGAAAGAATAAACTTCCAGATTGGTCCCATATAAATTTGGTCAAGTTTTGATGAGTGGTTTTTGAGTTAGCTTCAATAATACGTATTTTTTCCATTTTGTGTATGTTGATGATGTTATAATAACTTCCTATCACTGTTATTTACTTAGCAAGTAGTGGTAGGTATACGAATTTGGGTTTGGTATAACTAAAAAGTGGAAAATAAAACTTATTTATAGAAACAAAATAATAGACTTCCAAAAAGCACTACAAAGTGAAAAATAACTTTAATTTCGGAAGTCGGTGGCAAAAAACTAAAATACTAAACCAAGGACACTGACTTCCGAAATTAAAGTTATTTTTCACTTTGTAGTGTTTTTTTGGAAGTCCGTTATCTTTTTTTATAAATAAGTTTTTAAGGAAATTTCTCACCGAGACTGGTCAACATTTTACGTGACCAGAGGGCTGGCTACTTCTTTGGCCAAAGAATTAGCATTGCCATTCAACGTGGCAATGCTGCCAGTCTTCTGGGCACATTTCCGGATGACAGCGATGCAGACGAGTACTTCAACGCCGAAGTGCCCTTTTGTTTTTGTATATTTATTTATACAGTTAGTTAGTGACTGTATATTGTATTTAAGGTTTGAGAAAATATGTTAAAATTTTACTCAAAAAATCAACGATGTGAATTCATAAATATCGGCTATATTTTTTTTTCATCGATATTATCTCTTTTCCAAAGAAATTATTTCATGTTTTCAAGCAGCTGTTTTCCCTATCCACTTTAACATTGGCGACCTTTTCGTGGAAATGAAAACAAGTTGGTAAAGTGGATAATCAGCACCGGCGGGCAAACTCTTGGGCAGTCGCCTTTGTCTGCAAATAATATAAAGTAGAAGCGATCATCTTTCCTACATACAGGTTGGTCCAATTAGTGACATCCAAAAGAAAAGTCTGAATTCCTCTTACCCAGGGCTATTCAAAATATTGAAAATAATCCATGTATGTTACGCGATTTTTTGTAGTTTTCGAGTCTATCCCACTAAAAACTTAAATCTCTTTTTTTGAGTAACTTGCAGGAATGTAAGGATGTGTCTTATTTTACGTATGAAAGTAACATTAAAGAAGATTGTCACGAAAAAAAAATACCCGCTACAAAAAAGATATGAAGTTTGGAAGCTCCACCGACAGAAAGAAAACTAAAAATTACAAAAAAAGATTACTCGCTTAGATCACCCAGTATTGAGGGATGGCCTTTACTACATTTTGTTACTATGTAGCTTACAATATGCTGCGATCTTTAATAACCATGGAAAGTTTGATGATTATTAGCAACTGGTTTTTGTACCTCTTAATAATTAGCCAACATTAGCTAGGATCCTATAGGTACCTACGGTACTATGCTGCTATCTGAAGTAGCCCAGAAAATGGTTAAGCCCGGTCGCAGCTACTGGAAGTACCCATTAAGCCAAGGACCTTAGCAAAAACAGAACCACTATTTATGAGAAGGAAAGAGTCACGATCCACATCAGTGAACGATCGACTGAAGAGGAGGATGCTGCTTTTAGTGGATACCTGGTGCTGCCGACCAGCATAATCAGTCTATGATATAATGTTCCCACTGCTGGGACACAGGCCTCCTCTGTGAGAGGGAGCGGGTCGTAATCCACCACGCGGGCCCAGTGCGGGTTCGTAGATGTCATTTATTTGTCTTAGAATTTTTGGTTCTACATCTTTCCTTTACCGTTTTAAGAGCAGTAAAGTAGGTACCATCGCGGTCATTTGCGGTGAACCACTTTTCGATCTTATTACTAAGGTAAGGTTCCATGATGGTAGCTGTCTGGGTTCGAAGATGCGACCTAGAACTCGTAAGTAGAAACGTTCGTGACGTTTCTATTGGGCCACCACTGCTCCAGCCGCTGTCCGTCTACTGTAAAATAATAATCCCTACTCACATTATTCCAGCTTGCCCCATTGTCGGATAGCAGTTAACTGAAAGATCGTATATAGGTTACTGGGAAGCGAGGTGCTGCCGAGTGACATGTCATTATTTATACGCAATAATTGTGATCGCTCATCCAGCATTTGCTGCCGTATACGAAGCATTGAAAGACGAAGATTGACGAGGAAATCCGTTCAAAGCAAGGTTTCGTGTATCGTGACGAATGACAAGAAAATCTGCGGAAGCTTTGACAGCTGCTAAAACGTTTTTGTTTTTATGTCATTAATATCCCCTCGTCCGGCATGCAAGCTGATTCAGTTGGGTAACAATAGAAATGTAATTGTGTCTCATAACATGGCAGTACATCAGAAATATTTAATTTAAGTCATGATTTATGCTAAATCTTCACGAACATTTCATATTACACCGTGTAGCGTCCGTGTCCCGTCCTAGTCTTGGTCGCTACCAACTGAGTAGGGACGGACGCGGCTCGCGCCCGTGATGGTCTAGCATAAATCATCCTTTATATTATAGTCTAGAACTTTATATAAAGCTTAGACATTATTATTATTGTAATGACCTGAAGAAGCACTACAGGAAGTATTAATTTGGATATTTTCTTTGTTTTCGGAACAGTATTTGAACGAGACCGACTTGTTTCACACCACCAATATTGTTTTTAACAAAAACAGTCATCTAACTGCATTGAACATTTACAATCAGAATGATTCAATGTTTAATTATTGACATGTTTGCAATAAAGGTTATACAAAAGTCATGGGCAAAAAGTTATTAAAAACCTCGCATTTTTCACAACACATCGTGTTACCCATTTAAATATTTACGAATTGTTAAAATAATATTTTGTCAAAACACAAAACCGTGCAGTAAAGCTAGTGTTTGCACAGACAGGAACAAACAGAATTGTAAATGTAGGTATTGATTTTAGCGGTAATCATAGCAGGTAAAGTCAGGGAAATTAATCGTTAAGCAAATGGGCTACCAACTTATATTGTACGTATATTAAAATCCCAACTGCCATTCTTTGACAGTTGTGTGAAATGGCTATAACACGGCTAATTGACGCAGAGTGTCAATTTGCTTAGCAATTAAGTTCACTGGCTGTACATAATATGTTGAATGTTTTGCTAATATAGGTATACTATTCCAGAAATGGCTGGGGACACTATAATAGAGATCTATTTAAAAATAGGATAGAAAAGAAAATAATACGCCAACCGGTTGGTAAGTAGTGCTTTTTAACCGACAAAAAAAAAGGACGAGGTTCTCAAGTCGACGCGTATTTTTTTTTATGTATGACCGTACTGGACGCATAATTTTTTACAGAATAGTTTAATTTGAATGATTCTTGTTTTATGCGGGAGAGTATACCTCAAAGTTGATCGCATATAAATTAACTTTGCTTGCGTGGTTTTTGAGTTAGCTCCAATAATACGTATTTTTCCCACTTGGTCTACGTGGATGATGTTCTAATAACTTCCTGTCAATATAATTTACATAGCAGGTATTAGTAGGTCTGTAGGTAGGAATGTATTTATTCGAATTTGTGTGGGGTAGGTGCTGTAGAGGCTTTAATCGGGCCTGCCTTTAGCATGAAACCTTCGTGAGTTGTTTGATAGATTTAAAAGACAAGCATTGATTTTAATCAATAGATTAGGTTCGAATTTGACGGGGTTTTAATTTGTTTTATATTGAGTCAGTGGTAAAATACCTTTTGTCATGTAATGTGCTTTCTATACATTATTAAATAATAATATGGTGCTCCCATGTGTCTAATTTGGTAATTTAGACGCCCCCGCACACAAATACACGTAGTGATCTGCCTGGCCCCCATATTATTCCCCGGCAGATCATTACAGTACCATAACTAAAAAGTGAGAAATAAAAACTTTTTTTACAAAAAATTAAAACCGACTTCCAAAAAAAAAACACTACAAAGTGAAAAATAACTTTGATTTCGGAAGTCGGTGGAAAAACGAAACGGAAAAGAGAAACGAAAATACAAAACAGAAGACACCGACTTCAAAATCAAAGTTATTTTTCACTTTGTTGTGTATTTTTTGAAAGTGGGTGTGGTTTTTTGTAAAAATGTTTTTGAAGTCCTTAAATCCTAGAAAAAAATTCAGCAATTATTGGTTTTTGTGTTAAGTTCTAAAACTAAGTTACTATTGGCCAAACTTCCTCATACTCACCTCTAAAGCGATAATCGCATAGCACGGCTCACGACTCGATCGCCCGATGCATGCATTTTGAACAATAGGATGCCCGTTTGTTTTTGATTTGATTTCTTATTATTTTTGTTTACACGCCTTGTGCTCACACACATATATATTGTTTCTAATTAGGCAAAACCAGGAAGGGGTGGGGTCTGTCACTAGCTGCGCTTCCGCAGAAATATTTTCTAAACTGAGCATGCTTAAGTTTTGCCGATAGTACGTAAGAGGAAGGCGTTGAATCTAAAAACTTCTGTAATAAGTAGTAATATTTACTTCGTCCATAATCTTTCAAGCTTCCTTGCACTTTCCCGGTTATTTTTATGCATCTTCTTTGTTCAACAATGCTCTTCTACAGAGAGCACTAATCTTACACACAGTCTCGGTCATTCTTTGCGATCGTAAAACACCAACATTACCTATAAAAGGTAGGTAGGTAAATTGCCTATACCAAAGTACTTATAAACAGGATCAAATTAAATTAGCTTGCGAAACTCCGCAAGAAACTTCGTATCGATATCCAAACATGATAAAACAAAAAGAAATTAATTTGATGATGTTTTTTTTTTGTGGATGTACTATAGGTACCTCTGCCCAACCTTTCGGATAAACAAGGCGTGATGTTATGTTTTGTTATGTAACCGCTGGTAGTGTAGTCACTTAAAATACCAATTTTTTTTTTTTTTGTAAATTTCACAGACGTGATGAGTATCGATATTTCAATACGGTAAAACAGATTTTATCAACCACACTTCACTACTACATCATTCACTACTACGTCATTGAAAAATATAAAAAATCATCGAATCTATTTTTGTCGTGTTTAGATATCGATACCCATCACGTCTGCGGAGTTTCGCTAGCTAATTTAATTTGACTCTGTATATAGGTACTTTGATAATGTATATAGGCAATTTACCTTTTATATCAAAAACTTCCTCAACAGAGACATTCTAATTGCAATATTTTCATCAGCCTCTTCTCTTCATTTAGTCAGAACCAAGATAACATACAGTATTTGAGAAGGTGATCCCTTTAAGTTTTGTTTCTTTCGTAGAATTTTTAGTATAAAGTGGTAAAGCGACAAAATGTTTGATGGCTCTGCAATATGGCAAGTATTTTAGATTATTTTTGTGTTGTAATCATCAATAGCCAGGTTCCCCCTAATATTAATCATTTAAGTTTATCAAATTAGACAACATTCCTTCAAGTTACAACCAAGAGTTAACTTTGCCTACGCATTTTGTCAGAGATGATTTAAAAAAATTACTCGTTTGTTTTAGTCAGGCGCTTATACATGTTCAACTGAATATCTCTTTAATAGTCGGTTGATAATCATGGGTAATAGTGTACATTATTACTACCTAGTGTTAACCTAGCATAATCAGCCCAAAATGTTCCCACTGCTGGGACACAGGCCTCTCCTCTTCGAGAGGTAGTGGGCTGTAATCTACCAAGCGGGCCCAGTGCGGGTTCGGTGTTAACGTAAACCTATGCAAATTATGCTAGCAGAAATATGCCAAGATGCCCATTGCTGGATAAAACATAGTTCTCCTCCTGCATGCGTATTATGGCCACCATAGAAAAATAGTCTGTTCATACAAAAACAATCCCCCCCCCCCTAGCCCCCTAGGCTCTCCCCCTATTACATGGGACTTAAACATAACTGGCGAAATGTGGGTGTACTATAATAGGTACACCTCTGCTAACCCTTCGGGGAAACAAGGCGTGATGTTCATACAAAAACAATCATGAAAATATCAAGTAATATCGTTTTTGTTTTGGGTAGACATTACTTCCTGAATTTATTTCATAAAGTATGTTACTACAATAGGAGCTAGTGGCTAAGTAATAACAGCCGCAAGGGTCGATCGATCAGGTAAAGCTACGCTTGCCAGGGTTGGTCTGTGGATGGGTGACCATCTTTATATATCAAGACCCCTCCATGCCTCGGAAAGCACGTTAAGCCGGTGGTCCCGGCTGTCATTCGTGTATCTTAGACAGTCGTTACGGGTCGTCAGAAGCCCGAAAGCCTGACAGCCAGTCTTACCAAGGGGTATCGTATTACCCAGTAGCTGGGTTGTGGAGGTCAGATAGGCAGTCGCTGCATGTAAAATACTGGTATTCAGCTGTGTCCGGTTTGACTGGAAGCCGACCCCAATATAGTAGAAAAGAAGGCTAGGCAGATGACGACTTAAATATTCATATATAGAATTGATCTCTACGCGTTCTAGTTTAATATACATTAAATTTTTTGCATAACTTGTTTGCACTATTGGAAGGCGTAATCTGATTTAAAAGTTCCTTAAATCATATAGCTGCGTCTTAAAACAAAAGATGCACTATGACAACACGTAAGTTGAGCGCTATAGCTTCTAAAGTTTCCACTTACATGGTTCAGTGACCAGCTAAGGGGCATTAAGTGAAATAAGTAAGAAGCCTCGTTGAGTAAACTTATCCTGCAGGATTACCGTAACGGTTCGTTTACACTTGCCTATAAGAATTGTCTGGGGTAGGTTCTGAGGAACTGTTGGATGTAATTGGTTAAAATTTTTAGAAGATTGTAAGTAATTTATTCTTAAAAGTTCTAGATTTTTTCAAAATTTTTCTTTTGCTGATAAAGGTTGGGGTGGATTTTTATAGCCTTATACACAAAAATATCCAAGAAAATAATAAAGAAGATTCTTATACTTTAACCAGATACTTACATATCTTGTAATTGATTGATTGAAATAGATAATAATTTATATACTCTACGTTTATAATTGATTGGGTTAACAAAATAAATAATTTTTCTCCATTCTAAAGGAGGATGGGCAAAAATATATAGGGGACCCATTCCCAACCACAATACCTAGACCAGAGGGGCAATTGCGTAACATACAGTAGGAATCGGAATTTTGACAGTTCAACAACATTCAATGCGTTATTTACGTTGTTGAGTGGACAAATTTTTTGAACATATGAAGCAATGGATTAGCAATTTGCTTCAATATTAATCCGATTGTGATTGATAGTGTGTTACGCAATTAGAGCGCAAGGGCCTATTTAATACAACCGACAGTCGACAACTTTACAAGATTCCGTCTTAGTTTACTGCTTTATCTATTATAGCAACTGTCGTGAAAATGAGTTAATTTTTTAATTTCTTGACTAATATTTCACATTGTCAGGTAAAACAAACAGGGCCCTGGCATATCATTGGACACCTATTTTAATAGCAAAACATAGAATTTAAATAAAAGAGCTTTGTAAAAGATATTTGTTCTTTATTGGGCAGTGAGGACTATGGTGGGAGGACATTTTGTGTGTCAAGGAAACTCGCATGAAAATAAACTATTAGGCTTAAAAAAGTTTATTTTTTATATTACAATCCAATCTTAGAACGGGAAGCTCCTAGTGTTGATCCTGTAAATATTGCTGGAACTGAAAACAAATTTTTCAAATCAGATTATAAATCTCTACCCATGCATACAAGGTCAAAGATGAAAAAGAAAAACTAGAGATATTTCATTTCTTTTCTTGGGTTGCAGAAACTGCTGATTATTATTATTATAATTATATTATAATAAACACATTTTGATTAGGTGTGTAAAATGCTAATGTAAAAAAAAAATGGTCCTAGTAAAAATTGTACTTACACTCTTTTAAATAATTCTGTGCCACCTATATTCAATGCAGTTCCTCTACACCTGTTCAGGTTCAGCTGCGTATTTGAGCTGCATGGGAATCCCACTAGGTTTTGGTTGTACATTGAAGCTGCAAACAGCTCGTAGGCCCGGTTATGGCTACAAGAGTGGGTCAAGCAGCCTGGTTGATTACTTCCACCGTTGACATAGAAGTTTACACTACCAATTGCAGTTCCAATACCATAGTTTAGTAGACCTGAACCATCCGTGTGGATAACTTCGACGTAGTGAGCGTCGGTATTTCTCAAGCGTGCGGAATTGCTGCCCCATCCTCTTCCAGATGGGTCAAGTCCTAAAAAAGCAGCATGAAAGAAAGGGTTTCAGGAAAGTGATTATAAACAGCAACACAAAATTACAAAAATGGATGCCATGGATGCCATACAATGGAATAGATTTTTAGTGTGGATACTTCAATGAAGTAAAGTTATCGATCGAATAAGAAATGTTATTAACAGGAACCTAACCAACCTGAATCTTTAATAAAACAACCATTACTTACCAGTGATTCTACCAACTACTCCAGGGTATCCATCTATGTCACCCAACCATCTACTAGCAATGCCAGCAACATGAGCTCCAAGGCCAAACCCAACCAAGTGGACACTAGTTGCTCTTATTGAACTTGAATAATAAGTTAACCATCTCAATAAATTTTCCAAATCACGAGCCACAAATGGTACTCTTGCCGATGTGACCGAGTAACTGTGGCTAGCTTCTTTCTCCCAGTCTACCACTATGATGTTATGTGGTTCTTGAAACCTCAATATATCTAAAAGAAATAAATATATTTATAAGAAGTGTTAGTTTGTAGAATATGGCCCCAAGGCTGATCCACTTAAATATTCGAACTCACCGCGGGCATTCGTTTCACGAATTTGTTTTGCAAACATTCATGGCGCGACCTTCTGTTACATACGTGCATTCATTCGCAAACGCTTTGGTTATTACGTGAATCCAAACATAATAAACAAATTTTAATAGCTGTGCTCGCGAATGATTGCTCGTTTCCCGAATGAATGCTCGTTGCGTAATAAACGCTCGCGCAACGAATGCTCGCGGGGCACATCGTCCATAATAAATATATTAAAAAGAAGTAGATAAAGAGCCGACGGATAAAATGTTTGCGCCAAAACTTTTGAGTTCTAAAGAATGTAATGCTTAAGTACCTACTGTTAAAAACTCTTTAAAAAACCGTTATGACTGAAAATTAAAAATAAGCGATAAAAAAGCACATTCTGTCACCCGATGTGTATATCCTAAATGTATACAGGGTTAGTTTTCAATAACCGGCCAAATTTTCACAGGGTGCTCTACCCAGGAATATGAACAACTTAGACTATGGGACCAACTCTGAAATCACGAAAAAAAATCAGCTGTTTCATACAAAAAATCAATACCTACTCGACCAAAATGTATGAAATAGCAGATTTTTTTCGTGATTTCAGAGTTGATCTCATAGTGAAAGTTGTTTACATTCATGGGTAGAATACCCTGTAAAAATTTGGCTAGTGATAAAAAAATTGCCCTGTATATTTTAGTATCTGTAATTTATCGGGTGTACATTATTATGAGTTTTATATTTATCTGTCCAATCTAAATCTTAGTAGATATGCTGGTGATTTATGTACTGGTACGAATGCGCTTATCATCATGTCATGTAGATTTTGCGTTAGTCGAGTCCAAAATTAAATATAGCATACTTCACTATATTATTTTTTGTTTTTATTGTCAATTAACTAAATCTAAATGAACTAAACTAACTTATTACCTAATAAGCACTTTTCTGCATGGAACATCATTCCATTCTGTATCTGGAGAAGGGCTTTGTTAGCTGCGCTGCAGTTTTATACTTTTGCAGCTATCATCGTTTTACTTGTTGTTATTTATTTATTTATATTTTCACGGGCGAAACAGTTATAATTAAAATATTAAATTAAAAGTCTTTGTGCCTACTGCAGAAATACGCAAAACCGCAATAGACCGTATCTCTCAAACAGAAAGTTGCCGTCAACATTTATGTCATTTATGTCCTTGTACTGTTGATTAATATGGCTAAACACCTTCATGAAATTGAGACAATAGAAGAGCTAGAGATAAGGGAAGGCTCCCGTAGAAAAGAACTTAAAGGTATAATCAACCCGAATGTCAATGTTGTGAAACACAGTCCACGACACCAATCAGTAAAATTATTTAAAAGGTTGCCTTTAGATCTGAAAAGCACGATACACACAAAACTAAAAAAAAATCCTATTGAATAAATTGCCATTGCACGCCATTGAAGATTTGTAGTTCCCATCTGATTATAGTATTATTTAGAATTATTATATGATTTATAAAATAGAATTAATTTTGTAAAATCAGTGTTGTTTGCTTTTGTTTTGTGTGTCTAAGGTAATTTAATTTTTAATTTTATTTATTTTGTGTAAATCCAGAGAAATTATTTTTAATGATTATATGACTATGACTATGATCATCTTTATCCGTCTGCCCTTATACCAAGTTATGTCGGCTCGGTGCAGTATGTATTTTTCTGCCATATATCCATATTTAGCTGTCATCTCAGTGGTCACCTTCATTCTAGCCATTAGTATCATTATCGTATATCATAAAATCCATACCTCGTTTTATTTTGGTATTGAACTGAGGGCAATTCCCGTATTTTTAAGAACGGTCGCATTCTAATCTCAGTCTCAATCTGTCAAACATTGTATGAGATTTTTAACATTAATCGTTGCTGCGATGAGATTGCGACTAGATTTTGAACGTTTTTAATTACGGGTATTGGCCTGCTGATTTAGGTACTTACTATCTGTGATTAATGTATTGAATAACGTTCTAGCGCTTCCACCGTGCCCATGGATCAATATAATTGTATTGTGCAAATGATTGAAATTAGAACCCCAAAAGCCGGCCCCTGCTGTTATTTCTTCTGGTACAGATGGGTTATTCCTATAAAAATAAATATACGGTGTAGCTTATCTCTCACTGACAATCAACTGTTTTTTTAAAACGACAGTGTCATGATTTGAAAAAGGAAGCAATTTTTTTATTCGGGTAATGCTCCGAAAAGTTAAAGCTGCAAAATCACGAGCGAGGTTGTGAGTCTAAACAAACCATAGCCTATTCATTATCGTCAGCCTATAATCAGTTCACTGCTGGACAAAGGCCTCTCCAATCGCACGTCATTTAACTCTAACCTCGGCTTCTCATAGATTCCTCGCGCACTACGCAGCAACGACCACGAGTATTCGCAATCTTGGCCGCAGAAGATCCGACCAAGAATAAAGTTTGGCCGTAGGACCGTTCGTCCGACCAGTTCTCTTCAATATTGCCACCAGTCGTGCGACAAGTCGTGGCCATGGCTGCGTAGTGCGTGACGTGCCATATCTAGCAGCTACCAGCCAGCCTGCTAAGTTCGTCGCTCCACTTAGCCTGCAAGCTTACTATACCGATGTAGGTGTGCGCATTCGTGGACTGCACTCAAGAACACGTGTAGCTGAATAGTTATTGGTTCTACGGCTAATATGGCCGGCCCATTCCCACTTCTGCTGACTTATTCTGAGGGATACCTACTTTAGTTCTGAGCCGAATCATCCCCTATATTACCAATTCAAAACACATAATATGTAGCGTAGATTTTTTTGACGGAATACTTACCTTGTGTATAAGAAATATCTATTCTCTGCATGTACACAGCACACTAGAAAATAATAAAAAAATATTATTACTTACTACTTATTACAAATATCACATATTTAGAATGCTTCATACCGGATGTATGTATGTATAAGTTCTATCTATTTATATACGAAATCTCTTACGGGGTCATTGTACTCATCATTATGAACAATCCTGTAGTAAAAGTTGTTCGTAATGATGAGTACAGTGACCCCTTAAGAGATTTCGTGTATATTCATACACAAATTCCATCTTAACTTTAACTGCCCTCGTCAGCGTGCTCTTGTACTCTGTTTTCTACCTGTATATAAATATGCTTGATCATAATAGTGATTTTATTGCTAGTGTTAGGAAATAAGATTCGTTAGGTTTAAGAGAAGAGTTTGTGCTCACGACTCGTGCCGGCAACTATACGAACAAAAAATAAGTACCAAACTTTTAATAAAATTATAATATAGATACTTCAAAACGGATTTCGTTAAGAAACAATAAATATATCGGTCGCACTACCTCTGCGAACGCCAGTTTATTTGCATCTTGTAGTGACTACTGCACAATACCCTTGTGGCGTTCATTATACAACTTGTGATGTAAAGACTTTTAAAGCTCTACGAATGACAGCCGGGACCAAATATTTATGTCGTGGCCAGATCTTACTATTGATTATTTCATTAAGTGTTCAGTCATTTCATGAAATAGTTGTATTTCATGAACGGCCAGCTAAAACTGACCATATCGTTTAAACGTCAACATTTAATAATGTTCGATGTTTGGCCATATCATTAATGTAGTCCATGGTCTGGGTCCGATTATAGAAATGGCTATATCGTAACGAAAGCAACCTATTTATCGACATTCCTAGCTGACCACTGGGCATATTGCAAAGTAAGGTTGCATTTCACGCTGCTGGTGGCACCCCGACCAAATGGGTTATGTTAGGTTTGAACTGAGACCAACCATGCGAGAGCGAAGCGAGCGGTGCCGCGGGAGCGACCGGCGAGCGCTACCTCCAAGTTGGTCGCAGTTACTTGGCTATTTAGTATTTTTAGAACCCTAAAAAAGAGATGCACAACAAAAAGAAAGCGACATCAACGCCTCTACCGGTAGATAATCTGATTATTTTACGATATGATCACTAATGTTTGGCCACATCATGAAGTAGTCGTGCGTTAAACTGTTCATATCGTCAAACATTGAGTATTCAAGGATCTGGCCAGACCACATCATGATGTGACCAGCGGTCGATGTTCTATTTTATGAAATACAAGCATTACATGAAATGGTCGAACACTTCTTGAAATGATCAATTCTAAGATCCGGCCACGACATTTACATGTTTTCCGAGGCACGGTGTCTCCGTATGTAATGGATGGTCACCTATCCACGTACCGACTTCGGCAAGCATAGCTTCACTTAGATCGACAGACCCATGGCTCTGTTATTACTTAGCTGAGCCATTACGGTATAGTTTGTTAGAATAAAAGAAATATTGGTACTTACCTGCCGCAACAGCCAAAATAATGGCCAACTTCAACATATTGCTTGATCGATCGATTCTTTACTGTTCAGATTTCTAAATTCGTTTTATTTATATACAGCTGATTATTATTGTTTATAAATCTGATAAACAGATAACACATGATAATTTCAAAATCCATCAGACTTTAATTAATTATAATTAGGAATGATGCAATCTATATTTTTACCCAACGGCAGACAAGAAAGGTTATTATGAGTCTATGTCCTTAGGTGGGATGTACAGCTATAACAATACAGGGTGGCGATTAGGTTATCACATTAATTGAAACCACGCATTCAGTACATGATTCTGGACTCCGCTGCGTTGACATTTTTCGTCGGTTATTAAAAAAAATATTTGCTGCTCCATACATTTTGACCTCGTAGGTAGGCAAAAATGTGTGGAGCAGCAAATTTTGTTTTTTTAATAACAGACGAAAAATTTTAACGTAGCGGGGTTCAGAATCATGTACTGAATACGTGGTTTCAATTAATGTGATAACCTAATCGCCACCCTGTATAATCTGTGTTATGGCAGCCGCCTGCATGGATCTAGGGGATATTTATTTATGTTTTTTGGACTCCGACATCATCCTATAGTCTGTTCTAAATGTATCTAATGGAAGCGTAAGCCAACCTTATTCAGGTTTAATTATTGCGCAAAACTTGTAACTCACTAAAGACAATTAGAGAATTACACATTTGCCTGTATTTAGAAGGTTTAAACTTTATATCTCACTATTCCTTCCAACAATATTTGTTTGACAAACATTATTAAACTGTAATGGGAAAATCGTCGACGAAAATTGAGGTTATAAATTAACCTCATAGTCTCGACTTTATAGTATGTGGCCTCACATGATGTGGAAGAATTAAGTAGAAGCAGAAAACACATCCATAAGCGGGTGTGTGCTGCCATCTGTAATAATCTTCATTAAGTTCATAGTGATTTATTGGTTTTACAAGATAGAGTCCATGCTCATTTAGCCTGGAACGTTTGGGTCGGGTGGGACTCATCATTATCAAATGAAAAACAAAGTAATTTAAAATTCGAATTCCGGGTTTAGGTATTCAAATAAATAATCAAATCAAAGCACTCGTTAGTGGCATTTCAAACTGATCCATTCGTTTACATTTTTATTGTCACAAAACTACAAAAATGACGATTTTCCATACAAACTTTCATCCCCTATTTTACTCCCTTAGGGGTTGAATTTCAAAAAATCCTTCCTTATTCCTTGTCTACATTATAAAGAGAACCTCTTTGCAAAATTTCAGCTTTCTAGGTTTTGGTTGCGCGTTGATGAGTCAGTCAGTCAGTTAGGACTTTTCTTTTTATTTATATACTCTGTCATCTCTGACCTAGACTAGAGTCAAGAGCAAACCTATCTCAAATAAATAAAAAATATATTATGTGAGACCTAATACTAGATACGAGTATATGCATCTGTAAGTAAGACTATGCGAGGTACTAAAGAAGCCACGATGTAAGTTCTATTATTGTCGTCTCCTTACCAACTTTTTTTTTGTGGATGGGAAATCATCAAATGACTTCTCCCGCCCTGGGCGGAGCGGGAGACTTTTACTGACTAAAACCCACCCGTGTTCCTTCTGTTGCCTGTGCCAGGGCCACGGTAACTCTTTCGAACACCCCGCAACCCCGGTCTCCTTACCAACTAACATCGGCTATATAAACTTCAACAAATGAAGTGTCTTTGAATTCGGTACCACCGAATCGTTACACCCTCCGCTGACCGTTAACACCGTATCGTTTTTCTTAATCAAATGACACAAAACACAGACAAAATCAATCTGCCTAGCCTTTTCCCAACTATGTTGGGGTCGGCTTCCAGTCTAACCGGATGCAGCTGAATACCAGTATTTTACATGGAGCGACTGCCTATCTGACCTCTACAAGCCAGTAACACACAAAACACAGACATCAATAGATATTCATTATTGGACGACTTTCTCACTAGGTACTCAAACCATCTCTTTATTTATGCTAAATGTAAACCTTGTTGTTTAAGCCTTGTCCTTTTGTTTGATTTTTTAAAATTGTATGTACCTCCCACTTTATAGATACAATTAAATAATTATTTAGTTGAACACAGCAAAGCAGTAATTCTAAAAACATAGGCGAAACAATTTAAACTTCATATTAAGAAAACATAAAAAACTGAAAACATTGAAACAGGAAAATTATCCATATTTTCCTTTCTGACGTCCGATTGTTATATATTTATCAGCAGTGAGCGGAATAGATAAAGCGATTTCGGGACAATGACTTCAAAGCAATCATTTTGTTAATATGGACATGCCCACGGGATCCCGCGATTTTTAATGTATCGAAAACTTTTATGAAGAAAATCAAATTAGTGAAAGCTCGTCAGATATTTAAACAAAAATATTACTGTGTCGTGTAACTTTAGGAATAATCTAAATAAATGCGGGCGAACATTGTTTTCTACAAGTTCAATTCCCAAAAGTTCAAAATTCCCAGGGAGGGGCAATTCCCGTAATTTTAAGAAAGTTCACAGTCTGATCTCAGTCTCAATATGTCAAAAATACATTAAAAAAAAAAAATATTTCAGACCACAGAAGGATCCATAGTTTTGTTAGTATTACCCACGACTTAAGAAACTATGTTAGTAACAAACGCAAAACATTTACATTAAAATTATATTGTTAGTGCACTATAGGTACTCACCTACTAACATAGGTTAGTAACAACAATGCACACACAATCAGTTCATGAACCGTCCGCGCTCACCTGACACTCCGGGCACATGCACATGAACATGTACCCAGTGAGCCATGATGTCGGAACACGGCTTACCACTGATGACCTTCAGAATGCTGTTGGCACTCCCACGCACCCTGCGCATCATGGACGCCATCCGTTTTCGTAGGATGGTGCTGAAACCATCCACACGTGTTTCAGCAAACATCCCTGAGGCGCTGCAGTATCGTGGAAGCCCCATCAACATCCTGAAGGTGTTATTGTACTGAACTCTGAGGGCGTTGTATGCCCTTTGCGTATACCGAACCCACAGAGTGCACGTGTACACCGATTGGCAAAAAGCTTTAAAAAGAGTTGTTTTCACCTCTGGAGCACAACGCGCAAACCTACGAGCCAGCATATTGCATCGGACAGCCAACGCCCTCCGTTCTCTTTCCATGTCAGCATCGTCTTTTAAATCCTCCGTTACTATATGCCCAAGATATTTGAAATCTGTTACTCGTTCAAGAGCCACACCACTCAATATAACAGGGGGTACATGTGCTGGTTTTTTTTTTGGTTTACCCTAAAAACAAGTAGTTTGCTTTTTAGAACATTATACCTAAGACCATGCACCTCAGAATACGCCTCGTAGACAGCCAACAACTTCATGAGTGCACTAACTGACGGACCCAGCAGCACCATGTCGTCCGCATAGCTAATGCTATTGACAAAGAGACCGTCAATAGAACAGCCAACCTGTGTGCTACTAAGCCCGACAATCAGCTGGTTTATGTACAAGTTGAAAAGCGCTGGCGAGGTCAATCCACCCTGTCTCACACCGCATTCCAACCTGTACTCATCAGACACATCATTGGCCCATCTAACTTGGTTGTTTTAGTGGCCATACCAATACCGAAACATATTTGTGATGGCGTCAGGCAATCCCTCCTCGCGCAACTTACTCCACAATATGTCGTACCTAACTAGGTCGAAAGCCCTGCTGAGATCAAGAAACGCTGCGTTCATTCCTCTCTTTGTGTAGTACCTGACAGTATGCTTGAGGGCAAAGATAGCACTCTCAGTCGATAGCTGAGGCCTAAAACCGAACTGCGCATCGTGTATTCGAAGGTGTTTACTAAGTTGTCCCTCCAACACACTGTCAAGTACCTTAGCTGTTATAGTCGCCAGCGAGATCGGTCGGTAATTACCCACGTCACTAACGTCACCTGTTTTATTTTTCAGTATTGGTACAACCACCGTTCTCATCAAGTTCGCGGGTAGGTAGGAGTGTCGGATACAGAAAGTGAACAGTAATGCTAACAGCCGAGGGAGATATTCCAAATGTTCTATGCTGAGGCTGTCGTGTCCCGGCGACTTGCCACGTCTCATACTTTTAATAATCAAACTAATCTGCTTAGCCGTAATGCGGGCAGGCACCTCAGACACAACAGCCCCAGCAACGCCAACCTCAACGTCCTGTTTCGCCGGGAGATGTAATTTAGTTTAGTTTAGTGATTCATGAACACGTTCGCGATCTTCCTGGGCGTGCTAGCACCGGCGACGCTCACCGGAATGGGCTTAGGGTTTAATTTTTTGGTGTGTTTCCAAAACCCACGAAAGTCCTTCTTTTCATGCTTTGATGCCAACATATCCATTTTAACAACTTCCCTGTCCCATACAACGCATTTTTCACAGTTTTTTCTTCTGATGAGTTATATATAACATTCTTATATACCATAAAATATAATTTTCATAATTACATCTAGATTTATCCTATTTTGGTTATTTTATGACTCATTGTGACTCATGGACGTAGGGCGAAAACTTCTCTCGTGAGTCATATATGACTCATTGGACAGGGAAGTTGTTAATTTGGTCTTGCTTGTTTTGACAATACAATAATACATACAATTTCCCTACATTTTTGACAAGTTTTTGACATTTGATTGTCGCTCAGATGAGATTGCGACTAGATTTTGAACATTTTTAGTTACGGGAATTGGGCTTCAGATTTTATCTTTAGATAATACACGTGAAATAAACATACACAAATACCTTTAATAATCACTGCCAACTACTATCTGCATGTAATTAAATTATTCCTAAACCTACGCGACACAGGGTGGGGTGAAAATAAATTTTGTTTGAATATCTAACAAGCTGTATCTAATCCGATTTTCTTAACTAAAGTTTTCGAAAAAAAAAATTGTAAATCCCGGGATTCCGCGCATCCATAGATAGATCCATAGGCTGTATTAACATAATAATTATTATCCGTTTGAAGTCATTGTCCTGAAATACTCGTAGCTTTATCTATTCCGATTACTGCTGATAAACAAATTACAATCGAATTTTTTCGACAAAACAATAAATGACTTAAGTTTTTTGTATTATCGGAATCATCGATACGACGAAGAAGTTACTTTTGTAAATGTGATCATGACTATGACGTCAGATTGGAATATACATATTTTACCTGTATCAATATTTCCAGTTTTTTTTTTCAGTAGCTACCTAGGATTTAAATTTTTCCTATTTTCCTTACTTACCGATTTCCTGTATTTAATAACCTATTAATTTTCTATAAATAGTGGTGCTAGCTACATACGATTCAAAAACGGGTATGTGTGTGTGAAATGCCTGAGCAGAAGAAGGTCTCAAGTGCGATGGGTAACGATGCGTTAATTTTGTAATACTGGCGTTGGAGTTCTGGCCGCTACTGTACTTCTATTTTTTTTTTCGTAATTTCACTACACCATTGCTTAGCGGTGCATCGAATACAGTTTGTTCCAATGTTAAAATTTTATTTTATTATGCCAATAGTCTTCGAGTAAAACGGCTCTTATCCAGACGGACGGGTTGCGTTTTTGCCAGTTGGCTATGGAATCCTAATAAAAGGGGTAAATAAAAAAAAAGTGATGAGATTTCGATTGTTTATTGTTATAAGATATATTACAAGATTATGATTGGATAGTGTTTCAAGAACGGTTCCGATATTATCTTATTATTGTAGGAACGCGTTGTACCAACTTCAAACGGTTATTGCACACTAATTAATGACGTAATAGCTGTTGCATTTCCAATCAAGATGTATGTATTAGCGAACGGGCCTAGAAATGGAAGTAGGTATTGTAGAGATCGTAACCTGTTTTCGAGCAAATATAAGATAATGGCATAAGAATTTGAGATAAACGCTATTACGAATTTAAAAGGCAGAAAAAACAATTCATGTCATAACGATGATGATGTAAAAAAATTTAAAAGGGAAAACGATATTTCCATGTATAATTATTACTTTAATTATTTCAAAAATATCTTTCATTGGAATATCTTTCCCACAGTACCTACCCAATATTGAAGTTAACAGGAACCATTCCTTTATTTTTCAAATATAGCAAAATTACATATGTCATGTAAAATCGTACATTATGATACAAGTGTGCAATCAATGCACACGCGTTTCATACGACGTTTTTCAACACACTTGCGAGGCAAAAAATAAATAAAGTTTCATAAACTAATTACATAAGTAAAAAATATATTTAATATGGCCCGCGGATTCCTTTTATCGGTGTCTTCGCAGGTTGAAGGAGAAGCAAAGGCACGAAGCCGTCGAACAGTCTAATAGGTATTAACACGAAATAATGTTATTATTTTGACAAAACGCACATCTCCAACTAGTAAATAGTTATCTGTGGCGCACATTGCCGCACTAGTGCTGTAATATAAAGTAAAAAGCGCGCGTGTTTAATACACGGCATTATGAAGAGCCATTTGACGAGCAAGTGTGTTGAAAAATATTAGTAGGTATTGGTCATCTGGATCACCTCGAAAAATGGTAATTTATAAAACAGAGTAGTGATTGTGAACCAAACGTTCTGTTGAGGCTTAGAAGCATATTAAAATAGTGGAAGTAAGGCTCACGTCCACAGTTCCGTATTGTACGCATCGGACGGATCTTAGCAAACGGTGTTTAGTCATACAGTGCATCCACTGTTCCGCATCGTATTGACCGCACGCATCGACCTAGGCACTCGTAGGTACTCTTTCCATAGTTTAGAAATTTATTCCTTTTTTCACCCAGAAATCCTTATACGTTTTGGGAAAACGGGGGGCTATGTTTCAACCCCCGTTGAAAGGAACGTCGGGGATTTTAATCGGGAGTAGTCAGCGACTACCGATTGAACACCCTCGGTGTTCCTTTGAGACCTTGCGTCGAGAGCGGAATGAAATGAAATTGTTTACTGTAAATAAGATATCGGAATCACTTTAATACGTAAAAAATAAGCTAGATGGAGTCGAAATTTACTATCTGACTACCCGTGAGAAGAAATGGCGAAACAAACTCAGAGGTCAAAGTTTAATTTAAAGTCCAGACATAATCTTGGTCAAATCATGTGAGGACCACGTAGATCCGTGTCTGAAATGATCTTTTGAGGAAAGCACCACACAGAGTGGACTTGTCCAGGATTCAACGACTCGACGTAAAATATCAAAGAAAGGAAAAAAAAATAAAGAAAAATGACCCACATAGTGCTCACATTCACAATAATTAAAGTAATATAATATCATACTTTTCAAAGTAAATATTCATGTCATTATAATATTCAACAATATCAATATGTATATAAAATGGTATTTAATGATGATTTTACATAATCATTAAAATGTAAGCTTTTACGGATTTATCACAAGGATTAGCAGAGTGAGCAGCTCAATTCCAAGCTTTTTTGTTTTCTAAATAATCAGATGAGAAGTTTTTTGTAAAAGCGTATACTTTGACCCATGAACGAGTTGCATGGGTACTCTGTGAAGGCGACTGCGATGTACAGCAAGATTGTATTTATTCCTGATATTTAAACTATGAATATCGGACATTTTCTTAAAATTTTATATATTTTTGTGTACATACAATATATTGTATATTGAGAGGCTATAGTCAGAATATCTATTTCTTGGACCTAGATTGTAAATGGCTCGAACAGCCCTTTTCTGTTAAACAAAAATAGTATTTATGTCCGCGCAGGTTCCCCAGAGAAGAATTCTATATGACATAAGACTATGAAAATAACTAAAATAAATAATTCTGGCTGTATCTACATCAGTTATCTGTCGAATTTTTTTAACTGCATAGGCGGCCGTATTAAGCCTTTCTGACAATTTTTCTATGTGTGGGCCCCATCTTTATTTACCGTCATTATTATTTTGTCAAGTGACAGAGGAGAAAATATGGGATGTGCAGGCAGGATTTAGAGAGGGAATGGACTGTACGGATCAGATCTTCTCCCTAAGGTGCATAGCCGAAAACATCTGGCAAAGCACAAGAAAGTCTACTGTGCTTTCGTTGACTTGGAGAAGGCCTATGACAGTGTGTGGAGGGAGGAACTGTGGTCGACACTGTCAACGTACGGTGTGGACTGGCGCTTGGTACGGGCACTGAAATCTTTATACAAGGATTCCAGTGCTTCTGTTAGGATAAATGGGGCATACACGGACTGGTTTTGCATCTCGAGGGGTGTTAGACATGGTTGTGTAGCGTCACCATGGCTGTTCAACTTGTACATGGATAGTTGTGTGACAAATTTGAAAGAGGGTGAGTGCGGATTGAGGATGAATGATTTGCTTGTCAAATGCCTTCTCTACGCAGATGATCAAGTTCTATTTGCATCGTCAGCAGAACTGTTGCAAGACATGATGACTGTCATGGATGAAGCATATAAGATGAAAGGGATGAATATAAATGCGAATAAGACGAAGGTCATGGTGTTTGAAAGAGACGTATCGATGTGTGATGTGAAAATAAATGATAAAAGTGTGGAGCAAGTGAGTGAGTTTGTATATTTGGGGAGTCTGTTTACAAGGGATGGAAAGATTGATGAAGATGTGGAAAGGAGAGTTAATGCGGGAAATAAAGTGAATGGTGCTATACATGCGGTTGTGACCAACCAGTTAATGTCCAAAAAGGCCCGACTGGCTGTTCACAATGGTGTGCTGGTGCCTATGCTTATGTATGGAAGTGAATGTTGGGTGTGGCAAAAGAAGCATGAAAGTAGAATAAATGCTGTGGAAATGCGTTTCTTGCGAAGCATGTGTGGTGTGACTATAAATGATAGACTGAGGAATGATGTGATAAGGCAACGGTGAGGTTTAAAAGAAGATGTAGTGACAAAAATTGAAAAGTGTATGCTTAGATGGTTTGGTCATGTTGAGAGGATGAATGAAAGTCGACTAACAAAAGATATTTACACGGCAGATGTGAGTGGAAACGCCGGAAAGGGACGCCCTAGGAAGACATATAGTGACCTTATTGGTGATGTTCTTCAGAAAGGTCAGGTGCGTAGTACTCGCAACCAGCGTGCGTGTATGACCAGATGTATGAATGTAAACGAGGCAAAAGGAGTATGTAAGGATCGTAGCAGGTGGCATTCTGTAGTTTCTGCCTACCCCCATTGGAGGAAGGCGTGAGTTTATGTATGTATTATTTTGTCAATGTTATTCCAAGAAAAACTGTCGACTCAACAGGGTCCAACTTTATTACATTAAGTTGAACATTGGTAGTTAACTGCCGAACATTTAGCGTTGAGAAAATTAAATGAGTTTAGTCTTTTTTTCGGCCAGGAAAAGATTATTAACATTAAACGAATAGACCACTGTGCATCGTTTTCTTGTTCAAAGTTGACTAACTGACGTTTGATGTTTAAAAAGAGGGAAGTTTCATCTGCAATCATATTATCCTATATGTAAATAGTCTAAGCGTCTTCTACTATCTATGGTTAAGGTTTATTTATTTTGCGTAAATTCAGATACAAATGACTGTTAATGAATAAATTACTACTTTAACTACTACTACAAAAAAATATATATGTATGGTTAGGTGACTGTATGTAAATGAGGAATCCCGTGTGTTTACAATCTACGGGTATATAAGTATTATTTTATGTAGTGATAGCTGTTCGTCAGGAATAATCTGTAAGAATGCAACAGTCAGTTTATCAGTGTTGTGCCATTAAGTAGTATATGCAGAAACGCAGGCGTTAATTCATTCACAAAAAACGAAAAACTTCGCAAGCAATGGAAAATTGCTAATGACCAATTTCGACACCAAAAAGGATGTAAGTCGAATCGTCGAACGTAATTCCACATAGTAATATTAAGAGTAACATTCTTGGTTCATTAATGTTTCAGTTTTATTGTTTGTTGTTTTGGGTGTTACTATAGGTACACCTCCTCTGCCTAACCCTTCGGGGAAACAAGGCGTGATGTTATGTTATGTTTATTGTTTCAGAATGACTGTGTTCAGCCATTTTCGAGACAAAATTGACGGCACAATTTTTGGTTATGTCGTGGGATATGGCATAGGTTCACTAATTTATCTACAAAAATATTGTAGCGGTTTTCCCTTTGGCTATTACTTATTTTGACTTTGACGCCGATGACGCTGAAAAAAAACTGGTAGTGACGGCGAGCTACCGATTGCTCGCCGTCCGCAAGCCCCATTGGCGCCTACGGTGGCCGGGAATCGGCTGCCAATTCCCGACGCCCAGGACGTCTCCTGCGGCGACTAGGGGCGTGTGGGCGCTACGATTGCCTCTCCCTCACGAGTTCCGCCCCCCTAAAGCCGCTTGAAGCCATTATATTCTAAGTAGTTTTTATTTAATTTATTTTGCTTGTTATAGGGGCTCGTGGCTAAATGATAACACCCGCCCGGGTCGATCGCTGGTTAAGCTCGTCACCCATCCATTTCATATCGAGACGCCTCAGTGCCACGGAAAGCACGCTAAGCCGTTGGTCTCGGCTGTCATTCATAGATCTTTATCAGTCGTTACGGGTAGCCAGAAGCCGAAAAGTCTGACAACCAGTCTTACCAAAGGCTATCGTGTTACCAAGTAACTGGGTTATAGAGGTCAGATAGGCAGTCGCTCCATGTAAAATACTGGTATTCAGCTGTGTCCGGTTTGACTGGAAGCCGACCCTAACATATTTAGGGAAAGACTAGGCAAATTTTTGTTTATTTTATTTTACTTTATAACCTGTTTGTTTAATCTTTAAGCCCAACTTGGTTTCCGTACGTCATTTTCGGGTGACCGCAGAAAATCAGAGATGTGCTGTGGGACCACATAGGTCCCACACACCACATACCACAACATCATGCTGAATGGAAGCCTTCTTGTCACAGTCTCGATGTGCAGCTGCTGACTGTTTCTGTTCTGTGCTCGTAATTATAGATCGATTTTTTTTTCTTTCTTAATTTCTCGAGATAACTTATCTTTTTGTATGCACGTGGTTTTGTAACAAATAAACCTATTTTTCTTTCCATCTTTCTTTCTAAAGGCTCAACTTGTGTACCTAATACTGAATGTAAGAAAAATAAAATTATTACTTACATACTTAAACTCGCTGCTTTTTCCTACGAGAGTAAGAAAATGATTAGGAAGTGCAATATTTTGTAACCTACCTAGTGTTCTGAATTAGGAAAAAACCTCCATTCATGATAAATGGATTTTCAGAATAACGTCACTTCCGGAAGCATTGGGCAGAGGTGTATGGTACACCCACATTCCGCCAGTTACGTTTTAAGTCCCATGTCATGGGGGCGCGTCTATTGCCATCATACGAGCACAAATCCAGGCTCCTCGGCTGCTACTGAGTAATTCCTAATAGAAAGATCCGCTGACACCAACGAGGCAGTCCAATCTAAATTGATTTCAAATAGTTACGTAGGTGTAGTATAAGTTAAAGCATTATACATTAAAAATAAATAAGTATACAATATAGGTATTTACAGTGCTATTTCTTTTTCTCCTGACTGTATGCGTACTTACCGAATAGAAAGTTGTCCAAACGGGAATTTGCGAAACACGCACTTTCTAAAGTTGGCGAAACGAGATTGAATGTATGAAGATCAAAAAAGTTACGTAACGCCACTTTTGTTTAGGTACTTTGCTTGGGTGGTGATCGGGAAAGTTACGAGGCAGGAAGTAGCATAGGCCTTCCGTTCATGAAAATAAAAGTTACACAGAGGCGATCGACTAAAAATACGATATCATCGTCTGTTCCATCATTTACTCATTAGTCTACAAGTCAGGACCTAGGCAAGACGTCCAGAACTATCGACCAATATCCATATTGTCAACTTTGTCAAAGGTTTTCGAGAGATTAGTACACGATAAATTGTACCCTCTACTTCACAATGTTTTATTACCACAGCAACATGGTTTTGTCAAAAGGAGATCAACCGCGACGAACCTGGTGACTTTTGCAGATTATTTGTTTAACAACTTGGATGCCCGTGTTCAAATTGATACCATATATACTGATTTCAAGAAAGCCTTTGACAAGGTTGACCATGAACTGCTTTTGCAGAAAATTGCGTTCAATGGGATACGTGGGGACCTTTTGATGATGGTTCTATTCATGTGTTTGCAATAGAACATACAGAGTTGTAATAAATGGTTTTTGCTCTGCCACTGTAGATGTTACTTCCGGAGTACTGCAGGGTTCTATTCTGGGACATCTCTTATTCATTTTATTTATCAATGACGTCGATGCATGTTTTAAAAATTCAAAATTACTGTTGTACGCTGACGACATTGAAATATTTAGGTCTATTAAAAGTCACCGTGATTGCTCTCTCTTACATGGAGATTTAGATGCGTTCTCGGCATACTGTACACGTAATAAACTTCAACTTAATGTATCCAAGTGTCACGTCATTAGTTTTACCAAAAATAAAAATATTATCCTATATCCCTACACCTTAAAAAATGAAAACCACAAAAGAGCAACCCTGGTGATCTTGGAAATCTGTTGGACGACAAACTCCATTTAGATTCCCATATTAACAAAATTGTTAATAATGCCTCCTGTATGTTCGGTTTTATTATGAGAGTGGCTACAGTATTTACCAGATCTTCTACCTATTTGTATCTTTATAAATATTTGGTTTGCTCTCAGCTAGAATATGCGGTTTCGGTATGGAATCCCCACTATAGTAAATATTCTGATATGATCGAAAAAGTGCAAAGAAAATTTTTGAAGGCCATGCATTTTCGTTGCTATCGTACTTATGCATCCTACAATGACCTATTGAAGAAATATAACCTGCAAAGTTTAAAGTCTAGACGAATTATGTTAGAAACGATGTTCTTGTTTGATCTGTGCCATACCTATGATTGTATCGATATTCGCAACAAAATTGGCTATGTAGTACCCAGAACAACGATATGCAGTGGGGTGCGCGCAAAACCTTTATTTGCAGTTAGTTCTTGTCGCACAAATGCCGGCTTGCGAGCGCCCCTACGCCGCCTTACCAATCAATACAACAAGATCTTTGAAGACATCGACTTCTTTTCTGTCTCTGCTCAAAAATTTAGAAGTCTTGTCCACAAAATGATTTAGATTGGTAAAATTAAAAAATACTCTCTCCTTCTCTCTTTATCTGTTGTTTGCATGCCTGTCGATGTTTAAGTTCACTACTAACTACTTTTCTGTTTGCTTAGAACAGCGCACTGTTAGATATAACTTTTAATATGTTGTGGAAAATGTCGTAGGTTATACATTTATAATTCTTGTGTATTTATAACTTAGTATAAGATTTTAATGTCTGTGTGTTTAATGTCTATTTATTTTCCCGAATAAATAAAATGAAATAAAATACTCCATTTTGTTTGATCACAGGTGTCGATCATCAAAAATCGAGCAAATCTGTCGGCACCATGGGTATTCCAACTCAGATGTTATAAAATTGTATTTTATACATCTTGAACAAATAAACTACTCCAAAATGTACTACTTCTTTAAAAAAATAATTCTTATCTGTTAACTGAGTTTGTCATGATTAGCCTCGCCTGTACATTGGTACTTACTAGGGTACTTGGCCTCCCGGAAATTTTCCTTACCCATAACTACAGTTACATAGTGTACCTAAACTATTACTATGATCGAAAACATCTATAGGAATCAGTTTCTTTTTAAATAGCTTCAGCAATACTTTGAATTGGTTTTAACCTCTTGCACTCATCCTTGAGTAACACCATCGAAACACTTAGCTAGGTTCTTTAGGTAGGCTAAGTCAAATTAAGTGAGGCTGATATTTCTACTTACTTCAATAACTAAATTTTTAATGCAGAAAGTCAAGGAAAGTGGCAAAAAATCAATTATTATGTAGGTAAGAATAAGCAAAGAGTTTATTTTTCACAAAACAATCCATTATTAGTACGGCCAGCTTCGTCTGGTGTTGATTCTGTAGAGAAGAACACTGCAAAAAAAAAATAGTAATCAGATTCTACTAATATAAACCTGGAACTCCGTAAATTTGGATGTTTGTCAATCATTTACACCTAAATGTTTTTTGATCACTGTTAAGGTGTTAAGTACGTTCCCATGGGATTAGTTTTCGAAATGATGCCGTTTTCAGACCTCCTAGCGGGTGAAGCCGCGGGCAAAAGCTAGGTAAGTATAAATCTCTACTGCTGATTACATTTTGTTTTTTATTTTCTGTGATTGTTTAACTAACCAACTAGGATCAGGTAACAAAAGTATTAGGTACGTACCCTCCTTTAAGTAAATCTGTGCCACCTATGTTCAATGAATCTCCTCTACACAAGTTAAGTTTCAACTGCGTAGTTGAGCTGCATGGGTATCCCACTAGGTTAGGATTGAACATAGACGCTGCAAACAGCTCGTAGGCTCGGTTATGGCTACAGGAGTGGGTCAAGCAGCCTGGTTGGTTGCTTCCGCCGTTAGCATAGAAGTTTGTCTGGCCGATTGCAGTTCCAATACCGTTGGCAAGCAGACCTGAACCATCTGTGTGGATAACTTCGACGTAATGAGCGTCAGTATTCCTCAAGCGTGCGGAATTGGTGCCCCATCCACTTCCAGATGGATCCAATCCTAGAAATTACAGTACACGTGAGTAAGAAAATAAATGTCTTAACCCATTGTATAACGTGGTATCTACGCGAGACACAATGAAATGTATGTAAATAGTGTCTATGACTAAGCCATGGAAAGTGAACCACGGCGTTCTTATTAGTGCTAAGAAGAAACTCATAGTATTGGTATTATGAACCAAATGCCAAATCGAGCGAATACAGTTTTTAAAAGAAACCTATAATAGATTACCAAAATATAAAAGTTTCCATTGCACTTACCAGTGATTCTAGCAACTTTATTTTCGCCCAGACCTCTGCTAGCATTACCGGCAACATGTGCTCCAAGGCCAAACCCAACCAAGTGCACGTTCCTAGTCGGAGCAAGGCCTACTAACCATGTTATAAAAGCAGCCAACTCTCTAGCTATTAATGGTACTCTTGATGATGCAGTCGAGTAAGTTAGTCTAGCGTCTGCGTTCCAATCAACCTCTATGATATTATGTCCAGGAACTTGTCGATGAAGTAATAGTTCTGAAAGAAGTAATTAAATTGTAGAATCCTTTTACGATGCTGAACATTTCAACTGACTAGTTCTAACTGAGACGTGGATTAAATCAGAAGAAGAGAAGGAGGCTATACAATATTAAATAGGATTGAAGAAAAATATTTGCACACGACAAACTCCAAACTCCTCCAATTACTATTTTTTTGGTTACGTTAGTACTGACTTACCAATAAACTAACTAGAATGTTTTTATTGGTAGTTATTGAATCGTCACTTACCGGCCACAAGCATTTTTTTAACACGCTTTTATTAGCTTCACTTGTAACTAACTGACAATGTAAAGAATCTTGGAAGTCAATTTCAACATACTTATAATTTGTCATATCGCAATGAAACTTTGTATGTTTATGTAGTTCCGAAGACAATACTATAATTTGGTATCTTGGAGCTGATCTGATGATGGAGCCAGGGGGTGGATAGTGGAACTCTTCAGTGGCTACTAGTAAACCCCTCGAGTTTGAGCTCTATGATTCGGTTTGAGGTGACCAATAAATTGGGCTTGGTAACGAGGGTCTGACGATGGAGCCAGGTGGTGGATTATGCAATTCCTCAGTGGCTACTAGTAAACCCTGCGAGTTTGGGCTCATATGATTCGTTTTGATGAGTCCAATAGATTGGGCTTGGTAACGAGGGTCTGACGGTGGAGCCAGGTGGTGGATAATGGAATTCTTCAGTGGCTACTAGTAAACCCTGCGAGTTTGGGCTCATATGATTCGTTTTGATGAGTCCGATAGATTGGGCTTGGTAACGCAGGTGTAATGATGGAGCCAGAAGGAGGTGGAAGTGGAACTCTTCAGTGGCTACTAGTAAACCCCTCAAGTTTGGGCTCATATGATTCGTAATAAAACAATGTATCCTAGCCGTATTTGGGCTTATTGGAATTGTCATGAGATGCACTCTGGCTATAAATTATTTTTAACTGACTTCGAAAAAGGAGGAGGTTCTCACTCAGTTCGTCGGAATGTTTTTTTTTTTAAGTGTGTTCCCCGATTACTAGAAGACAGCTGGACCGATTTGAAAAATTCTTTTTATTTGAAAGGGAACAACTCAATAATAAGTATGTCACAGATTGCGATTCGATTACTTTAAAATTATTGCTAAGCAATATAAGCTCGTCACAATTTATATGGTGAAGTGAAGCTGATGGTGAACTACCAGGAGAACTCCTTAACAATTAACGTCCCTACATCGGGAAAAGCAATGTTTGATAAAAGGTGATGAGCAGTTATCATTAGGCTGTTGTAACTTAGATGAATTAAAAACCGACCCAATAAAAAGTGAAAAATAAAAAAGTTTTTACAAAAAAAAAAAAAAGAAACAACCGACCTTCAAACAAAACACTACAAAGTGAAAAATAACTTTAATTTCGGAAGTCGGTGGCAAAAACCTAAAATCCAGATCCAAAGATACCGACTTCCGAAATTAAAGTAATTTTTCTCTTTGTAGTGTTTTGTTTGGAGGTCGGCTGGTTTTTTTTTTTTTTTTTTTTGTAAAAAGTTTTTGAATATGTATTTATTCAAAAAGCGTAGAGCGGAGCTCTTTCGCACCCAACAACATTTCGAGTTATGATTGTGTGCTTACTTTATGGCAATAAAGAATTATTTTACAAAATCTGTTCGCCGTATAATTAGCTCAACATTCTCTACTTCAAAATGCGCTGATTAGTTTTTTCTAATTATCTTTAATTTTCTTAATTCGCAGATCACAATGTCATCAAAATTTACGATGCATCAAAGTTATGTAATAATTCGATTAGTTTAAAGATAAGAGTTCAATAAAGCAAAAAAAAATGCACCTAAATCATCTTACTCTAACAATAATAATAATCTCGAAAGACCTACAAAACACTCCGACCCACTAAGGAATTTCTCTCGCAACTCTTGTTTATAAACTCTTTTTGTAGGTATTTTTCCGGTTGAAATAATATGGAATTATATCTTAAACTCCCATTTATACAGTGATCAGGGTTAGTTGGTGTATCAATATAAACACAGATGAGTGTAAAATCTATGCGAGCTGTTTAGGTGCTGAACTGGTACTTACCTAGTCTGATTCGTCTATTGAAAGGGTCCCCTGCGCTTCCTTCATGCCCATGGATCAATATGACTGTATCATGAGTATCATCGAAATTAGTAGTCGCTGGCAAGGTGCCGGTGCCAAGCATAATCTCTGGTGATCCCTCGTTCTTCCTTTACAGACATGAATTTAATTTGTAGGTAATCTCTTACTGACTTCACACTTAGTCATAAATAATATCTAGTAATAAGTTACAGCAGTGTGGGTGGCGATTTGAAAAATAAACGGTACATTTTGTTATTATAGCCAATGTTTATAAGCCCACAAGGTACAATAAGGCTTCAAAACCATCAGAACCATCGTCTATTCTATTTAATAAAAATCACATATAAATTTTACGCAAGAACTACATTCACTACAAAGGATACTGTAAAAATAAAAAATAAAGTAAAAAAATTATATCTTCTTTAATTATCTATGAACAGGTGCAGCGTATCTTACTTACTTTGTATACAGATGATATGTAGTCCGGGATAGAGCAGTCGTTTGTCCATAACACACTAGAAATTAAAATTAAAATAATTGCATAAAATTTAATGAGATTCACAAAAAAAAAAAAAAATAAGATCTTTTTGCTTGTGTATTGGCAGTTTCTTTTTGACTTCGTTACTAGTGGTTGCAAAGGGAAAACAAACGAAATATTTTGAGCACTACGTAATGGAGGACCTTAAAGATCATGAAGATATCGGACGCGAGCGCAGGGCTCTTGCTATGAGAAGTAATATAGTAGCGAGCACAAGGGGCTTGTGGGCCAGCTACACGGGAAACAATGGACGCCGTGAGGGTCCAATACAATAAAATGCTTCAGAATGCTTTTGGGGCTACTGCCCTTTTGTAGTGCCTCTGGCATTTTCGTTCTGGCACTAGTTCACGACTTCTATGCAACGTTGCGGAGAAAAACGTCGTCGCTGTAGAACGCGGTTAACTCCTAATAGCATTCTAAAGATGTTAATGGACCAATTTAACTCGCCGATAAAATAAATCACATGACATGCAACCATGCCACTATCAGCATGGTGCTGGTGGTGGCATGGTGTTGGTTAGGCAGGAGTGACATACACATACACACACACATACATACACACATCGATTTTTTTAGATATAGATAAAGTAGGATAATCACAATACGTCCACTGCATTTTTACTATTTGTTTATAACATTGTTTATTTATTAAATTAGTTATACTGACTGTGAGAGAAAATCATCGTCACATTACAAATCTACGCACGCGCACAGTCGCAAAAAAAAATCTTATAGCCTTGATTTACGGTACATCGTGATTTGTTTTGAGCGAACAGCGGAAGTGTGACTGTAATTTACGTAGGTACCTAATTTTAATTATTTGCGGGATTAAAAATTACTTAATTACATTAATTTTAATTACATTACATTAGTTAATGTAAAAAATAATTAAAATAAAAATTACATTAAGGGGAAGCGCTAAGGTAGCCGCGAAATTCAAATTTTCTTAAGATTTTTGCAATTTGCAGCTCAGTGTCTGGGCGTACGTTAATGAAAGCATGATTCGCGAGCATAACAAATATGTATTTACAGAATTATAATCATTAGAATCATTAATACAATTCTCTAAGTTGTATAATCCTGAAATGATAATATTTCATGAAATAGTCATTCAATGGAATTACTTGGTCTTAGAGAGTTGTATTGAGGACTTTAATGATTATAATTGTGTAAATACATATTTGTTATGGTCGCGAATAATATTTTAATCAACATACAACCTAATACTGACCTGCAAATTGCAAAAAACGTAAGAAAATTTTAATTTCGCGGGCTACCCTGGCGCTTTCACCTTAAGCATTGACATAAATAGATTCAGTAAACGATTCTGAACAAACTACTTTCATAATGCGTACATACCTAATAGTTGTATACAGGATGTAAAAAGACCATAGAAATATAAAAAAAATATCTATGAAAGGACCCTTCACGAAGCCGTCGTCTACGCATTCTGAACAACAAACTAAGTAGCACTATGCAGAAATAATTGTTTGGAAAGAACTTTTATTTCTGGTGTTTTGTTTTATACAATAGTGCGCTATTATAACGCACACAAAACATTGTCCTTATGGGTGGATGCCACGGTACTGAGATCATGGTATTCTTAAAGTTAATTATAACATTAATTAATACTTGTTTTCGTAAAAAAAAATGCAAATAGTTGGAACTTTGACCTTCAATATTCTAACCTAACCTAACCTAATCCTAAGGTTAAGGTTACCCTAAAAAAGGTTCTCGGGGTTGCGGGATGTTCGAAAGAGTTACCGTGGCCCCGGCACAGGCAACAGAAGGAACACGGGTGGGTTTTAGTCAGTAAAAGCTCCGCCCAGAGCGGGAGAAGTCATTTGATGATTTCCCATCCACAAAAAAAAAGGTATGGTCCAGTACAATTATTTTTATCATAACGGGAAGAACAAGTGACTCTCGGCTTCGTTTTAAGAGTATTTTTACACCCGTTATGTTCGGTACTATAACGCCATTATATAATATTATTGTTATTGCATTTCTCCGCCAAGTGCAACAATATAGGTAGTTACTTAGCTCTACCTACAGTGGCCAACCTCTTAAACTTGGGTTATACACTTCTGCCCACCCCGTTCATTCTCCATACAGCCGTAATTTACAAGACGAATAAAATAAATTAAATAGACAAGCTTACCTGCCACAACAGCCAAAAGAATGGCCAACTTCAACATATTGCTTGATCAACCGTTTCCTTACTTTACTGTACATAATTTGCAAATCCGTTTGTTTTTATACTTAGCTAACTATAATTATCAAATCAGATTACCGATAAACATTTTCTTTTGAATGAAAATTGTGTGACCAAATCTTTATTTTATCATCAAAGGTCATTTAATTTTTCCCGAATGATTTCGATAGCTGATTGTTATAAAATGGGTGATAGATAAGATTTGTATCGTTATGTGATTGAATATTATTGTAATTTGTCAAGGATGGTAGCGATATTATCTTGATTGGCTATGCAGACCTATATTATAATGCGTTACGCCTCAGAAGGTGGTATTGCAGACAAATTAATAACGTAGATTATAAAACTTTACTGCATTGCTAAGCAAGTTGTACCCATTGGTAAGTTGTACCATATTTCGTATGGTCGCATAGATTATTTTCCAAATCCGTTCAGTAGTTTTTGCGTGAAAGAGTAACAAACATCCACCCAACCTCACAAACTTTGGAGTAGAAGTAGATAGATTGGAATAAAATATGTTCGCGATCCTTAATTTATTCAAATCAGCTGTAATAGAAAGAGATCTTGACTTCCTTCTGTGTGGTTTTCGTTTTTGAATCAAACATCAATTACCTACATTAGGTAGGTATTACGATAAAAGCGTACAAAATATCAACTCAAAAAAGTACCGATCCCTTGTTCACTTTTCGTATTATAACCATCAAAGCCATTACTTATGCCAGCATGGGCCATCTAATGAGTTACCTGTAGCAACAGGCTGTGGTTGAAGCTCTGTGAAAGGGTCGCGACCCCGAGCAATTTAGCCTCATGACACCAGAAAGGGTGGAAGTCGACCCAACGGTAATTGCACATCAATATTAACAGTAACATTCTTGGTTCCGTATTGTTTCAGAACGTGTTTAGCGATTCGTGAGAGGAAAATGACGGAAACATTTTTGGTTATGTCATGGCGTAGGTCCACTAATTTACCTTCAAAAATATTGTAGAGTTTATCCCTATGGCAGAGGTTTAGGGTGCAAAATTCAGGTGCAGTAACTACAAAACAGATTGTCAATTATCCATTGCTGGAGCTAGTCTTTTTCTCTTCTTCTTCTTTTTCTCTTAAATTGCTATCCATTTATGGTAACACTACTGTTGGAACACAAATCTATCCTAATGACAGGTTTCGTGGTAATATAAAAAAATTGTACTGTCTTGTTTAACCTGTTGACCAGTCGGATTAATACAAAAATTTAATAAAATTAATACAATAAATATTTTCGTGCCCGTGCCGCCTCAGGGCTGATTTCACCAATGAAACTGAACGCGATCAGCACATAAACCACGTATAAGGGCTGTAAGTGTCATTATTTTCTTTAGAATAATGACACTGACAACTCTTGAACGTAGTTTAGATGCGCTGATCGCGTTCAGTTTTATTGGTGAAATCCGCCCTCAGTCGTATTTATACGACTGAGAATCTATGTTCGTTTTTTTGTTTTTTATTACCTACTTTGCATTCGTAGTAGATATTTATTTTTCGATTTATGAGCTGGGCGCTGCGGGCACGACAAATGATATAAAACCAAGCGGTCAATAGTTTAATTATGTTTATATCTGACATCCGCGGAGCACAGGAGCTTGTTACTGACTTTGCATTATTACTTCCTACCTATAACCAAGACTAAAAAATAATCAACTTGGACTTCTTCAAAGTATCGCGACAACGCTCGGTCCTTCTAATCAAGACATGTTTGTGACTTAGGGTGAAAATACACATGCCTGTAGCTGGTACAAGTAACTGGCATGCCGTGTGCCATAACAACTTCTGATTGGTCGATGTCTTAATGGCATGCCAGCTACTTGCACAGTGTTTTACCAGCTACAGGCATGTATATTTTCGCCCTTAAGTTATAACAAACTATCGACTTGCCCCTGCTTCACACGGCTTTTACGGCTTGACAAAACATCGGGAATTCTGTATTATCTTTATACAATTTGGATCTGGACGTACGGCATTAAATTAAAACGAGCACAGTACTAGTCCATCGAAACATTTTAAAACACGAAGATTAGTAGTTGATGGAAAATTAAAAAATTGCAGTTTTCAAACAGCAGAATCGACTGCATAAAAATAAACACGCTTTATCTACGAAAAGTCACTGACCAACGGTGCAGTGCGGGGTGCGGGGCGCGGCGGCGGCAATGTTTACCTATTATTACGGACTCAGATCTACATCATGTTGAAAAATGAGAAAATGAAAAATAATTTCCTGTGGCTAAAGTGTTCATTGGATTTGATTGATTTTTGTACACGGGTAAATAACACGATTCTGTTTACGTGGTTAAAAGGAATGTCAATCGTCCACCTTGTATAAGTTTAATAAGTCACCCGGTATTAATATAATATATAAACCTTGCGGAATAAATATTAAAAACGTAGTGAAAATCGCATAGAAATCCGTTGCGTAATTTAGAAGAACAACGCGGTCTCACAGACACACGAAAAGCGACTTTATAATATTTATAGAGATCAGGGGCGTAGCCTTCATACAACCCGATTCCTATCGGCTTCCCTTCGGAACTCTTCTTAATATCTACTATTGCCAAATAACATGGTACACCTGTGTGTATAACTGTGTATCACATCACGTTACATAATTATATTTAATACTAGTTATATACATCATAAGATTAAAAACCTACAGTTTTGTGTCTGAATTTATGGGAACTGAACAATTTTTTCTTCGGCTTCCCTCTAATGATAATTGTAGCTGCGCCACTTATAGAGATAGATGTACATCTATCTCTATTTCATGTACACTATTCACTATTCGTATTTATTTGTGTACACTATTTAATGTAGACACTATGCCGTTACAATGAGGAATTATTTTGGATATCCTCCCGTTGTAGGTCAGTTTGGTCGGGATTGACGCATACGGCAAGAAACTTGGCAGTCTCTTCGTGTAGCTCTTCCAAGTGCTATAAGTTATGAGGGCCACTCACTTGCTGACCCAAAATTACTTGGCAGACTATAGAACTGCTTGGAGACGGCTCAGTTTGGCCGCTTAGCGAATAGGGATAAATTTCTGGAACGTTCGTTATTCAATTAATTTCATAGTTATTCGATATTCGAAAAGATTTAAATAATTTCAATAGGTTCGAATGGCCTTGACACCTTTGTCATGTTTAGCTCCTCGGAGAATCCAGGCGTAATGTTATCTAATCCAAACTAATATTGGTTTAAGTATATGCGAAAGTAATTCTGCATTTTTGTCTCTTGCTATTTCATGTTTAAACCACTGAACTGATGATCGTACCGCCCATAAGGCGACAAGACCGCCCGTTGTGTCTCCCCTTGTAAAATTTCTACTTTTATATCTGTAATATTTATGGTGTACATATTATAGAGTATTTGATCTATCTATCTGATCGTTATGTTGGATATATAGCAGGGGCGTAGCCTTCATACCACCCAATTCCTATTGGCTTCCCTTCGGAACAACCACACTTATTAATGTCTAATATTGCCTAATAATATAGTACACCTGTGTATCACATTACATTACATAATAATTATGTTTAATACCAGTTTAATACATCATAAGATTATATAAACACCTACAGTTCTTTATCTGAGTTTATGAGAACTGAGCAATTTATTTTCGGCCTCCCTCTAATGTACGCCACTGACAGATAGGTACTCGTACCCTGGGGCCTGGAAAAGGACAAAGGTTACTTTTGATCCCGAATATTTGTACCCGTCAAAAATATAACATCTAATCGGCTAAAAATGCAAGTCTCGCAACGCAATTCTTCTACCGCAAAAAGTTGAGTTATTTCATTGGCCATTATATTTTACAAGTAAACTTCGAAGAGACTGAGTGTACCTACCTTTTTATTCCATGTTCCATTAGGTAGGTACACTAGGTACCTAGTCCCTATCTATGTAAAAAATATAGGTACCGCAGGATGGTGATGAATAATTTTACGAACTGGTGTTTATTAGGAAATTCAAATACTTAACTCAATTTAGTCTGCTATAAGATCGCTACAAGTATCAATCAACTCAGACTATCCCAGTCCACTGCTGGACATAGGCCTCTCCCATGCTGCGCCACAACACCCTGTCCTCCGCCTTCCGCATCCAGTCTGTCCCAGCCACCTTCTTAAGGTCGTCGGTCCATCTAGCTGGGGGGTGTCCCACACTACGCTTGCCGATACGTGGTCTCCACTCCAGGACTCGTCTGCTCCACCGGCCATCGGTCCTTCGACAAACGTGGCCAGCACATTGCCACTGCCAGCTACAGGTATAGTATAGGTATATTAAAGGAGAAATCGTCTGTGACTTACTGTACCTACCCATATCCATTATAAACCTACCTATATATCTATTTAGGTAGCGTGACGAACAATTTTATGAACTGCAAAAGTAATTTTGTAACCGTATGTAATTATATAGGATTACAAAGTCACTTATGCTGTTCGTATATCTAGAAAACGGGACTGAAATTGTGGTGTTATGTTTTAGTTTTTCCTTACTTCATAGGCCAAACACTAATTGTGTTCAAAATTTAAAGCTTGTGTGTCTGCTAGAAGTACCTTAGAATTTTGATGATCGGTGAGTGTGTCAGTGGCAGGATTTAAGAACTTTGACTTGCAATAGTTCTTAAACTACAGGTTCTTATTAAATGTAATTTGGGAATATACCTTACCTTATTATGCCCTCTTGGTCACTGAAATTCAGGCTTCTAGCTTTATCCACAACGAAGTCGGGCTGTCGAAAATGTCCTGAATGTTTTTGAGAAAAGGATGTGTGCCTTTGTTTGTTGGTTTTTGCTCGACTTGGGGCACTGCCGTGCCCTCAGATTAAATATAAAATACACCCAGACGAAATTGCGGACGATAGTCAGTACGAGGGGAGCAATTCTCGTAATTTTAAGAACATTCACAGTCTGATCTAGTCTCAATATGTCAAAAATATCTATAATTTCCCTGCATTCGACATTTGATTGTCGCTGAGACGAGATTGCGACTAGATTTTCAACGTTTTTAGTTACGGGAATCGGGCTTCTGATCTATATTTAGTCAAGGAAACTAAAGATAATTCTTACTCACGGTTATTTCCTACTAGTAGGTACTCATTCTTACTCACCACTCTAAAAAAATAACATTATTTTTAAAATAAAACCTTCGATTGAATATGTGTGTTATCTAAGAAATCAATCAATCGATAACCATAGTATCAGAAGATACACGCATACAAAATAACATCATGCCGGTATTCCCCGAAGGTTTAGGCAGAGGGGTACCAAAGTGCACCGAAATTTCGCCAGTTACGTTGAAATCACATGTAATAGAAGGTGAGCTTATTGCCCTCAACCGGGCACAAAGCCAGACTCCGGGCTGCTACTGAGAAATTTCAGATAGAAACATCAATAACGCTGCCAGAACTGGGAATCGGACCCAGGACCTCATGCTCAGCAGTAGCGCTTGCGAGCACTGGACTACAATCCTCGACATAACAATATAATACCTACTAACGGCCCAACCCAATAAGCTATCTATCACCAGTTTTGGCATACTGGAGATAGAAAACCTATCTATCTATGGTTTTAACGTCCCAATAATCTATAAGAGCCTAGCTTTTTCCCGCGAAATCCACGCGTCTTCACCCGCGTGGATGTCGGAAAATATCCCACGGGAACGTACAACCAGGATTAAAAGTACCCTATGTGTTAATCCAGGTAAACAATGTCTTCTCGCTCTGCTTATATAGTATCCGAGGAGAGGCGCGCGGATTGATATATGATTGCTGGACGATAAAAAACGTGTACGGTCGGGGGACGTCAGGAACAAAGTTTCTTCTCACATAAGATTTAAAACAAAAATAAAATTTTTGCTGCCGCCATGTTGGATTTATATTTTGACCTCACTATCGATATTAGCACCCTCGAAAACTTTGAAAACGACACTCACGACGAGAAATGTGAAAGTTTACGCAGTCACTATCTTGGATTTACATTTTGATGTCACTATCGGCTTCAGCACCCTCGAAAACTATGAAAACGACACCCATGACGAATAATTTGAAAATATTTGCAGCCACCATCATCATCATACAAGTATGAACGCTTTTTCGTTTGTGACGATTTCTGCCAGTTTACTCCTACCGCCAGCCGTGTAAAAGAACTTCGTCCAAAAAATCCTAAAACCTACCAATAATAACACAATATATAACAGAACGGAAAATTACCTACTTGCATGCCAAATTTGAAGGCAACTTTAAAGCGAAAATATAAATCCTCTTTAATCCCTATCCCGTTGGAATTTCGAAAAAAATAGTTAGGTACCTTAATAATTACAGGTACGGATTTAGTAAAGTTATTTTTCTCTGAATTACCTACTAAAGTATCTTTGGCGATGGCGAAAGTCGGGCTGACCGATGATGAGTTAGTAAGGATTTTTAACCCCCTAGGGGATGATTTTCCAAAAATGCCAAAACACGTCATTCGTAATTGCTAAACAAAAAGCTTATAACCAATTTTTCCTTACAAACTTTCATCCCCTATTTTCTCTCCTTAGGGGATGATTTTCCAAAAACGCTGAAACACGTGGTTTTTAATTTTTAACCAGAATGCCAATACCAATGTTCATGGTTTAAACTACAAAAATGATGATTTTCCGTAAAAACTTTCATCACCTATTTCACTACCTTGGGGGTAGAATTTCAAAAATCCTTCCCTATTACTTGTCTACATTATAAAGGGAACCTCTGTGCAAAATTTCAGTTTTCTAGGTCTAAGGGTTTGGCCTGGGCGTTGATGAGTCAGTCAGCCACATCTGTTCCTGTGATTGATCTGCTCGAGCTCCTAGGCATGGAGTTGACATCATGTCTCAACTTCGGTGCCACCATCGAGTACAAAGCCCAAATGGGGCCAAGAAACTGGGCATCCTAAATAAGGTGAAGCAATACTCTACGCCTGGACAGCTTTTAAATCTCTACAAAGCGCAAGTCCGATCCTGCATGGAGTATTGCAGCCACCTTTGGGATGGCTCAGCTAAATACCAACTTGCCGCGCTTGACTCGGTGGAACACAGAGCTAAGAGGCTCATTGGCGACGTAAGACTGGTGGATGCCAAGCTCCACAGCTTGACTCGTCGCCGCAAGGTTTTTTTTTTTATTTGAAATAGGTTTGCTCTTGACTCTAGTCTAGGTCAGAGATGACAGAGACAAAGTCGACGATGGAGCGAACTTACCCAGAAGAAGTCTGTTCACTCTCACTTTGAAGAGATCGGGGTTGTATGCGTTCGGAACCACAAACGCAGGCAGAGAGTTCCACTCCTTTGCTGTGCGCATCACAAAAAACATTTGGAAACGCTTAGTACGAATAGTAAGAATTATTAGAGATTCATAAAAAGATGCGCAATCATCATATTAGAGTGTTCAATAATATTTTTAGGAGCGCAAAATGGGAATCATTAGAGGGTCGATTAAATACATGCCTTTTATCATGTTGCACTCAGCCACTGTTTGACGCTTTTTTTTCAATTTTTGTCAATACTAGACGTTGTCCATTTTTATCATCGCTAGATGATATTGTCGCTATCAACATTTCCATTCACCATTTATGAAGTATATTATTTTCTATTACAGATAATTTCATAATGTGTTCTTTAGATAGGCAGTATGTCTGGTTTAATCATACTTGTTTAATAGGTCCAAGATAATTATAATCTAATGCTCTATTTATTTACAAATAAACAAATACATTGTAGGTAATACCCAATTCAATAACTAGATTTTTCGTGAAACTTTTTCTTTTGTTTTGTAATTAGGTATATAGTTTTTATATTTAGAACAGTTAGGCATGAGAGTTGGGCATGAGATGCGCAGGATTGGGGAAATGTCGTGGAGAAAGTTTTGAGTATGAATGAGGATGGCTACAAAAAGTACATTAAAATTATTCACAGAAATAATTTATTATGAGAGATTTTTTTATCTATAAGAGTAGAGGAAGACCAAAGAATCGATGGATGGATTGTTTGGTTGATATGGTTAGAAAGGGGGTGACTACCGAGATGACGAAATAAATTGGGATAGGGGCAGGAGAATGATGTTGATGATGATATTTAGAAGAGCTATCATCTAATGACCCTATTACATGGGACTTAAACATAACTGGCGAAATGTGGGTGTACTATAATAGGTACACCTCTGCCTAACCCTTCGAGGAAACAAGGCGTGATGTTATGTTATGCTATCATCTAATATGTGAGTCAGCAGCGAATAGGTTAGTAAAAAACAAAAGACTAAGTATCGCATGGACAAGAAAAAAACATATCAGTTTTCGGGTCGTGTTGTTCGATATATTTTTTGTTATGTATTTTTGTGGTGTAGTATAAAGTGTATATACCTATATAAATAAATAAATCAGTTTAAAAGAAACATCACCCTTTTTATTTGTTACGAACCGATGTAAAATTATATCTCGTTCTAAGACGAGAAACTAAGTTTAATATTTAAGTATGATAGTCTTTAAATTGTTAAAAGTACGAACAGATTTCAAAGAAGCCTGTATTGTTCTGAAGACTAACTTCAGTGAACTTTCATGTAGTTATGGCACACGCTTATCTGATACGGGTATAGATAATTGCATAGAAATATAAGTTGATATCGCTTTGTGTTTTTTTAAATTTGATTTGAAATTAATTAGGTATTGATTTATTATTTAGTAGCGATCCGCTGCTTCGCACGGTTTTTACGACCCAACAAGACACCGAGATTTATTTCTTACATATAATATGTTAATCATAGTCATCATCTTTTCAGCCGAAAGACACGGGAAGATTATAGTGTTAGTTTAATAATAATGTATTAAAAATACAGGGTGTAAGGGACAGCCCTCCGCAAAGTAACGGTGCATTCAGCTCCTTATTTTTGATCATGTTCCACCGAAAAAATTCTCAGGAAAATTTTAATTTTTTTATCGTATTTTCAGTTACTATTCCTTTATTTCAATGTAAAATTACATTCTCCGTACGAAGCAGTACATTTATGTAAATAAAACAGCTAAAATAATAAAATCAGCAATGGATGTTGAAATACTCGGCGGCCGAAGGCTCACTGCCATAGAGCTCACTGCGCTGCCGTTCGCTACGCGCGTTTTGCCACGGTAACGATACAATGCGTGTGAGGTAATAAAACTAATCAGATTTATAAGAATCCCATAACGTTCCTGAAATAATTTCATGTACCGGTCATCTTAGTATGATATACTGAATTCACCCCATCAGTCTGCGGAGGGCTGTCCCTTACACCTTGTATATTATATAATGTAAACCTTCCGGAATAAAATATCTACATTATGGTGATAACCGCATCAAAATCCGTTGCGTAGTTTAGAAGAACAAAGCGGTCACACAGACAGACATGAAAAGCTACTTTAGTTTTATATGTTTATATGAATATAGATAGTAGGTAAATACAATCAGAGAAATTAATTGTTAAGCAAATTGACACCCTTCGTCACTTTGCCATAAAAATAACAGTTCTGTTGTGATTTCAATAGGTAACTTATACGGTAAAATTAAGTTGGTTGTCAACAAGTCAGATTGGTTGGTTGTTTGTTGGTTGCTTGACAATTAATTTGCCTGCCTTTTCAATGGTGGTTTTTCTATCCCATAATGATAGATATCCCTCTCAGGCGCCTCCCTGACCAAAACGTCACGCTAGTCGTTTTTTGTGCAATTTTATGGAGCTATCTATCAACTTGTTATATAAATTAAAAAAGAAAAATTATCATTTAAAAATACATAAAATTTCTACATAATCTTGATTCCATTTCCAAAAAAAATTAAATGTACCATACTTTTTTTTTAAGAAGTACTTACATTTTTAGTTAATCTCCTTGCAACGAAACCACAGAAATGAGATATAATGATTGATAACATGCGTCTGCTCGTAAAGTAAACATAGTTTTAATTTGCTACTGATACTAATGGATAGACAATTTAATAATGAACATTTTGCTAGAAATATTTTTTTCAAAAGACCAAGATTTGATTTTTATAATTATATTATATTTATATATATTATATTTATATATTGTTTAATGATAAATGAGCGTGTGGAGGAAGCGCGACAGAGCGATAGGATAGAGAAGCACCGAAAGCTCGAGGTTGTTTGGTCGAGGTAGCGCCTTAACTGTGGAGCGGCCTCCAGAGGTCGGTAACAACAGAAATTTAATTCGTCTCATGTGTCACAGATAAAGGGGTATGTCAAGTTTCATTTAAATCTATCCATCTAGTAGTTTCTTGGGTAAAGTAGACAAAAGACATAAGTAATATGGTTTTCCAAAAAAATAATGTGTCAGTTTCAGTAGTTAACCAACCTACCTAGACTATATCAACGTTTTGATTTTGTAACGCCATGAAAAGTTTATGAAACTGTTACATAACAGGGGTGATTAAAAAACGAGTGTTTTAATACCTAGTTAAGTGCAGTTTTATACACTACATTATCTAAATTCATGCAATTTCACAAAAAAAAACAATAATATGTTGAATAATATGGGGTTATACTCCACAGAAGCAACCGATCAGCTGTTACAATGACGCGCTGCCATTGTTCGCCACAGATTGTCTAGAAACAGCGCTTGGGCAAGTCTATTATGCACATTATTCAGAAATATTGGACTTGACTACACGCAGAAGTAGGTAATTGTTTTTTCAACACATTTGCTCAAAAAATGCATTTACGAAGCCTGTATACGTTGTTCCAAAGTTAAAAATTATGCACCATACAGGAATGTGTGGTAAAATAGGTACTCTCATCTAAGTACCTATTTTACCGCATACTCCGTTGTATAGCGCAGTGCGTATGCTTTACGGTTATTTTTTAATTTCCATAAAAGATATATAAGAATTTCACCAAGGAGTTTCACATTACGTGAATAAATAAACTGAATGACGGAACTCCTTGGAAGCGCTTTTGATCAATACGTTTGTCTTACTTTAATACTAAAGAGAAAATGAGACGAAACATGTGGTTCTTATTTTCACCACGCGTATGTGGTGCCATTTGCAAATTCGTGCCATTTTCATATTAGTAACGTCAAAGATTGTTGCGACTTTCCGACTGATATCTAAAATCAAATGTTTGTTACATTACCTATTGTACTGTTTTCTCGCAAATGTGTTGAAAAACGTTGTATGACACACGTGCGGAAATTAGTATTGACAAACTCTTAACTATGGTAAGCCCTCGACTTCATCTCGGGCTTACATTCGTCTACTCGTTTGTAAAAATCAACTTACCGCGCTAGTATCATAAATAACTATTATCGTTGTATTAATTATTTTTTGTTGTATGTATTTAATTTATATATTACTAGCTTTTTCCCGCGGCTTCGCCCGCGTGGATGTCGGAAAATATCCCACGTAAATTGGCTGAAATATGATGTAATATGTTGAAGATGTCCAAAAAATCATGTCGACTGGGAGCTTTCTGGTGTCCGCCGTGAAAACCAATAGAAAATAACGGAAAATAGGGTACTTTTAATCCCGGTACGTTCCCGTGGGATATTTTCCGACATCCACGCGGGCGAAGCCGCGGGAAAAAGCTAGTATCATCATATTTCAGCCAATTTACATAAACCTTTATTACCAGTAGTGGGCCTATATATGAGGATATGATTTTAAGTCGTAAGGTGTTTAAATCAACATTGAAATGGGTAATTAAGAATCAAGAAAAAATAGAAATGGATATATTGGCCTCGCTCCATACAAAGAAATGTTTTTCTTCTTTCTGGAGAGGCACTAAAAAGCTTAATATCTCTCCAAGCTTACCAGTTAGCGTGGAGGGTGAGAGTGACAACACTGAAATAGCGAATATATTTAAGGAACAGTTCATAGTGAGCTCACCTCTGGAGTCTGTGGGGAAGGTGAACGATGCTGAGACCTATTGATCAGGGATACCCCTGCGGTTTACGTGTTCAGAAATAAAAGCCGTGAGTAAAGGTATGAAGCGGGGAAAATCTCCTGGTCATGATGGGCTCAGTATTGAGCACCTTCAAAATGCTGGTCTGCACTTGCCAAGAGTATTGACGATGTTTTTAAATTTATGTGTGGGGCATTCTTACCTTACAGGAGATGCTAGATACATTAGTTGTACCTATAGTAAAGAATCAGACAGGAGACATAGCAGACAAAGGGAACTATAGGCCAATCTCACTGGCAACTGTGATAGCCAAAGTGTTTGATAGTGTGCTTGATACGCACCTCAGTAGATATACAAAACTACATGACACACAGTTTGGTTTTCGTGCTGGGCTGTCTACTGAGAGTGCAATACTTGCGTTGAAGCACACTGTCAAATATTATACGGACAAGAAAACACCAGTGTATGCTTGTTTCCTGGACCTTTCCAAAGCTTTCGACCTGGTTTCTTATAAGATGTTGAGGGAAAAGCTTCGGAAGGCGGGAGTTCCTGCATCTTTAGTGTCAATATTATCTATCTGGTATGACAGGCAGAGGAACTTTGTGAAATGGTCCAATGCCTTGTCAGACCCTTACAAACTCAAATGTGGTGTCAGGCAGGGAGGTCTTACTTCCCCGAAGTTATTTAATATCTATGTTAACAACCTGCTTGTTGAGCTCAGCAGCACTCATGTAGGATGCCATATAAATGGAGTTAGTGTAAATAACCTAAGTTACGCAGACGATATGGTGCTGATGAGCCCCACAATCGGTGGAATTAGGAAATTGCTCACCATTTGTGAAAGATACGCCGAGCAGCATGGGCTAAAATATAGCCCTACAAAGAGTGAGCTGTTGGTATTTAGAGGAAGAAATAAAAGACCCTCAAATTTCCCTCCCGTAGAACTAAACGGTTCACCTTTGCAGAGGGTAACACAATTTAAATATTTGGGCCATATTGTTACGGAGGATCTTAAAGATGACGCGGATATGGAAAGAGAGCGCAGGGAGATGGCTGTGAGGGGAAACATGCTTGCTCGCAGGTTTGCTGGTTGTTCAGTACCAGTTAAAATAACGCTTTTTAAGGTGTTTTGTCAAATATTTTACACCAGCAGTCTGTGGGCTAATCATGCCCAAAAAGCTCTCACACACTGCGCATTCAATATAACAATGCCTTCAGGGCGCTGTTGAGGCTTCCGCGTTACTGTAGTGCGTCAGAAATGTTCGCTGACGCACACACGGACGATTATTTCGCGATCATGCGCAAGAAAGTGGCATCAATGATGCGCAGGGTGGGGGGGAGTAGCAACAGCGTACTGAAGGTTTTTTCAGATAGGTTAGAAGGGCCTACAATGGATAGGTTTATCAAGCTACATGTCAGACATGTGGCTTGATAAATCTTCCTCTAATTGGATACTGTATTTTTTTTTGTGTGCTACTACTAACATAGTTTGTAAGTTTTTTTTTGGTAATAATAACATGCTATGGGCCGTCGATGCCTGAAAATAAACGACAGACGCGGCGGGAGGACTTTGCAAAAAGAATATGCAAAACTATTATGCCGCTCAATAACAAATATGAAATAACTTTTGACCGAGTGAACCGATTTTAACAAAAACTTGTTTATAAAAAAATAAAAAAAAACAACCGACTTCCGAAAAAAACACTACAAAGCGAAAAATAACTTTAGTTTTGGAAGTTGGTGGTTTTTTTTTTTATAAATAAGTTTTTATTTTCCACTTTTTAGTTGCCCACCCCACCCAAATTCATATACCACTACTTTGTAAGTAAATAACAATGACAGGAAGTTATTATCACATCATCAACATACACTAAATGGAAAATACGAAAAACACACGAAACGAACATGAAAAAACGTATTATTGAAGCTAACTCAAAAACCACTCAACAGAATTTGACCAAATTTATATGCAACCACTTCAGGACTATACCCTTTCAAATAAAAACTTTGCAAAAAGGCAAATATATGTCGCGCTAAGTCGTGGCAGAAGTTTGGAAGGCGTAGTTTCATCAGGTTTGGACGCCGTCACCAACAAATTATTAAATCAACTACACGACGACAGATCGTTGACCAAATCTGTCTTCTGACAATCAAGGCCACACATATCACACGACTCAAGTAGCGCAATTTGAAGCATATTACCATTAAAATAATTTATAGCCAGAGTACATCTCATGATAATTCCAATAAGCCCAAACACGGCTAGGATACATTATTTTATTACGGAGTTCCGGTGCCTACCTACCGGCTTCATCATCAGATCAGTTCAATGCTACCATTTTCATCAGAACCATTTATTTAAATATACTTCGTCTTAGTCGCTTAACTATCTTAATCGAGATATCACCACCCATGAAATAACTATCATTGAGGAGTTCCCGTGGACATATGTGGTCTTCTGCATCAGTTCCGCTTCACCAAATTATATTTTTGAATGCAAATGCTTGACTTGTTGATGAAAATACGTAATTAATATTATTTAAATGCCTATAATATTTAAAGAGTTCCCTTAGTTCCTCATGGTTTTTATCATCAGAACTGGATTTTGATAAAAATGGGACAAATCTGGAAGTATGTCCTTTCAATATAAAAAAAGAATTTTCCAAATCGGTTAAAAAAAATACATACAATCGAATTGAGAACCTCCTCCTTTTTTAAAGTCGGTTAAAAATAAAGACTAAAATGTTACCTCAAGAAGTCAAGATACGAACTATAACCACATTTTCAATCCCTTAAATCTCTTAAAAAGAGGTACACAAAATTTTTAATATTATTTGTGATTTTTAAAATCAACCCCTATGTTCTATGTTACGGGACTTGGTTTCCGCACTTAGTCCTACATGTGGACCATTGTGCGTGGGCCATGGCGGCCGTCGGCGGTTATTCTAACCAGCCCACCTCCGTCCAGAACTTGATTATGTTTTCTGGTCTGTCTAGGATGTCTTTGAAAGATCTGGTTGACCCGAGGGTTCCTGTTCTGATCTGGGCGACGCCTGTGCATTCAAAGAGCACATGCGCAACGGTTTCCTCAGCGTCCATGCATGCCCTGCACAGAAGACTGTCCGTTATGCCTATTGTGTGGAAGTGTTTGTTTAGCGAGCAGTGTCCCGTGATGGTCCCCGCCACCAGGCGCAGGCCGTCCCTGTCTAGGCGTAATAAGCGGCCGGTCAGCCTGCCATCTAATGATGGCATAGCTTCCCTGGACTGCCTGCAGCCCGGTGCCGAGGCCCACCATTTCTCCGCTTGTGTGTGGGTGAACTCTTGTAGCCACCTGCGTAGTTGGTTGAACGGAATGGGTACAATAGGTTCGGGCCCACAGACTGACGTGCCGGATGCTCTCCTAGCTAATTCGTCAGCTGCGTCGTTGCCTAATGATCCACTGTGTCCTTTTATCCATTGCAGTGTCACTATATTGCGATTTGAAACCGTTAGACGTTCCAGTGCATTGTGACAATCTAGTGTTAGTCTCGATGTAATATGTTTCTTCCCTAAGGACTGGAGAACTGAGGCGCTGTCAGAGAGTATGCATATGTGGGCATCCGTGACTCTCCTGGCTTCTATGGCGTGGGCCGCTTGGTCGTGTGAGAAAACTCCGACTCCGGTTCCAGAGTCGGTCTTTGATCCGTCAGTGTATACTCTCAACTCTTTCGGGCTTGAGTAGTCACACTGTTCTTCCGTGAGTATTATGTTGTAACTCTTTTGAAAGTAATGAATTTTCGGGGCTTTGTCGCAGGGTGATGCCATCATTGGCTGTCGTTTGATCGCATCTTCCTTTATGCGTATGTGCTTGACTCTGGAGTCTGTGCTTAGGGTTCCTGACGTATGGAGCCTAAAGGCAGCAAGGGCCGCCTCCTCCCTCATGATGAGGTGTAGGGGTGGCAGTCCAAGCATTGCCTGTAGGGCAGCTGTGGGTGTGGTTCTCATACTGCTAGTGATTGCCACACAGGCAAACCGCTGCAGTTTACCGAGATCCCTTTGGGCTGTGCTGAGCTCTGTCCTGGGCCACCAGACTAGTGAGCCATAAGTGATAATTGGTCGGATAACTGTAGTGTATAGCCAGTAACTAACCTTGGGGCTGATTCCCCAGTTTCTACCAAGCAGTCGTTTGCACTGCTATAGGGATATGCTGGCTTTCGTAACGATGTGGTTGGTATGTTTTGCCCAGTTCAGCTGTTTATCCAAAAAGATGCCCAGGTATTTGGTTTCAGTTGATAGGCTTTTTTTTTTTTTTGTGGATGGGAAATCATCAAATGACTTCTCCCGCTCTGGGCGGAGCGGGAGGGCGTGTCAGACTTTTACTGACTAAAACCCACCCGTGTTCCTTCTGTTGCCTGTGCCGGGGCCACGGTAACTCTTTCGAACATCCCGCAACCCTAGCTGGCATCGGCCCTAGCGGACCCCGTCAATAGTGCTGACATCTCTTTGAGGCGCGCGTGGAACACGACGCGCCGTCGACTCGGGCCTGGTCCTTACCAGACGGCGAGCTACCCATTGCTCGCCGTCCGCAAGCCCGCGCCTACGGTGGCCGGGAATCGGCTGCCAATTCCCGACGCCTAGGGCGTCTCCTGCGGCGACTAGGGGCGTGAGGGTGCAAAGCTTGCCTCTCCCTCACGCGTCCCGCCTCCTCCTTCACGAGCATTACTGCTTCGCAGAAGGAGGTAATGGCTTCCCATGCATCAGTTGATAGGCTTAGGGTAGTATTAAAGAATCGTGGTAGTTGTAGTGTCGTCACTTTCCTCTTTTTTGTGAAGAGGATCAGTTCGGTTTTTGTAGGGTTCACTGATAGTTGGTGTTTGATGCACCAGGCCTCTACTATTTTCAAGGCCTGGCGCATCAGGTTACATAAAGTGTTCTCGTGGGTGCCGTTTATTATTATGGTTATGTCATCAGCGTAGCCTACTGTGAAGTAACCATTATCGTTGAGTGTTTTGATGAGGCTGTCTACAACCAGGTTCTATAGGAGCGGCGAGAGAACGCCACCTTGCGGGCAGCCTTTTGCTACTATAGCCCTTGTAGTGTCATTCACTGTGACTTGTACAGCTCTCATTTTGAGCATGTTGTTGATCCATCCACTCAGGGTTGTGTCTATGCTGTATCTGTCGAGGGCCATGTTAATACTGTTGAACATGGTTTTGTCGAAGGCGCCTTCGATGTCGATGAAGGCTGCCAGTGATGATCATTTGTGATCCACTGCGCATTCAATCTTAGAAACCACGCTGTGCAGCGCGGATTCTGTTGATTTGCCCGTAGAGTACGCATGCTGTTGTTTATGAAGTGGTTTTGCCCGAAGGGGTCCGTCACGAATGTGTCTGTCACACAGTCTCTCGAGGGTTTTTAGTAGAAAGGATGTGAGGCTAATAGGCCTATACGCCTTGGGTTGTGTGTAGTCGGTTTTGCCAGGCTTGGGTATGAAAATGACTTACACTTCGCGCCAAGCTAGCGGTGTGTATTTTAGTGCTATACAGGCTCGATAAATCTCCACCAGCCATGGTGTCAGATGATCTAACCCCCACTGCAGCAGGGCTGGGAAGATGCCATCCAGCCCTGCGGACTTGTATGGCTGAAAGGTATTGATGGCCCACTTTATCCGGTCTTTTGTTATTATATTGTGGGCTCTAGCCCAGTCTTGGTCCATTGGGGTCCAATCCGGCTCAGCTTCCCACGTTCTGTCTTCTAGGAGTTTACAGTCTGGGAAGTGAGTTTCCAGAAGGACCTTACTGGTCTCGTAGTCGGTCAGTGTGTATGAGGTTTCTGAGTTTTTCAGCGCGCCGAGGGTTCGGTCCTGGTCAGTTGATAGGATCTTCCTCACTCTTGCGGCTTCGTTATTTGTCTCAATGGATTCACAGAATTTCCGCCAAGCTACTCTTCTGGCGGTTCTGATTTGTTTTTTATATGTGTATTGGGTCTCTTTGTATAGCTCCCAGTCGTCCGGGAGTCTAGTGTTTTTTGCTCTATTAAATTGCTTACGCAGTGCATCCCTGAGTTTACTAAGTTCAGCGTTCCACCAGGGGTTCCTCTCGCTCCTGGTTTGTGGCTCTCTTAGTTTACAGCATGCATGGTATGCTTCAATTAGATATTCTGATAATTTTGGCACGGTGTATTCCAGTTGTGCTCGGTCTCTTATAGTTACTCGTGATAGGTGTCTAGCCAGTAGGGAGGCTAGGAGGCGTTTGTACCCGGGAACATTGGTGCGCCGCGGGTTTCGCCTCGGTTTGGGTTTCTTTGTGTCGGTAGTTAGTTTAAAACGGATCCTTCTATGGTCTGAGCAAGAAGGCTCGTCCGATACGTGCCAGTTTATAATTAGGTTAGTCGCGTTTTCCGTAGCAAGTGTTAGATCTATGATTGTTTGTCCCCGGACTGTGACCCAAGTGGGTTCTGAGCCCCGGTTTATAATGTTAAGGTTAGTGGAAAATAAATAGGTGGATAGTACCTCTCCTCTGGGGTTCGGTGCGTCGCTGCCCCAGAGCGGGTAGTGGGCGTTCGAGTCAGTGCAGATGATGAGGGCTAGATTGGCGCGCTCGCAGTGCTGCACTAGGTCGTCCAACTCCTTCGGCGGGCAGTTGGTGTCCTCACCTGGCATGTATGCCGAGGCCAGTACAACGTCTGGAACGTTACCCTCGGTGTGGAGCCTGACGGCTGTTAGGTCTCTGGAACAGAATTGAGTGAGAGGTGTGGTAGGGATTCCTTTGGGTATGTAGGCGCAGGTTCTTGGTTTGTCCGAGCCGTGTGTGTTGAGAATTAGCTTACCTCCGATGTTACCGAGGCCGCATATTCTGTTGTTTCTGATCCACGGCTCTTGGATCAGTGCGATGGTTCGGGGTTTTACCTCCAATGCCCTGCGTAGGCTAGCCGTGGCAGTCTGGCTATGTTGGAGGTTGGTCTGTATTATGTTGAGGGGCGGTGACGGCGATGGGGTGGGGTTAGTCAGAGCTGGATCCATCGGACAGCCTCTCCCCCACGTCCCCTTTGTGCTGGTCATCGTGTTGATCACCCGGCGACGAGGTCAACAACTGCTCGTTCCAGCCAGGCGATGAAGGCGGTTTGGTGTTGTCGTCGTCAGCCATTGCCGCTCGAGCCATGACTTCCTCGAGTTGGGCAATGTCCATGTCGTTTGTCTGTATCGACGTCGGTTTTGTTGTCGTTCCGTCCGTGCAGTCAGTCTGGGTTTCAGGGGGTAGGGTCGTGGGCCAAAAGCGTACGTATATCGACCCAAGTAGGTACGATACCCGTCGCTCCCGGCCCAGGATCCTTTCAACTTCCTCCGGTGGCACACCCAGGGTCAAATAAGTCCCGTAGTTGTCGCCACCGACGGTAGTTGCCCTGTACAGGGACCACCTCGCTATGTCGTACCAGGTAACATAACATCACGCCTCTATTCCCCAAATTGCTAGACAGAGTTGTACACCTACATTTCATCAGTTATGTTTTAGTCCCCTGTAATATGGGGCGAGCCTATTGCCATCAACAAGGCTCAGACACAGACTCCGGGAGGTGGTGGGAGATGAGAGTAAATAAAAGATAAAAAATATATCACGTGACTGTCACAAGCAATCTTCAAACCAGAAGACAGCAACGCTACTTGGAAAAAGGTACGGTGGTAGAGGTATCAAATAACAAATAAAACATAAATATAGGTAGAGGTACCTATGTTGTACTCCTCCCCGGACCACCTCATTCACAAAGAGTTCGGCTACAATACCAGCTAGGTATTTATATGCACGAAAACAATAAAATATAATAATTTAATAAACACATTGAGGCAAATAAATAATAAGATTTATTAATATTAAAATGAAAGTCATTCGCGTATCAGCGGTCACTGATATCAAACTTCTTGAGTCCAAAACACCGTAGGCATTTTGTTTACTAATTCTTACTCTAATGCCTAGGTTATGTCACGCCGCTATCAATGATTAAAAACATATCAGCAGTTTTATTATCATTTTTAATAGGGGGGAGGTCATTAGTTCGCGCATGCGTGTCAAAAGGTTGCGAGTTCGCTCCTGCCGGATGATCGCGGTTGTCGGTAGTTCATCGTTTGGTACCGTTGCAGACTGCCGCATCTAGTCCCACTGTTCACAGCTCCGCGTAAAAGTTTCCTCTCGTTTATAAAAGGAATAGTACAAGTTTCGTATATGGAACGTTGCTGAAGTTCTCTATGACGTGTATTGTGTAAGTTACGTTGAGAAACATCAACATGCGGTGGTGTTTGACTGCAGTTTTGTTCGTCAGCTTGTTTTGTTCAGGTATGTAAACTTTTTAGATTGTTGATTAGAAAATTGGAACTAAGTTATCTCTTAAAGTTATAAATACTTTTTATTTAAAAAAAATCGATACGATATTTTTGTACGTATCTACCTACGTATCAAAATTAATATTTTGTCGGTTTAGGTACCGATACCGGATACGGATACCGTACGTTATAAGTTGTTTTGGCAACGAATATGATTGACGTATGAAAATTATTGAAAAAACCTTGAGACTGAATTTTTAAATTTATTATAATGATTTACGCCTTGAGATAAATAACTAGGCATTGGCCATTTTGGCCGAACTGTACTGCTAAAATGAATAACTGTGACCTATACAGGGTATCCGGTAAAGAATGGATAACCTTGAAATAGCACATAATTGACCTTATAGCCGTTCTAGAACAAATACAGTATATACATATATATATATATACCTATCCCAAGTATTAACTAAGTTTTTATTTTAAATAAGTAAGTACTCACTTTTTTACATTCTTCATCCACGACAACAAATGAATAAATTTCATCGGTTATTTGTTGTTATAATAATTGTACGTTGACTATGCCAACAGAGAGGCGGTAAATAGTGTGACTAGAAATTGTATTTTTTTTAAAGTCATATCTTAATTATATCTTACTTGGGATATATATTTTTTGTATTTTTTTTAGAACAGCCAGAACGTCTATTATATGCTATTTCCAGGTTATCCATTAATTACCGGACACCCTATATACCTAGAATTATGTAAGTCTACTTACATAATACTAACCGTACATTATGTAAGTAGGTTTGCTCGTTATTAAATCCTTCTATTTATCCAGAAGTAAACACGTGCTATCCGAACAAACACGTATCTACAAAAGGAATCAATATAAAGGAACCTCGTTGTTCAATTACCAGAATCATTCGAGTCACGTACATTTGTGAAGGAAGACCTCCATGCATCCATCAGCATCAAATATTCTGAGAGAAATCATATATTTTCATGAGTCTTCTATTTTATCTTTTCGATTTCGTTGTTTTAATTTTTTTTCCACAATCGTTTAATGCAAGATATACTTTACTAGTAAAATGTGTAGGTGGCGAGACCTTACTACATGTCATGGCAACACAGAAACGTGTCGGATGAATTAATTAGAGCTGAGTCTCCATATAACATTTCAGAACTAACTAAACATAATGTATGACCATTATAATTTAGAAGAGAAACGAGATACATTATACGAGTAGTGCGTATGCAAAAAAATCTTTCTGTGCGAAACCACGTGCTTATGAATAAAATATAGCCTTCACAGCCGAACCTTATGAGCCAATGGCGTCGATTTCCTTGTTCACAAACTAATGTTAAAAAAATTAAGTAAGTAGGTACATCTCTTAAGACAGACAGCTCGAGAAAAGGACGCTGACAGATAAAGAACTAAGTTAAATATGTCAAGTAATTTATGCCGTGTTTTTGGTCTATGGGTTCTGATTTGTCTACTAAGTAATTATGTGCATGGAAGTTTTAGCTCAAATAAAATTTACAGCTCTTTATATATATTTTATCATTCCCTTTCTTGGTTTATTAGAGAGAAAAAGATAGAATTGCCTAAATTAAGGTTAGTGGATACGAAACGGGGCACTATGAAAAAAAGACTTAGAAAAATTTCACCATAGCATTTTCAAGGTCAATGACAGATGTCTCGAAGTAAGGCGTGGTCGACGGAGCCCCGCTTCGCAGGGCTCCTATTTCTTGGTGGTTTAAAAAAAATAACCTTGAAGCGAACAAGCCACGAACCTTCTAACCTAACCTGTCCGAGTCTGGGTGCCCCAAGTCCCGAGCTCGCTTCGCTCGCTCTTGCATCCTAAGTTTTCATTGCCTTTTACTAAGTCGGATCCCTTCGACATCGTTTATACAACAAACGGTTAGTCGGTGACAAAAAACACCAAGATACTTTTAGTCATATATTTAGGTGTTATACACGATAGAATCACGAAACCTACGATTTAAGAAAACCAAAAAAAAAATAAAAAAAATTCAGTCCCTGACGCCTTTACGAAATGATAACTTCGACATCGTTTTTACGACAAACGGTTATTCGGAGACAAAAAACACCAAGACACTTTTAGCCTTATATTTAGGTGTTTCATACGATAAAATCGAGAAAATAAACGATTTGCGAATATAACACTTTTTTGGCTAAATTTTTCTTTTCTCTGTGCCCCGTTACGTACACTCCAACTTAAATTAAATTTATCTTGTGCACAAAAAGATCGGGACCTTGACGTTAATAAAAACGAACATTGATTTAATATTTTACAAAGTAAACACTATCACAATGTTGTCAGAATATTTCAGAGAAAGAACAAAATGAAACCCATGAGCGCATTTAATTGACAGGTCAGCCGGTGTGTCAATTATAGTTCGTTCAACTAATGAGGTTACGCACCAATAAAATTCATGGTGAATGACGAGATGACTCTATAAATACGACATGGTTTTACAAATCTTTGTCATCATTGCAAATAAAATTGTCATCATGCTTCTTTTGCTGCCAGCCTGCCAAGGTCCTGGGTTCGAACTCCAGGTCGGGTAAAATAGGGTTAAGGGTTTTCTTGTAGGAATTTCTCAGTAGCAGACTAGAGCATGTATCTGTACCCGGTTGATGACAGTAGGTTCGCCTCCTATTGCATGGGACTGAAGGAGACGATAACCGACTTTTGATGATTTTAAACTAAAGATCACGTCTAAACGAGTAGTGTTAATGATTTGGAAAATATATATGTGAATTTAGAGCATTTTATTAATAAATTATTAAGTGAATATTTTAGATTATGTTTATATTACATAGGGTAATTAATTTGTATAATTATGTCTAACGCGAATAAAAAATTGAGAATCACGCACAAATTATCAAGCGTATTTTTATAAAACCTTCACTACTTTAAAGATAATTCAATTATTAATCTTTTAGTTTACGTGTTTTAATATAATATCTATTGTTTTATGTATTATAAATTAATAAGTAATGCGTCTAATTTGGGACAGTGCTCCTCGATGTGCGAGTCCTATTACTGGGTGGACGTACCATGCGTTGTGTGAGCTCAGCACAGAACACGCAAGCTGTGCACTCAAAGCCTTAGGCATATTTCTGCGTCTTAAACATGACTGACGAAATCTGGGGTACTATACACCTCTGTCCTTCGCGAATACAGGCGTGATGTTAAGATATGTTTGTGTTTTTACGCTGGACCGGCGACCTACGTAAATCCCATTAATTTTTATCTGTGTTTGGTAGTGGGCATTTGGTAAATCCGTAACCCCGCTATCACTTTGGATTGCCCTCAATAAAGTCCGACAAAATGGGATTTTCTGTTTAGAATTTCTGTGGGCATAAACTGGAGTTGGAACTAAGCCCGTTTATAGTCATTTTGTTGAATCAAGTTTAATATCTGCATAAAAGGGATTGACATCAGCTTAATTCTTTCAGTCTGAAATCTTTTTTCTTTCTGAAAAGACAAGACAATTCGGAGTGTGTAACGAGCCAGTAATGTGTTAAGACCGCATAATTTGAGGAAGCGTCGTATCTGGTCGCGATTCTCCTCATTGAAGGAACGACGTAAAGTAGAAGAAGAACGAGTCAGTCTCCTCTTAATAGTCAAGACAAGCCAAATGAAAATGGGCATCCCAAAACATTTCATTAGTGCATTTATGAATAAACCTGCAGTATTCGGGTTCCCATTTCAATAATGGCTTCAGAAGTTTGAACATACGTACAGTCACGCCCTAAAGTTACGCAATTAGTGGTATTGATAAAGACCGGTAAGGTTAAACACGCTACTGTGAATACAGCGGCAATTGACGACTAGTCGGAAGTCGTGGGTACAGTCGCCCACAACTGCATTCCACGACATTATCTGTTTACGCCAAAATAATCACTGCTGTCGTGTGATATTTGCTATCTTTAATGGTATGGATATATGGTTAGTATTTTTGTCGATGTGGTTCTAACTAAACAGTAGGCTTTCAATCTGTGGATTTTCTGGGGCAAGATGGCGGAATTTTGTTCGTAGAATAGATTTTCTTGTTCGGGAATAACTGAAATCTTGATCAATTATATTAATACTTGATTGTCGCTAACTATTGTAGTTCTAATTTTAGGAATATTATCGGGAAGTAGCTACTAGGAAATTCTGAATAGTCATGTCCAAGTCAGGTACTTGATTCTTAGAAATTGGAATGACACAAATAAATTTGTCTATCAATATCCTCACAATTATTGAACTAATCTGTCTAACATAAACGATAATTTTCAAGTCATAATGTAATATTTCCAAACTCATTAATGTAAATTAACTTGTTTACAAAAAAAAAACCGACGTCCAAAAAAAAACTTTTTTGCAAAAAAACAACAGACTTCCACAAAATAACACTACAAAGTGGAAAATAACTTTAATTTCGGAAGTCGGTTTCTTTGGATCTGTATTTTAGTTTATTGTCACCGATTTCCGAAATTAGTTATTTTTCACTTCGTAGTTTTTTTTTTTTTGGAAGTCGGTTGTTTTTTGCAAAAAAGGTTTTATTTTTCACTTTTTCTGTTATGGTACCTACCCCACACAAAGTCATATATCACTACTTGCAATGTAAATAACAGTGACAGGAAATTATTACAACATCAGCAACATATACTGTGGAAAAAATTCATATTATTGAATTGAAGCTAACTCAAAAACCACTCATCAGAACTTGACCAAATTTATATAGAACTAATCTGGAAGTATTATCCTTTCAAATAAAAAAGAATTTTTCAAATCCGTTTATAAATGACGCAGTTCTGAGGTAACAAACATAAAAAAAAACAATCGAATCGAAAACCTCCTCCTTTTGAAGTCGGTTAAAAAGTAGGTATACCTGATCAAAAATGTTTTTAATTCTGTTATAAATTACTTCATGATCATGAGGTAGAAAAATGCCATTCATAATAACACGTCCCGATTACACATTTAAACCAGCGATAAACACGTCGGGAGCAACAAAATTTGTAATCAGGTCACCATACAAGGACATAAAGCGCCTTCAGATCTCGATAAGGACATTTATCACATTATTTTATCACATTTTTGCCGGCTTCAAGGGAATTAACTTGAACATGATATTTCCCCATCAGTCGTAAAATGGGAGCGGTGTTGGCCGAGCCCTAAAGATAATCTGCCATTATTGCCGGGCCGGGTCAACGTAACTTTCCTACCTACATTCCTGATGTAATTGAAGCTTTTATAATATCTTATTTGCATATTTACGGTATTAAAGTGGAATATAGGTACCTAATACAACATTTAACACGAACAGAATTCATTCATGCCCCGTTCCTTTCAAAATATCATAACACTAAACTTTCTATACTTAAAAATATAAAGGTCGAATTTATGATCTATTATCTTGACTTCTCTCCCGTTCCTTTATAAAGGCTTTAAACTGTTAAATTTTACGGCGGCTGTTTCAATATTTTTACACTTTTCCTACATTCGATGCACGGTAATCTATGGAACGGGTTGCAGTGAGCGTGCGGCGAACTACGAACAAATTGAATTCATTTCAGTGGTCACACTTCTAATTGGTGATGTGTATCGGACGGGAGATGTGTTCTCTGTCTCTTTGTTTCATTACCAGCGAGAATTACGATAAAAATGTACTTACCAAAGAACAATAACATCCTACCTACCGAATTTACTCTATCATACAATTTCCTGTAATATGATTGCTACTCCGTGGGAAATTATATCTAAGTATACTTAGTTGTAACTATGAAGGTACGTTTTATGATTGAGTATACAACTTTTGTGGATAATACTCGCTCAGACACAGTCATTTATCTTTTGGCTAGGTGCCTGTTGGGATCCCGCGAGACATATAAAGGATGAAGTCAACAATCAAGTATAATTTCTATCACTTTCCTTTGCTTGTCCGTTCGAGTCATCAATCATTGTGTGATTCATTCATTACGTGTTATACTGCGATCTTGGAACCAAAGTCGACGAATAATCGTTTAAAGTTGATATATGTATTTGGGGTGATAGTCTTGTTTATCGTTACGCGACTCTGAAAAAAAACATTCTTAAACAATCTTAGGCCCGGTTTAGGAATTCTTTAGTTTATCTATTCAATATTAGAATTGGTTCAATATCTAGACAAATTGCGTTTCTGAATACTCAATTAATAAGAAGTTTGTTACAGTAAGCTACTAGCACCTGTATTGGAAACATACCTCCTTGAAAATTTAATTTCTATGAGCTGTCAATGCTATTTTTGGATTTCGACTTTTCCTAAAGTCACGGCAAGTCAAAATCCGGAAAATGCTGACAATACGTCCTTATAGGTCATCGGCTGCCTCTCGTAATTGGGTTCCGGGGATCAAATTCATGTCAGTCGCTGTGTGTAAAATTCTGACATACGGCATTGTGGAACAAGTGGACGTCGGCTTCAAAACTGGAAAAGGCTGAGCTGATGAGTATGGCTTGTATCATTTCGGATGTAAAGGTACAGGATAATTCATTTAGATGGGTCAGTGTTGGCAAATCTGAAACTATTAGAGGTACGGAGAAAAACGGTGTCGATTTTAAAAGAGAGCCGGGTGATCTGTAAGTCAGGACCCTTCTACCTCAGACACCTTTCTCTATTTAAGATTGTGCATTTTATTAACCGGAGCCTGTAATATAATGTTGAGATAAATGAAGATTATGATTATTATTTTAGAATTACGTGTGAAAAACAGAATTAAACTTTCAGGATTTTCCATACTGGGCTCGTCTCAAAACTAGCATGTATAATACAGTCATATCATGCATATTATATATCTATATAATACAATGAGCTGACTTAAATGACTCAAGTGGATTGACTTAAGTGGATCTGTGGTCCAAGTGGCTATTATGTATATTATTCGGGAATAGCTAAGGAGCGTCATAATAGAGCAGTGTATCAACAAACGGACACTAATTGGGGACATTGTTTTGCTTAAGACCAGCCTTTGCAGCGAATGTTTTCTATCATGCTAGTTAAGTGGATAAATTATTTTACAAAGGACTTGGTTCTAGGTACCTATTGATAATGCTGACCTATATAATGGCATGTGTACGAAGATTTTTAAAGTAAGTACAGATTTCTTCTTTAAAATGAAATTCTTGCTTTTTGGGTATACAATATGTTACAACTTAGTTGTCTTTCTAGCACTTTTAAAAAATACTGTTAATTTGATGAGGCTGCAAAAATGATTTGTCATCAATCATTTTCATATACTCACTTCATGTTTCAAGAGTGCTTCTTACTTTTACTACTTCTTGGTTTATATTATGTGCACATAATCTTCTTGTACAGATTTCTATGAACTTCCCTTTCCGTTTACCTGACGCCACGATAATAGAATTTAAAGGAAAATTTAAAGCTTGCTCGCCTTACAACAATCCCGGAAAATCTACTATAAATGTGCTTCTTCATTATAAAATACCTACTTCATACCTGTTTATTATGAGATACTGCTGAATATTTGATAGTTAAGATTTTAAAGCGAAATGTGCATCATCGTTCAACTACCGGCACTTTCTTGAAAGCGTCGGTAGGTACGGTCAGAAAAATTAATTGTTCAATAAATTGGCACACCACATCAATTAACCGTGTTATAGCCATTTCCTACAACTGTCACTCTTTGACAGTGATTTGAATATACGGACAATTTTCAACTTGGTAGTCAATTTGATAAACAATTAATTTTCCTGACCTTATTTGTAATCTTGCTAACGAAAGCTTGCCTCACCAATGTCTACTTATCGCTTGAATTAATTCAACAAAACCTCATTAAAGCCTCCTTAACCATTCCCTAATTTAAAGAGGAATTAATGAAATGAAAATCCTATGAATTTACACAACAAAAGAAAAGCCAAAATGAAAATTTGCCAATTTTCCATCAAAATTTGAATGGGCAAAATAATTTATAATGGTTAGAGAACGGTTTATAGTTCCAAAACAACTTGTATTTAATAGTACCAGTCTAGGAAGGGGCCATCGCTTTTCATATAACCCGACCATACCATCCATTGACTTTTAATTGGCAAGTTACTGGCAGTCAATAGCATCTGACAGTAGCAAAGCGAAAAAGAAAAACATGTTTGTAGGTATCAAACAAGTTGGTTTTTCAATACAACAATGCATTCAGAATGCTGCTGGGGCTGCCACGTTTCTGCAGTGCGTCGGGAATGTTTGCTGACGCGCACAGTGATGGCTTCACAACGACGTGCTGTGCCGCTTCTCCAGAGGACCCGAGGCAGCTCGGACAGTCTCCTGAATGTCATTGTGGGGAAAATTGATTGCCCGTTCGTCAATTATTGGTCAAATCTGCATGTTTACTAATATCCTTTTTTAATGTTAATGAATTCTGAAATAAAATGAATTTTATTATTTACCTTCATTCTTCTTCTTCGTCGTATCGATGATTCTCCTTTATTTATTTTATATAAGCTTCGACCAGAATTGGGCTATTTCGACAGCGTTAGCGTTGGCCTCGCAAAGGTATTCCATAGTGCAGGCGTTTTTACACAGAGAGTACGACAAGAGATCAGACATCGTTTGTGATGTGGCTCCACAGTCGCGCTGTGGATTATCGGAGTACTCCCACCTAACTAGGTGATGCAGCGACCCACCTGGCTTCTGAGTCGGTTAAGAGATTTCCAGGTGGGCCATGGAACCATTAAACTTCATTAACTAATTGCCATGTTTGGATAGGAAAGTCGAAATAATTTGTTTTAACAGACTCTTTACCACTAACATCTGGTGAGATGAGAAAACTATATATACGAACAAAGATACTTCAAAAAATACTAGAAAGGAACATGAGGAAGTCAGCAAGAACGTTCTGTTTTTCTTTCACTCCTCGTCTCAAAGGCTAAACTTACAACAAATCGACACAAAGTTTCAAGATTAACGTTAGTATGGACAAAAAAAAGTTGTAACATTTCCTGCTATCCTTCTATGTAGTGATTACTTAGCACAGTCAAACAGCGGTGACTACTCAACTGAAATAAAAGTTCGTAAGTCAAATATTAAGGGTTGGCTTTACGACTATTGTTTCGGAGTTAAGGGATTATTTTACAGTTTTTGGCAGCGAGCGTTCCCCTGTACCACGGCGCGAAAATTAATGGCGTTCCTGCATTTGACAATCCTACCATAACTTCGCGTTCTGCCTATATAGCTATTGGTGGGTTTTAAAATATTTTTACGCATTGGATTCGGTCTTTTAGCCAGTTTTTTAGACCCATTGATTCCGTTTTGATGAAAAGAACTAGGACATGTATTCATTTGAAAACTGACGAGTATCGCTAGGTTTTTTTCGACTGAAGTATCGGTTTCTATAGTCTGGCTGGTACTTTTATAAATAAGTACATTTATCTTAAGGACCCACCAATTACTTAGGAAGTAGATAGGTAAGTACAAAACATTATGTTCCGATATTGATTGTGAACAATCGTCGAGCTCCATAAGTTTTAAGTTGAGCTGTACGATTACTGACAGATGCGTGCACTGACTGGACAGGTCCACTCAATCTATGTGGTTCTTTCCTCAAAAGACCATTTCAGACACCAATCTACATGGTCTTCACATGATCTGACCAAGATTATGTCTGGACTTTAAAAGAGATTGTGACCTCTGAGTTTGTTTCGGCCTTTCTTCTCAGAGTAATCAGATAGAAAACGCCGGCCTCGTCTAGTTTAAAAAAAATGTTTGACGTGTAAAAGTGTTTGTATAAACCTACTTACAGAAATAAAATCATTTATCATTTAACCTCTCTATTAAAAGTAATTACTTGGCGTGTGTTTAATTAATCCGTTCTAATATTTTTACTTCGGTAAACCAATTCGTTTTATTTTAAGAGCAGTTTATTTTTTGTTAAGCTGTAAGTAGGTATTAGACAGATTCGTTTATCTAAAAACCGGCTAAGTGTGAGTCAGACTCGCACACGAAAGCTTCCGTACCACTCTACAATATATAACACTGCATAATTTAGAAATATACTTAGTAAACGCTGAAAAAAAATACATTTCTAGTATGGGAACCCTTAAATTTATAAAGTTATTTTATTTTTATTATAGGTTATCTATTGCGGTTTAAAATATACAGCCCTGTGACAGACGGACTTACGGACCATTAGTGTCTAGTGGCAACCTTTGGATACGGAACCCTGTAAAGAGAGACTCGTAATTTTTCTTCTAGGTAAATCTAAAACACTAACATAAAATATTGCCCGACACGAAAGCAGACGGAACATGAGTAAGCAATATAAGAATCTAGGAATGTAAAATATATTAGGTGCTTATTTCTTATTGCACATCGTAAAAATAAACCGGCACTATAAGAATTAGGTTTAAACTAGCCTGGAAGATACGGTTATAATTTTTTATCTGTTTTATATAATATTCAGGATAAAAGAACGGCTAAGATATTAAGATTATGTGAACTAAAACACAGTTTAGTTTATTTAGGCAACATCAATTTCTTATAGAAAAATATTCTTGTTTTTTTTGGACTCTCTTTTTTATACTCGCTAGCTATTTCATTTGTACTAGTTGTGCCCCGCGACTTCGTTCGCGTGGAAGTCTTAAGGTACGCAATATACTAAAATAACAGCCAAATTTTAATAAAACTCCCTCGTCCCCCAACCCGCGTTGTGTCGCCCGCCCGTGATATTACTTCGTTTTCACTTAGCGTTCTTTCTGACTATTTTTTCTTTTTGCTCGGCTCCTAAGGGTCGTATCATGATGTTAAATAACTTATAACCATCGTCGAGCATTAGGCTAACAAATGCAAAAAGAATTTTTCAAATCCGACTGGTAATTCTAGAGTTATTACCTTAGGTTACTCCTTATAACATCAGCTATCTGCCAGTGAAAGTTGCGTCAAAATCGGTCCAGCCATTTCAGAGATTAGCTGGAACAAACAGACAGACAGACAATTTGTTACACAGTTTGTTTTTTGTTTTAAGTACCTTAAATACTTTCATATGTATTTTGTAAAAATCTGTTATTTTGACATTACAAACAGATATTTCAATTTTATTTATCTGTACAGATAACTTTGCTAACATAGAAAGGTACCACGAGATGGAAGGTACCTTAAGTTATAAGCAGCAATCTCCTCAGTCAGACCCGCTTTGAGGTTGAAGGAGTTGACATCATGTCTCAACTTCGGTGCCACCATCAAGTACAAAGCCCAAACTGCGGCCAAGAAACTGGGCATCCTAAATAGGGTGAAGCGATACTTTACGCCTGGACAGCTTTTAATTCTCTACAAAGCGCAAGTCCGATCCTGTATGGAGTATTGCAGCCACCTTTGGGATGGCTCAGCCAAATACCAACTTGCCGCGCTTGACTCGGTGAAACGCAAAGCTAAGAGGCTCATTGGCGACGTAAGACTGGTGGATACCAAGCTTCACAGCTTGGCTCATCGCCGCAAGGTTGCCTGATTGTCGGTCTTCTACAGATTATACTTCGGGGAGTGTGCGCAAGAACTCCACGACCTCATTCCGCCGGCCCCCTTCTATCAGCGGACATCTAGACGCATTGCTGGTTACCATCCTTATCTAGTTGCTATCCCACCAATTCGCACTAAGCGTTTCCAAATGTCTTTTGTGATGCGCACAGCAAAGGAGTGGAACTCTGCCTGCGTCAGTGTTTCCGAACGCATACAACCCCGATCTCTTCAAAGTGAGAGTGAACGGGCTTCTTCTGGGTAAGCTCGCTTCATCGTCAACTTGGTCTCTGTCATCTCTGACCTAGACTAGAGTCAAAAGCAAACCTTTCTCAAATAAAAAAAAAGAGAAGTTTTGATAAATATTTCTACACTACAAACAAGGAACAATCGTATTATATTCTCCATACTGTTTCTGTCTTCAATGGCCAGTCAGTCAAATAACTTTCATATACTCGTATGTACTATCGACGAAACTTACATCTGACCAATTTGAAAACAAAATCCCGTGTACACAATGACCACATCTGCTAGCAAGCGCTACTATTGTGGCCGAGCACTGCAAGCAAGAATAGTCCTTACAGTGAATAGATGTTCGTTTCTCCCATGGTACCTACCAATTATGTATCATTCACAATCGACCTTCGAAACAATTTCAGTTTGCCAATCTCTCATTGCAGTCTATCTACCACGAGTCTATATAACAAGCCGATACAGTACATAATAATACAGCACACGGTACATGATTTACACGGATACTTGTGCCCAAAAGCCACACGACATGGACGTGAAACAATGTTCCCTGGTGTGAACGATGCTTTACATCGGCTCCTGTTATGTACGAGGACATGCATTTTATAAATGTGAACTTTGCATACCAAAACTTATAAACTATATCATTTTGTACACGTTTGTTTACGTTGTTTTCTACCCGGAACTTGAATTTATAAACTTGCTTGCTTATCATCAGCACATGTGGATCAACAAGAAGTGTTTACATACGTCAGTTATGAAGGTCATTACTAAGTTAACACTGCAGATATAAAATTATGAAATCGTTTATTTTTTTATTTTTGTTATAAATTTCTTGCAATTTAATCGATTCTATTTTAGTGTGTCGGAGCGAAATTCTTAAAAAATACATCCGTTTATAAACAGGGTCAAATTAAATTAGTTAGCAAAACTTTGCAGACATAATGGGGTGTCGATATCTTAACACAATAAAACAAAAAATAAATTAATTTGACGATGTTAATTTGGGGTCATAAACCGCAGGTAGTGTCGACCGTCATTTGAAATATCAGTATATTTTTTTTAATTTAAAATTCACAAAGTGATAGGTTTCGATATAGGAACACGATAAAACAAAAAAAAAACAGATTTTCTCAACTTATACTTCAAGTAACATCACTACAAGCGGAAAATATCATCAAAATTTATATTTTATAGTGTTTAAATATCGATAATTCGATACCCTCACATCTGCAGAGTTTTGCTAGCTAATTAATTCTATCCTGTATAGGCAAGTAAGGTATGACACAGTTGTCTGGTAAATAAATAAGCCAGTCAGTACATTGCTAGCTTGGCTTGACTGCTCATTGCTCATTGCAAAGGATGTTCGAGCAAAAATATCTTGCCTCAATTTTAAAGTCCAATATTTTATTCAAAAAACTTACTTTAAGTACTTTTTCACAAACTTCTTCAACTCGTTAGTCTCTCCATTCCTTTTAATGACGTAAATAAACAGTAAATATAAACCCAGTTGTGTCTAAGAGTAAATCCGGTAGTCTTGGAACAGATGACCGACCTTTTTCTCGAAAAGAATTATCCGTAAAGAGTTTTTAATAGCTTTGTGTCTGTTGTTTATCTATTAAATTTATTGGGTGAAGTGATCCTACTAATATTATATGAGAAAGTTTGTATCTTTGGATGTTTGGATATTTGGATATTTGTTACCTATTCAATCACCTAAAAACCCTGAACGGATTTGAATGAAATTAGGCACAATTTTTACATAGGATACTTTTTATCCCGGTAGTACTCGTACATTGCATGCATACAAGACGGTATTCTGTTCACGATACGTGCACAATTTATGAGCAGTAACCTAACAAAAAGTACTAGGCTTGCATGAATTCAAGATAGTATTTCAATCACCACGAATAAATTTAGTGGTGATTGAAATACCAACGGCTTGGCACGCGACGATGGGAAGAGGCCAGACGGAGTGACCATAATGCTTTGGAAGTTGGGTAGGCCTTTGGTGTCGGATGCAACCTGTGTCGACATATTCGCGCCATCTCATCTTCCTAGCACGGCGGGCTGTGCTGGGGCGGCTGCTGCAGGTGCAGAAAACCTCAAACGGCGCAAATATAAAAACCTCATTGGATATGTTTGAGCCGTTTGGGGTTGAAACACTAGGGCCGTGGGGTCCGAGTGCTCATCGAGTATTTCGGGACATCGCTAAGCGGTTGGTCGACTCTTTACGGGACCAGAGGGCTGGCCTATTTTTAGGCCAAAGAATCAGCATTGCCATTCAGCGTGGCAATGCTGCCAGCCTTTTGGGCACTTTTCCCATTGACAGCGATGCGGACGAATTTTTTGATGCCTAATTGGCTTATAATAGGATTTGGATGAAATTTGGCACACAGATAGTTTATAACCTGGGTATTTTTTATCCTATCCTATCCTATTTTTTTTTTATGTGGCTAAGTAATAACAGCCGCACGGGTCGATCCATCAGGTTAAGCTACGCTTGCCGGGGTTGGTCTGTGGATGGGTGACCATCTTTACATACCGAGACTCCTCCGTGCCTCGGAAAGCACGTTAAGCCGTTGGTCCCGGCAGTCATTCGTGGATCTTTGACAGTCGTTACGGGTCGTCAGAAGTCCGAAAAGTCTGACAACCAGTCTTACCAAGGAAGTATCGTATTACCCAGTTACTGGGTTGTGGAGGTCAGATAGGCAGTCGCTCCATGTAAAATACTGGTATTCAGCTGCATCCGGTTAGACTGGAAGCCGACCCCAACATAGTTGGGAAAAGGCTCGGCAGATTGATTGATTTTTTATCCTATCGAGATAAAAAAGTACCCGGGGGTTAATTTCCGACATCCACGCGGGCGAAGCCGCTGACAAAAGCTATAACTATAAAACAAATACTTAATAATATTTTCCTGGAAAAGTCCATAGTCGTATAATGATAATGAGGTTATTACGTACATGTGTACGAGTATATAATATAATAAATTTCCAAGATGTGATACTAAATGTATAGGCGGCTGTATACCTGATATGTGTACCTAACAGCAGTGATAGCCTAGTGGTGTGACCGTCGGACTGCCAAGTCATAGGTCTCGAGTTCGAACCCAAGGCACGCACCTCTGACTTTTCGGATTCATGTGCGTGTTATATAATTATCACTTGCTTATAAAACGGTGAAGGAAAAAATCGTGAAGAAACCGGCATGCCTGAGAGATATTTCCCATCGGCATGTGAAGCCAAGTCACAGGCCCATGGGCGGCATAAAAACTCTGACACCAGGATAGTTGCTAACCACACGAAAAAGAAGAAGAAATAAGAAGAAAATGTGTGCATTGTGTCCCTTGCTCTCTGCTTCCTGGTCAAAACTTACCAATAAAGCCGCACTTAACCTAGTCCTCTTTGAGCGTTGATAGTAACTATCTAACATACATACATACACACATACACATAAACTCACGCCTTCTTCCCATGGGGCAGAAACTACAGAACGCCACCTGCTACGATCCTTACATACGTAGTCCTGCGTAGTACTCGCAACCGGCGTGCTTGTATGACCAGATGTATCAACGTAAACGAGGCAAAAGGAACTATCTAATAGCACCTCCTTAATCGTATACCCTTAACCGCCAATTTGCCCTGCAAACCCGTTTAAAAGATGCCCCATAAAATTGTATGAACCATCAAATAATTTTAATGCGACCAAATAAATCTTCACCATCAATTATCCAAGACTGTTCCTCAGCCAGTGATTGGGCAACCTGTGCGTTTCAAAGCTATTAACAAGTCACGTGTCTCTAACGATACTTTAATAAGTTAAGTCATCGCGACTCCGCCCTCGCAGCTTACTAATGAAATTCCCGTCTTACTAACTTTATTACAATGGGTCAAGAGGTTAAATGGCCCATCTTCGGGCTATGCCGGCCGGAATACTCTCGCTTCTATATTCCTTTTAATTATTGCTTTTAGTAGCGTGTTTTTGATCTTTTAAAATGGTGGCGAAAAAGGTTGGGTAGGAATGAAGTTATTTGTAGAGACCCTCCCTTTAATACAGGGCTGGTATGTTGTGCGTGTTGATGACAATTTTTGGGATAAAATATTAATTTTGTCATCACAAACACGCGTATATTCCAGTATTGTAGGTAGGTACGTAAACATGCCGTTGAACATTTAATAAAAACCGCAGCAAAGCAGCTGTTTATTGATTTATTAAAATTGGTAAAGCTACCTTAAGTATATTTGGACATAATAATTAATGTTGGATCATGTTTTCCAAAATAAGATTTTGTCGTTTACAAATGATCGTAATTTCATTTCAAAGTCTAGAGCTTTTTTCATGGTTGCAGTGTATTTAAATAACAAACACACATATAATAAACTCACGCCTTCTTCCTATGGGGGTAGGCAGAAACTTCAGAAAGCCACCTGCTACGATCCTTATACTCCTTTGGCCTCGTTTATGTTCATAAATCTGGTCATACACGCACTCTGGTTGCGAGTACCACGCACTTTAGCTTTCTGAAGAAAATCACCAATAAGGTCACGCAGTACCGTATCGTCAGGTATTTTATTAAACGTAAAATAATAGCTGTTTAAAAGTTCAGCGCTATTTCCAAATGAATTCGTCAAACATTTCTGGATCGCTTGGAAGAATTCAAAGTAAAACAGGGAACATCGAAAACTATTTAAATTGAGAGCTCATATTTCACGAAAAGCGTCAAATTCTGCCGAAACTACTTCCAATTCATGCTATATATTTTCGCACTTTCATAATTTTAGCAATATAATTCTTTTATAAGGATTTTGCCCCTTCCATCCTTTCGGCTTTGATGGCAACCTGGTTTTCGCCAGCTATATTGGATTTTCACTAGCCAGAGACATTCCTGACATAGCCCACTGGCTACTGTCACTACAAAAAGCCATTCGACAAATTGGATGCAATCAATTCACAGAACATAATAAAAATAAAATCACAGAACATAATAAAAACTGTTCTGATTCTAGACTTATAAAAGATGAAAATCCAATAGCCAAGATGAATGAAAGTATCAAGACTTACCAATTGCCTTCAAGAACATTTTTACTCCGTCACTGAAGAAAAGTTGTGTTTTCAACTTTTTAATTCTTTTATACAAAGTTAGTTGGGTATTCCCTCGACAATTTAACTTGGTAGTTCATTGCAAATTACAAGTCACTGTAGAAGTATTAATACATAGGTAGGCACTGACATTCATATTTCTACAGGATGAAACTGAATTCATGGGTATCCTCTTGCCTTAGTAATAAGGTCGAAAAGTGGTTTACCGCAAATGTCCGCGATGGTACATAACTCTGTCTGTCAGTCTCTGTTACCTTTTGACGCCTTAACCGCAAAACGGATTTCGATGAAATTTGGCACACAGGTAGACCATGACCTGGGTTAGGAAAAATATACTTTTATCTCGGTAGTACATTCTCGTGGAATAATTAGTGACCTCCGAAACCGCGGGCAAAAGCTATTTTTTAATTTTTTTTATGGGAGATGGGTTTGCTCTTGACTCTCTAGTCTAGGTCAGAGGTGACAGAGACAAAGTTGACGATGGAGCGAGCTTACCCAAAAAAAGCCTGTTCACTCTCACTTTGAAGAGATCGGGGTTGTATGCATTCGGAAACACAGACGCAGGTAAAGAGTTCCACTCCTTTGCTGTGCGCATCACAAAAGACATTTGGAAACGCTTAGTGCGAATTGGTGGAATAGCAACTAGGCAGGGATGGTAACTTGCAGTGTATCTAGATGTCCGATGGTAGAAGGGGGCCGATGTAGGCAACTTTGCGGTCTTACGTCGCCAATGAGCCTCTTAGCTGTGCGTTACACTGAGACAAGCGCGGCAAGTTGGTATTTAGCTGAGCCATCCCAAAGGTGGCTGCAATACTCCATGCAGGATCGGACTTGCGCTTTGTAAAGGGTTAAAAGCTGTCCAGTCGTAAAGTATCGCTTCACCTTATTTAGGATGCCCAGTTTCTTGGCAGCAGTTTGGGCTTTGGTTTAGAATTTATAGCTCTGCTTGTCTAGGTTATTGAAGCATTTGAGCAAGTACCACAAGCCAATCATGATTTAGTCTCAGTAGAGTACAAGAAAAATGTGCACGTCATAAAACTACAAGGTCTATTTGCCTATGTGATAGTTAGATAGATATTTTCTACCTTATTAAAGTTTCAATTTACTAGGAATTGTTGTCAAAAGTGCTAAAGCAATTACGAGATTGACTATACATAGGGTCCGACAGTTGCAAGTACTAAGTGATTGACTCATGCAATAAAGGGTTAACAAGGTGAAAGCAATGAAGCCGCGCCTTTTTCTTGAATACATGGAATAAATGTAACTAAGTCATATTAAAGTCTGTGTCCCATAGGGTTTTATTACTTAGCTGAGTAATTAAAACTAGCTGGATAACGTTATTATTCATCGACACAAAAAAACGGATAATTGTTTTTAATGAAAAAAATAATCATTCTTAGATACTTTTATTCTTAATTGTTTCACCAAATAAAGCAGAATATTATCCTACCAATAAGATACACCATGTTTTTTTTTTGTTTTTATCGTAAACTCCTGAAAGAACCACAGATTGACAGCTGTCAGATTTGCGTTCATTTCTAAATGATTAATTAACCTAATTGCTCTTCAAACAAGCACCTATCCTAGGTAACTCTTTATTAATTATTATATTTCAGCAGTTACTTGAAACGATTAAATAAATGATCAATTCTGTTAGATAGTACCTAATTAGGCTTTTGTTGTGAAAGTAAAATACTTAATTAAAAACCGGCCAAGTGCGTGTCGGACCACGCACAATGAAGGATTCCGTAGTTGGGATGAATTTATCCCAAAAACAAACTTAACATGTTCAAAAATACTCCCGTACATCGATATACGTCACAAAAAAATCTCCAGCTGTAAATGTAAGTTTGTAATCGCAAAAAAAAAACGTTTATGTGACGAATTACAAATTAACGATTTTCGGATATTTTCTTTTACTTATGCTGTGAGGCCTTGCTTCTTACCAAAATTGCGAGTATCAAAATATGTGACTTAAAAGTTTGATTTTTGTAGAGCTCCAAGGGACTCTTTTAGGTATTTGATACTATTTACGTATTTGATATTAATTTCAACTTGATACCTCAACGCGTTCCTGAGAAAAGGGTCTTGACAGACTGACAAACAGACTGACAGACAGACAACGAGGTGATCCTATAAAGACTCCCGCATACAGGAACGACGCGACAGCGCGATACGACTCTGGTACTAGTAGAACAGTTTCTATTAAAACTTCATGGACATTGTTCTACTAGAGTCGTGTCGCGCTGTCACGTCGCACCTGTCTGCGGGAGCCTTTAGGTTTCCGTTTTTTCCTTTTGAGGTACGTAATCCTAAAAATGAATATTTGGATAGATCTCAAAGTAATATTAGACTCTAGAGTTTCAGGTTTTAAGTTCTGAGAGAACAGTTGGAGTTGGAGTTTTTACGAATATTTTTACCGTGTTTCATTCTTTATAACACTATCAGCCAAAAGTTTCAGTTGAAGTTATGTTTCAATTATGATTTACATAATATGCACTTTGTTTTTTTTTTGTCTATAATATTTAAGTAATTTTTAATTCAGGCTTAACCACGAGAGATAAATGTATCTAGGTAGTACAGAATTCATCAACCTCAAATTAACCTTCATCTTCCTAGACACCATTTAACACATAAATTTCTTTGTGATACCATTTCAGCAACCACTAACATGAAAACAATTTCTAAAATAAACAGTTTCATACCAACTTAACCTTTTCGCTTGGCTAAAACTTTCTTCAATAAAGTAATAGGAGAGGCCATCTATTCCAATCGCATAACTAAGACTTTTTATGTGAAAAAGGCCTCTGAATCAGTAAACAGGCATTTGCTCAACTCGTTGGGGTATTACAAAGAGTTGCGCGTCTCGAACAGCTGTTGCGCGGTCCGTGACGGCAGATGTCACTGCCATCGATTATAATAAAAACACTGTTTCACGATGATTTACAATTTAACTTTCATGCGTAATGTGTGTTACTCCATTACTTTTTTGCATTTTAACTTTTTAAGTTAGAAACATTTGTGATCGTGTTGTTCAAAAGAATGGAAAAAAAATCGAAAGGTTGTCTTTAATAGATCGCTTTTAAGAATAAGACCGCCTGTTATGTCACCCTATATAATATTTCTACATTAATATCTTAATTCGCATGGTGGACATAATAAATAGTTTTCTATTCTATTCTATTCTATTCTATCAATGGATTCATTTATAGAACATTTTTTTTAAATTTCTTTTTAACTTTCATTGCATGCTGCTCCGGCTGACGTCATCACGTCAATGCGTGGATGTGACGCATATTTTCCCCCAACTTGTTTCTTTTTGTGTTTGTGTTTTTTCTTTGCGTCATGTTTACCGCAAATAAACGTATTTTCTTTCTCTTTTTTTCCAAAAATCAATATCAATATTATATTATGAAAGAAAGTGCGTGCCGCTGAAACTCAGACATGAGTCCCGGTACGATCAAGGGAGTTATATATTGTGGTAGCCCTCTATCTCTTATCCATGAAGCAGGTTGCCGTTTTTACCTGAAGGTCGTGCTTTTGAAGATATAAGGGCTGGAAGTTTCGCCCTCTAGAAATTTCTAGAACAGTCCAGAACATTGACTTTTAAAAGTTCAAGGTTGGAACCACAGAACAGATAAAAGAGGTTTTATCTGTGGTTGGAACTATCGAAAGACTTTTAACCCAGGAAAAAAGCAGCATTTTGTAAAAAAAAAAAATCGCCCAAGTGCATGTCGACCCACGCACAACGGAGGGTTCCATAGTTGAGATGAAGAAAGGAGAGAAATAATTATCCTAAGAACAATCTTAACATTGTAGTTGAAAAACATGTTCTTCCATACATTCCAACTGCAAATGTAAGTTTGTACGCACAATATTGAGAGATTTACGTTATTTTAAGAATATATACCTACTTCTCATAATCCTTCTTATAATATCGGTTTCCTGTAATCTATATGTATATTTATAGAACTATTTTCTGTAAGTATTTTTTTTTCAAAATTTTAGGCTCAGTAGTTTCGGTGATAAGGGTATGGTAAATTTTCGTCTGTTTTCCAAAATAATTTTAAAACTTTTTTTATTTTTATTTTAAAAACAATCTATTTGAGACCCTCACAGTAAGCCCCTTTCATTTGATATGTCATACGGTTTAGATTGCAAAACTTTTTTTTTAGTTTTCTTATTTGCCCCCCAAAAGTTATATTCAAAATTCATTTATTTACGTAACATGTCCATGTTTGAGTCACAGAAATTAATATGTGTACCGTAACCGTAATCGGTCCATTAGATTTGAAACGAATTGGCTGTGACAGACGGACAGACAGACAGACACACGAATGATCCTTAAGGGTTCCATTTTTCCTAGAAAACCGGCCAAGTGCGTGTCGAACTTCGCACATTTAGGGTTCTGTACCAAATGTAGACCGTCCGAATGGCAGAATTGTTCATAAGCAGGCATTTGACCGCAAAATCAAGTTGGTTGTAATAGGAAAAATGAGAGAATTTTAAAGAAAACATATTATTTAATAATATATTGGTATTTGTTAGTAGAATATACGTAATAATCAACATTATCACCAAATTTCAAGCTCATAGGTCAATGGGAAGTTAAAAGATTCTTTGGAACAAAATTTAGTAAAAAAGCTAACTTTGGTGGCTTGTCATTCCTTTGTTTTTCAATATTTTTAAAAACAAAAAATGTAGTGTTTATCTACTCAACAAGCTCTAAACATGACATCCCATTTGATTGCGTAGGTCAAAATTTTTTTTCGTGCCCCCCTTTAGCTGTATGGGAGCTCCCTTAAAAACATTAAAAAATATTTTTTGACAATTTGTATGGCTTTGGGTCAACAAGATGCTTATACCGTGAACGTTTGAAGACTGCAGCTCCAACCGTTTGACTGTAAAACTAGCGTGACAGACGACGGACAGACGGACACGAGAGTGACAGTAATAGGGCTCCGTTTGGACCCTTCGAGTACGGAACCCTAAAAGTCGTATTAATTCCATTGAAAAACTGTTAGTAGTTCATCAAAATTATGTTCCGAATCAAACGTTAATAGTTTGATCAAAACCAACATGCAGCCTTCCAGAGAATGAACCCCATCAGCGCGCCAGTTATTGAAAATAGGTCAGCAGTACTTTTTTTGTATAGTCAATTCAGTATGCAGATAGTTATCTGGTATTCTGTTTGATCAATAAATAAAAGGCTCGGTGAAAGGGATTGTTCCAAATTTTTGCTTTTGAGCGAAGAAAATAAAATGACGTAATAAGAGCATTTTAAAAAAGCGGTCAGTTAGTTTTGAAATAAGAACGATTATCACCGCTGTTTAGCCACTATACTAAAGATTAACAATTCTGGGTACAGCAGAAAACTTTTGTTGGTACTTATGCTAAGTTTACTTCATTTTCTATCGTCTGATAAATCTATTGACATTCATGATGATGGTATTGAAAAGTTGTCAATCTAAGCCATCAGAAATAAAAGACTTAACAATGAAAACAAATTCCTGAAAGTCACATGAACCATCACTTCACGTAAACAGGAATTTGCAGAATTCGTTTTTGATAAACCAAACTGTGAAACAATATCATTAAAATTAAATGATTCCAAATTGAAAACGAAAATCGTACTAACAACAGAATTTGTGAAGTTGGTAACCGGCATTTCGCTCGTTTGCCTGTCAAAGAGCTCCTAGCATTGAAAATTATTAATGACAATGCAGGGAAACACGTCAAAACGATACAGTTTAAATGTCACTCTGTTTTGGATATGAGATATAATACTGAAATAACATAACATAACATCACGCCTTGTTTCCCCGAAGGGATAGGCAGAGGTGTACCTATAGTATACACCCACATTGCGCCAGTTATGTTTAAGTCCCATGTAATAGGGGGCGAGCCTATTGCCATCAACCGGGCACAAATCTAGACTCCGGGCTGCTACTAATACTGAAATGTTCATTTATATGTGCCTACTAGAATTACCACAATATTCTTGTTACTAATTCAACAAACATGTTATTTTGCTTATGAATTGGTTGAGCCGAAGGTATAAAATACGTTTGTCTGTCTGTCTATTCGTCATGCAGAGTGCGATTTACCTGATTTTTGTTTTTATTCATAAACATGTTTTCTGAATAGGTTTTTATGTTAATAACATATGCAAATTATATTGCAGTCTTCGCTAGCGGTGCTGGGACCGGGCTAGTGTTCTATACTTATTGGATGGTTATGTCGAGGTTCATGATTTTTTTTAAATAATTATGTATTTACTTTGACTGAAAAATAACAATGTTCTATTACCTAGGTAGGTAATTACATAATACAGGTAAGTATCATATATCTGGAACAGTTGGTAAATATAGGTTCTTTTGTTATTTCTAGACAAAACAAACGACAAATTGTTTATCAATCTTCGAATTCTTCGAAAACAATAATAACACCTGTTTCTTAGAAGTTCCTCATACATATTTATTAAGGACGTAATCAAGACAAATATCCACTCACAATATTTTGCGTTAAACTAACATTGGAACTATTTTACTACTGAGGTAGAGAAACAATGTTAGTAATGATTTCGTTTTTTTTTTTCGGGCACCGTGCATTTCCATGTGAGGTTATTATAAACTTTAAAGGGATAAAAATATGAGTCAAAGAAAATGTTTTCATGCAGTTTTGAAGCCGATATATCTACTGTCGATCATTTTGTTGTCATAATTAAATTCACAACCATTTAAAAAGATATGACTTTAAACAGAAAATGCAGGGTGACTCAATTTAAGAGTCCGAGAGTGTACACCTTTGAAAAATCAATCCTTAGTAGGTACAGTTTAACGACAGGTGTAACACCCAACATGCTGGCTTTGGCCACCAACGTTTGTAAGCCAAGTCTTAGTTTAATTAAAGCCTAGCGGTACACACTAGGAGCTTTGTTTCACCTGTCAGGAAACATGATACCAGTCAGATGTTCAGACATTTCTGAATGTCCAGTGATAGTGTTTGTAGGTCGGCGTTAGACAGTTACATTTCATAGAAACAGAGATACCCACCAAATCTATTTGAATCTTTGTCAGTACACCGATCCATTCCTTTGACCATGCCAAAGGAATGGATTGGTTGTTAAAATGGATTTCAAGATAGATAATTTATCACTATACGACTAAACGCCGACAGCCACTACGCTGACAGACTGAACACCAACAAGACTTTACTTCGACGACTCTTCGCCGACAGGACACTGCGCCGATAGGGCCATCTTTACTTCTGATTATTCCGAACCTGACCTGAAAATCCTAATCCTAGACGGTCGACGTCAGGGGCACCTCGAGTTTCGGTTTGGTTAGGTTTCTTTTAACCCTGCAGACAGAAATAGGAGCCCCGCGTAACAGGGCTCCGTCGATCTGCTGTCAGTCTGTCGGCGTAGTGTTCTGTCGGCGAAGAGTCCCGTCGAAGTAGTCTTGTCGGTGTTCAGTCTGTCAGCGTAGTGTCTGTCGGCGTAGTGTCTGTCGGCGTTTAGTCGTACACTCATAATTTAATTCTAAGTATTGTATAATGAAATTGTATAATGCATAATTAGCCTTTAATGTTCCCACTGCTGGGACATAGTTCTCCTCTCTTCGAGAGGGAGTGGGCTGTAATCTACCACGCGGGCCCAGTGCGGGTTGGTAGATGTCACATTTGTCTTCGAATTTTTGGTTCTAGGACATGCCGGTTTCCACTCGATGTTGTCCGTCACCGTTTTGAGAGCAGTGGTGATAAAATAATTTGGACAAAGTAAAGTGCCTACCTGGGTTCCCACGACTGTAAGCCGGGGCCGTTACCACTGGGCCACCACTGCTCTCCGAATGAAATTACTATACCATAATAGGTAAATAATTAAAAATGAAGCAATGACAGATAAATAAAATACTTATGTGTTATATACACGGTGCTCACATATTCACAAATATTGTAAAAGTGTACGATTTTCCTAAAATTTAACAAGTAATAAGTCAGTGTGTGAGCCAAAGTAATCACAGAATGTAAAATCAATGTCATAAAAAATAATAAATTATACAGTTTAGTTAGCAACCAGTTTAAATTTGTCTAGGTTTGACCCCAGAGGTTGTGCGTTATATAAATTTCACCTCGTATAGATAAGTATGATGATGCGATGCTTTTGTGATGCGCACAGCAAAGGAGTGGAACTCTCTGCCTGCGTCTGTGTTTCCGAATGCATATAACCCCGATCTCTTCAAAGTGAGAGTGAACAGGCTTCTTCTGAGTAAGCTCGCTCCATCGTCGACTTTGTCTCTGTCATCTCTGACCTAGACTGGAGTCAAGAGCAAACCTATCTCAAATAAAAAATAAAAAAGTATATGTTTTATGTACCTATGTATATATTGAATGTATATTTAATGGTACACCATTGACTACCTGCAGTATTGAAAGAAAGAAACAAAATACGTTTATTTGCGGTAAACGTGACGCAAAAAAAGAACAAAAACACAAAAAATAAACAATTTGGGGGAAAATATGCGTCACATCCACACAAAACGGCCATCGCTCAGCATAATGCTGCGACCATATGCGAGACAGAGCCCCAGCGCTGGTTTTCAGCGACAGCCGGCGTTGACGTGATGACGTCAGCCGGTACAGCATGCAATAAAATTTAAAAAGAAACAAAGTACACACACAATACTTAAATCTAAAATGTTTATATAAATACAATATTTAAAATGGCAACATTACGTTCCATCGGCATCGACTCACACGCCGCGCGCCGCCGGATTTGTGTTATCTGTGCGCGCAGCTGTCAAAAAACTATTGTCTCTCCTTCTCCCTTTGAACCATTTAAAGGTGTCTGTAAAAGATCGCTTTTAGCGTTAAGACCGCCCATTGTGTCACCCTATACGTATATGATAGAGAGAGAGAGAGATATACCCTATGTATAAAATCTGAGCTACATTCATATCTGTAATTTTTATGGTGTACATAATAAAACTCTATTAGCTATCTATTTATCTATCTAGTAATTTTGGTATATTTAATAATTTATTAAATTAGGTGTTGAAGAAATCTAATACACCTCTCTTTCAATGCTTAAACCAAGATATGTATTTGTGAAACTGTAATTTTGTCTTTGTTGATACTCTTTCGATTATTTTCAAAACGTGATATTCTTCCTACCTTATTGAGTTTTCCGTTACTAAGTTCCGCGATAAGATTAAAAAATAATATTGCCTTTCACGAATATCTTGGTACTTCAATTTCATTGGACCTTTCTGTGTTATATATTATTGTTGAACGGTAAATTAAAGGAGATGGAAAACGGTGGGCCCAAATGTAATAAGTTGAGATATGATCTAAAAAATTTGTCATATTTTTTTATCTTAGAATATCAAAAATCAGCTCAATACTCAATCTGGAAGCGGAGAAATAAGAGAAATATAGTTATAAGTATCGATTACAAAATAACAAAAAGAAAACCTTCGCACTAGGTAATTAACTCTAGTAATTAAATGCACTAAATATACTTATATACAATATAGTGCATTTATTTACGTGCCATATTAATAAATTAAATATCAATTAATTACTGAAAAACCAATATAATGAATATCGATTTCATATCGATTAAAATCAGTCTTATATTTTTAGTCTATCTCTCTAGCATGACAGCTGTGACGCTGTGAGTCAGCTCAACATTGACAGTAGGTAGACAGTTGCCGACTGCTCTTGCTTGTTCACTCGTTTCATGTTTTCCGATGCGTTTTGATTGCTTTTCAGATTATTTCATTTTTAACGACCACTGCGTTGTTTTTCACGGATTCTGACCCTGCCTACCTTGTACGACCCTTGCTTTTCACACTGTACACCGAAGACCGCTCACACGTTTGACTTGGAATTGTTATTTTGGCTTTTACCGCCGCCTTGTGGTTTGGATATTGTTGAAACTATGGATCGCTCTGTGAATTGAGGGATAGTAACTAGTCACTGCAATACACTAGGACGATAGATGAAATATAATAAACAATAGTGTTTAAATAACATCTTTTGCACTTCAGGAATAAGTTTTTAGTTAAAGATTGTGACATAGCCTTACTTTTACTAAACCTCTAATAACTCGGCTCTCAGATTGTCAAAATTAACAGAATTTTCAGCGAGGGACTGATAAGTTTAAATCTATTAATTCACATCAATTTCATCTCGTTACATTCAGGCCCAAGATTGTATGTAATCGTTTCCGTCTCCTTTGATAACCAAGCAGATATTAATTACAATTGAATTAAAAATCAAATTACAAGTAAGTACTGTAATGATCTGCCGGGATACCACGGCAGAACACTACGCATGTGTGTGTGCTGACTCGTTAAGAGGTGTGTTTGGTGGACGTATAAATCAGACACACAGGAGCACCGTATTATTATTTAATAGCTTAAAGCAAGCTTGTTATAATATCAACGTAATACTAAGAATGAGTCGATATAAAACAATTTTACTATATGTCATTATTCAAAGTTATTTTAATCGAAAACCTCACTACCTGTCTTAACAGCCAGCCATAATTCCGGTGAAGATTTCACGCTGAAGGCAGGCTCGATTAAAGCCTCTACAGTACCTATTTGATTTTTTTATTCAACTAAGTTCCAGAAATCAAAAGTATTTTTTTCAAACTAGGCTGAGAATCAGCACTTTTCGAATGTTAAAATTACATGAGACAGTCCTCCAAAACGCCTGCCCTTCACCACTTCCTAGCGCTTTTCTGAAAAACAGTATAGATATTACCTATATTATATCAATTAACTATGCTTCTGCCCGCGACTTCGTTCACGTGGAAATCGTAAGACACCACAATACCTATACTAAAATAACAGCCACATTTTTATAAAACTTCCCTGTATACTACGCTTGTAGTTTTGGTCTCAGCAGCCAAAATATACAGAGAGTTAGGACTGATGATACGGGAGCAAGCGATGAACAGTTGTCCGTGTGAGAAGCAGCTCTTCCTGAGGTCAACACCCGCAGCCTTCATTAGTAATTTCCTACTGCTTGCGTACATTTTCGTTTTTAGTGGATTAATGATGTTCCCACATCATCATCATCATTCTCTTGCCCTTATCCAAAATTTGGGATCGGCGCAACATGTCTTTTTCTTCTATAATTCTCTATTAGTTACTGCATATAATAATACTAGCAGCGCCCAGCGATTTCACCCGCATAGGTCTCGATCCCATAAGGATATCGGGATAAAAGTATTATATATGGTAATCCAGGTTATAAACTATCTGTGTGCCAAATTCCATCCAAATCCGTTCAGTAGTTTTTGCGTGAAAGAGTAACAAACATCCTTCCATCCATCCATCCATCCTCACAAACTTTCGCGTTTATAATATTATAATAGTAAAAATTAATAGGATAGTACATAAGTACTACCTAATGTCACAACACTGATACACTGACCGATGCATTCTTACAGATTATTCCTGATGAACGGCTGTCACAAAAATAATATAATAGTAGATTGTGAAACACACGGGATTTCTCATTAACAGTCACCTAATCATAGATATTTATTTTTATTACAAACATAGATGTCAGAAGAGGCCCCAAACGTCATGTTTAACTGTGTACGTTCTACGAATTAGCATACAGTAGTAAGATAACAATATGAAAAGAATCCAAAAAAATATTGGAATCGAAATCGAATCTTACTGCCACAGGTAGTACTCAAATCTCAGTTCTTCCCATAGAGTTTTTTGATCATTCTAACAAAATCTGGATAATACAGTCTGAATTAAACGAACTTTTGTTTTATTAATTATTTTAAGGAAATAGGATCGATTTGCATCAAAAAAAGTGTATGTTAAAAATTGCCTGTTTTCTTGTTTCTTGTGTTTTTTCCGTAATCTGTTAATGCAGATCAAAGTTTCTCAAAAAATTAAGGACAGTTTCCTTAGACCGTTTTCCTGTAGGTATAACGGTTAAAATCTCTGAAATTCTAAAAACTGTATTTTTGGCATAAGAATCTTGCCCAGACCTCGTAGCAATTACCTTTTTTAAAAATATATAGACTGATTTTGTACTCATATTTCGAGTAGTTTGTGTTGAACTGTAAATATTAATAAAATTGGTATTAATACGGGGAGGAAAAACATCGTGAGAAAATCTGGTATTATAGTTAATAAAGGTATATACATATGTCTGAAATCGCCAACCCGTCTTGAGCAAGCGTAGTGATCAATGCTCGCGCCTTCTCTGTATGAGAAGAGGCTTTTGCCCTGCAGCGGGACAGTAAAGGCTCCCGCAGACAGGCGCGACGCGAGTCTAGTAGAACAATTTTTTGAATACTTCATGGAAATTGTTGTACCAGAATCGCGTTGCACTGTCGCGTCGCGCCTGTCTACAGGAGCCTTAATAAGCAAGTATTTTAATATATTTTTTCAATAATAGATCATCTAGAAAATAACTATTGGTTACTTTTTAACAGCTATAAGTCATGGGGGTCATCTTGGTCACTGACCTTTTGAAGTGTAACTAATTTGGTCTATTGTGATCCAGAACAATAACAGTAGTGAGTTGATATAAAAATAAATGCTGCGCATTTTAAAAGCAATGAAGGTTGCCATTGTCTATAGGAGGTACAGTTATTCTGTATATTTAATTCTCAGTACCAACAATTGATACGTAGGTTGCTTCATTTACTTGTCTTGGAAATAAATTCTTTTTGCTCATACATTGGTAGGTACTATCGAGGAAACTTACATCTGACCAATTTGAAAGAAAAATAGCGGCCGAGCGCTCCAAGCAAGAATAGTCCTTATGGTGTATAGATGTTCGTTTCTCCCATAGTACATCATAAATCTTTGGTTTCTTAGGAAAGTGATGAATGGTCACACAATAACAGCTGTCCAAATACCGAGCGTTTTATAGCACCTTAATATCAAATACTGGTGAAAATGACAGATTTTCATTACGGCTGATAAAAAATTCAAATAAATTCAAAATATTTTAATTTTTTCTACATGGGCACTTATGAAACGTCAGAAGCTAGGTGCACGGTTCCAATTGGTCGTTTCCAATGGAGAAGAACCGGCAAGAAACTCCACGGTTACTCTTTTAAAATCAATCAATCAATCAATAATTGGCTTTTACAATGTTTTCAAATTACAGTGTTATTTAAGCATGGGAGGACAGTGTAGGCCTGTCAACAAGTACCAGATACTTAACAAAATTGAAAATGGTCTACAAATCTACAGTCTATTAAGCCTACAACGTTCTCACATTCACAAAATATAAAATAATATATTTAAAAGACAAGACTATGTAAAGCAAAATATTGAAAAGATTATGTCATGGAAGCATGTAGAAAAAACAATAAAATAAATTAAATTAAAGTAATTTGGGAGCAGTTAATAGACATTTACATACATAGTTATGCTGGTAATGAGATACGAGGGAAGCCACATGTGCAGAAGGAATTAGCGCCAAACTTCCCTGTCTTCAACGTAGTTTTTAATCTTATAATATAATGGAACCGCTTTCCTAGGAAACCCAAGCTTTACAGACACTGATGAAATGTCAAAAAAGTGAATCTTTGTCAAACTCAAACTCAAAGCATTTATTTCAATTAAACCAATTACAGGCACTTTTGAATGGTTAAAGAGTTAGTCAGTTAGTCAGAAAATTGAAGAAAACGTAGATCTCTATGGAGAAGAATGGGCAAGAAACTCCATAGACACTCTTTTAAATCAAAATTGTTACAAAATCCTGGGTAGGTACATTGTTATTGTTCTTGTTGCTTCTATATGTGAGAACAATGTAAAAAATAGATAATTAAAACAATTTAAAATATAAGATTAAATATAAGCCCTGGCAGCTAAGAGATGACCAGTCTCCACTGACGGCGCCCGTTCACGAACATGACGCGTGGAATTGTCATTTTCCATGGAAAGTATAATTAATATCAGGCAAGAAACTACAGGATTAAACTAATGTAAAAACATTAGGTAGGCTGATTACATATCAGCAAGAAACACGAACTTGCTAACTGGTATCCTCAGAAATGAACCAATAAAAAACAAACCCATGACCATAAAAAACAATAATGACCTATTAGGATAATCCATTATCAACTATTATTGCTCGTAAAAGTCTATTATCCAAGTCATCCATCCATTTCAAAATGAATGTTTCCCGGGTCTCCTTATAACTCACGCAATGTAGTTGCTAAACAAAAGTGTCATGGCGGCATGTTCTTACTTCCAATATTAGTTTCGGTTAGTTTTATGGCTAAGTAATACCTTCGTATATTGCTTACTTGAACGTTATAACCATTTCAATTAACATTTTACATAGGTAAGTAAAATTATTAATTTTTTAATTTTCAGAACGCATTTTACAACGGTTTAAAACTGATATTATTTAAAAAAACTTTCATCTGTAATGGATGAAAAATTTATTTTCGTAAGATTTTTTGTGTAGGATCTTAAATATGAAAAAAAACGTGTATACGTATGCGTACGTGTGTTTTAAAATAAATGATCGTTATTTAACAGAGATTTGCCAAATAGGTACTAGTTAGTAAAATAACGATCAAGTTGTTTAAACAATGTTTTCATGTTTGATTGGTTATCAAACCAATCGTTAACAGCAAATTGATGTTGCTAATTCCCCGTACCACCTACTATGGTTCTCTGGGGAAAAGATGGCTTGTCATTAATTTTGAGACTAATAATCTGGGTACAAAGGCAGAATATGTGAATTATTACTGAGATAAGCTTTATTAATAATAGAATACGTAGTACTATAAATATTTTTTGGCGAAATGTAATCAATAAATAGCATCTACCGGCTATGTTTTTGCATGGCATGGCTGGTTATTGATAGAAACACATTCGAATTATTTCATTTACCCACTCGTACTAAACAATCGAATGTGTCTCGAGTTATAAACAGAATTTGGCGGAAATGTACGCAATTCGTCCATAAATCAAGAGAAAAACACATTTTCTTTCTTTCCGGTTGTAGGCAAAGGCACACTCAGTAGAATGCCAACATATTATTCAATGAACTTTTATAATGAGCGCCTCTACGATATCGTGATTTATTTGTATTACTATTTACATTATTGATTTTTGTCCATAAAAAACTTTGCCTTTAAGTAACCTGGTTCGGTAGTCTACAAATTCTAAAAAAAACCGGCCAAGTTTTAACCTCGTTGTATATACTACTACCGTGAATTTTTTCACATATCCAGAACTAACACACAGACTCGTCGCCAACCGTCGCGTTGAATCGCCTGCCCGCGCTATTACATCGTTTTCGCTTAGTGTTCTTTCTGACTTTTTTCTTTTTGCTCGGCTTCTAAGGGTCGTAGCATGATCTTAAATAGCATATAACTATCCTCGAGAATTGGGCTACCAAATGCAAAAATAATTTTTCAAATTAGACTTTTTGTTCATAATTTCATGGGTTTTAATTTTTTTGGGCAGAACCGTAATTATATTTCTAAAATAAAAGTAGCCTTAGTTACCCGCCGTAACATCAGCTATCTGTCAGTGAACGTCCTGTGAAAATCGGTTCAGCTATTTCGGAGATTAGTCAGAACAAACAGACAGACTGACAGACAAAAATTTGTACTTTAAAGCTTAATATTTCAGAAACAGATCCTTTAGTCGAAAAATTGTTTTCACAAACCCGCAATATGTTTGAAAGACCTTTCCAACAACACCCCTCACCATGTGGTAGATAAGAAAAAAAAAACATCATCACTTTACGTGTACAGGAGGTTCCCTAAAAAAATTTTTTTCCTGATTTTATTTTACCACTTTGTCGGCGTGATTAATATGTATATCCATGCCAAATTATAGCTTTCTAGTACTAAGAGTCTCTGAGCTAAGCTGTGAACGGACGGACGGACGGACGGACGAACATAGCGAAACTATAAGGGTTCCTTGTTGTCTACGAAACCCTAAAAAAGGTTATTCAATATTTTGAAACGACTCTTGAAAGAGTCCAAGAAGAAGAGAGTTGAAAAGTCATTCCTGAAGGAATGTATTTTTAACAATACCTACATAATATTAATTTGGAAAGCAAATGATTAGTATCGTCTCAAAACACCCACTCAAATGTATATTCCGAAAAAGTATTTTCAAAAGAAAATAGAGGTGATGAAACTTACAAGGAGCTTCTGAAACTTAGGTAAAACAATAAGATGGCGGCGAAAATAGAAAAACATGTTATAAGTAATTTATACGTTTGTTTACCAAACCGTCTTGTGATGGTTGATTTGTGAAAGGTTCACATTTATTACAGCAGCTTTACGGGACTACGTAATAACTTAAGTTTTTTTTTGTACCTATGTAGGTACATAGGTACAAAAAAAACTTAAGTAGTACTTAGGTACCCACCAAGTATTATTTTTGACAATATTTCTTTATATACCTATTTTAAAAAGAAACAAAAATAACGACAGGAATAGCTTAGTTTACGATCAGAAGGAAATTGAGTATTTCATTAAAATTGGTATTTTCGAGCCATTGGTTCTGGAAGTCTGATCGTTGTCGCTTCGTGTGTAATTGGATTTGATTCTAACCTAACTCAACTTGACTAGTAGATGATGGCTAAAATAACTATCCTTAATCATTGATCAAAAACCCAGCAATGACCCAAAAGAACCAGATGTAAAAAAATCTACACTACTAAAAATACCTACCTATTACAAAGATCTGTTCTATTTGTCTATCGTTCATCAAGCGGAAAGCTCACTACCTAAAGCCAAATTAATTCATTAGACAAGATGCCAGTTTCGTCTACAAACATCAGAATACAATTTTCAAGCTCCAATCAACCCTTGCCTTGCCGCGTTGCTTCTGATGCGATGCGAGGCTCTTCAAGACCCAAGTACGTACGTTAGAGCGCTTTGCATACCAAGCCACATTTAGTGCAGCGTAATAACCAGGTCTTACAACAATTAATTTAATTAAAGTGATTGCTTTCCACGGAAACAGGTCGTCGCTTTTCTATTATTTTGTTTGTATTTTAGCTGGCTGTGGAATGGCACAGGATCTGTAATTTGAAGGAGTCTTCTTCGCCTTTTCTAAGGATGTGTGAAATATTTTTTTTTTTTTTTTTTTTTTAATAAAACTGTAAGTAAAGGGTCTTTCAAATAGAGCGGGTCGATGTTAATAATCTGTGGCGGCAATTTTGTTTTGGCGGCATCTGTCAAATCTGTTTTTTCTTATTCAGTCACTGATGCCAAATCACCATGGCAAGTTACACGGTTGAGCAGCATGTGCAAATGATGAAACTTTATTATCAAAATGAGTGTTCGTTAGTGCAAACGTTGCGCGCATTGCGCCCATTTTACGGCAGACGCGGTGGCCCTTCAAAGTCCACTCTCCAACGATTGGTGACTAAATTTGAGACGACCGGTTCGGTAAACAACCAACCAATACCTTTACGTCAAAGGAACGCCAGATCGGCCGAGAACATCGCCGCTGTACGTGAGAGTGTTCAGGAGACTCCGAGGCAGTCGATTTCTCGCCGTGCTCAAGAACTCGGCCTTTCGCAGACCTCAACTTGGAGAATTTTGCGTCGGGACTTGGGTCTGCATCCGTACAAGATCCAACTGACCCAAGAGCTCACAGTTAATGACCATAGACAACGCCGTGTGTTCGCTGAATGGGCATCGGAACGCTTGGAAGAGGACCCCGATTTTGGCCGAAAAATAATCTTTAGCGACGAGGCACATTTTTGGATGAATGGTTTTGTTAATAAGCAAAATTGCCGTATATGGGATGACCACAACCCACATGAGGTTCACCAGGTGGCAATGCATCCACAAAAAGTTACTGTTTGGTGCGGATTTTGGTGTGGCGGCGTCATTGGTCCGTACTTCTTCGAAAACGACGTTGGCGAGGCCATCACCGTCAACGGCGAGCGCTACAGATCAATGATAAACAATTTCTTTTGGCTTGAATTGAACAATATGGACGTGAACGACATGTGGTTCCAGCAAGATGGCGCTACTTGCCACACAGCGAACGACACAATCGACATTCTGCATGAACGGTTTGAGGGTAGAGTTATCTCTCGCAGAGGTGACGTGAATTGGCCACCAAGATCGTGTGATTTGACTCCGCTAGACTTTTTCTTGTGGGGTTTTCTGAAGTCGCAGGTCTATGCCAATAAACCACATTCGACCGTTGCCCTGAAAGCCAACATAACGCAGGCCATCGCTCGGATTCAGCCGGATCTATGCAGCAGAGTCATTAAAAATTGGACCTCTCGGATTCGTGCCACCATACGAAGCCACGGCGGACATTTGAACGATGTCATATTCCATCCATAATGGCATAAATGGGCCTTTTAAATAAAAAATAAATTTCGTTAATATCTCACACACATCTTGTTTTATTCAATTTTAACATCGACCCGTCCTTGTTGAAAGATCCTTTATTATTTTAATATAGCTTTTGCCCGTGTATAGATCGGAAATTATCCCTCGGAAACGTTCTAGCGAAATAAAAGTATACTACTTCCTCATCGAAGTCATAGTCTAAATGAGTGCTAAACATTGAAATCCGTTTAGCCGTTAAGGAGTGAAAAGGTCAAAGTCAAAACGTTTATTGTGAACTAAGTGTAGGTACAATGTTGGTGTTATGTTATGTCAGTACTAATGACTTAACAGAGATTACTTTCGCATTTATAATAATAGTAAGGATTAATTACTCTTTTCATTTTTACCACTGCTCATCCGCTGACTTGTATCAAAAACGACATGTTATAACGTACATATTTTTCTTAATTTTTTGCTGCTGAATATCACAAAATACATGATTCAAAGGGCGTTTCACCACATTAGGATTCAAAGAAGGGCGCGTGATGCGTAACACACATCTGCCGACGCCGGTTGCACAGAAGGCATTCTACGGTCGGCATACGAAATGCAATGCGGTGACGCTTTGATATTACGCAGTCTTATTGTGGGATTATCCTTTTACATGACGTGCATGAAGGTTATGAAAAACATGGAGGTTCTAATTGGTTGCTAAACTAAATGATTTTGCAAGTCACCGATCCCTATCACGAAGCAATAAGAGGGATGGAGGTTTGATATGTGACCATTGGTGATACTTGAAGATGCAATACTTATAGCGAAATTTTTACTTCTTTTTTTGTCGGCACAAACTAAGTACAACATGTCCCGGAATTAACCCCCACCACCAAACACCCCAATTAGAATATTATGTTATAATCGTAATACATACACTGAATTGTTATTATTATCTATAAAATAATGTTTATTTATTAAATTAAATAAACTGATTGTAGGAGATAATTGTGGTCACATTGCAGATCTACGCACGCAAACAGTCTCACACGTATAAAAGTCTAGCGTAGAAGGTACTTCGTCCATTTTGGTTTATTTTGACTGTACAGCGGAAGTGCGATTGTAATTGACGTAGTTTTAATTATTTTTGGGATTAAAAAAATCCTATATTAAAAATAACAGAAATCTGTTCAGTAAACGGTTCTGAAAGACACACTTTCATAATGTGCATTAATTTAGTTATACATTGTATGAGAATTGTATTCCGCGGTAAAAAAAAAATTGTGTGTCAGGAAGGGTTGTCAGAAACTAGACAGTAACGCAAGTGTGCGTCGCATCAGACGAACTTTTAAGTGTCGTTGGAGGTAAATTAGCAGGCTTTGTCTCATTCTTTACTAGAAACCCAACAATAATGATAAAGTAAAACACACGTAAAAACTAAAATAATCCCATTTTTATTGCCCTCAAAGCCACTGAGCTCACTTTTATCAAATAGAAAAGCTTTGACTAAATGCAAACTTCAGCTGTGGTGAAGAAGAGAGCGCTCTTAAAACTCGAAAGTTTATATTACAACTTAACCTTCGCGACCTGTATAAAGGTTTCAAAACTTATCCAATAAGACCCTACAACTTGCTACCCTCGCCTTATACTTTTCTAGTTTCATTTAAGAAATGGTTAGAAAATAGACGGTTAAGCTATTTTAGAACCATCGGCTATCCAATAGAAACTATCAATTTTTATGTGAAATTTTTTATTAGGTTTTACTAACGCTGCTAGAGACGGGGAAGTCTAGTCGTTCAGTTTAGTAGATAATAATATTATGAAAGCTTAGACCACTCTCACTTTATGGCCAATAAAATGTATATATTTTGTTTTGTTATAGTTTATATTATATTTCCACTTTTAAAATGAAGTACATAGTTCCGTTTTCATAAAAAACTGAAGCCAAATCGAGCGTACACTGAAATATAAAAGATTTAATATCCACCTACGTAAATGTTTTAAAATCGGCTTTAATTTATTACACGAGCGCTTTTGACCATAGTGAACGCCATTTTTGTGCGGTATTTCAATATTTTATTAATGGTTAAGACCTCGATATGAAAAGCCTGAAAAAAAGGTTTTTATAGTTATATGAGAGTGATTATTCTAGATTACGATTAGTAACTTATTAGGGCATTGAATAGCATTCTAGTAGCTTGGGCAAAGACCCGGCAATGTACTGTGATAGCTTGTTAGACCGGGTACATATATAAAATTATAGTTCAATGGTTTATTAAAACAAATGAAAACCAGAAAATTCTGTGTTTTTAAACATCGAACGTATCCTTATAAAAAAAGACAAAACCAGGAGCGATAACAAAGTGGAACACGTTCCGTCCTAAAAAAATACCCCGTGACTCGCAAGTACATGCAGATGAGAAGGTCCCTCACAAATTACGTAATTAATCGTGAGGACTACGTCCACGAAGCTTTCAAGTACCAAGAAGTTTCTAACAAAGAACGCAGCTCCAAATGAAATACGATTTTTAGCTGTCAGTTCAGGATGTTGGAAAAAACTTCATCCTGTATCTAAATTCTCGTTTTCTAATTTTGAATTAAGAACGGAACTATGACGACTTATTTTCTTATTCATTCTGTTATTGCGGAAAATGAACTGATATTGCTTACATAACTACATCAGTGCATAATCAAGGAAAATGCGACCATATGATGCGGTTTTGAGAGTGGTAGTCACTAATTAGCGTGCTCCTGGGTTTTATAGATTGGTACACTGATTGGGGCTAATTCGTGCCTTAATTGGACAACCTATCAGAAGACAGTCACCTCCTATTCATATACCTAATAGAATACCTAGTAGAATGAGTTGATTGTAAGAAGTTCTAATAAAAAAGTTAATGTCATTCTTCTGCCATCATCGTTTCCTGATTTACACGATGCGATTTAATTTTAGGTGGCATAAGAACTTATGGAGTTGTAGCAACAATAAAGGTTGGACCATTTAAACAGTGTTTAGACGATGCAAGATATAATGTTGCATCAATTTTATTTTATGCCACAGGCAAGAAATGTGCATCGTGTAAATTGGGCTTTTAACCATGATTCTAAAAATCATTACCTTGATGAAAACAGAACTCATCAATGCTAAAACAAAGGATAATATGAATCCTTAGAATATAATAGAGGGTATCCACAACGTACTTCGTAATGTAGGATTATGCATGAGTATACAATATGGCGGTTGTAAGCTTCATCCCATGACTGTCATAAGCTTATCCAACATAGAAGTTTATGACACCTAGGAATTAAAGCAATAGAGACCATACAGGAGCTTGTAATAACAAAAAACCGTCACAATATGAATATAGAAACCGATATTTTTCTATCAGGAAGGTGTTTTTAGACCAATTGGAACCATGCACCTAGCTTTTGACATTTCATAAGTGCTCATGTAGGTTTATGTGAAATAAAATATTTGAACTTGAAATCACTTAAACATTTAGGTATTTAAATGTACACTAATACTCATGAACTCCTAGTAATATAGGTAATTATTTTTAACTAGTTGGTTGCAGAATTGGTCTTCCAACGATTCAGAAATTATTCTAACGGTCACCTCATGAATACCTTTCGCAGTACTGATACTTGTAATTACTAAGTCACTTTAAATTTTGGCTCCTGAGATACCAAGTATCCTTTTACTTAGTTCAAGAGTCAGCTGTTCAACTTGATTCTGACCACCACTTGTACAATCATGTTTACTGTATGACTAAAAATCAAAATATTTTATTTCACATAAGACTACAAGGGAACTTACGAAACGTCAGAAGCTAGGTGCACGGTTCCAATTGGTCGTTTCCTCTGGAGAAGAACCGGCAAGAAACTCCACAGTTACTCTTTTAAAAATAATTGGCTTTTACAATGTTTTCAAATTACAGTGTTTTTAAGTATGGGAGGACAGTGTAGGCCTGTCAACAAATACCAGATACTTAACAAAATAGAAAATGGTTTACAAATCTACAGTCTATTAAGCCTACAGCGTTCTCACATTCACAAAATATAAAAGAATCTATCTAAAAGACTGCCTCGTTGGTCTAGTGGTCGCAAGCGCTACTGCTGAGCTTGAGGTCCTGGGTTCAATTCCCAGGTCGGGCAAAGTGTTATTGGGTTTTTTCTATCTGGAATTTCTCAGTAGCAGCCCGGAGTCTGGATTTGTGCCCGGTAGATGGCAATAGGCTCGCCCCCTATTACATGGGACTTACAACATAATTGGCGAAATGTGGGTGTACTATAATAGGTACACCTCTGCCTAACCCTCCGGGGAAACAAGGCGTGATGTTATGTTATGTCTATCTAAAAGACAAGACTATATAATGTAACATAATGAAAAGATTATATCATGGAAGCATGTAAATGTATATGTTTCTCTTTGTACAATAAACGTACTATTTATTTTAATTTTATTTTTTATTTAAGGAATTTAAATTTACACTAATAGACATAATCTCACTTGTAATATAGGTAGATATATAATTTAATTTCAAAGGTTTTTAGGTCACATGGTCTCAGTAGTAATAAATGAAGTGTTTAACTTTTGTTTATAATTTTATTTTTTTTAAAAAGGTTAGCCATTCAGTAGGTTGGTATTATGCCAGGTTGCGGCGGACGAATGCTTAGTACGCATCATGTTCCACTACACGAATCGCGATTCGAGTAGCGGAACATCATGCAGTTTGGAAGTGGAGGTGTGAAACAGATACAGTGGTAAAAGAATTTTCCAGAACGCATGAAAATTCTGACGAAAAACTTCTGACACAGTTTGTTTTTATCTTCTTTTTGATTTACTATCAATAACGTCAGTATCTTGGCTTACGTTCTTAAAAAACATAAGAACTCTTGCCAAATTCGTAAACAAGTTCCATGAGATGTATGGCAGATCATCTGGGCTCGTATCGATCCTTGGTCTGACGTCACGGGCGACGCCATGTCGCGACGTAGCGTCGCCGACGCACCCCGCCAGATAGGGGATGAATCCTTCGACCTCAATCCAGTACATTTATATTGCCAGAAGGCTGTTGTTTGCAAAGGTAATAATTGCGAAACTACTACGTTTTTATGCGGGTTTAAAATGTTTATTTGTTGTTTTTTTTTATGATCTCTGTTCTACTGTTGGGTAATAACCTGTGTAAGACAGTTTTAATAAACATCTCCTTTATCTTCTACACATATTAAAAATTAAAATCGCATTTCGTGTCTATGTGACCACGTTGTTCGTCTCTAAACTATGCAACGGATTTTGACGCGGTTTTGACCATCGTGTAGAGAATATATTCCGAAAGGAAGGGTGTGTAATGCATTTATATTTAGGTAATCTACATATAATAAAGAAATAATCTATGTTAATATCTACGTTATATCAAATCGTAAAAACCGTCCGAAATTGGGTCGCTGGTTAACGATAATGGATAAGTTAAAAGCTTCAGAACTTTTGTCTCTTCTATTTCTAGGCAGAATAGAGTGGGAGTAAGTAAACCTTAATTTTTACCTACAAAATTATTACAAAACAATATCCTGGAAATTATTTTCATGAACAGAAATAACCTCTAGGGAATACGTCGACGAGTCGCTAGATTTATTCGATGTTCGCAAATAATTTATTGAGATTAATTAGATAGATAATGAGGACGGAGTAAATGTGATCACATAATACGGTCCGTATTACAGAATTATCCACTAACATGGAAATACAAAACAAGTAGTAATATTACAAAACAGGAGGAAAATCGAATAAACAATGTATAAGGACAGCCGAATCTTTTTTATTTCCCAATAAAATCTCCTTACAATAAGGTAACTGTAACTTCCAATTGATGGACGCACTTCAAAAGTTGGAATCTTTCGTCGACTGTACCTTTATAAATAACTTCAAAATGTGAGGTTAGTCAGCAAATCAAACTGTTAAACTGTCCCTCGAGTACCCTCGCTTGTCGGACCTTGAATATACGAACTATCCCTGGTTCCCTGCTCCAGTGACCTCAGCGACTTTCACTGTGACGTCACAGGTTAGGCGCCTGGTTGTCGCGCCCGGGAGACGCCAGACCAACACCTATAAAATGTTCGATCGCGAATTCTTTGAAAGTTTCAGAATTCGTCTTAATTTCTTACTTCAATCTTAGAACGCAGTGGTTTTGTGAATCATTTCTTACAAAGAATAATGTGAATTAATTTCGATTTCAGACTCATGTTATACAAAAGCATGTTAATTTCGAGCAGACACTATTTGGTAACATTCAATCGTCACATATCTGGGTTCGCCTAAGGTAGATACTTACCTACTTTATTATTTTTGACTGTAGGGTCAATATGAAGGTCAGTACGTTTAAGTTTTCGTTTTAGTTATCTATGGTATTTCACATCATCATAATTTCAGCCCGGAATCTCCCACTGCTGATAAGTAGTAGACCCCCCCTTTTTTTCTGCCATACTTCACATACCTATTTATATATAATAATATTGTTATTTCGATACGTAATAATAATCAGTAACCAGGCCGGACGTCTCACGACGAAAAAAATAAGTAGGTATCTCTTGCTTTTTATAACGAAACATACAAATATTGTGGACATCCATTCTAACATCTTTGTAATTAATCATTGTTAGGTTCTTAGATAATTAAAGTAATAAGAATTTTTTGATCCAATTATAATTTATCCTCGTTCAATCAGTTGGAGATACATAAAATACATATATGGGTAATTATACAATATACAGATATTATTATACTAATAGGTAAAATTCTCCAAACTGTGACACCGTGGTTCTTTTTGGTTCTTTTGAACTAATTTATACAACATGTCCCGGAATTGCCGCATAACCTCTTAAGGGGTCATTGCACTCATCATTATGAACAACTTTTACTATGGGACCAAACCTGAATTCGCGAAAAAAATAATCAGCTGTTCCCGACATTTTGACGAGTTTTAAGCGAACATAAATGTAGGTAACAGCTGATTTTTTTTCACCCATATATCATAGATGGTTCTATCAAAAACTACGTAATCTAAAGATTTAATGATCTACATGAAATAAACAAAAATAAATAGCAATAATTAAAATGGGCTAAACGATGAATCCTGAAAAAAAAAATTTTTATTAACTGCATGACTTACTGTTTTCACTTACACATCACACATTAATTGAGACAAAAGACTAACGTGTGAATAATGGTACATCTCAAGATACGACATCACATCACAAGATACGACGTTATTCTCCGAACAATGTCGTAAGTATATGAGCATACGAGTTACAGCATATTGCGACTAACGATGCAGGTTCATAATAGAGCCATGAAGGGAGTATTTCAAGGAGTGCTTGAGTGATACTTGAGATGTTGTGTACTTCTGAAGTAATATGCAGACATTCTGCCTTGGAGCATAAAGTTTGAAGAACATGTTTAAATTAGCTGCAAAATGCATTAGTAAGGGGCCTAGACGAGTGTAACGGTCGCTCAAAATGGATCGAGGAAAATAATAAGCAGGTATAATAATACCTCGTCTTTTGAGGCGCAAACAGCAATGGTGTAGGAAAACGGGGTGTACATTAAGGCGAAAGAGCCAGGGTAGCCCGCGAAATTCAAATTTTCTTACGTTTTTGGCAATTTGTAGGTCGGAATTAGGTTGTATGTTGACTAAAATATGATTCGCGACCGTAACAAAAATATATTTACAGATTTATAATCATTTAAGTCATCAATACAACTCCCTAAGACCAAGTAATCCTATTGAATGACTATTTCAAGAAATCTTGACATTTAAGGATTATACTAACATAAGGGTTTGTATTACTGATTCTAATGATTACAATTCTGTAAATACATATTTGTTATGGTCGCGAATCATACTTTAATCAACATACACCCAGACACAGAACTGCAAATTGCAAAAATCGTAAGAAAATTTGAAATTCGCGGGCTACCTTAGCGCTTGCCTCTTTATTGGCGTAAATGACGCGTGACATATCACCACCCTATACTATAAAAATTAGTTTTGACTTTAAGCATTATCGGCAATAATTGACAACTAACATGAATGGTGTTACTAGGCATAGTTCAAATCAGCTTAGCGCAGCCTCATCTACTTATTTATAGGGGGTTTTCATTATTCACGATATCCATGGAAACTAGCAAATAATGCCGGAACCACACTGGTTTATAAAGGACATTTATAAACCTCAGAATAGGTACTGTCAATTTTGGTACTAACAAAACCCAATTTAATACCCGTATTTAGTAACTTTAATATAGATATTAACTTAAAGCTGAATTTAACGCAATCAGTATAGGCAAACACTACGTGAGTTTTAATCACTATAAATCATCTAAAAGCGTATTTTAATTACGTCATATGTTGACAGCGGCGATGCGCCGGCGTAGTATGCAAATGTTATGTAAATCTCTCTAATATGCATTCAGTTAATGACTTACTTTTATGCCATAGTAGCGATTTATATCCGGCACTAAACTGTAATTGTTTACGTGGTAATGCAGTTTATGAGCCAGACAATGTAGGGCAGTAACTGATGGATGATATAAGTGTAGTTACAGTAGGATAGCAAATAAACTCTAGAAACGTAACACCCCTTCAAACTATGGGAAGTAAATAATGACGTCACCAATCCGCCTCTCAAGTGTGACAATTTATGATGGCGATTTACAAAGATGATTCATATTAAGTTAGAAGTTGGTAGAGAAAAAAAAGTCGGGTGGTGTCATGGGACTCCCGGTTGGAACGAAATTACTTTTGCTGTATATTATGTATTAGTACAGTTTTTAGCTTCTAAAAACTTATGATGACTCTGTATTAAAAAGCAAAAACTTTTGACACTTCAAACTTGAGACCTTGAAACTGACTTTTTCGGGCATAACGCTTTTTTGTTACGTGACGAATACTACCAGTTTGCTCCTACCGCAAGCCAAGAACTTCGTTCCAAAAATACAGTGAATTTCTTTTAATTTCGTTCAAAGAAATAGGTATGAACCTCAGTCATCTTTTAAAATCGCAAGAAATAAACTGACAATAAATTCATACCTACATATAAAGGGTGTAAGGGACAGTCCTTCGCAAACTAACAGGGTGCATTTAGCTCCTTATTTTAAATCATATTCCATCGAAAATATTCTCAGAAAAATTTTAATTTTTTTATCGTATTTTCAGTTACTATTCTTTATTTCAATGTAAAATTACATTTTCTGTACGCAGCGCTCCATTTATGTAAATAAAACAGCTAAAATTAAAAAATCAGCAATGGATGTTGAAATGCTCGGCGGCCGAAGGCCCGTTGCGCTGCCGTTCGCTACGCGCGTTTTGCGACGGTAACAATACATTGTGTGTAAGGTAATAAAACAAATCAGGTTTATTGAATTCCCACAACGTTCCTGTAATTATTTCGTGTACCGGTCATCTAAGTATGATATACTGAATTCACCCCATCAGTCTGCGGAGGCACCGCCCTCCGCGGCCTTATGGGGTGAATTTAGTATACTACGATGTTCATGTTTGTGAACATCGTGACGAAACGTGGACTTGCAGTTAATATAAGTCTGAAATCGTCAATCGCCAACCCGTCTTGAGCAAGCATAGTGATCAATGCTCGTGCCTTCTCTGTATGAGAATATCCCTTTGCCCTGCACTGGGACAATAATAGGCTGGTAATGTTACTATTTAATAAAATTCTCACTTTATTAAATACAAAGAAAAATCAGTTCTGATCGTAGCTCAAAGTACGAGTAAACCTCATGTAGATCAACTTCCATCATTTAATTTTCATCGTTCGAATGAAACCTATCTATATGAAAATGTGTATGGACCTTGAATTTCGTAACAATAACGGTTGGATAAACTGGATAGACAGTTTGCTGACAGATTATAATTGAGTAAATCGGAGCTTTGTTCGCATGGGAATATGAATAATAACCAAAATCTAATATTCATGCATTTCATACTACTTATATACAGGGTGTAAGGGACAGCCCTTCGCAAACTGATAGGGTGAATTCAGTATATCATACTAAGATGAAATTATTTCAGGAACGTTACGGGTATCAAATTAACCTGATTTGTTTTATTACCTCACACACAATGTATCGTTACCGTGGCAAAACGCGCGTAGCGAACGGCAGCGCAGCGAGCCTTCGGCCGCCGAGTATTTCAACATCCATTGCTGATTTTTTGACTTTAGCAGTTTTCTTTGCATAAATAGAGTGCTGCGTACAGAGAATGTAATTTTACATTGAAATAAAGGAATAGTAACTGACAAAACGATATAAAAAAATAAAATTTTCCTGAGAATACGAGTATTTCCGGTGGAATACGATTCAAAATAAGTAGCTGAATGCACCCTGTTAGTTTGCGGAGGGCTGTCCCTTACACCCTGTATTTCTTTATAATCACGCGGTGTTATATGGTATAATTTTTGACTGGGCACGTCCTCGCAAATCTGTGTGGTTCTTTCCTCAAAATACCTTCTCAGACATGTCTGAGAATGCATGTCTGGCTGACTGTGACCTCTGAATTTGTTTCGATCTTTCTTCTCAGAAAAGTTGGATAGGAAGGAAACACCGAACTCATCTACATCTACATCATTCGTTTTCTTCTTTTCTTTTTTTTATCTAGTTTTAAAACATAAGTTATTTTTGACGTGTAAATTTGTTTTCTTAAACTAATTTACAAAAATAAGTATCGTTTAACATTTGTTACATTGAAGCCTAGGTCTCGAAATTGATCACAAATATGTCAATACTTGTTTGTGGCTTAATTTACTTTGTGGTGGGTACTAAACCCGAAAATGAACGGTTTATTATTTTCGTTTACAAAAAAGGGTATTGGATTGTGAATTTGTGATGCGTAAGCTTCATATCAAATTAAACTTTATGAATATAAAAAACCTATAAAAGTTATATTTTCAGTTTTTCCTAACAAAATAAAAGCCAAACAGGACCTTTTTATAGGTGTCATAAAAGCTTCGTGTGATGCAAAAACGATAAGTGAGTGGCAACGTTCTGTTATTACACAAAAACCCATACAGCAAACACAAATCCTTGGCGAACTGGTATTACTGATTCTGGTAATAGATACTTATTCCGTTTTGACTTAGGCACATAGGTATGTACATCCGCGAACATTCCAGGTCGCCCACTTTTCGCCCTTATTCCCTTAGTAATAAGGTAGAAAAGAGGTCGACCGGGAACGTTCGCCTACTTACCTAAGTCAAAACGGAACGGTTCGAAACAGTTCTAATACATGCTGTATAGGTATACAGCATGTATCAGGAAGGTGTGGCCATATTTATGGGTGTGGTACAGAACATCAAACTGAACAACTTCCTACATGGGACCAACATCGTAATCGCGAAGAAATAACAGCCGTCCCATACATTTGGGTCGATTAGGTACTGAAGATTTGACACGATAGTTGTTAATGTTTTCGCGATAACAATGTTGCTCCCATGGAGAAATTTGTTCAGTTTAATAGTCTATTTGACCACACCCTTTTGATACATGCTGTATGGCGGTCTTTTATAATACTAAAAGATCCATGCCCAGCCGTATCGTACAAATAAGTTATCCGTCATTCTTTCTAAAAGCAAGTCACTGCACCACAATAGTTGTACAACATAGTCTGGCTCACCCTTTACGCAGTAGGCTCACTTAATTTCGTTATCTATGACAGCAAACGTGACAGCACGATACGTTACGGCGCGATGCGGCAAAGTGTAAACCGATGACATCCATTTGTTACGCAGCAGACAAGCTCATGACGCGTTACAAATAACTTGGTGTCATGTGGTAGACATTTTTCTGTATATTGTATTGAAGCCTTATGTCAGGGAAGCATCATTATGTTGGTGAATATTTCGAAGGAAAAGGGTAGTAGTTAAACAATCATAAAAAATGCTATACTTAACGATATTTTTATTTTCTTGAATAAAAGGATAAATATTGTACTGTAATCATAAAATAAATCAGCCTATAATATTCCCCCTGCTGGAAGTCCCGGCTTCCCCTCTGTAAGGGGGAGTGGGCCGTAGTCGGTAATCCACCACGCGAGCCCGCTGCGGGTTGGTCATTATGTTTTTTAATAATAATATAATTTTAGATAGGTTGTAAGGGTAAAATTCCCAGAAAAAAGTCGATTCAGAAATTCTAAAATAAATACCACTTCAAATTAAAAATGATGGGCAGATCCTGAAAGACAGTTACCAAAACTGAAATGACCCCTCTACACGAAAACGAGTGCGTTACCAAAAGGTATCAGGTAATTTATTATATTTAGTATAAGTAGCATGTTAAGTGTTAATATCGTAATCGACGATTTAGCGATTAATCGAACTCATTTCGATGATTGATATAATAATATATCTGATGAGGAATATATTTATTTCCGTGGTTACTTATGTAGTTATCAGAAATAGATAATGTCGAGTTCTTTCCCGGACCGAAGGACACTATCACAAAATATGTACCTACTACAGCAGCTGAATCGAACCAAACTAACAACTGATAACAAAGCAAACAAAACAAACTCGAAGTATAACCACTATCAAAATCACAATCGATGATTATTTCGGGCAATAGTTGTAATCATAATCGCTAATCAATAATCGTCAAATCACTACAACATAGACTTATAATTGTTTTTCACAACGTAATAATCGTAAATTAATTATAAATTAACTCTATCATAATTTTATTTGTCGCTTTGTGAGTCAAAGGTTGATTTTCATAAAGAGAAGAAACGTGTGTTGATCAGCACGGTTGCTCGATGGATGTTGCAGTCAGAATAATAAGTTCAGATTTGCTCACGATAGGTATTTTCCCTCATTGTAAGCCCCTTTCCGTCTGCCGGATAGCCGGTGCTGGTTACCCGGCCGCTATGTGCATGGGTATGTAACTATGAAGGCTTGCACCCGGTATCCAGAGGACGTAAAGTGTGTAAATCCAAGTACCCAAGATTAACTTGGAGAGAATTTAAATAAAGAAAAAGTCACATTGATACTTGATACCATTAAAATCACTTCATTAAGAGGCTAGTCGCTTAGCATCGGGGGAAAATTTGACCTTACATAGATGCAATGGTGTAGTTAAGTATCAGGGGCGAAGCCTTCATACAACCCGCTTCCTATCGGCTTCCCTTCGGAATAACCACTCTTCTTAATGTCTACTATTGCTAAATAATATGGTACACCTGTGTGTGTAACTGTGCATCACATCACATTACATAATTATATTTAATACCAGTTTAATACATCATAAGATTAAAAACCTACAGTGTTTATTCTGAGTTTATGAAAACTTAAGAAATTTTTCTTCGGCTTCCCTCGCCACTGGTAACTATTATATCAGTATTTTATTGATATGATACTGGCTAGTAGCTTTTGCAGTGTTACTGGATATCGGTGCTCAAAAGTAGAAACTATAATTATCAGCCTCTTTGGTCTTCATCTTGTTTTGTAAAAGTAAGTAGGAACTTTATCAGCCATTTAGGTCAGATTTATTTTCGTGAGATTGTACATGACATACCTACAAATGCTAAATCATGCATTTTCCTCAAAACATCCTTCAAATAAGTCAAAGAAGTCTGCCAAGGATAAAATCTAAGGTCATTTTTTTATCCTCAACCTTAATTACTCTTAAATCACTTAGGTCATCAGAAACTATCGCGATTAGAATCAAACCTTATCGAACATCGTCTGATTTTATTGTTATCAATTACCTTTTATTAGAATCGGTTAGTGCTTGCGAAATTAGACGATAACCTATATTATTTTATGTACGGGTGACTACCGGTATTGACGTTGATAACATGTTATTATGCGGAGACAATTTCAAGCTCTGTTACACAAAATAGCCTTGTCAGTGTGTTAAATGGGTCAGCATTTAAAATTGTTATATGAACGTAGTATGGGGTGATCTAAAAATGCACAATAGAATAAATTTAAAAGATGACTGATTTCGAAGACGAAATTGTAGTTACACTTTTAACATAGAGCTCAGCTTATACAGGTACTAATTACTCGTTATTATGCCACATAACTTGTACAGGGTGTAACTCATAGGTACTACCTATAAATTTTTCTTGCAAAATATCTTCTACACAGGGTGTAAGGGACAGCCCTCCGCAAACTAACACGGTGCATTCAGCTCTTTATTTTGAATCATATTCCACCGGAAATATTCTCAGGAAAATTTTCGTTTTTTATCGTTTTTTCAGTTACTATTCTTTTAATTCAATGTAAAATTACATTTTCTGTGCACAGCACTCTATTTATGTAAATAAAACAGCTAAAATAAAAAAAATCAGTAATGGATGTTGAAATACTCGGCGGCCGAAGGCTCGCTGCGCTGCCGTTCGCTACGCGCTTTTTGCCACGGTAACGATACATTGCGTGTGAGGTAATAAAATAAATTAGGGTTATTGGATTCCCATAACCCTCCTGAAATAATTTCATGTACCGGTCATCTTAGTATGATATACTGAATTCACCCCATCAGTCTGACGAGGGCTGTCCCTTACACCCTGTATATTAAGGTAGATACTCCTTGACATTGAAAAATATAATTTTGTAATATTTATTGTTAATCAGCATGGTATTTTGATAGTAGATTGCAATTTATGTGTAAATTTTGCATGCCCATGTAACGGCAGAGCATGGAGAACATTATCAAAACATGTATAACATCTATACCTTTACCCATGTTGGCAAAAAAATAAATGATTTGATTTGATATTTTAGCCAGCCCATACCTCTGTATCTAGAATTTCTAATTAACTAGAACATCACACACGTGGATAATCTTTACATCTCCAGCAGGCTAGTTACAAGATTATGCCATTGCAGAATTGCAGTCATCCCTTCCTCAAAACTGATGATATTTTGGCCAGCTTGCCTCCATCATCCTGCATCCATCATTAATCTCGTCTGTGACAAGAACATTACCAGATAGACTGTATCAGGAGACGTCAAAGCTACGTACGTCTCCCACTAGATGCAAATGTGCCAAACGCTCGTGAAATCAGGGAGGCAATGCGGTGAATTCGGGTGCGGACTTTGATACCGACTGCTTAATTGAAATAGTTACAATTGGTTCCGTTTTGGCTTTGAGTTGAAGGATTGCAGGTCTCGTACGGGTCGTGATATGAATAGCTGTGCGATTGTTTGTGCCAAATCTGTTGGGTTGTTGGTTTTAGCGGGTATATTGGGTAAATTTTGGGTGAAGGGCTCTTAAAAGATTGAACTGGTGAAATGTTCAGTCGAATACAACAATAAATATACTTTAGTAGATGTGCAATTCAAGTATTTATTATTATTATTAGCCATTTATTTCGGACAGAATCCATAAAAGTATTAGTAATAGTATTCTTAAGATCTATGTTAGTAGGTACATAATATAATAAACTATAATTTTATTACAATCTTCCCGTAACTATTCCCGCCCAGTGTGCCTGTATGGGTCATGGCGGGAAGCAATCATTTGCAAAATGCTGTTGGTGCTACCGCGCAATCTTTGAAATAATGACGTCACTTTCTTACGCGTGGAAACCGTCAACGCGCGCATTTGCGAACATTTGTGACGCACTACAGGTTTAGCTTTGCTGCTTCTATTCGTTAGTTCTTATAGGTATTCCTAGAAGCTAACAAGATAAAAGATGGTTGGTGATTGAACAACATACCTTACTATTTCGAGTAAATAGTTTTTCCGTCGTTTACACTTACAGGTCTGAATAAACGTGAAGATTTAGTGACCTTTCAACACTCATGCCTTAATGGTGTCCTACCTTTTACAAAACCATTAGACACACAATAAAAAAGGTGAAATAACGCGAACCTTTTTCGGGTCTCCATTATTTCAAACGCGTATTCCGCATACAATGTCAAAATTCAAAAGACCGCATCGCATTCCGCCGCGCGGTCAGTAGTACGTCGCTTGGATATTCCGAGAGCGCCGCTGCCGTTACGTTTCAGAACGATATTCGACAGCATTACAGTCGGGACGTGCTGATGCATGTAGCCAACGAGTAATCCGACGAGCGAGGCACCCATCGCGCCCACATTAACGCTTCGATTCCTAACGTTTACTTCTGTTCCAATAACATTAAAGAGGCGCAGACAATAACGTGCAGATGCGTTTTGGAGAGCGTTTGACGTAATATCTCTGAAACGGATTGCAAACGAAACCTTTTGAAAAACTTTATCGTTTCAATCCTTTGACTGTATATGTACCTAGGTACCTATATCTAGGTACTGTAGCGGTTGCGTATAGTGTATGGGGCGAAACAACACTACTAGAGCTCAAATATTGCTTAATATTTAATTTATTTAAGAAACGTACATCGCATAACACTGCTATTTTCTATCTTTTTTTTTTGTGGATGGGAAATCATCAAATGACTTCTCCCGCTCTGGGCGTAGCGGGAGGGCGTGTCAGACTTTTACTGACTAAAACCCACCCGTGTTCCTTCTGTTGCCTGTGCCGGGGCCTCGGTAACTCTTTCGAACATCCTCATCGACCCTAGCTGGCATCGGCCCTAGCGGACCCCGTCAATAGTGCTGACATCTCTTTGAGGCGCGCGTGGAACACAACGCGCTGTCGACTCGGGCTTGGTCATTACCAGACGACGAGCTACCCTTTGCTCGCCGTCCGCAAGCCCGCGCTTACGGTGGCTGGGAATCGGCTACCAATTCCCGACGCCCAGGGCGTCTCCTGCGGTGACTAAGGGCGTGAGAGCGCAAAGCTTGCCTTTCCCTCACGCGTTCCGCCTCCTCCTTCGCGAGCATTAGTGCCTCACAGAAGGAGGTGATGGCTTCCCATTTACTCTCGCTCCGTACCATGGCCTAGACCAGAGCCAGACGCGAGAGATTGCTGCCGCCGATCGCTTCTACGAGGACACGGCGGTGCCCCGCCCAAGCCAGGCAGGCCTCCACCGTATCTATTTTCTATCTGACTTTTCATCAAAACAAAAGGCATAACAATAAAATTGAAAAGTAATTCTACACCTGTCTGAACGATCGAATGTAACCATACAGACGTTCCCTATTTAAACAGTGCGAAAAGTGCACGTCCATGTTGTTCAAATTGGTTTGTTTTGTAGTGTTCTAGATTAAGGTTTACTAGACACACTTTTTATTGTTCTCCTTTGTCTCTATTATTAGTATTATTTCAATGTCATGCATGCTGCTTATTTGCGTGGTTACTGAAATGCCAATTTTAGATGTTATTTAATTTCAATTATGACTGTGCTGTTGGTGTGCTTATTATAAATAAATAAATAAATAGTGCTCAACAGCCTGTACAACATAAGGTCGCCTTCGGTATCAAATCTTTACAGTACCTACTATGTAAAATGCGCGTGGGTTTTATAAACAACTCAGCCTATCGCAGTCCACTGCTGGACATAGGTCTCTCCCAGGCTGCGCCACAACACCCTGCCCTTCGTGGGTTCTATAACAAAACAATTATCTTTATTCTAAAAGCTGTAAGAATATGTCAGCTCCGTCCAATCTATATTTTCGCGATTTCAATATTAGGTTGGTATCTATTTGTTTCCTCGAACGAACTCTTATTGACGATGGAGATACGTAGAATATTGTACTAGAAAAACCAATTCCACTTTACAAAGGCGGCCAATTTATGACCCCGGCACACGCGAATTCCGTGGGGAGCGAATTGTACCTCGACACAGGGACACCATCCCTAAATTTCAAATTAATTTCAAGATCAGAAAATGATGGGCGTAGCTCAAACGTCAATTGCAAATTATTATTTTCGCACAAATTGTGTTTCATTGTATAGAAAGTCAAATATAAATCTCAAATTTTATTTTCCCTTCGGCTCCCTGTTCAGTCGATATCGACGTCAGTGTCAGGCCAATCGTATCGGATTGAGTCGGGTCACGTCACAACGCAACGTGAGTCGTTCCCAACACTACAAGGAGTTTTATTAGCTGTCAATTCGTATTTATTTTTTTCGTAAAAGTCGATGCGATTCCGACAATCGATATCGATAATTGAGTTCTTCTGTCGGCAGCCCTATGTTCCTTAAATCAGTATCGGCCCTTAAAAGGTGAAATGAAATCGCCAATATTAATCTAATTTAAGCAGATCACTGAAGCTCAAATTTTGTTCCAAATTTGAATCAAAATATTGGTACAGCTTCTCCAAATTATAAAGACATTGAGCTGACTGGACTTAGAATACGAATATTTTAAGTCCAGTCGGCTCAATCTTATTTATATAAAAATCTCGTGTCATGATGTATGTCCTGAATGAACTTCGAAACTACTGATTCGATCTTGATGAAATTTGGTCACTATGTGTAATTTGGTCCAACTTAAAAGATAGGATAGTTTTCACCTCGATTATTGACTTCAATAACTTTTATTGCAAATTAAATGTTTAATATACGACAATAGTGTGTATTTATTGGTGAGTTCACCTCTTTTTTTTTTTTCTAAACTCCACCCCGTGCGAAGCCGGGGCGGTTCGCTAGTGTCTTTATAATTTTGGATTATGTTTAAGTGAAATAACTAGGTAACTGTAATAACTTTTGAGGCTACAAAATTTGCAAATTAAATTTTACTAACGGCTGGAATCATAGATTTAAGAAAAAATATTGTTGGTATCGTATTTAAATGATTAACTCTACATCGGAGGTCCTCTCAGATGACTTGGACGTTGAGAGGGAACGAAGAGCGTTGGTTGTCCGTGGGAACATGCTGGCTCGCAGGTTTAAACGTTGCCCGAATGAGGTAAAGTGCACAATGTTCAGAGCATACTGCAAATCGTTTTATTCGTGCACCCTGGGTCACTCAATGGCCTTCGTCTACAATATAGTAATACTTTTAGGATGTGGTTGGGACTGCCGAGATGCTGTAGTGTGTCTGAGATGTTTATGGCAAAATTATTTTAGGATAAAAATAAAAGTTTGTTGACAAATCTCACATTAATTATTTTCATTAAGCCACAGAAATAACTCCGAATGATATCTGTTGATAACGTCTGAGATAAACGACATAATCAGATAAATACAATTATCGGCCACCCACGGAACCCAGCTGGCAATAAAGCAGAAATTTAATTAACTATGAAGGATTTAATCAGGTTTCATCTACGCGTATTTCAAATTATTGTAGGCAACACAATTTAAAGTATTCAAGTCAGTTTCTCTTTCATGTATTTCGGCATTCCACTGAGAAAATTTGTACTCAGAGGAATGCCGAAATAAATGAATCATTCATGATTCATTTCAATTTATTACAGTAAATGAGGATTATTATCGGGTTTCTTTATGAAGATCTATTTAATAAACTAGCTTTTGCCCGCGGCTTCACCCGTGTGGAGGCTGGAAATTATCTCACGGGAACGTACTACCGGGATAAAAAGTGACCTATATCATGGTATGTCCGTGTGCCAAACATCGGAATCCGTGTAGATGTAAAACGGTAACAGACAGAGGGCAGAGTTACTTTAGCATTTACAATACGAGTATTAGTATGGATTCTGAAAAAATTAAGTCTATGTGGTAGGTACTATGAGAGAAACGAACATTTGCTTATTAATTTATTTACCTTTACAACTATCATAACAGGTTTAACCTAATACGATAGTGTGGTATGTACTCGTATATGCTTACAATATTAAATTAACCTAATATGGAACTTCTATAACATAATTATATAAATCTCATACTTAACACACAGAACAACGACTTATTATATAACTTATTAACATTTAACACTACACGTTTATAAACAATACAAAAACATATTTTGCCTAACCTATCACAACTTAATTGTAGCATAATATAAATAACAGTACCCTTGCGAGTTCGCTCCTAGTACATGTATATACGTCAATTTGTACGTGAATTTTATTGATAGTGTGTATTGCTCGGGTTATAGGTGCTTTCGCCACTAAGTTGGTACTCGCTGGTGGTACCAGAAACAGTGTTGGGCGTCGCCGCCTCCACACGTAGCGGTCCGGTACACAAATACTAGACCACTGTAGTACTGCCGGATTATTTTGTATTCCGCGGAGTAGTTTAATTATGTACTCAACAAGAGTGAATTCCCATCTATACATCGTAAGGACTATTTTTGCTTGCAGCACTCGGCCGCTATAGTAACGCTTGCAAACAGAGAAACAATTTTCGTAATTTTAAGAACATTAACAGTCTAATCTCAGTCTCAATATGTCAAAAATACCTATAATTTCCCAACATTTTTGACATTTGATTGTCGCTGAGATGAGATTGCGATTTTGAACGTTTTTAGTTACGGGAATTGGGCTTCAGATGTGGTCATCGTGTGCACGGGACTTTGTTTTCAAATTGGACAGATGTAAGTTTCCTCGATAGTACATGGATGAATATAGTGTCAGTCTTTAACTTAGCATACCAGGACCAGCCTTTAGGCTAACACTGCTGTGTTAGCCTAAAGGCTTAATCTAAAGCCATAGGATACCTATCGCTAGGCAGTTAATCGATATCAACATGATTGGATAACAGCTTTCCCAGTGATTATGATATTGGCACATGTCACAATAATGGATTTTAATTGAATAATTTGTAATTGGATTACGATTTAGTTATGTACCGTACATAGTTCTTCTATAAAAAAATAAACAAGTAGGTAAGTAATAATAATAGGCCAAATGTTGGCCATGGCAGCCAATCTCAGCGGAGACCAGCCTTCAGCGCGGGAGATATTATAGTGCACATGAGTGTGTGCGCAGACACAGGTGCACTCTCTCTTACCCCACTCTCATAGTCCGATGGGACGGCCATCCGACACGACCGGAGAGAGATCAGGCGCAGGACCAACGGCTTAAATTGCTTTCCGAGACACGGAGTATCATACCGCCAACTTCCAAACTCCGGTCTGATACTAAGAAATTCCTAATAGAAAAACCCTATAACACTTTGCCCGACCCTAGAATCGAAACCAGGTCCCCACGCTCAGCAGTCACGCTTGCGACCACGAGACCAACGGGGCAGTCAAAAAGTTGTCAAAAGGAGTCATATTATAGTCACAAAAATTAAACGAGTTTTAAACAAGACCCTCCATTTAATTTTCGGGGCAGATTAATGTAATGTTACGTGAATAAACATACAATGTTATTCTTTCCCTGATTACATCATAAATAGGTAAGTACATGTTATTGGTTACATGGCACTGACTGGAAAATCATCATCTGCCTAGCCTTTTCCCAACTATATTGGGGTCGGCTTCCAGTCTAACCGGATGCAACTGAATACCAGTATTTTACATGGAGCGACTGCCTATCTGACCTCCACAACCCAGTTACTGGGTAACACGATACCCCTTGGTAAGACTGGTTGTCAGACTTTCGGGCTTCTGACGACCCGTAACGACTGTCAAAGATCCACGAATGACAGCCGGGACCAACGGCTTAACGTGCCTGACTGGAAAATAAATTATGTATAATGATTGGCGGGGCAATTGCGTAATTTTGACAGTTCAACAACTTTCATTGCGTTATTTACATGTTGAGCAGACAAATTTTTCGAGCTTATGAAGCAATGGATTAGCAATTTGCTTCAAAATGATTCAGATTCCGAGTGATAGTGTGTTACGCAATTAGGGTGCGGGTTGTTTGGGACATGTTGGCAAGTAAAAAGGGTTTTTACAGAACATTTAAATTATAAAGCTTGCTTCACCGTCATGCATAATCAAGGTCAACCTTAAAATGCAATATACCTATATCTATGCCATAGCAACTAATTCAATAATATAGGGCAAAACTTGGCTAATTCGTGATATGCAGCTATTCGGTGATAGATAATTGTGTTTTATTACCAAGTTACTACTGACTTGATAAATGTACATTTTTCAATCATTATAGTATTTGCCACATTTTTAGATATAAGTTAGCAAAACTTATTTTGTCTACTATATCACAGTAAATTTAAAAAATAGTCTGATCAATGAATCGAATTTTACAAGTAAAAAACAAAACTATCACCGATTACCCAAGTTTTGCCCTAAATAAATTTAAAGGCTCCTGCAAACAGAAGCGACACAAAGGCTCCGCGTGTCGCGTCAGTTTGTAGGAGCCTTAACGCTTTCAAGGACACTAAACGGCCATAGATGTCATCATAACAAAAAAACTTATATTGTGTCTCGTTTAGTGTCCTTGAGAGCGTTAATCAAACAAGCCAGGCGCGGCGACTCGATACTTTTCTATCAATATCGGTTAAAACTGTGGGGCTCGTGGCTAAGTAATAACAGCCGCACGGGTTGATCGGAGGTACGCTTGCCGCAGTCCGTCCGTCGATGGATGACCATCCATTACATAACTCTCCGAACCTCGGACAGCACGGGTCGCGGCTGTGATTTGTAGATTTTTGACAGTCGATACTGGTAGTCAGAAGCCCAAAATTCTGCCTACCAGTTTTACCAAGGAGTATCGTGTTACCGAGTAACTGGATTGTGGAGGTCAGATAGGCAGTCGCTCCATGTAAAATACTGGTGAATGCGGTTAGACTGGAAGCCGACCCCAACACAGTAGGGAAAAGACAAGGTGGACTGATCGATTGAAACTGTAACCAACCATCCTACCGCGGAAAGATAACAACAGACCATAAAAGAATGAGTGAAAGTTTCCAAGAATTTAATTAATAAAGATGGCATGATCCTGGTTCATTCAATAGTGTAATCGGATCTGACAGCAGCTGTCTACGGTATCGATAAAGTGTCGTTTTTAATCATTAAACTTTACCGGCGGAACCCATACATAAAACATATTGTATTAAATTAGCTGTAGACATCTTAGTGTCGCAACAGTATTTTAAACAGCAGGTATATCCTTTCTTTACCTCGGTAAAATAACTATGATACTTATACATACTAGATGAACGCTGATATAAACTTTGCCACTTAGCAGTCACGCATAGCTTTAATGTTCGAATCCGGGGAAGTACCGGGCATGTCACTTTATTAATTCATATGTACTTTCTGAGTCCGTTTATCTTCGACATTACTGACATCCGAGAAGGAAACATTGTAAGGAAAGTTTTTTTGTTTTTGGGATATGGCAACTCGCAGGTCAACCTAGGATGTTGCCGGCTGTTTAACCGGACTTTCCTGTGGGTGCCTCAATAAATTAAGGCCTCCAGCCAGGGCATAAAACTTAAAAACTAAGCGACCATCCGCTAAGGGCACCCCCTGTGGGGTACGGACCTCGGGTTAGGGCATCGCAGGGGGAGGACAACAAGGGCCAGGCTGGATCGGATTGATAATATTTTAGAGCTACAGACTCAGCGATGCGAGCTGGCTCGAGCAAGGCTCGGGGCGGGGATGGACGGGGACGTCGCGGCGGGCCTCTTTTTAAGGAAACCTGGATGTCGTAAGATACACAATATAATAAAATAACAGCCACATTTTAATAAATTCCCTCGTCCCCCGACTCGTCGCCAACCGTCGCGTTGAATCGCCCGCCCGCGCTATTACTTCGTTTTCGCTTAGTGTTCTTACTGACTTTTTTCTTTTTGCTCGGCTCCGAAGGGTCGTACGATGATGTTAAATAGCATATAACTATCCTCGAGAATTGGGCTAGCAAATGCAAAAAGAATTTTTCAAATCAGATTTTTTGTTGGTAATTTAAACTTTTTGCGCGGAACCCTAATTATTTCTAAAATAAAAGTAGCCTAAGTTACCCGCCGTAACATCAGCTATCTGCCAGTGAAAGTCCTGTGAAAATCGGTTCAGCTATTTCGGAGATTAGTCGGAACAAACAGACAGACTGACAGACAAAAATTAGCACTTTAAAGCTTAATATTTCAGAAACAGATCCTTTAGTCGAAAAATTGTTTTTACAAACCCGCAATATTTTTGAAAGACCTTTCCAACAACACCCCTCACCATGGGGTAGATGAGAAAAAAAAAACACCCCCACTTTACGTATACAGGAGGTTCCTTAAAAAAAGTTTTTTTTCGTGATTTTATTTTACCACTTTGTCGGTGTGATTAATATGTATGTATATCCATGCCAAATTATAGCTTTCTAGTACTAAGAGTCTCTGAGCCAAGCTGCGAACGAACGGACGGTCGGACGGACGGACATGGCGAAACTATAAGGGTTTCTTGTTGACTACGGAACCCTAAATATCTATAGTTTTATCATTTTAATCTCGATAGATTAAGCAGCCTGCCTCCTTGGTCTAGTAATCGCAAGCGCATACTGCTGAGCATGAGGTCCTGGGTTCGATTCCCAGATTGAACAAGGTATTATTGGGTGTTTCCATGAAGAATTTCTCAGTAACATCCCGAAGTCTGGATTTGTGCCCGGTTAATGCCAATAGGCTCTCCCCTATTACGTGGGACTTAAATATAACTATCGAAAGGTGGGTGTACTATAGGTACACCTCTGCCCAACCCTTCGAGGATTACAGGCATTATGTTAAGTTACTAAGCAGTTTTCAAGATATTTACCCAAAAATAGCAAAATCGACTTTGAAATAAAAGCTCCTTACTTCCAGATAGTTAAATTTAATTTCTTTTATAGCAAAGATGAACCGCCGAAATAAATAATTTGGATCATGTCATAATCTGCGGGTAATTGCGTAAAACACAGTATGAATGGGTTTCGTTTTGACAGTTCAACAACATTAATTGCGTTATTTACGTTGTTGAGCAGACAAATTTTTCGAACTTAAGAAGCAATGGATTAACAATAAGCTTCAAAATCATTCAGATTCTGATTGATAGTGTGTTACACAATTAATTTTAGCTATTTTCAATTAATGGTAGTTGAAATACAAATTGGTTAAATTCGTTTCCTGTTGATGTAGGTTTTTATGGCCATGTTTGTAAAACCTAAAGTCCAAATACACGGACAAATTAAATTAGCTAGCGAAACTCCGCAGACGTGATGGATATCGACAACTAAACATGATAAAACAAAAAAGAAATTAGTTTGATGATATTTTTTTTTTGGGGTCATCAACCGCCGGCAGTGTAGTCACTTAAAATATCAGTTTAATTTTTTTTTTCTGTGTAAACTTCACAAACGTGATCGTGATGGGTATCGATATCTCAACACGATAAAACAGATTTTATCAACTTATACTTCAAGTAACAATACTACTAGCGGTCATTGACCCCAAGAAAATCATCAAATCTTTTTTATTTTTATTTTGTCCCGATACCCATCGCGGCTGCGAAGTTTCGCTAGCTAATTTAATTTGACCTTGTGAGTCCACCTAATGTGCGTTTACAAACGTGACGGTAGATATTATCCAATTTCGTGACGGAAATATGTGCACCTTATAACGTTATCATGGAAGGAAAAAAGCGTCTTCATCATCTTACTTGCCTGATGCCGTGCTCTTCCACGGTAATACCTTCGCGTTAGAAATTATAAAAGTTAAATAAAATATAAGTTAAAACACGTATACTAAAAGATATATCTTTAAAATGGTGAAGGTTTCATAAAAATACGCTTGATAGTTTTTGCGTGATTCTCAGTTTTTTATCCGCGTTAGGCATAACTTTACAAATTAATTACACTATGTAATATAAACAAAATCTAAAATATTCACAAATATTAAGTTATTAAGAAAATGCTCTTATTTAACATTATTTTTTCCAAATCATTAACACTACAAGTAGGTAGTGTTAATGATGATGATGATGATTGATTTGGTAGTGTGAAGATCTAACCTAAACGAGTACCTACGTCTAAATGTTACTTTTATCGCCGCCTTAAGGCGAAAGCGCCATGTGGCCCGGGAAATTCAAATTTTCTTACGTTTTTTGCAATTTGCAAGTCAGTATTAGGTTGTATGTTGATCAAAATATGATTCGCGTCCGTAAAAAGTATGTATTTACAGAATTATAATAATTAAAGTCACCAATACAACTCTTTAATACCCGGTTATTGAATATTGAATGACTATTACTAGCATGAATGACTATTTCATGAAATCTTATGATAATGATAAATGATTTTATTTTTGTAAGTAGGTTTATACAAACACTTCACGTCAAACATTTTTTTTTAACTAGATGAGGCCGGCGTTTTATAACTGACTACTCTGAGAAGAACGGCCGAAACAAACTCAGAGGTCACAGTCTCTTTTAAAGTCCAGACATAATCTTGGTCAGATCATGTGAAGACCATATAGGTTGGTATTTGAAATGGTCTTTTGAGGAAAGAACCACACAGATTGAGTGGATCTGTCCAGTCAGTGCAAGCATCTGTCAGTAATCGTACAGCTCAATCTTGACAATTGGGATTATACAAAATTATGAAGTTGTATTACTGATCTTGATGCTGGTGATTATAATTAAGAAAATGCATATTTGTTACGATCGCGAATGATACTTTAATCAACATACAACTTAATACTGACTTGAAAATTGCAAAAAAAAAATAAGAAAGTTTGAATTTCACGGGCTGCCTGGCGCTTCCCTCTTAAGTGGGATAACAATCTAAAAGTAATTTGCCATGAAATTATTTTCGTTTACTGTTTGTATTTCATATTTACATAGAAAGGTTTCTGAATGGGTACTAAACTGTTATGTCATTACAGGATAAATAATAATATGTACTTGTACCTAATACCAACAAAATGTTGTACTCCACAGCACTGGTCGCGCGTGGGTCTAGTGGTCGCAAGCGCTACTGCTGAGCATGAGGTCCTGGGTTAAATTTTCAGGTCGGGCAAAGTGTTATTCGGTTTTCCCATTAGGAAGTTCTCAGTAGTAGCCCGGAGTCTGGATTTGTGCCCAGTTGATAGCAATAGGCTCGCCTCCATTACATGGCATTTAAACATAACTGGTGAAATGTGGGTGTACTATAGGATACCTACACCTCTGCCTAATCCTTCGGAGATTACAGGCGTGATGTCAGTTATGTTGTTCTACAAAGTTGCACCCCGTTTATTATTATTTACTGCTGGATAAATATTGAATGCATATAAACAGTAACTATAAATGGACAGTATCTCGATCAGTCTAGGTACCACAGTATAGTAAATAGCTCATTTTTGTAACTACAATGTAACAGTAGAGTTGCGCTCAACTTATCGTTCACAATTTAGAGGTGAACATCATCCCGGCAACAAAGAACGGGAGTTTTCGGACGAAAATGGGTTTGAAATATTGGAGACGTATTATTAAGGCTTTAGAACATTGCTAGTGCTTCATCTAATTAATTTAACGTAGAGAAATATTATGTCATGTATAGAAAGAAGTGAGTGATCTATAGTAAATAAGCTTATTGTCCGTGAAAACACCTTTGTTGATAGTGATCATAATCTTAACTATATAATACATATACAGAGCATTTTTTTAACTCTAACCAAATTTTCACAGGCTGTTCTATCCATGAATACAAACAACTTTCACTACGGGACTAACTCTGAAATAACGAACAAAAATCAGCAGTTTCATACAAAAGTTAACCTAATCGATACTCGACCAAAATGTATGAAACAGCTGATTTTTTTTCGTTATTTCAGAGTTGGTTTCGTAGTGAAAGTTGTCTGTATTCATGGTTAGAACACCCTGTGAAAATTTGGGCAGTGATACAAAAGTTGCCCTGTATAATCCTAACTAATATTATAAATGCGAAAGTGAGTTTGTTTGTTTGTTACGCTTTCGCGCTAAAGCGGCTCAACGGGCTTAGATTAAATTTGGCATAGGATACTTTTACTTATACTACACGGGATAGAGACTTATACGGGTGAAACCGCGGAGCGCAGCTGGTGTATTATAAATATTTGATAATATTTTTGTAGGCACATGAGCAGAGAAAGTCCCGTTTGTAAATGCTTTTATTAAATGACGTTTACAATATTTTACATGAAAATTAATAATTTTAGTCCATAAATTATAATCAAATCAAAATGTTTGTTTTAACCCTTAACTACTCGCACGAAGAAAATCACTTGACTGCTCGCATGGGGTCCGTGGTGACCCCAATTTGTATGGATGAAATTTGATGATTTCTAATTTTTAATGAAACACGCCAATAGTAATTATGAAAGTACTTTATTTAAACTATAAGGCATAAAAACCACAACTAAAAATAAAATCTTCTAAGACATCAAAATAACTAAAATATAAACTTCTACAATAGGAAACATTTTTGGCACAATATGAGATCATGTATTAAAATTTCATGAATTCTTAGGAACTAAGGGAATCGTCTTATTGCAGGTTAGGCAGTAGACAATGAAGTGCTCATTACATAAAAACTGATTTATAGAAGCATCTTCATCGTTGTCCGGCGATTTGACAGTTCATCAATTTTGCTAGCTGTGTTGTGATCACTCTGTAATATTTCCTCAGCTTCCGACTCTGAATCCGAGCCCCCAATATCCTGTTCTTCATCAGGTACCTCCAGTAGCCACTGTGCAATACGCTCGTCTCTTTCATCCATCTTTGACAACTGAGGAATAAAAAAAACCTATGTAAATAACATTTTTGTAAAATACAATACAAAAATACAATAAAAAAAATCTAAACTAGTAAAACGATATAAAATATCATTCACTATCATATTCATTCAAAATTATATCAATATCTAAATAAAAACAAAAAAAAATAATAGAATATAAAAAGCTTACCTTTCTCAAAAAAGTTACGTAAATACTCGCACGGGGTCACGGCTCAAGAGAGCAGCGGCGCGGCCTGCACCTGCAGCGGTCTAAACGGTACTAAAATATGTTCTTTAGCGTATATTAAGAGGCTAGCGGGCGCGCGGGGGGGTTTCGACCGTTGCAAGTGCATTTTTTCGAAGCGCGAAAGTGAGATGACCCCATGCGAGCAGTTAAGGGTTAATATCGGTTTGACGGAACACTGTTTTAGATCAACGGGCTTAATAAACCCATGTCAGCATAATAAAACACAGTTTATTTATGTTTTCAGATTCTCGTATATGAAGGTATATTCTCGTATATATACCTTAGTAATACTTAGTAGATACTTAGTATTACCCTAGTGGTACTTTTCAACCTTATTACCTTAGTCATAAGGTCGAAAAGTGGTTCACCGCAAATGTCCGCGATGGTACAACATATTGTACAAAGATTGAATTCTCATCATATACCATTTATGTTTTTAGGTTGGGAGGTAAAGGCTTCAGACTTAATCCTGTGTTACTTACATACTCACGCCTTGTTCCCATGGGGGTAGGCAGAAACTACAGAACGCCACCTGCTACGACCCTTACATACTCCTTTTGCCTCGTTTACGTTCATACATACACGCACATACACGCACGCCGGTTGCGAGTACTACGCACCTGACCTTTCTGAAGAACATCACCAATAAGATCACTATATTTCTTAGGGCGTCCCCTCCCGGCGGTTCCACTACATCTGGCGTGTAAATACCTTTTGTTAGTCGACTTTCATTCATCCTCTCAAAATGACCAAACCATATAAGCATACTCTTTTAAATTTTTATCACTACATCTTCTTTTAAACTGCACCGTTGCCTTAATCCTGTGTTATTTCAATGAGAACAGATCTGTTATTATTTGCCTTCAGTCATACACCCCACACCAAATAACTGCAGAAATGTAAACATGTTTCGTTTTAGCTGTTATTTTACAAGTAGGTCTGTAGGTATTTCTTCATAACATAACATAACATAACATAACATAACATAACATAACATAACATAACATAACATAACATAACATAACATAACATAACATAACATAACATAACATAACATAACATAACATAACATAACATAACATAACATAACATAACAACATAACATAACATAACATAACATAACATAACATAACATAACATAACATAACATAACATAACATAACATAACATAACATAACATAACATAACATAACATAACATAACATAACATAACATAACATAACATAACATAACATAACATAACATAACATAACATAACATAACATAACATAACATAACATAACATAACATAACATAACATAACATAACATAACATAACATAACATAACATAACATAACATAACATAACATAACATAACATAACATAACATAACATAACATAACATCACGCCTTGTTTCCCAGAAGGGTTAGGCAGAGGTGTACCTATAGCACACCCACATTTCGCCAGTTATGTTTAAGTCCCATGTAATAGGGGACGAGCCTATTGCCATCAACCGGGCACAAATCCAGACCACAGACAGAATCGGCTGCTACTGAGAAATTCCCGATAGAAAAACCCAATAACACTTTGCCCGACCTGGGAATCGAACCCAGGACCTCATGCTCAGCAGTAGCGCTTGCGACCACTAGAGAGTCTTCATAAATACCGTGTATTGAAATGTGTGAACTATTTTCTTCTAAACAAAATAATCTACATTGTCTCTAAACAGTGAATCGTATTTACCGTATTTTTATTTAATTTTCTAAACAATCGATTCAGTAAACAACATAATTATGTACTCAGAGTAGTCAGATAGGAAACGCCGGCCTCATCTAGTTTAAAAAAAAAAAATGTTTGACATGTAAAAGTGTTTGTATAAACCTACTTACAGAAATAAAATCATTTATCATTTATTTATCATTTACTTCTCAGAAAGTAGTTAATAACATAGATAGATACTTCACAGGCACGTATCCAGACTTTTGGTTCGGGGGGGGACAAACATTGAAACAACCATGTGAACTGTGTGAAAATCGCTGTAATCACTGTAATCGCTTACATAATCAGATCAAGATCTATATTTTTATTTTACCTACTTATTGAAAGAACACGCAAGCGAATAAATAAACAGATGGCTTAAAACGTTTTTTTTTTCAGTCAGATTTCGGGGGGGGATAAATCCCAACTATCCCCCCCTCTGTATACGTGCCTGATACTTCAGTATTTTTTTGTTGTGCAAAGTTTTCTAAAACGCAAGACTGAAAGCTTTTATGAAAAGGGAAAACACAACTGAATTATTAATTTTAGCAAGCGTTTCAAGTTGAATGTTAATTGGTATGGTTGTTAATTGTATCAAAGATGTATAACGTTTTCAAGCAAACGACTAACTTGGACTAGTCTTAGTTTCGACTAAATACGTAGAACATTTATTATATATATAAAACGCTAAAATAACTTCCATCTAGCAAATCGATTCCCTTCATGGTTGCGATTTCCAGAACCAGCCATGCAATTAACAAAAGATGATGATAACGTCAGACAGTGGTGTTCTAAACATAACATCTACTAAGTACTTTCAGCCTTCAGTTATTTTAGGTCCCACCTCTAAAATCTATTATGTCTCTATTTTCTCCAGTGGACGTTGCTAGGAAAATTCCAAAATTGCACCTCTATTTGGGGAACACATCGAGAAAGCTGCTTTAAAAATTAGCTATTGTCGTGATTTCTTTGATTTAATTTAAAAAAAAAAAAAATACCGGATTATAATATCCACTGTGGCAACGCTGTCAAAGTACGCATTATGAATATTGTACTAAACTTTTAAATGTATTTTCATTAAGGCAACTGAATGGATTATTTTACTTTGGCAACACTTAGAAATAACGGTTATGCTAATATCGTTATTTTTGGGTGGGGCAAAATTCATTTTAAATGGCGAAATGTAGTGCCGAGTCAGTCCTTGTTTGATTTTGAATTAGGGCAGTTGTGTGGAATAAAAGTGTTAGCAAGAAATTGTGTTTCCTTACTTACTCTTCGTTTGTTGGTTGCTATAGGTTTTTTGGGTTGGTAATGAAACTTGTAGAATGTGTGTTTTTAAAACTCCAATTCTCTTATGCAACGAATGGTTTCTTATACGCTGGCTCTTATCTATTACCTTATTTAGACTCATCAGCTATAAAAACAAGTTACCTTTCATGTCATGATATGCCTATACCAACTGGTCTTTTCTTCATCTACCTGGTGTGTATTTTTCATTGGTAAAAGTTACATGGTGTTTATCCATCTATCTCCGATAAACATTTTAAGATCGGGCTTTTATCCTATTTTTTTTGATTCCATAGGAATTTACATAAACTGTTTTATTAAGGGACCTTTCGAGTATGTACTTTTTTTTTTTGTGGATGGGAAATCATCAAATGACTTCTCCCGCTCTGGGCGGAGCGGGAGGGCGTGTCAGACTTTTACTGACTAAAACCCACCCGTGTTCCATCTATTGCCTGTGCCGGGGCCACGGTAACTCTTTCGAACATCCCGCAACCCTAGCTGGCATCGGTCCTAGCGGACCCCGTCAATAGTGCTGACATCTTTGAGGCGCGCGTGGAACACGACGCGCCGTCGACTCGGGCTCGGTCCTTACCGGTCGGCGAGCTATCCATTGCTCGCCGTCCGCAAGCCCGCGCCTACGGTGGCCGGGAATCGGCTGCCAATTCCCGACGCCCAGGGCGTCTCCTGCGGCGACTAAGGGCGTGAGGGCGCAAAGCTTGCCTCTCCATCACGCGTCCCGCCTCCTCCTTCACGAGCATTACTGCTTCGCAGAAGGAGGTAATGGCTTCCCATGTACTCTCGCTCCGTACCATGGCCTGGACCAGGGCCGGACGCGAGAGATCGCCGCCGCCGATCGCTTCCGCGAGGACACGGCGGTGCTCCGCCCAAGCTGGGCAGACCTCCACCGTATGCTCCTCCGTGTCCTCCGGACGATCCACACAGTGGTGACACCCGGGCGTTTCCTCCCGCCTTATCCGGAACAGGTACCTCCCGAAGCACCCGTGTCCGGTGAGGACCTGCGTCAGGCGGAAGGTGAGGAAGCCGTGGCGCCTCTCCAGCCACTCCTCAAAGAGGGGACTTATCACCGCAATTGTGGCGTGCCCAGCGCTGGGTTGCGACAATCGCACTCTCCATGCCGCCATGAGATCCTGCCGGAGCTCTGTTCGCCGTGCCGCGATTTCTCGCGGCAACGGAGTTACGCCCCGGCGTCCTGCCTCCTCGTCGAGTATGTACTTAAGCGCTTCTTTATCTTAGTACCTACCTAATTTTCAAATAAAAAATAAACGATATTCATCATAAATAATACCATTATAACCCAATAAAAACTCCTTCCTAGCATCACGATGCGTCAAGAGGTACGTTCTCAAGCAATAACCCGTAACGGCGACACCAGGTGGCGCCCGCTTCGCTGCATAATGCCCTTTTTTCCGACTCTTGCTAGCCATACAACCGGAGTTTCCAACGCAATATTTCAAAGATTTATAACGTTGGCAACCCCGTTCGTAGATTTGTTTAATTGTTTTAAGTGGTCTTTTTAAACACCCGGAATGGAATGGCTGCGAAGTGTAGGGTTACTTCGGCTGGTTTTTAGAACTTATGAACGTAATTCATTTCAGTTTGAATAAGCAGCTAAAATATTTGGTTTGTTTTAAATGATTGTGCTCAATTTATCTTCAATAGTTAATCGACTACTGATACAGAACATAGTAGAATTTTTCATTATTATCGTTAGGTTGTCCGTTAGGGTCTCTACCGGTCCACTAAAGGGTTTCGTTGGCTGGTCTGTATCAACAGAGATGCTATGTCAGGCAGGTGAAACAATGTTTTCTCTCATGCTCTGACTATTTATGTTATAATGGGCTCAATTAAACCGTTGTTTAATTCACAAATAGTGGTTGCCGGGAAATTATGTCCAATGTTCAACGTTCAACTGTATATATGTCTCATGAAAATAATTATTACGACGAGCTGTGGCAGAACCCTGTGGCTATCAAGGCAGATTCGTTTTCAATTAACGATATTCAACTGTTGATTTTCCTTCCATAAAAATCTTGCTTTACGCGCTTTAGATTGAAAAGTACTTCGATTAAGAAATCTAATTTTCTCAGCTCGTTATTTTTCCTAATTCAAGGGCGTACTTGAAACTGTAGTTAATACGTAGTCAGCTCAAAGCCGCTTCAAGATTTCTTCAAAAAAATATACTCGCGTCGAAACTGTTTCTGACGGAATTAAATTCACCTCGTAAATAATCAACTAAAATATTCAAACGGTGTAGTAATAATTATGTGTAATAACAAGAGAGTAACATATAATATTAAATTCCTAATAACCTTAACAAAGAACGGGGCCATAGTCGTAAGTTTGAAAATTGAAATAGAGGCAATAGGAAGGCCACAGAACCAATAAAATAGATACAGAATATAAATTGGCGCTGCAAATGGCACTGCTAGTAAAATTATGAGTTATATCTGCGGACAAAACGAACTAAAGGAAAATGGAAAAATCTCCATTTGGTCAACAAACTGAATTATCGGTAAACAGAGTATGCGTCGGTCGCGTGTGCAGCAAATAAATGTTGTTTTGAACTTTTATTTATACTGGGATATTTTGAATAAAAAAATGAATAGATCCTAGCTTCAATGGATTATCGGAAGCGTAGGAAATATAAATATACAAATTCGTTGCTTGCTTTGGTTTTAGGGAAGTGGATTATTCTTTATAGAAGCAAAAAAATGCACGGAAAACGAACCTACGCTGTGGCAGTAGGTGCCAATTTACACATAACATCACGCCTTGTTTCCCCGAAGGGTTAGACAGAGGTGTACCTATAGTACACCCAAGTAGTACCGATAGTACCAGTAGTGGTAGTAGTGCTGATTTTTTACTGGAAATGTGAAATTTTGCACCTAGCGTCTGACATTTCATAAGTGCCCATGTAGGCTTATGTGAAATAAAATATTTTGAATTTTAGTAACACGCTAGCCACATACAAAATGACAATAATACAGAAAGACGATTTTTAAAGTTATACGTTATTTATAAGTCTGACTATTGTCTGACTGAGTGTAGAACATTCTGCAACAAAACATCTATCTTAGGATCGCTTCAATCTCTTCAAGGCATCCCAGAAAGGTTAAAAACCTACTAACTCATAACTGCGGTGTCGTGCGTGCCGTAACCCCGTAAAAAAGCAAAATGGCGGTCACAAAGAGAATTGCTCCAATTTTCTATCTGTTGTTAATTTTACAAAGGATTTGCGGAATTGCAATGTCTTACATTTTAATAAATGTCCGCCGCACCTGGTATTCGATTTAAAAAAAATTAAAATGCAAATTTTTATTTAATATATACCTACCAGTAGGTACCTACATTTGCGTTTTTACGAAGTGAACTTTAGGGAATTAATTAATTAAAGTTTATAATGTTTCCATAATGACCTTTATTAAGAGGAAACTCGGGTGGTCTTTTCTCCATAGAATCGCTCTTTTTTTACAGTGAAGTAAATATCAACTACTTGTATGTCCCTACGTTTTCCTTTTTGATGATACATTAACTTTATAAGCATTAGAACCTTCAAAAAATGCTCAAAATTGCCTATTTAGATCGCTGTCAACAGAGGCCTAGTAGGACAAATTTGACAACTAATAATGAAAAAAGAAAAACTTGGAGACACAGTATTATATCCTTCTTATTCAGTTTATGAAATATCTTATATTGGTCCAATAATGGAGGAGGAAATAGGGGAGAGCCAAACCTCGAATGATGACTTTTTACTAAGGCTATTCAGTCGGATCTGCAGCTGTTGTCCTCATCGCACGAATTAGAGGGCGGGGCGACGGCGGCAGAGCGACACGACAGCGATAGTTTCTTTAAATATGTAATTTCCAAAAGTCTCTCCACCCGCATTTCCTCTCAATGACACGAGCTTTAGACCACCACCTCTTAAAGCTTTATTGTAATCTTACTTGAGTGTGGGAAAGAGATGGAGCTAGACGTCCTGTATAGCTTCATTTCATTCTCACACTGAAGTAACATTAAAAGAATACTGCTTTAAGAGGTGGTGGTTGGCCCCCAGTAGGCCGCACGTCAGTGGAAATAAAACCAGTATGAGCTGGCTTCGCATTCTGCAGATGTAGAACCTCCGTACTAGGCTAGCCCCGCTCAAGGTCAAAGTGTCACCGCCGAAGGTCAGGTTACTGTACCTAGCTCGTTAACAAAGTTACCAATCCAATGGTAGTGTGACTGACTGCATGAGGTGTATCTACCTGTAAAAGTTCTATATGCTAATAATTATGTTAAAGTTGGCATAGCGTTCTTTAAATCAACCTGCCTAGCCTTTTCCCAAATATGTTGGAGTCGGCCTCCAGTCTGACCGGATGCAGCTGAATACCAGTATTTTACATGGAGCGACTGCCTATCTGACCTCCACAACCCAGTAACTGTGTAAAATTGATACCCCTTGGTAAGACGGGTGTTAGACATTCGAACTTCCGAGGCACGGATTAGTCTCGGTATGTAAAGATGGTCACCCATCCACGGACCAACCAAGGCAAGCGTAGCTTAACCTGATCGATCGACCCGTGTGGCTGTTATTACTAAGCCACGAACTCCATATAGTGTTCTTTAACTGAAATGAAAAAGCGTATCTAATCATTTTTACTACCATGAAAGGTATGGAATTATAAATTATGTTGAATATTACGCTCTGTCAAGTTTCAGGTTTCCTAAGCGCCTTATGAAAATCGTTTTATATTTCCTTTTCAAGATTAATAATTTCCACTACTTCGTAATAATGCATTTACCGTCACTTTATTATTCCTTTGTAACTTCTGTTACGTGTAAAAGGAGAAATAGGATTTTCTATAATTTATGTAACAAAGTTCTTTCTGTATGATACACGGCCGTCCTAAATATTAGGGTAAACATATTTTGTACACCACACGTTTTTCTTTTGACTTTCCTCCTCATGCATCGTTTTCTTCCGGTTCAAATTTAATTGTTTATAGGGCAAATTCTATCTTTGCCAGCATTATCGACTGTTTCATTGGCACCTCTAAAAATGTTTTAAAACTTTTATTCCTCGTTAGATAGCTGATTAAATGAAAATGTCTTTCCCGTAATTTGTACGCTTAATGCCTCAGTAATATTTCGAGTTAACTGGTGTCAAACATCACGTAGGTACATGATTTTTGAAAATGATTAATAAACTACTTCCTTTAACTGTTAACTGTTTGATGTTTTAGAAAATTTGATTACATCGAAAGGTTTGTTAAATTATTCGATACTTACACAATGGGATAGCAATGAAGGCCATTCAATTTGAGAGCTTGGAGAATAGTGATGTTTAGTGACGAATTCTGGGAAATTTAAGAAAACACATAAAAATTGGGTTTTCTTGAATCGTATGAATTTTCGCCTAGGCTTTATGGAGTGCTTAATTGTTGTAAATGGGTCACACTACCACGTCCTGGAAGAAATACGTCAAATTGCATATGTCACCCTGTATATTCAGTAGCAATTAATATTGCATGTGCGAACTGTTTCCAGAAGGCAAACGGTCCTATAATCGGCTGTTGTAGGAAGCACAGAACCCTATCTCCGGCAGTGCACTACGGTAAACGGATTTGATTGATTGATTTTAGGAATATTGAATCCATCAAATGGTATATTCCCCGAAAACTGTATATTGAGTGTACATAGGCTACGTGTAGGTATGCAAATAAAAGCACATAGTTCGTATTGATATTCGACGACGCCAAAATAGTTGGGAAAAGGCTAGGCAGGTGATGAATTCGTATTGACATTCAGTACCTATACAAAATATGATTTGAACTTGTCGATAAATGGAGTCAACAAATAACGTTATTGAATAACGGAATAAAATTATGTACGGGTTTTCACTAGCTTGACAATTTCGCGAAACGTAAAAATACTTGCATTTTTTTAACCATAAAAATTTCCACTCAGTGTATTCAACTCCAGTTTTATTTCTGATCACATTGCCGAGACAAATTAATATAGAATAAGCTGTAATTTCATTGAAGAAGTGGCTTCAAAAGAAAGGCTATTGAGCTTAGAAAAGACCATGAACAGAAAACGTTCAGGTTCTACATCGTTCGTGGTAATAACTTTCAAGAGATAAAAACATAATTTATATTCTTTGTCAGCAGTGCACACTAGATTTTCATGCAGCCATTATTCACTTTCATTGAAAATTCTCGACAGTTATGATATTGTGTTAGTTTATTAGATCATAGGACTTAGTTTCACAAAATTTAAATGCATCAGAATAATAAATTAAGTATATAATTCAATTATTAAATAATTAATGCAAGATAACCAAGATAAGATAGATATAAGATAAATAATAGTAGAATATGCACCAAGGAGGTAAAGCAGTGTCTTGAATCCCGAGCGTAACGAAGGATTCTAGTATTAACTCCCGAGCGAAGCGAGAATCCTGAGTGCAGCGAGGGTTTCAAGCTTGCCCAAGACGAAGAGGCACCTAAATCACCGAGGAGAGTTTTCTACATTTCACACCATCTACGAGACAATAAAAAGCAATAATACTAGAATCAAAGTATTTATTAAAATTACAATTCGATGGTTTACTGCGAAAACCTGCTAAACAACATTTTTGGAAAAAAATAGTTAAATACATAAAATTATCAAGCTCAAAAAGACAAGAATTTTCATGTATTTAACTAATTTTTGCTAATAATTTTGTTTAGCAGGCTGTCGCAGTAAACCCTCGAATTACAGTTATTGGACCTATTTAAAACAATTAAAAGTTAATGTTTGATACATTAGGCCAGTTGTGGAATGACAAAGTTATGTTTTTATTTTGTACGTTTATTGAAGTTGAGGTAGAGTTTATTTGAGTTTTTCTATTGAGTAAAGTTTAAGAAACTTGGGTCTGCTGAGGATCATTTTGGATCATGAAAGTTGGTGAAAGTGGTGCTTGACGCAGTGGGCTATATGAATAGTGTTTTGATGTGGATGGTTGCGGTGGCAAAGGTGTTCAAGGATCAGTTATCAACGATGTTTTTAGTTTGATGTTGTCACCAACGCGGCAGCTTATTGTATCATTATTGTGTATAGAATTTTCAATGTAGCCCTCTGCTACTGCATTCACTTCAAAAATCACGGCCACCTGTAACAAAAATAGGCAGGTAGGTTAGTAAGCAGGAAGGTAGGTTACGTACTTTAATATATTAATTCTTATGTATTAAAAATTATACTTTTTCTTAGATTTGGTTGACACATATAATTTTATTAATAAATTAACCTAACGAAGGTTTACAATTATGTATTTATCTTAGATAGAGCGCGATAAATGCTAGAAGTAGACAAAAAACACTGATTCTGATTCAGTCTTTATGCCCTTTATAGTTTTCAATTTGTAAAAATCGTCGTAGGCTTTCATGTATGCTTTTTTGGACTTTTCTGGGAGTAGATCCTTGCAAATGTCAATGCTTTCATCGTAGCCAATTGCCGACAGGTGGACTTTTTCTTTAATGTGTAATAAGGCTTATAAGGCCCTCATTCATAGTCCCTAAAAACGGTGTAAAAAGTGATTTCCGTAATGATGGTGATACTTAAGCAACGTCCTTTACATCCACAAGTACATAACTTTGCAATCTCGAGGAAAAACCGACGAAAAGTTTTATTTGACTTCTGCTGAAATCCGTTCAGTATTTATACCCTAAAGTTAAAGTTTTCTGCTACATTTTTTTTCTGTTCGGTTTTATATTCATAGTTTTAAAGTGTTCTAGATAGTAGTTCGGACGTGAGTTTAAAAATTGAGGAAACTAATTAATGTTTCGGAACAATTTCGAAGAGTAAAAATTGGCCAAGTGCGAGTCGGTCTTGCACACGAAGGGTTCCGTACCACCGTACAATAAAACACTAGGTTTTTTTATTTTAGAACATGTTTTTTGCACCCCCTTTAATTTTTATTATTTGTCGTTATATCTGTGAAAATTTCAACTGTCTACCTATTACGGTTTATGAGATATAGCCCGCTGACAGACAGACGGACGGACATCGGAGGCTTAGTGATAAGGTTCCGATACCTTACCCGAAAAGTGCCACCTATCGGGTAAGGTATCCTAAAAACGAAACACTATACTGAAAACTCCATTTAAATATCCAAGCCACGACACTTTGAACAGGACAACAGTCTGATTCTATCGTCACGACACAGAGGAAAAACTCGCTTAATGTAGTTGGTTTACTATACAGTAGAATTTACATATTTCTTTCTCAAGCGGCGACTTCGATTCTTATATCCGGATAATATACGGTACAAGTGTACACAACTTACAAATGCTTAGTTCGGGATATAGTGTCCGGATATTTGTGCTTGTGATTTGAATATGTAATGTTGCCCATGATATATAAAATCCTATTGGATTACATTGTGATCCTATTGAATACTCGTATTTTATTTGCAAACGTATGTTAAGTCAAGTGGGTAAGCACTAAACTGGATTGTTTCCGTTAGCTGTTGTAGTGTTGTGGTCTTGGAAGGAAAACCCTTCGCCATATTTTATGCGATTTAGGTACACATACGGTAATTTTTGTGTAGGAAATTTGCCTGAACATCAAAGCCAATTCTGCAACTAAAACTCTGACCTAAAGCTTACTTACGTAGGTACTTTTTTAACCGACTGCAAAAACATGAGTAGGCTATGCATTCGGCTTTAAAACTTTAGCTAAACATCTATTTTCACTGTGGAAAATATGTTGCACAACAGTGACTGTTTCCCGAATAGTGACTGCTTTATTTAGCACTAACCTTTCCTGCTTGATATGTCACAGGTCAGCTGTCTGCAAACGAAAGCACCTCGTACAACATAAATCTCCCACTATCAGAGCAAACTTCAAGCACACACATATATGTATATAGGTGTAAAATATTAAATTTTACGACGTCATAGTAGAATTGAACATGAACTCGTGTTATTAAATCGAACGGGGACGGCAGGTGTGCCTCCAATATTACGCTGTTCGTCTATGATTTAAAATACACAGTGAATATCGGCATGTGTACACTTACATCGTATTTTACCGAAAGTTCGAGAGAGCTGTCGTAAATTAGATTCGGATTTTTTTGTTGAAGTTTTTTTTTGTTACAAAAAAATGGTATTTATTAAATAAGCAGGTGCATCGTCTTTTTTTGCTAAGAATAACCAGAACCTATTCAATAGTATATATAACCTCTTTATAACATCTTAACTCCTCATAACGAAAAGTTTCTATAACGCACAGAAATGCTCGGTCCCTCGAGTTTCGTTATAAAGAGTCTACACTGTACATGGAAATTAACTAACAAACGATTTAAATAATATAAACAAATAACGATGTAATAACCCAACTTAAACTATTTAACGAACTAAAATATGGCGTCGAAAAATTGCTTGCTTGAAACGGTGAAATATCTTTCTAGAATATTTGTATATTTTCTTTTTGTTATTTTTTTAACTACTTGCTATAAGACATTTAAATCATGGCTTCTATAATGAAACATCTATTTTAAGAAGTCGTTGTTTTCTTATACCAACTTTCGTAGGATTTTCAAGTGAAACTCGAGTCTGTATTGTAACCTAGACAGTTTGTAAATTTTTCAGGGGTTCGTAGATTTTTCAAAGGCCAAATGAGATGGTCATTGTCATTATCCGTTACACAAATACGTATAGAACCCTTAGATCATATGCATAATATAGGATAGATACTGTTAAGACAGTATCTATCCTATATTACGCATACGATCTAAGGGATCATAGGAATCTATACAAATGGATAAAACTGAAGTATCTGTTTGTAATGTCAAAATAACAACTTTTTACTAAATGCATAAGAAAGTATCGTATATACGGTACTTATAACAAAAAAACAATTTAAAAAAATTTTGGTTTCTCTGTCTGTCTGTCTGTTTGTTCCGGCTAATCTCCGAAACGGCTAGACTGATTTTGACGGGACTTTCACTGACAGATAGCTGATATTACAGGAAGTAATTTAAGCTACTTTTATTTTAGAAAAGTAATTAGGGTTCCACGCAAAAAAAATTAAATCCATGAAATTGAGAACAAAAAGTCGGATTTGAAAAATTATTTTTGCATTTGGTAGCTCAATTCTCGAGGTTAGTTATAGGCTTTTTAACATCACGCTACGACCCTTAGGAGCCGAGCAGAAAGAAAAAAGTCAAGGGCGAGCGATGCAACGCGACGGGTCGGAGGACGAGGGAGTTTTATTAAAATGAGGCTCTTATTTTAGTGTATTGTGTATCTGTCGACTTCCACGTGAAGGAAGTCGCGGGGCACAGCTAGTAGATATTAAACTAAAATGGAAGTTCTAACATAATTTACGTTAGATAGGTACTTACCTACATACTAAATAACCATTAGATTCTTAAAAACATTTTCCTTGTACAGGGTCTGATATATGTACGTGTATCGCAACGAAGTCTTATTATGAGACCGACATGTGGCATAGTTATTCACAAAGACAGTGATAATATATTTAGCAAATGACAAATAACAATGGAATCAATATATTAGTAACAGTATTTCTTAAAAACTATGTTAGTCAACTTAACCTAACACTGCTTTATAGATATGAGAATCCCTGCTACAAGCTCAACACCGATGTGGAAAGCTTGCAGCAGCGATGCACATAGAAGCAGTCCAGTCTGCTCGCGATACACTGTGGTATAATGTCGGGGCTGACCCGCACCCGGCGCACCAGGGTGGCGCACCTTTTGCGCATCGTAGAGTAAAAGCAATCGACACGAGCATCAGCAAACATCCCTGATGCGCTTCAGAAGCAAACCAGCCCATCATTTCCCGGAAAGCATTATTAATTATAGAATCTGAAGGGACGATTTTTGAGTGTAATCTACCCACAGGTATAATGAGGTTCAATATACACGAAATAAGGTTCTTTTAACAGCGCTCGCCTTTCTCTTTCAATACCGTCATCATCTCTGAAGTCAGCAGTCAAAAGTTGTCCCGAGTATTTCTCCTTATGTAACCTCACAAGCAATACTCCGTTCAATATGACCGTAGGCATAGGATCATAACTAAATGAACGGCTAAATAAGATTGCACTGTTTGCGCTGAAAATTCAACAGCTCAATTTTATGTCGGCATTAAGCTAGTAAACGGGCATTAGTCAGTTTCAGTATGAGAAATAAAATTACAAACTGGGTTTTACAATTTCAAATTAGTTAATAAAATTACAATGTTAATGTTATTCTTAGTTTGTCCTTTAAGCTGAACTACAAACAAGAAATAAGACTGTTCTAGAAAAGCAGAAATACTAGTATTATAGCTTTGGGTACCTACTCATAAAGTTATATTAATGTACTATTTTAACACTATAGTATTAAAGTACCATAGTCTTAACAAGAGGCTAGGAAAATATTGTTCACAATTACACCGGTTCCTACCAACTGCGCTCTTCATTTCTGAAACAAAATATAATATTTTTAGTGTTTTTCTTATTTTTTATACACGTCACCATAAGTAAAATCAAAATCAAAAGTCATCGTCAAGTCGAGCAAAAGTCGTAAAAAGATCCATCACATAGACGTCGTCTACGCGTTCTTCACATCAAATTAAGTAATATTGTACAAAAATAGTTGCTGATAAACTTCTTTTATTTTTGGTGTAAAAATCGCTGTTTATGGAAGGGCGGAACTTCGACCTTCAGTATCTCTGTAACCAGAAGGTTGCCATGTGACGGGGAGAACAAGTGACTCTCAGCTAGCTTCATTAAAGGGGAAAGCCCTAAGGTAGCCCGTGAAATTCAAATTTTCTTACGATTTTTGATATTTTCAGCTCAGTGTCTGGGTGTATGTTGATTAAAATAATTCGCGACCGTAACAAATATGTAATTACAGACCATTAAAATCGGTAATACAACTCACGCCTTCTTCCCATGGGGGTAGGCAGAAACTACAGAACGCCAACTGCTACGATCCTTACATACTCCTTTTGCCTCGTTTTAAGTTGATAAGATCCTCAATTTTTATGGTTTCATGAAATATATTTCATTCAATGGGTTTACTTGGTCTGTACTGATGACTTTAATGATTATGATTCTGTAAATACATATTTTGTTACGGTCGCGAATAATACTTTAATCAACATTACAACCTAATACTGACCTGCAAATTGCAAAAAAACGTAAGAAAATTTGAATTTCGCAGGCTATCTTGGCGCTTTCGCCTTAAGCGTCTTTTTTCATCCTTTATCAAGCAATGGGTTATGGATTTCCTTCCAAATCTTTCGGATTGAAATTGAAAATGCGTTACGCAATTGAGGTGCTGGTGTAACATTGATCAAAAACCGTTCAAATTCAAATTCAATTATTTGCCAGAATGTAGGTTCTGAAAATAAAATAGGTTGAAAATGAAAACCTTTCATCACAAAGATCTGCTATCGTAAATATTTGTAGTGTATGTTATTCTCATCACAGCTACTAAAACAAGATCGCAGTGTCCCTGAGACAGCGATAAAAATTTATTTTGCGTTGAAAATTCGTTGCTTGGTGTACCTACTTGTTATGGACCTATTACCTATAGTTAATAATACTGCCAGTATAATTTAAAAGTACCTATGTAGGTACCTTTTTTTTTATTTGAGATAGGTTTGCTCTTGACTCTAGTCTAGGTCAGAGATGACAGAGACAAAGTCGACGATGGAGCGAGCTTACCCAGAAGAAGCCTGTTCACTCTCACTTTGAAGCGATCGGGGTTGTATGCGTTCGGAAACACTGACGCAGGCAGAGATTTCCACTCCTTTGCTGTGCGCATCACAAAAGACATTTGGAAACGCTTAGTGCAAATTGGTGGGTTAGCAACTAGGTAGGGATGGTAACCTGCAGTGCGTCTAGATATCCGCTGATAGAAGGGGCCCGGCGGAATGAGGTCGTGGAGTTCTTGAGCACATTCCTCGAAGTATAATCTGTAGAAGACCGACAAACAGGCAACCTTGCGGCGATTAGCCAAGCTGTGAAGCTTGGCATCCACCAGTCTTACGTCGCCAATGAGCCTCTTAGCTCTGCGCTGCTCTTTCCACTACCCAAGCTTTATTTCCATTCTATTAAAATTATCTGGTCAATGAAATAACCTATAGAGTTATCACGAAACGTGAATGTATTTTTCATGTAATTAAAATTCCAGGAAAATCAGCGGATTTTTGGGCTCATTGTGTAAAATAATTATGAATACTCATCATAAATTCGCTTGAATTAATTTCCCGTGGTCGGTTCATTAGTTTTTTCATTACCTCACTCAATCAGCATTGAATATTAGAAGAGGACCAAAGGTATTTAACAACTGCATTAGTTAATCGTAGTTGGCTTTTCACGGTTACAAAGTCCCCTATTTGTCCATCGACACTTAGATAAGTAGTTATTTAATTAGACATTCATGCTTCAAAAACACACTTCAGAGTTGAAGATACTACATGAAACTTAACGCCGAGTTAAAATTGAGTTGTGTCAGAGAATTCGGCTTACTTATGTAGGTTCTTACAGTACATTTATGGCTCCTACTATATTAGGTAGTTTCCTTTGTCACCTGCCAAACGTTCAACCCAAAAGATAATTCGTTTTTTCCTACAAAAAAAAAGCCAATTAAACCGTGTTAAATGGTAGCAAAGTCAAAAGGAGGATAATTATGAGTAATGTTCGCGCGCCCCGCCCCGCCTGCAACTAAGTGCAGCGACGGCTGGCTGCATCGAATGCGAAACCATACAAAACGTAATGCAGAGCCGTACAATTCACTATAAATTTACTGGAATAGGCGTGTTTGTCAATATTTTTTGGAAAAAAACGTTCCTAAAACTCAAAATGGTTTGAACGAAGCCTGGTTTCAATACCGTTGGCTCTTGGTTTTGGTCTCTGGTCAGGTAGACTGAAATGAGGGTTTTCTCTAAGAGAATAATAATGTTTTTGTGATCCTTAAGGCTAGTGTACCCTTATGACTTATCACGACCAGCTATGGCAAATTCAATATTCCCCACTTTTAATAACAAACAGCAGTTATGTCATATCATGCATGTGTTTATGCACTTCAGTACTACCAAGGTCTAGTAAACGAATGGTTTTTATATAGGTAAAAAAGGGTATATTTTGCCAGAAAATAAACACAAAGGTTGTGGAGTGTAGGTTCAACAACCTCAAGAATACAAAGCATGCCAGAACCTTTGAGTGCTTTTGTGCTATTGACTAGAGTTTCAAAGGATCAGAGGGACGAAACTCAACTATCATGGTCAAAATATGGTAGGGCAAAACTTGGCTAATTCGTGATATGCAGCTATTTGGTGATAGATAATTGTGTTTTATTACCAAGTTACTACCGACTTGATAAATGTACATTTTTCAATCATTATAGTATTTGCCACATTTTTAGATATAAGTTAGCAAAACTTATTTTGTCTACTATATCACAGTAAATTTAAAAAATAGTCTGATCAATGAATCGAATTTTACAAGTAAAAAACAAAACTATCACCGATTACCCAAGTTTTGCCCTACATAAAATTATATCTGAAAAGTACCGTGACTAGCAGAGTTACTAATTCGAAGAAGGGATAAGATAGGTATTCATAATATCCACTTAGGTAGGTAGTGTAGGTAATTTAACATAGTAGGTAATTTTTCAGTTTTTCTTTGGGACATGTCCGTCATATTAGTTCCCAGTTACTGTAACTCCTATAAGAATACCTAGAGATTGCCTAGAAATGTGCATAGACAATGAGTCGGTAAGCTCCAGACGTTTGTAACAAAAAGCTTCCAAAGAGTTTTATATTTTCTACAACGACTTTCAACAAGACTGACTTAAGCTTTTTGGTAGCTTATGTCAACCGTAAGATTCGCGACATGTCACATGCTCGCATCACCGACATGCTAATGTGACGTGTTGCACCAGACTGGCGACGCGCAGTGTTTTAAGTTTTCACTTCTATCAGCAGCCCTCATGCCTGCCTATTTTCCATCATCGGTATCGCTGAAAGAATGTCACTCTCTCTAGGCCCTCAGCACCTTCTACTTTTTTTACATCTTTGACTGTGTCCGACGGGATCGTTGTCACACGATACGTAAGCTAGGTGTAAACTGGAGCATATACCTGTGAATTTCACGCCTTATTACACCATTTGTTCGTGGTCATTGATATAATGTAAATCCAATTTGGTTAAATAATTCAGTTTCTCGTTAATAAATTATCGTAATGAAGTTTACAATAATTAGGCAGTTAGTTTACATAATCAATTTTCAGTTTTGCAATAAAATTATTTATTTATTAAATTATTATATCAACACACGTTGAATTTCTGCAGTTCAGTTGTGCCTACAGCAGCATAACTCTGCATGTCAAAACTTTTTGGTTCTTTATAATCAACCTTTTTTCCGTTTGTATTTGAGTCTGGTCGATTTTTATCTTTTTATTTCGTGATTCGAATTATTTTTCTTCTGACAGATGGGTCCCCATTTTTTCTTGAGTTGCAAAAGTTGAATCAATTGATACGGACCCAGTTTGTGGAAAATTAACGAGTTATTTTCAAGTGAAGCACACTATATCCCTGCAGTACTATTAGTACATTGTGGCAAAGCAATATTGAGTATTGTATATTAAGTACGAGTCTAGTGATTTCATCTTTATTTTTCCTGGATTGAACAGCTTTGAACAGGCCGCCTTTCGGCCTCCAGGTTTTGGCCTAAAATAACGCTGGACGTCCTTGGCCAACGTCGAGAGTTGGACCGCATCTTGACCGCTGAAGGTCTCGCAACCAACGCCAGTTCCTGAACAAAGAACTACAACTCCCTACAGTCTACGTCACCTCGCCGGACGCATTTACGTTAAGCCACGGTTTTTTTTATGATATTTTTACGTTCTAATTTAATAGTGTAGTTAGTAACCCTCTGCGGATTTTTTAATTCATTGACTACTTCATTTTATTTTCAAATTTGTAAAATGCGAGATACCTTGGTTCTCTGACCTTTTTTTCATAACGATATGTTTTGGTAGCGTTACTTATTAGTGATTGCAATCGACTAGTTAGTACGTTTTATTTCTCTTTCGTTATTCGCGTACCTATCGGACCAAAGTTCTCTATTTTATTCCCTTTACACAAGTCAACCTGCAATTTTTTTATACCATAATATTCATTTTTTTTACCTTTTAATGTTTTTTTCTATTTTTATTTTAAAACAAAACAAACGTGTCGTAGCAAAAAATTGAATCTCCTTCTTTTTATTTTCTTTTCGCTACACTACCTATAAAAAATGCTATAGTAAACTACCCGTAAGCGTCTTTATTTTGACAGAATGTCACACTGACTTCTTCATTTTTAGAAGAAAATTGAGTCTATACTAACTTGTGGTAATAATCTTTAAAAGTAAAACCTAGTGTTATTTTTAACAAACCTAGCTCATAATAACGTTCGTGTTATATTGTCTAATGCCAGAGGGCTTAAGTGCTCTGCTGTCATCGCTAGAAAGTGCGAGACAAAGGCATTTTCAATTTATACCTAATCCTCTTCATTAATAAACTTATCCGGAATAAATACCTACCCCTTTGGGGAAACCGCCACCAAAATATTAAATTGTTTTACGAAAATCTTTTCACGAAACTCGAGGTGCTAAATAAAACACAAAAGTTATTAAAACTTTCGGAGAAATCTGAGGAAAGTTTAAAAGTAACACGATGAGATTTAATAATTTCATGAAACGTATTTGTGTTATTGAAATTAAGATTTAAAATTAAAGATGAGAAAATGTCAAAACAAGGTACGAAAGAAACGAGTCTCGAACGCCACAAAAAGTCGAGTATCAAATCGATATCAGCTAAATTATTCGAATTGTAAAATCGAATGGTGGAATCAGCATTATTGAAGGCTTATTTCTTCTTTACTTTGAGCCTTAATTGCTCCACCGGCAAACCTATTTCCTTTAATAAAAAAATCGATTTTGTTACTCGAGGACTGTATTTCGTTTCAATAATCACAATAATTCCTTTGATACTTTTGAGGGCAGCTGTTACAAGCCTAATCTGGGCTAATAACGATTGGGAAGCGATTCTGCACGGCTATATCTAAATAATGAGAGCGATAAAAAAGTATGTTCCAGTCAAAATGTTTTTAAAATGTTATTTTCTTGGGAAGTTTTCCTTACAACCTTTATCTACAATCTGTTTTACGTTTACACATTATCCTATTTTAGGAAACATCAAGGTTCGGATGAATATCTAAACGAGGTGTCGACCTTGTTTAGATATTGCATCGTAACTTACTTTCTTCAGGTCATTTAATATTTCTTTCTTTTTTTCAGGTAAGCTGAGTTTTAACTTCGAGGGTAGGTATATTGAACAGCTGGTATCTTACCTAATTAGTAAAAGGTAAAAGTAGGTAGGTAGGCGTCCAAAAAATGTTTATAATTTCTAGAGTAACTAGAGACTTAAAATTATAAGATTAATATATATTTTATATAGATATACCTTGATATGTATAACATAAAATGTAATTTAAAAAAAAACGTTTATTGCTTTTCGTTGGGAAGTATGTCTGTTTATTGTTACGATTGACGTCGTCACACACAATGAATTAATCTCAATCTTCTTCTATAAGTTTTCTTTCATCCTTCAGATGAGCCCTATTGATTTTATTTATCAAACTCATAACCAGAGATCGGATATTCGGATGCATATTTACCTAAAGTCGAGGTGTTGGCTAATATGGAATGCACTTTTGTATCGATCGTAAAAATTTCGCGATTCTGGAATTGATAAATTTAGTACTTTTTGACTATAGAATCGACACGCACTACCCTTCCTCTTACACCCTACATACACATATATTTGCATTAAAAATGAATTTCAAGCATAAGAATAGTTATGTGATCCCGGTGACTCGGTATTTTTAAAATAAATAATACCACATGTTTAAGAAGTCGTTTCCATACCATGTATCCGATTAGTTGTGCATTCCGGGATTTTCTGGAATCCCGGGATTTATATTAAGAAAAAAAATTAAGAAGCCGCTTCCATAATCTTTCAGCGAAAATTTAACTTTAGGTAAATATGCATCCGATTATCCGATCTCTACTCATAACTGTTCAAAAGATATTAACAAAATACGATGAATTTTCTTAGATTTAATTCCGTAAATATTATCATCAACATGTTTCTATATGTGAGGCGTGCACTTTTGGATTTTCCAAATTTTTGCTAATGCATTCAATATGTATGAACTGTTCAATACTTAACATACAACATTTTATGCTAAAAGGCATTTTTTTATATTTACTATCATACTGAACGAGCGAAGCCGTAAAAAGGAAAAGGGTAGGCTACCAGCGAGAGAGTCGTTATCAGCATGTAATTTATATACACAAAAAAAAATACTTTTTTATATATCAATATTACCCTCTACCTAAACTCCATTTGTAATAAGATTAGAAATTTAACTAAACCTTATTTACAGTCCGTTCAACCGATTTTAACTTCTATTGCGTTGGTGGTATGACAAATGGCACCTGCAGTAAATATTTGGTAATGACACCAAATTTTTGCTTTTAATTCCATCCTTAGGGCTACGGAATAGAAGTCAAAACGGATGAACGGACTGTAAAAAAGGTTTTTTTAAATTTCTAATCTTAATTCAAATGGATTATAAGCTGTTGGATCTAATTAAATCATCATTCTGTATCTACTTAACAACTCACAATGTCTGTCACTCTTCTTGCAAAAACTAGCAAACAAAGCAATATTATAGCCTTTTCAGTGGACTTCAGCACAGGATGTAAATGTTTAACATATGTCAAGATATAGGCGAAGTAGTACAGGATGTACGAAGGTAGTTAGTAAAAAGAGATCACCCTGGAAAAATAGAAACGAAATTATTCTACTAATTTCTACATTAATATCATTCTCTAATTTGTATGGCGTACATAATAAAGAGTATTCTATTCTATGTACAGGTACACTCCACCAAAACATTGGTCCTAAGCATAGTAACAGTAGTCCTGTGAAGTAGTCTCATTATATTCATAGTGTAGCTGTCTGTCTGTCAGTGTCTTTCACTATCAAACGTGCACGCCTCCGTGTAGATAAGCACGTTACCTGTCAGCGTCAGGTGAACGCCTCGATATACTAACGTTACATACTTAAACATAGGATTTCTCTTGTCATACCGTGGTTCTTGAACGAAAACCGATTTAATGTCTGGTTATGATTTGGAGGTGTTATAATTAATAAGTTCGTGGGTTGATTGTTGTTCTTGTTTTGCAAAACAACTAGTGACCCGCCCCTGCTTTACACAGTTTTACTAATTGACAAAATTTCGAGATTTCTTCATTATGTTAATGTTTAATATGAATGCATAATACTCATAAACCTTCCTGAATAAATTCTCTACATTATGGTGAAAATCGCATCGAAGTCCATTGAACAGTGTAAAAGAACTAAGCGGTTACACTGGCAGACACAAAAAGTGACTTTGTTTTAAAGTAGGTAGGTACCTATTTATAGATTATGTGGTACACTAAATCTTTCAGATTCATTTCATCCCAGAATCACCCACCTCCCTCCCTCCCTTTTCTTCTGCCATACGTCCCTGTTTCGTGCTTCCGTCATCCAGGTGTTTCCCGCAACTTTGAGGTTACCGTCAACCCAACGCGATATTAGACGGCCCTGGTTGCTTTATTTAGGAAAAAAATACCTATATCAACTGTATAGGTTTCTAATAGATGATCGTTCTTTACTTAAAATCGAGGGATCCGTATTCCTAGAAGAAACAAGTCTTTGATGTTATAAATTCTGAGTTAATATTAATTTTGTGTAAACTGCTTACAATAGTTTCTGGGAACATAGGTTGGTAAACTTTTTTGGTTTAGGTTTGGCTTTTGAAAATTCCGCCCTAAATTTAATTTATTTTCTTTCTAAAATTCCGGATCCGAAATTATCATAGAAACAAAAGTTTATTCTATACAATAGTGTTTCTGTAAAGTATCTACCTAGTTTAAAATTAAAACTCTTCACCGGCTTTCCAAGAACTGAAAACACTTTCACGTGAATTGGCTTTCTCAGAAATATTATATTCACAACCTTTTAAAAGGATTACTCTGAGGAATATAGATATTTACATATCCGTGTAACTTCTCAAACATTTTGTAAATATTTTATAACTAACTTGCATCAGAGAGCATTTTAAATCATAGTTGGCAGTTATTGGCCCGGGCTTGCCAACTAGTTCCCGGCAAAAATAAAATGAAGTGACCGTGCTGGCTCGCTTTCGACGGCTCTGAAAGTTAAGAAAATGTTATAATTCAATCAAAGTATTCTGCATTCGGTTGCAATTCTTTAAAATGGTTTTCGTTCAGAATGTTTACTTCAAAGAATTTTTTGCAGTAATTGTATTAAATCAGACATTGTAGTTTCTTTCTAATTCAGACATTGTAGATATTTACCAAATTTTATTTAGTTAATGTAAAAAGTATGTTTCAAATGCACTGGCCATAACCATGTTACTGTCATTTAGGAGGTTTTTCTTAAAACTGAATAACAATAATGTTCCTAGCTTAAATTAAATAGAATAATCTCCAGTATTTTCAAGTACCTACCTATATTTTGATTTAATTGGAAAGCTCCAAGATTTTCTCCTGAGAAATATGGACTAATTGAAATTTTAGTGTCTTACGCAAAATCTAGGGAAGATTTTCTGAAAACTGTGCATCTAGTTTCCAGCCATTTAACGTTTGACTTATTACACACTATGCATTAGTATGTGAGGGCTGCCGTGTCATTATAATTCAATTAAAACTACGTAAGTGGAAGACGATGCTCAAATTAGTGTAGCAGGCTTTCAGAAAGCAACATCGTCGGAAGACGTTTAAGTTCCTACTCTTCCTTAAAGCATGTTAAAAGCTTTTTAGTGTATTAAGTAATTACCTCTCAAACGTCGTAGGAACACTCATAGGTACAATCAACGGTCTTAAGTGGACTGCCACCGGAATGATCATTTTGTCTTGTAGCTGCGCCTATCTCTGTGTGTGTGATGATTTAATGCAGACAGTAACGCACACACGGTATAACTACAAAAGCGCATTGTTAGTTAGTCAGATGTATGTGTGGTCAACATTAAATAACCTACAACTACCTACTTATATACTTGTTTTTTTCTTAATTGGAAGTTAAAATTATAAGCAGCGATGGCAAGTTCGCACGAGTGGGTGGCTGTTATTGTATGTGCGTGAAGTTGGAGAAGGTTCGAACCTCAGTGCACGCTTTCGACTCTTTTTGTTTTTTCGTTTTCGTGTCAGAGTTCATTTCTTTCTTGAGTTTCGTTAATACAATGACAATAGAGAGGGTATTGTTAAACACTTTAATCAAACTGCACTTGTAAACGTTAATATAACTTTATTTTTTTAGGCTTAAAATATAACAACACTATTTTATAATAATTCTGGAGATGTTACTTGCACTGTGTCCGACGGCCAAGTACCCATCATCCTTTTTTTGATATTTGCGTGGAAAAGTGTCGCCCCACTATTTGCTCCGGAAGTTCGTGACGAAACAATAATGGCGCGAAACCAGTGCTGCCAACCTAACTATTAGTCGAATACCTAACTAATATCTTTAATTTTAAATAAGTAAACGTACTTAGCCTTTCAAAGGTTATTAATTAAATATGTTTTAACAAATAAATCAACTAATAATCAAATAATAAATCAAAATAACTTATTGTATATATAAATATGTATGTCTGTCTTCGAAGCGACAACATCCGGCCGTCCTGCGCACGCATCCGTCCTCGGATAGCGTCTCAGTCTGGTGCAATTGCTGAGAACAACATATAAATAATAAGTCACAATATTTTATAGAGTGAAGCTGCGATTACTAATTATTCCTCTTTTGAACTGAGCGTCCACTCTACTATTCCATCAGCGGCCAGCAGAGACAGACCCCAACTCAAAAGATCTGTTAACTTGACATATGTTGGTATTTGCATATAACTGTTCCATCAGCGGTCAGTTATGTTTAGAGTTTGTAGTTTTCCCTAGGCGATGCCTTTGGCCAACCCTAGTTGCATATCACTACAAACCCCGAACTCATTTGTCACAGATTTACTTTACACGAATAAATACTGTAACTTGAAATAATCCAAATACCAAAATATGTTTTAAGCAAATGCACTAGACAGCTTATGACCAATAGTAGTAAATACTATAAAAGATAAAATTTTAATAAATCAAATCATTATTTAGGTTTAATAAATACCTGACAACATCTTAGGCTATTCCGAACCTTCAACGTCTAAGTCTGCCAACTTGATCCAAGGTTTCATATTTTCGGCACACGTCGTCCCCTCATAGCACTTGCTGGTTCTTTCAGCGCCACGCATATCCTTTACTTTATAGCGGTCATGACCTAATACTTCAGTCACCTGGAAAGGTCCTTTGAAAAGCGGTAATAGTTTAGTACTTTGCCCGTCATTGGATTGACTGGGAATTCTTATAACTACCAAATCATCGACATTGTAACAGTGAGCTACTTTTCTTTTGGAATCGAAAGCCAGCTTTTGTTTGTCTGCACTGACCTGAATGCGACTGTTGACGTTATTTCTTAATAACGTGACGTCAACAGATGGGTCTTCCTGTGCTAACATGTCAGCATCAGTTTGAAGTCGGTATCCAAAGAATACTTCACTGGGAATGGCTGAAGTGGTTTTATTAATGGTACTGGTATTTATGGTACCTTGTTGTATACTGGTAATATGAGTGTCCCATTTGTCATAGCTGGTATTAGCACCCATACTTCTCAATGCGTCAAGGATGGTGCGATTAAAGCGTTCCACCTGACCATTTGAGCGTGGAACAGCAGTAGCTATAACATGTTGTCGTATATTTTTGTCTTGACAGTACTTAACGAATAACTTAGACGTGAAAGAACTCCCAGCATCACATATAAGACGATTAGGATTACCAAAAACTTTAAATATTCTGTCTAACTCGCTAATAACAACTGGACTTTTAGTGTTACGGACAGGAGATATAAATACAAATTTAGTAAAAGAGTCAACAGTCACCAGGAGGTAGGTATTTTTACGCTTGGTTTTTACAAATGGACCCAGATGGTCTATGTGAAGCGTGTGAAAGGGCTTTGCATATTTAGGTATAGGAAACAGTTTTCCTTCCTTTTTGCCATGGATATTTTTATAGTAAATACAGTTAATACAATTTTTGATATATTTGGATACTACTTTCTTAATTTTGGGAAACCAATAACATGATTTTATTCTTTCAATTGTCTTATCCACGGCAAAATGGCCAAGGTCGTCATGATTGGCTCTAATAATTTGCCAAATACATTGTTTAGGGACAACCCACCGTCTACCGTAGCCAGTCCGACGGTATACCTTATTACCTAACAACTCATACTCATTATACACTTTCTTATTAAGCTCGGCCTGACCTGATTCTAATATTTCTCTTATTGCACAAATACTTGGGTCTTGTAACTGGACTGACAATAACCAATCTGCTTCAGTAATAGCCAACACTTTCATTGTATATGGGGGTCGAATTTGTACCAACTGGATTTCGGCTCAAAGCGTCAACATGTTGCATTTGAGCCCCTGGTTTGTGTATTATTTCAAACGTGAATTCTTGTGTAAGTAATACCCACCTACCGATTCTAGAATTAATTTTCTGTTTATTTATTGTATATTTAACAGCATTGCAATCTGTATAAATTTTAAAAGTGGATCCTAATAAATAGTGACGGAATTTTTGAAGTGCAACAATTATTGCTAAAAATTCCAACTCAAAGGAATGGTACTTTTTCTCCTCATTAGATGTCTGTCGACTATAAAAATGGATTGGTTTTTCACCTGTATCAGTAACTTGAGTCAGTATGCAGCCCATACCATCGCGACTGGCATCAGTGTATAAAATAGTAGGTAATTTGGGGTCATATATTTTTAATAAAGCATTATGTAACAACTCATCTTTTAATTTATTGACCGCTGATACTTGATCGGATCCCCACTCCCATGTGACATCTTTTTTCAAAAGCTTTGTTAACGGTTTTGCTATAAGAGCACAATCCTTTATAAACTTTCTAAAATAATTAATTAGACCTAAAAATTGTCTTACTTGATGCACATTTTTAGGCTCAGGATAATTTTCTACAGCCTTTAATTTCTTTTTACCCGGACGTATACCATCTTCAGAAATATCGTACCCAAGGAAGTTAACAGAGCTCTGGAAAAAGTGACCTTTCTCCAAATTTATTGTCAAACCGTTATTCTGCAATATTTTTAATACTTCGTCTAACTGCCTAATATTTTCATCCACAGACTCCGTGGCTACCAATAGATCATCCATGTAACAAATGACTTTATCAATGCGTAGTTTACCCAAGACGGTGTTCATTAATCTCTGGAATAGAGATGGTGCATTGCATAACCCGAATGGCATCCTTCTAAATTCAAGCAATAATTTAATTATTAATTATAATAATTCATAGCAATAGAATTTTCATTAACATTAATCTGATAGTAGCCACTTTATAAATCAATAGATGTGTAGCATTTACACCCTCTAAGTTTGTCTATAAGATCTTCTACAACGGGCATTGGGTATTTCTCTTTGACCGTAATTTTATTTAGTGACCTATAATCAATGCACATACGTTTTTCGCCCGAAGGTTTATCAACTAACAGAATCGGACTGGCATAAGCGGAATTACTTTCGCGAATTATTCCTGTTGTTAATCGGTCCTCAATAATTTCCCTAGTCGCTGTCTTTTCGGATTCAGACATACGTTAGGGTCTATGGTACACAGGTTTATTAGTTATTAGCTCAATGTCTAACTCAACACAAGAAGTCTGTCCTAACGATTTTAAATCTTTTGAAACAACCCGAGGATATCTAGAAAATATTTCATTTAACACAGGAATGTGTTCAGTAGAATCAGGGTTAAACATAGACGACTCTATTATAGCGACGTGGTAGTTACTTATGGGGCAAAAAGAAAGGTTACTTCCTACACGTGCATACATAATTCTTTTATCCTTCGTAAAATTCCTACCAATTAAAATAGGACAGCCAGCTAATTCATCACAAATATATAGTAACACATTGAGTTCAGCATTATCAACCATAATGTCAACCTGTGCCCCATGTGTGACCTCAGAGCAAGAATCTGTTTTAAATCCTGTTAATAAAACAGGTTTATTTAATTGGAAGATTGCAAGATTTAACTCGCGTGCCAAAGAAGACGTTATTAGAGAACAACCACTGCCCATATCAATAAAAGCTTGTCGTTTACACCCATTAATTACAATTGCCTTATAAAATTTATCCTTAGGTGTAGGTTCAACAATTAATTTTACTTCGCTATCCTTTTCAGGTTTCATTTTAGGTTTAAACCTACATGCAAGCTCTAAATGACCGAATCTATTACACACATTATATTTGACATTATCTTTCTGACTGCAGCTGGTCTTTTTGTGACCAGGTTCACCACAGCGAAAACATGTTATAATTGTACCAGCATTGGAAGCAGAACTATGCATTGGTACTCCATTAGAGTTGGAAGAACTGTCTGTCTTTTTATCAGCATTACTATAGAATAAGCGAGTTGAATTTTTACTTTGTAAATTGTTATGCTTCTGAACGGACTTTTGTTCCGGGTCATGATGAATTTTCCCGTGCAAAAATGAAGCCTACTCATCACAGTATATAAAATTACCAGCATCTGCTGCAGTGATTATATTTTTATCGCCAATTGATCCTACGATTACTGAAATAATATCTTGATCAGAAAATGACAATCTCATCTTGTCAATTTTGCCTTTTTGTACAAAATAGAATTCGTATAATGACTGGCCATCCGAGGGTTTCGTTTGGACCAAGTCTTTTAGCAAACAATACATATTACGCTTTATTTGAAACGTGTCTAATAGTGTATTTCGCCAATCCTTCCATTTCCAGGTAGTCCATTGTGTTTTATTTTTTTGAAGTGAGTCATACCATGTTTTAGCAGTATTACGCAATTATTGCAAAGCTTGATATTGTAAGACACGATCAGACCAACGAAAAGCACGTGCATTCGCTTCTACAACATTTATCCACATTTCAATATCGTCCACTAATGGGTCAAAATCAGGTATCACTGAAGATAAAATAACATTTTGGCTTACTGTGTGAGACGCACGCCTGGTGCGTCTTTTTTTCCCACGCCTGTGTCCATCAGAGCTGCTGCTGGATGAAGGCGAACCAGAGCTCGAAGACGAGCTGCTCGCACGACTTATTTTTGACGCACTTCTTTTCCCACGAGTGCGCTTGCGGCTTCGCGGCATCTGGGCGAGTTTCCGTACCACTTCTGATGTTAAACACTTTAATCAAACTGCACTTGTAAACGTTAATATAACTTTATTTTTTTAGGCTTAAAATATAACAATACTATTTTATAATAATTCTGGAGATGTTACTTGCACTGTGTCCGACGACCAAGTACCCATCATCCTTTTTTTGATATTTGCGTGGAAAAGTGTCGCCCCACTATTTGCTCCGGAAGTTCGTGACGAAACAATAATGGCGCGAAACCAGTGCTGCCAACCTAACTATTAGTCGAATACCTAACTAATATCTTTAATTTTAAATAAGTAAACGTACTTAGCCTTTCAAATGTTATTAATTAAATATGTTTTAACAAATAAATCAACTAATAATCAAATAATAAATCAAAATAACTTATTGTATATATAAATATGTATGTCTGTCTTCGAAGCGACAACAGTATAGAGGGTAAAAATAAAGCATAATAGGCAATTTAACTAAAAAAAACACAAGTTTTCATAGGAACATTTATTGATGTTATTAACAACCTTTAAAACAACAAAAAACAACACAACCACCAAACTAACAACAAAAAACTTTGAAATAAATAAAATACCTAATTTGTTCGTAAATCATTTTTGATTGCTACTAAAATGGGATGTTGTTGGTTTATTGAGGTTATAGCTTAATTTATTAATTTTCTCAAGGAAAAGATGATTGAAACTAAACCTCAATCCTACAATCTTACGATCACTAACTTTTACTATTATGGCCAGTGTATCCCCTGAATTTCTCTGATGACATTTAATATTATACTTTTATGAATATTTAGTGTGACCTCCGTTATTATCAATGCAGTCAAGAAGACGTCGACGCATGGAGGCCACAATATTACTGCAAATATTTGTGCCACGTAAACTTTCCCACAACTCCAAGCAATGGGACTTCTGCTGTTCGAGACATCTTTCGTCTCGCACTTCCCTTCTTTGCACCATTGAACCCCATACATTTTCTAAAGGGTTTAAATCAGGGGATCGCGCTGGCGACGGAATAATTTTAACATCCAAATGTTCACTAAACCACTCACGAATAATACTGGCACGATGTATCGGACAATTATCTTGAAACAAATAAAATTCACCGATTTCATCCACAGGATAAACATTGCGAACAGTAGGTTACATTAGATCACTCAAAACCTTGACGTAATTGGAGCTGTTGGCCCGCGTCGGTATAAATGCAAACTCACCCGCCCTTAAGCACTAATCCACCCCCACATATTCACACTAATTATTCCTGACTGCGTATTATTTATAATACTACTGTCAGACCAACGTGTATTGTCTCTGTGCCACAAATGAAGACTTCCTTTTTGACACGATTTAAAAGTCTTCTCGTCAGTAAATACAGTAGTCTCCCACTCAAACGCAACCGTTCCTCTATATGCCTTTGCGTTTAAAACGGTTTTTTCGCTGGTGTTCGATGATGGAGGCCTTCGGCATGGATTGCACGGCGAACGGTGCGCAGTGACGTCTCAAATTTTTCAGAAAATCGCCTTGTAGGTATGAAACGTTTCGTTTCATATTCACAAACCATAAAGCGTCGCTGAAACTGGTTAATAAGTGGCAGCCTACCACTTCTTACACGGCTCTTAAGACTCCCCTCTTCCTCAAATCTCCTCACCCAACGTCTCACTGCATCTCTCCAAAAAAAAACCTTATTACACATTTTGAAGCGTCACTTATGAAAACAAATAAAATCAAAAACATCAAAATAACTTACACAAAATCAATTCAATAAAAATCTACAAACTCAACACCTTTAATGTCAATAACACAAACGCTCGTAAGTAAGTTCACCAACCAACAACGTCATACCATTCTAACTGCAGTCAGAAAACTGATTTCGTTTCAAATCTACCCTCAACTTTTATGTGACTAGTTTAAAATATTCGCTGTCTTTTTCTCATTAGCATAATCAGAAACAGAGTGCGTGACGCGATAGGCCTATGATGATGACCATATACCGCGTTTTTTCTGTTTGGTTCGTGATGAAAGAGTGCAATATACGGGTGTGTGTGTGTGAAATGCCTAAATAGAAGAAGGTCCCAAGTGCGACGAGTATGCGATAGTTTTGTAATGCTGCCGTTGGAGTTCTGACCGCTACTGTACATGGCAAAATACTCTCGAAACGACAGTAAATATAATCGTGAAAACCGTTGAAAGCCCAATGCAAACGGCTTCTCGTAAGCGGACGTTTGACGGGTTAAGCATCATTAGCCATTATTTTATTATGGACTTATGAATAATTCTCGGTGAACACTGTTAGACACATTTTATAATATTGCTGTAGGTAATTGAGATGAAAAAAACATGGGATTTTATTATTAAACTAGCTGTGCCCGAGACTTCGTTCGCGTGAATGTCGGAATACAACTTCTCTATTTGAATCGGATTATGTTCTCAATTTCATGAGTTTAAATTTTTACGCGGACCCTTATTCTTTTCTAAAATAAAAGAAACCTATGTTACTCCTTATAACATCAGCTATCTGCGAGTGAAAGTCCCGTCAAAATCAGTCCAGACGTTTCGGAGATTAGCCAGAATAAACAAACAGACCGACAGACAGACGATAAAAAATGTTTTTTTTTGTTATAAGTACCACAGGTACTTTGATATGCATTTAATAAAAAGCTGTTATTTTGACATTACAAACAGACACTTCAATTTTATTTATTTGAATGAGTATAGATAACTACAAATGAAGAGATATTTTAAAGGATAAGAAATATTTTCCAGAAATGGTAGCAGATCGTATGAAATTGTAAATATGTCAAAAATATTATTTAGTGTCAAGCCAAATGTATCTATCAAATCACGTTTTGCCCTCAAAAAATCAACAGGAAACATTTACCGACTTAAAAAAACGGGGAGCTTATGTAATTAGACACGTAAATAAAATTATTATAGATATGAAGGTAACCTTTTTCAAACGCAGTAGTCAAAGAAAGGCGTATTTCATAAGAAAATTAATGTTTATGAAACGTTCTAATTTTAGAGCCAAGCCCTATTTATAATGTTGAACCCCAAAAGTGTTTTGTACCTGATGATTAATTATTTTAATAATTCAAGGGCTTCTGAATGGGTAAACAGTTTGTACTTAGAGTTTGAGTAACCAACCTTAACACAAAGGGTTTTTGTTTTACTAAAATACAATGATACAGGTTCGATAAAACTAAGATAATAATTTAGTTTAACAGCCTTAAATCTAACCACACCTTTCTGATACATGCTGTGTTGTTATTATTACATAAGAGGTTTTTTTTAGTGTGTGTCAATAAAACTTATTTGATAATTAAATTAGACTATATAAGCATTTTTTTGACGCCCATATGCAAGGACTTGGTATGTTCTGAGTAACACAATAAATTAAAACAAACACCCGTTCCCCATCAATTTACATACGTTAAACGTCCCAGGCTGCACGTAATTAATAACATATTATGTAACTTACATGTTTAAATGTAATTTGGAATGAGAAATGATACGCTGTTATCACCCGATTACAAGCGGGTAACAGCGAGAGAAAAATAATCCTAACTAAAAAGTGTAAAATAAAAAAGTAAATTTAAAAAATCTAAAATCCGACTGCGTAAAAATTAAACTTCAGAAAAGATGGAAACAATATGACCTATTTTGTCTCCAAGCACATGCAGACGGAGAAATCTTCTTAAATTTAACAATAAACACCTATTGCCTTCGACTGCATGAGATTTTTTGGAGACAAAAGACTTTTTTTACATCCTTTAAATGGTATCCGGTTATTAATCTTCCTGTTTTATTGCATTAGATTTTTTAATAGCCACTTTAATGTTCAGGCTACCACCAGTCGCCCAATTTTTTTCGGTCAAACGTCCCGGCTATTACGTTGGCCCAGCCGAATTATTCCATTTAAAACGTTTTTTTAAGGTGGAATCTCTGTTAAAGCTTCAAAAAAAATACTAAATGTGTAAGTACTAATTCCGTACATTATGAGCATAGTTCCATGCATAGAGAAATGTTGAAAAAAAATGTTAAAAGTCATCATTCTAATGTCAGTGTGAGTTTCTGTCAAGTGGTTACTCCGCTAGGAGTATTAGTGTTCTGTGCGTGTGTCGTGTTTACAATGTAAGGACAATTTATTTAAAAACGCAATGTATTAGTGTAATATATCAAAAAAATCCTCAGGATTCAAGCTTTACGAATATATACATCTATCATAGCTTCCAAGGTTGTTTTAAGCCGAAAAATCGATATGCGCGCGTATGGCGTGCGTGTATGACCAGATGTATGAACGTAAACGAGACAAAAGGAGTATGGAAGGATTGTAGCAGGTGGCGTTCTGTGGTTTCTGCCTACTCCCATAGGAAGAAGGTGTGAGTTTATGTATGGGTGCGTAAAATCGATATGAAAAACATGGCAATGGCGCCATTTTACGCAATATTTTTATTTTGTTTATGTTATTATTCGTAATATTTCTGTTAAATAATCTATTAAAATATTGCTCGTAATATGGAAAATAGGTGATTATTAGTATTTAAACATACTTCGAACATTAAAATACAACGAAAATAGCATTATAATATGTTTTTGTAATCACCTATTAAAACCCTTCATTTTGATATAGTACTCGATAGGTTTGGCAGATTTTTTTAAACATAGATTTTGGCGCCAAAAATTCGCCATTTTCTTTTTTTATTTAATTTAAATAAACCCAATGACACTTGCGCAATAAAGACGAATCTATCAACATATCATTCATCAAAATTGGTTCAGCCGTTTAGTAGTTACAAGGGAACATAGGGATGGACATGCATACATAAGTACATACGTAGATACATACATAGGTACAGGTCAAACACATATCCCTCCTTTTTTGACTTTGCCGCAGTTGGGTAATAAAAAGTATTACTAAGCAAGACAGACGTAATTACTTAGAGATTAAATCAATTCTACTTAATCTAGAGGTATCAATTATGTTTTAAAGATGTGACACATGTAAAGATAATTATGAAATTATTAAGATATTAAGATATCTTCTATATTAACTTCTTCTTCTACACGATAATTATGAAATGATTAAGATATCTTCTATATTAAGCACTGAAGTTGCAAATATACAATTATACCTACCTACTATTATCGCTACATTCCTATCTGAGGACGGAACCTCCAATCTCGTGTCATATCATAACATCACGCCTAGTTTCCCCGATCGGTTAGGCAGATGTGTATCCTACCTACACCACATTTTGCTAGAAATGATTAAATTCCATGTAATAGGGGGCGAGCTTATTGCCTTCAACCGAGCACAAATTCAGACTCCGGGCTGCTACTGAGAAAAACTTATTGGAAAAACCCAGTAACAATTTTCCCGACCTGGGAATCTAACCCAGGACCTCATGCTCAGCCGTAGACTCGTTGGTCTAGTGGTCGAAACGAGGCAGTCGAGATATTGAAGAAAAAACCGTGAAATCCCACTTATTATTTCGTACGTAGGATTTTTGCGACAAATAAAACATTTATCTAATACACTGTTTATGATCTGTCTAACAGCTCTCCTTGCTGTACGTGTCTCGATTTAATTTTATGAGATTTTGCGTTTAGACTATGGTATACTTTATAGATTACACAGAGGATTTAGAAAGTTTTCAGTTTATAGATGGGATTAGAGTGCTGGTGAGCACAGGTGAGCAAGAGAGAATTATTATATATTATTTTTATATATTATATATTGCCAACGTGATTATTTAGTTTAGGTTTTAATATTTCAGTTGTTATAAGCAGTTAAAATATTTATAAGGTTTATCTTTGTAGGTTGACTGATGGTTTATACTGAAGTTTTGCTGAAAAAATGTGTGTCTATAGTGTTTAAAAGAACTCTTTCCGGGCGTAAACATGAGACAGGCTCATTTTTACAAAAATATAAGTATGTAGTTTTAAAAAAAAAAACTAAAAAACACGCTTTTATCACGCACTAATATTATAAAATAATTAAACTGACTTATATTAGTTAAGATATAAGTATATACAGCTTATCACTTCTTTTATATCCAATGATTAATTCAAAAAGCGTGGAGCGTTTTTTAGGTGTGTGTACTTTTAATTAATTTAAACAAAGCGCTAAAACTTTTAAACTATATTTACTTTTTAGTCTAGTATATTCATCATTTGGTCAATAGTCTGAAGTCAATGAAATTATGACTTGACCGTTTTAATACTAGCCACTAAAGAATTCCACTATCCACTTCCTGGCTCCATCATCAGACCCTCAACACCAAGCGCAATCTATTGGACTCGTTAAAACGAATCATATGAGCCCAAACTCGACAGCTTTAATACTAGCCACTAAAGAATTCCATTATACACTTCCTGGCTCCATTATCAGACCCTCGTTACCAAGTCCAATCTATTGGACTCGTTAAAACGGATCATATGAGCTCAAACTCGAGCGGTTTACTAGTAGCCACTGAAGACCTCCTGGCTCCATCATGAGATCAGCTCCAAAATACCAAATTATAGTATTGTCTTCCGAACTACATATCCATACAGAGTTTCATGCCGATACGACAATTATAAGTATGCTAAAGTTTACTTCCAAACGTTTTCCACATTGTTTGTTAGTTAGTTACAAGTGAAGCTAATAAAAGCGTGCTAAAAAAAGAGTTGAGTTTAAACAATAAAATATGCTCTTTACCAGGGAGATTAGTAAAATTAAGACCTCTCACTTTATACTTAAAAGGCCATTTACTAGAACACCAAAATTGAATATGCCCTTACTGTAGGTAAGAGTTAACTTGTTGATCCCTGCTGACACCTCGAGGCGTCAGCAGAATTCACCAGGTTAAGGGCTCCCACACAAAACTGCGAATTCGCATTGCATCGCAGTTTTGTATGGCAGTCCTAAGGGTGCCTTAGGGCTGCCACACAAAACTGCGATGCAATGCGAATTCGCAGTTTTGTGTGGGAGCCCTTAACCTGCTGAATTCTGCTGACGCCTCTAGGCATCATGCGGTTCGACAAGTGGTCCCCATCCCTATACAAGAAACCCTATAAAGTAATAAAATATATATATTTTCGAATTGAATCTTCTTTGAAGTCAGTAGAACGTTAAATCCGGTCTACAGACGGTTTAACAATGCTATCGCGATCTTCAACAATAGCCTAAAGATTAATAGATTTATCGACAGTATCGATAGGCACTTATTTTGTCGATAAAATGCAGCATTAACGTCATTGGAAATTCGATAGTGATCTTAGAATTAGGCCTCGCGCAGATAGAGTTAAACTGTTTTGTAAAGAGTACAGACTTTCTGAAGTACTAAACTCCGTCATGGAAATCTGAGCGTCTTGAATGGTACAATAAGACAGTGTGTCCACTAAAAACAAAACAGTTTGGTCCTAATAATAACACATAATAGTACATCACGCCTGTATTTCCCGAAGATTTAGGCAGAGGTGAAACTAACCTAACGTACTCCCACATTTTGCCAGATTTGATTAAGTCCCATGTAATAGAGAGTGAGCCTATTGCCATCAACAGAGCACTAATCCAGACTCCGGGTTGCTACTGAGAAATTCCAGATGAAAAAACCCAATAACACTTAGCCCGACCTGGGAATCGAACCAAGGGCCTCATACTCCGCAGTAGCGTTTGCCACCACTAGACCGACGAGGCAGTCTATCTAGTCTATCTTAAAATTTAATTTGAAATACAGGTACTCTCACTTAGCTCTAGAGTCAGGGCTTCACATTTTGTCTGTAGCCTGAGTTATTATTTATAGCTTTGCCTTGTGGCAAAAAAAGATTTTCAAAATTACAATTTTGAGTATGAGACAGTTTTGTTGCGAATGTGTGTACAATCATTGCTTTCATAGAACTAGTCTGCCATTTACGCAGGCTGCGCACGGCCTAATCTCGAAAGTGTCATAGGTCTGGGTTCACCTAACAAAAACAAAAGCATCGTGTGCAATGTGCATGACCTATTCAGATTGCCAATGCCATCACTACTGAACCATGGTCGCAGCTAGCACATGCATTGATCACTAACCGGACGCATTTAACTACCTTCCCATTGATTTTCACTATTGCTACCTGAATTATTTATTCTCAATTATCAAATTAATAAAACTTTAACTAGTGTAAAGGTTCAAACTAACTTTTTATTGAAGCTACATCAGGGTCGTGCATATCAACGCTTTTATAATTATAATTTTAAATCTTAACTTCCTGCTATACACAGGCTTAGTTTGAAGAAACTTTTCTTTTCTAGATAATTATAGAACACAGGACGAGTCCCAGCAGTAATGAAGCTACTTTGTTTACCGTGTACCTGCAAAATAAACTAGCGAACATTGTTCTCAATAGAGATGGAATGAGCGAATGAAATCCACTTTCAGATCACGTATGAAGGCCTGTTGATTTGGTGTATTATGTGTTTCTTTATATCTTATAAATATATGTATTATGTTCACGTTTTTGTCATTTGAGGTGAGTGGAGCGAGACAAATGCGAGAAAAAAGATTGGTGCTTTTATATCTAGCTGTTGTTCGGTGTCGCAACTTTGGTCGCATACTAACTTCAATCCCTAGATAGGGTAAGAGTTTCGAAAATCTTTTCTTAGATGTACAACTGTGAACTCTCTAAAGAACATTGCATCCTTTTATGTATCGGTTTTCAATGGGTAAGGCTGTATGTCGACTCAGTCAGTCAATTGTGATACCCAAATTTAGATTAAATAAAACATGCAAGTCATTTCTTATAAACAGTATCCGCTTTTATAACAAGTGGCCAAAGTTGGTTACAGAACTTAGCGATGGAAAGTTCAAAACCCACATCAAACGTGTCCTTATTAAAAAAGCATATTATAGGATTAAATACTACGTTGAAGACAGAGAAGTTTGGCGCTAATTCCTTCTGCACATGTGGCTTTCCTCGTATCTCATTACCAGCATAACTATTTATGTAAATGTCTATTCACTGCTCCCAAATTAATATTTTTATTTTTACATATTCCATGATATTATATTTTCATTATTTTACATTATATGTCTTTTTAGTAGATTCTTTTATATTTTGTGAATGTGAGAACGTTGTAGGCTTAATAGACTGTAGATTTGTAGACCATTTTCTATTTTGTTAAGTACCTGGTACTTGTTGACAGGCCTACACTGTCCTCCCATACTTAATAACACTGTAATTTGAAAACATTGTAAATGCTAATTATTTTTAAAACAGTAATCGTGGAGTTTCTCGCCGGTTCTTCTCCATAAGAAACGACAAATTGGAACCGTGCACCTGGCTTCTGACGTTTCCTAAGTGCCCATGTAGGTTTATGTGAAATAAAATATTTTGATTTTGAATTAGTCTCGAAACTACTTCATAATAATAATAATATGTACCTGTTAGTTATATTTATTTTATCTACACTAAGGCCCGCTTGCAAATCACAAAATTTTATACATTTAGCACTAAACCTATTTAAATCATCGCTCTGTTTCCGTCAACCGTTTGAAGATGACAGAGAGAGAGAATGATGTTTTAAAAATGTTTAGAATTCCGGCAAAGTCACAACCAACATTTAATTTGTACTACAATCCAATATTAGAAACAAATGCTACAATGTGTAGCTAGAGCAAAACAATACAACATTTTAGAGCAATACATAAAATGAAACTCAGTCACATACGAGAACACGGCGTAATACATTGTACGTGGTTGAAACTGAAATAGAATTTCCAGTAGGTGAAGTTTTTAATTCAATTATATGAGTGCGGCCGTACTCGGAAAGGTTTTAACACTCCTCATTGTCGCATTTTGCTGACATTAAACTCATTTACCGATAAATAGGTTGTGCTGATATCAATCTATCAAGGTAGACGAGGTGATTGATAGACTGCGCTTGCTTGATTGATTGCTTATCGCAGTTTACTGATGGACGTAGCCATCTCCCAGGTTATCTTCTATATATGAGATCCACGCCAAATACGAAGTAGTTGGGGCACCGATCAATTTAGTTGGAGTAACCTACGCTGCAAACACCATGGTTTTGTTATTGTTATTAGTAATTAACTGTATACCTATTTATTTTACTTCGATGGTCCTATAGCTTATCATTTGTGACTTCGAGTTACATCTATATGTATACAACATGTCCCAGAATTAACGCGCAACCTCTTAAGGGGTCATTGTACTCATCATTATGAACAACTTTTACTATGGGACAAACCATGAAATCTCGAAAAAAATCAGCTGTTCCCTACATTTTGACGAGATATGCGATCATAAAAATGTAGGTAATAGTTGATTTTTTTTCGCGACTTCAGGTTTGGTCCCATAGTAAAACTTGTTCACAATGGTGAGTACAATGACCCCTTAAGAGGTTGTGCGGCAATTCCGGGACATGTTGTATAGCTATATGTATTTGGGCTCGCCCTTTATGCCTGGAGGCTTTTATTTAGGTTAGTTCTGTTTACATTTTTAGTTTTTATTTCTGCTTGAGTATGGTTTTCGATATTTTTTGTTGTTATATTGGCGTGAGCTAGCTGACATAAGGCAAATAATTTAACTTAATGTTTTGAGTTGCGTAATGTAAATAATTTAGCATACTATTGTATAGAATCAAGTTTTTTTAACTGAACAGACAGCTGTGCTGCTGGGGAGTTTGTTGCGCCACTTCATCTTCCCAGCTAAAGCAGTAGGTATTGGTGAATGGCGGGCGTTTTGCTAATTCGCAGTTTGAATAAATGACTTTTGATACTGATTTTGCCGCTTTTGAGGATCAGTTTTCTCCACTACTGGACTTATCTGTTTCAACTTCTTACTTGACATAAGTAAAAAAATCTAATTAAAACTTCCATTTTTCAATTCCCTCGTAAATAAAAACCTAGTAACTCCGAAAATTTAACAACAACAACAATTTAACAATTGAATTTTCAATAGCCGTATTGTAAAAAATGTGCTTAAAATTCAATTGTTAAATCGTTTTGTTATGATCAAAATACTTAAGTTAGGTTGAAAATTACATTTTAATATGTTGTTTAAAAAAAACAGATGATCATTTTGACGAGTTATGCGAACTTAAATGTAGGGAACAACTGATTTTTTTTCGCGATTTCAGGTTTGGTCCCGTAGTAAAAGTTGTTCATAACGATGAGTACAATGACCCCCTAGAGTTATGGAACATCAAAAGGAACACGTTGTCTAAGTATAAGTGCAATAACTGGAATAAAAAAAAACATTAATTAGAAATAAAACTATAATAATAATTACCAACCATCATCATTAAGTCGACTTGAAGGCATGAAAGGTCCCAATTTCATAGTAATATCGGAATTTCTTTGCTTACTAATACCTCGTGCTGTAGTTCTTGGAACAGGCTCAGGCAAACCATTTTTTTCGTATTTCATTGTCTAAAACTGAAATGCGATTTCACGCAAATAAACTCTATTAAGTGTGTTTTTTAAACGGTCTGCACATGAACAGTCGTCGTAATCATAAATATCTCCAAAGACCATTTTACGTCAACTAGTATTGTGAAAATCGTTTCGTTGCTTGCTCTTCTTTATGATGAAAGTTATTTATTTATTTATATATACTTTATTGTACACCACAAAAATCCATAACAAAAAATAAATCAAACAATACAAAAAATATACAATGGGCGGCCCTATCGCTTTCTGCAATCTCTTCCAGGCAACCTTGAATGGACAGTGATTGAGCCATCGACTGACGTGAAGCTGGGTCCAAGCTCAAAGTACTTTATTGCTACAGCTTTAGCATCTACCTATATCTTCGCTATTAATTACATAATTACGCTAAAAAGCTAAACAGTGACCAACATTTATTTTGTGAAGTGCAGTCATCTCTCAGTCTTCATCGTTATGTTTTCAACGTTTCTTTTATGCTTAAGAAACTTTGTAAAACGTGCTGGTAATGTCTTCTTTTTCTGCGCCCAGATACAGCCTCATGCCAAATAACTATACACATTTTCGTTTCCAACAGACAAACGGGAGGGGTTTGCTCCCCGTTACACCCAAAAGTTTAGCTTAGAACCCAGTAAATCAATAGTTACTGTGATTAAGCTATGTATTTTTGAAATAAATATTTAAACTGCAGGATCTTAAGCCCAGTAACTATGATACCGTGATTAACTTAAGCATAACTTATAACAATTTTAACGTACTGTGTTTTTCTATTAAAAGAGTCTTGATTTTTAGCGAAATACTGTGTTTTTACTTATGTATCTCCTTATCGGTGGTAGATACAGACAAATCGAAAATTTTCCCAAGAAGCGCTTGGTCCTGTTATTATAGGTACATAACCTAAACCAGTATAAACACAGTAACTAAAGTAACTGAAGTTACTGTGTTTCCATTTACGAGATCACGCAATAATTTTCAAGCCACTATATTAAAGTTTTATATGAAATCGTTTAGGCTCCTCTCTTATGAGGCATTTACCTTCATATGTCGCAGCCGTGCCTCCATTATTTCATCCTAGACAGGCGTCCTAAACCTTTTCTTTATTGTCTTCCTTCCTTTTTTTCGCAAACCGAACAAGATTTTCACTTAAATCACTGAGTTGTCCCGATAAACGAATATTTATGTAAATGCAGCGTTTCCCGGCGACCGCATAAAATTGTACGATATTCCACACGAACTCTGCACAATTTCTCATTGCAGAGTCGTTTATGTCAGGAAAAGGCGGCCGGAGTTCGATTCCCGTCGGACAATTTGTTTTGTCTTGTTAGTGCTTTGGGATGTAGCTTGTTGGAACTTGTTTGATTGATGTAATAAATTATCTGGGGACAACGAAAAGAACCCAAAATTATTTTGTACTTGTACCCGAAGATACTAATGACTTAGTGACGCGGAAAATTTCTAAAAAGTTTTCTGTAAGATTAGGTTAGAAAAATATAATGCATTTAAGGCCGAATTTCACCAATGAAACTGAGCGCGATCAGCGCATCTACACCGTGTTCAAGAGCTGTCAGTATCAATATTCCACAACAATGATGACACTGACAACTCTTGAACGCTGTTTAGATGTGCTGATCGCATTCAGTTTCATTGGTGAAATTCGACCTCTTTTATAAAACCGGATCTTGACAGATGTACTATTTAGCTAAGAGGCTCATTGGCGACGTAAGACTGGTGGATGCCAAGCTTCACAGCTTGGCTCATCGCCGCAAGGTTGCCTGCTTGTCGGTCTTCTACAGATTATACTTCGGTGAGTGTGCTCGAGAACTCCACGACCTCATTCCGCCTGCCCCCTTCTACCATCGGACATCTAGACGCACTGAAGGTTACCATCCTTACCTAGTTGCTATCCCACCAATTCGCACTAAGCGTTTCCAAATGTCTTTTGTGGAACTCTCTGCCTGCGTCTGTGTTTCCGAACGCATACAACCCCGATCTCTTCAAAGTGAGAGTGAACAGGCTTTTTCTGGGTAAGCTCGCTCCATCGTCGACTTTGTCTCTGTCATCTCTGACCTAGACTAGAGTCAAGAGCAAACCTATCTCAAATAAAAAAAATAAAAAATTTACCAACCAACCATCTCGTAAAGTAAAACAAAATTCGATAGCACATGAAGATACAACATTTTCTAATAAAATTCAAAGCATGCAAGCGAAAAATACGTAGGTATATACACTCACAACTCACCTTAACGTGAAACATTTTTGCGAAGTGCAATATTTCACAACTTAAGTAGCTAGATGCTACACGAAAGAAAACCGAGTTATTTTAAAGAGACTATCCATTAAGCTGGCTATTCAAAAACGCTTAGCTTGAAGCACGGTACAGAATTTTGTGAAACGGAATTGGTAATAGGTAAACTATGTTTATTGATTCTCTTTACCACATTTTAAACATGACGTTGTATGAGATTATTTGTTTATAATTATACAGGGTTATTTAGGTTTAGATTTAAAAAAACTTTATTCACAATAATATCATATTTATGTTGAGTGACTTTGTATAAATCGTGGGCAATTGGACGCCTTTATCTTGCAGAATGTGTAAGAATAAAAAAAGATTGATCGAATCGAGCCTTTGATAAATAAAACAACCTTTTTCGAATGAAGAGACCATGTATTTTATCTTTAGCATAAACGAAATAGCTTTCTTATCATTATTGCAATGTATTAGCTACGGCTACTTTGATTCTTAATTTCTAGGTCTATCAAAGTGCCAAGTAAATGGCTGTCTCTAAAATTAGAACGATTATTCTAAATTGAGACTCTGTCACTGTCAAAAGTTAAAATAACGTGCGAAAGTTTACGCTACCATTTGAAAATCGAGAAAATCACAGGGTGTTTGATTTGCATTATTGTCATGAAAATAGAGTAAATAATAGAAGACATAGCTACCTACTGCAGTACGAAACATTTTTGGAACAAAGTTCTTTATTTAACGCGGCTTGCGGTAGGGGTAAACTGGCAGAAATCGTCACGCGAAAAAGCGATCATACGTGTGCCTCCGCAACTTTCTTCTTTCGAATTCACACTTTCTAAAAGTAAAAGAAAGAAAAGAGAAAGTGTGAATTTACACTCTCACTTTCTCTCGATAGAGAGAGAGAAAGTGTGAGTTTGGTCAAAATGAAAATCCAAGATGCTGCAAAAGTTTTCAATTTTTTTGTCATGGGGTGCCGTTTTCATAGTTTTTGAAGGTGCTAAAGCCAATAGTGAGGCCAAAATGTAAACCCAAGATGGCGGCTGCGAAAATTATTTTTTTTTTCATCATGGGTGTCGTTTTCATGGTTTTCGAGGGTATTAAAGCCGATAGTGACGTAAAAATGTAAATCTAAGATGGCGGCTGCTAAAATTTTCAAATTTTTCATGATGGGTATCGTTTTCATGGTTTTCGAGGGTGCTAAAACCGATAGTCAAGTCAAAATGTAAATCCAAGATGGCGGCTTTGAAAATTTTGTTTTTGTTTTAAATTATACGTGAGAAGGAACTTCGTTCCTGACGGGGGGCCCCCATCCATCCATTTCACTCATCTTTGTACCTACTTTGTTCTGTCCCTGTATTTTGTATGCTCCTCGGGCAGGAGAGGACGCCAGATGTATGTAGTATAAGCCTGCAATCCAAAAAAAATATGGATATTATTCAAGTATCAGCAGATCTAATCGCCTCTGTTAAATGGTGCAGATGTATATCCACAACTTGTATAATTTCTTTCTAAAATACTCTCTTTGTTATTCCGTTCAATGCTTTCGTTCCCGAATGATTTTTAGCGGTAATTAAAAGTAAACGGTTGGTTTACAAAGTACCAAGTTCAACTTGGGCATATAAGTTCAAGCCTATTAATTGTTTGATCCAACAGACTACCGCGTAATACCTACCGATAATAGCTTGTTAACAAGCTGATAACTTGTGATTAACAATCTGGCTACAACTCTAACTGGATTAAATACTAGGCTTCTAATCTCAATTTAACTTAGAACCAATCTACGTTTAACTGAAATTGGAGCAGAGACTACTAGACTGAAGATTAGGTACGGTTTGATTCACAACTTTGAATTATTATCTCCTAGCGTTTTGCTCAAGGATTCATCCGGAATTTTTGGATTTTCACATTCAAAGTTCAACAGCCAACTTCACCCCTTCAGGGAAGCCCTAAGAAACCCCAATAAGAGCCCTAACTGGGTCCTTCCTTAGGGCTCTAGTTAGCCCTATGCCGAACTTTGTCGAAATTGATCCAGTGGTATGGTCGTGAAAACGTAACAAACTTACACACAGAGACACCCTACACATTTATTAGAACGGATTAAAGGGACAGCCTCGTTGGTCTAGTGGTCGCAAGCGCTATTGCTGAGCATGAGGTCCTGGGTTCGATTTCCAGGTCGAGCAAAGTGTTATTGGGTTTTTCTATCTGGAAATTCTCAGTAGCAGGCTGGAGTTTGGATTTGTGCCCGGTTGATGACAATAGTTATATAATTATTACAAGGGACTTAAACATAACTGGCGAAATGTGGGTTTACTATAAGTACACCTCTGCCCAACCTTTGGGGGAAACAAGGCGTTGTGTTATGGATTAAAGGGATTAAGACTACTTCAAAAACGATTGAAACCACTCAGTTACCAAAACAAGTTAGTAGTAAGTTGAAGTTAAGTCTTCAAAGCAGTATTTGCACGAGGATAGCTAAATAGTGAGTACAACGAGGAAGTACGAGACGTGCAGAGGTTAAAAGTTTTCGCTCCCGTTTCACTGTTGACTCTGCAACGGAGAGGGCGATGTGAGGAGATTGTAATTTTGACGCACGCCTCATGTTTACTTTGAAAACAAATCTGCTGGATACGTTTGTATTGTCAGTTGCTATCTTCTTTTGAATAAATGACGGTGTAATCAAAATCATTTTTTTTTTTTCACATAAACCTACATGGGCATTTATGAAACATCAGGAGCTAAGTGCTCGGTTCCAATTGTTCGTTTCCTACGGAGAAGAGCCGGCAAGAAACTCTCCACGGTTACTCTTTTAAAAATAATGTTTTTTTTCAATAACAGTGTTAATAGGTATGGAAGGACAGTGTAGGCCGGTCAATAAGAAACAGGAAGGTACTTAACAAAACAGAAAATGGTCAACAAATAATGTCAAAAAACAAGTAATGAATTCTCAGTAGGTATTTGTATGAAATTATATTTGGAAAGTATTGTATCTGGTAGATTCTAGATAGAGTTGGATTGTCGTCACATTTGACTGAACCAATTTCTTCAACTGCACGCGTAAGGTAAACGCACCAGTTGATGCGTGCAGTAGTGTATGCCTATCGTAGCGCGATTGTAGGATCCTTGGTTTCTGTTGAATATTCATTGATGAATATCTATGGTCTCTACGGTACTAAATTAAAAGAGATGCTGTCCATAAAAATGATAAACAGCCCCAACAAAGTCCGGTAAATCCAGCATCAAGAGCTTGCCTATAAAGAGAGCTCGGTATAAACGTCAAATATTTCCCAATGAGATTGCAGGGAATCTTCTTATTTCACCACGAAACCGTGGTAGTACTTACTAACGAAATTCAATTACTGACGACAAAGAGTAAAAATATCCTTTTCCCAGTCTGAGAGGGAATAAAATAAAATGGTGTCTAACTACGGGTAGGTATTCAATAGCGGATACGGCTGTCCGAGTCGCGACTCGTGACACGAATTGCAGAACATTTTCCGATACGTGTATGAAAGTAAGTGCAATGGAATTTAATCTGGAATGAAGGGAATCATCCCGTTTATTTGAGTATTGTTAGCTTGTTTTATGCATATGGAATGAGTTCACAAAAATTGGATTAGTATTCATTCGCACGAATACGGATTTTTTTTTTCGTATTTGTTTTCATTAGCTGCCTCGTTGGTCTAGTGGTCGCAAGCGCTACCGCTGAGCATGAGGTCCTCGGTTCGATTCCTGGGTCAGGTAAAGTGTTATTAGGTTTTTCCATCTGGAATTTCTCAGTAGCAACCCGGATTCTGGATTTGTGCCCGGTTGATGGCAATAGGCTCGCCCCCTATTACATGGGACTTGAACGTAACTGGCAAAATGGAACCTTTCAGGAATACAGACGTGATGTTATGATGATGATGTTTTCATTATGGTCTATTGTTCTGATTTTACAATATTTTATTGGACATCTATACAAATAAATAAAATTGAAGTGTCTGTTTGTAATGTCAAAATAACAACTTTTTACTAAATGCATAGGAAAGTATGAACGATTCTTATAACAAAAAGGCAATTTTCAACATTTTTGTCTGTCTGTCTGTCTGTTTGTTCCGGCTAATCTCCGAACCAGCGGGACCGATTTTGGAAGGACTTTCACTGGCAGATAGTTGATGTTACAGCGGGTAACTTAGGCTACTTTAATTTTAGAAAAAGAATTAGGGTTCCGCGTAAAAAAGTGAAAACCCTTGAAATTATGATCAAAAAGTCGGATTTGAAAAAATATTTTTGCATTTGGTAGCCCAATTCTCGAAGATAGTTATATGCTATTTAACATCACGCTGCGACCTTCAGGAGCCGAGCAGAAAGAAAATGTCGGAAAGAACACTAAGCGAAAACGAAGTAATAGTGCGGGCGGGCGCGGCGGTTCAACGCGGCGGTTGGCGAACGGCGGGGTAAATACGTAACACACTTCCAGTAGGAATCCGTTTAATTTTGACAGTTGAACAACATTCATTGCGTTATTTACGTTGTTGAGCAGACAAATTTTTCGAACATATGCATATGAATATACAATTTGCTTCAAAAGGATTCAGATTCTGATTGATTATGTGTTACGCAATTAGGATACTGGTCGGGGGACGAGGACGTTTTATTAAAATGTGGCTGTATTTTATTATATTATGTACATATCTTACGACATCCACGCGAACGAAGTCGCGGGGCACAGCTAGTTTTGAATATAAGTTATGATGGAATGGGTAAAAAGTCCGTTCTACTACTTCTAAAACTAATAAAAAGTAGGTAGGTTAAAGTCTGTAAAGTGCGCCAAAAAAACTGCCTGCTTCATACCAGCACTTCATGTTGACCATTTTCTGTTTAGTTCAGGAGCTAGACCACCACCTCTTAAAGCAGTATTATTGTAATCTTACTTCAGTGTGGAAAAGAGATGGAGCTAAACGTCCTGTATAGCTCCTACTCTTTCTCACACTGAAGTAACATTAAAATAATACTGCTTTAAGAGGTGGTAGTTGGCCCCCTGTACCTACCTGTTTCTTATTGACAGGTCTACACTGTCCTCCCATACATACACTGTTATTTGAAAACATTGTAAAAACCAATTATTTTTAAAAGAATAAACGTGGAGAGTTTCTTGCCGGCTCCAACCAACCCTACAATTATCTTTATGTTTTTATTCAAGAGATTTTTTTAATAAAATTTTGTCACATTAAAAATGTAAACTACTCTCGCGTCCCTGCTTATCCTGGTACCCTTGAGCGGTAATTAGATACTTGCGAGGGTTCAAAAGGTACACGTCTCAAAGTTCTGGGGAAAGCAACTAATTAGTGGCATTTCATGCTAGTCTGTCGTTACAAAAAGAGTTCAGAGTATCCTTGAAAAAGCAGCGACGTTAATGCATGGAAACGAAGCGGTGGTACTGATATTACTTGGATTATTTCCGTGTTGGCAGTTTCAAAACAACTCGTCTAGCAACCATTTAGTAAGAGCACTTTATTTTTAACCGATTTCAGGAAAGGGGAGGTTATTTGTTCGTCTCTATGTATGTTTTTTTTTATATTATCTTTGATAGTACAGTAAGCCAGACGTAAGTGGTAACATAACTAGTATAAGCTGGCTCTTATTCTATCAAAACTCCGTACTACGCTTTTTTACTTGGAAAATTAAAATTAATTATTTTATTTTTGAATTGTTTTTGTTTTGTTTCTGTTTGCTACTCTGGGCGCTTTTAACGTTTACGTCTTTTTTACATCATTCTCACATTTCATTATAAATTCAAAATAATGATTTAAATAATATTTTTGTAACAAAATTTCAAAGAGTGTCCGTGGAGTTTCTTGCCCGTTCTTCTCTGTGGGTACCTACTACGCTTTGGAATGGGCAACTAGCTTCATATTTCTAACTGACTGACACCTTGACAATTCAAAAGTGCCTGTCAATGGTTAAATTGAAATAAATGCTTTCAGTTGGAATTTGAATTGTTTGAACTTGTGAACTTCAAATGTGTTTTTTTTTTTCTAAATTACGTTTATTTATCATTTATTTATTTAGACCAGCTCAAGTCTAAGCATTACCACCGAGAGAAAAAAATATCTAACAAAGCTCAATTTTAAGTAGATCAAACCGAAATAAATCGACTCAAAAGTGGAAAAGCTTGTAAAGACACGTTCGTATTCTTAGTGTTCACAAATCTCAACCAACGTGTCTTGGTTTTCACGCGGCTGAGAACAAGACGGTGAAAATATAAACAAGACAGTCTTTATAGTTTTCAAAAGCAGCTTCTAGTAAATGTACTTGCCTAGTACATGTTTATTGTACAACATTAAGGCAAATAAAAAATAGGTGAGATGAGGATGTTACCTAGTGGGGACATCGTTAATGGAAGGTACTATTACGAAAAACATGCTTTTAATTTGGTTTACGGAGAACTTGTAGGTTTTTAAGATAATTACCAAGAGGTAACTAAGTGTATAAAATTCTGATCACATTAATTAAGAACTTCAATTTTAATGTTGTATTTTTATTCATAACTAGCCGACCCGTCAGACGTTGTCCTGTCAATTTCAATTTTCCGGTTTTTCCTTTGGGTTTTTCCTTATTTTCTTTTTTCCTAAACCACCCCAGCATTGACCCGAAAAAAACAAAAAAAAAATAGAAATCGGTCTAGCCATTTTCGAGTTTTTGCAAATGTCAAAGTCAAAGCATTTATTTGAAATAGGCACTTTTAAGGCACTTTTGAAGGTCAAAATATACCAAACTGATTCTAGTCGCCCTTTCCAAAAGATAGTTTCGTATGGAGAAGAATGAGCAAGAAACTCCACCTTTTACTCTTTAAAAATGTTTTACAATATTTTTTATAAGTGCATTTATTATATAATTATATATGAAGACTATGTACCTACCTAAAATTAAATTACAATAGGCAAACACAATTTAAAATGAAGCAATGACAGATAAATTAAATATGTGTTAGACACACGGTGCTCATATGTTCACAAACATTGTAAAAGTGTACGATGTTCCTAACATTTTAACAAGTAATAAGTCAGTGTGTGAGCCAAAGTAATCACAGAATGTAAATTCAGGGTCATAAAAAAATAATAAATTATACAATTTAATTCAATGGTTCGAAACCAGGCAACAGATCGATATTATTGGAACGCCTCGAATGGCTTGTAGATGTATTGCGTCTCTACCAATAAATCCAATACATTTTGCACATGGAGCCATGCAGACGCTGACGTAAGGATCCTTAAGCGGCAGCCTGTTAACTGACAGGCCGCGCAAGCGCTGCTACGCTTGTCGTGGCCAGTGCCGAGCATTCCGACGACAGGCCACCGCAGGCCTCATCGGATACGACGGTTTCCACGGCCTGGCCTGGCGCGATCTGGCCTGTGAGAAATCGGGCCATGGGACCAGAATAACGTGTGTCCATTTCCAAATCAGTCAAATTCTAAAAAAATGTTAGTAATAACCCGGATAAAAATAATAATGTTCGCGTGCCTCGCTAAGAGGCCCGCACTTCGGCTGCAAGACAGGCCGTGGTGTCCGAGGCTGTTGACAACTTCGCCACAGTGACAGCGATGAGGAGAACAACAAAGAGCTCCTAGTCGCAGGGAAGCAGCGAGGCGGAAAGTAGTGTCATCAAACAATGTGCCTATGTTTGACGACGGTAGTGCATGAAGCAAAAGACCCGACTCCCACTTACCCACAGCCAGCAGGCGGGCACGCTCCGCAGTAGTAGAAGTCGTGTCATGTAATTTTTTCTGTACTACTCTGCAGAGCGGCTCATCCTACCGTCTCTGGGAAGATGGATATATGTATATGGTATGATGCATTAACATCGTTGAGAAAATGCAAGTACAATCAACCGCACGTCTATGGTATCAATTGGTCTGATAGCGCCTATATTTATCCGAAGGAAGGTTTTTTGTGGGTGTGCTATAAGGTACACCTCTGCCTAATGCTTCGGGGAAACAAGGCGTGATGTTATGTGAAGTTTTTTTTTAGATCAGACATTACTAATGCGTACTGTTGACCTCTGCACTGCCACCGCCGACGCTTTGGAAGTGGCAATGACTTGGGCCAAGAAAATTTTATAAACTGTCGTGCCATCGACAGGTCGAAGAAGAGATTGTTGACCGTACACTGTCTCTGCCTACCTCTCCAGAGTATAAAAGCATCATAATATACTTCAAAATTATTAAATGTCATCTTACAAAAGAACAAGCCAGCTTATCAACAAAAGCAAAATGAACGAGCAAAAACGTGTTAAGTGTCTATCATAGCCCGCAAGACGACATTGAATAATACTTGCTCCCTTGGGCAATCAATCAGAGGATTATAGCCTAGGCAACTATAATGTCAACGTTCTTAATAAAACTGCTGGATTAGTCCCTAATTCACGATCAGAGGATAAATGTGTCCAAATATCGGAAAATGTTTTAGTTTGTTTTATGTTTGGGGACATCTGTAGGTTAGAGGTGAGCTTTAAATCTGGTTTGAGGATTATGGGGGAATAGTCCTAGCTTATTTATTTCAGACATATGGGCGCCATAACAACGTAGTAAGCACTTTTATTTTCCGGTACATTTAAGGCCCCGTGCCCACTATGTCGTGACGACAGATTATCGTGTCGTTTCAAGTGTCGTGGCTTGTGTATTTAAATAGAGGTGTTCACATATAAGACGACACGATTAACTGTCGTCCAAGACTTTTTTTTGCAGTGACGACAGATTGTCAAGTCAATGGGAACGGCTATCACGACTTATCGTGACGGCAAATCATGTGTCGTTATTGCGAATATCTATCGTAACCACGATAAAAATATCGTCCCGTCTTTTACACGTGCTTTTTTCTCCCCTCACGCCGTCCGCGCCCATACTGCCACGATAGCTCGTGGTGATGTTAGATAAAAGAGTTAGTGGACTGTATAACTTGAAATGTAATGAACATACAAAAAAAATATAAAATTACAAACGGTTGTCTTTCGTGAACAATATAAAATGTGGGAAGTTATGCGCGAACGCAGCCGTGCTTAGAAACGCGCAACACCTGACTTGTTAAAGTTTGAGAATTTTTAAAATAACGCAGCAATAGGATTTTCAATAATGTGATTAGAAACATGACAAGAAGCGACTGTTTCTGGTAACCCAGAATGGTTACGATGTGATTCAGGAAACTGTGGCCATGAAGATTTGCCTTTGCTTAGAAATTGCGGTCCTGACCACCACAATGAAGATAACAACAGCCTGTCAGTACTAAGTCCACGCGAAGCGAGGTCTGCGGGGTTTTCAGCTGACGGAACATAGTGCCAAGCCTCTCCTCCTACTGTTTCCTGAATTTCAGACCCCCGATGACGAACGGATCTCTTTAATTGATTTGGTGAAGTAGATAACCATCCCAAGACGATGGTGGAATCACACCAAAAATGGACTAGGCGACCGTTTGCCGTGAACAGTGAAAATGTCATCACGATCCAATGGGAACAACTAGATACGACAGTCGTTCAATGATAAAATATTTCGACGACACAGTGACAAAAACAGTCGATATAATGGGAACAGCTAGAGACGACAGTCCACCAACGATAACTTAATCGTCACTACATAGTGAGAACGCGCCCTAAGGCGCATTTATTTAGTAACGTTTTCGCGCCGCATTACTGTTGTAAGATATAACTACATAAAACTAAAAATTATTTCTGTATTCGAAAGATGAAAATCAAGTGCCTAATAGGTACGTAACTGTCCCCAAGGTTTACGTCTAAATCATAATAACGAAGAAAAACTATATTTTCCTGTTTGTAGGAGATGAGGAAAAACTTGAGAAAAATTGGACCGTGCTTCAGGGCTGATTTCCACTAGGTGGACATAATATTACATGTTATCGATATTTTAGTTTCTTAACATGTGACATAAATACAAAAGTACAAACGGGCAGCGGACCTATTAATATTGTTAAATAAGAGGGTACAAAATACTAAAAAACTAAAATAGGAAATCAGTGTCGAGCAGAAAGTTCAACGAATTGGGAGTGCTTTTATTTTTGTTTAAAAAATATTTGTGAACTAAGTTGACGGTGCTCAAATATTTTAGAGGTCTTAGTTGTAATTGAATTAACTGAGAAATTGTAATCCAGTGAGGTTTAGATTACAATAATTAATCATGTTGGTTACACAATACCGTCCGCATTGCTGATTGATTAATATTAAGTACTCCGACGAACCTCTTGTTGATATTGGTAGATTTAGAGCGATGGATTCTGAAGAAAATCATGAACCAACGTGTATTATGTGCCTTAATATTCATACATAAACTCACGTCTTCTTCCCATGGGGGTAGGCAGAAACTACAGAATGCCACATCCTACGATCCTTACATGCTTCTTTAGCCTCGTTTACTTTCATACATCTGATCATACACGCACGCCGGTTGCGAGTACTACGCACCTGACCTTTCTGAAAAACATCACCAATAAGATGTCGATATGTCTTCCTAGGGAGTCCCCTCCCGGCGTTTCCACTCACATCTGCCGTGTAAATACCTTTTGTTAATCGACTTTCATTCATCCTCTCAACATGAACAAACCATCTAAGCATACTCTTTTCAATCTTTGTCACTACATTTTTTTAAACCACACCATTGCCTTAATACTCCCGGCCATCAATAGCACAAAAGACCACATAGAAAACTTTGGTTACGGAACCAATTATTATAAAATATAGTCTCGTTTAATATCCATAAACAGTGACTAACTCTGAAAGCCGAACCTGATAACCAGAAACTTAATTTAACTAGCTACAATATAAAGTTATATTTCTCAAAGTTATCATATTAATTTCACGAGCGATTAGTTATTAAAGCCGGCTCTATTCGGACCTGGCTACAGGTGGGGCAATAAATTATTCCCAAGTCCCTTTACCCTCCCCGTTAATGGGGAAGCACACATTCATTTTGTATATATTTTTTACAAATAAATTGTACTTACGACAGTGGGATTCCGGTCCCTTTGCCGGTTTTGCCCGCAGATTTGCTTATGTGTAACTCTTATGTGTAAACTGTCTATTTTTTTATGCGGAAGATAGAATGTTCTTTCTTTCCAACGAAAATATAGTTTTATTTTTCCAAGGAAACGGAGTTAAAAGAGAATGAAACTAAATCGTAAATCTTTTGACGTAATATTTTTTGCCACAGTTGGTGGCATGGAATAAATTCGGTTTGATGCTCACAATGTGCTCCGCTATCATTAAAATGACCGATCGTCATACTAAAAAATCTACAGTCTCTTATAAGAGCGTTGAATTTATCATAATAAGAAGTATAGTTTAGTAAAGCTAATAGAATCTCGTTACGTAAGTGACTTCAGAAAACTTGTCGTTAGCCCTGAGTCCTTATAAAACCTTGAAGTTTATTGATTAGTTTGTCCATTTAATAGCTTTGATCGGCTATCGGAAAGTTTGGTCTGATTCGTATCCTAATTAATTGCCCTGTTTACCCATTAAACACTACAGAGTAACGACACCTTTACCAAACTAATCGAATGAAGAGTGTCAGAGCAAGTCAAGGCCTCCATTTTCCTTACTTCGTATAAAAAAGTTATTGGTATCTTCAGCAAACAGGCTCGAATGAATAGATGAATAAATCGAAGTTGCCCTCCGCAAGTAAATGAGTTTCCACATCCTTCGTCTTATCGCGAGGAGACACAAATGAAGGTCATATGGGTGCTACTATCATCTAGAAAGTTGGAACAGAATACGCGGTTCAACGAAATAGAGGCTTAGAACTTAAGTCCCGAGAAGCGTAGGTTAACTATTTTGTATTTAACTAACACCCTGCCCGCAGCCATTGTATAAGTTTCGCACTGTTTGTTGTTTATCAAGGAAGGAACTGCTGATAACCTTACCTTCTAACCCCATTTAATTATTATTTTATCCCTAATATTCGAACCGGTACAAAAATACATTTATTAAAAATCATTTACGTAAGTCAATCGGATAGCCATTCAACAAATGCGCATTTTTCGGGACATTCCATTTCAAATTCGATTTTTTTTTGTACCAATTAACATCCTGTATCGAGATAAATCGAATGACGCGTCATTTGGCCGAATTGGTTTTGTAGCCTTTGCGCGAATTTCCAAATATATATATGAGAGTACTGGTTAAACACGAGCTTCCAAGTTAGGTATGTACCGGGAAAACGTAACCTTTTGATTCCGTGGAACCTGATAAATACAATTTATTGTATCGGTATTTATTTGCCCCGGAAACTGTGGTGGTGCAAACAAAACAATAATCTTTCGCAAAACAATGGAAAGCACGCTAGTAGGTACCATTGCGGACATTTGCGGTGAAACACTTTTCGACCTTATTGCTAAGGTAATAAGGTAGGTTAACCGCAAATGCTCGCGATGGTACATAAAAGTTTTAAATTAAAAAAGTCAAGTCACCGCCCTAAAATATTAAAATTCAAACCTAATCAACTGCATATGTACTTGTTTAATGAAAAAATCAAGGTTACTTTCTCAAAACCAATTTCATAATGTTTTTACAATTTTATTTAATACTTATTAAGTTAAAAAGTGTGAAATATGTGTGTGTGTGAAGTGTGTGTTTCTAAAGGTTCGCTCTTTTGCTGTAAGCTGCTGCGCTGCTGGATACAGGTTTTCGAATAGGGTAACAAAAGACGTAATTATAATATTATTGACTGACGTGGCTTGTAGGGAAAATTAATAAAGCAGCTGTAGTTCAGTAACCCCGGTTTAAAGTCAGGTTAACACGTCTCCAATCTGTAGGAGAGTACCTATAGGTTCGAGTTTTATTTACTTATTTATACGTTTACGTAAATGTCATATTGGCACAAACAGAATTAGCTTCAATTTCATTTAGTCGATAGGCTTTATATTGTGCTGGAATACGATACAGCCAGCCGATGTCTTCTTCACTTTTACAAAGTTAGCCCATAGTAAAAATTTTCTTTATTTCACCTTTTGATTGATAACCAATGAATTGTAAAGTCCGCCTGTTTAAATAAAATAACAGGACTCCTCTTAAAACTGAAGACGTGTTGAAACTCTGATATCTTCAGAATATTTTATCACTGAATACGTTACACATGCGGACACTCAAGTTGACCCAGCTGAAAGAGGGATAAACAATCCTCAACCTTTACAAAATGGTAATAAAAACACACAAATGAAACGGTTAGCTTTTTGGTTTTTATATTAAAAAGACATCATGTTGCCGTTTCCGAAATTCAATACTGTACTGTATATGTACTGTTATAGTAATCCTAACTAATATTATAAATGCGAAAGTGAGTTTGTTTAGTTGTTACGCTTTCACGCTTAAACGGCTGAACGTATTTGGATGAAATTTGGCACATGGATAGACCATGAGCTGGAGAAGACATAGGCTACTTTTCATCCTGAATCGCAGACGAAATTGCAGGCAACAGTTAGTAATACATAAGTCAGTACTCATCTGTCTTATTTACGCAAAGAGTTGGTAAGAAAACGTCAACGTAAACCTGTGAGTAAAACCGCAAAACAAAATAAAAACATTCCTGTGCGTTTACAAAGTAACCTGACATAATACCCCACCACACCTGACATAATGAAACGTCTGGCAAAAAGTAAAAACTGGATATTAGTACATTTTCACTTGTTCTCTCTAGCAGGTGGTGTGTGTCGGTGTTTTAACTTCAACATGCTACAAACATGCGATGTTCCACACTTGTTAAAAAGTTAACAGTGCTTAGTATTCAGGTGAACTGCTTTTTTTAACTTTGGCAACTTTATAGCTTTCACTTAGACCACGGAAGACTTAATAGACATAGCAGTTTATTTATTTATTTTAACAATTTGGTGTTTTTGGGACTTGGATGCTAAGACACGGGTAGTTTCGCCTTGCCAGCGCAGTTTTAGTGGTGACAGGTGGGCGTACAGCATCTTTACAATGTTTATTTTTCTCTAGTAACCTTGGGTCATAGGTCAGTGATGAGTAAGGTTTAAGCGCGTAGAGCTGCTGGACAGTGAGTACAGATATGTCGTTATAAAGCTGGGTAGTCGGGTACCGGTAAGGTTTGTGAAGCATGACTTTCAAGACCGCTCTTTGTGCCCTTTCAAGGCAAAATAAATACGTTTTAAGTGTACCACCCCAGGCAGATATGCAGTAGGAAAGAAGTGACTGAGCCAGGGCAAAATGGATAGTTTTTAATGATCGGTCGGCAACTCTTCTTAGTTTTTTTCATATGAAACATTACGAGCTCGCGAAACTGTTACACTGATATGCTTTTGCCAACTCAAAGTGTTAAAAATGTGCCCGCCCAAGTATTTAAAGAGCTTTTGTGTATAGTAGCGCAGCTGCAAGGGGTCAGTGTAGGGTGATAACTATGGGCTTTAAAGTCTGGCATACTAGGCTGTGTAGCAGTGTTTGCTGAGAAAGGGACATAGTGGGTTTTAGAGACATTTAGTGTTTTCAATGAAAGCCAATCCATGACTATGCCAAGAGCATTTTCAGCTGCGTGGTGAGCAGATTCACATGTTTCTCCACTTATGATAAGCGCAATGTCGTCTGCAATATACGAGTATCTTGCAATGTGGGATTGACAGCTGACATAATCTGTTTACAAATAGAAGAAAAAGAGTCGGCTGTAGCACGCTGCCCTGTGGTACGCCAAAGGTTAGATTCACATCGTCACTGATGTAGTTGTCTACCTTAACTCGTTGGTTACAGTTTGTAAGAGAGTTACGGAAGAGATTTGTAGCGATATCTCTTATTCTTAAGCTTTCTAAACCACGAAGAAGGATGGGAGTAGAGACCGTGTCGAAAGCTTTAGCTAAATCAAAAAATATATTTATTTATATATACTTTATTGTACACCAGATTACACATTACATAAAGATACATCTTAAACTACAAAATATACAATTGGCGGCCTTATCGCATACTGCGATCTCTTCCAGGCAACCTTGGAATGGACAGTGATTTTATGGACATTAAATGGGGTTGTTCTTGGTGCAAATAAAAAGTATGTAAGTACGGTATACTATAATAGATACACAGATACATACATATGCTATATAGTAGATAAATATGTCATATAATATATACATAGATACATACATACTAAATATATAAGAGACGAAAACAAAAGAAGACTGTCAGCCAGCAACGAGAACAAAATCATAACGACAAGTAATGTTCCTTCACGAGTCGTTTAAACACAGGCAGCGATTGCGCGCGCTTTATTGGAACTGGTAATGCATTCCACAAACGAGCGGCCTGGACAGTAAAGGATTTGTCAAGAAAAGTTGTGGAATGCATAGGCATTTTAAGCTTCAAGTTATCTGATGACCTTAAGGATTTCGTGTGGGAGTCGCAAAGGAACTGGAAGCGTTTCTTGAGATAGAGAGGGGTGAAAGGGGAAAAGAGCACATTATACAAAAGGGAAAGAATATGAGCATTCCGGCGGAGGCGAATTGGTAACCACTTGAGCTTCACGCGAAATTCGGAAACATGGTCATATTTGCGCAAACCGTATAAGAACCTTATACAAAAATTTTGAAGCCGCTCAAGTTTATCGAGTTGGTCTTGAGTAAGGTCTAAATAGCTGGCATCAGCATAATCAAGGATGGGTAGAAGAAGCGATTGTGCAAGCGCAATCTTGGTGGCAGTCGGCAGAAAATTACGCAGTCTCTTCAAAGATGCAGCGGAAGCAAAAAGCTTGCGGCTAACCTCCTGTAGCTGGGCAGTCCAAGAGAAGTTCTTGTCAATGAATATCCCCAAGTTTTTTACTTTCTCGCTGAAGGGAATAACTGAGTTGTCAAAAGAAACTTGGGGAAGAGTCGTCCAGTCGATTCTTGAGACCGTTCTAGAACTGCCCACCACCACAACCTGCGTCTTTATGGGGTTGACTCTAAGTCCATACCTCTTGCTCCAGTCGCATATACGGGCCAGATCTCGATTAATTGTTAAGATAGCCTCTGACAGATTTCCAAGAGGAGCTCGAGAGTAAATTTGTAAATCATCTGCATAAAGATGGTAGGAAGAAATTAGTTCGTTGGAGATTGAGTTAATAAAAACTGCGAAAAGTAAAGGGGATAGCACGCCACCCTGTGGTACACCGGCAGAAGTATTACTCCAGGAAGACAAGGTCTCTCCGATGCCAATACGTTGCCGTCGACCGAACAGGTAACTTCGAAACCAGTCGATTACCGATGGAGATATATTAAGAGAGCATAGAATGCCAAGCAAAACATCGAAATCAACAGTATTAAAAGCATTACTAAAATCTAGCAAAGCTAAGACCGTTAAATTACCGTTTTCCATGGCTGTCCTTATATCGTCCGTAATATTCAGAAGCGCTGTGGTGGTACTATGACCAGGACGGAAGCCAGACTGGAAGGGGTTGAGGAGATTATTTTTGGAGAGGAAAGTGCTTATTTGATTGTGGATTAACCGCTCAAGGACTTTGGATAGGAATGGTAAAACGGATATTGGGCGGTATTCAGAAAAGGATGCTGGATTGGATTTTTTAGGTAGTGGAATTATTTGAGCATCTTTCCATGAACATGGAAAGACACCACTCGATGCAGAAAAATTAAGGATGTGACAAATAACGGGCAGGATTACATCCAGCACAGGGACTAACATATTACGGCTGATACAGTCACTTCCTACTGCATTGGAAGTAATCGATAGTATGCTCTTCTTAACATCACATGCGGAGAATTGAGCAAAAACAAATGGAGAATAACTGGGAGTCGGAAGAGAAGAAAGATAATTCAATGTATTCAATTTAATTCAAATTCGGACGAAGCAGCTATATGATTATTCATTGCATCGATGTCAATATCTTTTGGGATTGATTCTTGTCGGGTTTTACCGACCCCCAATGACCTAAGAAATTTCCAAACTTTGGATGCGTCCCCATTTTGGACAGAAGTATGAATGTGATGGCTATTAGCATTCCTACACACCTTATTGCAGTGTTTACGGATTGAGACATATCTTTCCCTATTAGTGGTATTAGGTCTTCGCTTAAATTTAGACTTTGCCGTCACTTTTTTATGCATTAATGCTTTAATTTCATCTGTTAGCCACGGCGCCGGCAAATGTCTAACCTTAACTGCTCGAACTGGTGCGTGAAGATCATAAAGTTCAACAAGCTTAGCCTCAAAAATTTTAACTTGTTCATCGACTGATGTAGAGGCAAATAAAGCAGACCAATCTATATTGTACGCATCCTTGCAAAGACTGTCAACGTTCATACCACCAAAGTTGCGTTGCATGAGGATTTTGGCTTTAGCCCTAGGTGGGCGAATTTTATATGACAGAAAAATCAAGTCATGATAGGAAAAGGCATCAGCTGAGCATTGGCCATGCTTAGCGACGCGATCAAGAGAGGAGACAAAAATCAAGTCAAGAAGTGAAGGAGTAGCGTTAGGAAAATGGTGAGTGGCACTCAGCGGAAGAATGGAAAGATTACTGGAAATCGAAATATTAGTCAGAGTAGAAGAGCGATGGTCTTTTTTCAGAAGGCAAGTATTAAAGTCACCCATGATTATACTATGACTGTAAGAAGGGATCAGCATTTCTAAGAGATTTTCAAAAGATGAAAAGATATTGACGCGTAAAGAGGGACAGTAATAGACACCAAGAAGTAATTTCGAATGGTGTAATTCGACTTCTAGACCTATACATTATATACCTATAGTTTTAGTCCTAGAATCATGATTCTTAACAATTTGGCTTGTAAGTTCAAGAACAGCATACTCTGTTGATACGCCTCTCCTAAAACCGTATTGGTTTGGCGCAATTATGTTGTAGCATTCCAGATAGCCAAGCAATCTTTTGTTCAGAACGTTCTCCATAATTTAGACAGTGAGGTGAGTACAGATATAGGCATATAGTTCTCGACACGGTCACCATCCCCGCCCTCAAATACTGGTGTGACTAATACCTTCTTAAAAGTGTCGGGGAAAATACCTTTTAAGATACATAAATTACAGATATGCGTTATTGCTGAAACAAGTACAGCCACGAGCCATATGTATACACTTAGCACAATTCAAAAGCGATTTTCTCGTGTAATTATGATGGCAACTTTGAGATAAGACCTCTTTAATAATATTATGCGTTTCACTGTGTTGTAACAACATAAAATTACAATCAATACAGTAGGGGAAAATTACTTTTAAAAGTTGCTCAGTATATACATATTACTGCCCATGACTGTACATGTCTGGCAGACTTGATAACTGAGGCTGGTATTTCATCGTGACTCTCTGCATAATTATGTTTTAATTCTATAATTATATTTTCTATTTCTGAGAAATTCGTTTCAAGTAATACGAATGAGTTATCTTGAGGATTCGACACAATCAACGTCATTTTTCGGCAACTCTATGATTATGTTTGATATGGAGTGTTCGTTTCTCGAATGAAAAATAAATGATGAATCATATGACACCCGCAATCAAACTCAAAACATGTTTCAATTAAACCATTTGCAGGCTCTTTAGAATTGTCAAGGAGTCGGTCAGTTAGAAAGATGAATCTAGTTGCCCATGCCAAAGCGTAGTAAATACTGTAATGATCTGCCAGGGTACTATGGGGCCGAGCAGATCATTACGTGTATTCGTGTCTGATATGTAGTGTGAGATGTGTATATTGCTATGTGGGAAGGGCGTCAACACTATAATCACAGACACATGGGTGCACTATATTATTATTTAATAGCTTATTGAAAGCACGTTACATCACAAACGTAATATCAGCACCGACTCAATATAAAACAATGTTCCTATCCTGTCATATTTCTAACTATTCTATCTACTAAGGCGTTTGTTTTATAAACCAATCAAATAGCTCGCGAAGGTTTCATGCTTTAGCATCCTTTCGGACTTGCCTAAAGGCAGGCCCGATTTAAGCCTATACAGTACCTACGGTGAAGAACAGACAAAAAACTCCACGGACACTATTTTAAATCAAAATATTGTATGCTCAATCATTTTAAAGGGAACCGAATGATCTAACACATGCGCCACCATCAGCGAGTCATTTAAGTGAGCATGGTTTACTCTCAACTTCCAGGGCATTTTCAAGTCAATGAAAGACGTAGATAACTATGTATACAAGAAACATACCATTACCTGGGGTAAACGGTATTTTTCTTGAACAATACACCGTACCGTACTTACCTATCATTCCAATCCACATGATTTATGTACGCAAATCGAACATGCATCTTGTATGCTTAGTCAAGATGTTTAATATACCGTAGGAAATATTCCTGTATTGAAACCAATACCATTAACGTGACTATCAATATTGCAAATTCTATGCACATAAAGGCATGCTCCTTTTAATATTCAATAAGCTGATTAATTCAACAGCTGCTTGCAGAAGATTCGTTCTTTCTTTTTTTGAGATCACATTTTAATCGATAATTAGGTAGATAGGTACTATTATTACACATACATAATTAACATCACGCCCTCCACCATCCCCGAAGGGTTAGACAGAGGTGTAACTACCCACCAGTACACCCACATTTCACCAGTTATTTTTTTAAGTCCCATGTAGATATCTTTATTATGTACACTATAAATATTACAGATATAAAAGTAGAAATTTTACAAGGGGTGACACAATGGGCGGTCTTACCGCTAAGAGCTATCTTTTAAAGACAACGTTTGGATGGATTAACGGAGAAAGGAGAGACAGTACTGCAGGTAGTCTGTGGTGTACCATTTACATACAGGGTGTAAGGGATAGCCCTCCGCAAACTAAGAGGATGCATTCAGCACCTTATTTTGAATCATATTCTACCGAAAATTTCTCGGAAAATTTTTCTATTTTTTTATCGTTTATCAGTTACTATTCCGTTATTTCAATGTAAAATTATATTATCTGTACGCAGCACTCCATGTATGTAAATAAAACAGCTAAAATCAAAAAATCAACAAAGGATGTTAAAATATTCGGCGGTCGAAGGCTCGATGCGCTACTGTTCGCTACTAATAAAACAAATCAGGTTTATTGGATTCCCATAACGTTTCCGAAATAATTTCATGTACGGATCAACTCAGTATGATATACTGAATTCACCCCATCAGTCTGCGGAGGGCTGTCCCTTACACTCTGTATATACAATAAATACATACATACATGGAACATTTACTTATCTATATAAATGTATATACATATTATACAATAATAATCATAAAACACGTGCAACGAAGTCCAGACTCCGGACTGCCGCTGAGAAATTCCTTATGGAAAAACCAATAAAAATTTGCCCGACTTGGGGATTGACCAATGAGACAGTAAAGGTAGTATTATGTTTCTGCAAATTGATTTTAGGCAGGTATCAGGTAAGGTAGAGTGAGGTTTGCATGACCTCGTGCCACCAGCATGCACCCAGCACTAAAGTAACATTTTTCAATAGATGCCACCATAAATGTAAGCTCATACCAAAAGTCATCTATCCCAGTTGCATAAACAAAAATATTTTCATATCATACTTTTCGATGTCGAGCGGTTTCCGAGTCCAACTTCACGCATATACGAGAGTTGTATTATAAAACTCATTACTTTGTTTGCTTTGCCCTGTGTTCTGGCTTCGATATGCACCAGTGCAATTCACTTTGAGGTCTTCTTACCATGTTTTGAATGTTGACTGCCCCGTTGGTCTCGTGGTCGCAAGTGCGACTGCTGAGGGTGGGTTATTGGGTTTTCCATTAGGTATTTCTTAGTAACAGCCCGGAGTTTGGAAGTTGGTGGTGCGATACCCCCGTGCCTCGGAAACCACGTTAAGTTCTGCGCCTGATCTCTCTCTGGTCTTGTCGGTTTGCCGTCCCATCGGACTATGAGAGTGAGGGAAGAGGTGCACTCTGCACTTGTGTCTGCGCACACACGACCTGTACTATAATATCTCCCGCGCCGAAGGCTGGTGTCCGCTGAGATTGGTCGCTATGGCCGAAATTGGGTCTGGAGGACTATTATTATTTTTATTACCATGTTTTGAATGTTTATCAACATAATTTTCCATCAAAATTATGTGTCTTTAATCATTTAAAAAAAAATGTGAAACAGGCACTCATTTTGTTTTTCATTTTTGACATAAAAATCTTTCCATTCTCCAATTAAAAGTGTATAGTACTTTATTAATTGTTACGTAAACCAGTAGACAAAATAATGTTTTTGATTGTTTGTTTTTTTTTCAATAACTCTACACAGAAATTAGATACCAATTTGATAAATAGTATAACATTAAAACACATCGCAGTTTAAAACCGCTGTTTAAATTCATAATTAATTCTAAGAGTAAACTAATTAGAACATTAATAACAGTTTCCATTAAACAATGCACGTACGAATTGAATGCGAGCGTGTTTGCGACATGTGTGTCCCATTTAGAATTGTTTGACGTTAGAGCCACAGAATAGAAAAGTACAAAAGGTTAGCTACATACAACGAGGGAAAACGCATGCGTTTAAAGGTCGACCGTTTAACTGAGACGTTACCTGAGGTAGTAGTGCGGTGAGGGAGGGGTGTGGTGACGTGATGCAAAAGCTCAGTGATTCGTCAACTTATGATAACTATCATCCCTTCCGCACCGCACGGCTACCTCAGGCAACGTCTCAGTTATGCGGTCGGCCTATAGGCACCTGTCCCTCAGCCGACGAGGACTAGCTGTCAACGATTTGCTCGCTCAAGAAACAAAAGATTATAGGTTACGTGTAAGTAAAAGAGAAACATATATTAATAGTTGATAGCTAAGTGTTCACACCGACGGCAAGTACTCGTTTTTCGCAGCGACAATAGCTATCAAAGAGAGTACTCGCTCAACGACGCTCGCTTGGCGGGCAAAACACTCGCTGAAAGATTCACGCTTGCTATATACGCATACTAGCAAGTAATCACCCGTCGTTGTCAAACACTCGCTTCTCGTTGCTCGCCAACTTGATTTTAGTTGCTAGCTCTACTAGTTCCTTGCTAATAGCCGGGCGGTGGGACAGGTGCCTTACGGCCGAATCCAATAACCTATCTATCACCAGTTTTGGCATACTGGAGATATAAAAACCTATCTATCGATGGTTTTAACGTCCCAATAATCTGTAAGAGATTATGGAATCTTACCGGCCTGACATAAGGAAAGATAGAATTATACTGTCTACCATCAATAGCGATCTGTCTTTTACTGAAAATAGGTTATTGGGTTCGGCCGTTAGTATAGACACGGGTCACGTAAAGCGAGTGTACAGATAGTGCAATTCACGAAGACGCGCCCCACCAATTTTTGGTTGAGGGGATCGCGGGGTGCGGGGAGTTTGCTCCGAGCGGCAGTCGCGAACCGTCAGCGGTTCGATGCACAGGAATACTACACTCTATGCTGCGAAAATCCAGACTTGTCACGAAAGTTGCTCTACTTTATATATTTTTAAAATGTCGAAAAAATCTCAGCGTGTTGTTCTTAAAAGCCAGGTATGTAAAGAAGTTTGTAGTTACTAAAATACATGAAATTAGCTAACGAAAGTAATTTAATTTTAATAAATAGCAAATTTTAGTAATAGTGGATTTCATTTCATCTTTACAAATAAGTAAAACTATGTAATGTTTTTTTTTAATTTTAGGCAAGAGAAATTATTTCTAAAGTTTACGATTTTATGAAAAAAGAAGCAAGTAAAAATTATGCAGAAAAACTTACTGATGCGCGATGGAGAACCGCACAGGCTGTTGGAGTATCTGAAAGCACAGTGACTAGAATTCTACGCGAAAGAAAGGAATATACTAATATAATGAAGCAAACTACAGTACCTGCTATGGAATCGAATATAACTATGGAGACGGATGCGATAGTTCCTATAGCCCCAAGTGCGGAGAGTACAACAGAGCCGACTACGGAAGCGGATATTGAGTCTGAAAATGAAGCGAGCACGTCACATTCGAATTTAGTATACAGAAGTGCTTCTATTTTTACATCACCTATGAAGAAGAGAAGGGTAAGACCACGAAAAATTAATTTAGACGAATTTGATATTGGTGTAGTCCGAAGAACTATCCAAAACTATCATATAGAACATCGTCAATTTCCAACATTATCACGACTTAATATTGTTTTGAAAGACCGTATACAATTTGATGGATGTATAACAACCCTAAGAACATTGTTACTTAAACTTGGTTATAAATGGAGAAAAACTGAGAATAACAGGAAGGTGCTAACCGAAAAACATGATATTCAAATGCTAAGATTGAAATATTTAAAACAGGTAAAGTCTTTTCGCAATGCAGGTAGACCTATAGTCTACACAGATGAATCATATATTCATACCAACCACGTGCAAAAAAAGTCTTGGGCCGAAAAAAGTTGTAAAACAGCAATAAAACAAAACTTAACAAAAGGAGTGCGCATAATTATAGTACATGGCGGAAGTGCAGAGGGTTTCGTACCAAATGCGTTGTTGACATACAGAGCAGAGATCAAATCCGGAGACTACCACGATAACATGAACACAGAAAATTACTTAAAGTGGCTAAAGGAGAAACTTATACCAAATCTCCCAAATGATGCCGTGATAGTCTTGGATAATGCAGCTTATCACAATACTAGTTCGGAAAAAATACCAACATCCAACTCCAACAAATTAGACATGCAGACTTGGCTGAATGCAAAAAATATCTATTTTGAACCAAGCTACAAAAAACCTGAACTTTATGACCTTATATTAAAAAACAAAGAAAAATTCCGCAAGTACAAAGTTGACGAATTATTGAAAGAACATGGATTCACAGTGCTTCGGCTGCCACCTTATCATCCAGATTTAAACCCAATCGAAAACATTTGGGGTATTGTAAAAAACGATGTTGCTAGTCGCAATATCAATCAAAATTACACTTCGATTATGCCCATTTTAAATGAAGCATTTGATCGAGTAAATAAAGATGTCTGGTTCAATACTTGTCAGCACGTGGAAAAAATAGAAGACGAATACATGAGACATTGTGATCTTGATTTTAGTTTTATTGTAAATGTCGGTATACATCAGACTCTGAATCAGATATTTCTGAAACGAGTGATTGACGATTTTCATTTCTCAATAAAGTTCAATAAAACTATTTACGTATTTCATTAATATCTATAATTACCTCCCATTATAAAAATAGTAATATTATCGATATTAACTAATAAACACACAAAATATCCACACCTAAAAATAAAATAAACATAACCCTTTCCTTGCGGTCGGGTAAAAAATATAAAATTGAAGTAGAGCATCTTTCACTTTGACCATGACGCTCTGTCCTGATTAGTCTATTCATTGTAGTGTGCGTGTACACTCATAGGTAATTAGTGTGTACCGACAACACTCAAACATTCACGGAAGCTTGCACACTTAGACTATAAACGGTTAGGAGGAATAGTGGGGCGCGTCTTCGTGGATTGCACTATCTGTAAGCGTACTCGCCACAGGCATTTGTTTGAGAGAGTTTAAGATCACCGTACGCGTCTATGTGTGCGTGCGCGTGCACGCCTGTTTTCTCTTGTTGTGCGTTGTATGGAACCGACCTTCTGTAGATAACTATTTATTTTGTATGTGTGACGTCAGAGCTATTTATTACCCCTCCCCCATCGTGTTTGAAGGCCGATGTTCACCCCGAATGCTTTCATGTCCTACTGATATTCGCGTGACCAACTCATTAATAAGATAACCACTAACCACCATACCAAAAACTGCCATAGCTGTGTTAGTTTGGCCTTGTAACTCTATGAGATATTTACTAGATTAATATTTAAGTTGACTGCGTTGTTTGTCTATTTATTGATTGTAAGCGTTGGGTCCTAGTTCCGATCTCTGGATCGGGAAAAGTGGTTTTCCATTAGAAAATTCAGTACAGCCTGGGTTAATGACAATATGGTCTAGTAATGTGTGTGTACTTTACACCTCTCTCTACCCCATCTGGGAATACAAGCTTGATGTTATGTTATTTATTTTACTTCACCATTGTAAGACATGAAAGGGAACCTGAATGGTACATTTCAAAAACTTTTCAAAGTGAGCCCTTAGAAATTGGAGACGTTAAATAACATTTTGAATGCATATCTTATTATGTGTGTATCTCAAAGGAGATTGCTCCTTTAGTTAACAGAGAAACATTGAAAGGGAACTCGTTTCACGGAAAACTAAGGCTTCTTTTTATCCTCAATAGATATGGATTCCCGTGAAGTGTGTCGTGAAGAACCTCTTTATGTTACAGTATATTCACAAAGTCGTAATGAAATAGTCACTTGGAATGATCGCTAGTATCAAGATAATAGGGAAAGGTGAGGAAACAAAACAATTTGTATTTCACAAATGTATTGTATCAGGTATGTAGTTACTCATAATAGGGACGATGACTAAACATTTTGTTCATCAGGTAGATTATTAAAAATATTGAACGATTTTTTTCTTTTTTACTTAATCAAAAGATTACGGCTATAAATTGAGCTAAAATGTGGCTTGACGTCACGCCTTGCTAGATTTTATAATGAGTTGTGACGTAGCGAGCCCCACTCCCCAACTTTGATGCGTTTTATCTGCAAGTTTTTATTAATAATATGCAAAAAATACGTGTCTAAATTTTTTTCATTAAGTGACTGACGGACTAAATCGAATTTCTTTTTTTTTACCCAGGCATCATCCCTATTAAATTATTTACGCTGTATACGTAAGTCTTGCGAACTTCATGAAAATTCGAATTTACGATTGGCAATTTTGCTTTAAGCCGGTGACACAAAAGTCACTGGTTAAACAAGGGCACAGGTAAGTAATTATAAACAGCGGTTTGTTTAACCTGCACTGAATATGCGTGTCATACTCGACTATTTGCGTATTCGACTGGAGGCCTTGTTCTTCAACTCCTTAAAAGTCGGGTTTGAAAAATTATTTTTGCATTTGATAGCCCAAATTATTGCGGATGGCTACAGGATTATTAGGAGAACCTTAGGAGCCGAACAAAAAGAAAAAAAAGTAAGAGAGAAGGCTAAGCGAAAATGAAGTAATAGCGCGGGTAGGCGATGCGATGCGACGAGGTGGGTCGGGGGGACAAGAAATTTCACTCGGATGAAGTCGCGGGCAGACACTTGTAATAGCATAAATATAAAAGTAACTCTGTCTGTATGTTACCTTTTCATGCCAAAACCACTAAACCGATCGTCATGAAATTTTACAAACAGAAAATTGATGGGACCTGGAGAAGGACTTAATAATATTAGCTAGTTTTCATTCTGAATACTTGTTTTAAAAAATGATGAAATACAAAATACATGCAGCCGAAGACGTGGACCACATATAGTATTGTATATAAATACATTGCAAAAAAAATACCTTTAGTAAAAAAAAACCCAATCGTCAATTCATTATATGACAAAAGTATGACCCTCTGCGCAATAGGGCGTCTATTCTTGTAGTATTTTATGTAGTTTATTTTCATATGCCATGTTATGTTTGCATTTCGCTACGACCTCTTTATTTACCCTCAGTATATAAATTACGGACCATCGAGCGTTCATTATGTACATCGTGAATAACAAACAACGACCTGGACGTTTTCAGGACGAAAAAATATATAAACAGATACGCAAAGAAATGGGTAAAAAAGTTAGATACGTAATTCTGTGCTTTGAATAAGTATTTTCTCAGAAATAAACTTAGATACTAAGGGAATTATTCTAGAAAAAATCTAATCATAAATCTCGACTTGAAACTAATTTAAAGTATTTTCGCCTCAATATCAGTTTAAACATCGTTCGGGAATCAGGGTCTCTCATTATATACCGGCTGTTAAAAGGTGAGCTTTAGTTTGTCTGAAATTGCAAACCGGCTCCATATTAATAAAAAGTTAACTAAACCACAAACAAACCGCCCAAAACAACCAAGCAGCTAACACAAAATCCTTTTATAATAAAACATTAGTATGATACCATTACTAATTTGGTAGTACAAACACGCTATAATACGCACCCGAAACGCGGGGCGTGCAAATTTCCTGTCTAATATAATGGTTCCACCTTAATTCATGACCTCGGGTTGCTACAGACCGCAAGCGTGACATAATGAATATTGCGTCGCCTATGAAAGCCTTTTAAAGACATTTTGTCATGGTTACCGCGAGCTGTCATGTGATCAGGCAAAATAAAATAAACGAGACGAAACGCCACTAAAACGGTTAAACGTTATTTTTGGGTGAAAAGTTTTACGTGGAAAATTTTATGTTCGAGATTTTGAAATGTCGCAGGGGTTAAAAATACGGACATACTCTTGATAAATGTTGAAAGAGTTCAGAATGAGTACGTATTTTTTAAATTAAAAGACAATAAATAGTTAAAGAATATGTGGTAAAATTGACTAACATTGCAATATAATATGACAATTGACTCAGAAAAAATCAATAACAAGTACGAGTCGGACTCGTACACGCAGGGTTCCGTACCACCGTAACATATTTAACGCTACATTTTTTTTAAAGTATTGCCTTATTAAGATCGAGCAAAAAATGCCGAACAAAACACGTTTCTTGAATGGAAACCTCCATTAATTTTTAACTTTATTTTATTGTTATTATTTGTTGTTAAGGTGGCTATATTAGTTCACACTATGTGAAAATTTCAAGTGTCTCCAGCCAGGGTCGCGGGATATTCGAAAGAGTTACCGTGGCCCCGGCACAGGCAACTGAAGGATGGTGGAAGGAAGGGTGGGTTTAAGTCAGTAAAAGTCTGACACGCCCTCCCGCTCCGCCCAGAGCGGGAGTAGTCATTTGATGATTTCCAAAAGAAGTGTCTACCTATCATGGTTCAAAAGATACAGCCCTGTGACAGACTAAAGGACGGACAGACGGCCGAGCATTAGTAATAGGGTCCCGTTGGCACCTTTTTGGGTACGGAACCCTAAAAACCGAGAAGACAGCAGTGACAGACAACAAAGATTACCTAGTTAGTTCTCGAAATATGTAGTTGCTATAAACTGTAGTATTAAAAGAGGTACTTAAATAGGACAACTAGATTTGTTTAAGGATTTCAAGAAATTTCATTCAGTCCCTAAATAACTTTAAAAGGAGTGTCACCGTAGCAAATTGAGGACATAGTCTAAAAGGAAATTGAAATTAATAGAATTATGAACAGTAATATTATAATTATAAAAATAAAAGCTACCCAAGCTTTAAACTAGACTTATCAGTGTCAAAATCTATTTAATACGACAAGTAATAATTTTATTGCACTGAACTTTTAGACTCATATTATTAAATTATTTTCAGTTCAGAGTTCTCTCATTAAGTGTCGTTTTATTACTAACTTACATGTATTTAAGATGTCAAATATATGAAATTCATTAAACATTAACGTTCTGACAACTTTTCAAGTAAGCACTCTCATGAAAACGGTTTATTAAAAGCCTTATTAATTAATAGCCTACTTTCATCCCCTTATAATTACTTAATGCGTGGGATGTAATTCTATGATTCATTTTCCACAAAATTGTAGCTTTACGTTGTATTTAGGTGTAGATCACTTCCATTTCTCTTACAAAGAAAGCACTTAGCTTTAAACAATATTAATGCCTGGTCAGCTGAAAGTGCAACAAGACAAATATCTACACCAATATAGACTACAGTTAAGGTTGCAGAAATACACAGTTTAATTCTGGTCCAAAGGCGTCGACCAACAAATCCGAACAACTATTTCTGTTCTAATTAGGTGCACTGAAAAGCTGCTTAATCGCTTTTCAGTGCAGATTTGTGAAACAAAACACAATCTTACTATAGTTAATTCATAATTGTCTTAAAATAGAAGTAGTTTCTTCCTACTCATGAATAGGACAGGTTTTGAAGCATTAGTAAGCATTTCTATGGAAATATCGGATATAATCTTGACATCTTGACAATCAACTTAATTTCGTATTCTAGATTTTCATCGAAAATGGGCCTTTCATCATCAAGATGTTGAAAACCATTAGAAAAGATCGTTAGTTTTACATCAAGGTCTTAATGAATTCGTAATGTTACTTTCAAAACTTGGAGACGGTGGCGGATCTGTGTCATTCTTTTCTTGATAAACATTAAGAAATTCTGATTGTATCTTCGCGAAGATTTCAATAACTTAATAGAAACAATTTCTACTAAAGCCTTAATGAATCTGTTTCAGTACCTATCGCGATGTAATTCACGATACGTTTGTTCGTATTTATAGCGAAATGGATTAAAGGATTTCTGAATATTACCAGTTACTGTGTCTGGGCAAGATTCATTGCCATATTATCTGCTTAGGGGTTTACGTATGTCTTTTTGAGACCAAACGTTGGTAATTACAATAAATGAATCGAATATAAAAGTCGTTTTAAAAAGGACTAAGTGCTTTTAGCGAATGTTTTAACGTAGGTACCTCTTAAGTAATTTTTGCTTGTGTAGATTTGGTACGATTTTCTTCCTTACAAAAAGGCTCCTGTAGACGTTTCAAGTAGCCGAGGAAGATACTGCATTAGTCATCAGTAAACGTGTTGCACGTGACTCCATGTCCGGCATACGTGCTTCAGTGGTCTAGCAGTTTGTAAGTACTAATATTCTACGACATGAAGACAGTTATATATTTGTTATTTTTATGTCAGATGAGATTAATCCCGGCTTTGTTCGCGCCCACCCTAAAGCGTAATATCCTTCATTTTCCTCGGACTTCTACAGACTTGTGAGCCAGTAAATACCCTCTTTGACTACAACCTCTTTAACGTTATTAGCATTCAGCTCGCTCAGCGTGATGGTGACTTCAAGTAATTTACCTGGCAGGCAAATCAGTAGTCTTTTGTTATTCCTTTTCTAAATTTTAATATCCCCGGGATACACGAGGCTAGTTTTTGAATCTAGGATAGTAAGCTAGTGTTCGTAAGCTATCAAGCTAGTAACTCTGGCTTCGTGTATACAGAACTAGCTTCATTTCTAGGCTAGTAAGCTAGTGTCAAAGCTAGTAAGCTCTAGCTCTAGCGTCTGAACCTAGGATAGGTATTAACCTACCCCAACCTATTAAGGTTGGGGTCCTATTTTTGGACTAGTAGCCCACCACGCGATTTATATACTATCCTGTGGTGCTATTCTGTAACGATTCCACCGTGAAAATTAAGGTGAAGTGGGCGTAATGTGAACTGTCATCCCACCTTACTCTACTAGGAATTGAGCTCACTTCAAACTCACTTCACCTAAGTGCTCACGGTGTGATGTTTACAGAATAGATCGGCTGGTTTGTGTGCTAGCCTCGTGTGGCCGGCGAACGTAGTACCTACCCAATCGGATCATTTTACTCTACGGTCTAAGTCAGCGTAGTGCTATTGGCTTAAAATTTACTAGCATCGTGTAAACAGCACCCGCTTATGCCAAGTCAGGACAGCAAGACAAGCTTGCTATTCTAGCTTTTAAAAACTAGCCTCGTGTATCCCGGACATTAGGTATATGAAAGTAATATTTCTTCCGTTTATCCAACAGTGCTGGCGTGTTCAGGTATCTCTACTATCAATATATCTTTATAGTGGGCCCCGAATTATGACAGGTCTTTCGTTGTTGTTAGTTCATAATTGAGCAACGACCTGAACCGGGCAGTATTTGTATCTGAGAGAGTACGTCATCAATTCTCACCACGTTGCCATTCGTAGATATCTTTGATAATTAATGCTATTTCAGTGCCAAATTCTATAACAAAGGCTTGGCAAAGACACGACAGGCACAAAAAATAAGGTTAAGTGAATTTATCTTCGTAAACGTTAGTGTGTAACGGCTTTTATTGTCTGTGGGCGTGAAGGGTCCTTCAGTACTTGTAGGCTATGAAAAAGTATCGTACATAGTTACAGTAATATACAGGGTGTAAGGGACAGCCCTCCGCAAACTAACAGGGTGCATTCAGCTACTTATTTTGAATCATATTCTATCGGAAATATTCTCAGGAAAAATTTTTTTTTATCGTTTTTTCAGTTACTATTCCTATAATGCAATGTAAAATTACATCCTCTGTTCGCAGAACTCCATTTATGTAAATAAAACAACCGAAATAAAAAAATCAGCAATGGATGTTGAAATACACGGCGGCCGAAGGCACGCTGCGCTGCCGTTCGCTTCGCGCATTTTGCCACGGTAACGATACATTGCGTGTGAGGTAATAAAACAAATCAGGTTTATTGGATACCCATAACCTTCCTGAAATAATTTCATTTACCGGTCAGCTTAGTATGATAACTCACCCCCATCAGTCTGCGGAGAGCTGTCCCTTACACCCTGTATTATTAGTAAGTCAACTGTTCATACACGGTTATTTGCTGCGTTTAGGTAAAAATGTAGGTCACAAGGCTTCGGTACGGACTAATATATTTGCAGCAAATTTTCATGGACTGTTTCTTGGCGAGACACAACGTCGCCACCGTGACCCCAGACTTGGCTTCCATTCAGTACTCGTATTGAAATAGTAGGTACTTATCCAACAAATTAAAGTCTGGCGAAATGGGATCTGTGCCCCGATTTTGTATATTTGCTGACAAGATTCGTGTGGCATTCATGGTATAGTTACAAAGTTGCTTAGGAGGATCTGAGATTTGAATCTATTCTTCTTTTTAAATTTATGTAGGTACTTGAATTATATGAGTTGAGCTCAATAGAAATTGGAATCTAACAAAAGGCATTTTAAAGCATTCTTTTGTTTTAGTTTCATAAATACAACAAGCCTCGTGCCCATAGAAACTATACAGAATCCCTGGAGCTACGATCCTTACGAGTAGGTACGTAAGGATCGTATCTCCAAGGATTCTGGAAAAGGAGTACCTTTTGCTTCCTTTCACCTTCATTCGCATATTAGTATAAATATTTATTCATTCGTCCGTTAATGTTCAAACGTCTGATTAGACACTTCTTTAGAATCAGTATTAAATTAATTTGACATTGGACACTCAGTGCCAAACAACATGGCCCAATTTAAAGCAGTTCAAATGCAAACGATTCCTAGTTAATGTATTAGTCTGTGTCGCAGACTAGTCTATTAGTACAAGGCAAACGAGCTGTTCTTGCCTAGTGTATGTAGCGGACGGTACATTAAACATTGTATTGGACAGAATTTTGTCCCACAAATTGGAACAAAAAATGAGCTTGTAGTAATGTTGTTGTTTTGTCCTGTTTGTCTGTTACTGTCATTTGTTGTGTTGCCAAAAGTACTTTTTCTCTGATATTCCAGTCATTTAAAACATCGTACGTCGCAAAAAGTTGTACTGTACGAATTTTTTAGGATGTTATTAGGATAGATACCAATAGTGTAAAACTAAGTTTGCAGCTTCGAAAGTCGTATGCTAACTGCGTGGTGCTCGAAATACCTAGAAATTTTCGGACTTCTTTCAGTTTTTGACTTATAAATGATAAATGATTTTATTTCCGTAAGTAGGTTTGTACAAACACTTTTACACGTCAATCATATTTTTTTAAACTAAATGAGGCCGGCATTTCCTATCTGACTACTCTGAGAAGAAAGGCCGAAACAAACTCAGAGGTCACAGTCTCTTTTAAAGTCATAATCTTGGTCAGATCATGTGAATACCATATAGATTGGTAGCTGAAATGTTTTTTTGAAGAAAGAGCTACACAGATTGAGTGGACCTGTCCAGTCAGTGCACGCATCTGCCAGTAATCGTACAGTTCAACTCAGAACTTAAGGAGCTCAACGATACGACTTATTATAACTGCTAAAAAGTATATTCTACGGAAAAAGTCATAATTACATTTTTAACTTTTTTGGAAAAATGGCCTACAGAGCTACGGCTGCGCTCAAATATTTGTATACTTTAAAATGTAATACGACTTTTGAAAACTTGGTTTTACACTATAAGTATCTATACTAACCATATCTAAAAAAATCACTATACTGCAATTTTTTGCGACTAAAGAGCTGTGTATTGAATTGTAGCCTACAATTCAATGCGTAGATCGCAGATTTTTGCAATGCGATGCGACGGCGCAGTTTTGTGCGGGGCCCTAACGCGATTTTTGTGTCGACGGTGACTGCTCTATGACTGTTTTCCCGACTTTTCCAGATAAACTCATCTGAAAAATAAAAAAGGCTTATATTATTCGGACTTAAACTAATGGTGACTTTATAAACAGTCGTTAGTTCACTGATTCAAACGAACGTAGTCCCTACTATTTCAGTCCACTTTTTTGCTCCTCCTAATGATCCGGAATTGATAATGAAACAATCAGCTTGTTTGTCGAGAATAAGAAGTGATGTCATTAATTACAGAAAGACTGTGGGAAAAATACATAGGTACACCTAATTGCTGCTTATCCAGACATTTTAATCCCTTTGCCAATTCTTACGTCACCCTCGCCAAATTGGGGTTACCCGTTCTGTTCAAACACAGGGTTACAACACTAAAAGAAAGACTAAACAACATAAATTGTAGTTTCCAGTACCTAAGCTTATTTCCAACGAGTTTTAGTTTTAATGCTTTGCTTAACTTAAACTGCGTTGTGTTAGGTAACAGGAGCTCGTATCGGCGATATATAAAACAATTTGTTGGCAAGCAATAAAGCCCACACATTGGTCTAAAAGCTGAGCTTTGTAAACAGGCTGGCTTTGATTTATGATCGAAGAAATCGGGTTTATGAGTTAGTTTTGGATCTATCTGTATTAATAAAAATGTAGTAAAGATTTTTATGAGTTGTCCTGCGTTATTGGTTGGCATTATATAACTCGTAACCCGATAGATGAAGGTTATTTCCTAATGATCGTAGTTTGCTATCGGATTAAGTTTTTTTCGGGGTATTTTGATTATTTTTTCATGGATTTTGGTAATGTTTCTCGTTAATGAGTAATTCGTAGCTAAGATAAGAAATACCTATCAAAATAGGAAATCATTCGATTTACAGCTCAAAATTCAAAAATAGTTGTTATAATTATCGATAAAGAATTTTATGCTCTTAGGTTGCATGTCTGACAAGATGGAAGTAGGTTTTGTATGAAGATTTTTGACTTCGTTTTATGAAATAAAAAGGCAGTAGGTAACTGCAATAGAGACCAAAATCGACCGTGTTAAATTCGCAGCTCAACAATAACAAAATGCATTGACCTTTTTAGTGGGTGACTTGGAAATGGCTATGTATGTTAACCTTTTTAGTACTTACAGAACTATAGAATGCTCGATAAGGTGCTTTGTGCATGATATCTTGATATTGGTACTTTATGTGTGAAGACATAAATAAATATTAGGAGGTGAATACGATGAATGATGAGGGTACGTGAGGTATTATATTTTCTGTCCCGTCAACTGTTGTTATAGCTTAAGGAGGGGCGGGGAGAGGGGGGGGGGGTGGTATATTTTAATATACTAACGACCCGCCCTTGCTTCACACAGTTTTTACGACTTAATAAAACATCGAGATTTTCTTTTTTATGTATGTTTAATATTAATGTATCTACACATAAACCTTTCAGAATCTAAATGATGGTGAAAACCGCATCAAAATCCGTTGCGCAGTTTAGAAGAACAACGCGGCCACACAGACCGACATGAAAGGCGATTTTAATTTATAATATGTATAGATTAGTCTAGATATATCACGAACCCATATGGGGTTTTATCTTCTGAAAACTGTGAACGTGGTTCCTTTCGTTGTCTTGATATTCTTTATACGATACTAAGACTTTCATAAGGTCTTTTCGGTGGAGAACTAAAAGATAAATCACGCCAAACTGCGGAGCCAAGGACTTGATATAGAAGCAATTTTTCTTACGTTTACGACGAAAACTAAAAGATAAATATTATGTAATATTATGTACTGTATGTTATAATAGGTATAATGGGTGGATTGTGTGAGAAATTATATGAAAGACTAGCTGTGCCCCGCGACTTCGTGCCCGTGGAAGTCGTAAGACACACAATATACTATAAAAACTTATTTATATAAAAAAAAAAACAACTGACTGCCATAAAAAAACACTACAAAGTGAAAAATAACTTTAATTTCGGAAGTCGGTGTCTTTGGTTTAGTGTTTTCGTTTTTTGACAAATTTCTTCCGAAATTAAAGTTATTTTTTTCTATGTAGGTAGTGTTTTTTTGGAAGTCAGTTGTTTTTTTTTTACAAATTAGTTTTTATTTTCCACTTTTTAGCTGTGGTACCTACCCCACCCAAATTCGTATACCTACCTCTACTTGCTAAGTAGATTGCAGTGACAGGAGGTTATTATGACATCATCAACATATGTACACTAAAAGGAAAAAAATACGTATTATTGAAGCTAACTCACCAGAATTTGACGAAATTTAAGTGCGTCCACAGGAGTATACCCTTTCAAATAAAAACTTTGCAAAAAAGGTATATGTCGCGCTAAGTCGTGTCAGAAGTTTGGAAGGCGTAGTTTTATCAGGTTTGGACGCCGTCACCAACAAATTATTAAATCAAGCACACGACGACAGGTCGTTGACGAAATCTGTCTTCTGACAATCAAGGCCACATATAAGCGCAATTTGAAGCATATTACCATTAAAATCATTTATTCATTAGCCAGAATGCATCTTATGACAATTCCAATAACCCCAAACACGGCTAGGATACATTGTTGTATTACGGAGTTCCGGTGCGGTGGCTTCATCATCAGATCAGTTCGATGGTACCATTTTCATCAGAACCATTTATTCAAATTTGCTTCGTCATAGTCACTTAACTACCTTAATTGAGATATCTCATCACCACCCATGAAATACTTATCACTGAGTTGAGCTGTACGATTACTGACAGATGCGAGCACTGACTGGACAGGTCCACTCAATCAATCCACTCAATCTGTGTGGTTATTTCCTCAAAAGACCATTTCAGACACCAATCTACATGGTCTTACATGATCTGACCAAGATTATGTCTAGACTTTAAAAGAGACTGTGACCTCTGAGTTTGTTTCGGCCTTTCTTCTCAGAGTAGTCACTTATAGGAAACGTGTAAAATGGACGTGTAAAAGTGTGTGTATAAACCTACTTACAAAATTAAATCATTTATCATTGAGGAGTTCCCGTGGCCATCTGTGGTCTCCTTTGCCAGTTCCACTTCACTATATGATACTTTCTGAATGAAAATGCTTGACTTGTTGATGAAAATACCAAAATCACTATGTGTTTGCCTATAATTTGAGGAGTTCCGTCAATTCCTTATGGATTCTATCATCAGAACTGGATTTTGATAAAAATGGGACCAATCTGGAAGTATGTCCTTTCAAATAAAAAAAGAATTTTCCAAATCGCTTATTTTTAATTTTCTCGAATGATTTTTTTTTCTCGTCTACCCCATAGTGTGGGGTGTTGTTGGAAAGGTCTTTCAAAAATATTGCGGGTTTGTGCTAACAATTTTTCAATTGAGGGATCCGTTTCTAAAATATTAATCTTTAAAGACGGTCAGTTTTGGATATGTGAACTCATTCCAACTACGGAACCCTTCATTGTGTGTGGTCCGACACGCACTTGGTCGGTTTTTTCTTTTTGCTCGGCTCCTAAGGGTCATAGCGTGATGGAAAACAGCCAATAAGTATCCTCGAGAATTGGGCTACCAAATGCAAAAGGAATTTTTCAAATCCGACTCCGAATCCGATCCGTTTTTGCTTTTTGTTCATAATTTCATGGGTTCTAATTTTTTTGCGCGGAAGCCTATTTTTTCTTAATGAAAGTAGCCTAAGTTACCCGCCGCAACATCAGCTATCTGTCAGTGAAAGTCCCATCATAATCGGTCCAACCGTTTCGGAGATTTGCGGGAACAAACAGACAGGCAACAATTTTAAAAATTGCTTTTTTTATAAGTACCGTATATACTTTCTTATGCATTTAGTAAACAGTTGTTATTTTGACATTACCAACAGACACTTCAATTTTATTTATTTGTATAGATAAATGTAAAGATATAGAAAGGGAGTAGTGAATGATAGCGTGACGGTTGCCAGGGGAGAATGAAAGAAGAAAACGTGTTGTGCCGACCCCACGTTACATGGGACTAGGGCAGGAAGATGATGATGATGATGTTATAAACATAGCTATAAGAAAAAACGGAAATTAAACCCCGAAAGAAAGAAATATTGTTTAATCACAAATCACGCATTTTGATAACTGTCCAAGCATCAGTATCGACCCATTTATCCGAAGAATTGAGATTGCAAGGCCACCTGGGCATTGTAAAATTACTTTCAGGAACTAATTAAAACATTTCGAGTGTACCACTCATCCGTATCGGACGGTGTGTGGAAGGACCAAAATTTATATCGGGTTAAAACAATTTGCGGTGTGTTTTGGTCCTGTGAACTGACAGTTTGGATCACAGATGGTTTCATCCTTTCCAAAGGCACTGGTTGGAACTTTTGACCAGTCTTCGTTCCCTTTTTTGTTTATTTGATCGTTTCAATGGATTTATTGCGCTCTGTGTAATACAATTTCCTTTTATGCCACGTTTCAAAGATTTACCTTGAAGTAATTGGAATTTGTATTAAATTCTTTTCACGTATAGGAGCCAGCTATACAAGAATTGCTTATGAGGGGATGAACAACAAGTCAGCAAGATTGGAGTTGGAAGTAAAACTCAGGATATACGGAATTTACTTTACAGAATAGAAATCACTTGGAATCACATAAGGCGTTTTGTTTGATGCATTCAACATAGTAACGAACTTTTATTGGAATGAAGTCCTTTACGCTATTTGCGGTAGGAGTAAACTGGCAGAAATTGTCACGCGAAAAAGCGTTCATACTTGTATGTCCCCTCCATGCAACTGTCTTCCTTCGAATTCAAAATGAAAATCCAAGATAGCGGCTGCAAAAATTTTCAAATTTGTTAGTAAAATTATGACATTATCCTTATAAAATACACTTTCAATTTCATCCTATTATAGAGATAGCGAACCGAACCCCTATAACGATGATGATGCTTGAATACCAACTGGTAAAAATATCCTATGAGGCGTTACTTTGTAGTTTGATACAGAACTTTATGCTCTATGAAATATATTCTAAAGCAGACCTACGGGAGTTGGTGACAATAAATACATTTCAACATTCTCCTGAGGTGGCGAGCACTTGTTTTATTATTTGAAGCCTTCCGGGAGAACTCACGTTTCAGTTTTAGTTATAAAATACAGAGAGGACAGTGTGATAAGTAATTTGAATGTACTTGTAGATAATTATAGTAGTACCTATTCATTGGATATCGAATCTAAATACGGATGGTTGCATTAATTTGGCACCCCCTCTTAAAATATATTTTGCACCTAATTTGTATGCGAGAAGGGTACATAATTAATTCAGGTGTTAGTACTTTACCTGTACATTCGATGAATTTAACATGCTCAATAGCTGCATATGTGACCCCCGGAGTAAAGTAACAATAGATTTTTGGTTGTGTCTCATTAGTCAAGACTTTGCAAGATAGATAGAAATAAAATGTACCTTATGAACTTACCACATAAATAGCTAGTGTGAGCAATCAAAAGTTTGGAGTTTGTGTTTCCCGATAGTTTTCAAGTACCTGAGAGCCTGGAAGTTTTCAAGTATCGCGATTGAATGGGTTACCTCTAGGCAAACGTTCACCATCGCCGACAGTACCATTACTTACCATCAAGTGAGACGATCCAACTAAAAATAAACAACACACCACACCATACCCACCATGTTGTACCCTATGGGTTTGGCATAGGTATATTAAGGTCCCGTACCAAAATGGTAAAAAGGAACCCTTATGGTGCGACTCAGTCTGTCTGTCTGTCCGTCTGTCACAGATGGATATCTCAATGCTATCAATCTGAAATTTATTATGGTAAATTAAATAAGGTTACTATAATACCGCCACTAAGACTCATTATAAATTGATACTCTTTCCTAAGATACAGACAGGTTTTTCTGCCTAGTTTAGGAAAAGGGAGTCCTATGACCCCTGTTATTGTTGTACTGGATTCACTCTACAACATTTTAGTTTATAAGACAACTCTGTATGCCATGTACAAACTACTTATACAAAATAAAAAAAAATAAAAATTTAATTTAATTTAATAATATGTAATATGTTTTGTTTCTCCCCCGGGCGCAAAAAAAAACATGAGTTTTAAAATGTAACCAAAACATTTAAGTAGGTACTTATAAGTGTTACATGTTGCATGTTTATGCAAGACTAGCTGTACCCCGCGACTTCGTTCGCGTGGAAGTCACAATATACTAAAATAACACCACATTTTAATAATAAAAATAAATAATTACAAAAATTAAAAAAAACGCCTGCCTTGTCAAAAAGTGAATTAAAAAATTGAAGTAAACAATTAAAAACAAGCTAAATGATTTGAGTGTTGAAGGATACAAGGTAAGTACTGAATAGATTATAATATAACTGCACAGTTAGTTAAGGTAATTAAGCCACCATTGTACCCAAAAGGGGAAAACTGAAAACCAGTATTTTCAGCGAAGTCGGGGACCTGTAAAGAACAAATTCCAAGGAACCGTCCCCCGACTGCGGAATAAAGAAACTCGCAATCATACATGAACCCTGAAAACAACACTCCTTTTTTTTGAGCAGTCGTGTAAAAATTCCCCCGAACCGCGGCGTTGCATCGTCCGCCCGCGCTATTTGTTCGCAATGTCATGGGTTTTAATTTTTTTGCGCGGAACCCTAATTCTGTTTCCAAAATAAAAGTAGCCTAAGTTACTTCTTGTAACATCAGCCATTGAAAGTCCAGTCAAAATCGGTGCAGCCATTTCGGAGATTAGTCGGAACAAACAGACAAAAATAAAAATTTAATTATTTTTTTTAGTTATAAGTACCGTATAAACTGTCATATGCATTTAGTAAAAAGCTGTTATTTTTAACTTACAAACCAACACTTTTTTTATTTATTTGTATAGATAAGCAGGTAGGTTGAAAGCAAGCAGGTAGGTTGACTGGTAGAAATTGCCTATGGCATTAAGTCCGCCTCTGTACATTTGTGTGCTTACAGTATTAAATAAATAAATAAGCGGATTTAACTTCGTTAATTTAAAGTCACTTCGTTTAGCAGTTTCTCGGAATGCAGGTTACTCCTGCTTGTCTAATACATAACCAGTTTAGCATAGTCGTAACCTTTAGGGTTGCTACCTTCGGTACCTTCTTAAAAACTGTAACTCTTCATTATTGATCGAGCATTTTCAATGATAAGAGCTAAACTGCCTACAGGATTCTTAAATACTTCCATGAAAGGTTCACACTTCCTGATATTTTGAAACTTACCTAACCTAATTTACATCTTACGGTTCTAGGAGATTCCCGTACAAGGTGATTAGCCATAACGAGGTTCTAATGACACCTCTCTACAGAATAATCTAATCAGACTGAGATCTTACAACCCTGCACAATTCTGGCGTTCACGTGAACTATCCAGAATCCAGCACGAATTCTGACCACGTCTGTTAATCAAGTGGGTATTTTAGGGACGGGCCTGTGCATACTTAATTAAATAATTTGCATAATCTTCGTTTGTTACCCGGGATTGGTTAGCGGGGCCGTTGCAGTACACTTTGTTATACGAAAACAATGTTCAATTGTTGTTTCTATCTTTTTATCTCATTCGTTTCGTGTGCTGTCGCGAAATAACGGGCGGATCTTAATTTGGTTTTATTCTGAAGGTATTATTTCTATTGTTGGGACAGTGATTGTCCTGTTCTGAGATTTAAATGGAATGGTGCACTGATTTAATTGGAACTCTTTTGTTTTTTGTGAATTTTTGTTAGGAAGTAGATATTAGTATGGGTTTAAACTGACTTCGAACGATCAATGCTCTTGCCTTGTGTGTGAGAAGAGGTCTTTTCTCGGCAATAGGGCAATAATAAGCTGGTATTATTATTATAACCAAAATGGCAACAACCAACTAGGATTCAAATAAATTATACTTAAGTTTTTAGTAGACATTCCGCGTAAAAGGCATACCTACCTACGCAAAGTGTAACATAATTATCGCACAACCTCTTAAGGGGTCATTGTACTCATCATTATGAACAACTTTTACTACGGGATCGAACCTGAAATCGCGAAAAAAAATCAGCTGCTCCCTACATTTATGTTCGCATAACTCGTCAAAATGTAGGGAACAGCGGATTTTTTTTCGTGGTTTCAGGCTCGGTCCTATAGTAAAAGTTGTTCACAATGATGAGTACAATGACCCCTTATGAGGTGGTGCGTTATTTATGTTACATCTTGTATATTTTTTCTTTATTATAAACGTGGTAATAATTATGTACGATGGGGTTAATCTTAATTAATTAATTGATGAGCGCTTTGCCAAAAATTTGCTGCTCGCGCTGATTTTTGACTTGGTGTCGCTTGTGACACGGTTACCAATCAGTCTTATAAAGCTTAGAGGTGAGTCTTACTGTGTGTTTTAATTAAGTAACCGTCTCTGTGGTCTAGTGTAAGACCACCTGTCTCTGACCTAGAGGTCTTTGGTTCGATTCCCAGCGAGGGCAAAATTTTCTGCTCAGTTTGGTTGGTGGTAGGGCTTGTTCTAAGTCCGCCTGGCTAGCTACCACCATCTTATCTAAGTCTGTCGCCATAACAACAATTTTAACAGCATTGTTGTGTTTCGGCAGTAAGAGGTAAGATAGCCAGTTCCTCTATAGTTGAGGATTCCGGGTGAAGCTCTCTTCCACCTTCGGCCTGATCATCACTCACCATCTGGTGAGATGCAGGCCAAGAGCTTCCCCTTTGTGGATAAAATGTATAGTACCTTGGCACCTACTCGTGACCAGCAGTATGAACATGAACGAGGTAAGAGCGTTCTGTAGTTTCTGGCTACACTGGCACGAGGTGTATGATATTGTTAAGTAATTAAGTATGATAACTACTTTTTTTTTCTTTTTATTTGAGATAGGTTTGCTCTTGACTCTAGTCTAGGTCAGAGTTGACAGAGACAAAGTCGACGATGGAGCGAGCTTACGCAGAAGAAGCCTGTTCACTCTCACTTTGAAGAGATCGGGATTGTATGCATTCGGAAACACAGACGCAGGTAGAGAGTTCCACTCCTTTGCCTTTGCTTTGCTTTCTGTGCGCAACACAAAAGACATTTGGAAACGCTTAGTGCGAATTGGTGGGATAGCAACTAGGTAAGGATGGTAACCTACAGTGCGTCTAACTGCACGCGACTCGCGGCTGCATGTGACGCGATGTGCGTGTGACTTATTTGCTAATACTAGCTGTTATTCGTGAAAAACTCAAAGTCAAATCGAATAAGCACATTAAAGGCACTTTTGAACATCAAAGATTAACAAGAAAATAAAATAGATTCTAGTCGCCCCTTCCAAAAGCTAGTTTCGTATGGAGAAGAATGGGAAGAAACTGCACCGTTACTCTTTTAAAATGTTTTACAATATTTTGTATACATTATTTATATCATTATATGTGAAGACGATGCATGGACAGGAAGAGGCTACTTAGATTAAACTGATCAAGGAGTTTTTTTTTATAATTAACTAACATAAAATGTCGATAAACACAAATAGCAATCGGAATAACGCACCAAACTGCCCAGGGAACATAAACAGGTATAAATCCATTTGCAGTCACATTGCTGCTCGCAACGGGTGCAACATCAAACACAGGGGGCTGACGCAGCAATGAATGTCGTACGTAAATTACACAAGCCGTCAGATATGTGGCACTGTGCCGCTGGTCAAACTAAGTAATGGCTTTTAAGCGCAATGTCCGTAGATTTTACGGACATTGGTCAAGCTAATTAGTTTGGGGAGCAAATATTCAATTGGAAGTTCCGTTTCTGTGAAAATTAATCTGTGAATCATGAGTGAGTAGGAACATAATGTTAGTCTGTCATGGCTTCAGGTAGAGTGGGATGAATACCTACCTCCCATTCATACAAGATATTATAAAGGTAAATTTCACCACCCTTGGTTGACTGGTAGAGAATGCCTAAGGCATTAAGTCCGCCTTTGTACTTTTTTAAGTGTGAAAAGTTTAAATAAATAAATAAATAAATAAATAAATAAATAAATTTGCGAAAGTAACTCTGTATGTTTGTTTTTCTGCTGCATTAGCGTGAAAAGGTAGCAGAAAAACGGCGGTTGAACGGATTTTGATTTTTGACACGATGAGTATGAAATCATGTGCTAGGTTAGAAAAAATATACTTTTTGCGCGGTGGTACGATTCCGTGGGATAATTTGCGACTTCCATGCGGGCGAAACCGCGCGAATAGCCTAGCCTTTTCCCAACTCTGTTGAGGTCGGTTTCCAGTGTAACCGGATGCAGCTTAAAACCAGTATTTTACATGGAGCGACTACCTATCAGACCTCCACAACCCTCTAACTAGGTAACGCGATACCCTTTGGTAAGACTGGTTGTCAGACTTTTGGGCTTCTGACTACCCGTAACGACTGTCAAAGATTTACGAATGACAGCGGGGCCCAACGGCTTAAGCTTAACGTGCTTTCCGAGGCACGGAGAGATCTCGATATGTAATGGACGAACCGATCGTGGGCAATGCGTAGTTTAACCTTCGACTGACCCATGCGGGTGTTATTATTTAGCCACATTTATTTTATAAAATAAGACGCGATCATTAAAATAGAATAGAATAGTTCCTTATTTGCACAAAAAGTAGGTACAAGTTACAGATGTTAAGTTTAAAATGATCCTTATATTAACTACCTTAACTAAGGCATGCAAACAGTTTTAGCTATAATAATAAAGACTCATTTAACATATACAGGGTGTAAGGGATAGCCCTCCGCAAACTAACAGGGTGCATTCAGCTACTTATTTTGAATCATATTGCATTGAATTCAGTACATCATACTAAGATGACCGGCATCTTAGTATGATATACTGAATTCATCCCATCAGTCTGCGGAGGGCTGTCCCTTACACCCTGTATTATTAACACATTCAATCAAATCGATACAAGTTTACCATGTCAAGATAAAGTTCAGTAAATAATTTGAAATAGGCTATACAATACATAATGTCAAGTTTAATAAAATGGGATTATAAATTAATTAAGTTCGAGGTCAATACAGGTAGATTAAAAATATAAATGAATTGGTACAAGTCAGGAATACAGACAAGTCATATTATCAATTTGAATTCTTTTCGGTCAGAAATTCACCAATCGAGTAATAACATTTATCAATTAATAGATCTGTCAATTTCTTTTTGAAAAGTGGAAATATCTCATTTTTTTTTTTACATCGGGTATTTTGGTAAATATGATCGGATCCATACATATAATACTTTTCTTTGATAGGGCGGTATCGGAACCACTAACAATTAGCAAACTTTTATACTGTCTCCTAATTGGCCGGTTTCCATTTTCGGACACCTTATTAAAAGATGCATATTTGATTTAACAAAAACGGCCACCTCGAAAATATAAAGTGATGTGAATGTTAATAATTTTAGAGACTTAAATGCAGGTACACAGCTATCTGTTACTGTTAAATTGCACATAGCCTTTGTACAGCGTTTTTGAGCCTTGAACACCTGTGTGTGAAGACTTACAATTTCCCCAAAATATTATGCCGAATCTCAAAATCGACGCGACTAACCCATGGTATGCAATTAACCTTGTGGCCATATTTACTTTTTAGATAGGTTAAGGAGTACATATGCAACTGCACTAAGTTTTTTTCACACTTCTTCTGCTTGTGGCTTCCAAGTTAATTGGCTATATCTATCATAATGCCAAGGAATTTTGCAACTAGTACTTGGTCAACTTTTTGTCCATTATAGTGTAAATGTAAAACTTCTGGTTGAATCCGTTGATAAAAATGCATTACATTAGTCTTTGATATATTAATCATTAAATTATTTTGTTCAAGCCAGCGTATATTGTTTATTAAAGTATCATTTATGGCATGTTCATATGTTTTATGTCAATACATTTGATCAAGGCAGTACTATCGTCAGCGAATAAGACCATAGGATGTTCAATATGGCGGGGTAAATCATTAATCAGAAAGGGCGCTGAATAGGGCTGATAATGATGACGGTTTCGTGACGGTGCAAAGGAGGAAGCGCCGATCGCGAACGAACAAGAATCGCTGCGGAAAAGCTCCTACGGTGCCTGAAGTGAGCCTGCGTGCCGCAAAGCCGAACACACCGGTGTACATCTCCCGCCTGCACTACACCACTAAGGTGGAGGACATCGTGGAGTACGTGCGCCAGAAGATGAGATACACGCCGAGGGTGCAGTTACTGGAATCGCACAGGAACGTCAACTTCAAGGCGTTCGTCGTGCGTGTACCAAACTGTTATCTGCCCCTCGTCATGGAGGAAGACTTTTGGCCACAGGACGTGGTGTTCCGTCGCTTCCGCGGACAAGTTCCACAGGACAGCACAAAGTCCACCTAGTGCAAAGTGAAGCGCTACTAACATAGTCTTAAGCCTTATTTACTAACACAATTGTTTGATAATAAAAATATGTATGTTTAGGTTAAGGTATTTTTTCTATGGGCCTGTGTCGCCTGAAATAAATGGTATTATTATTATTATTAATATACAGCAAAAATAATAAAGGGCCTAGCACACTGCCCTGTGGTACACCATAGCTAATAATTCTAGCCTAGTTTACACACTAAAGCTAACGTCAGTCCATTAAACCAGAAACTAGTACTTAAGAACCTCCCTTCAGCATCTAAAATAGTAACACCACGCCCGGCTGATGGCCACCACAACTAACGCAAGAACTTCGGTAACACATACGAGGTTAGCTTACTATTCATTCGTGAATTTCGTTCGTGAACTTCGCCTGAAATATACGGTCAAGCCAATGAATTGTGAAGCTAATTGACAACCTACATCAAATTGCCGTGTTACAGTCATGTCATGCAGCTGTTAAAGAATGACAATTGTGATTTTAATATATGTATGGACAGTATTTGTTTAACAGTTAATTATCCTGACTTAACCTATACTATAACTACCGCATAGAGGTTGTCATTGAGTTAATGTACCCCACAATGTTACCTTTATTGTTGTCCAGAAATACTAAAACGCTGTGACTTTGTTGTTTGAATACAAACATTTGCCTGTATCCTGTAATGTAGCCTACAGATAGTTTGTAGCTTTTACAATTAAGTACCGACAAAATAACTTCATGTGCATTTTAATAGTGATTTATATCCATTAGCGACACCAGTCAAAGCAGTGGCGAAATTTTAATCATAAATCTCATAAGTTTTACCAAATTGTCTATAAAACTACACATTAGTATATAAACAACGGGCTTGTTCCAAACTATTCGCAGCCACAGAACAACGGATAGTTTTTGAGTTTCCTACTCAAACGTAAAAACAATTTCTAAATAGATTTTGCGTTGGTTCGTTTTGGTCCAACTGTTTCGCGTAAAATAGGTAGGTAGGGTATGTAGGAAAGTTTCGGTAAGTACATAGATTTAATTTCCTCCCGAAGAACGTGAATTATGATAAAATATGACGGCACTTACTATTGTAGATATGATACAACTATACAGGGAGGCCTATTTATGGTGGTCCAAATTTTTTTTTGCGTCTATGACATCCTAATGATTCATCTAAATGCAACATAATTATGTTCCACGAAAATCAGTAGTTTAAAGTTGTGTTTAAAGGTTATTAAAACAAAAACACTGGAGTTTGTTAAAAAAAGAGAATTTATTAAATAATAACAAATGGAAATGAAGAAAATTACAATAAGTTTTCCAAATGTCTGCCTCGATTTTTAATGCATAATCGGTACCGTTGCAACTTTTAATGCATAATCGGTACCGTTGCAACTTTTAAACTACTGATTTTCGCGGAACATACATTATGTTGTGTTTATGAATCATTGGGACGTCCTAGACCCAAAAAAAATTTTGGACCACTATAAATGGGCCACGCTATGTATAATATAATGGTATGATATAATAACACATAACATCACGCCTGTATTCTCCGAAGGGTCAGACAGAGGTGTACGTATAGTACACCCACATTTCGCCTATTATGTTGAAGTCCCACGTAACAGGCGGCAAGCCTATTGCCATCAACCGGGCACAATTCCATACTCCGGGCTGCTACTGAGAAATTCCAGATGGACAACTCCAATAATACTTTACCCGACCCGGGAATCGAAACCAGCACCTCATGCTCAGCAATAGCGCTTGCGACCACTAGACCAACGAGGCAAAAAAAAAAACAAATGAAAAAGCAAAAGTGAATAGTACAACTATCTTTAGGTATATATATATAATAAATTAGTAATGAAAATTATTGGCCGTTTGTCTGTCTGGATGTATTTTTCAGATTGGCGCAAAAACTGCTGAACGGATTCGAATGAAATTTGGGACACAGATAGTTTGTTACCTGGGTTAACATATAGGGTACTTTTAATCTCGGTAGTACGGTCCCGTGGAATATTTTCCGACATCCACGTGGGCGAGGCCGCGGGCAAAAGCTAGTTTCTAATACATGCCTTGTTTTTTACTCTCAATCCGTCCTAATTTCTGAAAAAACTTACCCCATCTGTTCTTCTGAAAACTGAATGAACCACAGCAGAAATGGATAATGTAAAACACTTTATAATTTTTGACCGATGGCACATCAACTAAAACACAGCCGCGAGTAACAAACATACACATTTACATGAACAACATTCTAGGGGTCTACTCCGAAGCGTTAATCCGAAGTTTCGGCCGAATAATACACTTTTTTCTATTTCGTTCGGTCGGTTCGGATCTGACCAAACGTCAAAATGAAGTTCGTTAAACAAACGTCAAATGAAGTTCGTTTGGATCCGAACCGACCGAACGAAATATGTACAATAAAGTGTAGTAGGAAACGTCCGATATTTCGGATTTACGCCTCGGAGTAGATCCCCTGGACTCTAAAGAATTTAATATTTTACCCACAAAATAAAACACGACGTAGCTACATTAGTTAAACCGCCACATTATTACGATATAAATATTAATAATGCCTCGACTGCCTCGTTGGCCTAGAAATTGCAAGCCTGACTGCTGAGCATAGAGTTTGATCCCAAGGTCGGGAAAATACAACCCGGAGCATGGATTTGTGCCCGGTTGATGGCAATAGGCTCACTGATTGCATGGGATTTGAACATAACTGAAGAAATGTAGGTGTACCGAAGGCCTCTGCCTATTCTATCGGGGAATATATTTTTTATTTTATTTTTATGTTCATTTAAAAAAAAAAAACCAAATGTTACCTATTTTTTTTTTTTTTTTTTTCCTATCAATGGCATCTCGTAGTTGGCCAAGAGTGGCCGTGACTACTTAACCGGTCAATCCTGTGGCTGCCTTAAGCTAACTCAAAGCCTCCAGCCAGGGGCATGTTACTTACTATACTAAGTGACTGCGCGCTAAGGGCACCCCCTGTGGGGTACGAACCTCGGCTTAGGGCGTCACTGGGGGGACAGCAAGTTGGGACAGGCTGGATCAAAATTGGATAATTATTATTATCTGGGGAATTTAAAGCTACAGGCTCAGCTTCGGCGCGGGCTGGCGCTTCTTCGAGCAAGGGACGGGGGGAATTATTAATTTGGGGTTTTCGCGCTGGACCTCGGCGGCGGGGTCGGAATGTCGGTTTTTTGTTTCTGTAAACTGTACTAGAAGCCCTATTGCTTTCCTGGAGGAGAGTAATAGGGTCGTCAGGGTCTGTTAGTGTGTGCCTCGGACGGCGGACTTTACTAATGTTGGAGGGGGTATAATTTGCCGCCTCGACAACTAGGGGGTTGCGATGTTTTGCGGCGTTATCGAAGAAACGCTTGGAGTTACGTTTCATGAATTGGCGGATGGTGGGGATTTTGAGATCGAGGTGGAGGATCTCGTTCCGGACATAGTAGGGGGATCCCGTGATCATTCGGAGGGCACGGTTCTGTAGGGTCTGCATCCTATGGATGTGGTGGGGTTTTGCGTGTGCAAAGACTGCACAGGCGTACGTCATGATAGGGCGAATGCACGCCGTGTAAATGCGCAACTTGCACTTTAGTGACAATTTGCTTTTTGCATTCATTATGAAATGGAGTCTACCGAGAGCGAAAGCGGCGCGCGAACGAACCTTCTTTATGTGCTCTGCGAAGGTGAGGTGCTCATCGAGAATCACACCTAGATATTTGGCTCGCTTCTCCCAAGGGATAGGCTTACCGAACATGGTGATTGGTCGGGGGGGGGGTGGGACTATGACGCGGTTTTGAGTAAAGAACCGCTTGACTTTTGTCAGGATTCACTTCAATTCTCCACTTCCTGAACCAGTCGCCAAGTTTGTTGACTGCTTTTTGGAGAGTGAGAGAAATCGAGGCTTGTTTTGAGCCCGAGCAGTAAATGGCCGTGTCGTCTGCGAACAGAGCCAACTGTGCCTTTTTGCTCCTGGGTATGTCGCTGGTGAACAGCGTGAAGATGAGGGGGGCAAGCACAGAGCCCTGGGGGACGCCTGCGCGGATAGGGTGGGGGGAGGATAGTGCTCCTTCTATGCGATAGCGGAAGGTGCGGTTCGACAAGAAGTCTCGTAAGATGAGTACGAGACGGTCCGGCACGCCGAGTTGGTAGAGCTTATATAATAAGCCGTTGTGCCAGACTCTGTCGAATGCTTTCGCTATGTCGAAGTATACAACGCCCGTCATCAAGCCACGTTGGAAGCCAACGTTTATGTGTTCGATGATGCGGTGGGCCTGATGCACACAAGAGTGCTGGGTTCGAAAACCAAACTGTTCATTTGGGATGAGGCCTTTTGTCTCGGCATAGTCCCTGAGTCGTTTATAAATAAGCCTCTCATAGACTTTGCCGAGGACATTGAGCAGACTGATGGGGCGGTAGCTCGTAGGCTCAGATTTGGGCTTTCCAGGCTTGGGGATGCCGATGACAGTGGCCTTTTTCCATGCTTCTGGGAAGATGTTATTGCTCATGGCACCATTGAAGATGGTGGCCAGCAGCATTATTAGGTGGGCAGGGAATAGTTGGATTACCCTGTTTGTGATGCCGTCTGAGCCGGGAGCTTTACGGGGCTTTAGACCCTTGATAATATCGTGCACTTCGTCTGGAGTGACGGGAGGCAGAGGATAGTCAGGGTTTTCAACGGGGGGAAGGGAGGCTCTACGTTCGACTTCAGCGTCAACTTTTGACAGATGAGCTTGGTCTACTGGTTGGGAGCTGGGAGAGCATTGAGCCTCGAGGCTATTGGCCAGGCATTCAGCCTTGTCTGCATCGTCGAAAGCGATGGTCTTGTCAGGGCGGAGTAGGGGGGGCATGGAGACTACTTCTTTGGACTTTAGTTTCCTTTGGAGTTCCCAGAAGGCCTGATGAGTGGGCTCTAGGTCGCTTAGCATCCTGTCCCAGCCAGCGGTACGCAGCTCCGCTAGGCGTGTCTTTACAGCTCGCTGTAAATGGCGCATATGGGCTTTGTTCGCAAGGCAGGGGAAGTTGCTGTATGCACGGACAGCCGCGTTCTTCTCGCGCAACAGTTCACGCACATCGTCCGGCAATCTCCAGCGACGGTCATCGTTCGCTGGAGTTACCTTTGAACAGTCGTTCAGGACTGATTGTACGTGCTCAGTGAGCGAGTCGATCGCGGCCGTCGTGTCCGCGACAGAGTCGAACTGATCAGGGATGGAGTCCAGGTGATGGGAAGAAGTGGATTTCAGGCTTTTGCTTACTTTCCTCCAATCTGTGACTATTTTGGTGAGAGGGGGTTGAGTGGGGTCATGGTCAATGTTACCTAAGTATACGTATTATTAATATTTTAAATTCTTTAGATTAGTTGTTAACTTCATTATGCATGCTGTGGTCTCCTATAGGTACTTAATACTTGATAATGACCTTTTCTATGTATCTTGTATTATGTACATCTTTTGTTGGAGATCCTAAATCAATAAATAAATAAATAATAATGGCGTTATGCTATGTTACGTTAAATATGAATGTCTCCCATTCCTATAGAACATACGTATATCATCAGATAACTTGTAACATCTTACAAGTAGGGAGAATGTAGGAGCCTGATTAATGGCCCGAGTTCAAGAAGTATGCAAGTGCAATGTAAAACGGCTTGATTTATACCTAAGTCTGATGCTGGACACTTCTTTGTATAAACGATCACGTTAAATAATGTACCTATTGTCCGTGTGTGAATTTTCCTACTAAGTGCTTACTGGTAGTTTAGTGTAAATTGAATCTAACGATACAGTACCTTATTTTCATAAACTACCTACCTTACTATAAATTTTACCCTGAGTATAAATTGAAGTGTCTGTTTGTAATGTCAAAATAATAGCTTTTTATTATATACATTCCTATAAAAGTATATACGGTACTTATAACAAAAAAACCATTTCTAGAATTTTTGCCTGTTAGTCTGTCTGTTTGTTCCGGCTAATCTCCGAAACGGTTGAACTGTTTTTGACGGGACTTTCACTGACAGATAGCTGATGTTACAGGGAGTAACTTGAGCTACTTTTATTTTAGAAAAAGAATTAGGGTTCCGTGCAAAAAAAAAGACGCCAATCTCTGGAACTACCAGTTGCATCTGAAAAGTTCTTTTTGCATTTGGTAGCCCAATTCACGAGGATGGTTAAAGGTTATTTAAATCACGTCACAACCCTTAGGAGCCGTGTTAAAAGAAAAAAAAGTCTGAAAGAACGCTAAGCGAAACGAAATAATAGCGCGGGCGGGCGATACAATGTGGCGGGTCGGGAGACGAAGGAGTTTTATTAAAATGTGGCTGTTATTGTATTTTGAATGTTATTACTACTTCCAAGCGAACGTCATGTAAATAAAAAGTCATTCAGAAAGCTGTTGGTTTGCTCAATTATTAAGTAACTACGTACATCAAAATCAGCTGCAATTATATAGGGTTGAGCTGCACATAGGTACTTTTACGAGGCTTTCAAATTGGCTTCGTAAAATATTTCGATGCAATGACGGCTTAAAAACGCTGATCAATATTAATGGCATACTCTGCAATTTTTTACCTACCATTTACGTTAGCGCGACGTGAACGGAACAATTATATTTCGGTTTTCAGCCAGTTGATTGATAATCAGAGAGGTCGGTGAAGAATTAACAAAACATAAAATAACATCACGTCTTACTCTTGTGACTGGTGAAATATGGGTGTACCATAGGTACATCCAAATTAAGATTTCCCACCCAAAAAAATCCTCTGTTTACCTATGGTACATCCACATTTCACAAGCTATGATTATGTCCCATGTAACAGGGGACGAGCCTATTGCCATCAACCGGGCACAAATTCAGACTTAATTATGAAGTTTTTTTTATTACTTTTTTAATTCGTAAAATTTAGTTTTAAGTAAAAACTGTAATATTTGTTTGTAATAAGTAGTTAATAGTTTTGTTGTTAATATTGCACTAAAATTTGGCCAAGGTTTTGAGATGTTTTCCCTTTGACACCATACCCGTAGCTGGTATCAATAAGCCAGGCCATCACACTTACACTCATTAAACCATCTTGAAAACTACTGAACCGATTTTGATTAAACTTGCACTGTTCCCCAAGTTGAAGTAATTGTAAGCCAATACAATGGTCACAATTCGATTAATAGTTTCGTACAAATTTTTAATATTTGTTTGGAAGCCCTAATAGATTATCATATCATAATAATGCCAATATATTGCAGTTCCAATAATATTACATACATACGTGTCGAATTGATGAACTCCTTCTTTTTTGAAGTGGGGTAGTAAAAGTAGGTTCCGGATATTTAAGGGCAAACAGAAATTCCTAGAATCTGTGGCTTCCAATCCGTTTTTATTGTTCACCACAAGCCCGCAATAAGCTTTATTTACTTAAGGGTCTGTTTTGTGACCGTTTGTTCCAATTACGGCAATTTCATGGCTAGAGGACTTATGGCGATGTTAGGAGCTTACGATGAGACAAACTTTCAGAAGTGTATTAATTTCTTGTTTTAACATAATGTTTTGTTATAGAACAAGACATTTTTGAAGAGAATGTGGAAAGCACCTTTTTGATGAATGCATTACGTAACTTTAACTGCCAATTCCCTAAGGAAATATATACGATGTTATTATTTTTAAGAACTAGTCGACTTTGTCTCTGTCATCTCTGACCTAGACTAGAGTCAAGAGCAAACCTATCTTAAATAAAAATAAAAAAAATAAAAATAAACGAGTGCACTGCAACGTGTCAATTTTGGCTCGCCAAAACGTGCAAATGCATGAATTCCTGGAACTATGGATGACTATGCCATATCGTTTAGTTAACTAGAAGACACTTTCTGTTCTAAAACATTCAGTAGGATTTTCTTACAAAAATGCGAAGCCCTAATCAAGATATGATTAGGGCTTCGCCTTAGCTTTTTAATATGCATCATACAAATGACAGATATAAATGTAGAAATTTTACATAGGATGATACGACAGGCGGCCTTATCGCTAAAAGCGATCTTTTAAAGACAACCACTAACCAACCAATTTTCATGGAAAGACCAAAACACTTTTAGAAGGTTACTGAAACATTTATTGCTTTTCAAATGAGTTACTGTTATTGTAAGTGTTGTATTTTCTCGTTAACAATTGTTTTTTTTTTTAAATAATATTTGAAACATATTTTACTCTTGTAATTGAATAATTTTATTTGCAGTTTCAGTCAATACAAACATTGATAATTAAATTACTAACATCATATTTTAAGGATTTCCATACTATGTTAATAATGAACAGGGAACTTCCTGTTATCGTTCGATTAACACATATTTACTTCCTCGCAGGTTTACAAACGGTATACTTAAACTTCATTAATTTTTATGAAGCCGCCATTTTAAAATATTTAAATAATGAGCAGATATTATTGTGCTTTTATTAACACTTGATAAAGGGCAAGTAAACCTTATTTACGAGAAATCGCAATTGAGTTTCGCAACTATAGCAACAAAGTAGGCAGGAGCAGCGTTATTACCAACTTGATCTCAATTACAAGAGGGTATTAAAGCTATCATTATCTTTTTTAGACTACGAATTTAAGAAATATTCATCTGTCTATACAAATAAATAAAATTTAAGTATCTGTTTGTAATGTCAAAATAATAGCTTTTTACTAAATGCATATGAAAGTATTTAAGGTACGTATAACAAAAAAAAAAAAAAAATAATTTTCGTCTGTCTGCCTGTTAATCTGTCTGTTTGTTTGTTCCGGCTAATCTCCGAAACGGCTAGACCGATTTTGACGGGACTTTCACTGATAGCTGATGTTATAAGGGGTAACGTAGGCTACTTTCATTTTAGAAAAATAATTAGTCCCGCGCAAAAAAATTACAACCCATGAAATCGTGAACAAAAAGTCGGATTTTAAAAATTATTTTTGCAATTGCAAATTTTTTTTTCTTTTTGCATTTGGTAGCCCAATTCTCGAGGATGGTTATAGGCCATTATCATCACGCTACGACTTTTGGAGCCGAGCAAAATTAAAAAAGTACGAAAAACCACAAAGCGAAAACGAAGTAATAGCGCGGGCGGGCGGCGGGTCTGGGGACGAGGGAGTTTTAATGAAATGTGGCTGTTATTTTAGTTTATTGTGTATCTTTCGATTTCCACGCGAACGAAGTCGCGGAGCACAGCTAGTAAAATTCTATAATCGACAGCAGAATACTTCCATGTAAACAAGACTGATATACAGGGTGTCCCAGACCGTGTGGTCCAAAGGTAATTGGGGTAAAGCGGAGGTGGCCACCTATCATTCAAGAATCAACAGTTCAGAAAATTTCGCTTATAATCATTTTAAATAATCATTTTCATGAAATCGACGTAGTAGGTAAGTTCAAATCTGGCTGGAAGATACATATCTGATAGCGTAGGTACAAGATTATGTTCCTATGTACGTTCATTGTGGCTCTGCAACGCTTCAGATTTTATTCTTACTTGACTTTTCTAACTTTTTATTAAACATTAGCGAAACTTTCTAGCCCCGATTAAAAAAAAAAATTAATAATATCCCAACTTTAACATTTTTAATGATAAGTGGCCACCTCCGGTTTACCTCATTTTCCTTTGGACCACTCGGTCTGGGACATCCTGTATATGACGTAAGTAACGTCCAGATCTAACAAAGAGATCTTTATTGTCGTTGCAATAAGATTGTAGTTGGGCTGCTGCTTGGGTTGCTGTCAGAGGTAAATAACTGTGAAAAGACTAAATGTGGATGAAGACTGAAGTCGCGGCGAAGGTACAGTGGCACAAAACATGACATACATACTTAAGACGCAGATATATGCCAACGGCCTGGAGTGCATAGCTTGTGTGTTTTGTGCTGAACTCACGCAACGCGTCGTACGTCCACCAAGTTATAAAACTCGCCCATCAAGGAGCGCTGTTCCAAGTTAGAAGCATTATTAATTTATTATAGATGAAACAAAAGGTTTTATATAAAAACACGTATACTAAAAGATAAATAATTAAATTATCTTTAAAATGGTGTTAGTTTCATAAGAATACGCTTGATAGTTTTTGCGTGATTCTTAGTTTTTTATCCGCGTTAGACATAACTTTACAAATTAATTACACTATATATCATAAACATAATCTAAAATATTCACATATTAAAATATGAAGGAAACGCTCTTATTTAACATATATTTTGTCCAACTCATTAACACTACTCATTCAGATGTGATCTTCAGTTTAAAATCATTAAAATTCGGTTATCGTCGCCCCCATGTCGGTGTTAGATAATATGGTGACAAAATTTAGTCGCGCGTGCATGCTTGTGACACTGCAGTAGGCCGAGTTAATTGAATGGACATATTTATTTCCTCCTGTTAGCAATATAAGTGTATACGGATATAAAAAACAGGTAATTATTCCGTCACTGTCTACATCCAATACGGATGCGGTAATTAATTAATTCCCATAGGTATCGTAAGGCGAAACAAGCCACTAAAACTCTTGGGCTAAGCACCTATTTATTACATTGACACGATACGTATTTTATCATTCTGTGTACGAAGGTGTGTAACTGTTAACTGTGCCTATAACAAAAGTTAGAGCCATTTAGGCCGTTTTAAATAATTAAATCGTCCTTCAAACTATTTAACACGCACATTATAGTCATGGAACTTGGTTCATATAGGTAGGTACTGTAATTATTTATTCATTTAAAATGAACTTGGAGTTATTTGTAAGCTAAACTATTTGTACAGGGTGTCTGTATACGGTATGGCGAAAATTAAAGGAGAGGTACAGACCATCAAACTGAACAACTTTCTCCCGGGGACCAACATCGTAATCGCAAAAAAAATCAGTCGTCCCATACAAAACTTCAATACCTACTCCACCAAATGTTGATCGCCGGGAGAAAGTTGTTCAGTTTGATGGTCTATACCTCACCCTTAATTTTCGCCACACCGTGTACAGACACATTGTAAACATAGTTGTTGCCTTTAGCATGGCAATAGCAGTCATTGACCCACATATATTTTTGACATTCTTCATTTAAAAAACGGAAATAAAGTCCTTTAACGTCCTGAGTCGACAACTATCGTGATCTTCGTTGGTGTTTAATATTTCAAAAGCCCGAGTTCCTACGAAGAGATATTAGGGAAAGGGCAATGACCTCTATTGTCGTGCTATAATGCAACAACTATAGTGTTTGTGGTTTTGATCATCCCATGCGATATTAGGTAGGTAGGTACTTATTCAAATCTGCACGTCATGTCACAGCGAAAATGAACTGTGACAGACGTACGTCATTTTGGTATCTACGGAAGACAAAATACAGTTATACAAACATAAGTACCAGTGGCGCAGCTACAATTATCATTACCTAGAGAGGGAAGCCGAAGAAAAAACAGTTCAGTTCTCATAAACTCAGACAAAATACTGTAGGTTTTTAATATTACGATGTATAAATATTAAACTGGTATTAAATATATTTATGTAATGTGATGTGATACACAGTTAAACACACAGATGTACCATATTATTTGGTAATAGTAGACACTAAGAAGAGTGGTTGTTCCGAAGGGAAGCCGATCGGAATCGGGTTGTATGAAGGCTACGCCCCTGATAGGTACCTAAGGTTCACTCGAAATATCGTCGCAAATCCGCTTTCACAGAAAATCTCGATTTGACTCCGTTTCACAACGGGCTTTTCAATTATGCTAACTCGGGAACTGACCGGTCCACAATACCGCTGAGGCCGTCCATCTTGGGCTGATATAGCAACCGATTAAGGAACAACCAAAGTAGAGAGAGTTTCAAAATCTGGATGACGTTAAATAGCAGACAAACGCTTTGTAGATAGACATGGTCAATGAGTACATGCATTTGATCTCCAACCATTGCATTGTTGATGAGGACTCACTCCTGTAACAAGTATATGCTTAGCTTCTTCATTTCGTAATAATAGGAACTATAATTATGAGAATAGCTCTTGCCGTGATGATGCAAAGTATAAGACTGTCGCATTTTGTCACCTCTCTCGCACACACGAGACCAAGTTTTTAAAAATGTTAAATGAAAAGATACTTTTTTGAAAAATGTAATCAATTGGCGACCTAATAAATAATATTAATATAATAGCTAATTATTGATAACATTTTTACTGTTTATCTCAAAAACAGCTTGTAATATGTATTTATTGGGCTGAGTTCATTAAGCCCGCAACACTTGAAAATAGACGTAAGTTCTTAGAAGCCATGAATTTAGGATATAATATTGTCAGAAATAAACTTAACTGCATTGAACTGTCCAACATTGGACAGTCCACAAGCGAAAGGTCACCGCTGGCCGATTATTTTCAGTGGGTACTTGCAAGTCCAACTCTGGCTTGCGTTCGCCTGTTTGCGGAATGCCAGAATGGTCGATTCCTACAATGGAACTTTTGAACATAATATAAACATTTTTGCATGTGCTCCCTATAAGTTGTATACATAAGGCGCTTTCTTAAACATTTTTCTATTTTTTTTTTATACATTTCCTAAAAATTATACTAAACATCTTTATACACGTTAGTCAAGTAAAAAAAAATACTTGTAACCCTGGCGATTATTTTCACTGTTATGCATCCTATAGCTAATCTGGGGTGCGCCAAAGTTCACCTAAATTTTCAACTCCGATAATTGGAAATCCGAAAATGTTCTTCCTAACATTTTTCATCCTAACTATCACAATTCCTAACTACTCTGTCTCTAATGTTCATAATTCCGAAGCATTCAACTTCATGACGTCACTAGCAATAAACATCTATTATACTTTTATTTGTTTTCCTATATTTTCTCAACATAACCATCTTTTACACTATTATTCAAAGTCATATCTTTTTTGTTTAGATTTCTTTTTATTCATAATAATCAGTATTATATACATTAATTTTGCGTAACTTTATTTTCACATAACATGTATAACATATAAGAATAATAGTACCATGGTAGAAGTAGTTAAATAAACGATGTGGAAGGGATCCATAGGTTAGGTTAGGTTAGAACTGTGACCAAATACGCGCGAGCCGAGCGAGCGAAGCGAGCGGTGCCGCGGCAGCGGCCGGCGAGCGCTACCTCGAAATTGGTCGCGAAATCTTTCTAAGTATTTTTTTCATAGTGCCCCCAAGACTATGTAATTATGTTTAGGGATAAAAGCGTTATGATAAAAAAGTAGGAGTTTAAATATATTTACATTAATGATATTATTAATTACAATCTAATCATTACTACTACTAATTTTGGTTATTTTTCACTTAGCGTTCTGAACAGTTCTGAGCGAGCAAGCGTTGGTTCGCGCGGTAAATGAAAACACTTGATCGAGCAAACATGTTTGTTCAGTGATGATCGGTTGGACTCGGTGAACGTATGCTCGCTCCCTCGAGCGAGCGAACGAGCATTCGTTTGCCGAATTCAGTGAAAACGACGTCACGGTGAGCGAGCATTCGTTTTCTCGTTGTAGTGAAAACAGGTGTTTTCTGTATTGAGCGAACAGCTAGAACAGTAAACATTTGCTCTGAACAAAATTGTTCGCTCGGCAGGGTATAGTGAAAACAGACGTTTTCTGTTTTGAGCGAACATCGGCAGAACAGCATAGATTTGCTCGGAACAAAATGTTCGCTCGGCAGGGTAGTGAAAACGCGGCTTTAAAGGGGTTGACTACTCAGGGTGTGCCAGGCGTAAATTAGAGAATTTTATATCATAGAAAAAAAATTGTCTAAAGAAAAGTAGCGTCATAGAGATAGTTAGGAGCAAACGTTTTAATTACATATATTCTTTAACGCTTCATTGTTTTATTTTTAACTGAATATTCCACTAGTTTCCGAATCAATTACCTACTCGGTTCACTTACCACACAGCTTACACCACAAGTTAAGCGAGCGTGAAGGTAACGAGCTGCCTGAAAGTCGGTACCAACGTAAACTAAATCAGACCGCATAAATAAGATCGCTGAGGTTCGAGATCCGGTTCAAGTGGTCACGTTTATTTTACGGGGTTACCCGAAGCGGTAACGAAGGCAAATATTCTGATGCGAAATGCAAAGCGTCGTCGGCTCGTAGAAGAATCTTTTAGAACGATCGTGATTGATAAGTTTTGATAAAAAGTAGGTACTAAGTTTTAAAGGCAATGAAAGGTTTTTAATTTTCGCACTAAATAATTCCATAACCTCAATTAACTCAAAGTCAAAAGTCAAAGTCAAATCATTTATTTCAAATAGGCAAGGCACTTTAGAACGTCAAAATTTTCAAAAAAATTTAATTGATTCTTGTCGCCCTTTCCAAAAGGTAGTTTCGTATGGACAATAATGGACATGAAACTCCACCTTTACTCTTTTAAAATAGCTTACAATATTTTGTATACATTAATTATATGTAAAGAAGATGCACCTAGAATACAATTACTATACCACAATAGGTAAAAAGAATGAAAAATGAAGCAATGACAGATAAGTTAATTATGTTTTAGATATTTACATGGTGCTCACATACTCGTATTTCTCGTATTTACAAACATTGTATAGGTACAAGTATACAATTTTCCTAAAATTTTAATAAGTAATAGGTCAGTGTGTGAGTGAAAGTACCTAATCACAGAATGTAAAATCAAAGTCATAAAATAAAAAAATATGACCATGTGTCGAGCTACAGGTCTGAGCTCAAATGGATGCCCATTCGCCAGAGAAGAAATTTGCGTGCTTTGACCACGCTTTTCTCCCTTCTTAACTCTCCCGGCTCCTTCTTATCGAATGTCTCACTTCCAATATCTATGTTCTTCACACGCTAAGAATCTTCGTTCTTCTAACAATCTTCTCCTACTCTGTCCTTCTCATACTTCTGACTTTGTTCATTCTTCCTTTCATATTCAGTCCATTCTTCTTTGGAATGCGCTACCTCTTGACATCAGGACGGCCACCAGTCGGTATGCATTTAAGCGCAGACTGCGGAGTTATTTTCAAAATAAATAGCGTATAAATAGAGTCATTTCAAAACCTCTCTCTCTTGAATTTGTATATAATGTATATATATAATATAGGTATATATTGTAGTAAATATGTATGTATGTGTATTATAAGTTTATAACTTATTTATATACAAATTGTTCCATTCCTAACAGAGCACCTGCCATCTAATCTCTTCACCACCCTTGTTTGACTGGTAGAGAATGCCTAAGGCATTAATGCCGCCTTTGTACTTTTTTAAGTGTGAAAAGTTTAAATAAATAAAAATAATAAATTATACAATTAAATTAGAAACCAGTTTGATTTTGTCAAGACTCTAGATTGTCCTATGAAGCCGGACCAGCACGTTTCCAAGCATTTTTATCTTGGATATCATCCTCTAAGGACATGCTCGGCGTCCATACATCGTCCGCCTAAGAAGCAACAGAGAAGTGAATTTACTTTCTGTGATCTAAATAATGCTTATAATCAATTGAAACTAAATTAAAATCACGGACACTTCTGAGCATTTAAAAAAATCCAAAACACTTTCGAATTTTGAGGTATATTAGGCCAATAGAAACATACTAACTTAGCGTTTATTAGTGAAAATACATTGGATTTTATCTTTAAATGTTTCATTACATAATATTAGGTGGTCAGAACTATTCGTTCTTTATACTAATTTATTTGTAGTTATGATTAGATTTTTTTCATTTTTGTGTGTGAATATAAAATCTCGCTTGTTTACCCAAAAGTCAAACTGTCATCTGTCAATGATGACACTGACATGTTGATGTTGCTCGTTTGACACAGCGCTGAGAGTGCCGAGTTTTGTAATTACGGTGCACACTACAGGTACCGCTGCGTACAAAGACTTGGCTGTATGAGCTACAATACCCTTTGCCTATTCAAAACGTCAAATTGAAACAAAAAATAATGGCGCCGGGGAATAAGACGGAAGTGAAATACTTTTTAAAATGTTTTCGAAATTCTGAAGTGTCCGTTCTATTGTAATAATTGTAATGTAAATTATAAAAAAAAAACTTGTAATTACTGTAAAGGTTTCATACGTGTTGATTCATAGGCCATTTTTAACAATGTCCTTTGTAATTATTATGCTCGTTTACAAAGTGTACTTTTTAAAGTTTTAAATTTTCTTTCAATTCTCAGCCTATCGTAAGTCCATTGCTGGACATAGGCCTTTCCCAAGCTCCGCCTATACACTCTGTTCTCCGCCTTCCGCATCCAGTTGGTCCGAGCCTCCTTTCCATTACCACCTTCCCTATCTAGTTCCATAACCTACACGAGTTAAATGCACGTCCAGCATAAGTACCCTGAGCAGTCAGTCCTAAAACCAACAAGCTGACAGGCTAGTATTTTTATCACTGTATGAGATATTCGCTACCCGCTGGATGCGGGAAGCACAAAAGGTGGAAGTGGCTGTGCTTGGGGGAGGCCTAAGTCCAGCAGTGGGCGTCTTTCGGCTGAAATTATGATGATGATGAGCTATTCCTATATTGTTCGTGCTGCAGCACGATGCATGAATCGAAGTGTTTCCTATAAACTTTCATCAATATCGTCATCATAATGATTATGAAGATATTAAAGATTTAACTAGCCACTAACTGACTTAATAACTTTTGTTATATACTGGAATCTGCCCGCGAATTCGTTCGCGTGAAATTTCTTGTTTTAACATCAAATATAGGTATATTTTCTTGTTCTTTGGTGGAATTCCAGAGGGTGACACTTAGTATGTTGTCCACTGTGTAACTTGTGCTGTACCCAGACCCGGTACTCGGGACTGGACAATTAGCAACTGGTGCAACTTTTGTTAGCTTGGGTCTTACCTGTTAGAACAAACGTATGTGTTGATTAATAAAATAAATAAATAAATCATATGACACTCGGCGATACTGTAGCTTCCCATTAGTGAAAGAATTTTCGGGATCGGATCTGGAATTCCGGATAATTACCCCCTACATACAAACTCACAAATATTACCTCCTTATATTATTATAGTATGCACGTAAGAAGTACCTCCTCGTTTATAATTTGGTAGTTCCAAAACATTGTCATCATTACCACAATCACCAACAATCGCAATATTGTATTTGCATAACTTTAATTATATGCTTTTGTTTCAAATCACACATTCAGCATCAAAATTAAGTTATGCATACAGCTGATATTCTACACCTACATTTAATTAAACTTCCACCGTACCTACTTGGACTACTTAATGCAGACTTCCCCGGTACAATTCCGGAATCTACGAAGATTGACAAAATCTTTAGAAATATTGTAGAAGGTTCACATATTACCAAGAAAATTGTAGGTACTGTCTAGAAATAAACATGAAATAAAAATATTTCTGAATTGCGTGACTACCTTTTCAGTTTATGGGCTAAAAACAACTACTTCTAGAAGTAAAAAAATCTTTGTAGACACACTAAAAATGCGTAAAATACATACGTAACTGACTGGCGTTAACGCCAAGAAAATATATTATATACAAGCAAGAGTGCGTGATATTTATAAAATTAAAGTTACACTGCCTTTTACAAAATGTGACTCTTCTGCTATTTTTTGTGGTAGAATGTAGACAGAGAGTCATAAAGTCTATATGTTGCGGACGACCGCCATTTTGTGTAGTGTACCCGTACATTTTAATGGAAAAACTTTATTTATTAAAATCCTTCATTCAAATAGTGCTGCGAGAAACAATGGCTGCATGGCTCATAACTGCAACATTTTTATGGAAATTTTAAATGAAAAGGTTATTTTATGAACTAAAAGTTAAGTATATTACTATGCAGTGTCCTGAGAAAAGCCTTATGAGGCGCGTTAATGATGTGTTTCAAGGTTCTATGAGCGTTTAGGCTTATCGCAATATGTACGTAAGAACAATGAGCTGAAACCCCTTTTCGCATGACAATAGTTGCGTAGTGATTATGGTAATATTCTCTCACTGCCTTTTATCACAGGTCCTGCAGAAAACCACGTTTATCAAAGGATCCCTGTGGGTTCATTGATACAATCTTGAATATTTTGTTTCATTGCAAAGGCTTGCTCATTGTGCTTTATTATGTAAGAGGGACAATAAAAAAAATAAGTGGGTACATGCCGCGAATTATGCGAGCAATGAAATGACCGAGATCTTCTCATTGACTTTGTGTAGTACATCCATGAATATATAAAACACACGCAAATATCTACCATTACTCCTCGTAATAATTGTTTATCTCTCATCCACTTTCCGTTTTTTAGTTACAATATTCAGTTAGATCCCACCGGTGCCTGACGTTGCGCTCCGATGCACTCCATTTTGTGTGAATCGTACTTGACTGTCAAGTGAAAATCTTTCTCGTTTCCAAATTAACTTGAACATCGGAGAGGCGCTGTTTGTAAACACAAATGTCAACAATTTGTCCAAATTCAGTGCATTTAAATTCAGTTCCCTAGTTCGCCGCCTGTGCCTCTGATCTGCTCTGTCCCTCGAGTCGTTGAGTCGTTTATTGTGACATTCGGGCTTTAAGATGCTTATACGATTAACTTCATTATGACAACCACTGAGCCCGACGCCAAAGAAAGGATTCCTTTAGAACTTATATTATTAAAAGTTTGTTATTACAGAAAGAGATAATAAAATGTACAAAAGTTTGGATGTAAATGAAAGAGAAAATTTGTATAAGTGTCCATACGTAAGCCTAAATGAAAAGTATATTAAGTTATTTTTGTTTCCTTTCATTAGAAATATTCAGACACAATTTAGACTTAAAACAGACTGCCAGATTATACTTTACAAAATGTATATTTTCCGAGATAAACAATTAGGTACCTCTTTTAACTAGATAGCGAGAAAACGTAATATTATCTTGTGGCTCGGAGTTTTTGTGTCGGACATAATAAATGCGAAGACAAAACATTTCCTTGCTGTTCTAGTAATGAAAATAAAAATAAGAGAGCTGAATCTGTGCTTAAACTAGGACGGGTCCACGATGGTGATTTAATTAACCTAGTTGCAAGATACATACAAGTTTGTTTACCGTTACACGACGGTGTTGTTTAAGCCCAATGCATTACTTTTGAGACCACTTCTGGAAATGAATATCTGGGTCGACATAAGAAACACTTCTCATGAAAAGTTGAGGACTAAACTAATCGATATTCGTCTATTCATATTATAAAACAGTCGATTTTCGTGTATGTCTGTGTGACGGTTTAGATCTTCTAAACAGCGTGTTGGACTTTGATGCGGTCCACCATCATTAAGAGCATTTTATTCTGGACGGTTTTTGTGTAAAAAGACATCTCGATGAAACAATAATCTCTATGTTTTGACATAGCACCTTGCACCCGTGCGAAACAGGTCCGGGTGCTTAGTAAATCATCGCATCACCATCATCTGCCTAGCTTATTCGGTCAGCTTCCAGTCTAACCGGATACAGCTGAATATTACACGGAGGGGCTGCCTATCTGACTTCCACAACCCAGTTACTGGGTAATAGATACCCCTTGGTAAGACTTGGTTGTCAGGCTTTCGGGCTTCTGACAACCCGTAACGGCTGTCAAAGATCCACGAATGACAGCCGGGACCAACGGTTTAACGTGCTTAAAGCTAGTAAATCATGAAGGGAAATTTAAAAAAAATTAACGTGGCGAAAAAATAATCTTCTGTCTAGTATTCTAAAACATAGGTACTTAGTATTCACGCAACAATAAGTACCGATTATTTAATTATACGTGACGCAACTCCGGTATCCTTGCTATGCAGGGACTGTCAACACTGAGGCCGCAGCCAGAACTCATTAGCGACAGAGCAAAGGTCAGGGGCGGGAACCGACACGTTTGATCGATAAACTGACCCGCTTCATGAGGATTTTCAACTGCAGTTGGGTTAGGTAAATAGTGACTGTGTTTAAGCTAGCAAGCATAGTATTATATTTGCCTCGAGTGTAAACCGGACCAGCGGGCCCTGTGAACTCGTTTGAATGGGCAAGTAGTGTAATTTTATTCGTTCCGAGATAGCATTGTATGATTTCATTCGGAGATAGAAAAGCTAACACTGTGAATATTGAATGATGCACTTGAATGTTAAAAATAACCACAAGTTCTTCATCTCTGGGTGAAAAAAACGTGGATGGTCACGGATAAGCTTCTTATCGCGGGGAGCAGAATTCTGCAGTAGAAAATATGATTTTCCACCTCATTAATGTAGATTAATTAACATGTTTTTCTCATAATCCTTAGTGCCTTCAAGGTACCTGAATGTACCTACCTTAATAAAATAATGACGTCACATAAACGGTGGTTGCGTTCCCTCGCGGGTTAGAAGAGTCAATCGAGTGTCACTCATTTCGACTGGGTCACCGTCATTACGTGATCAATCATCCGGGTCAGAGTGAATTCTCGCTACGCCTGTAGTTCAAACTTCACTAACATACGAAGTACCAAGAGAGAGCTGTTACCTACATACTATCTATTATAATGATATTTATTTTTGGCTCCATCAACGAAAATCGGTTGGCTTAAGTCTATCTCCCGTCTTATTAACGTCACAACCAAAATGGTGTAATAATCTTTGCCCTTTTACTTCATTGACATGAAAATGACAAAGGCACGTGCAAAGTGATTTTAAATCTCAAGATTTTGCAAATGAGAGAGTTAATCCTGAAGAGAGAAAGTTGGTATTATGGTAAACGCTGCAACCAACACAAATAAGACCTTACCAGTGAAGCAACGAAAATCGAAAGAATGAATAATCCTAAGTAGCATTTAATGAGACCACACGTGTTGTGTATCCAGTGATCATAATTAGACTTGAACAAATAAAAAAATAAAAAATAATAAGTTTTTTGTAGAAAGGGAAGCACATGCATTTGACTTCATACACTAAAGGAAGTAAAATAACAATAACTTGCATGAATTAATCAAAGCAAATAATACATACGATTGGATTTTACTTTACTAGCAACAGTGAGCTGGAAAAGTGGCTATGTTCCAACAACGGATATTGCGAACATAGGGATCATTCATATATAGATACCTAATTAATAAAATAAAATTAATAAAATCCATTTATTTCAGGTTCTCTCATATTAAAAATTACACCTTTACGACACATGAGATAAATACAAATCACAATTTAACATAAAAATTTTAAAAATAATAAATAATAAAAAATAATAATAAATACAATGTCAACAAATCAGAACTACAATGAATAAAATAATAAAGAAAGGAAGCTGCAATAATAAAGGAAGGTTATAAGAAAGAAGAAGAAAGAAAAGAAAGAAGAAGAAAAGAGGGAAAAAAGAAGAAAGTAATAAAGAAAAGAAGAAAAAGAAAAAAAAAGAAGGACGTTACAAGGCAGAAGCTGATGGTACTAGTGAAATAAATAATTCTTAAAAAGAAGAAGAAAGTATTGTTCTAAAGTTCTTCTTTTATTTAAAACACACATGAGAAAGTTGTTAAAAATGATAGAACGTTCACGTTTATGATACTTAAAATAAACGAAACAAAAATTGGGAAGTATATAAAAAGATAGACATAAAAGCACTTAAACTATCTAACAATATAAAAAAATCTCCAAAAACGTCCCTAGCCGAAACTACAACTTCAAAGTCTAAAATCGTGGAATAAAAACAACTGACAGCGTCATTATGAGGCCCGATCGTACGTTCAAGTTATTGAATGAAAATAAAAAGCAGACAACTAAATTGAAAGGCGCTCTTCGCACAAATAGCGAAGTAATCAGTACGTTGCCAAAGTCCCGGATGTTAAATAGAACAACAACTTTACAATAAAGTGCACTGTACACGATGGAGTCTAAAAATAAACTTCGGAACTTGAACGAAACTAATTTCTGTTCGTGATATTGTATCGTGTTTTTAGTTTTTCTTACGTGGGTTTTTGCTTAGTTAATACTGATGTTGTGTAGGCAGCGGTAATTTTAGATGTAAGAATAAACGTGGGCTTTATGAAAGATAGATTATCCATACATACAAATAAATAAAATTCAAGTGTCTGTTTGTAATATCAAAATAACAACTTTTTACTAAATGCATAAGAAAGTATATACGGTACTAATAACAAAAATGCAATTTTTAAAATTTTTGTCTGTCTGTTTGTTCCGGCTAATCTCCGAAACGGCTGAACCGATTTTGACGGAACTTTTACTGGCAGATAGCTGATGTTACGGGGAGTAACTAAGGCCACTTTTATTTTAGAAAAATAATTAGGGCTCCGTGCTAAAAAATAAAAACCCATGAAATTGTGAACAAAATATCGGTTTTGAAAAATTCTTTTTGCATTTGGTAGCTCAACTTTAGAGGATAGTTATAGACTATTTAACATCACGCTACGATCTTTAGAAGACGAGCAAAAATAAAAAAGTCAGAAAGAACACTAAGCGAAAACGAAAATAATAGCGCGAGCGGGCGACGTAACGCGACGGATCGGGGGACGAGGGAGTTTTTAACCGACTTCAAAAAAAGGAGGATGTTATCAATTCGTTTTTTTTAAATATTTGTTACCAGTACTCCGTCATTTTGAAAATTCTTTTTTAATTTGAAAAGACATACTTCCAAATTGATCCCATTTTTATCTAAATCCAGTTCTGATCATAGGATCCATGAGGAAATGAGGGAACTCTTTAAATATTTATAACATACACAAAGCGATTTTGGTATTTTCATCAACAAGTCAAGCATTCGCATTCAGAAAGTATCATTTGGTGAAGTGGAACTGACGAAGAAGACCACAGATGGCCACGGGAACAATGATAAGTATTTCACGGGTAGCGATAAGATAATTATTATCTCGATTAAGATAGTTAAGCGACTATGACGAACCAAATTTAACTAAATAGTTCTGATGAAAATGATACCATCGAACTGATCGGATGATGAAGCCAGAAGGCCTACTACTTTCCGGCTTCATCATCAGATCACCGGAACTCCGTTATAAAACAATGTATCCTAGCCGTTTTTGGGCTTATTGGAATTCTGACTTGAATGCGGTGTTGCTGGATAAGCTTGACAGACTGCTTAACAATTGTATCCGGTTCATATTCAACCTCAGAAAATATGACCATGTGTCGAGCTACAGGTCTGAGCTCAAATGGATGCCCATTCGCCAGAGAAGAAATTTGCGTGCTTTGACCACGCTTTTCTCCCTTCTTAACTCTCCCACTCCTCCTTCTTATCTAGTGTCTCACTTCCAATATCTATGTTCTTCACACGCTAAGAATCTTCGTTCTTCTAACAATCTTCTCCTACTCTGTCCTTCTCATACTTCTGACTTTGTTCATTCTTCCTTTCATTTTCAGTCCATTCTTCTTTGGAATGCGCTACCTCTTGACATCAGGATGGCCACCAGTCGGTATGCATTTAAGCGGAGATTGCGGAGTTATTTTCAAAATAAATAGCGTAGAGTCATCTCAAAACCTCTCTCTCTTGAATTTGTATATAATATATGTATATAATATAGGTATATATTATAGTAAATATGTATGTATGTGTATTATAAGTTTATGACTTATTTATGTACAAATTGTTCCATTTCTAACAGAGCACCTGCCATCTAATCTCTTCACCACCCTTGGTTGACTGGTAGAGAATGCCTAAGGCATTAAGTCCGCCTTTGTACTTTTTTAAGTGTGAAAAGTTTAAATAAATAAATAAATAAATTCTCATGAGATGCACTCTGTCTACAAATGATTTTAATTGTCATATGCCGCTTCAAATTGTGCTACTTGAGTCGTATATCATGTGTGTTGATTGTCAGAAGACAAATTTCATCAACGAACTGTGTGTGCATGGTTGATTTAATAATTTGTTGGCGACGGCGTCCAAACCTGATAAAACTACGCCTTCCAAAGTTCTGACACGACTTAGCGCGACATACAGGATAAGTTTAAAAGGAGTGCGGATATTTTAGCAGGTAATCAGGTGCATAAAACTGAACAACTTTCCCCAAGGAACATAGGTCGAAATCTAAAAAATAAAATTCAACTTCTCATACAAACATAAGTCACGTGACCAGTCACTTTGTATGAAAAGTCGATTTTCAATTTTAAGATTTCGACCTATGTTCCTTGGGGAAAGTTGTCCAGTTTTATGCACCTGATTACCTCCTGAAATATTCACACTCCTTTTAAAATTATCCTGTATATTTGCCTTTTTGAAACGTTTTTATTTGCAAGGGTATTATGCTCCTGTGGTCACATATAAATTTGGTCAAATTCTGATGAGTGGTCTTTTTAGCTTCATTAAACGTATTTTTTCCATTTAGTGTATGCTGATGATGTTATAATATCTTCCTGTCACGTTATTTGCTTAGCTAGTAGTCGTATACGAATTTGGGTGGGGTAGGCACCACAACTAAAAAGTAGAAAATAAAAACTTATTTATAAAAAAAAAACAACTGACTTCCAAAAAAAAAAACACGACAAAGTGAAAATAACTTTTATTTCTGAAGTCGGTGGCAAAAAACGAAAATACTAAACCAAAAAGACCGAATTACGAAATTAAAGTTGTTTTTCACTTTGTAGTGTTTTTTTTTGGAAGTCGGTTATTTTTTTTTTATAAATGAGTTTTATTAAAATGTGGCTGCTATTTTAGTATATTGTGTATCTTACGCCTTCCACGCGAACGAAGTCGTGGGGCACAGCTTGTATTAAGAATATAATATTAATAACATTTTTTGTTTGTGTAGGACAGAACCCTTCGAGAATTAAGTAAATGAATTAAGTCCACAAGTTGGAAGACATAAGATGCACAATATACTAAATTAACAGCCACATTTTAATAAAACTCCCTCGCCCCCGACCCGTCGCGTTGCATCGCCCGCCCGCACTATTACTTCGTTTTCGCTTAGCGTTCTTTCTAACTTTTTTCATTTTGCTCGGTTCCTAAGGATCGTAGCGTGATGTTAAATAGCCTATAACCATCTTCGAGAAATGGGCTAAAAATGCGAAAAGAAATGTTGAAATTCGACATTTTGTTAACAAATTCATGAGTTTTAATTTTTTTGGGAGGGGCCCTAATTCTTTTTCTAAAATAAAAGTAGCCTAAGTTACTTCTTAAAATGTCAGCTACCTGCCAGTGAAATTCGTGTCAAAATCGGTTCAGCTGTTTTGGAGATTAGCCGGAACAAATAGACAGACAGGCACAAACATGTTAAAAATTATTATTATTATCATTTATTTATTTATTTAAATGCCTTAAAACTATCATTACAGGTCTTAACCTAATTGCCAAGTCACATATCGAAAATTAACATTAAAGCACAAGGTACATCAAAGATAACATATTGACATTGAGAACATAACAACACATTGAACATAATTATAAATATTATTACTATATTGATTTAACATATTGATATTGATTGATTTTTATTGATATTGAGACTGTTTGTAACATAGTGTAAATAATAGTACTTTTGCGAATTCACTCCAGTGACATGTACATATATCAATTTCGGCCTGAATATAATTGATGATACGAATTGCTCGAGTCAGAAGGGTTTTGGCCAGCAAGTTGGTCCTGCCTGAAAGTACGACCAGGTGATTGTTTTTTTGTTATGGGTACCGTTTATACTTTCCAATGCATTTTAGTAAAAAACTGTTATTTTGACATTACAAATAGACACTTTAATTTTATTTATTCCTATAGATGTATATGTATACATCTATTACACATGATTATAATCTTATAATCATGTGAAGTATAGAAACGCACAAATAGACAACTTCATAACGATTATGCTATGGTATTGTTTATAAGAGTGCTACACTTTATTGCTCATAGACCAGCGGGTAATTCTCTTCCTACCGAGACCCCAAGTGAGCCCCGCAGGAGGCCCAAGAAATACGGGCAGGATATCGTAAAAGCCGACCAAAGTGCTAATAAACTCGACATGAAGGCTGGACAAGATTGTGCGAAATTGAGAAGACTTAGTAGGAAAGAGATGGCTTAAAGCTAGGAAGAAGATAATAATAAATGTTTGGTACAACATATTTATATGACCAGTAAGGTCAAGAGGTTACTGGGACATAACAATCTGGAAATACTTGTAGGCTGAAAGTTGGTCACATTCCCAAAACAGACAAAGCTTAGAGAAAAATCAATATGACGCATGTAAGGCTTCATCATTGATGAAAATCGATACATCCTCGTATTGTACAATATCTGAAGTTATCCTGTTCTCAGATTGTATTAATAAGTTTCCTAATAAACCCTAACTTTATTGTGGCAAGTCGTAATTGAGACGAATTCAAAAAGTTTTTGTGGTGTCTGCGGGTGCTGCCTTATTTACTTTTGTTGTAATGAAGCAATTTAGCGATATAATAGGAAGCGCCGATGTTTTCGGCTACAGAAAGAGGATGATAAGTTTCTCTCAGCCTCTCAGGTAATTATCATACCGTTTCATTCTTAATATTCTTTCTTGTGTTTACTCTGTGGCTTTGTAATCCTTAATAATATAGAGTACCTGCCTATGTTTTAGATGATGTATGTTTTGTATTATGTTTGATAAAATATTTATTTGAAAATGCTACTTCTGTTAGGTGTATAGAAGAAGTAGCACGTAATCAAATAACAAGTAAACTTAACCATATATTCCTCCCAAATCAAATTAAGAATCATAGCCTAGAAATGGCCCTCATTTATGCAGATATAAGATCCAGCTCGCTAAAACCAATATTACTTATGTAAAGAATAAAGAATACCAACAGTCTTTAGACGCAAGTTTAGCACAAAGAAACGCTTGAAGCAAAAACAGAGATAAATACTTTTTATTCCATTACGAGACTGAAGAGAGCGTGATACGATTACAAAAAGATACAGACGAACATAGAGAGAATTTAGAGAGGCAAACTGGTTAACATAATGCTCGTTTAATAAAAATAATGGATTCTGGAGTAGGTATAGGCGTTTATGGAGGCCTTTGATAAATAGCCGATGAGTTGCGTGTTTCTGGAGGGCAGGCCATCATGCTTATAGACTTTGTATTATGTTTAGTGGGGAATATTGAATTATGGGTGTTGTTGATTTAGCGGTTTTGTTTTGAGTGTTGATTGGAACTGAATTTTGCCAGCAGCAACGTAGGCTGCTAAAACAATAAAGCAAAGACTGAACACAATAATTTATGAAGAAGATCGAAACAAAACACGATGTAAGATAAATAATGTTAGTAATAGTTCAAGTACATAAACAAAATAAATATGCTTTACAATTTATCACCTCACACAAAATGAAGACCCGATCATTACAAATCCAATAACTTAAAGCGAGTCATAAAGTAAATAAATTCGCTTCAATACAATACTTACTATAAAAGTACTTACTTACTAGGGTTATATTCTATGAGTAAAAAAATACAAAAAGTCCTAGAATATGTGGTCCAAAAATGCATAGTTTCGAAGATATCATCAATCATAATTAAATTAGGTCCATTCTAAGTTTCATTGATAAATACGAGTAATTCATTTTCATTCATACCAGTCATCATCTGCCTAGCCTTTTGTCAACTATATTGGGGTCGGCTTCCAGTCAAACCGGATGCAGCTGAATACCGGTATTTTACATGGAGCGACTGCCTATCTGACCTCCACAACCCAGTTACTGGGTAATACGATAGCCCTTGGTAAGACTAGTTGTCAGACTTTCGGGCTTCTGACGACCCGAACGACTGTCAAAGATACACGAATGACAGCCGGGACCAACGGCTTAACGTGCTTTCCGAGGCACGGAGGGGTCTTGATATGTAAAGATGGTCACCCATCCACGAACCAACCGCGGCAAGCGTAGCTTAACCTGATCGATTGACCCGTGCGGCTGTTATTTCTTAGCCACAAGCCCCTCATTCATACCAGTCATTCATAATTAAAGCTAAGAAAAAGCGACGTTGTCATATTTCACTTAAGGGTGTTTTACATTAATAATCATGACTGTCGAATTATTTTGTATGAAAAATGAAAATGAAAAGAAATAATTCATACCCTAGAGTTATGACATATAAAAAAACATCTTGTATAGTATGTATATAGAATGTATAATATCTAAAAGTAAAATAATAAGAAAAGAAATAAAAAATAAACTAGAACTATTACGAAAAGACATTACGATCACAAAAACGCGGAGAATAAGGTAATAAAAGACATAAATAAAGATCACATTAAGTTACTTAAATAATGTTTACTGTATATTGGTCGATATTGATTATAACGTTGTCTGGCTAAAGTATACTAGACTAACATCGAGTCTAGTGTATCCAAGTGTTTAAATGGAGGGTGCCCGATCAAAGTCAAAGTTTCCATTTTCAAAGCGCTGTCAAACTTGAGGAAACCATTACACTATGGCTCAAAGGCTTACTATTAAAGGAGGACGAGCATAGTGAAGTGTTGTATGAACCATTTGTGACGAAATAAAACGTTAATTACCTATCTAAATACTTTTGTGTAAGCTTTACATTTTCTGAAGATAGCCTTTAGAATAACGTCATGATGCAGGTAAATGTTCCACTAACAGTTCCTAGCAGGCCCAAGTTTTTTATTTGCCATCTGAATCGTTTCGAGGGAAGTAATGGGTGAATGCCCATTATGCAATATTTGACGGAACCAATCAAGTAAAAGGTAAATTGGGAAAGGTAGGTAAGCGAATGTCTGAGAGTCTATTCATGAGACTTGGGCTCGGCCGATTTGAAGGAGATCCAGGAGCTAGACCACCACCTCTTAACGCAGTATTATTTTAATCTTACCTGAGTGTGGGAAAGAGATGAAGCTAGACGTCCTGTATAGCTCCATCTCTTTCTCACACTGAAGTAACCTTAAAATAATACTGCTTTAAGAGGTGGTGGTTGCCCCCCTGAATGTAATTTCAAGTATCCCCTAGAAGAAGAATATTCTTTTACAAAATTCTCCTTGCACCGTTCAGCTTCGATGGCTTTGTTTAATTCTTGTTTCCTAAACTACGCAAGCTGTTTAAGCTTTTAGCTCTTCCACTTTAGCAGCTAGTTTACATAATAATAGAATTGTTTGCTGTTCTATTCAGTGTTAACAAACAAGCTGTTTTAGTTTGCAGAAAACGTGAGTCTGTGAAGTAATGGTTTAGTTATTTTACAGTTAAAGGAAATTGTAGAAAAAGGAAAAATCTAGAAATAGAATAATGTAAAAATAAAAAGATTTGTAAAATGCCTGGAATTGAATTCTTTATCACAATATTGAATCTTACGTCTTTCGGTTTGCCTCTTCCGATAGTCTTTTATTTATTTACATATTAATTTATGATCATTTTTTCCTTCAAGAACTAGATTTTGTACAGATTTAAGAAATAATCAAATATGTTAATTATTAACCTTAAAAAATATTTGTATTATCATTACACACACACACAATCTTCATAAATCTATATGAGACCAGAACCAATAATACTATAAATAATAATAAATTTATAAACACTCAATAATTACTTACAAGTAAAATAAAAATATTTCCGTACTAAAATAACAGCACTGTAAGAATTGAATGCTAAAACTACTTTTGCGATTAACTATTACTCAGGTCGCTAACGATGCTACGGTTGGGCCATGAAATAAGCAACTCAGGGGTAATTAAAATCTACTATAACCCGCTTGAGAAGTTTCTTCGAGTTGTACTGAGATATTAATGATACTACATTTTAATTTAATCTGAATTTAAGCGGCTTTGCTTTATATAGGTCTGTGAACGTACTAAATATACAATACAAAATATTTTATTTATTATGTTTGGAAGATAAGCTTGTTTGAGATTGTTTTATAATTAGGATTTAGTGTTTTATTTGTATGAGGTGTTTTATTTATTTAGTTCTTTTTGCAATAAAGTATCTATTAAAGCAGAGAATGTTGTAGAATATTTCCTATTAACATTTTTTCTATGAAATTTCATGGTATACAACATAGACTTTAGAAAATAACTCGATAAAATTAAATATAAAAATAGATTTTTAGTGGTCATATTTAAAAAAAAAAGTAATACTGTCGATTTCTCACCATGCATTTCCATAATTCTACGCCAATGGAATGACGGATATAATCAAATTTAATTTATAAAGAAAGCGACCTTTCACAAACTTTTCACGAACATTTAAACGTTAGTGAAAAGTTCGTGGCACATCCCTATTAAAAGCCTTTGACGCCTGTCAACCATTTATTTCGTAATCGTTCTTCTTACTTGTCTCGACTTAAAGGCCATCATTTTATTAATATTATTAAGCATTGAATAAAATAATATTTATTAACAAATTGACGAGATTATTCAAAAACATTTAGTATTTCATCAACATTCATGGGTTTTAAATTAATAATTTATAAAAAAATATCGTTTTACCCTCATAACGTTAACATTAAATTTAATAGTATGCAAGTAACACTGTGTTAAAATATGTAATGATTTTATTATACTTACATAATTCATAATGTTTTAATTCAAGGTAACAATTTAATAAAGCAAAATATAGGAAAATGAGGGGTACACTATACTACATTATACTGTATTGGAACTACGACATTTAAATTATTTCTGCTTCCGTGCTCAGAAATGATTGCTTAGCTTAACCGACGGAACTAATAAAGCGAGGTAGTTTATTAGCTGCTCTAAAATTAAGCGATAAACATAAATTAGAACTCTTAAATAAGTTTATAGGTTATTAAAATTAACTAAAAAGGTACCTGAGGGATGTGCTGTCTCGTCTTCTTGTTTTTTTCTTTATCTACCTTATTAAGGCCAGTCAGTCTCTCCACCACAAACAGGGGCTGTAATCCTACTATAATATTATAAAGTTTGAAATTGTATATTTGAAAGTTTGAATGTTTGTAACTCAATCACGGAAAAACGGCTGAACGGATTTGGATGAAATTTGACACACGGATTGACCATGACCTGGGTTAGGACATAGAGTACTTTTTATCCTAGTACTACGTCTCCGTGGTATAATTCCCGACCTCTACGCCGATGAAGCCACGGACAAAAGGTAGTTAATAATTATAACTTTTATTCATCAAAAAATACCAATACAATGTGACATGTTCGGTGAGCCACAAACGAAGGACTGCTTCTATCTTGTGGCTCAATTGTCTTTCATGACACCAATTCTAACCAAAACACAAATAAAAGGACGTCTTTTACATGATATCCCACAGAATTTGACAATACAGTAGTTGCACAGAACATAAGTGAATAAGGAATGATCGCTAATTTAAGAGCCCCAATCAATATCTTTACACACCATACTTAATTAACAGGCTATTCCGTACTACGCCACTTCCATCCGTGTAATAGTTAAAGGAGCATCAATTTGTGGCTAATCTAGGCTAACTGCCTGGAGACCAATAAGTAACAGTACACATTATTTGTAAATGGAGGTAACTTCATGTATGTGCCGTTTATGCTCTGAATATAGTCCCGGACCTTATGGATTAATCACATCGGAGCACTCGTAAAGAAAGCTTGTGTCTTTTTGGATGTAAATTTTATGAAAGTAATTTTATTTTTGGATAAAACTTAAGATTTTATAATTAGAATCTCTGTTGGTCTTATTTTGGATAGATAGATATTTGGATCTGTTGGTCTTATTTTTTAAAAGTAAATTTTGGTAGTCTGTATTATTCAACTCAGCCTATCGCAGTCCACTGCTGGACATAGGCCTCTCCCAGGCTGCGCCACAACACCCTTTTTTTTTTTTTTTTGTGGATTCCCATCCATTCCCAATCATCAAATGACTTCTCCCGCTCTGGGCGGAGCGGGAGGGCGTGTCAGACTTTTACTGACTAAAACCCACCCGTGTTCATTCTGTTGCCTGTGCCGGGGCCACGGTAACTCTTTCGAACATCCCGCAACCCTAGCTGGCATCGGCCCTAGCGGACCCCGTCAATAGTGCTGACATCTCTTTGAGGCGCGCGTGGAACACGACGCGCCGTCGACTCGGGCTTGGTCCTTACCGGACGGCGAGCTACCCATTGCTCGCCGTCCGCAAGCCCGCGCCTACGGTGGCCGGGAATCGGCTGCCAATTCCCGACGCCCAGGGCGTCTCCTGCGGCGACTAGGGGCGTGAGGGTGCAAAGCTTGCCTCTCCCTCACGCGTCCCGCCTCCTCCTTCACGAGCATTACTGCTTCGCAGAAGGAGGTAATGGCTTCCAATGCACTCTCGCTCCGTACCATGGCCTGGACCAGGGCCGGACGCGAGAGATCGCCGCCGCCGATCGCTTCCGCGAAGACACGGCGGTGCTCCGCCCAAGCCGGGCAGACCTCCACCGTATGCTCCACCGTGTCCTCCGGGCGATCCACACAGTGGTGACACCCGGGCGTTTCCTCCCGCCTTATCCGGAACAGGTACCTCCCGAAGCACCCGTGTCCGGTGAGGATCTGCGTCAGGCGGAAGGTGAGGACGCCGTGGCGCCTCTCCAGCCACTCCTCAAAGAGGGGACTTATCGCCGCAATTGTGGCGTGCCCAGCGCTGGGTTGCGACAATCGCACTCTCCATGCCGCCATGAGATCCTGCCGGAGCTCTGTCCGCCGCGCCACAACACCCTGCCCTTCGCCTTCCGCGCCTGAATTATTATTTCGTGATAAAATCTTCTCTCTATAAATTTGCAGCAAATGTTTATTTACGAAATATGTTTGATGGTCTGAGGACCACTTAATCTTAGTTTTGAACTTATGATTGCTTTTCGATTGATGAAAGTGATTTTAAATTAGAAATTGATGGTTTTAAAGTTAAATAAGTAAATAATTCCTTGAAAATAATTGTAGAAATTGCGTTCTTTGATATAGGAGGGATGAGTAGTTATCCTATGGGTAGGTACCTATTATGGTACACATTGGTACTCTTATCTCATCCAGGTGCTACGTCATCTGTCCAGGTAATAAAAGTCCAGCTAAGACAGCTAGTAGTAGGTATGCGGGTCACTTACTCGTAAAATAGGCCATTAAGAGTAGTTAAAGATAACGGAAACGAATTTAATATTGGATGTTTTTTTTTATAAATTAAAAGAAAATTATTTTTATTATATTTATAAAACCTTTCTTTTATTTTTTTACAATAATTATTCAGCCATAGTTATTATTATCCCAGTTTACAATTGGCTCACGTGAGCTTGATATAAATGATAAAAGTTTTCTTATTTGTTGAAGTCATAAAACATACAAATCAGAAGCCATTCTAAATTGCAAAGTAAAACTAAAAGAAACTTCGTGGACAATGCGCACTTTTTTAAATAACTAATATCTACGTTTCCATATTTTCGGCATATATGGGGAATTCGAGTGAATCCAATCGATTAATTTGGCTCAATAACAGCGCAGCTCTAAAATTGTACGTACATATAATCGTTAAACCGTGTATCGAATGAGAATGCTAATCGATTCAGATAGGCAGTCGGCCACAATTTATAACGATCGTTAAGAGAGAGTAGTTAGTGGAAAAATTTATAGTAGCTTGTGTAGGAATATCTTGAGCATAAGCCGTAATGATGAAGCATCTATTGATCGTATCCACTCAGCGCCCAGTAACTCACAGCGACACCAAATGGCATGTAAAGAGCCCATATATCTTGTTCTATTGATATACTGGATCACTAGTCCATTACCCTATATGCTTTAGAGTGATTGCACATTAGTTGACGACGAACGCCCTTAGCGACTAGTTCCGCGTTAAAAGCTCGGTTCATGCAGTTTTTTCGGACGTTTTTGTCCAATTTCATTTAAACACTTTTCATTCGTCGACGGTTTTATACGGAGAGAGACGATGCGACGTTTCAATAGTTAGGGCTACTGAGTGAATATACGATTACCGTTTAACATGAGCTCATACTGTCGGAGGTGCGTAATTAATTTAACATTTTTGTGTTTGCGTGATTAATTACAATCTACTTATATACCTACCAACTTTACATCGAGAGATTTTTCATAGAAGCCTCTTTTAACCCCAAAATGCAGATAGCCTATCGCATCGCCACACCATATATAATCTACATCGATACGATGTAATTGGATCGATGTAGATTATATATGGTAGGTGGTATGAGGTATGGTGGCAGATATGGGAAGCAGTCCACTCTATATGCGGCTTATTTAGTGGCTTGTACAGAGGCACACACGATAACGGGCATACAAACGGATAATTTGCTATCGCCAGGAGACCAGCACGGTGTAATAGCCCATTCGCTTGGAACTGTGATACAGAGGCGATTTATATCAATCAATATTACAATGGGATATCGCATCGCTTGAATAGGCTGCATGGAATAGTTGCGTGATAGGGTTGAATTGCTGCAGATCTTAATGTTAACGTGAAATTAATGCAGGATGCAAATTATTGGATATTGTGTTTGATAATCGTGTTAGAAATAGGTTAGATTAGCCCGTTAATGTGACCTCTAGATGATTGTTTCTCTTTGATTTATTTTAACCCTTTTAGTAGAGTTTTATATTCTGTTAAATGAGTCAATATTAGACCAGAATGGTAAACTATAAACGTAAATAACACAGGCATGATTACAATTGTAATGATATGGAATCTTTAAAAACAATTTATAAGAATACATAGTATAAATAATAGGCAATAGGAAACATATACGTATACGTACATTGTATAGGATTCAAGAAATAAATTCCTATGTTTTTTACATTTTTTAATGCATTACTTATTTTACAATTAATTATTTTATGTTCCGTTTTTTTGGTGGAACGGAACGCAAGCTCAAAACGCGTCGCCTTCGACAATAGCGGAAGTGACGTAAAAAAACTATGTCAATAGAAATCTATTATTTGCAAAGTGCTTGAAATCTCACTAAGTAAGTAAGTGCGATTTCTGCTTGAATAGAGCACAAAAATATTTTATTTTATATGATTTCGGACTAAAAAACCAAAAAAAAAACAGATGTGCAAAGCAGTATCGTGCCAAATGACGTCACATCATGACCGGGACAGAAACGGACGTTTGGACTGTAGTAGAAAATTGTTGGTTTTCATATTTTTTTTTTGAGCATTATGCAGTAGTTGAATTTAACTTTTAATATTTTTTTTGGTTTCTAATACTGTATTTTATTGATTTGGTGAAAAAAAAAATCATGCATATACTATTCTTATTTAATGGACGATCAATATTGACCGTTGGCACAATCGCACAAAATCATACATTGTCTTCAAACCTAGCGTAAATACATATTCTCTGATTAAGTCCCTGAATATTTTTCACTATAATTATAGTAATCATTCTAAAGGCAAACAATTGATTCAACAGATAACGAGCTAGCATTCGATAAGTATATCTAATGCCGATTGGCTTACCCCACAGATCGTAATCCATATAAGTTTCATCCCTATGCGAGCATTGTTCTTGTAACTAGGTTACCTGTCCCAGCCAAAGCGAATGGGGACGCAGTATAAACAATCTCCCATCTCAATCATACGTCGTTATAAGAAAGTGTATCTCGGATGAATTATTTATGTATCTCGCCCTCGATACGTGTGAATGGTAATCTTTCTATCTTTCTTTTGTTTTCGTGTAAACAGTTTGACGTAAACAGGTACTTACAGCTTCATTTAGTGGGTTATACATTCGTAATAATGTAGGCCATGTGTGTTCAGGGAAATTAATTGATAAGCAAATTGACTAGCAATATAAATTGTCCCCACATTCAAATCACAACTGTCATTATTTGACAGTTATATAAAAATGTTTTTTTTTTGCCAATACTTAAGGATTCTTCCTCAAAAGTATGTCATGGTGAGTAGATAGAGACAGATAGGGAGATGTACAAATGTCCCGGAATTAAACGCACAAACTCTTTAGGGGTCATTGTACTCATCATTATGAACAACTTTTACTATGGGACCAAACCTGAAATCTATAAACTAACAACCCCGTTTACCCCTTTTCGTTCTCCAGGAGCTGAAATAGGTTCATATCTTTAAAAATAAGCACATTTACGGATACGCATGCATTTCCCTATTTACTTTGAAATGCGAATGGAAGATATTTGAGGAATATTGCAAAACACACGTACATTTTACAAGCATTTCGTCAAAGGAGAGAGACTCGCTTGCCGTAAAACTGAAATTGCAAACATGGCGCTAGAAGCGTCAATTTCATCGTCGTCAATTTCGTCGTTTTCTGTGTTGCTGTATAAAAAAATTAGAGACATTTAAAATTATAACACATTCAACATCACTAGCACGCCTGCATTCCCCAAAAGGTTAGGCAGAGGTGTACCTAATTACCTATAGCACATCCATATTTCGCCAATTTTGTTTAAGTCCCATCTAATAGGGGGCTAATTCAAGGTATCATAACAATTAAATTAAATATTTGTAATCATATACAAATCAAATCCAATAGGTACAGTCACGAGCATAAATATGAACAGTTCGGCAATAATATCTGATTTCATGATTCATCCATTAATATCTGTCGTCAAGATGAAGGTAAATATATGTGAACAAGCAGGCATATACAATATAAGTGGCAGCACAAATATGGGACATCGAAGGAACAAACAAAACTGTCTGACGAGACAAGCGACTCCAAAATATACGACACTGCATCGGCTTCTTAAAGATGTGTCACCTACCTGCCTACTCAGTTAAATTCAGAAGAAGGTGATAACCTCGTTGTGTTCAAAAATATCTAACATCACTTAGTTAGCATAAAAGCCTGACAGTATAAAGTTTCGAGTTTTCTTCTATATTACAATCAGTGCCCCTCATAATGTAAAAAAGTGGCATCCCACGGGCAGCTTAAATATCTGACGGTAATGTTTGACAGTAGAAATGTCAATAATAACCAGCTACAGGAAGTTAACCGCAAGCTATTTGCTTCCGCTACATCTCTGAAAAGACTACGTAATTTTCTGCCAACTGCCACCAAGATTGCGCTTGCACAATCGCTTCTTCTTCCTTGATTATGCTGATGCCAGCTATTTAGACCTTACTCAAGACCTACTTGATAAACTTGAGCGGCTTCAAAATTTTGTATAAGGTATGAACCTTACCGTATATGAATACGGTTTGCGCAAATTTAAACGTTTTCGAATTTCGTGTGAAGCTCAAGTGGTTACCAATTCGCCTTCGCTGGAATACTCATATTCTTTCCCTTTTGTATAATGTGCTCTTTTCCCCTTCCACCCCTCCCTATCTCAAGAAACGCTTCCAGTTTCTTTGCGACTCCCACACGAAATTTTTAAGGTCATCAGATAACTTGAAGCTTAAAATGCCAATGCATTCCACAACTTTCCTTGACAAATCCTTTACTGTCCAGGCCGCTCGTTTGTAAAATGTATTACCAGTTCCAATAAAGTGCGCGCAATCGCTGCCTGTGTTTAAACGACTCGTGAAGGAACATTACCTGTTGTTGTGATTTTGTTTTCGTTGCTGGCTGACAGTCATCTTTTGTTTTCGTTGCTTACATATTTAGTATGTATGTATCCGTGTATATATTATATAGCATATTTATCTACTATAGTATATTGTACTTATATACTTTTTATTTGCACCAAAAACAACCCCATTTAATGTCCAGAAAATCACTGTTCATTCCAAGGTTGCCTGGAAGAGATCGCAGTATGCGATAAGGCCGCCAATTGTATATTTTGTCGTTTTATCTTGATGTAATGTATAATCTGGTGTACGATAAAGTATATATAAATAAATAAATAATATGCGATTTTTTTTTTTGGTAACTGTTTTAATGTCGGCTATTGTGTCATTGCCAAAAATGAAATTGATACTTATCTACTTTAAGATGGGTAATTGATACTGGCAGACTAGTCAACATCGGCTCACTTTTTAGCATTCTAATAGGTGACACGTATTTTTGAAGCCGATGCAGCATCCTATATTTTACCGTCGCTTGTCTCTTCAAATAGTTTTGGTGGTCCTTCAATGTCACGTATTTGTGCTGCCACTGGTATATGCCTTTTACAAATGATCACATGTACATATTTTTCGTCATCTTTAATTATTGATGAATCATGAAATCAGATATTTATGCTCGTGAGGTTTCACTCGCCTCCAACAAAATGAAAGACCTAAATTTTACTCAAACTGTTTACAATTCTAAAACACTGTCGCATACATATTTAACACAACATTTCCCGTCCTTAATTGCAATCATAAAGTACCAACAACATACTGAAAAAAAAAACTAAACATAATGTTTACAAGCACGACAACAAAGTAAACAATTAAAAAAAGTTATTAACGTAATAGCCTTTTGGCTGGGCCCAGTCAGCCCAGTTGTGGCAATATTGGGCCACAAGGTCGACACACACTCATACAGGTGGCAAAGACACGCCTTGCTCTGGTTGATGGCTAACTAAAGTGACGTTCAAATTATCATGTTTGACAGGAGAAAAGGGTCAGAAAATTGGTGATAACATGTCGTGATTGCCTGGCGGAGGGTCAAATTCCTGTCGTTTGGGCAGCTATAGGCTAATTGTATTTGTTGGATAGCAGGAACCTACGTCCCTGCTTATCACTGAAGTGATTACCTATTAGCATTTTCATTTGTGTTGTGTTAACTAGTCTTTCTAAAAGTTTTACTCCCAATCAGCGTATAATATAACTAGCTGTATCCCGCGACTTCGTTCGCATGGGAGTCGTATGATACAAAATATACTAACACATCAGCCACATTTTAATAAAACTCCCCCCCCCCCCCCCGACCTGCCGCGTTACACTGCCCGCCCGCGCTGTTACTTCGTTTTCGCTTAGCGTTCTTTCTGACTTTTTCTTTTTTTTTCGGTTCATACGGATGGTAGCGTGATCTTAAATAGCCTATAACCATTCTCGAGAATTGGGCTACCAAATGCAAAATGAATTTTTCAGATCGCACAATTTCATAGGTTTTATTTTTTTGCGCGGAACCCTAATAAAATTATTTTTCTGAAATAAAAGTAGCCTTAGTTACTCCTTATAACATCATCTACCTGCCAGTGACAGTCCCTTCAAAATCGGTTCAGCCGTTTCGGAGATTATCCGGGACACACAGACAGACAAACAGACACATTTTACCGACCGTTTCATATGCATTTATTTATTTGTATAGTTATGTCATCCCCCATATTGCAGCCTCTAATCACATTTTCCAAAAATAAACTTATCATCACTTTCTTTTTATGCTAAAACTGATCTAAAAACTCAGCGAAATTAAGGTTACGTCCTTTACCTTGATACCCAACGTCGCCCTCATAACCGTTACACCTCAAAATGTATACTGTTACAAACGCAGAGCAAACAAAAAACAAGTACCTAAGTACTACGAAAGGTAATTTGGCGCTATCTTATTTAACTAATTACTCTAGTATTGCAAACATTTGACCACCGTTACGGACCGTCATTTGTAACATGCCGGACTAACTAAGTTTCGGCATCAAATGCTCCTACACACGAGGCAGAGTTGTGGAAACCGAGACGCAGCAGGCGTTTGAGTATGCGGCCATAAAAAGAGCTCGCAAAAATTAAATAAAAACAACCCCTCAGCCAGTTTATATTTCTATAAATATGGATATCGAAAACCAAGTAATAAAGTGTGTGAAGCCACGAAAATGGCACTTGGAGTCGATAAATTGTCGTGTCTGGACACAAACTACCGGAGTAACTTGGATGCTATTTTGCTTACGTCGGCAAATATGGGTATCGTGTACCGCAATGACCGTAGATATATTATTATATACAGAGAAGATTTGTACCATTTGTCGCATACATTGTATCTGGTATTTAATTTAAGAACAGTGGTGCTATTCTGGAAAGATCCCACCGTGAAAATTTAGGTGAAGTGAGAGTGATGTGAACTGTCATCCCACCTTACTCTACTAGGGATTGAGCTCACTTCACCTAAGTGCTCACGGTGTGATGTTTACAGAATAGATCGGCAGGTCGAGTCGAGCGGACTCCAAAGAAGCGAGAATCGGGCGTTGTACACAGTCACTAGTCTTATTATAACATGGAAACATGAATTAATTTACAAAATGGCTAATAAAATCACCAAAAGTACAAAGCTCGACTTCAAAGGCAACTCGTTGGTTTCATAGCCGAAAATTAATAGCATGTATAACCGCCATCTATAGCTTATGATTTAATACCAACTACGGCCTCGAAATACCAAAATGGTTCCCAAATAACGTTTTAGTTGAACACTCGAAAACTAATAGACGTCTCAGATTAAATTGTTGCGGTATCGGAAAGCTTCGGAGAAGACTTGAAAGCTGGAATATGCATTATTGTTCGTACAATAGTATTTCATTTATTAAGGTTCAAACACATAACATCACGCCTTGTTTCTCCGAAGGGTTGGGCAGAGGTGCACCCCACCTTTTTCGAGTTAAGTCCCATGTTATAGGAGGCGAGCCTGTTGCCATCAACCGGGCACAAATCCAGACTCCGGGCTGCTACTGAGAAATTCCAGATAGAAAAACCCAATAACACTTTGCCCGACCTGGGAATCGAACCCAGGACCTCATGCTCAGTAGTAGCGCTTGAGACCACTAGGCCGACGAGGCGGTTCAATTTATTTATTTTATTTATTTAATTACAACGGTTGTGTTATAACAAATTACAGTAACTAAAAAAACACATTCATACTTAATAATAATCCTAACTAATAATATATTTTATATGAAAAAGTGAATTTGTTTGTTTGTTATGCTTTCACGGCTTTAGCCGACCGCCGATCGTCGACCGGCTAAACCGATTTTGATGAAATTTTGTATGGGGATACTTTGAACCTTGGGAAAGGACAAAGGCTACTTTTATCGACAAACAACGCGGGCGAATCTGCGGGCGGAAGCTAGTACTTAATAATGGACATAAATTGCCTGGAATAACGGACAAATTAAACTGTGAATATTGTCAAGAAATCACAATTTATGTTCACTTATTTAATGTTATTTTCTCGTAAATTTAAGACTACATTTCACAAAGAAACTTCATGACATTGGCAAAACTTTACGATAAAGTTTAGGTTTAAAGCCTTCAGCGTTCTATATTTGTAGCATGAAAATCGACTCTCAACATTTTCCAATAAACGAACTATTGAGATTGTTTTAAAGGTTTATATTGTACAATAATGGTGAACAGCAAATACAATTTTCTTTTTAAGGACTGTGGTTTTTTAAATAAAATAATAGCATAAAAACGAGTTTCCGTTTACTGATTAAAGCGCAGGTGTCACATTAATGCAAAGTCCAGTTTGCACAATTTTTCCCGACTTTGAAAATATTTTATCTGTACCTATACGAATAATAAATCCCGACATTAACATCAACGTCAGCATGGCTAACCTGATTCTTCGTTTAAAATGTAACCTTTTTAAATATGGCTGCTTCAGACCGCTCCTATTTACCCTGATTTGCCAACGTTCAAGAATAATTTTAGTCAAAGATAAAAAACCGGCCAAGTGCGAGTTGGACTCGCACACGATGTGTTTCGTACCACCGTACAATATTTAACACAACGTACATACTTTTTTAAATAATGCAGTTTAAAAAATCACGTTCCTTGTATGGAGTCTCCCTTTAATTTTTAATTTTATTTAATTTTTATTATTTTTTGTCACAGCGGCAATAGAAATAAACAATCTGTGAATGAAAATGTCAATTGTCTACATAATACGGTTCATGAGATACAGCCCGCTGACAGACAGACGGACGGACGGACAGCGGAGGCGTTCCGTTTGACACCTTTCAGTTGCGGAACCCTCAAATCTCGCATTTAAACTACGGTTTTCATGCAAAATATATACGACATTAACGAAGAGAAAATGAGACAAAAACAAGAGTTGAACACAAAACTAACTCGACCAAATGTCATGTTGTTTGAACTACACGCCGCCATTTTGCTTTTGTTTAAGTTGGTGCAGACAAAAAGATCTCAAAAGTTTCGCGTCCTCTAGTTTTTCAACTTCCTGTTTCTAGAAGACAGACTAGACTTTTCTGCTAAGAAAGGAAACACTTCTTTACTTAAATAACTTTTAAGTTAAGAAAACTGCTCTGAATTTTAATATTTTTTAAGTTTTCCATTTTCGGTGCCGAACGACTTACACAATTTGTGGTTAAAGTTTATTTCTTATAATATCCAAACAAAAGGTTTGGGTAGACAAGTGAGTCAACTATGTATGGTGATGAGAAAAAGAGTGTAGCAAAAATAAATAATGATAATATCAAGACAGTTTTACTGTTTCAGACACATGAAAACGTAAGATATTTGTCATATGTAATGCAAACAAAACTCTATACAAGGTGTAACTTAAATAACGCACAACCTCTTAAGGGGTCATTGTACTCATCACTATAAACAACTTTTACTATGGAACCAAACGTGAAATCGTGAAAAAAAATCTGCTGTTCCCTACATTTTGGCGAGTCATGCGAACATAAATGTAGGGCACAGCTTATGTTTTTTCGCGATTTCAGGTTTGGTCCCATAGTAAAAGTTGTTCATAATTATGAGTACAACGACCCCTTAAGAGGTTGTGCGTTTTTTATGTTACATCTTGTATATGTAAATGTCGAGTGGCTCAATACTTAGCACTTACTTATCGTCGAAAAACTTGTCTGTTTACGTTATTGTGTGAGCAGCGAGAAGTTGGTAAACAGATTGAACAAAACCTATTGTGAAAGATTCCTCCCCTTGTCAGGAACTTGCGTTGTGAGACAAATACTATTCTTTTTGCTTGTACGATTGTCTGTAAACTTGTTTGTAAAGAAAGTTTGATACAAATTTTTTCTATCCACGAACTAGGAATGCCTGGAATGACTTTATTTGTAGTTACAAATGATTGATTTAAAAAATCATAACATTTTTTAGGGTTACACACACAGACACACATTTATATGTGTAATTTTTATGGTGTACATAGTAAAGAGTATTCTATCTTTATATAAATAAAGTCCAATAAATAATTCATGCTTTTTAAATCTCGGGATTAAAACGTCATTAAAATTATTCCGGGATTTTAGAGGAGGTATTATCCACTCTATGTTACTTCCTTCCTCGAAGTTTAAGCAAATTAGCACTACCTATTCCGATCACTGGTAACAAGGTCGAAAAGTGGTTCACTGCATACGTCCGCGATGGTACGTATATATGTATGTATGTATGTCCGTCCCTATGTTCCCTCGTAACTACTAAACGGCTGAACCGATTTTGATGAATTATATGTCGTTAGATTTGCCTTTATTGTGCGAGCGTTATTGGGGATATTAAAATTATAAAAAATCTAAATGGCGGCTTTTTGGTGACAATATGAAAAAAAAAATTTAAAAAAATATCCGAAACCTATCTAGTGGAGTATCAAAATGAAGGGCTTCAAAAATTGATTACAAAAATATATACAAATTATATGTTTAAATAGAATGATGAAAAACAATCCCAAACTTTTGCAGTGAGTGAGTAAGAGGCCGGTTATATATCACCCGATTATAAGTGGGTTATATTTACGACCCTTACCTTTAGGTAACGTTCGTAAAGCATCTTCTCAAATTTAATAATAAAGTCATATTGCCTTCGACTGCATGAGATTCTTTGGAGACAAAATAAGTCATCTTGTTTCCATCTTTTTTAACACGCTTTTTTTAGCTTCACTTGTAACAAACAATGTTATTAAAATCTCTGAAGTCAATTTTAATCTACTAATAATAATTGTCGTATCGAAATAAAACTTTATATGTAGCTATATGTAGTTCGAATGACAATACTATGACTTGGTAGATTGGAGCTAATGTGATGATGGAGCCAGGAGATGGACAGTGGAACTCTTCAGTGGCTACTACATAGTAACCCCTCGAGTTTGGGCTCGTATGATTCGGTTTGACGAGACCAATAGATTATGCTTGGTAACGAGGGTCTGATGATGGAGCCAAAAGGTGGATAGGAGAACTCTTCAATGGCTATTAGTAAACCCGAAAGCGTTGAGCGCTTTTTACTTTTAATTAATTTAAACAAAGCGCTCCACGCTATTTGAATTAATCATTGGATATAAAAGAAGTGACAAGCTGCACTTATATCTTAACTAATACAAGTAAATTTAATTATTTTATAATGTTTAATGCGGATAAAAGCGCGTTTTTTTATACTACATATTTTATAGTTCACTTTTTACGCAGTTGGGTTTTTGATTGTTTAAATTTACTTTTTTAAATGCAATTCACTGTAATATTAGGTAGGTACACGTTCTAAATCTCTCACATCTTTATATTTTTCATATTTGCATTTTATTTGGAACCGGAAAACATGTGCAACGAGCAGATAAATGTTTTAATCTTCATTTTATCAACTCGTTATTTCGGAAGATCTGAAACAGAATAATCCCTTACAAATGATTTAAAAATGAACGGTTCCTTTAGCGGCTTAACTGTTTTCTGTGTTTTTTCTTTCAGCTTTACAGATTATAAATAATGTAATACTGGTAATTCATATTCCGACAAAAATTCTAAAAGAAGCATCCATTCGTTGGTTTTCACGTTTTATGTGTTTTTGCAATATGTTGGTAAAGTTTTCTCTCAGTTTCATTGTGTAAGACAATCAATCACCCGGATGGTAGCACCTCAGTTTGTATTGACAGCAATCAAAACTAGAGCGGGATAACCTGTCCAGATCAGAAACATACGAATAGACTTCATACCAGTTTTATTCCGCAGTAAGGGCTAGACTTAATTGAATTGGAAATTGGATGACTTTAGTCCTAGTCTTACGAACTAGTCTCAGAACTTAGGCTCTTCTAGAAACTTTACAAATTAGGGCTAACATTTATTTATACGTATATCAAGAGCGTATGCTTCATCCTTTTAACCCTGCTTGCACTGACAGAAAAAAATAAATGCCAACGTCACAATTTCACAAATGACAACTTGTGAAATCCGACCCTTGTCATTGCATAATCAAAGATGTCCTAACTCACGCTTTGCGTTGTTTTAGTATATAAAGAAAAAAAAACATATTCAGGTCGCGCTTCCCTGGTATGCTACGAGTGTCTTGTTATTTTCGCATGCAAGTATGGTGTATATGCAGATACTAAGTCAAGAGCCGTCAGACCGCGGGTGCTAACAAGCACTACCGCTGAATTCTAAAACATCAATTGTACAGTAAAATGTGAGCAGTATATTCCGCATAAAAACGAATATTACATTGCATTCTTTTCCCTCTGTCCGTGCTTTCATGGTTTGTTCTGGACATACGCTTTGTTTATTGTGTTATTTTTGTTTTTCTATCTTCAAAGCGTGTTTCATACATGCCGTGTAGATTTCAGGATTCTAGAATAAAAAAGGAACCTGTATTGATATGTGTGAACACACAAAAGATGATGAATAAGTTTTATGTGGAATTTTGAAAACGCTATTTTTATTTTTATTTATTTCAGAGACTATCAAACTTGCTGAAAAGTCTTATTATTTCCATATCAAAAGCATTCGTCTGTTATGGTTTATTCGGCCTTAAACCGTTCCTAGAATCAACAACCAGTTATTTGTTTAACCTGCACCTACCCACTGCTGGTTTTATGGAATGGGAACCAAGGTTCACAGAGTTATCGAGGTCAGCAACCTCGTTGAAACGCGCCTTGAACAAATATTTGTATGTTACGATATTGTGTGGGCTTAAACCAATACATAATACCTACGTAAAACTGTTTTATTTTCCTCTACGTTATTATCGTACTTTTCCTGCTTATAAAGGTGGGTTCTTATAACATGAACATTACTAACGATTGGATTGTGCACACGTTTGCGTATGCCTTTCTACGGGTAGGTAGCATTAAACCTTTGTATATTTTTTTCGTTGTTGTTTTTCTTTTAAGTTTTTCTCAGGTTACTAATCAATATTTAAAGACCATTACCTTTCTTATACAGCCGATAACGACTTACCGAAGGCAGTAGTTATTTAAATTACGTATCGTTCGAGAATAATGTATTGTAGAGATAATAAAATTGCCTACATTTTTACAAAGCTGGGAATTTAAATTCAAAATCCTATAACTATAAAACGCGTTTATGCCTCATTCTGAGATAACTCGTACGAAATAAAAAAGGGAGTCATCTGAAGCGTGTGAGCGATGAAAAATAAAGCTCATCATATCCGGGTGACTCGAACCGCATTAAATCTGTATTGCATAAATAAAACGTATAAATAAAATATACAAAGTAAGAAGTAACATACCTAATATATTTTATCATAGTAAAAAACCCTCTTTCAGGACTTGTTTTCACAGTAGTGTAATTAGTGTTGGACAGCAAACGATATTCTCCTCTTTTTTTTTTGTCTTTTTTACGTCCTGCGACTTCTTATTAAATATTTCATAAAGTAGGTTCCTAAGTAGTACCAAAACTACTTAGTTGTGTCTTTGCAATTTTTATTTCAGAAGTGCGAGAAGAATAATTAATTTTTTGCAATCACGACGTGACTTGAAAATATTAAGTCCTTGGAGGAATTTTTTATTCCAAATCTTTTCTTATAAATATATGTGCCTTTATTTAGTAATTTTAATAACTAGCTACGAGGGTCCACTTGCATCACAAACCACTAAGATATGCAATAACGCTAAACGAATTTAAAACATCGTTGTGTTTCTGTCAATCGTTTGAAAATGACATGATGTTTTAAATATGTTCAGACCTCAGCTTTTGTTATGGATTTGCAACGTTTTACGTTTTTGTTGGGCATTTTAAATGATAACAATATGTTATACCTACCCAAATTAGATAATCACCAACATTTTTCTAGATAGGTACCAGTGGCGCAGCTATAATTATCATGAAGCCGAAGAAAAAATTGTTCATTTCTCATAAACTCAAAAATTTTGGCATTTTTGTAATAATTTTAATCTTATGATGACTGTATTAAACTGGTAATAAATATATATAATCTGATGTGATACACAGTTAAACGCACAGGTGTGTATTATTTGGCAATAATAGACATAGAAGCAAAAGTATTAAAAATCAGCCAGTCAGAACGGTGATGTTAGTCTACCCAGGATGCGCCAGACGTTCATTTAAGTATCGTCGCATTTAAAATGTTGTAGGTATGTTGTGGGGTTGTGGTTGGTGTGGTTGGTGTGTGGTGGTGACGGTGGGTTGTTGTTGTTGGTTGTGGGATTGTTCTGGTAGGTGGGTGGGTGTTGTTGGTTGGTGTGGGTTGTTGGGCCGTTGTGTGTTGTTGGTGGTGTTGTAATAAAATTATAACAATCTGAAAGTATCTATATTATAAATATTATGCAAATAACATTATGAAATCTGCAGTAAAGGGTTCTGTAGAACCTGGAGTTTTTTTTTTTTTAATCTTGCAATCGGCTTCTCAAGCCTATAGTTAGCAGATGCTTTCTGTGCTTGTTGGCGTTTCGAGTACGGTCCTCCAGTAACGGCCGTCCCTCTTCTTGTTGCTTGACTAGATCAAGCTATGTCCCATGTACCCTGTATTTTCAATCGACGGTGTTCCAGTGAGTTGGTCAGTACAGAAGCCAAGCTATTGACGTGCTTTTCAATGCACACTTTGTAAAGTTTTGTTCTTTGTGGTTCCGAAAGGAAGCCGATAGGAATCGGTTTGCATGAAGGCTTCGCCACTGGTAGGTACAATGATGTATAAAGAAGTTAGTTTCTTTACAATGACCTCAATGGCTGTTGTGAATAGTCCGTAATGCCTTGTTCTGTACAATCATAAATGACATTTTCATCAGTGTGAGTCCAAGACACTATAGCGAGTGTTACTTGGTAGCCATTCCCATTATGTCAAGATACTTGTTATGTTTCCAATACGCTTACATGGAGCTGTTTCAATCATCATATTTGTTATGAAACGGATATTTGTTTGACTGGATATTGACCTACAGTGGTATCCGGCCGGATAGTAAATAAAATAGTCCGGATAGGCCAGATACCGGATAGTTTTCGCAAATCCGGCGATTATTTTCGATGAAGGCATTGTAGATAGGAATTATTTTAATGAGCCACAATTTTATTATACTTAGCTAATGTGCGCTTTTATAATTTCTAACGTGAAGATATTACCGTTATTAAATTTCCGTCCACGACAACGTTGTAACGTGCACGAATTTCCATACATTTTACTTCCCGCCGTGGACGTCCACGGTAATATTGTCACGTTAGAAATAAGATATAAAAAATCAACAAATAAAAACTATAACATAAACATAACATCACGCCGTGAAAAAAACTATCTTCCTTTATATTCATAATACATACATAAACTCACGCCTTCTTCCCATGGGGGTAGGCAGAAACTACAGAACGCCACCTGCTACGATCCTTACATACTCCTCTTGCCTCGTTTACATTCATACATCTGGTCATATACGCACGCCAGTTGCGAGTACTACGCACCTGACCTTTCTGAAGTACATCACCAATAAGATCACTATATGTCTTCCTAGGGCGTCCTCTCCCGGCGTTTCCACTCACATCTGCCGTGTAAATACCTTTTGTTAGTCGACTTTCATTCCTCCTCTCAACATGACCAAACCATCTAAGCATACTCTTTTCAATTTTTGTCACTACATCTTCTTTATTCGTACAGTTAAATTGAAGATCTCGTCTGCTGCTACTCCTCCCACCTAGTTAGCGTCTTTGAACCGAAAAATTTGTACCATATGACTACGAATTCAATACCAACCTTAAAACTAACGAAGACCGCTTACATGTTGAATCTTATATCAATATTGTCATACAATTAAGATGAAACTTTAACCTAAAGATCCTTCAGACCATTGGAATGTTTACACCTATTAATGGATCCGCATTAATTGCTAATAGTTCGTATTTGTTTTACCCACGTAGAAAGTTTGATAATTAATTTTGTTTACTTAAACGGTTATAAAGTTTCTTAAGGTTTGAAGGTGTGGGTCATACACGCCGATTGAGAGTACTATGCATCGGACCTTTCTGAAGAACATCACCAATAAGGTCGCTGTAATATGTACTTCTAGAGCGTCCCCTACCAGCCTTTCCACTCACATCTGCCCTTGTAACCTTTTGTTAGCATAATCAGCCTATATGTACCCACTGCTGAGACTCAGGCTTCCTCTCGGCCCAGTGCGGGTTGGTAGATGTCACATCTCTTCCAATTTTTGGTTCTAGGACATGCCGGTTTCCTCACGATGTTTTCCTTTACTGTTTTGAGAGCATTTTTTGTTAGTTGCCTTTTATTCATCCTCTCAACATGACCCGTTTTATATCATTTGAAATTGTGTGAAGCTTGTGTAGGTGTAACGAGAATAAAGTCTACACGAATCCTTTGAACATAAAAAAAGATTAACTTCTATACGAGTAACCATAAAGGTTACCTACTTGTGTCGAAGTTCTACAACCAACCAACTTATTTATAAAAATCCTTTTGGGGAGCGTCAGGGACATCAACGGGAAATCTGTTACCATGAATTCAGTACTAACATGATTCTAAACCCCCCATCGTACAAATCGTCGGATATTAAAAAAAATTGCTGTTTCATACATTTTGACAGCCTAGGTATTGCACTGTATTTTGTATGAAACATTGTATTTTTTTAAATTTCTACGGTGGGGTCTAGAATCATTTGCTGGATTCATGGTAACAGTTTGCGCGTCGCTATCCCTGACACCCTGTATATCAAACGAGTCATTTAAACAAATAAATAAAACTGAAGTGTCTGTTTGTAATGTCAAAATAACAGTTTTTTTACTAAATGCATATGAATGTGTATACGGTACTTATAACAAAAATACATTTTTTTTAAATTTTGTCTGTCTGTTTGTTCCGGCTAATCTCTGAAACGGCTGGACCGATTTTGACAGGACTTTCACTGGCATATAGCTGATGTTATCTCGGGTAAATAAGTCTACGTTTATTTTAGAAAAAGAATAAGGGTTCCGCGGAAAAAAATTAAAACCCATGAAATTGTGAACAAAAAGTCGGATTTGAAAAATTCTTTTTGCATTTAGTAGTCCAATTCTCGAGGATGGTTATAGGCTATTTAACATCACGCCACGACCCTTCGGAGCCGAGCAAAAAGAAAAAAGTCAGAAAGAACGCTAAGCGAAAACGAAGTAATAGCGCGAGCGGGCGGTGCAACGCGGCGGGTCGGGGGACGAGGGAGTTTTATTAAAATGTGGCTGTTATTTTAGTATAAGTGTATCTTACGACTTCCACGCGAACGAAGTCGCAGGGCACAACTAGTTACAAAATATAATAACCAAAGTTGAGCAAAGAATTGCCCGCTATCTTTTAGCTATTTAAAATTCTTTCCGAACAAGTTTTCAACTCGACTAGCAATAATACGACATAAAGTGAATTCAATCCAATTCATTCATTCAATTCATTTCAGTTATTCAATCCTTACATTTTCACAGCCGAAACTATATTTAGGTAAAGATAGGGAAATTGATTGTAAAGCAAATTGACTACCAACTTAAACAGTCCGTATATTCAAATCATAACTGTCACTCTTTGACATCATCATCCACAGCCCGACTTCACCCACTGCTGGGCATAGGACTTTCTTTTCTTGAGTCAATCCCCACGCTCTTGTGCCGGCCTCATTCAGGTTCTACCCGCGATGGCAACCATGTCGTACGCCCATCTCGCCGCTGGACGACCGACACTTCGTCTTCAGTCCTTGGACGATTCATTCTTTGACAGCTGTATGAAATGGCTATGACACGTCCAATTGACGTTGAATGTCAATGTGCGTAACAATTAATTTCCCTGACTATACATAAGCATAGGCAACGAACTTGTCTTATCAGACAAATCTGTCAGTCAGTCTGTTTGATTCTCTCTACTCGATAAAACTATTTTCTAAGATCTATTTCTAGGTGATCTCAGTTCGCATGGAATAAGGGCTGTTATCTTGTTAACTGAGTTTTCGTAGGGACTTCAAACTTGGCTTTCAATATAATTAGTAAGTTTTGAGTTAGTAATCAGACTTTCCCAAGAGCCTGTTTGCAGAAGCTCTTCTAGTGCCATTTTTATTTTTGTATCTGAAACCTTTTTACCTTTGGTCCTCTAATGGCAAAAAAAAGCTGTAGCTTTATCTGATTGGCCCAGTTTTCAATTCGTCGTATTTTTTTTTCTTGTTTTCTTTTATAGAGCTTACAATTTTTATCTCACGTGTATAAACACGCTGTGAATGTTGCTGCAACACGCTGTGTAAGCGTAGCAGCTCTCGGTATCGTCCGAGACAATAGCGAAGTAGGAAGTGTGTGTGTGGGTGTGCGTGTTATGTGCTGACGCTACTCGTCTTCACACACTTATTCACGCACACATTAACAGCGTGTTTGTACACTTGGTAAACACAAGTAAAGCGCACGTTACTTGGCGAGATTAAAATACTATACTCAAAACTGTTTTCACGGTTTGTCTGTGTAAGTTACTTGTTAATTATTATTTATGTTAGTCTCATAATTGTGATTTGAATTACACACACAATAAAGGACCACTCAAGTCCCTGCAAACACTTAAAAAGGGCACCAAAACTTTGCCTGAGGAAAGAACGATTCTACCCGAAAAGCACGATGTAGGCTACAAGGTTCCTAGTTGAATTTTAAAATAATCGATTTATTTGCAAATATATTAGCTACCCTCGTTAAAAGGCGCCGATGTAGCGACGTCTGGGGAATTCTCCCGAATGTGATAAAATGTGCTTGCTCATCTGCACACCCTACTTCTAAAGGAAGCTGCCGGGAAGTATCCTCAGGAGGCATCAATGTGTGAAGAGTCATTTGACTCGAAACAATCATGTTTTGAATACGACAAAATATACATGACACACACACACGCAGTTATACACACATACGGGTATCCATTTTTAATGATGTCAGCACTCGACAATTATTGTAATACAAATATTCTTTCTTTTACAAAAGACTTTTTCAGCTCCTAGCAACGGATTGAAATATATTTGCGGTATTCAATTTCAGCGTTCCGGATTTTATCCTTAAGAGGATGTTGTGAGTACAATCAAAGCCATATTATTCCCTTTTATTTAAAGATAGGTTGTAAATGTTGGATTAAAGGTACAGTCAAGGAAAGTATTAGTTAAGCAAATGGACACCCTGCGTCAATTTGCCGTGTAACCATTTCATATACCTAGCTGATCAAAAAATGATAGTTGTGATTGAATCTTATGGACAATTTAAGTTCGTAATCAAGTTGCTAACAATTAATTTTCCTGACTTTAGCAACGGATACTGGGAGAAGTAGAAAAAGAGAAGAAAACGAATGAAGATCTTGTCTAGACACTTACACACAAATCGTTTTCAAAACATACTATTGTCAATGACACTGAAGTAAAAAAAATGTATGTAAAGGAGTAGCATTGAATACATTCACAAGATGACATAAATGAATCACAACTGACATTAATTTCAATTGCCCGAAACTATCGCTAGAAAGACGTTCTGATTATTTTCCAAACGGGAATGGCCTTGCCAGATATCGTATGATTGTATCAATTGTAACGTTCGAAAAGAATCACGACTAGTGAATATGAAATCGATCCGAAATATTTGAACGAGTTTTTCATCCTGTGATAAAAATGTTTTGATGTAAACGGTAGTTATTTATTTCAGACTTAGGTACAGTGAGAATTTGTGTAAGAATTTCGAGAAGTTCAGAGTAACTGTAGTCGTCAGTATAAGCTAATATAGATAGACATCAATAAAGATAAAAAATATGTAAATAATTTAAAATTTATTCCGAACGGATTAAAGTTATTTGGTTGTAATGTAAGACTCCTAAGATTAGGATAAACCTTCCAAATTGCGCATTTGTTTGAGTGCTTTCAGAGTTTAAGTACAAGCCTTGGTCCCCACGCTATTAAGAGGGCTGTCACATTTTATCACCTCTCTCGCTCAAACGGGACAAACATTTTATAAATGTTATATGAAAAGATGTTTTTTTTGAAAAATGTAATCAATTGGCGAACTAATAAATACTATAAATTTAATAGGTAATTATTGAAAACACATTTCTATTATTATCTGATAAACTCAGCTCAATAAGTATTATGATCCGTTTTTGAGATGAGTTAAATAAAGGCCACAATAGAAATGTATTTTTAATAATTAACTATAAAAATAATATTATTTTTAGTTCGCCAATTGGTTACATTTTTTTCAAAGAAGCATCTTTACATTTAACATTGTTAAAAAGTTGGTCCCATGTGATCGAGAGAAGTGACAAAATGCGACAGCCCTCTTAAGGCGAAAGCGCCAGGAAGCCCGAGAAAATTCAAATTTTCTTACGTTTTTTTTGCAATTTACAAGTCAGTATTAGGTTGTATGTTGATCAAAATATCATTCGCGGTCGTAAAAAGTATGTATTTACAGAATTATAATAATTAAAGTCATCAATACAACTCTTTAAGACTAGGTAATTCTATTGAATGACTTTTTTTATGAAATCTTGACAATTAGGATTATACAAACTTATAGAGTTGTATTACTGATTTTGATGATTATAATTCTGTATATGCGTATTTGTTATGGTCGCGAATGATACTTAATCAACATACAACATAATACTGACTTGCAAATTGCAAAAAACATAAGAAAGTTTGAATTCCACGGGTTACCTGGCGCTTCCCTCTTAAGCTTGCCTGTAACGTATACACTTCTGAAACATTATGAATATTGCAACAACATTTTTTATCGGTACTTCACTAAACATTTATATGAAGAATTCCCGCCTAGGGAAATGTATGTTTGAAAATTAATAACGTCGTTTTTAATAAAATGTACGTACGTATTGCCAAGTAAAGAGTTCACGTACCTCATAAATAATAGGACAAAACCCCTCGTAATGAGAACAAGTGTGCTGAATACTAAAATAGCTTCTTTTGTACTAAACGAGGAGGAGTTTGATTATCGCAGACACTATCACATGATCTTCGAGCTAATTGAAAAGAAAAACGTTACTAAGTTTAATGGGTTAAGATCGATTTTTCCTTTTAATGGTTTATCCAAAGATATTGGCTGAGCCTATCCACCAATCTAGAGCATTCTATTCCATTCTTTTCTATTCTAGTTTCAGAATATTGAAGCGTAGTTTTCAGAACATAGTGAAACCCTAACAAGCTTTCGAAGAATTACTTACGTGTAAGATTAAACAAGCCATCCGAAGGTGTAGGAACTCAAAATTAAGTAGGTAGTTTAATTAAACTACCTTCAAAAACCGCAAAAAAAAATCTGCTGTTCCCTACATTTTGACGAGTTATGCGAAAATAAAAATTTAGGTAACAACTGGTTTTTTTTTCACGATTTCTGGTTTGGTCCCATAGTAAAAGTTATTCATAATGATGAGTACAATGACCATTTAATAGGTTGTGCGTTAATTCCGGGGCATGTTGTATACTTATTATATTAATTATTTTAGAGTGAAAATGGGAAATAAGGTAATTAAACTACCTACTTAATTTTGAGTTCCTACATCTTCGGTATACTCTACTAAGAATAAAAGCTCTGAAAGTAACAGTTTTTAATCGTTGATCGACTTCAACCAAGGCTAAAGTTAGACTTAACAAGGTGGATAACACAATGAAAAGTTAGTAGGGTCGAAGATTGATATTAGAGTGTCAAGCGACTTTTTATGTAAAACAATTTATAGTGACATTGCCTACTGTCTTGTTTGATTAAAAACGAAAATTTACACATCTGTTTTCCAACTTAAACTCTATTGTCCGCTTATACACTCCAAGACTCCTAAATCGAGCCACCAGGCATTTCCATGTACAGTAGCAAGGCTTCAAACATCAAAATAATGATGTTACCAATGAAAAAAATGTACGGTGTTTTAAAGCACACATACTCGCCATAATTTTGGTGTCAATTTGAATTTATTTAAAAAGAAATAGGCATTTATACAAAAAGAAAAAATGCAGGGTGGCACGATTTAGGACTCCAGGAGTGTATTTTGAAAAGGTTTTTAGTAAAACTTAGTTGCAGTATAAAACTATTTAATCTTAAATATTCCTGACCAAAATACTAACCTACTTTCAAGCTAAACTCAAAGTGGCTCATGTAAGCGTGTCGTCACCAGCGAACGATCACGTTTCATATTAGCGTCATTTTATAATGACACTGCTTACATTAATGCATTCACATGATCCTCCCTTCTTCCAATTACGCCATAACGAGCCATGTATTCTTCCCTGAACAACAAGAGCGCTAGTTGGAAGACTGAAAGTATCGCCCCAAGGAGGAGTTAATAGCGAAACTATAAAATAAGTAGTTCATCATTATTAATAACTGTAGGTAATAGACTACTCGTGGCTACTAATAAAAGATTTCACAGCCGCGTCGAAGGTTAAGCTAAGCTTGCCTCGATCGGTTTGTGGATGGGTAACCCTGCATTACATATCAAGACCACCGTTAGTTCCGGCTGTCATTCGTAGATCTTTGATAGTCGTTACAGGTAGCCAGAAGCCCAAACTCTGACAACCAGTCTTACCAAGGGGTATCGTGTTATAACTGGGTAGTGGAGGTCAGATAGTCAGTCGCTCCGTGTAAGGTACTGGTATTCAGCTGCGTCCAGTTAGACTGGAAGCTGACCCTTACATAGTTGGGAAAAGGCTAGGCAGATTGATTGGACTACTACGGCACGTAAGGTTTTTTTAGCAGATAAAAGAGCTGACACAAAACAACTGCACACAATTAACAAAACTGGCGAAATGTGGAAGTAACATGGTACACCATCTGCCTAAAAAAAATGCAGGGTGGCTCGATTTAGGAGCCTTTTTTTTTTTTTTTGTGGATGGGAAATCATCAAATGACTTCTCCCGCTCTGGGCGGAGCGGGAGGGCGTGTCAGACTTTTACTGGCTAAAACCCACCCGTGTTCCTTCTGTTGCCTGTGCCGGGGCCACGGTAACTCTTTCGAACATCCCGCAACCCTAGCTGGCATCGGCCCTAGCGGACCCCGTCAATAGTGCTGACATCTCTTTGAGGCGCGCGTGGAACACGACGCGCCGTCGACTCGGGCTTGGTCCTTACCGGACGGCGAGCTACCCATTGCTCGCCGTCCGCACGCCCGCGCCTACGGTGGCCGGGAATCGGCTGCCAATTCCCGACGCCCAGGGCGTCTCCTGCGGCGACTAGGGGCGTGAGGGCGCAAAGCTTGCCTCTCCCTCACGCGTCCCGCCTTCTCCTTCACGAGCATTACTGCTTCGCAGAAGGAGGTAATGGCTTCCCATGTACACATGAAGACAGAAGTGCATGGAGAGTTCCAAACCAAAATCGTTTGTACAGGGTTTCATCGCCTTAATAATATGTCTTGGATGACATAGATGGCGCTAGTATAGTAGTTGGATTGGAAAATATACAAGAACATTATCTTGTTTTTTGCTAGTTACAATATTACTCAATTTTAACACAAATTCTCCTACGACATTACAAACCTTATAAAGCAAAGCACGTAATAACTAGGATTCGAACTCGGTGGCATAAAATTTACCGATACCATTAGCCACTGGACCATTGCGTCATTACGCATTGAGTTGAAATTATCCTTCTCTTTATTATATTGAAGTTGTTAAGTGACTTTAACCCGTATCATAAATCTCAAAAGAATTGAGGGTAGTTTAATATTGACTGTGTAAAAATTAAATCTTTTTGTTCAATCATAATGTTCTTTACTATCTATGAGTGAGTTCAGTTACGATTGCGTTTACAAGTTTTTAATATTTATTTTTATCATGAGTTCGCGTTCAAATATTGATATGGCTACGAGGGCCCAAATAATAGCATTGCATAATCAAGGCTTAAATTATTCTGAAATTTCGAGAGAAACTGGCTTAAACGTAAGTAATGTTTTAAAATCACTGTTCGTTATTTATTTTATTATCCATGGTTATCGATACACGAAAATAATAAATAATATATTTCCCTTATAGGTAAAGACTGTCACTTTATGGATAAAGCGGTTTCAAGAAGAGGGTTCGTTGGAACACCGTAGTAGATCTGGCAGAAGACGCCATATTGACTCAGACCAGCGTCAACTTATGGTGCAAGGTTATGAGGAAAATGGCTTTACACCAACAAGATATTACGCAGAGTCGTTTGATACATCTTTGCGGACGGTGTATCGTGCTCTTCATAGTGAAGGTCTGCATTATCGTCGACATGCTATTAAGCCATTGCTAACCGAAGCTAATAAAAGAGCACGATTGGAGTTCGCTTTGAAATACAGAAATTTCGACTGGAGCAACGGAGTCATCTTCAGTGATGAAAAGACTTTCAAGTCTAGCCAGCATGGGCGAGTTAGGTTGTGGCGTAGGAATAATACGCGTTATGATAGTGATCACGTTGTGCCTAACTCTGAATCCGGTCGTATAACAGTGAACATTTGGGGATGGATGAGTGCTGCAGGACCAGGAGAACTTACTGTAATACCCAGTCGTGCAAACAGTGTAAACTACATAGATGTGCTGAATGACGTCATGTTGCCCACCGTACGGAATGTTTTTCCTGTAGAAGACATGCCAGTGATAACGTTCGTGCAGGACAATTGTCCTATACACCGTTCCATAATTGTGCAAGAGTGGTTTAGCCAGCAATCGGATATACAGATTATTCCTTGGCCTGCGAGATCGCCAGATTTAAACCCCATTGAAAATTTATGGGGCGTTATGGTTCAAAGGTGGGACAATAGGAACGAAAGGACTAAGGAAGTACTGAGTACTCACTGCATGCAGGTATGGGATTCTATACGGGGTCTAAATTTATGTGAAAAAATAATAAACTCCATGGGTTCGCGGTTGCAAGCTGTAATCGATCAAAATGGCGGACACACGAAATATTAAAAAAATAATATAAAGTGTTGACTATTGGATTGAGTAATAACAAAGACCGGGGTAGCTATAATTTATTTGATAAATTACAGTGATCAAACTTAGTGTAAGTGGGATAAATTTATTCACTACTTTATAACAACAAAATGTTTTTACACTAATGATTTTGATTTCTTATATAATATAAGAAATTAAAATAAAAACAATATAAATATAGATTCCTTTCTAATATAATTAATTATTTATTTATTATTATAAACAAATTGGTCCCAAAATGACAGCTATAACCCGGTCTTACAATTGTTATTGATTTGAGGTTTAGCTTCAATTTCTTCCTCGTTCTGGAACGAATACTTAAGCTGTGAACCTTAGTCATAACATAATGCACAAATCAATCATTATAGTCAATACCACTAACCATAATTATGCAAAACGTAATTTTTTTATAATTTGTGAGTAGGTAAAATATTTACAGAACTAAGGTTGCATATATAGTGTAAGGTATTATAACATTATGTAAATAAAACTAAATACTATAAGAATAGCACAACACAGTTTTGATTTAGAATACTTATAACATCTATTATACAGTTTTACTTTGTTAATGTCTTCCATTTTGTAATAGAGTTATTCAGTTATAAATTTTACTTGTATTTCTCATAACAAGTGAATTAAATAATTGTCAATTGGGTGTAAAACTGTTAGGTTAGGTTATACACTGTATAAGAAAGAAAGAAATAAATTGTATTCTTCTTTGAGAATTAAATGTCTTAATGTATAATATCACTAAAATAGTTTAATTTCTTATCCTTTACGAGAACTAAACTTAGTAAATCTTAATCTGTAAGAAAAATATATCTAAATCTTCTTACATAAATGTTTCTTACTAATAATACTAATACTTACCACCAATTACGAAAGTAATTTATATATATTTATTTATACAATGTTATATATAGTAGAGTAGTATATGTAACTTGTATATTATGCCTTTATTCATTTATACATCTTATATTATTTATAACAAAAAATAAAATAAAAAACGTTTAAAAATATAAAAAATAGAATATAAATTACATTATATAATAATAAAATTTAAAAAAACCGACTGTGAACTGGGTTTCGAACCAGTGCCCTGTGAAACGAGCTTTGTTATTCTGTCATGCTTATCCACCTGAGCTACGATCTACTTATTGTAGAATGCGAAAATGAGAGCTAGTTTGTGAATGTAGGGATTTTTATTATTTATGATCTACGCCATCTGTAGTCGAATTAACTAATATACCAATTGGTTTATTTGGTTTGGTTTAGATGGCGCTGTATTAAGTACTCGGAAATAAGAAAATAAAATAATTTATGTTTATTTGAATATAAATATATTATTATTTCTTAGTAATTATTTTAGGTATTAAAAACCTTATTATGTGCCTCTGCATAATAAGGTTTTTAAGCTTTGCGGTGTTATTTTCATGTTTGAACAGCGCCATCTAGTCGTCTCATGAAAGTCATGAAACGTAATGCAAAACCTCAGTCAAAAGTCGACCTTAGGCTCTCCATGCACTTTTGTCTTCAATAGTACTCTCGCTCCGTACCATGGCCTGGACCAGGGCCGGACGCGAGAGATCGCCGCCGCCGATCGCTTCCGCGAGGACACGGCGGTGCTCCGCCCAAGCCGGGCAGACCTCCACCGTATGCTCCACCGTGTCCTCCGGGCGATCTACACAGTGGTGACACCCGAGCGTTTCCTCCCGCCTTATCCGGAACAGGTACCTCCCGAAGCACCCGTGTCCGGTGAGGACGATTTAGGAGCCTGGGAGTGTATTTTGAAAAGGTTTTTGATAAAACTTTTCTGTTTTTACGGAACAAGTCCTATTATTGCTCTATCGCTTACACTAGCGTAATGCGATACAGGCAAGTTATAATTTATGCCCTAAACCTAAATTGATCCATGTAATTTCTAAATGAAATTCTATTTCAATAAAAACTATTCATGTTGCATGTATGATAGAATGTGGGCCTCCACTAGCAGACAATTCCTGAATTCAAAATGAATTGAAGCCCGTTATATTTTTCTCGGCGATATGAAAACTAGGGTTGCAAGTGGCGAAATTGGACGCTTCTTGTTCCGGCTATACCTTATGCCAGATAAGGGTGGAATAAAAGTCATTAACCCCACTTGTGCTAAAAGTCTCAAAACTTAAATGCGACAAAAAAAACATGCATGCGTCAAGGACGCCTCGTACCGCGATACGTTTGTTTAAATCGTATTAGCGACACTTCCTTTACATTTTTTCGTATCGTTTTGAAATATTGGAATACATTGGTAGAAGGCGTCAACGACTTTTATTCCACGGTTATCTGGCGGAAGGTGTAGTCTGGTATGAAATTTCGGTCCGTGGCCCATATATCAGGCGTCAAGCATCTCTGCAATAACTGATACTCGATATACCGAAGATATTGATGGCACTTGTATAATCGATAACTTTACATACAAATAAATAAAATTGAAGTGTCTGTTTGTAATGTCAAAATAACAGCTTTTTACTAAATGCGAAAGGATATACGTCACTTAGAGACGGTATACCCAAACGACTAGTAAATGATAATAGAAATGTTGTATAATCTATAACTAGCCTGCTTAGCCTGCCGAAGTGTGCCTTCAGTGCACAAAGGTGCATTGAAGGAGGCATACAAATTTGAAAATATTGTGATTTTTATTATTTTAGTTTTATTTTTATTGTGAATTTTATGTTTAGGTATATTTTATAAGATAAACAGGGTATAACATCGTCTTGGAATACTGTAAGATGTTGTACTTATTGGTGTGTGAAATAAATAAATAAATAAACTTTAATACGTCGAAATAACATGCAACGATGTACCATCGCGGACATTCGCGGTGAAACACTCTTCGACCTTATTACTAACAAAAAATCAATTTTTAAAATTGTTGTCTGTCTTTTTGTTCCGGCTAATCTCCGAAACAGCTGGAATGATTTTGACGGGACTTTCACCGGCAGATAACTGATGTCACAAGAAGTAACTTAGGCTACTTTTATTTTAGACAATGAATTAGGGTTCGGCGCAAAAAAAATAAAACCCATGAAATGGTGACGAAAATCCGATTCAAATAGGGAAGTATTGACATCCACGCGGGCGAAGCCTCTATACAAACCTTTTAGTAGTTAGTAGTATTTCAGTAAGGGTAAGCTTGAACAAGGCGATAGTGTTTCATTGAGTACCTACCCGAAATATAACAATTATTATTAACATCTCTACTCAGCAGCCATCAAAGTGTAGTATTCTGAACTATCGGTATTATGTTCTATTTCACCCTCACTTCCACGGAACTAGCAAAATTTGGGTATATGTACCTACATACGGTAGGTACACCTCTGCCTGATTTGAAATACGAGGCGAGATGATGTTCTATCTAAATCTCATCAAAACAAACAATAATCATGAATTTCTTCGCACAATCTCTATAAAGACGCCTAGGAAATAGAAATCAAGAGAAATATCGTACAAACGAAAACCCGGAATCGATTCATAGAATAAATGTAGCAAAAACAACTCTTTGTTTGTCTGAAGACGAAGCCTGAGAGATTGGATTTCAGTTATTTGGATTTCTTAAGGTCGGGTAATCCGCCAAAAACTGAACAGGTTATGGTCCCATCACGGCATTATCAGCTAGTTCTCGGATGGCGAACCTCTATACACATCTACGTGCCATATGTTTTTCCAAATAAATATTGAATGTGGCTATGACGTGTTAAGAGCGTTGTCACATTTTATCACCCCTCTCGCTCACACAGGATCAATTTTTTAAGAATGTTAAATGAAAAGATGATTTTTTGAAAAATGTAATCAATGGGCGACCTTCTAAATAATATTAATTTAATAAGTAGTTAATAAAACACATTTCTATTGTGTTATCTAATAAACTTAGCTCAATAAGTATTATGATCTGTTTTTGAGATGATTTAAATAAATGCTACAATAAAAATGTGTTTTTAATAATTACCTATTAAATTAATATTAAGCCCATTGATCACATTTTTCAAAAAAATATATTTTCATTTAACATTCTTAAAAATTTGGTCCCGTGTGAGCGAGAGAGGTGACAAAATGTGACAGCCCTCTTAACAAACAATCTTGAGTTCGAACATTAACAGTTTGATATTTACGTAAATGTAATAAGAAATTAGTGTGACTTCTACTGTTGCAAACTAGATGACTTGGTCGACCCTACAAAAGCAACCAATGCCACCCATCAACCGCTTAGGCCCACCTAAATTCCTGAAATGATGCCGTGCCCCAATTATTTTGTTACGTGCCACCAATGGAACGCGTGCCATTGGTTCACCATCCCAGGCTGCTAGGTATTAAGATCTTGTGAGATCAAATAGCCGTTATCTACGCATTCTATCTACGCGTATAATGTCACTGCATTGAGCAAAAATAATTGCTGGAAAACGACTTTTGCTTTTGGTGTCAAAAATCAATGTATACGGCAGCGCGCAATGTAACGCACACAAAACATTTTACTTATCCTTAAGGATGCTTGCTACGGTACAGGAGTTGTGGAGGTATTTAAAGTTAAGTTCCTTCATTTAAAACTTGTCCTTCAAAACTTGTTCTTGTTTGTGACCTTCAATATGTCCGTAACCAGAAGGTTCCCGGGTATGGTGCGGTACTTCATTTAATTGAATGAATGTTGCACTAGCAGTAGATCTGGAGTTCTTACATTTCTTTCAATACGTAGGAAATTATACAGGGTTATTTTTAATTGGTTAGCTAAACTTCGCAGACACGTGGCTATCGAAAACATTAAAGGATTTGATGTTTTTTTTTTTGGAGGTCAACGACCACTGTTAGCGTATGAGTTGATAAAACCGTTTTCCTGCCTTATCGTGTTTAGATAAAGTCTATACAGCTTACACAATTTTTTTTAAACTGATATTACAAGTGACTACAATAACTGCGGTCAATGACCCCACAAAAACAATCATCAAAATTAATTTATTTTTTGCTTTATCACGTATAGATATCGATAACCATCGCGTCTGCGGAGTTTAGCTAGCCAATTTAAAATAGCCCTGTATTTAAACGAGTGCTGCAATTTCGTCAGAAAAAGCGCAGCTGGCGCTTTGATTATTTTTTATCTTGAGATTCATAAGCCCGCTCAAATCTACGCAATACAAAGGCAAATCCCACCTGGTTGTATGCTCTCATAAAAATAGGAAGCTGAGCTCATCTTCCCAAAATCCTGGACCTTACACGTACACAATGGATCACGTTCACACTTCAGCAATAACTCATACTCTAATAAACATTCACAGCCACGCGTGACAGATTTACCTACGTTCACCAACATTCACCAACATTTTACCGTGAAGAAGACATCTCGCCCAAGATTTGGACAAACCTCTGCACAAACGTCTCACGCCCGACGAAGGCACGTGCCCGAATTTTGAAAGCCAATAGATAAAAGCCATAAATCTCGACACAAAGATATATTTTCCTTTTATATGTGTGTCCCTTCTTTTACTTGGGAATTGGGATCTACGCATAGTGCTTCGGAATAAGTTAGAAATGATTAAGTTTAGTGATAAAAGAAGACAAGTCTCTCCGTTATTTCATGTTTTTTAAGAACGTCTAAACTCTAAGCCGACGTTCGCACTGACGTAAAAATATCGCGGCGGGATTTTATCGCGCACTAGATTTTCAACTCTCGGTGTTGAGCCGAGCATTGAGAATCCAACAGAGTGTATTCCGGCGCGTCGAAAAACACTGTTGGATTTTCAATTCTCGACGCTAAACAGAGCATAGAAAATCCAGTGCGCAAAAAATAGTGGCGCGATGTTTTTACGTGTGTGTCACCTTAGGGTGTAGGCAAGTGACAATCGCTGTTTAATATTTCAACGACTTGCAACATGATTGACATTTAATGTCACTTGGTCTAGGCCATCAGGATACTTCATCTGAATTTACATAACATAAAATTAACATAACATCACTCCTGTATTCCCCGAAGGGTTACGCAGAGGTGTACCTTAGTACACCCACATTTCGCCAGTTATGTTTCAGTCCCATGTAACAGGGGGCGAGCCTGTTGCCATCAACCGGGCACACATCCAGACTCCGGGCTGCCACTAAGAAATTCCATATGGAAAAACCCAATAACAAACACCTTGCCCGACCCGGGAATCGAACCCATGATCTCATGCTCAGTAATAGCGCTTGCGACCACTAGACGAACAAGGCAGTCCAGAATTTACAGGGTTGATAAAACTAAAAGGAACATTGCCGAACGAGAATGGATCTCTGAACTCATTTATCTACATACCTATATAAGGTATATCTATTCATACACGAAATCTCTTAAGGGTCATTGTACTCATCATTATGAACAACTTTTACTATGGGAGCAAACCTGAAATCGCGAAAAAAAATCAACTGACCCCTACATTTAAATGTACGCTTAGCCCGTTAAAATGTAGGGAACAGCTATTTTTTCTACCCCTTATGAGATTTCGTGTATGAATAAGTAGACCTTAAAACATATTTAACATAACATCACGCTTTGTCTCCCCGAAGGGCTAGGCAGAGGTGTACCTATAGTTCACCAACATTTCGCCAGTTATGTTTAAGTCCCATGTAATAGGCGGGCCTATCGCTATCTACCGGGCACAAATCCAGACTCCGGAAAAAAACAAAAAAAAAACCTCTACCAATAACCTATTTATAATAAAAGACAGATCACTATTTATAGTAGACAGTATAATTCTATCTGTCCTTCTGTCAGGCCGGTAAGATTCCATAATCTCTTATAGATTATTGGGACGTTAAAACAATAGATAGGTTTTTCTATCTCCAGCATGCCAAAACTGGTGATAGATAGGTTATTAGGTTCGGCTGTAAATGATTAAATAAGTAATTATTTGTTTCTAATAAACAACTACGGCTACTAAGGGCAGTAATTATACATTATTAATTAGTAGTGGCTGTTCGCTCAACTACAAAAGGAAATCAGCATTGTTAGTAACAACCGAGGCCAAACAATGGAACACAATGATAAAGTTCTGTGTTTAACTACACTAGGACTAAGACCACAGTATGTGCAAAACGTATGAGACATTAATATCAAATATAATTAGTTCGAAACTCTTGTGAGTTAAAACTATTTTCTGCGGCACCCGTTTGTCTGTCCGCCGGAGAAAATTAACCAAGTGGTAAGATGTCAAGTTGACAGTTTAATAAGTGAGTAAGTTACTTGGTAGGTAGTTTCGGAGATCCGACCTGAGTGTTGTCGGAGCAACAAAGTTCCATTTGATCAATTTGTGCAGCAAATTGCTGACGGGGCACGGCGGCGTTTACTGTTCTGTATTGCAGAGGCACAATCACGGCGTGACATTATTTAAAATTGGGAAATGTCTAATTGATCATCTAAAAACTTATTGATCTTCTAAAAATGCAAGCTTTATTAAATTAATGAACCTCTAAAAATGTTTAAGGCTTCTTATGATGCACACATTTTTTTTTTAAATAAATGCGCCTTTTTTTAATTTTCCGGCCTTTTCTCACAGTTGGTCGTAGAAACTAAGCTAGGGTAACCCGGCTAAACGGGTTAGGTTAAGTTAGAACTGTGACCAACCGCGCGCGAGCCGAGCGAGGGAACCGGGCGGTGCCGTAGTAGTGACCGGCGAGCGCTACAGCCAAGGTGCTCGCAGTTACTTGGCTATTTAGTATTTTTAGGACCCCAAAATATAATTATTTGATGTTCACAAAAAGAGGCGCATTATAAGAGGTTCCATTAAAATAAAAGGTTCCTTTAAAGTTTTGAGAAACATATTAGTGGAACATTTCAACATCAGCCCCACTACGCTGGTTCGCCGGTAATGCATGCAATGCACATGCCCAGAGGCTGTGGAAAGTTGACTATGTAATGCCCGGGCAGTATTAATCCTGCAGACCCTACGGATTTCACCCGGAAGATAATACAATATTAATGATTAAACATCCATTTTATAATTCTAAAACATCAACAGCAATGGTCCACGTTTCCCTCATGGACGAAATTACCAAATTACCAAGCTTTTGAGTTTACGTAATAAGGTCGTATATAAAGCGTGCACGGTACACTTTCAGCTGAGCTGTAGTAATCATACGGAATATTTCATGATGACTAATTGGCTAATAGGACTTTATTCACTGGTGTTTGTATGTGCGCTTGAATATAAATTTGCTTCAGCACCGCAGCCAATTTGGAGTAAATTAGCCTAAAATTTTGCTCTCCGAAACTGTGAGCTGTCATAAATTATTTTCGTACATCTGTTAGGTCCATATTGTTTTGTTATGAAATATTTTAAATTGTGAAAAGTTCTTTCATTACTAAAGCCTATTGTTACATAAACTTTTCTTTTCAAAGGTACGAGTACTTTGATCTCGGATTTTCGCTGTATTCATGAGTCACTCCGAGCACCTACTTACAGCAACTGCTCTTTAACTAGCGCTAGTACATCAATCAAAAGTAACTTATGTATTCGAGATTACGTCACGATATTAATAATGTACTCCCACTAGCTCACAACCCACATAACACAGTGCACATGAGAAAAGCCATTCAATTTCGGAAAATTCGTTATAAATTTTCACCCGTGCGCAATACAACCCGCAGCGATATGAGTCAGGAGTCGCAGCGCGGTAGCACAAAGATTGAGAATTATTGAAAATTTTGTACGTATTACGTATTTGTGGAGATTATCCTACTGTTCCCGAATTCGCTGTAACTCAGGCGCCGAGCTGAAGCCCAATAAGACGGCGTTAATAAATCATCTTGACAGGTATTACTTCGCACCTTGAGCGTCGGCGTAATTACATCAGACCTACTTCGATATTCAAAATAAACAGATCGTGTACCTAATGAAGATGATTCCAGCTTCGGTTTATGGGAACTATCTAGTTTAATTTGAACTAAAGTATTATATTGCATAGTCTATTGGTAACTGGAAGATAGTTTCAGAGGTATTTGACCTTGATCGTAGTTTAGCCTTTCAATTAAGCGCTGTATTTTGCTTGAAACTAACCAACTTAATACTACTAAGCCGCTGCAAATATAACTTGGTGAAATGGGGCATTATAGAGTCGTCCAACATCCAGTACAAGTGCGGTGCTCATGCACCCTTATTGCATAAACACACTATCAATCAGAATCTGAATCATTTTGAAGCATACTTATTGCTAATCCATTGCTTCGTATGTTAAAAAAATTTGTCTGCTCAACTACGTAAATAACGAAATGAATATTGTTGAACTGTCAAAATGAAACCAGTTCCTACAATAAGTGTAGTGCTAGAGTGTCCCAAATGTCCGTTTACCTGCTCCCTTGACGATCTGAACAACGCCTTTGACGCCGCAATAAATGTGGTCACCTGCTGGGCCCAAACAATATAAGAAACATAGATGTAGGTACCGTCGAAACGAAAAGAAGAAGAAGACCAGCTTATTGACACAATAATTTGACTAATTGACTGACCACACATTCAATTATTTAAATAAGGGCCAGTGACAAGATATGAATCAGAATTAAAAAAAAAAACTACTGAAATATGCAGACGTCTCGTCATATTTAAATAGGCTTAATTACTGTTTCAATTTACAGGATGCATTTTAATCATATTCCTTGAATTTACTGTCAAAACCGTCCCACTTCGGACAAAACAATAGATGGTGTGATCTTTACACCACAATAAGTAAATTTATAGAAAAATCTAAAGTCACCTAAGCACAGGTAAAAGTAAAGGGTTTCCTACATACATACATTTACCTGACACGGAACTTAATACGGTCGGTAAGCTTTTCAGTAAACCTCGATGATGGAGGCCGACCGAATATCAATTTTTGAAGCTTCATCGCACACTTCATATGAAAGGTTCTTGGCTGTAAAGGTCCCTTCATAATCGAGGCACCTTAACAGTAAATACGGCTTTTTAAAAAGAGCTCTTTAATGAGTTCTGGGCAGTTGGTACCTACCTATCCATACTCGACTTGAGTGAACATCTGAAATGTGATGTGAGACATTCATATCTACATATAAGCACATTCAAGGTATTTTTTTTTATGCCTGATAATGTCTTTGACATATCTCGGGACCCTGGAGTCCTGAACCTTTGGAAAGCGAGGGGCCGAAGCCAACTCGCAGAGGCCCATTAGACGCTTTCAATGAAAATGATGAACCACGGACAATTATCCCTGTACGCACTATGCAAGTGCACACAAGGACGTCCCCCGGTTAGTGTAGGACTATTGCAGGATATGGGAACAAAGATATTGGACTACGGATTGGGTTGGCTGAAGTGGACTGGTTATCTAGTAATAAGGAAAGACTATATGGCCCCTGCCTGATCAATGTTTTATATAAAATACACAGATAAAATGGCAGGGGGTGACTTACACACTCAATAATAGGCCCCTGAAACCCGTCGCTAGCACATAGTGTCGTAGTGACAAAGGGGCAACATGTCCTGAGGTGCTTATGAGGAGTGGAGAGGTGTTCCACGGCTATCAGCACAATCCCGGCAGTACGGTCAAGATCCCTACCAGCATCATACTGGAATACTTCCTTCCTCCGAGTACGTTTGCTCTTGAGAATTTCCACTCAAGCCTGCCAATAAAGGCATGAATGAGGTGGGAGCTCTGTTCCTCGTCAGTATTCACTTGAGCCATCCAATAAAGGCAAGTCAGAGATGAGAACATGACTTCTCCTGGGAGATAGGGTCCGTGAAATCGCTTCTGCCCAACAGCTCGCCACAGGCTGCACTGCGGGTTTATGTATCTCTCTTGGGCTGGCTCCTCACCCTAGACTTGTGTCGATAAAGTTTTTACCGGCACAGACCTATAGCTCAGAGCGCGCAAGCCCCACAACGACGTCAACGGAAAGATATGGTATATAGGTGGGGTTTTTGAATATTGTTGTTTTTTTTTATGAATATTATTAAAATAAATCGTTTACAGGGTGGCAGTGACATCGACCCACAACCTTTTACCATGGACTCAGTCCATGATTCTGGACCCCTTGCGTTGAAATTTTTCGTTGGTTATTTTTTTTTTTAATCAGCTGTTTCCTACAAAAATGCCAAAACTACACGGTCAAAATATATGGAACATATTTTTTTTTTTTTTGTTTAATAACCGAAGAAAAATTCCAATATTTTAAATTGAATTCGTATCACCATCTTTACTGGCATTTTTCATTTTTGGAATCCATACACCTGATATTTCTGACCAGTGTTCATTCGACACCTGATAGACGTGTCCTGTCTAAACCCATTTCCACTCGACAGTTTGCGTCTCTATCGACGATTTAAAATCTACTTTTGCTTAGGTTTGATACTTTTATCACTCATAATAGTTTAAGGCAAATTTTATAACCTTAATCTATGTTAAATACATAATACGTACATTGATAACGTTTGAGTTCATAAAACTGATGCTTAAGCTATGATATAACGTAGGTATTGGATTCTAGAACCGAGCATATTTTCTCATAAAAATCCCAAAGAACGATTCCCTCTTTTCAACGAAAATTGCTAAACAAACGTACTATGATAACACAGAATGTCGGTACACGTAAAGTATATCAGCGGATTTTCCCAATTTCGTTAAAAGAACCACAGTCATTCGTTTACTTTACTCTCGCGAAACGAGTTGAAACAAATTTCAGTGCGTTGTCGAGCGTTTAACATTCTTCATGGGGCCTAATTTACAACAGCGGAATACAAAACAAATTCGTTTTCTTTTATTTTTAAAAGGACGTGAATGTGAGGGTTATTAAACAGAGTGAAATCATGTGTAAACGTTTCAGGGACTCCTTTCGTTTCTATTTTACTTTTGGATGTAATTTTATTTCAAAGGATTGTATGTATACAGACTAATACAATCTTATAATTAATTGTATTGATGGCTCGATGTTTTTCGTTATAATAATGATAGAATTCAAAGTAATTGACATTTAATTAGGATTAACAACTAAGCCCGTTGTCCTTGTATAGACTTTACATTTCGCTCATCCGCTTTATGAAGCTCTGATTAACGGCTACCATTTGCTGAGACTACATTCATGTCAGAGCCAAACAAATGACTGTAAAGTCCTAAACGCTTAATTAAACTCTTTCACGAGAATTTTCATAACATAAAGGAAAAATTAAAACTTTTAAAGGATTTTTCTTTGTTTTTTTGCAGTAAGGGGCAAAGGGGCATGACGCTGCATACTTTGGTATTGTTCAGTTAGAACTATTTACTAGGTCCTTTCACACACTTCCCGTTTGCGTATGAGACATAACACAGCCATGTCGTCACATCCAGAACTTTCTTAATACAAAGATTCCATTTCGTCACATTTCGTCATGGTCCTGTAGCGTTCATGTAACTTGGTAATGGACGCCACACGGCATTAAGATGAAGTTGTGGACTTTATGCCACGCTGGCGTCCAACTTTGACCACTTCTCATGTCCTTAATGTTTTCCTACGGACATTAAACTTTTGTTGACAACCCCTGACTTAGCTACTTATCTTGCTTTAGCGTAGAACAGTGACACGGAAAATATTGAAGGTTTTAGTTTCAGTAAGGTAATGAGGTGAAGTTTTAATTTCTTGGACAATGCTAAAGAGCACAAAGGAAACGATTACATACAATCTTGGGCCTGAATGTAACCAGATAAAAATGATGTGAATTAATAGATTCAAACTTATCAGTCCCTCGCTGAAAATTCTGAGAGTTTTTATAATCTGAGAGTTGAGTTATTAAAGGTTCCAGATTCCTGAAGTTGCGAAAGATGTTCTTTAAACATTAATGTTTATTATATTTCGCCTAAGAGTCGTCGGTCTAGTGTACTGCAGTGACTAGTTGCTATCCCACAATAATCACACAGCGATCCATAGTTTCAACAATATCCAATCCACAAGCTGCGGTGGTAAAATCCAAAATAACAATTCCAAGTCAAATGTTTGAGTGATCTTCGGTACAAGGGTCGTACAAGGTAGACAGGATCAGAATCCGTAAAAAACAAAGCAGTGGTCGTTGAAAATGAAATAATCTGGAAAGCACTCGAAACGCATCGGAAAACACAAAACGAGTGAGCAAGCAAGAGCAGTCGGCAACTGTCTACTGTCAATGTTAGTCAGCTCACAGCTGTCATGCCAGTGACATAGACTAAAAATATAAGACCAATTTTAATCGATATGAAATCGATAGTCAGTATAATTATTTGTTTTTCAATTATTAATTGATATATTAGAGTTTAATTACTCGAGTTAATTATCTAGTGCTGCATAGTGCAAAGGTTTTCATTTTGTAATTGTGTAATCGATTACTGAATTATTCGATAATCTCACAAAAACTATCTTTCTCTTGTTTCTCCGCTTCCCGATTAAGAATAGAGCTGATTTTTGATATTCTAAGATAAAAATATGACTAATTTTTTAGATCATATCTCAACTTATTACATTTGGGCCCACCGTTTTCCATCTCCTTTTGAGATGATTTACTTGAATACAAAAATGACGGAATGAAAGATGAATACAGAATACAGAATTTACTTTTTTTTTTAAAACAAAAATAACTTTCTCACATTAATAATTTCGGTGCTCATAACAAACAAACGTGAACATTAATCAAAACAATACTGATCATTAAGGAGCAATGGCTTTCCTCTGCCTCTAATTATTTTCGTGTTATATTTAAAAAAAACCTCCAAAAGTTATTGTTGGTCGTTACTCATCTTAGTAATAAGTGTCAAAATGATTTATTTCTTGCTCACTTATTGGGGAACAGCTTTCCATTTTCTTATTTTCATCTGTTTTCAGCGCTAGTTTTTCTGTTACGCGTTTTTCCTAAAAACCGATTAGTTGGTATCCTGAAAGTTATTCGGGTCTCGTCAACTGTTAAATTAAGTGGTAATATGAGTGTTTCAGTTAAAAATAATCATTTAAGGGGGAAGCTCCAGGTAGCCCGCGAAATTCAAACTTTCTTATGTTTTTTGCAATTGCAAGTCAGTATTAAGTTGTATGTTGATTAAAGTATCATTCGCGACCGTGACAAATATGAGCTTACGGAACTATAATCATCAAAATCAGTATACAACTCCATAAGTTTGTATAATCCTAATTGTCAAGATTTCATGGAATAGTCATTCAATAGAATTACCTGGTCTTAAAGAGTTGTATTGATGACTTTAATTATTATGATTCTGTAATTACATATTTTTTACGGTCGCGAATCATATTTTGATCAACATATAACTTAATACTGACTTGCAAATTGCAAAAATCGTAAGAAAATTTGAATTTCCCGGGCTACCTGGAGCTTTCACCTTAAAACAGAAATTTGTTATACAGTAATACCTATGACTACATATTTTTAAACTAAAAAATTCGCCACCCTCCCCGATATTAGGTGATACATTCACATATATTTTGTAACTAGCTGTTGCCCGCTGCTTGGCCCGCGTAAATGTCAATAATTCGGATAATTAAATCGGGTTTTTTTCACAATTTCATGAGTTTTAATTTTTTTGCGCGGAACCCTAATTATTTTTCTAAAATAAAAGTACCTTAAGTTACTTCTTATAACATCAGCTATCTGCCAGTGAAAGTCCCGTCAAAATCGGTCTAGCCGTTTCGGAGATTTACTGGAACAAACAGACAGACAAAATTTAAAAAAAATTGCTTTTTCGTTTTAGTATCATATATATTTTTACATGCATTTAGTAAAGAGCTGTTATTTTGACATTACAAACAGACACTTCAAAAATATTAATTTGTATGGATAACTGCAGTGAGGATAATAATTAGATAGTAGACAATAGACATTCGACAATTTCACTTTAAACCCACAGGCGTATTTAGTAAATTGCAATTACCTATACATAACTAACTAATATAACATGATACCGTTAATTCAATGTGATATCAAAGCTGTCACTGCAATTGACATTCAACTGACTTCATTATCTCTGCCTAGTTAACAGTATAAGCTTTAAGCCTATTAGTTGTCTCTATGATTATCAGAACAATTGGCAAATATTATTTACTGTTTTATTTTCAGAAAACTGGTCGTCCTGGTCTGTGTTTGTACAGCCATAACTTTGTAACTGTATCATTTTTTTTTTTTAAAGTCAGTGCCAAGTACGTAACGATTTTAAAGGCGAGAATGTTTCTTTGAATCCAGAGCGGAGCGAAGGATTCTAGAGTAGAACCCCGAGCGTAGCGAGAGATTCTAAAGTAGATTCCTGAGCGCAGCGAGGGTAAAAGTATGTCAGTCGAGCTTAAAATACATAGTGTTGCTCCCGAGGTGGACACTCTACTTGTTATCACCCTCTATTAGAAAATAAGTAAGTGCAACTTACGAATAAGACTAGTACCTACGTTTATTTATTTACATACCATTAGGATCAATAAGACATAACATAGAAATAATTAGAGGCTAGTTTTTATATTTGAACAATTATGGAAGTGCGTCGTAACAATTTTATTACTACCATCCGTTACAGTTATAGATTCATTTATTTTGAATCAATCCTGAGCGCAGCGAGGGATTAAAAAAAAAACACTGTCGTCTTTGAAATAGTTGTTTGCTCCCTTAACAAGCGATCTACTATTTATCAAAACAAAATAATGAAAGGCACAGACTTCCGGAGAAACAGAACTATCAGTTATTTATATTACTTCTTTTTGAAAGTCATAAGTTTACGTTTATGTGATAATACCAACATTATATTGATTGTAGAATTAGGTAAGTATATAATTTGTGTTTGTTTGTTGTCATTTGCCAGTGTCGCAACACAAAGTAATTATGCGATGTGTTGTGCCTTTGGTCTTCGTGTGACCCTTCAATTGTGACCGGTCCTGTCATCAAGTTATGGACAGCATCGGCAAACTTTTTAACTTTTTGTTTTAAATACGATACTTTTGGCTACTTTTTATTAGTGTATGTATTTTATGACTTTTTTTGTAAGGTGCGTCTTGTTTGTTCAGAATAAACAATTTTTCTTTCTTTCTTTACGTAATTTACTTTAATTTTCCTAATGTTACCATGAATGGTAAAACCATGCCATTTCCCATTATGAGTCTAAGATTTATTTCCCATCGCCTCTCTTTTAAAACCGACCAACGAATTGAAAGACTTTCTTTGAATTGGCGGAAGCAGAAGAATTTCATTCATTATTTTGATGGCTTCCCTTTAAAATCAAATTAAGCAATCAAGGCAGTTATTCATTCAATTTCCTATGATACATAAAATTTGCTTTCTCCAAAGTAACCCTCTTTACGTATAAAATCATGGGGAAGCAGGAAAATAAAAGATAATTAACGGCTTTTAATCATGGTTGGTATACAATTAATGTATCTTAATATATGATAGATACGTAGGGTAGAGACACCCATAACCTGTAAAGCCTCCCACTAAAGACATTTAAGAAGGTAGGTATGGGTACCTGTTATGTACCTTCCATTAAGGAAATATAATATTTTGACATCTTCCTCATATTATGCGGTGCGTTAATATATACTTAACAACAAGTGACGTGGGATTAATTTATGCATTAAACCTATTCATAATTACACTTGAGAATTTTCGAAATTAATTTGTGCTGTTTACTTTACCTAACGAAAAATTAAGTGACATTTTCAGTGAACCGATATAACTGTGTAGTATATTTTCGTCTATAGCCATTTAATTCGTTAGTGCATAGTAACAGTCCCGTCTGAGCGCTTTAAGAGCTTATCCGTTCTCCGCTGGCCAACTGTAAAGACCATCTGCTGCCAACATTTATCAAACAAAAAACTACTCTTTTAATTGTAAATTACGGTTGTAATTGCAGTAAATGATCGTCCACTCAGTGCTTAGCGCGCTTACAGTCGCTTTAAATTCAAGAGGGATTTCGCTGCAGATAAGAAATACTAATGCTGTTGAAACGTTCGCTTATTTCTTTAACAATATTAAATGAGTGAATGATACCTACGCTTGTAAGATATATAGCTTATATACTGACGTTTGTAATACCCCCTTTGCAAAGGTGATTTAATGCGTTAGAGGTACCCTATTAATGAAGGTGTCTGAGCGACCTGAGTAGTTAGTTGTTTTGGTATGCTCCAGCTTATATTTCCATATCATAATGAAGGTAATACATGAATAACTATAAAATGATCCCAATTAACGTATAATTTCAGTGACTAGCTGTCTGGTTCAGGTTATTTTATAGCTCAACCTCTAAAAATACCTTTAATAATTTTATAATAAGTATGTTCAGGCACGAATAACGACAAAATTACCTCATTACCTAAAACATATGATGGCTAGGACATAGGTTAGGTCTCTAGGCATTACAAATTATGTATATAGGTTTGGTTAGGTCATCGTCCCGCGGCCTGGCGCACCTACACGTGTCCACGCCCCTAGCAACATGACCAATTACTTATGGTTACGTAGTACATTGCCTTTAGAACAAATATGTAATAAACGTATATTACATATTACGGTAACAAACTGGAATGTGAAGAGAAAATAATTTATAAACATACCTAATTAACTTATCTTCTGAACTGCCGATAATGGAGATTGGTGGACCGTAATTTTATTATAAAACATCACGCCCGTATGCCACAAAGGGGTAGGTAAAGAGGTGTATATTATGTAGTAAATCTACTTTTCGCCAATTGTATTTTACAGTTCCATGTAATCTGGGATTGAACCTAAAGTCCGCACTATGCAAGCCCGAACTCTAGACCAAGAGGCAGTTATAATTAAATATTTTTTCATAAGAATCAAAGATTTAAATAATTAATGTACATTTTATTACAATAACAACAAAATTTACAAACATAGCTCGCTAAAAGTAGTTGTTACTATACACTTCTGCCAAACCCTTCAGGGAATACAGGCGTGATGTTATGTTATTATAATCATAAATTTATTTGTAGCTAATATAAATACGCTAATAGCAGAGGACCTCAGCAGAGCAGAGCAGAGGCCTCTTAAACTTAGTAGAGACAGGACAAAGTTTCCCGTGACCGGAATTTGTGGACACAACAAGTTTCGTTGTACATAGTTCCGAGTCACATCAATGTTTAGCACTTCGGGTAACTCTGCAAAAATTTTAATAAAATTAAACTTCAGTCATTTTTAAGACAGCGAACGCGCTCTTCGATTTTGTAGAAACATAATAGTCAAAGTCATTTATTTCGGAACAATATACATTGAGTAGACATTTTGTAAAATAAAACAGTACATGTACATGAAAAAGATAATTAAAATAACAAATTCAAAACGATAATAATCCACATTAAATTTAAAAATATAAATATAATACAATAAAATAAATAGTCTAATAAAAAGGATTAATATACCTAAAGATAAAATAAATATTTTCTAACTGAATGAAACGATTTAAGAAGACGTAAACGCCATGGTCGAAAGCGTAAGCTAATGTGTATTGTGACACATGCCGTATAATGTGCGTTAGGTACGTACTGAAGCAGACCCGACGTCTATTTTCCAATGAAAACCGTCAATTAACTTACGATTAATATAATTCCCCTGAAAATTGAAATCTGGACAACTAATCGCTCTCAGCGATAAGACCGCCCATTGTGTCACCCCTTGTAAAATTTGTACTTTTGGATCTATAATATTTATGGTGTACATAATAAAGAATATTCTATCTATCTAATCTGATGAAAGTTCATAAATATCTGAACATTATCATTGAATTCATCAAGCCCGTTCTCATAAACTTATAATGGTTTTAATGCACTTATATTTCCTTCATTCTAGTTCGGCCAGATGAGGAGTTTCCAGAGCCAACGCTCCGCATCATGGCCAAGTCGACGGTGTACAACGTCGGTGAAACCAAAGCCATCTTTTGTAAAGGACAACATCTAGTAGAGGTTCGTACATGACTTGTTCAGTGGCAAATTACATAATCAAACTACAATGCTCTGGCATCCGCTGGGACGGGACTCAGGCCTCCTCTCTGTGAAAGTGAGTAGGATTTTATCCACCATGCAGACCGACTGCGGGTTGGTGGATGTCAAATAGCTAACAGAACAAGCTAGAATATAATAGTACTTTTGAAAATATTGACACCTTCAACTGTCCAATGAGTAAATTCAAAAGCCTCACCCGCTCTCTCTTTATTAAATGGAACCCATATGAGTATCCTTTCTGAAAATCATTTACTTATTAAGGTCATATTTTATATTAAGTAATCTTTGTCTAAATTTTAAATGTATTAATACTAATTATTATGCAACTAATTACTACTCGTACTGCTACTAAAACTCCTAGCGATTACACTTTTTATCTTTTTAAACTTTTATGTGTACCTGTGGACAGCGTTGTGGGTTATATACTTATATTATTATTAAAATTATTTTTGTTAAATTAGTTATAAGTTATTATAATGTAACTGTTTGCTGTCGCTTTCAATAAAAAATAAAATAGGAAACTTGCTGGTGCCAAGAAGAAATACTGTGAATTCCAGTTGAAAAGATAAGAGTGTGAACAAAGACATTACAACTATATCTCTGGTCTTACCGCATCAGAAAAAACCCTTTGTGTAGCATGTGCAAGCATGTGTCAATAGGCGACGCAAGCCATCTCTTTCCATTTAGTCCGTAGTCTGACAGTTTTTCATTACAAATAATATATTAAAATTCTCTACGATTTCTTTCTACCAGCCTATTCAATGGTACTCCCCTTCGGGCAAGTTAGTCGAGCAGCGATCTACCAAGAATAGCCGGGTGTTTGTTGAACGCAAGACTGAAGACAACGGAGTCCTGGTGCCGCTAATCATTCATCGTATCAAGATCAGCGATGGAGGTAACTGGACCTGCAAAGCTGGGAATCTTAGTGAAATTAAGGAGTTTATTGTCGGAGGTATGTATCTTGTATACAGTTAGGATCTCGAAATAAGAGGGCCTAAGCAAAGTGACATTCTATCAACCATAACGATGGTAGAAAAAATAAAAAAAATGTATGGGACTGACATAAGCTACCGAGATGCTTATGTCAATTATTCTGTTGAAAGTCGTTGTTGAAATGTGAAAGGGGTTGCGACTTGTCTAGGCCCTCAGGCCACTAGAATTTCAATGAATGATTCAGTAGTTTCATATGTTAATTATGATTCAAAGAAACCTAATTTAGCAGTTGAAAAGTTCACTGAAGAAGATCACCTATCAAGTTACTATCTTACGTAACATAACATCACGCCCTGCTTCCCCGAAGGGTTAGGTCCCATGTAATAGAGGGCGAGCCTATTGCCATCTACCGGGCACAAATCCTGACTCCGGGCTGCTACTGAGAAATTCCAGATAGAAAAACCCAATAACACTTTGCCCGACCTGGGAATCGAACCCAGGACCTGATGCTCAGCAGTAGCGCTTGCGACCACTAGCTCAACGAGGCAGTTACTATCTTACTAAGTACTGATCAGAGAAAAAGCCAAGAAAATTAAGAAACCCACTCAAAAATGTTTACTGAATTTTCCTCAAACTCTCTCTTGAATAAAGACGAAAATAAATAGGTACTGTTTTGTTTATGTTTATTCAGTTTGAGGAGAAAAAAAGCATAATCAAGCCAAACAGATGGTGTGTTTGCACGTTCCCCATTTTTTCCTTATTACATCGAGCAAATATTTAATTTCCAGAGAAAGTAAACATCACTGACAGGAATGTTACCTTGGAAGGAGAGGAAGGCAAGTCTGTAAAGTTGACCTGTGAAGCCAACGGCTATCCTCCCCCAGTCGTTGTGTGGTACAAGGATAAGCAGCAGATTAGGGGTGAGTTTACTAAAAAAACAAGAGTGTAATAAAATCTGATATTAATCTCTGGTTGAGTTGTTGACGACTTGGTGTCAAGTGTACAAGTTATAGGCGTGTCATATAAATATGACGATCGCGAATTCACGCGATCTATCGCGTTGGTTGTGAATGTGTAGTACGCAAGGTAAACATATTGTTGATAGTATAAGTCATCGCCCATTTAGTCATAACACAGTGACACACAGCTCCATCCAGTACCAGCCACAATAACCAATTATTGTTATTTACAATAAACTTTGAATTTCGGTAGTTACCCACCTGGCAAATTAATCAAAAATTGCTTGAAAACGTTGGTACAGATGTTAAACTGCATTTATGACTTTTAATCAGAATTTACAAAGGAGCTTGTGGGTAAGAAATAACTTCCGTACGAGTCGATCGATCAGGTTAAGCTACGCTTGCCACGGTTGGTCCGTGGATGGGTGACCATTTTTACATACCAAGACCCCTTCGTGCCTCGGAAAGCACGTTAAGCCGTTGTCATTCGTGTATCTTTGACAGTCGTTACGGGTCGTCAGAAGCCCGAAATTCTGACAACCAGTCTTACTAAAGGGTATCGTAATTACCCAGTAACTGGGTTGTGGAGGTCAGACAGGCAGTCGCTCCATGTAAAATACTCAGCTGCATCCAGTTTGACTGGAAGCCGACCCCAATATAGTTGGGAAAAGGCTAGGCAGATGATGAATCAGAATTTACAAAGTGTTTAATCATTTCCTGTTTTAATTCATTCTCTTTTCCATTCCAGAGAAGGACGAACCCAAGAAGTACTCAATCAAGCAAGACAACACTCTAGAGATAAAGAAACTGAACCACGCCGACGTTGGCCTTTACGTGTGCAAAGTGAGACAAAAGGCTCTGTCCCACTACACTGAGAAGACTGTCCATCTGTCAGTACAACGTAAGTTCTTAATACTATATACACACCCACAACAGGCTATAACATTATAACACTGCCTGCTTTCCCCTTAGTGAAACTAAAACTCAAAGCATATTACTTTAATTAAACCAGGTACTTTTGATTTGTCAAGAAACCGATCAGTCAGAAAGATGAAGCTAGTTAAATTGTTCCTCGCCCTGCTCCAGCAGTTTCTCCTATAAAGCGTGTTCGTTTACAAACACAAATCTTTAATTATTATTATTATTATTATTATCTATTTATTTCGGACAGAAATCCATAAGTGTTAGTTACAATTTTTCTTAAATCTATGTTAGTAGGAACATAATATGAAAAAATACATTTTTTAACAACTAAAATTAACAATTAAAATTTTCCCGTAACTATTCCCACCCAGTGTGCCTGTATGGGACAGTCATGGCGGGATGCAATCATTTGCAAAATACTGTTGGTGCTACCGCGCAGTCTTTGAAATAATGACGCCACTTTCTTACGCACTATAGCGTGGAAACCGTCAACACGCGCGTTTGCAAACATTTGTGACGCACTACAGTGGCGCGGCAAACCCAACAGCATCCTGAAAGCATTATTATACTGAATACGCAGGACGTTGATGGCTCGCTGCGTATACCGAACCCACAGGCTGCTCGAGTAAAAAGATTGGCAATATGCCCTAAAAAGTGTTACCTTAACTTCCTTAGTACATCGAGCGAACCTTCGGGCCAGCATATTGCTCCTCACCGCCAACGCCCTGCGTTCTCTTTCTATATCTGGGTCATCTTTTAAGTCCTCTGTGACCAGATGACCAAGATATTTAAATTTCTGCACAATATTCAGAACCGTTCCATCGATCATGATCGGAGGCACTGTACTAGGTCTCTGATTTCCTGCCCTAAAAATCAGTATCTCACTTTTTTGTGTGTTGTACGTGAGACCATGTTCGGATGCATAGCGTTCACAAATTCTAACCAATGTCCTCAAGGCGTTGACCGAGGGGGCCAGCAGAACCATATCATCAGCATAGCTTATGTTGTTGACACATGTTCCGTCAATGTAGCATCCAACATGCGTACTGCTGAGCTCCTCGATCAACTGGTTCACATATAGGCTGAAGAGGCTTGTAGATGTGAGGCCGCCCTGCCTTACACCACATTCCAACCTATATTCGTCAGATAGTGTATCCACCCATCTCACCTGGTTAGTCTGGTTTTTGTACCAGAATTTAAGGATGCTGTTATACTCCGTTGGCACACCCGTTTCCTCTAGCTTTCGCCACAGTATGTCATAGGCAACTGTGTCAAAAGCTTTTGACAAATCGAGGAAACAGGCATATATCGGTGTCTTTCTCTCCGTGTAATACCTGACAGTATGCTTAAGGCATAAAATAGCACTCTCAGTGGATAGTCCCGCCCTGAAACCGAATTGTGCGTCATGTAAATGTAAGTACCCACTGAGACTCTGATTAAGCAAACTGTCAAGTATTTTAGCTGTTGTTGTTGCAAGTGAGATGGGTCGATAATTGGCCCTATCCGATACATCCCCTGTCCTGTTCTTAAGAATGGGCACAACCAAGGTTTTCATTAGCGATTGCGGTAGGTATGAGTGACCGATACACAGCGTAAAAAACATAGCAAGTACACGCGGCAGATGCACACCTGCATGCCTGAAATGCTCGATGCTGAGACCGTCATACCCTGGAGACTTACCCCTCTTCATCCTTTGAATTGCTGCGGCAACTTCTTTTGCCGAAAAACGAGTTTGCCTCCCGGGTACGCCGGTCCCAGCACCGGCGTCGCCTATCTCGGTCATCGCTGGCCCCAGGGGAGATCTTACCATAAAGTGATCTCTAAAATTATTTGCAATACTCTTAGGGCCACTGATGCCGCCGACGCTCACAGGAACACTCGGCTTAGGGTTCATCTTGTTCGTATTCTTCCAGAAGGCTGAGAAATTCCCCGCCGAAAGATTTGAGGCCAGAATATCCATCTTGATTTGTTCTTGCCTACTCTGACACCATTTCAGCTTGGACTTAAAAATCTTCCGACTATCACTCATTTGGTCATAAACAGTACCCTTTGATGGTCTACCAGCTAACACCCACAGTTTAAACCCCAGCCTAGCCTTTCTGTGAGCGTCCGCGACATGTCTGTTCCACCCGGCGATGTACCCACCCCTCTTGAAACATTTACGACTGTAGGATCTTACAGACGCCTGCGTTAAAATACTTGTAATTCTAGCGTACATACTATCCAACAGGGCCGTATGAACCGGGTCAGAACAGAATGTGTCAGCGCATGAACTGAATTCCATTGGGAAATCCAGCCCTTTGAGCTCCTCATGGCATATGCTATGGTAAAGGTTAATCTGCTCACTTTCTCTTCTGCCCCAGATCACACCGTCACCCACCAGCTTACTCTCAATAGCACACTTAACAGCAACCCTATTTACATCACATTCCACATAAAGCGGAGAATGGTCAGACCAATACACGTCATGCTGCACCCACACCTTATGGACCGTCTTCTGAGCGGCTTTAGTGACAATGCAGTGATCTAACCACCTCCTACATCCATGCGCCTCGCTTGTAAAAGTGTATGTACTAGACTGCATACCTAGCTTCTCGATATCAACGCAGCACCAGTCTTGTTCTACACAGTAACTCAACAGTTCGTCACAAAATAGTTCGTTTGGGTGAGCGTTGAAATCCCCTAAGATATAAACTGCTTCACTATCAGTGTTCACTTCTATCACAGACTTAATAACGCTCAGACAATCCGTAAACATTGGCAAATTTTCAATACCGTTAACCGGCATGTACACACTAAAAATTATAATTGAACCATTTTGCGTCATCACTTTTATCGCACATATACGCGCACTATTACAATCTATTACTGAGACTGCCTCAAACGCACTTTTCCGCCACAGAAGTGCCACCCCGCCATACGGCCTGCCACTTAGGAGACCTAAGGACGTATCCACCGCAGACGTGCCCGTGCACCCGAAATCTTCGTCTATTGTGTTAAGCAGTGGCAAATCATGCGGCAACAACCACGTTTCCTGCAGCGCAACTACATCAGCATTCTTACACAGCGCTCGTATCCCCTCCATTGATCTCTTCATAGCTTTGCAATTGAAACTGACCAGTGTACTACGCATTCGTGTATTTATCATTCAGTTAATAGTTGTAATATACCCCCTGAAAAGTTATTCTCGCCTTTTACAGGAGTATTACCCCTAATATTAACAAAACGCCGAAACGTTATCCCAGAAGGCCAAAGATTGTGGTCTAGAAAAACGTCAATACTATTTTTCGTTACATACATCTTATATGAATTATAATCTCTTGGCATCTTCGATTTAATTTTTAGTAACGATACCTTCTCCTTTGTCTTGTCATAAATATAGCTCACGATGTCCGACTCAATCACGTCTTTGTGCACATTTGATACAAAAAGTGGTATTTTTGTATCAGCCGCCTTAAATTTACTGCAGCTTGAGTCTGCCTTTCCCTTGCTCCCTATAAATCTATTTCGCAATCGCTTTCTCTGCGATTCTATCCAATTTTCATCCTCTTTCGGCTTTTTCCATTGCTCACCATTATTGACCATCTCCGCAAAAGATAACTTCCGCACCGCCATCTCTGTATCGGCCGTATTACCGACCTGCACACTTTGTTTACATAAAACAGCTGGCGGCGACTCGTTACCTGCGCTCGCTACCTGTACTGGTTGGACATTCTCGCACATATTGTCTGATTGACGTTCCGTCTCTCTCGTACTAGTAACAAACTGCGCGCGAGTTAACAAAGTGGGGAGTTGCGCACTGTCTCGCACCGTTATCTCAGTTGGATCGGGAGAACGGGACGGTGAGACGCGTGCTCCTACACTGTAGTTAGCCGCCGCCCGCACCGCGCGCTCGCCGGTTGGGTATGATGACACATCCTTGCCGCCAACAGGTGAATGCGATAAATAGTCGTGACTTTGACAGGTGTCTACCGCTCGCTCGGTCATTGACCCGTCTCCCGGCGTTTGAATTGCCATCGGTCCGCTTTCGACTAAGTACCCTCCACGTCTCATATTTATTCGGTAGTCAGAACTATACCGACAATTTGACCACTTATTTTCTAAATCTTCTATTTGCTTCACTGTTACATATGTCTCCTTTATTTCATTCACATCTGACTTTAGTCGAACTATATCTTTCAATAAAGCCGTCACGTCAACATGGTCAAACGTGATGGGTGGTAGTTTATTTAGCTCTCTGGCCACAAAAATAGGCATCACCTCGGGATCAGTCTCCTTAAAAATGGCAATAATATCCTCGAGATCTCGCTGGATTTTGCCGTCCTTCCGCCTTGAAATATTTCGCTTGTTTGTTTTGATGGAGTCAAACAGCAAACCTTTTGCCTTTTCTACTTCCGTGACACTGAACGCTGATGCACAGATCCGCACCATGCTCTCATTGTCCATTGTATCCACCTTATTTTGCAAATAAGCAAGAAGCTCACTGATAACAATGTTGCAATTCGCGCACTTCACTGTTTTAGAAACTACGTTCGCATTCGACATTTTTATAAAGTAGGTATCGCTTACGCGCACACACACGATCGAGACCGCGGTCAAGCGCAGACTGAATACTTAATACGCAAACATTCGGAACCGGATTAACTACACACATCAAAAAAGTCTAAGCAACACGCATCATTTATAGAAACTGCATGTTGGATTAATTGATACTTTATTTTATTCTTCTTAACAAAGTAGATTGGTGTACAATCTTTTTGTTCTCGGTAACATATTATTATACTGGCTGATTTTAAAAATAGAAACTTTTCGATTGTGTTTTGTTTTAATAAAAGTAAAAGCTTATTATTTTTTCCCGATTTCATGTGTTTGAAAAAATTGAGTGGTCATTTTTTATGTCATGGAGCGACGTCCTTTGACTGCTGATGAAATGCAGAGCTGTAGGAATGCTACAAGCTGAAAGAAATCAGTCTCAGGTATCTCGGCATTTTGGTGTCAATGGGAGCGTGATTTGTCGTTTTTGGCAGCGTTACGTTAATACAAAGAATCCTGCTGAGCAGCACCCAGGACGTGGAAGGAGTGCAACTGCTCGACAGGACCGATACATATAACTGACTGCAAGACGACAGCCGATGTTAACCGCCCGGGAGATAGGTTTAAAATTACAATTCTCAAGCGGTTTTGTTGTTAGCCACAAAACCGTGATAAATAGGCTACATGAATACGGCCTACGAGCACGACGCCCAATTAGGTGCCCACCTATACGCCATGGGAATCGCGCCCGTCGAAACGGTGTAGGGAACACTTGAGATGAACCCGGGAGCAATGGCATAAAATTTTATTTTGCGATGAGTTCCGGTTTGCATTTAGGCCTGATGCGATAAGGGTAAGAGTGTATCTACGTCCCGGAAATGCTGAACGGCTGAGATGCGTCCAGGAAGTACAGCCTTACAGTGGCTCCACAGTGATGGTATGGGCGGATATTATGAAGAACAGATGAACTGAGCTCGTTTTTGTAGATGGCAATATGAACGCTGAAAGTTACGTTGAAGATGTCCTCGGCCTTATGTCCACCGATCAGCACAAAGTCTTGGCTCAGATTTCATGCTGATGCATGACAATGCGCGTTCGCACACAGCTAGGAGGACCAGAGAGTACTTGGCAATGGAAAACATCCGGGTATTGCCGTGGCCTGCACAATCGCCAGACCTCAATCCCATCGAGCACGCATGGGACATGCTCCAGAGACGTGTTCTAGAGAACCTGGACAGAGTGTCGATAACCCAACAACTGAAAGACCTGCTAAAATTCCATTGGGAGCGATAGCCGCAGGATCAGATAAACAATCTTATAAATTCAATGAAAAATCGTTGCCGACAAGTTTTAAACTAAAGAGGCGGCCACAGTTTGTATTGAATTACCAAATAATTAAAAAAATGTCGTTAATATATTTTGTAAAAGATGAAACGTTTAATTTCGTTTTAACTTTATTTTATTCTACGTATATTATTACCACATATTGTTAATTATTGTGATGAAATGAATAAACGAATGAAGGATTTTGTTGCTTTAGTCACAAATGCATCAAAAATGCTTAGGTATTATATATATAAGAAATATAAATATATTACAATAGTAAAACTCGTTTAAAATTTCATAATCGTACATGTTGCTTAGACTTTTTTAATGTTTGCATATCTGTGGGCCTTGCAAACATGTATTTGTTCCAAAGTAGGTTTCAAATCCGCTTACCGAAGCGCTTCAACTAATTGCTCACCCACTGCACCAATCGTGCCGACAAAGTTGCTGCAATATTGCTGAAAAGATTGATTACTTAATTGACAAAGCTCACCGAAAAATGTTGAGCTCATGACAGCAGATTCCATTTCCGAACTTTGCAGTGAAAATATTTACATTTAATAAATAAAAACGAAGTTCAGTTCCGAATAGATTTGCGCTTATCACTTGTTTGTTTCGTGTGGAATCCGTATTAATGAAACAAACAGAATCCTCACTTCGATAGAGAATCCTTATTTAATATCATCACAGTTCTGTACTTGTTATGTCACAGATTACCCCGTTGGTCTCGTGGTCGCAAGCGCGACAACTGAGCGTGCGGTCCTGGGTTCGATTCCCGGGTCGGGCAAAGTGTTATTGGATTTTTCCATTAATAATTTCTTAGTATCAGCCCGGAGTTTGGAAGTTGGAGGTGTGATACCACCGTGCCTCGACCCTGAGCCTGATCTCTCTCCAGTCTTGTCGGATTGCCGTCCAATCGGACAATGAGAGTGAGGGAAGAGAGTATATAAAATCCCCCGCGCCGAAGGCTGGTCTGCGCTGAGATTGGTCGCCATTTCTGAAATTTGGTCTGGAGGACTATTAAGTCTGATTTTATGAATACCAAGTAGCTTCCATTTTAAATGTCCAATACATATTTGCATGAACTTAATTCTTATTTCAGATAAACCAATTTTGTACAACAGCGACACTCAAATGATTTACACGAACCAAAAATACAAGACTGAAGAAGTGTACGCTATTTTAAATGATACGTAAGTATTTACTATAACACTTTTACCTTTCTAGCAAATCGTTCAACTTACCAAACAATCGGACCTCAAGTTAGCAATAGAAGTCAGGTTTTCAACCGAATTACGAATGGGTAATATAATATATCTTACTGAGCCTTTGAAAATTAATTAAGTACCTGGCTTTCAACGTTTATAACCAATAAAAGGGATCTGTAAACACTACGCTTCGACAGTTCGAAAGCTTTAATTAGCACCAATTTATCAGCCAGCCTTAGAAATTGGTCATAACGACGTTAAAATGGAGTGATTAAATGATAAATGATTTTATTTCCGTAAGTAGGTTTGTACAAACACTTTTACACGGCAATCATATTTTAAAAACTAGATGAGGTCGGCGTTTCGTATCTGAGAAGAAAGGCTGAAACAAACTCAGAGGTCACAATCTCTTTTAAAGTCCAGACATAATCTTGGTCAGATCATGTGAAGACCATGTAGGTTGGAGTAGTTTGAAGACCATGTAGGTTGGAGTAGTTTGAAGACTGTAAATGACTTCCAAGAAATGGGATAAAATAGGTGGATAGGTGGAAAATAGGTGGTAGTCCGGAATTAATAATTGAGATCTCTATTTTTCTGTTTCCAGCAAAAATGTGACTTGCAGCGCTATCGCGAACCCACCACCTACCTACAGATGGTTCAGGAGAATGAACGGCTTCGATGATGACCCAATTACGGATACCGACACGGTTAGCATACGTTATAAGCTTTAATAAAATCTATTCTGTGTTTAGTATAACAATTATTATGTAAACCACATTAAGCTCTTCTTGACTTCATACAAGACTCTTCACTTTATACAAGAAAAAAAAAGACAAAAAACGTTCACAGCTGAAAATAAGAATTTTAGAGCCTTCATCTAAATGAAGATTGATGTAGACATAAAGTTACTGTTGGCCGTCTAAAGTTTTGCATTGCGGTTAGGGGTCAACTTGTTAGTTCGCCCCTTGCAATGTTTTATGTAGTTGACAGGTACATTGCGATGTTCCCAAGAATGTTTCAAATCCTTATAATTCTTGCTTCTTATGTTGAGTCCAAAATCTATACCTACTGACTTTTTCTTTTTGAAGGTGATCACTTCTGAAGATGGGACCAACTCCGTGCTCATCCTGAGGATTCGGGACGAGACTTACTATGGCGAATACCGCTGCTCTGCCAACAACAGCAAGGGTTCCGAGTCCATTATCTTCCACGTCAACCCTGGCTCCAAGCCCGAGCCCCCGGATTTCGTGAGTATTAATTTAATGTTTAATGGGAGTATTGTGTTTATGTTATTTTATTAACCGACTTCAAAAAAGCAGGAGGTTATATGTTCCTCTGTATGTACTTTTTTAATGTATGTTCATCGATATTTTCATTAATCTTGGACCAATTTTGAAAATTATTCTTCATTTGGTTGAGGCATAGGTGGTCCCATATAAATTTTACTAACTTTGCTTGAGTAGGTTTTGAGTTAGCATCGATAATAGTTATTCAATCAACTTTGTGTATCTTGATGATTGCTGTCACTGTTGTTTACATGGCAAGTAGTGGTATAGGAATTGGTGCGGGGTAGGTACTGTAACGATTCGCCCAGAGCTACGGACGAACCGTTACCTCCAGGGGGATTGGTGTGTATAAATGATACGCCGTAACACTTTTCAATAGACTTCTAATCATAAGATAATTCAATCACATTTTAAAAATACACCATCAGTCTGAGCAAGGAGGCCGACTGTCAACGCCATTGATTTTTCTTTTCCTATTCTAAGTTTCATAATCAACGCTTGTCTCCCAATAACCTATTTTCAGTAAAAGACAGATCGCTATTGATGGTTGACAGTATAATTCTATATGTCCTTATGTCAGGCCGGTAAGATTCCATAACCTCTTAAAGATTATTGGGACGTTAAAACCATAGATAGGTTTTGCTATCTCCAGTATGCCAAAACTGGTGATAGATAGGTTATTGGGTTCGGCTGTAAATCTATCAAACAACTCGCGAAGGTTTCATGCTGAAGGCAGGCCCGATTTAAGCCTCTACAGTATTACTCTACTAAAAAGTGAAAAATAAAAAACTTTTTTACAAAAAAAAAACAACCGACTTCCAAAAAAAACACTACAAAGTGAAAAATAACTTTAATTTCGGAAGTCGGTGGCAAAGAACTAAAATACAGATCCAAAGACACCGAATTCGAGATCAAAGATATTTTTCACTTTGTAGTGTTTTTTGGAAGTCCGTTTTTTTTGGGAATTTATTTTTACTCGTCACTAACAAACGGAAATAAAATATTATCTTGCTTCATTTATGTTTAGTGTTTCTTGTACTGTTTCAAGTTACCACTGACACTGCACTCACTAAGACTGCTTGCTTCTCCTTGTGGTATTTACGTAGACCAGTTAGGGCAAAGAATATTATAAAAAAAAAATAAAAAAAAAAATAAAAAATTATAAGGACCAGCATGTCGAAGTTGACTTTGATTGTTACTGAAACGCGTTGAGCCTCCACAAGGTAGTCCTCGTGAGGGCTCAACGCGTTCGGGAGTATATGTATAACAACTCGCTTAGCGTAAGCTTTCTAGTTTCCTGGATGATGGCCAAGCTTGACTATAATAACGAAGGTACCTACTGTTTGTCTTTTGACAAATATACTTATTTGAATATGTGTTACAGGTAAACCTGGCTGTGGCCAATGCCACCGAGCTGACCTTCAACGTGAACTGTTCATCTTGCATCTTCGCTACTGGTGATGATGTTTCGCCAGACCCCAAGCACTTGCCAGTTATGGGTAAAAAATAATATTTGCCAGTTATTTGTGAAATTTACATACCGAAAGCACACCTACACGTTCGCGTACACACCCCTACCACACCCTATATCTACACTACACCAAACACACACATTCACATTGTATACGCACACTACACACTCCACACACATTCACATTGTATACGCACACTACACACTCCACACACATTCACACCCTATTCCCACACTACACACATCACACACATTCACACCCTATACCCACACTATACACACCGCACACATTCACACTCTATACCTACACTATACACACCACATACATTCACACCCTATACCCACACTACACCCACCACACATTCACACCCTATAGATACACTACACACACCACACACATTCACACCCTATAGACACACTACACACACCATACACATTCACATCCTATAGACACACTACACACACCACACACATTCACACCCTATAGACACACTACACACACCACACACATTCATACCCTATAGCCACACTACACACCACACACATTCACACCCTATAGCCACACTACACACACCACACACATTCACTTACATCACTTACCCGCCAAGTTTGTCTTATTTATCTTAGTTTTTCCTTGTTCCTTTATAAATTATAAGTCATTTCATTTTAAAATAAATTGTCATGCATGCGATTTATAAGTTTTTACACCTAATTTACCACGGAAGAGCACTGATTCCGAGATACAGGTTTTTGCCTAGTTTGGAATTCAGGAGTTCATATAGTTCTAGCCGTCTACTCACTATAATTGATTACGAACCATGCAAAATAACTATGAACGGACATTCACAACACATTCACATTCTTGAACATTCTGTTTTGTTTTCTATATAATTTTGTCCGAGACATTCTAAACAGTCACGAGCCAATATCTTATAGTTATAAGATGTACCTATTGTTTTGATAATGATATTATAGAAATTAACACGGTGCGTTACATTTCAGGATATATCTTCCAACTCGCTCCAGCTAAAGAGGGCTATCCAGCTGACTGGGATGGAGCACCTGAATTCCGTGTTGACATCGAAGAAGCCAACAGTAAGTATTCTCATTGTTATATTTCATCAATTTGATTTGACCGACGATCCTTCACAGCTAGCCAGCATAACCTAGGCAATCGGACCTGCTTTCTGAAACTAGTGGGAAAAAGTAGTTATGATTTTCACGACAACAAAATAAAAAGAAAAGTTTTATGTTTTAATTAATATCTCTCTCCTTCCCTCTTTCAGACACCCTATTCACAGTGGGACCTCTAACAAACAGTACGTTGTATCACGTGCGCGTCCGCACGCGTAATGCCGCAGGCAACTCCGAATGGATGGAGACTTCTGACGCGAAAACAACTGACGACGCGATCAGGCTCACCGCCACACTGGTGCTCGTCATCACCGCCATGTTTGTGCATCTTTATTATTAAACCAGCTTTCGATTGACGTGGGGATACTTTTTCTTTCAAGGCATATATACATATATATATAGAGGTCTGTGGTGAGGTTTTCCCATTTTCACTAACTAGGTGACACCTAAATGCATGGCAAAACACACTGTTGGATTTTTAGATTTGGCGTTCATTTAGGTGTTTCCGAGTACGGATGAGTGCCGACAGGATAAACAATGTTGTGTTTTAAAGATAAGAGCGGATGTTTCAGTGTTGATGTTACTTTTATCAGTTAAGAAATATTTATATTTACTACGTGTTAATAAATGAAATAAACTGATGTATCGTTTGACTTAAGATTTGTGAGAAAGATTCTAAAAATACTAATAATCAGATTAATATAAACTCCTTAGCAATTGATGCCAAATATTAAGCCAAATCGTTCATTTAGCGTCAATTTACGAAACATTCTATCCCCATGACATTCCAAAGTAAATGTAGATAGATAAATTTAATTTAAACAAAATAATTGTCTATTATTGAAGTTTATAATAATTAAGTGTTCAATTCTCTTACCGAATATATAAACAGCCTGAGGTTATACTTTTTAATAGATAACATGTATTTAATATCTGAATAAGTGTACATGAATAGCAATTTGAGATTTGAGGTGTTCTTGCTTATTTTCAGTTGCAGGTCAAAATGCGCATAAATTTCATGTATATTATATTGCTGTGATTTGCTTGAGTACCTATGTACGTGTTATGTAAGGCATCTACTGAACTATGAGTTTACCAAAAAATACATTCGAAAAGTCAAAGACAATGTACTGCCTAAACAAGTCTTTAAGAAACGTTAAACGTTTTCCGTTTAAAGACAAAACATGCGACTTCTAAAATATTTATTTTCTTGTATGTTTTTAAAATTAAACTGAACTTGCGATCTTCGATAGAGATAATTGAATTACGAAAATGTTGTAACATTTTCGACCAATTGCAGCAAGAGTACCCAGTTTTGCAGCTTGGTTTTCACTTGTAAATACGTATACTTATAAAATTATTTAGCTCTGCTTAAAGTAACGTAGTATTAAGTTATCGCATATAATAATATGTAAAAGGGTTAAAAGCATACTTTTGGGGTTAATAATATTGTTTACATCCAGCCAAACTGAAATTTAATATTTACTTTATGTTCACTGGTTAAGTAATTATAAATAGGTTTCAACCCAATTAGGGGTTGCCAGCGCCAACTACTCACTACCCATTTACAAAAATAAGAGAAGTGAAATAGAAATAGTTGTTTTGCTATACATTGATGTAATTCGACTTTCGAGTGTGCGAGTGAGAGGCAAATATTAAATAAAACCCTGTTTCTGTTTTTATCCTTTTAGTAATGTGTTTGTATGTCTATCAATTAACTCCAAAAGTATACTCATAGGTATGTGTAGCTGGAACTGATACATGCACTATGTATGAGTAGATACCTACATTTAAGTATATTTTAAGTTATCGTCGTTGTTAGAGTAAGTTTAATTTTAAATGTTGAAGAAATCGAATCCTTAACGTTATAAACTATGACAATATTTATGCAGGTACTATTTATTCAAAAATTTTTGATGATTTTTTTTGTGTTTTACTACCTACTAAACAAAATCGGTCAATTTTAATTGCTTATGTCACAGTTCTACCATGTTCTCACAGGAAGACTGATTATTCTATTGTATATTTGTTTCCCTTTGTATCGCTTCTTTAGGTAAAACATAGATAGGTTTACCTTATTAATATGAGCTAAAAATGATCGATTTAAATGATCAATCTTTGAGATTGATTGAAGAAAAACGTCATGATTGACAATCGCTATTGACATTTTCATTGCTCCTAACACGTTAAGAATTATGTACCTTTGAATATTACTTGCAAAGTTAGCTTAAGAAGCTTGGTATCACTAAATTAAGGGCTTGAATGAGCCTCATACAAAACGTGCTGCATATACTGTACTGTCATGAAACATTGAACAATTGTAGCGTTTACATAAAAATTTATAAGTAGTTGAACGAAAATAATTGTTTTATAAAATGTTTATTGCCGTTTGGGATAAATGTACACGACTCTCGTAATTTCTACTGAGTACATACATAATATTGTCGGCTAATGAGTTTCATATACACTAATTGTTATGTTAATTACACTGGTGTTTCTGCCTCTAATAAAATGGTTTATAAACATTTGACTGGTTTATGATTTAGGTATTCTAAATAAAACTCCTTCCTGAGAATTACTATTTATTTGCCATGAAACATGTTCTCGTGAAATATTGGACAGATTGTACAAAACAAAGATACATTACATTTAATTACTTTAAATTAAGTATTTACAACTAAAATACTTCATTAGAATCAAATTAACTATAGATACAATAAATACAACCAATCTACTTTACTTAAAACAAAAGAATATCTACTTAACCATTCTCATAGCAAACATGCAAACGAAAGACACGACAAATATGCCACCAGCAAAGAATATTCCGTAGAAAGTGGCATCGGTCATAGACTCCTCATTATCAGCCAATTCTGGTTCAGCTTCAGGGGCTTCCGTGGTGGTGGTCTCATCGTCTTCAGCTGTCGTGGAAACCAGGACAGCGTCTGACCAGAGAGACTCCCCGACTTCGTTCGTTACTCGGAGCTTTATCCAGTAAGAGGTATCTGCTTCTAATTCGTCTACTCCAACTACGAGGCCTGAAAGAAGTTAAAAAAGTGACTTAAAGGCAATCCTAATGGAACTAAATCGCAAGAAATTACTAAAAGCTGTGCCTACATGTTTGTAGGTAATCTTCAAACGAAAATAAAAGTAACCTAAAAGTATTGTACTGTATCTGTCGCAGCCAACTAGCTTAATAAGCCGTTTATTTAAGGGGAAGCGCTAAGGTAGCCCGAGAAATTCAAATTTTCTTACGATTTTTGCAATTTTAGCTCAGTGTCTGGGTGTATGTTGATTAAAGTATGATACGCGACCGTAGCAAATATGTATTTACAGAATGAACATATAAGAATCACTAATTCAATTCCTTAAGTTAGTATAATCCTGAAATGTTAAGATTTCATGAAATAGTCATTCAATACAATTACTTGGTCTTAGAGAGTTGTTTTGATGACTTTAATGATTATAATTATGTAAATACATATTTGTTACGGTCGCGAATCATATTTTAATCAATATACAGCATAATACTGACCTGTAGATTGCAAAAAACGTATGAAAATTTGAATTTCGCAGGCTACCCTGGCGCTTTCGCCTTAACAGCCTAGCCTTTAGAAGTAGCGCTCGCTCGGGTCGCCATAACCCATTTGGTCAGGGTGCCTTGTCTTAGTTACTGCAATCAATGTGTCTCTCGCGTGGTTGGTCACAGTTCTACCCTAACCTGTAATTGAATATGATTCAGGCCGCTAGTTGAACACCGCCGTTTTTTTTTTTATTTTATTTGGGATAGGTTTGCTCTTGACTCTAGTCTAGGTCAGAGATGACAGAGACAAAGTCGACGATGGAGCGAGCTTACCCAGTTTAGTTAAAAGGCTAGGCTGTTAACTGAAAGGCTAATCAAGCTAGTTGGCTGCGACATATCTGATAAAGTTATGTCATCACTGTTTTCATACACACAATAAGGTAGCTGCTGTCACTAATGACATCTGTCAGTCATCAGAAAGGGCGGGAAAAGGTAAAAGGTGATGTTACCCTGCACGAGGGGCTTGGTGAGCATTATACATATAATAAACCTAAATACAGGATCAATAAGAGTCTACAATTATCATCAGGAAACTTACAAACATACATACATAAACTCACGCGTTCTTCCCATGGGGGTAGGCAGAAACTACAGAACGCCACCTGCTACGATCCTTACATACTCCTTTTGCCTCGTTTACGTTTATTTTTCATCGGGGAACTTTTACCTCGAAAACTACAGTAGTGCTTGAAAATGAGGTGTGTAATGTTTTCTTTCAGTATAGTCAATGAATGCAAACATGAGTGTACGGACATCTTTTCGGATTTTTTTTTTTTGGTTTACACGATCGCAACGTAGAATACCACAAGGCGAGATGAAGACAAAGAGCGCCAGGTCATGTAGATATAAATTAATAAATTTTAAAAAACTGGCCTTTTAAATAATAATAAAGTATTGTATAAAATCAAATATAAAGCAAGGTAATGAAAAACTATATTCTGAACAGCCCAAAACTGTAAACCATGAAACTGATGATCACAACATAACAGTGAAATCCCTTACCGTTAATTTCTGGATCGACAATTTCCACTTCATCAAACTGGATTTCAGTCTGCTTACTTTTCCTCCACGTGGCTAAAGTGGGCAATACAAGTTTTCTGCCATCACTTTGCTCTTTTATAAATTGAACTTCGAACGCTGAAAAACAATTAAAGCTTAGTTATGAAGTTTTAAGTAATTGTAACTGTTACTTTAGACTTAACTCCAGTTAAAGAAATCTAGCAAAGTTTTATGCTACACCCGTAGGTAGTATCGCTTAAAACTCTATCCAAGGGTTTTGAAGGAAATTCTTAATCCATTGCTTCATAGGTTTGAAAATTTTGTCTGCTCAACAACGTAAATAACGCAATGAACATGGCTGAACTGTCAAAATGAAAGAAATTGCGATTAATTGTCATTTATTGTGTAGTTTTCACAATTAGCCCACAGTTTCGTATTGAAAAAAATATTGTTTTTTTTTTACGGTCTAATAAAATTTAATACTAACTTACCATTAATTGGAAATTGTATATCATCATACCACGTTATATTCAATAATACTGAATCTGAAGTGGCGTTATAGAAGTTTACCTGAAAATTCAGTAATTTTAATTTAATGAGAAGAATGAAATAGACCGGCATTGATACCTAGGTTAGGTATCTAATTATTTGTATTAATGATTTCTTAGATTTTTTTTTTTAGAGTACCTTCTTCAGACGCCTGCGACAACTATTAGAGCAAATCATAAACTCAAAACAATTGGCTAAGTACCTTTTCAAACGCTCCGAGACTCCAACTGGGTAGTTGTCGCCGCGCCGGGTATGTATCCCGTAGCATTGCGGATTGGGAGGCAGGATTTTTTACTGTTGCATGTGCAAGCTTTCATACTTACACTTAAGGCGCATGCGACACAAAAGCACCGCGTGTCGCGCGACGAGCGGTGCCTATGTGTCGCGCGCGATTCGCGTCGCAAGTCACGCCCCATAAGAGCCTTTACGCTTCACAACCAGGGACCCAACGGCGATGTCAACTACCACCGCAGCAAGAGCGTTTGAAAGGCACTTAGCCATTTGTTTTGAGTTTATGATTTGCTCTGATAGTTTATAGTAGGGATTCTCATAATAGGCACTCTCTTTTTACTCCTTCTTATTATTTTATATATAAATTAAAATATCATCATGGCAACTAACCTCATCAGGCTTTTTTGGTTTTTCAATCTTCATCAAAGTGAAATACTTGTCAGTATCGCCATGCTCGTTGCTTGCCTGGCACTTGAATCTTGTCCAAAACGTAGACTGGTTAGCTACCACAGTCAATACCGCCTTGGAGCCGTCATCAATCAGTTTTATCTGCTTTTTATCGAACTCGAACAAAATATCGTCTCTCAAGTCTTTGAAAAATCTGTATGTGGGTGCTGGGTAACCATCTGCGGAACAAACTATCTCGACTCTGAAAAGTAAGGACCACAGTAAAAAAAATTGTATTTAAAAAATGATTGACAGTAGAATATGCTGTGGTCTTGTAAAAACCGGCCAAAAAGCAAGGTTTAAATGATGTGATTTATCGTTTTTATTCACAAACTAAAACAAATAAAATTTTCACCAAAATATTCACATATTAAGTTATTAAGAAAATGTTCTAATTTAACATATTTTTTTTAAATTCATTAACACTACTCGTGACGTGATCTATTGACCGAATGACAACGTCGCCAAGCTCTATTATGGCACTCATAAGTACTTCGGCGTGATATAGTGCAAATAATACTCAGGCAACACCGTATTGACAATACACTTCATATTTTTATTCTATCTACAGTCAGCCAGTCTATTACTATACTCTATGCTATTAGCTTTAGGTACAAACATCTACGTGTACTTGTATTTTAAAATAGACTGCTTATGTCGAGGTCTATGACAAGTCATTTTAGCCTATTAAGTACCTCAAACTAACTGATAATCTCTCAAACCCAAGTTCTCAGAACATTATTATCTTTCTGATACCAGAATTCTGAATCTTCAACTGAATTTCTTGGTAAAATTATCTCAAGAACATCTATAGATGACCTATGAAGTTAGTAGATTACTTGCATAGTACTTTAAATGCGTAGGTCATCTTCAGAAAAACAATACGGTCTTGCTCTATAGGCACAATTTGTTTACTACCCAGAATTTTATATTTCCAGCATCAAATTCGTTTTAGGGAAAATGGTGCCGATTCTCTTGTACTGCGAACTAAACAAACTAAACTATCACTAAAATTCCTTACTTTTGCCTATGAGAATCTTAAAGCTTTTCTGCAAAAAGATATCACTAACTTAAAAATAATTTTGACAGAACTAAATCGAATTTGACAATCGCGACTCCACGTGGTAAGTTCTTGTTTGCCCTACCCAGTGATTTTTTTTGAGCCGGAGGCGCGCAGCCTCGACGTGTTTTATATGGAATTTTTCACTTTTAGTATAGAAAATATGAAAACTATTACCTACATGTTGAGTTTTAGGGGTTTATGGGTTTTATAAAGGGGGTCGAATTTTCAAGTGATTTTTAGTCGAGGTTAGACGCATTTGTGACAAGAGAATCGGCATCAATGTTGCCGGGTGTAGACTTAAGGCTGCAGTCTTGCAAAATTCAATCGCGTCGAATTATTTGCGCAACTTTGTATTTTTAACACGCTTTTATTAGCTTCACTTGTAACTCACGAACTAACAATGTAAGAAAATCTTGGAAGTCAATTATAACCTACTTATAATTGTCGTATCGAAATGAAACTTTGTATGTATATGTAGTTCGGAAGACAATACTATAATTTGGTACCATGGAGCTGATCTGATAATGGAGCCAGGAGGTGGATGGTGGTACTCTTTAGTGGCTACTAGTAAACCTCACGAGTTTGGGCTAATATGATTTGTTTTGACGAGTCCAATAGATTGGGCTTGGTAACGAGGGTTTTATGATGGAGCCAGGAGGTGCATGGTGGAATTCTTCAGCGGCTACTAGTAAATCCTTAGAGTTTGGGTTCATATGATACGTTTTGATGAATCCAATATATTTCACTTGGTGTTGAGGGTCTGATGACGGAGCCAGAAGGTGGAAGTGGAACTCTTCAGTAGCTACTAGTAAACCCATCAAGTTATAACTTCGTTGACTTTAGACTTATTAACTAAATGAAGAATATACTGGACTAAAAAGTAAAAAATTAAAACATGTAAGGTGCACTGGGGTAATTCCAAAAAAGGGTATATTCCGAAAATCCATAAAATTCTCTTCTTGGGGTAATTCCGAAATACAAAACTCATGATATTTTGTGTAAGGGGTAAATACGATTGAAAAAGAAATGTAAACCTTTGGTCAAAGTACAATAATGTCGACGTTTAAATAATTTCGGAATAACCCCAAGATAGTTCGTAATTTCCCGTAAACCAAAAAATTATAATTCAAAAATTCAAAATGCTCTATCTAGTGAATCCAACTACATATTTATGAATCTAATATATCCATTGGTTAAATCATTTCATTAAGTTAACCGAAGTCGCTTATTAATGGCAGTAAATATGAAACTACTTTACATAACTAACCGAAATGTAGACCTCTAGACATCTCGTAAAAATTCCCGTCGGAATTACCCCAGTACACCTTAGTTTAAAAAAAAACTAAATAACACGATTTTATCACGCACTAAAAATTATAAAATAATTAAATTGACTCGTAGTTGTGATATAAGTACCTATGCAGCTTGTCACTTCTTTTATATCCAATGATTAATTCGAAAAGCGTGGAGCGCTTTTTAGTTGTGCGTACTTGTAATTAATGTAAACAAAGCGCTCCACGCTTTTTGAAGTAATCATTGAATATAAAAGAACTGACAAGCTGGATAGGTACTTATCATAACTACAAGTCAATTTCATTATTTTATAATTTTAAGTGCGTGATAAAGCGTGTTTTTTAGTTTTTTTTTAACCACATATTTCTTAAAAACAAAAGTACTTAATGAAATTACATGAAATATTATTATTGCACTTATTTAGCCATTTTTTTTTTTTTTTTTTTTTTTTTTTGGCTTCGCACGGTTTGTACATTTAGCCAATGTCACGTTTAGATGAAACGGAATTAAAAAGATTAATTAAAACGGGATTTAGAGTAGGACGATATAGGATCCGTATTTACTAATGTGATGATACCATGATGATTAATGAGCAAATTACAATGACGAAAGATTATAACTTAATATTATTTAAAGTAATAAATGAGACTATACATTTATATACAGGAAAGTTATTTGTACAAAGTAAAGCAAGTATAGAGGTAGGAAAAGGAGTACGAAGGGACAAGAGGTTACTGAGAAAGGAAGAACGGTCATATAGGGGACAGGAGAAAAAAATATGATTTAAGTCGCCTACCTCTGTGCCACACAAGCAAATAGGGTCGTCTATGATATTCAGTTTGGCAAGATGGGATGGACAGCAAACATGACCAAGTCTCATCCGTATTAGAATGGAGGTCTCCATCTTGCCAAACTTTGCCCTGCCAAACCACGGTTTTTCCGGAACGTTGGGTTGAATAGTAGAAAAATAACGGCCCTTCAATTTGCTTCCGACATCCCAAGCTACCTTCCAGGTATCCCGAAGAAAAGTCTTTGGTAACTTCACCAGGTCGATATTAAAATTTATATATGGAACTAAGTCCCCACACTGCACCGCATCACCGGCAAGTGTGTCAGCCATTTCATTGCCATGGATCCCAGCATGGGCCGGAATCCACGCAAATTGCAGTGTATTGCCCTCAGAGATGGTTCTGAAGGCTAATTCCCTTATTAAGTAAATGACAGGAAACTGCGATTGCGAATTGTGTTCAAAAGGGGATTTGTTGATGGCCAGAAGAGCACTTTGTGAATCAGTAAAAATAATGGTTTTTTTGAGTTTTAAAACACGAGTGTATTCTATGGCTTTTAAGATGCCGAAACATTCCCCCGTAAAGACGGAAGTTTCCGGGGGCAGTTTTATTTTTTGTACAATATTGTATTGAGAATGGTAAGTACCTATCCCAACACAACCCGTTGGAGAACGCTTGGCAGCATCCGTAAATACATGATGGTACTGTAAGTGTTCAGCCAGAAAATGATTAAAACTTAAATGACAATCGGGATCTGATTTACTAACACAGTATTTAATGGTGGGGCTGAATTGTAAACTCTCATAACTAGTGCTAAATAAGGGAAGTTTATTGGAACGGTGAATAGGAGAAGAAAGAGAAAGGAATTTTTTATAGCTTATGACTAAGCATGGAGCACGTTTATGGGTCCAGTAATCTAAAGATTCAATCTGCGACACTAAAGTGTCCAGTTTAGGAATGAGAGGATGGGTTGAGAACTGAAGAATCCGGAACAAATATTTGTCAGATAGGAATTGTCTTCTAAGATATAAAGGAGCTTCCCCGCATTCGACTTGGAGTGCATTAATGGGACTAGACTTCATGGCACCCGAAATAATGCGTAACGCTTTAGACTGGATGCGGTCCAATTTTTTAAAAGCCATAACACTACCAGGTTCTAGAACAAACAATCCATAATCCAGAGTGCTTCTGATGATTGCGTTGTAAATTAGTTTCAAAGAAAATGGATGTGCACCCCACCACACACCAGACAGGCATCTAAGCATGTTTAGGTGATTTTCACATTTGTTAACAATATAATCGCAATGAGGGACACTACTTAGTTTACAGTCAAGTATTATGCCTAGATATCTGAATTTATCTTTAACTGGAATAGGTGTTTCCTTATAAAAGAGGTTTAATAAGGGAATATTTCTCTTCCGGGTGAATAAAACAGCCGCGCTTTTAGACGAGGATAAATCCAGACCGTTTAGATGTAACCATGACTCCAAAGTAGATAAAGCAGAATTGATAGCATAGCTAGCTTGTTCAACAGATTGGCTTGAAGAATATAATAATAAATCGTCGGCATATTGAAGAACTTTAACATGGTTAGTTAAGGACGAGTCTAAATCAAAAGTGTAAATATTGTATAGAATGGGACTGAGCACAGATCCCTGTGGAAGACCTCTCCATACTAGATGAGATACCTCATGACCTCCTATTATCATGATAACAGAGCGTTCAGTCAGGATTTTAATAATAAAATTCGACAAATTCAAAGGAACTTGCAAGGCTTTTAATTTATTTTGTAAAACTGATAATACAACATTATCATAGGCTGCATTAACATCAAGGAAAACTGCAATAGTGGAATGGTTGTTAGAGAAGGATAACCGAATATCGGATGTTAAGATACTTAAACAGTCAGTTGTACTTTTACCTTTTCTAAAGCCATATTGAGATTCTGCCAAAAGACCCTTACTTTCAACATACCATTCTAGGCGATTTTTAATTAAGTGTTCCGCTAATTTCATCAAAATTGAAGACAAGACTATGGGACGGTATGAAGAAGCGTCAGATGGAGTTTTATTTGGTTTAAGAAATGGCAACACCATTTGACGTTTCCATTTAGCAGGGATGTTTCCTGTAGTCATGATAGAATTGATAAGTTCTAAATAATAACTGAGGAAGTCATCATTTAAGTTAGCAAAAAAGGAATACGGGATGCCATCAATGCCTGGTGCAGAATCCCTAGTTTTATGAATAACACCCTTTAATTCAGTAAGAGTGAATGGAAGATCTAGCGTTGTACGGGTGTCTTGGTTATTGGGTACGAGAGACAGGTTGTGGTTAATAACCTCCTCCGGAACCCAAGGTGGAGCTAATTTATCTAAGAATTCACTGGCTAGAGAGTCAGGAATAGGAGAAGGGTTGTTATAAATGGACCTAAATCTACGAATATTGCGCCAGACAATCGTTGGATGAGTATTCGGTGAAATTGATGAGCAAAAGTTGCGCCAAGATTCAAATTTTTTCTTCTTAAACAGTTTATAAGTTTTATTAATTAGGTTAGTAACGATTTCAAAATGAATGTCAGACATATCAAGGTTATAATTGTATTCAGCCTCTTTGCGTTTGTTAATCAATTCTGTGCACTCAGAGTCCCACCATGGAGGCGAAGGAATTGTACTAATATTGTTATTTTTTACAGGAAAAACTTCATCTGCAGCTGCAATTAATATAAGTGCTAAAGCTTCAGCACAACTATTTTCATTGCCGTTAGAAATAACAGGCAAGGAGTAAAGATTTCTGTCAACAATGTTTCTAAATTTGTCCCAGTCATTATTATTTCTATTAGGTAGTTTATGCTTTAAATTTGATCTTCTTAATGATGCATTTGGTTTGGAAAGAGGATAAGAGATAACTATTGGAAAATGGTCACTACCATAAGTAGAGGTTAGAGTGTGCCAAGTTAATGAAGAGGCTAAGTTTGGAGAACAGATAGAAAGGTCGATTGCACTTTGGTTTTGATTGGGATCTGAACGACGTGTGGCAGCTCCTGAGTTCAAGATGCATAAGTTATGTGAGTCTATTGTATCTAGTAATTCATCGCCATAACAATTAGAAGTTGAACAACCCCATGATTGATGATGGCAGTTAAAGTCCCCCATTATTAAGAATGGCTTTGGAAGAAAAGAAAAGAGATTATTCATCTCTTGAAGAACAGAAGAAGAAGGGTGAGGAATGTAGATAGAAACAAGACAAGTATGGCGCACTTTAATAGCTACTATTGAAATTTCCTCACTATGAGGAGGTAATGTAATAGTAGAGAAAGGGATAGAATTCTTGATAAGTATAGCTACTCCACCATACCCATCAGATCTATCCTCTCTAATGGTTAAATAACCATTAATTTTAAAAATATGATTAGATTTGAGCCAAGTCTCTGCTAAGGCAAATGCAAATGGCTCATATTTGTTTAAAAGATATATAACATCACTTTTTTTGTTTACTAGACTGCGGCAGTTCCACTGGATTATTTTGGATGTGTTGTCCATTATGAATGGATTGAGATAAGTTGAAAGATGGGGCAACGTTGGACGGTGAAATGTTGAACTGAGAGAGGAGATTGTGTAAAGCAGATAGGAAATCATTTATGGAAAAGTTTGTGTCACTTTTTTCATTATTATGATTATTAGAAAAAGCACAACCGTTTGATGGTTGGGGAATGTTGAAATCTTTAATAATGGCATTGTGAGCTTCTTTATTATATCCTTGTATAGATTTAGGAGGGGAGCGTGGTTTGAGGAAAACGGTCTTTTTATAGCTACTTGAAGTAGGCATTCTATTAGGTGAAGAGATTGATGGAGTATCTGCAAAGTTTTTGGAAGGAGAAGATAAAAGTGTATCAGCATACGATTTAGTTACTGGGGGATGTAATTTTGCAGCCTCAGCATAAGACACTGAGCTTTGTGCCATGTAAGTTTTAATTAATTTTTGTCTAGAGAATTCTGGGCAAGACTTATTAGTAGCATAGTGAAAACCGGAACAAAGGCAGCAAGATGCACTTTCTTGTTCTCTTTCACAACTGTCCCCAGTGTGGCCTTGACCACATTTATAACAACGAGGTTTGGACCTACACTGAATTTTAGTGTGGCCAAAATGACAGCAATTGAAACACTGTATAGTAGGGAAAATATATAAATCTACAGGTAATGCATTATAGCACATGAAAATTCTTTTCGGGAGAACCTGCCCATCAAATGTAATAACTATGGATTGGGATGGTTTCCAAATGGTTGTACCATCAACAGTGGTTTTGAAATTAAGGCGTCTGACTTTTAAAATTGGACCACAACCAATTGGTACCGTTATATTATCAATAACTTCCTCCGGAGACCATTCCGCAGGAACACCACGTACTAAACCCATTCTAGTGACATTAAAAGTTGGTATAAAAGCTTTATAATTATATGTTTTAAGACTACTATGTGTAATAAAGGAATTTGCGTCCAGGAAATTGGAAAAAGAAAGAGCAATTTTATTACGCCCTATTTTTTTAACGCTACCGTTAATTACATTTTGGAAGGCATTGTGTTTTAAGAACTTGCCAAATGTGATTGGGTGCAGTGTCGTTCCATCATCTGGTGAAATTGTATTTTTTTGAACATGAATGACAAAAGGCGCGCTGTCCGTTTTGCCGTATGTTATTCGGCCTATCTGGGTGGGAACAACTGTGGATGGAGCAGGAATATCAGGCATTTTGTTGGGCATTTGATTCGCGACGATTATTTCAGTGCAGTTGGGCTCTGATGACTGAGTAGCTTCTACTGTAGACTCTGTGCAACCACAACCCGAAGACACGGAACCGTGGTTTTTACGGGTACGGCGGCGCTTATTGCAATGCTTGCAAACTTGTACACGGCTTCTCTTTAGGTGGCGAGCCGAAGACGACCCATCGGTATCCATGCCCGATTCATTCGAACACACAGTTACAAAATTGCCTGCCGGGGGAACAGAGTCCCCCGGGTCAGGCGGATCATTCATCTCGTGCACTCTAAATAACTAAGAAAACTTACCACTACCGAAGAATATATACAAAAACTAAACTAGTAAAAGAAAATAGAACACTAAAAACTACGAATACTGATCTTATGATACAGGATTTTTCAATTTAAAATTTTATATCAAACAGGACGCGTCCGCCAAGTTCAAGGTTTCCCGCCGAAAAAAAACATTTAGCCATTATATGTAATAGCTTATTTTTTTTTTTTTTTATCTAGGTGGATTATGTTAGGTAAATCAAGCTTTAAATACAGCCCTTTCGCGCCCAACAACATTTCGACATAAGTTTCTGTGCTTACTCTATGGCAATAAAGAATAAATTAACAAAATCTGTTCCATAATTAGCTCAATATTATCATCTTCAAAATGCGCTAATTAGTTTTTTTTTCTAATTATCTTTCATCTTCCTAAATCGGAGGTCACAATGTCATCAAAATTCTCTGTTTTTATCTTAAGAATAAACGATTTGTTTCATAATAATAATACATCGTATGTACGTAATAATTATATTATTTTAATGTCAAGTGTTCACTAAAGCAAATACTAAAAAAGCACCTAAACCACCTTACTCTAACAATAATAATAATCCGACCCAGTAAGGAGTTTGCCTCGCAATTCTTGTTTATAAATTCTTTTTTGAATGTTGCAAGACTGCAGCCTTAATCGCCATGTACACGCTGCAAGTTTCTTGCCTGTACAATAAAATTCAAGCTAAAACAACTTGCATCTTCTAAGCACTGTGTAGACAGTGCAACTATTATTGTTGCTTCAAGTTATGGGATGCCACAGGCAATAAAATCGCACTGTGTAAATCACGCTTAATTAATTACCTAGTTTGAAATCCTCCACCATATTGTAACAGCTCAAATTACGAGTCACGTGATTACGTTAAAAATTTCGATAAGATTCCTGTCTGAGTTAAACCAACGATATCGTTTTTGAAGAGTTTTGAATATTCTTTTTAGTTTTATCCAAAAAACGCATATTTAAGTGAGTACACTAACATGTTAATCTAAAGCTACTGAATAAACTCAAGTAAAGTCAACATAAGTTCGGTTGCTAGATAGATCGATGACCTTAAAAATGAGGTTAGAAAATACTGGATATAGTTTGGATTTGTGGAAGGCAAAAACCGGGAACTGTGGTAGGCAGAGTGACGTAAAGTAGTTACAATACTCACTCTTGGTTAGTCTTGCCATAAACAAGCTTAGTTTTATTGCCATCCTCAAATATAGGAGAATCTGAAATGGAACAAACATAATTATGTAAAATTAACACAATACCAGTATTAACTAAGTGGCATGTAGATAATTTCCAAATACTTACAATTCACATTCAGAGTGATATTAAACATCGAGGTGTGACTACAGTCTTCGGTTTGAGGACTCTCTTGGATGCTCAGACAGGAGTATATACCACTATCTTCTGGCTCCAGCGATGTGATGGTCAGCAGACCTTCGAACCCTTGAATGTTGTACTTCGTCATGACTCTGTATTTTCCTGAGCTGTCCTCATCTAGACAAAATAGTTGTGGCTTACTACCGGCGTGATTTAGAAAGAATTGTGTATTATTTACTTAAATGTTTGTTCCTAGCTACCTGCCTAATTTTTAGGGTTCCGTACCTCAAAAGAAAAAACGAACCCTTATAAGATCACTTTGTTGTCCGTCTGCATGTTTATTTGTCTGTCTATCTGTCGGGTTGTCAAGATCCTTTTTCTCAGGAACGCGTGGAGGTATCAAGTTGAAAGGAATATCAAATACGTAGGTCTACGGTCCATAGGAGGAAGAGGGATAAAAATACGGCTATTTATGCGACATAATAATATTTTGATACTCGCAAATAAATCAAAACATATAGGGTACCTACTTCCCGTTGACCTATAATCATAAAATTTGGCAAGAAGCAAGGTCTCACAGCACAAGTAAAGGAAAAAGCCCGAAAACCGTTAATTTGTAGTTCTATCACATTTTTTTTGTGATTACAAACTTACATTTGCAGTTGGAGAATTGACCGTGACGACATCGATGTATGGGAGAGCATGTTTTTCAATTACAATGTTAAGTTGGTTTTTGGGCTAAATTCTTTTCAACTACGGAACCCTTCATTGTGCGTGATCCGACACGCACTTGGCCGGGTTTTTTTTTACTACTAACTGCGTGAATAAGTTAAAATTAAAAATCATTAGAAGAAATTGTGTCAGATTAGTTAAATAAATTTATTATGCATTTTTTAACTACAAACTTTTAGTTAAAAATAACATAAGTACGAACTTTAACTGGGGCAAAAATAAAAAAAATACTTCGTCTAAGACATGTATAGCTCAAAATGTTCTAAATGCTGTCAACTATCTCCTCCGTAAGTCTTGGCACCCAGCTTCCAAACACCCTGTATAACTATTACGAAGTCATGGTTCAGATACTTATGCTAATTCATCCCACACACGTGACGATTTACTTGCGCAAGCCTAAATTTGCGCAAGTAAATCGTTACGTGTGTATCTAGCATTAATGCAAATGGTTTACGAAAGCAAGCTTCCCAATTTGCCTAAAACACTTTCTTTCACAATTTAATCTTTTTTAAGTTAGGATGTTATAGTGAACTGCGAACTAGTTTATTTTTTCTTAGGTAAGAAATAAAATATCTCCAGGAGCTAGACCACCACCTCTTAACGCAGTATTATTGTAATCTTGAAGTAACAACTTCAGTGTGAGAAAGCGATAGAGCTATACAGGACGTCTAGCTCCATCTCTTTCTCACACTGAAGTAAAGCAGTATTATTTTAATGTTTTAAAATAATACTGCTTTAAGAGGTGGTGGTTGGCCCCCTGATCTGGCATACAAATCTTTATCAACATTTAGAATAATTCTCTTTATTTATCTTCGCAACCAGACGCAATAAACATGTTGTCAATAAAATCGATTTTATAGCATAGATCAGGACCTACAACAACTAAAAAAGATACAACATGTCCCGGAATTAACGCACAACCTCCTAAGGGTTCATTGTACTCATTATTATGAACTACTTTTACTATGGAACCAAACCTGAAATCGCGAAAAGAAATCTGCTATTCTACATTTTGACGAGTTATGCGAACATAAAAGTAGGGAACAGCTGATTCTTTTTTCGCAATTTCAGGTTTAGTCCCATTGTAAAAGTTGTTCATAATGAGGAGTACGATGACCCCTTAAGAGGTTGTGCGTTAATTACGGGACATGTTGTATAATAGCAGTAGTAGTAATTTATTTCTCTCAAAAAGATACAATTTGGTACATGGTACCTAAGTTACAGGTAGATTCAAACCTTTGTGAGAGCTGGAGTCTATACGGGGCTCGGGGCCTGTATGACAAATCTCCAGGCTCATACCCTTCAAAATACAACATGAAAGTGTACTTACCTACTACAACATTACAAAAGCTCCAAGTACCGAGAGGAGGAATATTATCTAATATTCAAAACAAAGAGATGTGCTAGGTGTGTGTGTTTTGGAGTGTGTAGTGTCTCCGTGAGTGCACTAAGTCCCCATAATACATTAGGTATATTATATATGTTTGCAGAAGCCCATACGGACGGCTTCAAGACCATAATTCGCAAAAAATCGGCTTCTTTGCTGCAGCGTCTACGGGGTGCTAAGAATGGCATTCTGAAAGTCATTGCTGCTCGTTTTGACTGCCCCATTCAAAAGCACTGGGTGAGGGTATTGAATGGTATTATACTCTACATAAAGATAAGTACTAACAATACTAACATGAGTGTAAGCTAATATTGTTGCTAATATATACTAACAAGATATGGTCGACGACGTCGTTAAAAGATGCCCATCCATAGGTAGATATTACCCGTCTCTCCAATATTCCAATGTTTACTCTAGGGTGCATACTCGGTAGACTCTAATAATTCATCCATATGCTAAGGGCACGTCTTCCCTACCATTACCGTGCCTCCTGGTCTACTCCTTGATATGCAATGGCCTATGTAGCCCCATGAAACATGAGGCTACAGGGGCTAGTGTGAATCTTTGGGTTCATTCGAGTAATCGAGTCTGGTTAAACCACGCTGGGGTCGGCGCATATCATTCATTCATTCATGCATAATATATACTAACAAGATATGGATTTTAATTATTTGAAATAAATTATTCTATTCTATAACAAAAGACCCTCTAGCATACTATACTTGAGCGGTCTTTTGTCTTCATTTTTTTAATGACAACATCTTAATATCCGGGTTGAAAGAGCCGATATAAAATAAATATGTTACTCATAATGTACGTGAGTAAGCATTCATTAAAAGGCTTTATTTAAATGCAGGTGCAATATTATGTTTTAATGCATTTATTTACAAAAAACATTAACGTCTTATGATCAAAAGGAATGGGCATAAACTTTAAATGTTTACTTTTCCATGAAATTACAACTATACGGATTCTTTTGCTTTTAAATGTAGTTAGTTACACATTGTACCTATACTTTTCTTGTAGTCCAGCACTTTTGTACTTAGTTCTAGTAATTTGTTGCGTCACTCATTACAATAAAAAAATACTGCGCAAAGATAAACAAACTTTGCTAAAAGTTAAGTTTCAAAATAAAAACCTAAAAACACCGTTCATTGTTTTCTTTATCTGAAGAAGTCTAAAATAATTACCGCCAATACTTTCAGTGATTAATAATGATTGTGCACTAATCAAAGTTGAATATTGCAAAAAAAAAACTCAAGAGTAAGTTTGGTCAACTCTGGTACCAGAGGGACAGTTCGCATTCTAATCTTAGTCTTACTCTTTTTCTAAAATAAAAGTAGACTCAGTTTTTCCTTATAACATCAGCTAACTGTCTGTGAAAGTCCCGTCTAAATCGTTCAAGTCGTTTCGGAGATTAGCCGGAACAAACAGCTAGAGAGACAAAAATTTTCTTTTTTTTTCTTTTGTTATAAGTACCGTATATTCTTTCATATGTGTAATGGACGCCGAGCATTAGCCCTACATAGATATAAGTTAAGACCCATTTGTATTAGGATAGACATAAAATAGGCATAGTTTTAACTTATTTATATTAGGTAGGCACATATTTTAATTATATAGCGGTAGTACATAAGTTTAGGATAAGAAATTGTTAAGATAAAAGTAGAAATAATTCATTTTTGCGAAAAGGTCCCCGTTACGGTAAAGTTTCGTCGTAGTTAAGGTTCGGGACGCCTTTTCGTGCTGCGCTCTGATTGGTCGAAACTTTTGAGCTATTTCTGAGAATTTGTCCGAGGCATTGTTCAACTTCTCAGAATATTGAATAATTATTTCCGAGAATCAAATAATGTAGGAGATTTTAAAGTATAAAAGTAGGAACATTTGGCTGGTAGGACAGATGGTCATTCCCTCTCTCGACTCCGCTGTGGACGGTCGTGCCGCTGACGCATTCGCTCGCTGCACCGCTGACTCACCGCTGACTCACCGCCATCGAAGCTCGCTCGTGACGCCACGTCACGCTCCGACTCCAGTAGTCTCTGACTGCACCCTTTATCAATTATTGCCTTTTTCAAGGCGATCGTTGACAAATTGTTTCTTTGACGTCGTCCGTCTCATAAACGTTCGGCGTGTCTCCTTGACCCCCTCAGGGAAAAAACCACAGTTTCGTGGTCCTTGACGGATACCTCACGGTGACAACCAAGTCAAGGGGGTGTTGACCCAACACACCCGCTGAGCCCCTTCAGGGTAAGGCAGTCAATTGGACGGGTCCCAGAGTTAACCGGCCTTGGGGGGTCTCCTAGTCGGCTCTGGTGACAGTTTTCCTTCCACAGCGACACACCTAGCGTCTTTAGGGTGTGTCTACACCCTTCGCGCTAGACCGGTCAGGGCCCTGTCGCACATTAAGATTGGCGACAGGTTTCAGCTCTAGGGCTCACCAGTAGGTACACACCTCCCTGTCTGCACCCGACAGGGAGGGCCACACATCCCCGGGCCCATCCACCCGGGGAGTAAGAGTAGGATCATTAGGTCCCCTTATTTTTTCCCTAATTTTCTTTTTAAATTCCCTTTTGCTACGATGTCTGACGCAGACATCGTAGCTTTTGCAAGAGAGGTCCTTTTTAAGGACCCCGATTTCTTGCTGAAATACGGGAAGGCTTGGCGTAGTCGCCACGTCGACCCAAGCGAGGCTCTCGAGAGCCCGCTTTCCCCCCCTGTAGCAGACAGGGGCACCCCTCCTACGGCGGTTTCGATGCCGTCCGTAGTCTCCCCCCAGCCCGAGGTGATGGACACCTCCACCCCTCCTTCGGACTCAGAGTCCGAAGACGCCATCTCTCTCACTTCCTCCTCCTCCTCCTCAGACGACTATCAAGTCGTCGGAAAGGGAGGGAAGAGGAAGAAGAGCGCCTCCTCAAAGGCCGGTAAGGCCAAAAAGCCTCTGGCGGCAGCCATCCCCGCCGCCCCTGCCCCCACCTCCTCCTCTGCCTCTGTCCCCACGGCACCCATCCCAGCCAGTCCGTCCCAGGCCGGTAAGCCTGTATCTGCTACCCCTGCCTCCGCGGCAAATAGCGCCCCCTCATCCTCCTCCCAGGATGCCCCCCCCGCCCTGACTCCAGCTTCTTCTGCCCCCAAGAAGCTGGCACCCCCCCCGCCTGTGTTCATTCAGGACAAGGCTAAGTGGACAGATGTGTCCCAATGGTGCACCGAGCAAAAGATCGGTTTCACCAACGCCCGATCCACCCAGCAGGGTATCAAAGTGAGCGTCCCTACGTCCAAGGACTATAGGGAGCTCACCAGGCTCCTTCGGGCGAGAGGTGTGTCCTTCCACACCTACACTCTTCCCGAGGAGCGCCAGACCCGAGTGGTAATTCGTAGGATTCCGAAAGAAATCCCTACTGACGCCATCAAGGCCGATCTAGAGGCCCAACATATTCCGGTTGCAGAGGTCCACCGTATGCACCGCGCCAGAGGCGGCCATGCATTCGACATGGTCCTCGTTGTCTGTCCCCCAACTGAAGGGCATCACCCCATCTTTGGTGTAAAAACCATCTGTCATCTCGTGGGCTTTGAAATCCAGAAGCCCAACAAATATGGCTTCATCGGCCAATGTCACCGATGCCAGCTATACGGCCACGCGCAGAAGAACTGCCACGCCAAACCCAGGTGCGTCAAGTGCCTGGGCGAGCACGGCACTTCTGACTGCCCCCGCCCTAAAGACCGTACCCTCTGCACCGAGCCACCTAGCTGTGTGCTTTGTGGTGAGTCAGGTCACCCGGCAAATTACCGGGGCTGCCCCAAAGCCCCGAAATTATCCCCCAAACTGGCCAAGCGCGCAGTCGCCCGCCAGCAAAGGGAAGCCCCCGCCCCTTCGACCCAAATGCCAGAACGGCTAAGCCCTCAAAGGCCTAGCCCCTGGACGGCCCTGAACCATCAAAGGGCTTTCCCGGCCCTGGCCAAAACCAGCCCCCCTCCCCCATCCATCCCAGCGCTGATGGACCCCCGCAACCGCGCCGCCGCGCCCGCCCCCACCCTCCCCCCGAGACCGGTGCAAGCGCCTAAAACCGCCCCTGCAGCCGGTAATGCACCCCCCCACTCGCCGACTACGGTTGGCCCCAACCCCCTCGACCCCTTCAATATTATTTCGGGCACCTTCACGGCCTTCCTCACCCCACGCGCCAGGAAAATGGCAAGCGAATTAGTCGCTGCCAGAAATGCCGGCAACCTTCTGCAGATTCTGGAGATATATAACTCATATCCCGAGATCACGCAAGCCTTATCCTCCTTCGCCAACCTTCCCAACCCCCACTATGGATAAAGAAGCCAAAGGGAGAACTAAGCCCCGATCCCTTAAATTAGGCTACTTCAATGCCAATGGCATTCGCGATCAACGCGATGAGATCGCCGAGTTCCTCCGTGATCATCAAATTGATATTCTCCTTATACAGGAATCCTTCCTCAAGCCCAACGTCCGTAACCCGTCAATCGCTAACTACTGCGTAGTTCGCAACGACAGGTCTCGGTGTCACAAGGGTGGCACCCTCATATACTATAGAAAGGTTCTTCACTGCATCCCTATGGACCCTCCCCCCCTATCCAAATTAGAAGTGTCTGTATGCCGGCTAGGCATGTCAGGCCACCAACCGATCACCCTAGTATCGGCCTATGTTCCCCCCCAAACCTCGTCAGAAAATCCCCAGTCGATTTCTGACGACCTCTCTGCCCTCTTCGGCCTGAGTGATTCCGTTATCATAGCGGGCGACCTCAACGCCAAACACCCTGCCTGGAACAGCAACACCACCTCAACCAGAGGTAGACAACTGTTCGGGCTCTGCCCCATACTAAACTTCGATGTCATCGCCCCGATGACTCCAACCCATTTTCCCCACGACCCCAACCATACCGCCGACGTCCTCGACATAGCGCTTCTGAAGAATATCAACCTACGGTTGGATTCTATAGAGGCGGTACAAGAGCTCTCCTCTGACCACCGACCAGTGGTCATGAAACTGGCCCCCCGTGTCGGTCTCCATGACCCCACTCAACCCCCTCTCACCAAAATAGTCACAGATTGGAGGAAAGTAAGCAATAGCCTGAAATCCACTTCTTCCCAACACCTGGACTCCATCCCTGATCAGTTCGACTCTGTCGCAGACACGACGGCCGCGATCGACTCGCTCACTGAGCACGTACAATCAGTCCTGAACGACTGTTCAAAGGTAACTCCAGCGGACGATGACCGTCGCTGGAGATTGCCGGACGATGTGCGTGAACTGTTGCGCGAGAAGAACGCGGCTGTCCGTGCATACAGCAACTTCCCCTGCCTTGCGAACAAAGCCCATATGCGCCATTTACAGCGAGCTGTAAAAACACGCCTAGCGGAGCTGCGTACCGCTGGCTGGGACAGGATGCTAAGCGACCTAGAGCCCACTCATCAGGCCTTCTGGGAACTTCAAAGGAAACTAAAGTCCAATGAAGTAGTCTCCATGCCCCCCCTACTCCGCCCTGACAAGACCATCGCCTTCGACGATGCTGACAAGGCTGAATGCCTAGCCAACAGCCTCGAGGCTCAATGCTCTCCCAGCTCTCAACCAGTAGACCAAGCTCACTTGTCAAAAGTCGACGCTGAAGTCGAACGTAGAGCCTCCCTTCCCCCCGTCGAAAACCCTGATTATCCTCTGCCTCCCGTCACTCCAGACGAAGTGCATGATATCATCAAGGGTTTAAAGCCCCGTAAAGCTCCCGGCTCAGACGGCATCACAAACAGGGTAATACAACTATTCCCTGCCCACCTCATAATGCTACTGACCACCATCTTCAATGGTGCCATGAGCAATAACATCTTCCCAGATGCATGGAAAAAGGCCACTGTCATCGGCATCCCCAAGCCTGGAAAGCCCAAATCTGAGCCCTCGAGCTACCGCCCCATCAGTCTGCTCAATGTCCTCGGCAAAGTCTATGAGAAACTTATTTATAAGCGTCTCAGAGACTATGCCGAAACAAAAGGCCTCATCCCAAACGAACAGTTTGGTTTTCGAACCCAGCACTCTTGTGTGCATCAGGCCCACCGCATCATCGAACACATAAGCGCTGGCTTCCAGCGTGGCATGATGACGGGTGTTATATACTTCGACATAGCGAAAGCGTTCGACAGAGTCTGGCACAACGGCTTATTATATAAGCTCTACCAACTCGGTGTGCCGGACCGTCTCGTACTCATCTTACGAGACTTCTTGTCGAACCGCACCTTCCGCTATCGCATCGAAGGAGCACTATCCTCCCCCCACCCTATCCGCGCAGGCGTCCCCCAGGGCTCTGTGCTTGCCCCCCTCATCTTCACGCTGTTCACTAGCGACATACCCAGGAGCAAAAAGGCACAGTTGGCTCTGTTCGCAGACGACACGGCCATTTACTGCTCGGGTACCAAACAAGCCTCGATCTCTCTCACTCTCCAAAGAGCGGTCACCAAACTTGGCGACTGGTTCAGGAAGTGGAGAATTGAAGTGAATCCCGACAAAAGTCAAGCGGTTCTTTATTCAAAACCGCGCCATAGGCCCACCCCCCCCCGACCAATCTCCATGTTCGGTAAGCCTATCCCTTGGGAGAAGCGAGCCAAATATCTAGGTGTGATTCTCGATGAGCACCTCACCTTCGCAGAGCACATAAAGAAGGTTCGTTCGCGCGCCGCTTTCGCTCTCGGTAGACTCCACTCGATAATGAATGCAAAAAGCAAGTTGTCACTAAAGTGCAAGTTGCGCATTTACACGGCGTGCATACGTCCTATTATGACGTACGCCTGTGCAGTCTTTGCTCACGCGAAACCCCACCACATCCATAGGATGCAGACCCTACAGAACCGTGCCCTCCGAATGATCACGGGATCCCCCTTTTATGTCCGGAACGAGATCCTCCATCTCGATCTCAAAATCCCCACCATCCTCCAGTTCATGAAACGCAACTCCAAGCGTTTCTTTGATACCGCCGCCAAACATCGCAACCCCCTAGTTGTCGCGGCCGCTAAATATACCCCCTCCAATATTAGTAAAGTCCGCCGTCCGAGGCACACACTATTAGTCCCAGACGACCCTATTACTCTCCTCCAGGAAAGCAATAGGGCTTCTAGTACAATACACAGACACAAAAAACCGACATTCCGACCCCGCCGCCGAGGTCCAGCGCGAAAACCCCGAGTTAATAATTCCCCCCGACCCTTGCTCGAAGAAGCGCCAGCCCGCGCCGAAGCTGAGCCTGTAGCTTTAAATTCCCCAGATAAATAATAATTATCCAATTTGATCCAGCCTGTCCCAACTTGCTGTCCCCCCAGTGACGCCCTAAGCCGAGGTTCGTACCCCACAGGGGGTGCCCTTAGCGCGCAGTCACTTAATATTTGTAAGTAACACGCCCCTGGCTGGAGGCTTTGAGTTATTAGCTTAAGGCAGCCACAGGATTGACCGGTTAAGTAGTCACGGCCACTCTTGGCCAACTACGAGATGCCATAGTTAGAAAAAAAAAAAAAAAAAAAAAAAAAACTGGTAGGACAGATTCCCTCGCTCGACTCCGCTGTGGACGGTCGTGCCGCTGACGCATCCCGCTCGCTGCACCGCTGACTCACCGCTGACTCACCGCCATCGAAGCTCGCTCGTGACGCCACGTCACGCTCCGACTCCAGTAGTCTCTGACTGCACTCGTTATCAATTATTGCCTTTTTCAAGGCGATCGTTGACAAATTATTTCTTTAACGTCGTCCGTCAAACAAACGTTCGGCGTGTCTCCTTGACCCCCTCAGGGTAAAAACCACAGTTTCGTGGTCCTTGACGGATACCTCACGGTGACAACCAAGTCAAGGGGGTGTTGACCCAACACACCCGCTGAGCCCCTTCAGGGTAAAGCAGTTAATTGGACGGGTCCCAGAGTTAACCGGCCTTGGGGGGTCTCCTAGTCGGCTCTGGTGACAGTTTTGCTTCCACAGCTACACACCTAGTGTCTTTAGGGTGTGTCTACACCCTTCGCGCTAGACCGGTCAGGGCCCTGTCGCACATTAAGATTGGCGACAGGTTTCAGCTCTAGGGCTCACCAGTAGGTACACACCTCCCTGTCTGCACCCGACAGGGAGGGCCACACATCCCCGGGCCCATCCACCCGGGGAGTAGGAGTAGGATCATTAGGTCCCCTTATTTTTTCCTAATTTTCTTTTTAAATTCCCTTTTGCTACGATGTCTGACGCAGACATCGTAGCTTTTGCAAGAGAGGTCCTTTTTAAGGACCCCGATTTCTTGCTGAAATACGGGAAGGCTTGGCGTAGTCGCCACGTCGACCCAAGCGAGGCTCTCGAGAGCCCGCTTTCCCCCCCTGTAGCAGACAGGGGCACCCCTCCTACGGCGGTTTCGATGCCGTCCGTAGTCTCCCCCCAGCCCGAGGTGATGGACACCTCCACCCCTCCTTCGGACTCAGAGTCCGAAGACGCCATCTCTCTCACTTCCTCCTCCTCCTCCTCAGACGACTATCAAGTCGTCGGAAAGGGAGGGAAGAGGAAGAAGAGCGCCTCCTCAAAGGCCGGTAAGGCCAAAAAGCCTCTGGCGGCAGCCATCCCCGCCGCCCCTGCCCCCACCTCCTCCTCTGCCTCTGTCCCCACGGCACCCATCCCAGCCAGTCCGTCCCAAGCCGGTAAGCCTGTATCTGCTACCCCTGCCTCCGCGGCAAATAGCGCCCCCTCATCCTCCTCCCAGGATGCCCCCCCCGCCCTGACTCCAGCTTCTTCTGCCCCCAAGAAGCTGGCACCCCCCCCGCCTGTGTTCATTCAGGACAAGGCAAAGTGGACAGATGTGTCCCAATGGTGCACCGAGCAAAAGATCGGTTTCACCAACGCCCGCTCTACCCAGCAGGGTATCAAAGTGAGCATCCCTACGTCCAAGGACTATAGGGAGCTCACCAGGCTCCTTCGGGCGAGAGGTGTGTCCTTCCACACCTACACTCTTCCCGAAGAGCGCCAGACCCGAGTGGTAATTCGTAGGATTCCTAAGGAAATCCCTACTGACGCCATCAAGGCCGACTTAGAGGCCCAAAATATCCCTGTTTCGGAGGTCCACCGAATGCACCGCGCCAGAGGCGGCCATGCATTCGACATGGTCCTCGTTGTCTGTCCCCCAACTGAAGGGCATCACCCCATCTTTGGTGTAAAAACCATTTGTCATCTCGTGGGCTTCGAAATCCAGAAGCCCAACAAATATGGCTTCATCGGCCAATGTCACCGATGCCAGCTATACGGCCACGCGCAGAAGAACTGCCACGCCAAACCCAGGTGCGTCAAGTGCCTGGGTGACCACGGCACTTCTGACTGCCCCCGTCCTAAGGACCGCACCCTCTGCACCGAGCCACCTAGCTGCGTGCTATGTGGCGAGTCAGGACACCCGGCAAATTACCGGGGCTGCCCTAAAGCCCCGAAATTATCCCCCAAACTGGCCAAGCGCGCAGTCGCCCGCCAGCAAAGGGAAGCCCCCGCCCCTTCGACCCAAATGCCAGAACGGCTAAGCCCTCAAAGGCCTAGCCCCTGGACGGCCCTTAACCATCAAAGGGCTTTCCCGGCCCTGGCCAAAACCAGCCCCCCACCTCCATCCATCCCAGCGCTGATGGACCCCCTCAACCGCGCCGCTGCGCCCGCCCCCGCCCTCCCCCCGAGACCGGTGCAAGCGCCTAAAACCGCCCCTGCAGCCAGAACTGCACCCCCCCACTCACCGACTACGGTTGGCCCTAACCCCCTTGACCCCTTTAACATCATTTCGGGCACCTTCACGGCCTTCCTCACCCCACGCGCCAGGAAAATGGCAAGCGAATTAGTCGCTGCCAGAAATGCCGGCAACCTTCTCCAGATTCTGGAGATATATAACTCTTATCCCGAAATCACCCAAGCCTTATCCTCCTTCGCCAACCTTCCCAACCCCCACTATGGATAAAGAAGCCAAAGGGAGAACTAAGCCCCGATCCCTTAAATTAGGCTACTTCAATGCCAATGGCATTCGCGATCAACGCGATGAGATCGCCGAGTTCCTCCGTGATCATCAAATTGATATTCTCCTTATACAGGAATCCTTCCTCAAGCCCAACGTCCGCAACCCGTCAATCGCTAACTACTGCGTAGTTCGTAACGACAGGTCTCGGTGTCACAAGGGTGGCACCCTCATATACTATAGAAAGGTTCTTCACTGCATCCCTATGGACCCTCCCCCCCTATCCAAATTAGAAGTGTCTGTATGCCGGTTAGGCATGTCAGGACACCAACCGATCACCCTAGTATCGGCCTATGTTCCCCCCCAAACCTCGTCAGAAAATCCCCAGTCGATTTCTGACGACCTCTCTGCCCTCTTCGGCCTGAGCGATTCCGTTATCATAGCGGGCGACCTCAACGCCAAACACCCTGCCTGGAACAGCAACACCACCTCAGCCAGAGGGAGACAGCTGTTCGGTCTCTGCCCCATACTAAATTTCGATGTCATCGCCCCGATGACTCCAACCCACTTTCCCCACGACCCCAACCATACCGCCGACGTCCTCGACATAGCGCTTCTGAAGAATATCAACCTACGGTTGGATTCTATAGAGGCGGTACAAGAGCTCTCCTCTGACCACCGACCAGTGGTCATGAAACTGGCCCCCCGTGTCGGTCTCCATGACCCCACTCAACCCCCTCTCACCAAAATAGTCACAGATTGGAGGAAAGTAAGCAATAGCCTGAAATCCACTTCTTCCCAACACCTGGACTCCATCCCTGATCAGTTCGACTCTGTCGCAGACACGACGGCCGCGATCGACTCGCTCACTGAGCACGTACAATCAGTCCTGAACGACTGTTCAAAGGTAACTCCAGCGGACGATGACCGTCGCTGGAGATTGCCGGACGATGTGCGTGAACTGTTGCGCGAGAAGAACGCGGCTGTCCGTGCATACAGCAACTTCCCCTGCCTTGCGAACAAAGCCCATATGCGCCATTTACAGCGAGCTGTAAAGACACGCCAAGCGGAGCTGCGTACCGCTGGCTGGGACAGGATGCTAAGCGACCTAGAGCCCACTCATCAGGCCTTCTGGGAACTTCAAAGGAAACTAAAGTCCAATGAAGTAGTCTCCATGCCCCCCCTACTCCGCCCTGACAAGACCATCGCCTTCGACGATGCTGACAAGGCTGAATGCCTAGCCAACAGCCTCGAGGCTCAATGCTCTCCCAGCTCTCAACCAGTAGACCAAGCTCACTTGTCAAAAGTCGACGCTGAAGTCGAACGTAGAGCCTCCCTTCCCCCCGTCGAAAACCCTGACTATCCTCTGCCTCCCGTCACTCCAGACGAAGTGCATGATATCATCAAGGGTTTAAAGCCCCGTAAAGCTCCCGGCTCAGACGGCATCACAAACAGGGTAATACAACTATTCCCTGCCCACCTCATAATGCTACTGACCACCATCTTCAATGGTGCCATGAGCAATAACATCTTCCCAGATGCATGGAAAAAGGCCACTGTCATCGGCATCCCTAAGCCTGGAAAGCCCAAATCTGAGCCCTCGAGCTACCGCCCCATCAGTCTGCTCAATGTCCTCGGCAAAGTCTATGAGAAACTTATTTATAAGCGTCTCAGAGACTATGCCGAAACAAAAGGCCTCATCCCAAACGAACAGTTTGGTTTTCGAACCCAGCACTCTTGTGTGCATCAGGCCCACCGCATCATCGAACACATAAGCGCTGGCTTCCAGCGTGGCATGATGACGGGTGTTATATACTTCGACATAGCGAAAGCGTTCGACAGAGTCTGGCACAACGGCTTATTATATAAGCTCTACCAACTCGGTGTGCCGGACCGTCTCGTACTCATCTTACGAGACTTCTTGTCGAACCGCACCTTCCGCTATCGCATCGAAGGAGCACTATCCTCCCCCCACCCAATCCGCGCAGGCGTCCCCCAGGGCTCTGTGCTTGCCCCCCTCATCTTCACGCTGTTCACCAGCGACATACCCAGGAGCAAAAAGGCACAGTTGGCTCTGTTCGCAGACGACACGGCCATTTATTGCTCAGGCACCAAACAAGCCTCGATTTCTCTCACTCTCCAAAGAGCGGTCACCAAACTTGGCGACTGGTTCAGGAAGTGGAGAATTGAAGTGAATCCCGACAAAAGTCAAGCGGTTCTTTATTCAAAACCGCGCCTAAAGCCCACCCCCCCCCGACCAATCTCCATGTTCGGTAAGCCTATCCCTTGGGAGAAGCGAGCCAAATATCTAGGTGTGATTCTCGATGAGCACCTCACCTTCGCAGAGCACATAAAGAAGGTTCGTTCGCGCGCCGCTTTCGCTCTCGGTAGACTCCACTCGATAATGAATGCAAAAAGCAAGTTGTCACTAAAGTGCAAGTTGCGCATTTACACGGCGTGCATACGTCCTATTATGACGTACGCCTGTGCAGTCTTTGCTCACGCGAAACCCCACCACATCCATAGGATGCAGACCCTACAGAACCGTGCCCTCCGAATGATCACGGGATCCCCCTTTTATGTCCGGAACGAGATCCTCCATCTCGATCTCAAAATCCCCACCATCCTCCAGTTCATGAAACGCAACTCCAAGCGTTTCTTTGATACCGCCGCCAAACATCGCAACCCCCTAGTTGTCGCGGCCGCTAAATATACCCCCTCCAATATTAGTAAAGTCCGCCGTCCGAGGCACACACTATTAGACCCAGACGACCCTATTACTCTCCTCCAGGAAAGCAATAGGGCTACTAGTACAGTACACAAACATAAAAAACCGACATTCCGACCCCGCCGCCGAGGTCCATCGCGAAAACCCCGAGTTAATAAATCCCCCCGACCCTTGCTCGAAGAAGCGCCAGCCCGCGCCGAAGCTGAGCCTGTAGTTTTAAATTCCCCAGTTAATAATAATTATCCAAGTTTTGATCCAGCCTGTCCCAACTTGCTGTCCCCCCAGTGACGCCCTAAGCCGAGGTTCGTACCCCACAGGGGGTGCCCTTAGCGCGCAGTCACTTAGTATTGTAAGTAACACGCCCCTGGCTGGAGGCTTTGAGTTATTAGCTTAAGGCAGCCACAGGATTGACCGGTTAAGTAGTCACGGCCACTCTTGGCCAACTACGAGATGCCATAGTTAGGAAAAAAAAAAAAAAAACTGGTAGGACAGATTCGCCCGCTCGACTCCGCTGTGAACGGTCGTGCCGCTGACGCATTCCGCTCGCTGCACCGCTGACTCACCGCTGACTCACCGCCATCGACGATCGTTCGTGACGTCACGTCACGGAACGACTCCTGTAGTCTCTGACTACACCGCTGTATCAACTATTGCCTTTTTCAAGGCGATCGTTGATAAACTATTTCTTTAACGTCGTCCGTCAAACAAACGTTCGGCGTGTCTCCTTGACCCCCTCAGGGTAAAAACCACAGTTTCGTGGTCCTTGACGGATACCTCACGGTGACAACCAAGTCAAGGGGGTGTTGACCCAACACACCCGCTGAGCCCCTTCAGGGTAAAGCAGTTAATTGGACGGGTCCCAGAGTTAACCGGCCTTGGGGGGTCTCCTAGTCGGCTCTGGTGACAGTTTTGCTTCCACAGCTACACACCTAGTGTCTTTAGGGTGTGTCTACACCCTTCGCGCTAGACCGGTCAGGGCCCTGTCGCACATTAAGATTGGCGACAGGTTTCAGCTCTAGGGCTCACCAGTAGGTACACACCTCCCTGTCTGCACCCGACAGGGAGGGCCACACATCCCCGGGCCCATCCACCCGGGGAGTAGGAGTAGGATCATTAGGTCCCCTTATTTTTTCCTAATTTTCTTTTTAAATTCCCTTTTGCTACGATGTCTGACGCAGACATCGTAGCTTTTGCAAGAGAGGTCCTTTTTAAGGACCCCGATTTCTTGCTGAAATACGGGAAGGCTTGGCGTAGTCGCCACGTCGACCCAAGCGAGGCTCTCGAGAGCCCGCTTTCCCCCCCTGTAGCAGACAGGGGCACCCCTCCTACGGCGGTTTCGATGCCGTCCGTAGTCTCCCCCCCAGCCCGAGGTGATGGACACCTCCACCCCTCCTTCGGACTCTGAATCAGAGGACGCCATCTCGCTCACTTCCTCCTCCTCCTCCTCGGACGACTATCAAGTCGTCGGAAAGGGAGGGAAGAGGAAGAAGAGCGCCTCCTCAAAGGCCGGCAAGGCCAAAAGGCCTCTGGCGGCAGCCATCCCCGCCGCCCCAGCCTCCACCTCCTCCTCTGCCTCCGTCCCCACGGCACCCATCTCGGCCAGTCCTTCCCAGGCCGGTAAGCCTGAATCCCCTACCCCTGCCTCCGCGGCAAAAAATAGCGCCCTCACATCCTCCTCGCAGGATGCCCCCCCCGCCCTGACTCCAGCTTCTTCTGCCCCCAAGAAGCTGGCACCCCCCCCGCCTGTGTTCATTCAGGACAAGGCTAAGTGGACAGATGTGTCCCAATGGTGCACCGAGCAAAAGATCGGTTTCACCAACGCCCGATCCACCCAGCAGGGTATCAAAGTGAGCATCCCTACGTCCAAGGACTATAGGGAGCTCACTAGGCTCCTCCGGGCGAGAGGTGTGTCCTTTCACACCTACACTCTTCCCGAAGAGCGCCAGACCCGAGTGGTAATTCGTAGGATTCCTAAGGAAATCCCTACTGACGCCATCAAGGCCGACTTAGAGGCCCAAAATATCCCTGTTTCGGAGGTCCACCGAATGCACCGCGCCAGAGGTGGTCAAGCATTCGACATGGTCCTTGTCGTCTGTCCCCCAACTGAAGGGCACCACCCTATCTTTGGTGTAAAAACCATATGCCACCTCGTGGGCTTTGAGATCCAGAAGCCCAATAAATATGGCTTCATCGGTCAGTGTCACCGATGCCAGCTATACGGCCACGCGCAGAAGAACTGCCACGCCAAACCCAGGTGCGTCAAGTGCCTGGGCGAGCACGGCACTTCTGACTGCCCCCGCCCTAAAGACCGTACCCTCTGCACCGAGCCACCTAGCTGTGTGCTATGTGGTGAGTCAGGTCACCCGGCAAATTACCGGGGCTGCCCTAAAGCCCCGAAATTATCCCCCAAACTGGCCAAGCGCGCAGTCGCCCGCCAGCAAAGGGAAGCCCCCGCCCCTTCGACCCAAATGCCAGAACGGCTAAGCCCTCAAAGGCCTAGCCCCTGGACGGCCCTTAACCATCAAAGGGCTTTCCCGGCCCTGGCCAAACCCAGCCCCCCTCCTCCATCCATCCCAGCGCTGATGGACCCCCTCAACCGCGCCGCTGCGCCCGCCCCCGCCCTCCCCCCGAGACCGGTGCAAGCGCCTAAAACCGCCCCTGCAGCCAGAACTGCACCCCCCCACTCACCGACTACGGTTGGCCCTAACCCCCTTGACCCCTTTAACATCATTTCGGGCACCTTCACGGCCTTCCTCACCCCACGCGCCAGGAAAATGGCAAGCGAATTAGTCGCTGCCAGAAATGCCGGCAACCTTCTCCAGATTCTGGAGATATATAACTCTTATCCCGAAATCACCCAAGCCTTATCCTCCTTCGCCAACCTTCCCAACCCCCACTATGGATAAAGAAGCCAAAGGGAGAACTAAGCCCCGATCCCTTAAATTAGGCTACTTCAATGCCAATGGCATTCGCGATCAACGCGATGAGATCGCCGAGTTCCTCCGTGATCATCAAATTGATATTCTCCTTATACAGGAATCCTTCCTCAAGCCCAACGTCCGTAACCCGTCAATCGCTAACTACTGCGTAGTTCGCAACGACAGGTCTCGGTGTCACAAGGGTGGCACCCTCATATACTATAGAAAGGTTCTTCACTGCATCCCTATGGACCCTCCCCCCCTATCCAAATTAGAAGTGTCTGTATGCCGGTTAGGCATGTCAGGACACCAACCGATCACCCTAGTATCGGCCTATGTTCCCCCCCAAACCTCGTCAGAAAATCCCCAGTCGATTTCTGACGACCTCTCTGCCCTCTTCGGCCTGAGCGATTCCGTTATCATAGCGGGCGACCTCAACGCCAAACACCCTGCCTGGAACAGCAACACCACCTCAGCCAGAGGAAGACAGCTGTTCGGTCTCTGCCCCATACTAAATTTCGATGTCATCGCCCCGATGACTCCAACCCATTTTCCCCACGACCCCAATCATACCGCCGACGTCCTCGACATAGCGCTTCTGAAGAATATCAACCTACGGTTGGATTCTATAGAGGCGGTACAAGAGCTCTCCTCTGACCACCGACCAGTGGTCATGAAACTGGCCCCCCGTGTCGGTCTCCATGACCCCACTCAACCCCCTCTCACCAAAATAGTCACAGATTGGAGGAAAGTAAGCAATAGCCTGAAATCCACTTCTTCCCAACACCTGGACTCCATCCCTGATCAGTTCGACTCTGTCGCAGACACGACGGCCGCGATCGACTCGCTCACTGAGCACGTACAATCAGTCCTGAACGACTGTTCAAAGGTAACTCCAGCGGACGATGACCGTCGCTGGAGATTGCCGGACGATGTGCGTGAACTGTTGCGCGAGAAGAACGCGGCTGTCCGTGCATACAGCAACTTCCCCTGCCTTGCGAACAAAGCCCATATGCGCCATTTACAGCGAGCTGTAAAGACACGCCTAGCGGAGCTGCGTACCGCTGGCTGGGACAGGATGCTAAGCGACCTAGAGCCCACTCATCAGGCCTTCTGGGAACTTCAAAGGAAACTAAAGTCCAATGAAGTAGTCTCCATGCCCCCCCTACTCCGCCCTGACAAGACCATCGCCTTCGACGATGCTGACAAGGCTGAATGCCTAGCCAACAGCCTCGAGGCTCAATGCTCTCCCAGCTCTCAACCAGTAGACCAAGCTCACTTGTCAAAAGTCGACGCTGAAGTCGAACGTAGAGCCTCCCTTCCCCCCGTCGAAAACCCTGACTATCCTCTGCCTCCCGTCACTCCAGACGAAGTGCATGATATCATCAAGGGTTTAAAGCCCCGTAAAGCTCCCGGCTCAGACGGCATCACAAACAGGGTAATACAACTATTCCCTGCCCACCTCATAATGCTACTGACCACCATCTTCAATGGTGCCATGAGCAATAACATCTTCCCAGATGCATGGAAAAAGGCCACTGTCATCGGCATCCCCAAGCCTGGAAAGCCCAAATCTGAGCCCTCGAGCTACCGCCCCATCAGTCTGCTCAATGTCCTCGGCAAAGTCTATGAGAAACTTATTTATAAGCGTCTCAGAGACTATGCCGAAACAAAAGGCCTCATCCCAAACGAACAGTTTGGTTTTCGAACCCAGCACTCTTGTGTGCATCAGGCCCACCGCATCATCGAACACATAAGCGCTGGCTTCCAGCGTGGCATGATGACGGGTGTTATATACTTCGACATAGCGAAAGCGTTCGACAGAGTCTGGCACAACGGCTTATTATATAAGCTCTACCAACTCGGTGTGCCGGACCGTCTCGTACTCATCTTACGAGACTTCTTGTCGAACCGCACCTTCCGCTATCGCATCGAAGGAGCACTATCCTCCCCCCACCCTATCCGCGCAGGCGTCCCCCAGGGCTCTGTGCTTGCCCCCCTCATCTTCACGCTGTTCACCAGCGACATACCCAGGAGCAAAAAGGCACAGTTGGCTCTGTTCGCAGACGACACGGCCATTTATTGCTCAGGCACCAAACAAGCCTCGATTTCTCTCACTCTCCAAAGAGCGGTCACCAAACTTGGCGACTGGTTCAGGAAGTGGAGAATTGAAGTGAATCCCGACAAAAGTCAAGCGGTTCTTTATTCAAAACCGCGCCATAGGCCCACCCCCCCTCGACCAATCTCCATGTTCGGTAAGCCTATCCCTTGGGAGAAGCGAGCCAAATATCTAGGTGTGATTCTCGATGAGCACCTCACCTTCGCAGAGCACATAAAGAAGGTTCGTTCGCGCGCCGCTTTCGCTCTCGGTAGACTCCACTCGATAATGAATGCAAAAAGCAAGTTGTCACTAAAGTGCAAGTTGCGCATTTACACGGCGTGCATACGTCCTATTATGACGTACGCCTGTGCAGTCTTTGCTCACGCGAAACCCCACCACATCCATAGGATGCAGACCCTACAGAACCGTGCCCTCCGAATGATCACGGGATCCCCCTTTTATGTCCGGAACGAGATCCTCCATCTCGATCTCAAAATCCCCACCATCCTCCAGTTCATGAAACGCAACTCCAAGCGTTTCTTTGATACCGCCGCCAAACATCGCAACCCCCTAGTTGTCGCGGCCGCTAAATATACCCCCTCCAATATTAGTAAAGTCCGCCGTCCGAGGCACACACTATTAGTCCCAGACGACCCTATTACTCTCCTCCAGGAAAGCAATAGGGCTTCTAGTACAATACACAAACACAAAAAACCGACATTCCGACCCCGCCGCCGAGGTCCAGCGCGAAAACCCCGAGTTAATAATTCCCCCCGACCCTTGCTCGAAGAAGCGCCAGCCCGCGCCGAAGCTGAGCCTGTAGCTTTAAATTCCCCAGATAAATAATAATTATCCAATTTGATCCAGCCTGTCCCAACTTGCTGTCCCCCCAGTGACGCCCTAAGCCGAGGTTCGTACCCCACAGGGGGTGCCCTTAGCGCGCAGTCACTTAGTATTTGTAAGTAACACGCCCCTGGCTGGAGGCTTTGAGTTATTAGCTTAAGGCAGCCACAGGATTGACCGGTTAAGTAGTCACGGCCACTCTTGGCCAACTACGAGATGCCATAGTTAGGAAAAAAAAAAAAAAAAAAAAAAAACTGGTAGGACAGATTCCCTCGCTCGACTCCGCTGTGGACGGTCGTGCCGCTGACGCATTCCGCTCGCTGCACCGCTGACTCACCGCTGACTCACCGCCATCGAAGCTCGCTCGTGACGCCACGTCACGCTCCGACTCCAGTAGTCTCTGACTGCACCCATTATCAATTATTGCCTTTTTCAAGGCGATCGTTGACAAATTGTTTCTTTGACGTCGTCCGTCTCATAAACGTTCGGCGTGTCTCCTTGACCCCCTCAGGGAAAAAACCACAGTTTCGTGGTCCTTGACGGATACCTCACGGTGACAACCAAGTCAAGGGGGTGTTGACCCAACACACCCGCTGAGCCCCTTCAGGGTAAGGCAGTCAATTGGACGGGTCCCAGAGTTAACCGGCCTTGGGGGGTCTCCTAGTCGGCTCTGGTGACAGTTTTCCTTCCACAGCGACACACCTAGCGTCTTTAGGGTGTGTCTACACCCTTCGCGCTAGACTGGTCAGGGCCCTGTCGCACATTAAGATTGGCGACAGGTTTCAGCTCTAGGGCTCACAAGTAGGTACACACCTCCCTGTCTGCACCCGACAGGGAGGGCCACACATCCCCGGGCCCATCCACCCGGGGAGTAGGAGTAGGATCATTAGGTCCCCTTACTTTTTTATTTTCTTTTTTCCCTTTTGCTACGATGTCTGACGCAGACATCGTAGCCTTCGCAAGGGAGGTCCTTTTTAAGGACCCCGACTTCTTGCTGAAATACGGGAAGGCTTGGCGTAGTCGCCACGTCGACCCAAGCGAGGCTCTCGAGAGCCCGCTTTCCCCCCCTGTAGCAGACAGGGGCACCCCTCCTACGGCGGTTTCGATGCCGTCCGTAGTCTCCCCCCAGCCCGAGGTGATGGACACCTCCACCCCTCCTTCGGACTCTGAATCAGAGGACGCCATCTCGCTCACTTCCTCCTCCTCCTCCTCGGACGACTATCAAGTCGTCGGAAAGGGAGGGAAGAGGAAGAAGAGCGCCTCCTCAAAGGCCGGCAAGGCCAAAAAGCCTCTGGCGGCAGCCATCCCCGCCGCCCCAGCCTCCACCTCCTCCTCTGCCTCCGTCCCCACGGCACCCATCTCGGCCAGTCCTTCCCAGGCCGGTAAGCCTGAATCCCCTACCCCTGCCTCCGCGGCAAAAAATAGCGCCCTCACATCCTCCTCGCAGGATGCCCCCCCCGCCCTGACTCCTGCCTCTTCTGCCCCCAAGAAGCTGGCACCCCCCCCGCCTGTGTTCATTCAGGACAAGGCAAAGTGGACAGATGTGTCCCAATGGTGCACCGAGCATAAGATCGGCTTCACCAACGCCCGCTCCACCCAGCAGGGTATCAAAGTGAGCATCCCTACGTCCAAGGACTATAGGGAGCTCACTAGGCTCCTTCGGGCGAGAGGTGTGTCCTTCCACACCTACACTCTTCCCGAAGAGCGCCAGACCCGAGTGGTAATTCGTAGGATTCCCAAGGAAATCCCTACTGACGCCATCAAGGCCGACCTAGAGGCCCAAAATATCCCTGTTTCGGAGGTCCACCGAATGCACCGTGCCAGAGGCGGTCATGCATTCGACATGGTCCTCGTTGTCTGTCCCCCAACTGAAGGGCATCACCCTATCTTTGGTGTAAAAACCATTTGTCAACTCATGGGCTTCGAAATCCAGAAGCCCAACAAATATGGCTTCATCGGCCAATGTCACCGATGCCAGCTATACGGCCACGCGCAGAAAAACTGCCACGCCAAACCCAGGTGTGTCAAGTGCCTGGGCGAGCACGGCACCTCTGACTGCCCCCGTCCCAAGGATCGCACCCTGTGCACCGAGCCACCTAGCTGTGTGCTATGCGGTGAGTCAGGTCACCCAGCAAACTACCGAGGCTGCCCTAAAGCCCCGAAATTATCCCCCAAACTGGCCAAGCGCGCAGTCGCCCGCCAGCAAAGGGAAGCCCCCGCCCCTTCGACCCAAATGCCAGAACGGCTAAGCCCTCAAAGGCCTAGCCCCTGGACGGCCCTTAACCATCAAAGGGCTTTCCCGGCCCTGGCCAAAACCAGCCCCCCACCCCCATCCATCCCAGCGCTGATGGACCCCCGCAACCGCGCCGCCGCGCCCGCCCCCACCCTCCCCCCGAGACCGGTGCAAGCGCCTAGAACCGCCCCTGCAGCCGGTAATGCACCCCCCCACTCGCCGACTACGGTTGGCCCCAACCCCCTCGACCCCTTCAATATTATTTCGGGCACCTTCACGGCCTTCCTCACCCCACGCGCCAGGAAAATGGCAAGCGAATTAGTTGCTGCCAGAAATGCCGGCAACCTTCTGCAGATTCTGGAGATATATAACTCATATCCCGAGATCACGCAAGCCTTATCCTCCTTCGCCAACCTTCCCAACCCCCACTATGGATAAAGAAGCCAAAGGGAGAACTAAGCCCCGATCCCTTAAATTAGGCTACTTCAATGCCAACGGCATTCGCGGACAACGCGATGAGATCGCCGAGTTCCTCCGTGATCATCAAATTGATATTCTCCTTATACAGGAATCCTTCCTCAAGCCCAACGTCCGTAACCCGTCAATTGCTAACTACTGCGTAGTTCGCAACGACAGGACTCGGTGTCACAAGGGTGGCACCCTCATATACTATAGAAAGGTTCTTCACTGCATCCCTATGGACCCTCCCCCCCTATCCAAATTAGAAGTGTCTGTATGCCGGCTAGGCATGTCAGGCCACCAACCGATCACCCTAGTATCGGCCTATGTTCCCCCCCAAACCTCGTCAGAAAATCCCCAGTCGATTTCTGACGACCTCTCTGCCCTCTTCGTCCTGAGTGATTCCGTTATCATAGCGGGCGACCTCAACGCCAAACACCCTGCCTGGAACAGCAACACCACCTCAGCCAGAGGTAGGCAACTGTTCGGTCTCTGCCCCATACTAAACTTCGATGTCATCGCCCCGATGACTCCAACCCATTTTCCCCACGACCCCAACCACACCGCCGACGTCCTCGACATAGCGCTTCTGAAGAATATCAACCTACGGTTGGATTCTATAGAGGCGGTACAAGAGCTCTCCTCTGACCACCGACCAGTGGTCATGAAACTGGCCCCCCGTGTCGGTCTCCATGACCCCACTCAACCCCCTCTCACCAAAATAGTCACAGATTGGAGGAAAGTAAGCAAAAGCCTGAAATCCACTTCTTCCCATCACTTGGACTCCATCCCTGATCAGTTCGACTCTGTCGCGGACACGACGGCCGCGATCGACTCGCTCACTGAGCACGTACAATCAGTCCTGAACGACTGTTCAAAGGTAACTCCAGCGGACGATGACCGTCGCTGGAGATTGCCGGACGATGTGCGTGAACTGTTGCGCGAGAAGAACGCGGCTGTCCGTGCATACAGCAACTTCCCCTGCCTTGCGAACAAAGCCCATATGCGCCATTTACAGCGAGCTGTAAAGACACGCCTAGCGGAGCTGCGTACCGCTGGCTGGGACAGGATGCTAAGCGACCTAGAGCCCACTCATCAGGCCTTCTGGGAACTTCAAAGGAAACTAAAGTCCAATGAAGTAGTCTCCATGCCCCCCCTACTCCGCCCTGACAAGACCATCGCCTTCGACGATGCAGACAAGGCTGAATGCCTAGCCAACAGCCTCGAGGCTCAATGCTCTCCCAGCTCTCAACCAGTAGACCAAGCTCACTTGTCAAAAGTCGACGCTGAAGTCGAACGTAGAGCCTCCCTTCCCCCCGTTGAAAACCCTGACTATCCTCTGCCTCCCGTCACTCCAGACGAAGTGCACGATATCATCAAGGGTTTAAAGCCCCGTAAAGCTCCCGGCTCAGACGGCATCACAAACAGGGTAATACAACTATTCCCTGCCCACCTCATAATGCTACTGACCACCATCTTCAATGGTGCCATGAGCAATAACATCTTCCCAGATGCATGGAAAAAGGCCACTGTCATCGGCATCCCCAAGCCTGGAAAGCCCAAATCTGAGCCCTCGAGCTACCGCCCCATCAGTCTGCTCAATGTCCTCGGCAAAGTCTATGAGAAACTTATTTATAAGCGTCTCAGAGACTATGCCGAAACAAAAGGCCTCATCCCAAACGAACAGTTTGGTTTTCGAACCCAGCACTCTTGTGTGCATCAGGCCCACCGCATCATCGAACACATAAGCGCTGGCTTCCAGCGCGGCATGATGACGGGCGTTATATACTTCGACATAGCGAAAGCGTTCGACAGAGTCTGGCACAACGGTTTATTATATAAGCTCTACCAACTCGGTGTGCCGGACCGTCTCGTACTCATCTTACGAGACTTCTTGTCGAACCGCACCTTCCGCTATCGCATCGAAGGAGCACTATCCTCCCCCCACCCTATCCGCGCAGGCGTCCCCCAGGGCTCTGTGCTTGCCCCCCTCATCTTCACGCTGTTCACTAGCGACATACCCAGGAGTAAAAAGGCACAGTTGGCTCTGTTCGCAGACGACACGGCCATTTACTGCTCGGGCACCAAACAAGCCTCGATTTCTCTCACTCTCCAAAGAGCGGTCACCAAACTTGGCGACTGGTTCAGGAAGTGGAGAATTGAAGTGAATCCCGACAAAAGTCAAGCGGTTCTTTATTCAAAACCGCGCCATAGCCCCACCCCCCCCCCGACCAATCTCCATGTTCGGTAAGCCTATCCCTTGGGAGAAGCGAGCCAAATATCTAGGTGTGATTCTCGATGAGCACCTCACCTTCGCAGAGCACATAAAGAAGGTTCGTTCGCGCGCCGCTTTCGCTCTCGGTAGACTCCACTCGATTATGAATGCAAAAAGCAAGTTGTCACTAAAGTGCAAGTTGCGCATTTACACGGCGTGCATACGCCCTATCATGACGTACGCCTGTGCAGTCTTTGCTCACGCGAAACCCCACCACATCCATAGGATGCAGACCCTCCAGAACCGTGCCCTCCGAATGATCACGGGATCCCCCTTCTATGTCCGGAACGAGATCCTCCATCTCGATCTCAAAATCCCCACCATCCTCCAGTTCATGAAACGTATCTCCAAGCGTTTCTTTGATACCGCCGCCAAACAACGCAACCCCCTAGTTGTCGAGGCCGCTAAATATACCCCCTCCAATATTAGTAAAGTCCGCCGTCCGAGGCACACACTATTAGACCCAGACGACCCTATTACCCTCCTCCAGGAAAGCAATAGGGCTACCAGTACAGTACACAAACACAAAAAACCGACATTCCGACCCCGCCGCCGAGGTCCATCGCGAAAACCCCGAGTTAATAATTCCCCCCGACCCTTGCTCGAAGAAGCGCCAGCCCGCGCCGAAGCTGAGCCTGTAGTTTTAAATTCCCCAGATAATAATAATTATCCAATTTTGATCCAGCCTGTCCCAACTTGCTGTCCCCCCAGTGACGCCCTAAGCCGAGGTTCGTACCCCACAGGGGGTGCCCTTAGCGTGCAGTCACTTAGTAATGTAAGTAACACGCCCCTGGCTGGAGGCTTTGAGTTAGCTTAAGGCAGCCACAGGATTGACCGGTTAAGTAGTCACGGCCACTCTTGGCCAACTACGAGATGCCATAGTTAGGAAAAAAAAAAAAAAAAAAAAAAAAAACTGGTAGGACACAGTCGGCCTCCAGCTCTACTAGAAGAACCACAAGGAAGAATAAAGGGAAGAAAATCAAGAAGAAGTCTTTCATTCCTCCACCCCTCAAGCCAAGAAAACCAAATACAGTCCACAATAATATGCAAAACTGTTATTTTGACATTACAAACAGACGCTTTAATTTTTTTTATTTATATGTATAGATCTGTCAAAAATACCTGTAATTTCCCTACCTTTTTTATAAGTTTACGACTTTGATTGTCGCTGAGATGAGATCGGGACAAGATGTTGAACGTTTTTAAAAACAGGAATTGTCCTTCTGGTAGATTGGTAGCTAATAGTGGGTACTTATATTCTCTCAAATCTTAAATACACTATACAATTACTAACTAACGAACTAACTCCTTTTTAAGGAAATTTCTCGCCGACTGGTCGACACTTCACGTTACCAGAGGGCTGGCCAAAGAATTAGCATTGCCATTCAACGTGGTAAGTAATGCTGCCAGTCTTCTGGGCACGTTTACGGATGACAGCGATGCGGACGAGTACTTCGACGCCTAAGTTTCCTTTTGCTTTGTATATTTATTTGTATAGTTAGTTAGTTCGTTAGTAGGTACTTACTTTGCATTTCGAAAAAATTAAAATTTGAAGCACGTTCGCACAAAAAAAATTTATACCTACCGCTAATAGTTACTCCATTCCTTTTCCATGAAATCCTGGGTTCAGGGTCTCCCTTAGCTTGACAAGATAAGGTTATGGAGCGTCCCAAGTCTGCGACCACTTCTACTGGCGTGTCTGCGAAGTCCGACGGTTCTAAGGATAACGGGTAAATGTTAATGTTAGCGGAACCCAGTGGAACCCTCTTAAAAATTGTTCATCTCTTGCGAGGAACAAACCAGCCTCTCTGTTCCCTTATAAATCGATGACTGTAAGGAGATGTCTAAGTTTCTGTTCTAATGACTAAGTTTATACCTACTTTTATAATTGTTTGTCTTCTGAAGCTTTTCGCGGGATAAGCCAAACCCTCGCATTCATTCGATGTTGGTTGTCGAAAAAAGCAAGGTAAGTAGCATCCTCAATTTCATAAAAAATAACACTTTTTATGGACAGTTGAAAACTCGTCGCAATTTAAAATGATGATAATTTATTTTTTAAATAATAATTATAAAACCTACCTATGTAAACTATTAATAAATTTCCTAAGTTTTTGCTGTTGGATTTCTGTAGAGTCATTATAATCAAGTAGCTGGTTGTATTTAGTTAACCTCAAAACTGTTGATTTTCCACTTTAAGTTACAAAAGAGCTCTTACGACATTGCTTTAGTTTTTCTTTAAAGAAACTTTAATAGACCTGTCACATTTTGTCACCTCTCACTCACATGGGACCAAATTTTTAAGAATTTTAATTAAAAAGATGCTTTTTTGAAAAATGTAATCAATTGGCGAACTTATAATAATATTAATTTAATAGGTTATTATTAAAAACACACACACACAACAATGTTTCTATTGTGTTATCTAATAAACTCAGCTCAATAAGTAGGTATTATGATCTGTTTTTGAGATGAGTTAAATAAATAATAAATAAAGATGTGTTTTTAATAATTACCCATTAAATAAATATTATTTATTCGTTGTACACCTCTGCATAATCCCCCGGGAATTACAGGCGTGATGATATTATGTTGATTACGAAATCTTATTTTTGTTAAGAGGGCTGTCACATTTTGTCACCTCTCTCGCTCACACTGGAAATAGTACTCCCACATTTCGCCAGTTGTGTGTAGGTCCCGTGTAATAGGGAGCGAGCCTATTGCCATGAACCGGGCAATTTCGTAATAATATGAGGGTATAAGTAGGTTGTACAATCAGTTAAGTTAAAGTAAGCGATACTTAATGGAAGGGTTTACAATACAATTAATAATACCGACTAAACCAATAACTCCATGACGGGTTTGCAATACTACAATCCTTTGACACGATTTGCGCTCCTTCATTGGGTAATAACCGACGAACTTTAGCATATTTTAATCCAAAAGAAACTGGCTAAGCAAGAATTAATCCTTTCAAGGCCAATATCAATTCGACGTATCTATCGCAGCACCTGAGTGCAATCGAAAAGAAAAAAGTATTTCCAGACGTGTGAATGGCTATCTTAATGTGCTAAATAAAGGCTCCTGCAAACAGGCGCGACACGCGACGCGACACAAAGGCACCGCATGTCGCGCGACGAGCGGTGCCTTTATGCCACGCGCGATTCCCGTCACATGTCGTGCCTGTTTGCAGGAGCCTTAAAAGTCAGCACATTAACTCTTACTAACATCTAGTGGTTGAGTAAAATTTTTACTAACCCTATGGACGATGTCTGAAAATAAAAGTATTCTATTCTATGTCTGGGAACAAAAATTGCCCTCATTTTCAAAGCCTCTTAGTCATTGTACAGTACCTACGTGTCTGTTACCTACTGCATATTTACATTCACTCCATATCAACGACCTAAATGCACATCAAAAACAATTTTTTTTTTGTTTGCCTACACTGTTTCCACAGCCGATAACCGACGCGCAAAATGTAGGACCCACTGTGGCTGACGTAATGGGAATCACTAACAACATGAGAAATGGGACAGCTCCAGGAACAGACCAAGTGGTAATCGAGCTTTACAAAGCGATGTCCCAGATATTACAGGAAGCTGTCACCAAACATATGAACAAAGCCTGGACACCGAACGAAGCACCCGACACATGGTTAGAGACAGTGCAGGTACCAATTCCCAAAAATAATAACCCTAAAGATACGAGCGACTATCGCCGCATATCGATTTGCATTACAGGATATAAAATTTACGCCTCCTTACTTACTAAAAAAAATTTGACGAAAGAAATAATAGATCAGGAAAAGTACAATTAAAAAACGTTGTCAACAAGCCACTAGAAACGCGAAGTCACTTCTACCATTCATAATAATCTCAATGATGAACTGGAACTTAGCCAGACTTATGTACCGAATGGTGATCGTACCTTGTATGATACATGGTTTGAAAGTATCGGCACTCACTAAAGCTAACAGATCAAGACTGAGAAAATATGAGAGAGTTATCATGAGAGACTTGATAAACCACGCTAGAAATAAACCAATACAAAAGAAAATGCATGAAATCTTAGACGGAAAATCCGTAACTAAAAGTATCCAGAACCACAGGATGTGCTATCTCGCACATGTTCACAGGCGCCGCGAACCGCACCTGTTACACGCAGCAATGCAGTACAAGGCCAAATCCAAAAAAGTCGGCCGACCTATTTACACATGGAATGACAACCTAAAACAGGACATGACTTACTTCAATAAGGACATCAATTTTTGGATGGACACGGCTGATGAACGAGACAAGATTAAGAAGGCTTCTAGCGAGATCTACAAGAAACCTGAAACGGATAGCAGCGAGACCTCAGACGAAGACTTTGGATACAGCAACACGTAATACAGCATAGCAGTAACTCCACCAAAAGACTCACCGGTGAAGCCGGACTTGAAACGACTTGGCAGCGACGTCGTTAAAAGATGCCCATCCATAGATAAATATTACCCTTCTCTCCAATATTCCAATGTTTACTCTAGGGTGCATACTTGGTAGACTCTAATAATCCTTCCATATCCTAAGGGCACGTCTTCGCTACCATTACCACGCCCCCCGGTCTACTCTTTGATATTCAATGGCCTATATAGCCCCATAAAACATGAGGCTATAGGGGCTAGTGTGAATCTTTGGATCCATTCGAGTAATCGAGTCTGGTCAAACCACGCTGGGGTCGGTGCATTTCATTCATTCATTCATTCATTTATGTTAGCCTACACTGTTTCCACTGCTGAGCCCCAAATCCTTCCAGGCATTCTTTTCCAGAGCCCCTCGATCCAACCCTTGCGGCACGGTACAACCATATTACGACATTTATTACGTTTCATGTGTGAGCAACTGACCTCTGATTAAATCCAATTTGCTCGTTCCACTTAATGGTTCGACGAAAGCTTTGAACATGAATTGCGCTTTGAACTCTGAAGTAGTTAGCAACAGTTATTTGAGCTGTTTTGTGGTGTTTCTCTTTAAAGTAATTAAAATGTAAGCGCACGTTTTAGTATCTAAGTATCTACTTATGTTTCGCTTGGAGTGTAAGAGGAGATGGAGAAGGTCACGTGCGCTATAATTTTAGAGAAAACATGAAAGGCCAGCCAGACTATTATATACCACATTGCCACTGACTAGCCCTTTAGTCACTAACCGATTTATCAAAAGATTGGGACTTGAAGATTCAGCTCCGTTTTCAAAGAGACATCTTGATTTTGCCAGTGCTTCAATTTTGTAAGCTAAAAATATTAATAAGAAGAACTCACCAATAACACAAAAAGACACATTCTGCACCAAATTCCCGGACCTGCACTGGTATACCCCAGAGTCCTGCACCGTAGCCCTGGTGATGGTCAGCACCAACGCCGGGGCTCGACCTCTCATGGACTGCACGAAATGCTCCTGAGAGAAGATCCGACTGCCCGGGATGCGCTTGACCAGGTGACCGTTTGGATCCAGCCATTCCACCTGAAATGAGATCAGTGAACAAACTGGTGTCGTGTAAAGCCTTGTGCACGCAAGGGTACGCACTACACACAGCTAACAAAAACGTTAGGTGATTGACGTCACATTGATCACTTTTGTACGGGCCAAGGTTTTCATTTACCGACTGTACACCAAAACCAGTCAGGATTGAGCTGGGTTCAATTTTGAACTTTTAAGCGTTTTGAAATCTTCGAACATGTTAAAAATCATGCTGTAAACCACAGCTAAGGAACGTTTGAAATTCCCAGTTTCGGAACACATTTTTTTTTTATACGGCTTGATACAAATTACATAATGCGTAGAGTATCTCGACTTCTACCGTAGGTAATTTAATAATATAGAGGGCAGGGGGAGGGCTTCAGAGTTTTTCTTATTACTAGACATTATTTTCGTATTTTTATGTTGTACTGAAAACAACCTCAACCCGATGTTAAGTAATGAAAATCTATGAAAATAATATTTTTCTTTGAAAGGTGTGCTTCCAAAAAAAAATGCAGCGTTATTCAAAATGTTTGCAGACCATAGTTATAATGCCAATTAGCACAACAGATTATCCGACGCCATATTTGCAGCAGATTTTTACGGGCCTTAAATTATGATAGTTAAAATGGTGAAATTTTGCAACTGATATTAGCGAGTTGGATGGTGCAAATTATTAACACAATGTTCAATTGTGTCAGGCGTAACTTCGTTATATTTGAATAAACAGTTCTAAAACGTATGTAAACTACACTACTTACCATGCCTCTATTTTCCGATGAGGTAAGCAGAGATAAAGAAAGAAAGAAACAAGAATAGATTTATTTGTCACAGAAATACGTGCAACCAAAAGTTAGCAGTTATCACAAAAATAAAACAAATTAGATCTACATTGTAACCACGAGCACAAAACAGAAATAGTCGGCAGATGCAAGTCATGACTGTGACAAGAAGGCTTCCACTTACAATGATGCTGTGCTACCCACAGCATAGCGCTGATTTTCAGTGGTCACCCGAAAAAGGCGTAGATGGAGGTACATCTCATCTGAACCTTTTTTTTTTTTTTTTTTTTTGTGGATGGGAAATCATCAAATGACTTCTCCCGCTCTGGGCGGAGCGGGAGGGCGTGTCAGACTTTTACTGACTAAAACCCACCCGTGTTCCTTCTGTTGCCTGTGCCGGGGCCACGGTAACTCTTTCGAACATCCCGCAACCCTAGCTGGCATCGGCCCTAGCGGACCCCGTCAATAGTGCTGACATCTCTTTGAGGCGCGCGTGGAACACGACGCGCCGTCGACTCGGGCCTGGTCCTTACCAGACGGCGAGCTACCCATTGCTCGCCGTCCGCAAGCCCGCGCCTACGGTGGCCGGGAATCGGCTGCCAATTCCCGACGCCCAGGGCGTCTCCTGCGGCGACTAGGGGCGTGAGGGTGCAAAGCTTGCCTCTCCCTCACGCGTCCCGCCTCCTCCTTCACGAGCATTACTGCTTCGCAGAAGGAGGTAATGGTTTCCCATGCACTCTCGCTCCGTACCATGGCCTGGACCAGGGCCGGACGCGAGAGATCGCCGCCGCCGATCGCTTCCGCGAGGACACGGCGGTGCTCCGCCCAAGCCGGGCAGACCTCCACCGTATGCTCCACCGTGTCCTCCGGGCGATCCACACAGTGGTGACACCCGGGCGTTTCCTCCCGCCTTATCCGGAACAGGTACCTCCCGAAGCACCCGTGTCCGGTGAGGACCTGCGTCAGGCGGAAGGTGATCTCATCTGAACCTGACTTGATTTCCGTGTAATATACCTATATTACACCCACATTTCGCCAGTTATGTATAAATCCAAAGTACCAAGCATTTTACCATACATCATCATAATTATCTGAAATGATGTAATCACGCACTGCTGGGCATAGGCTATCTTTCCTTTCTGCCATACTTTCGGTTTAGTCATCAACTGGCCAAAATTCATAGAACTAGCTAGTAGAAAAACTTAGTAACACACCCTGTACCTGACTCGGAGATCGAACCCTCAGCTATCGCGCCAACAGCTAGATCAACGAGGCACTCAAGTATGCAAATTTTCTTAATATTTGCGCGTAACTATTTTCAAGTTTAAACCTAGGTACGGCCAGCAACAGAAGTCGTTTACCACTGCTCTTTTACACATCATCTAAATGGACTCAAAGTTATTCGGTAACCTGCTTTTTAGCATTTCATAAAATAGCTAAGAGATAATACTTATTCTTGAAATTTTACTTTTGTGTATTTTTTTTTTTCAATTATTAAGATTTAGAAAACGAAATTGTGAATCGACTTTTGTTGCTGACTAATGACTATACCTTTATATCAATGACCTTTTTTAAAACTCACCTTTTGATTTCTATTCGAAGCTTTACAGCTGATAGTTTTGTGACCTCCCACTTTCAGGAATTCGTCGTCGCCATAAGTGACAGGTTCCACGGTTAAAGTGTTTTCCACTGGTTTTAGACCGTACACTAAACAAAAATTCAATTAATTATTTGAATTCAAGCCTTTTGTAAGACGGAATGATTTAAAAGTGTTACAAAAACTCCTATTATTTATAAACATAAAAGAGAAGACAGATGAATCAACATCCTCATTTTTTTTAATAATTACGATGATGTAGTCCCTTCTCAAAGATAAAACGATCGGTCTAATGTATTAATGTGTCCCAAACACAAATCTAAAAACGAAAATTAGGTTTCTTAGCATAATTTTAAGAATTATTTATTAATGAACGAATGAATTATGTACGTGGCTCATACGATACCTGTCCTGTAGAACATGTACACTATTACGATCACATAAAATAACCACTTCATTTCAAACGATTTCGGAATTCAAATTCTAAAAACGAACATCTAAAGTCACATTTATTTTTTAAATCTTTTATTTTAACTTTCGAACATCACTCGTGAGTCCTATATTTTTTCGTGATGACAGTGGCGCGACCTGAATGAAAGTGCGGTGCTCGTGAAGTAGCATACGCAACAATTAATTAATAGGAACAATTAATTTATTTTAATCATACCATCATTGAGCACAATGTCAGGAAGTCACACTTACGTAGTTACCATGGAAAATTAAAAAGGTCACAATACTATGTCAAATATAAATACTTACATGGGTACGTTAATTTAACCTGGCTACGTTAATTTAGTGAGTATAATTATTTTGCACTGATGCGACGGTTTAAAGTTGATATTTGTAATTCGTGGAGTATAAAAAAGAGTATTCTATGTATCTAAATACTACTTTTTAAATGTCTAATTGAGACAAAACATCACGATTTGAAAAGTAATTGTAGCCAAATAAGAAATTTATCAGTAGATTGTCAATGAATGTATTAGGTAAGTTTCCCAAAAAGTTTACATCATTTTCGAGTACCTATTCCTAGGTAATTAATAGGTAACTATAATGAATAAAATAAGGTGTAAGTACTTGACAACATGGATATTGGACATTTATGTGTAGGTACCTACATTTAAATGAAATGTTTTATCGCAATTTAAAATTAATTTGAACTTTGTACAACGTGTGTCCGGATGCAGACTTTTATCAATTGAAGGCAATATGAGAGAATATCAATGTTTAACATAATATTTGCAAACGAAGAGATAATTTTCAAGTAAACAACGACGTAATTTTTATTTATACGGATCGTAATTTGGTATCTTTGCGATTGGTGCAGGTTAAGACTTATCGCCCTACTCAGAGAAGTTAATGAGGCATAAGCTAACGATTGTATACGGGTGGCCAGTACAGATAGATGACGTAATAGGCAGTGCAAGGCTCAAAGAACGAAAACGTGAAACTTCCACATTACAAAATTAGCGTAATGCAGATATCGCTTCTCTTTTTGTTCATGTTTGTCTTTCATTCGGCATTTTCACTAGAATTTTGGAATTAATTAGTGAACCGATCCAACGATTTTGGATTTCGGCAATCGGCATCTTTCACTCGCCCACCGAATGAACGAATAATGAAATGAAAGGAGCAGATAAAAGTTCATAGCCCCTAGCTCTGGAGCCAGGGTCTCATATTTTTCTGTAACCTCTGTTTTTACGGCAATAAAGAAATGTATTTACTTCTTTCGATCAGTGGGTCGTCTTAGGGGCAGATTTGTTGGAGTAGGAGTATACGCGTAAGGGCACTAGGAGTAGCAAAGAAATGTAAAAAAAAAATTGTTTAAAAAAATTTTGGACAAAATTTTCGTAATTTTTTTTTCGGAAATCTACCAATTTTATTGCAGTATCGGGTTAACCTTGGCCATAGAAACCATTTAAATTCTAAAAGCATGGCCTTACGACGCACCGTTTCAGAGCTAGATGTCGTTTTTTTAATTTTTTTTATAAAACGCTCTATACGCTCTAAACGGTGTGTCGTAGGGCCATGCTTCTCAGAACCTAAATGATTTCTATGTTCAAGGTTAATCTGATACTGTAATAAAATTTGTAGATTTCAGGGAAAAAAAATCTCCGAAAATTTGACTGTCCTCTGCCCCTAAGGATACGCAAGCTGAAAGATCGACTAACAGATTTTTTTTTTTAATGTATTTGGCAGGTTTTTTTACATCGCCTCATGGTGTACAACTAGAGCAAAAATCTCTTTCCAGAAAAGATTTATATAGAGCGTTTTATAAAAACAAAATCAAAAAAATCAAAAGCTCCTAAATAGGAAACCATGCGTTGTAAGGCCACGCTTCTCAAAACCTAAATGGTTTCTATGGTAACAGGGGGCAAATGTAACTGATTTAGATAACTCGTTATTATTTTATAACGAGTTACTTCAATCAGTTACGTTTGCCCCCTGGCTACAATAGCCCCGGGTGTCCTTATAATAACGTACCTAAGCATGTTTAGTTGATAGTGGATGTTTATATTCTTCTAGTACAATGACTGTTTATGTAACGTTGTATATTTTTGTGATAACTCGTAATTCTATACAAGGTGGAACAGGACGATTGACATTCCTTTAAACCACGAAAAGAGAATCATGTTCTTTACCTGTATACAAAAAATCAATCAAATCCAATAAATACTTTAGCCACAGGAAATTATTTTTCATTTTCTTATTTTTCAACATGATGTTGATCTGAAGTCCGTAATAACAGGTAAACGTTGCCGCCGCCGCGCCCCGCACCCCGCACCGCGCCGTTGGTCAGTGAATTTTCGTAGATAAAGCGTGTTTACTTTTTATGCAGTCGATTCTGCAATTTTTTTTTTTTGAAAACTGCAATTTTCAAATTTTCCATTAACTACTAATATTCGTGTTTTAAAATGTTTCAATGGATTAGTACTGTGCTCATTTTCATTTATTGTCGTACATCCAGATACACGTTGTATACCTACCACGACGAATTAAATTGTATAAATTCTGAATTTCGTCTCTTAACATTTTAACCAAATTCTTAACCTGATATTGCAATAAAATTGTTAGATTTCCGAAAAAAAAATCGTTGAAAATTTTCTAAGTCCTCGCTCCGTTGCGCCCTTAAGGCTACTTCCAGCCTTCATTTCTACATAATTTTGTCGGTGTCGTATGAATGTGGTAATGAAACAAAAATGAACGTCATTAGAGTGAAGCGTCTGATATCAGCTCAAGCGAAATTAGCGTCGTAGCATCGTCATTCCAATCGAACCGGGAAGTTACAGTCACATGAGGCAAGGTCAACTTTGTGATCGTCATAGGGCGGTGTGATACGTTCATAAGTTGGCCAATCGCGAGTAACTATGTGTTTGCCGATCATAGGATTGTTACGATCTCCAACAAAAGATATGCATACACACAATATAAGGGGTATCTATTCATACACCAAATCTCTTAAGGGGTCATTGTACTCATCAATATGAACAACTTTTTACTATGAGACCAAACCTGCAATCGCGAAAAAAAATCATCTTATCCGTACATTTATGTTCGTATAACTCGTCAAAATGTAGGGACCAGCTGATTTTTTTTTCGCGATTGCAGGTTTGGTCCCATAGTAAAAGTTGTTCATATTGATGAGTACAATGACCCCTTAAGAGATTTCGTGTATGAATAGATACCTACACCTTATATATGAAACAAAAGGGGGTTTATGTCCTTCTCTTATAGACCACTCTGTCTGCCAACCGTCATATAAAAGAAAGAAGGACAAATTCACTACAGTTTGAATTTTTACTTCCAATACGTATCTAAGTAAACAGAATCTAACGATGGTAATAATTTGATATTCACAGCACCTTTAGGTATTTCGTAGTACCTAGTAATTATGGTTTTTGCAGTACAACAGACATGAGTACAATCAACCGTCGTAGGTACTTACATATGGCAGAACGCACATGGTATGTGGAACAATCTATGCGCTCGCGCAGGTGACGCGGTGTCGTCATAAATGTGACACGCTTTAGCAATGTGTTAAAAATAGTATCTGCATTTCGACTTCACTATAATACTATATGCAAAACTGAATTGTATTATGAAATAAATTGATCAATATTATTTAAGCAAGCTAAAAAATCACAGAATCATGGTTCGAGAAAAAAAAACTGTTCTAGTTGCAGTTCTGTTCTGTTGTTGTTGTTGTTCTAGTTAACTGTTGCATTATGCTGAGCGATGGCCGTTTTGCTTGAATGTGACGCATATTTTCCCCCAACTTGTTTCTTTTTGTGTTTGTGTTCTTTTTTTGCGTCGTGTTGACCGCAAATAAACGTATTTTCTCCTTCTTTTAGTTTTAATTTTACGTCGTTACTAGAGGTAACAAAACTGGTATAAGCTGGTCTCTTAGCCGACGTTCGTACGGACGCGAAAATAACGCGGCGGGATTTTATCGCGCACTGCATTTTCAACTCTCGGTGTTGAACCGAGCATTGAGAATCCAACAGAGTGCATTCCTACGCGTGGAAAAAACACACTGTTGGATTTTCAACTCTCGGCGCTAAACAGAGCGTTGAAAATCCAGTGCGTGATAAAATCACGCGGCGTTATTTTCGCGTCCGTGCGAACGTTGGCTTAGAGCGGGAATACACATGCGTAGCTTGTACAAAATTATGCAAGTAGCTTGTATACCAATGTAAAATAACAGTTTCTGATTGATGAATGTCACAAGACACCATGGTGGTGCTACCATGGTGGCGCTGCCAGCAAAATATATGTTTCAGTAAGATGGTTAAAGCCGTGATTAGTTATACCGTAGGGATATCTAGGGATATAGCTATACAGGGTGTCCCACGGATATGCCACATGGAGGGAAAGTACCTTGAATATTGTAGATGGAACATTTTACTAAAAGAAGACATTATTTGAATCTAAAAAACAATTTAAACTGCATTCATAGAAATTTAAATAATTACATGGTTGAACCGGGAATCGATCCCGTTACACGAGAAAAATAATCACCCTGTAGCTTTATCATACCGATCGAAAGGCTTCATCATAAGGATTATTTTTTGCTAAATAACATAGTGTCAAAAATAAAAGGAAGACCGTGAATTTTAACATTTTTAATACAAAATTAATCAATTTATCAAATGCTCAAAATGAGTCCCTTCCCGTTGAACACAAAGTCGCACTCTTTTTCTGATGAAAATTTCACATCAAATGTTAAAATTCATGGTCTTCCTTTTATTTGTGATGTTATGCTATTTAGCAAAAAATAATCCTTATGATGAAGCCTTTCGATCGATATGATAAAACTACAGGGTGATTATTTTTCTCATGTAACGGGTTCGATTCCCGGTTCAACCGTGTAATTATTTAAATATCTATGAATGCAGTTTAAATTGTTTTTTTAAATTCAAATAATGTCTTCTTTCAGTAAAATGTTCCATCTACAATATTCAAGGTACTTTCCCTCCATGTGGCATATCCGTGGGACGCCCTGTATACGAAATATAATTAGGTATATGAAAGCGGTTCATTACTGTCTTACTAGGAATATAACTTTGACACGAGCACGATCTATGGTCTATCGGTTTAGGTAGTTAACTAAAGGTAAACAATCTTGGTATGTATTTTTATATTAAAGTGGTCGTATATAATATACACAAAGATTATTTAAATTTAGTTTATTAGCTAACATCGATTTAGTAAATACCTAGTCGCAAAGATTTTTATATACAATTTATAGACAACTTTTAGATAAAAAGACATGCCAAGATTGTTTACATTTAGTTAACTACCTAAACCGACGGAGTATAGTAATATAACTATTAGGGCACTCCGACCAAATAGGTTAGGTTGGGTTAAAACTGTGACTACGCGCGAGCCGAGCGAGCGAAGCGAGCAGTGCCACGGCAGCGCGGCCGGCGAGCGCTACCTCGAAATTAGTCGCAGTAAAATTAGGGCACTCCGACAGTTATGAACCGCTTTCATAAAACAATATTACGGTACATAGCTATATCCCTACGGATATAACTATATCACGGCTTCAACCATCTAACTGCGACTAAATATACTTACACAGCTTTATGGTGAGTTGCGCAACCAACCATACATTTCTTGGCAGTGTAACCATAGTTGCGCTACCACTGGTGTCCTAGTGAGATAGGGCCGCTTATTGTATTGAAACTCCGTACTGCGCTAGGGAAGCTCAAGGTTAAAGTCTCGTACCACTGCGTTCGGCGTAAGTATCTAAGTACGTAGAGTTTTAAAGGTAATTTTTTACAATCGGATGAATGGATATCAACCAGTCCATTCAACACGCAAAGGTGCAATGAATCAAGTGTGATTTTTATACTCCGCTGATCTTGCAAAAATTTTGCTAACTGTCATGTTTTGCATGCTACATAATGAATAAGTAACTATTGTAAGTGTAATCATTACAAAAATAAATAGAACAACATTAATAAGGCGTGCTACACGCTAAACTTGTTCGAGTCGGCATGATTCGGCATAGCCGAAGCGGCAAATTACATACCTATAGAACATGTCCCGGAATTAACGCACAACCTCTTAAAGAGTCTGTACTCTTTTACTATGGGGCTGAACCTGAAATCGCGAAAAAAAAAATCGGCTGTTCCCTACATTTATGTTCGCATAACGAGTCAAAATGTAGGGAAGAACTGATTTTTTTTCAAGATTTCATTTTTCTTGTTTTTACATACAATATACCATAAATATGACACTCGGCTATACTGTAGCTTCTCATTAGTGAAAGAATTTTCGGGATCGGATCAGTAGTTCCGTAGATTACTCCATACAATCTTAGAAATTTTACCGCTGTATAATATTTTATTTATATTATACTAGCATCTGCCCGTGACTTCGTCCGCGTGAAATGTCATTTTCATCTTAATCAGCCTATAATTTCCCACTGCTGGGACACAGGTCTCCTCTCTGTGAGAGGGAAGTGGGCCGTAATCATCCACGCAGGCCCAGTGCAGGTTGATGGATGTCAGTCATGTCTTCGAATTTTTGGTTCTAGAACGTTTTCTCACGATATTTTCCTTCACCCTTTGAGAGCAGTGATGATGAAATAATTTACACAATGTAAAGCGCCTATCAGGAGCCGAACCTACGACCTGCAACTCGTAAGTCGCAGCCGTTACCACTGGGCCACCACTGCTCATTCATTTCATTCAGTAATTTTATTTTTTAACCGGCTTCAATAAAGGAGGAGGTTCTCAATTCGTCTGTACTTTTTTCAACGTTTGTTACCTTAAGACTCCGTCATTTATAAACCGATTTGAAAAATTCTTTCTTTATTTGAAAGGATATACTTCCAGATTGGTCCCTTATAAATCCGGTCTAATTCTGATAAGTGGTTTTTGAGTTAGCTTCAATAATACGTATTTTTTCCAGTTAATGTATGTTGATGATCTTATAATAATTGCAAGTCACTGACACACAATAACAGTGACAGGAACGAATACAACTTTGTGTTGGGTCGGTACCACAACTGTGACAAATAAATTATTTTTTCAAAAAATAAAAACAACCGACTTCCAAAAAAAAAAACACTATAAAGTGAAAAATAACTTTAATTTCGGAAGTCTGTGGCAAAAAACTAAAATACAGATCCAAAGACACCGTCTTCAGAAATAAAAGTTATTTTTCACTTTGTAGTGTTTTTTTTTTTTTTTTGAAATCGGTTGTTTTTTTGTTATTTATGTATGCCTATAACATTCGCGGAAGTGCTAGCAGTAAGTTGACAAGTTTTATCGTAATCTGATTAACGGTATGGCAGCGCATAAAATACGAACAAACAAACATCGATTTTTATATATCTATATATTGAAGTGTATGTTTGTAATGTCAAAATAACAGCTTTTTACTGAATACATAAGAAAGTATATACGGTACTTATAACAAAAAAATCATTTTTAATTTTTTTGTGTCTGTCGGTCGGTCTGTCTGTCTGTCTGTTTGTTCCGGCTAATCTCCGAAACGGCTGGACCAATTTTGACGGGATTTTCACTGGCAGATAGCTAATGTTATAAGGAGTAACTTGAGCTACTTTAATTTTAGAAAAGAATTAGGGTTCCGCACAAGAAAAAAAACCCGAGAAATTGTGAATAAAATCTGATTCAAATAGGGAAGTATGACATCCACGCAGGCTAGTTAGATATAAATAATATATCATGCCGACCCTAACAAGTGTGCAGCACACCTATCATGATATCATCCGTAGCCATGAGTCAAATAGTAATCGTCTAAAAACAGGAATATTCCAGTATCGTTTCGCTAATTTTAATGCGACACATCCATGTTTAATAATAATATGATTCACGTTGTCGTCACCAATCACGCGTTTTATCACAACTACCACACGTTTTCAATGATCTTCAACATTCCCTGAATAACAATGTAGTGTCATGACGTAGGTACAGTTGATAAAAGAGGTTGGTAAATGGGCAGCTACCTTGCTAACAGATTATCCATTTTTAAGTAAGCTACATAGACGGCTAACTTTAAAATACTGACGTCGTGGTTATATGGACATGGATTAAGTAGGTATACAGACACCTACTTAATTCGTGTCCATATAACCGAGACACCTGTCGTTAATATGGCACATAGAATTGTATAAACACGCAGATTACCCCACAAGATTGAGTGAGACAGATGACGATCTATGTATAAAGCCGAACTTCTTGATGTGCCATGTTAGCTGCGCACTATAGTTGAATAAAAAAACACGGAATCTGCAAGTCCAACACTGTCTACAGTATAACACATACTGTCAGGGCAGCAAAAATAGCATGTTGAGAGTGGTTGAGTGTCGTCGAAATAGAGGGATTTATAAAATGTTGTCTAAATACCTAATATTGTTGATCTATTTATTTGTTTCTTACCATTGTCGCCTTTTAGGCTGGTATCAAACCTCCTCCGCGAAACCGCAGTAGTTCAGTTCAAATGGCTCATCATAGTCATCATGCGGTTTCACGGCGGAGGTGTGATACCTACCCGCTTTAACTATGAAATCCATGACTTGTAGGTAATTAAAAATGCACGCAGAACGCAAGTAGTAACAGTCAATATCGCGATTTTTACGATATTTTTTTTTGCCCGCAGACCAAACCGTTTTGTTGATAGTACCTATCAATTACATCTTGCCAACGAAATAGTGTTGGTAGAATAATAATGGCCTGGCTTGCCCACAATTGGTGACGTCTCTTAGGAAATAGGCATCTACGTCATATGAATGAAATTGTATATTTACTCATCGATCTCAGACAGGTCTTTGACTTTTAAATATTTATATTTTAAACTAGAAAAGCCAGCAAACCAAGATTTTCCAAAATTAATGTGCATTATCATCAGGGTCAAAACAGCATTGTCTTGTGTCTAAGAATTTTTCTTTTTTTCTTGCAGAATAAGCCTTGGCGGTTTACTCAGATCTGCACACAGTGTAAAGCCTCACAAACTTGCCAAGCCTTTTAGAACCCATTATTTCCAAAACTAAGTTACTGATATCATCCTACATGGTTGATTAGGCTAATAATCAGCATTGCCAATGCGTTCCAAGACCAAAAGGTTAAGGTTCCAAGGTTAGTTCGGCGACGCAGTCGGGATCTAATCGAGTTCAGCTTTTCAAAACAAAATGATGTTGATTTTTTTTTATAAACAAGGCCGGCAAGGCCAAGGGGAGTTTTTTGAACCTACACGAAATATTTGACATTGTTTGAAAACAAATACGATTTCTTACCTAAAACGCATGTGACTAAAACAGAGATGAATATACCTATGTCGTACGGAGAGAGGATGGCCAAAGAAAAAATGGATGGATTATGTGAGGAATGATATGAAAGAGAAGGCACTAAATGGTAGCGTTAACAGGGGACTGATATGATGATAGCTTTAACGGTTGACAGGAAGAACGAAAGAAAACGTGTTGTGCGGACCCCAAGTATGTTACTAGGGGTCAGCACGACAAAGGTAGGAAAATAATGACTGATGATCATTTTTCTAACTAAACAGACAGCTGTGCTGCTGGGGAGTTTGTTGCGCCACTTCTTCTTCCCAGCTCAAGTACTAGGAGGTGGTGAATGAAGGGCGGGCGTTCTGGGGGACTGTTTTATGCAATTCTTGACGTTCGAAAAGTGCTGATTCTTAGCCTAGTTTGAATAAATGACTTTTGATTTTGACGATGACCGTATTTATTTGAAATCATCGTTTAGTTCTAATTAGGAATCGTATGCGCTAAATTACAGGCTGGATTTTACGTAATAATGTTACAGAATGATTTCGCAAGCATCGACAGAATTCCCCAAATAGTCGCGCTTCCCGCTCAAATTGAACCAGCTTCTGAATTATGTATTACTACTTGACCTTTGATACGCTTACGTCACCTTTCTGAACATCGTGACGAATGGCCCACAATAGACATTTGTAACACTGTATTGAATTTCAGCCACATTTCATACCAATTTCTTCTGTGATTTACTAATTAAATTACAGTGTACTAGTCATCTCAGAGGCTCTAGCGCGAATGCACGAAGTGAAAGTAACGTATTTACGTTTCGTTCACTTCACGTTTCACATTCACACACACTCATTTAAAATTTTCGAATCAAAAATCGGTCGAATTTTCGAACGATTTTTAAATCGGAAATACAACTATCTAGCATTTTGTTTTTTTTTTATACGGCAAGCACAGTTAGTATCCATAGATATGAATAAAACTAAATAAACATTATGTGCGAAACGATTATTTTAAAGTAACAATCGTACTAGGCCTACAGGGTTCCTTGTTTGTTGTTTTTCTGAGTTTGTTGTTTTTATGGTCGCTTACAGTCACAGCACTGATGATTTCTTATCATGTGAGGTCCGGTGATCGAAATAATACCAACACGAGATACGACCCGTGTTGTCAGACGGGATGATGGTAACTGATTTAATCAGCGTTGTACCTGTGGACGTAATTATAAAGCAATTGATGGATAGGACAACATTCTATGAATAATCTACAATCTTAAATTCATTCACTGACAGGCCACGCACATCCTAAACCGTCCAGAAGCATGAAATTTTGCACGAGAGTTCCTTAATAACGAAAGTGAGCTCTGAGGATAGATTTTGAAAATTTATCCCCCTAAAGGGGTTGAAAATTTACATGGAAGTTCATCATTTTTGACGATGAGAATCCCATCGAGCTCATGGCTTGTATCATAATAACATTGGATTGTTATATCGTAATCTATCTCTAATCATTAATAATTAGTGGAAGCTTGTAATTAGCCATCTTTTACACATTGTATTTGATATTGAAATGTATTAGCAGTAAGTTTTCCTAAAATTAATAATATAAAACAAAGACGCTTTTCGCGTCTGTCTGTTTGTCCGCTTAGTTCTTCCAAACGGAAGGATTTTAATGCGGTTTTCAACATCATTTAGAGAATTTATTTGAAACTCTCTCTTTTAAGTCATTCGGAAACTTAGAGCACAGAAACCTCAATGTTTTGACATGTCTCCACAACAATAGATCGCACTCGTGCGAAGCAGGAGCGGGTCTCTAGTAGTCCATAATTCCCCTATCACATAAACTTGACCTTTAACTACATATTGGGTTCTGTATAAAAACGAACATTCCGGAGCGTATCGGATGTGGTGCGCCGGTTAGATAAGAAACAATGTCAGTTTAGGGTGACCATCAAAGATTAAAGTAACACAAGTTGAGTACTCAGGCGCAATAGAATACATTGAGCTTTAGAAAGAGGCTATTACACAGTTATGAATGACAGAAACAACTAGACGACGCTCTACAAAGCTCTTCTTTAAGCCCGATGTGTCACGCCCGGGCACCCGACTGTATGATAATATGTATGAGAATTCAGATACCATGGTCACCCTTCCCGATAAGTAATATAATTAACACTGGTACCGCTAAATTCTCAGTGTCACTAAACTTCTTGACACAAAATATAGTTAGTGTTTATTATGTTATGCTTCGTTATTATCGTATATTTTTTAGTGATATTTATTCTGGTAGTATAATGTATGTATTTGTATGTACTCATATTTTATGTTTATATATATATATATTTGTATATATTCATATCAGTGTATCGTTTGTGATTTTATGTATTTTGTTTTCTCTTTTACTCTTACACACGTTGTCTACATCTCTTTATCTACTTTCCTATCGCAGGTATGCTGGAAGAGATTTCTTTAGAAATAAGCATCACCTTTGTACGTATTTTTCTATTCCTTTCTTCTTATCTGTTTATATATGTGTACATAAACTGTTAAATAAATAAATAAATATATTTAAAAAAAGAATTTATTATTTTATCAAGGGCTGATTTTCAATCGTCAGATAACTTTTATCTAGGGAATAAGTTTCACGTTTTGACAGTTTTTGTATAGAAAATATGCCAAACCGCCATGTAAAAGTTTATTCCTCAGATAAAAGTTATCTGACAATTGAAAAATCAGCCCTTAATTATAATAAACCCCACCGGATAGGCAAATAAAGATAATTATAATTCAAGAAAACAGCAAGACCTTCTTATTATCCGATTTCGATGTACCGCGTAGTTAGTTGTTATCACAAAAATAAAACAGAACCGCTGTTTGGACTTAATTTGAAAGGCAGAATGTTTTTTTTTTATTTGAGATAGGTTTGCTCTTGACTCTAGTCTAGGTCAGAGATGACAGAGACAAAGTCGACGATGGAGCGAGCTTACCCAGAAGAAGCCTGTTCACTCTCACTTTGAAGAGATCGGGGTTGTGTGCATTTGGAAACACAGACGCAGGCAGAGAGTTCCACTCCTTTGCTGTGCGCATCACAAAAGACATTTGGAAACGCTTAGTGCGAATTGGTGGGATAGCAACTAGGTAAGGATGGTAACCTGCAGTGCGTCTAGATGTCCGCTGATAGAAGGGGGCCGGCGGAATGAGGTCGTGGAGTTCTTGAGCACACTCCCCGAAGTATAACATTTATGTTATAAGTATATAACATAAATGCAAGCATTTTTCCCATACTTAGCAGTCGGATCGGCTGAAACTACGGAATGCCATGCAAAAGCACCCGATACGATTCTTCCGTAAGAACAAAAGACCGCAAACTATTCATATTAAAATAGACTGCCTCGTTGGTCTAGTGGGCGCTAGCGCTACTGCTGAGCATGAGGTCCTGGGTTCAATTCCCACGTCGGGCAAAGTATTATTCGGTTTTCCTATCTGGAATTTCTCAGTTGCAGCCCGGAGTCTAGATTTGTGCCCGGTTGAGGGCAATAGGCTTGCCCCCTATTACATGGAACTTAAACATAACTGGCGAAATGTGTGTGTACTATAGGTAGGCACACCTCTGCCCAACCATTCGGGGAAACAAGGCGTGATGTTATATTATGTCATATTAAAAATGACTTAGCTGCTGCGACCATACTAGTAGCTGGGCAATAATCTGCAGCAATCGCAAGAGTGCTTTAATGGGAAAGAGCTACCGATCTACAGCCAAAGATTGGTTGCTGATGACACTCCAAAACGCCAGATAAGCTGAAGCTAACAAACTTCTTTAGCGAATAAAAGTTAACGAAGGTTAGTTTCATAATCTAAGTATCCATCTGCTTAGCCCGTAATGTCCCACTGCTGGGCAAAGGTCACCCTTTCCCTTTTCCACAGACGTCTGTCCACTGCCGTTGCGGGCCAGCCCCTCGGTAGTAGTTTCATAATATATACAGAGTGGCAGGGTCATCAACGCGAAGTTAGTCATTTTAACCGCTTAGGTATTGGACTTTTGTAGGAAACAGCAGATTTTTTTTAATGATCGACGAAAAATTTCAGGTCCAGAATCATGTACTGAAAATCAATGGTAACCGGCTTCACGTCGATGTTATGCCAGCCTGTATATATATATAATTTTTTTTAATTTCCGACCACACTAAGGTTCCGTTCCGACCGCTAATATAAATTGAACACATTGTTTACAGGAAACTTCAATTTATATTTAACTAGCTTCCGCCCGCGATTTCATCCGCGTAAAGCTTCTTGTTCCCCTGACCCGCCCTGTCGCATCGCATCGCCTGCCCGCGCTGTTACTTCGTTTTCGCTTAGCGCTCGTTCTTCCTTTTTTTTTGTTTTTGCTTGGCTTCTAAGGGTCCTATCGTAATGTTACATACCTCAAGAATTGGACTTTATAATGCAAAAAGAATTTTTCTAATCCGACTGGTAGTGACAGAGATTAGCGCGTTCAAACAGTCAATAAAAAATAAAATGTGTATGTAACTAATAGACTAAGCGCATTTTTCTTACTTTAAGCATACCCGTCGTAATTTCTAAACGAAAAATCCGATTCGAATAATTTAAAAAGTAATTTACATGTACTTAATCAACCTTGATTATGAAACTATTTATTTGGATTAGGATTAATACCATCTTTATGAAAACACCTTCGCAATAATGCATTATTTTATAACAAATTTGATTACCATTAAAAAAGTTATAGTGAACCACCTTTAAAAAATAGACTTATGCTATTGGAGACTTTTTTTAGAACTTTTTAAGACGATAAATTCCGTCATAGATAATATTTGGTATCTTTTTATCTATTTACGCAGCGCACGCAACGGAAGCTCTAAAAAGGAATAAATTTTCCTCGTTTTTGCAACATTTTTCATTAATGCTCCGCTCCTATTGGTCGTAGCGTGATGTTATATAGCCTATAGCCTTCCTTGATAAATAGACTATCCATCACTAAAACAAACGCCGTTCAATTCGAACTAGCAGTTCCTGAGATTAGCGCGTTCAACCAAACAAACAAACAAACTCTTCCTCTTTATAATATTAGTATAAACTACAAAAATAACGGGTTAAAACTATTCCATATTTAGTTTTTATCAAATTAGCATATCGCATCCTATATTGTTAATTGTGGTGCACTTGATAAATTTATCACATCCGATTTGAAGTGTAGCGTACACTTCAAATCGGGTAGTTCAATGCCATGACAAAATAATAAATTATGAATATCATTGATTACTAGATACATACAGAAACACAAGCCTTCTGCGATCCTTAGATAGGTACTCCTTTTGCTTCGTTTACGTTCATACATATTCTTCGCACGCCCACCGGTTGCGAGTACTACGTATTTGACCTTTCTGGAAAACATCACCAATAAGGTCGCTATCTCATAGAATCGGATTATTATCTATTTGTTACATACTCGTAAGTTTATAAATGTACTTCAAGACTGAACATAATGATTCAATATAAGTCTTAAATGTATTTTTTCATTATCTTATCCCTAACTACAATTAGCAATGTTTTTAAAAGTCTCATAATCAATACTCTTAGTAAATTACGTAACAAATTTACGTCAGCCAGTCGTCGTCATTTGTGAGCCAATCCCGCTATTCAAAACATTCTGAATTTGTGTGATAAGCAAGGCAGGGTTTCCATTGTAGCCATAAAAATATGAATTTCATATTTATACAGGTTGTAATATGTACATTTAAAGTATCTACATGTCCAATATACAGTATTCTGATTCTCTTATTTTAATATTTAGTCAAAACATTATACAAATTACATCAGCAGGATAAATGAAAAAAAACACACAAAACAGCATTATCGACTGTTTCATCGGCACCTCTAAATATTGATTTAACTTTGTACCTCGTTAGTTAGCTGATTAAACGAAGATGCCTTCCCCGTAATTTGTACGCTCTGTATCAGTAAAAAGTTGGCTCCAGACGGCAGTAGATAGAGAGAAGTGGGCTTACGGCCGAACCCAATAACCTATCTATCACCAGTGTTGGCATATTGGAGATGGAAAAACCTATCTATGATATATATGGTTTTAACGTCCCAATAGTCTTTAAGAGATTATGGAATCTTACCAGCCTGACAAAAGGACAGATAGAACTATACTGTCTACCATCAATAGCGAATTGTCTTTTACTGAAAATAGGTTATTGGGTTCGGCCGTTTGGGAAGCAGTTGCCACTCTTTTAATTCTAATTCTGCATAGTACACGTAAAATCATTACACGTATGGTAATAGGCTAAAGAAATCACCTAAATTAGGTAGTACTCGTACGCAAGCATAGTGAGGATGCCGAAGACTTGTATAATACACATATTGCTCAGTAAAATAGCGTCGAGTTTTTCTGCCATGAGTCATAAATCGGTCTCTGTATATTGATGTTGAGTCATCGCTTATAAATAAAATTGTTTATGACCTACATTTTATGCAATCGTAACATCAAAATATAGAATGAACGTTTCCAAACTAAGCATTTAACTACACATATGATATTTACTGTGTTATGTGAAGCTATAGAAGATCACAGGGAAGACCTGGATGAGACTCGCACAGGTCAGGGAAGCATGACACAAAAGGGAGGAGGCCTATATAATACTCAGCTGTGGGTGGAACAAAGCTGCCAATAAAGATGATGATCTTTGAGGAGACTTACGCTCAGTAGGTAAGCAAGTGCAAGTGTCGAAGTCATGTGCAACATATGTTCCTCCTCTGTATGAGAAATCATGTGCAACACATGTTCCTCCTCTGTATGAGAAATCATGTGCAACACATGTTCCTCCTCTTTATGAGAAATCATGTGCATCACATGTTCCTCTTCTGTATTAGAAGTCATGTGCATCACATGTTCCTCCTCTGTATGAGAAGTCATGTGCATCACATGTTCCTCTTCTGTATGAGATGTCATGTGCATCACATATTCCTCTTTTGTAGGAGAAATCATGTACTACACATGTTCCTCTTCTGTATGAGAAGTCATGTGCATGACATATTCCTTTCTGTATGAGAAGTCATGTGCATCACATGTTCCTCTTCTGTATGAGAAGACATATGTAACGCACGTTCCTTCTCTGTGTGAGAAGACATGTGCAACACATGTTCCTCTTTGTATGTGAAGAGGTCTTAGCTATGCAGTGGGACTACTGCGGACTGGTGCTTTGAGTTTTTTGGGGAATAATACTGCGAAAAATTATTTATCCTTAGCACAAAATGTGGTTACATATATTCCTTTAATGGGTTTTCTTAAATCCAAAGTAAACTAGACACAAGGAAATAAAGCTTATCTTTTAAAGCCTTAGGGAAAATTAGAGATGTTGTAGTAGGTACGGATAAGTTTTTTTCCCGTCTCCATGACAAATAAAGGTATCTATATTGTCGTAATCTTTATGATTGAAAAAGCCGTATATTAATGGACAAGTCAATCCTCATAACATATTATGCATACGACCACAAGTAAGTGAGTACCTATACCTAATGCGCCTGCTACACGGTCGCCAACCGCGTCCCCGCAGAGGTGACCAGACAGACATGATGACAGACAGACGGACATGGTGGACATGACGGTGACAGAGGTGAGGTGAAGCGGTGTGGTTAGGTGACCTTGGTTGGCTACCGGCAGAGCTGTTTCATTGTTTGGTCGTAAACCACCATCTACTACACGGTTGTAAATCACCAAGGTCACCTCTGTCAGGACGCGGTTGGCGATTGTGTAGCAGTCGCTTTAAGCAGTAAGCGCCATTTTAGTCATGTCTGCCACTGGAGTGATTTACATGGTATTTAATTTTTCCAGCAAAGCAAGTTGAGGTTAAAAAATTAATGCTTGCATAATTTCTGCGCATTGCAATTATTTAGCTGTCAACTTCAGTCTCTCATAACTGGTACGTAACCAACAGAATGAATAAAAAACTGTTTTATCATAGTTTCTGTTCCTAGTTGAACTGCTTATATTTCAATTGCCTTAAAAAAATGAGTGCCTATTTTAATTTAAAAGGTATCTGATATTAACATTCTTTGATGAGATTGTCACCAAATTAATTAAAAAGACATACACTACAATACCACAGCATTTCGTAAAACTCGCTATAAACGCACTTCTGTATGTTGGTATTCCGCTGTCAGTCCCGTGCAAAACACACACACACTTACATAAACTCACGCCTTCTTCCCATGGGAGTAGGCAGAAACTACAAAACGCCACCTGCTACGATCCTTACCTCTTTTTGCCTCATTTACATTCATACATCTGGTCATACACGCACGCCGGTTGCGAGTACTACGCACCTGGAGCAGACCACCACCTCTTAAAGCAGTATTATTTTAATCTTACTTGAGTGAGGGAAAGAGATGGAGCTAGACGTCCTGTATAGCTTCATCTCTTTCTCACACTGAAGTAACATTATAATAATAGTGCTTTAAGAACTGATGGTTGGCCCCCTGACCTTTCTGAAGAACATCACCAGTAATGTCATCCTAGGGCGTCCCCTCCCGGCGTTTCCAATCACATCTATCGTGTAAAAATACATTTTGTTAGTCGACTTTCATTCATCCTCTCAACATGACCAAACTATCTAAGCATACTCTTTTCAATGTTTGTCACTACACCTTCTTTTAAACCGCACCGTTGCTTTATCACATCATTCCTCAGCCTATCATTCATAGTCACATCACACATGCATCGCAAGGAACGCATTTCCACAGCATTTATTCTACTTTCATGCTTCTTTTGCCGCACCCATCATTTACTTCCATACATAAGTGTAGGCACCAGCACACCATTGTGAACAGCCAGTCGGGCCTTTTTGGACATCAGCTGGTTGGTCACAATCGCATGTAGAGCACCATGCACTTTATTTTCCGCATTTACTTTCCTTTCCACATCTTCATCAATATTTCCATGTCTTGTAAACTGACTCCCCAAATATACAAACCGGTACAAAACGTTTTACTTCTGTAAAATGTTTTGTACCAGTTTAAATTCGGTTAGAATTCGATTGTGAGAATACAGAATGAGTAGCGGGCTAATGTGATTTCAGAAAACATATAATTATTAGATACTTAATAATTATTATCACTTCGTTTTATGTTACTTACAAATGAAACTAGGATACAACAATATAATATTAAACGTTTGCGGTTTTGTGGGCAACAGCTGCACATTCATATTTGCGAAAACATCATCATAATAATAATTGTTTGCAATATTCAATGTAATAGGCCAGTAGGTATCAACTAGATTTATCGTGCCCTATGCCCGGACGCGTGATAATTTTTTTATTTTTCAAGAGATAGTGCATAATGTTTACATAATATTGAGACTAGCTAGGTAGTGCATGTACCTAGCGGATCTTTAGGTATACTTAAAATGAAATCATAATATTATGGTAACATTGTTTATCCTATCATATTATTAGAAAACAAAATACGGGGCTGATACAAATACTATTTTAAGTGTATGATAATTAAAGAGTATGAATGCTTTGTGAGTAAAAAAAAATGTTAAGCACTTATGTATTTGTTAAACAATAGAGGTGTTTTACATTTTTGTTACGCAAATAGAAATATCCAAAAAAAAACTGCAGAATCTGAAGCCCAATTCCCGTAAATAAAAACGTTCAAAATTTACTCGCACTCTCATCTCAGCGACAATCAAATGTCAAAAATGTATGGAAATTATAGGTATTTTTGACATATTGAGACTGAGATCAGACTGTGAACGTTCTTGTATAATTATAAGAATTGCCTCTTGCTCTCTTGAATTGTTGCGGGAATTGCCTCTCTGGTCTTATTGTTAGACCAACAAAATATTAAATGTGTCACTAACCTCACAAAAGCATACCACCAATTAGTACCTGCGTTCGCTCACAGGTGGCGTTATATTAAAAAAGACTAAGAAAATCCCTAGCGTTTAAACCATATTTTGACCAGTTTTCGCAATTTCCTGACTCCTGGAACCTATTAATGGATAAACGATAAAATTCTATTGAAAGAAAATAATAGGAATCAAGGAAAATCAAGTAAAAACTATGTATACCTACATAATTGATGAATGGCCAAATCGCTGACTTCCATCAGACCCCTGCTGTAGGGCCTAGTAATCTGTGAACTCTGCAAGAGAAATCACCAACAAACAAAATAAAATCAATGAAAGTGAGTACATGACATGCGGCTTGAATGTTCAATGTATACGTATTCGTTGTATCGCCGCGTAACATAGTTATTCAGTCGTGGTTTGAACCGTACGCGTCACAGTTGTGTCGCTGTACGTCCCAATTTATATCGCGACGAGAATAATATCGCGGAGTTCGTTTACCAAAATATCACTTGGATAACATAAAACTAGTGTGTGTGGAGTTTAAGTGTAAGAATTAAATTTTTATTTAAAATTATACGTTGCATTTATGTTAATTTTTTACATTTAAGAATTAGTTTGTAATTTCGGTGAGTCGTTGTTTTGGATATTGTAGAAAGGCGTGTATATTTTGTGCTTATCTTAACACTTAGCGATGCAGTGTCGTATCTACTTTCGTTTTATGCGATCGGTTAAATAAACGTACCTAACCTACATTCGAAGCGAAACACTATAGAATTCCATCGTCAAACAACGCTAAAGATAAGGATTCAATAAAAGCATAAAACTGTCGTCATGTACCTTCCATGTATTTTACTGAGTACATAATCTAGAACAGTGGAATATTGCGTGGTCATTGCCAGTAGTAATTGTTACTTTAAACTTTCTCCGCTATTCGCTTTTTCAATTCACAAAAAATGGCTTACATTACTTAATAACGGTTTTCGGAAAATAATTGACTTTCACGTAAATTGGACACTTGCTCGGCATTTTAAGATCTCGCCGGTTTTAATAACGATATAATTGATAATGTTGTAAGTACAATGGCAAAATCATTTATCACTGAAAATCTATTTACAGTAGAATTACAAAATTGAGTTTGTAAATACATACCTACTTAGGAAGGTTAACGAATTCTGCCGAATATTTTAATTAATTAATTACAAAATTTTATTTTGCATAATTAATTTACAAAATCACACACAATCAAATTAATTAAAATGATGTCTCAAAATTTTGTGGTCTAAACCACAAAATTTTGAGACATGTAGCTTCCTGTGGGTTATAACCACACACAGTCAGCAATCAGTGGGCAATGTCAATATTGCGTAGAGAGCTAGGTATGTACTTTTAAACTAGGGTAAATGTTGACATTATTTGACTTACCTAACCAACGCAATAAGCTCATAACAATGTCGAAATAGAACTATTTATTCTTCGTCATCATTTTACAATTTGAGATGGTGAAATAGTGGTAAAATTATCTATTCTGGGCAATCAGATTGTTTTGCAACGATTTGGCAAAACATGGATTTTAATCATATCAACTAAATTCTTGCCCCTCCTTTTTATACATATACCTACATTGTACGAAACGGTTGATCGCAATTGTAAATTTTTACGTGGTTGATACAGATTGATGCCCAAATTAACCGTCTACGAATTGCAATCGAAGCGATTTTTGTAATATTACTGCAGTTGTAGAAATTGATTGCGATTTATCGTTTCAGGGACCCCTAAGACTGTTAGCTTATAAACAGGATGACTTGTAATTTGACGTATTCCTTCCGTGACGTAGTAGTATGACCTCATTTTCAACAATTAAGTACCCCAGAAAGGCTAGATGAAAATTCATGGGATTCAAGAAAATCCAGTTTTAATGTATTTTTTAAATAATTTAAAACCTAAACCTGATTACTGTTGGTTGATTACTTTATTCGAAATGGGCACCTTTGTGCTTTTTATAAGCCCTTACTCTTCTTCTAACTTCTGTCTAGATAACTTTTGAAGTGAAATTAGTTGTTATATGTTCCGCTGCATGTATTATTCTTTGCCTAGTACTTCTACTGAAGGCACCGGTGTCGACCATTTCGACCAACGTAAGACATGTTAAAAACTCAAAAGCCGTTCCGTGACTTGATGACGACAATAGCGTAACAGACATCAGTAGGAATCGGTTTCATTTTGACAGTTCAACAACATTCATTGCGTTATTTACGCTGTTGAGCAGACAAATTTTTCGAACATATGATGCAGTGGATTAGCCATTTGTTTCAAAATTATTCAAATTGTGATTGATAGTGTGTTATGCAATTAGGGTGCGGGATTATGGATTGCTGGGAGGTTAGAAAGTAGTGCGATAGCATAAACCAGTTTATTCATTCGATTAGCACATAATTTTAAAATTCGACCTTTGTCAGCATTATGGACTATTTCCTATGCATCTCTAAATATTTGTTTAACTTTTGTAGTTCTTTAGATAGCTGATTAAATGAAGATGTCTTCCCCGTGATTTGTACGCTTAATGCCAAACTTTAGAGCTAACTAGAGTCAAAGTTCATTACGTAGATGATTTTTGAAAATGATTAATATACTACTTCCTTTAACTGTTTACAGTTTGATGTTTTAGAAAATTTGGTCACAATGAAAGATTTATTAAAGTATTAGGTACTCAATGAAATAGCAATGAAGGTCATTCAGTTTGAGAGTTTAGAAAAAATAATATTTAGTTATGAATACTGGGAATTTCCAAAAATACATAAAAATGGGTTTTCTCGAATCCCATGTTTTCTCGCCTAGACTTTATTGGGTGCTTAATTGTTGCAAATGGGTCACACTTCCACGTCCTGGAAGGAATACGTCAAATTACAATTCACCCTGTATTATATACTAAAACTGTTATGTCAGAAAAAATATTAACAAGGAAGCAACAAAACAATGTTCGAGGAAATAATCTAACAGTGGGTAATTCAGTTATTAAACTCATAATTTATTTAATCAAAATATTAATGTTATTGAAAATATTTAAAATATCGTTGGTCTAGTGATCGCAAGCGCTACTGCTGAGCATGAAGTCCTGGGTCCGATTCCGAGGTCGGGCAAAGTGTTATTGTGTTTTTCCAACAGGAATTTCTCACTAGCAGCCCGGAGTCTGGATTTGTGCCCGGTTGATAGCAATAGGCTCGCCCCATATTACATGGGACGTAAAGATAATTGGCGAAATGTGGATTTACCTCTCCCTAGCCCTTCGGGGAAAATAAGGCGTAACTCATAATTCATTTCATCAAAGTATGCGAAACTGATGTTATTGATAATCTATATCTATACAAATAAATAAAATTGAAGTGTCTGTTTGTAATGTCAAAATAACAACTTTTTACTAAATGCTTATGAAAGTATATACGAGTAGGTACGGTATTTATAACAAAAAAACAATTTTTAAAATGTTTGTCTGTCTGTTTGTTCCGGCCAATCTCCGAAACGGCTGGACCGATTTTGACAGTACTTTCACTGGCAGATAGCTGATGTTGCATACAGTAACTAAAGCTACGTTAATTTTGGAAAAAGAATTAGGGTTCTGCGCAAAAAATTAAAACGCTTGTCTCTGGAACTATTTAACATCGGATTTGAAAAAATCTTTTTGCATTTGGTAGCCCAATTCTGGAGTATGGTTATAGACTATTTAACATTAGGAGCCGAGCAAAAAAGAAGTCGGAAAAAGAAAAACGGTAAGCGAAATCGAAGTAATAGCGCGGGCGGGCGATGCAACGCGGCGGGTCGGGGGGCGAGGCCTTTTATTAAAATTGTGGCTGCTATTTTAGTATGTTACGTATCTTGCGACTTCCACGTGAACAAAGTCGCGGGGCACAGCTAGTAGTTAAAATAAAATACGACGCAAAACTACAAAACCACGAAGCAATATGGTGATGCTTATCATTTGTTTTTATCTAATTGTACTGAAATAATATCAGATTTCATAGAGTAGTGTAGGCATAACACTTTACTGTACAATACAAGTATTTGGATTAGAAAATAAACAATCTCAACACGGTTACGTCATCAGAATTTGATAGTTACATAGGGCATTATAACGATCTTATTGGTGATGTACTTCAGAAAGGTCAGGTGCGTAGTACTCGCAAACGACGTGCGTGTATGATGAACGTAAACGAGGCAAAAGGAGTATGAAAAGACCGTAGCATGTGGCGTTCTGGTAGTTTCTGCCTACCTCCATGGAAAGAAGGCGTGAGTTTATGCATGTGTATTCGTTGTTACGCGACGATGAAATATTGACCAAGCTATCAATCAGACAATCGAAAACAGCTGAGGGAATCTTCAAACTAGTAGGTCATCATCTGCCTAGCCTTTTCCCAACTATGGTGGGGTCGGCTTCCAGTCTAACCGGATGCAGCGGAATACCAGTTCTTAACATGGAGCGAATGCCTATCTGACCTCCACAACCCAGTTACTGGGTAATACGACACCCCTTGTAAAGATTGGTTGTCAGACTTTCGGGCTTCTGTCTGACTACCCGTAATGGCTGTCAAAGATCTGCGAATGACAGAAAATTGCCCATGTAAGTATAAGATGATAATAATTATCTATACAAATAAATAACTCGCAAATATGTTACCGCACTGCATTACAGCTAATATTGGCAGAGAATGTCTAGTGTCATTAAATCCACCAATATGTAGGTCTATTGAATATGAAGTAAGTGTTAACAAAGAAATATTGTTATTTTGTGATTTTCTTCTCAGACAAACAAAAACACATTAAACAAAAAAGCTTTGTTATATTCCTAGACACAAGTGACAGAAATGTTGAGCTAGCAAATGAAAGTGAGAAACAGACGACATTCATTGATCATAGCATTTGTAACATTTATTGTTAGGTAATTTATTTATTTATTTATTTAAACTTACACACACAATCTTTACAGGATGACCCCAATACAATAGTGGTTTGGAAAAACACTACATAAATTGAAAAATCAACTTACGGCTAATACTTAAAAATCTAACTTTAAAAACACAAAGCAAAACTAAACTATTAAAAACACCATCTGAAGTCAAACTACAGAATTATAATTATGTAATGTATTAATAACTATGTGACGACATCAGACAAATAGGTGTCTTCTATACTCCATCTATACAAATAAATAAAATTGAAGTGTCTGTTTGTAATGTCAATATAACAACGTTTTACTAAATGCATAAGAAAGTACGGTACTTATAACAAAAAAGCAATAAAAAAAAATTTTGTCTGCCTGTCTGTATGTTTGTTCCGGCTAATCTCCGAAACGGCTAGACCGATTTTGACGGGACTTTCAATGGCAGATAGCTGATGTTACGGCGGGTAACTTAGGCTACTTTTATTTTAGAAAAATATTTAGGGTTCCGCGCAAAAAAATTAAAACCTATGAAATTATGAACAAAAAATTGGATTTGAAAAATTATTTTTGCATTTGGTAGCCTAATTCTGGAGGATAGCTATAGGCTATTTAATATCACACTACGACCCTTAGGAACCGAGCAAAAAGAAAAAGCTCACAAAGAACACTAAGCGAAAACGAAGTAATAGCGCGGGCGGGCGATTCAACGCGACGGGTCGGCGGACGAGGGAGTTTTATTAAAATGTGGCTGTTATTTTAGTATATTGTGTATCTTACGACATCCACGCGAACGAAGTCGCGGGGCTCAGCTAGTTTTAAATAAGATTAGAAATTTACCTAAACCTTTTTTACAGCCCGTTCAACGGATTTTGGCTTCTATTCCATTGGTGGCATGACAAATGGCGCACTGCAGTAAATACTTCGTATTGTAACCACGTTTTTGCTTTTAATACCATCCTTATGCCTACGGAATGGAGGTCAAAATCGGTTGAACGGACTGTAAATTAAATTTCTAATCTTATTTCAAGTGGAGTATTGTTGAGCCAAATATTAATATTGACGTTGAAAACGAAGTAATTATAATTATTTTACTATTTCAACGCGATATCAATTAAATCAGTTCGTAGATTTGTAGCCACAAAAATAGCAAATTTATTTGCACTGTGCACGCGAAATATGACACGAGTGATAAACCTTTTTGTTCCAAAACTTAACATAGTACTAATACCCACTTCAGTAATAAAAAAAAATCAAACGATAGTCAGGGACTAGACGACCACTTATTAATCAATAGCATTAGCCGTAAATTTGCTATAGATTAAAGGCTCCTGCAAACAGGCGCGACGCGACACAAAGGCACCGCGAGGCGCGCGACGAACGGTGCCTTTGTGTCGCGCGCGAATCGCGTCGGGTTTCGCGCCTGTTTGAAAGAGCCTTAATAATAGTGTGACGACACCATACAAATAGGCACACATAATATAACATCACGTCTGTAATCTCCGAAGGGTTAGGCAGAGGTGTTACATGGGACTTAAACATAACTGGAGAAATGTGGGTGTACTATAGGTACACCGTACAAATAGGCGTCTTGTAATTAAGCCAAATATTGACGTTGAAGATGGCTAATTATAGTTTCATTATTTCAACGCACTGTCGTCGTCATCGTCACTTCGGAGAATGACCGCGTCAATAATCTTTAGGTACGTACAGCACTAACACTAGGTTTAAGGTACTTTACTAACACTACGGATCTCTGTTATCTGATTATTTGAAAATAAATAAATAAAAAAAAAACTACACTGGTGGAACAAAATGATTAGGCAATTTTCTTTCACGCATGACATTATTACAAAAATCCCAAAATAGGTTTTTAGTAGGCATAGAATAATTAAACATTGATGTTATTGTTCGTAGGAACTAAAAGCGATTACATTTAAGGAAAATTGTCAATTTTTCCTTGAATAAATACAATACATAATAAAACCGATTGGGTAGGTAATCATTTTTGTTTTATATAAAATATCTATTATTTGCACATTAACATTGCCTCTTCCTATTTATTGTTTATTAATTTATTATGTGTTAAACATGTCATGATTTTGTATTCAAGGGTGTTTTGTATCAAAGGCGGGATTTGCACTCACGCTTACATTTTTTAGCTGCTTGTATTGTTGAAATAAGTGTAGAATTAGCTTGTTTCATTGAAAGAGCAATGATTGTCAAGAACTTGGAGGAAGAATTGTCAATAATAGAATAGAGGAAAACCGATTGATCTGTCATTCGTACGTCATTGTCATTGTCATTGTGTAGCGATCAACCGTTACCTACCTACATAAAGAAGCAGTGGCGCAGCTACAATTATCAGTAGAGGAAAGCCGAGGAAAAAATGTTTCAGTTCTCATAAACTCAGACAAAAAACTGTAGGTTTTTAATCTTATGATGACTATTAAACTGATATTAAATATAATTATGTAATGTGATGTAGGTAATGCACAGTTACACACACAGGTGTACCATATTATTTGGCAATAGTAGACACTAAGAAGAGTGGTTGTCCGAAGGGAAGCCGATAGGAATCGGGTTGTATGAAGGCTACGCCCCTGTAGAGTAGAATGCAAAGCTGTAAACTGCAGTATACTCGGACAGAACACAAAACTGCATCACTGTGGCATTTACATTAGATATGCTTTCGTGTTTCAAGATATTATAAACACCAATAGATTTGATATTCAAACTAAATAAATTAAGAAAACAGATTGTTTATATTAAAACAATTTCAAGTAAGATAACATTACACCTGCGTTCTCCAAAGGAATAGGCCGAGTTGTATAAATAATGGCTGCATTATTCATGTAATAACATTTCATCAGTTGTACCCAGCCTTTTTTTTGGATGGGAAATCATCAAATGATTTCATCCGCTCTGGGCGGAGCGGGAGGGCATGTCAGACTTTTACTGACTTAAAACCAACCCGTATTCCTTCAGTTGCCTGTGCCGGGGCCACGGTAACTCTTTTGAGCATTCCGTGACCCTGGCTGGCATCGGCCCTAGCAGACCCCGTCAATGGTGCTGACACCTTTTTGAGGTGCTCGTGGAATACAACGCGCCGTCGACTCGGGCCTGGTCCTTATCGAATGGCGAGCTCCCCATTGCTCGCTGCCCGTGTCTACGGTGGCCGGGAAATGGCTGCCAATTCCCGACGCCCAGGGCGTTTCCTACGGCGACTAGGGGCGTGAAGGCGCAAAGCTTGCTTCTCCCTCACGCGTTCCGCCTCCTCCTTCGCACGCATTACTGCTTCGCAGAAGGAGGCGATGGCTTCCCATGTACTCTCGCTCCGTACCATGGCCTAGACCAGGGCCGGACGCAAGAGATCGCCGCCGCCGATCGCTTTCGCTCGGACACAGTTGTACTCAGCCTAAGGGCTGTTTAGATATTTACCAAATCAGTTCTTTCCATAAAGGCCTGTGTTCACCAACATTCAACCCACCGGTTAGGTATTTAAACAGTTGGTTTATGTTAAATTTCCTAAGGAAAGAACTGATTAAATATCTAAACAACCGGTTTAAAACTCGGGTGAACTCGGCTCTCGCACTTGTAGTTTGACAGTAGTGCGACAGTAACAAGAATAACGCATAGCCAAAGAATCTTGGCCTCATCAGTCAGGGGTAAGGATTTCAAGCAAGTATCTTCATATGCTACTAAACACATATAAATACATAAGATAACACAAATTCTATTATTAAGGCATTAGTGTATTGATCTGTATTGTCTTGCAGTAGAGTAGTGACCCCAACGTCCTCGACCTTCAATTAATCCGCATAGCCGCGTTTAAATCGATAGAGTGGACTGCGTTCATGCGGCCCGGTATGACCATATACTATTGAAAATGACTAGGTAGTCATTTTCTGGGGTGAACTAAATGTTTTTTTTTTGTGACGTAACGGTGTTCTATAGGTTCCTTTTTTCGCTGTCGGTTTTTTTGGTTCATTTAAAATATTATTTTGATAATGGAAAATATTATCAGATTAAAAATAAAGATAAAGCCGTTAGACATCATTCCCCTAAGCCCCTAATTACTAATTTTAATCATTCATTAAGTACCTTGTTAGTACAGATAGACAGATAGAATACTCTTTATTATGTACACCATAAATATAGTATTAAGTATACACACACACACACATACAGGACACTTGACAGTACAGTACAGTTTATCTGTTGTTTGTTATTTACTAATTGAATAGGTCTAGATACTACTAATAAATCATTTCCGTGTGGTAAAAACATTAAAACCTACCTCAACAGATCCCTGATATTCTACAAGGTCTAATTCCTATCAAGGTATTTCGTTATTATCTAAATGATAACACTAGCTTTAGCCAGCGACTTCGTCCGCGCGTAATTTTTACATGAAATAAACATACTATCGTGAACTCATGCGAGCCTAGTACTTTGTATTAGGTTTACTATTCAGTAATAGTGCATAACGTGTTGTATCGTGAACAGAATACCGTCTTTTAAGCATGCAACGTATACTATCATTGGGATAAAAAGTATGCTATGTGTTAAATCCAGGCTAAAAACTACCTGTGAGCCACTATAATTATAATAAAATTATTCATTTATACATTAATTGCTTTATACATATAACTTTTAAATATTCAAGTAATAATAAAAACGCAAACACATCTGCGGACAAGAAAGTTTCCCATTGCTAAACTTTACTGTAGAATACATAATTTAAGTTGCGGACCTGTACTTGCTTAATTTCACTCCGCGCATAACATTTGTTACAACACCAATTGTATTTATCTCGTCAGCTCGACGTCCGTATGTCACTGCAGGGATTCAGCAGAATATCAGCGTCAGGTATATTTGCCTGACACATGCTGAGCTGGACTCCCATTTGGTGCAACCTTGAGACGCACACAAAAGTATCCTATATCCTAACCCAGGTCATGACGTCTACATGTGCCAAACATACAAATCCGTTCAGCCGTTTTAGCTTGAAAGTACTATCTTTAATTCATGCAAGCCTAGTGTTTTTTGTTAGGTTAGGGCGAATTCGACCAAACTTTTATACCATCCAGTTTAGACCACTAACTAATCCAGTGAATATTTTTTTTTATTTTTGATAGATTTTCCATACAAAAACTGTCAGACATCAATTTTATTCCGAGAACAAAATGTATTCCTATTTGGTCGAATTTCATACAAATTCGTGGGATAATAATAATACTAATGATTGGAGTAAACACTGACGAGAACTGACCTCCCACCTCTTTCTTGCCTTTATTGGCTGGCTTGAGTAGAGATTCGCAAGAGCAAACGTGCTCGGAGGAAGAAAGTAGTCCAGTAAGATGCTGGTAGGGATCTTGACCGTACTTCCGGGATTGTCCTGATAGCCGTGGAATACCTCTCCACTTCTCTTAAGCCCCTCAAGACATGTTGCCCCCTTGTCGCTACGACACTATGTGCTAGCGACCGTTTCTGGGGGCCCATTGTTGAGTGTGCAAGTCACCCCCTGCCATTTTATTCGTGTATTGTATTTGCCAAACATTGGTAAGGCAGGGGACATAGTCCTTCCATAGTTTTAGATAACCAGTCCACTTTAGCCATCCAAACCCATAGCCCAATTTTTTTTTTGTCTCCATATCCTGCAATAGTCCTACACCAACCGGGGGTTGTCCTTGGACGCACTTGCATAGTACGCACAGGGATAATCGTCGGTTGGTGCCTCATTTCCATTGGAAGCGTCTAACGGGCCTCTGCGCTCTGGCTTCGGCCTCTCATATGCCTTCCAAAGGTCTGGGACCCTAGGGTCCCGAGAAACATCAAAAATACTAATGATTGAAATATATACTATCTTGAATTCATGCAAGCTTAGTACTTTTTGTTAGATTACTGTTCAGAAAAATATGACACAAAATTACAAAAAAAAAAAAACTGTTGATCCGATCGCTACCAAATTTCACAGGATCACCCGCTGGACTAATCTGAAGATTTCCTGAAAATTTCATAAATATTGCTCCAGCTGTTTTGGAGTCCATAGGTAATATACACACATACCAACATACATACATCCATTTTAATTTCTATAGATATTTAGATAGCACTGAAGAATAATGTAGTTTTCTTACTAGTGAAAATATTTATAGAATTGAATCATTAGTTCCGGAGATTACCCCCTACATACAAACTTAAAAACTAATTTTACCTCTTTATAATATTAGTATTTATAGATAACATAACATCACGCCTGTATTCCCCGAAGGATTAGGCAGAGGTGGTGTACCTATAGTACCTACACCCACATTTCGCCAGTTATGTTTAAGTCCCATGTAATAGGGGACGAGCCTATTGCCATCAACGGGCACAGATCCTGACTCCGGGCTGCCGCTGAGAAATTTCTGATGGAAAAACCAAATAACACTTTGACCTGGGAATCGAACCCAACACCTCATGCTCACCACTAGCTCTTACGACCACTAGACCAACAATGCAGTCTACTAATTCACAAACACATAATGTATTTATGATATAAGGTAACACAGATTCTATTACTAGGCATTAGGAGTAGTGACCTCAACGTCCTCGACCTTCAATGAATCCGCATGAGCGCGTTTAAATCAATAGAGTGGAGTGCAATGCGATCATGCGGCCGATAATAAATAATATCACCATTATTACTACAGTAAAGAAGTTTGAGCGCGGAACCTAGTGCGGCATTTTAGGGTTACACTTTTCCATTTTTGCGCTTTGTTTTCGAGGGATTAATTGCTTTATATGAATGCTTTCATTTTTATGACGGAACGGACGTTTTACGGATAACATGAGGAGGATTTTACCTTTTGCGGTATCTTTAAGGAATTAATTATGTTTAATTTTAAATATCATTTTAATCAAGCCTTTTGTATGTGATAAGAATAAAGTTATAAAAAATCACTTCCGTGTGATAAACCTACCCCAACAGATTCTTGACAATCTAAATCCTATTTAAAAGATTACATTAGTACAATTATTATTTGTCTAATATTGTAACTTTCCATTCGCAATATCACTAATACATTGATTCTAATCATGACGCATTAGATTTACTCTGTTTTCATTTGTTACTATAATATTTACTTAAGAGCGTTGTCACATTTTGCACCTCTCTCGCTCACACAGAACCAAATTTTTAAGAATGTTAAATGAAAAAATGCTTTTTTGAAAAATGTAATCAATGGGCGGTCTACAAAACAATATTAATTTAATAGATAGTTATCAAAAACACATTTCTATTGTGTTATCTAATAAACTAATGTAATTAAGTATTATGATCTGTTTTTGAGATGATGTAAATAAATGCCACAAAATCACGTTTTTCAAGCAATGAGTTAGGTAATTAGTAGCAAATGAAATCAGTAAGTAAATCTAATGCGTCATGATTAGAATTGTAGGTAATTAGGTATTAGTGATAGTTGCGAATGGAAAATTACAATATTAGACAAATAATAATAATTAATCTTATATTATAGTCTGATATTGAAACTAAATTTTAATTTCATTATCAGATATAAACTAAGTCACGTTTTCTGTGATGTCCTACACAAATACAATTTTGGTCTTTTTACATTTATTTTCTTAAATGCTAATTAATTACACCAATTTTAGCACCTATCTGTACCTTCATAGTTCTCAAATATCTACATATATCTATAGATACTTAATTAGGTATCTTATATACAACTATACAAATAAATGAAATTGAAGTGTCTGTTTGTAATGTCAAAATAACAACTTTTTACTAAATGCATATGAAAGTATAAATGGTACTCATAACAAAAAAGCAATTTTTAACATTTTTGTCTGTATATCTGCCTGTTTGTTCCGGCTAATCTCGAAAATGGCTGGACTGATTTTGACGGTACTTTCACTGTCAGATAGCTGATGTTACGGTGGGTAACACAGACTACTTTTATTTTCGAAAAATAATTGGGGTTTCGCGCAAAAAAAATTAAAACCCATGATATTCTGAACAGAAAGTCGGATTTGAAAAATTCTTGCATTCGGTAGCCCAATTTTCGAGGATATTTATAGGCTATTTAACATCACGCTATGACCCAAAGGAGCCGAGCAAGAAGAAAAAAGTGAGAAAGAACACTAAGCGAAAACGAAGTACTTGATAGCGCGGGCGGGCGATTCAACGCGACATTTGGCAACGGGTCGGGGGACGAGGAGTTTTATTAAAATGTGGCTGTTATTTTAATATATTGTGTATCTTACGACATCCAGGCGAACGAAGTCACAGGGCACAGCTAGTTATAAATAAAGTCGCTTTTCGTGTCTGTCTGTGTGACCGCGTTCTTCTTCTAAACTCCGGAACGGATTTTGATGCGTGTTTCACCATAACTTAGAGAATTTATTCCGGAAGTTACATATGTACCAATATTTTAATATTACACTTACGTAAAGGTACTAAAGAAATCTTTATGTTTTGCCAAGTTGTAAAAACCGAGCGAAACAGGGGCGGGTCACTAGTGAAGTACCTATAATATTTATAAAAGGTTTTATGAGCTGAACATGTCTCATTAATACTCAATTTATATTGATGACACTCAATAAAGTGCCATCAATTGAACATTGTGTCCCGAGAATGATAAATTATTGTTTATTTAATATATTGTCATCCCGTATGGAGTGTTGAGTTCATCTATACCAATAAATAAAATATATTATTATGTTGCCTATCTGTGCTAATAGTAACCACAAATGGACCGATTTGTATGCCTATTTAATTTATGAGCAGCTAATTCTATTATTACTCTATTGCCTATAGAACTGCATGAATGAATACGTTAATTTGCCTTCCAAAATACATAAAATCTTGATTATACAGTGTTTTTTAAAGTAATCTTAAGCCCAGGTACGCACGGGCGATTTTTTCCCGCCGCGTTTTTTCCCACGGCGATTTTTCCCGCGGCGATTTTTCCCCGCGGCAATTTTTTTTTCGCGCACTGGATTTTCAATTCACTGCTTAGTGCCGGGAGTTGAAAATCCAACAGTGTGTTGATTTGACGCGCTGGATTGCGCTCTGTTGGATTCTCAACACTCGGCTCAGTACCAAGAGTTGAAAATCAAGTGCACGATAAAATCCCGCCGCGATATTTTTACGCCCGAACCTGGGCTAATAGGTACTCCTCTTGAAGAGAGGAGGCCTGTGTCTCAGCAGTGGAACATTATAGATAGGCTGATTAGATTATGCTTATCTTTAGGTAGCAGTGGCGAAAACACCATATAAGTAACACGATTCGTACCGGCTTACCTTCGGAGGTTCGCATCAGCAACTGTTCCGCTATTTGAAAATGGCACAGACAGTATTGTCTATTATTGCCAAAAAAAATTAACCGGCTTTGCTTCGACTTTTCACTTACAAAAATTGACACCTCGCCGCTGTTAGATAGGTATGCCTCTTAATTTTTTTATCAAATAGTAAGTTCTAACTAAAAATACTAATTAATTTAAATGATTCGCTGGAGCTAGACCACCACTTCTTAAAGCAGTATTATTGTAACCTTACTTGAGTGTGGGAAAGAGATGGAGCTAGACGTCCTGTATAGCTCCATCTCTTTCTCATACTGGAGTAACATTAAAATAATACTGCTTTAAAAGGTGGTGGTTGGCCCCCTGATAGTTTAACTACGTGGTAAAAAAAACAATGACGTACCTACATAGGTATTCTACTAAAAATATTTTAACATCATCAAACACTGCATTAGATTCGTCATCACCTTCATTCTCTTACCCTTATCCCAATTAACTTGGGGTCGGCGCAACGTGGCTTTTTCTTCTATACTTCTCTATTGGTCGTCAGATCGATAGTCATAATCACAAAGTAGTGAATAATTGTAATAAAACGCAAACATTTGTGCAGTTTCAAATATCACCGATAAACTATATGCCAGTAATATCCAATCAAAAATCTGTATTATATCTCAGCACATAAGGTCGAAAATAATGCAGAATGTTGTAATCGAACCGAGTAATAGTGTTGATTGAAAGCGCGGTTCGTTGATTATAACCATTTCAATTGCCAATAAAGTGTTATTGTTTCGTGGAAACGTTTCAGTTTTGGTCCAACTGTATTCATCTACGGAAACAGGTAGTTATTCATCTGTTTTTTTTATATCTTTCATTAAATATTTAAGCATCTAATGGATGTTTTCTAAACTGAAAATCCTATTTTCATGTTGAAGAAAATCGCGCGTGTTTATAATTAGGTAAGTGTTAGATATTACTGCAGAACTTGATAACATTTTGCTTACAAATTAACTGCTTTTTTAAACTCTACAATACTGCACGGCACCATCAAATAAACAAATGCGTGAACGTTATTCAATTCAATACAAAGAACAAAGCACATAAACAAAGCACATAAACAAGGCACATAAACAAAGCACATAAACAAGGCACATCTTTTCAATGAACCTACTTGTTTCTTGATGAATCGTTTACAGCAATACATTTCTATTAAAACGTTGATTGATGCAATAAAGCTTCTATGTTCATAACATGAAACTCGTATCCGACACAGACGTACAGTGTTCATCTAGTCAACCTATACAGGAACACTGGTGTTGCCCGCAGTTTCACTCGTTTCCTATAGAAACCACTTCATGTAACTGAATAAAAAGTGTACTATATGTTGAACCAAGACATGGTATCTATATCTATCTGTCCACAAAATTTCTCTTCAATCCTTTCAGCCGTTTATGAGTGACTGAGTAACAAACGCACAAACATATTCGCGAACTTGTAACAGTAGTGGAATAATGTGTTGGTACAGTTTGTCATAATTTTATTTAATTGCGTACTAACATGAGACCATTTCTGATTTCAGCAGATGTTTCCGTCTCGGCTTACATGTTGTGCTTATAATAATATATTATTAATAATATATTGTGATTTTTGTATAACGTAAGTTTTTTTACTTACTCGTTTTAGTACGAGGTAAAAATTATAAACGTTTTTAGTTTTGCAATTAAATGACTCTGTACTTTCAATTTATTTAAAGTTAAGTAAGTAGGTATCATTTTGTTTCTTCAAAACCGCAAAAATGTTTGCGTTGTTGAGTATGATTTTGTTAAATGTATGCACCATCGCGGACATTTGCGGTGCACGACTTTTCAACCTTATTACCTTAGTAATAAGGTCGAAAAGTGGTAAACACTGCCGTAAAAACATTTATTGTCACTTCAAAATCGACATAAGCATGAAATAAATCGATCTATTTAACCCAGTTTACACAGTAAACGATTAAACACTTTTATTATTAATAAAACCATTATCAGTTCCCAGCATTTGAAACATTTACGGAAGTGACATATTGCGTTCCTGTATTGATATCGTTTGATGCCAAAATTTTAATAACCTAGAACACTGTGCGCAACAAACCAAGGCAATATGATAAAGAAGAGTAGACAAAATATTTGATAAGCTATGGGTACAAATTATTACATTGTTAAATAATCGTCAACTGAAGGCCATAAATCGTAAATAATAGGAAAAAATAATTAGCACTAGGTAGGTACCTACTTGGTTGGTTTATTGGACTTAGCTAATGGAGGTCAATCAAACTACTTTGAATGAATTGTTTGATGTCGGTTGTTTTCTTTTTATAGTAGGTATTACCACAGCATAATGTACCTATTAAACTAAGTTGAGAGCAAGGCCGAGGTCCTGCCTGCGTGGATTATTGCCTTTACCTTAAGAGCGGTTCTGCACTGCAACCGATTCTGCAGTTAGATCATTCGGTTCCCTACAAAATGGCTGAGTTGGATGGTGCTGATCCACGCGTCATGTTCGTGAACGGGTGCCGTCAGTGGAGACTGGTCATCTCTTAACTGCCAGGGCTTATTTTTAATCTTATATTTTGAATTGTTTTTAATTTGTTTTTTTTTTTACATTGTTCTCACATATAGAAGCAACAAGAACAATGTACCCAGGATTTTGTTATAATTTTGATTTAAAAGAGTGTCCATGGAGTTTCTTGCCCGTTCTTCTCCATAGAGATCTACGTTTTGGAATGGGCGACTAGCTTCAATTTTCTGACTAACTGACTGACTCTTTGACAATTCAAAATTGCCTGTAATTGGTTTAATTGAAATAAATGCTTTGAATTTGATTTTGAGTTTAGAGGAGGTGAAAGTAACGCATAACGCACGCGCAAAGTTTAATATCACAGGATTAGTTAAGTTCTTCTAAATTTGCCCATTAAACATAGGTATGGATAATAATTGTGATATTCTTTTCAAATAAACTTAGGTCTTCTTAAATATGTATTGGCGCACGTAGTCGATGGTGACCATGACTACTAATACTAATTGGCCGAAAAATCATGTCTACATAAGTTTCATAAATCACACATCAGCATAACAACTTATCTAATCATAGTACTTATAGATATCTGTTTGTCAATAACAGTTGCACATAATTCCACACAGCAAGCAGCTTTTAATTTGTGCTCATTGCCAAGTCACTATAACTATAATAGAAATAAAACGTTTGTATAAGACCTTTCTTTTGTACCCATATTCGCAAATGAATAAATGATTATGATTATGATTAAAACTATTGATACAGTCACTAAATGTTGATAGATAACTAACTACAAAATAAATTCAATAGGACTTAGCTTCTTTGAGATCTCAAAACTTTTTACGGTGGAAAGATTGCATGGAGAGACTTGGCATTTTTCATATTTAATGTTTTTGGTGGGATACGGTATACTTGCAGGTGGCTGAACTACTTTTTTCAACTTCGATACAAAATATTGCAGAAAAATAATGTTGAAAAAACCATTTTTTTTTTTTAAACCCATTCAGTAATGTATTTTTCCTATCATTTTGCAAACCATCTCAAGAAATTTAAAAATCACAAATTAGTCTTCAGCTATCCTTGAAATAAAAAAAATATATTTTGTGATAGTACAACATCTTCGTAAATTAAAGGCGAAATAAACTATATTTCGAGAGCGCAAAAGTGATAAAACTGTGTATTAACAGATGCTGCTGTGACTGACACGAATGGTTTACAGCCACGAAAACTGTTATGTGTTGGATAAGAAATTGACAAAAGAGAAAAACCCCTGTTTTATAGTAGTCCTCCTGGAAACATTGAGATATTTTTTGAGATACAAAGTAACAAAAAGAAAGAAAAATTGTTTATTCTGCACAAACAAACCGCACATTACAAAAAAAAATACACAAAATACCCGCATACAAATGTTTAAGCTCCATGCCAAAACTCTTTTATCAAATCTCCTTATCAGTGGTGAAGTCATCAAGAAGAACAAACTTGCACACTTTACGGATTCTGTTTAAAGATTACGGATAACTACATCCCGGCTTTTATTAATAATAATAAGTTAAATACCGCAGTTCTCAGCAAGTAATTAAGTTATATCTACAAGCGTTGGCTTGATTGATGTCCTTATTAGGGTTCCTTACACGAAGGGTGCCAAACGGAACCCTATTACCTACTAAGCCTCCGCATATCTCATGAACCGTAATAGGTAGACAGTTGAAATGTTCACAGATTGTGTATCTTTATATTCTATTTATTTCTTACAACCAATAATAAAATTAAAATAAAGTTAAAAATTAAAGGGGGTGGGTTCCCATAAAAGAAAAGGGTTATTTTACTAAAGTAAAAAACGTAGTGTTACATATTGTACGGTGGTACGGAACCCTTCGTGTGCGAGTGAGACTCGCAGTTGGCCGGTTTTTTATTCTATTAATTACTTATTGTTTGTTCGTCTTGTCTCATTACTGTTATTTCGTATAATCTATAGGTGAATAACACACACTAACTCGTTGCCAAAAATGTGGCAACCGCCTAATTTTTTTGTTAAGATTAAGTTAGGTACTGTTAGTGTCATTTCGTCAAACAATGAGTTTTTTTTATATATATACCTATAAAAACTTGGGTTAATTTGTTTATAAACAAAAACATCTAGGTACTTATTCTTCTGTCAAAATTTCGATATGGTCACTGGTACGTAAAGTGACCTGCAAAAAATTAACAATACACGCAAAAATGTGCAAAAACATGTAACCTACAGTTTACTAATACGTTTGGTTAAATGGTTTGACACCTGTCACTTTACTGAGATAGGCGTCAATCACAAACAATCATGACAAACTGCAAACATTCTTGAATTCTTTAACATTCATAAGTAGTAACTCATTGTAACTGTCATTCTAATGTCATTGTCTCTCTTCCACAGATACGCGCCAATGGATTATTCCCTATCCGACCTCGAACTTGGAACGACAACATAGAAAATTCCCCAAACGTGCAAGCGAGACGGAAACAATTAGAAAGTGAGGACAAGATCCGTGTATCGTTGAAAGTGATCCCGCGGTTCTGTTAGTGCCACGAAGATGACGCCTGGTGCGGAAGACTTGACAATATTGGGGGGTAACAATAATGTTGTGCCCTTATTGCCCCGGCCTACTGTGGAATTGGAGTTCAGGAATATAACATGTGATATAAACATGTTTATAACGAACAAGCTACGATTCGGTAAGTCTTTGTTTATTCTGTTTTAGTAAAACCCTCCTTACCGGAATTTGGGTTGGTTGAAGGGACATTTTGTTTTACGCGTCTAATGTTCAGGTAGCAGTGACGTCACGTTCGTTATCAGTTCAGTTTGAAACATTGCCAGAGTTAACTTGAGTCACCTTGACACTACTGAACTCACAGTACAAATAATGTAATTAACTAAGAATTTCGTGAAGCAACGTCGCTCATCCTCTCAACATGACCGAACCATCTAAGAAAAATTTTATACCAATCACTAGGTATAATTATTATTAAAATAAAACTAGAAAGAGAAAAAAACCAACAGTGGATATATATAATATGTGTTATATTATGTATAGTTACATAAGCACTGCTGTTCCACTTTTTTTACTTACGTAAGACAATCTAACACGGTTGGCATTAAAACCCAGATACGAACGTTCATATTTAATGTACTTTACGATCTTATAGGAAAAGATCTATACTCACACACACACATACACATACATAAAATCACGCCTGTATTTTCCGAAGAATTAGGCAGAGATACCCATACGGAAGGTGCAGTTCTACTCATAAATATAAAAAAAATATTTGCTGATCAATGATTTGGCTTACATTAAACTAACAACAAAAAGGTTTAATTTAGTGAAAATCCCGATTGGCACAAATTAATTAATCAATCGACAACATAATAATAGTAGGTACAGACGCCAGCAGGTCAAGCTATCCGAAACTGTCAAATTTTCCCAATCAACCTTGAACCTAATGCTTTAGCGATAAAGTTGAAAATCTATTAAAAAAAATTGACAGATTGTAGTAGCTTGATGTGCTGCCGTCTATACCTACAATTTATAAACCAATTTATCTCTATCACACTGCAAATTGCAATCAAAATATGTTTAAGTAATTTTAATTGGCAAAGTGGGTAAGTAAGGCTTTGGATATTCTCAGTAAGATATTGTATAGATGTATGTGTTTGTCTGGCGGCCAGAAACAATAAAACAAAATGAAACATTATTATTTAAAATGTCTTAAAATAGTAATAAGTAATGTAATAATAATAAAGATTAATAAATTATTATTATCCAGTATCAGTTTCTATGGAAATAAATCTTAATTGTGTTATAAAACTTATTCTAAGTTCTAGGTAAAACCTAGTAGGTTCCACTTAAAAAGATCAAGCAACGTCGGGAGGGCCTATTTCGTCTGTAAAAACACAAACGTTACCTTCAAAAGTCTCACACTCGTCTTTAAGTACATTATGGTAAATAACATAAAGAACAATGGAGAAATCTTATTTGAAATAAAGAACGTCTGAAAGTGACACGAAAGAAATTCAATCAATTATCTACGTGTTTTTAACTATCATTTATCGTATAAGCTCGAGTAAAAAAATAATGTTTATTGAAAAGTTATGACTACTTCGTTTTAAAACATTAGGAAATTGTTTGTTGGATTGGTATAATTAGTATTGCCATTTTATATTTATTTTTCTAAATAGTAGGTACAGCATAATTGTCGGGTGTTGTTATCATGTTTAGTTTGTAACACATTTATTTTGTTGTACTTACATCTAAATTTGTTTATTCTGTGTTCTTCCCTAGATAATAATATTGCAGTAAAGTAGGCAAAATGTCAAATGCTATGGCAATTCAAAGTCTTAAAAATATAGCTTTGTTGTTGCCATTGACAACTGTTGACAGTTTACAACTCTTGACCCAAAGAAAGAGTACCTTTTATAAGCTTGTAACATGTGGAGACGTAGTGGATTGTACATTTACTTATAGCATACTGTGTATCTAGTTAAAATATACAATGTACGATTGTCTGTTTTCCCAAATAAATAAAATCAAAAATAATAATAAATGGTCTTGACCAGAAGCTTGTTCAAATGTTCAACACTGAATATCTATTAAATATCCGCCTTCTCTAACAATAAATCTTGCACAAACTAGCTCAGAAAATGACGCTGAGTTAAATAAGATATTTTTCATTTAAAGACGTAGTAATTTAATTTAAAATAAAACAATCTATGGGAAGCTGCCATTGTTCTTTATCTTTATGTTATAAAAGCTTTAATTTAGATCTTTTTTACGTAGTTCTTAAGGAGAGCGGCAATTCCCGTAATTTTAAGAACGTTCACAGTCTGATCTCAGTCTTAATATGTCAAAAATACCTGTAATTTCCCTACATTTTTGACAGGTTTTTGACATTGATTGTCGCTGAGATGAGATTGCGACTAGATTTTGAACGTTTTTAATTACTGGAATTGGGCTTCAGAATACTCATCTTATATGTTCATAGGAACGATGTTTTTGAAATTGGGAAGAAATAACACATAACGCAACATCACGCCTATAATCCCCGAAGGGTTAGGCAGAGGTGTATCTGTAGTACTCTCACATTTCGCCAGTTATGTTTAAGCCCCAAAAATAATAACAATAATTGTAACTGGGAAGAAATAGTCATACTAAAGCCGTTATCGTTTTGAAATTGAAAGCCAGAGTATACCTATTTATGACATACTTCATACCAATCTATGACTTATTGTCACCAATAACATGGTTCAGTTACGCATCGCCGCGTAAAGTTGATCCACAGACTGCATGTGTAAAAAAAACTGACAGAAGGCACTGAAAAGTAACAGTTGTACCTACATCTGTGAGTACATCGTACGAATCTGCGAGCTAACATATTGCAGCGGACTGCCAACGCGCCCTCCTTTCCCTCTCTAGGTCGTAGGTCTTCATCGTCCTGTAGCCGATCTGTCAGCATGTGACCGAAATAGTTTAGGCACCCTCACGAGGGCCGACCCGCCTTGCTTTGTATAGCATGAGAATACTCTTACTAGCATTATATTTGAGTCCATGTGACAGCTGGGTATAAGTTTCACAAATACCTAGAAGTCCTGAGCGCACTCACTAACGGGCTCAACAGAACCATGTCGTCCATAACTAATATTGTCGACCATTTTTCCATCTATTGAGCAGCCGACCATGGCTCCGCTGAGCCCGCCGATCAGCTTTTTTACAGACAGGTTAAACAAACTCGGGGAAGTCAACCCGCCTTGTCTTGCCTAACAGCACAGCGCATTTCAGAGGGGCAATTCCCGTATTTCCAAGAACAGTTGCATTCTAATCTCAGTCTCAATCTGTCAAAAATTTAATGGGGTTTTTGACATTAATTGTCGCTGCGCTGACTTTGTGAGAGACTTTGAACGTAAATATTTATGTAATTACGAGAATTGGCCTTCTGCTTGTATTCCTGACTATGCGTGTTGACCCATCTGACAGCATTCATTTGATTACTGTACCAATATTTGAGGAGAGATACCAGCTCCCTTGGCACAGTGGTCTTTTGAAGCAGTTTTTGCCCGCGAATTTCATAAGACACCAGGTCGAAGGCCCTTGAAGATCAAGAAAACAAGTCGGTATAATACTTTACTGTTTGTTTCAGGGCGAATTCGACCGAACTTGTCTAATCTAGCGAATTATTTATTTATTTTTTGACCGATTTTCTATTAAAAACTGTTAAGGCGTTAATTTTACTCCGCGGATAAAAGATATCTGACTTTGGTTAAATCAGCCCTCAGACACATAATTACCATTTTCGTTAACAGTTTGGGCCTGAAGCCAAACTGCAAGTCGTGTATTAAGTACCCATACATGACTTGCAGTTTCGACTTTTTTCATAAGGATTGGCAACAAACTGCAAAAGATAGGAATAAGTGAAAGAAGGGAAGGGAGGCCTATGCCCACACACACAAAACACACATGGCCATGACACAAATGGCTGATAATAATAATAAAAATTACCCAGTCAGGATACTATTACACTAATTACAAGTGCCTAAACAAATCAAATGAGTGTGTTTTCCCTTAATACGACAGTCAAGCTTGTAATTATTGAATACTAGCTGTGCCCCTCGACTTCGTTCGCGTGGAAGTCGTAAGATACACAATATACTAAAATAACAGTCACATTTTAATAAAACTACCTCGTCCCCGATCCATCGCGTTGTATCGGCTGCCGCGCTATTACTTCGTTTTCGCTTAGGGTTCTTTCTGACCCTAACGTGTTTCCTAAAATAAAAGTAGCCTAAGCTACTCCCCGTAACATCAGCTATCTGCCAGGGAAAGTCCCGTCAAAATCGGTCCAGCCATTTCAGAGATAAGCCGGAAAAAACAGACAGACAAACAGACAAAAATTTTACAAATTGCGTTATACTTGCGTATATACTTTCATAAGCATTTAGTAAAAAGTTGTTATTTTGACATTACAAACAGACACTTCAATTTTATTTATTTGTATTTGTATTTTGATAATGTGGTTTTACAATAGGAAATCATTACTCCCTCGTTGGTCTAGTGGTCACAAGCGCTACTGATGAGCATGAGGTACTGGGTTCGATTCCCAGGTCAAACAAAGTGTTATTTGCTTTTTCCATCAGAAATTTCTCAACGTTCTCAACGGCAGCCCGGATTCTGTATTTGTGCCTGATTGATGTCAATAGGCTCGCCCCCTATTACCTGGGACTTAAACATAATTGGCGAAATGTGGGTGTACTATAGGTACACCTCTGCCCAACAGGGCGAAACAAGGCGTGATGTTATATTATGAATGAAATCCTTAGTAACTGCCTGGAATCCGGATCTATTCCCGGTAATAGGCTCACCTGTTACTGAGACTAAAACATACATAATAATTAACGAAATGTCGGTGTACTTTATAAACACATCTACCTTCCCCCTTGGAGCGATGGTATGTTATCGTCTATAATTCTAGATTACTAATTATTTAAAGGTCAGATCGATAATGAACTTTCTACTTAAGCATAATTTATCATTGTTTCGCTTACCTGCTGGCTTTGGGGTCAAGTGAAGTCATATTAATTGAATAGGCAGATAGGCGCTTTGTATAAAATGAAGAAATGCTATTCATAATAATAATGCATTTCGCATGATACGAGTTTCGTGATAAGCATGACAAAAAATAAATGTTATTTATTCATCAGCAGTGATAGGAATAGGTAGTGCTAATTTGCCTAAACTTCGAGGAAGGAAGTAACATAGAGTGGATAATACCTCCTCTAAAATCCCGGAATAATTTTAATGACGTTTAAATCCCGGGATTTAAAAACCACGAATTTTTTATCGGACTTTATTTGTAGTTACAAATTATTGATTTGAAAAATCATAACATTTTTTAGGGTTACACACACACGCATTTATATCTGTAATTTGTATGGTGTACATGGTAAAGAGTATTCTATCTATCTATAAATAAAGTCCAATCAATAATTCGTGGTTTTTAAATCCCGGGATTTAAACGTCATTAAATTTATTCCGGGATTTTAGAGGAGGTATTATCTACTCCATGTTACTTCCTTCCTCGAAGTTTAGGCAAATTAGCACTAGGTACCTATTCCTATCATTGTTCATCAGAAATGATTATAAAAAATGCGTTATTTTGACAAATATTGTGATTAAACGTATTTACGTACAGATGAGGTACATAAATGCAGTAATATATCTAATTTTAACGATTGATTCGTAAAACGGGCGTTCCATCAATAAGCCACCAGTAAATGCTGATCGATATCTTACGACTGTTTAGTACTGTCAATTCTGACTCATAATGTAGATTCATCAATCAGCTGTCCTGTCCAGTATCGCAATCCACTGCTAGATAAAGAAATACTCCCGTCACCACACTCGATACTTCGCCTTCCGCATCCAGTCGGTCCCAGCCTCCTTTTCAAGGTCATCCAATCAGTCCATCTAGCTGAGAGACACCCCAAGCTAGGCTTGCCGATTCTCGGTACATAAGTTCACATACCATAATTCTTCTCAATTTATTTTATCAAAACTGCGATTGATAATAATTTAGCGTAGGGTAGACTGGGTACGGTTGTAACATTTTTGCGTTAATCGTTCGTACAAGTGACATTTATAGGACTAACAACATAATAAACGTTTGAAATAAATCCGTATACATCTGTCTTCAAAAAGACATAACAATTAGATAGTTAAAGTCAGTAGTTTCCAGACAGTTACCATTAACTGAAATGTCGGCTACTGTTACAACTGACCCCCATACCAGGGGCGGTTGTAACAGTGAGGGGGGTCAATTGTAACACACTCAAATAAAGTACAGTGAATGCGTTTCAATCACTTTTATTGCTTATAAATGACAATCAAGTACTTACGTATTACTTAAGATTAATATGGCACCATTTAAGGAACATTAATTTGTAATCAGTCTTTTTAATCAGTCTATGACATTTTGATTTTTAAACAAGTACAACTTCTAATTAAACTAATTAAATGATATTTTAAACAAAACATAATAATGACAGTATTTAATCAGATTCACTGCAATTATGACAGATGTAATATCTATTACCGTCGGTACAATCAATGTGTGACCAAAGACGACAGGTCCCTTGGCATTGTACCCATTTTTCACCTGATCTACTATCTGAGAAGGCTTCTAGGCAAACCAGGCAATAATACTCTTCTTCTTCTGATGATGCAGGTGGTGTGTTAGCTTTCTTTCTTGCTTTTCCCTTTCCTTTACCTTTGTGTTTCATACCAGTCGATGATTCTAATACTTTTTTCTTCACTTGTTTATCTTTCAATCTTTTCTGTCGCTCTTCATACTCCTTTCTAACAGCTTCCTTTTCAGGGGTGTCTGTATAAATTGCAGATTTTTTAGTTTTTCGACCCCTATTTGCAGTTTTCCTAGGGGCAGCTTTTGGGTAGGGCCGTATTGCCTCTGGTGAAAATATTGTTTGACGGCTCGTAGACGGCTTAGGCGATGGTTGCTGATCAGGTATTTGATGGCTCGTAGACGGCTTAGGCGATGGTTGCTGATCAGGTATTTGTCTTGGTGGTGTAGTAGTCGCTAGGCCGTCAATGTTTTCAGGAATATGAATTTCAGCGTTTTGTATTGAAGCTACTAGGCTGGCTGAAGCCTCGTTCAACAACGAAGGTGATAGCGGTGGTGTTTCATCGTTAGGAGCCGATACAGGAATGTTCTGATCCATAATCACTTCTTCTATATTGTTTGGGTTTGGCCTGTCTGTCACAAATGAAGGCGAAAAGTCAATATCTTGAAATATGTCACGGTTGAAAGGGTATATTCCTGTCTTTCGAAAACCAGCCTGAATATTTGATTGGGTCAGAGCAAGTGGCATTGCGGTTGTCGTAATACCGGGTATGTCGTAAATGGTCATAGTTCTTCCTGGATGATTTCGCATCCAGGCGTCACAGGCTGTATTGAAGGCTTTTTTCAAAGGTCCGTACACAGATCGATCCAGGGGCTGGAGTTTGTGTGAGCAGTGGGGTGGAAACGATAATAGAACTATTCCATTTTCTTTACAGAAATCTAGAGAATTTATGTGTATATGGGATGAGTGGTTGTCCAAAACTAGCAAAACTTTGTGTGAAGGAGACGCATTTGTATGTTTTTTGAAATGTTTTAAGAAAATTAAGAACGTGTCATCTTGCATCCAGCCCGATGGATTGCCTGTTCCAATGGAACCCACAGGTCCATCCCTGATGAAATGTTCTTGATATCGTATGCGAGGGAATACGAACATGGGGGGAATAGCATTGCCCAACGCGTTTGCCGCAAAAGCCAATGTGACCAATGTGCCTCGCTCAGCTGAGGTAATGGCTCCTACTTGCCTTGTGCCACGTCTAGCCACGACCCTGTCGGGTTTTTGCACGGTGGTCACGCCGGTTTCATCGACATTATATATGTCTTGAGGTTCGAAATGATCACGGTCCATAACAATTTGTAGATTATTATAAAAGGTATCAACATTAGTCCTGTTGAAACTGGTCGCTCTGGACAAGCTTGTAGCTTGAGCTGCGCGCACAGATAGCTCAGGGTTCCTCTTCATGAAGGATCGAAACCACTCCTCCCCAGCCCTTTCGTTTTCAACCCAAGTAGGAGGAATCTGCAAGTTGTATTTTATAGCAAGTTCATACGCCAACTTTCTTACCTCTTTTGTAGAAAGTCCGAAGTATATATCTGCAGAACGAGTCAGGTATTTGGCAAGCTGTCGTTCTTGGTCTTCTGTAAAAACTTTGTTATGCGCTCTAAATCCCATTGTTACATTTTCCAACTCCACATTACTTTCGTTCGCTGTATCTCTCTTTCGTTTGTACCGTAGCAGGGAGACATAGTTAATACCATGAGTATCTGCCGCTTGTCTCAAAGAAACTCCAGTTTTAAGATCATTGTAAGCATCTCTATATCGGAATATCTCGCTTTCTCCTCTTGAAGTCTTTCTTACGCGTTTTCTAGGCATCTGCAATGCAAAATAAAAAAATAATTAATGTTACAACCGTACCCACAAAAAGTGTTACAATTGTACCCACCCTTCCCTTTTGCCAATAAAACGATCTCAGTATCAATTCAAATTAACCTACAAAAAAAGAATATCCTGTATTTGAAACTCTAAAGTCTAATAATCATAAATAAGAACGAGCAAAACTTAGAACACTATAATAACAATAAAATTGAGGAAAGAAATCGATCAAAAATACTTACTTTTGCTTGACAAAACACAATAGGCCACTCTGTACACGTATACAGCGCGCGGACTGCGACGCAACACTGGTGATCATGTCCGAACACGTAAGCCGCGTGTCTTTCCCCTTGTACCCCTCCCCGCACGGTGAATATTTCTGCCAATATTTGAATTGTTACAACCGTACCCCGTTACAACCGTACCCAGTCTACCCTACTAAATCGTGCGTTTCATTACAATTACAATGCATCAGGTATATTTCTCACGTGCAAGATGTATTGGCAGAGTTGGCTTCCGCTGGCTCACGTAATGTTAACGGAAGAACTATTTGTCTGTTTATAACCATGTCGGAGTAGAAACAGTGACTGTTTCATTGTGAAACATTTTGATTCTCACAAAGAATTGTAAACGTCATTGAAAATGTTAAATGGTCTCATTTTTTAAGGTTCCGTGCGTTCGAATGAAAAAACAAAACCCCTGTCACAGTCATTTTGCTCCGAATCTAATGGACCGATTAAGTTGATAATTTGGTAGGTACCATTTAAGGAAACACAATAAAAGCAGTAATCTTATTATTACCTCAACCTCGATTAGGTTAAAATTTTACCTAAGTACCTACCGGTTCTTGTCACAATAGCGTTGAACTAAAATATTTACTCAATGAAAAATATTAACATGATAACAGTCAGTGTAAACTTATTGGTTTTATAATTTCAACAAATTGACAACGATTAGGAAACTCTCACGCAACGCAACGTAGATTGTCAAAGATACGCTTCTTCATCAATTAGTTAGGCAATGACAACTAACGACCGAAACTAAAGGAGTGAAAACATGAATCAACAAAACTCTTACCTCATAAATCTTCTGTTATAACTTATAACTTATTTATTTATTAATAGGATAATCAGCAGCTATAACAGATGGATAATAATGGTATATGCAACAGTGCCAATTACACGTTCTCACGGGTAAAAACAGTAAAAATATTAAGAAAACTTAGGATCACCAACAAGCACGATAGAAAAGAATTACATATAAGGTATAATAAGCGCTATGCATTTTTTAAAGTCACTTCAGCCGATTGCGTGCAGAATAGGTTTTAGTGGTAAATGGATCAAATGAGAACCTTTTACAAAGAATATTAAAGTCCTTACTCGCTCGAACTATGTATGAGTTTAACCTTTAGTTAGAAGAGGAAAAGGAATGGAGATAGGCGGATTAAATCTAACTGATCTCTGGGGGACATTGAAACGCAGTTTATCCAAGTATAGTTTATGGAGAAACATATTCCAATTGGTTTCGAATAAATCGGTATTATAAACGTTTTTCCTTTCATCATAGATACAGGAATAGCACCCTAATTGCGTAACACACTATCGATCACAATCTGAAACATTTGAAGCAAATTGCTAATCGATTGCTTCTTATGTTCGAAAAATTTGTCTGCTCAACAAGGTAAATAATGTAATGAATGTTGTTCAACTGTCAAAATGACACCGATTCCTACTGTGTGTTGCGCAATTGCCCCGTTGGTCTTGGTATCAAATAATAAAACCTAATAATGTCGAGACGGTACGTTGTATTACTCTTTTCATTTATTTTAGGTGCTTTCTTCCTTTTTTTATTTGCTTGTCTAGAAATAGTCTCTTACGTACATTTTCCTCCGTCCAACGATCTTTTATTCTAAGTTCCAAGTTTTTATATTCTTCAGTGGCTATGTTGTGTATTTAGACTCATTTATCCATTCACCCAGTCGCGGAGCTGTGCTTAACTCTGCTAAATACCTATATACATATAACTCTGGCTCTCAACATCCATTTGTAGGTCAATCGACTATTCTCATAATACATACATAACGCATGCAATATTTATATAAATTCTTAGCAAGACTCATATCGCCCGCCGCACCCCGCAGCCCGCATCTCTTTCCGGTTTCATCTAAGGCTCCCCGCACACGGACCACTCGCGATTGCTACTTGTGTCACGGCGACAGTCATCTTTCGTACAGTTAGCAAGTGGCTACCACCACTCAAAAGGTGGTTGTCGCTAGTGCCGGCGGCAAGTGGTTCGTGTGCGGACACGCTTAGTGTTTATGATGATGCTCACTCACAACTCATAACACTGGGATTCTCTCGAGAACTTTCTTTACAACTCGTTTTGTCATTAGTCAAAGCTTACATAAGCAAAGCCATTAAAACTTCAAACGCTAGAACGTTGATCTACACAACATACCGTTATGACTGCACGGGAGCATTGCATAACTGTCGATAGTTTAGAATGTTTTATTGATTATTATCGATATCCGTGATTAGTTTTATATCGATAATGAGGACGACTGCAAGGTCAGCTGTAAAATGTTGCTACTTTAAATTAGTTTGATAACAATAGTAAGCTTGGTTTAATTAATAAATCGAGGAGAAGTTTTTAAATGTATTTGTTTAGACGATAATATAGATCTCTCAAAGCCAAGTGTTAGTGTCCTAAATTCAATATTATTAGAGGAGTTACTAGGCCAACAGACAGAAACCATTCAATAGAAGATTGGAAAAGAATAGGGTTTAGAAAATATTTATCAAAAATTTGTAATAATAATAACCGATTAATTATACCTTCATATGAATAACATAAAATAGCCTTGTATGAATTACGATTTTCTTATAATCGAAATATTCGTAACATAACTTCACGCCTGTATTCGCCGAAGGGTTGGGCAGAGACGCACCCCCAATCAAAATATATTTTAGCAATAAACCTCTATCAGTAGAAAACTATTTTCTGGTGCCTAACGATTTACTGCCGAACCCAATAACCCATCTATCACCAGTTCTGGCATAGTGGAGATAGAAAAACCTATCTATATATGGTTTTAACGCCGCAATAATCTAGAAGAGATTATGGAATCTTATCGGCCTGAGAAGGACAGATAGAATTATACTGTCTACCATACCATCAATAGCGATCTATCTTTTACTGGAAATAGGTAATGTGTAGGGTCTATTTTATGAGTATTGACGTATTTAATGATAATTATTACCATTATTGAGTTGACATTTGCAACGAAATTACGCTAATAATGATAAGATTTACATCCGTGTTTTATGCGCTCGTAGGACGACTTTTTTTCCTAGAAAAGGAAAAGGTTGGTTGGTATTTAAATTTTTTAACGCATGGTTTCCAGTACACAAATATCTTTAGTTTATCTGTTTTTTTTACATATTAAATACATTAAAAACATATAAAAATATAAAAAGTTGTACTTAGCCCATCGGCACCAGGAACAGGTTCCAAGCTGCCGGTGGTCAGGGCTCTAGAGAGAGGAGCCTCCTCACTATGCGTGCTGTGTCCAGGAGTACGGCTTTCTGAATCAAGCCCAATGTGATATCCAACCCAGCCGCGTAATGGAAGCCTCCTGAGGTGTTGGTAGAGACTATTCGCTATTAGGCCAACCCTTCAAATGTTCGCCTAGAAGCCGTTTGCATGTGAGCGCTCAACGGTTTTCACGATTATACAAGGTGTAACATTTAACACACAATCTCTTAAGGGGTCATTGTACTCACCATTATGAACAACTTTTACAATGGGACCAAACCTGAAATCGCAAAAAAATCAGCTGCTACCTACATTTATGTTCGCATAACTCGTCAAAATGTAGGGAACAGCTGATACTTTTTTCGCGACTTCAGGTTTGGTCCCATAGTAAAAGTTGTTCATAATGATGAGTACAATGACCCCTTAAGAGGTTGTTCGTTTATTATGTTACACCTTGTATTTATTGTCGTTTCAAGAATATTTTGCTTATGAACCTATGGGAGGATATTTGAGAGATTCCGTAACGATTTCCGGTACAATTATTGCAGTCTACGTCCTAGGTTTGTTTATTTATTTATTTATTGCATTCATGTCGTTTATAAGGTCTTGTTACAAATATAAGTTTCGTACATGAACCCTGCTAGGGCACCGCAACAATGTTTCTTAATTATAAATTAAATTATTATTGCATGCATTAATACATAAAGTTTTTAAAAATATATATATTATTACATTATTATTGTCATCATTTCATTATTAATTAATTTAATATTGGATGTATTTATTACATTTCTACATTATTACATTGCGTCAATCTTCAAATAATCTACAAACTAATGATATTACAGAATGTCAATTTGTTAAGAACTCATTTAGGCTATAATAACACTTCTGTATTAGGTGCATTTTAAGTGCGTTTACAAATTTATTGTCAAATTATATGTCTTTAATCTCATTGGGTAATTTATTATAAATTTTTATGCACATTACAAGAGGTCCTGAGTGAAACATAGCTAGTTTTGAACTCGGCAATGCTAATTCATTTTTTACTCTTAAGGAGCGTTGCAGCGGTTTGTATTGTTAAATTAATCTTTGAGACTAATTTAAACCTTAGACTGACTTTTAAGTTGTAAAGACAATTTCAGTTAATTTGCGTCACGTACTGGAGTGTGATTATTTGGTAAGATAAAGGGCACAACTAATGAAGGTTTTGTTGCAACACCTACGTATACCTACTTACTGACTTACCACTAATTACCGAGGTTTGAGTAACGACGTGTCACTTACATACTTTCACCTAAATTTAGGTCTCGTCTGATCTGAAGATTTCATCAGATACGCTTAGATGTCATTTTCGTAAAAACACTGGCTCATTGTGAACGCAAGTACATAGTATGTGGATATTGCTCGGTAAACATCGTAGATGGTTGTCATGATATCTTAAAATACTAGCTGTGCCCCGCAACTTCATTCGCGTGGAAGTCGTAAGATACACAATATTCTAAAATAACAGCCACATTTTAATAAAACTCCCTCGTCCCCCGACCCGCCGCGTTGCATCGCCCGCCCGCGCTATTACTTCGTTTTCGCTTAGCGTTCATACTGACTTTTTTGTTTTTGCTCGGCTCCTAATTGTCGTAGCGTGGTGTTAAACAGCCTATAATTATCCTCGAGAATTGAGCTACCAAATGCAAAAAGAATATTTCAAATCCGACTTTTTGTTCACAATTTCATGGGTTTTAATTTTCGGCGCGAAACCCTAATTATTTTTCTAAAATAAAAGTAGCCCAAGTTAATCCCCGTAACATTCAGTCCATTCGAAATACCAATCCATTCATTCATCATTCCGTTCATTTGTATTCATTCATTCATTCATTCATCTGTCAGTGAAAGTCCCGTAAAATCGGTCCAGCCGTTTCTGAGATTAGCCGGAACAAACAGACAGACAGACAACAATTTTAAAAATTGCTTTTTTGTTATAGGTACCGTATATATCATACTTTTTGTGCATTGAGTAAAAAGCTGTTATTTTGACATTACAAACAGACACTTCAATTTTATTTATTTGTATACCTAGATTTGACCGTATTGCAAGTGGCCCAAAGGTTAAATTAGAACTATTGGTAGCTACCAACAATATTGTTATGGTTGACTGTCAGTCAAAGCAGTACTTAGGAAGTATTTAAGGCTACGATAACGGACTTTTAATGATTTTAAACTGAAGATCACGTCTAAACGAGTAGTCTTATTGATTTAGAAAAAATATATTATGTTAAATTAGAGCATTTTCTTAATAACTTAATATGTGAATATTTTAGATTGTGTAATTACATTAGTATTTTAGATAATCTAAGTTATGCCTAACGCGGTTAAAAAACTGAGAATCACGCAAAAACTATCAAGCGTATTTTTATGAAAATTTCACCATTTAAAGATAATTTAATTATTTATTTTTATCTTTTAGTATACGTGATTTAATCTAATACCTTTTGTTTTTGTTTGTTACAAATAAATAAAATTGAAGTGTCTGTTTGTAATGTCAAAATAACAACTTTTTACTAAATGCATGTGAAAGGATACGGTACCTACTTATAACAAAAAAGCAATTTTTAACATTTGTGTCTCTCTGTCTGTTTGTCTTTCTGTTTTTTCCGGCTAATCTCCGAAACGGCTGGACCGATTTTGACGGGATTTTGACTGGCAGACAGCTGATAGTATAGGGAGTAACTTAGGCTACTTTTATTTTAGAAAAAGAATAAGGGGTCCGCGGAAAAAAATTAAAACCCATGAAATTGTGAAGAAAAAGTCGGATTTGAAAAATTCTTTTTGCATTTGGTAGCCCAATTCTCGAGAATAGTTATAGGCTATTTAACATCACGCAACGACCCTTAGGAGCCGAGCAAAAAGAAAAAAATCAGAAAGAACTCTATGCGAAGACGAATAGCGCGGGCGGGCGATGCAACGCGGCTGGTCGGGTGACGAGGGAGTTTTATTAAAATGTGGCTGTTATTTTAGTACACAATATATCTTACGACTTCCACGCGACCGAAGTTGCGGGGCACAGCTAGTATTTGAATAAAATGATAATTGTTAATTTATTCACGATACGGATTCAAAATTCAATAGCCATCGAAGCTGTCTATTTCTACATTGTTCAAAACCACATCGGTATGTTTCCTTGTATTGTGTTTGCTTTATTGTAGAACACATAATGTACCGTTAGGTATATTTTGACAAATAAACTCAGTTATTAAATGCCAAACCATTCTTTGGACCTTCTTTTTAGCAGCAGTCATATAGCAAATTGACTGCCACGTTGGTCTAGTGGTCGCAAGACCTACGGCTGAGCATGAGGTCTTGGATTCGATTCCCGGGTCGGGCAAAGTTTTTTTTTTTGGTTTTTCTATCTAGAATTTCTAAGCAGCAGTCCGGAGTCTGGATTTCTGCCCGGTTGATGGCAATAGGCTCGTCCCTTATTACATGAGACTTAACTGGCGAAACGTGGGTGTACTATAGGTACACCTCTACCCAACCCTTCGGGGAAACAAGGCGTGATGTTATGTTATGGTAATATAGCACATTTCAGTTAAACGTCAAGCTATATCTATACCTAGCTATCATTATTTTCACTGTGTAGTTTTTTTTCAATGCCATCGTGTTTCTGACAGATTTCAGAAGGCAATTAGCCTTCATTAAAAACGTTCAAAATCTAGTCGCAATCTCCTCTCAGCGACAGTCAAATATCAAAAATTTAGGTATACTTACGCTATACAATTTTTGACAGATTGTGACTGAGATTAGATTGCGAACGCTCTTAAAATTTCCGGAATTGCCCCTCTGATTACCGGGATTGCCCCTCTGATTACCTTAATTGCCCCTTTGATTTCCCAAATCATGGGCCATAAATCTCGATCCCGTGGGAATATTGGGATAAAAGGTATCTTAAAAGGTAACCCAGGTCTTAGTCTTCCCATGTGCCATCCAAATCCGTTCAAACAAACAAACAAACTTATTTCTATTGATGGTTAGGTTAGGAAGACGGTGGTGGAATTTCGTGTCCATAATAGTGCTGAGCGAGGTAACGGACGGAAAAGTCACGAGTACTTTCCGCCCAGATAAAGGCACTTTCAGAACATTATCGTGCTTCGGATCGAAGTTCCATCGCGTTTTTCCGTCCACATTTGCTTTGCAAACAATAATACTTTTAATAAAACTATCATTTCTTACGCACTACTGTCAAGTGTTCAATGAAAACAATTATTTCTGACACACATGAATGAACACGTCTGTTCAAGTCTCACTTATAAACTTATCATTTAAAATACCTAGTTGTACATATATAGGTACATAATATATAGCAGTGCCTATGTTAATATATAGCACTTCCTCATTCATATTGTGATGAGATACCCATATGCGCGGACGCACGTAGACGCCGCCTGTCAATCGATTTTTGCACATTATAAATTATTTATTAGGATATCTTGTATTGTTGTGGTGTAAGTTATCGACAACCAAGATTTTTATAGTTTCACGCAAATGTTACTATATGCATACTAATGTTTGAGTTTTTACATAATAATGATCAACAGCTGTCGGTCTTTTCTAAAAATATCACCGTGATAACGTTTGTCAAGTGAGCTTGAAGTGAGCTGTCATTCCACTTGATGCTAGGATTGACACTATTGACAGCCAACTTCAAGGTCACTCTTACTCGCCTAGGTTTTCACAGTGAGATTTTGAAAGAATAGATCGGCTGAAATATCACGTGGCAAAACATTGTTAACTTATTTACAGGGTGGCGATTAGGTTATCACATTAATTGAAACCACGCATTTAGTACATGATTCTGGACCCCGCTGCGTTGAAATTTTTCGTCGGTTATTAAAATAATAATTTGCTGCTCCATACATTTTGACCTCGTAGTTAGGCAAAAATGTATGGAGCAGCAAATTTTGTTTTTTAATAACAGACGAAAAATTTTAACGTAGCGGGGTCCAGAATCATGTACTGAATACGTGGTTTCAATTAATGTGATAACCTAATCGCCAACCTGTATAATATTTGATGGCTTAGAGCTTTTTTTTTTCATTTAATGCTGACTGCAATATTTCGAAAGATAAGACAGACTGTTTAGTGCACAGTGGAAAAAAATTTGTTGTAACAGATATACCTAAACTCACGCCTTCTTCCCATGGTAGGCAGAAACTAAAGAACACCACCTGAGTTGTAACAATAAAACGAAATTATTATACAAGGTGTTTTTTTTATATGTCATAACTCTAGGGTATGTATGAGACCATATCAAAGAATCAACTGGCATATAAATTATTTTTCAATTATATATTTTTTTGTTTTCATTTTTCATACAAAATAATTCGACAAAGTCATGATTATTAATGTAAAACACCCTTAAGTGAAATATGACAACGTCGCTTTTATTTAGCTTTAATTATGAATGATTGGTATGAATGAAAATGAATTACTCGTATTTATCAATGAAACTTAGAATGAACCTAATTTAATTATGATTGATGATATCTTCGAAACTACGTAGTTTTAGACCACATATTCGAGGACTTTTTGTATTATTTTTACTTACTTATAGAATATAACCCTAGAGTTATGACATATCAAAAAAATACGTTGTATAAAGTATGGCCAGGCTGGGGCCATAGTATTTCCATAGTTCTAGATAACCAGTTCACTTTAGCTACCCAAACCCAGAATCCTATATCTTTGTTTCCATATCCTGCAATCATTGATATACAAATGCCTGCAATAGTCCTGCACCAACCGGAGGTTGTCCTTGGGTGCACTTGCATAGTGCAAACAGGATAATCGTCGGTTGGTGCCTCATTTCATTAAAATAATAATTGCGAAAACGAAGTAATAGCGCGGGCGGGCGAGGCAGTTTTATTAAAATGTGGAACGCCCCCTAGCTAGAATGGACCGACGACCTGAAGAAGGTGGCTGAGACAGACTGGATGCGGAAGGCGGAGGATAGAGTGTTGTGGCGCAACCTGGGAGAGGCCTATGTCCACTGACTGCGATAGGCTGAGTTGATTGATTGATTTAAAGGGCACAAACAGGATATCCGAAAGAAACATACCTACTGACAATTCAACATATTTGACCACAAATAAGCATTTCTGAGTGGTGGTAATCTTATTGCAATATTTATTATGTACGTTTGAGTTCGTTCCTAATTTCCACAGAAATGGTTACCTTTTCTTTACCCAGTAGTTAAACTTGACTTTGACCTTCAAACCACAGTAATTAAGTACTTTTCCCCAAATTTCTAAAACAAACAACAGATTGTTGTTATCAAAAAGAGTATTAACCTTAATCATTCATAGCTTTAAAATACAGCTCGTAATGTAACAACATTTCGAGCTGTATTTTGTGATTTTGGTTTTGTGTGTTGTGTATTTTGTGAGCTGTTTTTTGTGAACCTCATGTCATCCTCTGTTGAACACAACAGAGCATGAGGTTCGCAGATAATTGGATTGTATGCAGTCGATAATACTAACTTAACCTATTGGCCTCAGCATGCAAGTTCCTACTTATCGCATTTCCATTCATATCGCTTCTGCCCGCGACTTTGTCCGCGTTTCGAGCTATTTCTTCATTTTCGTTTAGCGTTCTTTCTGACTTATTTTCTTTTGCTCGGATCCTCCTCTTAGCGTGATATTAAATGGCCTATAAGCTTCCTCAAGAATTGGGCTGTCAAATGCAAAAATATTTTTTCAAATTCAACGGGTAGTTTCAGAGATTAGCGCGTTTAAACAAAACAACAAACAAACTCTTCTGCTTTATTATTAGTTAGTATAGATAGTTTATGTCATAAATTCATAATGTTTTTCATTCTGTTCGGAAAATGGAATGACAATAAAATGGCAGATACCTCGTGATTGTTTATAAGAGGTTTATAACCAGAATAATGTTGATGGTAAAAGTAGAATCACGATTATCGACATAGGTATTGTAATATTTCCTAAATGTTGCATGATAAAACAATGGGCATTTATTTATTTATAATGAGCACTTTGCCTGCGACTTCGTCCGTATTTCGTATTTTCTCCTACAAAATTTAACACCCCTACACCCTTTTTAATCGGCAGTTTTGGAAAGTTAATAATTTTAAGATCCTTTTACTTATTATTACATACATAAACTCACGCGTTCTTCTTTTATGATATATCGTTCTTAATTTATTGATGAAAGGAAAAATATTTTTTTATAATAAACTGTTCCTCCCTTTTCACCCCGAAAGGGGTTAATTTTTGAAAAATCCTTAATCATGTTTCGTTATTGTTTAGATTTGATACTTTTGACTTAATTCAGACACGCAGTGAAATCCTCCCCCAAAAACTTAATTATCACTTTTGCTGGTCGATTTTCGTAAAACCCAAAAACGTGTCTATATTTTGTATCAAAAGTATTAATACCGTTATTCAAGGTAACCATTAGGAGTGCGTTAAAATTTTTCCATACAAACTTTAGCACCCCCTAAAATCCCTTTGACGAGTAGTTTTGAAAAACTAATACTAAATAATGACAAACTTTATTATTCATATATGAATTTTGTCGTGCTAAGTTTTAAGTGTATTAACTTAAGGAATAAGATTCTTGGAAGAATGTAACCGTGAAAATGTAAATGAACGAAATGAATGAATGAAATGAATGTAAGGGTTAAATGTTTTTGGAAGAATGTAATGTGTGTTGTGTTGTATGTGTGTGTGTATGTGAATGTGTATGTGTGTTGTGTATGTATAACCGAATAACGAAGAGGAGAACGACATCAAACAGCAGAAAGAATTCAATAAAACGACACAACATCCAACGACTTTAACAATGTTTGACACACGCAACTTTCGACAATAATGAAATAATAAATCGAAAGGGTCAATCCGCGGAAAATCTTAACACCGGGATTCAGAAAAATGACGTATTTGCACTACGCCATCTATGGGTAAATGGTTAAAACGTCTGCACAAAGCATGTTCTGATGTGTTTCGTGAATGTTTTAGCGGTATTTTGCGTTAAAGTAATTGCATATTATCTCTGTAAAGGGCAAATCTTATCTCTATGCTGCCCTTGTGATCATAACATAATTTAAAATGATAAGGATTAATATTTTGTTGTTTAAATAATCATCTTAAACTTAAAAGAAATATTTAAGATAAAATATAGAAGATAGAAATATGGTATCGCGAACTTTCTTTGTAGAATTATTTAAGGCAGACCAGGTTGCCATACAATGTTTTCAATTATACAGGCCGACTTTGAAAACATGCGACAATATTTTAGGGGGTGTTCTACCCATCAATATGAACAACTTTTACTATGGGACCAACTTAGAATTCGCAAAACAAAATTTGACCTTCCCGTATAAAGGTACCGTATACATACCCGATTGGACTATTTTTTTATAAGAAGGTCGAATTCTAAGTTGGTCTCATAGTAAAAGTTGGTTATATTGATGGGTAGAACATCCTCTTAAATTTTGTCGTATGTTTCCAAAGTCACATTGTATACAACTGTTCAGACAGCGCATGCAAATAACATTGTTTTATGAGGTATTTCTTTCCGACTTACTAGACAAAAATTGTGATAACTCTGCATGATATAGAATAATTTATAGCACTCAGGAATAATGTAGCTGTCTACCAGTGAAAAAAAAAATAGAATTGGATTATTAGTTCCGGAGATTACTCCCTACTTACAAACAAAGAAGACGGGTCACGGCCCATACAAAATTCACCCAGGCCCGGCTGAAAAAAATCTCACATTTTTATTTTTAGTATATTAATAATTGGTAGTCACCATTACCGAAAATCGTGGTTATCATTGTAATATTGCTATATATATTTTGTCAGGAAACATATTAAAAATGTATTTATTTCATTAGAAAATGTATAGAATTTGCACACAAGTGTATATCATTTGTAAAACTAATTAATACAGCCTCTTTTCTATCTTCTATTATCGTAGCTCTCATTGAATATTGCTAAGCAAAACATTAAAAATGTAGTGGTTTCAGTAAAACTGATAAAAATAATCACACAAACAATTGTTTATCAAACCTAAGAGCGATTTATGTCTCATTTCTACCGATTATACTACAACCAATAATAAAATACAAGGGATACGACCATAAGGTTTATTTTGTGTTCAATCGTAAAAATCAATAAAATAATGCCATTTGTTGTTTTCTATTTTATTTTTATAAGTTATTTCTTCACTATTTTTAAACGCGTATCACTAAGTTTACGCACGCATGCATGATTCATTAAACATATATGTATACTTAAAGATAAAAGTGAAATATATAGATATGTTTTCCTGATCTAAAATGCGTAGCAATATCACATTTATTAAACTAATAGCTAAATCTAAACATATAAGTGTGTATTTGCAACTTTAAACGAAAAGTAGCAATATTTACAGTTATCCATCGAAATTAAATAAAAAAATATGCAGATTTTTTACTCGTAATAATGCATAAACTGAGATACATTTCTTCAGCGCCGGGCGTTATGAAAATTTTGGGGCAATTTTGACCAGTCTTCTTTTACGTCTTTATAATATTGGTATAGATTAACAAGTAACAATGGACTCAATATGTTATACCTTCCGCCAGATAACCGTGGAATAAAAGTCGTTGATGCCTTCTGCCAATGTATTCCAATATTTCAAAACGGTACGAAAAAATGTACAGGCAGTGTCGTTAAAACGATCAAAACAAACGTATTGCGGTACGAGGCATTCTTGACGCGTGCACGTGGCATGTATTTTTATTTGCGTTTATGTTTCGAGACTTTAGTACAAGTGGGGTTAATGACTTTTATTCCACCCTTATCTGGCGTAAGGTATAGACAATATTTCATAACAACTATGTTAGTAAACCTAACACTGCCATAAACTTGACTTGTAATTTGACGTATTCATTCCAGGACATGATAGGACGTGATGGGGTGTATAAAGCCTAGGCGAAAATTCTTGTGATTCGAGAAAACCTAATTTTTATATATTTTTTGAAAATTTCCGAAAAATTGATCACTAAATACCACTTTTCTCTAAACTCTCAAATTGAATGGCCTTCACTGCTATTCCACTGAGCACCTGATACTTCAACTTTTCTATGTAACTAAATTTTCTAAAAAATCAAACATATAAAAAAAGAAGTTTATTAATAACAATTTTCAAAAGTCATTACATGAACTTTGACTCCAGTTATCTCAAAAGTTAGCGCCAAATTACGGAGAAGACATATTTATGTTTAATTAGTTATCTAACGAGGTACAAAAGTTTTAAATCAATATTTAGAGGTGCCGATCAAACAGTCGAGAATGCTGTTTGATTTTTTTTTCCATTTTTACTGTTGATTGAATTTCTAAAATGTTTTGACTAAATAACAAAAGAGAATCAGAATACGGTATACTGGACACGAAGATATTTTAAGGGTCGGCACCAGGAAATTGTGTTATGGGTTTTGGATAAGTAACCAAACCATTAACACGATTTCCTGGTACCGACCCTTAAACGTATTTTACTAAACATACTCCGTAACATAATGGTCTCCTGTATTAATTGGTTACCCATTTGTATTTTAAGACGTGGATACGGGGTAGGTACCCTATTAATGCAGATATACTCGTATCAACTATAGGCCGACTTTTTCGTTGGTGACAGTCCCGTGGTCCTAGGGGGTGAAGAGGGACGCGGGTAAAAACCACTGATGCGCACCCGATCGCACAAGGTATTGCGTTGCCAAAGACGAGTCTGCAGATTTCACTGTGAAATATTTCGTGAATATTATTATTCTACGCTTATACAGGAACTGCAAATTATTTGATTTGCTAACCTATCTAGACCGATATTCGCAAGGCTACCGACAATTGTAACACAATACCGCCCTGTATCCTCTAATAATGAACGGTTAAGTAGAGAAACATGATACTTAAATTAAATTACCGACAATTTCATTGGAAGAGGAAGGGAAACCGTACAATTTCATTCGGTTTTATGTTAATCTGTATTACAGAATATTGACGCTAGTAAGTATCTGTTGAAACTTAGGATATAGTAGTGCAAATAATGTTAAACATCTTCATTTCGTTAATCCGGAAAACGCAATAAGTTATCTTTCGATTTCTATTATAATAACTTATTATTCAATTGCCTCGCTAAACGATGTTTAGGACTTTTTTTTCATGGTTTCTTGTTCTATTTTGCAATAGGGTCCGGTCCTACATAATTATGATAAGGTAAGGAATAAGGATAAATAAAATCCGTTTAATCTATTCAAAGTCTAAGTAACACTAAGGTGAATTTTCGTTAGCATCTTCGGCTGTATTTGAAAAAAAGGCCTTGTGGCTTCGATCGATAATTTCGAATTTAATCAACCGGATTTTTAATAAAATCTAGGAATAACTGAAATAACAGACTAGACTATTTTTGAGCCTATGAATTATGCATAATTATGCTATTATGTAAGCTCTTGTTCACACCACCTGCTCGATAAGTTAAATTATATGTCATGCAAACTTAACCTAAAGTAAGTCAGTAGAACCCTCGAGTCTAGCCGGGCATTATTATTCTACTGTTTCATTATGACCCGTTGGTCATTAATGTGATTTGAATTTGGAACCCTAAGTAGAAATCGTATGCAAACCTTTACCAGTACATACTAATTCCATGCATTTACTATTGAGACTTGCACTAAAAAATAAATTGTTCGAAAATCGAACTGGCCACCACGAGTAGAACACAAAAGAAAGATAAAACACAATTTAAAAAAGGCGTGAATCCTGCAAATTCACTTTCACCAACTTTCACGTTCCAAAATTATCCTCAGCAGACCCAAGTTTCTGAAACTTTACTAAATAACAATACTCAAATAAACACTACCTCAACTTCAATAAATGTACCAAATAAAAACATAATTTTGTCTTTCCACAACTGAAAGACAAAATTATGTTTTTATTTGGTACATTTATTGAAGTGTTTCAACATTCCGAGCGCAGTGGGATCTCTAACATCTGTTGGACATAATAAAGTTTGGCGTTTTGGTTTTCACAAACTAAAAATACCACAAGCCTAAAACAATAATAGTTTAGAAACACATTTCTTCACTAGGGTGAATGATCTCTGATAGATGTTGCCGCTCCATTCCGCGCGACCCTTAGAACGCAAGGCTCGGACCACGCTCGTTACAGGATGTTACAAATTACGTCATGCATCATAATTTTAATTTTTTAAATTATAAAATGTTTTTTTTTTTTTTTAATGAATGATTAGTAGTCATTGGATACATGAAGTGGGCTGCCGTTGTTAGACGATTAAAATGCCACGGTGTATAACTAAGTTACAAGGAAAACTATCACAGATAAGTAGGCTTTACAAGTTAAAGAATAATAGTCGGCCAACTTACATTTGCAGTTGGAATGTTTGAGAGAACATGTTTTTCAACTATAATGTTAAGTTTGTTCTTGGGATAATCATCCCAACTACGGAGCCCTTCATTGTGCGCGGTCCAACACGCACTTGGCCGGTTTTTACCTTTAATAATCGCGTAAACGCGTCTGACTTGGTAATTAATCAAATTATAGATCGTGTGGCTTCAACGTTGCAACCGGCGGTGGTTGTTCCGTAATTTGCAAGTAAATGTTCTTTCTGCCTTTGATGAACAGTTGAAAGGCAAATTGACATGAGATCGCCGACGACAATCTTTTTTATTCAATTATGCTGTTACGTTAATTCATAGGAATATAACGACCTTTTCAACGAAAGGACGAACCGTTTTCCAAAGTGGCAAAGAATATATTAAAACTAGAAAAATATGTATACTTAAATATCGTTGTTATAATCTCATTATTTTATTCTACACAATGGCTGAAGTTATGTCAGATCATGTATACAGAGTGTAAGGGACAGCCCTCCGCAGACTGATGTGGTGAATTCAGTATATCATACTAAGATGACCGGTACATGAAATTATTTCAGGAACGTTATGGGAATCCAACAAACCTGATTTGTTTTACTACCTCACACACATTGTATCGTTACCGCGGCAAAACTCGCGTAGCGAACCTTCTGCCACCGAGTATTTCAACATCACTTGCTGATTTTTTGATTTTAGATTTTTTATTTACATAAATGGAGTACAGCGTACAGAGAATGTAATTTTACACTGAAATAAAGGAATAGTAACTGAAAAAACGATTAAAAAATTGAAAAATTTCCTGAGAATATTTCCGATGGAATATGATTCAAAATAGGATGAATGCACCCTGTGTGTTTGCGGAGGGCTGTCCTTTACATCCTGTATAACACTGTTGTTTAAAACTGTAAAATACCTACCTAATTACGTTCACAAGTACATAATTATTTTCATGACGCAAGAAAAGAGTAAAATATTTTCTGTACCCATCAAGGAATTACAAAGTAGACGGGTATAATTGTAACGCTATGTTTTAATTAGAAAACGATATCAATTATAGGAACCAATCAAACACAAAGTTAAGTTTTCCATTGTTTACGTCAGTAGTTTAGAAGGATATTAACACTGTAACGTTCATTGTTAACATAAATCGGATTTTAATGTGATTTTCGATTTAACTGACCGCAGCTATCTACGTCGACTACTTTGATGTAAATCAATTATAATAATATAATTGAACATTCAATTAGTGCGTGTTTTGCCAACACTTTGGTTATTAGCAGTAATAGGATATTCGGATGCGTATTTATCCGAAGATGAGGTGTTGGCTATTATGGAATGCACTTTTGTATCGAAAAACTCCCGGGATTCCGGGATCGACAATTTTAGAATTCTGATTATAGAATCTAATGTATATATATTTTCTTACGTTTAGGGGTTGGCTAATATGGAATACATTTTTGTATCGATCGTAAAACTCTCACGATTCCGGAATTGATAAATTTAGTACTTTTTGACAATAGAATCGAATGCTAGCTAATGTTGTAACGTAGGTTGCCAAACTGGCATAGCAAACGTCAGGATAAGTAATGTTACAAATGAATTTCAAGTAAACAAGCATGCGAATAGTTGTGATCCCGGTGTCCCGGTATTTTTAAAATAAGTAATATATGGTATTATTTATTTTTAAAATAAAGTCGCTTCCATACCATGTATCAGATTAGTTGTTCATTCCCGGGTTTTCTGGAATACCGGGATTTATATGAAGAAAAAAAAGTTAAGATCCCGCTTCCATAATTTTTTAGCCAAAAATTTAGTTTAGGTAAATATGCATCGGATTATCCGAGCTCTGGTTATTATGATTGTAATTAATACAACATTAAATACAATCTAAAAAAATAAAGATTGAAATAACAGTGACATTTCTTGGAAGTTTTAACTTTTGAATCTTGCATAAAATATGGTAATACAATATTATAATATAATGTATAAAATTCACAACTAACGTAGGTACACTAGATACTAAATTAAATGACTAACTACATACATATTTATGATGTGAATAAGCCTAGCTATATTATTAACAGGTACGCCTTTTTAACCGACAAAAAAGGAGGAGGTTCTCGAGTCGCCGCGTATATTTTTTATGAATTTTTAAAACTACTACCTAAGCTAAAGTATATATAAATAAATACGTTAGTGTCGACTTTTTATGTTTTCGGTTAACTACTGTGGTGCACACTAGAAAAGTTTGAGTTTTATATCTAAACATTGATTTATTATTTTCGTATCTATTCATAAACACTCTGTTAATACTCTCTTCCTTACTTCATCAACTGTGTGCCTTTTCTCAACTATGTTGGTGTCGACTTCCAGTCAAACCGGATGCAGCCGAATACTATAAATATTTTACATGGAGCGACTGCCTGTCTGACCTCCACAACCTGGTTACTGGGTAAAACGATACCCCTTAGGAAGACTGGTTACTTACTTCCTTACTTATCAGTCTAATTAATGACAAAAGCCCTTTTAACCTAAGGAATTAATACGGAAAATAGTAATTTACGTCAGATGTCAAAGGATAAAATAAAGAAAATATATAGGACCAGTAATCTGTTTACTTCGCGGTAACGTAACGCAGCGCAACTCCCTATTATAACGCAGTTACTTAATTATTTTCTAACCACATCCGTTTATTAATAGAAGTAAAGATAAACAAATGTCATGATTTCCAAATATTAAGAAGATTAGTGGTGATTTTAAACACTAAATATAATATTGAAAGTATGTGATTTGCCTCAAATGAGTTATAACCAACTTCAAAAAAGGAGGAGGTTATCAATTCGGTTGTATTTTTATGTTTGTTACCTTCGAACTCCGTCATTTATACACCGATTTGAATTTTGTTATTATTTTTTATTGGAAAGGATATACCTCCAGATTAGTCCCATATAAATTTGGTCTACTGAAGCTAACTCAAAAACCACTCATCAGAGCTTTCTGATTGATTTGAGTTAGCTTCAGTAATGGGTTTTTTTCCACTTAGTGTACATTGATGAGGTTATAATAATTTCCTGTCACTGTTATTTACATTGCAAGTAGTGGTATAAGACTTTGTGTGGGGAAGGTATCACAACTAAAAAGTGAAAAATAAAAACTTTTTTTGCAAAAAAATAACCAACTTCCAAAAAAACACAACACAATCAAAAATAACTTTAATTTCGGAAGTCGCCGGCAAAAAACTAAAATACACATACAAAGACACCGACTTCTGAAATTAAAATTATTTTTCACTTTGTAGTGTTTTTTTTTTTGGAAGTCGGTTGTTTTTTTCCAAAAAAGTTTAAAGTGTAGTCATGAAGTTTAAAAGTATCTCATTTGACAGTTACCGTAAAAGTACTGTTTTTATTAACGAAAGGGGAATGGAAACATGATGTTTGAGCATGGCGCCTGTTTTGCTAAGTTCTCTTCGAGCCTCGGAACCTAAAGCCTATCTCTAAGAAGTGTAAAGTCTATACTGTTAAATTGAGTAGTGAGTAGTACCAAGTTTGTATATGTGTGAGAATATAATTACAGCAATATTCGTACTGAAAAGGTTTATTATTTCGCAAACTTGATTTTGTTTTTAATAACCGACCAAAAATTTCTGTGCATTCCAGAATCATGTACTGTGTCCATGGTAACAGATTGCACTTCGCTTTCCCTGCCACTATGTATAAGACATCCCGGAATATTCATCATTTAATAGTGTTGTCTCGGAAGGTTCTAACTAAGGGTTTATTGGTGCTGTGAGTGGACTACCTAAATAATACGAGGCATAAAATAGTTCATTTATTTCTTTATAGATTTTTGCAAATAACTTGTAAGATTTTTAAATATAATTGCCCATAATATTATTGTATGCTGTTTGGAATGGGGCGACATACCTGAATAACTTGAATTATCAATTCTTTTCAAACTTAATTTAAGGCGAAAGCGTCAAGTAGCCAGGGAAATTCAAATTTTCTTACGTTTTTTGCAATTTGAAATCAGTATTAGGTTGTATGTTGATCAAAATATGATTCGTTACCATAAAAAGTATGTATTTACAGAATTATAATAATTAAAGTCACCAATACGACTCTTTAAGGCCAGGTAATTCTATTGACTGATTATTTCATCAAATCTTGACAATTAGGATTATACAAACTTATGGAGTTGTATTACTGATTTTGACGATTATAATTCAGTAAATGCATATTTGTTACGGTCGCGAATGATACTTTAATCAACATACAACTTAATATTGACTTGCAAATTGCAAAAACATAAGAAAGTTTGAATTTCGCGGGCTACTTGGCGCTTCCCCCCCAAAGGCGAAATGGTATCGTAACGGGGTCGGGAGTATTGGATTCATAAAGAATTAAAAAAAAACATTTATTTTTAAAAATCTCTATGCTCTCTTACATTAAAATAAACCCATAATCCCCTTATCTTATTAATGGTGAACGTGTAGACAAAATTTTGTTGAAAAATCCTAATTTTGGAGAAACTGCGATGTATTTGTATCGAGCCAAATTGTGTCAATCGTGTTTTGGCCCTCATAATTTACTAAAGAAAATCTTCAATTTTTATAATCATGAAAAATAATAAGGGTTTGTGTTTGTGTGTTTGTTTTTGTGGACAAAAATTGATCTTCTTTGTCTTCGCCTTAAATACATGAAATCTTCATGTCATTTGAGCAAGTCCACCTTTACAGGTGCCTTTTATGCTCCTTTTATGTAGCTATCAATAAATAAGTAAGCACAGTCACCTCCGTAACCTGAGTTTGTAATTCAGAAAAGCTGTTAGTTACTTAGATACCTACGTATATTTTTGCAAAGGGAAACTATTCCCACAATACCTAACACACAACACAAATAGAAATCGTTGAAACATTGACATGAACATAGGTACCTACTAAGTTCAGGATGTAAACAGTATCAAGATGAATCATCCACAAAGCATTGTTTCATATGAACGAAAGGATGTCGAGTGTCCTGTTTAACAAAACTTTGATAAACCAGCACCCTAATTACGTAACACACTTACAATAGGAATCGGTTTCATTTTGACAATTCAACAAAATTCATTGCGTTATTTGCGTTGTTGAGCAGACAAATTTTTCGAACATATGAAGCAATGGATTAGCAATATGCTTCAAAATCATTCATATTGTGATTGATTGTGTGTTACGCAATTAAGGTGCTGTGTTGTTTGAGTTTTTTCCTTCAACATATCATTTATTTATTATACGAATAAGATATAGTTACTAATCTGCTTTTAATTCGATGTGATTTGTAGTTCTAATTTGATCAATCGGTTCCGTTGTGCCTACCTACCTAAGTAGAAAGTATTTATGAATTAACTAGCTTCTGATCGCGACTTCATCCGCGTCAAATTTTAAAATAAAACAGCCTATAACACTGCAATCGCGAGGCATTCTATCAGTTGTATGCGCAGCTGGACGCACACATCTTGGATGTTAGCTTGAAATGATACGTCACGGATAGCCAAAGATTATAATACATTATAATTTGTGCAAGGTGACGAAAAAGTGCTGATCTATGCAATGCGAGCGTGCCATGTATGACACAAGACTCGTATGTCATACATCAATAGTTCCGAAGGTACCTACTTCCTCCTACTCGTAACAAAACTTTGAACATTAGTATTTTAATTTACCTATAAAAGACCCTAACGGACCGCCCGACCATAGGACCGAAACGAGACATACTACACACTGAAAAGAATGTAGTTGTTTTGTCTTTTTTCTTTTGATTGCTCTCGGCTCGAGATATTAAGGTACAATGAACTTGCTATCACCACGAGACACAAAAAAGTAATAAGCGGGACTCCAAAAATTACTTTTTAGATCAGATGGCCGCGACTCCGTCTGCATGTTCTTTGTATTTCATCGTTCGTGTTTTAATACAAATACGTAAAGAAAGAAAGAAAGAAAAATATTTTATTTGGGACACGCACAGGCAATACAAAAAGTAAAAAAGGAGCATTAAAAACTAATAAAATTAACATATTTTTCTAATAGAATATAATAGAATTTCTCTTTATTCGAGTAATTAGGAATCAACAAGACTGTTATTAAAACTTACGACTATGTTAGTAAGTACAGACATTAAAAAAAAAAACAAAAAAAGAGGAAACAAAACAAGAAATTAAATACTGGCCGATCACTGCTGTGACATCCCATGAGAGACGGCACAACAGCGACGCACATAAAAACAGTCCAGGCGACTCGTAACCATGTCCATATAATAACAAAACAAAAAAAAATCAATAATAAAGACCTGTGCGAGGCCATAAAGGCTCCTTTAACAGCACAATGCTACGATATAGGTAGATACACCTACATCCAGGATGAAAGTAGCCTATGTCCTTCTCCAGGTCCCAGGCTGCCCAACTGTTTTTCATAATGTTTAAATTATTAAGGCGTGAAAAGGTAATAGAGAGACTGAGTTACTTTCGCATTTTTAATATTATAGTAAGAGCCTTTTTAGACTATGGTGGCCATTATCATACACATGAGACACTGCTAATAAAATTGAAATCAACAAATCATTTAATTCCAGTAACGTAAACTCATAATAGGAAAACACAGTCACATTAAATAAAATTACAATACCTACCTGTTAAAATAAAATTAGAATAAATAGTGCGTCATTCGTAAATGATGAACATAAAGATCACTTGCATCATAAAGATCACTTACCTACTTGTTTCTTACCATATCTTTTATCTTTATTTGCAGAAAACAAGCAGATTTTAAAGAGTGTGTCAGGAAGCTTCAAGCCTGGACAACTGACAGCCATCATGGGCCCTTCTGGAGCCGGCAAGACCACTCTCCTCAACATTTTGGCTGGTTACTCGTAAGTATTACTGTGCTATTTTATCTAGGTACTGCTTTTGCATAATATTATGCGTAAGTATGTGTTAATATTTCGAATCTGTGCCAGCTAAGAGAAAAAACAACTTTCTTTTTTTCAACTCGAATTGACCTTGGATCAGAGAGCCAATTCTCAAAACGACTTAAAAATGTTCAAAATCTAGTTTTTTTGATCCTAGACTTACTTAATGTCATAAAAAACTGAATTAGATTTTGAACAATTTAAAATAAGTAGGTCCTATGACAAATTTGTCCTCGGATCCGTAATATTAAATCATGCTCCTTCTTAATTATAGATACATAATGAATCGTAGATAATAGTCATATAGGTATTAATAAATAATTTCAGGAATAGGAAACATTAAGGCTCCTGCAAACAGGCGCTACACGCATCGCGTGTCGCGATTCGCGTCGCGTGTCGTGCCAATTTGCAGGAGCCTTTAGACTCATTGGCATTGTCATCATGAACATTACACAATTGATTACTAGTTAGGTACTAGGTAAAGCCATGCCAAGGTCCGAATGATAAATTCATAAACCTCTTAATTTACTGAGAAATAAAAAGCGGGTTGGGTAACCATTGCTAAGTTTCCACAGACATAGGTGTGGAAATCTTGAATAAATAGTGATAATGAACAACCATTCGAAGCACCATAAGGTAGAATCAAAACAAAGAACGAAATAAAGAAGAAACGAAGAAAGAAAATATTTTTTTGACCCAGGCACACAATAATCACGCAAAAAAGAAAAACAGAAAAAACTTCGAATTTCAAACTTCGAGTCTTCTTTCTTCAAATCGATCGAATAAAAATAAGAACTAAGTAGCCGCGGTCAATTCTGTTGTATTGTATCGGCCGTTTTTGGTCACATTAACACGTCTGTATCTCGAAACGTATTTGGCCCTTGTCATGAGCATACCTATGACATTGACAGTCATGGGTTTTTACAAGCACAGGCCACCATCGTGACTGGACTAATTTAGTTCACTGATTTTCGGTATCATCCTTTGTTTGTAACTGAATAGGTGATTAGGACACATTTTTGGGTAAATTGTTTGATGATGATGATAAATCAATTATTAAAAAGTTTACTAACGTAAAATCTGCATGAAATGAATCCGCCGTCTAGCAAGCTTATCAGTAAGTTTTGATTGTTTGTCTAAAATGGCTTAATTATCGCTTGTATTAAAACAAAACAATATGGTCTTTATGTTACGTCATAAAAGACCACCCATCAGCACAATCCGTGGATAAAATTGACTTCTTTAAGAGAAAAGGGTCATTGCAAAAGATATCTTCGGTAACAATAACGATTGGGTTTGAAAATACAGCGTGCAGTTTTAATGGCAACATTAATTTAACACACGTATTCAGTTTCGCGTTTTAGTTTTGTGAAGATATTTTAATTTCATTAAACGTTATTATTTATTCATTTATTTACAATTTTCTAAAATAGCATGTCTGTACTTAAAGATCTGTAGCGCAGAGATCATTTGCCGGGGTCACGGATCATAACATCGGATCAATGAAATTAAAACGAATAACGTGCTAAGAGCAGGCGAAGCGAGGGCAAGAGCGAGCTTTATTACTTCGTTTGTTTGAAAATTTTAATTTTTCAATTTACGAATTATTTTATCTTATTATAATTTATATGATTACTGGCCACTGGCTTTACCCGTGTGTTAAATTAATGTTGCCATTATAGCGGCACGTTGTATATATAAGAGCTGTGCATTGCTCATCTAGAGTACCTATCCGGAAAACTCGTGAGTCATGTTATAATAAGCCTGGTTATGTATTTATATGACAACACCATGCGGCACGATTTTCATTTACGTATGTATATAATTATAATGGTTTTATTTCTAGCATCGGTGACCCATTGTTCAATATTGGAGTCTCCGTCACGGTACTGTGAGGTTTATATGATATTTATGCTTTGTAATACATGTATAATTTTGTAAAACTCTGTTTAACCCAGGGACACCTTTTGGCTTCAGCGAATTCAGCAGGTCAAGGGCTCCCACACAAAACTGCGAATTCGCGTTGAATCGCGGTTTTGTGTAAGAGCCCTAAGGGTTTAACCCTTGGGGCTCCCACACAAAACTGCGATGCTGCCGCCGTGTATTTCAACATTCATTGCTGATTTTTTTATTTTAGCTATTTTATTTACATAAATGGAGTGCTGCGTACATATAATGTAATTTTACATGAAATAAAGAAATAGTAACTGAAAATACGATAAAAAAAAAAACATTTCTAGAGAATATTTTCGGTGGTATGATTCAGAATAAGGAGCTGAATGCACCCTGTTAGTTTGCGGTGGGCTGTCTCTTACACCCTGTATTATTGAGTGTAAAGTAAATTAATCCACGCTGTATCTTCTGCACCTTTTTTATATACGTACTTAGATAATTATTTGTGGAATATTGGTGCCCATTGAATACTTCCAATGAGTTGTACTGTTTTAATCGGATGTAGCCTGAATTTCTGCCAATGTTGGTGATTCTCTTTCTCTTACTATGTTTGACCGAAACATTCCTTTTATATTTCGTGTCCTTTTTAAACTAAACGTATTCATGAAAAATCTAAAACGCACTAAAAACCTATTTATATTTATATATTTTTTATTTTTAGGTATAGTGTTTTGTCTTCTTCTTTCAAATTCAAATCATAATTTAATGAATGAATGAAATGCACCGACCCCAGCGTGGTTTGACCAGACTCGATTACTCGAATGAAGACAAAGATTCACACTAGCCCCTGTAGCCTCATGTTTCATGGTACAACAGAGACCATTGCATATCAAGGAGTAGACCGGAGGGCGCGGTAATGGTAGGAAAGACGTGCCCTTAGGATATGGAAGGATTATTAGCGCCGTACCGGATATGCATCCTAAAGTAGGCAATGGAATAGTGGAGAGACGGGTAATATTTATCTATGGATGGGCATCTTTTAACGACGTCGCCACCAAGTTGTTTCAAGTCCTGCTTCACCGGTGAGTCTTTTGGCAGGGTTACTGCTATGCTCTATTACATGTTGCTGTTTCCAGTCTACGTCTGAGGTCTCGCTACTATCCGTTTCAGGTTTCTTGTAAATCTCGCTAGCAGCCTTCTTGATCTTATCTCGGTCTACAGCTGTGTCCATCCAAAAATCCATTTCCTTGTCGAAGTAAGTCATGTCCTTTTTTAGGTTGTCATTCCATGCGTAAATAGGTCGGCTGACTTTCTTGGATTTAGCAAGTCAAAGTTAACAAAATATAATGACGTCTTATTCGGAATTCACCGAACCAAAAGGACTATCTGTCGCTTTTGTTCTGTCCTCACGACCCTTTTTTGCAGGGGGTTGGGTAGTATCGGAGTCAACCTCTTGAAGCTCGTCTATGTCGATGTCTAAAAATAGAATGCGCATTCACAAAACTAACGATTTTAGAACACTAAATCACTGCACTGCACTGTTAGCACATATAACTAATCAAACTGGTAGGAACAAAATAAGCTATAACGGAAAGCTCTCACCAAATAAGCTTGCACGCTATGTCGCTCGGGGCACTGGGTCCAAGGCAATTAGTCTCTCGTATTTTCACAACACAGTTACAAACTCACTAACATAAAATTAATAGACCCTGACACTACACAACACACGGAATAAACACGAAAACAGCGGTTCGAACGCAACGCATCGCGAATCGCACGTGTGTCGCCGTCGACGTTCGGCGCGCCAAATCTTCTTTCAAATTCAAATCATATTTCGAAAGAAATTGACAAAACACTTTTTGAACTAAAATAGGTTTATTAAGCGCTTGGCGCTTGGGTTTTTTTATGATTATGGGGGTTTAAGCTAGAAAATATTGAAAAATTGAAATGAAGTAGTTACTTGCTAGTATTATTGGAGTTAATTATGTTTTTTTTATGCACGGGTTTCTGTGACAAATAAACCTATGTTTCTTTCTTTCTTTACGTTCCATGGTCAAAGTGGCCAAACAGATCATTGCGAAAAACAATCATGTACCTATTTGGCAACTCCATCGTGAAGTAATTTTCCATTAGTAGTCAAGCCCACTTATCAGGAAACCAGTAGGTCTGTATGTGTCATTTACTCATTGTGTGATTATGTTTACTATAATTCACATACTTTTAATATTCGTTTACTTAAATATATCGCTCACCTAGCAGTATAATGGCACATTTACAAAAAAAAGCGAAATTGAGTTTTTACGACCAAGTGTTTAAAAGTGTATAATTTATAAAGCGGTAAAACGGCACGGTGTTAGTTTTATCTATTAAGGTCTATACTAGTTGCTAAAACCATAAAATCCATGATAAAATGTAAAATAAACTCATAACTTCGTTTCAAACATTTGTAAAATCTTTGACCCTCATTTCTGTAAAATAAGAAAAAAGTAGATGTGTCATTATACTGCTAGCTGAGCGATATTTAAATGCACTCGTAAACACTAGAGCATTTAAATAATTAGGTACAACAACCGAATAAAGGCGTCAAGGCGTGATGTTATGTTATGTGTAACAACCGAATAATATCGTCTGGCCAAAGATCAGCTGATATCTTTAACTCTTAAATTATTTGCAAACGATAAATTAACACAAACCACGATTAACCCTAAAGGTTTATTAGGTTGACAAAAAAATCTTGCACCACAGTAAATTACCTGGACTTAGGTCATCAAACCCAAGTCAGAACCTGTTTGATAAAACTGCAGAAAAATAAGAACATTCTGAACAAACACGTCCTCTTATCCCAAATGCATTAAACCAACCTCTCAGCAAGTGGTAATTAAATGATAATAAAATAAATAAACAAATAAGAAAACCAAAGTTCCGCGGTGTATATTGTTCCCAATGATTAATGTTTCGTAATAATGTTGTGCCAAAAGGATTAAATACATAGGGCAAAACTTGGCTAATTGGTGATATGCAGCTATTCGGTGATAGATAATATGTGTTATATTACCAAGTTACTACTGACTTGATAAATGTATATTTTTCAATCATTATAGTATTTGCCACATTTTTAGATATAAGTTAGCAAAGCTTCTTTTGTCTACTATATTGCAGTAAATTTAAAAAATAATCTGATCAATGAATCGAATTTTACAAGTAAAAAACAAAACTATCACCGATCACCCAAGTTTTGCCCTACCTACTACCCATTTGTCATGATGACTCATAGTCATGATGCATATATGTTTACTTCTTGTTTTATGGAATCCCAACCTTTAGGTACCTACTTTTTACATACATACACACATAAACTCATGCCTTCTCCCTACGAGGGTCAGAAACTACAGAACGCCACCTGCTACAATCCTTACATACTCCTTTTGTCTCGTTTACGTTCATACATTTGGTCATACACGCACGCCGGTTGCGAGTACTACGCACCTGACCTTTCTGAAGAACATCACCAATAAGGTCACTATATATCCTAGGGCAACCCCCCCCCCCCCCCAGTGGGACCTTTTATTGTCATCCTCTCTTTGACAAAAAGGTTATCGCTAGTTAGGTAGTCAAAACTGGACCTTCACCCGTTTAAAGCCTATTTGCATTGCTATTGTCTAAATTGACACAAAAGGTGCGCTGGTACACCGCACAGTGGAACGAATGTATGGGATAGGTTGGACATAGGCATGTCCGAGAAAAACGTCTAATTTTGAACAACGAATAATGCCATCGTATTAAGTTATCAAATGCCTTCAAAACTTGTTCTGACAAATTTCTTTCTATCTCTCGTATTTCGGGAGTTAATTGAGAAAATGTGAAATTTTGCTATGAAAATGACTGTATCGAGCTCTCTGCCGCTTGATTCCGTCCTCGTTTCAAGTTGTGGTCTTTACTATCATACGCATAGCAAACACTACATTTACTGCAAAGACACATGGTGCGCCAAACGTACACCTTCTGACATATAGGGTGATGTATTTTTTTACTGAATCGAGCTCTCTGCCTCCTGAATCAGGTCCTTTTTCATGTTGTGGTCATTACTATCATAATACACATGCCAAGAGCTGGGGGCCAACTACTCTTAAGCAGTATTATTTTAATCTTACTTCAGCGTGAGAAAGAGATGGAGGTATACGTCCTGCATAGCTCCACCTCTTTCTCACACTGAAGTAAGATTAAAATAATACTGCTTTAGAGGTGGTGGTTGGCCCCCTGCATTTAGTGCATACATGGTGCGCCATACGTGGTGCGTGGTGATATACGGGTTGATTTATACATATATTATTAACAAAAAAACATATTTTTTCCTTATTATTTTAAGTATACTGGATTCGTTAGACTTATAATAATTTGATTCACACATGGACTGTATTGTGGAATAGATATTATGAGGATCAATAAAAAATATACCTTTTCTGAGAACCCAATTAAAGGAGATATAGATTATTAAGAAAAATTATTAGGGAAATGGTTATTTAATAGTTTACACAGAATATCTTATGCAGTAATGAGCATTAACAAACTGCTTGTAATAAACTAATTTACCATGCCTCATCAGCAAATAGGAACGCGTAATATTAATCAATTAATGGGGGTACCTGGATATACTTTAAATAAGTCACCATAAGTATTTTATAATCAGTATTGATTTACACCTCACAGTACGCTAATCTCAAAATGAATTTTCCAAATTTTACTACAACTCTTGATCTTTACGTTGCTTTATGTGCACGCGCACATAATGATTTACGTGACTATAACTAAATAGTTGGAGAGAGAATAGTAGAACATCGTGTTTTCGGCTGAACGGGCACTTAGAAAAGCAGGAGAAATCAAAACAGCTGTTGTAATGAAATACATAATGGAAAATCCAGAAAAGGCCTCCAAAATTAAAGCCTTTATTCATGGGAATACAATTCAGGTTAGGGAAATGACACCTTTAAAAGCAATGGCTTTGTATGTCTCGATGAATTTATCAAAATGGCGCTATAAAATACTTCGAGATTTTAACAATCAAGAAGGAGTTTTAAAATACCCCAGTTATGTGCTGATTAAAGAAAAAGTGGTGTTATCCAGGCGATGAAGGTCTGATAGTTACAGACAACTCTGCAAAAATAAAATTACAAGCTCTGATAGACGTGACCACGAATAGACTTTAAAGTTCTTTAAAAACTTTTGTTGATTACAATCAACTGCTCATTTGACCAGCAAATGGGGATTTGATGGATCATCCAGCCAAAGCGTTTATTATCAAAAAACGACTAAAAGTGAGCTAAGTAATTCTGACTAGTAACTTCATGATAAGTCTTGTGCGTCTGCGGCTCGCCTCAAACGATGTTATAATTTGGCAAAACCATCGACTATCCTCAACGTCATTTCGCCGCCCCATAATGTTTAAATTTATGAAAGAATCTAAAGAAAATGTACAGAGCTGGCTGCAATTGAAGCTGAGATTAAGGCGTTAATGGCGTCTACCATCACTGATGGAATTAGTGTTACACACCAGCTGCTGTTGTCAATGATTGATGGTAAAATTCAAGCTATTATATCTGATACAGCAGCTTCAGTGCAAGGCTAGTCCTAAAGAAATGAGTAATTTAGAGTTGCTAAAAGGGAAACCAGTAAACGAGGACATACAAACACGGCTTAAGCTCTCTTCACGCTTGATTTGGTCAATGAAATGTTTTCTTCACTTTTCCTATAAATTAGACATAAATTCGTGGCAAGCGAAGGGTGATGTGGCGAAATAGGAAGTTGATGAGAGGAAAAGAAGGATCCAAGAGGCTGTAAGAAGAAGAACGGGCTTATTTCTTGACTTCAATATCGAGAAATAAGCCCGCAAAAGCAAAGCAAAAATCACATTGCCGAGTCGTCATTGTTGATAGATATAGATACCAACAATGGCAACTCGGCAAGGTGATTTTTTTTAAAACTACTTTAAATCTGCTGAACTTACGGGAATAGACGCTGAACTACTAAGAAAAATCTGTGTGATCTTGCAGACTGCAGTATATTTCATCAGGGCGGAAGATAAATTACATTCAATTCAGAGATTTCTGCTTTGATACTGCTAAACTTTACGTAGAATTGTACCCATGGTACATGCCTTCTTCTCTTCATAAACTTTTTATACACGGGCCAGACATAGTTCAGAGTTTGTCAATTAATACCCATTGGATTTCTATTTGAAGAGGCATCTAAGGCTAGAAATAAAGACTTTCGAAAATATAGAGAGGGGCATTCCCGAAAATGCATTACATGAGATACTGGCATGTCATGTAATGAAAATATTATGCACAATCTTTTATTATCGTCTGATCCACTGCTTACAAGCATTCGTCCAACAATAAATAAGTTCGTAAAAGAATCTTCTTTTACCGAATTTTATGACCTAACGGATTATGAAAAGCATGACACCGACTTTGTTGATGTCAATGATTTAGCAAACATAGATTCCGAATCTGAATCGAATAATGATGACGAAGATGAGGAGGATTAAAATTCGATTTTTAAATGTTCTTAGGTTGTGGTTATTATAATATTTCTTTATATATAAAGTTTTTTTTTGTTTATAATAAATCGCCCTAAATATCAGAAGGTATACGTTTGACGCACCATGTAAGTATCTTAGCACTAAATGCAGCTCATGGTATGTGTATTATGTTAGTAAAGACCACCACCTAAAACAGGACAGATTCAGGAAGCAAAGAACTTGTTCAGTAAAAAAATATGTATATCATCCTATATATCAGAAGGTGCACGTTTGGTACACAATGTGTCTTAGCACTAAATGCAGCTCTTGGTACACATACCATGCATCCATTGGCATGCGTTAAGGATAAACAGTTGGCGGACACGGAGAACTTGAAACTCTTTGTATAGAGTCAGTGGGGTAGAAAAAAGGCTTTTTTTAAAAGTACTTTAACAACAACTCTCTGGGCTCTTTCGAGCTCAATCATTGTCGTTTACCAGCTCCGCCTCAAATTGATATACCATATTGTATGATGGACTGATATTGCGAAATAAAGAAAACTAAATACGATGGCATTATTATTGGCGCCTTTAAATCTGCGGACACGAAATTAGCGGTGGCTGAGCGATGGCGATTGCGAACAAAAGTATAGCATTCTGAAGCGACGCGCACGTAACGGGCGAGAGCGGCGCGGTGGCGACGCGCAGGGAACAAACTTGTTTAATTTCGCCGCTCGACGGCCGCTACTTCCTACTTGATCGACCGCCAGTTTCGTGGCCACCCCAAAGCCCGCTGCCGGATCGCCCCGCCCCGCGCCGCTCAGCAGTCGCCATCGCTCGGTCGCGCTGGTTTCGTGCCCGCAGACTTACGCATCGTCTTCGTAGCGATTTCGTAGCGTCTTCGTACGTCAACACAACGTCTACGCTGTACATAATGTCCGACTAATTCCTTCCCTAAGCAAACCAGTACGAAGACACTTTTGAAAGTTATTTTCCAAACCTACTAAGTAATGGAACCCATCTAAACTAAATGAAGGCAGGCATAGTTCATTAACCTTCATTGAGCATTCATAAGTTAATATATGCACTTTGTTTCCATCGTTTATTCACTATTCTTAAACATTATTTTCTCCGCAGAACACGTGGTGCTAAAGGCGAGATAGCCATCAACGGTATCTGCGGGTGCGCATCAAAGTCATCGGGCCGTGGCGGTGCGCGGTACATCCGGCAACACGATGACCTGCGCGCGCACCTCACCGTGTATGAAGCCATGTCTCTTGCCGCTGCCCTTAAACTGGCTGACTTCACGCCTCAAGAGAGGAAAGAGAAGGTACATTCTAACCCTATATTCGTTTAGGTATCAGTAAATAATTCAAAGTACACAGTAGTAAATTATTATACAACTAACTATTTACGTACACTCGGTACTAAATTAAGTAACTAACTATACAAATGTTTGCAAAAACAATAAGACTGCACTTGCACAAAAGCACACACTGTGGTAAGATTATTATTTTTTTACCAAGCTAACAAACCAACAACGTTTGATAGCAAACAAGTGAATAGTCTAGTCTGCTACTTGGAAACTATAGACCTAACAAACAGCAGACAATGTAAGTGTACAACAAGCTGTTGCCATGGATGTCAATACTTCCCTATTTGAATCGGATTATGTTTTAATTTTTTTGCGCGGAACCCTAAATATTTTTCTAAAATAAAAGTAGCCTAAATTATTCCTTATAAAATCAGCTATGTGCTAGTGACAGTCCCGTCAAAATTGGTCCAGCCGATTCAGAGATTAGCCGGAACAAACAGACGAACAGACAAAAATTTTTTTAATTGTTATTTTGTTATAAGTACCGTATACACTTGCATATGCATTTAGTAAAAAGCTGTTATTTTAACATTACAAACAGACACTTCAATTTTATTTATTTGTGTAGTGTATAAATAGTTTGGCAAACCACCTAATCGAAAGTGGCTGCCCTTGCCAAGTGCCAACACTTACACAATTCATTAAAAGGTGTTTATTTTAGTACCTACCTTACATACCTTATGTGATAAATATGTTGTAGGTGTTTATTATCCCATAATAAATAAATAAAATAAAATAAACTCTTTTGGGTGAACCTTTTCACATGAAGCTATTCTCCTTACCTTGTACATGTAAAATAGGCCAATCTAAAACGAAAACTTCTTTCAGGTGTACGAGATCCTTGCTCTACTAGGTCTGAGCAACACATCAATGACCCTCAGCCGGGACCTCTCGGGAGGTCAGCGAAGACGTCTTGCCGTAGCGTTAGAACTTCTGTCTGACCCATCCCTCTTGTTCCTCGATGAGCCCACAACGTAAGTAATTTAAAACATACTAAAATCACTAGCTCTTAGCAGTTCTTTGTCCTTCGCAAATCGGGCTATGGTTTGTTTTGGGGTTTACATGGAGAAATAAGACTTGTACCTAATTATTTATTTGTAACTGTATATTGGTACAAATAGGATACACGAGGCGGACTTAATCAATTATCACGATTCTTGTTTCGTAACGAACTACGTCTAGTTTTAATCGAAACTGAAACAGTTGACTGCATCCCAATGTCACCTGCAAATTCATGGTCATTGTCAATAAGTGTCAACTAAAGGCAAATTTTTGAACGTACGGGCGATGCCGCGATGGTACATTCATAATACATGTTATAAATTAAAGGAGATCTTCAATAAATATATGGGGCTTGGTACTAAAATAATTGAAAATTTAAACAGCCTTCTGAGCTATATAAGCGGAAAGAGGGTAATTATTTTGATGTCTGGGCATTTTTTTTTTTACAGCCGCCCGTTTTTTTTAAACAAGTGTTGAAAAATAAAATGCTTGCATCACTAACTACAAACATTATTTATACTTTAGAGTTTGCAATCCTGTGGCAAATGACGTGACAGTGGTGGTGTCATTGTGTATCATTTAATCGGATATGGTGTTTTTTATTTTATTTCAACGTCATTCTGACATTTACAGATTTGACCTTTTTCGATACGTTTTGTTATTGCATTATCATGATAATGAATATCTTTTGTCTCAATTTCATGGAGCTGCAGCTAAAATTATAAGAAAATCTCAAAGTATTTAATAGAAACGGAAACTTTAGCCACATTTAAAATAATTATATTGCATAGAAATGAATAAATAAAGGCTATGTGCGTTTTGTTTGTACTGAAACATTTTTCACTTCATTACAAAAACAGGCGCGTGGAAAAATCATATTTAACTATAATCGAGTAGCTTAATAAATAAGCTTTATAATAAGGTACTTCACATTAGCATTTAAAAATCTTCGGAATATTATACCACTTTTGACCTCTCCTTTGCTTTTTGTATCTGACTGTTTGACCGCGCTATCCTTCTCTCGCGATCTGTCGCGTGCATTTCACTTTTTGTTCGGAAAACCGGAAAGCGCCCTCTGTTGGTGCGACCACGCATTCAGATTCACCGAACAAAAAGTTCGAACGATCGTGTATTCGCGCGACAATCGCTTTTAAATAGGAGGCTGGGTAAAGCATTATGGATAATAAAGTAAAACAAGTTTCTATGAGCCAGACTACAAATTCCTCAAGAAAATAGGCAATACTATCGATATCTATGTTAACCGTGCGTCAGTTCATGCTAGACTTGGTCTACGTGAGGTGTGCTGGCAACACCAAGTCAACTGACGTCATAACGATGAGATTCCTCGATTAGATATGCGGTTTGTTTTGCCAAACAATGGAGTATTGTCACAAAAATCGGTCAAGGACAGGACGACGCAAAACTTCCATGTTTTTTTAACTTGCCATAAGGAAAATTTTAATGACATGTATGGCTTGACATTGATGTTTTTGTCCCATCCATGTTGTAAACAAGAAGTTTAGTGATCATTACTAACGTAATTACTAATTAATCATTGAGTTGAATGACTATAGTTTAATTAGCAACGTGTATTTAACATCTTAGCAACATAGCAACAGATGTGTACAAAACCATTTTATTGTATTATTGTGTCTCATGATTTTTTGGGTTCCGTACGTCCGAATGAAAAACGGAACCCTTATAGGATAACTCGTGTACGTCTGTCCGTCTGTCACAGTCAATTTGCTCGCAATCTAATGGACCGATTAAGTTGAAATTTGGTATACATATGAATTTCTGTGACCCAAACACGAACGTGTAACGTAAATGGTCGCAAATATACAGGATAAGTTTAAAAGGAGTGCGGATATTTTAGCAGGTAATCAGATGCATAAAATTGAACAACTTTCCCCAAGGAACATAGGTCGAAATCTAAAAAATAAAATTCAAGTTCTCATACAAACATAAGTCACGTGACCTGTCACTTTGTATGAAAAGTCGATTTTCAATTTTAAGATTTCGACCTATGTTCCTTGGGGAAAGTTGTCCAGTTTTATGCACCTGATTACCTCCTGAAATATTCGCACTCCTTTTAAAATTATCCTGTATATATGTTACGGCTAAAACCCGAAGTGCGGCTACAACTAGTTTTAGCCGGCTACAACTAGGTGTGGGCTGAAAGGTAGGTTAGGTTAGGTTAGTACTGTGACTACACAACACACCTAGTTGTAGCCGGCTAAAACTAGTTGTAGCCGCACTTCGGGTTTTAGCCGTAACATATATATATTTTATAATTTTAAAATAAACCGTTTAAAATTATTTTAAGAAATTAGATGAAAATTGACCATTCCCCCTATCTCCGAAACTACAAAGCCAAAATTGTTGAAAAAAATACAGAAAATACTTATAGATTACAGGAAAACCTATAAGAAGTCTATGGTCTTAAAATAACATGGTAAATCTCTCAATACTGTGCGTACAAACTTACTTAAGCAGTTGGAATGTATGGGAGAACATGTTTTTCAACTACAATGATAAATTTGTTCTTGGGATAAAAATCATGGTAGATGATAACAAATATTCATCGTACGGAACGGTCACCACGCGAGTTCAACTCACACTTGTCTGGTTTTTTATTTAAAAAAGACAGTTGCGTTTCATGAGTTAGATTTTTTTTTTTGTTTTATCTTGTCCATCATAATATTTTCATGAAGACATGTCATAAACTTTCCACCTTCCGAATAATATTTGTATGATAACTCATTGTTTGTTATTTTTTCCTATACAGCGGTTTAGATTCATCAGCATCAACATCCCTGATAGCTCTGCTGAACAGCCTAGCTAGGGGTGGCAGGACGATCATTGCCACCATACACCAGCCTTCAGCCCTGATCTTCGAGAAGATTGACACAGTATACTGCTTGCAAGAAGGAAGAACCCTATACAATGGCCCCAGGGTCAGTCTGGTACCGGCTTTAGCCAGCGCGGGGCTAAGGTGTCCACCTTATCATAACCCGGCTGATTTCTGTGAGTATATTATAATTATAGTGACTCTCTTTCCTAGAACTCGAATTTAATCGAATGCAAGTTTCATAAACCCAAAAGTTCAAAAATTGAGTGGATTCGGTCGGGGACTGGATTTTATGAAGGTCGATTTTTTTAGTTATACTTTGACAAGGTCGAAGACATTTGATGATTTGTTTGTCCAAAAAATTTAAATATAATCGCCTCGTGGAAACTAGCTAAGCCGCAGCACGGGCCCAAAATAATCTTAAATCAACCGAACATTTTTTTTAAACCCATTCATCAATGTTACAAACAGACAATTCAATTTTATTTATTTGTATACATTATTAACATGAAAATATAATATCTTAAACTAATTAAAACTATTAAAAAAACTAAAATATGGCGTCGAAAAATTCCTCCGCATCGCTGTCGACTGGTAATGTACCCAAGAGACTGGCGGCATTGCCACGTTGTATGGCAATGTTTAGTATATGGCCAAGGTAAAAGCCAGCCCTTGGGTCACGGGAAATGTCAACCAGCCGTTTGGAGGTTTCGTTGAACAAACCATGAACCTCGCGGCTCATGGGTTTCAACCCCAAACGGCTCAAAAATATAATTACCGATAAGGTTAATATACTTTCACTGCTTGAGGTTTTGCGCAGCCGCAGCAGCAGCGCCAGCACTGCACGCCAAGCCAGGAAGATGGGATGGCGCAAGAGTATCGACACAAGTTGCGTCCCACACTAAAGGTCTACCCATCTTCCATGGAAATAAAGATACTCCGTCCGGTAGTCCGGTCTCTTGCCATCATCGCGCGCCAAGCCAATGGGTTCTAATACAGCTAGAACGCAACGGTGACAGGACTCGTCGGATGATGTCATTAATGTTCGCGTGCAGCACTAAGCGACCCACACTTCGGCTGCAAGACAGGCCGTGGCGTCCGAGGCTGTTGACAACTTCGTCACAGTGACAGCGATAAGGAGAACAAGGAGGTCCTAGTCGCAGGGAAGCAGTGAGGCGGAAAGTAGTGTCGTCGAACAAAGTGCCTGTGTTCGACAACGGTAGTGCATGAAACCATAGACCCGACCCACACTTACCCGCAGCCAGCAGGCCTACATGCTCCGCAGTAGTAGCAGACGTGTTTAGTAAATTGTTCTGTACTACTCTACAAAGCGGCTCATCCCACCTTCTCTGGGAAGATGGATTGTCGGATGGATCTGTATTCGGGCAAGCGAGTCTCCAGGTTTCCATAGCCTCGGTGAAGCACGGCACATCAAAATTAATCGGTGTGGAGGCTAGGATTTTCCTGATTAATTTCTCAGTGCCGTGGAGCGAGCGTATGAAAGCCGGTCAACTAATACTAGAAATTTTGCGGACGCCGAGACCTCCCATACGAATGAAAAGAGTAGCTTGTGTCCAAGCTCGTTCGTCCATGGCCACATTTAAGATCAAAGTTAATGTATGCCGGATAATTTGGTCCATTTTGTCTAAAAGGTGAGTGTGCTTCCATAAATGGGAAGCGCGAAGGAAATATGAATAAAGTTTTGACCCAGCAGTGCTGGACAAACAAGCACAGACAAAGAGATAATTATATTTAAAAAATAACTGATAATATTTGAAATCCCACCACAGTTTTCGTTATTTGGCAAAACATTGCAAGAAATATTTCAATTCAAAAGATAATTATTTTCATTTAAATTTTCGAGGAGATATTTATGCTGCCAGTTTTGGAAAAAAAAAGGTGGTAATTGGGACATGCTTATTGTAGAATTGATATGATTTCACGAGTTTAAAAATATAAAATATTAAAACTGTATTTAACGAATATTGAATAATAACTAGACTGTAATGAACTTGATTATAAATAATTGATCAATGTATCAATTTAATTTTTAAATCAATAGATTAGTCGAGTCTTAAAAAGATATAATGGCAGCACCTTCTTTATATTTCTTATTCAATGGCGCTGCCCGTCATGTCTTATGTCGTATACGCTTTGCACAGATTATTTAACCTCATTGGACCTACATATATCTAACATAGAGGGAGAGGCATTAAAAGATATACAAAACAACGCAATTTATTAGTTTTCTTTTTTCTATATGCACGAAACATCCAGTATGTTAGAAAGAGCTTACTTATATCATTATGCCATTAGTTATTTTTTGACGTAGACACTAGACGATTCCTAAAATATGACTTATTGACTGTAAGTGATTGTTGCACTGTTGCGTCACACTTTTGCATATTACCTAAAGGACATAAAACCAGTGTAAACAGTTGTTGGTGAACCAATAATAACAAATAAATAACCCTGGTGACACCGAGGGTCTTGAGACATATTTTTGGAATCGCTTTATTTTGACGTACTGGAAACTTTTTTCACGACTTTACTCATTGGGTTCTAAAGTCCGCCATGTTGATTTATGTGTAACGTCACCTTTCATTTATTCGATTAGGAATTTCCTTCAAAATCCGTCGGATTGCGATTGAAAGTGAACTGGGTTATTACGCTGGGCGGTCACCACAACAACAACAATTTTAACGACATGTAAATAATTAAAATGCATCCAGCGATCAGCGATGGATGGTGCGAGAGAATAAATAATCCTACATACATAGGGCATAACTATGTACCATACAAATACATGCACCAACCCTTCTTTTCAGTCGGGTCTGTCCTGTCTATGACGATTTCTACTTTATTTATAACTCTGTGGTACTGCGTGTGACAGCATCATGAATGTTTGTCATGATTTCTTGTGATTTGTTCAAAAATATCATTGGCTGTGTTTCTGGTTATCTTTTTTGCATTTCTGAGTGACAACGCCTATTTTGGACTAAAATATGGACCTTCGCATTACAGTTTATGGGATACCGTCGTTAGATTTGAATGAAATTCATTCTGTTGGAAGACAGTGAATTACTCCGCGATCGACAGGTTTGAATATTATTATTTGAAGTCATCAGATTTAAAAAGAGTCTTATGTCCCTTCACAAAGTTTTGCGACGAATATAAATGTACAGAGCTATGAAACACTAGTATAGCTTCGTAATACATTTTGTTTTATTTGTGTTCATTTCTGGGCCTAACTTGTATAGGACCTTTATCCATCTTTTTTGGGAAGTGTCAGATGGCTGTCAGTACGACGGTACTGACAGACAAACTAAGCGGACGCGCTTAGTTTACATTTCGAAAGGTTGAGATCAAGGCCAATGGAATGAAGTTCATTTTTTAAGAATTGAAGGTCATTTAAAACAGTTTCTACATCGCCTCCCAAGGTTCTATCATCAAGATACCAAACAATTGATTTGAAACAAGATAAACAACAATTTAAAGCTGATTTAGGTACAAAATATCCTACCGAAATTAGCAAAAAATAATAATACGTGCGCCAAAAAAATTTCATTGCAGTGCATCAGCAATATGCATTCATTAAAGGTCGTTCAGATCAACGAACTGGTAAAAAAAATGTTTATAAAATGCAATGTTTAACAAACAAAAATGCAAACATAGGCTGTAAGTAAAAAAATCGCTAATTAAAATCTAGTTGAAAAATGCTATAATAATCGCGTCGTCGTGTAGTTAAAAAGTCAAAGTGCAAGTGGAACTATTTTGGCTATTGCTCCGTAATATTTTTAAGCGACTTCTAAAAAGGAGGAGGTCCTATACCACCATCTACACGGTTGTAAACCACCAAAGTCACCTCTGTCGGCACGCGGTTGGCGACCGTGTAGCAGTCGCTTTACAGTTTTATATGGGTTTATAGTGAGAAATCGGGATAAACGCAAGTGGTTCGAAAAGGGGCAGGACCGAGCCAAGGCCGTCGCCAGACTTGCCAATTTTGACGTTTGACAGCTCGTCAGTTGAAGGGTGGGTATTTTTTCCACTATGTTTATATAGTGAATGTTGATGTTATAATAACTTCCTGTCACTGATATTTACATAGCAAGTAATACGAATTTTTGTGGGGTAGGTACCACAACTAAAAAACAAAAACTATTTTACAAAAAAAAAAAAACAACCGACTTCCGAAACAAACAGTACAAAGTGAAAAATAACTTTAATTTTGGAAGTCGGTGGCAAAAAACGAAAACACAAAAACCAAAGACACAGACTTAAATTAAAGTTATTTTTCACTTTGTAGTGTTTTTTTTTGGAAGTTGGTTGTTTTCTTTTAACTTTTAGACTGTATCTTTATAATTACTTGCGTTTCCTTTTTTCTTTCCATGCCTGTTTAGTATTTACTTTCATCATTAACACATTTTATAATTATATTTTGTACCTATCAAATTGTAAGCGCACATCGAATAGTTTTATAACTTGTCTTTGTTGGAAAAAGTCGTGGGTTATTTACATAGAGAATATATTTATTTATTAAAACTTTATGCACATATACATTTCATTTTGTAGCTCACGTGTAACCATACCGTAATGTGTAACCATTTATTTTCGCAAATAAAAAAAAATATATATTATGTCGGTAGCCCACCTACTCTTTCCGGTTTTCTGCATATTATTCTATTGTTTGCACAAATTCCCTGCCAACGCGTTTGACTGAAAATTATGATATCGGTTACTCTTTTAAAAATAATTGGTTTTACTGTGTTTTCAAATTACATTGTTATCAAATATGGGAGGACAGTTTAGGCCTGTCAACAAGTACCAGGTACTTAACAGAAAAGAAAATGGTCTACAAATCTACAGTCTATTAAGCCTACAACGTTCTCACATTCACAAAATAGAATCACTTTAAAAGAAAAGACTATATAATGTTAAATAATTAAAAGATTATAATCATGGAAGAATGTAAAAAAATAAAAATTAAAGTAATTTGGGAGCAGTTAATACACATTTACATAAATAGTTATGATATTAATGAGGTACCACGGAAGCCACATGTGCAGAAGGAATTATTATTCCAAGTCCTGCTGCGCTAAATACATTGATATGAGTGACACATTAGGTCCCTATTATGACTATCTGTACATCTTTGTACACGAGTCGAATATTTAAATACCCATAAAGTCTCCGGCCATATTATAAATACACGTAGACCACTAATACTCGTTATATACAAGTAATCGTCCATCTGACCATAATGTTGAACTGTTGCACCTATTGAAACTAATTTACGATCAATTAGTATGAATTATTTTAACACTTGAGTATAATTTTAATTAGTCTTGAAGCAAGACTTTGGAGTTGCTACTGAAGGCAGTAATTTAAGCTAATTACAATTTGACTGAAAGTAATGTAATTAGGAAGTGTAAACTGAATTAATGATTGTACTAAAAAGTATTAAAACCTAAGGCTAATGCTTGCCAGCTAGGGTTGCGGGATGTTCGAAAGAGTTACCGTGGCCCCGGCACAGGCAACAGAAGGAACACGGGTGGGTTTTAGTCAGTAAAAGTCTGACACGCCCTCCCGCTCCGCCCAGAGCGGGAGAAGTCATTTGATGATTTCCCATCCACAAAAAAAAAAAAAAAAAAAAAAAGGCTAATGCTTATGGGGGGGAGGGATGGGCAACGTAACGCATTGCAAAAATCCTCCTTCATCACTTTCATACATTTTCTATGAATCTACGTACACTACAGGGGGCAGCATCGCACTTTTTTGTATGAAAAGGCGTCGCGCTGCGGCCCGTTGCTGCTGTAATGTGCACTTGGCTTTAACCTTACTGTTACGATGCTGAAAACTAGAAATAGTTTTAATTAATAATGTTTTAATTGCACGTATCTAGGGAATGCAATCTCGCGAGATTTTGGCGAAGCCGATATCTCTTGCGAGATCGGAAAGATCAATCTCGGAGGATCTGTTTGTTATTTATTTTATTCAATTGTATTAATAATAGAATAATTAATACAAAAAAATAAGACATTTGATTTATTTTTTAATAATCATTCATTTACCTATAACATCTTTTATTAATCAAATAATCAGCCTTCTTTTTTTAGTATGAAAATTAAGTTAAAAAAAAATTAGTAACAATGACAAAAAAATTGTCCTCAAAATTTTGGAATGTAGCTTCGTAAACAGCATAAAGTATCTAATGTGTCGTCTGACAGACGGCTTCTTTCTAACATTGCAAGCTAAATAACCAGCTGCAGAAAACGCTCTTTCAGCCTCTACACTGGTAGGTAGGTACTACAGAAAGCAAACAATTGTCCCCCGAAAAACACATCCTCCACTTCGAAAAGCACATGCATTCATGCCCCTGTGCAATCTCGTTAATCTCAAGAGATCTCGTTCCATTTTTGGCCGAAATTAATCTCGGTAAATATGACCGAGATCTCGCTAGAACGAGATTGCATTCCCTACTGACGTATCGACCTGTTTGACATTTATCATAAATAACGGTTTTAACGAGTTTATATTTAAGTGACAGTTAACCTTTTGCAGATTAATCCGTCGAATGTTCGCCTACTAGAAGCCGTTTGCATGTGAGCGCTCAACGGTTTTCACGATTATATTTATTGTCGTATCGAGGCTATTTTTCTTATGAACCTATGGGGTTCATACGACATTTGAGAGGTTTAACAGTGAGAGGTTACTTTGTCAACGAAACGTTTATGTAATCACTTACATATAAATCAGTATTAGAGAGTTGTACCAACTTTTCCTGCCACAAACTGGATTGATCCTTAACTTCCTTATTTTCTCCATGACATAATGTAGGACAACTATTCAAATGTTCATAGTTTGCTTTTAATTCGCTGTGCATAAGGAAGGTACCTAGATGTTATGATCTTTGAAAGCTCATATTAGTACCTCCTCCCTTCTTCAATATGATGATAATGGTGATTTTGATGTAATTATTTAAACTTCATGTATAAAAAAACACATTTATGAACTTGGCACTTGTTTTACATATGGCTATACCACTTTATATGATAATACAAAGTGTGTATATCTCTTCCATCGCAATTTATAAATCAATTATTCAAAATGAAATATTACATAGTTACCTGAGAGTATAATTTATTGTGATTGTGGGATGTAATCTTGTTCTTTATTAAAATGCATGACTTTTTTACGACACCAGATAAAATAAAGCAGGAAATAAACAAATCATCAAATTTATGTAGCATCACGTTCTTTCTCAGTAATGACATAATCTGTAGCTAATCGATTCTGCATCACCAGCATGGCGACAACGCCTACATTTGAATGTCTAATAGACTACAACATTGATCATTCACATGATTGACTAATTAAGACTCGGAGTACTGAGAATATCTTGTTACGTAGAAGAGCTGTATCAGTCATACACGCATAGGTATCTTTCATAGATAATGTAGGTAGATATTTTATCGTTAAGCAAAATGCCCTGTGAGGTCATACAAGGTACCAATTCATGCAGCATATATTAAACGGATCCTGAGATCGAAGATACAAAGTTGCTTTTAAACATTTGTTATAATTTTTTTTTTATCAATAACCCAGCATTAAATCAATTAAGTAAGCCTATCGCAGTTCATCACTGCACATAACACATGGTTCTCCAACTTCCGCATCCAGTCTGTCCCAGTCAGAACCTAGAATAAGTCTGTTCATCATCACCTTCCTGCCTTGTCCCTTAATGTTATTTGGGGTCGGCGCAATACGTTTTTTCTTCCATTCTTCCCTGTCAGCCGTCCCTCTATCATTCACTCCTTTTTCTTTCATATCATCCCTCACACAATCCATCCACCTTTTCTTAGCTTTTCCTCTCCCTCTCCATCCGTCAACATTTATATTCATCACTCTTTTAGTTGCATGAGTTTCATCCTTCCGCTTCCTCATCATCATCATCAGCCTACAGCAGTCCACTGCTGGACATAGGCCTCTCCATTTGCACGCCATTCAGCTCGATTCTCGGCAACTCTCATCCAGCTGCTACCAGCCACCATGCAAAGATCGTCGCTCCACCTAGCCTGAGGACGTTTTACCTTACGTTTGCCGATTCGCGGTCTCCACACAAGAACGTCTTCCCCAGCGATCATCAGTTCTACGGCTAATATGGCCGGCCCATTGCCACTTCAGCTTGTTTATTCTGTGAGCTATGTCGACAACTTTGGTTCTCTGCCGGATCACCTCGTCCTTCCTTATCACATGCCAAAACCAAGATAAAAAATTCCCTTTCAACTTTTACTACAATGAGTCTACTCATTCCTATAATATATAAAAATGTAAATATGATAATAGTAGATACTAACTTTATACTTGTCCTTTCTTTTCCAGTAATGGAGGTTGCGTCAGGAGAGTACGGTGTGGACTTGGTGAAAAGTGCGCAGACTATGAGCCAGTTCAAGCCGGAACCTGTCGGCAACGGCAGTTGGGAAAGCCACATACCCACTATACCAGCACTACCTTGCCCTTTAGGTACGTAGCCACTACACAAATTTAACAGCGGTGTTATTAGTACCTTAAAACCATCTTCTGTTCATATAAATAGATAATATTAGTCCCGGGACTTCGTCTGCACATCACTTTTTTTAACACACGCAACACTAAATATTGTATTTATTTTATTTCTTATTTTGTTTGTGCCTTTGTCCGCGGCATCGCCCGTGTGGAGGTCGGAAAACATCCCACGGGAACGTACTGTCGGGATAAAAATTATCCTAAGTCCTAACCCAGGTCATGGTCTACCCATGTGCCAAATTTCATCTAAATCCGTTCAGCTTTTTTAGCGTGAAAGCATAACAAACAAACAAACAAACTCACTTTCGCATTTATAATATTAATATAGGTAGTTCAGTAATGCTGCACCGGTTGACCAGTGTATCGCATGGGGACGCAATATTATGCTGAGCGATGGCCATTTTGCGTGGATGTGACGCATATTTTCCCACAACTTGATTTTTCGTGTTTGTGTTCTTTCTTTGCGTGATGTTTACCGCAAATAAACGTATTTCTTTTCTTTATATACAAATATTCAGGATGAAAAGTAGCCTACGTCCTTCTCCGGCTATCTACCTTATCTGTCAAATTTCATAACACTATATTTTCAGTGGTACCTACATACTTTTAGGAAAAAGTAGGTGCTGAAAGCAGTATAGGTTTACCGATTTTTTTTTTTATTTATCTTTACGAAATACAAATGCAATTAGCCTTTCCGTACCTATGACCTTAATTAATTAATATATTTATTTATTAATTTATATGTCTTAGGGCTGATTTTTCAATCGTCAGATAACTTTGACCTGAGGAATAAATATGGCGGTTTGACATATCTATGTATTTTCTATACCAAAGCTGTCAAAACGTCAAACATATTTGCCAGATAAAAATTATCTGACGATTGTAAAAGCCCTTAGAATAAAAAAAGCCTGTACAAAAGTAAAAAGTAATGATGATAGTTTTTTATGTTATTTGTTGTTAATGTCACTTTTAATTTAATACATTATTTGACCTACATAAAAAAAAAACGCCATTTACTAAAAAAAATGTATCTTCATTTAGGTTTATTTGTTTAGATGTTATATTTTGGTACACCTCTGCCTAACCCTTCGGGGAAACAAGGCGTGATGTTGTGTATGTTATATTTTCTGCGATATCTATTGAATGTCCGCGCCGTTTGGGGTCCATGAATGATGTTTTAAAATAAGGGTAATTGAATGTTGCATTAGTTTCATTATGCCCATGCCAACAGAATTCAATAAATATATTAACCGAGTTTATTGATTGAATTTAGGACAAATATTATCTCAAATTTGGCCAAAATGAACCGTGTGCCAAAACTGGAGATAATATATTATCTGGATTCGCTCATCATTGTATTAATCACTAATTATGACAACCTTATAGTAAAATATGCCTTAAAACTAGTAACGTAGGGTTAATTTTAGACTAACCGGTGTCATAACCTAAATTATTTTATTTATTACAGATATAAGTACAGACTTGAAATCCAAACATCTGCTCAGCCCCGAATATAAATACACCCAGCTATCGAAGAATATTTACAGACAATCTGGACTACTGCGACAAACTTGGATTCTGCTCTATAGGAACTACTTAATGACGACAAGGAACTATGTGAGTACCTACATTAAATATAATAGGTACCTACCTAACATTGACACGCACAAAAAAAGTACAATATAATATTTATTTAAAAAATCTGAGCTATCCTACCTTATCCCGATAAGGTTCGAACTACTGTAGCATTTACCTTAAAAATGGTTTAAAATGCGAAAAGAAATTGTAATTGAATTGTCTTATCGTCATTCGTTGAATTATCGTCTCCAACCCGCACTGGGCCCGCGTGGTGGATTACGGCCCACTCCCTCTTACCGAGAGGAGGCCAGTGTCCCAGCAGTGGGAACATTCAACAATAATATATGCTTATCGTCATTATTGTTGAATTTTTGCTTCAATAAACTTTCATGTCCTAATCCACACCCTAATGTCCTTGAAAAATATTTCCATTTTTAAATCCCAATTTTCCAAAGAAGTGAGCGTCACTTTTCGCGCGTCAATTGTTTCCAAGCAAACTCTAGAAGAGCGGTTGCCGCCACACAGCGTCTGAAATTTACCGGCGAATGACATTACTGAAAAGTTATTTATTTAAGTAAGTTGGTGTGATTTGCTAGAGAGCGTTTTTTGGCCCCGTTAAGTCAAACCCCGCTACCATCACTTTCATTTGCGCAGTCACAGCGGCCGTTATGTGGTGGCCACCGCTTTTCTAGGAAATCGCAGCTTTACAAGAAACTAAAGCTGTATTTTCTCTTCTTTTCAGTCGTTATTCATGTATCGAGTTGCTGCACACGTGGTCATTGCACTAATCTTCGGTTACCTGTATCTGGGGGTGGGTAGCGAAGCAGACTCTGTCCTCGGAAACTACGTCTACTTATATGGGTCTATGCTGCTTGTTGTCTACACTGGAAAGATGTCTGTTACGCTATCGTGTAAGCATATAATTAATTCTTATTATTAAAATGATTAATCCAATTAAAGTTACCGTATTGAAGGAAATGTCATCCCAAAGTAATCGTTCAGCGATGGTGGAAAATTTTCAATGAACTATTTTATCAAGAAAATTGGCAGTAGCATTCTTTTGTGGTCCAATATTGTGGCTCCAATTAAGTTATACCTACTTACACCTACATAAAATGCTTATTTATTTTATGTTAACTTAAACGACTTAACTATCGTTTTATGCGTAAGAACTTAGTGGGTATTACTAAAAATTCAACATTGCCTCTAGATAATCCCGAAATTAACTACACCTGAATTTTGTGTTTCTTACCATGATCAATACTTATCATATTTTAGCTTAACGCAAATGATTAATTATGACGTGGGTAAGTACTTGATTAGAATCACGTTTTAGCTAATTTAATCCGTTTCTTTAGCGCGATAAATAATCACGCAAGAATTCACGTGAGGAATTGTAAATGAGTCATAACTCTATAATCAAAAACGTATTTTAGAATATTTTTGTAGGATTTTGAACACGTGGTCAAAATTTTTGCAAACAAAACAGTATTAATTATTTATTTATGCAACTTTATAATAACATAAAGATAATATAATTCTCGTTAAGCCAGTTTTGCTGTAGTTACTTTATGTAACTGGCCGCATAATGTATTGTATTATTTACGACAAGCTATTGGAATGTATAAAAACCACGTGAAAAAGAAATTAAAAACATTATGAATGAGCTATTGTTCCTATTGTAGTTTTATATTTCGTCCGGCAGTCGTAAAATTGCCTAACACAGTCGTAATTGTCATGACTTTTTTTACATTTTTATGAAGCATTTTTTATTTTTGTTATTTCCAGTTCCCTTAGAAATGGACATACTACGGGGCGAATACTTCAATCGATGGTATAATTTAGGACCCTACATAGTTTCAATATTAGCAGTGGAACTACCATTTCAGGTGAGTTTGGACGCTTTACAGTCGAAAGAATGCGTTTTTGACACCTGTCAATTTCATACTAAAGAATATGTGTTATGCGAATTTAATCCTTATTACAACTAGAAATTGTCCAACTGACGGATGTCAGGAACGCATTCTATCGACGGCCAGACTGTAATCTTTTTATTTTACTCGGCATTCAGATTTTTTTCAGTAAATTGGGATAATGGCAAGAGAATGATGATTCAGATTTTTTTTTAATTTTGTTTCCCTTGGGTGTTTAATTTTATTAGGTAAACTCGTTTTGAGGCCTATTTGGATTGATATAACCTGAAGTTCGAAAACTTCTTACCTTGTCGTAGTAGGCAAAAATCAAAATGGCATTGCTTTTCGTGCGTGCGTAACCGCAAAATAGATACATTAAACTTTGATTCATTTAAAGTTTTTAAGACCCAGACCTAGTATGTGACCAATTCCAGCTCAATTCAAAAGCCTAAATTAACATTAAAAACCATTGCACTACCTAAGCAATTCTATGTCACTATAGTCAACACTAGGTTGATAGTAAACTAATTTTATTCCTAGTCCATTGTTAGTCAAGTCAACGCTAGGTTGACAATGCACTAATTTTATGCTTTGTCCATTGTATTTAAAACGAACGTAAATAACATTATCTTACCCAATTATGTATTAAAGCCCACTTGCATCATAAAACACTATAAATGCGTTTAGCGCTAATCATATAATTTAAAACATCTCTCTTTCATCTTCGTACGATTCACAGGAACAGAACGATGTTTTAAACTAGAAGTATAATATCTTAAACCCAGTTCCTTTAATTCCAGATGTTATCATGCGTATCCTACGTGGTGCTGTCGTACTGGCTCACTGAGAACCCTTTGGAGCCGACAAGAGCCACCCTGTTCCTTGCTACCATAGTAGCCACTTCACTGTGTGCGCAGGCTTGGGGTTACTTCATCGGGTCCACTACGCCTACCAGAGTAAGATATAAAAAACTGCAAAATATGAAGCCAGTTAAAACTCGTTAGCCATGGATAAGTGGTACCTACCTAAAAAAAAATGAATTTTACCCAGAAAAGCACCATTAGCTCTAATTGATGACTTACAATTATTCGCTTCGGGAAATACTAACGTGTGTGAGAATAATCCTGCAACCCACGACACACTTCCCACACCAGTAATTCCAGCTGAAAAGCTTTAGCAATTTTAATTCTTATTGGGTTCTTGGTAAAGACTATTACTACAACCGGAACAGTAGAATAACCAACCACATTCCTCTTCCAGGTCGCAGTATTTATCGGACCAGTCCTCGCGTGCCTGTTCTCAGTCTTCGGCTTCTGCCTAGCGCTGGTGGACACACCTTACCAGTTCCGTTGGCTGCACTACATCTCCTACTTCAGAGCTGGCTTCCACGTCGCCGTGCATTCTGTCTATGGCTTCAATAGGACTAGGATGCACTGCTCTAAAGGTGAGAAAAAAATTAATGAACATCGCTAAATCTGCAAATCGACCCCACATAAAGGGTCGAATAAAAAAACATGATTGGAAAGGCCTATGACCAGTAATTGATTGCTATAGACTGATGATGTTGATAACCCCACCTGCTAGTAAAAGCATAAATGATCACCGATTTGATACATGGCAGATTAAAGCCATGACAGTCGTCTAATTACAATATTATTTTTGATTAGATCTACGAAAAGCATTGTTTGCTAAAGCGACAGTTTTACAAACATTGTTCAACAAGTGCAAAAGTAGTCGTAAAAAAGTTGGCTTACAGTAAGGATATTTCTTTGCAAATAGAAATTCTTTTCTGCCATCAAACCATATCTTATTTTTTTTACACCAGCTAACCAAAAATTCTTATTCCAGAATACTGCCACTACATTACACCAAAGACATTCCTCAGAGAGATGGACATGGAAAACGTGAACATTGGAGGCAACATGGCCCTTGTTTTGTCTACCACAGTCCTCATGCATGTCCTGACTGCAGCAGCTCTGTGGTACAGACTCAACAAGAGATGAATAGTTAAGCTTTAGTTTAATTGGATATTGGATTGGGATCTTTCATACTGTACCTACTTAGTATTAGTTTAGAGGCCGGGGAGGCAGGGTAAACCTTTTAGCCGCCCGACTTCATATTAGTTGCCGTGCCCCCAGCACGAATGAATTATTACGGTATTTGGTCGTAAATATACGACCCTGGCGAAATGGACACGAAAATATTTGTCGGATTAATCCGGCGTAAGCGGTTAAAGGGCTAAGTGATTTGATTCTGCGTTCGAGGGTTGATTATTTACTTTGCAAATGTTTTAACTATATTAAAGGAGGATTAGTATATTTGCGCGGAACGTGGAATATTTGCGGGGTCTCTGTCTGCACGGTCTTTTAGTTTCCTATTTATTTAGTGATAGTACTTAGTTTAATTTAAACTATGAATGAAGTGACAGGCGCTAGTAAAATGTGTGATATTTCTTGTTTTGTTCAAGCTACCGTATCAAGGCTCCTGCAAACAGGCGCGACACGCGATGCGACACAAAGGCACCGCTCGTCGCACGACACGCGGTGCCTTTGAGTCACGCCGCGTGTCGCGCCTGTTTGCATGAGCCTTCAGACGTTTGGAGTGCTATTTTTATTTCGTTATCATCGCATTTGCCTGAAAAAAAATTTTTTAAACATTAAGTGGACATTTTCATTCGTAATTTAGTTTTTATTTTGTGAAAATAAATGCTCTTTTCTGATTTTCAATTATTAATTATTGATTTTCAAGTTAATAAAAAATTATTCATCTATTCACGATTTAAAACTCTAATAATGTTACTAATTTATCCGAAAACAATGATATAATCATACAAACCTTATCTGCGCTGGAGCAGCGTTTATACAACCCGATTCCTATCGGCTTCCCTTCGGAACAACCACTCTTCTTAGTGTCTACTATTGCCAAATAATAATGGTAGACCTGTGTGTGTGTAACTGTGTATCACGTGTGTCAGAATGCGGTACTAAATTCGTAGGTACGGACACACGTAATTTCGCGTCCCACAGCACCGCGTCGTAGGTAACTGGGGAAGCCGAACTACAGCGAGTTATGACAGGGACAAGAAAAGTATGTAGACGAAAATGAGATAGAATGAATGATTGTTCTTTTTTTGTGTTTTCCTTTGCGTCATGTTTACCGCAAACAAATGATTTTCTTTATTTTCATTTTCTATAATAATGTTCTTTGTTAATCTTGATTTTTTGACATATACATTCACCCGCGTGTGTTTTCACCTGCTCTTTTGCATTTTATTCGTTATATTATAACATTAGAATAATTTTGTAATAAAATGTTTTTAAGAAATAAAACTAACTTATTTCTGTAAAATATTCGTAAAATATTTTGTTTGTTTAGTGATAGTGTCTCTTTGGTTATGTTATTTGACCTTGGATGGCGTTAAATTAAGAAAAGTAAAGTAATGACTTTAATTTTTGAGTTAATTCATTTTGATGTTTATCTTGAGTTAATGTGAGCTGAACAATTTTTTCTTCGGCTTTCCTCTAACGATAATTATAGCTGCGCTACTGTAACCTTAGTTTACCTAATATTAACGTAAAACTGAATATTTATTAAACAGATCTGATTCCATGACTGATAAAAATAATATAACTGTGGGACATCAGGAAACTTCCAATATAATTATAATGAATTCATCTGTAACTGGTGTAACTTTTTTAGCCGGTTTGTTTGTAAGTAATTTTTAAAGACGTTTTTTCATTGTATAATTTTTTGTTCTCTTGCCCAAAAACCATCCGTTCCTTTTTATGGCAATTTCTTTTTATGGCTCAACAATAATTCTGGTGATAATAACCAGAATTATTATTGAGCTACACTTGCCTAAACTTACTATATGCGAGTATTATTAAAACAATTTCCATCGTTGTATTTTGCAAAAATATAGTGCGAATTATGTAATAGGTAAATTATTTTTTTATGTGATAATAATATGTTTAAAGGAATAAATAGTTCGCTTAATTTGTAATGTAACGTAGTATTAATTATATAGATTTAGTGTTTTGGATAGGCTAGACAGGGACCTTGCTAACAGAATATTTAAAAAAATAAACAGTAAAAAGGTAAAAGAAATATGTGATTGTTTAAAATTGTACTTGATGTTTTTAGCATGCTGGGCATGCCACACATGGTGAAGAAGTGATAATTATAATATAATTTATTATCCAAAGACACTGTCGTAGAGAAATATTTTCCAAAAATAAGTGTTTGTATCGTAATCGCAAGTTTCCAACTTCCAAATAATTGACCAACACTTGGCCATTTATTGAGATAAGTCCTTTGATAAAAATTACGAAAAAATGTCACATTTCTGTATGGAGTTTTCTCAATAAGTACCCTCTACCTATGATATCTTTAATATGAATCTCAAGGTGATCAGAGATTTGATGACTGATATTGAGATACTGATATATTGTAATTGCCGGCAAGAGTCGTGAGCATAAATTCCATGTTACCTTTAACTGCCCTCGTCAGCGTGCTCTTGTATTCTGTTTTCTGTATATAAATATGCTTGATCACATATTGGTTTCATTGCTCCCGCCCGTGTGTAACCTGTCTTGATAGGTAACAAGATTCGTTAGGTTTAAGAATAGAGTTTGTGCTCACGACTCGTGCCGGCAACTATACGAATGTTTAACTCTCCGACATGTGTTTACCGAATGAATAGTAAAATAGATCCAGTGAGTACCTATACGCTTTTTATTTTGGTCCCCGAATTTGCCTAAAAATAATATACATCTTGACATAAACTTAGGTGTGATAGGGTAAGACCCCATTTAAACGGTACAAGTTAGCCTATGGCATACCATAAAATTGAAGCACTAGCACCGTCTAAACAAGCACAATTGTCGCTCAATATGGGTAAATTTACCATACAAAACTGGTATTGGTGTAAACAACACGTACAATAAATGCAATTATTCTTGTATGAATAACATTTTTTATGTGTTATTTAAATAAAAATATAAGTATTAAACAATTTTTAAACAAGCTTGCAAATATGAGCTATTGAACTAAAAGTTCTAAATAAGAAAGTTTCAATTCCTATGGCCACCTTCTATCAGACCCTGGACTACATTTGTCAAAACAAATCCAATGAGACCAAACACGATGGGCCTATCTCGTTTAGTTGAAGTTCGATTGGTCAACTTCTGGCTGCATCATCCACGGAACAGAAAAAAATCAGACCAGCTCCATGGTACAAATTATTGCAATGTCACCAAAGTTATATAGGTAGGTATGCTAAGTTTCAGCTCAATCCATATGCCAGGAAGTATTTGAAAAACATACGAACGAAGCAAGTTATTAAAAATCTTGAGAAGACTTTCAATAACATTGAATGAAATATTTGGCAGCGCAAATACGGGCAATACTTGAATCAACGCGTCATAAAATGGCACAAGCACGTACAAGTCTCGTGTTTAAACGCGGCAAAATTTGAATGCAATAATCGCCTTCCAATAATTGGCTCGGTGTAAACAGAAGCCGCATTAATTTACTGAATGGCAAAACTTGCATGCAATTACTGTATGCCATTTCATGGTAATCGCACGCGTGTTAACACTTGCATGCCATTCTTGAATAGTAATAATTGAACCTGCTCTTAAATGGCATGCGATAATTTGCTCTTAAACGTTTCAGAAACTTGCCACGTGTAAATGGGGCTGTAATGATGCGATGGTGAGAAAAAGAAGAAAAAAGTTCGTCTGATTACACACTAAGGTAAAGTCGACCTCGTAATTGCAATACCACCCTAAGGTTAATGTTTTCAACTGCCACGTTGGTCTTGTGGTCGCAAGCGCGACTGCTTAGCGTGGGGGTCCTGGGTTGAATTCTCAGGATGGACAAAGTGTTATTGACTTTTCCATTAGGAATTTCTCAGTAGCAGCCCAGAGTTTGGAAGATGGCGGTTTGATAGCCCCGTGCCTCGGAAAGCACGAACTTCGCTGGTCCTGCGCCTGATCTCTCCCCGGTCTATAATATCTCCTGCGTACCTGGCTAATCTCCGCTGAGATTGGCCAGCGTGACCGAAACCGTTCGGGAGGATTATTATTATTAAAAATGTCTTTGACATATCTCAGGACCCGGGCCTTTAGAAGTCATACGAGGGGCTGAAGCCAACTCACAGAGGTCCGTAAGACGTTTTCAATTAATGAGGCACCGACCGACGATTATCCCTGTTCGCACAATGCAAGTGTACCCAAGGACAGCCCTCGGTTGGTGTAGGACTTTTGCAGGATAGGGAAACAAAGATTATGGGTTTGGGTGGCTAAAGTGAACTTTGAACGGTTATCTAGGACTGTGAAAAGACTATGGCCCCTACCTGACCAATGTTTTATATAAAACTGACAGATAAAATGGCAGGGGGTGACTTGCACACTCAATAATGGGCCCCCGAAAACGGTCGCTAGCACATAGTGTCGTAGCGACAAGGGCGCAACATGTGCTGAGGTGCTTATGAGGAGTGGGGACGTATTCCACGACAATCAGGACAATCCCGGAAGTACGGTTAATATCCCTACCAGCATCTCACTGGAATAATTATTTCCTCCGAGTACGTTTGCTCTTGCGAATCTCCATCAAGCCGGCAGGCTTTAGTGGCAAGTAAAGGCAAGAAAATGGTGGGCGCTTTGTTTCTCATCAGTGTTCACTCCAACCGGCTACGAAAGGCAAGCCAGAGATCAGAAATAAGACTTCTCCCGGGTCCGTGGGGTCACTACTGCCCAAGAGCTCGCCACATACTGCCCTGCGGGTTTATGTATCTCTCTTGGTCTGGCTCCTCAGCCTAGACCTATTTCAGCAAAGTAAACTCTACCGGTGTTAGCTTATGCGCAACGTGGATCAAACAACAAGCTCCAGTAATGACTGCCATAATTAATCATTTATTTTTATACCACCACCAATATTATCAATGTACCCACTTATGAATATCATCACATCTTCCTCCCTCAACAAATGAATGAATGAATATTTATTTGTAAATACAGGTAACATACATTTGGTCTTCAGTAATAATTCAGTTGGGCGTACAAACTTTACAGTAGGTAAGAATAATAATAACAAATTTAAATTGAAAAACATTATAAATTACAAAATTAGGTATTTACAAATTCAGTCAGGTCGTTTAGATTAATTAATATTAAATTCAGTAAACAAATTACACAATATACAACAAAAAACACACATTCATTACAAAAACAACAACAAAAAAAAATACATATAAAACAAAATGTATGTAATAAAAAAACATATAAAAAAACCTAATTCCATTAATATCCACATCTAAATTCCAATAACTAGTAACAAATCAAAAGAATATACCGATGGTCCAGAAGATTCCGAAAAAAATAATTTTTCGTCCAAGTGTATAATCGATTTTTGAGCTTACAGATGTGATAAAAAGCTTTGTTATTATTTCTTTTTATTATTGCAACTTCCAAAAATCTAAAATCTTTTATTATTTTAGGCATTTGCCAATATTTCTGTTTTCAAAATTATTGTTTACGTGATTTTATTTATAACAAGTGTCGGTGGTGGTCAAACACACTAAGATACCGATGAAGCTGCTGTCATTGTCAATATTCCACACCAATGATGAGACTGACAGATCTTGAACGTGGTTTAGATGTGATCGCATTTAGTTGCATTAGTGAAATTGGCGAAAGTGATTTTATCACAACCACAACACAATTTTTCCATCGAAAACACGTTGGCGGTTGTTTGACTGAATCTTTTAATAACCACCACTTTTGTGCTTTACCTACTAATGATAAAGTATTCTTTATCACTGTACTTATTACGAATGCAGTGTCTGTGAAGCTACAGAAGGTATGTTGTTTTTTTGAGTTTACAGTTATTTTGTAGGATGATTATCGTTGAACATGTACCTGATTATAAGTTCCACTCCTGTATTCCATCTCCACAACCTTCAAGCAAATAAGACTCTCAGCCTCATGAAGCAAGGTGGCATAGAGCACTACACAAAATATCACTCCGGGAAGGTCTTTGACAAGCAGATTGTACTGCTGAAAAACTAAGCAATAAAAATTTGTTACTGTAACAACATAGGTACTTCGCCGTCTTATATCCGCTAGCATCGACTCAGGTTCTTCATACAACTAGCATAGTTATTTCTTCATCTGCTGGGAAATTCGTGGGTGGAACTATGTCTCACTGGACTTACAGTGTGACATCTTTCCTCCACGGAGATAGCTGTGCCACTGTATGGACACCAGCTACCTCCTGCCCGCTTGTAGAGTCACAACAGCTTCTTAAAACACACGTCCTCCTCGGGAGACAGAGCAGTGGATGAGAGATGTAAACTGTGGCCAAACCCGTCCCCCGTCGCACACCTCATCACTCTGGAAACATAATGACCCCTGGACAGGAACCGGAGTGACTAAGAGGGAATATTGATTATCCTTTAGCAGGCAAAGGCTGGCCACAAAGATATTATTACTACAAAAATTAAATTTCTATTCCAGAAAACACAAGCGGCAAATTCAAAGAGAGCTTGCGGCTACAAGTGAGTGCGCGCGCGCCCTTTAATACGCGCCGCCCGCTTTTTAACATTTCGCCGCCCGCTTAAAACGAGTATCTAGTCATCAACACAAATTGTGTCAACAAAATCTTTTATTTATAAGAATACTCCCAATTGTAGAAAATGTGCCATTTTGATAATTGGCCATTCAGAGAATTAAGCTTTTAGAGTATTGACCAGTCAGAGACTTAGGCTTTTAGAGAATTGGCCATTCAGAAAATTAGGCTTTTCGAGAATTGGCCATTCAGAGAATTAGGCTTTTAGAGAATTGGCCATTCAGAAAATTAGGCTTTTCGAGAATTGGCCATTCAGAGAATTAGCCATCTAGAGAATTAGCCATCTAGAGAATTGGCCATTCAGAGAATTAGGCTTTTAGAGTATTGGCCATTCAGAGAATTAGGCTTTTAGGGAATGGGCCATTCAGAGAATTACGCTTTTAGAGAATTGGCCTTTCAGAGAACTAGTCCTATTGCGACTCTGTTGCTATTTTGAGAATTAGGCCTTCTGCGCCTAAACCGGTTCGAAGGCAGTTGAATCATATTTCTAGTCGCTGAGCTTCATTTTCTCAGGCGCTTTTAGTAGGTTGCCGGAGGCCGCAAAACGAACTGCGGCGTATACAGCCGCAGAGGGTGACGGGGTCCACATGGAAGTCATGCGGACCAACAGGTACCTGGCTGTATCTGAACGTGACGAGCTGTGCAAGTCTTTTAGCTTCCCGGGTAGTTGTAGTAACAGTCTAACAGATACGTCCACCCGCCCCAGGACATTCATGAGAATTTCCACACACAAAAAAAAAGATGCTCCTTCTAGTTGCACGTTCCTGGAGCTAGACCACCACCTATTAAAGCAGTATTATTGTTATCTTACTTGAGTGTGGGAAAGAGATGGAGCTAGACGTCCTGTATAGCTTCATCTCTTTCTCACATTGAAGTAACATTAAAATAATACTGCTTTAAGAGGTGGTGGTTGGCCCCCTGACCTTACCAGTAGTTTAGGATAGTACTACTATCGTTACTACGATATTACGTATTACTCATAGTAGTACTACGAGTTACAGTGATCGGGAAAAGAGTGACGAATTTCCCATAAAAAAAATGTTAAACCAGATAAAGGTTAATCAAACTTTGTGTTATCGGATTCCTACGTCGTTTAATAAACCTAAATGACGAATTAAGTAGGTTTTATTGATACCTAGATTTTGAGATAAGTCAGTGAGTCATTGGGAGGATCGTCAATCATCCAGGATGTAGGTAGGTTATTATGGAAAAAAAATGTTATCACCTTACACACTCGTGATATTATGATACAATGAGTGACTAAGATTATAATATGTGTTTTAATATTTAATTTAAAACGTAGGTGTCTAAAGAGAGCGTACCTATACCTCTACAGAGTGAAACACTGTTCTTTTTTAACCGATTTAAAAAAAAGGAATAGGTTCCCAGTTCGTCGGATTCTTTTTTTACCTAATAAAGTTCTCCACTATTTCAGTTTAGTTTACACTAATGCTTTATAGTTCTCTACAATAAAACTTTTATATACAAATTTCAAACCTCTAAAGTAACTTTCTTCTGGGGCTCTGCTGATTGCAATGTTACCATTGATACAATTGCCAAAGGAAACAGATCAGGCGCACTGAAAATTAATTAATCGTAAATTAATTAAATGTAATAAAGCAAACGTGCAGCATGCAAGCGAGCATGCAACATGCACCAGGCATGGTTTCTGTCACGGCTCCGGCGCGGCGCTGCGGGGCTCCGGCGGTCCCACCCGAGCTCCTCAGCTCGCGGGCCACTTCGCCCCTCCGCGCTTACGCGGTCTTAAATTACACTCTAGGGGTAGGGCAGACAAGACTGCGTGAAGTCGGTTTTGCAGCGATTCGTTTCTGTCACTAAATTTTGTAGTACAACATATTGACTTTTTATGACACTATTTTAATTTTAATTTAAGGTTAAAAATGCAATTTTATAGAAATGGCAATATGCCTAATAAAATTATTCCAAATGAAAATCTGCCATCTTCATATGCCAAGTGAAATTGTACCAAATAAACGTCGCTCTAAATAAACGTTATGCCAAACGAAATTATGCAGAATTTTAACTTTGCCAAATGTATGCCAAATAAAATTCTGCCATCTTAAAAGTATGCCATTATAAATTCGGACATATAAACATTCGGAAAAACAATAATATTTTATTTCGGAACATAATATTTACATAATATATAAGTATAACAGAATAACAAACTTAAAATAATAATTATAATATGTACAAATGTAAAAAAAAATATATAATCATAGGGCATCAAAAAATTCGTCCGCATCGCTGTCAACAGGAAAAGTGAAAAAATAAAATAATTTTTATGCCTAAAAATATTCTTTAAAGAAGATTATGCCAAGTATGTTATGCCAAATAAATTTCAGAGCATCAAGATTCTGCCAGATAGAGGGAACCCAATTTTTACGCAATAGCAGTACCTACCACAAAAACCAAGGTTTGGCGTTTTTGTAAAATAAAAATCAAAAATCGTTTATTAAATTTAGACTGAGAGTCAGCACTTTTTGAACGCCAACATAACATAAAACAGCCCCTAAATCTCCCGCCCTTCACCACTTCCTTTTCTAAAAATAATGAAGCGGTCAATGAGTAAGAAAACAAAAATTAACAACTAAAAATAAATATAGGTATTTTCTTTCTTTACATTCTTTTAAATCACATCTGAAGTCGATGAACATACTATGCCGATAACTTTCCCAAAAGAAGAAACCAAAATCCATAAGAGCTTCGTTCTAGGCGGTCAAAACAGCTTGACAAGCTCGAAAAATTCACGTGCTTGTCAAGCAATACCTTTAGCAAACCTTTTAGGGACCGCATTATACCAAATCGTGACAAAATACCGTGACTATTCTATTATATTAACGTTACCATTATTGGAGACTTTATTTCATATTTTAATTAATCCATAACACTCGTTGCACGCCTACTTAAGGGAGGTATCTATTGCATCTATTAGTCAAAGTCAAATCATTGATACAATAACTGCTATAAGTAAAAACTAGAAAGAAATAAAAACTTTTTTGCCCTTTTCAAAATACAGTTTCAAAAAGAAAACGGGTAAAAGAATCTCCTTGGTTACTCTTTTAACTTATTGATGCACGTTGCGACCCCCCGGGGTCGCGCAGCAATAAAATTTATAATTCTGTCTTATAAGTAAAGGTTTAACTGAACTACACATTTCAAGTGTCATACTATTAAAAAAATTAGTACCTACTAATTTTTTTTACGAAACTAATAATAGGGATTTTACAATGATGATATGAAAATCATAGAATTGGTACCTTACCTGCATACAGATGTTTATGTCATATTTGTGTACATGAAAAAGGTATTCTTACTTACTACCTTTGTACCTGAATTTTCTTCGAGAATTTTTACTTTGTTTTAATGCCTGATAAACTATTCATAAATTCTATAGAGTTAAATACCTATATTTCTTTTAAATTATTTTACTGAATAACATATGAAATCAGTTTCAATATAATTATTATGAAACAAAACAAACCCTAACCTAACCCTTATTAACAAAACCTTAAATTGTACTTTATTTTTACAGTCTTAGATAGGCAGTCACTTCATGTAAAATACTAGTATTCGGTTGCATCTGGTAAAACTGGAAGCCGACCCCAATACAGTTGGGAAAATGCTAGACAGAAGAAGAAGAAGAAAGACTTTATTTTATACAAAGGTATTGAACAGGTTCTTGCATAAGTTATGCTTATTATAAAAGCATTAAGTAGGAACTGCTCTTTATTTTTTAAATAACTTTATCTTACCTAAATAACTCGTGATCCAGTTATAAAATCTAATTCTTTATATTTTGCGATAAAAATACTAGGTATATAATACGGCGCAATGTTTAGGTAATGCGAGTTGATAAAATGCGCAGTCTTCGGTTGTCAATAGATAGTTCTTAACGTTCACGAGCATTGTAGGGTTACTGTCAAAACTTCCTGAATTTTACGTGGGTAGTTACAGAAAAAACAATGGTGATCTAAACGCAAGTAAAAAAAATATTTTAAATATGTGAGTAAATCTTTTATTACTATTTTAACATTTAAAACTATAAAGTCCTAGCTTCCGTCCGCGACTTCGTCCGTGTGAAAGGACCATGCCCATATTAACATGGAGGTGAAAGTCAGTAATGCCATGCAATGCCCAAATTGCAGCTCTATGTAATACGATAACTTATTAACAGTATTTTTATGATATCTAGATTTAATGTCATATAAAGCACTGATTGAAAAGTTATTGGACGTTAAACATGATAACTGCCTACTGGTATTGTTACATTTTATCGTTTACAGACAGCATTGCTATTAGTTTTCCACTAGGAACTTCAACTTTTCGAAACATATTTAAAAATATTCAATAGGACAGTCTCAAATAAATACGTAATCTATATTCAAAGCACTATAGAAGGCACACAATATGAATACCTACTATAATCCACATGCGGCTACTTTTTGTGAAGTTTTATCTTGCCGATCGTATCAATAATACGCAAATAAAACCGCAACACTATAATAGTAGGTATTCGTTATCATCGGTAACAAGTAACAACACTGTCATAACGAATGAATAAATCGGCCAAAGGACGTGATTCCAGACCGTTCCAGACCGTAATAAACTGCACTTTTAGCGCATGAATGAATGAATGAAACATTATTTATCATAGGTACTGCAATGTAAACAAGTCTTTTTTTCGTTTTTTTTTATCCAGTGCTTGTTAGGTTTCAAAATTAACAACTTAATTCTAGTTTTCATTTATTAGTACAATCTTGTAATTTACTTTATCTGGGCATTTCTGGGGCACAGGTGGGCATGGTCTTTTCTTGCTCCCCCGACCCACCCCGTCGCATCGCATCGCCTGCCCGCGTTGTTACTTCTTTTTTGCTTAGCGCTCTTTCTTACTTTTTGCTTGGCTTTTAAGGGGCCTAACATAATGTTAAATACTTTATAACTTTCATCAAGAATTGGGCTATAAAATGCAAAAATAATTTTTCAGATCCGACTGGTAGTGTCAGAGATTAGCGTGTTCAAACAATCAATAAAAAATAAAATGTGTAGGTAACAGACTAAGCGCATTTTTCTTACTTTAAGCATTTTTATACCCGTCGTAATGTCTAAAGGTCCGATTCCAATAATTTAATAAGGAATTTACATGTACTTAATCAACCTTGATTAAGAATCTATTTGGATAAGGATTAATACCATGTTTATGAAAACACTTTCGCAAATAATGCATTATTTTATGACAAATTTGATTACCATTAAAAAGTTATATTTAGAACTTTTTGAGAGGAACAATTCTGTCATACATGATTTTTGCGTAACTTTTACCGTTTACACAGCGCACGCAACGGAAGCTCTCAAAAGAAATAAATTTTCCCCGTTTTTGCAACATTTGTCATTGATGCTCCGCTCCTCGTGGTTGTAGCGTGATGTTATATAGGCTATAAGCCTCTCCTGATAAATATGCTATCCAACAATAAAAGAATTTTTCAATTCGAACCAGGAGTTCCTGAGATTAGCACGTTTAACCAAAACACAAACAAACAAACTCGTCAGCTTTATGATATTAGTATAAGTATAAGTAGAAAAATACCTTGTCAGAATTAAAAAAAACCGTCTAAGTACGTTTTCGGACCATGCAGAATGCAAAATTTTACAATAACATTACAAAGTTATAATGTACCGGGTGGCTAAACGCTCTAGTAATTTTCGATGGGATTTTTACTTATCCAAGTACACTTTATACGTTGGTCGACTGTTACTCGTTAACTTGTAGAACCTACTTAGCTGTGATCGTTTTCCTTCTAACTTCGTTATATTTATACAACATATCCTTGAACTGAGACAGGGTGTTCTCTATATCTTCTGAAATGTTTATTGCGAACCTCAGATGTATTTTTAGATAGACTCCCATTTGCTACAATTGCGTTATGAGCAATATCTGCTTCATGAATCAGTATCGTGTGTACAGTAACAGGCATATTGTACCAACCATATACATATAATGCTACGAATCTCTCAGCAGTTTGCGATGTATACTCATTGAACTTTTCTAGATTGATGTGTTCACCTGATGTTATGGCCTGTAAAATTACAGCGAATCTGCGGATCAATTCTTCATCCAGTCCCGTTATGTTAGCAGTTTTCTCCGGGAATTCAATAAACCTTCCGGCTGTGTTGCCATCGTTGGTTGTTCCGTGACCTTGTTGTACCACATCAATAAGCAAAGTTCCTCTTTAAATGGTTTTTAAATCACCTCCTGCCTTCGCTTCATCACATCTTAGTCAGCACCTCTAGCAGCATGAAGTCCAATCTGTATGCGATATGTAAGAGGCACTGCATCATATTTATTCGGGCATTGAGTGGCGGAAGTCTAAGTTCCATGATATTATCTAGTATTGACTTGTCTTTAACTTCAGTCAACTTGTTCATCTGAGAAGGTTTTGTTAAGCAGACATAGCACGTTGCTGCAGATTTCGCTTCTGAAAGGTACATATATATCTCACCATCAACCATTGTTACTATACATAAAGCTTGTGATCAACTGCGTTACTATCGCACACAGATGGTGTGAGATTTCATATTTCGTTTTTTATTCTCCTTTCTTCTTCTTTATTTTTCTTCAAAGAGGTTCTCAGTTCGTCGGAATCTTTTGTTTTTTTTTAAAGGGTGTTCCCCGATTACTCAAAGATTTGGCTGGACCGATTTGGATTTTTTTTTTTTTGTTTGAAGGGGTATAGTTACTATACTTCCCAGGTGGTTCCATTGTCTTCAGGTCAGGATATGACGATGGGATCCTGGAGAAATCGAGGGAACTCTTTAAATCTTATAGGCACACCTATAGCCATTTTGGTATTTTTATAGTAACTCGTGCATTTGCAGCATTTGGTAAAGTGGAACTGATGATGAAGACCACAGATGGCCACCGGAACTACTCAATAATAAATATTTCACGGGTTGCAATTCGACCTACGTTAATATGGTTGCTAAGCAATTTATGCTCGTCACAATGCATGTGCATAACCAAAGGCTCAAGCGTATGCAATGGACTGAACCTTGAATTCTTCAAAATTAATTCTTAGTGTTAATATTATTTATTTATTTATTTATTAAAACTTTATGCACAAGTAAAAAGAATACCGTACAAAGGCGGACTTAATGCCTGAGACATTTTCTACCAGTCAACCTTAGGGTGATGCAGAGAGAAAACATGGCAGGTATGGATAAGGGATAGATAACACGAAAATAACTAAAATACTGGAGTAAATACATAGATATATATAGATATATAGTTATATACATAAATACTTATAAACGGAATAAACTTCGTCAGGAGAAATAACGAACGGTAGAGGAGAAATAACGATCAAAAGAGGAGAAAACGAATCCACCAAATCAGCGCTGGGATGTTTCTGCCAACTTCTTACGTATATGCTCACGTGCCTTGACTTTAAATGACAACCGATTTCTTACCGTCCTGATGTTCAGAGGGAGCGAATTCCAACGAAAGACTGCCTGGACAAAGAAAGAAGAGTGAATGAAACCAGAGCGGTGAGAAGGACATCGTAGAAGACGATTGTTAGTGGAACGAAGATTTTTACTGTGGGCTGTGGGACTGAATATGGGAACTCAGGTAAGAAGGAGAAGTAGGTTTGTTGAGAATAGAAAATAATATAGACAGAGCCCTCACCTCTCTGCGCTGACGAATGGGTAACCATTTTAAACGCAATCGGTGCGCAGATACATGATCATACTTACGAAGATTGAAAACGAATCGAATGCAATTATTGAGAAGGCGGTCAAGTTTATTGAAGAGATCTGCATTCAGGTCATAGTAACACACATCACCATAGTCAATTATGGGAAAGATTAGGGACCGTACAAGCATAGCCTTTATGTGTGATGGGAGAAGATTTTTCAACCGATAGAGCGACCGCAACGTTCCGGTGACTTTTTTACTAACAGTCGTGACCTGCTTTCGCCAGTCAAGACAAGTGTCGACATGCAGACCAAGATCCTTAACATCGGAGCTAAATGGAATGATGGAGTTATCAAAAATTACAGGTGCCACAGTTAAGCCATTTAGCTTTCGTATGCTATAGGGGCTCCCTATTACGATAGCCTGACACTTATTAGGGTTAACCGCCACCCCAAATCGATCAGACCAGTTGACCACACCCAAATCCCGGTTTAGCTCCACAATCGCATCGGAAATGTTGTCAGCACTTGCCTGGCTGTAAAGCTGCAAATCGTCGGCATAAAGATGATACGAAGTGGTAATGAGATTAATATAAATGGAAAACAAAAGAGGAGATAGTATACCGCCTTGAGGGACGCCAGCTGCAAGATCACACCAACTCGACGAAGAGTCTCCAGCATGGACAGACTGCTGACGCCCACGAAGATAAGAGAAAAACCATTCCAATACCTCCGGAGAGACCATAAGATAGGAAAGGATGGATAAAAGGACTTCGTGACTAACGGTATTAAAAGCATTGGAGAAGTCAATTAATACTAGAACTGTAACTTTAGTGTCTTCCATTCCCCGCCTAATATCGTCAGTCACTTTAAGGAGAGCTGAAACCGTACCGTGCCCGGACCTGAAACCGGATTGAAAAGGACTGATGAGGGAGTTGTGATGAATAAAGTGGGAAAATTGTTTATGAACACTGGCTTCGAGTACTTTAGAAAGAAAGGGAAGGATGGAAATTGGACGAAAGTGACTAGGAAGAGAGGAGTTGGGTATCTTAGGGAGGGGCCGTACAATGGCTTTACGCCACAGGGAAGGGAAAACACCGGTGTGAAGGGAGAAGTTTATGATGTGGGAGACTGCAGGAAGGAGTTGATCAAGAGCCGCTACTATCATATGGCGGCTGATATTATCGCAGCCAACGGCTTTGGACTTGATGGAAAGAATAATCTTTCTGATCTCTGCTGGGTCGACTGGGGTGAAGACAAAGGGGTTGATATTGGGACGCGTCAGACCAGCAAGGTAGTCGAGGGTTTGACATTTGGTTAGACTATCTAGAGTGGGAACAGTGGAGAAATGGCGATTTAGATCGTCCAAGCCAATTGTGTTAGGAAGGTCTGAATGTCGCGATTTGCCGATACCTAAAGTTCCAAGGAACTTCCAGATATCGGCAGAAGAAGAAGAAGTGATATTATTTAAGATGTGGCGGCGTTTAGCGTTACGTATCATCTGATTACACCGATTCCTAGCAGCCTTAAAGAATGTCCAATTTTCCTCCGAGCGATCCCTTTTAAATCTCCGAAACGCGCGGTCCCTCCGTCGCATTGCCATCTGAACTCCCCTGTTCATCCAAGGCGCAGGCGGATGCTTCAACTTGATTTTCTTGATAGGAGCATGGGTGTCATAAAGCCTGACCACAACCTTGTTGAAGAAACTAACTTTTTCGTCAACTGATGCAGCAGCTTCCAGGGGTGACCAGTCAATATTGGATGCATCTTGTTGAAGCCTCTCGCTATTCATACGTGCAAAGGCACGCCTGTATTGGAACTTGGGTATGGGTTTAGGGGGCTTGAGGATATAGGAAAGGAAAATAAGGTCGTGATGGGAAAAGCCTGGAGCAGTATGTTGACCATGTGAGGAAACTAGGGAAGGGTTAAAGGTGAGGATCAGGTCAAGCCAAGTATCATCACCGACTGTATTGTGATGAGTGGGTTGGAGAGGCAAAACATGCAGACTGGCTGACTCGATCAGATGCAGGAGTTTACGGGACCGAGGGGAGTTATGGGCAAGAAGGTTGGTGTTAAAATCCCCCATAACAATGTGATGTGAATACTCCGAACCCAAAGATTCAAGTACCGATTCGAATTCAGTGAAATAATCAATGGAAGGAGGGCAATAGACGACACCAAGGACTGTTTTAGCTCCTTTGACACAAACCTCGAGGAAAAGAAACTCTGCGGATTCGTTGGAAGAGGAAGAAACTAGAATTTTAAAAGGAAAATCGTCGCGAAGGTATATGGCTACACCACCCCCCCTCTTACCGATCCGGTCATTCCGAAGAAGTACGAAACCGGGGAGCGAGTAAGTGGTTGAAAGCAGGTTATGTTTGAGCCAAGTCTCGGAAATCAGGACGGCGTGAACATTGCTGTCAGTGAACGTGACGTACAGTTCGTTAAAGTGACTGGGAATGCTCTGAGCATTGAGATGGCATACGTTAAATAGTCGGCCAGTATTTTGACTGAAGTCTTGGCGTAAAAGATCACCTAAAGTGTCTGTAATAAAAATAAAACTTTCGCCGGAACAGGCACTAGATTCGTTGGCAGAAAAAAAAGATTCGTTATCAGATGTCATAAATACTATTACAATATAAGTAAATAAAATAGATATATATAAATATAATAGTTATAAATAATGCGAAAAAAGACTACACGAATAACTGGAATATTAGCTCTGGTCCTTATTTTATTTTATTGTAGTCCATTCCTTATGTTTGGTGGTACCGATTTGACGATTGGTGCGCTTCTTTTCTTGATGACTTTGTCGTGTATAAGATCTCTTATTTTATTACTGTTTAGCTAGCCGTGAAAACCTTTTGGCTTCATGTTTCTTATTCCAGTATATTTTTTGTATTTATGTAAAGCTGTTGGTTTTCCACGTAATAAATAAATATGGTGAAGTGGAGCTGATGGCGAAGTACCAGGAGAATTCCTCAACCATTAACGTCCCTACATTGGAAATTGCAATATTTTGTAAAAAGGCGATGAGCAGAAAACACTACAAAGTGAAAAATAACTTTAATTTCGGAAGTCGGTGGCAAATAACTAAAATACAGATCCAAAGACACCGACTTCCGAAATTAAAGTTATTTTTCACTTTGTAGTGTTTTTGGAAGTCGTTTTTTTTTAAAAAAAAAAAAGTTTTATTTTGTTTTATTTTTTATATTTGTAATATTTATGGTGTGCATAATAAATAGTATTCTATCTATCTATGTGAACTGCTCTGGATAACAAAATGCTGCCGAGCAAGCCTTTGGATTCTCCCACACTGTCCCCCTTCACAGATCATCATTAATGGTGCCAATGACGTCAAGAATGTACTAGAGTCATTATATGCGGAATCCATCTTCTGCTTGTATCTGATCAACTGCAATTGTTTATTTTGTACATTTTACGACAAAGTTTTCAAAATCCTTTTCGTTGTTAAATCTAAAATGTTTGCAGAGTTATTCTAGCAGAAGAGTCTGTAACTGTTATGTATTTTTTTAGTTCAGGTGGATAACACTCGCGTTTTTCTTTCTGCATTCTGTAATAGGAAGGGTACATATTCTTGACTTTCTCAACGTGACATACTGCCACTTTGATAGGTGAAGTGTTATTAGTAAGCCAAGTGCCTTCTGCGTAGTTAACATCATCTCTTTGTCGGATGGTTTTATGATGAGGTCTTGGAAGTTTTTCAACAGATTCTGGGTGCTTGAGCAAATGTTGTTGGAAGCAAAGTTCTCTTGACCAGTTTCTTTCATTTTAGATATGGCTGCATATGAAAGTTCACTGGATACGATGTGCATATATGTATTCAGAAAACCGTCTCTTCTGTTTAGATCCCAAACCTTCAAAAGGTATTAGAGAAATGTAAATTATTTTTGTCATAGGTGCAACTGTTGTCGATGTTGATGGCTCCGAAATAGAGGTACTAACACTTTATTCCTCTTCTATCGATGACGCCTGAGCTTCTGGGGCGTTTTCTTTAATACAGCTAGGCCAGCCAACATCAGTTTTAAACCAACTGCCATAATCTCGTCTGAAATATTCCATTTTCCGGAAAGCTGAATCCTATCGCTTTGCTACTGTAATTGAAAATCTTCGACAAAATTCTCAGTAAAGTCATTTGAACTTATTCACTTAGACTGCAACTGAACCGAGATAATTGTAGTCATTTCTTTTTTCTGATCTTTGTAAAATAACAAACAAGTCCAAGTTGGTTACTATAGTTTCCGCTGTACAAATAAATAAAATTGAAGTGTCTGTTTGTAATGTCAAAACAACAACTTTTTACTAAATGCATAAGTATATTCGGTACTTAGAACAAAATAGCAATTTTTAACATTTTTGTCTGTCTGTTTGTTCCGGCTGAACCGATTTTGACGAGACTTACACTGACAGATAGCTGATGTTACGGCGGGTAACTTACGCTACTTTTATTTTAGAAAAATAATTAGGGTACCGCGCAAAAAAATTAAAACCCATGAAATTGTGAACAAAAAGTCGGATTTAAAAAATTATTTTTGCATTTGGTAGCCCATTTCTCGAGGATAGTTATAGGCTATTTAACTTCACGCTACGACCCTTAAGAGCCGGGTTGGGGGAAACGAAGCAGTTTTATTAAAATGTGGCTGTTATTTTAGTATATTGTGTATCTTACGATATCCACGCGAACGAAGTCGCGGGACACAGCTAGTGTTTCAATGCGTAAAGCATACTACTTCAATAGTCTGTACGCACTTCTTTATATACGGTAAAGAAATAATACGGACCTAATTAACTAACTATTCTCAATTAAACTACCATTAGCTAATTAGAGACTAATATTCCACCCACCAATTTTATAAGATCTATTAAAACATAATATGCATAACATTAAAAAATTAAGTACTCCAATAACTGATGCCGTAAAAATATGGATAAACATGATTTTATCTTCATGAAATTTAATCACTGTTCAAGTGGAATATTAATTAGCCTGCCTCTAATTAGTTAATCACGTAATAGGGAATCTATTACGTGATTAACTTCGTTTTTACCTTCTTAAATTCACGTATTTATTGAATCATTAATAAATTAGTTATTTCAATTCTGAAATACACTCACCGAAATTAAAATTAGTAATCTGGCAATCGATTATTTACTTCACATTATGTTTAGCTTTGGCACAGGCTTAAAATACAGCATAAAATAAAAATGAAAAAGTTTTTTTTTTTAAACTCGTAACTTTCCCAGGGTTAAGTAGTACCTAAGCCAACAAATCCTGAATAAATCATAGAGAAATCACCTACGAGGAAAGTAGGGGCAATTGTGAAATGGCTGAGTTATCTATCACTGATTTTAATATTCACTCCATACAATATAAATATATTTTTTTTTATTCTATTTTAGCTGTTTGCACTGATATTCAATAAAAATATATTTTTTAAGCATATATTTAGTCTTCAAAAGCACATCCAAGCAAAGAAAATCACCACTTAAAAAATCTAATGAAAATGTCTATGAAAGCCGAATTTCAGCTCACTATGCGCCGCTCTAACCCGCTCCCTCCACACAACCATTTATCATAGAATTCACACAATTTTTGGAATTATTTTAATAAAAAATGAAAAGCGATCTTTTGAAATAAAATAAAACGTGAATTAGGTACTTATTTAGATTTTAAATAAGCTTAACTTTATTTCTCTTAATTAATGAGTTAATAGCCTCTGAATAAAGCTATCGCAAGGTTACCGCTCGGGTTACCTAATACTTTGCAAACGGATCCCTGAATCGAATATTTTTGAAAGACCTATCCAACCACATCCCACACAATGGAATAAACGAGTAAAAAAAACATCCCTGTTTTACCTGTAAGAGTAAAAACAGAGTTTTTCATGATTTTATTTCACAACCATGGCAAATTACAGCTTTTTAGTACCAAGGGTATCCGTGTTAAACCGCGGACAGGCAGACATACGGACTTGACGAAGCTATAAGGGTTCCTTTTTTTACTACGGAACCCTGAAAACGATAAAATCAAACGATTTCCGATTTTTTTACCATTCGTTGTTTTTTAATTCTTGATTATTTTTCATGCATGGTGATAGATTTCTAAAAATATAAATTGTGAAATTGGCTTGTCTATTATCTACTAGATCATTACAATTCTTTTTCTTTGTCTAAAACTGTCCTGAATGCAAAGTAGAATAAATTGACCACAAGTTACTTGTAGATTGATTTATTTGAATATTTATCCCATTCAAAAACTTTTTAATTCCAATTAATTTTTTTAACTTCTTGTAGGTACCTCAAATTAATATATACAGTATTTTAACATCAGATTTTAAAAGTGCAAATTTTCCTTTATTTCCTCTCCTACTACAAAACAACTTCTACAAAACAAGATCAAATGTGTCATGATTTCCAAATATTAATAAGATTTGTAGTGATTTTAAACACTAAATATAAAATTTAAAGTATGTGAAATAATTTATTTCCTTCAATGATTTTTATATCAGTGTAGTCATGAAGTTTAAAAGTATCTCATTTGACAGTTACTGTAAAAGTGCTTGTAGAAACCCACTCACAGAAACAAAACCATTTATCATTTACCCACCATTCAAATCCATTTGAGACTAAAATTCATGTAAATAAATCCAAGCAAAAATTAAATGTTGGCTAAGTTCGTTAACTCAATCAATTAACATAGGCAATCGCAATACCAATTTATCAAGTTTTCCGACAATTTATCCGACGACTAGTGACCCACTCAACAACCACCAGAACCCATATCCACTCAAAATCGAGTAAAATCACAAAGAACGCCCACTAACAGTTTGACGATTAGTGACTCACTCAATAACCATTAGAAACCATATCCACTCAAAATCGAGTAAAATCACAAAGTACGCCCACTAACAATCCGACGATTAGTGACTCACTCAATAACCATTAGAAACCATATCCACTCAAAATAGAGTAAAATCACAAAGAACGCCCACTAACAGTCCGACGATTAGTGACTCACTCAATAACCATTAGAAACCATATCCACTCAAAATCGAGTAAAATCACAAAGAACGCCCACTAACAGTCCGACGATTAGTGACTCACTCAATAACCATTAGAAACCATATCCACTCAAAATCGAGTAAAATGACGAATCCTTTCCAACGTTTGTTGAGGAAAAAATTCAAAATTTTCATGACGTCTCGGAAAGACTATTCAAAATTAACATCCATTCGGCCTTCACACTAATTCGATACTGCTGCTTTGGACCAAAATTTACGTATAGCCTTCGCTCCTCCCATCTATGGAAGCATCCACAACTTTTAGAAAAAGTAGACCAAATTATTAGAAACACACTAACTTCTATTCTAAATGTGGCCCTGGACGACCGAGCGTGGCAGCAAGCTACACTTCCCATTCGCCTGGGTGGTCTCGGCGTCCGCAAAATTTCAAGTTTATACTTAAGAGGGTCACCCTGTTGACATCCAACGGCTGATTTCAAAAGGTTGTCTTTATAAAGTAATTTAGAGGGGTGCCTGTAACATTGATATAGGAAACTGTAAATTTTGGGTATTTCTTTTTGGACTTCTGTCAACAAGGTGTCCCTGTTTACGGAATTGAAGGCATTTTTAATGTCAACCTTAAGGATGACCTCACCTTTACCGCTGTTGAGGTAAGTCGATAATGCATGTACCGCAGCCTCACAGCCCCCTTTCGACCCGAAGCCCAGCTGTAGGGGCTGGAATTTGCTGGCCAGTGTTTCGCTGTAGAAAGCACAGCAAATTTTGGCTGCGGTACGACGGTAAGTGGACCCTACGGCAATGGGACGAATGCCGCCATCCTTCTTGCGCAGGGCACACAGACTTGCCCCATACAAGATATCAATGACGGATTCGTTCACATTGCCGGAGAGCATGAGATTGATGAGGGCCGTCAGCTCCTTCAGAAGAGACTCACCAGCTTTCCCAGCGCCTGAACACATTAGGTCCTTTAAATGTTGAGGTGTCAGGCCGTCGAGACCGCCGGCGGAGCCACTTCGAAAGGAGCACACGGCCGCACACACTTGTTGAGCTGTAATTTCAAGTGTGTTGGATTCCGGATCGGGAGGGACAGGGAAGGAGAGGTCATCTGCCGGGGCGGGATGTTTGCTCTCCAGGGCTGTAAGTGTCTCTGGAGAGTACGGCGCAACCACATCGCTGCTAAAGATGATCCTAGCTGCACCACTGATATCACCTTCGCCTAGTTTAGATTCCACATGGTGCAATAAGCCTCTTTGGGGGAGGTGCGCTGTTAATTTAGAGTCGAAACTTTGGGCCGAAATGTTACAATTATCCTTGATTTGTGCTGTTAAAGATTTTTTATTTGCCAAATTTTTTTGCACATGTAGAATTCTAAACGGGAAGGTGAGTAGTTGCTCCCAAGCACTTTGAGAGTTCTCTCGGGCGGCGAGGCGAACACAACGCGCTAAACTTGAAGCCACGGATGGTCTCGCGCCACGAGGAACTCTCTTTAAAACTGGGGTTGAAGTTTTTATGAAATTGAAAACATTGCTTCATTTAAATTACCCAGAAATCATAACTCCAAGGAAACATTTTGGCTGAAACATATCCCGCGCTATCAGAGAGTGACCCTGATCGAGCACGCGATAAGTCCAACAATAGTGTACAATATTTCGCGCTATGGTACTGCCAGAGAGTGGCGCTGGTCACGGACCCACAAAAAACATTATACACCACCACCTCGAAAAATATAACGACAAATGAAACAGCAAGTTCATAGATACTTCAAATGATTGATGACTTGGCTAGTAAGACTTGACCAGCAAACCAAATGTTTAGAAGAGTAAGATATGATGACCTTACAATATAAAAACAGGAACATGCATGTAACATAAAGAAGATAAGTTGATTAGCCAACTTGTAGTGAAAACTAGCCAAGTCAAATCTTGAGCTGCAGTCTATCCTAAGTTATCTGCTTTACTTGTGTAAATATACGTAATTCGACTGTTCAAATATAAGAAGTTATATTTTTAAATAGCAAACAACAATGCAGCAAAAAAAAAAACAAGAAATTGTGTTTTAAATTTATTTTAGAATGGATTATCTACAGAACTTGGCTGGCTCCCATTGAGATCTCAATTCTTTTGTCGACTATGTCGACAACCACGCATATTCTTAATATTGAACTTGGCTCCCATTTTCACATTTATGTTTTTGATGGACTGTCATTACTTTTTTGTAAAGAAATTATTGTTATGAATTCATCATTTAAAACTGATCTATCTGTAAAATTAATCCTATCAAAAACTTATGTACCTACCTATTTCTTTCGTAACACATTTGTTACAATTGCCAGCAATGATGTCAGATCGCTGAGCCGGCGCTGCCAATTGCAGTTGTTTTGGTATTGTTTGTCTAAGTTTTATAAATAATTTGGTGTACAAAACGATGAAAGCGACATTTCATCATGGAACCTATTCTCCTGAGAAAGAAAAGTTTTTAGTTCTTTCGTGAGGCGCGAGGTGTTAATAAAAATCGATTGCTTGGGAAATATTTCAAATCGTAAACATTCACTGTTTTCTGATTTTTTCCTTTCTATACACACAATTACCCAGCTGGACGCTAAATTTCAACTTTCTAGGTCATCTGGAAGTGGGTTAGGTTTTTGATAGTATGTCAGTCAGTGATAAAAATGCCGACGTTAAAGCTATTCTGTAAAAAAAAAATATTTTGACAGAACTAAAATCGAATTTGACAATCGCGCGACACCACGTGGAACTTGTTTGCCCTACCCCGTAATTTTTTTTTAGAGCCGGAGGCGCGCAGAGGGGGTAGCCTAGACGTGTTTTATATGGAATTTTTCACTTTTTGTATGGAAAATATGAAAAATTATTACCTACATGACATGTTGAGTTTTAGAGGTTTATGAGCTTAAAGGGAGTCGAAATTTTCATTATTTTTGGGATAGGACACCGTTTTCGAGATATAAGCAATAGAAAAGAAAAAAGCTACAGTACTGTTTTTGCATCTGAAGCCGAGGTGTTGGTGTGAATTTTTGTTCATGCCAACTAATTTTATTCCACACCTTTTTAATCGCGATTAAAAATAGTCAGATTTTAGAAAATCTAAATTTTAGGTGAAAAACGTCAAATTCAGAATAGCAAAATTATGTACCATTTGGCCTAAACTAATAACTCAGTGCCATCTTAGTGCTGTCAAACTAAAATATAGTTAAGTTGTGTCACTTTCGTCAATTTCGGAATGGGAAATCATCGTTTGACAGGAATAAACTAAATTTTGGTGATTTTTAGTCTAGTTTAGAGGCATTTGTGATAAGAGAATCAACATCAATATCTCAATAACCGTTTGAGCTGTATTTATCAAATTTGGGGTTGTAGTTAATCTAGTTAAGGTGAAAGCGCCAGGGTAGCCCGCGAAATTCAAATTTTCTTACGTTTTTTTGCAATTAGCAGGCCAGTATTAGGTTGTATATTGATTAAAATATGATTTGCGACCGTAACAAATATGTATTTACAGAATTATAATCATTAAAGTCATAAATACAACTCTCTAAGACCAAGTAATTCTATTCAATGACTATTTCATGAAATTTTAACATTTCAGGATTATACTAACTTAAGGAATTTTGTTACTGATTCGAATATTATAATTCTGTAAATACACATTTGTTACGGTCGCGTATCATACTTTAATCAACATACACCCAGACAATGAGCTACAAATTGCAAAAATCGTAAGAAAATTTGAATTTCGCGGCTACCTTAGCGCTTCCCCCTTAATTTAGTTTTAGTAAATAAACCAAACATGCGTTTATGTTAAAATAGATTTTGAGTTATTAAGGGCTCAAAAGCGGCTCCAAATGGTCCGTGTAACACACGTCACCAGTTCCTTTTTCTTGGCTTGAACTTGGCTCGACACGCTACCGCGTGTCTAGATTTTCCTGTTCGCGTGAAAGTTTTGAGGAATTTCCCATAACCAGATAGAGTTTAATTAACGCAGTGTTAATAGATACCATAAATATTGAGCTTTGTCACCATAATCGAAAAGTGTACTACAACTGATTATTGATTTACCTCGTTTTAGCCCTGGAATAGTATTCCAAGTTATCTGTAGCGTGATTAGAATAGATAAAATGATTACAGAGTAGGGCAAAATGGAAATAGATTTCCTATAGTGGACCTTGTAGAGTTTATCGATTGAGTAAGTAATCACAAACGACACAAAGGCACTGCTCGCTCGTTGCACGACACGCGGTGCCTTTGTGTCACGTCGCGTGTCGCACCTGTTTGCAAGAGCCTTAATAATCAATCTACAAACGAATAATTATTTGTCCGCGTATAAATTAGTATCGGTCTTCACACTTGCAATTACGACATACTAACTTTTGTATTAGCTCATGTTTTATTAAGCTTCAGTTAAACAGCTTGCCTCCGAATGTTTACAAACAATAGATTTGTAGACAATAACTACTAGTAATATTTTATCCGTCGTGAATCGCTACTAAAACAATTGTTTACGGCACAATGGATGCGGTGTGTTGCTGCGGCATTGACCGTTGCGTTATTGTTGCGGCTTGCGGCTCCAGTTTTTACAACAGCCTATCGGTCTTGCAGCGATAACGGCTACCCGCCGGTAGCCGTTATCGTTGGCGACTGCTGGTTCCACAGCTGACGGCCATGTGGGGAGTGGGGGAGAACGACCGATAATCGTCAGCGGAGCAGTGCCAGCCGCCTGCGCAGCGCAGTTCGCCTTTCAAAGCCAGCGCGTCAGGCCGTCTAACGCGCAATTGTCGCGCTACACTCTTTTGTTTACATCGGACGCGTTTCTTTGTTCAAATTAGCGCGCGATGGATAAAGTGCGTTCTGTTGTGTTATAGTTATTTTTTGTGTGTGAGTGAAAGTTCTCGAACATGGCCAGCGAACACTCTGAGTCCCAGGAGACTAACTCCACGTCGCTCGTGGAGGACTCGCTCAACATATCGTTTGAAGATATCAGCTACACTGTGCGACATGGCGTCTTAGCGGGAGGTAAGCGAACCTTCACACTATTACGAAGTTTGTTTACATGAGTTTCTAATAGTAGTCCATTAAGCAAGATTATGATACCCACTCAGCTTATGTTGATACTATTCAATAATACAACTTATTTTTAAGCAACTATCGATAGTTTAATGATAGGCGTGTAACGTCTCTACTATTGCAAATTGCAGTTTTATTAGTTCCACTCCCTCTTCAGAATTACAATTTTTACTCTACCAATAATAAACTACACAGCTCCTTAAACTTGTAAATATACGTGAACGACTTCTTAATTACTTAAGATATATCTGCTTAGTTTTATATCAAACTTAAGTTTAACGTATAAACAAAGAAAAACCACCGAAAATAACAATAAGGATAATGATCAAAAGCGTAAAAGTGTTTTAAGCACTTGAATATATTTTAAATAAATTATATAAAAATGCATAAATGGTTACCACCGTGTCCTTCGCAGACAGTTATAAACATAACATAGGGCTGAAAATAATGAAAGATACACTACTGCGTGGTACAAACAGCACAGTTTAAGCAGTGCTTTGTTTAGTTAAAAGCAGTGTTTTGTTTAGTTTTTGCATGTCAATTGTCTGACTATGTATTAGGAACTTAATTACTGACTTTAAGACCAACACTATCTATACTAATACATATTGCAAATAAATGATTATGATTATAAATTAAAGTAGAATAAGTATCCAATATGAGCCCCAATATCAGATAAAACCAAAGTTATTTAATCCCATCAAATTCAGACACATTTAAACATTCCTAGTAAAAACCCCCCCCCATTGGCAAAATTTTCCGCCTAGTCTACCTAAAGAGACACCCTTATTCTGTTTATTTAGCCTTTACGGGGCATATTCCTATAATCTAGGAGAAACTATTAACCCGCCTAACGACTGCCACAATATTTCCCGGAATTATCGCACAACCTCTCAAGGGGTCATTGTACTCGTCATTATTAACAACTTTTACTATGGGACCAAACCTGAAATCGCGAAAAAAAATCAGCGTAGCGGTTCCATACATTTTGACGAGTTATGCGAACATAATAGTAGGGAAAAGCTGTTTTTTTTTCGCGATTTCTAGTTTGGTCCCATAGTAAAAGTTGTTCATAATGATGACTACAATGACCGCTTAAGAGGTTGTGCGTTAATTCCTGGACATGTTGTATAGTATAGACCCGCCACAACCAGCCACTATTATGCGATGTGATAAAAATAAAAGCTGACCTTGACTCCGATCGCTGACCTCACATTGTGTTTCAATCTTTCAACTGAAGATAGTTTTACAGCTGAAACTTCATTAAATACAACTATCTCTATTTATTTATTCAATACTTCAAGCACACAAATGTACAGAAGCGGACTAAATGACATACACATTTAGCCTTCTACTAGTCAACCTTCGGTTGATACAGAGACAAACAGTGGTAGATGCAATTACGAAAATGGAAAAATCAATATTTATTATACTTAGGTAAATTCTGCATAAGTTTTCTAGAGGAGCAAGTTACAAGAAAAGTGAGTAAGTACCTATAACGAATGAAAGTAGGTAAATGCCTATCACAGTTGGCTATAAAGAAAGTGCCTGCCCGAAGGCAAGATGGAAGAATTGTTTGAAATGTGACATGCTTCGGAGGGAAGTAAACACTGATATTTATGACGACTGACAGAAATGTCAACGTAGGTAGGTACAAGGTAATTTCTTAACACACCTTTCATTTTGCCAGTTCATCAACATTCATTGCGTTAGTTATTTACGTTGTATAGCAGACTAATTTTTCAAATCTATGAAGCGATGGTTTATGAATTTCCTTCAAAATCCTTCGGATTGTTTTTGAAAGTGTGTTAAGAAATTGGGATGCTGGTCCAACTAAAATTGGTATAGAGGTAGGGGGGGGGGGGGGCGTTTGGTGAGAGTGACCTATCTAGTTTCTTCAGGTGTCAACTTCATTACTCAACAGAATGTCTTGCGAAGTTCCAATATTGATAAAACTGAGTACGTACATAAATTCTAACCTCCCGCTCATTTAATTGGTGGACAGCTCTCACTATCATTGAACTAATTCGAATGATACGACAACAGACCAAAGTTTGTGGCCTTATCGTTAACGCATGGTGCGTTATCGTGTTTCACAGGAATCCCCAATTATTCGCTACTGATCTGAATTACGTATTTAATATTATTATATTACTAAAAAAGTTTAAACTAAAATATATTTCAAGTTAATTATTGTCTGGATTTGATACATTTCGCCTCTAAGTAAATTATGAAATTAATGCCAAAAAATCAAAATGAAAATATTTTATTTCACATAATCCTACAAGGGAACGTGCGAAACGTCAGAAGCTAGGTGCACGGTCCAATTGGTCGTTTCCTATGGAGAAGAGCCGACCTGAAACTCCACGGTTACACTTTTAAAAATAATTGGCTTTTACAATGTTTTCAAATTATAGTGTTTAATAAGTATCGCAGGACAGTGTAGGCCTGCCAACAAGTACCAGGTACTTAACAAAATAGAAAATGGTCAACAACCTACATTCTATTAAGCCTACAACGTTCTCACATTCGCAAAATAAAAAAAAATATATTTATAAGAGAAATAAAATAATTAAAATAAAATCTATTTACACAAAATGACACTATGTGAAAGTGCAGCATTTAAATTATTTAATTAAATAGAACTCTCTTAGCATAGCCTTAACAGATGCTAACCATTGCTAACTGCCGGTTCTTAACGCGAACATTGTGCCCCTAATACCTAATTCACCCTTTAATAAAAACAAAAAAGGCAATCGTTCCCTATAAACCCTATTTGCTTCAGTATCGCTAAAGATGAGAGTGTCAGTGACAACCAATATATGGGTAGTTTTACGAATAAGACATAACGCAGCTTTGTCTCATAAATTCATAGTTAATTCATTTAACCATGAATTCCCCCCCCCCCCCCCTCCGGAAGGACCTTCAACTAACAACATGATATTGATAAAATATTTGCCACATTTTTGCCTTCAAAGACGTGTGTTATTCAATTCAACGTGATGGAATTTAGGTAATTCCAAAGTAATGGAAAAGAAAACACGTGTTATTTTTTTCATTATATTTAAAAGTAAGTACACGGTGTAATTGCAATAACTGAAAACCTCTTAAGGGGTCATTGTACTTATCATTATGAACAACTTGTACTATGGGACCAAACCTGAAATAGCGAAAAAATCCGCTGTTCCCTACATTTATGTTCGCATATCTCGCAAAATGTAGCGAACAGCTGATCTTTTTCGCGATTTCAGGTTTGGCGCGTTTTGGTGCGTTTTGGTGCGTTGTCTGCCAGTGAATATTTGAATGAATGAATGAGTTTAAGATTTTTATAATAAACAATCCTTAGCTAACACGTAACTGCGCTAAAGGTATTGTTCTGTACTCATTGACGGATGCACTCATTGCACGTGAATTCTCTATTGTCTAAGCACATAATAGTACACAGCACGACAACGATAAGTGCATACGAGTGCATAGCTAGTATTACCTATAATAATAATATTTATGTAATACGTATTGATACTTTGCGTGACACACGACGATGCATAAAATAAGTTTTATTGGCATTGCAACAAGAAATTGTATTATCTTTGTTAGTTTATCAATATTTTTTTTAATAATTAGTAGTAGTATTATATTTATAATATTTAATTCATCAACAACAAAATTTAAACTAAATACTCTTAGGTGTCACATCACTATATATATTATTTTATAGTAATTCACATTTAGTATAAGTAAGTACCTACCTATATTACGGCAATGTTATGGAAGAGTGGAGTCTCCTAACTCCTAATACAGGCATTGTTTGCTTAAAGGGGCTCCAAACACGTCATGTATAATGCTATGCTAGTTATGACAATAAACGACTTTTGTTTTTTTTTTTTTTGTATTACCTGCGAAAATAAAAAAGATTTAAAAAAAGCTTCGCAAATAACGGCTAGATGATAACCAGGGAATCATTATTTACCATTGGTAATTTATTTATTTATTTATTTGAGATAAACAACAGTTACACATTGTGTCTTATCTAATAATGACATAAGAGTAATTAAAATGTGAAACTCACCCTGTTATCCACAAAATACTTAGTAGTAATTAATGTCAACATTGTCAACTTTCCTAATCAAGACGAGTCTGCAATGCGCTATGCTGCGTTACGAAAACTACGCTTATTATTAGTAACTTCTGTAAGAGTAGTCTTTTACTAAAAAATAGCGTAGTTTGAGTAGCGTAGCGTAGCTTAATGCTCGCAGAACAGATGGCCGATGTGGCCGAAAGGTTCTGGAGTGGCGACCGCGTACTTGAAGACGTAGCGTTGGAAGGCCTCCTACAAGGTGGACCAAAATCCGACCGATGACCTTGTGGGTGCGGGAAGCACAGAACCAGTCGAAGTGGCGGTGCTTGGCGGAGGCCTGTGTCCAGCAGTGGACGTCTTTCGGCTGAAATGATGATGATGATGATAACTTCAGTTCAGTAGTTTAGAGAAAGTAGTAATGCCAAGATTACTTATCTTATAAAGCTAGTGACTTGCTATTAACTTATCTACATAGTTACGAGTAGGTATTCGTTATTTAAGTTAATGTTTTTTTTATAATAAAACCAAGATTGTGTATATAATTTTAGCAGTTAATTTCATACACTTATTTATGTAATTTAACAATATTATTATGTAAATATTAGCCTAGTAGATAGGTAGATACATATAAAAATAAGCATGTACTACTGTGGCCTAGCTATAAATGAAAGTCGTAGCGAAAGGCATTGATTAATAAAACTGATTGGTAATCCCAGCATGTTGTAAACAAGTACCATCCAAGGTACGTATAAAGAAACTACTTACCTTAAACTAGGCCCTTAACGACACTCATCTCATTTTATGGATCCAATCTTAATAGTTTAACAATTCACCACTGGCCAATTTAAACTAAGAGGGGGGGAGAGCAGGTGCGGCCCGTCCCGGATCCCCCGAACCGGGGGCCAAAACTTGAGATATACTTTTTAATCAAATCCCAAACAAGACCAAAATATGTTCAATAAGTAAAAGGCAGTTTGTAGTTGGGGGCCCCCCTTACGCAACCTAAAAATAAACGTAGAATGTTAAAATTTTCGAGCTCGCTTCGCTCGCTCTTACAACCTACATTCCCTTTTTTCTTAAACTTCTGTACGTCAGTCAACTAAATAACTCATATTTATGTATAAATAGGCAAAAGAAAGCTTTACCTATCCGGGGTGTGGTGCTTATTTTTTTAAGCTCGCTTCGTTCGCTCTTGCATTCTATATTTTCAAACTTTTCTGTAAAGTTGACAAATAAAAGTAATTCCTATTTCTGCATAAATGTTCAAAAACATTTTAAACAGAGTGGGGTGCAAAAAATCACGAGCTCGCTTCCCTTGCTCTACCATCGTCCATTCGTCTGATGGTCTAACTTTTTTGTTTTCGACAAAGTATCTCCTATTTCTGTATGAAATTAATAATCAAAAGAAAACTTAACCCTTTTGAGGCAGCGTGCTAAATATTTCGACGTTCGTTCCTGGGCTGGGGACCCTAGGGCCCCATTTAGTTTTGTCGCCCTGGGCGCCCTGCAGGCTTAGTCCGCCACTGCAATTCACCATTAAGATTATCTTAACATGAAACTACTAAGGCATGCATGTTGTGTCTTATCGTTTTGTATGCACGTGTATCTGTGACAAATAAACCTATTTTTCTTTCTTTCTTTTGTCCGAAGGGCAACCTTCTGAGTTATCGATTGTTTTATTATAATGTTTTCGTAAAAATTTTTGAAAACAATGCGAACCTGCCTGCAGCAATAATTACTGATATAGAAATCAATAAATGAATTTCAAAATACTGATATTATCACTGCTATTAATTAATATCAATGACATAGCATAACATCACGCCCGTATCCCCCGAAGGGTTAGGCAGAGGTGCTGAGGTGCACCTTTAGTAATGTAAATGAAATAGTGAAATATGAGTCATTTCGCCATTTCATTAACATTAATATTCTGAAGAAAGTTCGTAGGTATCAAAATAGAATCCCTTACCAATAAATGTATATGACTATGACTAGATTTCATTTTTCAAGTAAACAATTTACTGCCAACAAACAATTTAGTAACAACTCACATTAGCCTTAAACAGGTAGAATACCTTCCGCTCCAAGCAGTTGTGTTTCCGCGTCCGTGTTGCCAATAAATCTAGCTACATATAAGCTTGTTTCCATACAAGTTAGCTTCCTTCTAGGTTTACTAGACTTCTAAGATTCCATTTTGAATCTCATTATTAACAATCATACGTAGTACAGTAGGCCGCACGTCAGTGGTAACAAAACCAGTACTAATCTGGACTCTTATTCTATTAAGACGGCGATGACCGATTTTTTATTTTTTTATTTATTTTACTATTTATGCACACACAATAAAACATTATACAGTTAGGACATTATGAGCATTGAGTACAAAGGTAGGTACTGCTTATTTCTTAAGAATTTTCTTCCAGCAGACCTGCGAAAGGAGAAATTAAAAAAGAAATGTAGACAATAGTGTGTGAGAACAAGAAGAGAAGAATATGATTTGTGACGTCTTAAACTAAAATATTAAATATACCTACACTTATACTATGAAGCAAAAATTAACTATTTTAATGATTTTAAACTGAATATCACGTCTAAACGAGTAGTGTTAATGATTTGGAAAAAATATATGTTAAATTAGAGCATTTTCTTAATAACTTAATAGTTATGTGAGTATTTTAGATTATGTAATTATAAAGGGTCTTTCAACAAGGACGGGTCGATGTTAAAATTGAATAAAACAAGATGTGTGTGAGATATTAACGAAATTTATTTTTTATTTAAAAGGCCCATTTATGCCATTATGGATGGAATATGACATCGTTCAAATGTCCGCCGCGGATTCGTATGGTGGCACGAATCCGAGAGGTCCAATTTTTAATGACTCTGCTGCATAGATCCGGCTGAATCCGAGCGATGGCCTGCGTTATGTTGGCTTTCAGGGCAACGGTCGAATGTGGTTTATTGGCATAGACCTGCGACTTCAGAAAACCCCACAAGAAAAAGTCTAGCGGAGTCAAATCACACGATCTTGGTGGCCAATTCACGTCACCTCTGCGAGAGATAACTCTACCCTCAAACCGTTCATGCAGAATGTCGATTGTGTCGTTGAGGTCTCTGAAAGGCCGAGTTCTTGAGCACGGCGAGAAATCGACTGCCTCGGAGTCTCCTGAACACTCTCACGGACAGCGGCGATGTTCTCGGCCGATCTGGCGTTCCTTTGACGTAAAGGTGTTGGTTGGTTGTTTACCGAACCGGTCGTCTCAAATTTAGTCACCAGTCGTTGGAGAGTGGACTTTGAAGGGCCACCGCGTCTGCCGTAAAATGGGCGCAATGCGCGCAACGTTTGCACTAACGAACACTCATTTTGATAATAAAGTTTTATCATTTGCACATGCTGCTCAACCGTGTAACTTGCCATGGTGATTTGGCATCACTGACTGCATAATATACAACAGATTTTACAGATCCCACCAAAATAGTATGGCTGCCACAGACTGTCAACATCGACCCGTCCCTATTGGAAAACCCTTTATTAGTATTTTACATAATGTAAGTTAAGCCTAACGCGGATAAAAAACTGAGAATCACGCAAAAACTATTAAGTGTATTTTTATAAAACCTTCACCATTTTAAAGATAATTTAACTATTTATCTTTTAGTATACGTATCATAATATAATACCATCTACTTTGTTTATACAAATAAATAAAATTGAAGTGTCTGTTTGTAATGTCAAAATAACAGTTAACTTACTGTTACTTACAACAAAAAAAAAAAAAAAAAAAAAAATTTGTGTCTGTCTGTTCCGGCTAATCTCCGTATCTAACGGTGGACCGATTTTGACGGGACTTTCACTGACAGATAGCTGATGTTATAAGGAGTAATTTAGGCCACTTTTATTTTAGAAAATAATTAGGGTTCCACGCAAAAAAAATTAAAACCCATGAAATTGTGAACAAAAAGTCGGATTTGAAAAATTCGTCTTGCATTTGGTAGTCCAATTCTCGAGGATGGTTATAGGCTATTTAACCTCACGCTACGACCATTAGGAGCCGAGCAAAAAGAAAAAAAAAGTCAGAAAGAACGCTAAACAAAAACGAAGTAATAGCGCGGGCGGGCGATGCAACGTCGCGGGTCGGGGGACGAGGGAGTTTTATTAAAATGTGGCTGTTATTTTAATATATTGCGTATCTTACGACTACCACGCGAACAAAGTCGCGGGGCACGGCTAGTTTACAATAAAAGGTTTAAATAAGTAATGAATTAACTCATTCAATTCACATTATTATGGCCCTTTATTCATTGCAGTACCTACCGACCTAATTATTGTAAAAAAGTACAATCTCCCCCTCCCCCTCCTCCTCCAACACAACAACACTCCAAATCAACAATCTCTCCTCGTAAAGTACCCTTTACGTAGGCATATAGTAATTCAATTGCCAACGTCTTTTATAATTACAAGCGACACATCTCGGAGGGAATAATATAACGGAGAGCAACTCTTCTACAGTTGTTTCCCTCAAAGCTAATGAGATTGTATAGAATAGAATAACTAAGGCCCAATTTCACCAACGAAAGTGAACGCGATCAACACACTAAACCGCGATCAAGAACTGTTAATGTCAATATTCCATAACAATGATGACACTGACAGCTCTTGAACGCGGTTTATATTTGTGCTGATCGCGTTCAGTTTCATTTCAAGAAATTCGCTCTAGGTCATCGTTCCATTCGAGACAGTACGCATTATCGTAAGAGAATATAGATAACAATTAGAAGGTTCACGAGCTATTTGTACTATGCGACATTTTTGGAACTTTGCATTTCAACGTTTCATTTTTCTTAAAATAGATCATTATAAAAAAGTATCAATATTTTTACGAAAAAGTGGCCTATGTTGCCTTTACAAAATCTGCACAATTTAGTCTTTTAGTCTGTGTGTGTTGTGGTAGTGTGTGTCTGGACACACTACAACAAGTTTACCTTGCGCTTTGCCAATCCATAATTCAGTATTGCATCAGCGTGTGGCGTAGTGCTGGAAAGACCAACTTGATTGAGGTAGAACGAGCACAGAGAACACTTCTTAAAGTAATAAGAAGCCCTACCGGTTCTCTACTGACTTACTCTATCGTGAAACGAGAGTTCTCAGAGTCCGCCAACTTTTCATTCTTTCTGCCTGCACAAACTCACAAAACTTTAAAGCAGACCCGACTACAGATCAATATAAGCAAAAGAAACTAAATCCCTACACCTGACAACACCTCATTGCTAACTAGACGCTCCCCAGCTTACTCTCTCATTAATACGTAAATAAAGTCTGCAAACTCTGTGAAATTAAAAATAATGACTCATTTAGTTGTAAAAAAATAATAACGAAAAATTGCTAAACTCTGGTTACTCGGAACAATTAATATAAATACACTGACCTGACACTGAATCAAATTGAAGTGTCTAGAATGAAGAATCTCGGTCCTTTAGAATGACATCGTGGTCCATACATTTTAGAACTTTGTTAAGGTTCCCGCAGACAGGCGCGACGCGACTCCGGTAAAACAATTTCAAATAAGTTTTCATTGCGATTGTTCCACCGGAGTCGCGTCGCGCCTGTCTGCGGAAGTCTTTAACACAAAGAGCTTCATTAACGATAGAGCCATAGAGCAAAATCCCTCTGGATAAGACATGTCATTAGCTTTGTACTACACGAGATAGACAGCTGTAGAAGAGTTGCTCTACGTTATATTATTCCCTCCGGGATGTGTCGCTTTTGATTTCCGTTCCCGTAGGCCCGTAGGTAACCATAGGGAGTCTGCAGAATAATCAGTTCTAATCCTACTTCCAATTGTGTGGTCAAAAAACGATATTTCTTGTAATTTATTCGCGTCTTCCCGTGGATACGGATGTCGTAGGAGCACATACTACGAAACTCTTTGGTGTAGTGTCCGTGGGCGGTCGAAAAATTACACAATGGTGAGCAAATCTAATGATTACCTACGAATATAGACGGAGTGTATATTATGTCTTAATGTATGACAATGATGACAATGTATAAACTATTAAGATTTCAAGTAGCCTAAAATGCAACTGAGAGAGTTTTCTCGTCACTTAATATCGGTATACACCTGCCTGACACAGTGACACTAATCTTGTATCAATAAATTGTAATAAACCAGCTAATAGAAGTATTCATGGTTTACCGAACTCATATCTCCTCTATATTAATATGGTGCAGCAGCAATAAACCCAGTCTTATTACCGCACCTATCGTGAGGAAAACCTATCTAAAAACCATCAGATCATTTTAAAATTCGAACTCAGTACGGTGAGTGACACATTTTCCTGTATGTCCCAGGACGCAAGACGATCCTCAACGCGCTATGCGGCACGTTCAACGCTGGTGAGCTGACCGTCATCATGGGACAGTCCGGGGCCGGCAAGAGCACGCTCATGGACATCCTAGCGGGATATACGTGAGTCTACTTTTTAATTTTACAATCTGCATGAGCGCCATTGTTATTTTTGGCGTTTGAACTTCAAATGTATACGTAGGCAAGCTATAATTTATTGAGGCATGATAGAATTTCGTCTGTGTTCGATTGTATTTTTAGCAGACCTTTAAACCCGATTTGAATTGGTTTGGTAACCACACCTACGTTCTTGCAATAAAATTGTGTTGTCATGACCTAATAGTTTATCTTTAAAATTTTGTAAAATCATACAGAGATATAAATAAGTAGCTCAATATGTCAACCTACAAGTGTGCATTATTTGACGGAAAATAAAATAAACTACTAGACATAAAACTTTGTCACATATCTCATGCTTCATGTTCTTGCATACATATTTGGTGATAATACCTTTCGAGACAAACAAGAGGTCAGTAGTAAGAAGGTTATCTTGTTTATATTTTGTAACAATCAGATGATCACAAATCAGATAATGGTTAATACTTTTGTAAGGAAAAGATAAGATTTTTATAAGAAATTGTAGATGCACCACAGTAGGCACGTTTTTCTTATGTGAGATTGAAAGTTAAAGTTGTTTACCTACGTGAATCGGTTAACTAATCTCTCTATATTAACGCTTTGTAGGATACTATACGGCTATAGCTTCAAAACTTCTGTTGTGTCTCGTTTGCGTCCCGCAAAGTGTTACACAAAGTTGCCCACAAAATTGCTAATCTGTATTTTTTTGCTAAAAGTCAAGTAGCAACCATAATAAAGCAACATCAGTTCCCTACATGCTGGCTGATACGTGAATAGAACAATAAGTATTTGAGATCTCCTTTTAAATTACCTAAATCAATGCCGTTATAAAAATATTTCTAAGGCACAAATCTAAATTTGAGCTTTTACTTCAACATATTTTTAGACTCAGTGGCCAGTTTTGACTGAATTAATTGTCATTTAATTTAATATTTTAACAATTATAAACTTAATGAATTAATAAAAATAACAAAATTAGATCACAACTTAACTAAAACTATTCACAAACTAAAATATGACATCGAAAAATTTCTTCGCATCGCTGTCGACTGATAATAATGTACTCAAGAGACTGGCGGCATTGCCTCGTTGTATGGCAATGCTTAGCCTCTGGCCAAGGTAGAAGCCGGTCCTTGAGTCACGGGAAGTGTCAACCAGCTGTTTGGAGATTTCGTTAAACAAACCATGAGCGCTCGGACCCCACGGCCCGAGGGTTTCAATCCCAAACGGCTCGAAAATATAATTACCGATAAGGTTAAAATACTTACAGAACATAAAAAGATGAACAAAAAATACATTTTTTAAAGAAAAAAAAACTGTAACCCCGAATAGTTTTGATAGCGCGATATTTTGAATAGCATTTGGGTCTTTGACATTTTAACTTGAAACATTGTGAATCAAGCTGTATGTTATTCAGGGGAGGGGCAACCACCACCTCTTAAAGCAGTATTATTTTAATGTTACTTCAGTGTGAGAAAGATATGGAGCTATACAGGACGTCTAGCTCCGTCTCTTTCCCACACTGAAGTAATATTACAATAACACTGCTTTAAGAGGTGGTGGTCTAGGCTCAGGTCTCTGGAACCAAAACGCAGATATAAGACTGATTTAACATTTTTTTACTGCTGTCGTTTATATTGTTGCAACAAGCATTTAAGTATCATTGTCTGGAAACGTGATTACGATTAATCACATACTTATCTGATAACTGGTGGTATTGACCCACAATATCAACTGGTGTGCTAATCACCAGACTGATATTCACCGCACGTCATTATTAATTTTATTTAAAAAAAAAAAAAAATTAAATTGAGTTGACTTTAAGCTAATGCTTAAAAACGAAAACACACGTGGAAGATATCACGTAGACATAAATCGTGTGATATGTATTTTGGATCCTATTACATCTATCAATACTCAATTTAATATTTTAATTTCATAAGACATTAATATTGATCTCCATTAAAACTCTTTTTTCATTTATACACGAGAATATCTCATACTTAATATAGTTAAAAAAGTTATAAGATTAGTACAAGCTCAAGACGTGCATGGCGAATCTTTAAATACACTTCCTACTACGTCGTAGCCGCTTGCTACGGCGTAGCGAGTTTCATCTCCGTTTTCAAGTTCAGATAAGAATGTTTCAGAAATAATTCTATGAAAGCTTGTACTTACATGTAATTATGTATATCATGTAAACACATCCATCCATATCCATATTTCTATATATCTTTTGTGATGCGCACAGCAAAGGAGTGGACCCATAGATATAATAAACAAGAGTGGAACTCTCTGCCTGCGTCTGTGTTTCCGAACGCATACAACCCCGATCTCTTCAAAGTGAGAGTTAACAGGCTTCTTCTGGGTAAGCTCGCTCCATCGTCGACTTTGTCTCTGTCATCTCTGACCTAGACTAGAGTCAAGAGCAAACCTATCTCAAATAAATAAAAAATAAAAAAAATCGAAAGTAACTCGTCTGTCTGTCTGTGTGTTACCTTTTCACGTCTAAATCACTGAACGGATTTCGATAAAATTTGGCAAGAAGATAGATGGCATCCTGCGGAAGGACATAGGCTACATTTTGTTTCGAAAATAATCCTACAGGGGGTGATATAGGGGATGAAAGTTTGTATGGGAAACCCAGCATTTTTAAGTTGGGGATATGAAAATTCAAATTTATACTTTTGGTAGGAAAGAAAATCATCCCCTAAGGCGGTAAAATAGGGGTGGATTTTAAAAATAACAAATAATATAAATAATGTGTACCTCTTTTTATGATATTTAAGAGATTGGATTCGTATCTTGACTTCTTGATGTAACATTTTAGTCTTTATTTTAAACCAACTTCAAAAAAAAGAGAAGGTTCTCAATTTTGTTGTTTTTTTTTTTTAATGTTTGTTATCTTAGTACTCCCGTCATTTAAAAAGCGATTTGGAAAATACTTTTTTATTTGAAAGGACATACCTCCAGATTGGTCCCATTTATATCAAAATCCAGTTCTGATGATAGGATCCATTAGGAATTGAGGGAACTCCTCAAATATTATAGCATAATTAGCGATTTCGATATTTTCATCAAAAGTCAAGCATTTGCATTCAGAAAGTATCATTTGGTGAAGTTGAAGAAAAAACAACAGATGGCCACAGGAACTCCTCAATGATAACTATTTCACGGGTGGCTTTAAGATATCTCGGTTGAGATAGTTATGAATAGACTATGACGAAGTAAATTGAAATAAATGGTTCTGATAAAATGATATGAATCGAACTGATCTGATGATGAAGTCGGAAGGTAGGCACCGGAACTCCATAATAAAACAATGTATCCTAGCTCTGTTTGAGCTTATTGGAATTGTAATGAGATGCACTGTGGCTATAAATGATTTTAATGGTAATATGCTTCAAATTGCGCTACTTGAGTCGGATGTTATGTGTGGCCTGGATTGTCAGAAGACAGATTTTGTCTACGATCTGTCGTCGTGTGGTTGATTTAACAGTTTTTTGGCGACGGCGTCCAAACCTGATAAAACTATACGCCTGCCAAACTTTTGACACGACTTAGCGTGACATATATTTGCCTATTTGCAAAGTTTTTGTTTGAAAGGGAGGTCCTCCTGAGGTGGTCGCATATAAATTTGGTCAAATTCTGATGAGTGGTTTTTCAGTTAGCTTCAATAATACGTTTTTATTTCATTTAGTGTATGTTGATGATGTTATAATAACTTCCTGACACTGTTATTTACTTAGCAGGTAGTGGTATACGATTTTGGATGGGGTAGGTACTACAACTAAAAATTTGAAAATAAAAACTTATTTATTAAAAAAAAAACAACCGACTTCCAAGAAAAACACTACAAAGTGAAAAATAACTTTAATTTTGGAAGTCGGCAAACGAAAATACTAAACCAAAGACATCGACTTTAGGGTTAGGTGTATTATTCATTAAGGTTTTATATAAATTCGCTGAAATATATGGTGATTGTCGAAGATGTCGGAAAAAATCATGTCAACTGGGAGCTTTCTGGCGTGCGCCGTGTAAACAAATAGAGTATTACGGAACTTAAGGTACTTTTAATCCCAGTAGTAGTACGTTCCCGTGAGATATTTTCCGACATCCACGCGGGCGAAGCCGCGGGCAAAAGCTAGCCTTAAATAAATTCTTAATAAAGTCTACCGTTTCAAAATACGTGGTGCCAGGAGAATTTCAGTGCAAAGTTCTCTCATGAAACAATCATCATTACGATAAAGAGATAAGTAGATAGGTAGGTAATTATATTTAACAACACAGTCCTTTGTTTAATAAGTACTTACATATCTATCGAACTATTGGGGCCACCAAGGTTATATCAAAACTATTTAGTACCTACTAAAGATTAAGTGGTTTGATTTTTAATTCAATTGCTTGAGCATTATATTTAACTCACCTTCGGTTCATTTATGTATAACCCCTGTGTAACTGTTGTTTAAACTATCTGTGTATATTTTGATACAGATTTAATAATTTAATCTCAAAATGCACCCGTTCAAGATGTCCAGTGTATTTTGATGATGAGTGAAATACGAAGCCAAAATATTTTTTTATATTTGTGATCACGTGTTTCAAGATATTTTCATACTGTCACAGCCAATTTGCTCCGAATATAATGGACTGATTAAGTTGAAAGGACATTGTTCGGCGTCCATAACGTCGTTCGCCTGAGGAGCAACAGAGACGTGAATTTACTTTCTGTGATCTAAATAATGCTTACATTCAATTGAAACTAAATTAAAATCACGGACACTTCTGAGAATTGTAAAAAATCCAAGACACTTTCGGATTTTGAGGTCATAATTAGGCCAATAGAAACATACCTACTAACTTAGCGTTTATTAGTGAAAATACATTAAATTTCATCTTTAACCTTCAAGCGGGCGCGCGGTGTCGAATCGACCGTGCTCAATACATTTTTGATCCAAAGAATACTTGAGTTATGTTATTTAATTTAATAATTGTTTCTTTTTCTTAATTTAAATTACTTTTTTTTACCAATTACACTTTAAATACAATGATAATATATCTGTGTACAAAAAATAAATGATTATTGGATAATTAATGCTTTATTTTTCTCATATATCCCATAGGTCTTTTCGATTACGCGCGACCGCTGCCGTTACAAATAACCGCGCGCCCGCTTGAAGGTTAAACGTTTCATTACAAACGAAAGGGCTTACTGTGGGGGTCTCGAATAGATTTTATTCTTACAATTTTAAAATATGTAGTTTTAACATTATTTAAGAAAATTGATGAAAATTTACCATACCTCCAAAACTACTGAGCCATTATTTTTTTTAACACTGAAAATAGTTCTATATCTATAGATTACAGGAAAAACTATAAAAGTGTATGGTCTTAAAATGGCATGGTAATTCTCTCCATATTGTGCGTAAAAACTTACATTTGCATATTTTGGAATGTACGGGAGAACATGTTCTTCGATTACAATGTTATGTTGTTCTTGGGATAATTCTGTCTCTTCTTTCTTCATCCCAACTACGAAACCCTTCATTGTGCGTGGTCTGACACGCACTTGGCCGGTTTTTGTAACTTATACCTAAACTAACCTAAATTTTCCCTCGTTTTTTATTAAAAAATAATGTTATTCTGCATGTAAATAACGTCCGCTAATGTACGATAATAACAATAGTTAATTATGACGCGTGTTTCGACACAAGCATTGCGGTCAAGCAGCTAATAGGTCCACTGCTTATCATTCGCTACATGGATGTACATTAGGAACGTACCTACATTACACATACATGCTTTGTATTATTTGAATCGCGATTCGAGTAGCGGAACATCGTGCGGTTTCGCGGTTTCGCGGCGGAGGTGTGCTGAGGCCCTTAATAATAGATCGCTCGGAGTCCTGCCAGCAGGACTAAAAGTACTTCGGAAAGTATGCAACTATTTCCCCTCACAGTACAGTGATAACATACAGCACAAAATTCAAATTTGCACGATAATATAGAAGAGTGGTGGGTGTACTATAGGTACACCTCTGCCTTACCCTTCGGGGAAACAAGGCGTGATGTTATGTTGTGTTGTTGTAAATAGAAGAGTTTTGTCTCATTCACACTATACAAAAAACGGTTGCAAAACACAACTGACCTTTAATTAACAGGCGATGGTGCATGAGCATACACGGGGCAGCGCGTTCCCGATTTATTTCGACGCCCGGGTACCGAAAACGCACGGAGTATTCCAGCGTAATCAAGGTTTTTTTTTTAGTTTCCTGGTTTTCATTTTTTTGTGAGTACCACGTCACTCACTTCTATTTTTATAAATTGTTAACATACAGGCACAATATTTAAGTGTTTATTAAACCAAAGTGACGGAGTTATAGTTCTTAAAATAGTTATTTTCCTATAAATAATATTAGATAAATGTGTTCCTATAATAATAATTCGTCATTTATTAAGTACCAATACATATATTATTATTATTTCCTTTATTTCAATAAATACATATAAATTATATTTTCAAATATTTGAATATAAAAAGTATAAAAAATATAAAAAATAGTAGCCCACCGGTATCTGGAACAGGGTCCAAGCTACCGGCGAACAGGGCTCCAGAGAGAGGAACCTCCTAACAATACGAGCCGTGTCCAGAAGTACCGCTTTCTGAATCAAACCCTTAATCCAGCTGCCCAACGAAAGCCTCCTTAGGTGTTGGTCGAGGCTCTTGGCAATTAAGCCATTGGCTGATACGACTATCGGCACAATGATCGCTGAGTCCACATCCCACATGTCGACAACCTCGCGAGCCAAGTCAAGATACTTGATTTGTTTATCTTTTTCGGCTTTCACGAGGTTCCCGTCATGCGGGACAGTTATGTCAATAATCATTGTGCGCCGCTCTATTCGATCCACCACCACTATATCAGGCTTATTGGCAACAATAGTCCTATCAGTGATGATGGATCGATCCCAGTATAATGTGATATTTCCATTTTCGAGAACTGGGTCGGGCACATACCTGTAGTACGGCACTTCCGATTCCACAAGACTGTATTTCAGAGCAAGTTGCTGATGGATAATCAAGGTTGTGTCTATGCAAGTACTCTTTGTTAGCTAGAAGAGAACACCCGGAGATAATGTGACGGATTAATTCTCCCGGACGGTGGCATGCCCAACAGATGTCAACCGTGCCGTCCTTCACAATAAATCTCCAATAATTCTTCGTCATGATAACTTAGTCCATAATTGCACAAACAAAACCTTCGGTTTCCCCAAAGAGATCATCAAAACGCAGCAAGGCTATGGACGCTAGAAAATCTACATCGGGATTATGTAGGGCTCGGAAAAAGTGTCCGTGAAGCTCCTTACTCTGCCATACCTCCATGCGATCGTTAGTGTCAAGCACTACAGGCTTGCGCCAGTTCTCTTTAGCCAAGGAGAGCGGGGTGAGGCCCTTGTCCACTGCGACCACATCTCGATGCATCCCCACGTCGGCTTCAAGGAAATATGTAATGTGTATGTGCGAATTGTTGGGGGCAAAAAGTTTTACCTAAAACTTTTACTTTCTTTTTCTTTTTTTTTTCTTTTTTTTTTCTTTCTTTTTTTTTACTTTCTTTTTTTTACTTTTTTTTTTATCAGCCGATAGCCTACACCTGAATCCTCCAGCATTGTGCTTAGAGGATTCAAGGCTAAGCAGAACCAAAGCGGACTCAAACTATCGCCCTGAAATATGCCTCGCTCGATCCTTATCGGCTCGCTATTCCTCTGGATATTTCGACATCCTGGATAGCGAAGGACCGTCCTCCATTGCCCCTTACATGACATCAGGAAGGTGCGCAGAGTTGCATCTACTTTATACAACTCTAGCACCCTCATGAGCCATATATGTGGCACCGAGTCATAGGCCTTGTTATAATCTATCCAACATGTTGACAGATCCTTTCGGGAACGACGAACCTGTTGGCTAATGGCCATATCAATGAGGAGTAGCTCCTTAGTACCGAGGGACCCACTCCTACATCCATTTTGAGAGGCAGACATGATGGAGTTTGTGTCTATATGTTTGTTATTATTATTAATATTATGAAAGTACTAACAAAAGGGCCTTTATAACTTCCGTGTAATATTTTTACTTATGGGAAATACCATAACAATGACTTCTAAAACTTAAGTAATACTAGCTTTTGCCCGCGACTTCATCCGCGCGTTTTAAGATAAAACATATCCGAGCCTCTCTGCTCAGCGTAGCTTTCTATCAGTAAAACATTCTTTTAAATCTGATTAGTACTTACTTCCAGACATTGCCTTTTACAAACATTTAAAAACAAACAAGTTTACCTCTTTCTTTATAATATTAGTTTGGAAGGTCACTAACGAAAAACGAAAACACAAAATATTATAGAACTTTAATATTTACAAAAACATGATTAATGTGAACAAGTAACTAATGAGGTATGCACCTACCTGACCGGAAGTCATTTGCCTCGAAGATAACATTTATAGGATATTTTAAAATCGTTTTGCCTAAAATGTACTTAGTAACAAAAGTTCGGATTAATGAATGAAATAATTAGGTAAGTCTCTCTATTATTTAACTTTAACGATTTTCCTTACATAATTAAATATTGCTCTATTCGGTATTTCGGTCCCATTCTAGTTTACTTACATGCGTATCTTTAACACTAACAAACTCTTAGGCTCTTTCAAACAGGCGCGTCACGCGGTGCCTTAGTGTCGCGTCCTGTGTCACGCCTGTTTGTAGGAAGGAGCCTTAACAATATCAACGACTTGAGTAGGTACTTTAAAGATAACATAAACAAAGGTTCAGGAAACTATCACAGAGTACCTACACAACAATATTACGGTAGAAAGTTTACATAACACCAAACAATGCATTATCTCACTGCTGTTGTCATACTGACATAATTCAATACAAAAACAGGACGTTAAGTTACTCTGTGGCGCTACCGAGAAGCGGCCACAAAGAGACACGTGTAATCACGTGTCACTGCTCCAAAGGTCACTTGTTCCTTTAAATTTATATGATTATGGTATAACAGTATTGTTTAATTATATTTAGTAAGGTACTGTCTTTGATTATATATATATTTTTTATATATTTGGGTACTGTGTATTACTGAGTGGGAGTGAGTGAGTGACTATAGCAATCAACACATTTTTAAGTTTTCACTTGCTTTGTGAAGCGAGAGTGGATCCTTAAAATAATGAATTATTGTTAGTTAGAAACTCCATGGAAACTGGTATCAAAATCATTCGCTATTTTCTAATAGATGGTGTCCAGCCCTAAACAAGTTTTTATGCGCAAACAGACTTCCCGTTTTTGGTGATCACTTTGACAGTTTGAATGGTAACTAAATCTTGTAGTAAGTTGACTTGCTAACAGTGTTTCCATTGTGCAAGTATGTCGCGGAAGGCGACTTCCGCAATAAAATACCTAGTGGACTTTCGGTTACTGATTACGGACTAAAGGATTTCGCCATTTAATAAACCGAATTATGATGTTAAACTCGATTGGATTTTAATACTTCTCTATTTGCAAAACGTACGTGTATCGAGTGATTCGTCCGCGTCGTAGCAGGAAGTGACATTGGCTCATGACTGTGTTTATATGCACTATCTTGTTTTTGTTCTATTTTTTGTGCTTGTTTTAAAACAGTCTAAAAAGGAATTAAAAGTTTATCTTATTAGTGTCAGATTTAATCAATAAGTTCATAATTATTTTCATTATAAACGGTAAAATCATCCCCAGTATAAAACAAATATTCAATTCATCAAATTCCTTGTTTCATCTCTTCCTTTTAACGAAATTTTAAGTTATTAGTTTCAACCTCTTTAGTTAGACGAGTGATATTTCAAGGGACTTAAATATAAATAGTAATTCTGTGCATAAATTACAGTTACAACTGGCCACTACTGGTCAAAGTAATGATTAAATGCCATTAAATATTTATTTTTAGTATTTTTTTTTTATTTGGCATTTATTGCATTTTTTTCTTCTTTGTGTGCCTATATTATTTTAAAATAAACCTGCATTCTAATTATTATGTACCAAACTTTTTGGTTTATTATTTTCATAGATCAGTTTCAGTAGGTACTGGCCGTGAGCAATAAAACATAGTTATTTGCAATCACAGTAGTGTTTTGTTTTCCTTGTTTGTGAATGTTATTATTGATTTAGCAAAACGCGATTTCTTTTTGTTATCAGCTTATCACACTAATAAAACAATTTGTGTCTGTCATTATATTTTGAATGTGTACTAACGCTTTCTTGAATCTCCTTCTGATATGTTTTGTGTTGTGGTTATGTATTATGGATCCCATGTAACAGGTCAGTTAATTCAATTTTTATTCATAATGTTTTAGTTTGTTATTGCTTTCGTTATTGTGTTAAGAATTAAATAATTATTTTATTGTTATCCTGCAGTCCTGCTACGTCTTAACTTTTTAATACACACTAATCCTTGGTTTCTGCCCACTTTACTATAAACGTGTGCAATCGTGACGCATAATGTATATAATGTACACCGCCGTACCACGTAGGTACTCATAACAATATATCAACTTACTTAAAGAGCACGTTCCAAATATTACACATATAATACTTACTATAATTATCAAACTATCGCACATTTTTGTTCAGCTGTGTTTTAAAGACAACAACAAACATTGTCATTTTATAATTCGAATATGAGGATAATGATTCCTGACATGCAGACAATGTTACTTACTGGCCTTAATTTTATTAACGGACTAAGGCGATACCAAAATAAGTTGGCGGCTTTTTCGTAACCATTTATTTTACTGTTACAGCTTGTATAGATTAAATTTTTGGATATACATTATGTTTATTGACTATTTGAATAATACTCTGACTGAAGGAAAACGCAATTGGGTTATGTTTCCTCGATAGAATTTAATTCCAAAAAGACCTCTACTTTTTATGTTTTTCGGTAATTCTAAAATCCTAAGTGATTTCATTCCAACATTCCATTCAAAATGTGCGTATTAGGTAATTGAAAAACTTTGGCTGCAAATCTTTGTGATAGATAGCAAAAATATTTTCAGCCAGAGATAGACCACTGTAGACAGTGCTAGGACCACCCAATCCACTGCTGGATATAGGCCTCTCCCAAGCTGCGCCACAACACCTGGTGCTCTGTCTACCACATCCAATTTAAAAGAAAAAAACAATATTGTAGTTATGTAGATGTACTCGTAGTTGAACACAGTCTACAGAGATATAAACTAAAGCAAACAAACACTACTTAGAGGACTGGGGGCCAACCACTGGTAATCAAAGTCGAATCTGGTCAATGCACCGTCTGAACCAGTTGTCTTTATCTACTGTATGAGAAGTTTGAAAATAAAACCAGTTTACTAGCACAATCCAAATAAAGAAATGAGTAGTCAGAGATAGACTTAAGTAGGTCATGTTTATACATGCAAATATCACCGGTACTGTGAGGCCTAGAGTCGTTTTATATTTTAGCTTAATTGATTCAGTGTTTCCGCTGAAAAGAAACGTCGGGACAAATTGTTATTTAGATTTAGACATTATTAGACGAATGGTTTGTTTAAAATCTCCCAACTCATTTAATAAATAAGAAATTAACGATCTATCTACTGCTTGGCTATAAGTGACTTTTGTTCGGTTGCTGCAGGCGTTGAAGCCCCCCTTGTGTGACATACATTGGCACGTGGCCCACAAATGTTCATAGGTACCTATGTAAATATGTCAATGTTGAAACACTATGATTTAATGTTACGTTGGATGTGAATTGCTGAGAGTAACTAATTAATTATATTATTCTTTTATTTCATATGCATATGGTGAGCCAAGACCTTTCCAATTAGGTGGTTGGTCAAACTTAGGGCCTATACACACGATGCGTTGCGGCGCCGCACCGCAAAGATTTTGCTGTTCATTGGCAGTCGTACAACGGCATTTATACGGCGAAATCTTTGCGGTGCGGTGTCGCAACGCATCGTGTGCATCGGCTCTAACCCTGTTATATTTTTCATATTGGCTAAGTATTGATTTCTAAAGTACCTACAGTCACAAGTTTTGTTGACGTTTACGAATATTCATCACACGTGCATCACTACGGTATAACCTGGCACTTTTCTTTAAAACACCAATTATTGTTTGTAATTATTCTCAGGGATGCCTCAAAGCTGCATTTATTACCTTTCATGATTTGATATTTTGTTAATCATTTCAAAAGTTTATTCATCAAAAAAGTAACAATACAATAAAACATATTCGGTGAGCCACAAACTAAGCGTCGCTTGTATCTTGTGGCTCGGGAGTGCGAATTTTACAAAGTTATGAAGGTTACATTACAGTTTGAGGATGTTAGTTAATTACAGATTTTTCCTAAACGCGAGATAAGTTTTTTTCCCCTTGTCCAAGGGTTCATCAATAGTATGGACCATAATTTTATTACAACCTAACCTTATAAATAGACTAATAAGTAATTAAATTATAACCTAAACTATTAGATTGTCTTTACTAAGAATGTATCCAATAGCCCTTTTCTTATTGTCTCTATTAAGGCGAATACACTTCGTTCTTATGTTTGTTTGGAACTTTTGCACTTTACACTATTCACTAATACTAAACACTAACTCGAACGGTTTTGTTCTTTTTAGTCTTCTACTATGTTTGTGTGGTCGAGAAGCTGGATTGCCTCGACGTTCACATGCTGATTATGCTGATGAAATCTCTTTTCGTGAGCTTCTGCAAATTTCTGTATCACTTTTTTGAAGAACTCAACTTTTAGGTCCCGATGGAGGTCATCATTTCGTATGTACCGAGGTGCATTTACAATTTCTCTCAGCGCTTTGTTCTGGAATCGTTGTATAATTAATATATTGGTCTGTTTGGTGCAGCCCCATAGCTGGATGCCATAAGTCCAAACTGGCACCAGGACTTGTCTGTATAGCATCATTTTGTTTTGCACGGACAGCATGGAGTTTCTCCCAAGCAGCCTATACATTCTTTTGAATGGTGGTCGAGTTCATCTTTTTTCTTCTTGACGTGGGCTTTCCAACGTAACTTTGCGTTAAGGGTCATACCGAGATACTTGGCTGTATTCGCGTATGGAACTTGTTTATTGTTAATGTAAACTGGAAAATACTGATGTTTTTTGTTGGAAAAGTCTATGTGAACAGATTTTGATTTATTCAGATTAATTCTCCATTATTTGGTCCAGTCATAAACTTGATTTACAGCCATTTGAACATTTCCTACTGCTTCTTCGTGGCTGTGTCATCAACAAAGGTCCCAATCGTGTTTTTCTCTAATTCAGGAATATCGCAAGTGTATAGTAGATACAGGACCGGACCTAGCACACTTCCTTGCGGTACGCCAGCGTTAATTTGTTTCAGTTCTGAGTAGGCGTCTTCTTGCCTTATTCTAAAGACTCTGTTCAGAATGTAGGATTCTAATATATCTGCAAACTGCTTCGGTAACAGGCTCTTAAATTTATGTATAAGGCCTTCATGCCATACTTTGTCAAACGCTTGCGCCACGTCTAGGAATACATTAGCACATACTTTCTCGTCTTCAAGTGCGTTTTCTATTACGTTTGTGATCCTATGCACTTGATCGATGGTAGAGGGTTTTTCTCGAAAACCAAATTGGTGCTCTGGTATTATGTTTTTACTATCTATTATTGGTTTAAGCCGTTTGAGTAACAACTTTTCAAATAGCTTGGACATGATTGGTAGTAAGGAAATGGTTCTATATGATGATGTTTTGTGATCCGGTTTCCCTGGCTTAGCTATCATTATTACTTCAGCCACCTTCCATAAGTCTGGTACATATTTTAACCTTAGTGCTGAATTGATAAGGGTCGTTAACTTAACCAAACCCTTTTTTGGCAGGTTATGAAGTACTTCTCTTGGTAGTAAATCGTAACCTGGTGATTTTCGTGTACTTATATTACGTTTTATTTTTCGTGTGACTTCTCTCGGTGTTACTAGTTTTATGGTAACTTCATTTTCTGACGTCACCGTATTAGCCAAAACGTGATCTTTAATGAATCAACGAATATTATTGTTAAGAAGAAGGTAATACTAACTTAACTTCTACAATGGGTTCGGAAAAACCAACACTGAACACTATTAGCGTAAACTTAAAAACAGAAACTGAACATCTGTTGTACAAATACCTTTATGAAGAACAAAAACAGCGTGAAAAGCTGCAAAAATCTAAATGACTTAAAAGGTCAAATAAAAAATCTCCAGCAACAGCTGAAACTTAAACCCACCGAAATCAGCTACTTAAACTGCCACTGAGACTCCTCCCCCGCGTGTTGAATATACCACGGACGAAGAAGAACTAGCTCGAGAAACAGGATGGATACAGCAAAAAAGCAGGAAGAAAAGAAGATTGAACACCTCTCCCGCCCAACCCACTCTGAAAGAACACGGAAGTGAAGAGAATAAATGTAAGGAAAAAACCATGAAACTCCTTAGCCACCACCTATTGTAGTAGATGGTACCCAAAACTATCAGAAATTCTATGATTTTCTATCTGAGATCCAATCAGCTGACGCGTTCAGCATCAAAATAATGAACGGTGATACAGTCAAAGTAAATGCCAAAAACGAATATTCTTACACGGCAATAACAAAGGCCCTTTCAATCAACAATTGCCTTTGGCACTCCTATGCGAACAAGCAAGAGAGACCAATTAGAGTAATGGCAAAAAATTGTATTCCACATGCATTCCGGAGAGAATTGTTGAAGACTTGCGTGGCAAAGACTACAAGATATTAGAAGCAGTCAACAAATTGAGTTGGAAAACCAAAGAGCCACTCAATATGTTCATGCTAACATTTTCAAACGATGAAGAAACTGGCAAAATATTTAGCATCAAAAATGTGTTGGGATGTAATGTGGAAATACAACCGCTAAAATCCACAAAACTGGTACCTCAGTGTAAAAGGTGCCAAGCGTACAGCCATACCCAAAAGTACTGCTCCAAAGAACCGAGGTGCCTAAAGTTCACAGGCAAACAACTCACTATGGATTCCAGAAAATCGAAAGAAGAAAGGCCAAAGTGTATCTATTGTGGAGCTCCACATCCAGCTAACTACAGGGGATGTATCGTAGCTAAAGAAATTTAGCAGATTTGAAACAAAAAACCAAAAGGCAATCATACAACCCCTGAACAAAATACACCTTCTGGAAGAGTTGAAAGCACCAGCCAGTATAAACGAAGTCAAAGCACAATAAAAACTCAACTAGAAACGTCTCTTATGCCCAAGTAGCTACAAGAGGCATAGCGAAGGCGCCTTTGGCTGATATGGACAGTAACAAGAAGTTGAATGAAATCTTAAAGTTAATGTCATCATTTAACGAGAGACTGTAAAAAACTGAAAATAGCAACAAAACTGCTACTTCTAACCTAAAAAAATGAATACTACACTGAAACTTATGGCGTGGAACTCAAATGGGTTGCAAAAACATCAGAATTAGTTACAAGTAGTATTAGACATAGAAAAAAATTTGGTGTGCCTGATATCAGAAACGCACTTCACAAAGCAATCTCACATTAAGTTTAAAGGGTACAAAGTATACCATGCACTTCACCCAGACAATTCTGCAAGAGGCGGTAGTGCCATTATCGTAAAAGAAAACCTTCAGCACTATGAAGTGTTCACGAAGAGAAGGAGATTCAAGCAGACGCGATTTGTCTACAAACCAAAAAATATCCTGTTACAGTATCTGCCATCATCTGTCCACCACGGTATACGATAAAAAAGACCACTTTATGAGCTTACTAACTCACCTTGGAAGTAGATTTATCTTAGGGGGTGACTTCAATGCTAAAAATACGTATTCGGGCTCCAGACTAACAACTACTAAAGGCAAAAAACTGCTGAGTGCCATAAAAGAGCTGAAAGGTGATATCATGTCAACTGGAAATCCCACCTATAGGCCAACAGATCCAAATAAAATTCCGGACTTAATAGATTTTTTCGTAACCAAGGATCTATCAACTAGTTATATAAAATTAGAACAAAGCTATGACATGAACTCGGATCACTCTGCAATCTATTTAGAAATTAGCGAGACCATTTTGTTTGTCTTCAAATGTTCAAATGTTTTGTTTTAATTTCACTCTTATCTCTTGATAAGAGTGAAATTAAAACAAAACATTTGTGCGATTCTGAACACAAAATAAAATAGCAATGGTTAACGTCGGGCATGTGCTATGGTGTGTGTTTGTGTGCGCAAGTCAGTGTGTGTAGGTGCTATATCAAGGCTTCGGTGTCTCGTAATTATGATCATTTTAAAAGAGCTGAAGTTAGGGTTTTCTTACAGGTCGTGGTTGAGCAGCTCTTTAGGTCGCAGATTTTGCTAAATTTATTGTATTTATTGTGTGTGGGTGTACTATAGGTACACCTCTGCCTAACCCTTCGGGGAAACAAGGCGTGATGTTATGTTATGTTATTGTAAGTATTGGGATGGGAAAAGTAAGTACAGCGTCTAGCAAGATCGGATTTGCATTTGGTTTGGGTACTCCAAAGACACGTTTGTTTATTATGTCGCTATAGTCGGGCCGTTTTATTATTGTTGCGTGATATTTAAGGGTTGCTTGGAGTACGAATATTTGTCGTACCCTGAGGACTTGAAACTCATGGTAGGCAAGGTTTATAGGGAATCTGAAAGGATTTTTTAGAGCAACCTTGATCAGTGCCCGTTACGCCCGCTAGCGTTATAAATGTTTAAATTAATTAAAAACGTTTATAAAAACTATTACTACTATTATGATATAAAGTTTATAAATCCCAGTATAATTTTGTCGTTGATAATTTATTTTATCTAACGCCCTTGAGCTTTGCTATAGGTACTTAATCGATTAAAATATAACATTGACCTGTACGGTCCACCTCAACGCTCAATAGATTAAAACACAATTACCTACTTAGGTACGTTTCTACGGATAGTAAATAAATACTATATTTTTAACCTCATTAGTACAGAAAAAAGAAAGCTGATTTATAAATACGATCCATGTTTAGTAGTGGATCATCAAAGGTTGATGCTAATGAATGTTACAGCAAAATTATTGGCATAACATTCCATAGTAATTGAGTTTCCTTATTAGTCAGCAGCATCAGATGGTAGATAGCTATAAAAATAATTAGAATGCTGCTAAATAAGATGAATAGGTACTAGAAGATATTCTTAATGTATTCATCTTATTCAGCACAATAGCACAGTGGAAGTCATACTGACTCTGAAGGTTAATCTAATGTTGGAAAAAAAATACAGATAAAAACACGTCGCCCTTAAAGATATGGTGAACAGAACTAGCCTAATAAAATGCATTCTTAGACGTAATTAACCTTACTCTGCCAATCACAATGATCATATCCGAAGCTTTAAATGTGATATTAAAAGGTATATATCATTATCAACGTTAAGGCTCCTGCAAACAGGCGCGACACGCGACGCGACACAAAGGCACCGCGTGTCGCGCGACAAGCGGTGTCTTTGTTTCGCGCGCGATTCGCGTCGCGTATCGCGCCTGTTTGCAGGAGCCTTAAGAACGTCCACGGAATTGTATAATGTTTAGAAACACTAAACATCAACAAGTAGCCGTGATTTTAATTCATATAAGTATTTGGCTTTACAATTTTCATGGAAACAGTTATCTAATTATAATTATTCAATTATATGTATGTTCGTTTCCTGTATTATTCTTACCTGTTCGGACTGTTATCAGTCAACAAAAAAAAAAAAAACTTTTTTTTTAAAGAAATGCATGCCATTAATTAATTCTTATTAAAGATTAATTTTCCTCAATCTAAATCTCATAAAATTCATCCGTTACGGCATCAGAAAGTTCACACGGCATATGTTAGTTTTCATGCAAAATTAAAATATTGTGGGCTAAGGGTATTTTTTGACGTACTTTAAACAAAACTTCCTGTTACAAAGACACAGACTTACACACGATGTGAATCATTGTTTACTAATTGTACCGACCTCATTAATATTCGATACTAACAGAAGAACGGTTAAGCCGGCAAAACTAATGACTGTATTTAGTTCATTGCCACTTTTGATAACAATTCAACACCGATTGTGATTTGAGGTGTGTTTATCGACCTTAAAATGTAGGTTGTAAGGTGGAAATTAAACAAATGAGAATATTTTGATTAAAATATTGGACGATGAACTTAATCGAATACTGAGCATAGTATGTGGAAATGTAATTGTCTATGTATCCTTTGTCTTAGAGTAGAATTATAGCAACAAACAAATCCATGAATAGACGGACACTATTATAATAAATATCTCTCGTCTTTTTCCTTTATGTAACATACATACATAAACTCACGCCTTCTTCCCATGGGGGTTGGCAGAAACTACAGAACGCCACCTGCTACGATTCTTACATACTCCTTTCGCTTTGTTTACGTTCATACGAGTACATTTGCACGCACGTACTTTACACAGTTTATTAATTTTTACTAAACTATAGGAACAATTACATAAGTTAACGACAGTAATCATAATACCCCATGAAAACACCCCATGCGCCATCTTTGTACTTGAATGCCTATGCTAAATTTTAAAATAAACTATAGTTCACACAAATGTTCCATTAATACCAGGCATGCCTTTTAAGTTCTGTCGTTTACATATTTGCCGCCAATTTGGAATTTAGAACTGTACAATATTCAAATTTGTTGGAATTTAGAATATCAAAACAATTGAAGGAATTAGGATTAATACAATTGTTTAGTCACGGCGTTGTTTTGAATCTGTCAGGTTACGTACGAAAATTAATCTCACTAAGGGCTCATTTATCCAGAGTCAGATATCTTTTATTCGGGAAATAAAATTGACGTCTGACAGTTTTTGTATGCAAAATCTGTCAATAATTTAAATTTTATTCGCTGGATTAGACTTATACGGGGTATAAAAGTTTGGTCGAATTCGCCCTTAGGAAAATGTCCGTGCAATAACTTTCTATAACTTCCGAAGAGGCCTAACACGGCTTCAGTGTTTCGAAGAGCTAATATCTGTATTCCATGATGAAGCCCCATGTCTGCGGACTGTCGAACGCTGGTATTTATAATTCCAGCGTGGACATACCAGTCTTAGTGACAAATCTCGTGAAGGACGTCCAAAATCCGCCTTCACTGAAGATAACATCGTTGCTGTACGACAACTAATCTTCGAAGATCGTCATGTGACATATGGGGAGATAGAGGCGTTATTAGGCATCTCAGGGACAACCATTCAAAAGATCTTGCATGAGACGCTTGGTGTGAGAAATCTGGTTTCCCGTTGGATCCCGCATTTGTTTTCTGACGATCATAAGGCGGCCCGGGTCAGTTGGTGTAAGAAAACTCTTTGAAGGTCCGAGGAGAGTCAAAACGTCTACGACATCAACAGTGGTGACGAAACATGCATCTATGCTTACGATCCTGATTCCAAACAACAATCCACAATCTGGATCTTCCAAGACGAACCCAAGCCGACTAAAGTAGTTCGCTTTCGAAGCACTTCAAAGAAGATGGTGGCTACGTTCGTGGCGAAAACCGGTCATATTGTGACGATTGCACTTGAAGAACGTAGAACGGTTAATGCAGAGTGGTATACCATAGTTTGTTTACCACAAGTCATCGCCGAACTTCGGAAATCTAACCCAAAGTGACGCATTGTCCTACACTATGAAAACGCAAACTCAGACAGCGCTCGTCAAACGATTGAGTATTTGAAGCAGGAAAACTTAGAAATTCTTGACCATCCTCCATACAGTCCTGACCTAAGTCCTAACAATTTCTTTACATTTCCTAAAATTAACCAAACTCTTCGTGGCCAAAGGTTCCAGTCCTGCGAAGAAGCAGTAGACGCTTTCAAATCAGCCATATTGGACACGCCTACTTTGGAGTGAAATAAATGTTTTAATAACTGGTTCGAGCGAATGGAAAAGTGTATTAAACTACGTGGTGAATACTTTTGAAAACAATAAAAAGTACTATAATGGTCTAGTTGTTTTTTTTTTCATCAAACGACAGAACTTAAAAGGCACGCCACGTAATCCACTGAGTAGTTAATAATTACATAACTTGATCTCATAGTAGGCGTGTTGTGTTAGGAACTCTTTAATAACACTCTTTTAATACAGTGACGGCCGAAAACCGGTCTTATTAATCGCAGTTAAAATTATGTTAGTGCCCACACTATAAATAATACCTATCAATTCTTGTACGTTTAACTGTTCCATTTCTTCATTAGGATAGGTAGGTACTTAACTTATTTATTATTCTACAAAAAAAACCTTCTTAAATTTTCTAAAAATAGAAATAATGAACCAAAACACAGTTTAAACTGATGTATTACCGAACAATATTCTTAACTTATATTTTTAACGTTATTCGAAACGATAACGATTTGACGACAAACACGAGCGACAATCACAGAACAGTAATCACTTCAGCAACGTGTATTACTTCTCTGTACCTATTAAATAATACGTCACGCGTGATATACAATCGTAAGTCGTTTTATTAATGATATTAATCCTCGCATATAATTACAAGGTTGCCGGGACCAACCTTACTGGCCCAGTAATATATGTTTACTATTAAGTATTTCGTTACTTCTGAATTCAAAATAACTATCATTCAATATAAACAAATGACAGCAATATTAAAAACAACCGTCACTACACAACTGTAAGTGCGTCAGTAGATTAGGATATTGTGATGGTATTCAATACCATCACGATAGCCCGATGAATGAGAAAAATATTTCCTTCTCCGTTCTTCATACACAATCTGCCTTACTCAACCATGATCACATAACGATTTCTGATTTGCGAATTTGAAGTCTTGAACTTGTCAAACTCTACTTATTTAAAGTGACATACATTCACGAAACCGGACCATAGTCAAATTTACAGTTACGAGCATAAATATATATTACTATGGACAGCTCGGTAATAATATCTGATTGCAAGATTCATCCATTTCAGCCGGGGTTGCGGGATGTTCGAAAGAGTTACCGTGGCTCCGGCACAGGCAACAGAAGGAACACGGGTGGGTTTTAGTCAGTAAAAGTCTGACACGCCCTCCCGCTCCGCCCAGAGCGGGAGAAGTCATTTGATGATTTCCCATCAAAAAAAAAAAAAAAGATTCATCCATTAATATACAAGGTGGAACAGGACGATTGACATTCCTTTAAATCACGTATAGAGAATCATGCTCTTTACCCGTAAGTATACAAAAAATCAATAAAATCCAATGAATACTTTAGCCACAGGAAATTATTTTGCATTTTGTTATTTTTCAACATGATGTAGATCTAAGTCCGTAATAATAAGTAAACATTGTAAGGTCAAGAACCTGTGCAAAACATATGATTCTATTATCTGCGTTTGTATTGTTCTCCGACTAAAGTACCTACGCCTACCTACCTGCGCCCCCCACCGCCGCCGTCACGCCCTGCACCGCACCGTTGGTCGGTAACTTTTCGTAGATAAAACGTGTTTACTTTTTATGCAGTTGATGCTGCTAGTTATTTTCTTTGAAAACTGCAATTTTTGACACGAAACACAAATAATCTCCATTTCAGAGATTCAAACTCACATAACAATATTCAGAAGTATAAGGCTTATTCGTGGGGCTACGAACGCTTTAATTATTTATATTTTATATTTCGATGTGAAATTAAAGCGTAAATACTATCATTTAGAAGACGTTAGCGCACTCACTCTAGGAATGCGATGTGTACGTGTTATTGGTAGCAGTACGTACAGTAGGAATATAGTTTTGTAGTGTGCGTTGGTTACTTAACTCTTTTGCAGACTGTACAAGTGGCAGCATAAATATGTAACATCGAAGGAACACTAAAACTATCTGATGAGGCAAGCGACGCTAAAATATAGGATGCTACATCAGCTTTAAAAATATGTGTCAATGCAATATTAATGGGCATGTCTTGCGTCATAAATGTCTGCCTACTCAGTTAAATCTAGAAGAATGTGATACATCGTTGTGATCGAAAACATCTGACCTCACTTTGGTAGTATAAAAACCCAATAGTATATTTAAATTAATACTCACCTACTTGAAAGCAGTGATGGCCCAATGGTAATGGCCCCGACTTAAGAGACGGGTCGTGAGTTCGAACCCAGGCAGGCGCTTAACTTTGTGTAAATAATTTCATCACCACTTCTCTAAAAACCGTGAAGGAAAACATCGTGAGGAAACCGGTATGTCCTAGAACCAAAAATTCGAAGACATGTGACGTCTACCAACCCGCACTGGGCCCGCGTGGTATAGATTACACCCTTTCGAAGAGAGAAGGCCTGTGTCCCAGCAGTGCTCTATCTTCCAGTGGGATATCACATATTTTTGCATTATAAGCGGCACTGATTGCATTAAAGAGGAAAACCCAAAACATTATTCTGTCAAGTTTTTATGCTGCTATAGTGATGTCAGATATTTTCGATAACAATGAAGTATCACATCTTTCTGAAGCCGATGCAGCGTCCTATATTTTGGCGTCGTCGCTTGTCTCGCCAGATAGGACAAAGGTAGACTACGCATGAAAACAGAAATGCCGAGGTGGAATGCAGAAAAACAGAATAAATGATAGAATTGTTTATCATTTTATTTGTAAACAATGAGGAGCAGTGAACTTTAGTCGACAATGCACACTGTATCTAAACTATGAGTAATAATGACCATGAGTAATGTGGTTATCTATCTACCTATGTAGGTACTATGTACCTATAGTCTTAGGGACGTATCACTTTGTTTATTCAGATTGTTAATTCTGAATTTCTTTTCGTTTTAGCTAATCAAAAAGTTGCATTTTACTCTAAATAACGCAGATTCTTTAATGCTTTCCATATTTAATGAGTTTAATCAATAAATATAAAAAACCGGCCAAGTGCATGTCGGACCACGCGCAATGAAGGGGTCCGTAGTTGGGATGAATTTATCCCAATAACAAATTGTCTCTCTCATACGTTCCAACTGTAAATGTAAGTTGGTCGACTATTACTCGTAAACTTGTAAAGCCTACTTAGCTGTGATAGTTATCCTTTTAATTTCGTTGTATATACTACTACCATGAATTTTTTCACATATCCAAAACTAGCCGTTTAGCTGGCGGGGGCGGGAATTGGCTCTAACAAAAATTTGCACTTTAAAGCTTAATATTTCAGAAACGGATCCCTTATTCGAAAAGTTGTTTTTACAAACCCGCAATATTTTTGAAACGTCTATCCAACAACATCCCACATCATGGGGTAGACGAGAAAAAAAAACATCCCCACTTTACGTGTAGACCCACCCTAAAAATAATATATTTTGTTTCATGATTTTATTCTACCACTTTATTGGCGTGATTAATATGTACATATATCTATGCCAAATTATAGCTTTTTAGTACTAAGAGTCTGAGCTAAGCTGCGGACGGACGGACGGACATGGCGAAACTATAAGGGTTCCTTATTGACTACGGAACCCTAAAAAAAGCCTTTTAATTTCTTATCCACACAATATTACCCTTAGGTTAGGGTATTGTTTTCCTGCTACTGCTGTTATGTCATCTATCCAGCGCTTCCTAGGCCACCCTTGTCGTCTCGTACCTCTGGGTCCTCTCCACCGAGTCGTTATATTTAAAGAAAGTATAGTGTATATCTGTACAAATACAAAAAATTGAAATGTCTGTTTGTAACGTCAAAATACCAGGTAATGTCAGCAGTACCAGGCTCGGGTGTTATGTAGACGGTATCTGCGTCAATAATATCAGTTACGCGGACGACATGGTGCTGCTGAGCGCGTCAGTCTGTGGCCTGAGAAAATTGGTTGCTCAGTGTGAGGCGTATGCGAAGCTGCACGGCTTGGCATATAACACCAAGAAGTCGGAGGTCATGGTCTTTTAGGCTGGGGGTAAAAGCCCAGATAGAGTACCACCGGTGTTTCTCTCTGGAACGCCTTTGCAGAGAGTTCACAGGTTTAAGTATCTTGGACATATATTAACTCCCGACCTCAAGGACGATGATGATATTGAACGGGAGCGGAAGGCGCTGTCGGTCAGAGCGAACATGCTGGCTCGCAGGTTTGCACGATGCTCACTTCCAGTTAAAATCACGCTCTTTCGAGCCTATTGTACTGCCTTCTACACCTGCAGCCTGTGGGCTAGATATACGCAAAGATCGTAACAACGCGTTTAGGATACTGGTGGGGCTGCCCCGTTTCTGTAGTGCGTCGGGGATGTTCGCAGATGCGCATGTGGATTGTTTTTACACAACAATGCGTAAAAGGTGCGCTTTCCTGGTGCGCAGGGTATGGGGCAGCTCCAATAGTGTCTTAAACATGGTTGCGAGTCGCCTGGACTGTTTGTATGTGGGTCGCTGTTATGCCGTCTCTCATGGGATGTCACAGCAGTGATCGGCCATTATTTAATGTTTTGTTTTTGTTGTTCCTTGTTTCTTTAATGTCTGTATTTACTAACATAGTCGTAAGTTTTACTAAGTCTTGTTGAGTCATGGTTACTTGAATAAAGAGAAATTCTATTCTATTATATAAGAAAGTTTAAGTGGTACTTACATCAAAAAAGCAATTTTTAACATTTTTGTCTGTCTGTCTGTCTGTCTGTTTGTTCCGGCTAATCTCAGAAACGGCTGCACCGATTTTGACGGGACTTTCACTGGCAGATAGCTGATGTTACGGTGGGTAACTTAGGCTACTTTTATTTTAGGAAAATAATTAGGGTTCCGCGCAAAAAAGTTAAAACCCAGGAAATTATAAACAAAAAGTCGGATTTGAAAAATTCTTTTTGCATTTGGTAGCCCAATTCTCGAGGATAGTTATAGGCTATTTAACATCACGCTACGACCCTTAGGAGCCGAGCAAAAAGAAAAAAGTCAGAAAGAACACTAAGCGAAAATGAACTAATAGCGGGCGGGCGATTCAACGCGACGGTTGGCGACAGGTCGGGGGACGAGGTAGTTTTATTAAAATGTGGATGTTATTCTAGTATATTGTGTATCTTACGACATCCACGTGAACGAAGTCGCGGGGCACAGCTAGTCTATAATAAACCATCGATAAACACGTAACTAATAGGAACCTTACATACCAAAAATAAATAACCATTTTTTATTAAAATAGCATTGCACATTGATATGAAATAGATGTACTACTTATATCTTCATCAATGTCTAAATTTTTATCAAAATATTAACGAATGTTTCGACTTTTGTCTGGATTTACTAGACAACAATAAGTAAAGAAATAAATAAACACTTTTCAGTTACAGAGTAAAGATCAACTGGCTGATATAGATTTGTCGAACAATTATGCCTGGATCATTCGTACCGAGCAGATGAGCAAGACAGTGGCGAGACAGTGCTCTAGCCACTGTCGGCCGAGAGCACTGTCTTGCCCGATCTACTTACTCGGTACGCCTGATCCAGGCAATAGTAACTATAATGAAAAATTATTTTATTTCTGTAAGTAGGTTTGTACAAACACTTCAATCATATTTTTAAATAAAATCTAGAGAAGAAAGGCCGAAACAAACTCGAGGTCACAGTCTCTTTTAAATTCCAGACATAATCTTGGTCAGATCGTGTAAAAACCATGGAGATTCACCAACCAAAAGACCATTTCAGACACCGCTGAAATGGTATTTTGAGGAAAGAAACACAGATTGTGTTGATGTGTGTTTCTTTGTTTTGTGTGTTTTCAAATGCGTGCACTGACTGGACAGTCAGTGCACGCATTTGACAGTAGGTACTCGTGCAGCTCAACTCGGAACTTATGGAGCTCAACGATTCGACGAACAATACCAAAGACCATGATTAAAACTAATTGAAAGAAAATAAAAACAAACGAAAAAACAATGACCCACATAGTCTTTACATTCATATAAAATAATAGAGGGTGTAAGGGACAGCCCTCCGCAAACTAACGGTGCATTCAGCTCCTTATTTTGAATCATATTCCATCGAAAATATTCTCTGGAAAATTTTCATTTCTTTTATCGATTTTCAGTTACTATTCCTATATTTCAATATAAAATTACATTATCTGTACGTAGCACTCCATTTATGTAAATAAAACAGCTAATATTAAAAAATCAGCAATGGATGTTGAAATATTCGGCGGCCGAAGGCTTGCTGCGCTGCCGTTCGCTACGTGCGTTTTGCCACGGTAACGATACATTGCGTGTGAGGTAATAAAACAAGTCAAGTTTATTGGATTCCCATAACGTTCCTGAAATAATTTCATGTACCGGTCATCTTAGTATAATATACTGAATTCACCCCATCAGTCTGCGGAGGGCTGCCCCTTACACCCTGTATAATACTGTTCAAAGTAATAAAAAAAAAAAAAAAAAAATAAAAGCAAAAAAAAAAAACATTCAGTATGCAGATCTTGGCTTGGAAGTTTATTATAAAAGCGTATCAAATTGACATCTGAACGAGCTACCTATTTTCTTGGGCCTTTTGTTTGTTCGTAGTATTTATATTATGAATATGACTGTATTTTTTAAACAATTTTATATTTTTATGGGCATATAAAAGATTTTCAAAAACATAGGTACCGAGAAGGCACAGTCATTACATTAATCTTCTTAATAAATAAATAGTTACAATTAAAAAGGTGCCTTTCTACTGTTCGAAGTAAAATGAGTTTAAAATAAACACAAACCCCCTCATCAGTTTTGTAGAATCTCATATTTGCAGTTGAAATTCACAAAATTAACAGAATTGAGGTACCTATTTATTATTGTAGTAATAGCTTTCAACGCTTATTATGGAACCAACTTTGTTCTCCGAAGTGGAATAGGCCATACTTCAATGATTATCTAAATAAATAGTCTTCGTCTTCTTCGTGTCGCTGGCACGACAGTACCTCAGGATCTTGTTGGCTTAAAACTTCGCCACTTCAACGGCGTTACTGGTGTTAGCGCAGAGGTCACTTTGACTGCATGTTTTGGGACACAGAGGGCAAGATTAGAAGGTGGAGCATAGCCACAATGTTTATTTAATCGGGGTCAGCATTTTTTTTTAATCTCAGAAAACTCTGGTAATATAATACAATTTAATTGGTTTTAAATTCAGAATACCGAATCGTCGCTGTTGTAATCGGACATACTCTTATCACTACCTGGCAACAGTGTTTAATTACCAGTTGTAATCGCGTTTATCACTAAATATGTAGATGTGCGTTATCTATACGTCATAACAGTCCTCACAATGACTTGGTATTGTTAATCTCTTCTTTGTCTGAACTGTTCCAAGAATCTCTTGTTGTATGGAACTGTCAGTATCTTCTTCATTATTATATTAACAGACGTATCACGATTCAGACATGTAACAACTAATAATAATGCAAATATTCAATATAATGCATATATATTTTATATATATTTATTTCTATCTATTTATCAATCTACATATATTATACATATGACAAATAGATTCATACAATTTTATGGATTCAATTTTATTGTTAAAAAGATCAATCTGCCTAGCCTTTTTCCAACTGTGTTGGTGTCGGCTTCCAGTCTAACCGGATGCTGCTGAATACCAGTATTTTACATGGAGCGACTGCCTATCTGACCTCCACAACCCAGTAACTGAGTAATACGATACCCCTTGGTATCAGACTAAGTTGGTTGTCAGACTTTCGGGCTTTTGACGACCTGTAACGACTATTAAAGATCTACGAATTCAGTTGTTAAAAAACCTTACAAAAAACAGGTTTTCAGCAAAATGTTTTCCATTATCAACTATAGATATAAAGACCCTCCCTTATTTCTGTATATCCGCTGTCTGATCAGACATTACTGCTATCAATTGGACTCATAATAAAAAGATTTGGAAAATTTTCATAAAATGGTGATTGTCATTACTTTCATATTTCTGTTTCCAAACAGAAAAGCCATTTTAAACACCTATGTGTTAAAAATCATCGGTAGTTAATGCTTCAGATAATAAAGTATTTGTTAGATTAAAAATATTACTAGATCTACACGGTCCTGTTCCACATAATTTATGGTAGGCTTGAGTTCGAGATTTATTTTAATTCATCAAGATATTAAGCGAGATTTCTTTTTAATGGCCTGAGGTGAAATATTTTACTTCTTTTTAATTCTTACACGAACACCTATGCATTTGTTGTACTCATAGATTATCATCGTTCATCGCTCATAGATTATCTCATAGATTTCTATGGTTGTACCTGTGATGTTCAGTTGCACCCTTGTAGATTTTTTTTAAAACACTCATAGTTTTTACATAGGTAGGTTTTTTATTTTATTTTAACGTATATATTTTTCAGTCATGCAGTGACATAATTATGTACCGTTTATGATTTCATTACTTATTATTATATATGTGAATTAATTGCATTAAATATTCCTCGTGGAGGTCATTAATTATTAATCCAGACTAATATTTTCCTTTTTTATGTGTTTAGTCTAGAACTACGTAAACCTTGTTGAATTTGTTTTAAACAACTTCAAAAAAGTGAGGAGGTTCTCAGTTCCTCGGAATCTTTTATTTTTTATTTACTTTTTTTATGTGTGCGCCCCCGATTACTCGAAGATGGCTGGACCGATTTGGAAAATTCTTTTTTTGTTTAAAAAGGTATACTTTGTCATCAGGTCAGGATCTGATAATGGGATCCGAGAAAAATCGAGGGAACTATTCAAATATTATAGGCACACCTATAGCGATTTGGGTATTTTTTATAGTAACACCATGGAACTGATGATGAAGACCACAGATGGCCACTGGAACTACTCAATAATAAGTATTTCACGGGTTGCAATTCGATTATTTTAATATGGTTGCCAAGCAATTTATATCACAAAGCATATGGTGAAGTGGAGCTGATGGTGAAATACCAGGAGAACTCCTCAACCATTAACGTTAACATAACTTTAATTTCGGAAGTCGGTAGTAAAATACAGATGCAAAGACACCGATTTCCGAAATTAAAGTTATTTTTCACTTTGTAGTGTTTTTTTTTATACTTTAATATAAACAACATGCCTTTGTTTAGTGAAACTCAGTAAATATGTAGGTAGATACTTTTCGTAGGTACCTATGCTGAAACACCAGATTTAAATGAATAAATAGGTTCAAAATGTTGCGTTTGTGTTATTAACAAAAATGTTATACCTAACAATAGGACAACGATGGAAGAATGTCTGGTTTTTTAATTCTACAATATATAATTGTTAGAAGTTCTGCCTACTATCCTCGTAATGCTAATAAAATTAATATTTAACCATATATCGTCAGCAAAAGTTGTCAGTGCACTTCTGGCATTATTCAAAATACAAAAACTAGTTTTAATTTTAACCTGACCACTTTTAATGAAAGGTCATAAGTATTAATGTCATTGACCGGCCAACATAACAACTGAGATATCAAATAAATTTGGTTAAGGAGTTATAAAAAGATATATTGACACGCTTTTTCCTTGAGTTATCTTTGAATGAAAATAAGGTTGCAGCATATTATCATACCTACTCCTCTTGACACATTCTTAATTCACAAGCACCTACCTAAGCTAATTTACTTGCTAGGATAAGACTTAATTCTTACGGCCGAACCCAGTAACCTATCTATCACCAGTTTTGGCATACTGGAGATAGAAAAACTATCTATCTATGGTTTTAACGTCCCAATAATCTATGAGATTATGGAATCTTACCGGCCTGATATAAGGGCAGATAGAATTATACTGTCTACCATCAAAAGCGATCTGTCTATTACTGAAAATAGGTTAGTGGGTTCATCGAATTATGTAGGCTAAATTATTGGAACGAAGTTCTTTTACGCGGCTTGCAGTAGGAGTAAACTAGCAGAAAATAAAACAAACGAAAAAGCGTTCATACGTGCATGTCGACATGCGACTTTCTTCATTCGAATTGACACTTTCTCAAATGTATGAATTTGGTCATAGTGAAAATCTAAGATGGCGGCTGCGAATTTTTTTTAAGATTTTCGTCATGGGTGTCGTTTTCATAGTTTTCGAGGATGCTAAAGCCGATAGTGACGTCAAAATATAAACTCATGATGGCGGCTGTGAAAATTTTCAAATTTTTCGTCATGGAGGTCGTTTTCATAGTTTTCGAGGGTGCTAAAGCCGATAGTGAGATTAAAATGTAAATCCAAGATGGCGGCTACGAAAATTTTCAAATTTTTCGTCATGGGTGTCGTTTTCATTGTTTTTGAGGATGTTAAAGTCGATAGTGAGGCCAAAATGTATTTTTTTTAATCATACGTCAGAAGGAACTTTGTTCCTGACGGGGGTCCCCCGACCGCACACGTTTTTATTTTTATTTAAGTACAAATAATAATTCTTAATCGCTACTGGAGACCAGTTTTTATAACTTTGGATAAAAACAAAGAATGTTTAACAACTCTGATCACAGTTGAACTTGAACTTGATACTTATTTGTTACTGATCTCATGCCGAGTTCACATGCAAAGCAATGGAAAAAATTCTTAACAGAATTACTTACAACACAACTTACATTCCACGAATACCTACACAACGGAAGCAATATACAGGACAATTAATGGATGCTTCCTCATGCTCCAAATTCCTACATTGAGCGGTGAGTCAAAGCGTAGGAGATGAGAAGCCACCGGTAGTACTTACGTACGCTGTTACCATACTAACCTCTCCTAATAATGGCAATGGGTTTATTGTAAATAGCTGTCATTTTATTATCTTGGAACACACGGTACATTGTCAAATTGGCAAAGCCTTTAAGTATAGGGCGAACCACAGACCTGGGGGCCAACCACCACCTCTTAAAACAGTATTATTTTAATCTTCAGTGTAAGCAAGAGATGAAGCTATACAGGACGTCTAGCTCCATCTCTTTCCCACACTCAGTAAGATTACAATAATACTGCGTTAAGAGGTGGTGGTCTAGTTCCTGACTTTTCATTAGTCTGAGGGACAAACCCAAACTATTGTTTACACGACTGCCCAAAAAAGGAGTGTATTGTTTTCAGGGTTCATTGTATGTATGAAATGAAATTGTTTATTCTGTAAATAGGATATCGGAATCACTTGTATACGTCATATTAAAAAAAAGGATTTAAAAAAATTAAATCGACTTCAAAAAGAAATTAACTCGAAATGATGAAATAACTTTAATTTCGGAAGTCGGTGTCTTTTTTTTTTTTTTTTTTTTTTTTTGTGGATGGGAAATCATCAAATGACTTCTCCCGCTCTGGGCGGAGCGGGAGGGCGTGTCAGACTTTTACTGACTAAAACCCACCCGTGTTCCTTCTGTTGCCTGTGCCGGGGCCACGGTAACTCTTTCGAACATCCCGCAACCCTAGCTGGCATCGGCCCTAGCGGACCCCGTCAATAGTGCTGACATCTCTTTGAGGCACGCGTGGAACACGACGCGCCGTCGACTCGGGCCTGGTCCTTACCGGACGGCGAGCTACCCATTGCTCGCCGTCCGCAAGCCCGCGCCTACGGTGGCCGGGAATCGGCTGCCGATTCCCGACGCCCAGGGCGTCTCCTGCGGCGACTAGGGGCGTGAGGGTGCAAAGCTTGCCTCTCCCTCACGCGTCCCGCCTCCTCCTTCACGAGCATTACTGCTTCGCAGAAGGAGGTAATGGCTTCCCATGCACTCTCGCTCCGTACCATGGCCTGGACCAGGGCCGGACGCGAGAGATCGCCGCCGCCGATCGCTTCCGCGAGGACACGGCGGTGCTCCGCCCAAGCCGGGCAGACCTCCACCGTATGCTCCACCGTGTCCTCCGGGCGATCCACACAGTGGTGACACCCGGGCGTTTCCTCCCGCCTTATCCGGAACAGGTACCTCCCGAAGCACCCGTGTCCGGTGAGGACCTGCGTCAGGCGGAAGGTGAGGACGCCGTGGCGCCTCTCCAGCCACTCCTCAAAGAGGGGACTTATCGTCGCAATTGTGGCGTGCCCAGCGCTGGGTTGCGACAATCGCACTCTCCATGCCGCCATGAGATCCTGCCGGAGCTCTGTCCACCGTGCCGCGATTTCTCGCGGCAACGGAGTTACGCCCCGGCGTCCTGCCTCCTCGCGCCACTCCCAGATGTGCGCGAGGACTTTTGCCTCCAGATCCCATGGCGGTAATCCGGCAAGGAGGTTCGCCGCCTCCCCGGAGACCGTGCGGTATCCCCGGGCTAACCGGATGGCCATGACCCTCTGGGACGCGTTCAACCGACGGACCGGTCGCCGCCTCACGGAACGCGCCCACACCGGAGCTCCGTAAAGGGCCATGGACCGCACGACCCCCGCGTAGAGCCTCCGGCAGGAGGCGTTTGGACCCCCCAGATTGGGCAGGAGCCGCCCCAAGGCAGCCCCGGCCCGCTCCAGTCTGGGAGCCAAACGTCGGAGAAGTCGGTGTCTTGGGGTCTGTATTTTAGTTTTTTGTCACTGACTTCCGAAATTAAATTTATTTTATAATTTTGAGTTAATTTCTTTTTGAAGTCGATTTTTTTAACACTTTTTAATTTCGTAATTTTTAGATTTAAGTAAAAACTGGAATATTTGTATGTAATAAGTACTTTTGTTGTAAATACTGCACTAGGATTTAACCAAGGTTTTGAGATGTTTTCCTTTTGACACCACACCCATAGCTGGTATCAATAAGCCAGGCCGTCACACTTACACGTATTAGTCCATCTCTTGAAAACTACTGAACCTATTTTGATGAAACTTGCACTGTTCCCTAAGTTGAAATAAATGTAAGCCAATAAAATAAATACAATCACAATCCAATTAACAATTTCGGAGTAATGCGTGGACAAACATACATACATACAAACATACATGGTTTATGTATGTTAGTATAAAATTGTGTATGCCTAATAGATTATCATATGTCAATATATTGCAGTTCCAATAATATTGCATACATACGTGAGGAATTGATAACCTTCATCTTTTTTTGAAGTCGGTTAATAACTTTAATTGCGGAAGTCAGTGGCAAGAAACTAAAATACAGATCCAAAGACACCGACTTTCGCGGGCTGTTCGAAAGAGTTACAGGCAACTGAAGGAACACGGGTGGGTTTTAGTCAGTAAAAGTCTGACACGCCCTCCCGCTCCGCCCAGAGCGGGAGAAGTCATTTGATGATTTCCCATAAAAAAAAAGATACCGACTTCCGAAATTTAATTTATTTAAAGTTTGAGTTAATTTATTTTTTAAGTCGATTCAATTTTTTTAAATTACTTTTTCGGTGATCGTTTTAGTTAGGAACGATAATTAATTTACCGATACTACAGCTTATTGTTGTATCGTACGACAGACCTAGCAACGTTTTATCTATAATACGCACGCACCTATCTATAGATTTAGATAGATTTAGACTTTAGTTTGTTGTATCTAGCAGCTGCAAGGATTTATCTAATCTTATTAGGTACAATGATAGTATCTGTGTAAGAATCTAGTTGTAGAATTATCTAGATTAATTTTATTTTTATGATTGGAGATAGAAAATAAATCTGCAGGAAGTAATACTATATCGTATCTCTACTTATCGCGAATTAATTTTTTGGGTAAGTAGGTACTATAGCGACCAGCCACGATACTTAGGCAGGTCACTATCTATTTTGTGTGCGGGGTCTCGACTTCGAGGTGTGTTGGGGAAACTTTGTGGTGGTTTTATAAATAGGAAGACCGATTGCACTGTACGAACTGGTTTATTAGCTATCGCGACGCTATAATTATACATTCAACCACTGGGGCTAATATTACACTCACTCCATAAAAAACAATATGACTTTTATGTCATCACCTATTCTTATTCTAAGCTTTTCGAAATAAAAAGCAAAGTTTGTCTTATCAGCCAATGTTAAAATCCAAAGAGGATTCATGCGGAAGGCAGGCTCAACTAAGGCCTCTACAGTACCTACGCAATTAAATAATGATCGGCATTCCAGTACCGATGCTTTAGACCTTGCCCCTTGCAATATGTGTCCTGTTTTATAATACCGCAGAATTTAAAAGTTGAAATTAAATTCTAAACTCCAATTACAGGTTTACTTAATTTAAAAAAGTTAAATTTCAGAAGTCGGTATCTTTTTTTTTATGGGAAATCATCAAATGACTTCTCCCGCTCTGGGCGGAGTGGGAGGGCGTGTCAGACTTTTACTGACTAAAACCCACCCGTGTTCCTTCAGTTGCCTGTAACTCTTTCGAACAGCCCGCGAAAGTCGGTGTCTTGGGATCTGTATTTTAGTTTCTTGCCACTGACTTCCGAAATTAAAATTATTAAGCGACTTCAAAAAAAGAAGGAGGTTATCAATTCGTCATGTATGTATGTAATATTATTGGAACTGCAATATATTGACATATATATCTATTAGGCATACACAATTTTATATTAACATACATACACCATGTGTGTTTGATGTATGTATGTTTGTCCACGCATTACTCCGAAATTGTTAATCGGATTGTGATTGTATTTACTTTTTTGGCTTACATTTATTTCAACTTAGGGAACAGTGCAAGTTTCATCAAAATAGTCAGTAGTTTTCAAGAGATGGACTAATACGTGTAAGTGTGACGGCCTGGCTTACTGATACGAGCTATGGGTGTGGGGTGTCAAAGGGAAAACATCTCAAATTCTAGTGCAGTATTTACAACAAAGCTATTACTACTTATTGTAAACAAATATGCCAGTTCTTATTTAAAACTAAAAATTACGAAATAAAAAAGTTATTTAAAAAAACTAAATCAACTTCAAAAAGAAATTAAATTAGGGTGGATTCGTAAATCACCCTACGTCAAAAATCTAAGTATTTTTATTAACAATCAATTTTCCTGAGTGCACATGTAGGTAGGCTTGACGAGGTCCTACCATTGCTTTCATGTCATACGTAGGTATTTAGATAAGATTAGATTATCACTTGTAACGTAAACCATGATTCATGGACTGTGTTATTGATTTTTGGTTTTGTAAAGGTTTGGGTTGTGACAATTCACAGTTAAAAAATTAAACTTACGTTTCCATCAACCATATTAGCGGGTAAAATATAGAGGCCTTAGCGCAAGTACCACTGAAACGTGCCTAGAGAAAGTTAATGCAAAAAGCGCTAGGTAAGGTAACAAGGTCACAGTACAGTTTATACAATGTTGGACTCATGAAATATAGTACAAATATCACGGTTACGTCCTTACCTACTTTTTAGGTGATTGACTTGTAGGCAGCTGCTCAAACATGACATTCGAATTTCGAATCGTCTTCTTCTTGTTTACAAACATGCATCATAAAATATTATCATAATAATACGGTCTTACAACATCGCTTAAGTTATTTTCGTCAACAGCAACTTACATACTGTTTTCTTTAAGTATGGAATGGCTGCAAAATCAACAGACTACCAAAAATATATTAGGTAGGTACTTGATAAAGAATAGAAATAAGTTGACGTTCGCAGGGACGTAAAAATATCGCGGCGGGATTTTATCGCGCACTGGATTTTCAACTTTCGGTGTTGAGCCAAGCATTGAGAATCAAACACAGTGCTTTCCAGCGCGTCGAAAAACACATTGTTGTATTTTCAACTCTCGCCGCTCAGGAGAGCGTTGAAAATCAAGTGCGCGAAAAAAAGTCGCCGCGATATTTTTACGCCCGTGCGAACGTCTGCTTAGAAACAATAATTAAGCAACTTACGTTTTTGTTAAATCACTCTAATTACATTCATGAATGACGAATTAGTTACATATAGCTTCCAAGATTAGCTCTATCTAATGACGTGTTGTCTTTCTCTCATAACTAACTTAAATGTTGTTTCAATTTCAGAAAACCGACAAGTGGCAGTATTTGCATCAATGGTCGCGTACGCAATGAAAAGATGTTCAGGCGACGATCATGCTACATTCTGCAAGACGACAGAGTACAAGACATGCTCACAATACAAGAATCACTCCACATAGCAGCGGATCTCAAATTAGGCAATCATATAAGTGGTCAACAGAAAAAACGACGCGTAAGTGTTACCTACCAATACAATGTAGCGGATTGTTACAATATCTAAATTGATTGCATCACATGCTTATAATCTTTTGAGGTGGAACCTTAATAATATTAAAATATTCACGACTTTTAAATAATCATATCAGTTATAAATGCTAACTGCCATGTTATAGTTACAAGGGCCTCGCTCCTGATAGTGTGCGGAAGGAATAAAAACAAACGCTCAGTAATCCGTAAAGCCTTGTCTAAGGCCATCGTTAGCTAAAAACAATAAACATTTTATAGTTTTCTTTTGAGTGGCTCATCTTCTTCCACTTGCTTCAAGTATATAGCAGTCAGATACCTCATTCAGTAATGCAAGTCTGCCACTAATTCATTCAAAAATGGATTGCAACCGAGTCGCTTATCTATACATCTATACATACCTACAACATACATATATACAAATAAATCAAATTGAAGTGTCTGTTTATAATGTCAAAATAAAAGCTTTTTACTAAATGCTTATGAAAGTACGTTATACCGTACCTATATAGGTACGGTATTTATAACAAAATAAAACTATTTTTAATTTTTTTGTCTGTCTGAAATTTAAGCTATTTTGCGTTGAAAAATTATTTTTGCATTTGGTAGACCAATTCTCGAGAATGGTTATAGGCTATTTAAAATCACGCTAAGACAGGAGCCAAGCAGAAAGAAAAAAGTCAGAAAGAACGCTAAGCGAGTAATAGTGCGGGCGGGCGGTGCAACGCGACGGATCGGAGGACGAGGGAGTTTAAATAAAATGTGGCTGTTATTTTGTGTTTCTTACGACATCCACGCGAACAAAGTCGCGGGGCACAGTTAGTCATATCTATACTAATATTGTATAGAGAGAGAGCGAATTTTGTTAGTTTGAGTATATGTGGAAGGTAATCTCCGGAACCACAGCTCCTATTTGGAAAATTATTTCACCATTTGAAAGGCACATTATTACAGGTGGACATAGGCTATATAATATTATGTAAACATATACAAAAAGAAGAACTTAATAATACTAATGAAATACCATTTTGAATTCATGCAAGCCTAGTACTTTTGTCAGGTTAGGTTACTGCTCAGAACGTGTGCACAGCATAAGTCTTCACATGTAAATTGCATCGGTGCGTAGCCGGGGCGGCTCCTAGTTTTATTATAAAGTGAGGTGATAGACTATTACTGGTGTGTAAAGCAATTAAGTTATTTGACACTTGTATAAATAACCATGGTATGCAATTCAAATTGTAAATTTAACATTCATTTCTCTGCTAACAAGGTAGCCTAATCATTCCTCTTCTTTCCAGGTAGAAGAAATTATCACATCCCTTGGTTTAAGTAGAGCACGACACACTAGGGCTGGTAATTTGTCTGGTGGACAGAAGAAAAGGCTAGCTATAGGTCTGGAATTAATCAGTGACCCTCCGGTTATGTTCCTAGACGAACCGACCAGGTAAATGGATATTTATATGTCAACTACAATGTTCAATTGCAGGACAAAGAAAAGTAAAGTGGTACTTTTTAGTTGTTGGCCTTGACAACTAATAAAACCAACCCACTGCTTCCTTTCGGGAGTGGCCAGAGGTGACTAAGAAACTGTATGATGAAAAAGACCATTCAATGATAAAAGTACCAAATATAACTCGATTTGTTTGTATGTTCATCTTTCCTTGAAAGCAGGCTATGGAAGCCACCTAAATAAAATAATTGCATTATTGTTAATAACAGATAATAGTACGACATCCTGCCTCTATTTATAGTCTATCATCTATCTACAGACTGTTCTCAAACCACACGTTACTGTCGCATGAAACATATAAAAGTACCAGTTACATTCTACTAGAACAACGTTATCAAACACAAATCAGAAGGATTAGTCGAGGAATTAAATATTCGAGATAACGACACACGTTGTTTAGGTAGATAGATACTATAGTTAATTAAAATTGTATTGTTTCAAAGATGGTACGTAGTGTTTCTATTAGCAGCGGGTTGTAAATATCACACGCCACCCACGCAGATAATGACTCAGTTTTATGGCTATAAAACTGAGTCAATCGTGATCAATTTATTAATTTCACTAATAACTGAGCTGTAATTGAACTATACAAAGTTCAGCATAGTTCATTTCATAGCAGGCTTGCTATGAAATGAACTATGCTGAACTTTGTATAGTTCAATTACAGCTCAGTTATTAGTGAAATTAATAAATTGATGCATTTAGTTATGACCTTGATTAGTGACACAGACATCACTATTTTAGAGGATTGGACCAAATTACGTTTTCCGGCCACAAATTCACGCAGATGCGTGTCTTCACAAAATCGGTAAACGCAATAATAAATTTAAAATTACACAACATCATGGCTCCGTGCCAAAAGTATTTATCTGTTGAAATTTTAATGATAACATTATCTTGGTAATGAGGTGAGACTAACAATATTATAATTTAATCCCATATATGGGCATTTATATCAATTATACCCACATATCTACTGTTGATTATGCGTGCTTCCACTGATATTTCGGCACAAGTATCAGTGGAAGGTGTTTTAAATCTATAAATTATATTGTACACAGATACAAGTTTTCTATTTCTTATCATGATAGCCTGTCTTTTTAAAATTATATTTGGACTACCTACAATAAATTTATACCCAGCTAGTAACATCAACAGTTTTCTGGCCTTTCCTGCAATTTGCAGAAGAAAACTTTACTTGCTTTCGGAGACGTGATTTTTCCAGTGCAGGATTTTCATTCATACTTTTTGAGAGTGCACTTGTGTTAGACATTCCTTTTGTCTGGTCTTCATGGGCACTTTCGACATTATTGACAGTCAGACTGCCTCGTTGGTCTAATGGTCCCAAGCGCTACTGCTGAGCATGAGGTCCTGGGTTCGATTCCCGGGTCGGTCAAAGTGTTATTGGATATTTCCATCTGAAATTTCTCAGTAGCACCCCGGGGTCTGGATTTGTGCCCGTTTGATAACAATAAGCTCACCCGCTATTACATGGGACTTAAACATAACTAGTGAAATGTGGATGTACTATAAGTAGGTACACCTCTGCCTAACCCTTCGAGGAATACAGGCGCGATGTTAAGTTATGTTATGACATTTAGACAAATAAACAAAAAAAGTCCATAAAACAGAAAAGCAAAAAGTTCAACCTAACTATATCTTCTTTCCAGTGGGCTGGATAGTTCAATATCGAAGCAAATAGTGTATTTACTTCACCTTTTAGCGCGGCAAGGGCGGACGGTGGTGGTGACCATGCACCAGCCGTCCGCCACCCTCTTGCACATGTTGGACCGCCTGTACGCCGTGGTGGCAGGCCGCTGCGCCTACGTGGGCTCCGTGCCACAGCTCCTGCCGTGCTTAGAGGAAATGAACTTGATGTGCCCGCCGTACCATAATCCCGTTGATTTCTGTAAGTATGCGATTTGGTATTGATGCTCTGAAAGACGTGAAAGTTGAAAATTATTTTGGTCAAACATCGTCGTGGTTACTTGCACTTAGGTACACTTGTTACTTACTGTCAATATTTCACCGTCGTCCACCTCAATCTCTACTGTAAGCAAACAAAATCATACAAGGTTCTATAAAGGAATAAATAACAGATCATAAATGCAAATAATCTTATTTTTTTTATTAAACAGGTTTTTATGATTCTAAACGACTAACTTAATAACACTATTAATTTGAAATTCTCTAGCCCCGCCATTGACCATGCATCTAATATATATATATACATATATTGGCTAAGTTATTTTATAACTTTAAATTTGTAATAACTTTTAATCGGGTGGACTGATTTTAATGAAATTAATATTACCTCAAGATACGGACTCTGACTATAATATTAAGAGGAGGTACACAAAAATTTCAAAGATCATGTGAATTATAAAATCATCCCCTTTTTTGCCCCCTTGGCGGATAATTTTACAAAAACGTTGAAACACATTTTTTTTTTATTTCTGACCAAAAGCATAAATTTGAATTTTCATATCCCTAACTTAAGAAATGGTAAAACTTTCATCCCCTATATCACCCCCTTTAGGATTATTTTTGAGACAAAAGTAGCTTCTGCGGGGCAATTGCGTAACACATTACCAATCGGAATCGGTTTCATTTTGACAGTTCAACAACATTCATTGCGTTGTTTACGTGTTGAGCAGACAAATTTTTCGAACTTATGAAGCAATGGATTAGCAATTTTCTTCAAAATGATTCAGATTTCGATTGATAGTGTGTTACGCAATTAGGGTGCAGGATGTCTTCTATTTCCTTGCCAAATTTTATCGACATCCGTTCAGTGGTTTAGGCGTGAGAATGTAACATACAGACAAGGTTACTTTAGAATTTATAATAGGTACGGATAGCTTTAGCCCGCGACTTCGTCAGCGTTTACCGGGATAAAATAGTATCTATGTGTCAATCCAGGTTATAAACTATCTGTGTGCCAAATTTCATCCAAATCCGTTTAGTATTTTTTGTGTGAAAGAGTAACAAACATCCATCCATCCATCCATCCTCACAAACTTTCCCATTTCTAATATTAGTAGGGTTGCGACTTGCGATCATTCATATCAGTTTTATACTCAGTATATTATCTTACCCATCAACTAAATTAGAAGTAACATCTTCAACTTCCAACTAGTCATATTTGAATGTGTAGAAAACGCGAGCGATCTCGTGGAGGGAAGACGTATCTCATGAGACTGATAGTACTACATAACACATCTATGAATTAAAACAATTATAACGTAAATCGAATACCTGATGGTCCAGCGGCGTAATTGTATAACAGTATCAATGGCTTTTATTTTGGCAGCTTGTTAACGTTATTGTTTTTTCTTTTCAGTAATCGAAATATGTGTAGAAAACGCGAGCGATCTCGTGGAGAGCTCGGGAAATGGAAGAAATAAGAGGTGGATTTCAAACGTATCTCATGAGACTGATAGTATAGGTATGTATAACTTTATTATACTACTAGCTGGACGACGACTAATAAACACTAAAATCTGACTACATAACACATCTATGAATTAAAACAATTATAACTTAAATTGAATAAGTAACTATCCAGCGGGGTAATTGCCTTACACACTTACAGTAGCAATCGCTTTCATTTTGACAGTTCAACAACATTCATTGCATTGTTATTTACATTGTTGACCAGACAATTTATTGGAACATATGAAGCAATGGATTAGCAATATCCTTCAAAATCATTCAGATTGTATTTGAAAGTGTTTTACGCAATTAGGGCGCTGGCAATAAGCGCATTTACTGACAGACGTACAAAAAGACGTCAAGTTTTGTACTATGTAAGGATACTGATCTATGATTATGCTACCGTATTCAAACCATGTTGAATCCTTAAACCGATGACTATAACACTGACACGTCGTCTTATAACATGCTTTGTATGGACTTCGTTCAAACTGACTGAATTCATGATAAAATGTATCATGTTAATGAAAAACACAAGTTATATGATAAAATACGATTACAAATTGGTATTTTATGATCTTTACTAGCTTTTGCCCGCGGCTTCGGCTACGTGGATGTTGGAAAATATCCTACGGGAACGTACTACCAGGACTAAAAGGAAGCGAAGCGATGATCGCATATCTAATAGCCGAGGAAAAGGTCATTGACTCCTGTCCTAGCGCTGCGCCGCTGTCAACCATAATTCTTTTGTTACGCGTAATTTTGAATCTGTGATATCTTTAATGTAGTCACTTAAATGATATGATGCCAATCTAAATTAAATGCCCAATTTAAATAACATATTTTATTGGATAAGCTTAGCTATTTTGCTTGTAGCAAAATAGCTTCGGAAATAACAATTAAATTTTTATCAAATTCTGAAAGGTAAAAATTGTTACTGTTATCCTTAGAAGATTGACATAATTATGCTATTGCGGATTTTTTGTTGATCTCTTTAAGATGTATAATCTTTTAGAGCATTAATTTAATGTATCTCTTACGGTTTACACGGTGCACGCCAGTAAAGCTTCGTCGGCATGATTTTTTCCGACATCTTCTACAATACACAGCATGACACTATTGATGTTTTTCGTTTCTGGTTTCAAAACTGATAAACAGGTTCTTAACTGGTGACATAATATACAAATAGATAATGTTCTTTCTAATTCCTCTTTTCAGAAAAATCTAATTTAGGTGCGTGTGAAGAAGTTTGTCTGACGACGCTACCAGCCCCGAAGGAGGACCCTACTAGTAAAATACTATTAGCACTAAAGAGTACATACACCACATCGTCCATGAAACAATTCACCACCCTCACAAGGAGATCGCTTTTGGTAAACTAGTGTAATTTATTTTCTTTTCGATGTTTGAGTAACTAATGATACGTTTGTAAAGTTTTTTGTTTGAATATAAAACTGTAACTCAAATTGACTTTCAATTACTATTTCGAAATCGGAATCGGAATACCGCTAACCGATATTTAAAGGTCTCATTAGATAAGGCTGCTATAGAAAAACAAGCCTACAAAATAATTACCGACTTACAACAACAATTTAATTCCTTGGTAGCCATTTTAAAAGTATATGCTTTGGATACGTTTCGTTTGCCTTTCATTTCGTGTGAAAGCTCTGCGAAATAAGGACAATGCTCTGCTCGTTCTCTTGAACTATCAGCGCTGTTAAAAAGCGGTTTTAAAAGCATTTTACAACCTTTTAAGCTTAGTCAATCACTACAGGCGTGATCATCGGTGTATTGACTTTAGAAATGAGTTCTTGTAAAAACTGTAAGACTACACTCTCTTGTCCATGAATCTCTTATTAAATCCCAAACCACAACTTCCTAAGATCTCAATTTACCATAATCCTTTCGTTTCTAGTCAATATGGCGGGATCCCTCGTTCACAGTAATGACGACGGGCATCCACTGCGCGATGGCCCTCTTTATCGGCTCTCTGTTCTACAACATCGGACAGGACGCTAAGGACGTGCGTGACAATTACAACTTCTTGTACTTCAGCCTTATGTTCCTCATGTTTACGGCTTTCAGTGCTGTGACTATCAAGTGTAAGTATATTTTATTATTTTTGGTTATGTTAAACATTTGTGGGTGCTGTCCCTCTTATCGTCAATGGTTTAAATTGATCTGTAGAAAAATGTTAGCCAATTTAATCTTATAGAATACTAAGTTAAGCATACCTACTTGTGTTTAGTATTTTACGGCAATCCCGATATTTGATGCAGTAAAGGTTGTTTGCAAAAGGGAACCTTACATCATACAGGCTGGCAGTACGAACCGATGAGAAATAATTTGTAAACACCTTGTATCCAATTTCCACATTCTTTGAAATGTTAAAAGTGTCATAATGAAATTAAGTAAGCAGTAAAAAATAAATATTGCATGCACCTTGAAACAGAACTGCAACAACTTAAATGGTTCGTAAAGGTTTCACGTACGTGTCGGTGAACTTGAAACTATTACATCTGAGTCAGAACACGTTATTAGGTCAGACGGAAGTTATAATTGAATAATTAAAACTTGATTTACACGTTCAAATTGTCGTGCATAAACAGAGAGCATTGAATAACCTACTACATTGTTACTGTTTACTGAAGTGTGTTTTCTTCCAATAATAATTATAGCGCAGCGTACTGTTTTGAAATTGATACTCATGTTTATCTTAAAAGCTCTACACAAAGGCTATTTTAAACGTATATACATGGTGTTCCTTTATTCTTAAACCAAGTGGGATTATATGTAGAATTATTGCAATCTCCCCATGAGATATATCTATATCGCAATCTTGATTCCGTAAAATATCATTATCTTCTTTTCTCACACCAATAGTTTTTAAAAACCACTCTCCACCATCATGACAGGAAGACAAATCACAATTCAATTTCTCACTTCCAGTTCCCGAACAAATCCCGGTGATCAGACGCGAGCACTTCAACAGGTGGTATACGGCGGGAGCATACTACACGTCGACCTTAGTATCGACGCTCCCGACTCAGACGGTTTGTACACTGTCTTACGCGTTCATAGCGTACTGGCTCACGGGACAGCCGAATGAAATACGACGGTTTGCTGGATTCTGTTGCGTACTGTTGCTGGTGTCCTATGTGGCGTTGTGTAAAGGATTGCTTATTGGATCCTTGTTTAATGTTAAGGTTAGTACTGCTTCTTTTCTTTTCCTTTATTTGATGAGCAGCACCGTAGTCTATGAAAAAATACGGCCTTAGATGGTCTTAGGAAGCTTGGAACAATTGAGATTAAAGCAAAATTAATCAGGCTTAGATATGGACTTTAAACTGAAAACTTGTTCGATTATTAGTATCAAAGATAACACATCTACTCTTGAACTTATAATTTATATTAAAGAAATACCAAATAGACGAAGTCATGCTACCACAAAAAGAAACTACCCATGTATTCAAGTATTCTTGAGGTTAATCAAATGTTATCTAATTTCAGAACGGAGTGATACTCGGACCATTCTTCATAATGCCGTTCACGATCTTCTCCGGGTTCTTCCTCCGCTTCTACGACGCGCCGGTGTTCGTGCGCTGGTTGTTCCAGGTTTCCTTCCTCAAGCACGGACTCGTCGGCCTCGTTCTCTCCATCTACGGCATGGACCGGCCAAACCTCGTGTGTTCAGACTTGTACTGTCACTACGCATACCCCAAACAATTCCTACAGGACAACGACGTAGAGGGCGAGAAATTTTCCATGCTCATTGTTGCATTGTTCTCCATAGGCCTAATTGTAAGTGTATTAGCTTTTCTTATATTAAAAATAAGGTTAAAGAGCAAATGGTGATGTCTAGGCACAGAAATGTATTGAATAAATAATAGTGTTTGTAAGACGAGATGTGAAAATCTCGATTTCTTATTGAATATGACAATACAACTAGTCGGTTCATGGTCGCAAATCATAGAATATAAGAAATGCGTATCGCGTCAGCATTATTTATTATGATATTTTTACCAAACGAAGTTTTACAACGTCGAAAAATGGAGTTTTTAGAAACTACATATTTTGATGTGGTATAAAGAGTTCCAAAGTTTTAAAATCACACATGATGTACCTAATAGAAATATACTGTAATGTAATAAACACATTTTTACATACTGACAAGAAGAATGTAAAAATCTCGTTGTTGCAGAATGTAGTAAAAATGCATATTCTAACATACAAATAGATTGTACATGTCAAGATAATTATGGTAGACATTCCAATGTATATATTGTAAATTTTAAGAATATATTTATGAGATGGGATTTAAACTCATAATTTGTATCCAGTGTCCAAGCAAATACGTATTACCAAAAATATGTTACGTATGTTCTGTTTTTTACAAGCTCAAACAAAATACGCATACATAATAATTTAGAATACGATGTGTTCATGTATGTAAGTACCTTTTCAAAACAGATTTGTCTTGTAAACTACAAACATATTTTTTCTTATTGTTTTCCTGAGCATTAGAATAATTAATATCCCAATTAGACTTGACAAAAGCGTTCGACAATATTAAAATATTTATCCTATTCCAAACAAACAAGACAATAAGCTCAAAACTATTATAGATTTGTTTTAAAGTACTCATCAGAGCCAGTGTTTAGGTTAATGTTCAAGCCAGAAACTTAATATAAAAAGAGCGTGTGTGTGTCAGCTCCGACGCACAACTGGAGTTTACTCCGTGAAAGGGTGCGCAAGGTACGTTGCACAGAAAAACGTAATGCTTTTGAGTTAAAGCTTGTATTAATTTCACTCCTCACAAAATTTCCATTCCGGGGGCCTTTAGAAGTAAACTCACTAGGAGTACCTCAAGGTAGTTTTTTGGGCCCAACTTTATTTAAAAAAAAACACACAATTAGTTATTTCGTTGCCCATATTCAATAAAGACAGTATGTACCTTTATAATGGTAAGTACCAAACAAACTAAAGAAGCTCTGAGTACGAGTTAGCATTGAAATAGAACTGTACTCTAAAATAATAATTCTTTATCAAATACCAAAGCACTAACATTACACTTATGCAATGTAGTAAACGTCCATTAGTTTACAAGATGAAAAAAAATTATAAGCTAAGTGCAAAAACTTCTGTAATTATACTTTAAGCATGAATCTGTGATGTAGAACATTGTAGTAATAGTGGACATAAAAAGATAACTAATGATAAGTTCATAGACATTGAAATAAATCCTTGATTTTTGCAAAATTTCGTGCATTTTCATGAGTCAAAAGCTTTGTGGAGCTCAATAGAATCCCAGAATGAAACATTACTGCTACTGGCGGGATTACAATTAAGACTATATAAATGTAAATACAACAATATAGATGTAGTAATAAATGACAACGGGACTGTTTTTATCGAGTACTAGCTTTTACCCGCGACTTCGTTCGCGGGGAAGTCGTAAGACAACACAATATACTAAAATAACAGCCACATTTTTATAAAACTTCCCTGTATGTATACTGCGTTTCTAATTTTGGTCTCAGGAGCCAAAATGTGAAGAGAGTCAGGACTGGTGATACGGGAGCAAGCGACGTACAGTTGTCTGTGTGAAAAGCAGAGGTCGACACCCGCAGCCTTCAGCAGCAATTTTCCATTGCTTGCGAAGTTTTTCGTTTTTAATGAATTAAAGAACGCCTGCGTTCCTGCTTATACTACTTAATGACACTACACTGATACACTGACTGATGCATTCTTACAGATTATTCCTGACGAACAGCTATCACTAAAATAATATAACAGTGGATTACAAACACACGGGATTTCTCATTAACCATAGATATGTATTTTTATTATAACCAAAGACAGAACACACCTAACAGAACAGACCTAAACTTTATGTAACTACTGTAAAAAAAGAAGCTCAAAAAATATCAATTGTTGGGAATCGAACTTAGGTTTGCTAAACAGTCGTGCTTTGGCGGACTAAAATAGCTGTTCTTATATTATGTCATGATTAACTGCTTAGCTCCATAAAGGTATAGCGGGATGATAATCATTTCAAAGGCTAAATATATAACTATCGGCTATATTCGTTCCCTATTCAGCCCAGTGAAGTAATGGAATAATTCGACGGTTGTCATACACTGGTATATTGTGTTCTCTCTCATCTCAGTTTCATTTCCCATGAAATCTATGGGAAGTTTTTTTGCGATTTGTGACTTTTCTAGTACTCAAATCTCAGTTAGTCCACTAAAGCTTTTTGATCCTTATATTATAAAAAACAGGATCGATTGGCATCAAAAAAAGTTTTGAAATGTTTCAAAAAGTTAAAGACTGTCTACTCTAAATCCGTATTCTCGCAGCGCGGCGAAAGTACCTGCCCTAATTGCCACCATCTCAAAAATCCAGCCTGTACATGTCACGATTGACTGCTTAGCTCCATAAAGGTATAGCCTGACGATAAGCATTTCAAAGGTTAAATCTGTAACTACCTGCAGTATTCTAACCCTTTGGCTCGTCTTTTTAAAATTTGCGGTAAACTATAGAAGAATACGAACAAATTGCAATATTGCTCATCCCTCATATCAAATAGCATGTTTTTTTTATAGCCTACAGACTGACCAGACCTAACATAACATAAAATCATGCCTGAATTCTCCGAAGGGTAAGGCAGAGGTGTACCACAGTTCGCCAGTAATGTTGAAGTCGCATGTAATAGGAGGCGAGCCTATTGCCATAAACCGGGCGCAAATTCAGACTCCGGGCTGCTACTGAGAAATTCCAGATGGGAAAACCCAATAACACTTAGCCTGACCCGGGAATCGAACCCAGGACCTCATGCTTAGCAGTAGTGCTTGCAACCACTTGACCAACAAGCCAGTTATAGGCAACATCTTTGCGAAATTTGAACAAAATCAATCCGGTAGTATTTGCGTGATGTTGGAACACAATCAGCCAAAAAATTCTAAACACTATATTTTATTATAAGAAACCAGTTTTATATTCCAGTACTATGTAAATAAATAAATATTGTAAATATTTTTTTTATATTATTTGATGTATATAGTTGCTATACATAGGTACAAAAAGTGCTTTTTAAGGTACCCTCCGCATAATTGGATCGATTTAACATTTTCATTTGTGTATGATATAATTGTAAAGGTTTGGGCGAAGAATATGTTACCTGAAAGTAGTAAAGCTGTTTCAAAAACTAAATAATATATAATTGTGTGATAATATTATATATAATAATAATTTACAACAATATTTTATCGCAACTTGTCGCAAGTTTATCTTCTAATCATTCATTCATTATGTATGTTTTTTTACCAAAGTCTTGCCATAACGTTTATTAGTGATATACAATATGATAAATGCAATGGCATTTAAATAAATATTAGATACCTATTCATAGATATCTTTTAATTTACATATAAATTATTTCGATGTATTTTTTCAGAAATACAGCTCTGATACGTTATAAAAGTTTCGAGACATAGACAAGATCGAAGTCGTATAAATAATTAAACAAATTGTATTCTTAATGTTATGCAAGTTCCTAAATAAATGTGTTTAGCGGACATTATGTCCATATGAGTAATTAAAATGAACCAGAAAGGGCTCGAAAATAACATGAAAATAAGAAAAAAATAATTTAAAAAAACGTTTTTTCATAGCTGTATTTCTGTTAGTTTCTAACATTTTTTTTTAATTTAATACACATTTAAATTTAAAAATGTAGATACGTACGGTACGTGACTGTGCGAATAAATGATGAAATTTTGTAATAATGTAATTTTATTTCGAACTAGCTTCGGCCCGCGACTTCGTCCGCGTGAAATTTCTTGTTCCCCGACCCACCCCGTCGCATCACATCGCCTGCCCGTGCCGTTACTTAGTTTTCGCTTAGCGCTCGTTTTTACTTTTTTTCTTTTTGCTCGGCTTCTAAGGGTCCTAGCGTAATGTTACATACTCTATAGCCTTCCTCAAGAATTAGGATTTATAATGCAAAAATAATTTTTCATTTCCGACTGGTAGTGACAGAGACTAGCGCGTTCAAACAGCCCATAAAAAATAAAATGTGTAGGTAACTAAGCGCATTTTTCTTACTTTAATCATTTTTATACCCGTCGTAATTTCTAAACAAAAGGTCCAATTTGAATAATTTAAAAAGAAATTCACATGTACTTAATCAACCTTGATTATAAAACTATTTATTTTGATAAGGATTAATACCATGTTTATGAAAACACCTTCGCAAATAATGCATTATTTTCTAACAAATTTGATTACCGTTAAAAACGTTATAGTGAGCCAACCTTAAAAGATAGACATTTGCTATCGCGGACTTTTTTTTTAGGACTTTGTAACAGGAACAATTCCGTCTTACATGATTTTTACGTAACTTTAACCGCTTACGCAGCGCACGCAACGGAAGCTCTCAAAAGGAATACATTTTCCCCGTTTTTGCAACATTTTTCATTGATGCTCTGCTCCTATTGGTCGTAGCGTGATGTTATATAGCCTATAGCCTTCCTCGATAAATGAGCTATCTAACACTAAAAGAATTTTTCAATTCTAACCAGTAGTTCGAGCAGTGAACACGTTCAGAAACTGTCGCACGTTCCATATAGTTGAGTCGTTGAGTCGTATACCTGGTCTCCCAGTCTGTGAATAGCTAGTGTGATTAATTTGATTAATCGTGAATTATAATTTGATTTGAACTGCAAACAGTTTTTCTATTGCGCAATAACCAACACTACCCATAGCACGCCCACTGTAGTTAAAATATGGCTGACGATAACTTCCATCATCAGAATTGGAATACGTGTTGCTGTTGGTGTAAGCGCAGTATGAAAAAGCTAATAAGTGACCGTTGGCATGCCATGTTTGAACAACAAAATGAAAATATGCCAGCGCTTATTGATGCCACCAGTATGCAAGCGCCTAAACAAATAATTGCGTGGATCTGCTTGAGTTCGACCCAGGCAATGCAGATGCGATCATGGTGCACGATAGTTGATTTGTGCTTTGCTGAAAATTCACTGCAAGCCGATTGACAGCAGAGGAAGAGCTACGACGTCTTCAGAATCGAGCCAAGCAGTCCCGCAGCCGTCAGCGAAACCCTTCATGTGCTTCAAGTGTGGGAAACCAGGACATATCGCGGCCCGGTGCATGAATGGTGGCAGCCAAGCGGATGGTGGAGCACGTGCTGCAAGCAGTGAATGGCGAGTGGATGTTTGCGACGTACAACCACCCTCGGGTACGTTAGAACATACAGGTAAGCTGTATTGTTTTGTTTACGATTCCGGTGCTGAGTCAAGTAAAGTAAAAAAAGTAAAAGTAAAAAGTTTTTTTTATTTTGGAACAACAATAAATTTACATAATTGCAATGGAAACGATGATATAGCTACAAAAGTTAAAAACTGTGTCGCAGCTATCAACGCCCGTCTAAACAAAAGAAAAACATTGCTCCAGACTATATGACATGGGTACAGTTTAGTTAACTTTGGAAGCCCATGCAGATACATTGGCAAACAAACTAGCCAGCTTTATACAGTGTCTGTATACGGTATGGTGAAAATGAATGGTGAGGTACAGACCATCAAACTGAACAACTTTCTCCCGGGGACTACCATCGTAATCGCAAAAAAAAAATCTGTCGTCCCATACAAAACTTCAATACCTACTCCATCAAATGTATGGGCCGACTGATAATTTTTTTGCGAATACGATGTTGATCCCCGGGAGAAAGTTGTTCAGTTTGATGGTCTGTACCTAACTCTTGATTTTCGCCACACCGTGTACACATTGTATATGCCTTGGAGGAGCTTTAAGAGCTACCGACTTTCAAAATTGCTCTAACAGCATACTATGCCTACGCATATTCCTGGTTAAATTATGGAATCGTGGTGTGGGAAAATGATGTAGACAAGGATAGACTTTTTATTCTACAAAAGAAATGTATACGAATTTTTGCCAATATAGATAACACAGAAAGCTGCAAGCCATTCTTTGTAAAATAGAAAGTCCTTACACTAACTGGTATCTACATTTTAGAAGTTAGCAAATTTGTAAGAAAACATCAGTCACTATTTATTTATTTATTTAGGGATAACAAACAGCAGTGTAGTAATAAGTAAACATAGCTTAGAACTTAATAACTTCCCACCAATAACTTACTATTCCCACTCAGTAAGGACCTTCGCCCACAAAATCGCAGTGTTAGACGCCAAAACAAAAATGAATTAGCCTTATCAAGCTCAAAATTAACTATGTTCCATTCAGGACCTTTAGCCATGTGCGTGAAAATATATAATAAGCTTCCAAATTCAATTAAGGACATAGATTACGAAAATAAATATAAAAACAGTCTCCACAAAAACCTTATATTAAAATCTTATTACACCCTAAAGGAATTTTTTGACGATAAGTAAATTTTGATATTGAAATTTATACCTGTATACAATACACACAGCACGTACAATTTTGACTTGCTACCTACCTATGTTATGTTATTTTATGATTTTTTTTGATATTTCTCGGGACCCCAGGGTCCCGGACCTTTGGAAGGCATATGAGGGGCCGAAGCGAACTCGCAGAGGCCCGTTAGACGCTTTCAATGGAAATGAGGCACCAACCGACGATTATCCCTGTGCGTACTATGCAAGTGCACCCAAGGACAACCCCCGGTTGGTGTAGGACTATTGCAGGACAACCCCCGGTTGGTGTAGGACTATTGCAGGATATGGAGACAAAAAAAAATATTGGGTTTGGATGGCTAAAGTGGACTGGTTATCTAAAACTATGGAAGGACTATGGCCCCTGCCTGACCAATGTGTGATAAATACAATACACGGATAAAATGGCAGGGGGTGACTTGCACACTCAACAATGGGCCCCCAGAGACGGTCGCTAGCACATAGTGTCGTAGCGACAAGGGGGCAACATATCTTGAGGTGCTTAAGAGGAGTGGAGAGGTGTTCCACGGCTATCAGGACAATCCCGGTAGTACGGTCAAGATCCCTACCAGCATCTTACTGGACTACTTCCTTCCTCTGAGCACGTTTGCTCTTGCGAATCTCTACTCAAGCCAGCCAATAAAGGCAAGAATGAGGTGGGAGGTCAGTTCTCGTCAGTGTTCACTCCAGCCGGCCAATAAAGGCAAGCCAGAGATGAGGAACATGACTTCTCCCGGGAGATAGGGTACGTGGGGTCGCTACTGCCCAGCAGCTCGCCACATGCTGCCCTGCGGGTTTCTGTATCTCTCTTTGTCTGGCTCCTCACCCTAGACCTGTTCCGGCAAAGTAACCTCTACCGGCACAGACCTAGAGTTCGGAGCGCGCAAGCCCCACCACGACATCAACGTAGAGATACGGCGATGGGGCGATGATTATTGTTATCGCTATTAAATTGAATTTTTTTATCTTATTTTAATTTATGAATGGAAATTATGACCTTATGACCAATTAATTGTTCTCACCCTATCCTATATTATATCATGACGGTTACTTTTTAAATAACAAATGATGGACACTTAATAAATATGTTAAAATTTGTGTTTTTGTTTAAGCACAGTGGTTTGTTTATTATTATAACACTGTAGCACTTTTAACTATTTATATTGCTTAGGGCACAGCAGGGTTCATGTATGAAACTTATATATACTTGTAAACTACATGAATGCAAAAAATGATGATTATGTTTATAAAAAAAAATAATAAAATAAAAGACATGCAAAGTATGTATGTTGGTAGGTGTGGTACAGTGTGGAGTGGTAGTGTGAGTGTGAGAGTGTGAGTGAGGGAGTACGTTGGTATAGGTGGTGTGTGCGAGTGAGATTGTGTTAGTGCTTGGACTAGGTAGTTAAGTTTCCACGATTTTTTCAGTGGCATTGTATGATAGAGATTTCAACCAGTCGGTCAAAACATTACGAGGTAAGCGGTAAATGTCGATGCTCTTGTTTGCTTTATCTTGGAGCTGATGAACCTGAAGGTTCTTCTCGCCACTACTGCTTTACTAGGCACAATTTTGCAGACTCTGTCGGAGAGGCGTTTCGCAGTACTATAGGTTGGGTCGAAAGGTACAAGCTTGTGTTTTTTGAGTACAGTTTGTAGCACAAATAGCTGCCTAACCGTGAGAACTTTGCAGAGTGAGTAAAGGTCAAACAGCGGATTGGTCGTTTAGAAGGGACCTTCAGTACTGCTCTCTGCACCCTTTTTAGTCGCAGCTTGTGGACACCACCCCACGTGGTCACGCAATACGCAATTACTGGTTGAGCGAGAGCAAGGTAGACAGTTATCAGGCATTTGAAGTCAGTAACCGCCCTAAGTTTTTTTTTTTTAAATGTATATTAATCTTCGCACTCGTGTCACAATAGAGTTAATCTTATTTTCCCATTTTAGATGGTTGTTAATGATTACTCCAAGATATCGTATGTTGTTGGTTTCATCGATGGGTGTACAGTTACAAGTGGAAGAGTTGGTGAATGTGCACTCGTGAGCTTTAATTTTCAAGGAGATAGGGGGCTGGCTTAAAATGCCTGAGGTAAAGGGAATAAACTTGGTCTTGCTGATGTTGAGCGTGAGGAGGTTTGTGTTTAACCATTTCATGACCATACTGAGAGCCCCGCTCCGTTTTACAGAAAGTATCAAATCAATCTTTGCTTTGAATTATAAGCTGTCATCGGCGTATGTGACGATTTTAGTGTTAGAAGATAATTGGCACAGTTCGTTCACGTAAATGAGGAAGAGAGTTGGTCAAAGAACACTTCCCTGAGGGACGCCAAAAGTAACTTTCTCTTCTTTGCTAGTGTAGCTTTCTATTTTAACTACCTGGTGGCGGTCGTTCAGGTAACTGCAGAAGATGTGCGCAATACCGCGAATTCCAATGCTTTCCAGCTTGGACACCAACTTAGGAACAGAAACGGTGTCGAAGGCTTTCGATAAGTCTAGGAAGATTCCAACAGCTTTTTGTTTCTTATTTAAGTGGCCTATTACTATGTCTGTGAGTTCCTGAACTGCGTCATCCGTCGATTTTACAATTCTGAAGCCAAATTGATTTGAAGCCAAAATATTGTTTTTAGTAAGAAAATTTACAAGTCTAGCATTAAATACTTTTTCAAAAATTTTGGACAATGTTGTACTCGTAAGTACAGATATGAGTCTATAGTTAGAGACAATGCCCTTGTCCCCAGTTTTGAATATTAAGTGAACTATAGCGGTTTTAAACACATTTGGAAATACACCTGAAGATAGGCACAGGTTAAATACGTGGACAAGAGTGGGAACGACAGAGTGCCCAGTAGCCTTAATAACGGTAGCCGAGATACCGTCACAGCCCACAGCACACTTGTCTTTTAGGTTTAGGTTTGATATTTTCAATTTCATCATTATCCACGCCATACATAACCATAATGGGGACGGCATGGCAGGACTCGGTGCTGCAGGTTCAGACTGAATACCTGCTGCATTGTACGAGGTTGGAATAGGTTGGCAGATTTTAGAGGCTAAATTACTGCCGACACTAGCGAAATATTGATTTAACCGACTGAGTGGGATCTTCACAGAGTTTCAGAAGCTCCGAGGCAGGTGATTTGCTGGCCCGATTCAGGTTAGCCACTTGCGTGATAAGTCACCATGTCTCTTTTGGGTTATTCCTGGCCTACTGAAATTCGGAGGTTTCATAGTCTTATCTGAGTTGTTTAAGTAGATTATTACAGAAATTACGATAGCGGAGAAAAACAGGTTTGTGAGAGTTATTTTCAGGATTTTTCAAGAAGGTCCTGGACAGTTTGTCTCTATGACGTCTACATCTCAGAAGGTCAGGTGTGATCCAGGATTTTATTATAAGCAGTCTGCTAGGAATTATTGAAGAGTGAGTATGGGATTTTATGGAGGTTGACAAAAGAGAGACAAGGCATTCAGCAGCTAGGTTTGGGTTATTACTCTGAAGAATAAAAGAAAAGTCTGTATTTCTCATATCGTTTATAACCTCAGGGATGTTAATTTTAGTCTTTTTTTGGGTGCATTAGCTGTTTTCATATATGGGTTGCAGAAAAGAAGAACGATTAAATGATCTGTAATAAGACAGTCACTAGACTGTCTCTGTGTGTCTGAAGAGCGCCCTCCACTGCCACAACTTTGGTTAGTACCAAAGAGGAGGGCGCTCTTAGCAAAACATGGTCGAAACAGTTCGCGAGTCTGGTGGGAAAAGTGAGTGTTGGAAGCATTGCTTATGACGCTGTAGTGTTTAAATACTCATCAGCATTAGAGTCGAGGCTGCTCGGCACAATATTAATGTTTATGTCTCCAATAAGGGCAATTATTGTCTTATAAGCTGCAAGCTGGCTTAGTAGATCATCTAAACTAAAGAGGAAAGGTGATAAATCGCTATATGAGGGAGATCGGTATAGGGCGATAAGTGCAACCTTGTCTGAAACTTTAAGCACCAGGCAGTTTGCATCATTAAAAGGTAGGAATTCTACAGAACAATTCAATAAGTCCTTAGTATAGGCAACAACACCATCTTTCTGGTGTTTAAAGGAGGAAGCATGGGTTACATACCCGGGTAAGGCAGGGGTATTGGGACATTTCCTCAGCCAGTACTCTGACAGTAAGATCACGTCAATAGAGAACTTCAATCTTGTTATGAGTACCAATAGATGATTAAAATTACAGTTAATGCTACGAATATTAACGTGTAGGATTTTCAGAGTACAAGACGAGTTGTTCAAATACTTGTAACTAAGCTCCGGCGAGCAAATGAAGGAATTGGATACAGATACCTGAAGCCCAATTCCCGTAACTAAAAACGTTCAAAATCTAGTCGCAATCTCATCTCAGCGACAATCAAATGTCAAAAATGTAGGGAAATTATAGGTATTTTTGACATATTGAGACTGAGATCAGGAAGCAATTCTTGTAATTTTAATCTAGGAACTGTTTTCTTTGCGTTCGGTTTCTATAAATTCCACTCGAGAGGTCAGATGATCGAATTTGGTTGACATGAGATCGACATTTTCACGGATTTGATCTACCAGAGAATATAACTTGGCGTACTTCTCTTCTTGCTGTTCCTTGAGTTCGCGAAACATTTCCTTCATGTCGGAGATAAAAGTAGATAATCTGTCGTCTTCATTCTCACCATTTCCACTGGACATTTCGAAAAGTAATAAATAGCTCGAGAAATATTATTAGAAGGTGAGTCTGTATTTAAATTTAAGCTTAGTTCCGACGAGCTATGTGGTGGGTAAAGCAGAGACTGGGGAGTACTGAACCTTGTCGTTGGGGTCGTCGGCGGCGGCTGGATTTTCTGAAATGGAGGCGATGGAGCGCTGAGGAGGCACTTTTTTTTCTTTTCCCTTTCCTTATTTTTCCTTTCAAAAATTTAACAGCAAAAATTGCAAAATATAAACATTTGAACTCGGGACTCTCGGCGTGCTACTGAACTGAGAGCGCTAAAGCCACCGCGCCACAGAGACGCTGCGTGTGGTGGGCCAAATTGGTGAGTAGTTAACTGCATAGAGCAGGGGTTCCCAAACTTATTTTGTCTACTGCCCACTTTGAGAATAAATTATTTTTAGCGCCCCCATTTTTTCACCTACTTAAAAACCACTACCTAGATGAAATTACAAATCGCCCCCTAAGCCTCTACACAACGCCCCAATTTTTTTTTGGGTTTCTTACTGCCCCCCTTTAGGCCTGCAGCGCCCACAAGGGGGCGTTATCGCCCACTTTGGGAAAGGCTGGCGTAGGGCTGTAGCAATCAAAGCGGTCCGGATGATTTCTTTGTGTTCGCTAGTGAGGTCAAAGTCCGAAATGTTTACACTTTTTATAATTTTAAGTTCGTTGAGATTTTAAAACTGTTATAGTATAGTGTTAGAGTTATCGTTTCACTGTAATTTTTCACACAATTGTCACTTGTACTTCACAGGTAATAACTAGTTTTATAAAAGTAGTTTTACTTATAGCAAATTAAAGCGCTATTTGCACAGTTTTAGAATTTAAAACGCAGAGCTGAATGCAAGTACGTGTGTTCGCATTAGCTTCACCAAATAATTCTCGTTATTAAAGGAAAATTGTGCAGCCAAATTAAATGGCAAACAAGTCAATAACGTTGTTGCAATGACTGGTGTTGGTCAAACATACAGTATATTCAGCACATAACAAATCTTATGTAGCGTAACGATAGTGCCAGTAGGTCATGTACCAGTTGAAGTAGATAGTGATCAGTGGTGATGAGCAAACTTAAGTTGTGGTAGAAAGTTGAGTAAGGGATTCTATCGGCCGTATTGTGTTCGACCGTACCAGTAGTTATTACGTAGTCGTAGCCCGGTAGAAATCGGTGTCTCTTGAGGCAACTCAAGTAGTCCGTGGGTAAGCGACAGGCGTTTAACTCTGGCGGAGGTCGGGATCTGAAGAGACCGTAGTGTTAGATCCATGCGCTGGATGTGTGAGAGCAATGCGATTGCTGGCCGGCTAGAGAGCCATGGCGTTAGAGGTTTTACTCGATGGTTTCTGTGAGCATGGCAGTTTTTGTTGCAGTAGAGTTTTAAAGGTGGATTCGAACGACTATGGTACATGGCCCAGGGTAGTGATTGTTGTATTATCGATTATTCCCGATTTTACCATGTTTGATTTAATTAAGGAGTAACATTTGGTTAAAATGAAACTATCGAGTTCGACCCGATGAATCTAGTTAGGTCAGAAGTGTCCGAGTGGCAAAAAATTATACATGGACTATTTGTTCGCAGGATAACAATCACACGAGGACCTGTGCAAGCAGGATGGCCGTGTCGGAAATCCGTTAGTCGTCGTTTGACTAATCGGGACGCCAGCGCCACCAAGCCGCGCTCGACAGAGTCTACAACATAACGCTCGTCGACCGGAGTTAAGCAGAGTTTGTCGTTGGCTATCCAGCAGTGAGCACGTTTAGAAACTGTCACGCGTTCCGTATAGTTGTGTCGTATACCTTCGTAGGTACACGACACCAAATCAAATTAATCACACTAGCTATTCATACACTGGTGTGTGTGAATAGCTAGTGTGATTAATTTGATTGATCGTGAATTATAATTTGATTTGAACTGCAAACAGTTTTTCTATTGCGCAATAACCAACACTACCCATAGTACACCCACAGTAGTTAAAATATGGCTGACGATAACTAGAAAGATTTACCTTCACCGTAATATACAATGTGGATCTGGGCGTACGACATTAAATTAAAACGAGCACAGTACTAGTCCATCGCAACATTTTAAAACACGAAGATTAGTAATTAATGGAAAATTAAAAAATTGCAGTTTTCGAACAAAATAAATAGCAGAAGCAACTGCACAAAAGTAAACACGCTTTATCTACGAAAAGTCACTGACCAACGGTGCGGTATGGAGTGCGGGGCGCGGCGGTGGCAATGTTTACCTATTATTACGGACTCAGATCTACATCATGTTGAAAAATAAGAAAATGAAAAATAACTTCCTGTGGCTAAAGTATTCATTGGATTTGATTGATTTTCGTACACGGATAAACAACATGATTCTCTTTACGTGGTTTGAAGGAATGTCAGTCGTCCTGTTCCACCTTGTATAATTAAATACAATAGGGGTGAGAACGTCAATGTCCACAAAAACAAAACATCTATAAAAGAAGGGAATAATCAGCTTCAGTTCATTCCTTTTTTTGTTGATAAATAACACACTGGGACCAAAAACGCTACCTCGCGGGGCACCGAATACTTATAATTTTAAGATTATTCAAAACAACAGTAACTGTATCGAAGGCTTTGCATAAGTTGTTACAAATTACCTTTCGTTTTAAGTTTTTATGTTTTATTTTGCTACCATATTTCGGGTCTGAACTATTTTATGTCGGTAGTTAGATCAAGAACAAAAAAGCAGATGAATGAAGAAACATCTACTTTAAGGAGTGAGCTCGCTGTGACCACGATGTGTTTCGTGATAATACCTGCGAGTTATATACTTTTATTATCATGAACGTGATTGTGACGTTCAGAAGTTTTAATCCTTTACTGAGAATATTTTGTTCTAAACTTCGAAGTCAATTGTTCGTCGATAATTATCACACAGGACACTATCCAAATTATAATAAGTTAATAAGCAAAGATAAGTAACACTGGTCATTATTGTGTATCTAGTGATAAATTATTGTATGAAGATAAATATAACACCCAGTCGGTGTTCCAGTATCCAGTATAATCTGTCTAGTAGCGACTTGCGCGTTAATACGAACAGTCTCGCGGAGAGGAAGTCTCGCGGTCTTGTGACCGACGAGCGCCTGCATCGCTCCAATTTTCCAATTCATAAGACGTGATAATCATTACCTTCCGTGCCAGTTCTAGATATACTAAATAACGATATGAAAGTTTTGAGTGCTAAGATTGATGTGGAAGCTGTACGCGATGACATTAGTGTCGAAGATGGGAGTTTTATTGTGTACACTGATATATTTTACGCAGTCAAAAGTACAAGTAAGTAGCTAGCTGTTGATCATACTTTTGTGAAAAACAAAATTATGTTTCATTCGAATTTTCCAACTGAGTAACTAGCTTCATATAACGTGTCGCAATTTTAGAATAGTTATATGCTAAAGTACCTGTGATGAAAAATGTGTGTGAAGGCAATCAAGTTCTTGCTGTACGTTCGAATGGCTTTGTCTGCAAATGTTCTACTTATTGCGAATATTGCAATTCTAATAAAATAATTTCATACCCAAAATGCATCTTCTTCGACTTCCATTTTTACGTCAGTACTGGAAACATGTTCTAAGTGTGCAGTTTCTGTTTATTAGTCGACGTCAGACGTAATCAGGATACTGTTTATACTTGTACTTTGTATGAAGGCAATTGTATAGTTTGGAGATTTACGGATTTCCTTTGACAATTGTATCAATTACGAATATAACTGCGAATTGTTTTTAACCTAGAAGTATTCTAAACAACCTAATTCAACCTTTACTTACTTGACTTCATGGCATAGGATAATTGTACCATGATGGCAATTTACTTTTAATCCACATTCTGCTGAGTAACATTAATGTTTATCTAACTACAGATCTGCATTACAGCCGAGCCCTATAACCCCAACGGTTATTATGAATGCGATCACGTTCTTATTTCTACACGCGTTAAAACTGTTGCAGCTATTGTTATAGTGCAGAAATTTACTGTTTTCTTCTAACCACATCAGTTCATGTTCCTGCTTGGTATTTTATAATTTACCCAAAAACTAGCTGATTTCGTATCGTCACTTGCAACGGTGACTGTTATTATGCTTATCAGTCATCGATGTACATTTAAAAATTATCTGCAGGAACAAGTGCAAGGATATCACCTTACAACTAAAATTTATGAAAATGATCCTATATTTGAATGTTTTCTATAAACTTTATCACTGTGTACATTGTCCCAAGTGGACTAGAGCCGGAGACAAAGCCAATTAATGAATATTTCTTGTGAACAATATATGAACGCACCTCACTTATCAAGTAGGTATTAGATAATACTCCTCAACATTTCACGGTACTTATCAACTGCGAATTGCATATGAATTGATTTATATACGTTTAAACAGTATTAGGCAAAACTTTCTGATACAGTAAGGTCTTTGTTTTTATTGGATATTAACTTCAGCCCGTGACTTCCGTCCGCGAGGAAGTCAACCATACCATAAACCATATTCACTCGGCAATAGTGTAACTTTCTATCAGTGAAAGAACTTTGTAATCGGATCAGTTCGTCCAGAGATTATCTCTTACAAACAAGCAAACATATTTGTTTAGATGTTTAAATAATCTTCGAATAAACGCTGTAGACGCTGCTGCTACTAAGTATGTCTTTATCATATTATAGACATCCTAGTACCAGCAGTGCCTACTACCACATGAATAAACTACTGCCCCTTGCGTTAGTTATCCGATCGTATTTTAACCACGCTTTTACCTTTAATTTTCTAACTTCGTAAAATTATAAGAAAATCTTCCAGTTTGATTTTTTTTTTTTTTTAATTTGAGATAGGTTTGCTCTTGACTCCAGTCTAGGTCAGAGATGACAGAGACAAAGTCGACGATGGAGCGAGCTTACCCAGAAGAAGCCTGTTCACTCTCACTTTGAAGAGATCGGGGTTGTATGCGTTCGGAAACAGCCACTGACCAATATTTGACAGAGTATCGATTTATTGATAGCTTCGGTTTGACCCCTGTCTCACATGCTTGACGGTACCTAAGCTATGATGCTTTTAACAATTGTGTACGTACGCTTTCCTTAAACTATTCACTTGATACCTACTTGAAGACCGCGCTCCCGTCTTCTACTAAAAGTCAAATATACTTATCTAAATTACTAAAAGGTAGTTCCTTAAAGCTTTAAGTCAATCAAATTCTAATTAGAGTCCTTATTAAAACCCAAAACCAGGAAGCAATAACACATTTTTTGCTCTGTTAAAAAACTTCATAAAAGATTAACATCAGTCAATATACTTATTTAGTTTTTTAAATTTTGATTTATTATATTGCTAGTCGTTCACGTTAAGGCAAAACAAAAACAAACAGGTGGTATTACAAACTTGTATAGAAACAACTTTTAATCCAACACTGCATGCGATTTATTTAGATCTTTGTAACGATCATAGAGAACTGTTTTGGTCATCATCATATATGCGCAGGATTACCATTTGTGTATTACAAAATTGTACTTGCATTATGTTTTAATCAATTGTGTCACTTTTATCTATTTGTGAGTCAACATGAGTTGTATTTACTGTGTTATTATAATATTATACATATGTATTTACTTAATTAGGTAAGTCTGGAACTTTGACACTTTCACTTATATCCTTCAGTTCGAATATAAAAAAAGAAAGGTTTTGTCCTTCTGGTAGTTATTTGTAATTACTTGGTGATCTTGAAGTAGGTACTTGCAAGTAGGTGGGAATTTTATTTTGCTTTAATAAAATTCCCTGCCGTATTCATTCAAAATGAAACTATGAAAACTAAGAGTGAAATTAAAACGAACAAAGGTAAACATGATGAAACTTGACTATTTCTATTGTGGGTAGGCAGGTACCTTTTTTTTTTTGTGGATGGGCAATCATCAAATGACTTCTCCCGCTCTGGGCGGAGCGGGAGGGCGTGTCAGACTTTTACTGGCTAAAACCCACCCGTGTTCCTTCTGTTGCCTGTGCCGGGGCCACGGTAACTCTTTCGAACATCCCGCAACCCTAGCTGGCATCGGCCCTAGCGGACCCCGTCAATAGTGCTGACATCTCTTTGAGGCGCGCGTGGAACACGACGCGCCGTCGACTCGGGCTTGGTCCTTGCCGGACGGCGAGCTACCCATTGCTCGCCGTCCGCAAGCCCGCGCCTACGGTGGCCGGGAATCGGCTGCCAATTCCCGATGCCCAGGGCGTCTCCTGCGGCGACTAGGGGCGTGAGGGCGCAAAGCTTACCTCTCCCTCACGCGTCCCGCCTCCTCCTTCACGAGCATTACTGCTTCGCAGAAGGAGGTAATGGCTTCCCATGCACTCTCGCTCCGTACCATGGCCTGGACCAGGGCCGGACGCGAGAGATCGCCGCCGCCGATCGTAGGCAGGTACCTAAGCCGTAATTAAGATCTCACCAAGTTTCTAAAGTGCAGTCAGTATCAAAAGTAAGTAAACTTACTAAGTACCTAATAATATGTATACAAACTTGTCTGCACAATAATACATTTATTTATCTGTAACAAATTATATATTTATTTAATACTTCATGCACAGAAATGTACAGAGGCGGACTTAATGCCATAGGCATTTTCTACCAGTCAACCTTTGGGTGATGCAGAGACAAACAGTGGAATACATATTTATTTAAATATAAAGATAAATATATACCTATTACAAACTATAAATATAACGATAAATCCCTAATTATGTATAAATAATATAAATAATTATATACATCAATGTTGAAAGAAATGAGTCCACAGGCAATTGTGAAAATTGCAAAGGACTAAGGGATAATTGTAGAGGAACCGGTAACCAGAATAAGAAAAAATAAAGCTGAACGTCTTTAATTCTTTAACAAAAACCTAAACACAGGCAAATTTTGCACTTAATGCAAGTGTAGACTTAACAACACCAAAACCGCAATCAGTTTTAAAATAAATCGCTATTACGTTTAATTAACAATCAAATTCATGTCACAGTCTAACAAGATAATTTGACGAGTTTGAAGAGAACCCTCTCTGCCACGAGTGTATTACATACGAGGCAAGCGTTACATTGATACCTATCGCGGATTCGCGGGTCAGTCTCACAGCCGCCTGCGCATACATCGCACGCGTAAACAAATCAATTGCGCGATCGAAATAAATCATAACTTTCCGACTTACACTTTTAATCCCACAAAATGGACGTCGAACTTGGAAACCGTGATGATATCAAATTAAAATGTGATGTGTCTGTGTTTTCGGATATACACTTAAGGATCCCTAATGGTAATGTTCTTTTTGTAAGTGAAAGTTTCCTTTTGGCGGTAAAATGCTGTTCGACTTACGATAGCATCAGTGGCTGCGAGCCTTTCTTACGACAGCGGTCGCTCTCCTACGTTATTTACATGAGATAAAATGTAACAGATAGATACCTATCCTCTAAAGGATATAAGATATATAAATCAAGATTCCTATCTGCTGTAAAATCACACCCTTTCATCATCATCAGGTGCAATAAATTAATTTAAAATCAAAATCCAATTAAAAATCAAAATCTTTCATCCATAATGAGTTAAATTCAATCGACATTCTTTTTCTTAGTAAAAATGCATTTAGGAAGCAAATCCAAGCAACCCTAAAGGATCAGCAATGTAATATATAACGTAATATACGCGCACAAATTTACTTTTTCTTTTATAAATTTAAAAATCCGGTTATGAGAGAGGTTATCGACTGTTGTATAGGTATTGTATCTGTGCTACTAACTAGTTTCAAATATTTTAAAGTGTAATCTGTGGAGAAGTAGTCGGTAGCATAATTTAAAAATAAAAGGTAATGTTTAAGATAATATGACTATTTCTTATTGTTATTGTGCTACTGTTTGTTTTTCCTTAAATAAATAATGAGCTTATCAGTTTCTACCAAACTTCGACTTCTACTAACCGAGTAGTGTTATCTGAGTTGCGGTTTCAGTCAAATAATAATACCTAATACCACTTTAAAAAACAATGAATCTGTTGCGTTTGCACCCTAGTATTGATCTGAGCGTAACTCAGTACAAAAAAGAAGGTACAGATGGCGAGAAAAAGTGTTTCAAAATTTAAAAGAGTCTTTTTTAAATTGCTAAGATCTACTAACCTTTATAAACACACGTTTGAAATCATCCTTTACTCGGCCTTGTGCATCTTCGTCAGATTGTTAACTCGGCATAATAAACTAAAAATGTTTCTTCAATTTTAAAAATCATGACGATATTTAAGTATTGGTGAATGCAGCAGAGTTTCACGCACATTCATAAGTATATTCCATTCTTCATTGCACATACGTAGAGTTGTTGATATCGATATGCTATGAACACAGGCAAGCTTAACTCGGAATTCGATTTGTAATAGCAAACCTGATAGGTACCTAGTTAGAAATTCGTTAACTATCATAATCTGATGCTGGAGGTCTGAAAATTGATATAGGGGACTCCTTATTATAAATAATAAAATACATTATTTCAGGATTTCTAGTAAATCACCCCCCACCCTTTAAATTAAGGGATGGAAGTTTGTATGGGTTTTCCCATACAAACTTAATTTCATGCTAGAGATCTGAAAATTATACAAGTACACAGACTTCTTAAGTTATTACAGATTAAAAAATACGTGTTTCAGATTTTTTTTTTTTAAATCATCCCTCAACCCCTTAAATTAGGAGATAAAAGTGTATATGGGGATTTCGTCAGGTTTCATAATATTACTAAATTATTATACTTACATTATGCGAATAATATTACTATACTTACGTACTTCGTTAAAAATTGTGGTGACAAGTATTTACAAAACAAAACTTCTATGGGGTGTAAAACCACAATGGTGTATGCCCAGATTGTTGTAAGATAAAAATCGTAATAAGCTGTATCAGAGGTGGGACTTAAATGTGATGAGTAAACCAATCGACTTGTGCAAATATAGTTTTTTTTTATAATGTAACCCTTTATAAACAACAAAAAAAATACAATACGTGTTTAATCTTTATCGACCTATAGTTTATAAATAGTAATGCGTGAACGCCTCCTGCCCCTTCGTCCCAGCGCAGTAGCAAAAAATAATTGTCATGTTTGTTGTCTCATCGCCGCAAGGTTGCCTGCTTGTCGGTCTTCTACAGATTGTACTTCGGTGAGTGTGCTCAAGAACTCCACGACCTCATTCCGCCGGCCCCATTCTACCATCGGACATCTAGACGCACTGCAGGTTACCATCTCTACATAGTTGCTATTCCACCAATTCACACTAAGCGTTGTCAAATGTCAAGGATGCGTTGCAAAGGACTGGAACTCTCTAGTTCCAGTCCTTTGCAACGCATCCTTGACATTTGACATTTGACAGATGCAGGCAGAGGCCTGCATCTGTGTTTCCGAACGCATACAACCCCGATCTCTTCAAAGTGAGAGTGAACAGGCTTCTTCTGGGTAAGCTCGCTCCATCGTCGACTTTGTCTCTGTCACCTCTGACCTAGACTAGAGTCAAGAGCAAACCTATCTAAATTTAGAAAAAAAATTATCCTTGACAGCGAGCGCGTCGACCAACAAAGAAAAAAGGCGCCTCTGATATGCAAGAAATACACCTCAAAAAAAGAAAGAAAAAATTAACAAACATAACATCACGCCTTGTTTCCCCGAAGGGTTAGGCAGAGGTGTACCTATAGTACACCCACATTTCGCCAGTTATGTTTAAGTCCCATGTAATAGGGGGGGAGCCACTACCGGGCACAAATCCAAACTCCGGGCTGCTTCTGAGAAATTCCAGATAGAAAAACCCAATAACACTTTGCCCGACCTTGGAATCGAACCCAGGACCTCATGCTCAGCAGTAGCGCTAGCGACCACTAGACCAACGAGGCAGTCAAATTAACAAAATAAAAAAATATTGTCATTAGCAACTTACAAAAAGAAGTGAAATCTTCTAATAATCTTCTTATTCTTCTAGTAGTTTTCTTTTTCTTCGGCTCTAACTTTACATAATTTGAACTCTTTATATTCTGTTTTAGTTTCATAACTTCTAGTCTTTACTGATACAGAGAGCATGGCGCTACAACCTGAGTTGTCATAGGCTCTACGTCACTCTGCTCGACAAGATTTTGACATATGACACATCAGACATCTCGACGGGTGTTGTGAATTACGTCATGAAATTCAGGAATTTACATCAACTTTCAGCATTCGAATTTATTAAAGAAAATATGTTACTGCGCCAATTTTATACAATAAGTTTGTGGCAAACATCTTTGATTACATGTTGAGGTCAGTCAAACCGCGTCAGTCTACTGCGAAAGCTGTATAAAATAGGTATCTACACCTATCCAAAAGTTAGGCAACTTAAATTCACAGAAAAATATGCAAAACGGAAAAATAAAGATATTATCATTCTCATCTGCTTACACTCACAATTTTTCATACTTAAACTACATAAAAATCACGATCCAATCTTAATAAAAGTTACAAAAAATTGTGTGCCACTTCTTAGTGCTGACCGTCTACCCAATTTTCTTATTTCGATTCAAAAGTTGCATTCAGCCTAATCGATAGATACTCGCAATAAAATTGAGCTTGAAAAAAGTAGTAGAAACTGAATAAAAACTCTTTGGCATGTTTTCCACAAATTATTTTATTTTTGATATTACAATGTGAATAGGGGTGTAACTTTTTAGAGTTCTGAACGTCCGAATGAAAAAACAAAACCCTTATGTTATAGGATCACTCGTGTGTCTGTCTGTTGGTCTGTCACTGCCAATTTGCTTTGAATCTACTGGACCGATTAAGATGAAATTTAGTACACATGAATTTCTGTACCTAACTCAAACATGGACGTGTAACGTAAATAATTAAACAATTTTGAATACGGGGTCACTTTTGGGGGGCAAATTAGAAAATTTCAAAAAAGTTTTGCAACCCGTACCGTGTGACATATCAAATTATGAAAGGGCTTGTGGGCTCTTTTACCCAAAATTTTGAAAAAAATACAGAAAATAGTTCTTTGATAGATTCCAGGAAAATCGATATGAAGCACCTATGAGTTTTGTATCCAACTCTCTTAATTAACGCATAGTCATAGGTAAGATTTGATGGGTAGCATAATAATCATTTACATAATCAATATAGGGTGTCGTATGTCGTCATTGTGGGGTCCAATGGGACCCACTAACGAGCCGGCGGCGGTTTGTGTGTTCGGGACTAATCATAAAATGTTCATCAAGAATTTGAACTGACTGAAAATTGCTTTGATTTTGACTGGCAATAAGACCTACTGTCACAGACTAGGGTAGCATGGCCGAAAGGGAGGAGGTCTATACTTAGCGGTGGGTGGAAAATAGCGGCCAGTGATGATCGTGATACTGTTTTTGGGATTGGATATCCGTTCCGCAGTTCTGACATTATTTTTTGTCCGATTTTATGCTATCTATCAGTTGAACGTTTCATTTGGTTATCATTTCATTTGAGGTCATATTTTTTTGTCCCGGCCTTCCTACGTAGGTCACATCAATGTGGCTATTATCTCCAGAAATGATAATTACAATGTCATTTTACCAACACGAGATCCGGCTACAAGATTACTACGTTAATCAAGTTTTTAATCAAAAACCAATTTTTTAACAAATATTTATGAATGAGGGAATCTATTTTTGCCGAGGTGCCTGTCAAAATGTGGCCGCTAGTATTTTTAATTAAAATAATATTAATTGATTTTTCGGATTCCCACGTCGGGCAAAGTGTTATTGGGTTATTCTATCTGGAATTTGTCAGTAGCAGCCCGGAGTCTGGATTTGTGCCCGGTAGATAGCAATAGGCTCGCCCCCTATTACATGGGACTTAAACATAACTGGCGAAATGTGGGTGTACTATATAGGTACACCTCTGCCTAACCCTTCGGGGAAACAAGGCGTGATGTTATGTTGTTGTTGATTTTTCGGAAAAAATTCATTCCTTATTTTAAAAAAAACAATCCACTTCACAACAATATTTGTAAAGAACCTGAAAAGTTATGGGTGCCATTGCGCACTTGGCCGCAACCTCTTCGCAGCCAGGTGTAAACAGGTTCTTATTATTTTGTTATATTTATACCTTTATGATGTATATTTATAATTTATATATCAAATAAAAGCTATTTTTTCTGTGTGATGGAATACCTCTGTCTATGTAAAAGTGGCCGCAAATGGGAGTCTATTAAAGATAGATTAGAGTGAAAGAGAGCTCGCGCGCAACACCGCTCGTCAGACGAGGATGGCGATTGCTAGCTGTTCGGGTTTTTAAAGCCACTGGCAGGAGGCACGGACGGGTCTCGATATACGTAATGAATCCACGAACCGACGGAATCAACCCGTGCGACTATTGTTATTTAGCCACGAGATTTCACTCAAGTATTTATAAATAATACTTGAATCGGGAAGAAATTACAGATTTATACTGGAAATAATTGTCAGTGGCAAACGACCTTTGAAAAATCGTAGCAGATTTTCTACCAGTAGTAATAAAAGGGTACCTATACGGGTGTAAGGGACAGCCCTCCGCAAACTAACAGGGTGCATTCAGCTCCTTATTTTGAATCATATTCCACCGGAAATATTCTCAGGAAAATTTTCAACTTTTAATCGTATTTTCAGTTATTGTTCCTCTATTTCAATGTAACATTATCTGTACGCAGTACTCTATTTATGTAAATAAAACAGCTAAAATCAAAAAATCAGCCATGAATGTTGAAATACTCGGCGGCCGAAGGCTCGCTGCGCTGCCGTTCGCTACGCGCGTTTTGTCACAGTAACGATACATTGCGTGTGAGGTAATAAAACAAGTCAGGTTTATTGGATTCCCAAAACTTTCCTGAAAAAATTTCATGTACCCCTCATCTTATTATGATATACTGAATCCACCCCATGTGTTTGCGGAAGGCTGTCCCTTACACCCTTTATAATCTTTTATTATTATTTATTAAGCAGATCGAACAAATAGGGTACTTATATACGCAACGTCTTGACTGGACACTGCAGACATTCAAGCAAACAGTAACTGCCGGAAGACAAACAAGCGCAACAATTTTAAATTTAAATCAATATGTAGGTAAAGCTAAGCAGCACCCTAACTGCGTAACACACTATCAGTCATTATCTAAATGATTTTGAAGCATATTGCTAATCCATTGCTTCATATGTTCGAAAATTTTGTATGCCCAACAACGTAAATAACGCAATGAATGTTGTTGAACTGTGAAAATTAAACCGATCGACTCCTACTGTAAATGAGTTACGTAATTGCCCCACTGGGCATAATGAATGTCATTACCTGTGTGTAACGCATGCCCTATTTTTTAATTATGATTACGGTAAGTTCGAAGTGATTTTTTAACGCTCGTTTGTACACCTTCAAGAGAGGCGCGAAAAAAATCGAGCCAGACGATTTTTCCACGCCGCGATTTTGACGCGTCCGTGGGAACGTGGGCTTCAAAGTCAAAGTCAAAGTTGTTTAGTTGTGCTTAAGGGGTTAATCTTCTATAATCCTTTACACGATACTCTATATTATCTACTATCCAATGTTGATATCCATTAGTTCTGCTACGGGTGTTTGTACCAGATTGAATCAATCTATAAAAATAAATAAAATTGAAGTGTCTGTTTGTAATGCCAATATAACAACTTTTTACGAAATGCATAAGAAAGTATATACGGTAGGTACTTATAACAAAAAAGCAATTTTATTTTTTTTTTCTGTCTGTCTGTTTATACCGGCTAATCTCCGAAACAGCTGGACCGATTTTGACGGGACTTTGACTGACAGATATCTGATGTTACGGCGGGTAACTAAAGCTACTTTAATTTTAAAAAAATAATTAGCGCTCCACGGAAAAAAAAAATAAAACCCATGAAATTATGAACAAAAAGTCGGATTTGAAAAATTCTTTTTGCATTTGGTAGCCCAATTCTCGAGGATAGTTAAAGCCTATTTACCATCACGCTACGATCCTTAGGAGCCGAGCAAAAAGAAAAAACACTAAGCGAAAATAGCGCCGGCTGGCGATATAACGCGACGCGACGGGTCAAGGGGACGAGGGAGTTTTATTAAAATGTGGCTGTTATTTTAGTATATTGTGTATCTTACGACATCCACGCGAACGAAGTTGTGGAGCACAGCTAGTGTTTTGATAAGAATAGAAAATACACCACGTGAATGCAAATAATTCTGTTGACATTGTATGTTTGAAGACTCCTGCACACAAATACGTAGGAACTTGTGCACTACCTGAAGATCTTATGAAAAGATTCGTTTGAAAGAAAGAAAGAAAAATATTTTATTTAGGACATGCACAGGAAACATAAGAATAAAAATGAACATTTTAATGGTCATTTAAAAAAAAATAGAAGACCTGTGCGAGGCCAAAAATGCTCCTATCTCAGCACAATGCTGCGATATTTGAAAAAAAAAACCAAATACCGCAGCGCTGATACTCGTATTCTGACAGGACCCGTCATTTGAGAATAAATATAATGGTAAATTTATAAAACTGATCCTTTAAAAACTTATTGACTTCTAATGATATACCTACGCTTTTTTAAAGCTCAATACATTTTTAGAGGTTCATTAAACCTCTAAAAACGTTTTGAACTTCTAATAATGCACACTTTTTTAAAATAAATTAGCCTCTTAACTTGCTGGCCTTTTCTCACAGTTGGTCCCAGTCTCGGGTCCCAGTAACTAAGCTAGGGTAGCCAGACCAAACGGGGTAGGTTAGGTTGACCAACCACTACATCCAAGTTGGTCGCAGTTAGTTAACTATTTATTATTTTTAGGACCCCAAAATAAGAATTATTTGAGGTTCACAAAAAGGCGAATTCTTTATATTAGTGTTCAATAATATTATTAGAGCAAAAAACGGGAATTATGTGAGGTTCAATTGCCAAATATAATTACGTATATTTTATGATCATTTTGTCTTACCAATTGTAGCATTATTAATGATTAATTACATAGATAGTAAATCATATGAAAATACGACAAAAAACTAAGGCCCCTTAAAAAACTAAACTCGATTACACTGCTTTAAAAATGCTAATGCAACCGGTTACAAACCTTTTTTAACAGACTTCAAAAAAAGGAAGAGGTTATCAATTCGGTTGTAGGTTTTTTTTTAATGTTTGTTACCCTCAGTACTCCGTCATTTATAAACCGATTTGGAAAATTCTTTTTTTATTTGAAAGGACATACTTCCCGATTGGTCCCATTTTTATCAAAATCCAGTTCTAATGACAGGATCCATGAGGAATTGAGGGAACTTCTCAAATATTATAGGCAAACACATAGTGATTTTGATATTTTTAACAAGTCAAGCATTTGCATTCAGAAAGTATCATTTGGTGAAGTGGAACTGATGGAGAAGACCACAGATGGCCACGGGAACTCCTAAATGATAAGTATTTTACGGGTGGCGATAAGATATCTCGATTAAGATAGTTAAGCAACAATGACGAAGCCAATTTAAATAAATAGTGCTGATGAAAATGGTACCATTGAACTGATCGGATTATGAAGCCGGATAGTAGGCACCAGAACTCCGTAATAAAACAATGTATCCTAGCCGTGTTTGGGCTTATTTTAATTGTCATGAGATGCACTCTGGCTATAAATAATTTTAACCGACTTCAAAAAAGGAGGAGGTTCTCACTCGGCTCGTCGGAATCTTTTTTTTTTTAAATGTGATAAATTATTTTTTGTTTGAAAGGGTATACTCTCCAGGTGGCCCCATAGTCATCAGGTCAGGATCTGATGATGGGATCCTGGAGAAATCGAGGGAACTGTAAATATTATAGGCATACTACCCAGGATTTTGTAACAATTTTGATTTAAAAGAGTGTCCATGGAGTTTCTTGCCCATTCTTCTCCATAGAGATCTACGTTTTGGAATGGGCGACTAGCTTCAATTTTCTGACTAACTGACCGACTCTTTGACAATTCAAAAGTGCCTGTAATTGGTTTAATTGAAATAAATGCTTTGAGTTTGAGTTTGACACCTGTAGCGATTTGGGTATGTTTTATAGTAACTTGTGCATTTGCCCTCGGAAAGCACCATTTGGTGAAGTGGAACTGATGACGAAGACCACAGATGGTAAGATGGCCACCGGAACAACTCTATAATAAGTATTTCACGAGTTGCGATTCGGTTACTTTAAAATGATTGCTAAGCAATATAAGCCGTCACAATTTATATGGTAAAATAGGTGCTATACCGCGAGAAATTGCCACTTTTTTAAAACTGGAAGAGCCTCAGCTATACACGGGTTTCGGAATTCGGGCTTTCGGAGAACTTCGGCAAAGCTTTTGGCTGATTCTGGAGCCGATCTCACCACTTTAAAACGTCACGGCGGATGGAAGTCCAATACGGTTGCAGAAGGCTGTATTGGAGACTCAATAGAAAATAAGTCGAAAATCTGTAAGCGTATAGTGGAAACAATAAGTCTGAATTCGACCTCGGATCCTTGGTCTCACCCACGCCCATCCACTTCCAACGACGCACAGTGTACTTATACAGAAAGCCGATCAGAGTCACCAACGTTCACCGCTGTTCCTTCTCAATCCGCCACCGAAACAGAAACCTTAACCCCAGATAATCAAACTCAACTCAATGCAACTATAACGTTGCCAAATAAATCTGTTACTTTTAATTTGCAGAATTGCAGTAATTTTACACTTAACTTAAACAACTTTAACTTTTAAAATATTCAATTTTATTGAATTGGTACCTCTACCTACAATGTTAATTATTTTGATTCACAATAAATAGTTATTTCAATCTATTCCTGTTTATTATTTTATCTCCTAAAGTGTTCTCGCTGCTGAAGTGAAAAGTTATGTGTGTTACACGAGAGCAAAGTTTTTTGCATCTCGTGCCTTTGAATTCCTCGCCACACTCAGGATTCAAAATCAGCACTCGCAGCAAAAAACGACTTTGCTCTCTTGTTGCACAAATAACTATTCCGTCACTGATTGCCGATTGGATCCACTATTAGTAAACCCACCAAGACAAAAATAAAACCCCATCTCGTTTTTTTTGGTCCTAAAAAACTTTAATTGATGCACCACCGACCTTTTGCATTTTTTTTTATAGATTTTGCAAAACTGGTATTATTATGTATTATCTTAAGGTTTCTTTATAAAAATGACATACCTAAAATTAATATAAATTTTTATAAAACCTTGAGGTCGTCACTTAAAGTTTCAAAAACGCCATTTTGACGCTTTTTCCGTCCCGCATGCCGTTTTTTGGAACAGGTTTACTAAAATTGTTCTGGTCCTTTCCTTTAACTAGGCCGTTAAGCCCAGAAAGTTGTTTCCGACAAAATGGCAAAAAACGCGGAAATCGTTGTTTCTTAAAAACTATGATATTCAGGTTAATGATTTTTAATTTTTTTTATTTAAGATAGGTTTGCTCTTGACTCTAGTCTAGGTCAGAGATGACAGAGACAAAGTCGACGATGGAGCGAGCGTACCCAGAAGAAGCCTGTTAACTCTCACTTTGAAGAGATCGGGGTTGTATACATTCGGAAACACAGACGCAGGCAGAGAGTTCCACTCCTTTGCTGTGCGCATCACAAGACATTTGGAAACGCTTAGTGCGAATTGGTGGAATAGCAACTAGGTAGGAATGGTAACCTGCAGTGCGTCTAGATGTCCGATGGTACAAGGGGGCAGGCGGAATGAGGTCGTGGAGTTCTCGAGCACATTCACCGAAGTACAATCTGTAGAAGACCGACAAGCAGGCAACCTTGCGGCGATGAGCCAAGCTGTGAAGCTTGGCATCCACCAGTCTTACGTCGCCAATGAGCCTCTTAGCTCTGCGTTCCACCGAATCAAGCGCAGTAAGTTGGTATTTAGCTGAGCCATCCCAAAGGTGGCTGCAATACTCCATGCAGGATCGGACTTGCGCTTTGTAGAGAGTTAAAAGCTGTCCAGGCGTAAAGTATCGCTTCACCCTATTTAGGATGCCCAGTTTTTTGGCCGCAGTTTGGGCTTTGTACTCGATGGTGGCTCCGAAGTTGAGACATGATGTCAACTTCATGCCTAGGAGCTCGAGCCGATCAGTTACAGGAACAGATGCACCCCGAAAAGTAGGAGTTTGATCGAAACGACTCTTTTTAGCGGTGAAAAGACACGCCTGTGTTTTGGTGGCGTTAAAAGAGACCAGATTGTCATCACCCCATTGGGAGACAAGACTTAAGGTCAAATCTGTCCGCTCTACCATGTTGGACACATTAATCGATATTTCTTTCTGTTTATCATAAAGAATCCTTAACGGCCTACAAAATGTTTATATCTCTGGAACTATTTATATTGTAAAAATGTTTCTTAGACAAGAAGATAGAGAATTTGAACTCTTATCACTTTCTATTAAATAGTAAAAATCGACCATTTGAGGGTTAATGACTTTCTAGTTAAAGGACGGCAGATCGGGCAGTCCGAACGCTGCACTGCGGGGTAATTACGTAACACACTTACAGTAGGAATCACAGTTCAACAACATTCATTGCGTTATTTACGTTGTTGATCAGACAAATTTTTCGAACATATAAAGCAATGGATTAGCAATGTCCTTCAAAATCATTTAAATATGATTTAAAGTATGTTATGCAATTAGGGTGCTATTGCCCTGCATTTGGTTTCACAAGGTAAAATTTTTCATAGCATCATTTAAGTCTGAACGTGAACGTCTTGGAAAAGAGACCTCGACCGCTGGGTTTGTTTCGGAATTTCATCGCGGACATTTACGGATGAAAAGAGGTTCACCGCAAATGTCCGCGATGGTACCTAGTGAGATAGGAATTGTGTACTGGTTTTCAGATAGCTTGTTAAAAAATTCATCATCATCATTGGCAGACTTGTTCCACCCACTGCTGAGTATAGTCCTCCTCCCTTTTATGCCATGCTTCCCTGATCTGTGCGAGTCTCATCCAGGTCTTCCCCGCGATCTCCTGTTGGTCGTCCACCTATCTGATTGTTGGTCTGCCAACACTCCTACCTATCTCGGCAGTAAGGACCACGTCTAGCCACGTGCCCACCTCTATTTCAGAGCCGAAAAAACTTAAGTATAGGTACCTAAAAGAGATTTCAATATCCTAGTTGCAGCATTAATAGGTATAAGCCTACTTTCATTTCATTTTAATAGGCACTATTACCACTTACTATTTATCAATAGTTCCAATCATAAAGAATAGCTTTGTGATTGGAACTATTGATAAATAGTAATACGGACAGATGAATAGTTTTCTGTTTGCATTGTGCACGTGCACTGTGATTCATAAATGCGCAGCACCATGCAGCCATCTGACCAACAGCCAGTGGCGTGCACAGAGATTTCAGACAGGGTATGCACAAGAAAAAAAAAACTTACCACTTTCAGCTTGTTGTACCTACCTTAAGTGGGTTCCCAAATTCCCATCATATTTATTTAGCCAAATCTACAAGTTCCAGAAAAATGCCTTCATTAAACGACAAGCTGGATTCGTCATGAACACTGAATGCTAATTCTTGTTTACCTACCTAGAAGACAAACTACATCAATCAACCGTTTGAAAATGTTTCTATTTCTTTCAACTTTCGCGTTGTGCCTTTCAATATCTAACTTTAACTGGCTATTCAAACTAGTCTCTATTCTTCCTTTACTAAAAGCTTGGAACTTTAAGCAGGATTCTAGATGTTTTTCAGAAGAATCATGCTTAGCAGCCGCTTTGTGAAAATTATTTAAATCTGAGTACCCGCTATAGGTCCAAACATTCTTTTTATCTTGATTAGTAAACAAAATGCAAGGGAAACAATACAATGTGTTTGTGTGTACACAACCAGTCAGCCAGTAATAGTTATCCTATAGTTCTTCGAGTTAAATCCAACCCGGGTGCACACTTTCCCTTTGCAATCAATCTAACTTTTTCCTCAAAAGATAACGACGAAAACGCGGCGGATTTTAATTTATATAAACACACTTCGCCAGCACAGGTCTCACATGTATAATTTTCCATATTTTACAATAAACTTGCTAAATAATTACTCGGCAGTTGCGCCAAGAAAAACAATATGGCGAAAAAACTTTGCAATTTATTACATTACGAACTAATACGAAAGAATGAATTAGTTGGTAGTCGGTCATTTGGTCAATCCGACTAAAAAAAGTCGACCCTCTGCAATGAACAATTAAGCGGTGCTTTTACGGCTTCTCAATTTAGACGGGTTGCAATGTAAGCTATGCTTCTAAAACTCCAACACGCACACACATTTTCACGCACACAGTCACACTTTTGCTGTGTACTACACGAGATGCGTTGTATGAAGAATAAGCAAGGCGTAGTAATGCTTTTGCTCACGGGAGCGCCGACTGCGCGGTGCGCGCGGCGGTGGATGTTCGCCGCTCCAACGAGTCAGTTAAAAAAAAAAGTAATAGATGGCGCGTAAGCTAAATTACCATGATTTTTTTTAATTATAGTTATTTATCATTTAGAGGGGCATGTATGCGTAGGACTACAGGGTATGCAGAGCTTATTTGCATGTATGGAGTGCACGCCACTGCCAACAGCACTGTGATAATACGCAAGCCTTATGCAGAATCATTGTTTGAACAAACCATAATCAAACAGCATACGACTTCATTAGAGTTCTTCGAAGCGCGTGTAATTTTTGTACTTAAAGGTCGTTGCCCAAAAAACCTAGGTAATATTTGTACCTACCTATAATTTTAACAAACACATTGTACGAATACCAATTACCTAAGCATCATACAATTGGCTGAAAACTCTTCAATGGATCCTCCTACTATTTTTTCGTTTTTCTCTTGTTTTATTTTGTTATTTTTTATTTCAGCTACTTATCAATAAGCTAACATTAGCGCCTGCTTCACCGTCACCAACCGCGTCCCGACAGAGGTGACCTTGGTGGTTTACAACCGTGTAGATGGTGGTTTACGACCAAACATTGAAACAACTTTGCCGGTCGCCAACCAAGGTCACCTCTGTTAGGGATGCGGTTGACGAATGTGTTGCAGGTGCTTTAGTATATCCGCGTTGAAATCCATTTTGATTAAATTGTTTCGAAAATATAGCATGTTTCTGTCTTTGCGGCGCGTCTACGCCGCGTGTCTTGACGGCGACTACGTAATATCTAATATTCTTGACAGATTATTATTCTGGTAACTGATTATTCAACAACCTTGATTTTGTCTGAGACTTTATTTTATTTTATTTTATTTTATTCCCACAATTAATTAAAATAGAACCAAAAGGTGAACATCACAAGTAGTCAAAAACCAAACCAGTGTTAGTAACAAGATATTTTGATTTGCATACAAGTTCTGCTGGACTGCATATGGCAAAGTTTATCTAAAAAAAGACGAACAATCACCGACTATAATGATTAAAACAGAGGCCCAGGTACATCAACTTGTGCAAGGAAATTGACTAGTGATACTTCTCTCACGCCACAAAGTGAATTGCCAACCGCAAACCTGTTATTTGGTATTATTGTTTAAAGGTTATTTTAGAACATTTTACTTATCTCATAATTGTCCTGAACCTTTAAGTTGTTTTGCATGCTACTGTTCTGTAAACCTACTCACACAATTACATACACAAATATATGAACAAATTTATACTTCAAATGCCGTCCACACACTCTCCAATCACAAACGATACATAACATACAACATAACGAGTCAAAAAGGTATATCCAGTACTAACAACAGCACTGTAAGGGGTTTATTTGTTAGACATTACCATTCTACAAGCTACATATAATATTTCTTTATGCTACTGTTATTAAGACTTATCTCATTTCAATACTAAATTATTTTTACTCGTATCTAGAATTGACATTAATTCAACTTAATAATACATTATGATGAGTGATAGTTTAAAAACACTCGCTGACGTAGACAACATCAAAATTGCGCGATCTGTTGGTTGTGACCCGTCTGACCTTACCAAACACATAAAGATAAATACTAACGATTTGACAATATTTTCCCAAAATATACGCAGCATTTATTGTAATTTTGACAATTTCATAGCAACTATATCCCCTTTTTCATTTGAAACTGACATCTTAATATTCACTGAGTGTAGATTAAATGATGAAAAATCTATCCCGCAACTCACAACCCACACACACACACACACTACACACACACACACACACACACACACACACACACACTACACACACACACACTACACTTCCCATAAAACAACACGACACTTAAATCAAAATGACGGGGTAGTTGTCTACATAAAAAACTCTCTTATGCCCAAAGTTAAAGAAATAAACTTAGTCCAGGCATCCTGCCTACAATTAGATATTCTTAATAATATTATACTGTGTATTTACCGTTCCCCATCGCATACAAATAGTGACAGTTTTACAGAATCACTCAGTACAGAACTTAATGCTCTAAATACGCAGAAGAGTATTATTATAGCGGGTGATACAAATATTAATATTAAACCCAAAGATACAGAACAATCCTATGAACGTAATAATAGAGTTAATTATCTTACTATGCTATCAACTTATGGCATACTACCTGGCCATATACTTCCCACGCGAGGAATAAACTGTTTGGATCATTATATGCTCAAGATTAATTAACAACAAGAAATTAGCTTTTGTTGGTGTACTACACACTTATTACTGACCACTATACAACATTATTGTCTCTATCTAAAACAAAAATTAAACAAGTTGGCCCAAAAACTAAAACTGTTCTGAATTTTGAAGAGGCGCTGAAACATTTACAGGAAAATAAAATAGCGGAACTACTCTTTTGCAATGATCCGATTGAACTGATTAATATTCTCATACAGAAACTAACTAACTCTATAAATAATAATACTACCACTGTAACAGTTCCTAACAAAAAACGAATAATTAAGCCCTGGATAACTCAAGGTATATTAAGATGTATAAACAATCGTAATAAAATGCAAAAAACGCTTAAAGGGAATCATAGCAATGAAGTTTTAAAAATTACATTTAATAGGTATAGAAATTATTGCAAAAACCTCATAAAAAAATTGAAAAGGAAATATCAAAAGGAATTATTAGCCAACTCTGTGACAAACAATAAATTACTTTGGAAAAATATAAAAAATGTTACCTATTCTTATAGAACTAAGACGGAAAATACGGAATTATTGAACTTAATGCCATCCCCTACCGAGTCAGTTAATCATGTCAACAATTTTTTCGTTAACATTGGTAAGCAACTGGCCCAGCAAATTCAACCGGATTTAGACTTTGACCCCCAACACCTAATTGGAGATCAATCTTCCGTATCTCATTCTTTTGTACTCGACGATACTGACTGTGATGAAGTAGATAGGATTCTAATGAGTTTAAAACTAATAGTGCCCCCGGCTGGGATAAAGTAACTACAAAATTCCTTAAATATATGAAAATGGTAGCTGTTCCAATCTTAACTCATCTAACTAACCTGTGCTTTAATAGAGGTGTCTTTCCGGAAGAACTAAAAAGATCTATTATTACACCTGTGCACAAGGAAGGGAACAGAGACGATGTCAACAACTATAGACCAATATCAGTCCTACCAGCAATTTCTAAAATTGTTGAAAAACGAATAAATAATAGGCTTATTAACTATCTAAGTAAATACAACTTACTGTCGCCTACACAATTTGGATTCAGACAGGGTGTATCAACCGAGGATGCAGTAACCGCCCTGACATCGCTAGTTGCTGATACTATGGATAGTGGCAACAAATGTGTTACTGTCTTCTTGGACCTAAAAAAAGCGTTTGACACCGTCTCTGTTCCAACCCTGGTGAGTAAATTAGAAAAATACGGAATAAGAGGAACTCCGCTTTCTCTTAGAAAAAACTATCTATATAATAGGACGCAGAGCGTTAGGATTGGAAATTATACCAGTGACTATGCGGATGTAACTTACGGCGTACAGCAAGGAAGCGTATTGGGTCCAACATTATTTTTAATATATATCAACGATCTCTGCAATTTAAATATCAAAAACGCCAAAATTTTCTCTTACGCCGATGATACGGCTATCGTCTTTTCTGGTATCTCTTGGGAAGATGTTGAGTGCACAGCTGAGATAGGCATGGCTAGGATAGCTATATGGTTGAAAAAAAATTTGCTTACCTTGAATAGATGTAAAACTAATTTCGTGTGTTTCAGTATTAGTGCACGAACTGAACCGACGGATGATTTTAAAATTAAAATACACGATTGTGAGGACTTCAAAAATAAAAATTGTAAATGCCCAAAAATAAATAAAGTAAAACAAACCAAATATTTAGGGGTAGTAGTAGATCAGAGATTATCTTGGTATCCCCAAATCGAACAAGTTGCTAACAGGGTTAGAAAACTGTGTTGGTTATTTAGTACACTAAGACATATTGTGCCAAAAAATATAATTTGTCGTAATAACATTTCTACAAATCTCCTTAATGAGATTTACGTCGCTTTGGCTCAGTCTGTCTTGGTGTACTGTATTCCTAACTGGGGAGGGTCAGCAAAAACTAAATTCATAGAAGTAGAGCGTGCACAACGTGCCCTGATAAAAACTATGTATTTTAAGAAAATTAGATATCCCACAGATACTCTATATAAGATAAGCGAATTACTCTCAGTAAGAAAATTATACATAGTTCAAATCATATTAAAGAAACACAAGACCCTACCTTACGATGCATCTAAACTAGCAAAGCAAAGTAAGCATGCTATTGCAGAAGTCCCCCAAACAAAAACTTTGGTTGCCTCCATGCAATTTAATACACGGTCTTCTCGATTATATAATAGAATAAATAAAGAAATATGTATATATAAAAACCATTATTATGAATGCAAAAAAAAAATACTGAAATGGATCAAACCACTTACTTATAAGGAAACGGAAGAGCTCTTGAAACCCACGACATAACCTATACTCTCACACAGGCACACAGACATACAACACACTATACTTATGCCAATCTTGTCTACTTACCTATGTCAAATATGTTATTAACATGTTTCTTTCTTTTGTTATGGAAGAGCGGAGTCTTCTAATACAGGCATTGTTTGCTTAAAAGAAGGCTCCAATCACAAACTAATTGTTGTAATCTGGTTGAAGAAATAAACAATTTGAATTTGAATTTAGAGTTATGTAGGTACTACCTTTCCATTTTTCAATTTTATTAAATTAGATTAATAATTTAATTTTTACAGTCAATTATACCATAGAAATTGACTCTTAGCAAGGAACTAAAGTGGACAAAACCCACTTAAATTCAGCAGTGACACATCCACTACTAGCAGCTATCCACATAGCTACCTGCTATCCTCTGATGGAGGTACCTATGCTCCTTTCAAATTACACCACAACACTCGGTTCTTTAACTACAGGTATAAATAACTTTGACTCTTAATTACATAGTAATTATTTACATGTTTATATCTGTCGGCCATTTGAGTTGACCACGTAGAATGACGACATTCATCGACTGTTTATAACTTAATAAGTTATTCTCCAACGCACGTATTATTAGCAGATTTAAATGCAGTTTGCGTGCAAGAATGCAAAAAATTAGAATATTTGTGCACCATTATGTTGTGGTAGAATGTATAGAACTTAAAAAAACACCATACTATGAAAAACTCTAAACTAAAATTGCTTCACGCTTTCATGAAAATCCTTTCAGTTTTCAGAGGGTAGACTCAGTTGTAGGACATGGCATTTTCCCCGAAGGGTTGATAGACTCTTTTATATTTTGTGAATGTGAGAACGTTGTAGGCTTAATAGACTGTAGATTTGTAAACCATTTTCTATTTTGTTAAGTACCTGGTATTTGTTGACGGGCCTACACTGTCCTCCCCACTGTTCTGTGGGCCGCCCATAACACTGTAATGTTAAAACATTGTAAAAGCCAATTATTTTTAAAAGAATACCTAACCGTGGAGTTTCTTGCCGGCTCTTCTCAATAGGAAAACGACCAATTGGAACCGTGCACCTAGCTTCTGACTTCATAAGTGCCCGTGTAGATTTATGTGAAAGAAAATATTTTGATTTTGAAAAAACACTGACTACCACGTAAAAATTTTTGTTGTATTAAATGGATTCGGCATAGGTAGGTAGTATATACCGAAGCGTAAGTTCGGGTTACTTAGGAATGGCAGCTATTAATCTCGTTTCCTTCACGTTTGCCCAACCCTTCGGGGAAACAAGGCGTGATGTTATGTTATCTCGTTTATAAAAACAGGCATCCCCATGTTCCCCATACCGGCTTTATCAAATTACTGCAACATCCTTTTGATAGTAGGTAATATAAATAACATTGTACAAATGTACTGTAAATACATATTTTAGGAACAGCGATAATAATTTAAATAAACTAGGTATTGTAATAATTGCCAAAATTTTGTAATACTTATCTTATTACTAATATCTGTGTACTTAACATGTGTAATCCAAGATAATTCTATTATCTATCTATCTATACCAATAATAAAGCTGAAGAGTTTGTTTGTTTTATTGTTTGTTTGTTTGAACGCGCTGATCTCTAGTAGTTCTAGAGATCAGCAGATTGATTGAGAGATTGGTAGTTCCAATCGGATTTGAAAAATTATTTTTGTATTTGATTATAGGTAGGTATTAGGCTGTTTTACTTCAAGCTACGACAAAAAAAAAGTCAGAAAGAACGCTAAGCGAAAACTAAGCAATAGCGCGGGCGAGCGATAAGATGCGACGCGATGTGTCGGGAGCCGAAATTTGACGCGGACGAAGTCGCGAAGTTAAACATTCAATAAAATCATGGACGTAAATAAATCCTCAAGACTTAAATAAAGTCAGGGAAATTGATTGGTAAGCAATTTGACTACCAACTTAAATTGTCCGTATATTCAAATCACAATTATCATTCCTTGACAGTTGTATAAAATGGCTATTACATGGCAAATTGACGTAGAATGTCAATTTGCTTAACAAGTAATTTGCCTGACTGTACATTCTGAAACCACACAAGGTCTAGAAGACAATGGTTGTTAAGAAAGACCTTTGAATAAACCTGCGACGATAAGATAATTACGTCTCACTATTAAATTACCTCTCATAGTGGTTAATTACAACGATTAAGACTTAAATGCCAGTGTTTGGCTAGATGGCGAAGACACCCCAGCATGACAGTGATGACTGAGTACCTAAGTAGCTACAGAAACAAAAATTAAACATAATAAAGGTGATTTAGCTTGGCTAAACCGGCGGCGGCGCCACGGAACGGCGCCGCCGCCGTGTGCGCCGTGCACGTCTACAAGCGTCCATAGCGATCCATACAACACGGACGACCGTGCCTACACACGGTGAATTAACCGTAGATTTTCACGGCGAAAAACCGTGTGTGTACAAGAGGCCTAAGGGAGTCGATCTCGTATAACCACACTTGTCTGAACCGAAACGAGGCAAATGACTTCTTTTTCGCTTTTATTGCATGGACATAAAGTTCTTTCTGACCGGCTCAAGCCGATCCCGCGTCGGTAACTGTGGTCGCTCCCTAAAGAGTCAAAAGGCGTTTACTGCTAGACATGTAGACATAGAGCTCCAAGCATTGCAACAACGACCGGTCCTGTGCTTTACGTATCCATAGGATTCTTACGACCTTCATCTTCAGTCATCATTGCACAAATATAATTTAACTATTACGGTAATTTATTAAGTTATGATTTGAATCCGAAGTTTTTCCTTTTATGTATTCTAACAAATAAGTTGCAACACTCAACTAAAAAAAACATATTTCTAAATAGAATTCAACCACACGAGGCGGATTAGCGTTTACCTAAATAGTCTGACCATTTACCGGTTCTAATAATTTACCGACTGGTCAATCAAAATAAGTCTGAATCTTTGCATTCATACCTTATTATAGTCCGCAGTATTTAGTAGGTAGTATACGTAGTTAGTCCCGCGACTGAATTAAGCTTATTTATATAAGTCCGAGGCTCAGTTTGACAATGACAAATTCGAACGCTATCATCGCAAAGCCTGATTGTTAGACGACTCTGAAACGAGTTACAGTTCAACTTGACCGTAAATGTTATTCAAGGACTCAAATGGCTGCACCTGCAGGTACGAAGGCTTGCTCGAATAATAATAATAACAACTATAGCCACCCAAACCTATGTGTTTGAGTGGCTATGGGTCCTGCACCAACAGGGGGTTGTACTTGGGTTGCACTTGCATAGAGCAAATAGGGATAAAATCAAAATCAAAAGTAATTTATTCAAACTAGGCTGAGAATCCGTACTTTTCCAACGTCAAAAATTACATAAGAAAGTCCCCCAAAACGCCCACCCTTCCCACTTCCTAGTGCTTTAGCTGGGAAGAAGAAGTGGCGCAACAAACTCCCCAGCAGAACAATATAATCGATAATCGTCGGTTGGTGCCTCAACACTTAAAATTAGGCCTCTGCGATTTGACTTTGGCCCCCTCTTACGCCTTCCAAACGTCTCGGGATCCCTGAGGTAGCTCAGACTTTTTAATATTAATTTGCCAAAAGAATATTATCAATCTTACAACAAATACATTAGTACCGACCTACATACTTATTTTCTATGAACCTAAAAGGCTCTCAAATCGGCTTATTATAATGTATATAATGAATGATACATAATAAGCTGGTTTAAGAGTAAATAATTAGATAATGTCGTTTTTCAAATTATGCAAAGCAAAATGGTGGGTAATACATATCAAACAATCATGTCCTTTATGCGAATGTTACTTAATTGATTTAGCATTTATACGCAGTCATTGAACTTTTGTTCTTACATGCGTCAGCAAAGTCAAGTTTACAAGTGGTTTGCAACATCATTTTTTGTTCATTTATTTCATCATTCACGGGATCTAATCAACCTTTTTTTATTCTCAGGGCGAAATTGGAGAAAGAAACCAGACTTACGAGATGATCCAAATGATCCAAATATCATCCTACGTGGTGCATCGGGAGCCCTCAGACCTGGGCGGATGACCTTTATACTGGGTCCTTCAGGAGCCGGCAAGACCACACTACTCAAAATTTTAGCTGGAAGAAAGTAAGAATTTTGCTGAATATATAAAATTTGCTACCACTTTAAATAGTAAGGCGAAAGCGCCAGAGTATCCCGCGAAATTGAAATTTTCTTACATTTTTTGCAATTATTAATTGTAGTATTAGGTTGTATGTTGATTAAAATATGATTCGCGACCGTAACAAATTTTACAGAATTGTAATTATTAAAGTCGTCGATACAATTCTCTAAGACTAAGTAATCCTATTGAATTACGAATTCATGAAAACTGGATCTGAAAATGAGGAGGATCAGAAAACCAGCCCCATCCAACTGCTCAGAGGGGTGAGACAGGGGAATGTGATATCCCCGAAACTGTTTACCAATGCGTTGGAGGACGTCTTCAAGACGCTGGACTGGACTGGGCAGGGTATCAACGTGAACGGCGAGTACATCTCACACCTTCGCTTTGCCGATGACATCGTCATAATGACAGAGACGCTGGAACAGTTGGACCAGATGCTGCACAGCCTAAATGGAACCTCTCGTCGGGTTGATCTCGGCATGAATTTGGACAAGACGAAAGTCATGGACAATTCAAACGTTTTGCCGAGACCAATCCGCATCGAAGGGTCGTTTCTTGAAGTTGTGAAGGAATATGTCTATCTAGGGCAAGTCATCCAGCTCAGTAGACACAACTTTGAGAAAGAAGCCGACAGAAGGATCCAGTTGGGTTCGGCAGCGCTTGGAAAACTTCGTCAAGTCTTCTCGTCACATATCCTGCAATGTTTGAAGACTAAGGTATTCAACCAGTGGGTCCTGCCCGTTATGACATACGGTGCCGAAACGTGGACACTGACAGTTGGGCTGGTCCACAAATTGCTATGAAGCGGGCTATGCTTGGAGATTCTTTGATGAATAAAATCAGGAATGAAGTTATCCGGAAAAGAACCGGAGTAACCGACATAGCCTGCAGAGTAAGCAAACTAAAGTGGCAGTGGGCTGGCCATGTTGGTCAAAGGACCGATGGCCGGTGGAGCAGACGAGTCCTGGAGTGAAGACCACGTATCGGCAAGCGTAGTGTGGGACGCCGCCCAGCTAGATGGACCGACGAACTTAAGAAGGTAGCTGGGACAGCCTGGATGCGGAAGGCGGAGGACAGGGTGTTGTGGCGCAGACTGGGAGAGGCCTATGTCCAGCAGTGGACTGCGATAGGCTGAGTTGATGGATTGTGTATGTGAACAAGCAGGCTTTAGAAAAAATAAAAACATTAAAACAGCAATATATGATTTTGTACACGAAATAATGATAAATGTAGATAATAAAACACCAGTCTGTGCCATTTTTACAGATATGACTAAAGCTTTTGACAGTGTCAATCATGATATTTTATTGAACAAGCTTAATAGCTACGGTCTAAGGAGAACCGTGCTGAATCTCTTAAAATCCTATCTCAGTAACCGCACACTAATAGGGGCGAGCCTATTGCCATCTACCGGGCACAAATCCAGACTCCGGGCTGCTACTGAGAAATTCCAGATAGAAAAACCCAATAACACTTTGCCCGACCTGGGAATCGAACCCAAGACCTCATGCTCAGCAGTAGCGCTTGCGACCACTAGACCAACGAGGCAGTCAGTTATAAATTCTTTTGTATTAGAATTGAGATTGAAATGATAATGACAAAGGATTGTCAATTGCACGTAGGTCCTAATCTAATGTGTAATTAAAATATAATTATTTCTTGGAAGCAATAATTAGACAGGTAATTAGGCGAAAGTGATTAGGTTTGTATGATATGAGCGAAGGTCGCGGACACCAAAACGCAAATTAGGTATCGCAAAGCAGGTCGTAGGTCCTAAATAAAGATCCCCACAGCCAGGGTGCCCCGTAAATAAAACTTTTCTTAAAACGTTGAAAGAAAATGCGTTCACGCGTAATATCTAATTTGTTTGTCACTAGCTGTGCCCCGCGACTTCGTTCGCGTGGAAGTCATAAGATACACAATATACTAAAATAACAGCCACATTTTAATAAAACTCCCTCGCCCCCGATCCGTCGCGTTGCATCGCCCGCTCGCGCTATTCGTTTTCGCTTAATGTTCTTTCTGACTGTTTTCTTTTTGCTCAGCTCCTAAGGGTCGTAGCGTGATGTTAAATAGTCTATAACTATTCTCGAGAATTGGGCTACCAAATGCAAAAAGAATTTTTCAAATTCGACTTTTGTTCACAATTTAATTGTTTTGCGCGGAAGCCTAATTATTTTTCTAAAATAATAGTAGCTTAAGTTACTCCCCGTAACATCAACTATCTGCCAATGAAAGTCCTGTCAAAATCGGTACAGCCGTTTCGGAGATTAGCCGGAACAAACAGACAGACAAAAATTTTAAAGTTTTTTTTTTTGTTATAAGTGTCGTGTATACTTTCATATGCATTTAGTAAAAAGCTGTTATTTTGACATTACAAACAGACACTTCAATTTTATTTATTTGTATAGATAGTGTGACTAAGTACCTACCTGCTGACTAAAATTATTGCGCAAATAAAATCTTTGTACATTACACTTCCTAAATTGAGGAAGTAATTCTTACTTCATGTGATAAATTATAGTGACTTCCGTCATTCCGTCATCCGTGAATAAACAGTTAATCAAATACCTACCTGCGGGGTAATTACGTAACACACTCGCAGTAGGAATCAGTTACATTTTGACGGTGCAACACATTCATTGCGTTATTTACGTTGTTGAGCGCACAAATTTTTCCAACATATAAAGCAATGGATTAGCAATATGCTTCAAAATCATTCAGATTGTAATATTGATAGTGTGTTACGCAATTAGGGTGCTGTTGGTTGTCCCACTGCTAGGGCAAAGGCATCTTTTAACTTCTTATATTCACAAAAGGACTGAGCAATCCTACCTGATCAAAGCAATCGTATACCTACAATGTTTCTGAGAAATTTTATCTAAGTTCCTTCAAGATGCTATCCTTAAAATTGACCTAAATCAACAATGGTAACGCCTTTGTAGGTCTATCTGCCAAGTTTCAAACCCCCAACCTAATATCTACTTACTTCGGGATACACGATTTACTATATTGTTTCTATAGGAACAGAGAGAGTTATCCGTGTCGGTCCCGGAGAAAGAATAGACCACTTCATCTCGTCTCGTGGGTGTCGTAAGAGACGACTAAGGTAGCTCAAGACCCAGTGCATACCACAAAGGACTTTGGGTCACCCGCGCGATGGCGGGTAAAACATCAACAATCGCATTCCCAAGAAGGGGGGTTGGTGTCAGCCTAGCGGCCGACTGTAAAACTGTGCCAAAACCTTAAGCAACATGAGTAAAATGATATGATGCGCGATAGGGCTTATGGGAAATCATCAAATGACTTCTCCCGCTCTGGGCGGAGCGGGAGGGCGTGTCAGACTTTTACTGACTAAAACCCACCCGTGTTCCTTCTGTTGCCTGTGCCGGGGCCACGGTAACTCTTTCGAACATCCCGCAACCCTAGCTGGCATCGGCCCTAGCGGACCCCGTCAATAGTGCTGACATCTCTTTGAGGCGCGCGTGGAACACGACGCGCCGTCGACTCGGGCTTGGTCCTTACCGGACGGCGAGCTACCCATTGCTCGCCGTCCGCAAGCCCGCGCCTACGGTGGCCGGGAATCGGCTGCCAATTCCCGACGCCCAGGGCGTCTCCTGCGGCGACTAGGGGCGTGAGGGTGCAAAGCTTGCCTCTCCCTCACGCGTCCCGCGTCCTCCTTCACGAGCATTACTGCTTCGCAGAAGGAGGTAATGGCTTCCCATGCACTCTCGCTCCGTACCATGGCCTGGACCAGGGCCGGACGCGAGAGATCGCCGCCGCCGATCGCTTCCGCGAGGACACGGCGGTGCTCCGCCCAAGCCGGGCAGACCTCCACCGTATGCTCCACCGTGTCCTCCAGGCGATCCACACAGTGGTGACACCCGGGCGTTTCCTCCCGCCTTATCCGGAACAGGTACCTCCCGAAGCACCCATGTCCGGTGAGGACCTGCGTCAGGCGGAAGGTGACGCGCGATAGGGCTGGGGCGTACACCAAAGGCGACACGCAGGGGTATCACCCGGCTCCTGCGGGAAGTGGACAAGGTTGTTGCACTACCCCGGGCGGGGGCTACGTAAGAAGCGAGCCCGGGAAGTGAGACTCGGGTATGCAAGTTGGAATGTTTTCAAAAGAAAAATTAATTAAATTAAATTAAATGAAAAAAAATTAAATTAATAAATGTGGTGTGTCTGCAAGAAACAAAATGGAAAGGAACGAAAGCGAGGGAAATTAGTGAAGGATACATGTTTTTCTACTGTGGATGTGACGGTAAAAGAAATGGCGTGGGAATAGTGTTAAATAGTAATTTTAAAGGAGGCCTAATGAAGGTAAAAAGAATTAATGATAGATTGATCGTTGTAAAAGTTATGTTAGAAAATGTAATACTGAATGTAATAAGTGTGTATGCACCGCAGGTAGGATATGATGAAAGAGTGAAAGAGAAGTTTTGGGAGGACTTTGACACAGTTTTGATGAACATCCTGGTGCATGAGGAATTGATAGTTGGACGGGGATTTTAATGGACGTATGTCATGTGGCATGTGGGAAGAATGAAATGCGTTTATGGAAGAATGCATGGAGGATGGGGATTTGGTAACCTAAATAACGAGGGATTATTTTACATTGCTGCAATCCGCTATCGCATTTGACCTGGCAGTAGCCAACACTTGGTTCCAGAAGAACGATGGACGCCTAATTACGTACAAAAGTGGCCAGTAAATAAGCCAGGGTCAAAAGATATTCACCACATAACAAAACACAACAGGAAGCAAACAAGCGCACTCTAAGAACCGAAGTAATCGAGTGAGACAACAAGTTACCTACTGTTGGTAAAGAATTGAATTCTAGTGGCGCAGAAAGAGACAAAAAACAGGTGCGTCACTCTAGCGACAGAAACACCCCGCTATTGTTTTCTTTTGTTTCCATAATGCGGCAACATTACGCGTCTCAACAAAGCGGCAACGTCGCGCGCTTGGCAAAAAGTTTTATAGCGTGCTGTTGACGTAAAATTTACAACGTCGCTCATGCGCTTATTGGCTTACATAAACCATTTTTATACATATTGACAAAAAGAATGAAATTCAATAAAATCCCGTAGTATCAGTCGGAACCCCGTGGAATATCCATATTAACATCAATGTTTGCGGTCAATGAACCTAAATAGCTCTACCTATTCCGATCACTGGTTATAACATAACCGTTGTAATTAAATATGCAGCGTCAATAAAAGGTGGGAGTTAGCGACACACTGGTTTATTACACGAATCTTAGAATCTACCCGCCACCGTACAAACATCACACTAAATACTAATATAACCGTCGGTACATTTCTCCCCCTTAAGCTATGACTAATCTAAATAATAAATATAAACAATGTATTTATATCGTAGCTCCAGTTCGAGCTCGATTATAAGCTCGCAACGCACGAGCCGACGCACCTGGCGGTGGTGGTGGTGTCTCTGACTCTGATGCCACTTCAGGTGCCGTTATCCGTAACTTCTCACCAATACCGTCAGACGCGTCCTCAAACGTATCCTCAGCTTCCTCACAGACCGAAGGAACCTGCCGCTCTGGAGATACATCTTTATTCCCGGAAACTATGCTAGTACGGGACAACGAGTGGCGACTCGTGTCCTGTACAGGCATGATCTGATCGACGTGTCTGCGCCAACTGACTCCACGCCCAACGTCTACTTTGTATGAGACGGGTCCTGTCTGATCGACTACTGTACCTGCCAACAACTTGTCCCCCCCCGCGCGGTAGTCGCGGGCGAGCACAGAGTCGCCCGGCAAGAGCGCACGCGTCGTGCCGCCCGCAGCGGCCACCTGCCGCTCCTGTGCGGCGCGCACCACCGCCGACACGTCAGGCCGCAGCGCGTCCAGGCGCCCGCGCAGCCTGCGTCCTTGTAGCGCCACCGCAGGGGACACACCCGTAGTTGCATGTTGGCAGTTGCGATATTTAAATAAAAACTTACTCAATGCCGTGGCGACGTCTTCACCCTCGTATAAAGCACGTTTGATCGCTTTCTTAACGGTCTTTACGGCATTTTCTGCAGCCCCGTTTCCTTGCGGTCTGTATGGCGCTGTGGTCACGTGTTTAATACAATTTTTTTTACAAAATGTCTAACTCCTGCGAGAAAAATGGAGGGCCGTTGTCAGTGACGAGTAATGACGGTAAACCAAACCGAGCGAAAATTGTTCGCATAACTGTGATAGTCGCATGCGCGTCCGTTTTACTCATACTAATCGCTTCTATCCATTTCGAGTTTGCGTCTACCATGATTAAGTATCGTTTCCCCCCACAATCCGCGAAATCGGCATGTACTCGCTGCCACGGATGCAGTGGAAACTCCCAAGGATGCAGCGGCGCGTGCGCCGGCGCGTCCCGCACTGCGCGACACGCCGTGCACGCGCGGCATACTTCCTCTATATCTTTATCAAGACTGGGCCAGTACACATAATTTCTAGACAAATTCTTCATTTTATTGATTCCTAAATGTCCTTCATGTATTTCATCTAAAATTTGATTTTGCAATACATTCGGTATTCAGGCAACCTAATTCTACAGCTAAATCCTGTTTCCTAGCGAAATACGATTTCTCCGAATCGCCTACTGTCAACGGCCAACCAAAAGTGACATAACCTTTCACCTTACATAATAATTTGTCTTTTTCAGTTTCCCTAGCAATGTCCTTAAAGCTAACAGGAAAAGTTTCCTCTATTAAATTAATGTAGGTAACTGCGTCCACTAAGCGACCCTCTTGGGGTAGCGGCAGTCTCGATAAAGCGTCTGCTGGCCCATTGTCAGCGGATCGAACGAATTCTACAGTGAAATCGTATGCGGCCAAGCGCACCGCCCACCGCTGTAGCCGGCTAGCTGCGGTCTGTGGGATGCCACCCTTAGCACCAAATATGTGCGCCAATGGCTGATGGTCTGTGCGTAATATAAAACTTCTACCAAACAAGTACTGATGGTGCTTCGTAATACCAAATAATATAGCGAGTGCCTCCTTATCAAGTTGACTGTAGTTACGTTCGGCCGCGTTAAGTGTGCGAGACACACAGCTGACTGGGCGCTCGCTGCCATCGGAATAGCGGTGCGCCAGCACTGCGCCTAGCCCATACGCGCTACTATCAACCGCAAGTACGAGCGGCAGACCTTCCTCGTAGTGAGCTAACACTCGCTCGCCCAAGAGCTTAGCTTCTTTAAAAGAATGTTCGCAGTTGGCATCCCATTTCCATCGAGCATCCTTTTTTAGTAAACTGTGTAAAGGATACAATAATGTACTCAAATTACTAATAAATTTACCATAATAATTTAGCATTCCTAAAAAACTTTTTAATTGGGTTATATTCTCTGGTCTAGGCGCGTTGGAAATGGCATCCAATTTAGCACTATCTGGTCGCAAACCTTTTTTATCGATTACATAACCTAAGTAGTTAACACTGGTTTGTAGAAAACTACACTTGCTTAATTTAACTGTTAGACCGGTTTCGCGCAACTTTTCGAGTACAGCTCGTAAATTACTAATGTGTTCTTTATCATTAGCGCCCGTTACACAAATATCGTCCAGGAAAACAACACAACTCGGTATGCCCCGTAGGGTTTCTTCCATTATTTTTTGAAATTTTTCAGGTACGCACGCTAAACCGTACGGCGTACGACGGTAGGCATATGTTCCGAGGTGGGTTGTTATCGCTGTGCATGGTTGCGATTCTTTCGTTAAAAAACACTGTTCGTATGCATGAGTGAGATCAATTTTCGTATACTTATCTCCTCCGCTTAAGTTCGCAAACAGCTCATCGATACGGGGTAAGGGATAATAATCACGCTTCAGTTTTGGGTTAATAGTAATTTTATAGTCCCCACATATGCGTATCTCTCCGTTTTTTTTTACAACTGGCACAATCGGGGTTCCGTAGTTGGAATAGTCAACACGGTATATCGAGCCATCCGCCTCGAGTTGTGCCAGCTCGCGCTCCACGCGTGCGCGCAAGGCCAGTGGCACGGGCCGCGCGCGCACGTACACCGGTTCATCATTAGTTAACTGTAGTCGAATAGCTCGCTTACAACTCCCTAACTTATCCGTAAACACCTCTGGAAACTCGGCACATAAACGGTTCACGAATCCATCGTCGGTTATCTTGTACAAATTTATTTGATTTACTTTAAGGGCGCGTAACCAGTCTCTTCCTAGTAAGGGACACGCTCCGTTTTTAATTATGTAAAGTGGTAAGGATTTTACTTCTACATTTCGTAATCTAACTTGGACTTCTATATAACCTATCGACTCGATGCGTGAACCGGCATAACTACGTAACAACAAATTATCTTTTTTAATGAGTTTATGAGAAAATTTGCGATTATACATGTCTTCGTTAATAGCAGAGATACGACTACCGGTGTCGATTTCACACTTGATCTCCAAGTTATCAATTACAATGTTAATAAAATACGGTTTATTCTCCTTACCTCCCACAACAAACTTAAACATAACATCCGAATCGTCCTCATCACTGATATAATTATACCGATTGTCCGCCCGATTCACTAATTTGCACATCACTCTTAAATGCCCTTTTTGTTTACACTCATCACAATGATAATTCACATAACGGCACCTGGCCGCGCGGTGCGCCTTACCGCAGCGCCAGCATGCTAGCGCGGTCGCGCCGGCCGGTGCGCCCGCCGCGCGCTCCGCACGCTCCGCGCCCGCTGCGCCAGCCGCGCCCGCCGGGCCCGCCTGGCCGGCCGGGCCGCGTGCGCCTGCGCCGTCCTGGGTGCGCGGGCCACGCGTGCGCCCTCGTCCTCCGCGTGTGTAGTGCAGGTCTTCACCTGCCTCGCCGCCGGTACTTGAGGTCGTAGTCGGCACCGTGCTGCCGCTCACCTCCGCGTGCTTCTCTGCGGCCTCCAGAGCTAGTGCTAACTCCACTGCCTCTTTGTATTCTATTTTTCTTTCGGCGAATATTCTCGAACGCATTGCGTCGTTTGTCAATCCCGATACAAACTGATCTCTTAAGTTTTCCTCGAGAGTAGAACACTGTTTGCATTTCCCGAAATTGCACGTAGTTGCCAGATGTTTGAGAGCCTGTAGATATTCCATTAAAGATTCGCCAGCACGCTGTCGCCGCAATCGGAACACATGGCGCTCGGCGATCTCCGATCGTTGTGGTTCCAAATGATCGGCAACTAATTTAACTAATGCCTCGTAGGATTTGTTCTCGGGAAAATCAGGCGAACACAGATCACACATTAACGAATATGTAGCTTCGCCTACGATCGTTATTAACATCGGCACTTTTAGGTTATCTTTAACGTCGTTCAGCAGAATGTATTGGTTTACTCGGCGTATATATGCAGGCCATTGTTTTGAACTGATGTTGAACGGTTCTAACTTGCCGATCGGCATTTTTACCACGGTATATTTAAAAATGCACGCGTATTTTAAACAAAAAAAATATTATTAATCCCGTACTCGTCGCCAATGCAGCGTCAATAAAAGGCGGGAGTTAGCGACACACTGGTTTATTACACGAATCTTAGAATCTACCCGCCACCGTACAAACATCACACTAAATCTTAATATAACCGTCGGTACAAAATAAATAGAGTTTGTTTGTTTGGTTGAACGCGCTAATCTCAGGAACTACTGGTTCGAATTTAAAAAGATATTTTTTAGTATTGAATAGCCCATTTATCGAGGAAGGCTATATAACATCACGCTACGACCAATAGGGGCGGAGCATCAATGAAAAATGTTGCAAAAACGGGGAAATTTATTCCTTTTGAGAGCTTCCGTCGCGTGCGCTTCGTAAACGGTTAAAGATACGCAAAAATCATGTATGACGGAATTGTTCCTCTTAAAAAGTTCTAAAAAAAGTCCGTAATAGTATATGTTTATCTTTTAAGGTTGGCTCACTATAATATTTTTAATGGTAATCATATTTGTTATAAAATAATGCATTATTTGCGAAGGTGTTGTCATAAACATGGTATTAATCCTTATCCAAATAAATAGTTTTATAATCAAGGTTGATTAATTACATGTAAATTACTTTTTAAATTATTCGAATCGAACCTTTCGTTTAGAATAATTTCGACGGGTTTAAAAATGCTTAAAGTAAGAAAAATGCGCTTAGTCTATTACCTACACATTTTATTTTATAGTGACTGTTTGAACGCGCTAATCTCTGTAACTACCAGTCGGATTTGAAAAATTTTTTTTGCATTTTATAGCTCAGTTCTTGAGGAAGGCTATAGGGTATGTAACAAGTAGGACCCTTAGAAGCCAAGCAAAAAGAAAAAAAGTAAGAACGAGCGCTAAGCGAAAACGAAGTAACAGGCAGGCGATGCGATGCGATGGGTTGGGTCGGGGGAACAAGAAATTTCTGAAGCTATCCTTAATAAACCACAAATAATAAAGGCCATTTGTTGCAGAAAGACAGGTGTAACGGGATGTATATACGGTGCAGGCCGTAGCTCAGTGCTGGTGGCCCAGGACACCACGCTCATTGACACCCTGACTGCTGGAGAGACCCTCAGGTTCGCCGCCAGTCTCAAGCTGCCGAATATCTCCTATAGAGAACGTAGTAATGCGGTAATTACGATAAATTTTTATTCTTTGTACTTAATGCATACTTGAACCAAGTCAGACTCTCGAACTTCTGACAGTCAATGTTAGACTATCATAGATATTCGTATGATCATGGGAATCGAAAGTTTTAAGAGAAGCGCACATTACAGCCGCAGTGCAATGCATTACAATACAAAAAAGTGTTGTGCGGTCCGCCTGTAGTGTGCGAGTGTTCATACAAAATGTACTAAAGTGAGACGGGAGGATTTTTGCAATGCATTGAAATATGCGTTAGCCTGTAAGAGAGGACGTCGTCTGCGAGGAATTTTAAAAATAGGTATTTGAAGAAACTATTGCCGTCGCGCTGCGCCCAAACAAGCGAGTTATCAGTGCGATACGGACAGCTAGCAGCTGCAGCTCAGACCGATTATATCACAAAAAATTTACGAAATCGACGTTTTGTATTCCCCTTTTTTCACCTCTAAAACTGAGCTGATTCAATTATTTTCTACATTAAAATTTTTTCTTTTTAACCGACTTCAAAAAAGGGAGGAGGTTGTCAGTTCGTCGGGATCTTTTATATGTTAAAAACTTTTCGAACTTCTCTAGTAGTCCTCTAATCGCGCCGGTAAAAATGGGGCATTTTTGTAATTTTTGGAGGGTCATATTTTTTTTACTCATAAGTTGCTGACAAAAGGAAATTACAGGGACGTGTCTACAGCAGAACTTGATTTTATGAAAAATAAATGTTTGCTCTAGAGACATTATTCAGGAAGAAAAAAGGAGAATACATTTGTATGGAGAATGGCAGGCTCTGTTCTCTCTGAACCGAGGATCGAGAGGCCTCGACGTGTATTGTATGAACTATGGGAGCGTAGTTAGCCTCACAGGTCGATCGATTCCCAGCTATTATTTCGCAAAGTACGACTAACTACGAGAATAAGGGATCCAATAAAACATGCTTAGTTTTAAATATTTTTAAACAGTTTTAAATAATCCTTTTAAGTATTCGGGCTTTTGAAGCATCGGTAAAACAAGTCATCGGCCATGAGTGTTCGGGCTTATGTCATTCGTCATTCGGTGTAACAACGGGAACCTGTCTAAACTATTATTTTTGTAATTCTATCTGCAATCCTAAATATACTTCTATCCTACTGTTACAGATCAATACAATCACAAAGCAGCTCGGCATACATGAAGTCCTCAACACCAGAGCTGGTCGCCTATCAGGCGGTGAACGAAAGAGACTTATCATCGCTTGCGAACTACTCACCGACCCCACTATCATGTTGCTAGACGAGCCTACCAGGTAATACTTAGCACAATGTACAAATTAATTGAAATTCTTTACACTTTTATCACAACCTTCAATTAGTGATAAAATGTTAATTTGGATTTAACACGTGTAGTTCAATTACAGGATAAACCAGATTAGATTGTACCCACCAAATAGAATGAAATTGTTGATTAATTTCTACGTCCATATTTTTTTAATTAAGCAAAAATAAACCACTTCCCTTATTGTCTTGGAGAATTGGTTCGGACTTCGGAGAAATCGGAGACACACTAATATTCAATCCTAAAAAGTCCTTTATAGTCTTGCGTTACGGCCTCTAAAGCTTGATGAGTCCTGACCAAATCGATTCACATAAATTTTGAAAAAAAAATATCATTTTAAAAGTTCACGTTTAGTACGTATACCAACGCCACACCTAAAAGTAGGTACGTGCCATGTCATACCCACCGCTTTCAGCACCGAACCCAGATTTCTTCGTGCTTTTAGAAAAAATACTAGTGCTACTTTAATCTCTTTCACACACAACCAATCACACAATCACAATTCGACTACCTCGTTGGTCTAGTGGTCGCAAGCGCTACTGCTGAGCATGAGGTCCTGGGTTCGATTCCCAGGTCGGGCAAAGTGTTATTGGGTTTTTTTGTCTAGAATTTCTCAGTAGCAGCCCGGAGTCTGGATTTGTGCCCGGTAGATGGCAATAGGCTCGCCCCCTATTACATGGGACTTAAACATAACTGGCAAAATGTGGGTGTACTATAGGTACACCTCTGCCTAACCCTTCGGGGAAACAAGGCGTGATGTTGTGTTATGTTGTTACAATCACAATTCGGTGCTACGACGTATTTCGTAGCAGTCTGAAGCATACCCATGTTTTCGTGATCCTATAATAATGATTGATTACTAGATTTTTATTCGTATCCCTGCTATGAGATTTTCTGAACTACGAGTATCGTAGCAGTCAGATCCTTGCACTAAATACCTCCTTGGTTTTAATTTTAAATCGTGATCAGCGATTAATTTTACTAATAACGTACGGGCTTACCATTTTTTGTTATTATTACTTATTATGTATTAGGATATGATATACAAATAAATAAAATTGAAGTATCCGTTTGTAATGTCAAAATAACAGCTTTTGACTAAATGCATATTAGGACAGTACATATAAACGATACTTATAACGAAAGAGCAATTTTAAAATGTTTGTCTGTCTGTCTGTTCCGGCTAATCTCCGAAACGGCTGGACTGATATTTATCGGCTTTTCACTGACAGATAGCTGATGTTATAAGGAGTAACTTGGGCTACTTTTATTTCAGAAAAATAATTAGGGTTCCGCGCAAAAAAATTAAAACCCATGAAGTTGTGAACAAAATCCGATTCAAATAGGGAAGTGTTGACATACACGCGGGCGAAGCCGCGGGCAACAGCTATTAAAGAATATAACTACGGTTCGATTGGTTTTCCAGCGGATTAGATGCTGTATCATCTCTGTCCGTGGCGCGGGCTCTTCAAACAGTGGCCCGCAGTGGCAGGACTATAGCATGTGTTCTTCACCAGCCGTCATCGCAGCTGTTCAACACCGCTGATGACGTTATCGTGCTGGCCAATGGCAGGACACTGTACGCGGGTGCCATAGCTGATGTACCCAGTGCACTCTCCAGGGCTGGGTTTACGTGTCCACAGTATTATAATATAGCTGATTATTGTAAGTATTTATTCAAAACATACAGAGTTATAAAAATAAATATTATCTCCTTATTTTTTTTTTCTTGTCACAGTAAGTCAACGATAGATATGCGGCGTTATTTATAAATTCCTGAAGACAATCGCTGCTGTTGACAAAATGATGTTATCATTGCCACGCGCAAATTAAAAACATCGGAAATTAAAATCGCTTCATATTTACACAAACTTACAAGTTATAACAATACAAGAATTAAAATATACATAAAATCCTTAATTGTTATCTGTTACGTTCAAAGGTATAGCTGGGATCTAGGGATATACTCGTATGTTAAGACGAAATGAAAATTACGTAGCCCGTAAAATAAAATAAACTCAATATTAAATGACAGCTTCAAAAATGATCAAGAAAAAAATCACAGGAGCTTCACAGCGGAAGTTCCGCAAGATTCCATTTTGGGCCCTAAACTGTTCAACATGCCAAACACGAGTTACAAATATGTACAACGGCTTAAGCAGGTTGGGGCGGCCCGCATTGCAAAAATCCACCTTCAGCACTTTCCACACACTACATGCGGCCCGCACCGCACTTTTTTGTGTAAAAATGCGTTGCGTTGCGGCCCATTGCGGTTCTGATGTACGCTTGGCTTTAAGATTAATTAAAGAGTAACCAGAAATAATTGAATGAATTCATAAGTTGTGTCACTCCTCTTGTTTTTTAAACAGTTGAGTTCGTATGATTAAGAGACTTCTGCAAAGCTGAGCCAACAGGAACATCCCCCATATTCCTAGTTTACATGGTTACATTATAGTTATCACCCTCGCAGGTTTTTACCACAAGTGCCTACCATACCATACCAGCCTATTATTGTCCCAGTGCAGGGCAAACGCCTCTTCTCATAGAGAGAAGGCACGAGCATTGATCATCACGCTTGCTCAACATAGGCTGGCGATTTCAGACTTGAATCAACTATAAGTCCAGGTTTCCTCACGATGTTTTCTTTTCACCGATGTCAGTATAGTCTTTTGTTAGTCGACTTTCATTCATCTTATTCTTCTAAGTTTATTATGGACATTATAGGTAATAGGTAATACACCAGCCCGTATTACCTATTACCTATAATGTCCAAAATAAACTTAGAAGAATAAGATGAATGAAAGTCGACTAACAAAAGGTACACACGGCAGATGTGAGTGGAAACGCTGGGAGGATCAGGGGACGCCCTAGGAAGACATATAGTGACAGTATTGGTGATGTGCTTCAGAAATGTCAGGTGCGTAGTACTCGCAACCAGCGTGCGTGTATGACCAGATGTATGAACGTAAAGGAGGCAAAAGGAGTATGTAAGGATCGTAGCAGGTGGCGTTCTGTAGTTTCTGCCTACCCCTATGGGAACAAGACGTGAGTTTATGTATGTATGTATAAACTTAGAAAAAGTCACATTGGTACTTGCCCGCATTTGAACCCACAACCTCATGCAGGAGAGGCTAGGTCGAGCCTAGGATCACTACACCACAAGTTTTCATTCTTTTAATTGTTGTTTTCCAGCCCGAAAGTTTGGCAACCAGTTACCAAGGGGTATCGTATTACCCAGTTACTGGGTTGTGGAGGTCAGATAGGCAGTCGCTCCATGTAAAATACTGGTATTCAGCTGCATCCGGTTAGACTGGAAATCGACCCCAACATAGTTGAGAAAAGGCTAGGCAGATATATTGATTGATTGATTATTGTTTTCCAGTGTTAGAGATAGCAAGCGACGAACACGCTGGTGACATGAATCTCTTGGAGAAGGAAGCCAACAGCTATGCTCACGAGATGAGAAAGATTGTCAAGAATGACATTTATAATGGAAGAGGAATAGGTAACGTATAATTCTGATAAATCTGCCTATACGGAAGTCTGGCAATGATCGCTGATTGCGATAAGATCGCCCATTGTATCAAAATGTTTATAATGAGATACAAGCATTTCTACCTAGGTACCCATTTAAAAATTTTAATGGAGGTCAACACACGGTGATATCGGATAATGGTTAGGTACAGTCGGTAAATTAATTGTTAAGCAAATTGACACCCTAGGTAATTCAATTTGACGTGGTATAGCAAATTCATACAATAGGCATATTGTATAAATTTGCACGGCAAATTTCATACAATATGGAATATGCTTGTTTTTTTTTTACTAAATCAATAAAATACAGTAATATAAACCCAATAAAAGTATTAAAAGTTAAATTCAACTACTGCTTGTTGATTTAAAAAAATATGAAACTCCAACAATTTTCTACTACAGTCCAAACGTCCGTCCGTTTCTGCCGCGGTCATGATGTGACGTCATTTAGCACGTTACTGCTTTGTTTACATCTGTTTTTTTAAGGTTTTTAGTGCTTTATTCAAGCAGAAATCGCACTTACTTACTCACTTAGTGAGATTTCAAGCACTTTTCAAATAATAGATTTTTATTCACATAGGTTTTTACGTCACTTCCGGCATTGTCGAAGGCGACGCGTTTTGAGTTTGTGTTCCGGTCCACTAAAAAAAGAATATAAAATAATTAATTGTAAAATAAGTAATGCATTAAAAATGTTAAAAAAATATAGGAATTTATTTTTTGACTCCTATTAAATGTATATTTAAATAATGAAAAAGTTTTGAATTACGTGCATATTCCCTATTGTCAATTGACAGTTGTGATTTCAATTTACGGAAAATTTACGTTCCGTTTGTTTATGTAATAAACTGTAGGTAATATAATTAATTTTTCTACTGCCTCGTTGGTCTAGTGGTCGCAAGCGCTCCTGCTGAGCTTGAGGTCCTGGGTTCGATTCCCGGGTTGGGCAAAGTGGTATTGGGTTTTTACATCTCGAATTTGTCAGTAGCAGCCCGGAGTCTGGATTTGTGTCCAGTTGATGACAAATGGTTCGCCCCTAATACTTAAACATAACTGTCGAAATGTGGGTGTACTATAGGTAAACCTCTTGCTCTTGCTAGTAATTAATTTCCCTGATTTTACCTATGGTAACAATAGATACCTATCTAATCGTTTCTAAATAAAGAAAGAAAGAAAGAAAGAAAGAAAGAGAAATTGTTTATTCTGCACACAAAATGCACATTACAAAAAAAAATTACATAAAGTATCCAAAAGTCTCATAATCAATCCGCATAAAGTAAATCCGCATAAATCTCCATAACATTAACTTCTAAGCTCGTTCGATCATTGAATGTTCTTAATTAATCCCTTATTACCTATATTTTGCAGAGTTATCACCTGAATCAGTAGCTCTACTGAACCCCAGCCCCAATCCTTTAAACGGATACTCCGCCAGTATATGTCAACAGTTGAACGCTCTACTGTGGAGATGCTGCATAGGAGTCGTCAGAGACGTTTACTTGACTCAGGTTCGTACCTACTATTATTTAAGTAGTGTTTTTTAACAAACCACGTCTAGGTTCTGCCAATATGCATACAATCACCACATGACAGCACATAAACATCATAGCGTCTCGAACCTTTAACGCCGTCGGTACCAAAATACTTGCTTGAAAGTACCACAAAATTAGCCTGTCGTAATAAGCTCATAAGTTCGTATCGATATAAAAGTCTATCAATAGCACTTGACTATTAGCCGTGGTAGGTACCATGGGAGAAACAAACAGCTATACACCGTGAGGACGCTTGCAGCGCTCGGCCGCTATAGTAACGCTTGCTAACAGATGCGGTCATCGTGTGCACGGGATTTTGTTTTCAAATTGGTCAGATGTAAGTTTCCTTGATAGTACCTACTTATTGGAACCCATTCTCCATATACCTTCAACTGTCATGTTATGAGAATTAGGGTGCTTACATAAAGAAACAGGTTTCCGGTACGGACAAACCCGTGCGGGTCGGTACCGATCGGTACAGGGTTATTATGGTAGTCGGCACCGACAAGTTTCAACCTGTTTCTTTGTAAGTGAGCACATAAGATAACATGGAATATTATACCTACACCGATCGGTATCGACCCGGACAGACTCGCCTGTATAGTTGCCGGCACGAATCGTGAGCACAAAGGAGACTGAAACGATTATATACAATCTTGGGCCTAAATGTAACGAGTTGAAATTGGTGTGAATTAATAGATTTAAACTTATCAGACCCTCGCTGAAAATTCTGTAAGGTTTGACAATCTGAGAGCCGAGTTATAAGAGGCTTAGTAAAAGTAAGGCTATGTCACAACCTTTAACTAACAACTGATTCCTGAAGTCCAAAAGATGTTCTTTAAACACTAATGTTTATTATATTTCGCCTAGTGTATTGCAGTGACTAGTTACTATCCTTCAATTCACACAGCGATCCATAGTTTCAACAATATCCAATCCACAAGGCGGAGGTAAAATCCAAAATAACAATTCCAAGTCAAACGTGTGAGCGATCTTCGATGTCCAGTGTGAAAGCAAGGGTCGTACAAGGTAGGCAGGGTCAGAATCCGTGAAAAACAACACCCACTGCATTGTTTTTCTTTAAAAATAAATAATCTGGAAAGCATTTAAAACGCATCGGAAAACACGAAACGAGTGAACAAGCAAGAGCAGTCGGCAACTTTCTACTGTCAATGTTGAGCTGACTCACAGCTGTCATGCCAGTGACATAGACTAAAAATATAAGACTGATTTTAATCGATATTCATTATATTGGTTTTTCAGTAATTAATTGATATTTAATTTATTAATATGACATATAATTAAATGCACTTTATTGTTTATAAGTATATTTAGTGCATTTAATTACTCGAGTTAGTTACCTAGTGCGAAGGTTTTCTTTTTGTAATTTTGTAATCGATTACTACTATTATATTTCTCTTAATTCTCCGCTTCCAGATTGAGAATTGAGCTGATTTTTGATATTCTAAGATAAAAAAATATGACAAATTTTTTAGATCATATCTCAACTTATTACATTTGGGCCCACCATTTTCCATCTCCTTTCACATGAACTGTTGTCGCCGTCGTTAGCGGGCTCTTGTATTCTGTTTTTTACCTGTATATTAACCTCATTGCCCCTGCCCGTATACGAATTACCGTAAAAGGAAATAAGTTTCGTAAGGCTTAAAAGTGGAGTTTGTGCTCACAACTCGTGCCGGCAACTATACCGGAAACCTGTTTCTTTATGTAAGCACCCTAAGATACAATTAAATTTCTATTGTTACCGACCACTAGCCGGTCGATCGCCAGCTGAGGACCTATCAGTTTGTTATTGTTAGCCATTTCAAATAAAACCATTGTATACGTAAATATTTTCAGATTCGGCTGGTATGTCATTTCGTCGTAGCATTGCTTCTGGGCGCTCTATACTACGGCGCGGGCGCAGAAGCAGGGCGGATAATGTCAAATACTGGATGCCTGTTCTTCTTCCTACTGTTTCTTTTCTTCTCGAATGCCATGCCTACGATACATACATGTAAGTACCTATCTTACCTATACAGGGTCAAATTGAATTAGCTAGCGAAACTCCGCAGACGTGATGGGTATCGATATCTAAACATTATCGAACAAAAAATAAATTCATCTGCGGAGTTTCGCTAGCTAATTTAATTTGTCCCTGTATAATAAAAATGAAATGCTGTTCGTTGTTAAACGCATCACTTCAGAACGGCTGGACCGATTTGCCAAATTTGTTTTAAAATGTTTGTAGTAGTCCGAATCAGCTTATTACGGAAAGAAGAATTCGAATAGTTGCCCCGAAATTGGAATATTTGGGAAAACCTGAAAATGCTTTTTTGTATGGGAATTGAAATTTGGACAAGGCAACGTCTATCGGGTCAGCTAGTTGATAATATTAGTTGATAGATAGCTAGTTATACCTAGAATATCTTAAAATGCTGCAAAACATGACACATGAAACTTGCTCCTTAGTTCGAAGATAGAACTTCGAGGCGATATCGCCTCGAAGTTCGATCTTCGAACTCTCTCTACAAACTTACCTACTCAATCTTTACGTTTTCAGTCCCTGTGGAAGCAAAAGTTGTCCTACATGAACACCTGAACAAGTGGTACTCGTTGCCAGCATACTGTGCCTCCAAAATCATTGTGGACTTACCCATACAGGTATACTAAGTTTGAACATATAGCACAGATGTCCAGATAAAATATCACTCCATGTACTTACGCGCGTTAACTACCTACAGTACCTATCGGTCGCCGGTTCGCACGCGACCCATTTCTCAGTGGGTTGCCGACAGCCGCGAGGCGCGTACGTACGCACATATAGGGTGACTGGTAATTAGTGACCGATACTTAAACACATGATTTTACACATGATAACAAGCAACTTTTACTATGGCACCAATCCTGAAATTGCGAAAAAAAATCAGCTCTTCCTTACATTTATGTTCGCATAACTCGTCAAAATGTAGGGACCAGCTGATTTTTTATTCGCGATTTCAGGATTGGTGCCATAGTAAAAGTTGCTTGTTATCATGTGTAAAATCATGTGTTTAAGTATCGGTCACTAATTACCAGTCGTCCTATATATTTCAGTCGACCTGACGTACTTAATTTCAAATTCTTATGATATGGCTGGTTCTGGTGTTTTATGTGTAGTTGATGGATGTCGATCCAGCAAGAGAAGAAATTAAAAAAAAAATCGTTTTTCAGTTTACCTGCTGATACAATTTTACTATCGTTTTTTAAATAGGTAAATTGTTTAAACTTGCATTTTTCGTGTTTTGTATTTTATTGATAAGTACGAAATATGTACTTCTACTATGCGTCTGAGATAAGAACAGAAAGATCAATGACCTCATTTTGTCAGCTGTCATTTGAAAATTACATTTAGCAAAAATCTAGTTTGTGCAAATTAATTTTCAGTAATATTTATTATCGTTATTATCTTGTTAATGTTATTTTCATATGATTAGTGTATATTTAAAAGCGTGCATGACGTCACAACATGGCGCCAGCGCAGGTTTGTTCATAATGTAGAAGCATAGTAGTTACCTATTACGGTAATTGTGTAAATGAACGAACAAATCAATTAATCGTGTTTTCAGTTTCCTCCATTTCGTATTTCATTCGTATTCGTAGCCATGCGGAGTGGTTACGTGATACGTCACTGATTATTAAATAGTTAGGTATTACACGTTGCGTACGATGTGTGCCTTTCTTCTCTTACAATTGCAGTTTCGGGGTGTGGTCACAGAATACTAAATAGTTACTTAGCGCATAAAAATATTCCTCGGTCTTTCATAAGTATGTTTAACAATTAAACATGCTAAAACATTAAAAAGCATTTTATTTTATTTCATAAAGTGTACTACAAATATACCTACTGACATCTTTATCGAAAGAGTCAGCCTTTTTTTTTTGGATGGGTAATCATCAAATGACTTCTCCCGCTCTGGGCGGAGCGGGGGTGTCAGACTTTTACTGACTAAAACCCACCCGTGTTCCTTCAGTTGCCTGTGCCGAGGCCATGCTAACTCTTTCGAACATCCCGCAATAAGGGTGCGTTTCCACTGAAGCAGAGACGAGCGGAGCTGAGCGGAGACGTGCAGGAATCGTCCAATCACAAACGAGACGGGAGACGCGATGTTTCCACTATTGTAATTGGTTGATTCACGCACGTCTCCGCTCAGCACCGCTCGTCTCCGCTTCAGTGGAAACACGCCCTAACTACGCAGCTGTGACGCAGCGGCGCGCAGCTACAAAGTAAATCTCTACGCTTGTAAGGCCAGGTACATTTTCGTTAGCAGCATCTAGCGACTCGAAGGTGTAGGCTATTTATAGCAGTAGGTATTAAAATTTTTGTATGGACATGGAGTGATTTATCTGGTAATCTGTGCATTTAGGTACCTATTCGTTTCTCTCTCATAAGTCCCAGCAGATGACGATATAAGTTAATCTAAATAATCAATCATGCATAACTGACGCAGCAAAGGATAACGCAGCAGTTATAGGTGGATAGGTGCTGAATAGTGATAACAGCCTTGTCACACCCGTTAGCTACTAACGATCGGGTTACTTGTGTAAGGGTGCTTACATAAAGAAACAGGTTTCCGGTACAGGCGAGTCTGTGCGGGTCGGTACCGATCGGTACAGGTATAATATTCCCATGTTATCTTACGTGCTCACTTATAAAGAAACAGGTTTAAACTTGTCGGTGCCGAGTACCTTATTAACCCTGCACCGATCGGTACTGACCCGCACAAGTTTGTCTGTACCGGAAACCTGTTTATGTAAGCACCATAATAAAGGGTCAATGACTTCTTAAGATTCATGTGGCATGTCTAGAGAACAAATAAACTGTAGTTCGTGTACTGTAGTGCTGTAACAGCACTTAGGGCCGATTTTTCAATCCTCAGATAACTTTTATCTGAAGAGTAAATATGGCGGATTGACATATTTTCCATACAAAAGCTGTCAAAAGGTCAGACATATTCCCCAGATACATGCATAAGTTATGTGCTTTAATAAAACACTTGGATAGATTCATTCCTGAAAACTACCCATATTGGAACATGTACTTTTGTTAGCTCTTAAGGTTACGTTTTCCTGCGCTTGTTTCAGTTATTATGTGCGACAGTATTCCTATTCCCTGCCTGGTACTTGACTTCTCAACCATTGGACATGAACCGCATGGGGTTGGCGTGGCTCACGTGTGCTCTTGTCACCATATTGGCTCAGACATTCGGATTTGTCGTGGGCGCATCTTGTGGAATGAAGGTAAGAATGAGGACAGCTCATAAATATTTCATATACCTAGCAACTTATTTAATACGCAACTGGCATGGGAGATGGGAGTCCTCGTTGAACATAGACATCCCCTGTCATAAAATTGGACAACACATAAAAAGTTATTTAAAAAAAATAAATTACTTAACTCAAAATTATGAAATAACATTAATTTCGGAAGTTGGTGTCTTGAAATCTGTATTCTGTATTTTTTGGCAACGACTTCCGAAATTAAAGTTATTTAATAATTTTGAGTTATTTCTTTTTGAAGTCGATTTAATTTTTTTAAATTACTTTTTATTTCGTAATTTTTAGTTTTAAGTAAAAACTGGAATAGAATAGTTAATAGTTTTGTTGTAGGTAAATATTGCACTAGAATTTGACCAAGGTTTTGAGATGTTTTCCCTTTGACACCATACCCGTAGCTCGTATCAATAAGCCAGGCCGTCACACTTTTGCGGGATGTTCGAAAGAGTTACCGTGGCCCCGGCACAGGCAACAGAAGGAACACGGGTGGGTTTTAGTCAGTAAAAGTCTGACACGCCCTCCCGCTCCTCCCAGAGCGGGAGAAGTCATTTGATGATTTCCCATCCACAAAAAAAAAGAAAAGGCCGTCACACTTACACGTATTAGTCCATATCTTGAAAACTGCTGAACCGATTTTGATAAAACTTGCACTGTTCCCTAAGTTGAAGTAAATGCAAGCCAATAAAAAAGAATGGTTACAATCCGATTAACAGTTTCGGAGAAATGCGTGGACAAACATACATACAAACATACCTACACCTATAAAACTTTATATATTTGATTGAAAGCCCTAATAGATTTCATATGTCAATATCTTGCAGTTCCAATAACATTTCATACGTGTTGATAACCTTCTTTTTTTGAAGTCGGTTAAAAATTAATAAGTAGGGTGGCCTAACCTACCAGCTTTCGTCTGAAGTTTTAATTTTGCGAAAACTGGGGTTGTGTTAATCTTACCTACCTACACATAGTTAAAAGTGTTTCACACAGACTAAAATAGCGGAAAAAACCATGCACCATCACTAAACCTGTGATTTATTTTCAGCTGGGACTGTTCGTGATTCCGGCGGCAAACATTCCAATGCTGATGTTCTCCGAATTCTTCATACCGTATCGAGAGATGCCTGTGTATCTTCGACCATTCGCCACTATATCATATTTCCGATACGCATTTGACGCTTTTCTGGAAACTGTGTATGGCCTTGGTCGAGGAAAACTACCCTGCTATGAAGTATATTGTATGTTTCAAGACCCTAGCAGATATCTAGAGTTTTTAGGCCTATCTAGAAACCTAAGAGCCGACTTTTTAGCCTTGGTCATATGGATTGTTTTATTACAAATTGCACTGGTGTTTGTTTTACTACTAAGGGTCTACAAGGCTTGCAGATAGGTTTGAACATTTGTGCATAGACTAAACTTTTGATGGGTCATTTTGTAAATCTCAAATTAAGAACAGTTCTGCAATATTTATTTAGATGTTATCCACGTCGTAAGGCCAGGTTAAGAATATGGACGCAGAATTGTCAATCTGTCTACTTTGACTCTCTCTGAGTAGGTACCTATATAATGAGTCGCAAAAATCCATAGTTATGTACGAACAATGCCTACATAAGTTGATCTGATATGATATAGGCACCTACACATGATTTGAATAACTTTTTATTTAGATTTATGAATGAGTTTCTTTGTTGACAAAGAAACTCATTCAACTCACACACACCACACTCATACTCATCCACTCATACTTAAATATTTATTATGTATACTTAGGTAGGTACGTATCTATGGGTCTTTGTTACCTGATAATAAATGGTTTATTATTTATTATTATTATTAAATCCATAATTTCCTTATCCTTTCTTGAGAAAGGCCAAAGAAATTATGGATTTAAGTATTTTTAATTCCTACATATTATTTTTATACCTACGTACAATCGTGAGATAATAAGATTTCGGGGTGCGGTACGGTACTAAACCAATTTTGGTGGTACACCTGTGTGTAACTGTGTATCGCATCACATTACATAATTATAATTTAATGCCAGTTTAATACATCATAAGATTACAGATTTTTGTCTGAGTTTATGAGGACTGAACCATTCTTCTTCGACTTTCCTCTAATGATAATTGTAGCTACACCACTGATGTATGTAATGTACTATATTAATGATAGGTAGATAATTTAAAATACTCTAAAATACGACATGAAATTATTTTATTCCATCAATTTGTTTTAATTTATATTTGTAAATAATGTACAACATTTTATGATATCTAACGTGCGCACTAAAGGTTTATTCAAGTTACCGTGATATCAGACAATAATGCGAATGAGCCAACAATAGTTCAAATTGCCAACAAGGCGTGTTATTTAGATTACAGATATTTACAGTGTCCAGAATATTTTAGCTGTTCATGACAACACTTCTGAACGAAGCAATTTTTTTTTTCTAATTCAATACATTTAATTTTAGCTCGTTAGTTTCTGCCACTTACCAAAATATACTGAGCACTATCTACGCTGTAAATTAAAATGCAAATTTTGACCAACTGTTAATTTAAATATCTAACTAAAATATACAAGGAAATTAATCGCTCGAATTTCATTTGTGCGAATGATCTTTGCCCTCATTCTCGTATCATATCATTATCATAAATAATGTCGTATGTTAGCACTGGGCCAATCATTGACCCGTGCCAGTCAAAATAACAATAATCAATGAATTTACTAAAATTATAAGATAATAATTAAACTACCACTGTCTTTTTAATAAAAATGTTGACTCTATGAAAAAGCTCTCTTTATATTAGCAAAGTATGAAGCATCTCAAGCATCTTTATAATATGATTATTTTAAATTACTACGAACATTCAGTACAATTTTATTTAAGTATAATATAATATTGACAATACAACTATCTACAATACGGTACAAAAATACTGTCCAGACTAGACATTTAAAACTACGACGAGATACAAACATACTTAGATACCTACTTGGTACAACGCTACGACCATTTTATGAGAAACATAAAAGAGAACATTTACACGCTAAAAAAATAATGTCTGTATGAATGTTTTCAGGAAAAGTTTTATACGTTTTTAATTAAATATATAGCACCACGGAAATCATCATACAATGATCGCAGTTACAAGTACACATCAGAAGGAAAGAGCGAGGGATTTTATAGAGTAACCATCGAGTTTCTTGCCCGTTCCTCCCCATAGCAAACTGGACTTTGGAACGGGCAACTAGCTTCAACTGTCTAACTGAACGTCTCTTTGACAATACAAAGGGTCGGTCAGATAGAGTAGGTAGGTTAGCTACCTGTAAATGATTTCATGGAATGCTTTAGTTTTAGATAATAAAAAAATATTACCATTCCAACCAGTTTTAAAAGCTTTTGATTTATTGAAATGGAAAGCAACCGATACCGAGAAATCGCTCACTTATCGTCTGACGTGCTTTAAGCGCAGGCCACACTGGGAACGAAGCTATAAGTTCGTTTAGCTTCGTTCATGTAGCTACCGCGTGTTTGCATATTTTGATTCACACCGCGAAAGAAACCGAAGTATGAAAAGACACGGCAGCTACATGAGCGAAGCTAAACGAACTTAGCTTCACTCCCTTCACTTCACTTTACAGCTATATTAAAAAACTGTTATGTAAGTATAGTCGACCTCATAATTGCCATAACCACTTTTGACAACAGTTCCCATTAATTAAAACTTCACTAGGGTTGAAATCATGTTACATAGACCGTGTCGTTTTATGACGTGATGTCACATTCAACCTTAGGGTGTTAGAGCAGTTACGAGGTCGGCTGTACATAAATAGGTAATAAACATGAAATTAGGATACAATTCTAAACAACACAAAAGCTGAGTAAAGCCACGGCCCCACAGCCCGTGTCGATCATTTCATCGCAGGCCTCAACGGATGCGACGCCGACGGTTCCCACGGCCTGTCGGCCTAGCCTGGCGCGATCTGGCCTGTGAGACAGCGGGCCGTGGGATCGCTGCATTACACTTGATCACAGCGTGCGCATTTTATTACTATTAACACATTACCATATCCTCCACGATAACGACTACATTACATTCAGACATGTCGAGGGATGGAGGACTATTAAATATTTAAATAACCAGCAAGTACCATGAAAATAGATGTAAAATATCTAAGTCAAATTATATTAGATAGCAAAACTCCGCAGACGTGATGGGTATCGATCGATATCTATACTCGATAAAACAAAAACAGATTTCTCAACTCATACTTCAAGTACCAACAGGTAACAACAACACTTCAGGTAACAGTATACCAGCGGTCGTTGACCCCAAAAAAAATCATCACATCATTTTCATTTTGTCGTGTTTGGATATCGGAGTTTCGCTAGATAATTTTATTTGACCCCGTATACCTAACCAAAGAAGAATTTACGAAAACAACTAGGAACCAAGTGTAAATGTCATAAATAACTATTTCATACAAAAGCTGTACTTAGTAAGGTCCAAAAATAAGTGCGTTCGTTTCATACATCTCATAGTTTGACTCACAGCCTTTTAGGATTTAAGCAATAAAACTTATTGTACATAGCTACTAAGGTGAATGTGATGATTATTTCAATATACTTTTTTATTTTTATACATCATGTTTCATTTGTATTTGCCTGTAGGTACAATATGGAGCACCATTTTATTTTTATTATTTGATCATTGATTTCGTAATAAAATTTGTTAATTACTATTGTAGTACTGTATTGAATATTTGTAACTAAATACTTTGTGTTTTACACGTTACAGACTAGGTGTCACTAGTTAAAATATTTAATTACTAAATCAATATACTCAAGAAAAACAAAAAAAATATCGGTTTCAAAGGGAAAATAACGATATATACGCGTGTATATACAATATACTTGTTATGCACATACTTAAAAAAATAAGTAGTTAAGTATAGAAATGCATACCTATTAAAATCAAGAATCAAATCGTCTTTAAAACAATGCTGGTGCGATTAACATGTTACCTATTCAGTTCAGTTTATCGCCCTCACACAAGTTTGCAATAAAAAACTCTATAAATCTTTGGTGCAAATAATTTCTTCTATTCTCCAATTATCCGGTAGCTTTTATTTGAAGCAAGAAAGTAATCTGTCGATTGAAAAATCGGCCTTTGATCACATAAACTATAAAATAAGTCCACCTCTTTATTCATTATAGTACGTTTATGTCGTATCTATCACAAAAGCCTAAACTTGGACTTAGGCGCACTTGGAAAGCTACAGCTATCAACATGTAACACATGATATTATTATATCCTGGTGCTACACAATTTGTTCAAAAAGTCTCCCATGACAATACTATGATGGCATTTCGATTAGATTTTTCAGGTTACTGCAACAAAAAGGCATAATATTAAAATACACATTTGATAAGGTTTGCCATTATACCACAAATAAAATTGTTTATTAATATTTTACTGACAAATAAGGAGTACATAAATAGAACTCACCTACAATATTCTGGGGGCAAATTCAGTGTCTTATACCACAATAATATACTTAAAGCAATACTCCACGTCCTTAGCGGTCCAAATACAAGAGCCATAGTTCCATATTCCAGCCAAAAGAAGTATGCTAATAACAGCTGTATTGACAGTAAAAAGACAAATGGCAAATTTTTTATCAGCCGTCTCACTCCCCTTATGTTCTGCCCATACAGACGATAGTCTAAGCAGTGGGCCAATACAAGTACTAAGGGAATTTGCACAAACATTAGTTGCACACTTCCATACATGTAAGTAAATGGTTCTGGCAAAAATGAACCCTTTATCAGTATACCCCAAGCAAAAATTGCTCCAATATAGCCATCTATGAGCTCTCCAATGGACCATGGTCCAATTGGCAAGTAGGCTGCATATAACACAAGCGGATAAAATATTCGATCTATTTTACTCAATAGCCAAAGTCTTCTTAACATATGTCGGCCGAATTTTCTTCGATACCTCGGTGGCCACTTGAATAATCTTAAAATGACTAGTGGTAAAACATTAACCATCAGAAGTGTTCCAAATATTGCCTGAAACTGTTAAAAATAACATACTAAGTCCAGTTCAATAAAAAAAATAAAGATCATACAGAACAAAATAATTCCACCAATACTTACCACAGCCCCAGCATCCAACATCAGCAAAATTCTTGGTGATATTTCAAATTTCATTAGACTTCCATCTATTGTGAATGGGTGTTCTACATAAGCCTCTCTTCCTAACTCATCATTAACTTTCACATATAAATAGTGAAGACCTGTTTTAAACAAATGAGGTAGCCATTTACAAACATAAAGAGGCTCTAGTTTAGTGTGCTTGCATGCCATCCAACTTATTTTATCAAAGGATATTTCCACAGTCTTAACAGTTACATCACTAAATACAAGCATTCTTATATGACTTGATTCAGGTATCAATTGTAAAGGTTCTCTCCCAGGCATGATATACCTGGCATGCTTGGGGTTAGTGACCAGTACAAGTGGCCACGCATTATGTTTATGATCAACAAATGAGAAGTGCCCATGGTCTATAGCTGCCAATCTATACATTCTGTTGTCTTTCCAGTCTGCTAACTCAAGCTCTAAGTAGCCCTTTCTGTGTTTGGTGTACATTCTCGGCACCAAACCACCCATGGAATGTAAGTGCCCACAAACATAAACCTGTGACCCATGACTGCTACCAATAAGTTGGCGCAAGTCTAGTCTTTCGGCTTCAGTCTCGAGGGGTAGTATACATGAGGTAGGATAGTGTCCAAACCAAACAACATGATCAGCCTTACTTTCTGCCTCTACTTTGAGCTTTTTGATAATAAGTTGTTCTGTTGGATCTAGGATGCCAATAAAATTGAATGGCCTTCTTATTCCAGGATCTGGGCATGCATCAATACCCAAAAATGCAACATTAACACCATTAGATTCCTTGACATGCACATAAGATTTAGCATGTACCTTTCCTTGTACTGAATAATTTCTGTAGTAATTCTCTTGAGCATTTATTGTTCCGATATTAAAGTTATCTGGAAAAATACATTTTGTATGAGGTTACCAGAAATTCTTTATTTATTTATTTCATATAAGGTTTTATAGCACAATTTTAAAATAATTATTGTAAACAAAAACAATGCAGTAAGACACCTGCTAATAATTTGAAATAACTAAGTCAGGGCATGTGAAACAGATAGATTTAGTATTTCCGAGTTCCCATGGGTGCGACGGAGACAGAGAATGCGCTGCTGGCTGATGTATGATAGTAAAGTACGAAGCGATGATTTAAAATGAGTTCACACTTCTCAGAATTTCGCAACTACATTTCATTTGCTAAATGCTAAATGAGTATTTGTATGCTAACAATGAATGTGAATGCTAATTAATCCATCACTGCAGAAAGTTGATAGAGCACATACCAAAATTGAAAACACCAGGTGATAATAATAATCCATATTGAAGGGTTACTAGATTATAATGAACAGTTCAAATATGTTGCGAGTTATAATGCATTTACTTTGTCTTCTCTCTCATAAATCTTGAGTAAAAAATATATAATGAGAAGAATTTAAAAATGGTCTCTTGCAGTGCAGCTAATAGGTAGTGGCAATGAGTTAGGCATTAAGTCTGCGTTTGTACTTTTTTTGAGTGTGAAAAGTTTAAATAAATAATGAGAGTAGACCAGCTATTTAGTTTTTATTGCAAACTTAATTTACCATGATTTCCTCTTATGTCTAACCAGACAGTAGTTTCAGTTACTCCTGACTCTTGTATAATATTGTGATAATATATCCACTCTGTCTTCACTTGAGAACTCCCTAAGTTATCTTTGGCTTTAGCATCAGTCAGGTCACCCGTAGCCAAAACTACGGCAGGTTTTATATTCTTTACTGTATTGTCACAAAATTGTTGAAACTGTGATATTCTTCCAGGATCCCGAAAAATACTGATATGTATATCTGAAATCTAGGAAGGACAAAGTAATCAATATAATGCTATCTACCTCTATTGGAACTTGGTGAGAGTGAAAACAAAGCTGAAATAAATTAAAGCGACGCCTATAGTACCGGCATTATTTATCACAACAATAGAAGTCTTTATTACCAGTTGCCTTTGTCTGTAAACTACGTCATAATTTTATTAATGCACAAGCAAGTAAATGGGCACTATGAATTAAAACTAACATACCTGTAGAAACCAAATTATCTTCTCAGTAGTATCTGTAATTTTACCATACTTTTCACCTAAATAGTTAGTAAAGTTTATTCCTTGGTTTTCATTTTCAATATAAAAATTGTGATCCGTAGCTATACTATTTAAAAAATTGGCCATAATAATTGATAGCAACAATAGCACACACAAACACCATACAGTACTTTTTGAAGGAATCATTTCTAAACGTTCCTTTAATTTTGAGTCAGGAAACTTGAAAGAATTTAACGTTTGAATTATATATAATCAGGAAAATTATCTTCAACAGTCAACAAGAAAAGTTCGATTTGACACTTCTTTCTTTCTTCTTGTTCTGACAGTTTGTATCAGTACAAGCCCAAGGGTACGTTCAATTATTACGCACGCTCTCGCTCGACGACGCATGGAACCTACTCTGGCTGTTGACCAATGACTGGCCAGACCTGAATGGGTCCTTTTTTAACGCTTCGTGCGTCGTCGTATGTTAACGAGCATTATAATTGAACGTACCCCTGCTATGACAACTATGACATTTAGTGATGTTCAGGGGGGAAATTCTCGTAATTCACAAAATTAAAAAAAAAACATTCACAGTCTGATCTCAGACTCAATATGAATCTAAATTTTTGACATTTGATTGTCACTGAGATGAGATTGCGACTAGATTTTGAACGTTTTCAGTTAAGGGAATTGCCCCTCAGATGTCCAGATGTATGTGTCCGTCAGATGTTCAGACGGCAGGATAGCGTCGATGGCAACGATAGTTGACATTAATCACTTCAGACATAATGATGTACAGACGCCAGCACATAAAGCTACCCAAAACTGTAAAATTTTCTCAATCAACCTTGAAACTTTAGCGATAAAGTTGAAAATCTATTAGTGACAGATTGTCGTAGCTTGATGTGCTGGCGTCTGTACATACCATAACAAACTTTTTGTCAAATAACGACATCAATAGCTTTTATTCCTCGAAGGTTAGCTCTAGTTGCAGTAAATAATCGTAATCATAAATCTCTATTCGGCATCTTATTACAGGCGCTCTGGTAACGCATAATCTTAGATAGAGAAAGGTATCTAAAGTAGGAGCGTCCCGAGTTGCAAAACACCGTGCTCTCTTCCAGAGTAAATGTTTTTTTTGTTTGGAAGAAATGCGTCCCTTTTTTTCTGTCACTATGACCTTATTGTTTACTAATCTTTTAATACAATCATTGCAATCGTTTTGTATAAATTAGAAGCATCTTTTCAATTTTGTAAATGTGAGTACCATGGAGCAGTTTTATGTTATGATGTAGGTATGTTGACTTGAAAGAGTAGGGCAGTTGAGAGTATGTCATGCTCACTTAAATACCTCGCTGATGGTGGCGCGTGTGTTGGATCATTCGGTTCCCTACAAAATGATTGAGCTGGATGCAATGATGTTTTAGTAAAATGATGTTTATTAGAATATCATTGGCTGGATGGTGCTGATCCACGCGTCATGTTCGTGAACGGGCGCCGTCAGTGGAGACTGGTCATCTCTTAGCTGCCAGGGCTTATTTTTAATCTTATATTTTTAATTGTTTTTAATTATCTATTTTTTACATTGTTCTCACATATAGAAGCAACAAGAACAATGAACCCAGGATTTTGTAACAATTTTGATTTAAAAGAGTGTCCATGGAGTTTCTTGCCCATTCTTCTCCATAGAGATCTACGTTTTAGAATGGGCGACTAGCTTCAATTTTCTGACTAACTGACTGACTCTTTAACAATTCAAAAGTGTCTGTAAATGGTTTAATTGAAATAAATGCTTTGAGTTTGAGTTTGACTTTACAGAATTGCATACCACCTATAAATAAAGGTAGAAAATGATGAGCACAAATTCAGTAGGATCCATCATTTTTTTTATTATTATTTATTTCATAATATTTCATGTTCTCTATTTCACCGTGTATATAGCATCTGTAAAATAAGTGGGCACTGTAGCAATGAAGATAAAAACTGCCACTTGCTCACTTCAGATGTCGCCACCATTGTCCGTCTTAAAATTTGACAGCTAGATGTCAATATCCATACGACCGTTTTGTAAACAATCAACTGCTTTTAGTCATAAATAATTAATATGCCCCGTCCGTTACGCAACTGTTGACTGCAAACATTCGGGGACCCATGTATTCCCCAAAGACGTTTAAAGAAGAAAATTGTGGGAGAGAGCTCCCCGAAGAAAAAAATGGAATCTCAATAATTCGTTGAGATTATGTGCTATCCATTTTAATCCTGAAGACTTTTATCAGAGAAAATTGTACACAGATGATGGTTTTTGTCATAAAACAGAGAAATATGTGTGTTTTCGTTACAGGCACTTTTTTTTTTTTTTTTTTTTGTGGATGGGAAATCATCAAATGACTTCTCCCGCTCTGGGCGGAGCGGGAGGGCGTGTCAGACTTTTACTGACTAAAACCCACCTGTGTTCCTTCTGTTGCCTGTGCCGGGGCCACGGTAACTCTTTCGAACATCCCGCAACTCTAGCTGGCATCGGCCCTAGCGGACCCCGTCAATAGTGCTGACACCTCTTTGAGGCGCGCGTGGAACACGACGCGCCGTCGACTCGGGCTTGGTCCTTACCGGTCGGCGAGCTACCCATTGCTCGCCGTCCGCAAGCCCGCGCCTGCGGTGGCCGGGAATCGGCTGCCAATTCCCAACGCCCAGGGCGTCTCCTGCGGCGACTAGGGGCGTGAGGGCGCAAAGCTTGCCTCTCCCTCACGCGTCCCGCCTCCTCCTTCACGAGCATTACTGTTTCGCAGAAGGAGGTAATGGCTTCCCATGTACTCTCGCTCCGTACCATGGCCTGGACCAGGGCCGGACACGAGAGATCGCCGCCGCCATCGCTTCCGCGAGAACACGGCGGTGCTCCGCCCAAGCCGGGCAGACCTGAACATTATCTTTGAATCGACCAAAATATAAAAGCATATAAGCAGCATTCGCTGTGTTGGATTGTATTTAATACCCACATACCAAACTACCTACTGCTTAATATTAACATATAACCTGCACTGAAACTCATAGATATTTAGAATGTTTCGCACATAGATAGATCCTTTTTGTCTGTTCTAGGTGATGAAAATATCTGTAAAAAGCTGAGGAAGACTGCTGTATCCTCTATTTTTTCATTTACGAAAGTCAAACCAGTCAATCCGTCAGCTGAAGACAGATTCGTAGACATTTTTGTCCCATTTTCGTATAATTTGTAATCGACACCACAGTGAACACGTAAACAACAATGGCGGTTTGAAGACGGACAAAAGTGCTGCCACCCATGACGAGCTTTCAGTTTTTAACCGCATTATAGAAATGGGGATAAAAACAGCCACTTCCTCACTTCAGACGTCGCTAGAAACACAATTTGATAGCTAGCTGTCACTATTCCTATCTAAGTGTTCTGTGAATTATTCAACCATACATTTGTAAACAAGCGACTACATGTACGCATAATTAATTAATATGCGTTGCGCAGCTATTGACTGCAAAAATACGGGGGCCCATGTATTTGCCAAAGATGTTAAAAGACGAAAACTGTAAGCGAAAGCTCTCTGGAAAACATGGAAACCCGATATTTCGCAGAGACTATGTGCTTTTTAAACCTGAAGACTTCTATGGGAGAAATTCGTATACAAGTGATGTTCCCAAAAGAACTTTGTTTTTTTATTACCTACAGGTACTTCATCCTCTGCCTAGCCTTTTCCCAATTATGTTGGGGTCGGCTTTCAGTCAAACCGTATACAATTGGATACCAGTATTTTACATGGAGCGACTGCCTATCTGACCCCCACAACCCAGTTACTAGGTAATACGATACCCCTTGGTAAGACTACTTCGTCAGACTTTCGGGCTTCTGACGACCTTTACCGACTGCCAAAATCCACGAATGACAGCCGGGACCAACGGTTTAACGTGCTTCCCGAGACACGAAGGGGTCTTGGTATGTAAAGATGGTCACCCATATACGGACCAAGCAACTGCAGCAAGCGTAGCTTAACCTGATCGATTGTCACGTGCGGCTTTTATTACTTAGCCACAAGCCCCTCAAGGCTTACTACCACAAGTACCAGTAGGTACAGTAGCGGTCAGAACTCCAACGCCAGTATTACAAAATTATCGCATCGTTACTCGTCGCACTTGAGACCTTCTTCTATTTAGGCGTTTCACACACACATACACACCCGTATATTAAACTCTCTTCACGAACCAAACGGAAAAAGCACGGTATATGGTCATCATCATAGGCCTATCGTGTCACGGAGTCTTTCTGATTATGCTAATGAGAAAAAGATAAGATCATGATAATTGTCCGATACATCGTGCCAGTATTGTTCGTGAGTGGTTTAGTGAACATTTGGATGTTAAAGTTATTCCGTGGCCAGCGCGATCCCCTGATTTAAACCCTATAGAAAATGTATGGGGTTTATTAATGGGGCAAAGATGGGAAGCGCGAGACGAAAGATGTCTCGAACAGCTGAAGTCCCATTGCATTGAGTTGTGGAATAGTTTACGTGGCACAAATATTTGCAGTAATATTGTGGCCTCCGTGCATCGACTTCTTCTTGACTGCATTGAATTATCAATGCTCCGTTATTAAACGGAGGTCACACTAAATATTAATAAAAAAATATAATATTAAATGTTATCAGGGGAATTCAGGGGATACACTAGCCATAATAGTAATAAGTTAGTGATCGTGAGATTGTAGGAGTGAGGTTTAGTTTCAATCTTCTTTTCCTTAAGATAACCTGAATAAACCAAAAACATCCCATTTTAGTAGCAACCAAAAATTATTTACGAACAAATTAGGCATTTTATTTATTTCAAAGTTTGGAGTATGTTTATGTTTTAAAGGTTGTTAATAACATCAATAAATGTTCCTGTGAAAAATAGTGGTTTTTTTTTATTATTAAATTGCTAAACTTTATTTTTACCCTCTGTACCCTATTGTCATTGTATTAGCGAAACTCAATAAACAATATATTTGAACTCCTCTGACACGAAAACGAAAAAACAAAAAGAGTCGAAAGCGCGCACTGAAGTTCGAACCCTCACGCACACACACTAGCACGTACCCACTCGTGCGAACCTGCCATCGCTGCTTATAATTTTCACTTTGAATTTTAGCATTGCTTTTAAATAGGCGCTGTGGTCGATAATTTGTTAAGAAAAAAACAAGTATATAAGTAGGTAGTTGTAGGTATCTTTATTTAGTGTTGACCACACATGCCTGACCAACCAACAACGCGCTTTCGTAGTTATACTTTGTGCGCGTTACTGTCTGCATTAAAACATCACACACACAGAGATTGGCGCAGATCTGACGTGCAGGCCAAAATGATCATTCCAGTGGCAGTCCACTTAAGACCGTTGATTGTACCTACAGATACCTACAGGTACTTTGGTGGTAGATAATATAACACTTGTGGTGTGATATTATGTAAATTTTAGTAAAGGTGTGTGTGTTTAAATTATCATATTAGATCAGTGCTAGAATAACATCTCTGAAATTGTTCTGTTAGGAAGATCATCCTTTTTTTTTTGTGGATGGGAAATCATCAAATGACTTCTCCCGCTCTGGGCGGAGCGGGAGGGCGTGTCAGACTTTTACTGACTAAAACCCACCCGTGTTCCTTCTGTTGCCTGTGCTAGGGCCACGGTAACTCTTTCGAACATCCCGCAACCCCGGAGGAAGATCATGCTTGAGTTGGTTTTCAACTCCGATCAGGCTTATTGCTGTCGCACGCCGCCTCCAGTCCTCAACAAAAAAAGAGATTAAAGTCAACCAACACAAAATAACCTATAAAATATAAAATACATACATGCATACCTACATAAAATCAAGCATTCTTTCCATGCGATAGGCAGAAAAAATTAGTGTTCATATTTTATTTAGTTTTCCACTACAGCTGCTTTCTACCAGTGGTACAGACGCTTTCCTTTCCTTTAGCTCTTATTTTAATAGTGTACTCCAAGTCGCATACATATTTATCTACTTTTCGTTTAATTTGCGACTGACAAAAAAGTAAACGTAAACAATGGTGGTTTTAGACGGGCAACAGTGCTGCCACTTATGACGAGCTTTCAGTTTTTAACCCCTTTTTCCACCAGGGCAGTGCCACGTTTAAGTGGGCTGACCTGACTTTGAATTAAAAATAGATTATAATTATGAAAAAGAGACGAAAACTTATACTTACTTATTGGCACAAAGCAGTTAGTACTTACTAATGACATGTCAGTTAGTGACACCGGCAGACCGGCAGAAGTGAAGTGACATAGATACAACGTCAGGCCCACAGAGTTTTCACCAGGCCAGTCCAATCCACTGAGTCCAGTCCAATCAAATGACATCTACGGAAATGGCGTGAACATTCGATAGCCAGAGAGCAAAGTGTATATAATAATACCAGAGAGTACGATCTGCCTTGATCTGACAAGTCTCATTGCAACTCTGGAATCTAGTTATACGGATCAATATAATATGACCATTGTTAACACTTTTCAATCTAATGCAGCATCCAGTATCCAGGGCTGGATTTGAATTGACGGGCGACATTGATCCAGTATTTCAATCCAGCGAGCAGCGAGCTTTCCCGGGTTTTCCACCTATGCCATAAGGCCTTATTCGGCCTAATTTATTTTGTGGTTACTGTGATAGTGATTATTTCAATATGGCTACTCAGGATTGGGATTAATCGGCGGGTTTTCGAGTTGCTCAGTCGACTGTTTTGTTTTGTTTTGGTAGTGAAAGAGAATGTGTATGTTAGTGAATGTGAACTAGAAATCATTATTTTCATAAAAGTATTAAGAAATAACGTGTGTGTCCAATGGGGAAGGTCGGGCAAAGCTAATTGTAGATGGTGTGATCATAGCTAGGTCCCACGGCCTACAGTAATTTAACTAAAGTTCATAATATTATCCTATTATGATTCTGCCAAAGTGGCCGTTTTAGCCCCCCAGGTAGCAGCATCATTATGTCATAGCAGTTACTAGGGAACCACTCTACTTTAACACTCGTCGCTTTTATATAATAGCTATTTTTTTGGTACAATAGACCCTTTTTAGTGTATTTTTGAAAACCCCAAAGTGCGCAAAATCACAGGCGCCGAGAAAAAAAAAGTAGTTTTTTTATAGGTCAAATGACCATGAGGTCAAAGGTCAAGTGACCTCGAGGACGAGCTTAAGGTCAATGTGAAGTGGTCAAAGGTCAAAGTTCGCCAGCATCTTGAGAGTTGTATTTTCTCCGGCGCTGCAGGAAGTACAGCCTCTTCGCCCTTGCGTAATAAAGCGCAAGCACCTATGATGCTCGCCTCCGCAGCCTCGACTTACTCAGCCTCAGCCGTTACGGCTCGCATGGTGCGTGCATCTTATTACAGCGGGCGGAGGCTGCCCTCCCTGCGCGCCTACGGCTCTAAAAAAACACTCTCGGGGTAGGGCAAACAAGCACCACGTGGAGTCGGAGTTGGCCAACTCGGTTCTGTGACAGTTTTTGAACCTAATCAATTATTTTCGGGTTTCACTAAGCTTCACCTTATAATGATCCCCTACGAACCTAACCTGTCCGAGCCGGGGTGTCTCGAGTCCTAAGCTCACTTTTAAAAATGAATTAAAGTTAAAACTTACAATATACATGGTGTTAGGGACAGCCCTCCGCAGACTGATGGGGTGAATTCAATATATCATAATAAGATGACCGGTAAATGAATTTCAGGTTATGGGAATCCAATTAACCTGATTTGTTTTATTACCTCACACGCAATGTATCGTTACCGTGGCAAAACGCGCGTAGCGAACGGCAGCGCAGCGATCCTTCGGCCGCAGAGTAAGTATTTCAACATCCATTGCTGATTTTTTTATTTTAGTTGTTTTATTTACATAAATGGAGTGCTGCGTACAGAAAATGTACTTTTACTTTGATATAAAGGGATAGTAATTCAAATAACGATAAAAGAAAAGAAGAAAATTTTCTTGTGAAATTTTCCGGTGGAATATGATTCAAAATAAGGAGCTGAATGCATACTGTTAGTTTGTTTACTTACCTTATACCCTGTATACAGGATGCTCGGAAATTCGACCTATTCCTTGAAAGGGGTCATTTCCAACAAATTAAGTTCTGTCAACTAGAGGTCGAAAATTAATGGTTTCCGAGTTACGGAGGTTTTTAGATTCTTGTTCAAATTTTCAGACTGGTTTCTAAAACAAATAATTAAAATAAAAGTTCTTAAGTGGAAATAAAACCTTTTTTCTTTTGGTTTTTTTTTTGGAATTTAAACGTATTTTACTTGAAAAAATGTATGACACTTGCCATACAAATCTCGGAAATAAATTCACTGTTTCTTAACCTTTCTAAAAAGGTACACATGTTATCAACATAATTATGAATCTAATCCCACAAATAGAGGGGTTTAAATTTTAAAAAATGCAGACATAATTAGAACATTCATTTCGTTATCAGTCATCAAAAACAGAGTAAAATTATTAGAGATCTTGTTCAAATTGCCTGCCCCGATTTCTTATGCAACCACGCAGCCTCTGGCGTACTTCTGTAACTGTCACACGCGTCGAAATTGTGTACTTGATATGTTGGGCGGCTGTAAAATTCTTTCTCTCAGCTCTTCACGGGATGCCACTGGAGTGGAGTAAACCAAGTCTTTCATGTGACCCCAAATGTAGAAATCGCAAGGTGTTAAATCTGGACTCCCCGCCGGCCAGGGAGTTTGCCCACCGCGACCTATCCATCGCCGTGGAAAATTCACATCCATCCACTCTCGTACCGCTCGGAAGTAGTGCGCGAGGCAGCCATCATGCTGATAAATCAGTTTTCTTCGTGTAGCCAGTGGTACATCCTGCATCAGCAGCGGCGAGAACTCATTTCATAAAAAAAATTCATAGGCGAGCCCAGTTAAGTTGTCCGGCAGAAAGAATGGGCCAATAATGTTGTTGTAGACGATACCCATCCACACATTTAAGGAAAATCCTCTTTGGTGGGCACCTCCCTTGGATTTTCGTGGATTTTCAAAACATGCAAAGCAAATGATGAATTTTGCTTTCGTGGATTTTCGAAACAGTCTGAAGCCTCTCCTACAATAGCCATAAGATCAACTGATGACCTCAGTAAGTTAAAAATGCCCAAACGTAATTAAATTAAAAAGGACTATATTTGTTGATTCATATCTTACAACGACGATGGCTCAATCTCAAAGTGATTATAGTGTATATTACCAAAATAGTAGAGGCATCCGAACAAAACTTAACACACTTTTTATGAACATTCTAAGTAATTGTTATGATATACTTGTATTAACTGAAACATGGCTCATCCCTGCTATACACAATAACGAATTTATCGACAATCACTATGTGGTTTTTCGTTGCGACCGTAACAGAGAAGCTACAAACAAATCTGACGGGGGTGGCGTATTAATTGCGGTTCTCCGTGAATATAATCCTTACTATATCCAGCTACCGCGGCAAGGTGACTTAGAAAGTCGCATTGAACACATTGTTATCTCTATCCCTTGTAATAATAATTCGACTCAGACCCTTATTAGTGCGGTATACATACCCAACAATACGCCATACTCTGTATATAACCTACATTTTGAAACTTTAAGCAATATCATCAATGCGACAAACTATGATGATGTGCTAATTTTGGGAGATTATAACATACCTACGGCTCAATGGTCGCAGCCTGACATTACACAAAATTCCTTAACTCATAGTGGTACTACTCCTATCTGCAACCGCTTACGAGATTTTATGTCCGTACATGACATTAAACAATATAACAACCTGATCAACATGAATGGTCGTACCTATACTCGATCTGCTTGTTTCCAGTGCCAACTGCCGTGTACTCGATTCCATTCAACTCCTGCTACAGGCGGATAATCATCATCCTCCGTTTTTGGCACTAATCCCTTTAAACATAAGTTTTGCCCACATACAGCCTCAAGTAACACCAAAATATAACTACTTTAAGGCGGACTACACTGTCGTAAATGAGGATATCGGCAAAATAAATTGGGATGTTGCTCTAGATAATTGTTCAGCTGATAAATCGGTTGATATCTTCTATGATGTGATATATGGCATAATAAAAAAGCATGTACCTCTGTCAAAGGCTAAAAACCCTAACTTCCCCGTTTGGTTTTCAAAATCTTTAATACATATTTTTAAATATAAAAAGAAAGCTTGGATTAAATGGAAAAAATATTCTAACCAATCAGATTATGAAGTATTCTCCCTTTATAGATCCCGTTTTGCTGCCGAATGCCTTGCGTACTATCGCAAGTACATACAAAGAGTTGAAGAGAGTATTCCAAAAAATGTTAAATACTTCTGGTCATAATTTGCCAACCGTAAAGGTAAGTCCCATCCCATCTCGTATGTATTATAAAAATAATACAACCAATGACCCCCGCACGATCTGTAATTTGTTCTCTTCGTTTTTTGAATCTGTGTACGAACCCTCTAGTCTTTCGAACAATTGGAGACCAGGTCTAGGTGATAGTAATACCAACAACAATCTCCTAAGCAGCTTGCACTTCAGCCAGGATTCTACATTCAAGCAATAGACCGCACTTGATATAACCAAAGGACCGGGGCCTGATGGTATTCCTGTATACTTTTTAAAATATACGGCTAAGACTATTTGTAAACCATTACATATATAGAGGCATGAGGAACAGGGTGTAAAGTTCACTCATCCTCTATGAAAAGGGAGGATCCTCCGACCAGACGGGTGTTGTGTCTGGTGGGCTACTGCCCGACGGTTGATGTCGGGATGTTGTATATATGCTAGTCGCGCGGTAAACTCTGTTTGCGCGATGCAGGATTTTGCGTGACGTCAGTGTGACGCGTTCCATTGTGGCGATGCCGCCACATCACTCCCCTCCGGAGACCGGAGGTCGATAGTGGGCTGAGTCGTGTATCTTGCGATGCTTGCCAGGGCCAGTTGAGGTTCCAATGAGTCGGAACCGGGTGCTGCATAGTTCGCGGTGAGTCGGAACTGTCTGCGGAGATGCCCCCAGTGAGTCGGGGTGGCGCTGCGTTATGCTCCAGTGCGTTGGATGTGGTACAGCGCCGGGTTGAGGCTGACTGCTGGCGTCGACCAGGAGAGGTTTGAAGGGCTCTGCTTGTTGACCGGCCGAGAGTGCAGTGTGCTGTGCCAAGGTTGCTGATGAGGCTGAGGGTGATGACCAGGTATGCGCGGTCGCTGCATGCTGGTGGTCAGGATACCCGTTGTAGCCGTGGGTGCTGGCTGGCTGTGTGACTCGCTGCTCGAAAGCTCGAGGAAGTGATGCTGATGACGTCACGCTGTAGTAGTTGCACGAAGGCTGCGCTGACGTTCATGTTCGGGGTCACCAGTATAGAGGCATGAGGAACAGGGTGTAAAGTTCACTCATCCTCTATGAAAAGGGAGGATCCTCCGACCAGACGGGTGTTGTGTCTGGTGGGCTACTGCCCGACGGTTGATGTCGGGATGTTGTATATATGCTAGTCGCGCGGTAAACTCTGTTTGCGCGATGCAGGATTTTGCGTGACGTCAGTGTGACGCGTTCCATTGTGGCGATGCCGCCACACATATATTATTTAATAGATGTCTAGATAGCGGCATATTCCCCACAGTCTGGAAAAACACAAATATCATACCAGTATTTAAGAACGGTTCTAGACAAAATGTCGAAAATTATCGGCCAATTTCTATTTTAAATACCCTCGCTAAACTGTTTGAAAAATTGGTACACCAGGCTCTCTATCCTTTTGTCCAATACAATATAATATCTCAGCAGCATGGTTTCGTTAGAGCAAAATCTACTGTTACCAATCTAATCATTTTTACTAACTATATCTTTGAAAATATGGATAAACAAAAGCAAACGGATGCTGTGTATACGGACTTCCAGAAAGCCTTTGACCGAGTCGATCATGAGATTCTGTTAAATAAATTTGCATTTAACGGAATACGAGGAAATTTGCTGCGCTGGTTTTGGTCGTATATTTCTAATTGAAACCAAATTGTGGTGTGTAACGGATATTACACACCACAATTTGGTTCTTTTGGGCTCAGATACATTTCATGCTACTTCAGGAGTCTCGCAGGGGTCAACTTTGGGTCCCCTTTTGTTTATAATATATATTAACGACATTGCCAACTGTTTTCTTCACGGTGAATTCCTGTTATATGCCGACGACCTAAAAGTATTTAAAACTATAACTACCACTAATGACTGCTCTCTGCTTCAAGAAGACTTAAACAGGGTATCTGCATATTGTGTAAAAAACAAACTCAAGTTAAGCATTCCCAAATGTAAATTCATGAACTTCACTAAAAACAAAAATATAGTCAAGTTTAATTATTTTCTTTGCAATGAGTTACTAATAAGGGAAACTAGTATTTGTGACCTCGGCGTTCTTTTAGACAACAAATTACATCTAAACCTACATATAGATAAAATAACGACCAAAGCGCGGCAAATGCACAGTCTTGTGATGAGAGCTTCATCTGATTTTAAACGCCCAGCTCATTTCTTCATCTTTTCAACTTTCTGGTCCGTCCTTAGGTTGAATATGCCAGCGTGATATGGGATCCACACTATGATAAATACATTAAGGCCGTTGAAAAAGTTCAACGTAAATATCTAAGAGGTATGCAATTTAAGTGCCACTTGCAACGTTCCTCTTATGTTGAATCACTTCAAAAGTTTAAGTTGCTTTCCTTACAATCAAGACGTCTACTCTTACAGGTTATGTTGCTTTATGGACTCATTCACCATACTGTTAACCCTTTAACCGCCTACGACGGATTAATCCGACAAATATTTTCGTGTCCATTTCGCCAGGGTCGTATATTTACGACCAAATATCGTAATGATTCAAGTTGCCCGGCGCTGGGGGCATGACAACTGATATGAAGTCGGGCGGTTAAAAGGTTAACTGCCCAGCCCAGAACTGGTATCTAAAATATTTTACATAGTGCCAAGAACTGTAATTAGACGGGAGTCACGAGCGTATCCTCTTTTTGCCACCAATATCTGTCGGACGAATGCAGGCCAGCGGGCGCCTCTGCACAGAACGGTCAAAAATTTTAATAAGTACTTTCTGAAAGTGGATATATTTGCCTCAACTCGTTCTGGTTTCTCAAGGGAATCTAGATCCATTTTGCAAACTAATGAGCCAATTTTAGCTCACAATTGGGTATAGCTGTTACGAGTGTATGTGTTATTTTGTTGATAAATATAATTTAGTATTAGCCATAAGGAAAAAAAATGTAATGTAAGTTTAAATAATATTTAGCATCCATCCAACACATTTAATATGTGTCACTGTACATCGGTCTGTAATACGTGAAAACGCAGTTGACTGTACATTAGTATATTTGTTAAGTTTATATAATTAGGTTAAGATAAAATGTATAGTTGTTTGTTTTCCAAATAAATAAATAAATAAATAAATTTTGACCCTTAGGGGCTCAGAAGTGCGCATTATGGTAATTTGATATATTTGTCTGTCCATAAAATACGTGTTAAGTAGGTAATCGGCTTCTTCAGTGTCGCAGTTAATTAAAAATCGACAAAAGTCCATTCTTCTGGCTGGATCTCCTTTAATGGCGTGCACTAGTGTGTAGTGAAAAGGGTAGAGATTTGCTGTATGCACAGTGAACCACACTTTCCAGTTAGAACAGTTAAGGCGTCTCGCCACAGCTCTCGTTGAAACCGTGCCATCTTCTTCGAACTACCACAAAATTTCATCCTCATCAGCAGGATCATACACTAGCGGTCTGCCGGCATCACCTTGGAATCGCTGAACCCGTCCCGTTTCTCTAATGCACGCATATGTTGAACCAAACACGCTCACGTCTGGTAAACGGCGAAAACGGAAACGGCTTTGGTATTCCTCTCGTGCAGCAGCTGCGTCACCGTTACAAAACCCGTAACAAAACATAATGTCTGCACATTCTATGTTTGTAAAAGCAGCCATTTCAAAATAGTATTTAGTTAATTAATAACGACACGTCCGTACTCGGAGGTAGTTACCACTAACTGATTGGATTGCTGAAACTGAGTGAATAAGTAATCCGAATTACTCCGAAGATTTCCGAAAACCTCCGAATAAAGCTACACTCACCGAGTGTAAAAGAAACTAGCTAGAAAACAATAGAGTGACGGCACCGGCATGGCATTTTTCTTGGAAACCTGCTACACCTGGCTAGGTAATCGTTTTTTTTTTACTAATCCGTCTCAAAGTACATAATATTTGTATCTTCTTAGAAAGATTATAAAATAAGGAATTTATATTTCACATTTGTATGCCAAGTGTGGTACATTTTTTTCAAGTAAAACACATCTAAACTTAAAAAAATTAAAATAACGAAGGTTTCCTTTGCACTCAAGACCGTTTATTTCTGAAATTATAGGAATTTAGGGCATGTATTTTTTTTATAAATTATTACTCATTTATCATAAGTCAGAAAAATAATAAATAAGTGCCGAGAGAGAAGTAGTTCTTTTTAAATTATTTGTTTTTGGTAACCAGTCTGAAATTTTTAACAATAATCTATAAGCCTCCGTAACTCTGAAACCATTAATTTTCGACCCCTAGTTGGTAGGACTTGATTTGTTGGAAATGACCTCTAGTATAGAAAGGGGTTCCTTTCAAGGAATAGGTCGAATTTCCGAGCAGCCTGTATACTAAAAACACACACCTGTCACTATCTGAACGTAAATGATAACACGGAATAACCAAGGAGTGAAATTCGTTCATTATCTGTGAGTACATACGATAAGTGACAAATAACAAATGTCACAAATGTAACAAGTGTCAAATGTCACATTCGATTAAGTTTCGTTATATCAACCAATGAGAGTACAAATTAAACTTTATTATTTTAAACTTTATTTTTTTAACTAAGTTCATTACGGTAGCAGCTGTTTAAAAATGAATTACAGTTAATACATAGAATATCTATAGTAAAAACCATTAAATTCCGCTGTCTCTTTATCAACCAAGAAATGAAATTCGTTCATTATCTGTGGTCAATTTTATTGTGTAATTTTGTTGAATTTTCTGAAACTTTAGGATTTTTTTTCCTCAAAAACTAAGCGTTTGCGCAGTGTGAAATTTTGTGAAAGTGATTTACACGAGGTCACCCACACGCTATAAAATTGTGAAGCTTCGGACCACAGAACATATTGTACAGTGGAACCCAAAAAAACCTGGTTAGGACTAATAGGTACAGTCAACTACACACCACTGGTAACAGTTTGACACTGACAGTGCCTTTATGTCGTAGCTGTATAGGTGATTGTCGTAGTGCGAGTGTTACCACCGATGCACGGTTGGCTGTACTTAATTGTGACGTAATAGTATGACCCACAGAGTAAAGTATTGTAATATAACGGGTAGGTATTATAGAGAACCCCCTCGCGGACTTTCTTGAAGACCGCCAATGTCAATTGATCAGATAAATAGCGCCATCTATTGTCGCCATCCACAATCTTAGTATAAGTAATGTACTGCTTTAACTAGCTGTAGGTATGTATTATCTATCAATAATGCTTATTAGTATACTTTAGCTTCCTTACTAATTTACTTGTTTTCAACTTGTTAAAGTTTTACTTAATTTTATTTTTTGTCACATATTAGTATGACAAAATCATAGTAAAACTTTATCAAACATAGGTCAACGCTTATATGTCAAAATAACATATATACCTATAATAAACATGGTCTCTATGTAATAGAAGCTCCTGATTAAAAACAAGCAAATTAGTAAGGAAGCATTAATTTCAAAAATTACACAGTGGATACATAAAAAACAAGTTTTCTTTTAAAAAATTACTAATTTATTTGTCTTATGTTTATAAGCTTGCGCTGCTGTTTTCGTTTTGTCCTCACATGATATGTGATTTTGTCAAACAAAATCCGTTTTATTGAACGGCACCAACTACCTATAGCTATATATGCACATTATTTGTGTTTTCAAAATATTTTTTATGAGTTTTACTGGAAATCAATGGAAAATCAACAAATATATCTGTGAGCATTTATGTACGTCATTTTTTAATTTCTGTCACCAAAGAATTTGGACAAAACATCTTTCCATTTCTTTCCAATGCACAACGTTTAGGCATGATACAAACAAATCACAAGCGTCTATATATCGAAAAAAACAGCACAAACGAAGCGTCGGCAAAAAAAACGATTGCACTGGAAAGGCCGAGGAACTAAAAGCTCAACTCTGACAATAACTTCCAAAAATTCTCACACTTCACTACGGAGGAGAGGACTCAAACTCAATGAGGATCGGCGGATTAATTTCAATAGCACAAACATGGGACGAAAACTACAAACAAGTGCAATCGCAAGGAGCAGTCGCCATTGTGACCTGACAATTTGACAATCAATATTAAATCAATCAATAACTCGTGCGAAGCCACAAAAAAAAAAAAAACTCGATGTGTTGCTAGCAATCATAATTATTACGCAGCTTTTGTAATCTACACAAATATATGCAAATAATACGTGCAAATAAAATCATTAGGTAGTAAAATTGATATTTAATTTATTTATTTTTTAGTCACAAATTATATTTTATCGATGGGGTCGCCATCTGTGGTGACATAAAGTAACTAATTGTTTTGGATGGGATAACAAGTCGCATTTAAAAAAAAATGCCTCCAAATCTGTTTCTGTATGGAATTATCCTACCCCTGGCCCTGGTAAAACCGTAGGCGTAGTTAGTTCAAGTACAAACTAAGTTATGATCCGTTTGATTCTTATACGTATAGGTACCTACTTAAATATCTAGTTTATTTATTCATAATTTCTGCTGACATTTCTTAGAGAAATCCAATAATATGCGGAAAAAATGGGAGCCGAATTACCGAGCGCCTACTGTACTTATGTAGATTCAATATTATGCAGCTGCAGTGGTGCAGTGGTGGCCCAGTGGTAACGGCCGCGATCTATGAGTTTGTAGGTCGTAGGTTCGAACCCTGACAGGCGCTTTTCTTGTGTAAATTATTTCAGTACCTAGTAGGTACATTATAACTCAATGCTTTCAATGCGGTTAAGGAAAACTAAGTGAGGAAACCGGCGTTCTAGAACCAAAAATTCAAAGATATGTGACATCCCACTCCCTCTCACCAAAAGGCCTGTGTCCCAGCAGTGGGAATATTATAGGCTGATTATTGCAACTGCATTACCTAAATACGTAGCATTCTAAGGTAATGATACTGCTACAACAGATTTTAGTAGATAAGTAAATACCTACTTGTTTCACTGTAACCTAATTAATTATTATTTCATATAATTTACCTCCGTGGAATAAGACCTAGGTACCTTCTAGACCTAGGTAACAAGGCACTTAATTTAAAACAACAAGATTATGGAAGTTAGAAATGTCAAACTTTTAGCAGTGTGGGCCCACAGAGCCCTAGTAGTCGTCTTAACTGTACGCTAAACAAAAGATTAGAGGTGCTCATAGGCAGGTCGCCAGGGCCGCGGCCTCTAAGTGTTTGGAAATTCTATTTATTTTAATGGGCAGAGGTTGACCGCGCGCATTCCGGCCGCACGGTGACGCCGCCGAGTCGCGTCGCACACCGTACCCACTCAGAGGCTCCAGCCTACAGCGGGCCTCGGCCGGTACCCGCGCGCCACTATCTTGCCGCATTCCACCGAGCCGAAGTCGCGGCGCGCCCCGCGCGTGCCTTCGCCGCCGACCCACGCGCCCGCTTTGCTTCACTCAGTCGTACTAGCGCGCCCATGGACTTAGTGCGCCTCGACGTCAGCCGTCGAGCCATTCTGCTTACAAGATCGCGCAACTTATAGTGAAGTGAAGTGCCAATGGATGCGGTTTACCAAGGATTATAGTGTCTTTACGTGGAGCTGCATTGGATTTGTCTATTCATGGTGAGTGAGGTGGACCCAGACGGCGCCACGGACAGCCGCAGTGGATGCGCGCGCTTTCTCGATGCGGCCACTTTCATTTCATACGCATAGCTCGAATTCCGCGCGCCCGCGCCGACCGCGCCGCGGCCGCTGACCCTGCGCTCGCGCGCCCTTCCTCGACACCACCACCGCAGCAATACCAGCCATGCTCAATGCGGCGTATGGTCAATGCAGACTCACTGATAAACATTCACGTTCAAGTTTGACTTAGATCATTAGAGGCTGTACAAAGACCGCGCAGGAAGTTGGCTATCAAACTAATTTACTAGAGTTACAAATTATTGGTGTGTCTAGTGCTGTAGAAACATTTTAGTTTTTGACTTCAATACATAATTATTATAAAATTTCTAAACGCTATTCACATACTTAATAATCATCTCATTATAACATCATATCAACATAATAGAAGGTACCTATACAATAGGTTTTCATTAAAAAATGTGAGATAGACCACGCTATAATCACGCGATATCGTAAATCAATTCATTTGCGTAGGTTTCAAACACTACACCCAGCTTTTTTGAGTAAAATTCTAAAAGAAGCACAATATGTACTAGTACTAGGTATCACGTTTGTAGAATGAACCTGCAAAACTAGTCTGAAAACCAAACGGGATTTGTATAGCTCATCACGTCACGCTTAAGTATAAACAAACATCCTGCCTGACTGACTACAAGGACCGATTTTAATAACTAAGTAAGATCATTATTTAATTTATTCAGAGAGGTCAGGTTACCCGGAATCGTAGTAAAGATCACTATCGAATAGGTATGTATGAAATATAACAATTAATTTGATAACATGTCTAAGATATTCGAAACGGTTTTATAGCCCGATTCTAATGAAGCAGCAACTCAAGATGTCCGTCGCGGTATGTGTTGTATTAGGTAGACTGATAGTTTGATATTAATACAAAACAAACGCACGTGTTTTTTGGATTTCAAAACAAGGTTTCCCAATACCTACCTAGTAGTACCTAGGTACTATAAGTTAATACTGTTTGTATACTATCCGAATAATTACAAAACGTGAACGGTAGTCCGAGACCACGGAGCAATTTACTCCGTGTCCGAGACCATAAATCTAGTTTCAAAACAAGAGTTTGGTTTAAATAAATTTTTAAATCAGGGTTTGCGGAGGCTTAGGAAGAAACGTGACCATGGACCAGTTAATCCTTGGGTATATTATCGTACCAAGTTGTAATAGCATGAATTATAAATATTCAAATGTTCAGTGCAATGGAACTAGAAGCCCTGTCTGCCGCACGTTCCTCAATTCATAGTTTGTTTTTAGGTTTCCTATTATCCTATCCTATGATTACTTTACTAACTAAAGGTACCGTCTACCTACCTACTTATCGTCCGCCAAAACCAATTGTTTAACCTTTGTTTGCGTAGCTACTATTCCGAATATGGGTGGTTATAACAGTAGAGGACGACCAAAGAAACGATGGATGGATTGTGCGAATGATATGGCTAGCGAGGAGGCGACTACTGAGTAACTGAGATGACGGCTAATAGAGATTAACCCTTTAACCGCCTACGACGGATTAATCTGACAAATATTTTCGTGTCCATTTCGCCAGGGTCGTATATTTACGACCAAATATCGTAATGATTCAAGTTGCCCGGCGCTGGGGGCACGACAACTGATATGAAGTCGGGCGGTTAAAAGGTTAAATGAGGAGAAGACATGCTACGACGACGCCAAATAAATTGAGAAAGGGCAGGAGGACAATGATGATGAGTATAATACAGTTTCACCAAGTGCGAAGCATAGCTACCTACCTACAGTGCAGTGTGTGTATAGTACACCCACATTTCGCCAGTTAATAAGGTTAAGTCCCATGTAATAAGGGGTGAGCCTATTGCCATCTACCGGGCACAAATCCAGACTCCGGGCTGCTACTGAGAAATTCTAGGTAGAAAAACCCAATAACACTGCCCGACCTGCGGATCGAACCCAGGACCTCATGCTCAGCAGTAGCGCTTGCGACCACTAGACGAGGCAGTCCAATTCTAAGATAAATAGATATCAATTCCTACGTTTTGCCTGTTCCCTCACTAAGGTTGATCTTCAGGCTTCATCTCAGGATCTTCAAGTCGGGCGACTCAAGGCCAGCATGGTCGAAGTGTCCTTAAACTCATAGAATGAGATCACTTCTTATACTAATCTACCTACACCTTGTCAAAAACTCGCGATCCTGTTACCTACCATAGGGCCAATGTAAGCCTGCTATAAGAGTGCATCATCCCTCCTATCATCGGTGAGTCCCTCTCACCGAGAGAACGCCTGCGCCCCAGCAACGGGAACATTATAGGCTGATTATGCTATAAGAGTGCATGGTAACATTGGTAACCTCCCTGCTTATTATAAGAACTGTCACTACCAAAACGATAAGAAGGTAGGTACAATGCTTCATATTTTTCAATTCAGATACAAGTAAAATAGCTACCTCTGTAAGTAGAGTCTGTACCATATGGATATTAATTGCAATAGGTACAAATTAAGCATCTCATACATATCTGTAATACTTAGTGGTCAGACTCATCACTGCAGATTGATAGTCGATGAATCATTAGCTCGTAATAAACGACTAACATAGCGGCCGCATTCCGTTGATAGCAGACCGAGTAGGCAAATAAAACTAAGTTTAACCAATGACAAAGCGTAGGTACTTAAAATTGTATGGCATGTTATGTCGGCTCTAGAACACATAAGTAGTACCTAGTACCTATATATAAAATCGCTCACAGTACCATACAATGGAGAGATTTCTTTTACGATTTAAGAGGTGGTATATCGGCATTTAGGTATAATTGAGAAAATAAAAGGTCCTAAGTAGCTAGAACTTGACCAACAACGTAAACTAGTCATGACCTATTTGTAGAAACTTGAGCTGCTACTTGAGGATGAAACGCGATAGTGTAGTAAACAATAAACTATTATGTCACTATTACTCACTATACACCAGCCAAACATTTAGTCCACACATCATAAATTACGTAGACGATAAACGCTAATTTAATCCCTTTCTTCCAATCAATGATAGGTCTTTTTTTTTTCTTTTTTTCTTAAAAATTAATAAGGGGTTTTTATCCACATGGATACGCCAACCCCATTGTACCTTATCACTACTCTTACACCACTAAAATTAACATATACTAACACTATTCTATCGAACGTTCTGTAGATGTAGGTAGCTCTATAAGTGGATCTATAAAGGCACACATGAACACACCTCAACACATATTGTATGGACGGCAGCACATCAAGCTACTACAATCTGTCAAATTTCTTTAATAGATTTTCAACTTTATTGCTAAAGCATTAGGTTCAAGGTTGATTGGGAAAATTTGACAGTTTCGGGTAGCTTGACCTGCTGGCGTCTGTACATATACATATACCTGCATTTATTTGTAAATATCCCCATTGTAACCATTAGTAAGTATGACAATACCTGCAAGCAAAAGGTGCACTGTGTAAGGACACTGAATGCTTCCCAAGGAGGGGCAGTTTAAGGTAGGCACCTAATAATGACGGTGATCGTAATTTATATATAGCTACAAAATTAAATGATGATTGAGCAATGTTCGATCGAATTAACACAGCCAGTACGAATACGAAATACCTGAAACGATCGTACCTCCTAGATAGATTATGAAGATATATGCTACAGGTTTAACTGAAGTTAAAATACCAAGACGATTACGTACTGTATATGTATTGTACATAGACAGAAATAGAGCTAGCAAATAATTCCCTCGTGATTGTCGGATATTGATGGTTTAGCCTACCTAAAAATCTCCAAAATAACACTACTATGCTAGATAATACACTACACCCGACTCTAACAAACATTTTTGACGATGCGATTGCAATCTAGTTTAATTCTCTGGCTTGTTTAAGTGCCTGCAAGGAAATCATCCATGGTTCATAAATCTGGATCTAACCGCTTGACTGGACCTAACGATGACTCCGTGAGAGAGTTGAAAATCCTCACAGATTGATCGATCTTCGCACTAGTAATATTAGTTACAAAATGCAGCCAACCACAGAAAGTTTAAACACCCAACTATTCGCAATCGTCGGATATTAACCACTTAGCCGCCAGGTCGTTCGAGTTACGGATGTGTCCATTGAACCATGAACTCATACGTCAATCTACGCTCCCGCTAAATGGTCAACTGCGGGGCAATTGCGTAATACTTACAGTAGGAATCGGTTTCATTTTCAGAATTCAACAACGTTCATTGCGTTATTTACGTTGTTGAGCATACAAATTTTTAGAACACATGAAGCAATGGATTAGCAATTTGCTTCAAAATCATTGATTGTGATTGATAGTGTGTTACGCCATTAGGGTGATGTCCTACTAATTCGTACTAAGCTTTGTCGTCGTATAAGTAGGTCAAACACTAGATATAGTGCGGAAATGTAAACGCTCAGAATTTCGTAGATCCTCTGAGCTCCAAAAGTGAACAGTGTGAGTTGGAAAACTTAGAAAATAATACTTAATCCAAAGTTAATCTTCGCTAAACTTGGAGATGTTTTTTTTTTTCTAAATAATCTTTTCATCTTCTGGGGGTCTACTCCCTAAGTCTGTCAACGAAGATACGGGCTCGTCCGAAAGTAGTTAATCCGTCAAAAACAAGTGTAAAATTAAAATTTTTCGAACGGGCAAAAACACATCGGGTGTAGGGACTGTGGTAGTGACAACTGTAAAATCGTGTTGTCATTCATTCTTAGTTCGGAAACCGAACTAACCTTATGTCCGTAAGTGATACGGATTAGGAAACGCCCGTAACTTCGGCCGAAACTACGGACTTCGTGCTTAGGGAGTAGACTGGTCCGCCGAAGCATTGTGCATTTCGATCAAATGTTTCAAGAAACTTATGCGCAGCCCATCATAGTCCTAAGTTCTAGGTTCGGTTAACTTTTAGTTATTTTAGGTTACCTACGTAATGAAACTAACCAAAAGGAGTTCAGTGCTCTGTATTAGCAAGATTTGAATGATACCTCACTAAACGTTGAACTAGAGAAATATGCTACAGACTAGTGCAGAATACTTTTCAATTTTTATTATAATAACTATGATCGCCATTCTTCTGACAAAGGTTCTTTTTTATGGATATTTGCCATATTATGTAAACTGAGACACTGTCGAAACAACAATATGTCACATATAGGAAAAATCTGTTAAAAACCTAACCGACAAACGAAGACAAACCAATCCCAAAAGTTTTGATATGGTTATAGAGCCTACAGTTGTTGTATAGGTACAAAACTTAAGTAAATCAGTGTTTACGCTGTCTTTCCACAAGTATGAGCCAGGTTTCTATCCTGGAACTGGAGGCATAGATGATATTGGGACCCAGGGTGGCACAGGATATGCATGTAACTTTCCACTTATCGATGACAAGATGCAAGGCACATTCTAGCTTGCAATGGGCCCTTAGCAGACAGGATATAAGTAGGAACCTACAAAAACATTCATTACAAAGTAGCTCCCAGAAGTCATAGATGTTGATGATATTATGTAGACAATAATTATGCTTGCTATCAGTTGTTTAAATAAAAAAATTAAAGGAACTTGCAACACGGATACGCGCACATCGAATTGAACAGTTTTAGGCAAATATTATCTGCATAAGTACTAGTTTTTAAACCTACATACTACGTGTAGTTTTGTTTCAACATTCATCTTGCATTGCTTGAATTGTCTTGTCTGTGATTTTAGTAAGATGAGAAAATCTAAGGATGAGAACTGAGAACCATAGTAATCTGTGACCATATTACAAAGGTAAGATGATTATTACATATTGATCGTTAATTTAATGATTGACGTCAGAGGTAATTAAGACATTATCACTTTTCTCATCTTTGCTGGAAGAATAGAGAATCAAAAAGGTACCTACACGAGAGAGCAACTTTTACCGCTTATACAGCTTAAAATAATCATATAAAATTAGGTCAATAAATCTAGCTGGAAAACTGGCTGAGACAAACAAAATGATACTTGGATAGGCAGTAAAGTGTGCTGTAGAAACCATTTAGGTACTTACCTCGTTATCTTACACATTCGTGATATTTTCTAAAGCGAGACTGACTGAATTTGTTGTATTAGCAGTTTTTGATAATAAACACTGCCACTATGATTCGATTATTATGTTCAAGGTAAATAAAATGAATTACTTACCATAAATTAAATTAAAAAAACTGCTGGTGCTATTTTACATACCTACTATTGGACTTGTGCCCAGTCGGGAACTACGAAGAGATAATAGATGACCCTGTTCGAGTTCATCCACTATCGTCCTTAAAAATTTTTTGAGTGTCAAAATTGGTGGCGAGATGTCGAAAATTGGAGGCAACAACGGCTTTAGGTATGCGAGGACGCAAGATGCGGCTGGCGTAGGGGGAGGGGCGCTCGGCATCTGAAGGTCGTCCGCATTCCTCGCGTCGCCGTCCGCTGCTACCGCGCTTACGTAGCGCCCCCCTCCCCCTCCGGCCCGCGCCCCATCCGCCGCCCGCAGCCGCCTGCGCCGACCGGTCTGCCCCCGTCCCGCTGCGCCTGACCGCCATCACAAACTATCGCGCATAATTTACTAAAACAAAAAACATGTTCTTATGGCTATCAAGAGCTGAAGAGCCGCAGAGGTACCGGATGGGATGAAATTTATTCGCGTCTAGTTTTTTTACGTGATCTTGTGGTTCTACATTCCTATACCTAAATGTTTTATAATAATATATGTAGTTACCTACGTAGGCACTTATCACAATCAACATATCTCTGACATGGCGTGGATTTGGTTCCTTCATAATCGACGAGTCTGTCTAGGCCTTGTCTTACTAATCTATCTAACACTACGCTGCAAGGTTTATACATTTTATGTTAGCACATTCAAAGACAGGAAAAATGTTTTATGTAAGTACCTAATAATTAGGTAGGGCGAACCTATTATTATTACCTAGGTCCAACCTACTTTAAAATTTTTGTCGAAGACTGAAGAGTCTGCCAGTAGTTTAGCCTTTTAGTTTTGTGTCAATTACCTACGCAACTTTGCACAGCGCACAGTTTTCATTGATCTATTTTCACAAGACATTCCAAAGAAAAACCACAAATAATCTCTAGGTACCATCGGTGTCGACTGTCGACCCAAAATAAGTCATCCTTACGTCCTTCTATTTACCAGAATACGCCACTGCACCCATCTAAATTTTTTAATCGTGTACTTTTCATAAATTGTTCATCAAAGTTAATACTTACCTAATTTCAATGATTTTATGGTTTGGTTTAGAAACTCTTCGGCTTTGACGATAAGTTTCATAGCGATTTAGCTAATGCTAATCAAATATTTAACTATGTTTTTTATGACGCGTCGCATTCATCCATGATTGACACGTTTACAATTCCTTTATTAGGTCGTTTTTATTCGGATGTTATTTCTCCGATTTTTAATTTATTCGCTCAATAAGCTAATTGATTATGTTATTTAAAAATATAATAATCAATAAGATAAAATAACGAGATCTACACAAATGAACACGTGCGCATGTGTACAATTTTTCAAAAATATAATTCACAAGTAAACGCAACAATGTGCGCCACAAAAACAGCAGGTAGCAAAAAGGAGATCGTGTACGAAAAAAAAGTAATAGAATGCACAGCTGGCGCGGATCCGACATTCCTACCACGTTCAGGCTCTGCTGGTGAATAGGAAAGTACACCGAAAAGGACTAGCGTGTAGGTAGGACATGTGTGCCTATCTATACTAATATTATAAAGTTGAAGAGTTTGTTTGTTTGGTTGGTTGAACGCGCTAATCTCAGAAACTGCTGTTCGAATTGAAAAATTATTTTAGTGTTGGATAGCCCATTTATCGAGGAAAGCTATAGGCTATTACAACATCGCGCTACGACCTATAGGAGCGGAGTATCAATGAAAAATGTTGCAAAAACGAGGAAAATTTATTCCTTTTGAGAGCTTCCGTTGCGTGCGCTGCGTAAACGGTTAATCCTTATCCAAATAAACAGTTTCATAATCAAGGTTGATTAAGTACATGTAAATTCCTTTTTAAATTATTCGAATCGGACCTTTCGTGTAGAAATTACGACGGGTATAAAAATGCTTAAAGTGAGAAAAATGCGCATAGTCTATTAGTTACCTACACATTTTATTTTTATCGACTGTTTGAACGCGCTAATCTCTCGTCACTACCAGTCGGATTAGAATTTTTTTTTTTGCATTTTATAGCACAATTCTTGAGGAAGACTGTAGGGTATGTAACATTACGCTAGGACCCTTAGCAGCCGAGCGAAAAGAAAAAAAGTAAGAACGAGCGCTAAGTGAAAACGAAGTAACAGCGTGGGCAGGCGATGCGATGGGGTGGATCGGGGAACAAGAAATTTCACGCGGACGAAGTCTCGGGCGGAAGCTAGTAATATAGTGATATCATAATATATTTTTATGAGTTACAACAACATTCCGTGCATCTGTTAAACAAAACAAATATCGAGTGAGCAACAAATTGACTTAAAAAATATTTGCTTTATGATTCTAAATTAGGTATGATATTTATCGTCTTACGTCGTATGTTTGTAGTTTTCGGTGAATGTTAAATCTACTATGACGCACAAAGAATTCGTGAGGATGTAAGCACATTGGAATCCGGTCGAACGAAGACGCAAGCCAGAACAAAACTACCTAATACTTACACTGGCTATGTACAAATTAAATATAAATTTTAGAAATGTTATTAAGGTTTTAGCATATGGTGACGATGTCCTTTCGAATATAATTCTAGCTATCTCTTTGCCTACTTCTATCCCAATAAAATGGTTCGAATGCATGAATTCACTTATTATGAAGGATCTCTCGCTCTGTTATAGGACTATTAAATTACCTTTAAAATTCAACTAGTGGATACTGTTATCGAGCTTAGAGATAGAGACAAGGCTTTCCCTGTTTGCTTGAAAAACACTTATCGTTCGATATTTGTATGCCAATAGTCATGACGATTACCTGTCTTAATCTGCTCTTCAAAGCAAGAGAGGGTCGTGGACTCGTGGTGTACAATAATTTAATATCTAAAATTGACCTTTGTGGTTGATGCGAGCAGCAATGATCTAGTTGTCTTAAGAGACGAGTTGATAATGATGGCTAATATAAATCTTTTTTGTTTCAGTGGCAGTAACAGTGGTTTCGAGATGCGACATGCGTGCTCTGTGTTCGGTTCGCGGGCCATTGGGCGGCGACACGCGCGCGCTCGGCGCGGGCGCGCGATTCCTGTCACTGCGCATGCCCGGCCAGCCCCAACCACTGCACTTCGTCGTCGAAGCCAAAGCAAGGGTCAAAGAATTGAAGTCTTTGGCCAATGCGCACGCGCAACTACAAGGCATGACCGACACAGAACTCTTCGGATTAGCAATTTTGCAAAGTGAGTGTCATCATTTTCACCATATGACTTACACGTACTACTCGTAGGTACCTGACTTATGTTCTAAACGTTGGCGAAGTGATTTCACAAAACAAAGTTATTATGTATTCATGGCGTCACACATTCCACGTCGTAAGCGTTCTGTCTAACTTTACACACAAACGCTGTTGGGTAATCAATGTTCTATACCAGTATAGAACATTGATTACCCAACATTACTTAACATTAACATTAACATTAACATTGTCTCTATAATGTGATATTGTGATGCCTGTACCAGGTACAGGCATCACAATATCACATTATAGAGACAACAATGTACTCTCCAACAAGAAACAGTGTATTCACCAACAAACAATATCTTTATGCAGAGTACCTATTTTACATACATATACATGAGTTTTTATAATCAAATTAATGTAACACATTAACATAACATGTTGTCTTTCCAGATGGAGAATACTTGTTTGTTGACTTAGAAAGCAAACTATCTAAATATGCGCCAAAGAGTTGGAGATCATCTCACACCCATGTAAGTCTAAGACCTAAACCATTATTTTTTATTACAACTAAAATAGCAATTGATAAATATTGAAATCTAAAATTTTCAGAAATTAATATTAACTTATTTGTTGCAGGGTTTGGACGCTAACGGGAAGCCGCTCCTTGAATTGCACCTGGTCGTGCAGTTCCACGTAGAGAGTCCGCTGCTCCTGCACGACGAAATCGGTCGCCATCTTTACTTCCTGCAACTGCGCCAGAACGTGCGCACGCGAGACGCTCTGCCCGCCGAGCTGATACTGCTGCTCACCGGACTAGCATTACAAGCTGAATACGGTGACGCAGACACTTTCGAGGACAGGGACTACTTCAAAGTTGATGATTACGCACCCTCATCCCTCACTGGTGATTGGGTAGCAGCAGCCATGCGCGCTTGCCATCGAGAACACCGTGGACTCACAAAAGCTGACGCTGAATCCAGATTTATTAGAGAAGTTTGTCTCCTCCCTGATACGATTAACTCACATAGATACCGCCTAAAACAATCTAAATCAGAACCCGAGCCTGGGACAGTTTGGCTGCTTGTCACAGCTAAGGGCATAAAGATTCTGCCTGATAATGGATCACTTTCAAACTTCATATGGAGCGCTATCGGAAAACTAAGCTTCGATAGAAAGAAATTTGAAATTAGAACCGAGGACGGCAAAATGACATTATTTTCGTCAAGTGAAGAAAAATGTAAATATCTTTTCGCTCTTTGTAGAGAGACACATCAGTTCTCAATGAAAATCGCACCAAAATTCAATGAAATCTTGAGAAAGGAAGAAGAGGAGCGTAAAATTTGCTTTGGTTACTCGAAACCGTTAAACGTTCAATACAATCAAAACAAAAGTGAACAGAGAATATCAGTGATTTCTTCTACAAGTTCGACTACCACATCTGGCATTGTGAGTGACAGAGTCCAATCTGAAGATGAATTAGAAATTATGATAGATTCTCCACCAGCACCGTCTACGGAAAGTTTGGCTTTCGCTCATTTGCTAGATAGCACACATTCTTACTTTATACGGCATATGCCACAAGATAATCAGCCACTAACTAAAACATCGTCATTACAACTACAAAAATCTAAAACCCGAGTGAAGAAGACCAAGGAAGACTGTGAGAATGTCAATAGAAATGAAATTACACAACCAGAACAACACTCTATGAACCAATTAGAAGAAACGACCTCTTTACCTGATCAAAGTACTAGCGAAACCTTGACAGATAGCCCAAGATCTAATAAATTAAAATGCACCGGATCACAATGTTCTTCATCTTGCAGTACAGTGATAATGGCCAGAGCGGGTCTCAGCACTCTTCGTAGGACATCTAACGCGAGCAGTTTAGAATTAGGATACAGTCATACTGCTCAGAACTCAATGATGAGTGACAACAGTACAGTTGGCATAGATGTGGAATATTCTCAAGATACAGCTTCCGCTTTGTACGACGGTTTAGGTCAACCAGTTACTGTAGCGGCATCAAGTGAAACAAGCGGAGTCTACACCATGAGCAGTTCTGAACTTACTGCGCGATCGAAAATGGACACCTTATCTGAAGCCAGTAGAACAGATTACGATGGCTCTCATTATGACAGCTATAAGCCAACAAAAGAAAATGATCTTGCAGATTTCGATAGCGTTTCTTCAATCCTGAAAAACAAGTCAGAAAGAACTAGTCATGCAACAGGCACATTAAGATTACAGTCATCTCAACCTAGCTCGGATTGTGTCGATGGCGCTACCAAGTTTCAGAACCAAGAACCACATAATAAAGAAAACTTATTTAGAGAAAGAACAAATTCCAACGTTAGTGCAATCTCGTTTCACGGTGACGGTAGCGATCCAACAGATAACAAACATAATTTACTGACTGCGAGTGAATTAAGTGACCTCATTGTGGGAAGAGGCGTGTATCCTAAGAGCCAGTCTGTAAGTGACACCTTAGATTCAGTGTCAGATTACGTGAGGCTGCCTCTTCCGTTTTCTGGTGACAGTTACCTTCAGGGTCACGAAGACACTGCTCCTTCAGATGATCACTATCCGAATAACTCGTTCTTCGATCGACCGCCAACTCCTCCAACTAGAATTGATAGTCGTAAATTGCTCAATTTGTCTTTACCAAATATTTTTGACATAAGCGGCGACACACCCATCAGGCCTCCATTTCCTAATAAGCCGCCACCTCCCTACGAATACAATCATCAAACTGTTTCATCTTATACACCACCTCCTGCCAAGGAGCCACCAGCTTATCCTGGCCCAGCAGCGACAGCCAGAACTTTGAAACAGTTGAACGACAGCAAAGAAGAAGTGGCAGCCAGAGTGGTAACATCAAAGCCTATGATAACAATTCTGAAAGCAGAAGCGGGCGAAGTGAACGCATCTAGTGAAAGGACATTTGCTAGTCCCATGGTGTTGGAGCACAAATTCCAAAAGTTTAAACGACAACAAGCATCGAGTCGCAGAGCCGAAAGGTCGAAATTAGCTCAGGGGATAGGCAATAACCTGTCACCGTCCAGGGACATGGCGCACGGCGTGGACTCTAACGTGCTTGTGGCCATGATGAAGCTGGCGCCGGGTCCGCCCCCCGCGCCGCCCGCGCCCCGCCGGCCGCGCCAGCCGCCGCCACCGCCCGCCGCGCGCCTACCCCCACCTCCGCCGCCGCACAACCCCATGTTCCACCAGCAGCTGTACAGCGACGTGGACTACGTCTACTACCCTTTACAAGACCCGGCCGTGTCGCAGCAAAATTATCTCGACCACAAACTGACCGAGTCTCGCGTGTCGAACATGCACAAAAATGGTCTGCAGTACAGAAGTACGCCTTACCTATCGACTTCTATGGCTGCGTCGTCCATGTATGGATCGATCCAAAATCTCTCGGATTCTTACGTCCAGTTACCGGGAATGCGGACGAGCTGGTACTCGTTAACGAGCAGAACGTCGCTCAGCAACCATTCCATAAATCTTGAACGGCCGCAACAGTCCGCGCGAGTCCCAGACGTTTCGCATTTTATGCGAACGAAATCCGATGAGAATGTGTTGAATGCCAAGGATCCACCGCCAGTTAAAATGAGACGAATGCCTCCGCCTCCCCCGCCGCCATACGAATACAAAAAGAAACTTCTCAACTACTCGAGAGAACTCAAAATTCCGCAACCCTCAACAAATTTGAACAGTGATCTAAGTGTGAACAAAGTGAAAGACTCCAATTGTGATTTAGACATAAAAACTCTTCGAGAGAAAAGTAAAAACCTTGATTTGCCACTTATCGCGGCATTGTGCAACGATCGTTCGTTATTGAAACAAACTAAAGCTTTTGGTGCTCCAAAGTTAAATAAACCAACAGGTAGTGACTGTGAAAGCGAACGGAAGTGTGTAAAGTCTGTTCCAAACACCACCGATAACATAGATCTTAAGAATAAACAAGAATATAATGCTAAGAGAGTAATGACAGGGTCCCAGAAAAAAATTTTGATACGAAACCCTACTGATAAACTCCCAGCATTGCCGGTTACTGAAAGTCATCCAAGAGCAATGTCCAATACTTACGTCATGCATCCAACTGTAGCTAAAATTAAAAAGTCTCAACCCAGCTCATGACATTATGATAAATTCTTACCTACTGCTTGTGAATCCTTCCAGTGCTATGATCTTTCATCCACCGATACAAAGACTGAGCTTAACGCCATCAGAACTTAAGATAGGAGCCACACTTGCATCAATGGTTAACTCATATAATTTAATTGTTTACCTTAAAAGCAAATCAAATATGATTTAATTTTGTAAATTCAAATTCTGTTACGAATTGAACTTAGGTACAAGTGTGGTTCCGAATTTAGATTATATTATACATGTTAAAACATTTAAGTAATTAATATTTAAATCCACCTATTGCAGAAAAGTAAAAACTGTTCATATATTTATTACCAAGAATGTAAACAATGGCAGACAGTAAATTACTGAAAATGTATTTAGGGATACTTACTGTTTTCCACAAACTGTACCTAATAAGTGGTTTATTTACCTACTATATTTGTGTACTGTGGTGTATTATTACATTGTGGCGCATCACGTGACTTTCATTACAGTGACATAAGGTTAAAATCCTACTGAATTTTAAGTGTCATAATTAGAGAAGTGCATGTTTTGTTTACATTATTGGAACAAATAAACACAATTTTATACTGTTTACCATACAAGAATAGTAGGTAACTATTTATAATGTCAGGGTTAAACCATTATGACTTTTATATGATTTTTCAATTTTGTATTGCTCAATATTATAATAGAAATTATACCTAAACTATTTTTAGACATCATGTATACCAAAGTGATTTGGCGGATTTGAAAATTCTTGGTAAGCAACACAAAATTTAGCACTTAGCTAAAATGATATCTTATCAAGTAGGTTTGTCTGAAAATTTTAAGAACTCTTCAAACTAAGCAATACCTAAGCATTCCAGTATCCTATATTGTCTATGTTAGACGCCTCAAGAGAACATTATAATCTAAACAAATGTGATACAAAATGTGCCTTCCCAATAATTATATTCAAATGAAACTGAAGAATTCCATAGAATTAGCATTACATACTAAAACGCGATATCGTTTCGCATAAGTACCCCTGCAAATATATTTATAAATAAAATACAGGGTGGCAGGGACATCGATGCGCAACCTGTTACCATGACTGGACCCCCTGCGTTGAAACATTTTGTCATTTTTTTTTTTTTAAATTAGCTGTTCCATAAATTTTGACCATGTAGACTGTAGGTATAAAAAATCATGTACTGAATCCATGGTAACAGGTTGTGCGTCGATGTCCTTGCCACCCTGTATACATAACTCACAATTCTAATTCACTATGAAATAGTGTATTATAAGTAAGAAAAGTTTGTAATGAAATACTCGCTGTTCGATATATTACCTGTTATAATTAAGTGCATCAAAAATCATTGCTTATAATCGTAGTAAATGAAAGTATAATAATTTCACCAACTATTTATTAACTTTAATATCATAATGTGTACATAATAATACATATACTAAGTACATAATATTTGTTTTCAACATGTACAAATGTATATTAAATTTTTTGTAACTCTGAGTTTTTATTTTTTATTTTTATGTAAGTACATTCCTATGGTTTACAATTTATATTAAGTATCATGTTTATCATGCACACGCAATATCTTTGGCAAAAAGGAACTAAAATTAGGACAGGACTCCCTCATTAAACAAAAACAACAGGAAGTATCAACAAATAACATTAGTATAGTGTAAAAAACCTAAATCACTCTGGTTATTAAAATTATCTATGTTTATGAGAAAACCGTAAATAAAATAAATTTTGTTCAACTAAATTAGTAAGTATTAATACTGCTACAAAGTTTACTGAGTAGGTAATGAGATTACATTCAGATCATTTCGGAAGCTCGAGATTCTGTTACTATGATACATATAGATATGTCTTAAACAATTAGGTACCTACTTACATTTTCTTAATTTAGTATTTAATTATAATTTATGATAAAGGTAATATCAGTTTATAATATTAAATTATGTTAATAATACGTTATATTCCGATGTTTCACATAAACCTACAAATATTTATTTTAATTATATTTTGTTTGTTACTGCAGCTGCCGTTTATCAACAAGATTAATGTTTACTTACTTTTCTAACTTTAAAATGATGGCAGAATTTGGAGGAAACGTTATTTTATCAAAATACAATACTTGTCCGACTAGAGAGGTGTTTGTTCCCGCAAGCACAGTGCCGCCATAAAACATGGTGGATAAATCAGTTGTAATAGATTTACTTCCCAAGTTCCCTACAAATACACAAGTGTTTCTCCTAGGATACCAACGTTCTATAACAACGAGGTTCTCTTCAGTTTCACGGATTTCCATATTTTTCAGATTATTGCCTTCTTTGTAAATAGATCTTAAATATATTGTTGGCGTATCTAATCTCACTTTAGTAAACAATTTAATAACATCCAAGAAATGGTAGCTTGGTATCCTTTCCGATTTCGAAATCCAAGGTAAAATAATTGCAGAATCTTTTTCATTTGGAAATGACATCGACACTATATTGCCAACATCTTTATGTTCGTGAAAATCTCCTTCAATATCACCAAGTCCACCGAGTCCGATTTCGTCTCCATAAAATATGCTAACAGTTCCAGGCAAGGCTAATTCAAGAGCAGTCAACACTAAAGTGTTATTCACATGTTTTGTTGATATTCGTTCACTATGCACACTGCCAATATTCCAATGAACCCATGGATAATGTGGCTTCTCCCACAATTTGCCCTTAATAACTTTATCAATACGATTTTTCAAACCACTAATACCGTCATTTAAATCTAGATGGATATCAATAAGATCAATTCTAGACAACAACACATTTAATTTCAAAGCATTACCTTTAGCTTTTTCATATGCATTTTCACTGGCGATAAATATTTTGTCGCTACCTAATATTTGTTTCCACAACTGTAAACTTCTACCAAAACCAACATCATCAACAAAATTTTCCAAATCCTTTAAGTAAAAACCGTCAACCTTCTCTCTAGCCCAAAATATAATAGCTGCAGATGTGGGATCAACAAGATTATTGGTTATAGTTTCATTTGCAATTAATACAGCTTGAGTAAAATTTGCTGATGAATCAGATTTTGCTAGCGATACAACAGGCAGATCAAGGATTAAAGACATATTTCTATTGTGAACTTCATTGATCAAATCTTTGAAATCCTTGAGAATACCAACACTTCTATCTATCTTTACCAAGGAAGTGATATTAAAGTACTGATCCGGATACTTTAGTGCTTCATAAATATAATTAAGCCTAATAGCAGATGCTCCTAATTCTTGGATATAGTCTAGTTTATTAAGGAGGCCTTTAATATCACCTGTACCATCTTTATTGGAATCTTTAAAACTTGCCGGGAATACTTCATAAAATACCTTTCCTTGATACCATGGTAGATCAGGGTTGCAATTTTTTGGTATAGTCACAACCATACCTATGATAGCTCCGAGACAGGCAACGAGACCAGAGAGGACAATCCAAAGAAGTACTTTCCTGATGACGCTCCAGTTCCAGTTGATAAAGTTTGGTAACTTTCTGCCGCTGACATTGTGGTTGCCATTCAGCTTGCAGTCTTCAGTCTGAAAATTACAAAATAAAAGTCATTAGTCCTATTCTCTAATCAGTAATGTCAAAGTCGCACACAGTTAATCCTTTTCTACTGCCTCTTGTTACGCAGGATGATTGTAATTGTAATAAATTTCAAAGCAACTAACTGTAATCATTCTCAAATCCTACCTATGATGCAACAAAAGGAAATAAATCTATATAAATAAATAAAATTGAGGTGTCTGTTTGTAATGTCATAATAAGATAAACTTTCAACTCCCCTTCCATCCCTTTAGAAGGTAGTCTACGAAAATTAATGATTAAGATCTTAAACATTTATTCGGGCCAAGATTCAAGTTTATAGATAGACCAAAGGAATGAGAATTTCCATATAAACTGTATCTTTTCACAGGGGTGTAATTTTGAAAAATCGTTTGGGATGTTTACATAACATGACTCAAAGATTATTTATAAGTACCATGTTTTAAGTTCAAGCCGTGCAGTGAAATCCTCCCCTTAAAAATGTAATTACTTTTTTTCTCCCTTAGGGGTCGATTTTCTAAAAACCCAAAAACTTGTTGTATATTTTCTGTCCAAGGTACGGAGATACTGAGTTTCGAGATAATCGCACCACGCGTTAAAATTCTTCCATACAAACTTTAACACCCCCTAAACCCTTTTGAGGCGAAGTTTAGAAAAACTAATATTATCAAACTTTATTACGTACTTTGGAAAGTATTTGTGCCAAGTTTTAAGTTTATTAACCAAAGGAATAAGATTTTTCATACATACAAATTCCCCCCTTTTTTCTCCAGATTGAATTTTCAAAAACCCCTTCTTAGTGCTCACCTACATTATAAAAGGAAACTGTGCATAATTTCACGTTCCTAGTAGTTTCGGCTGTGCATTAATATCTCAGTCAATCAGTCTCCTTTTTTAGGGTTCCATAACTAAAGGGTGCCAACAGGACCCTATTACTAAGGCTCCGCTGTCCGTCTATCACAGGGTTGTATCTTTTGAACCATAATAGGTAGACACGAAACGTATTTAAAAAAAATGTAATATTGAATATTGTACAGTGGTATGAAACCCTTCGTGTGCGAGTCCGACTCACACTTGGCCGCTTTTTATATATATTTTATAAAACCACTATTCTATTGTTTGGATGTAAATTTAGAAAACATACAGACTTTTCCTTATACAGTCTTATGATAATACTAAATGTTGCCAGCGGATTCGCCTGCGTGGATGTCAATACTTCCTTATTTGAATCCGATTTTGTTCACAATTCACGCAGAACCCTAATTCTTTTTCTAAAATAAAAGTAACCTAAGTTGCTCCTTATAACATCAGCTATCTGCCAGTGAAAATCCCGTAAAAATCAGTCGAGCCGTTTCGGAGATTAGCCGGGACAAACAGACAGACAAAAATTTTAAAATTGCGTTTTTTTCTAAGTACCATAATTATATACTTTATATGCATTTAGTACTAAATGCATAAGTGAAAGTATCTGTTTGTAATGTCAAAATAACAACTTTTTACTAAATGCATAATAAAGTATATACGGTACTTATAACAAAAAAGCAGTTTTTAAAATTTTTGTCTGTCTGTCTGTTTGTTCCGGTTAATCTCCGAAACGGCTGGACCGATTTTGACGGGACGTTCACTGGCAGATAGCTGATTTTACGTGGAGTAACTTAGGGTACTTTTATTTTAGAAAAATAATTACGGTTTCGCGCAAAAAAAGTAAAGCCCTGAAATTCTGAATAAAGTCGGATTTGAAAAATTCTTTTTGCATTTGGTAGCCCAGTTCTCGAGGATAAATTATTGGCTATTTAACATCCCGCTATGACCTTTAGGAGCCGAGCAAAAAGAAAAAGTCAGAAAGAACACTAAGCGAAAACGAAGTAATAGCGCGGGTGGGCGATGCAACGCGACGGATCGGGCGACGAAGGAGTTTTATTTAAATGTGGCTGTTATTTTTAACCGACTTCAAAAAAAGGAGGAGGTTATCAAGTCGGTTATTTATTTTTAATTTTTGTTAAGTACCTCAGTACTCCGTAAACCGATTTGGAAAATTCTTTTTTTATTTGAAAGGACATTCTGCCAGATTGGTCCCATTTTTATCAAAATCCAGTTCTGGTGATCCATAAGGAATTGAGGGAACTCCTCAAATATGCAAACACATAGTGATTTTGGTATTTTCATCAACAAGCCAAGCATTTGCAATCAGAAAGTATTATTTGGTGAAGTATAACTGACGAAAAATACTATAGATGGCCTCGGGAACTCCTCAATGTATTTATGTATGTATTTCATGGGTGGCGATAAGATATCTCGATTAAGATAGTTAAGCGACTATGACGAAGCAAATTTAAATAAATGGTTCTGATGAAAATGGTACTATCGAACTGATCTGATGATGAAGCCGAAAGGTAGGCACCAGAACTCCGTAATACAACAATGTATCCTAGCCGTTTTTGGGCTTATTGGAATTGTCATGAGATGCACTCTGGCTATAAATGATTTTAATGGTAATATGCTTCAAATTACGCTACTTGAGTTGTATGTTATGTGTGGCCTTGATTGTCAGAAGACAGATTTCGTCAACGATCTGTCGTCGTGTGGTTGATTTAATAATTTGTTGGTGACGGCGTCCAAACCTGGTAAAACTACGCCTTCCAAACTTCTGACACGACTTAGCGCGACGTACATTTGCCTTTTTGCGTAGTTTTTAATTGAAAGGGCTGTATCGTAAGCTGTTGGGGATTTGCGAAAGGTATGCAACATGGACTTATGTACAATTTGAAAATGAGTGAAGTTATAGTCTTTGAGGTCGGCAGTAGTAGTGTACCTATTGAGATGCCTACCATTAAACTGAACGATGTTCCTCGATCTACAGAGAGTGAACCAGTTTAAATATCTAGGGCACAATCTGACTGCCGACCTCAGGGATGATAATGACATCGAACAGGAGTGAAGGGTGCTGTCATGCGTGCTAACATGCTATCTCGCAGGTTTGCCTGCTGTACAAGTGAAGTCAAAGTTGCATTATTCCGTGCATATTGTACTTCATTCTACGCGTGTAGCCTGTGGGATCATTTTACACTAAAGGCGTACAGTGCCCTTCGAGTCCAATACAACAACGCGTTTAGGGTGCTGATGGGGTTTCCGCGATTTTGTAGTGCTTCAGGGATATTTGCAGAAGCCCGCGTAGATTGCTTTTATACAGTAGGTAATGCGTAAGAGATGCGCATCCCTGGTACGCAGGGTGCGGGGCAGCACCAACAGCATCCTAAAAATGATCTCCGGCCGATTGGATTGCGCGATCGTTAACCGGTGCTGTAAAATTTCTGCTGGACTTAAAGCGTAATTTAGCATTTCATTATTTGTATTTAATTTAGGTTGCTAAGATAGGTATAAGTCAAATTGTTACTAATACTATAAGTTATGTTACTTGAATAAATAACTGAATACTTATTATAATTATATGAATATTATTATTATACTCCTGTGGTCGCATATAAATATGGTCAAATTCTGATGTCTGTAGTGGTAGATATACAAATTTGTGTGGGGTAGGTTACAACTAAAAAGTGGAAAATAAAAACTTATTTATTAAAAAAAAAACAACTTACTTCCAAAAACAACACTACAAAGTGAAAAATAACTTCAATTTCGGAAATTGGTGGCAAAAAAAAACGAAAATACTAAACCAATGACACCGACTTCCGAAATTAAAGTTATTTTTCACTTTGTAGTGTTTTTTTTTTTTAAGTTGGTTGTTTTTTTTTTATAAATAAGTTTTTGTAGTATATTGTGTATCTTACGACTTCCACTCGAAAGAAGTCGCGGGGCACAGCTAGTACTAATAATAAAGTTGAAAAGTTTGTTTATTTGTTTGAACATGCTAAACACTGGAACTACCCGTCGGATTTGAAAATTATTTTTATATTTACCAATTGTTGAGGAAGGTTAAAGGCTATTTAACATCATACTATGACCCTTAGGAGCCAAGCAAAAAGGAAAAAATCAGAAAGAACGCTAAGCAAAAATGAAGTAATAGAGTGGGCAGGAAATATGGCTGTTATTTTAGTATTCTGTGGTGTCTTACAACTTCCATGCGAAAGTCGCGGGCAGCAGCTAGTAAACAATAAAGATCATAAACATTAATTTATGAAGACTACCTTTTAAAAGGGGTAGAGGGGTTTGTTAAAATTTATAGAGGCAAGTACGAAATCCATATGGAAAAAGTTGAGGGTGAAGTGCTAGAAATAAATAAATATATACTTGTCCCATGATGAGATCACCATTCTTGCTAAGAGTCTGGTAGTCTAGCATGCTGATGTTATTGATAAGCTGAGCACTGACTGGATCTTGAATAACAGAGCTGTTGTCTCCCGATGAACTAGAATCTCCCGCTGAAGCATCTGAAATTGTTACAATGTCCAAATTAATCATAAAAAGTGAATCCAATTTTAACAGTACCTAGGTAATGTTAAGATAAAATATTAATTGTTTTTTTAAGTTGAAAATCTGGTTTACACATTATTGAAATTGGAAACTTTCAAAAACAACATTCAAAGATTAATAGGTAGGTGCTAATTAAATATGATGCAACTTACTTAATCAGCAAGTATGGTATATAAACTAGGTACTAACTAAAGGTAATATACCTACAACATAGTAAAAAAAATAATGAAACTTTATAATTGAATGCTTGGTCAGCAGGTTCTAATAGTTATTGTTCTATGGAAAAGCATGTTAATAATTCAAAAACTACAAACAAAAAGCACACAGATGTAAATTATATTCTCACCTGTCTGTATATTGACCATGTTAGGATCATCATTTAATGTTAAAAACGGACGGTCACTCATTTCTTCTGAGAGAGGATGTTTGAAATCTAGTGGTGTGGGGCTAGGTGTCGTCGGTAGTAACAGGCACGTTGACGACTTTACACCGCGTAAATAATCCAAGGTTTCTAAATCATTGCCGCCAGAGTTGTTACTAATCTCCGGCGATTCATTCATATTGGTGGATGTAATTGAATGGAATTTTGATTAGCACAATTGAAACTTAAACATAAGCCAATTGATACTTGATTGTATCGAAGAGAAGAATGAATAGACTTACTGCGTGTTTTATCAATTTATCAATAAATTCGCACGCAATAATCTATTTCAGGATCACCGCAGTGATCATTTTCAGTTTTTTTTGACATTTCTTTTTAAAAATTTCATTTGATCAAGGTTTTGACATTTTATTATTATCGACATCGACTAAAATGGACTGCTCTAGTGGTCAACATTACAAAAATTGGATGTGGGGCAGCGCTAACTGAGCGGTTTAAAAAAAACAAAGTCGGACTTTGACATTTCGAGTTCGATGACATTTTAGTGTAATATCATTTCAATTATTTTCAAATAATTTAATTCTATTTTCTATTATTTTTGTAGAGTAGGTAGTCACTGTAATTTAAGTGCAAGCCTTTTTTTTGTTACTGTTTAAGATGATCGGAGCTTACAAACTCATTAGCAAAAATAATATAGTGTGTCAAAAGTTTATTCAGCAAAGAAACTTTAATAATAAAAATATTAAAGATGTTAACTACCAGTATTTACAAAGAAGCAAGTTACCGACGATGCATTTTCAGAAGTCTCTGCCTCGTTTACCGGTACCAGACCTATCGAAGACAGGGGAGCGATATTTGAAAGCCCTTAGACCTTTATTGAACGATAACCAGTTTGAAGAAGCTCAACAGCGTACTAACAATTTTATTGATAAAGAGGGAAAAGTACTTCAAGAGAAACTCATTGCAAAAGATAAAAGGAATAAGCATACAAGTTATATTTCAGAGTATTGGTTTGATCTTTATTTACGTGATAGAGCGGCGCTTCCCATCAATTATAATCCAATGATTGTGTTCCAAAATGATGTGAAACCAGAATACAATGATCAGCTTATAAGGTCCACAAACATTTTGATAACTGCTGTTCGGTTTATGTTGTCCCTAAGAGATCAATTATTGGAACCTGAAGTGTACCATTTAAATCCTAAGAAAAGTGACACACCAATGTTCAGGACCTTTACCAGAATGCTGCCTGAATCAATCTCTTGGTATGTTAACATCTTAATTTACTTTTGAACATCTTACTGTTAAATTCTGTTATTTAATAGTACCAAAATGGTTTAATGGCCTACTAAAAATTTAAAAGTTTTATATTTTAATACATTTAATATAGTCAAAGAACTGTTTATTTAAGGGTACATATTAAATGTATTTCAATATAAAAACTATATATTTTTTTTAACTCCTCTTTAATCTGTCCTGGGACATTCAGCAATAGGTAGATGATGGTTTCAAACTAGCACGGTATGAAGCCACAGCTCCATTTGATCGATAATTTAGCTCATTCATGTTAGCTGTAATTCTTGGGGTGCCCTTCTTTTCAGTTTTGTGAAGGTAACTGGGTTTGTCATTAGTTTCATTTCATTGCCAATTTTAATCTGGTGGAGTATGTGGTAATACTAGCTATGATTTCCTCTTTGACTGTTTTTATATTTAAATCCTTATGAATTCTCTCATTTGTGACATACCAGAGAGCATTTACTATCTGTTGCAGTGTTTTTGATTGAAACCTTTGAAGGATTTCGCTGTTGGACTTTGCTGCAGTTCCCTAGAGCCACCATAGCACCAGATAGGCTTGAGAATATATTGGTAAAGAAGTAGTTTGCTTTCCAGAGACATTTGGGACTTTTTGTTAATCATCCAGTGTAAGCTGCGGAGTTTTTGCCCTAGGGCTTTGCGTTTGGTAAATATATGGTGTCTCTATGTACGGCGTCTGTCAAGGTGCATTCCAAGGTATTGTGTGACCTCTGCTTCTTGGGGTACTTCTATGTAATTTAAGGTCACAGGTGGGCATGTTTCTTTGCGTGTGGTGAAAGTCACCCTTAATCTCCAATCTTTAAGCCATTTGGAGATCAGCTTGAGGCTGTTTTGCAGTTTTGCAGAAGCCTCTCTCGGGCAGGCATCAGTAGCCCGTATGGCCGTATCATCAACAAAAGTGCCTGCTAGGACATTTCTATTAAACAGCAAGTTAGCAGTAAATAACAGGTACAGGGTTGGACCTAGGACACTGCCCTGAGGTACTCCAGTCTGAATAGCAAGATTTGTGACCTCATTTCCCTGCTTCACTAAGAAGAATCTCTTGCTGAGATAGGAGCGCAGGAACAGGTACTTAGAAGTTTGTTGGGAGAGACATTTTTATTTTGGTCAGTAGACCCTGGTGCCATACACGATCAAAAGCTTGCGAAATGTCCAGGAAGACTGCAGAGCAGTACTCCTTATTTTCAAATGAGGTGTTGATATTTTCCACCAGTCTGTGTACCTGTTCCGTATAGTACCATAGCCCTTCCTGAATCCAAATTGGTGTTCAGGAATAAGGTTTCTTTCCACCAGGAGCGGCACGAGTCGCTTTAGACATAGCGTTTCCAGCAACTTCGAAGCAATAGGTAATAGGCTGATAGGTCGATATGATTTGACGTCGTTTTCAGGCTTGCCAGGCTTTAAAATCATAATGATCTGCGCGACCTTCCATTGTTTGGGGGGGGGACTCAAACTGTAACTGAAATAAGTTAACAACACTGTTTTTTGAAACAGTTTTAAAAGAAAAAAAAATACTTTTAAATGTAACAGATACAATAATGTTACCGAATCAAACTGTAACCTTTTAAAAGTGTTAATATGTATAACTGAAATAAAAAGTTTTAGCATAGTTTTAGGTATAATTGCACAGTACGGCAACAACGCGCGGCGCGACGACGTACTAAGAGCCAGTCCACACTGCTCCGTTGTGTTGCGTTGCGTCGTGGAATTTTAAATGACGCTTGCTCGGTTCTAAAAGACATTAAATGCGACGACGCAACGCACCGTGGTGGACTGACTCTAAGTCAACGCAGCCGACGATCTTCAGTACACAGGCACTAACGCATTCAACATAACATACAGCCTTGGCCAAAAGTATTGAGCACCCATGATATCTTTCAGTTTTATGCGGAGTATCAAATAGAAATAAAACAAAACGTTTTATATGGGTTTATTTTACTATTTATTAATAGAAAATTAATATTTTGTGGGTCCACCCTTTGCCTTAATTACGGCAGAAATTCTTTTTGGTAAAGAGTTAACAAGTTTTTTACAGTCGTCAACAGTAATCGAGTTCCATTCTAGGCGCAGGCAGCGTTTTAAATCTTCTTTGTTGTTAATTGTGTGGCGCCTAACCCTGCGCTTTAATAAACCCCATAAATGTTCTATGGGGTTCAGATCTGGAGACTGAGCTGGCCAGTCAAGCAGTTCCGTGTTATTTTCCCGAAACCATCTCATAGTGCGTGCAGATTTGTGGCATGGCGCGTTATCCTGCTGGAATTTGACACCATCCATATTCGTGTCGCCAAAAAGTTTCGTGAATGAAGGCAGTAATGCAGTTTCTAGTACATTTATGTACTTAGTAGAGTCCATGCGACCCTCACACACGAACAATTCGCCAACTCCAGAATCGGTCATGCAACCCCAGACCATTATGCTGCCTCCACCGTGTTTAACGGTTGGGATCACACACTCTGGCTTAAATTCTTCGCCCACACGGCGACGCACAAAGGTCACACCAGGTGTACCAAAAATCTGCAATAAAGAGAAAAATATTGAGTTCCGTAAAACTAAAATAAATTCAATTATGCGTTTGGTTTTTAAAACATTTTATAAAATTGTATCAGGGGATTAAATTGACTTACTCACCTCAAAGTTTGATTCGTCTGACCAAACAACATTTGACCAATCTTCAGCGGTGAAAGTTCGGTGTTTTAAAGCCCATTTCAATCGAGCTTTTTTGTTGTTATCGGAGAGCCATGGCTTCTTCCTAGCTTTACAACCTTTCAGACCAGCTTCTTGAAGTCTTCTGCGAGTAGTTCGAGCAGAAATTGGCTTCTTAATTTGTTCCGACAACTCAGCAGCGAGCTCTGAAGATGTTTTTTTCCTATTTCTTAACGACTCTCTCAGTAACTGACGATCTTGACGGTCTGTGGTGATGCGTTTGCGCCCGGTTCTCGGTCTATTTTCATGTGATCCGGTAGTAGAGAATCGCTGAATAGCATATTGCACGGATCGGCGCGAACATTTCACAGTTTTAGAAATCTCTACTTGTGATTTCCCTTGCTCATACAGAAGCTGTATCTGCACACGTTTTTCTAAAGAAAGTTCGTTTTGTTTTGGCATATTGCAACGATAACACTTAAAACTTCTGAAATAAAATACAAAAGGCGCACTAGATCACTGGATGTGTTCACAACGAGCGATAGTAGCGAACTGATTAATAAACACAAAAATTGAAAAAGACAAATTTTGTTGGACCTAGGTGTTGTGTTGCTAGCTGCGGCGTGAGTCATTATTTTTAAACCTCTGTAGATGCCGATTAAATAATCCATAAACAATAGATTTGGTTTACTCCCATACTTTCCGTGAACGAGCGAAATTTGTAAGGTGCTCAATACTTTTGGCCAAGGCTGTATTTGTTGACTGGTTTACGTGCCAAAAAATTATAATTGAGAAACTCTCTATTTGATTGATTCAACCTCGATCAATAATCGACTTTAGATTCAACATACATCTTAATGTCTCATCATTATGAACAGCTTTTACTATGGGTTCAAACCTGAAATCGCGAAAAAAAGTCAGCTGTTCCCTACATTTTAAGTTATGCGAACATAAATGTAGGGAGCAGCTGATTGGACAGCAGCTGCCCATGTACTATCAAGCCTTCTGATTGGAGGTTGGTGCAACTGAGGTCCTTTAAGCTTTTGTGTGGCTTTCCATAGAGAGTGATTAAAGGTTGCAGTCCCATCTAGTTTTTCCAGGTGTCTCTGTACTCCTGCATTTCTAATTTCTTCTAGAGCCTGCTTTAGCTTTTTGTGTGCATTCAGTTTTTCTTGACACTGGGATACCTCTTCACTTACCAGTTCCTTCTTAATTCGCGTTTCTCAGCAAGCAGTTTTTGGACTGAAGCAGGACAATCGGTGCCGCTTTTACCACTTCTGTTCATTGGAGTAGCTGCCCATGCACTTTGCTGTATGATGTTATTAAAATGTTCCACATCTTCTTCAATGTCTTACTTCAAAACGGTAAGTTTAAATTGATTTTTTCAGCCACAAGGCATTTGAACTTATTCCAGTCTGTTTTGTGGTTGCAGAGCTGATATGGAGGTAAAGTCTGTGTAATATTTGAGTTTAGGTGCAAAACGACTGGGGAATGGTCAGACGATAGTTTCAAGCTAGTTTTACATTCTAGGTTTTGAATATTTACGCTTTTTGTGATAAATATATTTATCAAGTCAGGGGTCTTATTTCTGTCCGTAGGCAAGTAATTTGGTACACCAGAAGATATTGGTCTGAGGTTGAGAGAGTCCACTGCCAGGTACATTTGGCAACCTTTAGTAGTTGTAGTTCGGGAACCCCAGAAGGTGTTCTTAGCATTATAGTCTCCGCCTGCGATAAATTTAGCTCCAAATTCAGAAAATAGTTTCACATAGTCCTCCTTATTGGGTTTGTGTTTAGAAGGGCTGTACCTATATGGCAGAAACTACAAGAGGGCTTTGGTGGTCTTCAATTACAAGATTTATTTCTTGAAACATAGCTGTGCAGATTGGCTGCATTTCATAGTGCTTGATGTTTGCCCTGATCAACACAGCACTGCCACCGTGCGCGGTTCCATCTGGATGCATAGTTTGGTAAAACTTGTAGTTGGCTATGTTAAAATGGTTTTTTGTGGTGAAGTGAGTTTCAGAAGTGAGTAATATATTAGGTTGGGGAAAAGTCTTTTCGCATTATAGTATGTATGAACTTGTAATAAAATCTCTTTGGCTATACTATTTGTATCTGGCTGGTTTTGGTATCATTGAAAGTTTAAATTTTAAAGAACATAATTCCAAATTCAAATTAGGAAAATGTGTGATTTTCATTTGTTTTTCGTACTGTCAAGATGAGTGAATCTAATGAAGAAATTCAATACATTTTAAAATTTTACTACAAAAAAGGTAAAAATGCAACGCAAGCCGCGAAAATTTGCGATGTTTATGGACCTGGTGCAGTTTCTGTGAGAGTAGCACAAATTTGGTTTAAGCGTTTTCAATCCGTGTCAAATGCATCTTTGACGCGCTCTGCACCCTAATTGCGTAACACGCTATCAATCGGAATCTGAATCATTTTGAAGCAAATTGCTAATCCATTGCTTGCTTGCTTGCTTGCTTGCTTGCATCACGCAAAATACGCGCATTGACGTGAGTTGCGGACACCAGCCCGTGTTACCTATTACCTAATCCATTGCTTCTTAAGATCGAAAAATTTGTCTACTCAACACGTAAATAACGCAATGAATGTTGTTGAACTGTCAAAATGAAACCGATTCCGATTAATAATGTGTTACGCAATTGCCCCGCTGGTCGCCCTATTACGGATAAAATGGATGCCATTTTTGAAAAAGTAGAGCAAGATCGGCATATCAGTAGTTACGACGTAGCTGAAGAACTGGGAATTGACCACAAAACAGTTTTGGCGCATTTGAAAAAAACTGGGTACACAAAAAGCTCGATATTTGGGTACCTCACGAGCTCACTGAAAGAAACCTAATGAACCGTGTACCTACTCATTTGTGATTCTTTATTACGACGTAATGAAACCGAACCATTTTTAAAGAAGCTGATAACTGGTGATGAAAAGTGGATCACGTACGACAAGAACGTGCGAAAAAGGTCGTGCTCAAAGGCCGGTCAGGCTTCACAGACTGTGGCGAAACCCGGGTTAACTCGCAACAAGGTGATGCTGTGTGTGTGGTGGGATTGGAAGGGCATTATTCATTATGAGCTGTTACCACCAGGCAGGACCATCGATTCTGAACTCTACTGCGAACAACTGATGAGATTAAAGCAAGAAGTTGAGAGAAAGCGGCCGGAATTAATCAACAGAAGGGGTGTGGTTTTTCATCATGATAACGCTAGACCTCACACATATTTAGCCACTCAGCAAAAATTAAGAGAGTTTGGCTGGGAGGTGTTAATGCATCCGCCGTATAGTCCTGACCAAGGTCAGAATTCTGAAGAATACAATAATAATATAGGTGCAAGCACCTTCAGATTTCCACCTGTTTCGGTCTCTTCAGAATTCTTTAGGCAGTGTCAGGTTAACATCACGAGAGGACTGCCAAAACCACTTGTCGCGGTATTTTGATCAGAAGTCCCAAATAGCAAGTTCTATAGCAATGGGATCATGTCCCTACCTACAAGATGTCAAAAAGTTATCGAACAAAATGGTACCTACATACTTTAGTTAAATGTGAATAAACTATATTAAAAAATGTTTTGAATTTTCTTTAAAAATGCGAAGAAACTTTTTCCCCTACCTATTATAAATGATATGTAACTCGAGAAAAGCTTTCACCTCTAGGGTGTGTTGTGATACATTCAATTTTTAGTGGGTCATTCATTCATTATAGCGCAATCAGCCTATAATGTTCCTACTGCTAGGACACAGACCACATATAGCGAAAGTGACCCATAAATTTCTAGAAAAGCTCGGTTAGACAACAATACCTCATCCACCTTATAGCCCTGATCTGGTACATTCCGACTATTATCTTTTCCGGGCTTTAAAACAGCATATTCGTAAAAAAAATTGAAAATTTCGGTGATCTAAAAATGAACTTGCCTATTTCTTGACCTGTCAACCTCTTTCTTTCTGGGCTAAGGGTATTGAAACTTTGCCTAGCAGATGTTTACATGTTCTCAATAATGATGGTGATTATATTGTCGATTAATTGTTTAAATAAATAAGTATAAAAAAAATTTAATTCATTTTAAAGTGGGAAAAAGAATATGCAACAACCCAATACAATGCTAAGAAAGAGAGATTGTAAAAACCATCTATATATTATATAGATGTTTCTTCAGCAGCTCCGACAATATTTTCGAATGCTAATCAATTAGTTTATGCGCCCTTGCGGAGCAGGACCAGCGTTGAGCCAAGCATTTTTGTCAGTGATGTAATCCCCCAACTTCTAATATGCTTAGCTGCATAGTGTGCGTTTTATAAAAGATTTAAATTTCGTTTCATCCAGTTTGAGAATATGGGGAGGTATTTTATTGTATCATTTTAAACAGGAAGGATGAAGGATGAGTCTACTTTAGCCAGTCTGAAACCTGGTTGAACTAATTGGTCCCTATTTCTAGTCCTATAATTGTATCGTTCACCTCTTACTGAAAAGATTTAGATTTTTCCTTACGTACCTACATGATGTTTTCATGGATATATTGACAAGGTTCCGTCATGATGTTAATATCTTTAAACAGTTCCCTTAGAGAATTTTCGGTTCAAGGACATGCCAGTTTCTTCACTATATTTTTCTTAACCATTTTGAGAGCAGTGGTGATGAAATTTTACACAAAGTGCTTGTCAGGGTTCAAACCCACAACCTACAAATCGTAAGTCATGGCTGTTACCACTGGGCCTGAGCTACCACCGCTCCACCATTCATTATTACCATTCATTCATCATATTTATTTATTTATTCTCTATTTATTATTTTCAGGTATGGTGCCTACTTAATGAAGGTCTTCCCTCTAGACATGAGTCAGTTTGTTGGCTTATTTGGAGCCACTCGCCTGCCTCGGCTGAATAAGGATGAGATCTTTAGGGACCCAAAGAGCAAACATGTAGTTGTTCAGAAACAGGGAAACTTTTATGCATTTGATGTTTTGGATGCCAATGGTAATTTTTTTTTTAAATTCACATATATAAACATATATTCACTTAAAACCATGTCTGAGAATACTAACATAAGTAAACCCTAGCATTTCTGTTAATTCTTCTAAGTAAAATGAAACGGGACAACATAGGTTAAAAAATATTATTAAAGATATTTTTTTTTAACCTATGTTGTCCCGAATTTAGCCGTCCCATAAAAGGATACGAAAACGCAACTTTTCAGGAAAAATTAAAAACATGTTTTCATCAATTGCAGTTGCATCTAGTTGAATAAGTTTTTACGAGAATATAATTCGGATGGTATTTAAAAGTACTTCAATTTATTCCCATTTCATTTACCTAATTTTGCCTGTGTTCCACCAAATATACTGAATGTGCACCAAAATATGTTCATTAAAATATGTCATAACGAGCATCTATTTAACAACTGTTGCAAATTTGTAAAAATAGTAATACACCTAATTTTAAAATCAAGCATTTATTTTTTTAGTTTTACTTCAGTTAATGCACTGCAAAATGTATTTGAATCAAACACCAATTAATGTCCAATGTAGCTTTATTAATAAAAAATTAAACCTAACCTAACCTAACCTAAAATATGTAAATGGGTATACGGTACTAGGATGCATACTAAATATAACCTAACCTAACCTAACCTAAAATATGTAAATGGGTATACGGTACTAGGATGCATACTAAATATTTTGTGTAACATTCAGGAATATTTGGTGCACGATCAGTATTTTTCGGGGAGCATACATAGATGTACCTTTAGATTTTTGGTGAACACAAAAATATTATCCATATAATTCTGACTGTTTGTCGTACTAACAATCATACATTTTGATAATATTATATTAACACTTTATTCTCATAATTTAAGGCCTGTGTTAAATCTTTTGATACTATTGTATTATTTTGTATGTACTTATAATAATTACGAAAAAAAAATTGAGCAGATGTATTGTATGCATCCACAGATCCCAAAAATGACATAACACTAACACTAAGAAAATCGCAGTTATCATTTTATTCTCCGGGGACAGCGATTTGTACACAAGTATTTAAAAAAACTTGACACCTCTAATCTGCTGACTGGCTAACCACCGCATGAACATCTACTATTTTATAAAAATAAAATCATTTAAAGTCGCTCATGGTGACACAATAAAAAAAAATATGATAAGTAATTGCAAACAATTTCATTAATCGGTTCATGTACTTAATCCTACTACTAACTGTTCTTTAATCCTAATCTTTAGATTACCTTATCAATTTAGTTTACTCACCTTATTTACATTTAAAATGGTTTTCAGGTAACCTTTTGTCACCCCTGGAAATGCTTGGTAACTTGAGTAAAATCATGAATGATAACGCACCGGCTTCGGAACATCCTTTAGGAATATTAACTACCCAAAATAGGGACGAATGGGCAAAACAACGGGCCCATCTGGAGTCAACCGGAAATAGTGAAGTTTTAAAGAAGATAGACTCAGCAGTATTTAATTTGATATTAGATGATGATAAAATAAATGATGATAAGCGTGTACTCTTAAAGAAATACTTACATAGTGATGGTACTAACAGGTAAACATGTTGAAGGGTTATTAACTAATTATGTTATCTTTAAAGAGCACAGAAATACTTTTATTTTATTTATTTGGAAGAACTAACAATCACACATTATATACAGAGATCGGATATTCGGATGCATATTTACCTAAAGTTGAGGTGTTGGCTAATATGGAATGCACTTTTGTATCGATCGTAAATATTTCGCGATTCTGGAATTGATAAATTTAGTACTTTTTGACTATAGAATCGACACGCACTACCCTTCCTCTTACACCATACATACACATATATTTGCATCGGGGGTTAAAAATGAATTTCAAGCATAAGAATAGTGGTGTGATCCCGGTGTCTCGGTATTGTTTAAATATATAATACCACATCTTTAAGAAGTCGTTTCCATACCATGTATCCGATTAGTTGTGCATTCCCGGATTTTCTGGAATCTCGGAATTTAAATTAAGAAAAAAAATAAGAAGCCGCTTCCATAATCTCTCAGCGAAAATTTTACTTTAGGTAAATATGCATCCGATTATCCGATCACGAATTATATATTACAAATAAATAAAATAAAAGGGGTTGTACAAATGAGCAACCAACAATGTTCTCTACCGTAATGAAGCTAGAAAAAGTATTACAGTTAATAATACTAGCTGGAAAACGTTACATAAACGATTAGATGCCCTTGTTGTCCTTAGAATATTTATTTTCCTACTGTGCAACTGGTAGGCTGCAATTAATGCAGCCTACCAAAAAATAAATTCTTTCCTACGAATTATGTAGGAAATAATTTATTTATTTCTTTCTTGGAAAAAATATAAAAAAATGGCAGTAGCAATTTTTTCCATTACATTCAGATTTCGTATTTTACAATAAAATTAGTTACTTATTATACTCCAGTTTTGAATTGTGTTTTTTGTTTGTGTAATTTTACAGGTGGTTTGACAAATCGTTGAGCCTGATTGTGACCAGTGACGGAGTGGCAGGAGTTAACTTTGAACACTCCTGGGGCGATGGAGTGGCAGTACTGAGATGCTTCCAAGACATTTATGCTGAAACTACAAAGAAACCTTTCATCCATCCACACTCGAAGCCTGTGGATAGTAATATTAGTGTTCAGAAATTAGGTAAGAAATCTATTATTATTTTTTATTTTTTTTAATTAAATTTAGTACACAGATAGTTTATAACCTGGATTAGGACATAGGATACTTTTTATCGTAGTACGTTCCAGTGGGATAATTTCCGACATCCAGGCGGGCGACGCCGCTGGCCAAAGCTAGTCTGAAATAAAGGAAGTAGATTTTAGGGGAAAATTATACTTAAGTACTATGTTGTTAGTTCCGTAAAAAAAGTAAGGTGCACTGGGGTAATTCCAAAAAAGGGTATATTCCGAAAATACATAAAATTCTCTTCTTGGGGTAATTCTGAAATACAAAACTATAAGAAATGATATTGGCGATACTATTACAACTCATGATATTTTTTGTAAGGGGTAAATACGATTGAAAAAGAAATGTAAACCTTTGGTCAAAGTACAATAAAGTCGACGTTTAAATAATTTCGGAATAACCCCAAGATAGTTCGTAATTTCCCGTAAACCAAAAAATTATAATTCAAAAATTCAAAATGCTCTATCTAGTGAATCCAACTACATATTTATGAATCTAATATATCCATTGGTTAAATCTTTTCATTAAGTTAACCGAAGTCGCTTATTAATGGCAGTAAATATGAAACTACACTTCTGGACACATCTATTGGCCCACCTTGTATTTTCAGTTTCGTTTGGTCCTAGCTAAAATTTTATATTAGGTCGAGCAAAAAGTTTTTATGCAGTTTTGAACCTGGCACATTCACAATTTCATTCAATAGTCTTTTTTTGAATTTCGAACACAGAATTTAAAGAAACAAAAGACAATTTGGAGCCTGTTTGTTGATATCAAACAATCGAATACTAAGAAAACTTGGTTTTATTGGTTTACTTGGATTTAATTCTTGAAAAAGTGATTGATATCTTTGGTTTTGCAACAAACATTACTTATTCTTAACATTAAGGTGAGGTTCTATCAATAATCTATGGATACTTCACCTGAAGTCGCCGCCCAAGCTGTGGCACTTATTCAGGCCGGACACAGCCAAAGAAACGTGAGTGCTCAACTTAATTTAAGTCGATCTGCGGTCCGAAATGTTTATCGGAGGTACCTAGAGACTGGCGGCTTTGTTCGTCGCCAAGGAAGGCCACGATCTCGGGTCACAACTGAAAGGCAGGATCGATTCATCGTGACGACCAGCTTGAGAAATCGTCACCTTACCTCCATTGAGATACAAAACCAACTTCGCGACTTCCACGGAGTATCTGTGAGCGCTCGAACTGTTCGGAGAAGGTTAAAAGAACGCGATATGGTACCACACAAGCCAGCTAATGGGCCCAAACTAACGCGAGCCCACCGAACAGCGCGCCTTCATTTCACACGCAGTCATTTAAATTGGACACAGCAGGATTGGAGCCGTGTACTCTTTTCTGATGAGTCTAAAATTGTGTTACATGGCAATGATGGAAGGAAGAAGGTCTACCGACGTAAGGGAGAGCGTTTCGCACAATGCTGCTTTGAAGAGAGGGTTGCTTATGGCGGTGGCTCCTGGACTGTCTGGGGCGGTATATCCGCGAGCGGCAAAACTCAACTTGAGGTTGTTACAGGACCACGGCTGCCAACATTAAATGCTGAAAGGTACATTCGTGAGTGCTTAGAACCTCACGTGATACCATACGCGGACTATGTGGGCCCAAATTTCCTTTTTATGCATGATAATGCAAGAGCCCATGCGGCCGGCATCGTCAGGGAATATCTTCGGGATGTGAACATCACAGTTATGGACTGGCCAGCCAGAAGCCCAGACATGAACCCCATTGAGCACATGTGGGACGAGCTAAAAAGACGTGTTAGGGCTCGTCAGCCAGTTGCCGAGACGATGCAGGAGTTGAAAACTGCCATAGAAGAGGAATGGGAGATGATCCCTCAAAATTTCATAGAGCGGTTGATAAACTCTATGCCTATTCGTATGAGAGCTGTGGTAGATGCCCATGGAGGCAACACGCGTTATTAAATTAAACCTTTATTTGATAAAACATGTTTTTTATTCAAAAATCAATTGCCTTTAACAAGGCGCATATCCGACTTGTTAGGCGTAGCTCCATGTCGTATGGTATTCTGAATTCAAATTTAAAACAATACGATCGAAAAAGATGGTAAAATGTATCAGGTTTAAAACTGCATCAACAGTTTTTGTTCAATCTAGCAATCATATTTCGGTAGGGGCCATCGAAACCTAAACTCTAAGGTGGGCCAATAGATGTGTCCAGAAGTGTACTTTACATAACTAACCGAAATGTAGACCTCTAGACATCTCGTAAAAATTCCCGTCGGAATTACCCCAGTACACCTTATCTTCCTTTATATGTAACACCAATTCAACACCTTATTTAAATAAGGAATCCATTAACGTACAAATTAGTTGTATAATTTGCTAACATAAAAATAGAAAGTGTAATAATTTATTCTACATAAAAATTAAATCTTCTATTCGTTAATATCTTATATTTTCAGAATTCAAGTTAGACGACAAATCGAAGCATTTTATCGACAATGCTAAGAACGAATACAACGCATGGTGTGACTCGCTCAGCATAGATTATATTTTATATGAAGGCCTTAACAAAGCAGCTTGTAAGAAGTTCAAAGTTAGCCCTGACTGCATTATGCAACTGTCGTTTCAGGTAACATTAATATGTGGGCGTCCAAGCAAAAATGGTCCAGTTCTCGACATTTAGTTTCCGAGATATACGCATTTTCGTAAAGTTGGATGACAAAATTGCATTTCTCGATTTTAATTGATTAAGTATTAATTAATGCTCAAATATCTACAAGTTCATATATTAAATGACCTTATTATGATGTTTCTAAGTGCCAGAAAATGTACTAAGTACCAAAAATCAAACTGAAAATGTATTTTCTCAAATCAAGTTTTTTCAGTTTCCACTTCAAATAACTGATTTAAAAAAAATGTGCCAGTTTTTGAATAATTTTTTAATCCTTATTATCAACTGACTATTCTAGATACCGAATCTGGTCTTAACTCAATACCCCCCACTACTGGACCCTTTTTGCTTGGACGCCCACATATAATAAAACTTATTATCAGTTATCACATATTAAGCAAAATGAGCCTAGCGCAGACCTGTGAGAAACTGGCAAACAAATATCAACTTTGCCCTAGTTGAAATACAGTCGAATAAACAATACTACCGGCCGACCGTGAGCGTGAGATCATGAAATCGGACAGAGGCACGAGGTTAATTTGATTGATATCCGACCTTATTTCAACAAGCACAAAGTAGTTATTTAGTTGACAGTAAAATCCACGCTGCAGGGGCTTCACAGTAAATAATTATCTTCACATAATAAATAATGGGTATAAATAAATAATGTTTTCTACCAGTTCGCTAAGTTGAGAGCACCCCAGATAATTAGTACAAATACATAAGAATTAAAAGTATATACTGAAAATGTTGCAGGCAGCGTATCATCTGTTGAAAGGAAACTTCGTCGGTACCTATGAGTCTTGCAGTACTTCGGCCTTCAAACACGGTCGCACAGAAACAATGCGACCTTGCACAGACAAAACAAAGGTATGAAAATAACTTGATTACTCTTTTATCTATATATAAACTTTGTCCGCGATATGATATAATGGTTGGTATGTAAATAATAATCCGATTATATTATCTTATGGTCCTTCAGTAAAATCTAAGCGGTTTATAATTAACCTATAAACTGGCTTACTCAGTCATAATAACATCATTAATCTACATGCAGTCTCGCACTAAACATATGAATGCTACATTGTAAATCATATCATCGAGTAACATTCACTGCTACAAATAAAAGGTTGAAATTGACATAATCTACTAATATTATAAACGCGTAAGTTTGTGAGGATGTATGGATGTTTGTTACTCTTTCACGCAAAAACTACTGAACGGATTTTGATGAAAATTTACAGTATTACAGGGTGACTTTGAAAACATGCGACAAAATTTAAGGGGGTGATCTACCCATCAATATGAACAACTTTTACTATGGGACCAACTATAAATTCGCAAAAAAGATCGACCTTCCCGTATAAAAGTAGATACCCGATTGGACCATTTGGTCTAAGAAAATCGATTTTTTTTTTGCGAATTCCGAGTTGGTCCCATAATAAAACTTGTTCATATTGATGGGTAGAACTCCCCCTTAAACTTTGTCGCATCTATTCAAAGTCACCCTGTATAGCTTATACATCGGAATAACACATAGGCTATAATTTATAAAGATATTGTAATTGACCTTCACGCGAGCGAAACCGCGGGAAATAGTTAGTCGTAAATATGCATGAAAGAGAGTGAACATCACTTTTTCTCTTGCGAATCTCCACTCAACCCGGCCAATAAACAAGAAGGAGGTGGGAGCTCTGTTCCTCGTCAGTGTTCACTCCGGCCTTATTATTATTAATTCGGGTCCACTGACGGATGTTGGCGGAGAAGCTTGCGGCTAAGTAATAGACTGTAATCCGATCCCAACATGTTGGGAAAAGGCTAGGCAGATTTTTGATGGATGTTGGCTCCTGTCCCAACGCCGGTGATTAGACGGAAGCGAGTAGAGCAACTAAAAACAATTTGTTTGTAGGACAGAGTGGTGGTGGTGTGAACTAGGCGCGTGTGACTCTACGGAACCGACTCACTGATCCAAAAGATTGGTTCAGCAAACGTTTCAAACGCATCATTTGGATCTGAAACAATGTTCTGTGCTCTTTCCGCGCGACGCGTCGCTTGCGAGGCGACTGAGCAGTGAGTAAGAGAGGAAGACTGAGACACACTGAGTTATACTGACTCGCGAGTCGCGAGTGAGCTGATGACATATTACAACTTATACAAGTCAGAAAGAGATACCAAATGAGATGTGTATCACTCATACTCTCACAGTTTTTCGCTGTCGTTATCCATGCACGTAAAAATGACCACTAAGGCGCTTACATATAAAATAACATAAGGTCGTTTTTTTGCATTATAATGTTTGCACTAACAAGTAACATTCTGTATTTTATATCATTTGAGCCGATGATCCAAATGAAACATATCAGTGTTTCGGATCATTTCAGTGATCCAGATGCAAATGTTCAAATCAAATCATTTATTTCTTTGCAAACATGGGTATAGTACATAGGTGTTTTTTATAATAAGTTCTCCATATTTTACCGTCACATGGGCATGCAAAGGTTTACAATACAAATAAAAAATGAAAAATAAATGTCAATTCATTGGAAACTATACTAAAATACTAAAAACATGTCAGCGTGATTACAGAAATAAAAATAATAAGATAATACAATGAGAGGATCACAATAATTATGTCAAACAGAGTAACAGGATGTCAATCAGTCAGTGAATCATCATTAAGAAAATCATCAATCGTGTAATAAGTTTTCATAATTAAAAAATCAGTTAGCGCCCTTTTAAATTTTAATGTGGTCATATTTTTTACAATATTAGGTACTTTATTATATATCAGTGGGGCAATACCAAAAAAACTTTTTTTCATTAGTGCGGTTTTACATTTTACTTGACATAATTGATTGATGTATTGAGTCCGTATTGGATTTTTCTTAACTTCTGATAATTTTTTAAATAGATGTGGGTTACATTTCACAAACAAAGCCGTTTCTATTATATATAAACAAGGCAAAGTTAAAATTTTTAACGATTTAAAATAGGGAACACAGCTATCAGTTGTCTTAAGACCGCACATTGACCTGATGCATCGCTTCTGCAGTCTAAATACCAGCTCCCTATCAGTGGACTGCCCCCAGAAAATAATGCCATACCGCAAAACAGAGCCAACCAGTCCATGGTATGCTGTTAAACAAGCCCGATTGTTAACTTTCTTTGAGAGTTGAAAAAGAGCATATGCGGATTTGCTAAGTTTCTTACATAGTACTTCTACATGAGGTTTCCATGTGAGTTGGCTATCAATCATAATGCCTAAGAACTTAGCCTCAGTAGCTTCTTCAATATCACAGCCTGCGTAGGAAATGCTAACATTCTGGTTTTCACGGCGTTGATAAAAATGCATGACTTTTGTTTTGCTCAGGTTTACAACCAAATTGTTATTATCTAACCAATGTATAATGTCACTTAAGCAAGTATTAATGTCATTATTATAATTATTTGAATTAGTATACTTTACTATAGCTGTACTGTCATCTGCAAAAAGAACCATTTTGTTGGTTGTTGCTTTCGGGAGATCATTGATATATATATCAAGAAAAGTGGCGGACCCAACACACTACCTTGTGGGACGCCATATTTTACATGTCTTGGTTTTGATACGTATATGGTTTCTAATTTAGTTTTAGGACATATCCTAGAAATTTCCGTGCATTGAAACCTATTACTCAGATATGATTTTATTAACTTTAAGATGTTCCCTCTTATACCGTAACTATTTAATTTGTGCAACAGAATCTTATGGTCTACATAGTCAAAAGCCTTGGTCATATCAGTGTAAATGGCACAGACTGGATTTCTTTTATCGACAGACGGCATGACGTTAGCTAACAAGTCAAATAGTGCCATATTTATCGAAGTGTTCTTACGGAAACCCTTTTGTTCTGTGCAAAATAATTTATACTTTTCGAAATAGGCATTTAACGATAACGTTCCAATCGCAAAAATGATACACTTTGCCCACGACTAGTCAACAGTCAGCGGTAAACTATATCTCTTTTACTGACACGGGACCTACAATCTTTTGTACGTTTCTTGAGCGAGAAGATAGTTGATAGCTAGTCGCCTCCTCGTCGGCAGTGGGACCGGTGCCGTTTGCGGGGGAAGCACCTATTGTAGTTTTCATAATCATGATTTCTGTACAGTCGACTACAAAGAGATGTATACCCCCTTAAGTTACACATGATATATGACGATTATATGTGTTCACTCAATGTGCCAAATTTATGTATACAGCAAGATGGACACTGTAATGAGTACGCTCTGAAACGAATGAATGTGTTCGTCTTTGGTTACAATGATATGTATACAAGCGGACATTCCAATTTTAAATTTTAAAAATTCTGTCAAAACCAATGGAAACTCTTTAGATGGTTTAATAGGTATTAGCTTCTTTGTGTTCTATGATGACACTTATAAATGTCAAAATATAAATACTCCGTAATAAAGTGGTAATAAATAATAGTTCCTCATATCCATCACCTTAACGAGAACACGTGCACGATTTGTGGGATTATTATCATGGGTCGAACTTTTGGGAGATTGCTGCAAATTCTGTGCGAACTCTTTTGCAAGACATAATCAATGCTAATGGAGGATATACAAAATATTGAACAAGTTTTATATTTTTTGCCAAAATGTGAAGTAGATCTACTATTGTTATAAGTAAAAGAATATTATAGATAGTTATGTTATTAATAGCAAGATAAGTTTAAATAAATGAGTTTTATGATTCAATAGTTTCTTTTTACGAGAAGATTGTAAAAGAATGGAAATATGTAGCGAAAATAATTTGTAGTCAATTTCGATAAACAAACGACAAGCCAACACCGTCATGCAGGTGTCGTGGCCAGATCTTAGAAATAATCATTACATGAAGTGTTCGACCATTTCATGAAATGGTCGTATTTCATGAAATGGCCAACTAAAATTCACCATATCGTTTAAACGTCAACGTTTAATGATATGTCAGTCGCCCCTATTACATGGGACATAACTGGCGAAATGTGGGTGTACTATAGGTACATCTCTGCCCAACCCTTCGGGGAAACAAGGCGTGATGTTATGTTATGTTCATGAAATTATCAATTCTAAGATCTGGTCACGACACATGTACGAAATGAAGGAGAAAACAGATATTTCCGTACTATTCTGAAATTTGAAAATGGAATGTCAGACCTGTATACATATCATTGTAACCAAAGACGAACACATTAATTCGTTTCAAAGCGTACACATTACAGTGTCTTTCTTGCTGTATACATAAATTTGGCACATTTAATTGAAACATAAATCTGTCAGACATCGTGTCTACAATTATTTGTAACAAACAATGACAACATCATCAAAGGATATATATTTTTGTAACTTTCAATGGTATACATCTCTTTGTAGTCGACTGTACATCCTTATGTCAAAACGTTTCAAGTTCCTTTCCACTTTCCAGGCATTTTGCGAAACCCTACACTCCAACAAGAGTTCTGACGAAGAACTGCGCGCTAAACTGACAGAATGTTCCAAAATGCATTTGGAACTCGTTAAAGATGCTGCAATGGGACAAGGCTTCGATCGCCACATGTTTGCTCTAATGAAGATGGCTGAGGACAACAACATGCCTAGACCAGAGATATTCGACTCATATGAGTACAAGTTCCTGAATAAGTCCATTTTAAGCACAAGTACTTTGTCTTCACCTAGCGTGATGGCGGGAGGATTCGGCCCCGTTGTGAAAGAAGGATTTGGAATTGCGTACGTAATATATATTTTTTTTATAACCCCGCGTTTACACCAAGGTATAAAACATGTATTCTATTTGTAATGTCATAGTTTCCTTTATTGTTAACACCTAAAACAAATTGTAAAGATTAGCTTAGTTGTAAACAAACCTTGTAGAAAACTTGTCGAAAAGGTGATCAAAATATTTAACAATACATTCGTCTGAAACATCATTTTCTATACATATAAAATAGTAACAAAGTCAAAACTATACATTGAATATTTTTGAAAAAAGTTATTGCTACATGGTGTGGAATGACGAAAATATAATATTTAGAAGCCGCGGGCACAAGTTAGTTTTTAGGGTTCCGTAGTCAACAAGGAACCCTAGTTTCGCCATGTCCGTCCGTTCGTCCGTAGCTCAGAGACTCTAGTACTAGAAAGCTATACTTTGACATGGATATACATATTAATCACGCCGATAAAGTGATAAAATAAAATCATGAAAAAAAAAAATTTAGGGTACCTCCTCTACACATAAAGTAGGGATGATTTTTTTCGTGTACCCCATGGTGTGGACTATTGTTTGATAGGTGTTTCAAAAATATTGCGAGTTTGAGAAAACAATTTTTGCGATTAAGGGATCCGCGAGTCAAGTGTGCCCCCCCCCCCCCCGTCCCCCCGCCAGCTAAATGGTTAGTTTTGGATATGTTTAAAATTCACGATTGTAGTATATACAAAAAGGAAAACTATCACAGCTAAGTAGGCTTTACAAGTTTACGAGTAATAGTCGACCAACTTAGGTACATTTGCAGTTGGAATGTATGAGAGAACATGTTTTTCAACTATAATGTTAAGTTTGTTCTTGGGATAAATTCATCCCAACTACGGAACGCTTCATTGTGCGTGGTCTGACACGCATTTGGCCGGTTCTTTAATAATATTATAATCTAAGACACAGGCTTCTTGTCTAGTTTAGCAGCCAAATGTTCAACTTTTACCTGTGTCACTGTTGTACAACTACATTGAGTTATTTGGTTTTTGCGTACTAAATAAAAAAATATTATTATTTATTATAATAAACGTATCACGTCCTATTCTTCTACTGCTTTATATTAGGACGCGGGGTAAGGCCGCGTCTTATTTTAAAGCGATCGTCGCACGAATATGCGATCGGTCGCGTGTATGTGCTTGTTCACGTTAACTCGTGGGCGCGGTCACGAAACACACATTGCAAATGCAAGTGTTCACACACCGCACCTGCGTTTTGTACGTGAACACTTGCGTAGTATGCAATGTGTTTGATATTTCGTGACCGCGCTCGCGAGGTAGCGTGTGTCGACACTATATGTCACTTTTGTTCGGAAAAAAAAAGTTCGAACGATCGTGTATTCGCGCGACGATCGCTTTAAATAGGACGCGGCCACATGCATATTTTATACACGCACGACATATTTTTGACAGGTCTTTTACAAAACTTGTCGAAAACAAGTATCACAACTTGGGTGTAAACGCGGGGTAAGACAGCTAAGTTGAAAAGAGAATGAGAAACTTAGACTATTTACCTATAACATTTTCGAATTACATTATGTCGTTGCACGAGCCTGTCACATGTGACTTTTTTATGATCGTCATAAGGTTTCAAATGCAATGATTGACGCGCGATCGAGAAATAAATCAACTTATTGTAGTAAACATACAAGCAGATTTAAATAATTTTAATTTATTGTATTGTAAAAATGGTTTTATTTCTTTCAGATATTCGGCGTTCCCAGATAAGTTAGGCGCAGCAGTTGCGAGCTATAAGTCACACAACGACAGCTCACAGTACATTGAAGCGTTGCACAAATCATTCTTAGACATTACCAAAATATTATCCGCATAAGTTATTATTATAGTGTAATTTTATTATTAAGTTATACTGTTGCATTTTTGTTACATATTTTTTTTTAATATTTTCTCCTAAGACCAGAATTTTCCCTGGGTTGTTGAATGTTAGATATTATATTTTTTTAATGACAAATCTTTTTCATATATTTTTAACTGATTGCATTTTTGCAGACGATACTAACTTTAAAAAACATTGGTTTTATAATAAGAATGAAGAAATATATTATTTTAATACAACTGTATTGTATGTATAAAGTATATATACCGTAAAGATAAGAATATAACTATTTACTGGGCATATTGTTCACCATTATTTATGTTATGAAAAAATATTAAAATAAGCACAATATGTAGGTAAGTAAAATATTTTGTTGATATTTACTACTGATATTTAAGGCAATTTAAATCGACTCTTGTGCAATTATATTTTAAACTAGCTGTTGCCCGCGGCTTCGCTCGCGTGATGTCAATACTTCTCTATTTGAATCGGATTTTGTTCACAATTTCATGTATTTTAATTATTTTGCGCGGAACCCTATATATTCTTTTAAATAAAATTAGCCTAAGTTACTCCTTATTTACTCCTTATAACATAGCTATCTGCCAGTGAACCAGTGACGAGTGTGTGAGTGCCAGTGACGTTTCGGAGATTAGCCGGAGCAAACAGACAGATAGACAAAGAATTTAAAAAAAAAATTGTTATAAGTACCGAATATTTCCATATGCATTTAGTAAGAAGCTGTTATTTCAACATTACAAACAGACACTTTTTCTTTATTTGTATACATTCGTAAAACATTAAAAACTATGAAATTACATGTATTGAGATTTAGGAACCATTTTGGCAGCTTGTAAAAAGTGGCAAAATCACGATTGTATCTCTATCGCCCTAAAATAATTAAGTATGTAATTGAGAAACGAAACAAGTTCGTCAGTGCGTGCAATTTAAGAAAGTGCCTTAGCTTTTACACGAAATTACTTATCGACGGTTGAAGCATAAGCGACATTTTGGTCGAAAATGAGTTATGAATGCCATCCTAAAAAGCGGAAAATTTTAAGTAGAATGGCACCCATAACTCATTTATATGCCCCATTACCTTTTTACCGTCGTTATATATTTTTAAGAAAGACTAGTGTTTGTTATTATATTTTGTAAAAATAAACAACTTTGTAACTTTCTGTTCACTAAATGAAATTGTTACTAAATAAGCACATTGTAATGCTGCGTTTAGGTATGCGACAGCCAAGGGCGGATACGGGGGGGGGGGGGGGGGGCTTGCCCCTCCAGCAGGAAACAATAGAAAATTATCATTGTAATTTTTTCATTAAACTTTTATTACAAGTATTTTTTTATAGTTATTGTATGTCACTGATAAATAATTAATCCCAAAGACATAGTGCAATACTAGGGGGGACACTCGTACTTATCTGGCCCTTGTGCCCCTCCCAGAAATAATTCCTGGATCCGCCCTTGGCGACAGCGGTGCGTGATTAATGAACTGTGTTTAGTCATTTATTGGCTCGTGGCTAAGTAATAACAGCCGCACGGGGTCGATTGGTCGATCGATCAGGTTAAGGTACGCTTGCCGCGGTCGGCCCGCGGATGGGTGACCATCTTTACATACCGAGACCCCCCTGCCTCGGAAAACACGCTAAGCCGTTGCTCCCGGCTGTCATTCATAGATCTTTGACAGTAATTACGGGTCGTCAGAAGCCCGAAAGTCTGACAACCAGTCTTACCAAGTGGTATCGTATGACCCAGTAACTGGGTTGTGGAGGTCAGATAGGCAATCGCCCCATGTAAAATACTGGTATTTAGCTGCATCCGACCTCAACATAGTTGGGAAAAGGCTAGGCAGGTGAGTAATAATACATATACAAAGATAATATACACTGTCCCGCCCACGCTACGTCGCTATCGTGTAAACGCACCCTTAGTATTAGGTATGTAGGTTAACCTTTGGGTTAAATAAAACACGTGTTAACCCTAACGGGCTTCAGACAAGGATTTTGCTTGTAGAAATCCATAAATGATGCAATGCAACATAGATATGCAACTCTATGGCTTCTGATAATAATCTCATTACAACACGCAAGTTACGCTTTCGCATTTTATTTTATTTTTTTTGCTATTCCACGTAAGTATTTTTATAACATAAAATGGCTGTAATATATTTTGTGGTGTTTATACATACAATAAACTTTGATTTTCATTTATATTGATTTAAGAGTTTGATTTGTTTAATTTTAACCTATTAGTTACCTACTTTGGATCTTGATAAACGAAATAATCGAACACATTATGAAGTAAACATTTGAATGTTCCGCGTACTTATCGAGTTATGCCTTGCTATGCCACAACTCTGCAAGAATAATAGGCGTCATGATATTCTAAAAGGTTAGTGATTTATTGTAATAGCTCATGTATAAAATACCACGATAAAAGGAAACTGTTTTCCGTGAACAATCACCACTTATGAAAACTTGTAGGTAATGCATGTGGCAGGCAGCATCATGGCATAGCATTTAACTTAATTAAAGAAATTAGAAATATATTTAAACGGTATTTATAGGTACACACGGCTACATATCAAGCTATACTGTCCAGTATAAGCTGACTTCTTATTGTACGGAAATCCTATACATTGCGAGATCAGCTTATAATGGAAATGTATAGCTTGATATATAGCCGCGTGTACCTAGGCACTTATTAATTAATCAGTTGCGCTCTTCGTTTCATAACTAGTGGAAAATTACCCTACACAATAGGTAGTACAAGTTTTTTATAGATGAATACTAGCTGTTGCACACGGCTTAGCCCGCGTGTATATGTATCAATACTTCCCCATTTGAATCGGATTTTGTTCACAATTTCATGGGTTGTAATTTTTTACGCGGGACCCTAATTATTTTTCTAAAATAAAATTAGCAACGCGTGTTGATACTCTTGCGCCATCCCATCTTCCTGGCTCGGCGTGCTGTGCTGGCGCCGCTGCTGCGGCTGCGAAAAACCTCAAGCGGTGTAAGTATAATTAATAATTATATTTTCGAGCCGTTTGGGGTTGACACCCTCGGGCCGTGGGGTTCGAATGCTCATGGTCTCCGGCAACGGCAACGGGTTGACACTTCCCGTGACCCAAAGCATATAAGCATTGCCATACAACGTGGCAATGCCGCCAGTCTCTTGGGTGCATTAACCAGTCGACAGCGATGCGGATGAATTTTTCGACGCCATAGTTTGTGAATAGTTTTAGTTAAAGTTATTTTTTTATTTGAGATAGGTTTGCTCTTGACTCTAGTCTAGGTCAGAGATGACAGAGACAAAGTCGACGATGGAGCGAGCTTACCCAGAAGAAGCCTGACTCTCACTTTGAAGAGATCGGGGTTGTATGCGTTCGGAAACAGACGCAGGAAGAGAGTTCCACTCCTTTGCTGTGCGCATCACAAAATCCATTTGGAAACGCTTAGTGCGAATTGGTGGAATAGGAACTGGGTAGGGATGGTAACCTGCAGTGCGTCTAGATGTCCGATGGTAGAAGGGGGCAGGCGGAATGAGGCAGTTAGGATATAATTTAGTCATTTTTATTAATTCACTAGGTTTATAATAATATAATTTTTAAAATAAATATGAATTTGTAAAACTTCATAATACAAAAATTACCCTAAGTTACTCCTTATAACATTAGCTATCTGTCAGTGAAAGTCCCGTCAAAATTGGTCTAGCCGTTTCGGTGATTAGCCGGAACAAACGGACACAGACAAAATTTTAAAAATTGATCTATTGTTGATCTATATTGATCTATTGACATTTAGTAAAAAGCTGTTATTTTGAATTTAATTTATTTGTACCTATAGATGTTTAGGCTGATAGTTGGAATGGGCGAGTAGGTAGTTAGGTACTTATGTACGAAACGATACCAATCGACAAAATACTAATTTTACCTTCATTTAGTAAAACACTATCAGAAATAGCTTACTGCTACTTCAAATGAAGTATTTTGTGAGTAGATACATAATGTCAATGTATAAATTCAACGTCGCTCGGCGCTATAATTCTGCGACGACTGCTATCGATTTTCTCATGTCCATCTAGTAAAGAGGAGAATATTCATAGTCGAGCTGTGTATTTTCGAACATAAATTATTTGGTCGTGCCATGCTAATCATTAATCATCGGCAGCATAATAAAAATTAATCAGATTTACAGAGAAACCTCTTTTAACATGGCGTGCCAGGAGAACAGACTGAGTAGAAATAACAACTCACTCTGTTGTCCATACACTATTGCGCTTACGCACGGAGGCTATAGCTGATCCGAGGTGGGCAGGTTGCGGGGCTTCACTTTCTGGACTAAGATGATGAAGAAGAGTGGAAAGCATCCTTCACGAATTCCATTTTATACATGTATTACTTACGCGAATTTAGTGATGGGAGGGCCAAGGACGTAAATCAATCTGGAAACCTTGAATCTACAGGTATATATTTAACCTTGATTCTTCAGGGCTAATAGCTCTCTACATGCTGCTGATACAGCCAAAATCTAAGCTCCGTACCTATATACCCATCTACATAATACTGTCACTAGCTTTTTTTTTTTGGTTGGGAAATCATCAAATGACTTCTCCCGCTCTGGGTGGAGCAGGAGGGCTTATCAGACTTTTACTGACTTTAGTCACGGGTGGGTTTTAACCCACCCGTGTCCCTTCAGTTAACTGTGCCAGGGGCCACGGTAACTCTTTTGAACATCCCGCGGCTCTGGCTGGCATCGGCCCTAGTCCGCTAGGGCCCCCGTCAGTTAGTGCTGACATTTCTTTGAGGCGCGCGTGGAACATAACGCGCCGTCGACCCGGGCCTGGTCCTTACCGGACGGCGAGCTACCCATTGCTCGCCGTCCGCAAGCCTGCGCTTACGTTGGCCGAGAATTGGCTATCAATTCCCGACACCCGGGGCGTCTCCTGCGGTGACTAGGGGCGTGAGGGCGCAAAGATTGCCTCTCCCTCACGCGTTCCGCCTCCTCCTTCGCGACCATTACTGCTTCGCAGAAGGAGGTGATGGCTTCCAATTTACTCTCGCTTCGTACCATGACCTGGACCAGGGCTGGACGCGAGAGAACGCCCGCCACCGATCGCTTCTGCGAGGTCACAGCGGTGCTCCGCCCAAGCCGGGCAGACTCCACCGTATGCTCCACTGTCTCCTTCGGGTGATCCCGCCTTATCCGGAACAGGTACCCGAAGCATCCGTGTCCAGTGAGGACCTGCGTCAAGCGGAAGGTGAGGACGCCGTGACGTCTCTCCAGCCACTCCTCAAAGAGGGTACTTATCGCCGCAATTGTGGCGTGTCCAGCACTGGGTTGCGACAATCCACTCTCCATGACGCCATGAGATCCCGCCGAAGCTTTGTCCGCTGTGCCGCGATTTCTCACAGCAGCGAAGTTACGCCTCCTCGCGCCACTCCCATATGTGCGCGAGTACTTTTGCCTCCAGATCCCATGGCGGCAATCCGGCAAGGAGGCTCGCTGCCTCTCCGGAAACCGTGCGGTATCCACAGACTATCCGGATGGCCTTTTGGGACGCGTTCAACCGACGGGCCAGTCGCCACCTCAAGGAACGCGCCCACACCGGAGCCCTGTAAAGGGCCATGGACCGCCCGACCCCCGCGTAGAGCCTCCGGCACCCCCTAGATTGGGTAGGAGTCGCCTCGAGGCAGCCCCGGCCCGCTCTAGTCTGGGAGCCAAACGTCGGAAATGCTCCACGAAGTTCCACCGGTTGTCGAGAACGAGTCCCAGGTGCTTCATCGTCGACTCGACGCCGATGTGAACCTCTCCTACCGTTATTTGGGAACCCGACGATGACGCGTTCCGAGGGCCATGTAAACACATGGTCTCGGACTGTGCAAGGCCGCCTCGAGTCCCAATTGCCGGATCCTCTCGAAGATTGTCGCAATCCCGCGAATCGTTAGTTTGGCCGCCGCCTGTTGCGACCTCCCCTGCGCCAATACCAGCGTGTCGTCACCGTAGCAAACCACGCTGATGCCACTAGGGAGGTTGGCGCGCAGCACCCAGTCGTACCCATTATCCCACAGATGCGGCCCCAGGACTGATCCCTGTGGGACACCGCACTACATCTCTCGCCGATTCCACTCTCCCCGGTGACTGGGGTAGATGACGGCCCTGTCCCTAAAAGAGGCCTCGACCACTCGACAGAGGTAGCCGTTTTGCGTAGATTCTTTTTGTGTTTGTGTTCTTTTTTTGCGTCATGTTTACCGCAAATAAACGTATTTTCTTTCTTTTTTTAGGTAGGTTCTGGTGCTATCGGAATGTCTCGCTGATACAACTCCAGGGCAGGGTATTGACGGCATTGGCGATGTCTAGAGACACCACCAAGACGACCCCACCCCGGGCCACAGCATCCCCCGTCGAGCTCGCACGCGCATGATGGCGTCCACCGTACAGCGCTCCCTGTGGAAACCAAACTGGCTCTCCGCCAAATCCCGACCCACCCGCACCAGCCGCCTGACGAGGTGGTCTGCAATGACTCCTTCAAAGATCTTGCCCACCTCGTCGAGCAGCACAATGGGCCGGTAAGCGGACGGAGAGTCCGCAGGGCGCCCTGACATCTTAATGAGGACCAGTTTTCCCATCTTCCAACGAAGTGAGAACCGGCCCCTCTCCAAGCATGCGCTTAGGAGCCCCTAGTCGAGGCTCAAGACCCTACAAGGCCAGAACCCAGGCTTTTCCAGGTAAGCCATCGGGTCCTGGGGACGATCACTAGCTTGAATATAAAATGAGTAAGACAAAATGGGAATACAAGAAAAAGTACCTATGTACCCCAAATTACACACGCACGTAATAATTTTTACCAACTCCTGATTCAATAAAATATTAATTACAATAATAAAATTACTATCGCAAAAATCTGTATTTAAATTAGAAAGGCTATGAATACGACTTCATCGTACCTACGCAAGTACGCAGAATCAACAGCGTTCCAATCTACGTTCGCGCTTATAGGAACATAAACTTTGCTAGTACTGTATACAAAGTATATTTATTTACTCTACTCGTGGAACACTGGATTTGATGGTGCATTTTGTTTGTGAAATAGTCTCGCGTAGGATGTGATATCGTGCTGTCATTTGAAGTGCATGTGACTGTTAACTTCTTCTGTGATATAAATTGCACCCCTTGTTTCTATTGTGAGATGCTGGATGGTCGTGTGTACAACTTGAAAAGGAATGGCACTTAGGCCTTATTGACATTACGATCGCGAAAATGTCAAAGTTCATCCGTGGATCTGTGCTGGGATGTGTTTTGTGAAAAACAGAAATTATTGAATTAAAAATGCCGTGTAAAGTGTGATGCGGCACTCCTCATATTTCGATCTGTTGAGGTAAATATTTGTGATATTAGCTTTTCGATGTTTTGTAAATAGAATAGCGTATAATATGTTTGTATGAAAAGCGATGGAAAGTAAAAAAATAATGTATACATTTTTATCTTAAACTATCTACGTTCTATTAAACGGAGGATTAATACTTTTATGGGTTGAAATCCCTACCTTATCCTTAGCCTATGGCTATAAGTGATCAGTCTTTAAGAAGATAACAAATGCATTGATTTTCAAATGATTACATTTTCATTGTTTTTTCATTCTCCAAAGTAAATTGGCGTGATGAACTCTAAGCTCGCTTGCTTTTTAAATATAAGTATACCTAACGATGTTGTTCCTTTGATTAATACCTACATGATTTTTTGATATATGAGAACCAACTATAATAATAAATGGCATTGTAATAAAGCTTGTTTCTTTTCAATTATCTTAAATAAATAAACGCTGATTAGATTTAATAAATACAGAAGAAAGCATTCAATACTTCTATGCCCTTGAATTGATATTCTAAGTGGCATTGTTCCAAATATTTTCCTACTACAATAACAACATTTTAATCTCTTTGTTTCAGAATATGTTTGATTATATCGAATCCGCAAAGTAGATCGCCAAAATGCTGATTAAGGAGTACCGAATACCTTTGCCTCTTACTGTAGAGGAGTACAGGATCGCACAACTGTATATGATAGCCAAAAAGAGTCGAGAAGAAAGTTCTGGTGAAGGCAGTGGTGTAGAGATCCTAGTTAATGAACCCTATGAGGATGGCCCTGGTGGAAAAGGTCAGTACACTCAGAAAATCTATCATGTTGGTAGCCATTTACCTGGATGGTTCAAAAGCTTGCTTCCAAAATCTGCCTTAACAGTGTCTGAAGAAGCTTGGAATGCTTATCCTTACACAAAAACAAGATACACATGTCCATTTGTTGAAAAGTTTTCATTAGAAATAGAAACTTATTATTTTTCTGATAATGGCCACCAAGAAAATGTCTTCAAACTAACTGGAAGTGATTTAAAAAGTAGAATAGTTGATGTTATTGATGTTTGCAAAGATCAGCTTTATGGCGCAGATTATGTCAAAGAGGAGGATCCTACAATATTTGAGTCACAAAAATGTAATAGGGGTCCACTTACTGACAACTGGCTTGAAGAATATTGGGGTGAAGTACAAGGTAAGGCGCAACCACTGCCAAATGGAAAATCTCTCATGTGCGCTTATAAACTCTGTAAAGTAGAATTCAGATATTGGGGTATGCAAACAAAACTAGAAAAATTTATTCATGATGTTGCACTAAGAAAAACCATGTTAAGAGCTCATCGTCAAGCCTGGGCGTGGCAGGATGAATGGCATGGTCTTACAATGGATGACATCCGAGAAATAGAGCGCCAGACACAATTAGCTTTGCAGAAGAAGATGGCAGGTGATACAAGTGATGAACAAGATGTGTCTGAAGAGAATTCTAAGTCTCTAGCAGCTACAATGAGCAGTTTAGAAAAGAATGAAGATGTGCCAACACCATTAGTCTCAAAGAAAAATGTTGAAAAGCGAATACAAAAACATCTTACACCTGAGGGGACTCCACCATCAGAACACAAAACCTCTTCCAAAACGAATCTTAGATCATCATCTTCGGGTTCTATTAAAAGTTTGCAAGCACAAGCTGCTAACTGGAGAATGGAAACTCTTGTTAGAGAATCAGAAACAGAAACAGGCTCAGAAGATGAATTTTATGACTGTGAATCCTCATTTAATAAATGGTCTTCTATGTGCTCTCTTGATGAAGCTGACATTGATATATCACCAACACAAGGCGATAATAGTCAAGAAGATAGCATATTCAACCCCTCTTTCTTAAAAAGGGTGACATCTGAGAGAGGCTCGCGCAGAATGCCTAATTTACAAAGTCATCCTAGTGTTGATGGTTGCCCAGAGACACCTGTTCACAGCTCATGTCCAACAACTGTCTTGATACTAGTATTTCATGCTGGAAGTGTTCTAGATGCAAATGTTGATATGACTGCCAAGAAATCGGATGTCACCACTTTCAAAGGAGCTTTTGAATCAGTAATGCGCCAGCATTATCCAACGCTTATAGGACACATAGCAATAAAACTTGTATCATGTCCATCTATATGCACTGAAGCTTTGGGGGTCCTTTCGACACTGAGCCCTTACAGTTTTGATTGTTCACCTTCAACTATTGAATCTCCTTCTCTCACAAACGATCTTATACCTATTGGTGCCATACCATTAATTGCAACAACTTCTCCAGATTATGCAGAGTCCGTAACAAAAACGATAAACTCGGCCAATGCCACTTACACTGAATTTATCAGATCCGATGATGGAAAAGGGTTTAATGGCCAAGTCTGTATTGTTGGAGACAGTATGGGCTCAGTGTTAGCGTATGATGCTCTTGTCAGAACTATGCAGTACCAATCCAGACACGACAGTGAGAATAGCATACTGGATACTGAAATAACTATTCCAAATGATCCATTAGAACCACATTACCTCAACAAGTCTCACTTACAAGCTCCAACACCTAGGAGGCGTTCCTCGTCCACAAGTGACAATCATATAAAATTTGAATTCGAAGTGAGCGACTTTTTCACCTTTGGCAGTCCATTGGCACTTATATTAGCATCAAGAAAAATTTCTGATGACAAAACTCGAGACATTACGAAACCACCCGTACAACAAGTGTTCAACTTGTTTCATCCTACAGATCCTGTTGGCTCAAGATTAGAACCGTTGCTGTCAGCTAGATTCACTAATTTACCACCAATAAATGTTGCTAGGTATACTAAATATCCTCTAGGTAATGGTCAACCTTATCATTTAATGGAATTGATACAGAGTCATCCTCAATTATTTGGAGATCACTTGCAAATGCCGCCAACCCCTGTGTTGAGAAGGCTTTCTGAAGTATCTGTACAAAGTACAGTAAGTGGCTTAGTGGATAACATTCCTTTAATTACTATGAACGCGTTACAGCAAAAATGGTGGGGATCCAAAAGACTAGACTACGCTTTGTATTGTCCCGAAGGATTGACGAATTTTCCCACAAACGCTTTACCTCACTTATTCCATGCTAGCTATTGGGAAAGTTCTGATGTAATCGCTTTCATATTGCGCCAAATTGGTCATTTTGATTTAGCTCTTTATGGACACTCGGACGATAAAGAATGTTCAATGTTTAAACCTGGACAAGAGAGGGAAAAATGGATGAGAAAACGAACGTCGGTTAAATTGAAAAATGTAGCTGCAAATCATAGGGCTAACGACGTTATCGTCAAGGAAGGGTGTCCGCAAACATTTTCTGCCCGTTTCATGTACGGCCCATTAGATATGATTACTTTAACTGGCGAAAAAGTAGACATTTATATGATGAAAGATCCTCCTGCAGGCGAATGGGCAATATTGTCTACTGTAGTGACTGATAAGACTGGAAGAATCACCTACACCTTACCAGAAAGACAAAGTGTCGCTTGCGGCATATATCCGGTAAGAGTTGTTGTTCGAGGGGATCACACCATGTGTAATTTTCATTTAGCCGTTGTGCCTCCCCAAACTGAATGTGTTGTGTTCAGTATTGATGGATCTTTTACTGCCAGCGTATCAGTTACTGGTCGAGACCCAAAAGTAAGAGCAGGTGCCGTTGATGTCGTGCGATTTTGGCAAGATCTTGGGTATCTCATTTTATACATAACCGGGAGACCTGACATGCAACAAAGAAAAGTAATATCATGGTTGGCTGAACATAACTTCCCTCATGGCTTAGTATTTTTCTCTGATGGATTTTCAACGGATCCATTAGGACATAAAGCAGCGCATTTAAACAATCTTATAACTGAACATGGAGTAATTATGCATGCAGCATACGGTTCAGGGAAAGACATTACTGTTTATCATAACTGTGGTCTTGCTCCAAAGCAAATTTATGCTATTGGACGCATCAGTAAAAAGTACAGTAATATGGCAACGACTCTTAATGACGGCTACGCTTCGCATTTAGCTGATTTAAAGCTACCTGGAGCTTCGAGGCCTGCCAGAGGCAACGCTCGTCTTCTAGTTCCTAGACGGCTTCTGGCTCCTGTTAGTGGCGGGGCTACATCACGAATTCGTCGTTAATTTAGTGAAATCTATTAAAGTAAGTATTCCTTAAACGCTTCATCTTCCTCGGTTTAGACAGTATGTGTGATAGGATAGTGCTTAATATACAATCGTCGTAATATTATCATCTCATTTTTAGATTATGACTATTCTGTCTCATGTACCATCGCGGACATTTGCGCAAACGTCCGCGATGGTACATCGCTATTGTTTGGGTAGACTACATTTATATGCACATACTTTTCCAATTCGGGTTTGATTATTTATTCAGATTTGCGTATGGATAAGGATGGATAAACAACTTTTAAAATAAGTAAATCGGGATGGGGAAAGCGCCCGTCTATTTATCCTCATTGTATAATTAAGTAAATGCTAAAATATTGTAACGACTGTTTTAATATTCTAACTGTAAAAACTTGTTACGTACTTTTATTGTAACTGATAATGCAGAGAAGATCCTTATGATTTAATGTTACGAGTATATGGTAGAGACTAGAGTGGAGGAGCGAAATCTCTGCACAGAATTTCATGATTTTGGTAATGTGCTGTTTCTAGTCTATTCGCCATTTGTAGATACTATGTTTGCATAATTATGTACTTTTTATTGATGGCGAGAATTGGTGAAGAAAAGTTATATCGCAGTCTTACAAGAATGTTTACTAATCTTGTCTGGTAGTGTAACGTCTCGAACTACATCTGCATTTTGCAGTCATAGTTAGATTTACTCGTGATGTTTTGTTTAAATAATTTATACACTTTGTGTCACATCAGTTTGTTTGTATAATTATGTTTATCACTACGAAATTACAATGTATGTATAGTAAGATGGATACATATTTTTCTTTTTTATTGCCAAGTTTTCCATTGTTTCTGACATCTAAGTAAGGTATCTATGTAAATAATGTTAAGACGTTGTAACTATATTACGTGATATTATATCTTGTTATTTATTTATAGTTCTGAATAGTTTTTGAACAAATAATACATTATTGATATTTTATGCATTTGCAACTTATAACCCGACTACGGTTACGTATTAATCGTTTAATAAAATATTTAAGTACCGGAAAATATTAGGTACCTTACCTATGTACGATATATCCGGGATTTATAATAATTCAGCTACTATCTAAATTACTAATACTTCTTAATACTTTGTTCAAATTGCCGTAGTGGGGCTGTAATCTGTTCTAGAATATTGATGTTTAGCTGAAACTGAATAGATCATGTAGACTTCTTACAGTTAGACAAGTTCTTATTCTATATATTTGTGCAATGCTATTCATTTTTGGATACCATAGGTACTATGCGTCTTTGCTATTGTTTTTATAAACTCTTGTTTAAAATTTCATATTAAGTAATAAGTACTTGTATTTTGCATTGTAAAAATTGGGCCGATTGTCTGGAAAATTAAAAGTGTCACAAAGGGCACCTAACTTAAATGATCTAAGGTTAAAAAATAAGAAAATAACGGAAAAGGCAATATCGTAATTCAATTTATAGTTAAAAATATTTAATTATATCGTTGATATTAAAAATTATAAACCAGATTAAAATTATTTTTCTAGTTCACAATTATAAGGAACATAAATAAGTAAATTATATTAATTATTATTATCTATTATAAAGAAAATTGTATAATCTTTATTGTGTACATTCCTGTTTCAGAGATATTTCTATTGTTATGAATTTTTTTAAATTAATTATTATAATAATGTATGGACGCCAGCATATCAAGCTACCCGAAACTGTCAAATTTTCCCAATCAACCTTGAACCTAATGCCTTAGCAATAAAGTCGAAAATCTATTAAAGAAATTTGACCGATTGTAGTAGCTTGATGTGCTGGCGTCTGTACTTACCTAAACGTAACATGTTAATTATAATATTATCTAATGTTCTCATTGTAGCTAATAGAAATATGAAAGCTCACAGGAGCTCGTGGCTAAGTAAAAATAGCTGCACGGGTCGATCCATAAGGTTAAGCTACGCTGGCCAGGGTTGGTCCGTGGATGGGTGACCATCTTTACATACCGGCACTCCTCCGTGCCTCGGAAAGCACGTGAAGCCGTTGATCTTTGATCTCGTCTGTCTTTCGTGGATCTTTGACAGTTGTTACGGGGCGTTAGAAGCCCGAAAGTCTGACAACCAGTCTTACCTAGGGCTATCGTATTACCAGTTACTGGGTTGTGGAGGTCAGATAGGCAGTCGCTCCATGTAAAATACTGGTATTCAGCTGCTTCCGGTTAGACTGGAAGCTGACCCCAACATAGTTGGGAAACGGCTAAACAGATTGATTTGTTTTCATTGTAGCTAATAATAAAGGTTCCACAAATTATTTCCTTAACTCTGGTGTAAGTAAAATTAAGTAAAATCTGAATCTGATTGTTTAATAAGACAGCAGTCAAAGTCAGATGTTACATAACAACAGTTTTTTGATCAGTGTATTCAATTGATGTTAGTATCATAATTTGGAGACCGAAATATTAGGAGACCTATAACGAGAAGGGAATATTGTGTCGTAATCAAAATGATCAGATTAATATTATAAATTTGTAACGAATTTTAATCGCTTATTCGTATTATCCGTAAATAACCAATTTTTTCTAACAAAGCAGTAAATTATGTATGCTATATAAGTCAGTAGCTATTTGAATTTATATAAATTTTTCGGAAGCTATAATCAAGGTCCTACGTTCCACAATTAGTACCTATTGTCTTACAATAATAGTCTACGATATAAACTGGTTGGTATAATAGGTACTATAGTCGGTTAGTGTTGGATATAATTGCAACCTGTAGATAAGCACATAGCCACTTGCATGGCTTCACGCGAGGTCGGCCACTCTCTACCAATCTAAAATTATCCGTTTGGTATAAACCTGAAGCCTTGGCATCGGTGCTAACACGGGAGAATATGATCTATTTGATGTTTATATCCGAAAGCCGTTACGTGTTGCGCAAATAGACAGCTAACGCAAACGCGCCCTTGTATATTTATACGATGTGCAGACATTAGCTATCAATCTTTATACCTAATTACCTACCTACCACGTGTGTACCAAAAGTGTTCCCTACATTTTGACGAGTTATGCGAACATAAACGTAGGGAACAGCTGATTTTTATTTCGCGATTTCAGATTTAGTCCTATAGTAAAAGTTGTTCATAATGATGAGTACAATGACCCCCTAGAGTTATGGGATATCAAAAGGAACGCGTTGTATAATAAAAACTTTATTTAAACATTATAATATCAAGACCCATTAATGCCAATGTACTATGTGGTTACTCAATCAAGTATAACCATGTAAACATGTTCACGGTTAAAGTTCACAGGGTCTAACTGTTTATTTTTATCCATATGAGGTCAGCTAGGTGATGATGTTCCAGTATAAACCGCTGTTCTACTTTTTACGTTTCAATGGTCAACCATTTCATCCGCGATAGTCGGCTTCGTACTAGTGTGTTTATTTATTGATCGGTAGTTCGGTACAAATTGTGTTTGAGAACAGATACTCATTCTCATAATACATGGTAGGCATCCTAATCATGTCTTTGTCTTAAAAAGTGGATACTTACAACATCTAGGTTGTAGGTATCTATCGCTGTATTGCGAACTCGCATAAATTGACTATACCTACATCACTACAAAAATTTTAAACATGCAAGTACATAAGTAGACAGGTATTAGGTACTGGGTGTTAAGAGCGAGGTTATTGAACTGAGTAAAAAATTTTAGTGTATAGGCGGTTAGCACTGGAGCCCACCTGAAACCGGTAAATATTAGTCGAGACAAGTTACAACATAACGTGACTTATGAGTGAATCTAATGACTATAATTATACAGGCTGGCTCGTTTACAGTGATCCAAAATGATTTTTAAAAGCCTATCTCCGAGGGCTTACCGACATACCATTGTAAGTTCTATATTCTGCTATTGTTTTTATAGTTTAGGGACACATTTTGTTCGATAAAATTCGTTCGCGATTTATAGTCCCTAAAAATTAAATAAAGGGAGTGTGGCGAAGACTTCCCAGCAGGGGCGTAGCTACCGCCGTATCAGCCGTATCAATGACACGGGGCCCCCCTACGCGTCGTATTTCTCTTCCATTCATTTAACACCCAAAATCACACAGAACATCTAACCTACTTAGCCAAGTCAGGGTGCTGCAATTTTCGAGCTCGCTTTGTTCGCACTTGCATTGTCAGGCTTACCAGACAATGCAAAGTAACATCACAATTAAAACAACATATTCCAGTTCAGAATACTCCAATTTTCGAGCTCGCTCGGCTCGCTCTTCGATGAATCCGGATCCGAGTCAGGATGATTCAAATTTCTAGCTCGCTTCGCTCGCACTTGCATTCTTTTAGTACACTGACAGCTTAGCCTTCCAAGTCAGTATGCTATCTTTTTATTTTGTAAAAAAAAACAACATCCTTTAGAGCTTCGCCGTCGGGTAAAAAATTTGTTGGGGGCCCCCCAAAAAATGTTGATACAGGCCCCTTTAGGACTAGCTACGCCACTGCTTCCCAGTACCTAATTTTAAAGCCACATTGGCTTGCCAAAACTTTGCGAACAAATTTCAAAGTGGTAGAGTATACACCGTGGTGTGACGGTTAGTACGGAGTGCCGAGCTTCTAAGAAACAGTATTAGGGACAAACAGAAAATGTAAACCGAGCTATTGTATGTAGGTACAGACGCCAGCACATCAAGCTACCCGAAACTGTCAAATTTTCCCAATCAACCTTGAACATAATGCTTTAGCAATAAAGTCGAAAATCTATTAAAGAAATTTGAAATATTGTAGTAGCTTGATGTGCTGGCGTCCATACAAATTTCAAAATAATTTTCAAATTGCAATTTTATTTCTTGTTTTTTTTGCAGTCATTCCGAATTAAGTAGTTACTTTACTTTTCAATTACATAAAGTGAGGACACAACACCTCATAGCATGGGCGTAGCCACGATGGGGTGGGGAGGGAGAGGCGCGGTGGAAGACCTTGCCGCACCCTAGTCCAGAAAACTGTAAACGCGACAAAGCGATGGAGTTGTTCACCTTGTGTGTTATTAGTACTAAGATTGAATTTTAGCGGTCAAGATTTCTACGGCTTTTTTGACATCCAAAAAACTACTTGGTATAAATGTAATCTACTCTACCTAAGTAATATCTTAGAGTATACCACATAATTATATAATATACCAATTAGTTTTTGCCCCACACTGGCTACGCCTCTTAGATATATTTAGATAGTAACTATGATTTAAAATTGCGTAATTGGCTGTCTGTAATTAGTGTAATTTATGAAAGAATCGGTCTCGTATTTTGCAAAATACTATTTATCCAAATTCATGCAACTCATGTATATTGTAGTTTCTTATTTTAATCAGCAGGCAGAATATCAGCAATCAGCTGATATTCAATCAGTATTTTGATAATTACATATTTTCTTCATTTTAATGTTTATTTCATTAGTTTAAACGTATTTCTGATAAGTATTATAATAAATGACTTAATGTGTATGTACCTGGTCTCTCTAAAAACCTATACAATTAGAAGTTACTATAAAATTTTAATGTATTTATTTGTACCTGTTATATAATTAATTTCTCCTTTATATTATGCTAGCTTCAAATTCTTTTACGATGTATGTACTAGTGTGTGGGAAAATAAATTATTGTTGTTGGCAACTGTTGTTTAATTTTACATGTCACCATCAGCTCCATTGCACTTCACCATATGAATGTGACGAGCATAAATTGCTTAGCAACCATATTAAAGTAATCGAATCGCGACCCGTGAAATACTTATTATTGAGTAGTTCCGGTGACCATCTGTGGTCTTCATCAGTTCCACATCACCAAATGGTGCTTTCCGAGAGCAAATGCACGAGTTACTATAAAAAATACCCAAATCGACATAGGTGTGCCTATAAAATTGGAGGATTTCCCTCGGTTTCCTCTCATCAGATTCTGACTTGGTGACAATGGGACCACCTCGAGAGCATACCCTTTCCAACAAAAAACAAAAAAAAAGAATTTTCAAAATCGGTATTGACAGAAAAATCTGTGAACATACCTACGTTAAAAAAAACATAGAACCTCCTCCTTTTTGGAAGTCGGTTAAAAATACTGGTAAAGCTTAAGAGCTTTTAGTCTCTTCTCGGGTCACATACTACACACCCAACTTTTATTTCGTATGTGACCACAGAACATAGGTATATACATGTGACTATCGGCCAAAGAATATACTACTCTCTATGCTCTACCTAGCCAAATATCATAAAAGTCACGCTACATTCGTCTCATTTAGGTGAGCACTTGACAACCGTGGCATTAAATTCGCATTAATTATCTAAATTGACTAAGTGATTATGTACTCGAACGTCAAATATCATTCGTACTTATCGAACAGCTAAAAATGATGTCACGATGATGTTTGCTCTTTAATTAGGTAGATCTGGGCATAAAAAGTGTGACTGACTCTGGCATAGCTACCATCAGGGATTTTAATTTTGATAACACAAAAAAATTGTCGCCAAATGTCAGAATTTGTCGGTCACTGGTTCAAAAGGTATAAGCGTAAGGTGTTGGTTAGTTAGCTGAATAGAATTTTGGAGATTTTCAAGTTACCTTCCTTGTTTTGTTTTCCGGTTATTCTCACAAGATTTCCGGGTTTATTGTTGCCAAAACACCCCCAAACTATGACATTGCCTCCACCATGTTTGATAGTAGGCACAGTACATGCCTCTGAAGCCCTCTTGACCGGCGTACAAACACACGTCTATTGGATCCGAAAATCTGAAACTTTGATTCGTCACTTCAAAGGACATTTTCCCATTACTCTATTGTCCAGTTTTGGTGCGCTTTTGCCCATTCTAGTCTATTTTTCTTATGACGAATAGCGGGGCGGTGCGGCGCGGCGGTGAAGGGTAGACTTGTCAGGACATGGACAGGACTTGCGCGCTGCATTTTAGTTTACGATATTATCTCTTAGGCTTCACCCGTCATCGACATAGCACGTGATGCACACTTCCACAGTTCCACTCAGCTCCGCTCCAATCCGCACCGCTTCAATGGAAACGCCACTTTTCACTGCTCTTCTCCGCTCAGCTCCGCGTCAGTGGAAACGCACCCTAAGTTTTGAACCAGTGACCGATAAAATTCTGATATTTGGCGACAAATTTAGACTAATTTTTGTGTTATCAAAATTAAAATCCCTGATGGTGGCCATGCCAGTGTCAGTCACACGCACAAAAAAGAGTTGTGAACAATTCAATAGGTACGAGAACGAACATAATAATCTATCGATAAACTGTCGAAAATTTGTAAACTGGGTGAAATGGGGTAGGTTAGGTTAGGACTGTGACAGCCACGCGCGTGCCGAGCGAGCGGTGCCGCGGCAGCGGTCGGCGAGCGCTACTACATAGTTGCTACTAGTTGCTCGCAGCTAGGCTGGCTCGGCAATTGACACGAATCAGGAGATTTAATATTAGGTCTTTACCTATCAAATTGGAGATTTGTATGAAAATTTTAAAATATAAAAATTTTGGTATTTTTTTTTTATTTCAGTTATTCAAAGTACTGGCCCAAATTATCTATGTATACAATTTTGCCATTCTGATGGCAGTTTATTTATCCCTTAATTGTAGAAGTCTGCCGGACGGGAGGCGATGAAGTCAGCGAAAGCGTTTTGTACTGCCTCTCGGGTGTTGAATTTTTTCCCACTTAAAAAATTGTCTAAATTTTGAAAAAAGTAGAAATCTGTTGGGGCAAGGTCCGGTGAGTACGGTGGATGACGGAGAGCTTCCAGCTGTAACTCTTGTAGATTTGCGATGGTCTGTCGTGAAGTGTGAGCTCGCGCGTTGTCGTGGAAAAGAAATGGGGAAGAGCGATTGTCCAGTATTGGTTGTTGAATTGCGAGCTTCTCCATCGTTGTTTGCAATTCTTGGCAATAGACGTCTGCCGTCACTGTTGTGCCATTCGGTAAGAAGCTGTGATGTACAAGTCCGGCACAATCCACCAGACAGTCACCATCATCTTCCTATGAGGAATCTTTTTTTTAGCGCACTGATTAGGTGCTGTACCCGGGTCCACCCATTGAGATGAACGCTTACGGCTGTCATACAGGATCCACTTTTCATCGCAGGTAACAATTCGATTTAGAATTCCCTCGTTTCTATGCCGATTCAGTAGTGCTATGCATGCTTCGACGCGTAAGTCTCGCTGTTGGTCACTTAGTTCGTGTGGCACCCACTTATCTAGTTTTTTAATCTTTCCGATTTGACGCAAGTGCTTCAATGTTGTTTTGACACTAACTCCAAGGCCCGCAGCAAGCTCAGCCGTTGATTGAGTTGGATCCGCTTCCACTATCGCCTTGTATTCGTCGTTGTCGACAATAGCTACCGGCCGACCGCGAGGATCGTTCTTCAACTTAAAATTTCCAGGTTTAAAACGATTGAACCAATAATGGATCGTGTTTATGCAAGCAGTGTTAGGCCCGTACACGTCGTTAATGTTTCGTGTTGTTTGCGCAGCGGTATTTCCACGTAGAAACTCATATTCGAAAATTGTACGAATTTTTATTTTATCCATGGGGCCAAAAAATTCCACAATTTCAAAAAAAAAAACAAAAATCTATCTAAAAATAAATGACTGAATTTAAAATTAAATTAACACGGCTTCCGAATAAAATTTATTAAAATTTCGAATTGCGCGCCAATCCACAGATAATTAAATCTGAAAATAAAAAGCGGCAGAATCTCCAATTACATAGGTAAAGATCATTTCAAAACCGTGCGTTATTGGCGTTCAAATGAACACATCTTTAGTTCATTTTAAGATCTAAATACCGGTGCGTTTTTCGAGACGGCGCTGTTACCTACTGAACACGGAAAAAGAAATACCGTTTAGGACCTCAGGTTCCGCGTTCGTCTTAATACCGTTAAAAGCCGTGAAATATTTGCGAATGACCTCACGATTGATAGTGCTGTCAACTTGGCCGGCTAGTAACCCCTTACTTATTCAACTACACAATTAAACAACCATATGTATACATAATAAGAAAGTTTATTTACATCAATTTACACCTACAAAGGCTTAGAAATATAACACTACGTATAAAACTGGATTTTACACAAAATATAAAACGTTAAAGATAGGTTGAAATAATACACTTCTGGACACATCTATTGGCCCACCTTAGAGTTTAGGTTTCGATGGCCCCTACCGAAATATGATTGCTAGATTGAACAAAAACTGTTGATGCAGTTTTAAACCTGATACATTTTACCATCTTTTCGATCGTATTGTTTTAAATTTGAATTCAGAATACCATACGACATGGAGCTACGCCTAACAAGTCGGATATGCGCCTTGTTAAAGGCAATTGATTTTTGAATAAAAAACATGTTTTATCAAATAAAGGTTTAATTTAATAACGCGTGTTGCCTCCATGGGCATCTACCACAGCTCTCATACGATTAGGCATAGAGTTTATCAACCGCTCTATGAAATTTTGAGGGATCATCTCCCATTCCTCTTCTATGGCAGTTTTCAACTCCTGCATCGTCTGGGCAACTGGCTGACGAGCCCTAACACGTCTTTTTAGCTCGTCCCACATGTGCTCAATGGGGTTCATGTCTGGGCTTCTGGCTGGCCAGTCCATAACTGTGATGTTCACATCCCGAAGATATTCCCTGACGATGCCGGCCGCATGGGCTCTTGCATTATCATGCATAAAAAGGAAATTTGGGCCCACATAGTCCGCGTATGGTATCACGTGAGGTTCTAAGCACTCACGAATGTACCTTTCAGCATTTAATGTTGGCAGCCGTGGTCCTGTAACAACCTCAAGTTGAGTTTTGCCGTTCGCGGATATACCGCCCCAGACAGTCCATGAGCCACCGCCATAAGCAACCCTCTCTTCAAAGCAGCATTGTGCGAAACGCTCTCCCTTACGTCGGTAGACCTTCTTCCTTCCATCATTGCCATGTAACACAATTTTAGACTCATCAGAAAAGAGCACGGCTCCAATCTTGCTGTGTCCAATTTAAATGACTGCGTGCGAAATGAAGGCGCGCTGTTCGGTGGGCTCGCGTTAGTTTGGGCCCATTAGCTGGCTTGTGTGGTACCATATCGCGTTCTTTTAACCTTCTCCGAACAGTTCGAGCGCTCACAGATACTCCGTGGAAGTCGCGAAGTTGGTTTTGTATCTCAATGGAGGTAAGGTGACGATTTCTCAAGCTGGTCGTCACGATGAATCGATCCTGCCTTTCAGTTGTGACCCGAGATCGTGGCCTTCCTTGGCGACGAACAAAGCCGCCAGTCTCTAGGTACCTCCGATAAACATTTCGGACCGCAGATCGACTTAAATTAAGTTGAGCACTCACGTTTCTTTGGCTGTGTCCGGCCTGAATAAGTGCCACAGCTTGGGCGGCGACTTCAGGTGAAGTATCCATAGATTATTGATAGAACCTGACCTTAATGTTAAGAATAAGTAATGTTTGTTGCAAAACCAAAGATATCAATCACTTTTTCAAGAATTAAATCCAAGTAAACCAATAAAACCAAGTTTTCTTAGTATTCGATTGTTTGATATCAACAAACAGGCTCCAAATTGTCTTTTGTTTCTTTAAATTCTGTGTTCGAAATTCAAAAAAAGACTATTGAATGAAATTGTGAATGTGCCAGGTTCAAAACTGCATAAAAACTTTTTGCTCGACCTAATATAAAATTTTAGCTAGGACCAAACGAAACTGAAAATACAAGGTGGGCCAATAGATGTGTCCAGAAGTGTAATTAACTATTAAAACAATACTTCTATTTAGGAATAGGCGTAAGTGAGAGCAGGTTCTAAAAAACCTATTTATACAGGATTTATATGAAAACTCGAGGTTTGACAGCAGATGGGTACCAAAATAAATTTTTGTGTGTCTGTGAGACGTAAGGTCTGAACAGTGAACTCAAAAAGTCGTAGCGCGATTTTTAATAGGATCTTGATTTGAACCTTAACGCTCCTCGATAACCTCGTCAACCTTCAACTAACTCCAGTTTTGATCGATCTACCCATTGGCACTCTTTATCATCAGTATTCTATTTTTACAATGGCCTCGAGTTAAAATATAACATTATCGGTATGTAACAGACCGACAGAACTGCCTTGCATGATTTTATGCATCCATTGTTATCTAACAAGTCAGTTAATTATCTAATCGTGATTTAAGTTCAATAACATTGAAATGAAACACAAGTTACATTTTTATATTTGCTTGTTATTCAACCTATACCACAAATGGTTATAATATTTATATAAAAAACTGTCGCTCTTTTCCCACATCAGTGTACATTTGTAAAGGAAAAAAATAATTCACGATTAACAAAATCATACCTATATGTAAACAGGTAATACGTGATATAACTTAGTCCATAAATCTCATTAAAATTCGATAAAAAAATAAATAAGCTCCATTTTTGTCCTCAATGGACACAACACTCCGGACTCATAGCAAACTCTGTTATCATAATGTAGGTATAAAGCAAGCGCGCACGCACACTCGCTGTTGGGTCCAATCGTCCTACGTTCTGTGTTCCAAATGGTTGAGCCAATTATTAAAACGTACACACACAAATTAGCAGAGGCGAAACGCGCTAACAACTCCATTCCTACCGGCTTCCCTTTGGAGGATCGGCAGAGTAACTTCACCTACCACATTAACTACACACAAAAAAGCATATTCAGTAATGTCTACGATTGCCAAGTAATATATATTCCAACAACAACACAAATTGTTTTAAATAAGCTGGCGCCACAACGTGATAATCGTATTTGTATGACTATTAAATAGTCTCAACACAAATTGTTTAGTTATAAATTTTATAACTAAACAATTTCTTCTTCGGCTTCTCTCCTACGAAATGTCAAGCCTCGCCACTGCAAACTAGATAGGTACAGATGGCCGGCTCCATACAACGAGCGATACGCGTATACGTACAGAATGCAAGTGCGCTGGCATTCGTTTGAGATAGTTAGGCTGTTTTCGCTCGTTGTATGAAGCCGACCTTCTGTATCTATTTTGCGGTCAAACGTAGTTTTCTGGACGCATGGTAAAAGCATGTGTGCTTGTACTAAAATAAAATTTTGTTACCAAAGTGTACATCACTAGCTTTTCTATTCTTATGCTACTTGACACGACATTATTTTTAAAACAATAAAGTTTTACTTCAATAGATAATAGAGCATGCTTTAGCCCGCGCCCTATTTCAAAGCGATACGCGATCGTCGCGTGCATATGTCAGTTTTTTGTTCGGTGAACCTGAACACGCATTCAGATTCACCGAACAAAAACGGTCGCGCCGACAGAGGGCGTTTTTCGGGTTTCCGAATAAAAAGTGACAATTGCACGCGACTTTGCGACTTGCTCGCTTTAAAATAGGACGCGGCATTACACAAATTATATCTGTGAATAAAAAAGCGAATCTGCTTTTAATTTCCATGTCCACAACATAATAATATGACCATCGAATCAAACTATTCTAAAAAATTTAAAGAGCATGCTCTGCTATAATTAATTTACGTCCTAAAGATCGCTAAAAGAATGCATTAGAAGCTATTTTTGCCTAATAATATTAATAGTGTGTTTAGTTTAACAATTTAGTTAATTTGGCGACTATATAAATAATTTATACACAATAATTAGACAGATAACACGAAAAGCAAATTAATTTAGACATTGACAAAAATATAATTCAGCTGCCGCATTGTTATAAAAATCACAAAGATAACATCAATTTGAGATCTAATTGTACTTTAACATTTCTAAAAGTCACTGTACATCACGAATCTATTTGTTATATTCAAGTATCTATTTGTATACAAAATGTATCAGCGTTTTTTTCATAAGAATTTGATTTCACTAGCGAACCTTTAAAACTAACCCGTAAGATTATTCGATCTCATTCTCAAATAATACATAAAGTGAATACAATTTCGTACGTTCTGATATTTTGTTGAATATGGTGTTACATAACAGAAGAATTAAACAGTTTTACGCCTAACAACTGTCCTGGCATAACGTAATAAGAACGAAAATTGATACCATTTCATTAATAGCGCTGTTAAAACATAGCTAATCACTGCAGTGGTATATATCAGTGCTATGCAAATATCATAATATTTTTATAATACTCAGGTACATCCAGGATCTGTGCTTTAATGTTTTAAATACACATACCACAAACAATTTAAGTAAACAGTAAATAAGTACCAGAAGTAGGTAACCGAATATGAATCTATTCAAGAGTGCATCAGAACAATACAAACCAATACACAAATTCATAAAATAATAAAAACTCCATTCAACTTTAACAGCACTTTTAACACCCATTTTCTTAAATATATTTTGGTAAATTCAGACATTTTTCACAAAGACACAATGATTACGAATACTCTTATATTATAGGTATCTGCAATATTTTTTTCGCATTACATAATAGTTGATTCAATCGTTGGCACATAGTACATTTGTGATATTTTCTGTACCACTCGTTAGTGTCATATTATATTGAAACTGAAGAAAATAAACTTGTTAATTGACACCGAAACGATCGCTTTGAGACCGGAACTATTATCGCTTACACAATAATTATGTATTCTTAGTTAAATTCAATTAATTTTGTGCTTTCAACGATTTCTTCGACAATGAATTAATGTACTTGATTATCACACAGCAGGATACGTTGATTTAAAATTTACTATTGGCTAAATGTCTTAGCCATTATATTCGAATTTTCTATCACTCATTCATAATCTCCTTCGCTCAACATCATTCGTCTCGTATTTCATAATAAATATTACAAATATCAATCGACACAATCAACATGACTTTTACTACATAAATATTGGAGACAAATCGTTCAATGAGACCAATTTTAGTAAATAATTTCGATCGTGTTAAATTCTTAATTTCATCCGTTAGGGCAGGCAAGCCCTGAACGTTATTTGACTGTATCCTCTCTAACTTGTTCGCATTGCTATGAGAAGACGGTGCCGTTTTTGTGCGTCGCTCTGGTGAATATGATCTCTTCATCATCTGCGTTGATGCTCTCGGCAGTCGTGAGTGCTACGGTGTCGCTGTGTACTACGTGAGGGGACTCGTTGAATTCGTCTAGCTCTTCAATACCCGCTGGAAAAATTATAAAATAGAAAAATTAAACATTATACCAACTTTGACGGTTCAATGTCCAGCAGTAAAGGTGTTAGATGATAAGATAATGGTGAGTTAGTTAGTGGTTTTCACAAACGCGTGGCAGCCATTGTTATTTAAACTTTATGGCAATGTTCTTAACAGCCACGTTGCGAGCGCTCTTAATTTGCAATGGGAAATAATAATGGTTCCGAACAAATTAATCTCCAGCGATCTGTGGCCGACTATTATTCTAATTAACCAGCGTTATAATGAATTACCGACAAAAATCCCAAAACATAAACGAAAAAAAATATCCAATTTAACAACAAATAAGAGCATGTTCATATTACATTTTCTCCTAAAAAAAAATGGATCTTCGAATAACAAAACTAAACTTCCGAATAGAATACTGAACCTCCGACAAAATTACTAAGTTACCGACAACAGAGGTGTAACCACTCAGAATAATATTTTCAGTATAATGTTACAGTTAAAATAGCACCACAGTCTATGAAATATGAAAGGTAATTTATTAATTAATAGTAGGCAAGTAAAGATAAAAATTACAAAGCATAGTTTTCAGTAGAACGTAATTTATGCTGGTAGAAAAGTATTATAGCAATAAACAGTCATGTTTATTTTTCGAAGATTTCAGTATCTCATTCGGTCGTTTCGTAATTTTTATTCGGACAAAAGTAGTCGGAAAGTTAGTATTTTAGGCAGTAGATTTAATATTTTGAGTAAGGATAATTCTTCTTTTTTTGTCGGAGCTTTTATTACTACCCATTTGCAATGGATGGGGCTTATTGTGGCTAAGTAATAACAGCCGTGCGGGTCGATCGCTTATAAACGTCATAATGGTGGGACCAACTTTTGTAATTGAAAGATTCTACCACGTCTGCGTTTATGATCAATCAGGTTAAGCTACGCTTGCCGCGGTTGATCCGTGGATGGGTGACTATCTTTACGTACTAAGACCCCGCTGTGATTGTTTCACTTCCTGTTTCAACCATAGCTCAAAAGAACCAGCATAAAATGACTGCCGGGCGCTTCTACCAACCATTTACGAACACAGGGGTCTTCTTACACCGGTTTCCGGTAGTCCAGAACCGTTCATTTCTCTTCTACTCTCGGAAAGCATGTTAAGCCGTTGGTCCCGGCTGTCATTCGTGGATCTTTTGACAGTCGTTACGGGTCGTCAAAAGGCCGAAAGTCTGACAACCAGTCTTAACAAGGGGGTATTCAAGGGGGTAACTGGGTTGTGGAGGTCAGATAGGTAGTCACTCTATGTAAAAGACTGGTATCCAGCTGCATCCGGTTAGACTGGACCCCCAAACAGTTGGAAAACGCTAGGCAGATTCGATTGATATCAGATCCTGTCCTGGTCCAGAAAAGCGTTAACGAGTAGAAATAAAGGGGAAAATCTCTTTGTAAGAGGCGTTGTAGGTATAACCCGAATAACTGTTTTTAGGCCATTTTAGAGCCATTTTCATGTACGCTTCATGTGTACTTAATCAGCATGCGGCCGTTTCCATTATTACTTGATGTTCCGTGATGAAGTGCTTTGATAAACGTACAGATAAAATCATGTTTAAAAGTGATAGCAATCCATAGCATGTCAGCGACGCGAGTAATCCAGCCTACAGATATCAAGATTACTTTTTATTATGGTGCGATTATTTTCTTTGTCAATAAATCAATAGGATTTAGTAAATGGAGCAGTTTAATGTGTATGCTTTCGTCACTATCATGCCTTGGATCAAATAAAGTCCCGAACAAAGTCAAGTCAGTATGATATAATATCACATCACATACACATAAAACATAACATCACGCCTGTAATCCCCGAAGAGTTAGGTAGAGGTATACTTATACTACTACTAGATACTAGGTAGACTATAATATCTACACCCACATTTTGCCGCCAGTTATGTAATATCAGTTTAATCATAATTATGAAAAGTGGTCCTCCTGGCCTGACTGATGCATACATTTGTACATGATTTACCAAACAGACCGCTCTTAGGCCCTTTGTCCATTTTAGCGGAGAATGGCGAACATTACCTATACCCCATTGGTTTAGGTAATTAAATAAAGGTACTCATGGGGACTGCCAACAGAAGTTTAAACTTAAAACTAACAGTTTCATGCGAATATGACATCTATTTCAAAGACATTAGCGTGTTAAGCGTAATTTGGTTCCCCGTAAACCGGAAAACTAAACAAGGAAGGTTACTTGAAAATTCGCCAAAATTCCGCCGTACCCAGTGGACTAAATCTAATTGGTCCTGGATTAATTTTCCAACAGGATAATGATCTTACGCATTCTTCTAAACTGTGCCAGACCTTTTTGAACAAGAAAAAGATGAAAAAATCATAAACATCATGCAATGGCCATCTCAATCACCTGATCCTTCTCCCATTGAGCTTGTTTGGGATGAACTCGATAGAAACGTGAAAAATCGTTCTCCTACGAGCTGAGAACATTTGTGGAAGCTATTAGAGAGCGAATGGAACAAATTAGATGAACATTATTTTAATAAATTAATTAATAGAATGCCTAGAATATGCGAGAAGCTAATGAAAGAAAAAGGAGGACACTTTGAGGAAGCTAAAATTTAATTTAATTTTATATTGTACGTAAAATTTTTGTTCTGCTTAAATTAGTTTTTGTTTATATTTTAATTTTTTATCAATACATTGAAATTGAAATGACTTTGTTTTGTTTTATTTGATTTTACCTTGCTGCTTCCAAACCTTTGGACGGTAGTGTATGCTAAAAACAATATCGGGGCTAGCACAGTCCCTTGTGGTACGCCATAGTGATTCGTTAAGTATGGGGACCTATAGGTTATCTGAGTGTTTGTCTCTGGATGCATTTTTACAATCTCTGTGCACTGTTTTCGACCGCTTAAATAACTTTCAACCCAATTGTAGGCAGAGCCTCTTATACCGTACTGTTCTAATTTATTTAATGATTTATCATGGCATACCATATCAAATGCTTTGGTCATATCTAGAAATACAGCTATAGGAACTTCTTTTTTTGTTTACTGAACTGAGAATTTCTGTTATTAATTTAAAACATGCCAATGTAGTGCATTTATTTTTAATAAAACCGTTTTGCTGTTTACTTATTACTTCATTTTTTTTCAAAGAATTTCATAAGCTTAGCTTGGGTTTATCGAGTTTTGGTTCATTTTAACTTTTATCAGTGGGAAACAAAGATTAAAAAAGAGACAAATATCATCACGGTACAAAGAAAACGCTTTATTTACGTCTGTTTCAGGAAGGTTCTCTGAGAAATACATATTACTTAGGTAATAATTAAACTTGTTCAGATTACCTCTACGTAGGTCTCATTTATAAGCAAGCCAATGTTGTTTAACAAGATTTTTTGGTTTTGTTTTTATTGACAAAGTTTGCCCCGTGTTGTGATCAGACAGTCCTAATTCGTAATAATAATATATTTATTTATATAGAATTATAGATGTTAATCTATGAGTAAACAATAGATACATAAAAATAGTAAATTATTTAATGTTATTATTTATTAATTAGTTAGTTAATTGTAGGTTAATTACACTAAGTATTGTAATTTTGCTTCCTTGAGCAACATAACGCCTGTTATCCTCCGATGGGGTAGGCAAATGTGTAATAGTGTAGTGCACCTACATTCCGCCAGTTATGTTTAAGTCGCATGTACAAGGGGTAACGGACCTATTGTCACTAACCGGGCACTGGTCCAATCAAAATCTGTTACTGAGAAATGCATAATGAAAAAATGATTTGGGGATCGAACCCAGAACCAAGTAACGACCGACAATTTTCTCTATTAACATTATTAGTAACAGAAAAAATAGTAATAATTTATTAATAAATACCTGTATAGTCGGAGGGAGCTAGTAATAAGTACTGTTCTGAGCGCGTCGGCCATAACAAGTGAGCCATCACACAAAACGCGAGACAGTCCGCTGAATATGTGATACCTGAAAACAAGTGTAGTATTTTTTGTAGCTAGACTGAAATAATATTGTATGTCGCAAGAGGCAGCCAAAAGAGCAAATCCCACCAAAAACATTAAATGTAAAAAATGGCAAGTCTCTCCATGCAATCTTTCCACCGTAAAAAGTTTTGAGATCTCAAAGAAGCTAAGTCCTATTGAATTTATTTTGTAGTTAGTTATCTATCAACATTTAGTGACTGTATCAATAGTTTTATTTATATTATAATTATAGTGACTTGGCAATGAGCACAAATTAAAAGCTGCTTGCTGTGTGGAATTATGTGCAACTGTTATTGACAAACAGATATCTATAAGTACTATGATTAGATAAGTTGTTATGCTGATGTGTGATTTATGAAACTTATGTAGACATGATTTTTCGGCCAATTAGTATTAGTAGTCATGGTCACCATCGACTACGTGCGCCAATACATATTTAAGAAGACCTAAGTTTATTTGAAAAGAATGTCACAATTATTATCTATACCTATGTTTAATGGACAAATCAAAAGAACTTAACTAATCCTGTGATATTAAACTTTGCGTGCGTTATGCGTTAGTTTCACCTCCTCCAAATATACCGTTTTATAAATGGCTTAATTGCCAAGAGCCTCGACCAACACCTAAGGAGGCTCTCGTTGGGCAGCTGGATTAAGGGCTTGATTCAGAAAGCGGTACTTCTGGACACGGCTCGCATTGTTAGGAGGTTCCTCTTTCTAGAGCCCTGACCGCCGGTAGCTTGGACCCTGTTCCCGATACCGGTGGGCTACAATTTTTTATATTTTTAAATGTTTTTATACTTTTTATATTCTAATATTTAAAAATATAATTTATATGTATTTAATTAAATAAAGGAAAAAATAATAATAATAAATTCATTTATTTCAGGTAAGGAACACCCATTGCCAAAACATTATATTTGTTTCTTCTTGTGCTCATTGCCAAGTAACTATAATTATAATATAAATAAAACTATTGATACAGTCACTAAATGTTGATAGATAACTAACTACAAAATAAATTCAACAGGACTTGGCTTCTATGAGATCTCAAAACTTTTTACGGTGAAAAGATTGCATGAAGAGACTTGGCATTTTTTTACATTTAATGTTTTTGGTGGGATCTCATTTATTTTTTGTAGGTGGGTCTCTTTCTTTTTTTTTGGGTGACGTGGCCTCCTAAGAAACTCCCAGTAAATCGTAAAGGTTTTACTCGTTTCCTAGGATCATCCATCACTGAACGATCCTTACAAACGACTATTTTGGTAAACCTCGAAAATAAACGGACACAAGGCGGCGGCCGCCTTAATAAAAATAAAAATCAGCTGGTCCCTACATTTTGACGAATTATGCGAGCATAAATGTAGGGAGCAACAGAATTTTTTTCACGATTTCAGGTTTGGTCCCATAGTAAAAGTTGTTTGTTATCATGAGTATAATCATGTGTTTAAGTATCGGTCACTAATTACCAGTCACGCTATATATATATATAATTATTTATAATTATATAACTAACTAACTGTATTAAGTAACAAACTAAATATTTATAATAATTAATTATTAACTCCATGTATTAAATTTATTTTTATTTTTTATAAATAACAATTTATTAATAATCTATACCAATTACATAGCTTTTGTACGTAAACAAACAACAAAGTTAACAATGCAGTCGAAATTCATACACCATGTGCCTGCAAAACGGCAAAATATATAAAATTGTTTTCTATAATTAACTTTTTATTAGTGTTTTTATAATGTTTCCTTTATATCAGCCTAATAATCTATCTTGATGCCAAATTTCAAGGTTCTAGGTCTGCTAGAAGTATCTTAGATTTTTGATGATCGGTCAGTCAGTCAGTCAGTGAGTGACAAAATGATGTAACTTTGATCGACGATAACTCGTAAACTATAAGTTCAAATAACATGTAATTTGGAAGTTTAGCTAGTTATAATGATTACTCTTGGTTACCGAAAGTTCAAACTGCTAGCTTTGTCCACAGAGAAGATATAGGGGGGAGGGGGAAGGGGGGGGTGAAAGGTCCGCGAATGGCTTCGAGAAAAGGATGGTACGGCCGTGCCTGCTTTGTTCGAGACTTGGCAGGGGCATTGCCGTGCCCCCAGATAGCTTAGTACCAACACGCCGTGTGATACTCGTTAAAATATTCAGACTCGTACAGAATCGGCCCAGCTTTAAAACCACTAATAAACATAGATCGATTTAAGATTAATTACATCAATTAATCCCCGATAACTTAATTATTTTACACCAAGAATTTTCACAAACACGACTGTTAAAGATATCGTTACAGATGTTCTATGTCACGAAGTCCGTTTGGCTATGAATGTTGTCAAGCGTGCACATGCATATTGTTTTTGTGTGCGTAACCTCGAGAGCGCTCAGTGTCGATCGGGACACGGTACGGATCAGTAGTGTTTTTAGTTCGCGCCAAATTGTTTCACGGAGTAAGGTCAGCATGGCAACAAAACGAAGAGTTGTCCATAGTGAGGTAATATTTATTTATACGTTTTCAATAAAAAATTTATACAAAGATACTTAATATAGCAATAGAAGTACTTATAAAATGAATGTTTTTTTGTGTTATAAAATGTTTATATTTCTTAATTATTTTGATTACATTTTGTTTTAGGGTCGAAACATGATAGCTAGTGTTTATCATTTTCTGCGAGAAGAATATGAATTTACAAAATCATTCATGGAACCCAACTGTGATTTGTCTCATTTACGAGACATTACACGGCGTACAGCTGAAGCTACGGGTGTTAGTCAAAAAACAGTTCAAAGAATATTAAAAGAAGATAAGGAATTGCCATCCACTTCATCAAAATTCACTTCACCTATGAAGAAAGGGAGAAAGCGAGATAATAAAGTGGATATAGATAATTTTACAGCCGATGTGGTTCGCGGTACTGTACAAGATTTCCATATTGTCCATAAAGAAATTCCAACATTAGCTAAGTTAAGAACAGCATTGAATGAAAAAATCGGATTCGAAGGTTGTTTAGAAATTGTTTGCAAGTTACTATTGAAATTAGGTTACAAGTGGCGCAAAACAGAGAACAACCGTAAAGTCTTGACGGAGCGTCATGATATACAAAATATGTGGCGTTTAAAATACCGCTCTCAAAGTTGGCCCATTGTCTACACCGATGAGAGCTACGTCCTTTCGACACACGTGCGAAACAACACCTGGGCAAAAAAAAAGGAAAGCACTCCGTTTTTAAAAAAAATTAGCACAGGCACTCGCTTTATTTTAGTGCACGCGGGAACCAAGGATGGTTTTGAAAATGCTTCTTTGGTTTATAAGGCCAACTCAACAGCTGGTGATTATCATTCAAATATGAGCTATGATAACTATGTAAAGTGGCTAAATAAAAAATTGCTACCCAATTTACCTCCGCGTTCTGTCATTGTCTTAGACAATGCATCTTATCACAACACAAGGGCTGAACGACTACCGACGCAATCTACAAAGAAAGCCGATATGCAGCAATGGCTCAGGGATAAGGGTATAGCATTTGATGAATCTCTTCTTAAATTGGAATTGTACGATATAATAAAGAACTACAAAGCCCAACACGTAATCTACAAGATTGACGAATTTATAAAGAGCAAGGGTTTTGATGTCTTACGCCTTCCCTTATCACCCAGAATTAAATGCGATTGAAAATATTTGGGGGATCGTTAAAAATTACGTCGCATCTAAAAATATCGAGCAAAACATGACGAATACGGAAAGACTGATCAATGAAAGTTTGGGCCAAGTTAGCAGTGAAACGTGGCAGAAAACTTGTGATCATGTTGAAAAAATTGAAGAAGACTACTTGAAATATTTTGATCTCGATTTTGAATTTATAATCAATGTACAAGATGATTCTGATGACAGCAAAACGGAATCGGAAATCGAAAATTTATCTGATAGTGATTGAAAATACTGAATAGTCCTACTTGTTTCGTTTCCATTATGTAATACCAATGCTTAATTAAATGCCTACATCTTCTTAATATTTTTGTATTTATTGCAACCTAATCTAATTTATTTACAAAAAGTATATACTCGTACTTTTAAAACCAAAATTTTATTTCGATTATTAAATCTCGACTTGAATATATATCACATTTCTTTGCTAACGTTACCCACTTTTACACACACAAGCGCGCTTGTCGGGATACGTCACTACTACAATCAAAGCCGAACGGACTTCGTGAAATAGAATATCTGTACGTGACCAGACATTATTCGGTTAACTGCAATGGCCGTGACAATTTTAACGAGAGCCCTAATGGGCTCTCGTTAAAATCTAAGAGAAGAAGAAGGTAATCCTTCTGCTAAAAGAAGAAAATATATTCACATGTTATTCAGCAACTGTAATATGCAATTACGCATATCAATTAAAGTTATTAAAGAAAGCATTTAAATAACTGGTAATCGCTTTAGCATCGAAAGTATAAGTACACTGCAAATAAAGAGAAAAATTATATCTCTTCTGATACCTATATCACAATTTAAAAAAATTGTCATTAATAAAGTGAACCCACTTTCTAGCAGCTACAAAACTGAACCGCAACTGAGGTGATAAATAAAAGAGTTATGCAATATCGCTGGGCTTATATAATGAGAAAGAAACTAACACTCACCTAATAAAAACTTGAACCTCCACAGAGGGCTGATCTGCAACGCAATCAGCGCAATAATCGGCAAGTACACGAACCACACAAGGCTAGATGCGCCGAAGTGTAGTAAAAAGTTAAGCTTTGGCATATTGTGTTCATACATCATTGTATATCTGAGTTCTAGCACGAACCAAGTCATTATCGCGACGCGTAGCGCAAGGATCAACCAACCAGGCCAAGTTTGGTATTCGTCTATCTCTTCTATGATATCCACTTCAGTCTATAAATAAATAATATTGTGTTTTAAAAAGAGATCGTTTCGAATAAAGGTCACCATTCCAATATAATTCTATTGGTTATTAAAGACATTTTATACACAATAGAAGTAACAGGCGTATTGTAATTCTTTTTTTACGCTACATTACAATAGGTATATTTTTGTCCATATCTCATAATAAACGTCACCTTCAATGCCTAAGTCACCAAATATTGTTTTTAAAGGCTAAATATTTTTTTTAAAGTATACTCACTGTATTCCAAACGTAAAGTAGAATATGAACAATTCCGTAAGCAAGCCAGACTCCGAATACTAGTGGTTTGTATGTGAGCTCCAACCTAGTCACTGCCCAGCCTTTTGCTAACAAAAGTAGGAGCAACATGAACAGTGTCTGAAATACAACAAATTCTCATTATTGTTGAGTGGTTTTATAGCAGATAAGTAACTATAGGTATTTGTAGCAAGCGATAAAATGCATGTAAATAAGTGAAATGAAATAAATATATAAAGCCCAAGAGATATGAAAGGATCAGTTATTTATTCATGCTTTATATTAGGTATTATAAATAGTGGAGTTGTAAGTAGTACCTATACATAATAATATTGTTATTAATATTTATGTAAAATGGAAGCTCAAGGACTGCAAATCGAAAAAGTAAAAGACCTTAAAAGAAAATCATATATGTTTGCCCTCTTGACCTTGTCCAGCAATATAACGAGATGGAGAGAATAATTATTAAAGACTCATAAGGAAACATCATTCTGTGGAATTTTCCATACAGGATAAGGTATCCATCAACATAATATTTAAAAAAGTCCATATACTGCTCATTATGGAAATAGGCAATCAAAATATGAATAACCATCACAAACATCATTATGATTGTGTTGAATACTGTGAGTACTAGCATTTCTTTGTGAAGCTTTCTGAATGGCAAACAAAGTGATAACCTATAACAGTTTTTTTAGGTATTTCCACATACTGTAGGTATCAACCTGTTAGACAAAAAGCTTAGGACAGCACTACAACTTTTGAGTGTATGCTCTGTTACAACTTTGTCAGGCTATATGTATTTAGCAAGGCAGGATCAGTGGCATGCAATTCATCATCATCTTCCTGCCCTTGTCCCATGTTACTTTGGGTCGGCGCAACACGTTTTCTCTTTCCATTTTCCCCTGTCAAAAGTCATGCTATCATTCAGTCCCTTCTCTTTCATATCATTCCTCACAAAATACATCCATCTTTTCTTTGGCCTTCCTCTTCCTCTCCATCCATCAACATTTATGTTCATCACTCTTTTAGTCACATGCGTTTCTTCCCTCCTCATCACATGCCCATACCAAGCCAAACGATTTCCTTTCAACTTTTCTGTCATTGGTGCCACTTTCAAACTTCCCCTTATATACCTACTCATTTTTTACTTTACCCATTTTCGTCACTCCACATATCAATCTTAACATTCTCATCTCCACTGCATGCAATCTTTTTTCATCTGTCTTATTCACGGTCCAGCATTCCGATCCATACAGTATGACAGGCCTTATCACGGACTTGTAAATTTTCCCCTTTAACTTGGGCCATCCGTGGGTCGCAAGTTGTTCCTGTGACCTGTCGCCATTTCATCCATCCTGAGTTGATCCAGTGCGTTACATCTCGGTCTACTTCGCCATCCCCTTGGACTGACAAATGTATTTATAAAAAGAATAATAAACATTAATAATTTACCTATATAGCACAACAAAATTTAAATTAAAAGCATGGACACAGGTTAAATTATTTAATTTAACCTGTGTGCGAAACTCCACATATGTAATGGGTGTCGATATCTATAAATAAAAAAAAAACAAAAAATTATTAAAAACAAAAAAATAACTGAAGACTAGCTACAGTTGTTGACCCCAAAACAGAAATCTTCAATTTTGTTTTTATTTTTTTTGTTTTATTGTGTTTAGATATCGATCCCCAATATGTCTGTAGAATTTCGCTAGGTAATTTTATTTAACCCTGTAGATTTTAACATATAAAACATACACCCGATAATATTAAATTATACACACAAAATTTTGCAGTTATTAGTAGTAAAATGATACCAGTAAAAGTTGAAACAATGTATATCAAAGCCTATTTACAAGTTTTTTCAACCTTGTCTTGGGTCAAGTATGTAACCGGGAGGATATCACAGGAAGAGAATATTTGGTGGCAGTTTGGTGGTTATACTGGTTGAAGATAAAAAAATTATAGGTCACATAAAACCAGCCAGATTGATTAGTGTAAGAGGATGCATTGTGACTCACTCTGCTCATAATATCTAAAACATCCCCAGCAGCTGCCAGCCCAGCAAACCCTACACCATCCACAGCAAACTTCACAGTATGTAGCACATTGAAGCATAGTGCAATAAACTCCAGGACAAGGCTGCATGAAAACAACTTTGTCACTGGATGCTTTTGAGTTCTGAAATTAAATGGTTCATTAACTACAAGTTTTTGTGCCAAAATTTAAAGCAATAGAAAATAGTATAGTTATAGCAATAATATGAATAGGTATAAATACAGGTTATATGAAGAGTATATTCAATTAAGTATCTGACAATCTTACGAATTGAGAAAGCTGTAAAGATGTTGCATTGAGTTACACAAAAATCACAGTAATAGGTACATAAAATACTGCTTACTCTATTGATCTAAAAGTTTTGGAGTGAATATCTCTGAAAATGTATTAATTAATTTTAAATAATGGTGTATTTAAGTTTAATATTAATATTATTAAAAATATGTTTTAAAATCTTACCTGACAGCATAAATCTGTACTGGCAATAGGATAATATAGCACAGCCAGAAAACCAGATACAATTCCAACGTGTTCTGTCTATCAAATGAAAACTGGTACAGCAATGTGTTGTAGAATGATAAGTTGGGACTTCCATTGACCATCCAGAAATCATAGTTTATAGTCTGCGGTATATTTGTCAGGGTTTTGTTGTCCTTTGAAGGTGCTCCAGTGTAATGGTGCCATGTACAGGAAATCTCATCTAGGTAACATGACACCATTGATACATACCAAAACCTGTGTGAAAATAAAAAAAAAACCATTGTAAAGTTACAAATATAAATAGAGACCCAGGGAATATCAAATTTAAAATTAAAATTAAACTCCCTAAAATGTGAAAACACTATGACACTTCTATTTAAAACTAATAGGTATTGGCTAAAGGAACATTGACCACACAGAATAGAATAATTATAGATAAATGTCAGCTATCATATACCTTGGTTGTCCAGAGTTTTGAATAACGTAAGTAAACTGGTTCTTCTTTATCACATTCCAAGGTGTGTCTTCATCTATACACAGACCATCTTTCGGACATGGAATTCTTCTAAACAGATCTTGACCATAGGCATTGCATTTGGGATGATAGGCTGTTCCATTCAAATTTTGGAACATAACCTGGCATGCTAGCTCTTTATCAGCAATATCACGGCTTTTGTAATAGTGTAAAAAGTGACCTCTGTCTAATACAGCGAACGTTATGGGGTATTTGAATTGAACATTCGCTGTTATGTTCCCGAAAATATAGCCATATGTTTCCTTTTGATAATGGATGTCCGTCTTCTGGAACCCGAATTTCACTAGGAACTTGAAAAATTCATTTGTGGAAAATTCTCCCTTTATATGCGTCGACGAAGCGAAGAGGAAAAATGAGCAAAATATTATTGTACCAGCTTTGATACACATTTTGAGAATCGGTGGATATGACCGCAGAAAAATAACATTTCTGTAAAACACCGCAGCTTTTTTGTATGAATTCCTTTTCTATTATTTCATAGCACCGGAATATCAACACAACAGTACATTATTTATTTGTTATTTTATTAATTTCACAATGCCCAAGCAAAAATGAAAATAAAAAACATTTTTGATTAGACAGATATACGAAATTTACAAAAGACACTTCGCAACACGCCAGTCAGTTGCCACCCGTCTTACTACATGTGTTACCAGATTGCATATTATTGATTTCTCCTATAAATCGAATTAATTCGGGAATCGGCAACAATCCGATTTAGAATTTTACGGAACGGTTTTTGGATATCTTCCTACACAAGCAAGGCTGCCAAACTGCCGTAGATTTTAGAGTCATGCCGAATTGTTTGTTTGGTTCAAGCATAAGTAATAATATCCTTGGTTCCACTGGCCACTGGCGGGCGGACTAAGAGGGGAGGCAGCAGGAGCGGTTTAGCCCCCCCCCCCCCCTTCATCATAAGAGCCCCCAAATCTTTACAATTAAATGAAAATACGGTCCCTATTAGTTAAAAAATATTATATATCTAATATATTATATATATAATATTACACCAAAATTCAAAAATCTAATTTTTCAAACTAAATGCGAAAGTAATCTAAAACTAGGCCTAAATTTTTAAGTAAATATTTTGCATAAAATCTACCACAAAAGATTGCTTTTTTCTTTTCTTAACATTCAATAGTGTTGTTTTGTTTAGTAAGTTATATATATAGGTACCTACTAAGTCAATCACTATTCTGCATTCCGATTTCATTCGATAGTCATATTGTGTATTTCATTGTTTCAACTATCGATCGACTCACATCTGTGCGTTATCGCATCGGCACAACTCGATAATGGCATTCATTCGGCGGCGCATCACATCACTTGCATCTTTTTTTTTAGTTTATGGCGATTAGATGGCGGACGGGTTTGGTGCTACTGTTTGATTTTATGGAAGTGAATGAAGTTACATTGAGTTATTGTATAAAACATGGATTTACCATATCCTTTTTCCAGGATAAAGAAATGATGTCCATGTACGCGAACTCCTTCAAACAGATTTTAGGAAGTATTAGTGCCATAGCAACAATCATCATACTCTTGCCCATTTCCTTTGTGATCTAGATACCTCTTTTTTCGGAGTGTAGTTCAAGAATTGTCGTGTTTAAACTGATTGCGTGTATGCGAACTCTGTAAAATAGTGTTAATTATTGTTTAAAATGTTTTGAGAGTGAAATAATTGGTTATTTTCTTGTAACCTCGAACGCGGAAGTTTTGTGATCTAGCCGCTCTTACTGTACAATATCCTCGGAAGATGTGTTAAAGGATGTTCAGTTTCTTAGTTATTGATGAATAAAGTGAAAATCTCATTATGTATTAACTTTGAGTGCCAATTATGAAATAATGGTTGAAATAGGCGCCCCACAACAGTCAGCCGAAGAGAGTTTGGAGAATGCCGAATGGTATTGGGGTGATATCACTAGGTAAGTCTATTTCAGTCATGTTTCTGTTTGTTTATCGCCTCTCACATGCAACTTTAGGTTTATTATCATATAAATCGGGAATCAATAATATTGTGAAAAATAATAATTGTAACATTAATGTCATTCTCAAAACTGTCCGCTCAGGTAGGTCTGGGGCTGGATAGTTTTGGCTTTTGATACGAAAATAATCTGCATCTAGTTTATCAATCTTCTTCCACATTCCATTAAAACTGTTTTGGTAAAAGACATACTTACCTATTAGGTTAGAATTCTGGGTTACAGTACAGTGTCAAACCTGTGTCCTTCAACTCAAATGTCTAATGCCTACAAAACCTTTCAGGTTCGTTACAAAAATACTAGATGCTCACTTATGACCCAAATGTGAAATATTAAAACTTTAGGAGCAATTGTTCGTAGGGTCTTATTAAAAAATGTACCGATACCCTTCTAGGTAATTTTTAGGTTCTAGTAAGTGATCTTCTATGTTAAAACATTTTTCTTATTCCATCCCACATTGATGCCAATTGTGTATTACAGAGATGAGGCTACAGAGAAACTGCGGGATACATGCGATGGCACCTTCCTGGTGCGCAATGCATCTAACAAAGATAGTGGTTATACTCTGACAGTGAGAAAAGGGGGTATGAACAAACTTATCAAAATCTATAACCATGAGGGGCGCTATGGATTTTGCGAACCATTTGACTTCAAGTCAGTGGTTGAGCTGGTTCGGTTTTATAGGGAATTCTCCCTGGCACATTGTAACAGTAGCCTCGACATCAAACTTATGTACCCTCTGTCTAGACTACTCGAAAATGAAGGTGGAGAAAACATGAGTGATGATACCCTAGAAACTAAATTTAAGGAAATCCACAAAAAATATGTATTGAAAACAAAAGACTTTGAGGTTCGCTCTATTAAATATACAAGATTACGAGAAGAAGTAAATATGAAAAAGCAAGCACTGGATGCCTTTAGAGAAACAGTTAAAATCTGTGAAGATCATTTAAAATTACAAGAGAAGATGCAAGCTGAAACACAGCCACATGAAAAGAATCCTGTTTTAGAAAATAATAGAAATTTAATTTCAAGAGTTCAAAACTTAAAGCAAGCCAAAGCTGAACTAAATGATATTTTGAGAAATACAGTTACGGCTCAATTGCTACTTGAAAGAGAAATTGCTAAACTAAAGTCAGATGTTACAGATCTCTATAAAATAAAAGACCGCTATAAAGTGTAAGTAATATTCTTTAAATATATTTCTTATGATCATAACAATTTTCACACAGCCAAGAAAATTATGCCAATTGTTATTGTTGTTCATTTGTAATAATAATGTATTTTAATATTCAGATTTAAAAACAGGTCTCTCGCTATGCAAATGGTGCAATAAAGTGACAGGTTATGAGTGCTCACATACAAATGATTAGTTTCTTAAAACATACAGCAGTATTTAGCATAAATTAAGGCTCTACAATGATTTGCTGAATTCTTGATTTTATAACTTTTGGTACATTTGTACTGAAGTCTCTGGAAAGGTTCTTCATGTACCTGATTATTCCTATGTACTTCAACCACCTAGTTATTGGAAAATGGTTGTATGAGTTATAGTATGTGTCATTAGATCATAGGGACCATAATATTTTCCAACATGGAATATATTATTCCTCATTGCAACATTGCAAGCAATGCTGTTTCAAAATTATAATAAGAATCCATAGAATACTAGTGCAATAAAACAAGTATAACAGGGATATTCCTAATGTTAACTTTAGGGCTACATCGTTGGTCTAGTAGTTCCAAGCGCTACTGCTGAGTATGAGCTCCTGGGTTCGATTCCCAGGTTGCACAAAGTGATTGGTTTTTGCCATCTGAAATTTCTCAGTACCAGCCCGGAGTCTGTATTTGTGCCTGGTTGATTGCAATGGACTCACCTCCTATGACATGCATGGGACTAAAATATAACTGGTGAAATGTGGGTGTACTATAGGAACACCTCTGCATAACCCTTCGGGAAAGACAGGCGTGATGTTATGTAGTTTTCATTATCATGTTCATTACAGGTGGCTACAAGGACGAGGGAAAACAGATGAATACTTGCATTTATTAGAAGATGACAATATACATAAACTTGAAGAATTGTATGCACACAGAGAGTGGATAAGTTGGAAAGTTAATTGTACAAGAGAAATGGCAGAAAAACTCCTCACAGGGAAACCTCAAGGCACATTTTTAATTCGGCCTAACTCCACTGGTCAATTAGCTTTATCTATTTGTTGTAACAACATGGTCTATCACTGTATTATCTTTAAGACTGAACGAGGTTATGGATTTGCGGAACCCTATAATGTTTATGAGTGAGTTTTCTTCTTGCATTTTCTTGATCAAATGGTAATAATGTGGTTCCATTTGATAAAATAATAATCAGTGATAATGAATGGCTTGTAAATATATTTGGCATAGATACTATAAATTAAATACATAATTTGGTGATGCATCACCATTGTCATGTATGTCTTGACACAGTGCCAGCCCATTACTAATCTGGTGTTACCAGTTTTTAAGATTTATATGACATAATAAATGTAATTAAATGATTATCTTCTTTTTCCAATGCATTGGTCCTAGAGCACCTTAGAATATCCGAAATTAATAAAATAAATTACTTTTTATTAGATGTCCTATTTCTTAAATGTCATTGACGATCTTATAAAAACTTTCGAAAACTTAATGGTTTGTTTTATATGTTTCAGAACTTTGAATGAGCTTGTTCTCCATTACGCTGTGAACTCATTAGAAGAACATAATGAACAATTGAAAACAGAACTGAAGTACCCAGTGAATGCACATCTTGTAAAGAAACCTGAAAAGAAGCAATAAAATGGTTAATGCTGAAAAATCAAGATTGCCAGTTTTGTCTTCTATTTATAGACAGTTCATAATGAGGACATTGAGACCTATTACTAATGGAAACTGAAGTTGAAATTACCTTCTTGTGACCTTCAAGTAATCAAAGTATAAATTTCTCAGCACGAAAACTTTCAGCTAAGCATGATTTTAAAAATATAAATCCAAAAATTTTGCAATTCATGCAAAATTCTCCCAAAGAAAAAGGGATACCTTTAGATTACTCTTCATTGTTTCTATAAATGTACTGTGAGGGAACATAATAATACAACAAGAAAGTATTCATGTACAGGAAAGTAATGTAAGTCGATATTTCTGTGTTTTATAGCTTTATAGTGTCGTTATAATATGATTAAATAATTATTGTACAAATAAAATGCTTTGGTACCCATGTACTATGGTACTTACCATATTATTTTAGATTTGTGCACAAATTATCATAAACTTCGATTTGGAAACTGCTTTCTATTCATTTGGTTTTATTTTTATTGTGATAATATTGTGATAAAACCATGATCAGTTTGGAAATCCCAGTGCTATCATTTATATGAACATTTAAAATGATTCTCAGGAGCTTTTAAGAGTAGGATACTCTGTACACATATTTTTATATTTGTTGTATTTACAAAGATTGGAAAAGTGTTCTTTCTTATTAATAATAATTGATGTTATTAAATTGATCGGGGCCTTTACGGATCGGCAGCAATGGAGGAAGGATAAGAATAACAGCTGATTCGAAACTGGAGACTGTTGAGAACAAAATTACTTTGAAATGTAAGCTCTCAGTTCAATTTGATATTGAGTCTGCATCCATATTGACACTTACGCTCTTGTAATAAGAATGAATTTTGAATGACAAGCATTGATCATTGTGATATAGCTGGGTGAATATCTTGAATGGCCTAATGTTTTATTTTCACTTTTTCATTCATTCATAAAACATTACAGTAATGTTGAGTATTGTTTAGTCTGTCTCATGTGTTAATGAATGCAGATGCAGACTTAATACATACGAAGTTCTCATAGTGATATGTATATTATGTATGTGATAGTAATGATTAGCATTTTAGCATTCTGGTATTTGTGTATATTATGTGATTGATTTTTGTTACATTGTTTTAATGGTTTAATGTGCTGCGAGGTTTAAAATTATTCCATATAATTGATATATGTATATCCAATATTAACTGAAATATTTCTCTGATAAAGTCGTTTTAGTGGTTGAGGTGGGGTTCATATGCAGAACATCCTTCAATATTATAAATCTGCAAGATACAAAATTTCGATAAGCATTACATATTTGGATAATTATACATATATCTTAAATGGTCATTTTCAAATATATGTTATTTATAAGCCGACGTTCGCACGGACGTAAAAATATCGCGGCGGGATTTTATCGCGCACTGATTTTCAACTCTCGGTGTTGAGCCGAGCATTGATAATCCAACAGAGTGCATCCCAGCGCGTCGAAAAAACACACTGTTAGATTTTCAACTCTCTGCGCTAAGCAGAGCGTTGAAAATCCAGTGCGCGATAAAAAATCGCCGCGATATTTTTACGTCCGTGCTTACGTCGACTAAGGACCTGCTTTGATACTGCGCAATATTGTGATGTTATTTATATTATTTACTTTGCAGTGTATAGCGGACGGATATATATACTAATATAACTCATATTTACCTTGTATTGGCCACAATCATCAGATCAGCCTTAGTAAGTAATAAATAGATATGATCAGATCTTTTCCTCGTAACATTAAAAACATGTTAATTTCAACGTAAAGTACAGTAAGCGCATGTAAGTGTCATATTTGCAATGTCTGTATTTTAAATGACAAAATATAAAATGTTGCATTGTATTAAAGCAGTATACTTCTACATAATATTATGTATCGAATGCATGGGTGATAACTGATAAGTTAATTGTTTACTTGTCGCAAATCCATTACATCGAATGTTTTACTTAAAGTAGAATCAGAAATATATCTCTACTGTTTTATCAGCGGTATTCATTTCAGTAAAAACATTGATAATAATGCTTTGCCACAGTGGATGTCTTTTATGATTTCAGTGCGTTTAAGTACTGATATTTTACATGGAGGTGTGTATATTAGTGTGCGAGTCTCGTCAATTAATGTTTTTTTCTGTTTAATTTCTATGTAACAATATATGTATGTAAGAAAAGATACTATGTATTGCTATAATAGTAGATAGATCGTAAGTAGGACTAACCAATTCGTAAGTTATATTTTTATTGAGTTTAGTTTCATTCGAAACTTAATGATTATAACTACATAATTTATAAACTGACAATTTTCTTCTCAAATTAATTTTACAATCATCTCGTTGATTTTTCTATTTGAAAATAACAGAACATTAATATTTACCGGTACTTAAAGTAAATTAAACGAAGAAAATTACAAGTCGCTATTTTGTTGGAATTCTCCCCAACTCATTTTTATCACCCAGTCATTTAAAAAAATGTTTCGGTTACAAGTATCCAGTAGTCACATGAATATCTATCAATGATTCCTGCAAAAAATGTGCGACCCACGAAACCCCAGTGGCAATAAACACCGATAAATGCATGACAGTTTGTGATGCAGTAATGATTAGAAAGCCCTAGTTTGTGCAGTCAAAATATAAAATAGCAAAATTCTAAGTACTAACTGAACCACGCGCTTTATGGTGACGACGATTCACCGCTTGAGAATAATGTGAGTTAGGGCTGATCTTAGGGTCGGTACCAGGAAATCGTGTTATGGGTTTTGGATTAAGTTTATATGGAAGACTTAGTCCCATAGTACAGAATGTCACTCAATACTCGAGCATTACTTAAAACTAGTTTCAACCAATCAAATGGCTTGAATCTAGTTTTTTCTAACCACCTATTTTTTTTTTGTTTTCCATTGCATTACTTCTGTTTTGCGTAAAAAGTTCGGAAATTTTCTGAATTTCCACGCCCGAAATCTCCATACAAATTACTATGGCGAAAATTCATAAACTTCGAAATATTCATTTTTAGGGTCCCTTACCAAAATGGTAAAAAGGAACCCTTTTGGTGCAACTCAATCTGTCTGTCTGTCCGTCATCACAGCTGGATATCTCAAGAACTACTAATGCTATCAACTTGAAATTTGGAACAGTTTTAAATGACGTTTACCCAACTATTTTGGAAATAAGAAAGAAATACATTTTTTTTTGTAACAGGGTCTGAAAAATTCGAAGTGGGGCTACTTGTGGGGTATCATATGAAAGAGCGCTGTTTGCACATTCTCAAACATTTTTTTCTTTTTTTTAGGCCGCACAGTTTTCGACTTTTGATAAAAAATAAAAAAAAAATATACCCTTATCTGAAATTTGCATAGAGATAAATCTGAAATTATTCTATGTGATAGAAGTTTATGTAAAGATTACCGGAGAAATAAAACGATGTCTCTAAATAGCACAATTTTTCAGAAATCACCAACAAAAATTACATTAGATCCACTATGGGGCATGAGATGGCGCTGACCTAAAATTGCAATATTCTACACCGCAGTGTTAAAATTCCTACTTTTGAAGGACTACGTAAAGTAACAAACCAACAAAAACACAACAAGTAGTAATCCAACATATTTATATGTATATAATGGTACGGAACCCTCGGTGCGCGAATCCGACTCTCTCTTGACCGGTTTTTTTTTAACAATCATCTACAAGGTTTATCCTCAATCCAATTTTTCTCACTGACTGGTGAAACTCTTGAGCTAGCCAGACGTTTTTTTTCGTGGCTACTCCTTTAAGACTTCTATAAACTTATCCAAAACCCATAACACGATTTCCTGGTACCGACCCCTAATACTATTTATATTATACTATTCTTGGCCTACTGTATTAGACGGTAATTAGTGATTACTTTTCGATACTGGCCGTATAGTCGGAACATCAGCTGATTTATATAATCTTACACCAATCAAGTATTGTACCTTACTGAAGGATTTAATAGTAAGTTATTGAAGTGAATATCTATGGTTTTGCTCTTAATTTGTTACTATTTGTTCATCTAATTTTATATTGCAATCGGAGCTCATTGCGAAGCAATCGTGAACAATTTGAATAGTGCTAGTCTCGCCATACTCTGTAACATATTGTCTCACTATACAAAAAAAGGACATAAAAAAATAGATGTGACTTTACGACCCAAATTCAACACTTGAAAACGTGTGTTGATATACCTAATTAAAAAAAAACAGTTTTTTTAACAAAATGAATAATATAATTTAGATTATACATACTTACATAATATATACCTATTTACATATAAGTTTAAAGATTATTTAAGTGAGATTATTGATCGCGTTATTTTTGTATTCAAGTCAATAATACAATATTATCATTATAAATGCAGAATATTCTGGGTTGCAATTTTATGTAAAACTAAATATCATTAAATGATCTCAAGAGTGAATTATGGTGATTCAGATGTTTGTTTGATAGTTTTTTAGACACCACTAGGGCGAAAATACACATGCCTGTAGCTTGTACAAAACTATGCAAGTAGCTTGCATGCCATTGTGACATTCAGCAATCAGAAGCATTTGCTTGCAACATTTGACATGTGCATGCAAGCTACTTGCATAGTTTTGTACATGCTACAGGTATGTGTATTTTTGCCCTAATAATATTAACTAAAGTGAATAGCAGCCAAATTGGAAAACTTACTAAATTAGTTACAACACTCAGTCGCCATTTTATAAGTGTAATAGTAGAACGTTTTAATAAATGTTAATAAACAAACTATCAATGAAAACGATGTTTTCTTCGCATGACTACTTACCTACATCACAGATTAGATATAGTACCTACATACAATACGGCGACGTATCTTGGCGAATCCGAACTTCGCGTAAAAGGCTGCGCTGTAACATTTTTGTGTGCGTTTCAAAAACTGCCAAGATTTTGTATTTGATTTCCAAAAAGGTAGCTCAGCGCGCTATGGAGTGGGCTATGCTTGGAGTTTCTTTGATGGATAAAATCAGGAATGAAGTTATTCGGAAAAGAACCGGAGTAACCGACATAGCCTGCAGAGTAAGCAAACTAAAGAGGCAGTGGGCTGGCCACGTTTGTCGAAGGACCGATGGCCCGTGGAGCAGACGAGTCCTGGAGTGGAGACCACGTGTGTGCGTTACTCCAGCAGGAAAGTAGCTCCTAGAGTGATTTGAATGGAACGTATAATTAGTGCGTGTTCTGCTGTAAATGTGCGCCAAATAAAAAAAAATTGTGCGCTTTGTCGTTTTGGAAAAAAACGATTCCTGCTGGAGTAACGTTGCTCCAGCAGCGAGAAATATCGTGCATGGGCAGAGAGCTTATATTTGTGCACCGAAAATATAATTTGTGCGTCTTTTTTAGGTTTTCGAGATATTGCAATTCCTGCTGGAGTAACGTTTTGCAGAATCGTGTATCTTTAAAACCGTTGTATGTGCGCCTGTAGAATAAACATACACGAGTAGCTCTTAATTTGTGCGTATTTGTGACATAATCAGATTTAAGAAAATATTTATAATTTGTAAGTAATCGCACTTTCTTGAAAACCCGAAAAAATGCCGCAGCGCCTAAATGAGAAAACGTATAAGCTCGCTGAAAACTATTTGGTCCTTCTTAACGCTTATAATAACCATAAAAAGTTTCAAAAGTGTACATGCATGCGTTATCGAATAATATTGGTAAAAGTCAAAACGGCGACGGTGTCATAACTTTGACGGCAAAATACAAGAAACCGGCTCAACCCAAGATGTGTAGGTGTAAACCAAAAATTAGTGCGTGTAGTCAAAAATATATAGAAACAAAAAACAAAATATGTCAAAAACGGCTGGCTATCCGACCAAATTCGAATGACTACAAAAAAGCGACGGATGCATAGGTATCGATGACTTTCTTTATTGGACGTATTAAACCTAAGCTGTTGTCCGTACAGTCGCCTTTAAACGCACAGAGCATGTAACTTAAACGTTTGTTGGCAATTATACGACCTAATTTTGGAGCGTGTCAGCGGATGGCGGGGGGCCAGAGGTAAGCAGCGGTGGCGAGGCGAAAAAAGGGAATTTTCTATTAACGGCCAATACTACCTCAAATAGCTTAGCATGATCCTCCGTTATACATCGAAAATACTGCAGCATTCATTTTGAAATAAATATATGGTAAAGTTGAGGATTAATTTTAAGCACTTTGTTGTTTCTCCATACATTGGTACAAGCAAGTATCAAATACTTTAAATAGTTTCTAGACAATATCTATGATGTCATATGGTGGAATGTTTCGAAATATATAAATATGTCCTAACTAATATTATAAATGCGAAAGTAAGTTTGTTTGTTACCTTTTCATGCCTAAATCACTGAGCCGATCATCCTGAAATTTTGCATATACGTTGTCAAGTGTACAGAAACGGACATAGGCTATTTTTCATCCCGAAAAAAAAGTACCGCTTCCGAGGAAAACAACAATTAACGTTCTTATGGTAATAGATGCCGCCACGTCTTTCGAATTCATCATGATTGAATTATTATTGAAACTTTAGCTTTTTTTTTAAATTAGGTTACTTTTATTTTAGAAAAATAACGGGTTTCGCGCAAAAAAATTAAAACCCATGAAATTGTGAACAAAAAGTCAGATTTGAATAATTCTTTTTGGATCTGGCACAGCCCAATTCTCGAGGATAGTTGGCCATAGTTAAACGGAAAGGATCCAACCCACACTATGGGCGAAAATGAGTTATGTATACCAAAATACTCCTTGAAGTTAAAATAATATCACGAAAACAATCCAAGTAAAATTCAAACCCACCATGAAGTTATAGTCCTGAGTTACCAACCCACATGTATAGCAGGTCGTAATTTTTTTTATATGAAATACGATCTGAACTTAAAACTTAAATATCTTAAAACTACCTCTGTGTGGGTTGGATCCTTTCCGTTTAACTATGGCCAGTTTATAGGCTACTTTATATGTCTGTGGGCTATTTACCATCACGCTCAGGAGCCGAGCAAAAAGAAAAAAGTCAGACTAACACTAAGCGAAAACGAAGTAATAGCGCGGGCAGGCGATGCAACGCGACTAGAGATGGGTTTCTACCCGGTAAAAACCCGAATTGTGGTTAAATACCTATTAATACCCATTTTTAATTTATACCGGGTAAAAATTAAAAAAAATTTAACCAAATTACATTACAATTTTCACATCTGTTGCAGGGTTGCCATTTACACAAATATTCTGGATTATCTCATAATAAAATATAGTTTTATCAAAAATATATTGTATAAATAAAAACAATATTATAACATGTACATAATTATTATTCCTAAATCAGAACGGGTCTGGGACACTTGCGCGATCCCACTTGCACGAACAGACACTTCCGCGAACGGACTTTTGCGTGTAGGCACACTTTTGCGAAAAGACATTTCCGCGACTGGACTTTTGCGCGAATGAACATTTACGCGAAAGACACTTGCGCAAATGGACCTTTGCGCGAATCCACTTGCACGAAAGGACAGTTGCGCGAAAAGTTACGGAAATGAGATTTCTTCATACATGAGAGTTGTTTCATGGTTTTCGAAGGCGCTGACAACGATGATGAGGTCAAAATCAAAATTCAAGATGGCGCCACCTAAAATTTGCCAATATTTCGTCATAGGTGTCGTTTTAATGTCGAAAATAAATAAAAAAATAAAAAAGTACATAAAAAAACTATTGACGACTAATTAGATTATTTACTTCCAGTCTGTCTGTAACTGGAACTTAACTGGTGAATACAATTCTGCGTGTACTATTCACAGCATACACGCCTGCCCCAAACCTTTGAATGAATACAGGCGTGATGTTATGAAGTAATCTCATTTCCTCAACTTTTTCGCGCAACTATCCTTTAGCGCAAGTGGATTCGCGCAAGTGTCTTTCGCGTATAGAACTATGAGGAACAGGATGTAAAGGTACAAAATTAATCACTTTATCAAATGTTCAAAATGAGTCCCTTCCTATTGAATACAAAGTCGCACTTTTTTATTATTTCGCTCCCAAAATATCACATCAAATGTTAAAATTCATGGTCTTCCTTTTATTTGTGATAGTATGTTATTTAGCAAAAAATAATCCTTATGATGAAGCCTTTTGATCGGTATGATAAAGCTACAGGATGATTATTTTTCTCATGTAACGGGTTCGATTGCCGGTTCAACCATGTAATTATTTAAATATCTATGAATGCAGTTTAAATTGTTTTTTAAATTCAAATAATGTCTTCTTTCAGTAAAATGTTCCATCTACAAGGTACTTTCCCTCCATGACGCATATCCGTGGGACGCCCTGTATATAGTAGTTGCGCGATAAACTCTGATTGCGTGACGTCAGTGTGATGCGTTCACATGTGGTGATGTAAATATGTCGCCACACGCGCAAGTGTCTTTCGCGCAAAAGACCGTTCGCACAATAGTCCGTTCGCGGAAGTCTTTTCGCGCAAGTGTCCTGCTTCCAATCAGAACTATTAATCATATTGAACACAGCAACTTCTAAATTACAACATGGAAATAACATAACATCACGTCTTGTTTCCCCGAAGGGTTAGGCAGGGGTGTACCTATAGTACATCCACATTTCGCCAGTTATGTTTAAGTCCCATGTAATAGGGGGCGAGCTAATTGCCATCTACCGGGCAAAAACATGGAAATAAAATACCCAGAACACTGTTTTAATTTACACACACACACCTTAAAATGTTTTAATGGCAACCCTAGTTGATTGATAGCCCAAACTCCGCCATTTTGTTTAGTCAGTTTAAAGTGCGCGTGCGCTGGCTATAGTCTTGATCGATAATAATACGACTTAGTGATGTAGGTATAGGTTATATTAGTTCGTAATGATTTAAGACTGCCTCGTTCGTCTAGTGGTCGCAAGTGCTACTGCTGAGCATGAGGTCCTGGGTTCGATTCCCAGGTCGGGCAGTGTTATTGGGTTTTTCTATCTAGAATTTCTCAGTAGCAGCCCGGAGTCTGGATTTGTGCCCAGTAGATGGCAGTAGGCTCGCCCCCTATTACATGGGACTTTGGCGAAATGTGGGTGTACTATAGGTACACCTCTGCCTAACCCTTCGGGGAAACAAGGCGTGATGTTATGTTATGTAATGATTTAATTATTTTTTGTTTTGATATACTGCTGTTATCGGTAATCAGAAATGTATAGACTGAAAAACCTGATGCCGATTCTCTTCTCACAAATGCCTCTAAACTAGACTAAAAATCACCAAAATTTAGTTTATTCCTGTCAAACGACGATTTCCCATTCTGAAATTGACTAAAGTGACACACTTTCGTTCGTCGACAACTTTGGTTCTCTGCCGGATAACCTCAAAAACACTACTGTAGCTTTGTTTCTTTTATTTTGCTTTAAGCTCGAAAACGGTGTGTCCTTTCGCAAAAATAATGAAAATTTCGACTCCTTTTATGAAGCTCATAAACTTCTAAAACTCAACATATAGATAATCATTTTTAATATTTTTCATACAAAAAGTGAAAAATTCCATATAAAACACGTCGAGGCTACCCCCTGCGCGCCTCCAGCTCTAAAATAAATTCACGGCGTAGTGCAAACACGTGGAGTCACGCGATTATCAAATTCGATTTTAGTTCTGTCAAAATTATTTTTTGCAAAATAGCTTTAAGATTCTCATAGCCAAAAGTAAGGAATTTTATTGATCGTTAACCCTTTAACCGCGCGTGTCGCATATATGCGACAAATATTTCCGTGTCCCTACCGCGCGTGTCGTATTTCTGCGACAGAGAACATGCATGATTTTTTCGTTCTATTTTCGTCCTATTAATTGCGTGGTACAACTAAAACTATTATTAAATAGAGCTATTATTTACAACAATTACTTAAAATTATGTGTCATAACTCTAAGCATTCAAAAAACTTAAACAAAAATAAGTAATTGGCAGCTTGAAATTTTCTTCGGCGTCTATCGCGCGCGTCGCATAAATATGACCATAGGGATGGGATACAATGCAATGCGCATTTTAAAAACGAAATAACAAACAGTTAAATAATCAGGTATAATGCATCATTCAGCATAAAATAAACGGTGTCATACCAAATAAAGTTAAATTTAACATATTGCCTTGTGTTATTAATTCTTTTCCTTATTATTCATAAGAAAAATATCCCTCACGATCTTTGTATAATGCCAACATTTGACGTTAGTTCCCATCCCTTGACTCCTATGCTTGCAACATATTTCTCTAGTTAGTCTAGCGCGGCTGTCACATTAATACGACCACTGCCTACGTCACAAGCGGATCAAACGAATGGAAAGTTCCATTAATGTTGTTCGTTGGTATTTGTGCATTGTCGATAAAATAGTCACATTTCAATTTTCAATAATGACGACTACTGAGGAATTATTAAGAATATTAGAAGGTGACGACGACGAGTGTGACGACGAATTGGAATTATCCGATTCGATAGAATTTAGAAGTGATGGAGAGGTAAGTACCTATTTCAATTTCTTCTTAGGTTATTTGCACATTATTCAGTAGGTATAGGTATAAATAAGACTTTCGTTGGGTTTAGGTAACTCCTTGATGAATCGAAATAGTATTTTAAATATTGTGATGTAATTCTGTTATTACCTATATTACCTACTTAACTACCTACATATCCTATTGATTGTTCAAATTTGGAACCGTGTTGTATGTTGTCCTTACCATTATTAAGGTACTGTGACAGTACCTACCAAGCCGGACAGGCACTCGCACTCGCGTTTGTCTCTTTTTCTCTCTCTCTCTCTCTCTTTCATAAATCATTATTCGAGTTTGGGTGTAGCTGTTTTGTGTCCGTGACTTGTGTGTTTGTGAAGTCCCAAGCTACACAGGAATTATTCCTAGTGCATGAGTTATCTTTAAAAAAAAGATAACTTTAATAAGCGTTCTGCACACGATGCCGTCACCGCGCCGTCGCCGCGCCGACGCCCGCCGCACAGTTACACTGTAGAATACGAGTCGCGCGAAGCCCGCCACCGCGCCGCCACCGCGCGCGTTCCCGTCCCTGTCTGTTTGATTCATTCCATTAGGTACCGGCTGCGTGCGATCTCGCGGCGTGCACGTTCGTACGCGGTCGGTAATGGAATCAATGGAATGAATCAAACGAGACAGGGACGGGAACGCGCGCGGTGGCGGGCTTCGCGCGACTCGTATTCTACAGTGTAACTGTGCGGCGGGCGTCGGCGCGGCGACGGCGCGGTGACGGCATCGTGTGCAGGAACGCTAACTAGGTTCCTTTTTGTTAAAGTTATATACCTACCTAATGAATATAAAAAATAATATACTTACGTAATACATTTTAATTTGTCATTTCAGGATCATGACGACAATGAAGGCATTAATTGGACGTTAGACATAACTGTACCTGATAAAGAAAACTTTGACGAATTTATTTCGGGGGTATCACCTTCAGTACCTTTGAGCAGCGACTCCTCGGAACTGGATATTTTTGAACATTTTTGTGGCAATGATTTAGTAGAAAAAATATGTTATTTTACTAACAAATATCACCAATTCTATGTCAGGCATACGGATCTAAGGGTGTACGCTCGTTTAAAAAGGTGGCAAGATGTGACTGTTCATGACATTTATATCTTTTTAGCCCTTACGATGCTCTTTACAAGGAATAAAAGGCTCACTATTGAAGAACATTGGTCTGTAGACCCCCTTTTAAATAGTCCCATATTTCATAGTATTATGTGTAGAGAGATATTGCGCAATACTGGCAATGCTTTCATTTTCTGAAGTACACGATGTAAGTAATTTATCAAGATTATATAAAATTGAAATGATGATTGACCACGCACGACAAAAATTTCGACACACATTGGTCCCCGGAGGCAAACTATGCATTGATGAAAGCATTGTGCCTTTCAAAGGTCGTCTGGTAATCAAACAATATTTGCCAAAAAAGCGAAACAGATTTGGAATAAAACTTTTTGTTTTGTGTGATGTCGAATCAGGGTTTATAATTGATTTCATTGTTTACTGTGGTTCACAAACACAAATAGAGCATGTACCAAATTTAGGTATTACAGGATCAGTAGTCACTGAACTGGTACAAGGTTATTATCATAGTAATCGAGAGCTATATGTCGACAATTGGTATTCTAGTCCGCGACTTTTTCTTTATTTAAAACAAAGAGGCATTTATGCATGCGGTACGGTCAAAAGTAATAGGAAACATATGCCAAAATTCAAAAAACTTAAGCGTGGAGAAATAGAAGCATTTTCATCTCCTCCTCTTTTAGCGTTAAAATGGCAAGACAAAAAAGCTGTTACCATGCTGTCTACCATACATGATGACAAAATTGTTCCGTCAGACAATTTGGATCATTTTTCTGGTCTGCCTAAATTAAAGCCGCAATGTGTAATAGATTACAATAAAAATATGGGTTCGGTGGACATCACCGACATGATGATGAGTAGCATAGGTTGTATAAGGAAAACTAGGAAGTGGTATAAAAAATTAGGCTTCCACATCATCGATTTGTTTATGCTTAATGCTTTTTATTTGTTCAGAGTCTTAAAAAATAACAAAAAACATAGTTTTGCAGATTTTCAATTAAATGTGATACGGCAACTTTTAGAAAAAAATAAAAGATTAATTGCAAATACTAGCCCAGCGTTCACTTCTGGTACTCAGTCCAATCCTCCTCGCAGTCTACATATCGATGCTTTGGCACATTTTCCTGTACGAATTCCCAGTGGCAAAAGTCAGCGTTGTAAAGTATGCGCGACTAAGAATAAAAGATCACACACACGGTATATGTGTAAAACGTGTAATGTTTATCTTTGCGTTGACACATGTGCTGCGGAATACCATAGATAGAAGCTATCGACTAAATATCGATAGTTTAAGTAAGTAGGTAGATCATCCTGTCACTAATTTCTTTTCTTGCGTTGCTCTATTTAGTCTGTGTTCAACTTCACTTTGTCCATGTCAAACACACCGAGCCCACGTCTTTTTTTACGGTTCAGTGCAAGTGTTATGCGAATTGAACCCTAGTTATATTATACACCTTGAACGTCACAGTTTTGTTGAGCATTAAATTTAAATTTGATAGAAAACGAAATGACATCGAAAAGTAAGTAAATTGTGCCAAATTGATACTTGTAGCCTTTGATTATACACATCCTGTAGCCATTTTTATAGGTACTTATTTATATTTAATTGCTTTTAAGGAAAGTATGACGAGTCTCAGGAATGTAGTCAATCAATTTTGGATCCAACTAGCGATAGTCAAGACGAAATGAATCTTGAAGATGTAGAAGATGTATGTTTGCCTTCGTCGGTAGCACAATCCCAGTTATGTTACTATGTACCACATGACGGTGACTTACGAAGTATAGATAGTACGCCTGATTTATTTGTATCAAGAGGAACACAAACTCTAACAAAAATATCAAGTGTAGGCACACAATACGAAGCGATCAGCACTGACCTAATTTCAAAAACGGCAAAAATATTAGCCGAAAAACATTTCGGTACTAATGTGACTCGCACGAATAAATTTATAGAAACGTACACACATTTTGTGACATCTATAATACGTCTGATAAAAACAGACAACGAATAATTTTATGAATCATGTACCTACTACTTGTTACCTACTGTTTGACTGATTAATTGTCCTTTTTTTTGTTTTTAGCTTATGACTGCGTAATTCTAATTATAGTTGTTGCAATTCACGAGCGCACTCAAGCCTTTGCGTGTAGGTTTCGTGTACGTACACGTCACGTAGGTACACATTGCACTTGTGTGTGTGCCCGACGAAGCGAACAGTTGCGCGCGGACGTCATTCATAGGTAGTTACAAATAGGTAACAGTTCAACACACATCTAAATGAAAAGTGCGCTCGTGAAATGTAACAACTATAACCTACTTATTATAAATGCGTAAATCATTGCATTTGATCTAATAGGTAATCAAAACTTATTAGGTATTTTATAGTATACTGAGGAATATGTGTAAATGAATGTGATGTAAAGTATTATACTCCATTTGTTTAGGTAATTAAATAAAGGTAAACAAAAAAACCACGTGCCGTGGTTATCCAACTAAACGTAATACCAGTCTATTCAGTTGTCATGCTACGTCACAGTTGTACTCTTCAATTTAGCAACGTTATAATTCGTTAATAATGTTGCTAAATTGAAGAGTACAACTGTGACATAGCATGACAAGTGAAGTGAGTGATATTACGTTTAGTCGGCTAACTAAGTCACGTGGTTTTTTTGTTTACCTTTATTTAATTACCTAAACAAATGGAGTATAGTAACTGGTAAGCAAAAACAAAAAAAACAATTGTGATTCAAAGATTTATTATACTTAGTTTGATTTGAAAAGGAAAAAGTCGAATAATAAGAGATTATTTTGATGTAAGTAATTAAAATTTAGATAGTAAGATTAAACAATTGTGATACAAAGATTTAGCCATTGCTGTTGTAGGTAGATTTATAAGAAAAGAAAAAAAGTACCTAGTCGATTAATAAGAGATTATTGTGATGTAAACAATTCGAATTTAGTAAGGTTAAACAATTAGTAACTGTTAAAAACATTTACTTATTAGCTTAAAGATGAACGATTGTGATACGAAGAAAGTGATTAGGGTGGTTAATTTAAAGGTCCTACAAACAGGCGCGACACGCGACACAAAAACATGAGCGGTTTCTTTGTGTCGCGCCTGTTTGTAGAAGCCATAAGGCTGATTTAAAATAAAAACATAAAAAATTCTTTGACTTTTTTTTATCGATACAACGATTGCCCCTCCTTATTTATTGTAGGTATTATTTTGTCGATTTGTAGCCTCGCGCTAGGGGCACGACAATTGATATTTAGCCAAGCGGTTAAAGGGTTAAGGTAGTTTAGTTCGGTGTACAAGAGAATCGGCACCACTGTGTTATTTACAAATTAAAGTAATACATATTTTCAAATCATGATGGTTTCATTTTACTATATTTGCCAACTGTATAAATTTTTGGTAAATACCGTAACACGGTGTTTTTTTAACTATCAAATCATTTCAAACAACTGTCAATCAATGTCTAAATTTTACCCGGTATTTTTAAAATATACCCGGTAAAAATGGGTATTTTATAGTTTTCACCTATTCTACCCACCCGCCCAACTCTAAACGCGATGAGTCGGGGGACGAAGGAGTTTTATTATTTTAGTATATTGTGTATCCGACGACTTCCACGCGAACGAAATCGCGGGCCACAGCTAGTTATTCTATAATTTGAACCCACCAAAGGAAAGCTGTATTCATTACCTACAAACAGATCTACAATACAGCAAGTTAAATGAAATAACCTTGTTTTTAAAACGTCAATTTATTGATCTCAAAATCAATCGTTCTTCAACTTAAAATCAATACACATACACAGGAATGATAAAATTCTTACAACTGACGAACAGGTGGAGTGGATTTAATTACACTCAATTTGAGTGACTGTTGTACAACAGAATAACGGATATTATAATAAGCAAAACTTAATTTGTTCAATGTAGGTATGCACAGAACTAGTGTAGGTTGTTTAGGTAGATTTTTTAGAATCTTTGGATGGAGAACGAGATCTTGACCGCGACATGGATCTTGCCTTAGAGCGCGAGCGAGAGCGGCTGCGGCTGCGGCTGCGGGAGCCGGAGCGCGGGGAACGGGAGCGCGTGCGACGACGGGACCTCGACCGGCTGCAAATTTACAGAATATTGTATAAGAAAAGTTTCCATTGCGGTTACAACTTTGCGCATAACCTAATTTAGTAAGTACTAAACAAGTATAACAACTGCTATTTACAGATCTGAGAACATGCTGATAATAGGATTTCATATTTACTAAATTAGGTTACACACAAATCTTGCAACACTATTGCTAATAAACCAGATGTCTTTTTAATAACTGTTTATTAACAATAGTATTCAATAATATTTACTGCTCAGTTTTACCCATTATTAGAGAAGTACTATGTAAAGAAACTTTCTCATTTAATGGGCTACCTAAACAGTAGTAGGCTAATTTAGTTCTGTCTTGAATGATGATTTGTATCTTCTAGTCCTCAAGAATCTTCCAGGTCAGCGCTTAATCTATAGTATCTATTTTAAACATACTACCTTCCTACTAAAAAAAAATGACTGCCATAACAGCACAGGCTTGCTTTGAACACAAAAATGGGATAGTAATGTGTAACTCACTGAGTGCACGCAGTGATTACATTAGACGTGCGTTGCGACGCGCAGAACGAACTTTACTCTCAATGACGGTCTCGACAAGTGAAGTGTGCACGTAGGCTGTAGCTACGTAGTTCGCAGAGCGAGTGAAGTTACCGATGCAACCAACTCAATTGGAGTACACGCCGCGAAGTGAAAGCTACGTAGCGCAGACAATAAGGAGTGCAGACACTGACGAGTTCGTTCTCGGCGCACAGGCCAATGATAACCTATAACATAGTTATCATTGGTATAAGTGAGTCCAATACAGTGGGATGGAATCTTTGAATAAGAACAACAGTTCGCAATAACAAGTCCAGTTAATATCTTGTGTTTCTGACACTAGGTTTGGAATAGTTCCTTTTACCTTTAAAGATTCCATGCCAAAGATAGGTTCCGACACACAAGATTTGTAAATAGATTTCAAATTGTCACCTGCGGCGCCGACGCCGTGTACAGTCACGAGCATAATGTCCTCTGTCTCCACAGTCATAGCAGCGGTCATCATACGGCCGAGGCGGCAGGCGAGAGCGAGGTGGTGGTCCCCGGCCTCCATAACCCCGACCGCCGTTGGACATTTCTACACGAGCGCGTCGACCACATATTGTTCGTCCATCTAAACCACGTATCTATAAATATACGAACATTTTTATTAAACCCGTCGCGTCGAAGAGTTAAAACGGTAGGTACTAATCTTATTCAGATAAGAGACAAAAATATTATTCATATAAAAAGACAGAACTTACGGCATCTTCAGCATCACGAGGATCTTCAAATTCTACAAAAGCGAAGCCGGGAGGGTTTCTAGCTACCCAAACATTTCTCAAGGGTCCATAATATGAAAACGCATCTTCAAGTTCAGGTTTGCTTGCATTGTTACCCAAATCTCCCACATAAACTTTACAGTCACCATAACGTGACATTTTTCCTGAAAAAATACCGTAATTATCAGCAATAGGAACAATTTTTCGAAGACAAAAGTGTGGCGGTGGATGGATGGGTGCTCTGGGCAGAATGCGTAGTTTTACCCGGATTAGTGCAAGTAAAAGAAGAAATCATAAGTTTATTGCAAATAAACATTAAAAAACTCCAATGCATTTTATTTTGGTAATTAACTATCAGAATTATAATATTTACCCGCTTTAAACGCAACACAATCGAACTACACTAAATTATTACGAACAAAATGGCGTGCAGACGCCACCGGAAGGATTTAAGTTTTTTTTTTTGTGACACGAGTCTCTGGCTTTTTGGAGCAATTCGAGCACAGATTCTAAGACTGGGAATACACGTCAGATTTTTATCCGACTAGATCCGATAGACTAATCCGGCTACCGGAAGGCGTTGGAGCCATTAGTTTGTATGAACATGCAATACACGTCCGATCCGATAGTCGGGCCGGACGTCCGAGTCGGAAACAGGCTCGCGGCGTTTCCGATCTTATTGTCACTCCGATTATCCGAAGGCGCATTCTGCATACTTCTGTACAGAGACAAATAGACGTCCGATTCCTCCATCCGACTTGCCAGTTCATTCTAGCGTTAACACTGAACGAACGCATCATTATGGTTCGGAAATTGAGCGAAAATTATTCTTAACTTAATAATAAAGTTCGCCATTATTTAGTTTTTCAAAACTACACGTCAAAGGGATTTTAGGGGGTGCTGAAGTTTGCATGGAAGAATTTTAAAGCGCTCCTAATGGTTACCTTGAATAACGGTAAGTGTTCACTCCGAAAGGAGTTGATTTTTGAAAAATCTTTCATCATGTGTTTCGTCGTTTAATGTGTAGGTTACTTTGACTTAAGTCAGACACGCAATGAAATCCTCCCTCAAAAACTTAATTAGGTACCCCTTTTGCTGGTTGATTTTCGAAAAACCCAAAAACTTCTCTATATTTTATGTCAAAAGTATTCCGGTTTGCGTTATTCGAGGTACCCGTTAGGAGCGCTTTATAATTCTTCTATACAAACTTTAGCACCACCTAAAACTAAATAATTGATAAACTTTATCATTCATTTAAGAATAATTTTCGCCCATTGTCCGAACCATAACGATGCGTCCGTTCAGTGTCAACGCTAGAATCAACTAGCAAGTCGGAGGGAGGAATGGGACGTCTATTTGTCTCTGTCCAGTGTCAAGAAGTATTCAGACCGCACCTTCACACAATGAGACCGACACTGAAATCGGAATCGCCACGCGCCTGTATCCGACTCGGACGTCTGGCCCGACTATCGTATCGGACGTGTATTGAATGTACAGATGCCAGCACATCAAGCTACCCGAAACTGTAAAATTTCCCAATCAGCGATAAAGTTGAAAACCTATTAGAGAATTTTGACAGATTGTAGTAGCTTGATATGCTGGCATCTGTACATACAAACTAATGGCTCCAACGCCTTCCGTTAGCCGGATCAGACTATCGGATCCGACAATCTGATGAAAAAATCTGACGTGTATTTCCAGTCTAATGGGGTCGACAGGCGGTCAAAATTACTTGACAAGTATTCCGTGCTTGACAAGCACGCTTGACGAGGCTTGACACAACGACAAGCAACCGCATTCATTTTCATTTTAGTTGCCACAGACAGAGTAGCCCAGTCTTGAATTTGCGCTAAATCCTGCTCCATAGGAAAATCATGAGTCTAGACAATCAAACTGGTTGCTATAATTGTATAATTTATTATTTTTATGATACTGATTTTACATTCTGTGATTACATTAACACACACACTGACTTATTACTTGTTTAGGAAAATCGTATAATTTTACAATGTTTGTAAATATGTAAGCACCATGTATCTAACACATATTTAATTTATCTGACATTGCTGCATTTTTCATTCTTTTTACCTATTGTGGTATAATAATTTTATTCTCAATCAATCAATCAATATCTTTATTGTTGTGGATCATGATCCACAACAATGTCTTAACAACTCACCTATGGGTAAATAATAAAGCACCCTAATTGCGTAACACACTATCAATCGGAATCTAAATCATTTTGAAGCAAATTGCTAATACATTGCTTCGTAAGTTCGAAAAATTGTCTACTCAAACGTAAATAACGCAATGAATGAATGAATGAATGTTGTTGGACTGTCAAAATGAAACCGATTACGATTGATAATGTGTTACGCAATTGCCCCGCAGGTCTTAAATAATTAAATTGTGATCAGCTATGTCCCGCCCTTAGACCATAAAATAGTTACGTAGAAATTAAATTTATTGTTACAAATTATTAAAATATTTTCACATCTATACAAATAAATAAAATTGAAGTGTCTGTTTGTAATTTCAAAATTAAAACTTTTCACTAAATGCATAAGAAAGTATATACTGTACTTATTAGCGGGTTTTATGAAAAAAAGAAGACTGAAACGCTTGTTCAGCCACTGCCTAGAACGACAACATTTGCAGTTATTTATTTATTATTTATTTATTTTATTTTAAAGAAGACTTACAGACTAACAAACCAATGGCATACAGAATATATTAAAAAATAGCTAATAACAAGCCTCCTTAATTAATTAAAAATAAAATTACTAGGTATTTCAAAATACCTCGATGTCAACTAATCCCACATTATGTGAGACAATTTTATGTTTTACATGACCCCAGATCAGCGTATAGTACCCAGACCTCAGATCGCCTTATAGTACTGATGGATGTACCTAAAAAATACTGTAGTTATTTTTGTTCAGTGATTTATGCAATATTAACAAAAAGTATCAAAATAGTTCAAACGCGCTGCATTCCGAATGTTTTGTAAACATAACCTCAAATTCGTGAATGTATAGACGGCAGCACATCAAGCTACTACAATCTGTCAAATTCCTTTAATAGATTTTCAACTTTATCGCCAAAGCAAGGTTCAAGGTTGATTGGGAAAATTTGACAGTTTCGGATAGCTTGACCTGCAGGCGTCTGTACATTTCAATAATTGTATGAAAGGTTTATACTAGATATTGCACCTTGAAATACACACATCACATCTGATTACATGTATAAAATATCAATTTACCTGTCATTTCAGCGGTTCTTTTATACACATGGTTGAGATTGGATAAAAATTTGTCCGGCCTCGAGTTCCGCCAAACATCTCATGTACACTTTATAAATTATCGCTCTTGCGGAGCTGGGGGTTACACATCTGCTCATTATGAATACAATGGGTCACCAGTATCACCACAATAACTCAAAGAAATAAAAATAAACACAAGAAACAGTCACCGATTACAAGTAATGACAGAATATGTACTTTATTCGACGAGGTAGAGTGAGTGTTGCCAATGATTAAATATTTTAGTTCCGTTTCAGGACTTACTTGCCAAACTGTAATACCGTGGGCGGGCGATGCAACGCGACGGGTCGGGAGACGAGGGTATATATATTAATATGTGGCTGTGATTTTAGTATATTTGTTTATTTGCTTTTATTTATTTTGTGATTCTAGGACTTCCATGCGAACGAAGTCCAGCTCGATCTCGAAGATCGAGATCGAAGCACAGCTAGTAATATATAAAAAAGATAAAAATAAAACGGAATGAATTTAGGCAGGTATGCAGCCAGGTTCGCGGGATGTTCGAAAGAGTTACCGTGGCCCCGGCACAGGCAACTGATGGAACACGGGTGGGTTTTAGTCACGCTTCGCCCAGGGCGGGAGAACTCATTTGATGATTCCAAAAAAAAAGGTAGGTACCTACACATCAGTGAGCTACTGACCGCATCATGAGTGAGGGGGACTGTATTGGATAGTGATGCAAGAGACTCAGTCGTTTTAGGCCTCTAAAAAAGACTCGACTTCATTTTACACGACTTAAGTCTGAAAAGAAGTCTAGAGTTTCCAGTCTTTAGTAATACGACTCAGTCTTTATACTAAAAGCCTTAAACGGACTCCACCTGAGTCATGCTTGATATTCAATACAGCTCCAGCTCTAAGGTAAAAATGTGATGGAAGTCTGATTGGGTAGTTTGTATTTTATAAACCCTGTATAGTGTATAATAAATAGTCTCCAAATTAAAACAATGAAGTATGTACATGATCAGACTTTTATTGTAACAGTTATTTATGTTTAAAATTAAATTATTATAAAAAAAAACACACGGCGTTCATCCATGACGATAGGCACATGATGCCCTAATGAAGATCACTAAAATAGGAAGCCATTATATTAGTTACGTTTTTCTTTGCCACTAGGATTTACCGTCCGTTTCGTCGTGTTCATCAGAGAGGAAAACTTCACGAGACTCCCGAGGCTTTTTAATCTTTTTAGACCTGAGGTTAAAGGACTTCGACTCAATTTAGATAGATAGATAGAATACTCTATAATATGCACACCATTTGTTATTATCCGACTATTGACAAATGACACGAAGCAACATAGATAATTGAAATTATCAATAAATTTTGCTTATTATTGACAGAAAATAGTCTTCAGTACAATAATTCTTTGATTTACTTGCAGTAATAGATACAAAATGCTACTTACCGGTGAAAGGTTATGTTTGATTGATTTCGTTCACTATGAGTTTTACAGCCATATATACAGCAATTCACCATCACTACACAATAAATATTACCTTTTGGAATATCAATAAAGTCACAAATTAGACAAAATAAGCGTTTCACAGTTTTTATCAACGAAAATCTTTTGACACCACAACTTGTTTGCCATCAATGACTTGTGATGGCAAACAAAAAAAAACCGATACGCAAATAGAGATAGAAAAATTATGCTATGTCCTGCTCACACATATACATTTTGACATAAGTGTCATCTCACCTTCGCAATTATTATTGTTTTAAGAGCATGTCTACCTCTATTCTTTGTCTACGCATCTGACGGCCAACTCTCTAGCACCGCGCGCGCTCACTGGTCTAATCAAATAACACGCGCTTCCCCGCCTTCTTGTTACACACTTCCGTCCCTTTTCACGTAATCACTCCCACGGATTGCAGGCAATCGAGAGGAAAGATGTTACACATAAAAAATATAACACCGTTTATATAATGCTAGATCCACATGCTTGTTAAACCTCGACTTATCTATAACGGCTTGCAAATAATACAAATTGCAAGAGCTTTGCTGCCGGTCCGACGATCCCATCGAATCGCATCGAGGGCCGATTTTTGTGCACAAATCAAAACAAGCTCCGGGAAAGCGCTTGCGATGCATCCACCCCGTTGTATGTACGTTTGTGGAGGTTTATAGTAAAGGCAAGTGCTAAGCGTGTGGAGCTGGCTCCAAGGTATGTGGTAGAAAGAAAACAACGTTCAGCTACATCTTCTCATACAAAATAGGTTTCTTCGATACTATTATCTTTGAATTGTCGCGAAATGTATGGCAACATTGAAAAAAAAAAGTAAAAGCAATGTAGCGGACGGACGTCGTTGCGACTTTTCTTTCCGTCATGCAATAATTTTTGTCATTCATGAATTCGTCGATAAAAAATATTTTAGATGGTGTCACATACGTGAACATTAGTTGAAATATAGTTTTAATAATGTGTTAGTATTTCGTTTCGCATAGTTCATCTCCGTAGTTCTATAGGATAGGTGTGTGACAAGTAAAGTTCGGTAATGGTAATGGTGGCCATGTCATGAAAATCCCCACAGCCATGGATGATAGCTCCGTATCTCATCACAACGGAGGGCAAGTTGGATCTCAAATCGGAGTCAGTGTAAATAACAAACAAAATGACGAACCTAGCCAAAGTGTCCAGTATTCAATACCGGGCATTTTGCACTTTATCCAACACGAATGGGCGAGATTCGAGCTCGAGAGATCACAATGGGAGGTGGACAGAGCTGAGTTTGAGGTGATCTTTTAAAAATTTTCTTAATGTTTATCGTAAATAGTATAACGTTCATTGACACCAAACACTTAAAGAACTGAAATTTAAAATCGAAATTGTAGTGTCGTTGGCTTCACGTATTTTTACTACACCATAATTTTAGGACTTCAAAACAATTAGACCTTAATCTGATACTGTATTCAGACCAAACTATTGGAATAGTATACTTTAATTAAATTATTGTTTCTTATTTTTCCATTTCAGACTAGTTTTTTTTTTTAAATACTGAGTAGCTAGAGTATTAATGTAATTAATGACTAATTAAGTCTTGTATTCTATTTTATCAGTATCAGAAATCTGATCAGATTCAAAAGTACATATTGGTGCTTGATTTCAAACCTATGCTTCCAGTTCCAAACGGCGATTTGATTTTATTAAATCCACTGCTGTGAGAAAGGAATACTAAGTGATGTTGATAAATATAGAATTGTCTACTAGAATTTTAAATGTAATGTAAAAATATGTTTTTAGTAGCAGTTCTTTACTTTTTTTATATAATTTATTGGCTGCTGGTGAAATTGTTTCCAAATCAGATCTGTTTATCTATCTTTTTAATTGTGTTTTGTTGTTATTATGTGCTATTTAATTACAATTGCTGTCATGGAAGTTTTTTTTTCTAGTAAGTAGTAGGATGAATAGATTGATTTAACTCAAATGACAGAAGTCACAGATCGTTAATGCAATATTAAACATTCTATTGTTAAAATATCTAAAGCTAGTATTGAATTTGCTGTAAATGAAAGATTGGGTTCAAAATACAACTGATTTCTTATATGATTCCTACCTTTGTCTTTGGCAAATTATCCTTCATTTTGTTTTGCTGAGGTATTTCCTAACATCAAAAACTAAATGTAGTTTGATTGATCAAGTCAACATTTTAATTGTTTGATTAAAACATAACTTGGTAACGTGTCAAGTCTTGAGTAATGAGACACAATTTATACTCATATTGTAAAATTATCCTTGGAGGAACACATGTAATAGATTAGTAACAATGAATTTTTATAATTGCTTAAGGCATTCATTGGATATATTTCCAATAATCTTAAGAATATATAACAATGACAGTCTCACCTTCATCAGGTTGCAAACAGAGACCTTTCTCATTTTTGAAGTTGGTTAACAAAAACATTTTACTACAGAGAATGTTATCTAGATTATTTAGGTTTTAAAACACATTTTTCTAGAGCTTAAACTTTCCTTCCCACCTTGTTCCCATGTTTCTTGTAGGCCAAAATATGTACACTCTTCCATTATTTCCCTGTCACCTGCCACCTTTTCCCTCATATTAACCCTCATACAATCCATCCATATTTTCGTTGGTCTGCCACTCTCCGTCCATCATTAAATTAATGGCATACATATTCATAGACAATAGGTATGATATGAAAGTAGCATATTAGAAATATGCTTTATTTTTAATTCATTTCTCACAACTATTAACTACTAAATTACAAATAAAAATACAAATAAATACAATAATACAAAAGGACACTTAGGCATCAAAGTATTTGTCCACATTGCTGTCATTGCATATTAGATGTTTGTGAATATTTGTGATTCCTCATAAATAGGAAGAGCTAAGTCTGTGCAGACGGGTTGCTGTTTCTAGGTTTCAACTATAACTGGTCTATAGATAAATGGTTTTAAGCTTGGCTGCTACCTCATTTTGCCTACCTACTTGCTCTCATATTGCTGCAAAGATTATTTTCCATATTCTTTAAAATAATTCCTCAAACTACTACTTTACTGAAATCATATTGTTGTTAAAAAATCTTTTTGTGTGTTATAATGAAAATGAGACATGTTTATGTTTTTTACTGAAATAATTTGTTAGTGTAGATGTAAACAATTTATGTGTAAACAATTAAATAGCATTCTGTGAATTATTCTTCTTTACTTTATGCTCTATTTTAGTGGTTTATGCAGAACTCACTGATACTTTATTTCTAGAATTGTCATATGAATATTATAAACTCTATTATTAAGCCATAAATAATAGTTATTAGTTCTTAAAAACCCATATTACTCACCCAGGAATGTCACAATGTGTGTAACATTGTAAATTAGTAAAAACAGTGCTACTACACTGGTATAATCTTATGGCTTAGAGATGAACTAATTCCTAAAATTTGATGCTATTTACTCAAAAACACAAAAGAAAAATAAACATTAATTATGGTAATAAGTTAGTAGCTTTAACTGATAATTAATGTATGTAATGTTTTTAAATCACATTACTTAATTACTGAATTATGGTCACAGGCGCGGATTGCCTTCCTCCAGGGTGAGAGGAAGGGCCAAGAAAATCTAAAAAACGACCTGGTGAGGCGGATTAAGATGCTGGAATATGCACTTAAGCAAGAAAGGGCGAAGTTCCACAAGCTCAAGTATGGGGTGGAGTTACAGCAGGGCGACGTGCGCCCGCCGCCGGAGGAGCCCCCTGTGGAGCCCGAGCCGGCTGAGCGAGCCCAGTGGAAGCAAGGCCGTCAGCTCATTAAACAGTACCTGCAGGTAGGTGCCATATTATTCTACATATTACCCCTAGGTTACCAAAAGTTGAGAACTGGTGCCAAGACTCGCAGCCACTCTACTCAGCCCATTGCAAGCCATTATGTCATGAATTAATCCTTCCAATATAAATATATTATAGTTATCTCTAAAATTATAGAGCTGGTAACTGCAGTTGCAGAGCCCATGAATGGTAATACTGGACATACCAGTGCCTAAAATGAAGAATCCTGTTAGGTGTCTATTTCCTGTCTAGGATATTAGCAGCTTTTCTAGGAAAAACCAACTCTTAAGTTCCAACAGGATCTTTTTATAATATTCTCAAGGCTTTAGGGTCATATTTTTTTTAGAACCACACTGTTTTTAAGAGTTTTAATGAAAGTTAAGTTTAAAATTGTTGTGTATGTACCTACAACAAAAATATCTTATTTATTTTCCTCTTCCTAAGTGTTATCTCTATCTGGTGTCGCAAATTGCTAATAATACGAACGTGTTTTATAAAAAAAAATACATTAAAATGTTTATAGTACAAACGCCAGCACATCAAGCTACCCGAAACTATCAAATTTTCCCAATCAACCTTGAACCTAATACTTTAGTAATAAAGTCGAAAATCTATTATGTGCTGACGTCCATACATAAATTTCCTATAATTTTTAGATTTGGTGGTTTAGCAAAATAGGTAATTTTAATGATAATACGATTTATGTTTGATGTTGCTATTATTTGTATCAAACAAGTTTAATATTTATACTTAACTATCTCACAAGTATAGCTTGTAAATTACAGGATTGGGAATGTTCAGGATTATTTTATGAACTAAGCTTTCCAATATTCTTTATAATAATTGGTTAACAGATTGCTGAACACTATTTTGACATGTTGTTATTAGTGGACAGGAAAACAGCTGGCCACTCTTGTGACATAATTTTTATAGGAGCCTCAAGTTATATTAAGAGCGACGTACAGACGCCAGCACATCAAGCTACCCGAAACGGTCAAATTTTCCCAATCAACCTTGAACCTAATGCCTCAGGAATAAAGTCAAAAATCTATTAAAGAAATTTGACAGATTGTAGTACTTGATGTGCTGGCGTCCATACATTGCAACCGCCGTAATTCTTGTTACTCTGTGTAAATTTTTCTTTTGTATATGATCTTTACAAAACAAAGCATAGATCGCGGCACATTGTTCTCCCAACTTATGACAGTCTTATGAAGAATCCAAGTATTTTATTTTTTGGTGCAAATAACGTGATCATTATGCATGTTAATAAATTGAGACTATTCCTTCTGCCAAACAGGAAATAGGTTACACAGACACTATACTGGACGTTCGCTCAAATAGAGTGCGGGCTTTACTCGGCTTGAACAATGAGGAAGTAGAAAACCCAAACTACAGAAATTATGACAAGCAGCAACACGACAGATGTGATTACGCTATGAACCATATGGTTCGCAAATACGATTATGGTAAGTATAAATAATTAATTTGTACCACTAACAGTTGTTAAAACACAAATGTGTTGTAGAAGGTCGAATTCAGATTCAATATTTTTTTCTGAAATTTGTAAAACAAACTTTAAAAAAACCCAATACATACATTCATCACCAAGATAAATCTCTTTTCAAAATGATTTGTAAATGTGCATAGAATTAGCCTAAACTACAGCCTTAGTAACAAATTCTGATGTCTTGATTAGAAGGCAGGTATCAAACCCCTGTGCTTAAGTAAAAAATATTGTTTTACGTGGATTTTTTTTTTGTTTAGGTATATCATCCTCCTTTCCTTTACCCAATTTATTAGGGATCGGCGCATTATACATACTTCCTCCATACATCACTTGACTTAATTTCTTACAAATGTGTTTATGAGATGTTATCATTCAGATACAGGAAAAGAGCCGCGTAAAAGCGGCGTTTCTGCGGGCGGCGGGTACAATGAGGAGGGGCTCTCGGTTCAGGAGACGGCTGCAGTGTTTGCTAACTTCGAGTTCCTCACCAACCAGGAGATGGATATGGACGAGATCGACGACTTGGATGCCAAGCAGACACACCACCCTCCTGGTAAACAAGGTAAACTTCATCAAATACTAAACTTTTGTAGTACTTTATTCTTATTATTTTAGTAGAAACATAGAAAGTAATTTCTTTACAACTTCGCTACGCACATTATTACTAACAATTAATACAAAAAGTGTGTTGTTGATACTTTTGAAAAAACTAAGTTTATGAAATTAAGCGACACATCTGCGCAAATCGACCAAGTAGCTTTTCTTTTTCGAAGTATGTTTGAGTTATCTTTCAGTCTTATCAGTTCTAGCTGAATATCAGTTTTAATTTTAAATTATAGTCACAGTCAACCTGTCTTGAAGTACAGTTTCCTGTTACATTATAGCGGAAATACTGTTTAGTAATAACAATAACATTCATTCTTCCATTAATAAGTCACATTGATTTGCGGAATATGTAGCTAAAAGGAAATTAAGTTATGCATGAAAATAAAGTTGCTTCACAAATTCGGTTCCTAACTTCACACACCAATTATCATAGTTATCTTTATTTAAGTTTTCTCTGCTCCTGTGAGTTCTTTCAAAGTAATGGAAATCTTGAAATAACGCCTGATTACATAGATGTTGTTTACTTTGTCATATAAGGCGAGGAAGTCGACCATGAGGCTGAGGAGGTTCTGAACGAGCTCAACTTGCTGACTGAGAGAGAGGCCGAAGGCGGAGGTCAGGGCGACGAGTACCCAGTTGGTAAGTTGTATTTTAACATAATAAACAACTAATATTCATATTGTGTTTCTGGTACTTGTCAGGAGAGACAGGAAATGTTAAAAGATCAGGGTTGCAGAATGCAGTTACCAATTTTATTTAGTTGTTCCAAATCCAAGTGCAAATACCTAAATCGCAATTACCACCATGATTGAGATCGACTATTTCGACAGAACTTGAATAATTCGCAGCGGAAAAGTGGACTATTAAATTAATTGAACTTTAATTTTCCTTTACATTGCGGGTTTTAACATTTTTTCTAACATTTTATAACAATAACATATGATTTCACTTATATGTTAATATAAGTCTGAAATCGCCAACCCGTCTTGAGCAAGCGTGGTGATCAATGGTCGTGGCTTCTCAGTGTGAGAAGAGACCTTTGCCCTGTAGTGGGACAATAATAGGCTGATATTATTATGTATAACATATGATTTCGCAGGCAGTGGATCGAGCGGCGGCAGCGCAGTGGTAGCGGGAGCAGGCGCGGGCGCGGGCGAGGCCGACGAGGAGCCGCTGGCGCTCGGCGAGCTCGCTCAGCTCACCGTCAGTAACGAGCCCGAGGCCTACGACGTGGCCAGCGCCAACAAAGAGTCCTTCCGCAAGACATGGAACGCAAAGTACACGCTGCGCTCGCACTTCGATGGAGTAAGTACTTTGCGGTCTTTATTTTCTTGCTATTTTAACCAACTTCAAAAAAAGGAGGAGGTTAAGCATTCGGCGAGTTTCTTTTTTCATGTATTTATACCGATTTCTCCGTGATTACTGGGCCGGTTTACGTTAATCTTTTGTTATTTGGTAGAGAAAGCTCGCGGGGTGGTCCCATATAAATTTTTATTGATTTTGCTTGGGTAGCTTTTCAGTTAGCTTCTACAGTAATACATATTTAATCCACTTTGTGAATGTTGATGATGTGATAAGTTTCTGTCACTGCTGTTTCCACAGCAAGTAGTGGTATACGAATTTGTGTAGGTTATGTATCACAAGGTGGCAAAACACGGGCCACGGGTTGCCCGTCTAATTTAGCATAGGTACTCTGTTGTTATGTAAAATGCTAATTTAACATTGCAATTTTTCCAGGTGCGAGCTCTCGCGTTCCATCCCACCGAGGCGGCGCTGGTGACGGCGTCCGAGGACCACACGCTCAAGCTGTGGAACCTGCAGCGCACAGTGCCCGCCAAGAAGTCGGCCGGCCTGGATGTGGAGCCGCTGTACACGTTCCGTGCGCACACGGCGCCCGTACTGTGCCTGGCCATGGGCGCGCCGCGCTCCGAGGAGTGCTTTTCCGGCGGCCTGGACGGCACCATTCGCGTGTGGAACCTCCCGCCCCCCACTGCCGACCCTTACGACCCCTACGACCCCGCTGTTCAGGTACGACTCGTGTTTTTCTTGGGTAATTTTGTTTCGATTGTCAGAATACTACAATCTCCCATATTTATTAATGTTGCTTAAAGTTAAGTAATGATTAGCATTTGTTTAACCATTCATTTTTAGGCATTTAAATGTCTCATTAACTTTAAGCAACATTTATAAATAAGAAGGGATAATCTTCTTAGTATAAATATGAATGACTGATCAAACTGCACACTGACACCTGATGATTGTCTTGCAATCTATTTGTAGGGTATTAGCAGGACATTTCCATGAAGATGTGTAATATATGTGTGTCACAGTGTTGGGACACTGTGACAGACTTAGATTACACAACTACTTGTACTTGAAATTTTTGGATCTCGGTAACCTATGTCCATACTACATTACATTATGTAAGTAACTAGGAATAAGTACCTATTGTACTTTTTTTGATAAATAAATAAATCTATGTCGGGGAAGCTAATCGGGCAGGGATAGAAAGCCTTACACCTGCCATGCTGAAAGTTCACTAAAATTAAATCAGTACCGTGACGTGCAGGGGGCAGTGCTGCGTGATCACACAGATGCGGTGTGGTCGCTGTCGAGCGCGCACGGGCGCTTGCTGTCGGCGTCGGCGGACGGCACGGTGCGCCTGTGGGCGCCGCGCGCGACCCGGCCGCTGCTGACCACGCTGCGCGCCGACGACGAGCCCGGCGCGCCCGCGCCCGCCGCCGCCGACTTCGCCGACGCCGCCTCGCGCGCTGCCGTCGTCTACCGCGACGGCACGCTGCTGCTATACGACCTTGAAACTGGACAGGTAACTGCAATCTCATCATTCTCTTGCCCTTATCCCGATTTATTTGGGGTCGGCCTTACTAGCCATAATTATCATCTTTCACACAGTCTATCCATCGTTTCTTTTGTCACCCCCTATTATAACCATCCACTTTCTTACTCAAAACTTTCCTCACGACATTTTCCTCAATAATAATGAATTCATTTAGGTAATTCAGTGTTATTGATATGATTTACCTAAGTTCATACAATCGGCAGTTCTGTAAATATATGTGGTGTTCCCCCGTGTATTTCAGCCGGTGCTGCGCGTGGCGTGCGACAGCCCGGCGCACCGCGTGCGGTCACACCCGACGCTGCCGCTGCTGGTGACGGCACACGAGGACCGCCACATCCGCTTTTGGGACGGCGTGTCGGGCCGCTGCGCGCACGCCATGGTGGCGCACCTGGACGCCGTCACGGGCCTGGCGCTGGACCCCAACGGGCTGTTCCTGCTGTCGGGCAGCCACGACTGCTCCGTGCGGCTGTGGAACCTCGACACCAAGACGTGCGTTCAGGAGATCACGGCGCACCGCAAGAAGTTCGACGAGAGCATCCTGGACGTGGCGTTCCACCCGCTGCGGCCCTACATCGCCAGCGCGGGCGCCGACGGGCTCGCCAAGGTGTTCGTCTGAGCGAGCCGCTCCACATATATATAGTATATATACATTACATGTAATTTTACTTTCGATACGAACTTTATGTAACGCAGTAGCGAGTCGCGTCATCGCTCGTAGACGAGCGACCAGTACTCTTGGATTATGTGTCTAGTCCCTTCGGTACGGTTACGAGTAGCGACGTATCTGCGATTCGACGACGCCGTTGTGTACGGACGGAGCCGCCGGTTCGTTTTATCGTATTTAATATTATAACGTAATGGACGCGCGCTCGACGCTCGTTATAAGCGCGTAGTGAACACTCATCTATGTATAGACATTTGAAATTTATTATAATATATTTTTAGACTTTCAGTATGTGGATTTAGGTTTTTATCGCGACTTTTTCACCGATTTTACTAAACGCAGTGAGAATATTGTTCGTTTCTATGCATCTGTAAGCGGGACCTTATAATAAATATCATATGGACACCGACGATGTTTCCTTGATATGTTCATTATGTTTACGTGTCTGTACAGTTAGAATGTTACGCAGTATTTGCTAATATTATGCAAAGAACGAATGGTGTTTCTTAGCTAGATTATTTTTATTTAAATCGATTGGATTTCTATAGATGATATTTTCTTTTGTTTTGTGACATGTATTACATTAACATGCTCTCATGATATCTTATGCGAATGAAGAGCAATCGAACAAAAATAATGATTGAGTAGAAGTACTATATCGAAAATAACATAAGTAATGTTTGTTCGTAACAAGTACTGCAATGTAGAGTATATATTATGAAACATTACATATTCCTTTATTTTCCTCGAATTCATACTTGTACACATACATCCAAAAATTGATAGTAAAAAGCAACATAACCGATTTGCATGTTGTTTTTTTATATTTTGTTGTTTTTTTCTTCCCTTCACCCCTACTTTAATAATCTAGTAAGTAAGATTTTATTGACTGAATAACTTTACCATGCAAGAAAAAAATAGAGTTTTGAGAAATGGATCTTCCTTATCTCATAAATACTCAATTCACACTATATAAACTCATTTGTTGCATTATGTACATTATTCAATTTATAACAATTCATTAAAGTCGGTTCATTGGGTTGCGAGTTTTAATGTAAACACTAGTTATTGATGTTGGTAGATCTGTAAACCTTTGTAGAATAACTGACTCCTTATGCTATTGAATCATAAACATTTTATCACAAATATTATTAGAACTTAACTGATTCATCAGGATACTTAGGTCTTACCAATTTCATTTCGCTTATATTACACACGAGGGGAATAAAGGCATAAGTAGAAATCCGAATTACATACAGATTCAGGAGTGACGGTTTATGTAACATTTCTTTTGAATTTTAGAAGTGGTATAAATGTGTATGTGTTATTTAGTCAATTTGTATAAAAATAAATAAATGCAATATTACAAACGTACTCATGCCTTTGTTTCTCAGGTTTCGGAATTTCTATTTACATTAGTTTGGTTGCTCGAATGTTTTGGTTCCCATTGTCCCCGTTATCAATGTCCCCGTCACGGTATTTTTAGTCATTTAAAAAAAAATTATTATTAAATTAATAAGTAAAAATTAAAAACATTATTAGTAGGCAGTGTCCTCGATTAACGGGGCAGCGATAATCTAATAAAATGACTAAAAATATCGTGACGGGGACAAGGATAACGGGGACGACGGGAATACACCGCTGGAATAGTGTTTAAAATTGAACAAATTGGGGCAACAAGTATTTAGAATACATGACCACAATCTTTGCGCAACACAGGATAAATGTTTTTTTACTATATTTGACAATACCTACCTTTTACCTGCGGCATAGGGTAACCAAACTATTTTTAACTCTGCAGCAAGGTTGGTATTCAACAGTCACCTGCAGACAAAGATATCCCGCTATCTTGAGACTCAAGAAATGGATTTACTTCATGCATACATAAAATGACTTTCCAATGGGGTTGGCGAAAATCCAGGACTACGTGGTACGGTCTTTACATACTCCATAAGCGAAGCGTCGTCCACGTTCATACTTTGTCTTGTAACATAACCGAGTCATTTCTTTTTTAATTTGCTGTGCAAAGAAATGCAGTAGTAATCCATATAGCAGAGCTCTAGCAAGTGGACTGGCGCCACGGTTATCAAGGAGCTTTACATAATCGGCCTATAGTGTACCCACTACTTAGACACGGGCTTCCTCTGTGTGACCCGCTTTATCTTCGTAGGTATCCGTTGTGCGACCTCCTCGAGGTAGATAAGTAAAGTGGTCACCGCACCTGTACCATCCGATACCATCAATAGGTAGTTAATAATGCTCGCAATACCAGAGGCAGCGCAAGTATGCATTGATATCCCGCAGACAAAGCTGAAATGTCACTGCTGTTGACACTACACCGTATGAGCTGAAATGCCCACTACTTATTAGCCCGCGAAATTCGAATTTTCTTACGATTTTTGCTATTTGTAGCTCAGTGTCTGGGTGTATGTTGATTATAGTATGATTCGCAACCGTAATAAATATGTATTTATAGAATTATAATCATTAGAATCAGTAATACAATTCCATAACTTAGTATAATATTCTCAAATGTCAAGATTTCATGAAATGGTCCTTCAATAGGATTACATGGTCTTAGAGAGTTGTATTGATTCTGTAAATACATATTTGCTACGGTCGCAAATCAAATTGGAATCAACATCTGACCTGCAAATTGCAAAAAACCTAAGAACATTTGAATTTCGCGGGCTGCCCTGGCGCTTTTGCCTCAAGTACACAACGGTAAATCGACGGCGAAGTGCCAATACCTCCTAACTAACATTTCCCGAGAAATTCACTTTTCTATCGTTTTGAATTTGTGAAAGGCATGTTTTAAATCAAATTTCTCAATTCCTCGAAAAATGTCAGTTAGGATTGGCACTTCGCCGTCGAAATGCGGTAGTGGGACGCGTCATTTCAGCGCTCTACTAGCCCTAAAGAACATACAAGGTCTTTTAAAAATTGCGGTTGAGCTTTTTTTCGAGGTTTCTTGTGCCCGGTTTGATGGCAATAGGCTCGCCTCCTATATGATAATGGGTACACCTCTGCCTGGCCCTTCGGGGAATACAGGCGGATGTTATGTAAATCTTCACATCGCACACGGATCACACGGTGACATACCAGATGGCACAGTCTAAGTAGTACTCAAGATGGGTAGGTATGGGTATTTACTTATTAGCAATGAAACCTAACGATTTTCATAAAATAATAAACAACATGACACGAGGGCATTGACCACGTAACCCACCCACCGTATTCAGATGTTTATACTATTTAAATGATTTTGGGAAAACAAAACAATAATGCATTTTTTTGATTTTATTGCTATTAGATATTTACCCATACCTACCCATTGAGTGTGAAGTTTCGCTAAAGAATTGAAAAGGAGCCTGTAGGACTAGGAGGTGTAGGTGGCTAGGTATAGCAACGCAGTTTGGCGGCACAGAAATAAGGCCATACAATAGGACACCTACTAGATCGGGGAATTAGGTATGTAGGTACCCAGTCTAATAGCGCCATCCTAGAGAGCTGTCTAAATAACATAATATAATTTAACATTAGCGAGCAGGTGGTGTGAAAAATATGTTTAGATAACATAGATAGGTCCAACATGCAGGTAAACGGACCAACGGATTCTGAGAGTTCTTCGTGTAGAGCACGTTCAGTTATCAATGTCTTTCGCAGTAAAGCATTAAGTAGGTACGTATGATACTGTATCTATAGGTCAGGTGACAGTAACTCTGGAAGCTTAGCAATACCTTCTGCTGAGCGAACCCCGCTTTTGGTGAAAGGTGAAGGGTAATTTCTGGCTCTCATAGTCATATTTATTTATTTACAAGGTACCTACCTACGTTTTCACACTCAAGTCAAAGGACAGACTGGACCAAGTACCTAGTTTCAGGTTTCATAGCACCACAACTCTGTAGCCTGTGAGGATTGTCGACTGGAATCACAAGCGAAGCCACGATATAGGTATGTACATACCTACATAATTAGAACTGCCTATTATTTTGCATTCAAAGATAAAACTTTCTTGTCGCGGGTTTGGAACACGGTGAGACACAGCTCCGGATCTAGAATTTTTTCGAGGCGGGCAATACTGCCGTCTGCTGCCCCCCGCCCTGTAAATCGTCATGAAGACTATTTAAAAAAAAAGTATACAATGACATGGCCATGTCGAGCATTTATTTTAATTAGGATAGCTTTGATTCTGTTCCCCAAGATAATATTAAGCCTAACTGTGTAATATACAGGGTTACAGGGAAAGTCGTACTGAATATTAAAGGATGTTATTATTCAGGTCATTTCCGATGAATTTCATTCTGAAATAAAATGTCCGAAACTTAACCGTTATGGAGATATTAAATTTTAAAGATAATTTTTAAAAATCCTTTATTTTTTGGCTTTTAGTCGTTTTCTTTGGGATTAGAGCTCCTAGAGTCGGTTTTTTTGATGTATCTAGTTAGAGGACATGTCCATTAATAAAAATGATCAACAGAAACTGAACCTACTACTAACAGCTTAAAAAACTGCTCGACAACGGTTAGCATTATGAATTTTCTAATAGAGTGTTCTTAACTTTAACAGGCTTTTAATAAAAAATATTGTATGGAACTTATTCTGCAAATAATTTTATAAAGTTCTACGTCTCTTTAGCTATTCAAAAAGGTATAACACTTGCTATTAAATACGCAAAACATTGCCCAAATAACAGTTAAGTTAGGAGAGGGTACATTTTTAGTTTGAGGTAAAAGTAGCTAAAATACGTAAAAAAAAGACAAAAATTTTAGCAATATTTTTATAATTCATGTTCTACATGGCCGCCGCTATTTCTTACACAAAGTCTCATTCTTTTTCTTAAATTACTTTTCACGACAGAAGTTCGTAGGTTCCGCCTCATTTCCTCAGCCGCATCAATAATTTTTTGTCTTAGAATATCGACATTTGCGATCGGTGTCATTTGGTCGTATACTAGGCTTTTCATATGACCCCACACATAAAAATCCATCGGCGTTAAATCGGGGCTCCTCGCCGGCCATGCTATGGGTCCGCCTCTTCCAATCCATTGGTTTGGGTAATTCTCGTCCAACCATGCTCGAACACTTCTTCTGTAGTGCGCTGGGCAGCCATCATGTTGAAAGAACATGTCTCGTCTCAATGCAATAGGCAAGTCTTGCATTAAAGAGGGTAACTCCTCCCTCAAAAAGTTTTCATATGTCTCGCCATTCAAGTTATCGGGCAGGAAGTATGGCCCTATCAAGTTATTTGATATTATACCCATCCACACATTAAGACTGAATCTCCTTTGTGACCCTTTTGGTCTTTTTTTCTTGGGGTTACCTTGCGCTTTGGGAGCCCAATAATGGGTGTTATGATACGAGTAGTTTGTGATGCCGTCTTTGTCAAATTTCGACTCATCTGTCCACATGATTTTCTTTAAAAAATCCGGATCTTCATTATCGGCATTGAGCATAAATCTGCAGAAGTCTAGTCGTCTCAATGGATCCCCTTCTTCAATTACTTGCACTGGCGTGTAATGGTAAGGGTATTGCCCAGAACTGTGCATTACGAACCAGACTTTCCACTGGGAAATACCAAGCCGTCGAGCGACAACGTTTGTTGACGTGGTTGGGTCGGCTTCAAAGAGACGTCGTATTTCATTATCTTCGTCGTCGTCATCAAGAGCACGAGGTCGTCCCATGTCAGTCCGACGTACTAGCACAGAACCAGTTTCTCGTAGTCTTCGATAAACTCTGTCAAATACGCCAATATCAGGTACTCGGCGAGTAGGATACCTTAGCATGTATTCATTGCGTGCACGCAACGACACTCCTTCGCAAAATCCATAACACGTTAGGATGTCAGCATATTCCTCGTTGGTAAATGTTGCCATGTTCACAACACAAATCAAAGTCCAGTTACAAGCCACGTCACACAGTTAGAAGATGAAACAGTCCAAAAATCCAAGCCAAGTCGCGTTTTTACAAAAAAAAATCGGAGGGCACGGATAACACATCTACCATGGAAGAATCGCATGAGCAGACTAAACAAACACCACGATCCACGATTTGACAATTCAGACATTTAAAATGACATAAATATCTGTCACCGCACGTCTCCCGGGCACAAACAATGTCTACCCAAACCTTTTTTCATTGTTTAAAAGTGCCAGGTAGTAAGCCGGATTCTTTTGTATCGAAATTCTGTTATGTTGTACTACCAGATGGGCCTATTCTAATAACATTATTTTAAGATTTTATGAACAAACCTAGTAGATGATATACCTTTTTGAATAGCTAAAGAGACGTAGAATTTTGTAAAGTTATTCGCAGAATAAGTTCCATACATTTTTTTTTAAAGCCCATCAAAGTTAAGAACACTCTATTAGAAAATTCATAATGCTAACCGTTGTCGAGCAGTTTTTTAAGCTGTTAGTAGTAGGTTCAGTTTCTATTGATCATTTTTATTAATGGACATGTCTTCTAACTAGATACATCAAAAAAACCGACTCTAGGAGCTCTAATCCCAAAGAAAACGACTAAAAGCCAAAAAATAAAGGATTTTTAAAAATAATCTTTAAAATTTAATATCTCCATAACGGTTAAGTTTCGGACATTTTATTTCAGAATCAAAATCATCAGAAATGACCTGAATAATAACCTCCTTTAATATTCAGCACGACTTTCCCTGTAACCCTGTATAAGCTAACAGACTTAAAATAATAATTATAATATATGTACATAATATGTAAAAAAAAAGTATAATCATAGGGCATCAAAAAATTCATCCGCATCGCTGTCAGCAGGAAAAGTGCCCAAAAGGCTGGCAGCGTTGCCACGTTGTATGGCGATGCTGATTCTTTGGCCGAAGAATAGGCCAGCCCTTTGGTCACGTGAAGAGTCGACCAACCGCTTGGCGATGTCTCGGAAAACCAAGTGGGCACTCGGACCCCATGGCCCTACTGTTTCAACTCCAAACGGCTCGAACATATAACTCCCAAAAAGATCGGAATATTTTCGCCGTTTGAGGTTTTCCGCACCTGCAGCAGCCGCTCCAGCACAGCCCGCCGTACTAGGAAGATGGGATGGCGCAAGGGTGTCGACACATGTTGCGTCCCATACCAAAGGCCTGCCTAACTTCCAAGGCGTTATGGTCATTCCGTCTGGTCTCTTGCCATCGTCGCGTGCCAAGCCGTTGGGTTCTAAAACAGCTGGCACCCCGGCGTTGACAAGAGCACGACGGATAATGTCATTTATGCTGGCGTGCCGTGCTATCCGGCCTGCGCTCTTACTACAAGACAGGCCATGATCTCCGAGGCAGTCGACGGCTTCACCGCACTGGCAGCGATGTGGAGCCCTGCAAGGAGCGCCCAGACGCAGACAAGTAGCGAGCCGGAAGGTGGAGTCACCCAGCAAAGTATTATAGTAAGTATTGTAGTATATTGGGTGACGGTAGTGCTTGAAGCCAGAGGCCCGACTCCCATTCATCCACAGCCAGCAGGCGGGCACGCTCAGCAGTATTGGTGGACGTATTGATAAGATTATTCCGTACCAACCTGCAGAGCGGCTCATCCCACTGTCTCTGGGAAGATGGGTTCACGGGCCCGATCTGTATCCGGGCAAGTCGCTATCCAGGCGTTCACCGCATCACTCAAGCACGGCACTTCAGAGTCAACCAGGGAGGGAGCTAAAATTTTCCCGGTCAACTTTTCAGTGCTGTGGACAGAGGACAGGAATGCCGCTAAGCTAATACTGGTAATTTTGGGAAGCCGAGGCCGCCAAAACGGATGGCTTGAATCCACGCTCGGTCGTCCAAGGCTACATTTACAACGGACAAGCCAATTTACATGGATTCTACCTATTAGGATATGAATAAATAAATTGTGCAGGGCAGGAAAAAATCGTGAGATTATAGCAGACTAAATAGCTTTTGCCCGTGACTTCGACCGCGTGAAATTTCGGTCCCCGAGGCCCCGACCCACTGCTTCGCTGCGCTTAGCTCGCCCGCGCTATTACTTCGTTTTCTCTTAGCGTTCTTTATGTTTTTGGTTTATTACGTGGAACTGGAAACATTTTGCTGTCTGTGGCAGCTATTATGCCTTAATTTTTTATTTTTAAATCGAAACTACGTTTGTTAGTTTCATTAATTCAATATGTGTAAGCTGGGGTTACGTCATTTATCGGTTTACAACTCGAACTCATAGAGTATTTCGACCAGAGATTTGAAACTTTTGCAGCCAAAGGCGGCTATTAAGGCTGATTTTTAATACATAATCATATCTTCTTTCGTTCGGAAGATGTGACATGGGCAGCTGGGGCGACATAACTCCAGCTTACACACAATTTTTTGTTCGTAGTTTCAACACTTTATAGTTAAGTATTATCGTTCAGCAGTTCTTTCCTTCCTTGTGCACCTATTATGCCTTATTTTTCTGACTATAAGTAGTCCAAAACCCTAACCTCACTGGTTTACCTGTACTGCATGAGGAAGCTGGGGTGACGTCTCTCCAGCTAACACACAGTAAACGGCTCATATTAACGAAGTTTTTGTGGGAGCTAAATTAAGACTGGGAACTTTGATTGTAGCTATTATGCCTTAAATATTGGCATAGGTTGGTAGGTTGGTGGTGGTGGGGTTATTTTATCACCCATGAGGAGCTGTGGTTAGTTACGCTCATCTTATCATAATTAATCTGATTGTCTTGTCATGATTTTGGATTGCTAAGATCGCGAGACTCGACTTATGCAGAAAAGCAAGATAATCTAGAATGCACGAGCAAGCGAAGCGAGCGCAAAAATTCTAGCACTCTGCGGCAAATAAATTAGATTTTTTTAATTAAGTACCTACTCGACTAGTCGTAGTGCGACTTATATAGATAAGTTTGCAAGAGCGACCGAAGTGAGCTCGAATATTTTGCCAGCAACTGATAGATACTTAGGTACCTACGTATACCGACTTGGCAACTTCTTTTCCGGGACATTAGGGGTACAATCAGCAACAAAAGTCGACTATCACTATTACTTTAACATAATATGTGGGCGTCCAAGACAAAAGGGTCCAGTAGTGGGATATTGAGTTAAGACCAGATTCGGTATCTAGAATAGTCAATTAATAATAAGGATTAAAAAATATTCAAAAACTGGCACATTTTTTTTATCAGACATTTATAATTGAAACTGAAAATACTTGATTTGAGAAAAAGCATTTTCAAAGTTTGATTTTTGGTACTACTTAGTACATTTTCTGATGTTATGTACTTAGAAACGTCTTATAAACTCATTTACTATATGAACTTGTAGATCATTGAGCATTAATTAATAATCATTTAAAATCGAGAAATGCAATTTTTTCATCCAACTTTACCTACAAAACTGCGTATATCTCGGAAACTAAATGCCGAGAACTGGACCCTTTTTGCTTGGAAGCCCACACATTATCATATAAATTAATACAAATTGATTCAATATGATGTAACCTACTTACATTGTTTTTCAGTATTTCATCTAAGTACTAATTCTTTAAATTTTATATCAGTTCAGATTTTTTATGAATATTCTGCTCAATAAGCGATTGCGATTTAAAAAACTCAAGTGTTAATTGACTTTTGTGGCTGACCGTACCTACCCAATTCCAAACCCCCGTAAGTTTCTTGATTTAAAATCGGATGAATTATGTCTCATCATTCGAGAGGTTAGTTACAATACAACATGCCTACAGATAAAACTATTCAAGAATTGTTTATAATTTATTGGCATCATCCACTGGTATGGTTGCATACAAACAATAATCGTTTTGTTTACAGATGAGCTTGCTAGCCAGTTATAGCGAAGTGCTATAGCTAAGCTATGAAAAAGTAAATAAATTGAAAAATTCATTATAGACATTAAAATACATATTGTTAGATTTAAGTAGGTATTTAAATGTGGGTAGGTTAGGTTAGGTTAGGGATGAACTATTTCCCATCAGCTGAGGCAGGATACACAAGACTTAGGTAGATACACCCTTGATAAAGTTGTATAACTAGGTAATAATGTCCGTCGAACTGATTTTCAATTTTAATTTTAACTGCCTTAAGCCAGGACCAGGGCCTTAATCTTACCACGAGATAACTATTTAAGATCAAAGTTTGTTGTTTAGTTTGATGCTTAAAAGCAATGCAACTACCACTTTACTACACACGCACTCACACACTCACATTCTTACTTCAAGATTGGCCCCAAATGAGATCCCCGTGGAACTCCTCTTACGTCGCCACATAATAAGTAACCCTTTCCTATCCGATGCTACTAATTCGTACTGCCTACAGTCCGGCCGTCGAGAGAATGCGTTTCTGACACCTGTCGGACAATATTTCTAAATAGTTGTATTCAGGATCAAATTCGCAAAACACCATAATCTATATTACTGTAATCTATGCCATATTCGTTAGTATGAAACTGACAAGTGTCAATAACTAATTCTCTCGACGGCCGAACTGTACTTTCCCGGCACATAGCATCAAATACCCGATCGCGCAACGTACAAATGACACTGTCGATCCTTATACAGAAGTACCATTTCGTAAGCCAATCACAGTGCGTTATTTGAAATATAGCAGAAAATAACCAATCTGTGAAGCTTACAAGTTGAAACTTGAAAAAACAGAGATGCAAGAGAAGTGTGAAAGTTAAAAAAAAGTACTAAAACACATGTCCCGGAATAAAATTAACGCACAACCTCTTAAGGGTTAATTTACTCATCATTATGAACAACTTGTACTATGGGAGCAAACCTGCAATCTCGCAAAAAAATCTGCTGTTCCGTACATTAATTATGTTCGCTTAACTTGTCAAAGTGTAGGGAACAGCTGATGGTTTTGTGCGTTAATTCCGGGACATGTTGTATACAGGGTGTAAGGGAAACTAACAGGGTGCATTCAAGTCCTTATTTTGAATCATATTCCACCGTTAAACTCAGGAAAACTTTAACTTTTTTAACGTTTTAAGTTACTATTCCTTCCGGGAAGGAGGAGGCCGAACGCGTGAGGGAGATGCAATCTTTGCGCCCTCACGCCCCTAGGCGCTGCAGGAGACGCCATGGGCGTCGGGAATTGGCAGCCGATTCCTGGCCACCGTAAGCGCGGGCTTGTGGACGGCGAGCAATGGGTAGCTCGCCGTGCGGTAAGGACCAGGCCCGAGTCGACGGTGCGTTGTGTTCCACGCGCGCCTCAAAGAGATGTCAGCACCATTGAAGGGGTCCGCTAGGGCCGATGCCAGCCAGGGTCGCGGGATGTTCGAAAGAGTTACCGTGGCCCCGGCACAGGCAACTGAAGGAACACAGGTGGGTTTTAGTCAGTAAAAGTCTGACACGCCCTCCAGCTCCGCCCAGAGCGGAGAAGTCATTTAATGATTTCCCATCCAAAAAAAAGGCATGAACTTTATATGGGCAACAATTCCAAGGATAGATTTGCGGCAATTCCATCTTTCTATGTTGTCCCGTAAAGATAAATTGTTTAAGATAAGGCTAACGCTGGATGAGCTGAACCGAAAATTCCAGGAATGTTATCATGGAACCAGATAATTGAGTGTAGATTAGTCGATGATAAAATTCGAGGGCAGATCGGTTCTGAAACAATATTTACCGATGAAACCTATGAAGAAGGGATACAAGCAATGGTGCTTGGCAGATCAAAGAGGTTTTTATCAAGAAGTTCATGATTTATCAAGGCAAAGGTGAAGAAATGACGGCAAAGTTTGCTGATTATTCACTTGAAGATAGAGTTGTATTGGAACTGACGGAAAATGAATGGCGCAAAAACAAAGTAGTATATTTCGACAAATTCTTCTCATCTGTTCCCATACTGGAGAAAATGATAACTGAAGGGACATTTGGCTGTTGAACAACAAACAAAAGTACTAACAGAAGCCTAACAACATGAAAGCTAATTACAAAATGAAAATTGTTTGATTTCTAGATGCTTTTAAAACATTGTTAACTATAGAGAAGTAACGTTTCTGCAACCCCATGAATACATAGTAAGACATTTATTCTATTTATAATTGGTTTGAGTTTACTAGCTACTGTCTCAAATACATAGGTAAATACAAAAACCATGATTATAGGTAAGACGTTATGATGATTGGTGATTAAGTTTAGTAGAACCGCGCTCTTCTACCTCACGCGAAAACGTCCAGCCACCGCCGCCGCTGCAAGCTCCGCCGCCACCGCCGTCGTCGCCCACGTTTACGCTACATTCTTCCGTTCAACATAATACGTGTGAAATTTATAATGTCAGTCAGTCAGTTAAGCTTCCAAAGTAGCAAATTTCACTGAATTTCAATAATGGTTCAAATTTTACTGTTAATTTCCAAGAGTAGTGACCTATGTATCTGTATAATTTCTTATTTGTGATTAAAAATAGTCTAGTGAAATAGTTTGTTTCATTACCTATTGTACTGTTTTCTCGCAAATGTGTTGAAAGTAAACGTTGCACACACGTGCGGAAATTGGTATTTCTCGTGACTATGGTAACATTCTTCTACTCGTTTGTAAAAACCAACTTACCGCACTAGTATACTTAAATTAATAACTATAATGTATACCGGGAGTGATGGAGATTTTTTCTGCTTAAGACCAAATATATTGTTGTGATGTGTACTTTACCGTTACGCACCAATGAGCCATTATTGTTACGATTATCTTATTGTGTATCTCATTGTTGTACAGTCTCTAGATAGACACGCAGCCCTCACTTCTGTGAATTGTGTGATCGGGAAGTCTTGTATGTATAGTCATATTTAAATGCAGTGAATCAATACTTTACTAAAATGTTGGGCATGTAAGTATAATAAGTAATTATTACTCTTAAATAAGGTACCAATATCATTTATGATCTTCATTTTTCATATTTTTTAACTAATTGGATACAAAAAAACAGTGGATAGTATATACGAAGAGAGTATGTAAAGCTACTAGACTAGCTAAGGTTTCAAAGTTAGCTGAAAATTGATTCGATAGCCTAGCCTCAATTGGTCATGGTATCTATCTATGGGCTTTCCATGTTGGTGTAGACTGTAGTAGTGATGCAAGAGACTCAGTCGTTTATAAGTCGTATATAAAAAAGACTCGACTTCATTTTACACGACTTAAGTCTGGAAAGAAGACTAATTTCCAGTCTTTAGTAATAAGACTCAATTGTAATACTAAAGGACTAACAGACTTAAACGACTTGAGCTGTTTTTAAAAGGTCTCGCGCCTGAGTCAAGCTGTAAGGTAAAAATGCGATGGAAATCTGATTGGGTAGTTTATATTTTATAAGCCCTGTATAGTGTAAATAATCTCCAAATTAAAACAATGAAGTAGGTACATGATCAGACTTTTATTGTAACAGTTATTTTTGTTTTAAAATAAATTATTATAAAAAAAATATACCACGTTCATCCATGACGATAGGCACATTATGCCTTAATGAAGATCACGAAAATGGAAGCTACTATATTATTTCATCATCTTCATCTGTGAGGAAAACTTCACGAGACTCCCGAGGTGTGGCGCGAGTCCTTTTAGTCTTTTAGTCCTGAGGTTAAAGTACTTAGACTCAATTTAGTGTTCAATTTTAGTCTTTTGACTACAATACTTAAGGGTTAAAAGACTAGTCTAGTCGTGAGTCTTTAAAAATGAGTCTAGTCTTTTCTAAAAGATTAAGCGACTGAGTCTCTAGCATCACTAGACTACAGACTTCCAACTATCTATGTAGGTTGCTATCAACGAAATAAGAAGTGTACTTGTAGATAATTATGTAGGTAGTCAACACCCACAAAATAATTTGTTTAAAAGATTTGGTACGTAAACACCATATAAAATTGAGAATCAATCTTATAAGCACGTTTTATAAATTGTTCTTGAGTGTGTAAAGTTCTGAAATCGGACTGAAACTGACGCGTGTGACTAATACATAGGGACGTTTTTATTCTCAGGATCACAGGTCTGGGTTTTTTCGTGTACTTCATGATATGGCTGACAAAGAAGCTGAACGAGCTTCCAAGCCCTCCCACACCTCCGACGTGGTGGACTACTACAACGGAATTTAGCCGCCATAATATTCAGGGTTGAATAAGGTTTCATTCACTAGGCTCAGGACAAGTAACAGAATTGCTAGACGTGAAATCTCAGACATGTACCCCAATTAGACTATTGAAATAAGCACGATAAAAATTTATTGATTTATTTATATATACTTATATTTACTACTTTCATGACTTTTATTTATTCTGTAACGTGTTGTAAATACTTCAAGATAGTGTTAAGAATTATTAATTAAAATATATTTAATTATTAACGAAATTTTATTTATTTATCCCAAAAATTCTTAACCATTTCAAGTCTTTGCTTGAAAGCGCAAACTAAAGTCTTTTCCCATGGCTGTACCTAGTTTTAGATAGGCAGAACGAAACTACAAAACCCTATGAGTTACGATCCCTCCTTAAACTCCTGTCCTGATTCTATCTGACATTCCACATTCACATACATTTCCACATTTTTTCTATGGGCCTGTGTCGCCTGAAATAAATGGTATTATTATTATTTATTATTATTATTCCGACTTACAAACAAAAAGTCTTACCAATTTTTTTTTGGTTCTGGATAATCTCAACAAAATCGAACGCTCAACTGCAGGGGCTGCAAGCCTGCAAGGCTATGGCCTGTTCGCATACAGACAGGAACGAGCATTTGCTCAGTGTGGGTTGGCGATTTCATACCATTATAGGCAAGTCCAGGTTCCCTCACGATGGCACAGTCCGCCACCGTCACGTCACTTAGGCCGAAGCCACACAGGGGTTTACACTCAGTGAGTCTCCGAGTGAACATGCGTATCTCGCATCGGCGGCGTGTTAACAAGATAGAGGACGGATACCTACGCAGATCTCCTAGCACCTGACACCTACTCACCAAGCTTGGCTGTGGCACCAAGCGAAGCTCTTAGCTGTGTAGTTTTGGCCTTAGTGTTAGGATCTCGAGCCCGCAACTCTCGGGTCACGATGACTATTATAGGGTGATAGTTAATCCAGCAAATGAGCAACCGTTTTTACAAACATTTGCCCAGGGGTAGGAGTTGAGGCCCCAGGTTTGGACCTTGTATATGTTACTGGAGGCCGGAGGCAATTGTGCATTTTTTAATTTAACCACCTCAAAAGCAGTAAATAAAAAAAACCGGCCAAGTCCGTGTCGGACCATGTACAATGAAGGGTTCCGTAGTTGAAAAGAATTTATTCGAAAAACAAACTTAACATTGTTGTTTCCAAGATAATATTTACATCATCTATAAGCTAACAGTCTTAAAATAATAATAATACTCGTATATACAAGTATATAAAAAAGGAGGGGAAATAATCAGAAGGCTTCAAAAAATTCGTCCGCATCGCTGTCAACAGGAAAAGTGCCCAAAAGACTGGCAGCATTGCCAGGTTGTATGGCAATGCTGATTTTTTTTGCCAAAAAATAGGTCAGCCCTCTGGTCACGTGTAGAATCGACCAACCGCTTGGCGATGTCTCGAAAAACTAAGTGGGCACTCGGACCCCATGGCCCTAGTGTTTCAATCCCAAACGGCTTGAACATATTAATCCTAATTAGATTGGAGTATTTGCGCCGTTTGAGGTTTTCCGCACCCGCAGCAGCCGCCCGCCCCAGCACAGCCCACCGTGCTAGGGAGATGGGATAGCGCAAGGATGTCGACACACGTTGCATCCCACACGAACGGCAGTTGAAAAACATGTTCTGCCATACATTGATATACGTCACGATCAATTCTCCAACTGCAAATTTAAGTTTGTAAACGCAAAAACATATTTTTTATGTGATTTAACTACAAATTCATGATTTTCGAACTTTTTCCTTTACTTATTCTGTGACCTTGCGGCTTGCTTCTTGCCAAATTTCATGATTCTAGGTCAACAGGAAGTACCCTATAGGTTTTGATTTATTTACGAGTATCAAAATGCATAAATGGCCGTATTTTTCTGTTGCGTTGACTTAGAAGCTTCATTTTTTAGAGCTCCAGGGGACCATAGACATTTGATATTAATTTGAACATAATACCTCCACGCGTCCCTGAGAAAAAGGGTCTTGACAGACTGACAGGCAGATAGACTGACAGGCAGACAGGCGGACAACAAAGTGATCCTATAAGGGTTCCGTTTTTCCTTTTGTGGTATGGAACTCTAAAAAAGAATTAAAACTAAAAATAGTTACATATTGATATTTATTTATTTTCTTCCATATTTTTTAAAGGTTTTCCTCCAAAACTCCATTCGATCTTTATTCGGTAACGTCATCATCTGGATTTCTTTATTTATTTCAAGAAACTCCAATTGCTCTCCACTAGGTCTCCAAGTAATACTTGATTTTAAAGGTATCCTAAAAGCAAAAGTTTTAAGTTTACATTCAAATAATTAAAATTTTAGAGCAATATACATTTTAAGAAGAACTTACCCAGTTTTAGCAAAACTGGTCCATAACGTTGTCATAGTTTTAATCGTTGCAGCATCATTAGTACTGGAAGGCAGCACAGAGAAGATGACTGGTTCGAATATGTAAAAAAGCTCGTCCCCGTGACACGCTCCTGGTGTTGCTGGTAGCCGGGTCAGAAATTTATTCAAGTTTCTAAACGAATCATATTTAAAATAATAGTTGTATACGAGAAAACTGGTAGAATTTCGAACTAAACTCTCAGATGAAATCATTACTGGAAATGCAACCAAAGAGTCAGTGAAGTATTCTATTAAGCCGTTTGTTCTGTTGCTAAAGTAAAATGTTACGACATCATCAATAAAAGTTGTTTTATCACTATCTTTTTCAAACAGCAAGTAAGAAGGTATTATATGATCGAAACTAGCTTTGAGTTGGTCAAGAGTTTGAGAAACATAATGTGTCGCCCAATAAATGCCTTCTCTATTATTGAAGCCAATAATGACAGGTACATCAAGACCAAGTTTATGAAGTAATCGCGTTGGTTGGTCCGTTATCAATGGTTTCCTGCTTGTTATAGCGGTCTCCACACATGGTGTAAACAAATAAGGCGCAAATGCGTTATTAGATTGATCAACATGGGACGCTTTGACAATATCGTTAGCTGTTGAATTTTTGAATATTTTCAATAGTTCAGTTGGGTCTGACGTGTTATATCCTAAACGCGAAGCTACCTTAGATGCGCTTTCAACGGGTTGGTAACTAAAATCCTGTGGCATCAGAACTGATCCACTTTGCATAATGGCCCTATGAAATAATCCTTCGGCAGAATGGGTAAGAAGTAAATGATGGACAGAAGCTGCTCCAGCGCTTTCACCAAATATTGTGACGGAATTTGGATCACCTCCGAAGTAGGCGATATGATGTTGTATCCACTTCAAAGCAGCTAATTGGTCTTTCAAACCAACGTTCCCTGGAGCTTCGTGGAGGCCCAGGCACAGAAAACCAAATGCCCCAAGACGATAGTTAACATTGACGACAATAACTTTCTCTTTCACTAAATATTTTGGATTATAAATAAGTTCCGAATTGCTGCCCGAGTAAAATCCCCCTCCATGTATGAAGACCATTACAGGAAAAGGCTCTTGTTCCAGGGAGGGCGGTGTGAAAACACTCAGTACCAGACAATCTTCTTGACCGACAGGTGTTTTCAAAGCTGTAACGTATTGATTGCACATTATGTTTCCACGGTTTGCAATCAGCGTGCCGTTCCATGAAGGAGGGTTCCCAGGGTCCTGGTGGAAGAAAATATACATTTTCACTACGAGTGGTATCGCCCGTTGCAGTGTCAATTTTAAACACTGCAATTGGCACACAAAAACATAAAATTAACACATGATCCCGCCTGCAGTCTTCGGAAGAGTAGGCAGAGGTAGATAGTACACTCTCATTTCGCCAATTAATTTTAAGTCACATAGGGCTCGAGCCTGTTGCCGTTAACTGGCCACAAATCCTGCTCCTTGCTGCTACTAAGAGACCACACAAAACTTTTGATGCCAAGCGCCCATTAGTACCGCAACATGCCGCAGCGCAACGCATTTTCGTAGAAAAAAGTGTGCCTAAGACGACCAACTGACCGTGATGCGGCCTGTAGTGTGTGTTATAGGTTCATAGAAAATGTACGAAAGTGATGAAGGAGGATTTTTGGAATGCGTTGCTTTGCGGCGCAATCGCCCCTATCTGCGTGCAAGCCTTTTAAGAACTAGTGTGAAAATTAAAAACTTACCTGAAATCTTTCTGTTACTGAAGCGTATGGAATTCCCAAAAATGTTCTCTGATTTTTGAACCAGTCATATGATCCCTTAATTATTCCCTGTGGAAGACTGATCGTTTCAGTATTACTGGCAAATATGACAGGAGTTGTTTCTTTTAACATAAAACTCAGGATCAATAAGAGATATTGTGACACAATTGATTTCTTCATTGTATTATAACTATCCATATAGTACACTAGTAAACGTCACAACTTTAGTGCTGTGTTTAAAAACTGGAACCGCTATTTAATTTATGTTCAACGTGAGTACAGTCAATTAACTTTTAATAGTGATAATAAAACAGTCATTAGAATGTATGAAAGAACCCGTCACTGTGACCTAGTTTCACCATGACATGTTAGTTAGTTTAATCTGCTGTTAAAATGTTATCGGGACATTAAGAGTAGCGAATGTTTCACCAAATTCAAATTCAAAATATTTTAATATTCACATAAGCCTACATGGGCACTTAAGAAACGTCAGAAACTAGGTGCACGGTTCCAATTGGTCGTTTCCTATGGAGAAGAACGGGCAAGAAACTCCACGGTTACTCTTTTAAAAATAATTGGCTTTTACAATGTTTTCAAATTACAGTGTTATCAAGCATGGGAGGACAGTGTAGCCAGCGCACCAATCGCTAATCTGTCTTAATCAGGCGTTATATTTAATTGCTGCCTTTTTTTTTGGGTGGGATATCATCAAATGACTTCTCCCGCTCTGGGCGGAGCGGGAAGGCGTGTCAGACTTTTAGTGACTAAAACCCGTGTGCCTTCAGTTGCCTGTGCCAGGGGCCGCGGTAACTCTTTCGAACATCCCGCCACCCTGGCTGGCATCGGCCCTATTGGACCCTGTCAGTTAGTACTGACAACTAGGGGCGTGAGGGTGCAGAGATGGCCTCTAGGGAGAGGCCATCTCTGCGAAGCAGTAATGCTCGCGAAAGAGGAGGCGATGGCCTCCCATGCACTCTCGCTCCGTACCATGGCCTGGACCAGGACCGGACGCGAGAGATCGCCGCCGCCGATCGCCTCCGCGAGGACACGGCGGTGCTCCACCCAAGCCGGACAGACCTCCACCGTGTATGCTCCACCATGTCCTAAGCTCCGGGCGATCCACACAATGGTGACACCCGGGCGTTTCCTCCCGCCTTATCCGGAACAAGAACCTCCCGAAACACCCGTGTCCGGTGAGGACCTGCGTCAGGCGGAAGGTGAGGACGCCGTGGCGCCTTTCCAGCCACTCCTCAAAGGGGCCTTATCGCTGCACTGGGTTGCGATAGTCGTACTCTCCATGTCGCCATGAGATCCCGCCGAAGCTCTGTCCGCTGTGCAGCGATTTATCGCGGTAGCGGAGTTACGCCCCCGGCGTTTTGCCTCCTCACACCACTCCCAAATGTGCGCGAGGACTTTTGCCTCCAGATCCCATGACGGCAATCCAGCAAGGAAGTTCGCCGCCTCACCGGAGACCGTGCGGTATCCCCGGACTAGCCGGATGGGGACGCGCTCAATCGGCGGGCTGGTCGCCGCCTCAAGGAACGCGCCCACACCGGAGCTCGGTAAAGGGCTTTAATTGCTGCCCTTGAGGTGTGTTAACTTACTTACTGACATTTCAGTTAACAAAATCATCGAAACAAACACACGAGTCTCTATTATACGGCTAGCTAAAATGATGCATTGTCAGTGAACATTAATTTGTGACATTGCAATTTAACAACTGACCGATATAAGAGTGAATGATACATTCTAACGCCAGGTTTGTTATTTTTTTTCTGGTGGAACGTAAATACCATTAACATCGATGTGTAGGTATTTTAATGGCTGATTTACTAATGTCTGATTATGAAGTTTGGTGAAACTGTTATAGGTCTGGCATTCATTACATTACCTTAATTCTATTATTTGTTAATGATTTTGAAAGTAGTCTATAGAATAAAGGCTCCTGCAAACAGGTGCGATACGCGAAGCGACACAAAGGCACCGCTCGTCGTATGACGCGTGGTCCCTTTGTGTCGCGTTGCGTGTCGCGCCTGTCAACTCAAACTCAAAGCATTTATTTAAAATAAACCAATTACAGGCACTTTTGAATTGTCAAAGAGTCGCTAAGTTAGTCAGAAAGTTGAAACTAGTTGCCCATTCCAAAGCGTAGATCTCTATGGAGAAGAACGGGCAAGAAACTCCACGGACACTCGGACACCTGTTTGCAAGAGCCTTTATAAATACCCATAAAACTTTGTTGCTTTAAATGATAACGAGTTCGGAATAAGATTAATAGCTTCCAAATATAATTAATTACGGTGACACACTAGGGATCTACACTTGTAATCAAGAAATAAAGGTTTTAGGATTACGTTTGCAAAACAATACCGATTATTATTAAAAGCTAAAAAATGGGACAAAGTTTGTTTGTTTATTTTTACTCGCGAGATCAATAAGCAATTACGTAATCCAACTTCATATTTATATCATCGTCAAGAAAGTAAAAGTTGTTCTTACTCGGTCATTGCAAAATGGATATGGCACCGTTGTGTGGAATTAAATGCTAACTGCAATATGATGGGTACATTGGGTACTTAGTTCGACTTGTGTGATGTTGTATGTGTAAACATACAGATACTTGTTTTATTTACGTTGTTGGATGGGAAGCAAGCCGTCGGCTCGCCTGATGGTAAGTGAATACCACTAGGGAATGCAATCTCGTTCTCCCTAGTTCTCGGCCATGTTTATCAAGATTAATCTTGGCCGAAAATCGAACGAGATCTCTTGGGATTAACGAGATTGCACAGGCGAATGAATACATGTGTTTTTCGAAATGGAGGATGTGTTTTTCGGGGGACAATATTGTTTGCGCTCTGTAGTACCTACCAGTGTAGAGGCTGAAAGAGCGTTTTCTGCAGCTGGTTATTTAGCTTGCAAAATTAGAAGCCGTCTCTCGCGTCTGTTGGACGACACTTGAGATAGGTACTTTATGCTTTTTACGAAGCTACTGCTAAAACTTTAGGGACTCATTTTTATTATCTTAAAATTACCCACTTAATTGTTTAATTTTCACACAAAAAAGACAGATTATTTGATTAATTAAATATGTTATAAATAAATGATTATTAAAAATACATCAATTATTCTATTATTGTGACAATTAAAAAAGGAAAAAAAAACGGAACTCTTATAGGATCACTTCGTTGCAAGTCCGCCCGTCTGTCTGCTTGTCAAGACCCTTTTTTCTCAGGAACATGTAGAGTTTTCACGTAGGTATACGGTCCCTTGGAGCTCTAAAAAATCAAGCTTCTAAGTCAATGCAATAAAAAAATACGGCTATTTTATGCGACATATTTTCTTACTCGCAAATAAACCAACACCTAAGGTAACCGACCAACCAAATAAACCAACACCTGTTGACCTAGGATCATAAAATTTGGCAAGAAGCAAGGTCTCACAGCAAAAGTAAAGGAAAAAGTCCGAAAATTATGAATTTGTAGTTATATCACACAAATATATTTTTTTGCGATTACAAACTTAAATTTGCAGTTGGAGAATTGACCGTGACGTATATCGATGTAAGGGAGAATATTTTTTCAACTACAAAGTTTGTACTTGGGATAAATTCATCCCAACTACGGAACCCTTCATTGTGCGTGGTCCGAAACGCACTTTTTTATCGTGTAGAAATCTTCATCCATGAATAGATTCTGTTCTTCTGTCTCCAGTGAAACGTGAGCCATGTAACAGAAGATATTTGCTACCTACTTTGATGGTAGGTTGTCTCGGGCAAAGATGGAGCGGTACCTATGTGTGTTAGGAATAGGTCTAATGTGAAATAAATCATAAACCATTATCTGGAACTCTGGACTGACCAAATAAAAGTTGGGGTGCTACTACTTATGTACTACATACTTCAGTAGAGTTTACTGAGCTTAAAAATAAATGTTAAGTTAAGCGGTAACAGTCATATACTAATATGTCCTGATACAACACGATTGTACCTGATGTAGGACACCTGCACCTGCTTACATGAAATAAGTGATCTTTCGTAGTTCCATGTTTTATTTTGGCTATTTATGGAGCCGCCGAAAGATTTCAACAAGATGTAGTCAGTGATTGTGCAAGCAACATGGTTATGTCGTGAGTATTTTAATTTGAGTATTACTTAAATTACAGACTAAGAAATTGTGATAAAGATGTGGAACATTGAAAGCCGGAGTTTAAATTGAAATTCTGAGTCTCTTTCGTTCAGGCGATATTTCTCTTTAATTTGACTTAAATATTGTGTTTTATTATTTAATTTTACTTACAATATTTTAAGAATCAAGTACCTACTGTTTTCTTATTAAAAAAATGTCTTTTGTGAAGACTAGAAAAATTCCAAGGATTTTCACTAAACTCACAACTCAAAAAACAACGATGAATATTTTCGGCATGCAGTGGATGAGTGAAGAGTTTGAAGTCTTACAACGTTGTTTGTTTTGCATGTTTCCAGAAGTTTACTCGGTGCGGCTATAGTCATCTTTACCTTTACGCTGGTGATATCCGGGGTGCTGGAGCTGTTCCCTCGCCTGGAGCCCGACCCCACAAGGCCGCCGATTCCCACGCCGGACCGCCACTTGCCGCCAATGACACAAAAGTCCACTACTTATCGTCCGCCTCGAAAAGGATAGACTTGATATGTTCGGTTATTTATAAATGATAGTTATTAGAATATTTTGAGTACACAGTTTAATGGTAGTTTCAGTGATTGTTTAACGGAAACCCAACGACAATTCATGACTAATCTCGTTACATCGTATCCTTACACCCATTGCCCACTAAACCTTTAAAAACTTCGTCGGACCCTAAAAATTTTAACGCAATAGAAATAATGAGTAATTTACGGGACATTATTTGGTGAAATTAGAGTTCGAACATGATAGGTAAGGCGAAAAACACAATTTTTCCATACTTGGTAGTACTGTGTTTTTGCTTGTAGTAATCTATTTTTTATGCTCTTTCTAGCATCCAATTAAGCTGAAATTAGGCATACGTATTTAACATAACATAACATCATGCCTTGTTTACCCGAAGGGTTAGGCAGAGGTGTACCTATATAGTACGCCCACATTTCGCCAGTTATGTTTAAGTCCCATGTAATAGGGGGCGAGCCTATTGCCATCAACCGGGCACAAATCCAGACTCCGGGCTGCTGCTGAGAAATTCCAGATAGAAAAACCCAATAACACTTTGCCCGACCTGAAAATGCAAAAATATGGTACCATGGAGTTGGTCTGATGATGCTGCCGGAAGATGGCCATAGGTACTCGAACTCGACGATGTGGGAAAACCCCATCATGTTGGTCTCGTTGGATTTCTATAGACAAGTTACATAAGCGTGCCAAAAGACCATGCCCATCTGTGCCCCAGAAATGCCCAGATAAAGTAAATTACAACATTGTACTAATAAATGAAAACTAGAATTAAGTTGTTAATTTTGAAACCTAACAAGCACTGGATAAAAAAAACGAAAAAAAAAAGACTTGTTTACATTGCAGTACCTATGATAAATAATGTTTCATTCATTCATTCATGCACTAAAAGTGCAGTTTATTACGGTCTGGAATCACGTCCTTTGGCCGATTTATTCATTCGTTGTGATAGTGTTGTTACTTGTTACCGATGATAACGAATACCTACTATTATAGTTTTGCGGTTTTATTTGCGTATTATTGATACGATCGGCAAGATAAAACTTCACAAAAAGTAGCCGCATGTAGATTATAGTAGGTATTCATATTGTGTGCCTTCTAAAGTGCTTTGAATATACATTACGTATTTATTTGAGACTATCCTATTGAATATTTTTAAATGTTTCGAAAAGTTGAAGTTCCTAGTGGAAAACTAATAGCAATGCTGTCTGTAAACGATAAAATGTATAAACAATACCAGTAGGCAGTTAATGTTTAACGTCCAATAACTTTTCAATCAGTGCTTTATATGACATTAAATCTAGATATCATAAAAATACTGTTAATAAGTTATCGTATGACATAAAGCTGCAATTTGGGCATTGCATGGCATTGCTGACTTTCACCTCCATGTTAATATGGGCATGGTCCTTACAGCTTAATCGGATGCTAGGAAGAACTTAAAAAAAAATGGATTACTGGATTATTCGTGTATAAAAAAACCGGTCAAGTGCGTGTCGGACCACGCACAATGCAGGGTTCCGTAGTTGGGATGATGAAAGAAGAGACACAATTATCGCAAGAACAAACTTAACATTGTTGTTCAAAAACATGTTTTCCCATAGATTCCAATTGCAAATGTAAGTTTGTACGCACAATATTGAGAGATTTACCGTGTTATTTGAAGACCATAGACTTCTTATAGGTTTTCCTGTAATCTATAAGTGTAGAACTCCAAGTGGTATAGTAGAGAAATTCCTGAGAAAGTGCCTTGGTATCAGATATACGATGAAGCATAAATCTGTATTTATGCTTCATCGATTATACTAAGGCATTCGATTCTTAGGAACATAGTGCAATATGGAAGACACTAGTGGAACAAGGGATAGACATAAAATATGTAGAGCTACTCCATAGCATTTATTTTAAAACATCCGCAAAAATAAAGTTAGAATTGGAAGGACCAGCTTTTTCCATAAGAAAAGGCGTCAGGCAGGGCGACCCGCTGTCACCTAAAATATTTTCATCTGTTCTAGCCTCCTGAGTCCCCGTGGTCTTTATAAAGGACAAATTATTATACGTCACTAAGTCCTGACATTTTTTCCTGGTCGCTAGTATAAAAACCGAATGTCCTTTTTAACACACATTTAAGTTTTTCGTTTGTAATGTTGGACCTGCCGTATTTGATGTCTTTGATCAATCAAAATTCAGATGCTCAAATGTTCGGGAATCAAATGAGCCAATAACAAAATGAACAATCATTCACTTTAACGGCGTGCGTGGTTGAAAATGGAAGGCCGACGGAGTAGAGGTAAGTTAATCTTTGAATATCTCACTAATCTATTGTTCAATTTTGTATTGAGTTACGTTTTTAAATTGCTAATATGTTATGTTTTGTTGTTTTCACTAATTTTTACGAAAAAGTGGCAAGAGCTCGTGTGTGTGGCTTTTGAAAAAATGTTCTTTTAAAAGGTATTTCGGTGTTTGCTATAATAATAGCCTGCTATTTTGTGTTCTTTTTAAAGTACTTTCGGCTTTTATAGTAATAGTTTAATGCTACCTCCTAATTCTCAATTTTTTGTTGCCACTCACGTTAAGTTAATACCATTTCGGGGTAAATTAAAATATTAATATATGTATTACCGTTTCAAAATTCATAAATAGTAGGAAAATTATATTTTTTAAATTAATATATTAACACCCGTGTATTTTATCATTTCAGATTTGACAGAAAACCAAATTAGTGATATAGTGAACCAGTCAAGATTTCGAGGATGTATCGGATGATGAAACTTATTTCGTTAATCGTGATTTGGAAAATACCGATTACTGCAGAAGATATAATAGGCAATCAAAAGCATATATTGAGGTCTCTCGCCCAGAAGTCGTGAAAGAATACAACCAAAACATGGGAGGTGTTGATTTGGTTGATAGACTGATGGCAGTTTGTCCAGCAAGAGCAAAAACAAGAAAGTGGACTGTTAGATTTATTTCCCATTTCATTGACCTTGCAGTTACTAATTCTTGGATCAACTACAAACAAGATCAGTTAAAGAAAGGAATACTGCCTCACAAAATATTTCAATTACGCGAATTCCAAATGCGAATTGCTGAAAAGCTCATTGATGATAATGTTTACAGAGATTTATCAATTGATGATGACGGTATTCCAGAAACTCGATCAAATGATCGTTCGGCGACCGCCTATTGTACCACTACCTTTAAAAGCAAAAAGAAAGCATGGAATCGACCATTTGCCAGGTATGTCTAGTGTTCAACATCGTTGCAGGAATCAAGGCTGTACCAAGAAGACCTCAGTTAAATGTATTGGGTGCAATTTATCTTTATGTCTGACAAGAAAAAGAAACTGTTTTAAAATCTTCCATGAAAGAGATTAGGCTGAGATTTTTTTTATTGTTGATAAGTTGATTGTTTAATATCGTGATCTCATTTCACAAGGAAATATATTTTTTAATTAGAAGTATCCTATGACTTGCTAAGCAAGCTGACTGATTGTTTGTTACCAATTATTGTGATTAGTAGAGGAAGGTGCTGCTATTGTGTTCATGTTAATGTAAGAATTGTAATAGTAGCAGTCATGTATCAATAATTTTCTCTTATTTTAAAACAATTTGTTAATAATTTGAATACATACCTAATTTTTGTTTATTTTTTGTTAAAAACATCTGATTCTTCTTTATATAATTTTGATTTTAAGTAACTTTTGCCAAAGTGTACTAGATAAGTTTTTTAATATTATAAGCCAATGTGTAATAATTTGTCATATTTGTTAAAAACTTATTAAAAGTAAAATATAATTTGATTTTTGAGCATAAACAGAACCGCGTTTTACTATATTTATTATGATAGTCTATATCCTATCACATCCGAGAGTCCTATAAGACGAACAATTTTCAATTCCTACTTTTGTGTATTATGACCGGAAGTACTTTTTAAAGAACAAATGTCAAAGTAAAACATGTTAAAAAAAATAAAAAAATTAGCAAAAAACTTATGTTCTGGCAAAAATCATGATATGCAGTCGTAACACTGTAATTACAAAATAAAGTCTCAGGACTTACGGCACTCTTCCATTTTGTTCTTTATAAAGGACAGTCGGCCTTTTAGACATAGTACGAAAAAAATATGGCGGACTCAGGAGGCTAGAGACAATTTTAAAAACCTAGACTGGGAAAACACGGGCGTGAAAATCGACGGTGAACATCTAAGCCATTTACGTTTCGCAGACGACATCCTTGTGTTTACAGAAGTATCCGCACAATTAGAGTACATGTCGCAAGAACTTGCGAAAGAAAGTAAAAAGGTAGGATTGACTATGAATGCTGCAAAAACCTACATTTTAACAAACAGGTCGGAAGTAGTTATGGTTGCATATTAGAAAATCAAAACTGTCCTGAGCAAATTTCAAAAGAACAACGTACAAATCAACAAAGATTAAAATAACGATGGTCATTTGATCAAAAGTTCAGCTGATCAAAGTCTGGAATGTCAATGTTTAAATTATTTATTTATTTAAGCTTTATAATAAACTGCCTGATGATATAATTAATGTAAAAAGTACAAATATCTTTAAAAAAATGCTAAAAACTTATGTATCTAAAATTTTGTAATTAACCATCTGTATTTCACTTCTCTAGAACTCAATATATATATTTTTTTGTTATTGCTCTCAATCTATTTATTGTCGACTCACGGAGTCATGATATAATATATAAGTGCATGATCTATTTATAATCTCATATTTTAAGTGAACTATTTGTGTTTCTTTATGAGAATAAATATCTTTAAACCGAAATTATTTATTACACTATTGACCAAATCGTTTAAAGGTCAAAATGGATTACTGGATAAATTATTAATTATCAAATGGATTAACTGAAAAAGGTAAATATAATATTAATATTAGCGAATAGCGCCTGTCTGATACAGAAAGCCTTTGCACAACATGACCGGTTTTCTATATAATCTAGTCGTTTCTGGCACTCGCCGGCCGCTACCGCGGCACCGCTCGCTTCGCTCGCTCGGCTCGTGCGTAGGGGTCACAGTTTTAACCTAACCTAACCATTTTAAAAAAATAATTAACCTAATCTAACTAGTTCGGTTCCGAAGAGCCTACTAAAAATAATTTGGTAATAATTTGGTAGGTACTTATATTTACATCTAGCAAATTTATTCAGTCGTCATTTGTGATTATGTAATTTGATTAGTAATGATTTGATATTTTAAAATTACATCTAGCAACTTTTGATCAGTCGTTCATTTGATGTCACATACATTGGGATTTTAAAATTTTTCTAAATAAAACATTTGGTCATTTAAATTTTGTTATTTCGTTTATTGGACGAACTACATAGTTCGATTTAATTCTAAAAAAAATGGAAAATCAAAAATATTTATTCGCCGCCACAGCTAGAAGTTTTCGAAAACGGGAGCCGCAACGAATCGGTTAAAGGGAAGGAAATAAAAATTTAAACATTGTTAACAGTTATTCTGTGGAACTTGCCAAATGAGTCAGAGTGCACATCAACAAGATCGCTGTAACTGTTTAACGGTTTAAAGAGCCAAAGAGACGACAGAACTCGCGCCGAGTACTGTTCTACGGAGTGGGGGATGTAAAAGGAGTAATAGGACCATGAGGGAGCCTAGCAGGAGCCCTAAATTGGAACTTGCTTAGTAACTGGGGACAATCAATTTTGCATCGGAGTATTTTGTATAAAAAAATAGAATCAGTGATCAGGGCGACGGCTGCGAAGGCTGCACCCTGTGTGCTCGGCGCCTCAGACCCCGAGCGCGGCTGCGCCGCAGTCGTCAAACGGTGACACTCCGTCATTAGTGACATTTTTTGTAAATAATGTGTTTAGTTTTAGTGCGTGTTGTTTATATAGTTTATTTTATTTTTATATAGGTAAGTGGAACATTATATAAGTTATTTATGATCAATAACGGCAGTAGCGACGCCGGAAATAGTGCCAGTCAACCTGTCACATCGCTCGATGTCCAGCTGGTGAGATGCCCGTATTGCTCACAGGCACGCTTTTTTAAAGGCGAAAGGGGGCTGAGGATACACTATGGCAAGATCCACAAACCACATAGTGTACCATTGTGCCCCCCAGCCACATCCCCAACATCAACACCTCCAGACCAAACCTTGTGGCAAACGCTAGCAAAATTAAAAAATTCTACCCCGGTTTCAAAGAGAGTTCCCCGGGGCGCGAGACAGTCTGTTGCGCTAAGTTTGACGCGATGTCTCCGTCTTGCGACTCAGGAGAACTCACAAAGTGCCTGGGAGCAATTACTCACCTTCCCTTATAGGATTCTACATGTCCAAAAAAATTTGGCAACTAAAACAACCTTAACGAAGCAAATTAAAGACAACTGCAACAATTCGACCATAATTTTAGATTCAAATTAACAATCAATCGCAAAAAGGCTTATGTTCACATGTGGAATCCAAATTAAGTGAAGGTGACATCAGGGGAGCGGCTAGGATATTGTTCAGCAGTGATGTGGTGGCGCCTTACTCTTCAGAAACGCTAACAGCTCTAGAGAGTAAACACCCAGCGCCTGCGGATGGTCTCACCTTTCCCGACCCACCTGACTCTCCCGACCTAAATTCAACCTTCCTAAACGTTTCGGCCCCCCAGTTGATTGCAGCCGTGAGCTCCTTTCGAAGTGGTTCCGCCGGCGGCCTCGACGGCCTGACTCCACAACATCTAAAGGATCTACTGAGTTCAGGCGCCGGGGAAGCTGGTGAGTCGCTTTTGAAGGAGCTTGCGGCCCTGATTAACCTCATGCTCACCGGCGGTGTGAACGAGGCCGTCGTGGATGTCTTGTACGGGGCCAACTTATGCGCCCTGCGCAAGAAGGACGGCGGCATTCGTCCCATCGCCGTTGGGTGCACCTACAGGCGTACGGCAGCCAAAATATGCTGTAAGCTTTACAGCGAAACGCTTACAGCTAAGTTTCAGCCCCTGCAGCTTGGTTTTGGCTCGAAAGGGGGCTGTGAGGCTGCCGTACATGCCCTTTCCACCTTTTTAAACTTCAACAAAGGTGAGGTCATCCTCAAGGTTGACGTGAAGAACGCCTTTAACTCTGTAAACAGGGACACTTTGTTGGCTGAAGTCAAAAAGGAACTACCCGAAATTTATGGTTTTATGTGGCAATGTTACAGGTACCCTTCCAAATTATTATACAAGGACAATGTTTTGGAATCTGCAGTAGGATGCCAACAAGGTGACCCTCTCGGGCCAGTCATTTTCAGCTTGGCTATTCATCCAATTATCCAGAAACTAAATTCAAAATTTAACGTGTGGTATTTAGACGATGGAACTCTAGGAGGTGATGCAGACACCGTTTTGAAAGACCTACAACTTCTCAAACAGGAATTTAAATCTCTTGGCTTGGACCTTAACCCCTCAAAATGTGAAATCTATCTTCCTGACATTACTGACAGACAATTGACCCTAGATAAATTTAATGCAATAGCCCCACAAATAAAAATTTTAGAAAAAAGTTCACTGCACCTCCTAGGTTCCCCAATTTTAGAAGACAGCTTTTCTCCTTTTATCGACGAAAAAATCAAAAACTTCAACGACATTTCGGACAGACTCTCCAAAATTAATTTACATTCGGCATTCACCTTGATAAGATACTGTTGTTTTGGCCCAAATTTTATATATTTTCTACGTTCTTCCCCTTTATGGAAGCAGCCACATCTGTTGGACAAAATTGACCAAATTATTCGCAACACGCTAACATCTATTTTAAATGTGGCCTTGGACGACCGAGCGTGGCTTCAAGCCACACTACCCATCCGTTTTGGCGGCCTCGGCGTCCGCAAAATTACCAGTATTAGCTTACCGGCGTTCCTGTCCTCTGTCCACAGCACTGAAAAGTTGACGGGGAAAATTTTAGCTCCCTCCCTGGTCGACTCTGAAGTGCCATGCTTGAGTGATGCGGTGAACGCCTGGATAGCAACTTGCCCGGATACAGATCGGCCCGTGAACCCATCTTCCCAGAGACAGTGGGATGAGCCGCTCTGCAGGTTGGTACGGAATAATCTTATCAATACGTCCACCAATACTGCTGAGCGTGCCCGCCTGCTGGCTGTGGGTGAATGGGAGTCGGGCCTCTGGCTTCAAGCACTACCGTCACCCAACATAGGCACTTTGCTGGGTGACTCCACCTTCCGGCTCGCTACCTGTCTGCGTCTGGGCGCTCCTTGCGGGGCTCCACATCGCTGCCAGTGCGGTGAAGCCGTTGACTGCCTCGGACATCATGGCCTGTCTTGTAGTAAGAGCGCAGGCCGGATAGCACGGCACGCCAGCATTAATGACATTATCCGTCGTGCTCTTGTCACCGCCGGGGTGCCAGCTGTTTTAGAACCCAACGGCTTGGCACGCGACGATGGCAAGAGACCAGACGGAATGACCATAATGCCTTGGAAGTTAGGCAGGCCTTTGGTGTGGGATGCAACATGTGTCGACACCCTTGCGCCATCCCATCTTCCTAGTACGGCGGGCTGTGCTGGGGCGGCTGCTGCAGGTGCGGAAAACCTCAAACGGCGAAAATATTCCGATCTTTTTGGGAGTTATATGTTCGAGCCGTTTGGGGTTGAAACACTAGGGCCATGGGGTCCGAGTGCCCACTTGGTTTTCCGAGACATCTCCAAGCGGTTGGTCGACTCTTCACGTGACCAAAGGGCTGGCCTATTCTTTGGCCAAAGAATCAGCATCGCCATACAACGTGGCAATGCTGCCAGCCTTTTGGGCACTTTTCCTGTTGACAGCGATGCGGACGAATTTTTTGATGCCCTATAATTATATATATATATATATTTTTTACATTTGTACATATTATAATTATTATTTTAAGTCTGTTAGCTTATATATTATGTAAATATTATGTATTGGTTTAATTGAAATAATAAAATTGTTCTAAATTGTTCTTTTGAAATTTTGTTTTTTTGAAATTTCCTAACGTGACAAACCGACAAAGAAACCTCTTCGCGCATATCCTACTAGTACGTAGCAGTGAACGGTCGATTTTATTCATCGTAAAGCTAGTTTTTCTAGCGTTAGCAGAAATTGTCTAATTGTGATAGTTTAGAACCTAGTTAGAAAAACAATTAAAAGCCTAAATATCCAAAGAAGTAGATTTTTATAATACACGCCGTATGCCTGATGGTCATTGGCAAAAATGACGAACTTCCTAACAGATTTTCATCCCCATTTAAGGCTCTTGCAAACAGGCGCGACACGCGACGCGACACAAAGGATCCGCCATCGCGCGATACACGGTGCCTTTGTGTCGCGTCGCGTGTCGCGCCTGTTTGGTTTGATGATTTTTCAAAAATCTTTTCTTAGTGCTCACCATCGTTTTATATTGTAAAGAACTCTTGTGCAAATTCAAGCTTCTAGAGCCAGCGGTTTAGGCTGTGCGTTGTCTGTCAATGGTTTTAAGATTTTTAATGAGTAGATCACAAGAAGCAGCAATGGCGGATCTGACCTATATTTCTGAATTCAATAGCTAATTAGGTGTGTGATGCAACCAAACAGTGCGTAAAAATAGGGTGCCACAGGTCATGGCGTAATTATAGACGGTCTGACGGTGTCCTTGCTCAGGGCTTCATGGTATGCCATACCCATGCCTCATGTGGGTTTATTTTTTATGTCATATGGGTGGGTATGGTTGAAATATCCAACTCTTTTGCTAATATAGATGCATTCGTACACCGTTTAGTACAATCATTTTATTTATTTATAACACACTAACAGCAGTCACTTATAATTCATATAAAAACCGCTAGAATTGGCATTTCAGTAATCATATCATACAAACACAGCCATGCATGACATTTATATTATTATAATTTTAATGTTAGAGAGAATAAAAAGCGGCCAAGTGTGAGTCGGACACGCACACGAAGGGTTATTTTTATTATTTTGTTTATCTTTTACATACATTCTTTTATATTTTGTGAATGTGAGAACGTTGTAGGCTTAATAGACTGTAGATTTGTAGGTAGACCATTTTCTATTTTGTTAAATACCTGGTACTTGTTGACAGGCTTACACTGTCCTCGTAAACCTATCAACACTGTAATTTGAAAACACTGTAGAAGCCAATCATTTTTAAAAGAGTTTCCTGCCGGCTCTTCTCCATAGGAACCATACGACCAATATTGGACCCGTGCACCGAGCTTCTGACGTTTCATAAGTGCCCATGTAAGTTTACTTACTGTTAGGCTGCATCATCCCACTGCTGGGCAGCCAGCTGCAGTCCAGTCAATGAAGGAATGAAGTAGAGTGCGTGAGCAGGGATCTAAGCGATTCCTTCAGAAACTTGTTCGGGGTGCTTAGGGAGTAAACATACTAAAAGTCCTGACGTCTAGGAGGTGAGCCGAAGTGTGGGGGGGGGGGGGGGGACAAAGTTGCCACTTTTGGATTTTTCGCTAATATCTCAAAAATGGTGCGATTTTTTTATACCAAATGAAAGATCATAAAAATTTCTACAACTTTTGTTCTATATACTTTTTCCGAATTCCCAACCGTTTTCGAGCTATATGCTCCGGAAATGTGAAAACTTTCGAAAAAAAGACCTTGTATAAGTCACCGTATGAATAAGGACACCGTTAGTTTACCTATAATCTATCTCGCGAGATTGTATACTGTCGATAAATTGTGAACTGTACCGTACTGTTTTTAATATAACGTATTCATTTTAGATAGTTTATAATCTATCCATGTCAAACTGTCAAATTGTGAACGAAGCTGCACTTGAAAGACAGGGTTCACAATCAGACCGATTTTATCACTCGTAAAATTGTGAACCGTCCTTGATTGGTAGGTGTTGGCGGTAGCCGAATTGGTCGCACTAACATGTCGTGCTCCCTGGTGGAACTACCTTTGCTAGTATTAGTTACATAAAAAAGTCTATGGAATGTCTACAAAATTCTAGTCCTATTACAAAAAGTCTATATCTCTAGTTAGACGTAAACTTTTATTTAAAGTGGTTGCGCTGCGGAGTATCCTTACCAGCGAAACCTCCATATCTATATCTATTAATATATATAGTATACGCAAATATATACGAAATTAATAAATGTATATGAAATAATTCTATAACAATTCTATATTGAACTAGTACTAGTTCAATAGTTGTTTGTTCGTATAACAAAATGGTGCCTCAAACTTTCTCTTCGAAATAGTCGCTAAGCGCCTAGGATTAAAGTTCTTAGCAAATAACGTTTACATGAAATATCATACAATGTTCTTCCAGGCGTTTATTTTATTAGTATACAAATAATAATATATTTTCTTGTGTTATATTATTAGTTTTAAATAGAATAGTTGCTTCCTTTCATATTTTACTGTAAGGGTTTATTGTTGTTATTGTCTGTGTGTATGTATGTCCTATCGTTAAAACAATTAGAAGGAGGGAACTTACCCTCCTCAAGGAACTTTAGTAAAATAAGAAGTATGATATGATTTTCTTTTTTGTTTTTTTTTTTACTAAAATTATAGTAGGTATGATTAAGGGCTTTTTTTTCTTTTTTTTTTTGTGGATGGGAAATCATCAAATGACTTCTCCCACTCTGGGCGGAGCGGGAGGGCGTGTCAGACTTTTACTGACTAAAACCCACCCGTGTTCCTTCTGTTGCCTGTGCCGGGGCCACGGTAACTCTTTCGAACATCCCGCAACCCTAGCTGGCATCGGCCCTAGCGGACCCCGTCAATAGTGCTGACATCTCTTTGAGGCGCGCGTGGAACACGACGCGCCGTCGACTCGGGCTTGGTCCTTACCGGACGGCGAGCTACCCATTGCTCGCCATCCGCAAGCCCGCGCCTATGGTGGCCGGGAATCGGCTGCCGATTCCCGACGCCCAGGGCGTCTCCTGCGGCGACTAGGGGCGTGAGGGCGCAAAGCTTGCCTCTCCCTCACGCGTCCCGCCTCCTCCTTCACGAGCATTACTGCTTCGCAGAAGGAGGTAATGGCTTCCCATGCACTCTCGCTCCGTACCATGGCCTGGACCAGGGCCGGACGCGAGAGATCGCCGCCGCCGATCGCTTCCGCGAGGACACGGCGGTGCTCCGCCCAAGCCGGGCAGACCTCCACCGTATGCTCCACCGTGTCCTCCGGGCGATCCACACAGTGGTGACACCCGGGCGTTTCCTCCCGCCTTATCCGGAACAGGTACCTCCCGAAGCACCCGTGTCCGGTGAGGACCTGCGTCAGGCGGAAGGTGAGGACGCCGTGGCGCCTCTCTAGCCACTCCTCAAAGAGGGGACTTATCGCCGCAATTGTGGCGTGCCCAGCGCTGGGTTGCGACAATCGCACTCTCCATGCCGCCATGAGATCCTGCCGGAGCTCTGTCCGCCGTGCCGCGATTTCTCGCGGCAACGGAGTTACTCCCCGGCGTCCTGCCTCCTCGCGCCACTCCCACATGTGCGCGAGGACTTTTGCCTCCAGATCCCATGGCGGTAATCCGGCAAGGAGGTTCGCCGCCTCCCCGGAGACCGTGCGGTATCCCCGGGCTAACCGGATGGCCATGACCCTCTGGGACGCGTTCAACCGACGGACCGGTCGCCGCCTCACGGAACGCGCCCACACCGGAGCTCCGTAAAAGGCCATGGACCGCACGACCCCCGCGTAGAGCCTCCGGCAGGAGGCGTTTGGACCCCCCAGATTGGGCAGGAGCCGCCCCAAGGCAGCCCCGGCCCGCTCCAGTCTGGGAGCCAAACGTCGGAAATGCTCCACGAAATTCCACCGGCTGTCGAGGACGAGTCCCAGGTACTTCATCGTCGACTCGACACCGATGGGAACCCCTCCTACCGTTATTTGGGAACCCGATGGTGGCGCGTTCCGAGGACCATGAAAACACATGGCCTCGGACTTGTGCAAGGCCACCTCGAGTCCCAATTGCCGGATCCTCTCTGCGATAGTCGCAACCCAATAAATAAGGCGGTTTGACACATTTTTTATACAAAAGCTGTCAAAACGTCAAACATATTCCCCCGATAAGTTATCTGACTATGGAAAAATCAGCCCTTAGTCGAAAAAAAATGCATTGCAGTATTAATTACAAAATCAGAGACAACAGTAAGGTATGTGTTTTAAATTAAAAATATATGTGATACATATTACAGTAGTTAATTTCTTACGATCCTCGCTGAAATAGTCTATTTAAGTAGTAACGCCTGAACTAAAACAACCTCTTATTCATTTACGGAAAACTTGAGTCTTTGTTTTTTTGTCATTTCAGGCGCTCAATGATCATTTCTACGAAACATTTTATGGTGTCGTTAAGTTCTAGGTAATACCTACCTTCTAATTTAACACAGATTGAGGATTTGGGGTACTACCGTACTAGTTCAATATAGAATTGTTATAGAATTATTTGATACTATACAAGGTGTAATTTTAATCACCGTTAACCTCTTAAGGGGTCATTGTACCTACTCATCATTATGAACAACTTTTACTATGGGACCAAACCCGAAATCGCGAAAAAAAAATCAGGTGTTCCCTACGTTTTGACGAGTTATGCGAACATAAATGTAGGCAAGAGCTGATTTTTTTTCGCGATTTCAGGTTTGGTCCCGTAGTATAAGTTGTTCATAATGATGAGTACAATGACTCCTTAAGAGATTAACGGTGTTTAAAATTACACCTTGTATATTTTGCTTATACTATGTATAGATATAGATATGGTGGTTTCGCCGGGAAGGATACTCCTCAGCACAACCACTGTAAATAAAAGTTTACGTCGAAACTAAGACTATATAAAACACTTTTTTTTAATAGGACTAGAATTTTGAACTTGTTAAAGCAAAGGTGGTTCCATCAGGAAGCATGACGTGCAGTAACTAAGCCAGGGGCTTTGTTCTCATATTATTACATTCGCAAAATATTATATTCGCAAAATATTATATTCTCGAATTATTATATTATCAAAATATTACACAAAGAACAATCACAGCGAAAAATGTTTTTAATTTGAGGGAAACAATAATAAATATTTGTCATCACATAGGTTATTCATCACATATATTTGTCTCGGATGGGAATCAAACCTACAACCCCTTTTTTTAAGGTTTACCTACCTTCTGTAAAATAAATCTAACTAATGATTTTATATCACCCAGTAGTAGGTAATCCTGAAGATATGCATTAATATAATATTATGTGCATTTATATTGAAGTTTAATAGATAAACTCTTTGCTAGTAGTTCCTGTCAGATTACAATGAAAAACCTATGTTTGTACTAGATTCAGTTTTTATTTATCAATTGTTTTTGATGTATAATGTGACATTGTGAAAAATATTTATTGGGAATAAATTTTGCATTCTGATAAATAAATATTAAAATAAAATTGTCTGAAGATAGTGAAGCCAAGTTTATAACGAGTCAAAAAGGCAAGTCTATTTTTTTATATAACGGTTACAAATACAACTTCTTCATGAAAAATAAAAATGGTACAACCAACTGGAGATGTTGCAACCAAAGGGAGTGCAAGACTTCGATTACATTAAGTTTGGATAAGAAAGTCGTTAGACAGCCCAAACATAGTTGCAGCGTTGATTTTGAAAGAAATATAATTGATATGGCAATGGAGGAGTGCAAAAAAGAAGTGTGCGAAAATTTTGAACCCATTCCAAAAATATTTGAAAAGCACTTCTTGGGAAAACAAGTTTTTCAAAATAAAGAGTATCTGATCCCATCATTTACGTCCAAAAAGGATACGCTGTACAGGAAACGAAATAATTTTTTGAATGTCGGTACATCAAAGACTACAAGTAATGTGAGATTGCCACACCACATTGTGCAAGACTTTTTTTTATTTGATGATTATGATGGTGAAACGGATGATAGAATTATAATATTTTCGATGTTACCTGCTCAAAAGCTACGAGAATTATTCCAGACAATTGATATTGTATACGGAGATGGTACATTCAAGGTGACACCGTCGCCTTTTTACCAATTGTACACCTTACATATTGATATCGCACGAGACCAAAACACAATTAGTTTTGTACCTATTGTCTATGGCTTATTACCAAATAAGGTTTACAAAAGGTTCTTTTCTGTACTTAGAAATCAATTTCGTATGAATATTAGTTCATACAAATGCGATTACGAAATTGCTGCAATTAATGCTATACGTGAGGTATATCCAGAAATAAAAGTAAAAGGCTGTTATTACCATTTTTTAAATGCTGTGTTTAGAATGAGTAAAAATTGAATTTCAACGAAACTCACTTAGGTCGCAAAATCACACAGTTGTGCACAAGTTTGCCTCTGTTACCACCCAATCTAATTCCAGAAGCATATCTTGCTATATATGAAATCGCACCAGACACGGAAGTTTCACAGAAATTTCTAGACTATTTTAATAACCAGTGGATACAAACCATTACCAAAGATATTTTTAGCTGTTATGGTGAAAAGAACCGCACTACGAATGCAGTGGAAGGATGGCACAGAAGAATTAACTCTCGAATTCCATCTCGACCAACCATTTTCCAATTTTTAGTTGCATTAAAAGTAGAAGCTCAAATTCAAAATAAAAGATTGCTAAAAAGTGCTTTCCACTGCCCTGATAAAAAAAGATCTTTAAAATACATTGAAAATGATAGAAAAATTAATTGCATTATCACAGACTGTTTATCCAACAAAATTCAATCAATAGAATGCTTAACAGCGGCGTTGAATAAGCTCCCATAAATTTTCCATGATGCAAAAATTTTTTTGCAATTTTTATTGTTGAGCGGCTGTACCAATCGTCGTGCTTGGAAACAGATGCCACTTTTGAAAACTTGTATTACTTGATCACTCGGGATTTGTTTAGTTTCAGTTATTATTAATTATATTTTATTAATGATTAATGCAAATAATTTTGCAATACTGTATGATACTGCAAGTATTTTTTATTTTAATATTGTATTACGTTCGAAAGTGTTTCCATGATGCCTAGGTATTGGAATAAAGAGATTTTGATTTAAATAAATTCATTTTTATTTTTCACTGTGTTTGATTGTACTTCTAATATTTTGAGAATATAATAATTCGAGAATATAATATTTTGCGAATATAATATTTTGTGAATATAATATTTTGCGAATGTAATAATATGAGAACAAAGGAGCCAGGGCACCCCGAACAAATGGGTTAGGTTAGGTTAGAACTGTGACCACCCGCGTGCGAGCCGAGCGAGCGCTTCTCCAAGTTGGTCGCAGTTACTTGGCTATTTAGTATTAGCGCAAGGTGCGTTCGTCGCGTGCAAGTTTGATACCAGTTCACAATTTGTCGGTTTGCCATGGATAGATTATAAACTGTCGAAAAATAATGCGTTAAATTGTAAATGGTTTTTTGCAGTGCACAATTTTTTGATAGTTTTTATAGTTAGTCTCTCGTCAGATACCTATATAATTATCCAACAAAGTTCATAGTCATACGGTGACATAATATGTCGCGAATTCTCGTACATAAAAAACGTACAAATTCAAGTCGCAATCTCATCTCGGCGAAAATCAATGTCAAAAACTTGACAAAAATGTAGGGAAGAGTTTTTTTTGACAGATTGAGACAGAGGATTAGAATGTGACGGTTCTTAAAAATACGAGAATTGCCGCTCAGATCTAAGAATTGTTAATTTCATGAAGTGTTCGACCATTTCATGAAATGGTTGTATTTCATGAAATAGAACATCGACCGCTGGTCACATCATGATGTGGTCTGGCCAGATCATTGAATACCTACTCAACGTTTGACGATATGAATAGTTAAACGCACGACTACTTCATGATGTGGCCAAACAGTAGTGATCAGATCGTAAAATAGTCAGGTCATCCAGTGGTAGAGGCGTTGACGTCACTTTGTTTTTGTTTTAGCTTTTTCGCTTTATTTTTGGGTCCTAAAAATACTAAATAGCCAAGTATTAACTACGACCAAATTGGATGTAGCGCTCGCTCGGCTCGCGCGCGGTTGGTCACAGTTCTAACCTAACCTAACCCATTTGGTCAGGGTGCTACTAGCGGCGTGAAATGCAACTACTTTGCGATATAAAAAAAAAAGAACTTTAAAAATTTATTTAAAAAAAAAAACCATACCCAGTGCCCAGTGGTCAGCTGGGAATGTCGATAAATAGGTTGCTTTCGTCGATTCGCCCGACTATCGATCAGGATATGGCCGTTTTTACGATCGGACCACGACAGATACCCTACATTAATGATAATTGGCCAAACGTCGACATGATATGGTCAATTTTAGCTGGCTATTTCATGAAACACAACCATTTCATGAAATGACCGAACACTTCATGAAATAATCAATTCTAAGATCTGGCCACGACATATATATACAAGGTGTAACTTAAATAACGCACAACCTCTTAAGGGGTCATTGTACTCGTCATTATGAACAATTTTTATTATGTAACCAAACCTAAAATCGCGAAAAAAAAAATCAGCTCCTTCCTACATTTTGACGAGTTATGCGAACATAACTGTAGGGAACAGCTGATTTTTTTTCGCGATTTCAGGTTTAGGCTCATAGTAAAAGTTGCTCATAACGATGAGTATAATGACCCCTTAAGAGTTTGTGCGTTATTTTTGTTACATCTTGTATCCTATAATTTATATGATAAGAAAAGTGATATAATTTTGATATCCTATATACCTTACAGAATAAACAATTTCATTTAATTTGATAATAAACGTGCTCGTCTGTGTAACAGCTACTTGTTTATTATTTTTTCAGGTAAACAATATAGACAATTGCGAATTTATTTCTTGCAGATTTTATAACATCCAAGGAGGAAATAGTTACTTGCGCAGTAATTGTAATATGGATATGGTATTGAGAAGTTTGGAGAATTATTTACAAAATGTATAGGTTTTACCTACGTCTAACCTACGTTAGACGCAAATTTTTCAAGCCTATTTGATCTAAATAAACGATATTAAATTTTATCGTCCCACTACACCTTTTACCATGGGGAAAAATTTGTACAGTACATATACCTACAGCATACCCACAATCTTTGTTATTAATATTATAGATCTCGCATGTATCTATTAGTAGGAAAGCATGGCACTATTAATTAGCGTACTTGTACAGTACCTACCTATACAAAAAAAAAAAATCAGCAGCATTTTTTTCACATTGCTATCCTATATTCCACCTTTTTCCTTCTTTTCTTATGTAAGTACTTACCCAGGCTGATAAGGATTTTAAAATGTCATGCAAAATGAACCTGTTCCACTGCAGGGCAGAGGCCTCCCTTCCGTCTTTCCATTTTTTTTCTGTCTTTTGCAATTAGAGCCCAAGTTCCTGTTGTTCCGAACCCAATCTGTGGCTACTTTCGCCCAATTCTGGTGCGACATGCGGTAATTCCTAATAACGATCCATTTGTGTTATTGTTTCACTCCTCTTATTATACATCCATGTTCAATAGAAATGGCTACATAAAGAGGCATTGTAATGCCTAATTCAATAAGAAGTAAGTCAGTGTTTGTGTGAGGACAATGGTTTTACAGTGAGTAACTATTTTATTGGCACGAGGGTTTGGAACGAAGCTCTTTAACGCGGCTTGCGGTCAGAGTAAACTGGTAGAAATCGTCACGTAACGAAAAAGCGTTATGCCCGAAAGTCAGTTTCAAGATCTAAGTTTGAAGTGTCAAAACTTTTTGTTCTTTAATACAGAGCCATCTGGCTATGTATTAATACATACATAATATACAGCGAAACGAACTTCGTTCCAACCGGGTGTCCCACGACACTCGCGGCTTTTTTTTAAATTCTTTGTTAAGGATTGAGTTGTTAATTTTATTTATATGACATAGAAGCCATCATTCACGAATCAGTCGGTCTATTCTGGAAAAATCTCAGCGCGAAAGCATAAGTGAAGTGAGCTGTCATTCCACAGACTAGGGATTGGCAGCAACTCACTTCAAGCTCACTTCACCAAGTTTTCACGGTGAGATTTTTACAGAATAGACCGGCTGTTCATTCTTCTCGATGGTCTACGTGACAAATTAAAAAAAAACATTCTATACCCACACAAATGACAAGCGCTAAACCTATTTAAAACATAATTCATTGTTTTTCACTCTGTGTGTAACTCACTCACTCTTACTTGCCGCCTAAATGACAAACCCCGAGATTGTTGCTATGTAAGTGCGAATTTGCGAAATCTAAGGGTTTTTTTCTTTACCGAGTATTCTCAGATACATAATTGTTAAGATTCGAAAACTGTATGTGAAAGTGAAGAATACTTATCGCAGAAGACACTGTTCTAGTGCAAGCTTCATCTACACCATAATTATTTCTCTATGATCTACACTACACAAACAGAGTAAAAGATAATAAAGAACAGATTAAAAAAAATACATGTAAATGGTAAATGTGTGTATATAAATATACCAAATATATATTTTTATTCTACAGCACGGTGCTCGGCATTATTATTATCTACGGAACACTATGGATCGTGAAGCACGCAGTGGAAAACGCCTTACCGAAGTCAGCGTTCGAGGTACCTACTACTCGAAAGATTATCGGATGACACCAGTCCACACCGCGGCACTATGGGTATTCACAACCGCGTGGACGTTTGTTTTTAAGCGACTTCATTAATGCTCGCGATGTGGACGCACCTGTAGAAAAACTAGATTCGTTGACAAATGTTTTTTTTAGCAATCTAAGAAGAAATGTTGCATAATATAAAAGTTTTTTTTTTTAAATTTTACTGTTGTTTTGGTTTTCAGTCCAATGCAATATTGTGATAAGTCCATAAACACAATAATGCAAACGCAAAAATTTTACAAAATTTAGTGCTTACGTACGTAAGTTTTTATTGTATGGCGAGATACCTAATGCTATTTATACCTATCTCGCTTTCTTTCTCTAATTCTTAACATCCTTCGAACAGGAATAAATTGACTAAAATTGTACACCAGATTTAATTGAAACAATTTAATGTTGATGTCAGTTAAAAAAAGGTACAACTAACCTCTACCAATATGTAAAACAAACGTGTTAAATATGGCGAGTTCCCGTTGTATCTAGAGTTACCATTTCGAAGTTTGAAAAGTCGTGAAAAAGCTTTTATTTCTTTAAAAAAAAATCCCCATTTGTCGAAAAGTCCGGACAAATGACATGTCCTGAAAAATCCGAACGGTCCGAGTTGTACGACTTTTCATTTTTCAACGATCATCGTTGGGACGCTCACGATGTATCCAGCTGCCTCGCTGGTATTGATCTCACACTCGTGTTTTATCGCACATGTTGCAGAAGCACTCCCGGAGCGCGGTGCCAACACCATGACAGTACGAGAGCTGAGAAGGCTCCTTTGCCATATCAATATCTTCTTTGGACACTTTCCAACCGCTCTGGAGAACAAGGATTCATTAAGTATTTTGTAATCAATAGACGAAGGGTCTTCAGACCTTCTCCGCGGCGGTTGGATACCACACATCTTGAAGTCCGTTTTCGAATAGGTACACTTTTGTGACGCGGTACTGGTACATTAGATGAACTGATGGACAAACCACAATAAGTACCAGCGCTAAATATTTTCATTAAGGCTCCTGCAAAAAGGCGCGACACAAAGGCACCGCGTGTCCCGCGACGAGCGGTGCCTTTGTGTCGCGCGCGATTCGCGTCACGCGTCGCGCCTGTATGTAGGAGTCTTTAGGAATATTTTTTCGGAGTTGGTGGACTTGATTTTCTCCTTCCACCTTCGTTCGTTTATGAGCGTTACGGTACGATCATACATCGTCCGATCACCCAGAATTTATCTTACTTCATTCATTCTTTACCATCCGCCAAACCTGGTTAGCGTCAGGATATTGACGTCTCAGCCGTCTCAACTGCATCGATTATAGAGTAGCTGGCTATACCTAGTTACTAAAGAGAATAATTATACTGTGTGATTGTGTAGTAGCACTTACAATTTCAGCCATATGGAGGCAGTATAAGCGCTTGGCTCTGGGTACCACAAACTTGCCCAGAATTGCCCACGCCCGGCCTGCTTGTCGGTCGATCTTGAGCGCCTGGATGGCACAGGCTATTGCGCTAGCTTTCTCCTTCACATAGTGCCGCGTCATGCCAGTGGTATTTGTTCCCTCGTGGAAGTCTCCTGCATCGATCTTCCAACGAAAGAAGTCAACAGTTGAGTATTGATTTCTTGAAATTAAATTTTTTATTACGTAAGTACAGCCTAGGGTATTAAAATCACTTTATGCAATTAATACAAATAATCATTATTTTGTTTTTTACAATTTAGCTCGAGTCCGTATGGTGGTCACAGGGTAAATCATTACACAACAATGTCGTGTAATGATTTACAAGATTTTAAACAACTTACCTTGCCAAACTCCCAGTATTTGGTGTTTGAGGAGTATGGGAAATAAGTGGCAGTCATTATTCTTTGAAAAATAAGTAGAGGAATTTAAACAGAAATCAGCAGCATAAATGCAGCTTACATATTATCTATTTATTACAACATCAAAAAAAAAATACAATACTTACAAGCTACCTACTACTTACATTAATTCTTACTGTAGGTTTTTTATCTGCTGTAGGAGGGTTAGCCAACCAGTCTTCAGCGAGGGCCGTCCATGCGTACGCGCTGGGCTGGCGACGCACTAGGTCCAGGAGTGTAGCGCGCGCGCGCAGGTTGTCTCCAGACGACAGCGACATCAGTGCACTAAAATAAAAATTAGACAAATCGGTAATAAAGAGTATTCTATCTATCTATCTAATATGTACACAGCTAGATGGATCTTTTGTCGCTCGAATGACGTAGACAGGGGGGCGCTGTTGGTAAACAATTATGCAAATGTTACTTGAAATGTATTAAAAAACTAGATGGCGGCATTAGTTCCAATTTTAATCACGCGCCAATTTAACCTTGTGGCGCTGTAGATGTTTGGTCACTCGATGAGGAACAAAATCAAAATCAAAAGTCATTTAATCAAACTAGGCCGAGAATCAGCACTTTTCGAACGTCAAAAATTACATAAGATAGTCCCCCAAAACCGCCCGCCCTTCACCAGTTCCTAGTGTTTGAGCTGGGAAGAAGAAGTAGCGCAACAAACTCCCCAGCAGCACAGCTGACTGTTGAGTTAGTTAAAATTGATTCGATACTATTATAATAATTTTGCATACTATTGTATGCAACATTATTTATATAATTATTTGCCATGTGTCAGCTAGCACATGCCAATATACCACTAAAAAAATAAAAATAAAAAAACATCGAAACTATACTCAAGCAGAAATAAAAATTAGAAACTAAAAACATAAAAGAATTGTATACCTAAATAAAAGCCTCCAAGCATAAAGGGCGTGCCCGCTTACATATAGCTATAAATAGCTGTAACTCGACGTCACAAATGATAAACTAGGACCATCGAAGTAAAATAAATAAGCAGTTAATAACTAATAACAATAAAAAAAACCTGGGTCAGCAAGACGACCAGTCACCACAAGCAGCATCCGTTCACGAGCATAACGCAAAGATCAGCCACTACCCCCCTCGCCATATTTGAGGGAACTAGGCAACCCTACCCCCGACGCTACCGCAAGCAGTGACATATAAGGGAGCATGACGCACTTGCTGCCGGTTGCTCGGGCAAGAATAATATGATCAATTGTCGAGGTCGCTAGCTAACCACATATTGCAATAAAACTCATATAAAAATAAAACACTGTAATGAGTAGATCAAGTCAATAATAAATGAAAATAAAATTAAAATAAATTGCCTTATATAGTCAAATAAAATAAATAATTATATGAACTCATATAAACCAAGCCCAACAAATGACTTATGAACCTTATGAAGCCGGTGAAATGGTGCGCGTAATTTGTCCTTATTTCTGGTGTTAAAATTGTGAATATCTCTGTTTTTAGTCTATAAACGTATATTTTGGCTAATATATAAGATGTTGGTGAAGATGAATTGTGATGCCACCCTGAGAATACTCTCTATAAAAAAAACATAAAAATATCTTTAAATTTATCTTTAAAAAAATCTCTCAGAGAAACTCTGGCACCTAGCTGGTAAAAATTGCTCAAACATGTCGTTTTTGAAGAACAAATATATTTTGAATGTCAGCGGCTTTGCCCCACAGCAGAATACCGTAGGACATAACGCTATGAAAATAACTAAAATAAACTAACCGAGCTGTACAGAACGAACGTCAAACGTCTGAACGTCAGTGTATTGTCTTACTTTCCTGACGGCGTAGGTGGCCGAACTGAGCCTTCCCCCTAGGCTTGATATATGTGGGCCCTACTGAAGTTTGGCATCTACTGTTATGCTCAGAAAAAACTGCTGAGTCTACAGTTACAAGGACCTCTTTATTTAAGGTCCAAGATTCCTAACATTCGGTAAGGCCAATTTTATACATTTCGTTTTCTTGGCATTGAGAACTAAGTTATTTGTTGTAAACCACTCCGTAAGCATTGAGAGTGCACTGTTTACGTCGTCAAAATCTTGTCTATTTCTGTCCGCTTTAAAAATAAGAGAGGTATCATCTGCAAACAGTACAACGTCACAGATACCATTTAAATAGGATGGTAAGTAATTGATATATACTAAGAATAAGAATGGACCCAGTATTGAGCCTTGAGGTACACTAACTGAATCGGTAGCCCGGAAGATTTCACACCATTAACATCTACACATTGGGAATTATTATGTAAATAAGAATTTATTACTTCGAGAGCTTCATTTTGGACACCGTAATGACGTAGTTTACGCAAAAGCGTGTCATGGTGCACGCAATGAAAGGCTTTGGAGAGATCACGCATAACTCCAATAGCATTTTGCAAATCCTCCCATGCGTTAAATATGTATTTCAGCAGAGCAACACCCGCATCTATAGTCGAACGACCTTTTGTAAAGCCATATTGTTCATCATGAAGGAGGCTGTTTAAATTAAAATATTTTAATAACTGCTTGAGTATTAACTTTTCAAATATTTTGCTAAATGCAGGTAATATAGAAATAGGTCTGAAATTGCCAACGTCATTTTTATTACCTGATTTAAATAATGGTATGACTTTACTACTCTTAATGAGGTCAGGAAAAGGACGCCGGATACTAAATGTTACAAAGACAAATAATCAATGGGAAACATAGTCAGATTGTCAAAATGTACAAATTGCCTAGTGCCAAAATGTCATTTTGCCCAAATGTCGCTATGATAGAATACATTGAAGCTGTAATGTACAATTGATATAAGGTAAAAATGTCATATGTACAGTCACGTGCATAAATATATGTATATGCGCATCCCGCCTGCACTTTGAGACCTTGTTAATAAGTTAGTAAGATTTCATTCAAAATTATACTGGCTGGAGATAAATTTGTTTAATATGACAGGGTTCCATAGTGTATTTATTAATGCATGGATTGTCAGACTGAGTTATCTGCTCTGAGCTATTGTTTGAATAATTGTAACAAAATTTAAAAAATCTTTTATTTTTATTTTAGCGTTAAACAAAACAAGACTTCTACTTAATATTAAGTGTACTTAAATTCCTCCTAGGTGTGTAACAGGTTGTTCCGGAGGAGCCCATCCTCCGGAACAACTTTATCACATAGAGAAAATTGTGCCCCGGTTACATTGTGCTCGCAAGCGTACACAATGGATTTCAAGAAATGCATAACGGATATTTCATTATTTTGTAACTGCATCAGTAACTTTTTGTATTTTTCATCAAATAATATATCGCGCTTCTTTCTTTTCTTATTTTCAAAGAGAGACTTCATTATCAGGGCATCTTGATATTTAGATTCCTTTCGTAAAAAGTTTATAATAGAAAATTTTATAAACTTTTTACGAATTGCGTTTTGTTAATATTCTCTTTTTTAAACGACTATGCCAACCCTCCATGAAATTATTTAGTACGGTGGCGCTGATTACACGTACTGACTTCCGCGAACAGTGATTTAGATAACCATTGCCTATTGAAATATTTTTCAAACTCTTCGATTGCTGAAGTCTTTTCCGAAATGTTATTCATGATTTCACTCCATCCGTTGGCCACCAAATTAGCGGGTAGGAGCGGTAAATAAGACGTCAATTTAATCAATCTTTTGCCTTCTTTGTTGTGTATTAGTTCAAGTGCCTCTCCTTTTCTCCATATCGCCCTATTAAAATGGAAATAACATTGGTTAATGCCAACGGAGGTGCCATTAATGTTAATGAATAAGAATAAGAAGAATAAGAATAATTTTATTCATAAGTTCACACATAAGTTGACATAAGTATAAATTACATAGAAGTTATATCATTACAAAGTTAAATATTAATATTATGAAGAAAATATTAAACTATGCCTAAAATAAATCTAGTGTATAACTTATATATAAGTATATTGGTTAAAGGCCTACTGAGTTCAATAGCGACCTGCCTGATGTAGGTTTATTCAAACCTGTGTTTCAGGCCATCACTTAACAACGCTGAGTACTTTAGTGGACCATTATGTTACTGAACATAGAGCTAGCATTGATACATAATAATTATATTTTAAAATAAAAATTGACTTAACATTAATAAACTTATTGCATTACTTCTAGCAATTTTTCAGTGTCTGAGTAATTAAATTTCGCTAAGTATTCACTCAACATTTCACTACATTTTTTACAATTTACACTATATATACTTAGAGACTTATTGATTTTATTATACAAGAACGGACCTAAAAATACATAAAACTTATTTGTAAAAGTATGTCTAGTTTGAGGCTTTATGCAAACTAAGTCTTTTCTTCTCTTATCTATAGGTATTGGGACATAAGGAAGTCTGCTATGCTGGTGCAGTACTATATTCAATATAAATAGTTGTCGCACGGTTAAGACCTTACATGCCGTGTAAAGCTCGTGTGTGGGAAATCTAAATGGGCGAAAGGTGGCTACCTTAAGGATAGCTCTCTGCGCACGTTCTAATGGCAGTAGAATTGATTTAGCAGCCCCACCCCATGAAGTTATACAATAAGTGAGAATGGATTGACACAAAGCTAAATAGACCTGTTTAATCAATTTGTAGTCCGATATATATCGTAAATTCTTAAAAATGTATATCAATTTACGCATTCGACTGCATAACAAATCAATGTGTTTACGGAAATTCAAATTTGTGTCAATCGTTACACCAAGATATTTCATATGATCGGCTTTTGCTAAAGTAGGACAATTACAAGCAACGTCAGCATACGTGCCGCACTTATGCGCATAAATGTTTATGTTAGTAGTTGGCAGGTTAGTATTTTTCATAGTAAATAAAATGTGTTTGGTTTTCTCTGCATTTAGTGTTAGGAGATTTTCATATAGCCAATTAGACACTATATTAAAACCGTTCTGGGCTTGTTTATACACCTCATCTCGAGATTTGTCTGAAAACAATAGAGCTGTGTCATCTGCATAAGACATTATGACACCATTGTGGAGTGTTAAGCTGCACAGGTCATTTATATATACTAGGAATAAAGTAGGACCCAAAATACTACCTTGTGGTATTCCGTATTTACTATTTGGAAGCTCAGAACTAACGTACTGACCAATTTTGACACATTGTTTGCGGTCACTAAGATAATCAGAAAGTAGTGAGAGCGTTATTCCTCTTATTCCGAGTGTTTCAAGCTTGTCCAATAATAAAGGGCAGGAAATTGTGTCAAATGCTTTGGCGAGGTCTAGGAAGATCCCAATGGAGTGCAAGCCCTTATCCAAATTAGTTGTTATATAATCCGTCATTTGATGAACTGCCTGATTAGTTGATTTATTGGGCCTAAAGCCAAATTGTCTATCTGAAAGCAATTTGTTATCTTCTAGGTATTTCATTAATCTAATATTAATCATCTTCTCTAGGATTTTGGAGAGCCCTGTTAAAACTGAAATGGGTCTGTAGTTGTTAACACATTTTTTGTCACCAGATTTATATATAGGAGTAACCACTGCTTTTTTAAGCAACTTAGGGAATATACCATTAGTTAAGCATAACTGAAAAATATGAGTTAGTGGCGGAGCAAGTAGGTATTTGAAATGTTTAAGTATGTTGTTTGATATGTTGTCCCACCCAACCGCGCAAACGTCCTTTAATCCAGAAATAATTGTTAGTACTTCATCGACATCCGTATCTAGTAAGACAAATGATTTGAGTGTGGGGAAAGTTTTAGGTTGGCTTTGAGGGAAAGAACTTCTAGATTGTATGGTCTTTTCTGCTAAAGTTTTGCCTACGTTAGAAAAATAGAAATTAACTTTATTTGTTGATTCAATTGGGTTGTTCTCTATTGTCAATAAGTCAAGTGGAGGTTCAGGTTGTTTTGTTCTAAATGTATTTGTTTTTATAAATTTCCAAATAAGTTTACTATTTTTGCCTGCTTTCTGTAGTTCTTTTCTATCATATTCATTTTTTATTTTTCTCAGAAGGTTGTTGCAGAAGTTTCTATATCTTTTATACGTAATGGAAAGAATTTCATTTTCAGGCTCAAGTTTGGACTTTATGTGAAGTTTGTCTCTATGCCTAATACATCGAACAAGTCCAGATGTAATCCAAGGTTTAATGCACCTATACTTCCTTGGCGTTATTTTAGCAACTGTATGTTTTATTATTGCCGAGTGAAGTGAATTAATAAAATAATTAATAGAAATGTTTGCATCGGTAGAATTATAAACTGGGTCAAAATTAATATTACGTATGTCTTTTTCGAGGTTTGGTCTTTAAAGTTGATTGGTACTCTTTTCGCACTACATCAAAAAGTGCTCCAAAGATTTCATTAGGATTTTCGTGTAGATAGATGGTGTAATTCTATGAGCTATATTATTTTTAAACTTGTTATAACAACTAGCTGTATAAGGCCTGCATTCTGTTTTATGCAGCTTTTTATGTAACGGTGTAGGGAAACTAGCTAATAAACCACAATGGTGAGACGTTAGGTCACTTAACACTAATTTATTTTTGGCATCACAATTGAACTTGATACTCATTTGAGAAATCATCATCTGCAAAAATTTAAGTGAGGAAGTAAAACGCTGTAAGTTTTGTCTCTTTTAACACGCTCAAAAACTACTTAACTAATAAAGTATCCACATAAAATAGTAAACATTACGATACTATGGTCTCAATGTACTGAGGGATTTATTGATTCTTGATCTTATTACAGAATTCACGCATACAGTAGCATATTTACTTTAACGTCAATTGACAACATTTTAACAGTAGTGGTCTGTCTGGCCATACATAAGAACAAAACGTTTCGGAAGCACATTCATTGTTCCGCCACGTTCTTTATGCGACTACTAGCACTTCCCGCGCAACTTCATCCGCGTGGATTTCGTACATTAGTACCCCGTTAGGGGTAGATTTTCAAAAAACCCTGATACACGTTATTCTTTATTTTCGGTCTTAAGTAGAAAGAACTGAGTTTCGAGTTAATCGGACTGCGCGTTAAAATTCTTCCATACAGACTTTGACACATTTACAAAAAACACACACACACAGTTAAAAAAAAATGAAAAATGATAAACTTTATAATTTACTTAGATTCGTGCCAAGTTTCAACTTTATTAACTAGAACATCACGTTTTTTTACAATGTAAATTAAATAAAGACAGTAAATAAAGGAGCATGCTTACCTGAAGGAATCGAGGCTGGTGCCGGCTTTTCCAAACGACTCGATGGCTTCTTCATAGTTACCGAGTCTATGTTGGACTTCAGCTTCTAGACTTCTCAGGTAACCGATCTAGATGAGAAGTAACATGTTTCATACGTAAACTGACTAAACCATTGGTTGCAAGAGAGTTTTTCTTATGAAAAGCAGTCAAGTTAAGCCCCATTTATACGGTGCAAATTTCAGGAACGTTCAGTTACTGCCATTCAAGAATTGCACGCAAGTTTTTACACGCATGCGATTTCCATAAGATACCATACAATAGTTGAATGTAAGTTTTGCCGGCTACATATTAAGCTATACATTTTCCATAATGGACTGACCTCGCATTGTATAGGATTTCCGGACAATGAGAGGTCAGCTTATACTGGAAATTATAGCTTGATATGTGACGGCAACTACATTTCTTGCCCGTATTATTTAACATTTGCACGTGTTATTTGGACGGGACTGGCACCGTCTCATCATCATCATCTTCCTGCCCTTATCCCGTATTATTTGGGGTCGGCGCAACACGTTTTTTTCTTCCATTCTGTCCTGTCACTCGTCAAACTATCACTGACTCCCTTTTCTTTCATATCACTTCTCACACAATCCATCCATCTTTTCTTTGGCCTCCCTCTCCCTCTCCATCCATCCACATGTAAACTCATAACTCTTTTAGCAACATGCGTTTCATCCCTCCTCTTCACATGACCATACCAAGACAAACGATTCCCTTTCAATTTTTCAGTCACTGGCGCCACTTTCAAACTTCCCCTAATATATTCATTTCTCACTTTATCCATTCTCGTCACACCACACATCCATCTTAACATTCTCATCTCCGCTACGTGCAATCTTTTTTCATCCGTCTTTTTCACAGCCCAACATTCTGATCCATACAGTATGACAGGCCTTATCACGGACTTGTAGATTTTACCCTTCAACTTGAGAGGCATCCGTGGGTCACAAGTTGTTCCCGTGACCTGTCGCCATTTCATCCATTGGGACTGGCACCGTCTAAACAACAATATAATTGCAGCAAGAATTATTGTTGCTTCAATTTTATGGTATGCCACAGGCAATAAACTTGCACTGTGCAAAGGGGGCTTTAGGGATTGTGATTGTACAGACGCCAGCACATCAAGCGACTACAATCTGTCAAAATTATTTAATAGATTTTCGACTTTATTGCTAAAGTATTAGGTTCCAGGTTGATTGGCAAAATTTGACAGTTTCGGGTAGCTTGATGTGCTGGCGTCCATACACAAGAAGTACCAAACAATTTTGCATTTTTTGTGACTAGTGACTGCCGAAGGGGGTTAACTATTAATTGTTTATCAGAAAATAGTAGTTGTAACTGCAGCAATTACTAAAAATCCACTCTTTACACTAAAACTAGAGTTTTTTTGCCAAGACATTTCAGCTTCATATTGAGAACCTTACCTCGCCAAACTTCTCGAGTCCAACATGTAGATGGCACAAGGCCTCCTCATACTCTCCTCGCAAACGGCAGCACAGACCGACCAGATGATAGTACTGAGCTGACTCTCCTGTCACCGATAGAATTCGGGCTATGCACACCTCTGCCAACTATGGGAACGAGAGGAACAAGGGGTAAGTTTTGCTGTATGTAAGTACTGCTAACTTATGAGTTTATTTCGGATATGAAATCTAATTAGAAGTTTTCCAATAAAGCTGTTAATAGTGAAGAAGCTACTGAAGATCACATATCATCGATGTACATTCATGTATTGCTGCTACTAAACAACAATATACATGATCGCACATAGCGATGTGACGCACAGCAGTACGTCAGCGTGAACTGCATTTCCGTAAATACTTTACACATGATGGACGTCAACATAACCCAATAAAGGCTGCAAAGTTTCAAAGACGAAAGCGTCAGGATAGCCCGCGAAATTCTTTGAGGTAAATTCTAAAAATAGAGAGTTGTATTGATTATTTTAATTATTATTATTCTGTTAATACACATTTGTTACTGTCCCGAATTATATTTTGATCAATATAAATACCGTAAGAAAATTGGAATTTCGCGGGCTACCTTAGCGCATCCTCCTTAAGACTTCTAAGCAGAACTCACAGGCACAGCCCTTAGCCTGAGCAACAGGTCTGCGGCATCATAGTAGAGGCTCATGCTCGGCAGCAGCGGCGTGCAATGCCACCAGTCGCCCAGCTCTTTCTCCCATATACGTTGGTACCACAAATCGCCTGCACTCCGTATGTGGCGCCACCTGATAAGATTCCAAAAGGATTTTCTAACGTTTTCTGTTAAGCTTCAAAATGGTACCTAATGAGTGCTTTTATAATTTCTAAAGTGACGATATTATCGTGGACGTCCACGTCCATAAAATGTATGGAAATACGTGCACGTTATAACGTTATCGTGGCCGGAAAGGAGAATGGCGTGGTTGGACCCACATAATTATCAAAACATCGGCACAAGTGTATCAAGATACAGCCCTCGCCAAACTTTGTGACCGCCTTGAATATAGTCGTGAGTCCGAACTTGCGCATGGTACAGTCGAGTGGACAATACGTAATCAACCAAACAATTTTCGTTTTCTAACATTTTTAATACTTATTTTATTATGTCAATTTATTTTTATTTGGTGATTATAAAGTTCGTGTTTATTTCATAGGTTATTTAATTTAATTTAATATATAATGTATGTGTTATTTGTAAAACATATAGGTTAGGTAATAATAGGCTAAATGTAAATAAAAAACATTAATATAAATAAAAACTATATTCACAATGGGGCCACACCTTCCATAAAAACATCTCCCTTACTAGTGGATGGTTCCGCATCCGAATCACTCTCTTCACAAAAAATATCCGAATCATCTTCATCTGATTCATTATCGCTCACGTGAATTATTATTTTTTCAGTTAGGTCATCTATGATGACATCACTTTTCTTATATTCTTCTTCAATATTTATAACTTTGTCGCATAGTGCAGTCCACTCCTGTTCACCCATGCTATTTACTTTTTCTTCCACTAGTTTCATAATATCAGTTATATTATTTGTGACATTTTGTTTCGCCACGTAACCTTTTATGGATGCCCAAGCCATTTCTATGGGGTTCAAGTCGGGATGGTAAGGTGGAAGCCGTAATATTGTGTGATTGTGTTCTTCTAAAATTTTATCAATATTAAATTTTTTAAATTTTTCTTTGTGTATAGAAATTAATTTATACAGTTCTGGTTTCAGCATGTCAGAACTGCAAGGGATATTTTTTGCCGTAAGCCATGCCACCATTTCTGCCTTTTTGCTATTTGACGTCGGCGCTGCATCCTCTAATTTGTTATGATACGGTGCATTATCTATCACCATAACCGATCTCGGTGGGAGATTCGGCAAAAGTTGTGTGCGTATCCATTTTTCATAATTATTATAATTCATATTATCATGGTAATCTCCGGTTTTCGTACCTGGCTTAAACATTAAAAGGCCGTTGGGTACAAATCCTGATTTGGATCCAGCATGTACAATGACGACACGTTGACCTTTTGATATCTTTTTTTAAAAACCTTTAGTGCTACTATCACTCCATGCCTTCGAAGTGGTATGCGATGAATCGACATACGATTCGTCAGTGTAAACTATCGGTCTTCCTTCTGCGCGATATTTCGTTATTGCACGCAAATATTCAATTCACTTACAGCGAATATTTGTATTTTCAATTAATAATTTGCGATTGTCTTCAGTTTTTTTCCATTTAAATCCTATTTCATTTATAATTCTCCTCAAACTCGTTGCGGATCCTTCAAAATTTATATCTTCTTTTAATTTTTTTTAAAGTTGAGCAATTGTCGGCAACTCTTTCTGTGTTACATGAAAATTGTGGATACATCTTTTGATGACACCTTGGTCAAAATTGTCGATTCTGGTTACCTTTTTTACCCCTTGCCTCTTCTTTCCGGGTGTACGAAAAACTGCTAATAAATCGGAACTTGGTTCATTAGCAACCGATATAATACGTCGTACAGTTCTTTCTGATACTCCTGTAGCGGCTGCAGTCCGTTTATGTACTGCCTTCAAATCGTATTTAAGGCCTTCTTCAGCTTCTTTCTTCATAAATTTATAAACATCGTAGACCATTTTACGAGCCTGGCGTCGTAAAACATTACAACGTCCAGTAGGCATGTTTATAAACAAATAACAACGAGTAACAATAACAACAAGTAACAATAACTAAAAACTATAACAACAAATTAACGAAACGATCGAACGAATTCTGAACGCGACAGTACTCTCGGAGCTCAACAAGTGCGTGATTCATGTACGGACGTAGCACTCACACTAAGGCGTGGGTGCCAGCGCGCGTCGCGGGTGAGCGGTGCGGGCGCGCGGGGTGTGGCCCTGCCCCCAAGCTCTTGTGCGTCCCGCTAATACCCTGATTTTGTGTTCTGCGCAATGCAATGAGCCTAGTTTCGGGGCGGTCACAAAGTTTGGCGCGGGCTGTACCATTCTTGAGAAGGTAGTGAAGCCCCTTAACAACACCAAGTTTAATAACCAAGAATGGTCCTTCCAGCTAGATTCGGCGCCGGGTCATAAAGCTCGGTCTACGCAGTCTTGGTTGGAAACGAACGTTTCGGACTTCATCAGAGCTGAAGACTGGCCGTCGTCTAGTCCCGGATCTTAATCCGCTGGATTATGATTTATGGTCAGTTTTAGAGAGTACGGCTTGCTCTAAACGCCATGATAATTTGGAGTCCCTAAAACAATCCGTACGATTGACAGTGAAGAATTTTCCCATGGAAAGAGTGCGTGCTTCTGTTGATAACTGGCCTCAACGTTTAAAGGACTGTATTGCAGCCAATGGAGACCACTTCGAATAAGATTATTATATTTTAAATTGTTTTATATTTATGTACACACTGTAAAAGTAATAAATGTTATTTGGAATATAAATTTTTTTCTTTGTTTCAGTATTTATGGCAAGACTAGGTATACACCTAGGTGTCTCTGGCTAGAAACATGTACTTTTTATAAGTTTCCATTATGTACGCTACCCCTATCAATGGGTCCTAAATTACATGCAATCTCCCCATTCTTCTTTAAAAGCGTCTACATATATTATTTCCAAACATTTTACTTCTCTGTGTTATCGTGATGCTATGAACGTCCACGATAATATCGTAACGTTAGAAATTATAAAAGCGCAGAAGTTTAATTAATTAAATGCCTGCCCTTTTTTTTTTTTTTTTTTTTTGTGGATGGGAAATCATCAAATGACTTCTCTCGCTCTGGGCGGAGCGGGAGGGCGTGTCAGACTTTTACTGACTAAAACCCACCCGTGTTCCTTCTGTTGCCTGTGCCGGGGCCACGGTAACTCTTTCGAACATCCCGCAACCCTAGCTGGCATCGGCATTTGCAACTAAAAGACACACATAATAATAAATGGTGACGATGAGGTTTACTTATCTCTTATATCCTACACTAGCTGTTACCCGCGGTTTCACCGGCGTGGATGTTGGTACTTCTTTCCAGCAGGAAATGAAACATCTGTAAAATCTTAAGACGCACAAATTACATTTTCGGCGCACATTTACGCACAAATATAAGCTAATATGGACAAGTGTCCAAGTACTTCATTTCTCTCTACGTTCATTCGTTTAAAATATTCCTGCTGGAACAACATTACTCCAGCAGGATTAGTTTTTCCGCTTTTTTCCAAAACGACAGCCCGCACAATTTTTTTATTAGGCACACATTTGCAGCAGATTACGCTCTAATTATTTGTTAAACTCAATTCATTCTAGAAGAGATAAGGGACACCTATGTAGACACAAATTGGGGTGGGTCGTAAGATAGGAAATCCTGTACAAGTATAATTTTTAGACAAGGAGATAATATCGTATCTTGGGAAAGTCGGAATCAAGGGTGCGTGGCGCTGTCCTCCACATAGGCAGAATATACACAGAGCGGAAGGGACATCGACGCGCAAAATGTAACCAGGAATTCAGCACATGATTCTAGACCCCCTAGCGTAGAAATTTTTCGTTGGTTATCGAAAAAAAATCTGTTTCATAGAAAAGTGCCATACCAACGCAGTCAATATATATAAAACAGCAATTTTTTTCTTTAATAACCGACGAAAAATTTTAACGCTGGGGTGTTCAGAATTATGTACTGAATCCATGATAACAGGTTGTGCGTTGAATCGGGTAATAAAAGTGATCCCTCTAATTATTAACATATATCTGAGCTAACAACATTAAGCATAATCTATGAAAAAATCATGATAGACCAGATGTTGTGAAATTTTAACTCAAATGGGATTTTACATAGTCGCCAGTTTGGTTTCACGAAAGGGAGTATCAGTCACATCATCATCAGTCACATTTTGGAATCCTGGGATAAGTCCCAGGATGCAATTGGTATTTTCTGTGATCTCTTAAAAGCATTTGACTTCGTGGACCACAATACACTGATCTGTAAATTACACCACTACGGAATTTGTGGACAAGCTGCTGATCTTGTTCTTTCTTATCTATCAAACAGGCAGCAAAAAGTAAGCGTTAATGGGGTGACATCCTCGGGGTCTCTAGTTAAAATGGTCGTGCTTCAAGGTTCAATTCTTGGCCCTTTCCTATGTCTAGTTTATATTAATGACCTTCCTTACGAGATGGATAACTGGTCAGTTATAATTATATTCGCTGACGACATTTCGCTTATTTTTAAAATAGATAGAAATGATACGCATGTCTTACATGTCAACGAGAGTCTGGCAGTTCTTTCGAAATGGTTAGCAGCTTAATCTTTTACATAATGCGAACAAAACTAAATGTCTTAAGTTCTCATTACCAAATGTACCCTAAGTGGAACTAAATCTAAAACTTGATGGTAAGAAACCAGATGCAGTTACGGAAACTTTATTTTTAGGAATTAATTTAGATTCAAAATTGCAATGGGGCGCCAACATTAGAAGTCTTTCAGGTACATTACGTTCAGCTGCATATATAGTAAGAAAAATAAGGCTGTTGACTGATATAGCCACAGCTAGGTTAGTATACTTTGCTTCTTTCCACAGTATTATGTCTTATGGCGTTCTGTTGTGGGGGGATTGGCAGCTGACATAGATTCAATTTTTATTTTACAAAATAGGGCATTCCGTGCGATCAATACCTGTATATAAGTGCGAAATTAGACCCATTTACCGTTCCGTTTGTTTTATCTTTGTTTTAAGGTTGAACTTTAATAAAAATGGTTAAGTGAACAGTGAAGTGGTGATTATTAAACTTATGTATTATTTGGATTTTTGACGCCTTGTTGCATCGCGTCGCACGTGCCTACTGCCTGCAGTGCCTACCTGGCCAAGTAGTCACTGCCGCGCGCTTCATGCTTGCCGTTGCCACTTTAATAGGTCAGTAAACAAATATTATTAGGGGTGCTTTATTTCTTGACAATTTTTACACTTTTTATTTTCTTTGAAAAGCGCATTTTTTATTTTTAGTGTAATTGTTCATTTTAATGGACATATTATTTATCAAATTGACCGCTGTACTCATCACGCAGCGAATGAATAAATTTGAGTAAGCGATCAGTAGTCGCATAGCATCGTTTGGGTAAAAGCAAAAGGACTCATTCGCCACGGGGTCGATGATTTATAAGTTTTGGGCGTTCGTGCTTTCTTTCTAACTTTCAATACACAAGTGAAACAAATCAGTTTATCATTTAAACCTTACCCGTACAAGCAGAATTAATTCAACAGCTGAATGAAGCGGGCCTTTATACCCAATAGGCAGAAATTTAAATAAAGTAGCAGTGAAGTGAATGCTAAAAAACATCAGTAAAACGTACTTTTCCGCAATGGTCATGATAACAGCTGCTAAATGGAAGAGCTCGCGTTCGTAGAAGTATACGCTGGTGATGACCCACGCTGTGGTCCAATTTGGGTGTAATGTGAGCAGAGCGATGAAGAACGGCTCGGCTATCGAGGGATCCTCTTCGAACAACATGGCGCCTTTAGATAGGAGTCTATGGAACATAGGAAAGACATGAAAAACTTTATCAGCTCAACATCGTATATAGCTATTGACGAGTAAAATTTGAAACATAGCAAAGAATCGAAGCTGGAACCAAATATTTTACCTGAACGAACCTACATTATCGCACTGGATCATGGTAATCACAACTTCACAAGTAAAACAACAAAAATAATCAAAAGCAAAATTAAGCTTATAAAATATCATAATTGAATGGCATGTTTATTAAAGGTTACAATTTTCTTTTTATTTTTACGATGTTTTTAAGTAATTCTTTAGCATAAAACATTAGGAGCTCACGTCAGCGGGTGTCGAGGGTTGATGAATATAGCCTTGTCGAGACAGATTTTAGCCCAGTCTCTGTCGATATCTTTCAGGCAAGTCGATAGCTCCCGCCAATAGTCAGCATTGTGAGGCTTATCCACAACCAACTGAAAATATTGAAAGAAAGAAATTATTTCTAAACCTACTTAAATCATAATCTATGGTTATTTCTCGCGCAGTTTAATTTTTTGCATAAAGATATTTTAAGGAGCGGAATGTGATACTTTTTGTCCCGGAACATTTCCCCAAACGGAAGCGAAACCGCGGGAAAAGCTAGTTACTACTACTAATGATAGGGTTACCCGTAAATAAATTTCCATAGCATGACGCCAGTCCTGCATCTGACGGGCGTGTCTGGCAGCTCGTACCGCTGGCTCCACCTCTATCGTCATGTGATCAGTACGTATCAGCGTCTTGGATGCCGACTTCATCAGGCAAGCGTGAGACATCATCACCAGTTCCTAAAGGAAAAAATAATTAACTATTTATTTAGAACCCTAAACCTGCCTTTTGGAACGAAGTTCCTTAACGCGGCTTGCGGTAGGAGTTGATTAATAGAAATCGTCACGTAAGGAAAAGGTGTTATGCCCCCTCCATGCAACTTTCTCTCTCTCTCTTTCTATTATATACGAGTGTGTGTGCGTGCGAGTATCGCGTAACGAACTTCGTTCCTGACGGGCGTCCCCGGACCGCATGTTTTTATGAAATGTGTGATGCCAGGTGAAAACTGGGTATCACCAAAAGGAGAATAGATTGTAATCGAAGACCCGTTAGTACTTATTATTATTTCCATTTGTGAAAAGGTACTAGAGTAGTATTTTTGAAAATAACAAACCTGCTATCTGTCCTGTTACTTACGATGTTAAAACAATACTGAGTAAGATCATGAGGTCATTACTTCAAATACTTCATCAGATTGTTGATACTGCTGTACAACAAAATGGTTGTTGACGAATATCGCAGCGTTTTGCCAGCAAGATGTGGTCAGTTCCACTCGAGTCCTGGTCTCACTCAGCTGTCGATTGAATGTGCAAAATTCTGTGGCTCCTGCAAAATTTTACATAAAAGATTATCGAAACAGGCTTATTTTCAAGTAATTAAAAGACGAGCATCCACATCAAGATGACGAGAAGATAAAAAGCCTCCATTCTCAACTGATAGCCAAGCCCTAAATTTTCCAGCAGTGTGTTCATAGAGTTCAAGGTTAAGCAAAATTACAGCACGCTCAGATCGCCGCGAATTATTCAATGGTTAATCCTAATAGGTTCATCGTTTCCTCCACTGCCCCATACACGAAACGCGGGCACCGTCAATTTTGTACAGCTCCAGTATCAACATCAGTTATGTGGCACCGAGTTATAGGTCTTCTTGCAATCATTTTGAAAATGTCGTTGATGCCCACATTTACAACCATCTGACTAAGTAGAATCTGTGATAAGTAAGTACCAGTACGTAGTTACCATAATAAGGCACTTTTCGCAAAGAGTTCGCACCATGCAGAACAGTTTTCTGCCAGTCGCGCTCCAGTTGTCCACGACCGGTGCATATTCGTTTTCTGGGGGCTTCAAGTTCCATTTTTGTAAGCATGGCACATATATCTTCTCTGTAATTAAAAGTTGCTTATTAGTGATCACACTGCACAATTGATACTAATATTCTACGTCCTATTGATCATATGTGGGATGACCGAGATTAGTTTAAAACTCTACAGGGTACTACAGTAAAAAAAAAACAAAGTTTGGTTTAGTTAATAGTTATTCGTGATACAGGGTAATCCTAGTACGAGTGCCAAAGCACTCCTTTGACTCCTAAGTGTACATTACATAAGACCACATTTGTTTTTAAGGAGATTTACTGTACATATTCTTCTAATAATAAAGATTTATTATTTATTATCATTTTTAGTTAAGTTAGGCATATTTGCAGCAAATTAACTTACTTGAGAATGCTCGGAGGTTTAATTATAGGCTTTAGGGGTCGTCCAAGTTCAACTTCGACCACAACAAAAGCATCATTCTCATCGGCGCCTGTTGGTCTGTATGGACCATTAGTCAAAGTGCTAACCGAAGGTCCGTAAGAATCTGGCAGTCTAAAAAAAATTGTTTTATCACTATGTGCGGAAGTTTATATGAATCGTGTGTGCCCTGCAGAATAGTTTGTAAAGGCTATTCATGAAAAATAAACGAAATTATTCCGACTCGATTTACGGCCGAACCCACTACCCTATCTATCACCAGTCTTGGCATACTGGAGATAGAAAAGCCTATCTATCTATGGTTTTAACGTCCCAATAATCTATAAGAGATTATGGAATCTTACCGGCCTGACATAAGGACAGATAGAATTATACTGTCTACCATCAATAGCAATCTGTCTTTTACTGAAAATATTAAAGCAAATAAATTCTCATTTATAAAAAATAAAATGTGTAAGTAATCATAATGCAGCAATTGCATTCCAGAATTACGATGCTTTTAAAAAATAAGCCCGAATGTAAATGAACGCCGACAAGTGGTAGCTGAACTATAATTAATTTTCCTGCTGAAGAGAAATCAAATTATATTCATACTTGCTGGTTTTGCTAGTTTTTGTCCCAGTGAGAGGCGGGGAACCTGGCTTCTCATTGATGGATGGAGGTCTGTCGTTTGGAGTGAGCAGTAGGTCACAGCCACACTCCCTCATCATAGATTCTGCATTTACCCAATGCAAGGGCACGGCGAGGCGGATGGTTTGTTCTGAATATTTTATAATACTTTTATTTTGATCAATGGTAAGTATTTAGTAACAGACTTTTGTTGTTATTTCATTGAGCTACTCTGCTGAGCATTAAAAACTATGGCGGAGAGTATCGACCCTCCGATTACTAAAAGTTTTGTGAGAAGAACATTAACTTGGGGATGTCCTTTTCATAATACTATTTATTCTGTCTTTTTTTTCTATTGTTAACACTAGTAATAAGTTAAAATATTGTTTACTAACACGCTGGATCATTGTTGTCCGAAAATAAAGAATATAATAATAATAAAAAAATATGATCGAAGCCACTTAATTAATAGATCATTTATTAAAAAAAAAACGAATAAGATACTAAAGTACACAACCTCCTGGATAAAGAAGCTTGAACAGATTTAAGAATGCCATAAAGCTGTATCCTCCGTTTTCTCCATAGATATGAAGTTCAAGGGGCCACTTGTGGTTACAGAGACGTCTCCACAGCCATTTGTCGCCCTTAAGCATCAGAGTGCGATGGAACGAGCCCCAAACTGCAGTGTCTGTTTAGAAAACAAAATATGTGGAATCGAATTTGAAAATAAAGTCTAAAGAACTCTTATATCATTTAAATGCAGCTGCCTGAGTTTTGGCCTTTATTGCAGGCCTACTGTTTAATTGAGACGACGTGCCTGTAATCGGCCTATATAAAATAATAAAAAATAAATAATTGTATATTCTACTTTACAGGATGTTTGGCACATGGACCAACACAATTTTTTGGAGGTAGGCGAGGTGGTCATTTGATAGGTTTCACCCAAATACCCCATGTCCTAAGTGTTACGGTAGTTGGGATATTTTGGAGTTTACTCCTTAAGAATCGATTTTAATATAAGGTATGGTAATTTTATGAGGAGTGAAATTAATAAAGCGTTACGTTTTTCTGCGCAACGTACCTTGCGCACCTTTCACGGAGTTGAAGTCTCCAGTTGTGCGTCGGAGCTGACACACACACTTTTTTTTTAGTTTTTTCATTATATTACCCGAAATCTCGTCTTTAAATCGTCACTACTTTTTTGTTTATGGTTAATAAAGCAAGAAATAACTTTTATTGTATTCTACAATGCATTATTATTCTTAATAGATCATTATTGATGCAATTAGTCTGTAAAAAAGCGGCCAAGTGCGAGTCGGACTCGCACACGAAGGCTTCCGTACCACCGTACAATATTTTTAACACTACTTAAAAAAAAAAAACTAAACGAAGAATACTTTTCATCTTAAATTTGAACAATCACAAGGATAACTTTGATTTTCATAGTGATACTGTGAATACAGAAAATCGACAAAATACCTTATGAATCGGCGTTTTTAGTATTTGTTGATTAACAGTATAATATATGGTACATGATGTACAGAAGTTTCAAATTCATTTGTTTAGTTGTTGCGATAGAGCTCGTACAATATTGGTCTAAAATTGACAACTTTTGCGGCCGCCTATTTCTTAATTTTTGAAGATAAAAAAAAATTAAAATTATATTAAAGTACTCTACTCGATGAGTAGACAATGACGCCCCACATGCTAGGGTATGAAAAACAATTCTAAATCAAAAGTTTATTGTAAGATTAAAAATTAAAAGGGGTTATCTCGATCTCACTGAGGCACAACTAGATAAACTTGAGCGACTTCAAAACTTTTGCATAAGATTTATATTTGAGCTGCACAAATATGATCACATTTCTGAATTTCGTACAAAGCTCAAGTGGCTTCCCATACGTCTTCGCTGGAATTCTCATATCTTATTTCGGCTCTAAGTATTCTGTTCAACCCCCTCTTATCTTAAAGAACGTTTCAAGTTCCTTCATGACACAACGTAATAAATATATATCTAAGGTTAACGGAAAACTTGAGACTAGAGATGCCGATGCATTCCACCAGTTTTTTCTATGATAAATCTTTAACAGTTCGATGTGTCGATAAGGCGATAAGGTGTGCCAATCTTTGACCATTTTTCTCTACGCTTGTTTTATAATCATTATTGTATATATACATTTTTATAGGTAAGATTCTACTTGTATGTGTCCTTCATTTGATAATAATAGAGTTTAAATTACTAAAATTTAAATATGGTGGCGAAGAATGTCCTGTAGTGGTCTTAACTTTGACTAAATTGTATTATAAAATTTTTGATAATGCAATATTAAGGCATGTGATCCAGATCCTATGGCGGCTTAAGTTTTTGTTAATTATTATCGAATAAACAAATAATAAATAATGTTTAGTTATAATATAGGTAACTTTTATAATATCTATATTATACTGTGGACTACTTTTCCTTTGAAAATATTTATTTTTTTCTTAAGACACCATGCAGCACATCACCGTTACAAAAATAATGAAGTACAATTGCTCTAGTAATGGCATCACGCTAACAACTGTTGGATCAATTAAAATTATTCAGCACTAATATGTTAATAGTAAAATCGAATTGCAATTTACCGGAGTGTAACGAAACGACTATAGGGCGCAATAGTCCTATATAACCTGCGCCCAAATGCAGTTCTATAAACCTTTATAGGATTTCTATAGGACTAACAAATACATGCTCCTAGAATACTTATAGGACCACATTTTGCTACTTGGATATTGTTTGTGTCAAGCTCTCAGTTTTTCTAAATTGACTGGTAACAAAGACAATACAATATGTGGATACCTCCAAAAGTTTTGTGTATAAAGGAATACCAACCAAGTCCTTACTTATTTTTTATTTTATCGGGTCATATTAACCCCGATTTGAGAAGTAAGTGACCATAGGATAGTGCTAATACCTAATGTTATTAATGACGGAACTCACGGTAAGGAACTGCTCCATTTATGTAAAATGGAAGGTCAATTTTATGTTCCATTTGTATGTCTTCTATTTGACATTGGAACTTTTTGTCTCCTTGGGTAAATATCTCTCCTAAATCTCTTAAACTCTCCCATTTTGGAAAGAAACTCGTACAGTCGAACCTTCGTGGTTCTTTGTAACCTTGGCTATATGTAACAAGGCCAACATCCTGAAAAAAATGTAGAAGAAATGAAAGAAGTTGTAGGTACCTAATGTTACAATAATTTGTATTATTTCACATAAATAAAATATTATTGGATGGTTTAACTGTTGTAGATGTATTCGGAACATTTTATTTTTTTCCCGCTTTTGACAAACAAAAGTAGCACAAGGGCAGGATGAAGGGTGAAAAAGAGAGGGGTGAAAGAGTTTGCTATTTTAACACGCTTTTATTTGCTTTACTTGTAAAATTACTTAATAACTAACTAACAATGTAAAAAATATTGGAAGTTAATTTTAACATACTTATAAATGTCGTATCGGCATGAAATTTTGTATGTGTATGTAGTTCGGAAGACAATACTATAATCTTGGAGCTGATCTGATGTTGGAGCCAGGAGGTGTATAGTGGAACTCTTCAGTGGCTACTAACAAACCCATCGAGTTTGGGCTCATATGATTCGGTTTGACGAGATCAATATATTGGGCTTGGTAACGAAGGTCTGATGACGAAGCCAGGAGGTGTATAGTGGAATTCTTCAGTGGCTACTAGTAAACCCCTAGAGTTTGGGCTCATATGGTTCGTTTTGACGAGTCCAATAGATTGGGCTTAGTAATGAGGGTCTGATGATGGAGCCAGGAGACGGAACTCTTCAGTGGCTACTAGTAAACCCCTCGCGTTTGGGCTCATATGATTCGTTTTGACGAGTCCAATAGATTAGGCTTGGTAACGAGGGTCTGATGATGGAGCCAGGAGGTGGAAGTGGAATTCTTCAGTGACTACTAGTAAACCCCTCGAGTTTGGGCTCATATGATTCGTTTCGATGAATGCAATAAATTGCACTTGGTGTTGAGGGTCTGGATGATGGAGCCAGGAGGTGGGTAGCAGAAGTCGTGGCTACTATTAAGCCGATCAAGTCATAACTTCGTTGACTTTAGACTTATTAATTAAATGAAGAATATATTCGACTAAAAAGTAAAAATATGTAGTTAAAAAAAAAACAAAATCGCGGAGTGCTTTTTAGTTGTGCGTACTTGTAATTAATTTAAACAAAGCGCTCCACGCTTTTTGAATTAATCATTGGATATAAAAGAAGTGCCAAGCTGGATAGGTACCTATAGCTTAACTAATATAAGTCAATGTAATTATTTTATAATTTTTAGTGCGTGATAAAAGCGTGTTTTTTTTAGTTTTTTTCAAACTACATATTTCATCAATTTTGTTCTTACAGTATCGTCGCCGTGATTAGGTGTTTTCGAAGCTGCAGTATAAACGTAGTCATTTTCAAACGGGATGATCATATTGTAGGAAGCAATAACAGTCAATTTCATCCAGTTAGCTTTCTTCAGAACTTTGTGATGCACACTGTTGAGTGGATTTCGTTCAACAGTCAATTCCATCGTGAGTAGTGGCAGGGTGTCCCAACTCTTGCGCTTCAACGCCGACGGCAAGACCATTGGTTCCATTCGTTTCTTAATACATATTTTTTGATTTTCTGGAAGGGTGATTGATGTTTTTAAGTAGACGGATTTTGGCAGGGAGCTTACAAGTTAAGACTAATTATAATGAACTTCTATTACATTAGGTACGTCTGGGTTTGGTGCAATTGGTACTTTAGGTCTGTTGAGTGTTGTGGAAACTTTGTACTTGGTTCCTTTAACTCGTACATATAGACCCATAATAGTTAGATACATCTATATCTATGTATATTAATTTGATGACTTAGTTATGTTTTGAGGCGAGATTTGTCAAACCTTTCATATCGGTAAAAATAGGCAAAATATCAACATTGCAGCAACTGATATCCTTAGTTCGTTCCGACATGGTCAAGTTGCATTGATCCGGGAAAACTTCAAATCTGTTTTCATCTATATTTCTAAGAGGTTGAATTTGTGCTGTGGAATACAAAAGTACGAATTAAGAATAATTTTAATAATTAAATAAATTAATCAATCTGAAGCAGATTGATTAAAATCTACTTTGTTTCAAAATTGAACAAGACTGAGGTGAATGTGGATTGTGATTTTCAAGCAGGGGCCATCCATAAATTGCATCACACGGGCATCAAGAAAGTGTGACATTGTATGACACCCGGGGACGAGTCATAAGATTCGTGACGTCACATGTATAAATCTAAAGTTTTAAAACGCGAAACTTCGACTACTAAATTTTAAACGAAAAAATTTAAACACCTTATTACCAACTCTATCAAGTTGCAAAATATTTGACGTCACACATCAGGAGACACATATAGGTACACCTGTGACAAGAAGGAGGTTCCAAATATCATGAAATTCGTGTGAGTATCTCACAAATTGATCATCAATGGATCAATTTGTGAAATACGTTGCGACAATCGCACTTTCCATGCAGTAGGCCATGAGATCCTGCCGGAGCTCCGTCCGCCGTGCCGCGATTTCTCGCGGCAGCGGAGTTACGCCCTGGCGTTTTGCCTCCTCGCGCCACTCCCCCATGTGCGCGAGGAATTTTGCCTCCAGATCCCATGGCGGTAATACTGCAAGGAGGTTCGCCGCCTCACCGGAGACCGTGCGGTATCCCCGGGCTAACCGGATGGCCATGACCCTCTGGGACGCGTTCAACCGACGGACCGGTCGCAGCCTCACGAAACGCGCCCACACCGGAGCTCCGTAAAGGGCCATGGACCGCACGACCCCCGCGTAGAGCCTCCGGCAGGAGGCGTTTGGACCCCCCAGATTGGGCAGGAGCCGCCTCAAGGCAACCCCGGCCCGCTCCAGTCTGGGAGCCAAACGTCGGAAATGCTCCACGAAATTCCACCGGCTGTCGAGGACGAGTCCCAGGTACTTCATCGTTGACTTGACGCCGATGGGCACATGTTCGCCTCAATATCAAATAAAACTAAGTACTTACTGGCTTATGATGAGCCAATTTAAAACGACAAATAAAATGAAAAGAGAACTGACGATTTTCTATAACTTAAGGGATATACAGTGTGAGTCTTTATAATCTGCACATATCGAAATGAGGGAATCTATGCTTAATTTTATCGACGGAAAAAATGTTAAAAAAAATCTAAATATTTATTAATATTTGTTATGGATTTTTAAAAAAAATTGTTTGCTTTTGTGACCCCAGTGTATACAAAACTGTGTAACTTTTAAACTAAACGATTTATCACGATGAAACAAACTCCATAATGTTTGGAAGTAATTAGGTGTCGTCATAAAATAAAAATTATGGAAAAAAATAGCCATAATCAAATATAAACATTTTTTTTTGGCAAAAATCTGATTTTTTTTCATTAATTTTTACAAAAATTGTAAAATTTCTCAATAACATGCCCCCATCACCTTCTTTTTTTATAACTTTAAGTTATTCTTCATTGTATTAGGAACCTAACGGTAAAAATTGCATGTTTTTAACTCAACCCCAACATTTTTTATCAAATGTCAAAGAAAGGCCCAACGCATAGCTACGCACATTGTTTAGCAGGTAGATAAACATTTTTTGTTAACTTTGTTGTGAATGCGCGCGGGTCGTTTCAAAGATGGCACTCCGAACGCGGAATCGTATTGTTCTCATAAGGGTGGTTTGTTTGGGATGATAATTAATGCAAAAGAGTTCAATTGAAACCCATTTATTATTAAATACAAAATTTAATGCATCAGGTTCTCAAAATGTCCACCTCGTTGTTGTAAACACAAAGCCGCGCGAATTAGAATTTGGTGTGTCGCTCTCCTTATCATTTCGGGATCATTGCGAATATCATTCGCACAGTTTATTATGCGGTCACGCAATTCGGCCTCACTGTTGATGGGGGTACTGTAGACGCGTTGCTTCATGGTCCCCCATAGGAAATAATCAAGGGGCGTCAAATCGGGTGAACGCGCAGGCCACCCTACAGGTCCTTGCCGGCCGATCCATTTGTCATGATAATTTTCGTTTAAAAATCTTCTTACATTTGTAGCGTAATGGGCAGGACATCCGTCCATCTGAAGAAACATCCTTTGACGCACAGCCAGTGGGACATCTTCCAATAACTGAGGCATATCATCTCTCAATAGACTTAAAAATCTTTCACCAGTCAACGTTCTCGGCAATATGACTGGTCCAATCAACATGTTATCGATAAGACCAGCCCAAACATTTATCGAAAATCTTACTTGGAAAGTAGATGACCGTTTCAGTTTCGGGTTTTCACCTGCGCGGCACCATCTGTGTAAATTTCGACAGTTAGTAATACCTTCTCTAGTGAATGTCGCTTCGTCCATCCATAGTATTTTTCTTGGAAAGTTTGGGTTTGCTCTGGTTTTTCTTTGAATCCATGTGGACATCACACACCTTGGACGCCAGTCTACGTCTTCATGTAGATGTTGCACCCTTTGATAGTGATAAGGATGCAATCCTTCTTTCTTTAAAATACGCCACACTGATTTTTGGGATATTCCGTGACGAAGAGCCAGTCGTCTAGTACTTATGGATGGATCAGCAAACAAATCACTTAATACTGCTTGTTCAGTAGCCGCATCAATAATTACTTGAGGTGGCTCGCGACGATCTCTACTTGATCCAAGTCCAGTGATCGACAACCTTCTGTGAACTTCCTGGAAGTTTCGGGCAGATGGCACTGGTTGCCTGTTAGGATACGCAGCTATGTAAGCCGCGCGCGCAGCTCTGGCACTTCCTTGTCCCACTCCATAATAAAAATGTATGTCAGCGATGTGTGCCGGGGAAAATTCACTTAAACGCGGCATCATGTAGCAGCGAACGAAAGTTATGAAAGTCCAGCGAACGAAAGTACCGAAACACATGTAGCAGCGGCGAATAATTCGGAGCGACTGCCAGTCTGACATCTGTCATAATTCAAGTTCCTTTGGCTGGCCCTACCTCCCCGACCTGCGCACATTCAAAAGAAAGTTTATCTACCTGCTAAACAATAGCTATGCGTTGGGCCTTTCTTTGACAGTTGATAAAAAATGTTGGGGTTGAGTTAAAAACATGCAATTTTTACCGTTAGGTTCCTAATACAATGAAGAATAACTTAAAGTTATAAAAAAAGAAGGTGATGGGGCATGTTATTGAGAAATTTTACAATTTTTGTAAAAAGTAATGAAAAAAAATCAGATTTTTGCCAAACAAAAATGTTTATTTTTAAATGTGGCTATTTTTTTTCCATAATTTTTATTTTATGACAACACCTAATTACTTCCAAACATTATAGAGTTTGTTTCATCGGGATAAATCGTTTAGTTTAAAAGTTACACAGTTTTGTATACACTGGGGTCACAAAAGCAAACAATTTTTTTTAAAAATCCATAAAAAATATAAATAAATATTTAGATTTTTTTTAACATTTTTTCCGTCGATAAAATTAAGCATAGATTCCCTCATTTCGATATGTGCACATTATAAAGACTCACACTGTAGATACTGTCTATAGCGGTGAGACCATGCATCGTGTAAAGCACAGAACAGATCAGAGAGGTCCGCTTTTATCTGTTCTGTGGTTTAAAGCATCATTTAAATGATGCAAGTTTCTTGTCTGTGGTATATCTACATATACATACAATGTGGATCTGGATGTACGACATTAAATTAAAACGAGCACAGTACTAGTCCATTGAAACATTTTAAAAAGCCAAGATTAGTAGTTAATGGAGAATTTAAAAAAATTAAACAAAATAAATAGCAGAATCAACTGCATAAAACTTTTCATTACTAGTCACTGACCAAGAGGTGCAGTACGGTGTGGGGCGCGGCGGCGGCGGTGCGGGGCGGGGGTAGGTACTCGTACTTTAGTCGGAGAATAATACAAACTCAAAGTTAAGTGTGTTTGTGTGTGTGTGTGTGTGTGTTAAGTTAGTGTTAAGTTGTTAATTAAAATATCATTGAATGAATGATTAATCACATACAATCAAATCAGAATCAGAATTTACATCATCAATAGAGTCAAATTCTTAAAGTTTCAGTGTCCGTTGTTCATTATGCACAAGTGACATCGTCTTATTAAATTTTCACGGACTCGTCGTAACGTAACAAGTCCCCCATCTGCCATTCTTTTTAGTTTGTCGAAGGCAATAATTATTTTAATTTTTAAATCGTCCACAGTGTACTACTTCTTGTGCATACAACTCTTTTTTTTTACGGCCCCCCACAAAAATAAATCCAGTGGTGTCAGGTCAATAGCAACTAAAACTTTTCATAAAATCACGACAGTGCGCGCGCGGCTTGTCTCGTGATAAAAAAATAGAACGTGCTTTCCTCAAAGGGCGCCGGTGCACTGACTAATTACCGAGAGTCCGAGACTTTTTGCCGAAAAAATTTCGCTCACACACACATCCGCAATTGTCTATGCACCACTAATGCATAATTTGCATAAGTAATATTTCTTTTTTTTTTCTAATTATAGGATTTCGTGGGACTGGGCGGGGCGCGTCAGAGTGCAATCGTATGACACCTTTCTCTGTCTATCAAGCATATTGAGACGCAGAGAATAGAACCACGGTTTGCACAGATTCTTGACCTTACAATGTTTACCTATTATTATGGACTCGGATCTACATTATGTTGAAAAATAAGAAAATGAAAAATACTTTCCTGTGGCTAAAGTATTCATTGGATTTGACTGATTTTTTGTATACGGGTAAAGAACGTTCTCTTTACGTGGTTTAAATGAATTTAAAGGAATTGTATAATAAAATCGTAGCGAAGTCAAAACTGTACATAGGATTTATTTTTCCTTAGGTATTTTTTGCAAGGTCTGGAAATTATTCTAATACCGAAAATATTTTTTTTTGAATTTTTTCTGTTTGTCTGAATGTATGTTCTATCACACGCAAAAACTACCGGATGGATTTTGTTTAAATGTTTCTTAGATATTCCCTATAAGTCTGGTCAGTTTGTAGGCTATAAATTATCACGCTATTTGCTATGGAGGATAAGTAGAGCATGCACCCAAGTATACCCGGTTCCGCGATACCAGGGTATACCGGGTTCTTCCGAGGTATCTGCAGACCCGGTTTCGAAGAAGTATACCCGGTTCCCCCGGTTCTTTAAAAAAATAATCTGTAGTTACTTAATTCCGCATGAATATCATTTAATCAAGCGGAATTGGGCCGTAAGCGTGTCATTAAAATTCACGTTGTCACAAATTTACGAGCTGGAAACGTCGCACGAGTCGCACTCGTCGCACACTCGCCTCGCTTGTCCCCCGCGTACTCCTCTGTTTTTCGCCGCGGGTCTCAAATCACTAATCCAGTGACTATTTAACTGTGAAGTGGAACATTCACTTGCTAATTTTTATGGATTGTTGGATTATGCTTTGTGTACTTTCTCTAGATACTTAAAATAACTGGAAACCTGTGTTTGGTGAGTAATATTTTAACATGTATACATTGATTTTTTCTTAAATGTGGAACTTTAGTGGTTTGCAAATCCCAAATTACTTTATTAAATAACCTTTGTTAATGGTTTCTGTTGATAGTTACGACGATCAAGTTTAAATTGATCAATAATTTAAAATTAATAACGGGTGTCTCAGTAAGAGTGCACTTTTTAAAATTGGAATATTATTTTTTCATGCAAGTGGCAACTCTGAAATTTGACAGCTGTCACCTCTGTTTATTCCGATTATTAAAAATGGAGCGCTTTTCGAAAGAACAACGCGTTATAATTGTGAAAACTCATTACAACGGTGAACGGCATTCGTTACAGGAATATGATAACGGACTTCTTGTGGCCTCAACTGGACGGCATGAATCTGGACACATGTGGTTTTAGCAGGACGGCGCAACCTGCCACACCGCGCATGAAACAATCGACTTATTGCAGCAACGATTTCCAGAACACATTATCTCACGAAATTCTGATGTCAACTGGCCACCAAGATCGTGCGATTTAACGCCGTGTGATTTTTTTCTCTGGGGTTTTGAGAAATCTCGGGTTTATGCGAATAAACCCGAAACAACTCCTGAGCTCAAATCGGAAATCCAACGCGTCATCGGTGAGATACAGCCACATCTCTTTGCAAAAGTCATGGAAAATTTCATGAAAAGAGTAATGGCCTGTCATCGGAGCCGTGGGGCTCATTTGCCGGATATTTTATTCCATACTTAATCGGAACATGTCTTCTTTACAATACAATAAAAATATCACAACTCTGTCATAAAATACTTGTTTTTATTTTAAAATGAAAAAGTGCACTCTTACTGAGACACCCTTTATTAAGCAATTCTAATATGAAACATGCCATAAAAAAAAATAAAAATTGGCAATCAATGTGGTTTTTATAGTATTCACTGTTACTATAATTGTTTTTTACGCTCCGATCTGTAAAAATATCATTTTCCTTCATTCGCGATGTTTTATTTGAAGATGTATCATTTAGGTATTGGTTAGGAACACGTGAAAAACCCGTCAAATACTCATTTTCCTTGTTGAGGAATTGCTTACTTTTTGTTTGCACTAGTCTCTTATTGACCGAGTATAGCTAAAGTTTATGATTAATACAAGTTTATAAGTATTATTCTTCTCTTAAAAAAAAAGTGACGATCTGAACCCGTTTTCGTTGTTGCTGTATGCATGAATAACATTTTTATTTCAAAATTGTATATTTTCATTTTTGTTAAAGGTACAATGGACTACGAAGAGCACTTAGTCAAGGCACCTATTTGACGACATTTTCTTTGTGCAAAAGATAAAAATAGTGCCAAATGCAAAACTTGCAATAAAGTACTAAAATCATACTCATAGTAAAAAATGCTACTGTGTCTAGTCTGTAAGATAATTATATATTTTTAGATTTCCTTTATTATTCCTGTTATTCAACGATAACAATGACTAGTTAGTAAGCTAGAGTGACTGAGTGACCAAATAAATGTTGGTTTGATATAATTTACCAAGTTATTTCATACCTCGTAATAATGTCGTATGCTTTCAGTTTCTCTGTGATTTATTTGATAACTAGCTTTTGCCCACGGCTTCGCCCGCGTGTATGTTGGAGTATATCAAATCAGTACCTACCCTACGTGTTAATCCAGGTTCTAAAACATCTGTATGCCAAATTTCCTCTAAATTCAATCAACCGTTTTTTGCGCCAATCCGGAACATACATATGTACATCCCGACAAACAACAAACGGACAAAAATTCTAAAAACTATAGTGCGCGCAACAGACTCGTTCAATCACTTCTTTTTAAATATATGCAATGCACAGTTCTGACTTCGTTACTATTTTTAACAGACTTCAAAAAAAGGAGGAGGTTATCAATTCGGTTGTATGTTTTTTTAATGTTTGTTACCGTTACTCCGTCATTTATAAACCGATTTAAAAAAATATTTTTTATTTGAAAGGATTGGACTTCCAGATTGGTCCCATTTTTATCCAAATCTAGTTCTGATGATAGAATCCATGAGGAATTGAGGGAACTCCTCAAATATTATTGGCAAACACATAGTGATTTTGGTATTTTCGTCAACAAATCAAGCATTTACATTCAGAAAGTATGATTTGGTGAAGTGGAACTGACGAAGAAGACCATAGACGGCCACAGGAACTCATCAATGATAAATATTTCACAGGTGGCGATAAGATATCTCGATTAAGATAGTTAAACGACTATGACGAAGCAAATTTAAATAAGTGCTTCTGATGAAAATGGTACCATTGAACTCAGATCAGTAATAAAACAATGTATCCTAGCCGTGTTGGGGCTTATTGGAAATGTCATCAGATGCACTCTGGCTATAAATTATTTTTAACCGACTTCAAAACAGGAGGAGGTGCTCAGTTTTTCAGAATCTTTTTTTTTATGGTTCCCCGATTACTCGAAGACGGCTGGACCGATTTGGAAAATTCTTTTTTTGTTTGAAAGGGTATATTTTCCAGGTGGTCCCATTGTCATCAAGTCAGGATCCTAGAGGGGATCGTAGAGAAATTGAGGGATTCTGGTATTTTTTTATAGTAACTTGTGCATTTCCTCTCGGAAAGCAACATTTGGTGAAGTGGAACTGATCGCGAAGACCACAGATGGTAAGATGGCCACTGGAACAACTCAATAATAAGTATTTCACGGGTTGCGATTCCATTACTTTAAAATATTGCTAAGCAATGGAAGCTCGTCACAATGCACATGGTGAAGTGGAGCAGTTGGTGAAGTACTAAGAGAACTCCTCAAAAATTAACGTCCCTGCTTCGGGAAAAGCAATGTTTTGTAAAAGGTGATGAGCAGTTTTCATCAGGCTATTGTAACTCAGATAAATTACAAACAGACCCACTAAAAAGTGAACAATAAAAACAACCGACTTCCAAAACAAACACTACAAAGTCAAAAATAGCTTTAATTTCGGAAGTCAGTGGCAAAAACCTAAAATACGGATCCAAAGACACTGACTTCCGAAAAAGTATTAGTACCGAGTTTCGAGTTAATATGACAGCGCGTTAAAATTTTTTCTTACTGTTCTTACGGTCCTAGTGTTCCTTACGTGTTTTAAAAAACTAAGAGTGACAATTTATATTATCTCCTGAGGCAAATATTGCCATGTTTCAAGTTTATTAACCAAATGAATAAGATTTTTCATCTAAACTATATCCCCGGTTTTCACCCCCACAGGGGTGGAATTTTAAAAAATTTTTTAGGATATTTCCAAACTTTGACTCAAAGATTATTCATACCAATTTTCGAGTTAATCAAGCTACGCAGTAAAATTCTCCCCTGTAATATTGACAGCCCCTTTTCACCCCGTCCGGGGTAGATTTTCGAAAAACCTTGATACAGGTTATTCTTTATTTTTGGACTTGAGTATAAATACTGAGTTTCGAGCTAATCGGACTGCGCGTTAAAATTTTTCCTTACTGTTCCTTACTGTTCTTACAGTCCTAGTGTTCCTTACTTGTTTTAAAAAACTTAGAGTGGCCATTTTTATTATTTCCTGAGGCAAATATTGCCATGTTTCGAGTGTATTAACCAAAGGAATAAGATTTTTCATATAATCTGTATCCCCTCTTTTCACCCCCACAGGGGTGGAATTTTAAAACATCGTTTAGGATATTTCCAAACCTTGAACCAAAGATTATTCATACCAATTTTCGAGTTAATCAAGCTACGCAGTAAAATTCTCCCCTGTAGTATTGACAGCCCCTTTTCGCCCCGTCCGGGGTAGATTTTCGAAAAACATTGATACAAGTTATTCTTTATTTTTGGACTTAAGTATAAATACTCAGTTTCGAGTTAATATGTCAGCGCGTTAAAATTCTTCCATACATTTTTTGACACCCCCCAATCCCCCTCGTGGGGGTAGTTTAGAAAAACCAAAAATTACAAAGTTCATAATTTATTAAGATAAGTATTTGGGCCAAGTTTCAAGTTTATTAACTCAAGGAATAAGGTTTTTCATACAAACGAAATACCCCCTTTTTACCCCCTTAAAGGTCGAATTTCCAAAAACCCCTTCTTAGTGCTCCCCTACATTATAAAAGGAAGCTGTGTGCAAAATTTCACGTTCCTAGTCCCAGTAGTTTCGGCTGTGCGTTGATATGTCAGTCAGTCAGTCAGTCAGTCAGTTTCTTCTTTTATATATATTTGATAATATATAATTTACAGTTTTATCAGTCGGAACCGGGTGGAACCGGGCTACCCAGTTCCGGCTGCTCCCAGAACCGGATATCAAAAATCTGGAACCGTAACCGGTTCTGCATGCCTAAGGATGAGCAATATTGCACTATGTTCGTATTCATTTATAGTTTACCGCAAATTGTAAAAAGATTAGCCAAAGATTAAAATATTGCACATAGTTACAGATTTAACCTTTTAAATCTTATTATCTTACAATAGATTTATGGAGCTAAGCAGTCAATCATGACCTATTAATATTTTGTATAAGTACGGCTATTTTGTGGTTTTAAGTACGATTCCCAACTATTGTCATTTTTTATGATTCTTTTTTTAAATTTTGTTATACTACCTATTATATGATAGTTCTTAGAACGTACACAAACATACAAGAAGTTTAGGTCTCTTCCGTCACCTATGGTTATAATATAAAAAAAATCTATGCTTAGGTGACTTTTGATTTTGTAAGAAATCCCGTGTCTTTACAATCTACTGTTTTATTATTTTAGTGATAGCCGTTCGGCAGGAATAACCTGTAAATGCATCAGTCAGTGTATCAGTGTCAAAAAAAAGTCAAATCATTTATTTCAAATAGGCACATAAAAGGCACTTTTGAACGTCAAAGTGTTGCGCCATTACTATTAGGTAGTACTATGCAGGAGCGCAGGAGTTCAGTTCACAAATCTTATGTATACCCAAAATATAGGTAAACCAGTTTTTTAAAGGTACACATTGACATTGATGAATATTATATACAAAATGACATTATTACTTTGTAAAGTATTACTATTATTTTAATTATTGTGAATGTGAGAACTATGTGGATAATTTAATTTCTTTAATTTTTTTCACTCATTATTACTGTGCGGTTTTTCCTCAAAAGACCATTTCAGACACTAATCTACATGGTCCTCATATGGTCTGACCAAAATTAAGTATGTCTGGACTTTAAAAGTGACTTTGACCCCTGAGTTTGTTTCGTCATTTCATCTCAGAGGTAGTCAGATAGGAAATGTCGACTCCACCCAACTTATTTTTTTATATGACGTGTAAAAGGGATTCGGATATCTTATTTACAGAATAAAAAAATTCATTACATTTCACTTCATATTCACTGAAAACGAAAAACTTCGCAAGCAATGGAAAATTGCTACGGGAAGCTGCTAGTTCGACCTCAGGACGAGCTGCTTCTCACACGGACAACTGTACGTCGCTTGCTCCCGCGTCACCAGTCTTGACTCTGTTTAATTTGGCTGCTTAGACCAAAACTCCAAACGTAGTATACAGAGAAGTTTTATAGAAATGTGGGTGTTATTTTAGTATATTGTGGTGTTATACGACTTCAAAGCAACAAATGACTTGCATAGTCTAAACACTGTTTAGACACTACAACTTTTATTTTTTCTTTAGCTATGGTATGCTACAGGCAATTAAACCAAGTAAATAATGCTTTAAAGTGTAGGTAGGTAAATACGATAGTCCCTTAGATAAGCTCTGATTACGTGTTCGCGAAACTCTTTAAAAGGCTTAAAATATTATGTAGGTATGAATTACATTATGACAAGCAGCAAATAAAACCATAATTCCTATGACATACCAACGAGTGGAGAATCAGCGAACATACACATTTTCTCGTAATCTGAGGGATCATAAACCATGCTGCCATTAGCTATCGAATGGGCCGGCTCCTCATCTCTAGCGCCTATTGGTTTGATGATAGCATGCAACAACAGTTGGTCGAAGAACGTCACTTTAATTGCAAAGTTTCTTAGATCCTGATCTGAGATACGCAGACTCAATACTTTTAAAACCATCGTGTCTGATGGTGGCATTTCGATCTCTGGAAACAGCTTTTCCTCTGACTTTGGTTGATTTGTGTTGGAAAACGATCGGGCCTGAAAATTATAATAATAAAGTAAACTCTGAACGTAAGCGCAGCAAAACGAGTATGTAAGGATTCTAGCAGGTGGCGTTCTGTATTTTCTGCCTGCCCCCCATTGGAAGAAGGGGTAAGTTTATGGATGTATGTAATTATAACTCTATTGTTCTTATTGTGATTGACATTCTTACAGATTTCTTCTTAATCATTTTTGTTATAGTTGTAGAACGATCACACTGTGAAAACTTTTTATTTTATTTTTCGGTTTATAAATATTGCATCAATAAAACAATGGTTGTTACTTCTTTCGACAGTTGTCAGATTTGACATAAGCTTTTTATTTTTTATTTTCGATAAAGACAAACAGTTCTTTGTTATTCAATAGAACCTTCTTTGATTTCATTTTCCATATGACTGACTTACGTCCAGCAGTGGACTCAGAACTGCGATATTTTAAAGTAGACAGCTGACTTAACTATTCATTACTATCCGATTTATACAAAATCTTATTCAAGATTTTAAGTGCTATACTTGAGCTGTTTGGGATTGAAACATTAGGGCCTTGGGGTCCAATGCTCAACGAGTATCTCGAGACATCACCAAACGGTTGGTGGACTCTTCACGGGGCCAGAGGGCTGGCCTATTTTTAGCCCAAAGAGTCAGCATTGCCATCCAACGTGGCAATGCTGTCAGCCTTTTGGGCACTTTTCCCATTGACAGCGATGCGGACGAATTTTTTGATGCTCAATGAGCTCTTCCCCCTTTTTTATTCTTTATTGTATACTTGTACATAATATATATATTTTAGTGTTATCTTGAATATTGTAATTAAGATTCATAACTAACAATAAATACTTCTAGATTTTAAATTTTTCCTACTTGTACATGGTCCATACCAAGTAGATTATTTACTTCAGGCCGTGAAAAGGACCAAATCGGAGAATAACATAAAACTTAACATCAGGCTATTTCCCGAAGGGTTAGGCATAGGTGTACCTACCTATAGTACTTAAGCTATGAAATAAGCATTATTTATTATTATACATAGTACACCTACATTTCGGCAGTAATGTTAATCGGAGAATATGACTCATAATACTATCAGCCTTACGAAAACACCAGAGAACAAATATGCAATTAGTTAGAATGTAACTTTTTTTTGACCGCAGGCCCTACTGAGGAGGTCAGTCAGTAAATACCTATTTACCTACTTACTTTTAAACAAAACTCCGAAATCGTTTTGCTAAGTAATTTATTTCGTGAAGTTTCACCTTTCAGACATATCTACCATGTTCATGGGGCCAAAGCTTTTCTACGGAACCTTAATGTTAAAACTCAGCATCATTTCAAGATAAGGAAATGAGTTTTTTTGCTACCAAAAAATAAGATTTAGTAAGAAGGCCCTAATTTAATATTTTGTTTTATTTAAGGTAAAGAGAAGGTGAATAGGTGCGCTTGTGAAGTCAAATGAAACTCTCGGGTTTGGTTTACACAATAAGTATACTACAGTCCGGCCGGACTGTAGTATACTTATTGTGAAGTCAAATGAAACTCTCGGGTTTGGTTTACACAATAAGTATACTACAGTCCGGCCGGACTGTAGTATACTTATTGTGAAGTCAAATGAAACTCTCGGGTTTGGTTTACACAATAAGTATACTACAGTCCGGCCGGACTGTAGGGAAGTCGAACTGAAATCTTTAATAAAAGAATACATCTTTACGCTGTGTTACTGAATATTGCCGTAACCCCTTACAACTAACATTCTTATGATCTATGCAATATAATATAAATAAATAATAACTAACATGACAACAATGAAAATTACTACATTGTTACAAGGATCTCTTGGCGTTCGAATGACGTTGACAGTGGGACGCTGTCGGTAAACATTTGTATCTGGATTTGTGCAATCGTTTTGAAAAACTAAGATGGCGGCGTTAGTTTCGATTGTGGCCGTGCGCCAAAACATTCCTGTACAGCTATTATCTATTTACAATGGATGATGATGGACAATATTATCATCACCGTCTACAAAGATTCACTTTTTTAATTTATTAGTTCTAGAAAATTATTCATTGCCCTCACCATTTTATACATACAAATCAGAGATTAAAACTATCAGCCCCAACCACCCCAACCCAATGTATTGTTTGTAATCATACTACAGAAGTGCCTTTACTTGGATGTAACTTGAAGTACCACCACATGTAACGTCCGATTATGTAAATCAAGCTTTCTAAAAGAAATCAAACCACTGGTTGGATTGAAGTCTTCTCTCGTACTAATACGGGAAAAGGCTTCCTAAACTCATATACACATAGACAACTACATAAAATGTGAACAGGCAGTCCAACTTATGGTAGTGGAACTGACTACCCATCGCCGTAGGTTGGTATTTTTTCTAATATCGCCTCACGGGGAGGTTATTTATCAAATGAAACAGTGGTTCATCAACATAGGCAAAAATAGGCAACTAAGTGCACTAAAAATACAGAGTTTATAGTTCCAATATAGATATTCAGTCTTGCTTGTTCAATTCTTCTAACAATTTATCCTGTGACGCTGGTTTGCGAGCATAAACAACGAGTAAACGATAGTGAAACTGAACGCTTTCTTCATAATTATTGTTGAATTTGGTCTGCAATTCTTTCTGCAATTCTTTTAGTATGTTCAGGTAATCTGACATGAAGTCATCGAACTTTTCTAGCGGGATCTTGAAAGGATTGACCGCTGTGAGGGCATCTGTAAAAAGGAAGGAGTGATTTTATGAGATTTTTTATACAGGTAGGTCTATCGGATCGGTTGTGTTGCCATACTGCCAAGCATTTCCCCAATGTTGGTGACGGGTTCCAATATCTAATGTACGGATCCATTATTATTAGATATCATTATTATTATTAGATGTCATTTCTTACCAAGGATAAAACCGTATTTAGTGGGTTAATCCCTCGTAGTTGAAGCAAAAAAATATAAAATAATCCCCTACACTTTTTTAACTTAAGATGTAAAAGACTAGACTTTTTAGCACACCGAACACATAGTTTACAGTGCAAGTTAGTGCTTTAACTGTACAGTTAACTTAAAGTGCACATCTGTTTACATCGTTCTCACATCATCATCTGCCTAGCCTTTTCCCAACTATATTGGGGTTAGCTTCCAGGCAAACCGGATGCAGCTGAGTACCAGTATTTTACATGGAGCGACTGCCTATCTGACCTCCACAACCCAGTTACTGGGTAATACGATACCCCTTGGTAAGCCTGGTTGTCAGACTTTCGGGCTTCTGACGACCCGTAACGACTGTCAAAGATCTATGAATGACAGCTGGGACCAACGGCTTATCGTGCCTTCCGAGGCACCGGAGGGTCTTGATACGTAAAGATGGTCACCCATCCACGGACTAATCGCGGCAAGCGTAGCTTAACCTAATCGATCGACCCGTGCGGCTGTTATTTTTTAGCCACAAGCCCCTCGTTTTCATATATACATAAGTTTTAAATATTTTTTGTAATAATGTAATCTTAAAGAGTGTCCATGGAGTTTCTTGCTCGTTATTTTCCAGAACCTCCTCTGCTTTGGAATAGGCAACTAGAATAGCTTCATCTTTCTGACTCTTTTGACAATTCAAAACTGCCTGTAAATGGTTTAATTAAAAAAAATACTTTGAGTTTGAGTTAGACTCTGTTAACCCCATGTCCATGGTATCAATCATTTGACTTTGACAGTGCCTTATTTTCGTAGCTGTAGTTTATGTAGTTCAAGTGTGCTGACCACAGATCTATGGCGCTGACTGTACTTGTACGTGTTTAAGTTGCTGCTATTTTTGTGGGCAAATATTCTATCACTGATTATTGTACAAATGCGTAAATAATATCGATAGAGAATACTCACTTCGCAAATCATGTAAGTCTTGGTACAAAAATACTGAGTCTTTACATTCCACGTCGTGATCAACGAAACCTATCTTTTCCAACATTTTCTTTACTTCTTTTTCCGGATCCTGAAAAATATATCATCAATTAACTAGTATTTGCGTATGTGCATAATTTACATTTTGTGTGAGACATTTTATAGCAATAAAGAACTTCAACAATCATTACGAAACTCAATGTTGTTTCACATACTTAGTTAATATAAATCGCATCTTAACCCTTGAGGTTTAACTCTCACATGTTCTAACTTTCCGAAAACACAATCCAAATGAAAAAAAAACAAAGTAATACAACTTAAATGAACTGTCAAACTTCACCGACGTGAAAGCGTCGATAACTAACGAAGAAAATTATTGTCTCTTTGATTGATACGTATCATTATTAGCATATTGGTAGGTATTATTATTTATGTACCTTTGAGTCATGATAAGGTGACACGAATCTCTCGACGTCTTGCAGCCATTCACTCCACTTGTTGTTGCGTGCTAGAACACGGTACACATCGAAGACAGGCGCTCCCGCAAGGAATATCGTGAAACACTCTCCATCTTCATTCAGCAGATTGTAGATGTTGGTGAATGCTCGTCTGAAACGATAATAGTTTTCATATTATTGTAATTTAAAGTAACATATCTCCTGTCTCCTGAAACATACCTAAGCTCCTACAACTTGAAGTGTTGATAGACAGAACATAACATACATGACATGTTATCGCGCCTATATTCTCAGAAGGGTTAGGCAGAGGTGTATGTACCTACCTGTACATTACACCCATATTTTGCCAGTCACAATACGGTACGAAACTAAACCCACAAACTGGAAACAAAAGACTCCGGGCTACTGAGAAATTCCTGCTGGAAAAACGTAGGAGCCCATGATTCGCAGTCGCGCTTGTGACCGCTTGTCTTGTCCAACTTAACTACCTCTAGTTAAGTGAACTGTCGATTGATAGTCGTACCTATCTAAAGTATTAATTATCATAATTCATTATTGCGCTGATAGTAGTTAAGGCCAAGGTCATAAACCAATGAGCCCAGATCGTCACCTCAAGAGGCCCTATTCTACGCCTTGTTGAGATAAGTGGACACAATTCCTGCTTCCGGCGTTAGCAGACGTCACCTATTTTTTATTAATGTAAATGATTTAAATCATCAAACTGTGTATCTAAATTAATGAAAGATTAGATTCCTTTTGTTAAAGCTTTGTCACTATAAGGTGTTAAAACTTTAGAAACCACATTTTGTATTATGGTATAACTATACTAAGTTCACTACTCAATGTTGAGTCTAGTTGTGAAACAAAGCGCCAATTCGGCCATTTTATAGGTTAGTTATAAGTAGATCCTACTACTTTTAATGAGACGTAAACGTTACATATGGCACTAACGCTCGCCGGTCGATGTAGACATTTCATTACTAGACTTGCATATGATAGATTACGATAGTACTTTTTACAAACCTGAAGATCTCTTGAAAGAATCGGTTTCAAATGGAATTAAAAGTCCCAACCACCACAAGTCCAAAACAACCTAAACCCTATTACAGACAATGTTTGTCTGGTTCTGAAATAGATACGCATAAAGCTTTAACACCACTGCCATGCTGCTGAACTTTTTAATTTAAACTTTGCTCTTTGCTTTAAGTTTTGATAGATCAGATCTTTTTATAAACCAACTGGTTTGTATGTTTCAGCCGCAAATTTATGAAATCCTATATCTAAACCCTATACCTAAAAATCCCTATGGTGCCTTCGCTGTCCAAGTTTAAGTCACCCTAAATCATGGTTAATGTTTTAATGTTTGATATTTGAAGTTTCAAAACAACGCCGCATATATTCTGGAGTGTTATTTTCCATCTGAGTGCCCTTTTTGGTAAAGGATTCCTATGTACGACACAATTAAGAACTCTTATTGAATACTGTGATTTGACAATCGCGCTTATGACCACCAGAACTATGGGGTGTAAGTATGTATAAGCCAATTTCTTTTGAAAGGAAGCCAGTATTGTGCACATACAGAATATCAGTACCACAAATTGAACCCGCACTTTATTAACCTAATTCTATGGCAACGATCAAAACTACCGTTCTACATCATCAAACAAAATCGAAAAACTTAAGAAAATATAATTGAGGGTCAAGTTTCTAACAGTAGATCAAAAAGTAAAATGAAACAGTAGTTCCACACTAATTTCTGCTATTTGAATAGAGTTTATTCAAATGGCAGAAATTAGTGTGGAACTTGAAAATTAAAGTAATTTACGTAAACAAATTGTTTAATATGTTGAGGTAGTTGAAGATCTCTTCAAATATTTTTTACTACGAAATTGAGAGAAAAATACTCACTCTTGATCTATGATCCAGTGCAGGGCGTAGAACGAGAACGCATGGTCGAATTTTCCCTTCATCCTTTCAGGCAGGTCACCCACAATATCCAGCACGGTGAACGAAGTCTGCTCGTTGCAATGATGGTCATTGGCGAAGTTCACCATCTTCTCGCTGATGTCACACCCGAGCAACTTGAAGTCAGTAGGGATGTACTTCTTCAGCATATTCGTGACGCCGCCATCCCCGCACCCTATGTCTAAGATATTGTTGTTATTCTTCCTCCACTTAATTTTTGACGCGTGTCTCTCCAAACACATGAGTGCATCCCTTTTTTGCATGCTGTTGCATTTTTCATACAAGACAGCGTTATTCATGGTTTATTTAATAAATTTGTAGGGATTTTCAGTAGATGAATTTCGTGTGTTTATGATTTTTGTTAAGTATTTTCGGTGCGCGTGCGCGCGGCCGAGTAGCGCGGTTTCGGCGGACAGTCGCGACGGGAGCGAGGCACTGCGCATTTATACGTGCCACGTTCGCGCCTCAAACATTCTAGCAGCAGCGGATTTGGCAGAGAGCGTCTTATTTTTGTTTGCAATGAATATGACTGATTTTTCTTTCATCCCCTTTGCAATTAGTACCGATAAGTAATTGTGCGTACCTATGCATACCTATAACTGCAATCAAATGTAAAAAAGTTCTTACATGTCTGATAGATTTGCTCCATGTCTTTTTTAATTTTGCTAACTGTAAGTAACACAATGACGCAGATCACGTAAATGACCAATACAGAGCAAATCCTCTTCCCATAAGTATATAGATGGGACTCATGGAACATTCCAATTAAGTCCATTTTCCTTACTACGTTTTCCTCTATCGTGGTATTTGAGTTAGTGCTTAATAAGTAGACAAATAATATATAACAGGTTTTAAACCCTAATCATAAATAAGCGACAATAGGCCAAGGGCTAAAAGACGTCGGAACGATTTAACACTAAGGTGTTAAATCAGGAGTTCCAATCCCACCAGTTTTACTATTGACGTGAATACACATACACGTGTTATTAATTTTTACTATGTCTCCATATGTACAGTAATTTGGTATAATTTATGCTCAACATTCTTTTTTTACGTGGTTTTGCATTTATTTAATGTAACTTACAGTTACAAACAGAGATCGGATATTTGGATGTATATTTACCTAAAGTTGAGGTGTTGGCTAATATAGAATGCACTTTTGTATCGATCATAAAAATTTCGCGATTCAGGAATTGATAAATTTAGTACTTTTTGACTATAAAATCGACACGCACTACTCTTCCTCATACACCCTACACAAACATATACTTGCATCGGGGTTAAAAATGAATTTCAAGCATAAGAATGGTTATGTGATCCCGTGTCTGGGTATTTTTAAATAAATAATACCACATGTTTAAGAAGTCGTTTCTATACCATGTATCCGATTAGTTGAGCATTCCCGGCTGGAATCCCGGGATTTATATTAAGAAAAAAAAAATAAGAAGCCACTTCCATAATTTCTGAGCCAAAATTAACTTTAGGTAAATAGGCATCCGATTATCCGATCTCTAGTTATAAACAACAGGTCATGGGCTGCTATTGCAAACGTTCCAAATCCAGTATTTGGTGTATCTTCTGATCATATGGAGCCATTCCTGTGAAACTATCAAAGAAATGAAAAAGATGCTAGTAGTAATCATTGTTTGTTTGTAGTTCTATTTTCCTTGATATTTTCACATGTTCTGAAATGGTGGACTACAACTTCATGCTAATCTTTTGCCGGTACGTCTGAAGAAGGAGCGACTCGTTGCATAGCAGCAATGCGCAGGCGCTGCGCGCTTTTGCTGTGTTGCAAACTTATTTGAATTCAAGATTTCAGTTCATCTATCTGTTCTGTATGATTAATTTATTATCTACACTTGTCACTAACAGATTGCATCGGATGTTTTAAATATTTATACATCAATAAGTATTATTGAGAAGCGTTTTAACTACATTTTTGCGATATCTGTGAGAATAAAATACGTATTTCATTCTTAAATACTATATAGGGTGTAACACCCTGTATAATTAAAATATGCAATAAAACTGTTTACCTTTGGAATAGAGTAGATAATAAATAGTACGACACATAAAGTATCTCCGATTTAACCACTCCTGAAAAACTAATATTAATCACCATAATAAGGACCTACCTCCTCCTGTGGTGCTAGTCTGTAAAGATCCCACCGTGAAAATTTAGGTGAAGTGAGCGTGATGTGAACTGTCATCCCACCTTACTCTACTAGGCATTGAGCTCACTTCAAACTCACTTCACCTAAGTGCTCACGGTGTGATGTTTACAGAATAGATCGGCTGGTTGTAATGACCATTATTATTGTATGAAATATGAATGCTTAATTCATTAATAATATATTTCATACAAAACCTTTTAACATTTTAAACGACATCGACCTCTCATAGAGTTCTGTAGTTTAGTTGCTTTAATATATACTAGCTTCTGCCAGCGACTTCGTTTGAGTAAAATTTCAATTCTCAATTCTTTATTGCGTACCATAATGTATATATGTAGTTGGTCAGGAATTATTATATTAGTCACAATTATGGACCCTGTCGGGCACAGCATAGATCAAGTAGGAGAGAGGAGGAAGAGAACTGGGTGCTTAATGTGATCAATTTTATTATTAGTTCAGTAGGTAGCGAGTTTTCCTGTTTTATTAATACAGAATTGAATTTATAAATTATAATAATTATTTTTAACTTAAATACATTTATTTATTTAGTAACATTTTAAAAACAGTTTATTTATTTAAATATTAATTATTATTTTATTTACTTATTATTATTTTTATTTATTGCGTAATTAATATTTATTATCCCTAAGGTAGGTACGTTAATTGTTGGACGCTCCATATTTATTCAAAGATTTAATTTCCGTATTATGAGTAGGTAAGTCGGCGTATCTTTAATAGTAAGTATTTCCCGTTTTGTCATAAAATATATCCTATGACACTCAGCAATATTGTAGCTTAGTGTTGTGTATTAGTGAAAGAATTTTGGGAATCAGATCAGTAGTTCCGAATATATATGTACATACAAACTTACATATTTTACCTGTTTATAATACTAGCTGATCGTGCCCGGCGGCGGCGCGGCGCAGCCCGGGTGAAAATTTTCATACAAAAATACCACCCAAATTCCGACTTTTTCGGTGGATTTTCCAAAAAAATTCATTCATACTTGCAAACGTTGTCCTGACAAATACGAATACAAAAAAAAAACACCCAAATCGGTCGAGCCGTTCTCAAGTAGGCAATGAGCTTTTAAATATAGAGGCAACGGATTTTATTTATATATATATACAGGGTGGCCGGAACATTGACGCCCGAAAAAAAAATTTTTTGGTCCCTCGTATCGTGGGGTATCCGAATCACCCCCATGTATGTTCCGCGACTTTTCATAGTTTTCGAGTTATGAATACTTTTTCTGAATTTTTGAGAAATTGCGACCTGACTAACTTAAAAAAAATCTAAAAAAAAAGTAGAATACTGTCGAGATTTTTTTTTGCAACTGAATTTTCATGAGTAGATTTTATGCATAAAATATTCAGATTCGTAACTGTGATGAAAGTTATGAAAATGTTTCTAAGATATAAAGAGAAGGCAGAGTTAGTATATCAATTTCTTTGAATTTGTTTCTAAGGGACTCACGAGGAACCATTTTATAGATCGCGCTGATTGCCCTCTTTTGTAAAATGAAAATTGTATCTACGTCAGCTGCCGATCCTCACAGCAGAACGCCATAAGACATAATACTGTGGAAATAAGCAAAGTATACTAAATTAGCTGTGGCTTTATCAGTCAACTACGTACGTACTGCACATGCAGCTGAACTTAATTTACCTTAAATAGTTCTAATATGGTGCCCCATTGCAATTTAGAATCTAGAGTAAATTCTAGAAATACCGTTTCCGCAATAGCACCTAGTTTCTTGCCATCAAGTTTTAAATTTAGATCCACTTGGGCTACAATTGGTAATGAGAACTTAAGACATTTAGTTTAATCGCATTAAGTAAAAGATTATTAGCTGCAAACCTTTATATCCGATAAGTTGGCCATCATGTAAGGAAGGTTATTAATATAAACTAGAAATAGGAAAGGGCCAAGAATTGAACCTTGTGGCACGCCTATCTTAACTAGAGATCCCTAGGAAGTCGCCCGGTTAACGTTTACTTTTACTGCTTGTTTGATAGATAGGAAAGAACAAGATTAGCAGCTCGTCCACGAATTTCGTAGTGATGTAAATTACAGATCAGTGTATTGTGGTCAACCCAGTCAAACGCTTTAGAGAGGTCACAGAAAATGCCAATTGCATCCTAGAACTTCTCCCAATACTCCAAATTGTGACTGATGAGTTTTACTCTTGCGTTAGTCGTCGATCTACCTTTCGTGAAACCAAACTGGCGACTATGTAAAATCCCATTTGAATTAAAATGTGATAACATCTGGTCTAGCATGATTTTTTCATATATTTCACTCAATGCTGGTAGCACAGATATAGGTCTATAGTTAGAGGGATCACTCTTACTACCCGATTTGAAAATTGGTACTACTTTACTTTGTTTCATTAAATCAGGAAACGTACCGCTTTTTTTTTTTTTTTTTTGTGGATGGGGAAATCATCAAATGACTTCTCCCGCTCTGGGCGGAGCGGGAGGGCGTGTCAGACTTTTACTGACTAAAACCCACCCGTGTTCCTTCTGTTGCCTGTGCCGGGGCCACGGTAACTCTTTCGAACATCCCGCAACCCTAGCTGGCATCGGCCCTAGCGGACCCCGTCAATAGTGCTGACATCTCTTTGAGGCGCGCGTGGAACACGACGCGCCGTCGACTCGGGCTTGGTCCTTACCGGACGGCGAGCTACCCATTGCTCGCCGAGGAAACGTACCGCTGTCTTAACATTGATTAAATATGCCTATATATAAAAATGGACAGGGGAAATTGTGTTAATGTTATCTCCAATAACCTGAACAGAAATCCCCCGTAAGTCTTCAGTGTTTTTTATGTTAAGACTTTTGAATGCTTTTTTAATTGTAGCAATAGAAATGGGCTTGAATTCAAAACTTGGAATGTCCTTACTGAAGTTTTCTTTGAGAAGGGATTCAGCTAATAAAGATGATGAGGGGAGAGATTTCGTAACCTCGAATGGGATGTTGGTAAAGAATGTTTTTAGTGTCTCAGCAACTTTTAACTTATCTGAAATGGTTTCATTCTGAATTTTTAAAGACAATTCATTCTGATTTCGCTCTTTTGTGTTCCCAACCTACAGAAACTTCTTGGAAAATGAACTTCCATTATTCCTGAGAGATCTGAGTCTGGAACATGGACAAACCATGGTGTTACAATATGATGGCGCCCCGTGTCACTACGCAACGCAAGTCCGAAATTACTTAAATGAAACATACCCCAACAGATAGTTCGGACGCAGCGGACCAAATAGGTGGCCTCCACGCTCACCTGACCCCATCGATTCCTTCATTTGGGGCAAGGAAATAGCCCATTAAGTACTACTTTTTAATGATTATGAAAGCTCAGAGTCTGGAGCATTCTTAAGGGCTTCCTAGGAACCATGACGTTACCTGTTTAGAGTTTTATTTTAAATTTGAAAATTTACGTCATAATTCACCGAACGTAAATTTTGACTTTAAACCAATATTTTCATAACTTTCATCACAGTTACGAAGCTGATTATTTTATGCATAAAAGTACTATTCATGAAGATTCAGTTGCAAAAAAAAAAACAAATCTCGACAGTCTTCTACTTTTTTCTTTAGAATTTTTTTAAGTTGGTCAGGTCGAAAATTCTCAAAAAATCAGAAAAAATTCATAACTCGAAAACTATGAAAAGTTGCGGAACATACATGGGGGTGATTCGGATACCCCACGATACGAGGGACCTAAATTGTTTTTTGGACGTCAATGTTCCGGCCACCCTGTATATATACGTAAAATAAAGCCTATGTAATCTATGTTTAAATAGATAAATACAGCCTAGTTTTCTGTTAATTCTTAAGTCATTAAAATCGAACAATTAGTGAAATTTTATTAGGTTTGATAAGACAAGGTATTTATATACCTTGTCTTATCAAACCTAATAAAATTTGTTTTGTAAATGTTATAGTGACATAGGTAATTTCGATTTTCTAAAATCATTTCAATTTTTATCACATCGTCATTTTTATCTCTGACATAATATCGATCTATACTTATTTGTTTTGAATATAATTATGAAGTATATGACTATAGGTAGAGATTACAAAATATTCATGGTTTCAGTAAGTACCTACTTATTTTTTAAGCAAAAATTGACCATAATAATAAATATCACTAAAAATGCGGACAAGTATGTAAGGATCGTAGCAGTAGGCGTTCTATAGTTTTTGCCTACCCCCACGGGAAAAAGTCGTGAGTTTATGTGTACAATTCTGTCCACCCCATTGAATACAGGTGCGATGTGAAGGTGTTTTACTTTTTCTTGCAGGCTTTTGTGTAGTTGTAGCCTTGTTCTAACGCCATGTAATGTATGCCGCCTTATTGTTATTACGTAATTTTTTAAATTTAATTTTTTTCATCATGTACTATCCCACTGCTGGGTAAAGGTCTCTCCATAGCTTTCCATTGTTCTTTATGCGTTGCCTTTTCCGATCAATCTCGCGCAAACGCGTCTAAGTCTTCACGCCAGCGATTCCAAGGCCTCCCTCGACGACGCCCGTTCTGGCACCCACTGCGTGACGACTCTGGCCCACCTGTCCTGATGCATCCTGTATACATGGCCCGCCAAATTCTACTTCAGTCTAGCAGACTTATTGCCCGCATCGGCGATTCTTATTTTGGATCGAATCGTGGTATGACGTATTCGGTCGCTGAGTTTAATAGCCAATACGCTACGCTCCGACGCCCTTTGGAAAACCTTGAGTTTGGACTTTTGAGACTCGGTCAGGGACCAAATTTGAGCACCGTAGGTTAGAATGGGCAGGATGCACATTTTGATGAGTTTGCGCTTCAGTGATAAAGGTAGGTCACCTTTTATCAGCGACTTCATGGACCAGTAGCTCTTCCAGGCGTTCTCTATACGGCGGTCGATTTCTTTATCGTACTTGTTTTTGAAGGATACTGTCTTGCCTATCTACCTCACTAAACCCTACTTTTCGTGTTATTGGTCATGACTTCAGTGTTTGACCGCTTCATCATTAGTCCAACCTCAAGCTGTGCTCAGTTCTTGAAACATATTAAGTTGTGATTCGGCAGCAGTCGGTGCAAATGAGATAATATCATCAGCGAAACGAAGGTTGATGAGTTTTATACAACCGACTGTTATGCCTTTACTGGACCATAAGTCTACCAGGTTCTTAAATACCTCTTCAAGAGTACTGGTCAATAATTTGGGAGAAAGTGGGTCACCCTGTTTCACGCCTTTGTTTATTTTTAAAGTTAGACCGGGAAAATTTAGTTTTATGTTTGCTGTGCTGTTGTTATAAATAATCTTTGGATGTCTATGTAAGTTTGTTCTAGCTGATGTTTTTGTCAGGAAGAAAATATATGGCTGAGTGTTTCACGCTGTCAAATGCCATTGTATGGTCTACAAAGGCTAAATACAAAAGTTTTCTGAATTCGATGTGTTTTCCATAATTTCATTTAAAGCTTGAAGGTGGTCGGTAGTGGAGAAACTTAGGCGGAAGCCAGCCAGACTGGCAGGCATCTAGTTTTCCGTCGACGGATAACTTTAATAAATGCCTTGTATAGATGTGACACTAAGTTTAGCATAATCAGCCTATAATGTTCCCACTGCTAGGACACAAGCCTCCTCTCAAGGCTGTAATCTACCACGCGGGCCCAGTGCGGGTTGGTAGATGACACATGTCCTCAAATTTTTGGTTCTAGGACATGCCGGTTTCCTCACGATGTTTTCCTTCATCGTTTTGAGAGCAGTGGTGATGAATTTATTTACACAATGTAAAGCGTCTGTCTGGGTTCAAACCCACAACTGTAAGTCGGGGCCGTTACCACTGGGCCACCACTGTTCACACACTGCTGCTCTAAGCTTATTGGTCTATAAATATTTACATCGCTTTTGTCCCCATTCTTGTGAAGTAGGATGATGTTTGAGTGGATCTTTTTTGGCACTTTTCCAGTTTGTAAAATGGTGTTAAACATGTTGGTGATATGAGGAACGAATTTAGAAGATTCCGTTGATACGCCGTCTTCACCTCGTAAAGCATACTATTTAAAACCTTTTTAACTTCATAACCTTTTATGAAAGGAAACTACTTCAGTGTTAATTATAATATTATAAATTCGAAAATAACTCTGTCTGCCTGTCTGTATGATACTTTTTCACACCTAAACCACTGATCAGATTTCGATAAAATTTGGCAAGGAGATAGATGACATCCTAGAGAAGGACATAGGCTACGTTTTGTTTCAAAAATAATCCTACAAGGGATGGTATAGGGGATGAAAGCTTCAAAAGTTTGTATGAAAAACCCAGCATTTCTTAAGTTAGGGATATGAAAATTCAAATTTATGCTTTTGTTAGGAAATAAATAATCATATGGTTCAGCGTTTTTGAAAAATCATCCCCTAAGGGGGTAAAATAGAGGTTGATTTTAAAAATCACAAATAATAAAAATTTAATTTTAATTTTAAGAGATTTAAGGGATTGGAAATGTAGTCATAGTTCGTATCTTAACTTCTTGAGGTAACATTTAGTCTTTACTTTGAACCGACTTCAAAAAAGGAGCAGGTTCTTAATTCGGTTGTGTTTGTTTTTATTTTTTTTTAATGTTTGTTACCTCAGTACTCCGTCATTTAAAAAACCCGATTGGGAAAATTATTTTTTTATTTGAAAGGACAGACTTCCAGGTTGGTTCCATTTTTATGAAAATTCAGTTCTGATGATAAGATCCATGAGGAGTAGAGGGAACTCCTCAAATATTATAGGCATACACATAGCGATTTTGGTATTTTCACCAACAAGTCAAGCATTTGCATCTAGAAAGTATCATTTGGTGAAGTGAAACTGATGAAGAAGTCCACAGATGGCCACGGGAACTCCTCAATGATAAGTATTTCACGGGTGGCGATAAGATATCTCGATTAAGATAGTTAAGTGACTATGACGAAACAAATTTAAATAAATGGTTCTGATGAAATGGTACCATGGAATGGACCTGACGGCATTCCAGCGAGAGTGTTGAGGCAGTGTGCGCCTGAACTGTCTCCTGTGTTGACACGTTTGTTCCGCCTTTCTCTTAAAAAAAGGACGGTACCAAAATCCTGGAAGCTCGCAAATGTGCAACCAGTGCCCAAAAAGGGCGACCGTGCAGACCCTGCCCATTACCGTCCGATCGCCATTACCTCCATTCTGTGCAAGGTTATGGAAAGGGTACTGAACAGTAAGTTGCTGACCTACCTTGAAAACAATGATCTCCTCAGTGACCGTCAGTATGGTTTTCGTCGCGGACGGTCAACTGGCGATCTTCTTGTGTATGTCACGAACTGCTGGGGCGAGGCCATCGAGAAACATGGCGAAGCACTTGCTGTATCGCTTGATATCTCGAAGGCATTTGACAGGGTCTGGCACGCTGGTCTACTCAGCAAGCTTCCTGCGTATGGCATCCCTGCTGATTTTTGTAGCTGGATATCAGACTTCCTTAGTGAACGGTCGATCAGAGTAGTCGTTGACGGCTGCTCTTCCGACCTTATGGCTATTGATGCCGGAGTTCCTCAGGGGTCTGTTCTCTCTGCAACTCTTTTCCTGCTACACATCAATGACCTACTTCAGTCTGGTATTGTTGGGTACGCAGATGACAGTACAGTTTCAGAGAGTTACTTGTCCAGCGCAAAAACCAGCGGGGCCGAAGTTCGTTCCTTGAGAGAGGCCATGGTAGAGCGGACAGATCTGACCTTAAGCCTTGTCTCCCAATGGGGTGATGATAATCTGGTGTCTTTTAATGCTACCAAAACACAGGCGTGTCTTTTTACCGCTAAAAGGAGTCGTTTCGATCAAACTCCTACTTTTCGGGGTATATCTGTTCCTGTAATTGATCGGCTCGAGCTCTTAGGCATGGAGTTGACATCATGTCTCAACTTCGGTGCCACCATCGAGTACAAAGCCCAAACTGCGGCCAAGAAGCTGGGCATCCTGAATAGGGTGAAGCGATACTTTACGCCTGGACAGCTTTTAATTCTCTACAAAGCGCAAGTCCGATCCTGCATGGAGTATTGCAGCCACCTTTGGGATGGCTCGGCCAAATACCAACTTGCCGCGCTTGACTCGGTGGAACGCAGAGCTAAGAGGCTCATTGGCGACGTAAGACTGGTGGATGCCAAGATTCACAGCTTGGCTCATCGCCGCAAGGTTGCCTGCTTGACGGTCTTCTACAGATTATACTTCGGGGAGTGTGCTCAAGAACTCCACGACCTCATTCCGCCGGTCCCCTTCTATCAGCGGACATCTAGACGCACTGCAGGTTACCATCCTTACCTAGTTGCTATCCCACCAATTCGCACTAAGCGTTTCCAAATGTCTTTTGTGATGCGCACAGCAAAGGAGTGGAACTCTCTGCCTGCGTCTGTGTTTCCGAATGCATACAACCCCGATCTCTTTAAAGTGAGAGTGAACAGGCTTCTTCTGGGTAAGCTCGCTCCATCGTCGACTTTGTCTCTGTCATCTATGACCTAGACTAGAGTCAAGAGCAAACCTATCTCAAATAAAAAAAAAAAACATCTGGTACCATTGAACTGATCTGATGACGAAGCTGGAAGTAGGGCACCGGAACTCCGTAATAAAACACTGTATCCTAGCCGTGTTTGGGCTTATGGGAATTGTCATGAGATGCACTCTGGCTATAAATTATTTTAATGGTAATATGCTTCAAATTGCGCTACTTGAGTCGTACGTTATGTGTGGGTTTGATTGTCAGACGACAGATTTCGTCAACGATCTGTCGTCGTGTGGTTGATTTAATAATTTGTTGGCGACGGCGTCCAAACCAGATAAAACTACGCCTTCTAAACTTCTGACACGACGCGACGTGGCGCGACATATATTTGCCTTCTTGCAAAGTTTTTATTTGAAAGGGTGTGAGGTGGCGTCATATAAATTTGGTCAAATTCTGATTTTTGAGTTAGCTTCAATAAAACGTATTTTTTTCCAATTAGTGTACTTTGTTGATGATGTTATAGGTAATAACTTCCTCTCACTGTTATTTACTTAGCAAGTAGTGGTATACGAATTTGGGTGTGGTAGGTACCAGAACTAAAAAGTAGAAAATGAAAACTTATTTATAAAAAAAAAAACAACCGACTTCAAAAAAAAAATCACTACACAGTGAAAAATAACATTAATTTTGGAAGTCGGTGGCAAAAAATGAAAATACTAAACCAAAGACTACTTCCGAAATTAAAGTTACTTTCACTTAGTAGTGTTTTTTTTTTTATAAATAAGTTTTTATGTTGTTACTATTGCAGCTAATTCAGTAGGTATAGTATTGTATTTCGGATTAATGATCCAAAAATAACCATCCAAATTGGTGCTTAAATGGTAAAGTTAATTTATGTTATTCGTGAACACATTTAAGCCATATTAACGTTTTTATTAAAATCAGTCCACTTGGTCAAAAGTTATTTCTTATTTGATTATAGTGCGTGATTGGCATAATTTTAACTAAACAAAGTCCTCCCACCGCGTCTGTCTGTCTGAACACGATAAGCTCAAAAACTACCGAACGTATTTTCATCCGGTTTTAACCAATGGAAGAATGAATTGAAGAATGATTCATGAGGAACGCTTAGGTGATTCACTAAGGTTGTATATAAATTGGGTGCAATATGATGATATGATAACTGTTAAAGATGTCGGAAATAAACATGCCAACTCGGAGCTTTCTGGCGTGCGCCGCGTAAACCAATAGAGTATTACAGAACACGTTCCCGTGGGATATTATCCGACATCCACGCGGGCGAAGCCGCGGGCAAAGGCTAGTAGACCAATAAATTAAGTACCTAAGTACGTCAATTGCGAAAAAAACAAATAAAACATAGAATTATCATAGTCTTAAGATAATGGTTATTTTTAGAGTTCCGTAGTCAACAAGAAACCCTTATAGTTTCGCCATGTCCGTCTGTCTGTCTGTCTGTCTGTCCGAGGCTTAGCTCAGAGACTCTAAGTACCTACTAGAAAGCTGTAAATAAGCACGGGTATACATATTAATCACGCCGACAAAGTGGTAAAATAAAATTTGAAAAAAAAAGATTTTCTTAGGGTACCTCCCCGACTCGTAAAGTGGGGATGAATGTTTTTTCTCTCGTCTATCCCACCGTGTAGGGTGTCGTTGGATAGGCGGTTTAAAAATATGTGAAAAACATTTTTCGATTCAGTGATCCGTTTGCGAAATATTAAGCTTTAAAGTACAAACTGTTAGAGTCAAGTGTCCCCCCCTCCCGCCAGCTAAATTATTGTTATGTCAAAAAATTTACGGCAGTAGTTTATACACACATCAAATGTGTTAATTTTTTTTTGAATACCTTTGTCCCTAGACACATTTGATGTGTGTATAAACTACTGCTACTGGGATTAAGGTAATTAAAAAATATATTTTGTTGCCCTATTGAAATTAAATGAAAATATCTATTTAGATTGATTAAATAAAATGTTTTCGTATGTGTAGATCGACGAAGTACTCTCTGCTTTTGCATTAATGAAGACTTTCGCGATTTTTGCCTATGCTGAATTTTTCACCTTAGTTAAAATCCTGACATTCGGAGACGGAGATGGCGGGATGAGCTGGACTCCTTTATTAAAGATCGGTCCCTGGCAGCTTTGGGCAGAGAGAAGTGAAAAGAGATTAGGGAGGCCTTTGCCCAGCAGTGGGACAATAACGACTAGTAAAAAAAATCCTGACATTAAAATGTGAAAAAAGGTTAAAAATAAAAGTTTAAAGGTTGCGTAAAATAAACAATTAGTAATCCGCATTTCCGCCCTTAACGCGTATAACACAATCGCAGCGATTCAGCATACTCAGTATGAGTTCATCCAAATCACGTTGCGGAATGGCCGCCCACGTCCGTTGACAACAGGCGAAAAGTTTTTCTGATATGTGTACGGCATCCACATTTGGCAGAGCTTTTCTTTGAAGCATATCCCATCTGTACTCAATGGGATTGAAGTCTGGCGATTGAGCTGGTCATGGTAGGACGTTGATGTTAGCTGCGGCAAGTGTGTTTGCAACGACTCTGGCAGTGTGTGGACGTGCATTATCATGCATAAGCAATAATGAAGTGAAGCACCAAAATGGGTCCGCAAAGGAATGACAATATCTGATACAATCGTTTCAGCATAAATCTGTGCACTGAGATTGCCTCTGATCCAAATCAGTTCGGTTCTAATGATTGTTCGACCACTGTATGCATGGACTTCCTGGCATGATTTTAAACGTTATTGGCGTCCAGGGGTCCTCCAATACCGTGTACGTCTAGTATCGGGAATCATACCAAAGCGAGATTCGTCAGGACAACACACAAAACGCCACTCTTCTTCTGCCTAATTTCTGTGTCCACGAGCCCATTGTAAACGAGCTCTACGATTATGGGGCTCAATAGGTGGTACACGTAGCGGCCTTCGGGAACGAAGATTGACTTCATGCAAGCGATTTCTTATGATTTGATCGCTTATTAACATCCCTGAGCCTAGTCTAGTAGCCTAGAGCTAGACGTCCTTATAGCTCCATCTCTTTCTCACACTGAAGTAACATTAAAATAATACTGCTTTAAGAGGTGGTGGTGGGCCCCCTGAAGAGCTATGACGCCTCGCAACCAACATACTCACGGTCATTGTACGATTTCGTCGAGCAGTAGTTTGTATGTAACGATCTTGTCTGCGTGTGGTGATGCGAGCTCGTCCTCCATGTCGCTCTGCCATGCTGCCAGTGATGCGGTAACGTGTCCAAAGTCGACGTATAATACTCTGCGTAGTGAGAGCGATTGCCACAGCACGTTGCCGAGAACCAGCCTCTAACATTCTCACGATCATTTCTTCTCGGCTGAAATGATGTCTCTTCTCGATAATAACATTCTTTTGTATTGATTCCACTCAGAAGTATGTCAGAAATTTTACTGATTTGGCCTCAAATCCGTTGCAGAATTATATAGGAATACGAATTCAAAAACTATTCCCTTTTCAAATGACTAAAAAGTATCCATAGGAGTTACAAAAAAATATAATTAAAAAAACAGGTTTTGTTTTTTGCTAGTTACCAAAAATCAGGATTTTTGGTACCTAACTAGCAAAAACGTGCTTGATCCCTAGACACTTTTGATGTGTGTGTAACGAAGTTACAAGGAAAACTATTTACTACTACGCATATTAAGCACAACTAAGTAGACTTTACAAGTTAACGAGTTATAGTCGACCAACTTACATTTGCAGTTGGAATGTATGTAGTCGGTGACAAAAAACGAAAATATGAAACCAAAGATACCGACTTCCGAACTCAAAGTTATTTTTCACTTTGTAGTGTTTTTTTTTTTGGAAGTCGGTTTTATTTTTTGTAAAAAAGTTTTTATTTTACAGTCACGTGTTCTTTCAATGGGGTTGGCCACTTAAAACTTTTGACAGATGGCGCTAGCATAGCTTTCCCCTGTCACGTTTGTTTTTCAATTTGTGTGTTTGGTTTGGTGATTTTTTTCATCAAAATACCAAGATGTATACTACGAACAACATGTACTCAACATGGCGAATAAGCGAGCTAAAGGCTGAACTGAAAAAACAAGGTGCTTCTTTACAAGGAAGAAAAGCAGACCTTATTGAAAGGTATAACTTAAACATAATTGGCAAAATGTGGGTGTACTATAGGTACACCTCTGCCTAACCCTTTGGGGAAACAAGGCGTGATGTTATGTTATAACCTTAAAATTCTACATCAAGCTTTTTATTTATGAAATAGTTTTGTTTGTAGGAAGTACACATTTCTTAATACTTTTCGCCAACGCCAACATTACTACAAAAAGCCAAATTGGACATACAATTTCATATGGAACACATAACAGATCATGATCTATTTCATGTAATTTGTTTAAAGATTGGAGCTTTACGACCAAAATTTCAATTTTGGGAACACTAGTGCTCAAAAAGATGATGACCCAATAATGCAGGTTCCTGATTCGAACACTTATTGGGATATTAACAGCAGTACTAAATTACCACCGCTTAACAAAATACATATGTATAAGGCAACCTAACGCTAAAGCTATCGGAAATTGGCGTGCACCTATTTCTTTGCAATAAGCCACTTCACATTTCTTAGGCATTTTATAAAATCATAAACAAACAAATACTTCGTATAAATGAAAATAGTTTTGGTGAAAGCTATGCTAGCGTCACTTTGACAGTTACCAACCCCATTGTTTTTCATTCAGCTGAAAGCAGCGCTACTTGTTCCACGGCAAAAAAAGCATTTTATCCGACAAAATATTATTACTTTTAGAAAATACTTTATCTATAATTAACTAGAAGGGTAGGCATGTATCTGTTTAGCGTTTTCCCAACTGTGTCGGGGTCGGTACGGTATTGCCGTATACAGCTGATGCATTTGCCTGTGTTATTTCATCTATCTGAGAAATGTTTGGGTGTAGAATTGGTTAAACCTAGATCTATTCTTTAAGAATCTTACCAAACACGGGCGTTTAAGGGCCATAATAGTTAACCATTACAGAAACTCGAATAAATTATAGGCAAGGACTGAAATATTCGGAAATTTATTTATTAATCGTGAAAAATAACAATATAAAGTCTTATTTGTGTAACTTATTTCATAGTACTTATAAATTAAAAATAAGTAGACCTATAGATCCGTAAGTACACTGGTTTTTTAAGCCCTGTGACAATGGCATGAAATAAGAGGTAACACTAGACTTGAAGTCTAGAACAATTTTTTTTTTGTTTCAAGAATCTACATAGTTGGTGAACCATAACCGCCTTTTTGGGCAAAGGGGACCTATCTACGAAGTTCACATGACTAAAGTAGGTGTCAATACCACTGTCGCAGATTTAAGTGTCATCATCATCTGCCTTGCCTTTTCCAACTATGTTGGGGTCGGCTTCCAGTCTAACTGGCTGCAGCTGAATACCAGTATTTTACATGGAGCGACTGCCTATCTGATTTAAGTATATGGGGGTCAATATTTTTTATTCATACACTGGATCGATTATATATAAAATAATCTAGAAGATTATAATTTTTATAATAAATTTAGTAGCAGCACAAATGAAATAAATTAATACGGTAGTAAAATATGATAAAATTGCGAAATGTGGGTGTATTATAGGTACACCTCTGCCCAACCCCTCGGGAAAAACAAGGCGTGATGATGTAAAATAAAATTAAAGAAAGGTTTCCCAGTTTCTGAACAAATAAGTGACAATATAAAAGCGAGGGACCTCGTTATATGTAGGTACAGTTACAGTAAGGTGTTATTAAACAAAAATATTACTATGTTGATAAGTTCATTATCACTTCAGCAATAAGATTACTTGTAGTCGATATAAAAAAAAAAGATTTTTTACCATCGCCACTCGAAAAAGGACATTTATTTCGAATCATCGATACGTTTAAAACACTCTTTTAGTCACTGAGTGAATGAAAACATTTTGAATTTGGAACGCACGAATTATGTACAAAAATAAATAAAACGTGCTGAAAGTACATACAGGCTGGCTAAATGGAGCTATTCCATAGAGCTATACAATTAAATTTGAAAAAAAAACCGCCAATTTTAGTTAGGTTCTTTTCTATTTGTTATCGTGGTTGTTTTATGTCATTGGAAAATCTATTATCATAATTATAATAAAACGAGTTCTTTCAGTGACGAAAATGAAGTGTTTCATTTTCGTCACTGAACGAAATGATTCCGGAGTCAGTGTTGACTCCGGAATCATTTCGTTCTAAAGCAGCAAATATAGTAGATATTTTCTCGCAGTCAATGGTAAAAAGTAGAGTACATAATTCGTGAAAAAAAAATTCATCTTGGTCCTACAAGGACCTAGATTAGAATTCTAGGATTCTAGATTAGAATCCTTCGCTGCTCTCGGGATCCAACTTAGTCCCTCGAATTAAATTGCCCTTTTTTCACTTGTTGTTTATACAACACGCCGAACTCAAAATAGTAGATTATTCTACTATTTTCAGTTCGTCGTGTAGAACTCTGTTCGTCGTGTTATTCTTCTCTCTTGAATAATTCAACTCTTGTTCTTCATCAAATTACATAATAAAATGCTTATTTGGAGAAAATGTACATTCAATCTAGATCTTAAATAACCAATTCTATTAATATATGTTTACACATCACTAGTTTAAAAATAGTTACATATTGAGAACACATATGTAGATGAACTCTCTCGATCCCGGAAAACTCATGAAACTTTGTTGTATTATAGATACTATTGAAATGCAACTGAAGAATTACAAAAAATAGGTTTTGTTCATTAAATACCAAATTAAATGCTGTGTTATTCTAATGAAATTAGATCTTGTAAGAAAAGGAATTTCGATTCAAATCTTCTTGCTATTTTGCAAATTGCAGCTCTGTATTACAATTGTTTGTATTGCAATTTTCGTAGCGATCTCTATTTTTTTGGACGATAAAATAAAGCCCATTATACTCGCTGATAACTTAGCTTTCTAGTGAAATAATTTTTAAACTCAGTTAAGTATTTTTGAGTTTATCCATTAGGTTGTTTAAAACCAACAACTCGTATGACGTTTATTGAATGACAATAATCATTAAAATGACTATTTCATGATAACGTGACGTTGCCCATCAAATACCTATCTATAAATCAACGAGTCGTTTTGATTGTTTTAATGTCTATTATTCAGTTAATTCATGACCATTACATGTACGAATTGTACCAATTTTATGAGCAGCAATTTGTAAAACCGAAAAAAAACTACATCAATTTCGGCGTCTACTTTATTCATTTATTCATTCATTTCGAAGGGAGCTTGTTAACACTACCATCGTTACTTACAATTAATAAAACTATAATAATTAACCAATATGAGACATGGTTTTCAAGTAATATTTACATCTAATTATGAGGCAAGTATAAAATAGGCGGTATACATTAATCAGATCTAAGGCGGATTACCCGATTTAATTTTATTATGGTTTAGGGCTCAATGTTGGTCACCCCGGTCATTTGCTTGCACAGACGACCAGTAGGCAATACTTGCAGTTTATTGAAGACTCTCCGATATTATTATTGTTTATTTCTATGACGCCGATTTCTTGTGCTACTGTGTAATAATCCTGCATGAACTCTTCGTAAACGTCATTTGGCATATCGAAAGGCTCAATTGCTTTTACGGTGTCTGAAAAATTTAAGTTTCACGTTAAACTTTTGTTCTAACTATATTATTACTCACGGTAAAACATTTCTATACGTATTATTTGATTTAATCTTATTTTTATTATTTATCGAATTACTTCGATAAATAATAGTCAGTGTTAGAGACACATTGACTTGAACACTGACTTGTTGACAGACAATGCACATCAACAACCGGAGGGTTTAGAAGAATTAAATAAATTATGCACAGTGTTCCATAGACTACCTATAATGAAGGTGAGCACTAAGAAAGGATTTTCGGAAATTCATAGACTAGGGATAGGGGATAAAAGTTAGTATGGACTTTCATCATGTTTGAAGGTAGAAATATAGAAATTAATAAGGCTTCTCTTTATTAATAACATTGGAAATTTGTTTTACGAACGTTAGTTTGTACGGGAACTAGGTCCCGTGATATCGACTGTCATAAGCAAGTTGGACACTGTGGAGATGTTACCCATCAGGTCACGGCTACCAACATATGTAAAGTGCTCAACAATTCCATGACTTGTATACCACTTCAGTGATCTGTTTTGGGTACGTAATAGCTTATTAACAAATGGAATGATTGTTGACTGCAGCTGCAGTATGATGTTACATATCACTTACTGACGAGGATGGCATCGCATTATCGTTATTACCTATCTACCTGACGACAGGGCTTCATACAGATACTAGATACTTACTGAAGATATATGAATAACGAGGGGGCCAACCACCACCTCTTAAAGCAGTATTATTTTAAGGGGGAAGCTCCAGGTAGCCCGCGAAATTCAAAATTTCTTATGTTTTTTGCAATTTGCAAATCAGTATTAAGTTGTATGTTGATTCAAGTATCATTCGCGACCATAACAAATATGCATTTACAGAACTATAGTCATCAAAATTAGTAATACAACTCCATAAGTTTGTATAATACTAATTGTCAAGATTTCATGATATAATCATTCAATAGAATTACCTGGTGTTAAAGAGTTGTATAGATGGCTTTAATTATTATAATTCTGTAAATACATACTTTTACGGTCGCGAATCATATTTTGATCAACATACAACGTAATACTGACTTGAAAATTGCAAAAAGCGTAAACAAAATTGAATTTCCCGGGCTACCTGGCGCTTTCACCTTAATGTTACTTGAGTGTGAGAAAGAGATGAAGCTATACATGACGTCTAGCTCCATCTCTTTCCCACACTCAAGTAAGATTACAATAATACTGCTTTAAGAGGTGGTGGTCTAGTTCCTGTAAGGTAAAGTAAAACTTACTTTTCATTGCTTCCACGTTGTCGAACACAAATAGCATTTCTTTAACTTTAACATCAATATTTCTAAAGCCTATTTCTTCCATCATTTGCGTGACTTTCTTTTCTGGCTCCTGTAAATAAAAATATTATTTCTATTGAATAATTAAATAAATAAATAAAATAAAAATATGATAAAAAATAAGAAAGAAATTGAATTCAACGATAATAAAGTTTTGTAGATGAAAGGGATGAATATAAATGTGAATAAGACGAAGGTTATGGTGTTTGAAAGAGAAGAGGACGCATCGACGTGTGATGTGAAAATAAATGATAAAAGTGTGGAGCAAGTAAGTGAGTTTGTATATTTGGGGAGTCTGTTTACTAGGGATGGACAGATTAATGAAGATGTGGAAAGGAGAGTTAATGCAGGAAATAAAGGGAATGGTGCTATACATGCGGTTGTGACCCACTAGTTAATGTCCAAAAAGGCCCGACTGGCTGTTCACAATGGTGTGCTGGTGCCTACGCTTATGTATGGAAGTGAATGTTGGGTGTGGCAAAAGAAGCATGAAAGTAGAATAAATGCTATGGAAATGCGTTCCTTGCGAAGCATGTGTGGTGTGACTATGAATGATAGACTGAGAAATGATGTGATAAGGCAACGGTGCGGTTCAAAAGAAGATGTAGTGACAAAAATTTAAAAGAGTATGCTTAGATGGTTCGGTCATTGTGAGAGGATGAATGAAAGTCGACTATCAAAAGGTATTTATACGGCAGGTGTGAGTGGAAACGCCGGGAGGGGACGCCCTAGGAAGACATATAGTGATCTTATTGGTGATGTTCTTCAGAAAGGTCAGGTGTGTAATACTCGCAACCGGCGTGCGTGTATGACCAGATGTATGAATGTAAACGAGGCAAAAGGAGTATGTAAGGATCGTAGCAGGTGGCGTTCTGTAGTTTCTGCCTAACCCCATGGGAAGAAGGCGTGAGTTTATTTATGTATGTATTTATGTATATTAGTTTATTTGCGCAGGTTATTAAAGTAAGTATATTTTTATGAACAGAATTTCCTGCTTGCAACAATGTGAGAGCTACCTAAACGTAGATAACACCTTAATTAAGATATTGATGCGCAAGAATAATCACGTGTTATCTTTTGTTTACCGAGGAGTAGGAGTACAATGGCGTGTTTATGTTTTGTTGCCAACACTTCCCATCCGAGCATCAGATGAAGATTAATGCAAAAAAAGATATAAAACAATGGACAATGAATAATGACGTGATTTCTACTTTTTTGTTAACCTGAATTTGTTACCGGGATTTGTTGGAGATTCTAAGTGCAACAGGAACATTATTATAACTATTATTTAGTTAGTTACATAACTGCCATAATGATATACCAACGGCACCTAATCCATTGATTCCAGAAGTATTTTTTTCATTGATTTTTTATGGGGAACTTGAAAGCTTCCCAGCAGCAGCAGCAGCTGCCAGAACGCCACCTGTGGCGTTCTGTAGTTTCTGCCTACACCCATGGGAAGAAAGCGTGAGTTTATGTGTTGAAAGCTTTGATGTAAGAAAAGAAAGTTAATATACCTGCATATCGTGGTAAGGAGAGATGAACATTTTGACGTCTTTCAACCACGACTTCCACTTTGAGCACTGAGCCAGGACACTGTATACGCTGTAAACAGGTGTGTATCCCAGGAACGTTAGGAGACAGTCCCCACCTTCTTCCAAAAGATTGTAGATATTCCTAAAAGCTTTCCTGAAAAATAAAGCATGTTCCAGTTTAAAACTCCTACTGGAATAATGAGACATTTTGGTTGATTTCGTTTAACTGAAATCAATTTAAAAACTTTAATCTTAGTGAACATCACACATTACGCTTGGCGAAACAGCATGAGACCGCGTGGTTGCTCCATGTGAATATTCAAATTCTAAGCTTATAATATATTGTATATATCGTGCTTTGAAAAGGCAGTATTTGTTTATCTGTAGATTCCTACGCCTAGCAGAACTGTTGCATAGGCTCGTTTGGCTCCAAAACCTAGTTAGTAAAAAAATAATAGAACTGGACTTACTCTTGATTTCGTATCCAGTGCAGAGCGTAAAAAGAGAACACATGATGGAATGCTGAATTCATTTCTTCTGGCAAGTCTCCCTGGATGTCCATAACCCTGAATATAGTCGCTTCATCACTGTGATGTTCGTTTGCATATTTAACAGCTTTTTCACTGATATCACATGCGACTAGTTTCTTATAGTTACTGGGCATGTATTTCTTTAAAATAACTGTTACGCTTCCATCGCCACAACCCACGTCTATAGCACTATCTCCAATATTCTTCCAGTTAATTTTCTTAGCATATTCGTTAAGACATTGAATTGCTGCTTTCTTTTGTAAAGAGTTTGCTACGTTATAGAATTCTGGATCAATCATTGTAATTCTGTAAAAGATGATAAATTGGTTATTATTGGAAACAAATATGTAGTTACAGTGTTGCATGAATGTCGTCACTAGATAAGATCTTCTATTTATTCAAATCTCAGATCGCAACATTTTCCTTCTTGAGTAATGTAACAATGTAACAAGGCGATTTCATACTAAGGTAACCGAAAATAGACCATCGTTATCAGTACGGGATCAACAACGTCTGTCTTTTTGTCAATAGTCTTTTGTGATACGAACCGTTTTTTTCAATCGCTGGCCTTCATCTGTGTTTTATTAATACCAACAACTTTGTTCTAGCCCAAGAAGCAGGAAAGCCGTTTGCGGAAATGTTAAGAGTATACAATGTTTTTCTATTTTAAATTTTGTATAGTAATATTGAGATAGACAGAAAAAGACATTGTTAGAAAGGTCACAAGTAATGTTCCGGGAAAAATGGTTCAGATGGCCATGATAAGTTTAAAAAAATTGTATGAAAGTTAAAAGTAGATTGTAATACTAATAAGTATCGGGAAGAAACACTATTTGTGAGATTGTATCGATCCTCATTATTGTAGGGTACCTACCTACAATTTATTTGCAACATTCTCCAAGCTAATTAAAATTATACTGTGTCATGCATTAGAAGTAATCATTCTCATTCAAGAACACGATAAGTACATGTATACTTTAGAATCTAAAGTACACAGGCCTTATTTTCGTAGCTTAATTAAGTTATTGTAATATTTTGTCACTTATATCTGGATTTCCTTTTTCGCTTCAGTTACAGCTTTCAAAAAGCTCTGTTAATTATCGGTTTATATTACATTTATCAACATCACTGCCATAAACTCGACTAAAGGAGATAGTTGTTTTTGTTCTGCGAATAGGCCCACCAAACATAACATTTTGACATCTATTAATGAAACGCATGTTGATTTGTCCCTTATGATCTCCAGATTACAGTGGTAGTAATATTATACTTCGTCTAACGGGAATACTGATCATAACCTAAAAAATCGCTAAAATAGCTGTTGTTTACTGAATAGGAATAGTGCACTGTTCAGTAATAAACAGTAGGAATATATAGGATGTTTTGAACGGCTCATGAAATCAAAAGTCACATAAATGTAACAAAGCATTTTAATTACTGTAAGTTTATCAATTTCAACGTCAATTAATGAAGTGCTGTTGTCACTTGTCTTTCTGACAGTGTGTGTATAGTGATGCGGCTGGATTTTATTTAAATAAAAATATATAGGATTAAGTTCATTTTCACTCGAGATACCATTCGATTTAATCGAGAGTAGATAAATCACCAACACTGCCACTCTAGTTAACTGTCATTCTTCATTCTATGATTCGATACGTAGGTAGGTAATAAATAAACCACGGAATAGATCCATTTCGTGCAATACACCGTCAAAATAGTGTGACGACAGAGTCACAGAGAGTCCAGTACCCTAATTGCGTAACGCACTATCAATCAGAATCTGAATCATTTTGAAGCAAATTGCTAATCCATTGCTTCTTAAGGGGGAAGCGCTAAGGTAGCCCGCGAAATTCAAATTTTCTTACGTTTTTTGCAATTTGCTGGTCAGTGTTAAGTTGTACGTTGATGAAAATATGATTCGCGGTCGTAACAAATATGTATTTACAGAATTATAATCATTACAATCAGTAATAAAACTTGTACAGTTAGTATAATCCCCAAATGTCAAGATTTCATGAAATAGTAATTCTTGGGGTTTACTTGGTCTTAGGAGTTGTGTTGATGACTTTAATGATTATAATTCTGTAAATACATATTTGTTACGGCCGCGAATCATATTTTAATCAACCTATAACTTAATACTGACCAGCAAATTGCAAAAATCGTAAGAAAATTTGAATTTCGCGGGATACCTTGGCGCTTCCCCCTTAAGTTCGAAAAATTTGTCTGCACAATAACTTAAATAGCGCAATGAATGTTGTTGAACTGTCAAAATGAAACCGATTCCTACTGTAAATATGTTACGCAATTACCTCGCAGATGTACCGAGTTTTAATTGATAAAATACATAAGGATAAGAGTGAAAATAAATCGCACATCCAATAGAACAATGACGCAATTACGTTTTAGCTATTTTTCAGGAGAACGTTTTAAAGGTTTGAAATTGAAAATATGATAGATTTCCAATGATTATGTTAAAATCTTTTAATATTTATGTATATTACTTTACTATCAATAATAATTTGTAATAACTTCATGAGAAAACTCAAGGAAACTGTTAAAAAATTTCAAACAAAACAAACCTGACGTACACTTATGCCATTTTATAAATGAAATATAACAATTATGACATAAACTAGGTTTTGAAATGGGAATAAATCATGAATTTAAACAAAAAATGTTCAATTTAGTTATAATTTTATAAATCAGTTTACATTTATATACGTATAATAAGAAGAATCAATTTTTTTTTTAAATGAGTTACAAAAATTTAGTTTTTATGTTAAAACATAGATACCTAGATAATGTAAGATACCAACATGATTATAAAAAAAAATACTACTGTCAAATAAGTCGATGTTTCCGGGTGACCCTTTGAAAAATACACCAATTCCCTAACGACAGTCACTCACTCTATCGAAAACCACCGTAACTATAATTCTGTCGTTTTTGTCTTAAATAGAACTTTCGAAACGTGAACATTCTTTCATTCGTGGACATTCAAAGCTCATTTTCGACATTTTCGTAATTACGTCGTTGTTCTATTGGATGAGCAAAATGTTCTGTAGGTTTGGTTAAGTTCGGGTTTGAATAGCATAGTCATTGACTAGTGCTGCCAATTGATAACGTGTAATTTGTCATTAAAATCTTCATCGCATCGTTATTGATTATCAGATTGACAGCGGAATGAGAGTAAGAGAAAACGCTCTTTACAAAGTCGAACAAATCCAATCTTAGCTGAATGTCACTGACTTAAAACCTGAATTACCTATATTGAACGGTTGCTGTATTTTGGATCTTGCTTGCTATGATTCTTTTTTTTAAGTTTTTTGTGTGCGTTTCAAACGTATGAAGCTGCTCGCTCTTCCCTCTAGTACCTATATCTACCTACTTTAGATTCATTTTGACTTGAGTTATCAAAGTACATAATCAGGACAGGGCAATCGAGTGCATAACCGTTGGTAACTGAGGAACATCACTAGGATTAAACTGACAAGCGACCAAAACTACATTCCGTTTCACATTAATTTTTAAACCAAATAACCAATTTCGGAAGTCGGTGTCTTTGGATTTGTATTTTAGTTTTTGCTACCGACTTCTGAAATTAAAGTTATATTTCACTTTGTGGTGTCTTTTTTGGAAGTCGGTTGTTTTATTGTAAAATAGTTTTTTATTTATCACTTTTTAGTGGGTCGGTTTGTAATTTATCTAAATTACAATAGCCTTATGTCAACTGCTCATCACCTTTTACAAAATATTGCTTTTTCCGATGCAGGGACGTTAATTTCTGAGGAGTTCTCCTTGTACTTCACCATCAGCTTCACTTCACCATATGCATTATGACGAGCCTGAATTGCTTAGCAACCATAGTAAAGTAATCGAATAGCAACCCGTGAAACACTTATTATTGAGTAGTTCCGGTAGCCATCTCTGGTCTTCATCATCCGGTCCACTTCACCAAATGGTGCTTTCCGAGAGAAAATGCACGAGTTATTATAAAAAATAACCAAATCGCTATAGGTATGCCTATAATATTTGAAGAGTTCCCACGATTTCTCCAGGATACCAACCATCATCAGATCTTGACCTGAAGACAATGGGACTACCTGGGAAGTATACCCTTACAAACAAAACAATAATTTTCTAAATCGGTCTAGCCGTCTTCGAGTAAACGGGGAACACACATAAAAAAAAAGATTCCGGCGAACTGAGAACCTCCTGCTTTTTTTGAAGTCTGTTAAAATAGGATTACACACAGGTGTGAACCTGCTGCAGCGTCAATGGTATTACATATTATTTTACTTATTGAAAGCAGATTTGGTTACAACCTCGAACTGTAATCTATACAAATAAATAAAATTGAAGTGCCTGTTTGTAATGTCAAAATAACAACTTTTCTCAGCGGCACGGAACCTTGATCAAGCGCTTATCTTGCGAATACTTCCGATAACAAAAGCTTTAAGTGTTGCCAACGGTTGTTTCTTGTGAAGGTAGGTCAACAAAATGTTTACCCTTAGTTGAAGAGGGTAGTTGCAATGTAGCGTAAATTTTAATTTTTAGTTCAATCGGGTTTCTGGAGCGACTATGTTGCAAGTTTAAATTTGTGTGTTGTGAAAGTTTACGGTTAAGTTATTCAATTATTGTGTTTTCGTGCTTTTAATTCAAACTTTAAAGGTGCTTTATAACCAATAAAAATGCCATTAACACTAGCACAGGTTGCACAAGCTGTAGCCTTAATCGACCAAGGATTCTCACAGCGCGAAGTTGCTGTGGTGCTTAACGTACCACGTTCGTCAATGCAGTATGCCCTGAAACGATACCAAGAGACAAGCCACTACTCCCGCAGACCAGGCAGCGGAGGTGTCAGATACACATCGGCCCGGGACGACCGGCTTAGTGTCCTGAAAATTTTAAGAAACCGCTACCTTACCGCTACTGAGATACGCCAGCGGCTCCAAATCGCAAGAGGTGTGAATGTTAGTGAGCGTACGGTGAGAAGACGTATGGAGGAAGTAAACTTAAAAGCCCGTAGACCAGCACGCGATCCAGAACTTCTCTGACGTCATCGAGTAGCTCGACTTCAATTCGCACGGGAACACGCCAGCTGGACTTATGAGTAATGGGCTAGAGTGCTGTTCACAGATGAGTGTCGAATCGCTTTGCCTGCTCCAGATGGTCGGGAGCGAGCGTGGAGAAGAAGAGGAGAGAGGTTTCTACCCATTACCACCACACAGACTGTGAGTGTTCATGGAGACTCTATAATGGGTTGGGGAGGAATAAGTTCCGATGCTCGTACGGAGTTGGTTATTGTTAACAACCGCTTAAATGCAACCGGACACAACGAAGAGGTCCTTAAAGAACATGTTTTGCCATATTCAGGGTTCATTGGGCACGACCAATTCCTCTTTATGCACGATAATGCTCGCCCACACGTTGCGTTGCACGTTGCGTTGAAGAATACCTTCAAGACGTTGGCATTACAAAATTGCAGTGGCCAGCACGTAGCCCGGACTTAAACCCAATAGAGCATATCTGGGACATGCTCAAAAGAAAGATTAAGTCCACCGCCAACCGGCCAGAAACTCTAAATCAACTTAGAAATGCGGCACTGGCCGCTTGGGAAGACATACTGCAAGTTGATATCAGCAACATCATTCAAAGCATGCCAGATCGTATGCAAGCGGTTATTAGGGCTTGAGGAGGAAACACCCGATATTAAAACGTAGAGACAATCCATAAATTTGGTACTTTTTTCATTTTGCAGTGTTTTTCAATTGATAGTGCAAAATCCTTTTTTCTGTAAAAGTGACTAATTTTGAAAACATGCTTAATGGTATAGTCATTTTCTAATTACTAAGTTCTAAAAGCATAAGAAACACTTATAGGGTACCCTTAAATCAGGGTCAAAAATGACATTATCCGTCGTGCTCTTGTCACCGCCGGGGTGCCAGCTGTTTTAGAACCCAACGGTTTGGCACGCGACGATGGCAAGAGACCAGACGGAATGACCATAATGCCTTGGAAGTTAGGCAGGCCTTTGGTGTGGGATGTAACATGTGTCGACACACTTGCGCCATCCTATCTTCCTAGTACCTACGGCGAGCTGTGCTGGGCCGGCTGCTGCAGGTGCGGAAAACCTCAAACGGCGAAAATATCCCAATCTTTTTGGGAGTTATATGTTCGAACCGTTCGGGGTTGAAACACTAGGACCATGGGGTCCGAGTGCCCACTTGGTTTTCCGAGACATCGCCAAGCGGTTGGTCGACTCTTCACATGACCAAAGGGCTGGCCTATTCTTTGGCCAAAGAATCAGCATCGCCATACAACGTGGCAATGCTGCCAGCCTTTTGGGCACTTTTCCTGTTGACAGCGATGCGGACGATTTTTTTGATGCCCTATGATTATATGTTTTTTTTTTGCATATTATAATTATTATTTTAAGCCTGTTAGCTTTATATATTATGTAAATATTATGTTCCGAAATAAAAGAAAATATTTCGGGTCAAAATGTATTTAAATACGAATTTATTATCGTTAAATTCACATGAGGCCAAGTTTCCATGCCAGTGAGTTTATATATACGGTACTTATAACAAAAAAGCAATTTTAAATTTTTTATCGGTCTATCTGTCTGCCTGTTTGTTCCGGCTAATCTCCGAAACGGCTGGACCGATTTTGACGGTACTTTCACTGGAAGATAGCTGATGTTACGTGGAGTAACTTAGGTTATTTTTATTTTAGAAATTAATAAGAGTTCAGCGCAAAACAATTAAAACCCATGAAATTGTGAACAAAAAGTCGGATTTGAAAAATTCTGTTTGGATTTGGTAGCCCAATTCTCGAGGCTAGTTATAGGCTATTAAACGGGAGACTATTTAACATCACGCTATGACTCTTAGCAGCCGAGCAAAAATAAAAAAGTCAGAAAGAACAAGATGCAACGTACGGTAGGGGGACGAGGGAGTTTTATTAAAATGTGGCTATTATTTTAGTATATTGTGTATCGTACGACTTCCACGCGAATGAAGTCGCGGGGCACAGCTACACACACAATACACACATGCACACGCATACGGGGCATAGCTATACATAATATTTTTTTTCATAAAATCGTTAAAAACGCTTCCTACGTGCATTTACTTTGCACGTATGACGTTGATGACCATAACTGGAATTTAATCAATTGAGTGCATTTATCAAAACATTATCTTTTTTATTACGATTTCGTGATTCCGGTTAGACTTTATTAAAAAAAAAATGATCATTTTAATTGATAAATCGGTTACTTTTTAGGTATTTAACACACAACATAACACAACATCACGCCTTGTTTCCCCGAAGGGTTAGGCAGAGGTGTACCTATTATAGTACACCCACATTTCGCCAGTTATGTTTAAGTCCCATGTAATAGGGGGCGAGCCTATTGCCATCTACCGGGCACAAATCCAGACTCCGGGCTGCTACTGAGAAATTCCAGATAGAAAAACCCAATAACACTTTGCCCGACCTGGGAATCGAACCCAGGACCTCATGCTCAGCAGTAGCGCTTGCAACCACTAGACCAACGAGGCAGGTATTTAATAATTTGATTAATATCTATTATAACACAGTGGGCCCACAAAAACTATCTCCTTTTGAGTTTATCTGTTAATTGTTCTTATGCGAAGTGCTTTTAACACTGGGTAATAATAAGTGTTTTGTTATAGGTTTTAATAAGTTTCAGGTAGTTACTTTAATGAAGGTACGGGCTCTTAGCTTTCATGTGAGCAGTGGGAATTGACATTCAGTTCACGAGTACAATCGTTGCATGGCGACGATCGTCTCGACCGTCCACGAAAAAGTGCAATGCCCTGCGCCCGCGCATCGTTTTTGTATTTTTTACTTAAGTTTTTGCGTCGACGGTATCTACTCAATTGGGTTAGGATGCCTGACCTAACATAATGTGATTTATATTGATGACGAAACGCATGCATTAGATGACGTTTTTACAGTTGGTTAGTTGTTAGGTCACTATAAAGCTGTGTATATTTTTGGACATTTGAGTTTGAATATTTTTTAATTTTATTTTTGTGGGAACGATTTTGATTGAAAACGAAATTAAAATAAATGTTACTTACTACCCACACCCAATAAAACCAGAAAGTATAATATTGATTATTTTATTACAGTATGAATCTGAATAATTATAAATTGATGATATCTATCATCAACATAATTTAATCATAACTTCCGTCTGGACGTTAAGAAAACCACAAGAACTGAAAGTCTGTATATGTTTCTATTTTAACCGCAACTACTTATGCTGCATTTCTTGCTCTAAGTACCATCTATCTTGGAGTTAAGTTCAAGTAATCAGTTGTTCTCACTCAAATGTTGCAATCGCACTAAAAATACTGCCGTAAATTGTCTACTATACTTAAAGTTAAAAGTTCTATTGATATCAATCGATGCAACTACATACCTACATCGTTAACTGCCTACAAGACTTGAATTTTATTTCGGCTCAAACAGGTTACCCAAATTCCCATTTACATACATGCACCGAAGTAAGAATAATGTAAGTATGCATTAAACCAAAAAATATGCGCGCCGTAATCTAAACTCGTATTTCAAGGACAAAGTTAAAAACTCGCGAAAAAAATTCAAGTTGGTGCATCAGTGGCCATATCCATACGCTATAATGCAAGTGCACCGAACACTGAGCGAGGAGGGACCGAATGATCTTGATCATTGGTATCATTAAATTTTAATGTAGATGCTTCTAGTTCTTGTAGGGTAACTTTCAGTGGTTGGAGACGCACAGGATTCGATTAATCCCATGTTCTTAATAACGTAAAATTCGCAGAATCTTTTGAAGCAACAATTCATTTATTCTACGTAGATGTGCTTTTATTAATTACACTTCATGACTAGCTATTGTCATTGTTTTGAAGAATTAATTGCGAGGAAAATGAGGAAAATTTCCCAAAAAACAGATTTGCCGATCGCGTTGCAATATGGTTGAGTCGAGTATCTTTTGAGAGGTACTCACCGATTCATTCCATGCTGCAAGGATCAAAACTGTCGACAATGCAGTTGTGGTAGCCACCAGCAATGTCACCCCGAGTGGGTTCAACCGCCGAACGTGCAAGAGCAGGAAAAAGGGCTCATATTTAGGGAACTTTACTGCACCAGCTACGCACTTAACTTGCTTCATATAAAGAGAGATTATTTCAATGTTTGTTTACTTTCTGTGTGACAGATGAGACAACTGAAAATCAGGGTGGTCAGATAATTCGAAACTAATAAGTAAGCTATAAAAAATCGACCACTACACTATTAAACTATTAGATTAGGTATGCTAAAATCAGGTTATTTTATTGATTTAATTCTTCTATACCCTGAAAATCCATAGTTTAATAAGTAACGCACTGTTGTTACCTAAAAATACTTAAATTTATATTAGGACCAGAATTTGTCAAACACAAACTACTAAAATATAACCAGTTGTGAGTTTATGATGTTTACACTCATCCTTACGAAATCACTTTCTTCGGCGACTAAATAAATATTTCTATAGGTAGCTATTACACTAAAACAAGCTATTTTGTAAGCTATCTTTATCGTCTTTTAGGGTTCTCGTGGAAAAACTTGGAGACCAAAATTTTATGGAAACATTGCATCATAAAAAATCTGAATAATAAAAATAAACTGGTGATTGGAATTGCAGATGAACTTTACTTTTGCGATACAATTATTTTTGAATGTTTGATACATTCTTACCTTGGCATCGAGCAGTTTCTTGCCATTTTGTTTAAAATATTACAAGATATTGCGTTCAACCTTACAATATTCTCTTTCGAGTTCTGCTACAATTTCATTGCCTTCAGTTGGAAGCTCTATTTCATGCGGAACCCCTAAAGAGTATCACGTCTGATAAGATTCATTACCATTTTGGATGTCCAGATCATCGACCTTACTGGTCTCACTTGTTCTAAGCCCTGTGACGCAACAGGCAAGTGAAAGTTTGGAAAAATGTTTGTGATGCTTATGGCGTCATTCGGTAAATAGATTACAGATTGTCATGGGAAAAAGTTGACCTTACTCAACATTTTATTATGCTTGATTTGAGGACCTATGGTCCTTGTTTCTCAAAGTGATAATGGCTAGTGATGATTAGGCTTGAATGTAGATAGCTGAAAAGCTCTTGAATTACGTTTGCACCTTATAGAGTTCCATAAGTATCGAAAGATTACTATACACTAAGATGGTTATTTCTCAATAAGGGATTTCCACGATTCCAATACTACTGATTTTGGCGTTAAGAGTTTCAGTTTAAAGTTCAAAATAATGTGAACTCTGCAATGATAGAATATTATCGTTGATCAGCCGATGTTCATTTAGAATTGTCGAATGATTTATTATCATAACGTTCTGGGTTTTATTACTTTTAATGGATTTGTGATGTAATAGTTGTTATTGCAAAGTTTCGCCCGCATGTGACCCGTACATTAGTCGAACACTAAACGCATTGCAATGCGTGCCTGCACAATCTTTCTCTTATTATTGAAAAAAAATTCGTACTTTCGTCCTCTCACAACCAGTCAGTGAGTGCAATGCCCCACGAATTTACTGCCCAAATTTTTAAATTATTTCTTGTCTCTTTTTTAGATGCACTTATTGGTATGTTAGAAGGAGAGAGATACACGTCGTTTAGTCATCGCGACGGTTAAATTCGTCTCTTATTGACGTCCCAATGTTTCGGGCCTTAAGGCAGGTTATGACTAAGGTCATAAAAGGAGAAGTTGTCGTAGGCTAAGAAATTGTAATGGTCAATGGTCGAGATTATAAATATACCATTATTATCGATGTGCAATATTTTCCTTGGCTTTGCTTTATTAATAATATTAATGTTCCTTGAATGATTTGTTCATTGATAACCTAGCTGACTCTAAATTAGTCTCTTATAAATTATTAGCGTTTAATATCACGCAGTCGTCTATTATTACAACAGAAATTATTTATTTACATGTTGCTTAACCATTAAGTGATCAATTCCCGGAATTAATAAAACAATACAATCATTTGCGTCATTATTGTAACACACATTAAATGTTCCCTTCGTAATTTTAGAAATTACAAGCGAACATGTCTCAATTTTAGGTAAATTATAATGTAAATCCTGAAGCTAGACCTTGCAAGTATCGACCCAGAGAAGGTTCAGATCCGATACTGTATCGTGAGAAAATTCATTGTAGGTATAGATTATATCTGTTATCACAGAGGAAACAAGGTTATAATGAATTTTACACTGTTAAATGCTCAATCTATTCTGGAAACCAAAGCCCAATCTGTCACTCTTATCATTGTATTGTCATTCTCTTATCTTGTCATTTTCGCTGAAGTTTTTAGGGCGTGTTTTTCAGTACAGAACTGCAGAACTTTTTTTTTTTTTTTTAAACTAGTTCGATGATAAGTTTAACTTAGTTCGATGATAAGTTTTTAGTTTTTACAGTACTTATGTCGTGTTGTTTTTCTGTTTTACACACGTAGGTTGGTTATAAGCATTTACATAAAGTTACCGATAACTTGCTACCGATTCTGCCCACTTCTTTGAATAATATAACGAAACGTGCTGTTTGTTTGAGTGCCATCTACCATTCTTTCAAAGAAATGTCTTCAAACTTGTATGAAGCACCAAGTACGGGAGCCTTCGTTGGGACGAAGGCTGTTCATTTCACACAAAGTTTCATTTAGTTTCAATAGATGGCGTTGTGCCTGTTCTTAGTAGGGGTACTTTAGATACTCTGGAATTATAAAGCTGTTACTGCGAGGTCAAATTTGTGTGTTCAGGAAGATTTCTGTATTCTATGTATTTTTGCCACTAGAGCGGAATAAGGGTCAAGTTTACGGAAGTAAATTTTTATGTTACTTTTGGGACATTGGCTTGCTATGGCCGCTTTAGGTAACTTTCTGAGGTTCTTTGCTTTTTCAAGCTATAAGTGCCTAAGTAGTTGTATTATTGAAGAGCACAATACTAAGACAGTCCGCTCTGCCCAGACCGGGAGAAGTCATTTGATGATTTCCCATCCACAAAAAAAAGGCTGATTTTTTGTCACGTTAAAGTACTATTTTACTAGTGCTGTATTTCAAAGTTCTAGCAAACCTGACTGTTGTCGCGCGTCTACGCTAGCACTACGCAGCGCAGGCGTATTGCTTCTGAATAAATGTGTCTTAACTGTCAGCACGCCAGTGCATTTTCTGGAGAGCCGTCCACAGCTCTCCAGAAATTCGTCGAAAATGGGCAAACAATATTAATTTTTTAACACAATATAACATGACGCCTGTATTCTCTGATGGGTTAGGCAGAGGTGTACTAATAGTACATCCACATTTTGCCAGTTATGTTGTTGTGATATATTTTTAAAATACGATATACAGGGTCAAAATAAATTAAAATTAAATTAGGTAACGAAACTCCGCAGACGTAATGGGTATCGATATCTAAACATGATAAAATAAAAAATAAAAAGATTATATGATTTTTTGGGGTCAACGACCGCAGGTAGTCTTGTTACTTGAAGTATGAGTTGAGAAATCTGTTTTTCTTACCGTGTTTAGATATCGATACCCATCGTGTCTGTGAAGTTTACACAAAAAAAAAAAAAAACTGATATTTCAACTATACCTACTCCGGTTGATGACCCAAAAAAAAATCAATAAAATAATTTATTTTTTGTTTTATCACGTTTAGATATCGATACCCATCGCGTCTGCGGAGTTTCGCTAGCTAATTTAATTTGACCCTGTATATCTGGTCAGTGGTTCACAAATCAATTTAAGAAGCCTAATCTAAGTGGCTACATATTCAAATAGATAGTATATCCTACTCATAAATTTTAATCACTACTGTAGGATTACATTAGGAGTACATGAAGGGGCTTAATTGTGGCTAAGTAATAACAGCCGCACGGGTCGATCGACCAGGTTAAGCTACGGTTGTCGCGGTTGGTCCGTGGTTGGGCGTAGATGGGGTGGTGACCATCTTTACATACCAAGCCCCCTCTATGCCTCGGAAAGCACGTTAAGCCGTTGGTCCCGGCTGTCATTCATGGATCTTCGACAGTCGTTACGGGTCGTCACTAGCCCGAAAATCTGACAACCAGTCTTACCAAGGAGCACCGTATTACCCAGTAACTGGGTTGTGGAGGCCAGACAGGCAGTCGCTCCATGTCAAAATACAGGTATTCAGTTGCATCCGGTAAGACTGGAAGCCGACTCCAAAATAGTTGGGAAAAAGCTAGGCAGATGGTGACTATTGGATTACATTTTCCCCTTACGGGTACGGCACTCCATGTCGTATCAACAGGTAGGTCGATGGTATTACACGAAGCTATTCCTAGCAATGCGTTGGTCTCTAATAGGAACAAGTAGTGACATTACTAACGCGTGCCTAGAAACTATTGCAATATTCAGGACTTCATTAGTCCAGGTAAGCAGTTGCACAAATAACCGCAGAAAGAAATACGGAAAATATTGGTCCTAGTATTCGCTTACTGAATGCGGCTTGCCTTGAATTAACACACATTAGAGACATCTGTAATTCATTGTATTTAAGAACAGTTAACAAAGCTTTGGAGTTCTTAAGATAATAAGATATAAATTAAGCAGGTAAGTAGTTTCTTACCATGAACGACAAAATGATTTCCGATGATTTTGCAGTAATTGAAAATGAATAATGTACCGTAAGTAACACATGCAGTTTGGGTGAACAAATTACTCCTATGTGCGACTTGAAAGACCGCCTCAAACATGTCCAGTTTCCATAAAGACGTGAATGTTTATCCGCAAAACAAACTAAAGAAAGAAAACTTATACCACTTCACAAAAGAAATAAGAAACTCTGACGTCAAGAAGGTCCTCACAAATAATAAACTTATTTCCCTACAACGCCTGAAAGAGAAGAAGAAAAAATGTCTGGACTCGACATCGTTTCGCAACACATACAGCGGACATTCGTACATACAGCATTATTTACTGACTCACACAGACACGGAGCTACCTATCAACCTAAAGAATATCTAAAAAATACACAAAAAGCTTTTTTCCCAAGAATAAGCGGGACGGAGTACGGATCTTATTTTTCTCGTGGACGTTTCAGTCGCTCTGGGGTGGGTCGGAGCCGCGGCGCCTGGAGTGTGGGGTTCCACCGCCCCCTGCAATAATACTGCGTCACTATTTTGCGCCATTACCTACACTCGCTTCCTATTCTATAAGTAGCGTGGCTACTAGAACGTAACGTGGGAAGTTCCAACTTACTCGGCGCGGAACGTCGGTAGGCGGACAACCACTCATGTTGTAATCGAATCGATTATACAACTTTAGTATCGATTCGCGAGTTCGGAAGCCCTTGACCTCGTTTCATTAACAATCTATTTACAGTCGGTTTGGTATCAATAGGTATCAGGAGCTGCCTACTCGAGCAGAAATCTTAATATTCAAGAACACTTTTGACAGGGGTTGAATTCCTGAAGATGTTTCTAGTACAATCGCTCCCCAACTTAGTTTAGGTGCCTAAACAGCATAATTATACAGCTCGTTGTGATTAATGGTTTCATGTGGTCACAACCATTCTGTTCCAGACAGCATCCCAAGCTGTTATATTATCTCCCATTAGCTAGTTGATGTAATGAACGGGTGATTACAATTGAGTGAGTACTTCGAAAGCTCTATCATTTAGATAGGTACTTGACTTTGATTATTGATCTTCCTTAATCTTGCTAATTACTATCTAATGCCAGTAACTTCCGGAGTTTTTTTTTAATGTAGGAAAATAAAAAATGTTAGGCTGAAAACTGCTCCGAAATTGTAGCTTCAATAACTTACGACGGGCTATTGTAAAGCCAAATAATTCAAGAAAAAGCTTTCGTGTGAAAAAAATCTGTAGCACTGTAGAGTTTTATTTTTTAATATATTTTATTTGGAAAAGTTGTAGCATACCAGCTATATACCAGCTATATCTACATCACTTTATATTCCACTAAGTTTTTTCTAGCAACAATAAGCATGGACACGACGGGACGGACGGGTTATTTTTATACTTTATAAAGTATAAAAATAATAATTTATCCCTAGCTTCGGATTTCGCAGAGTTACGTGCTAAATCTGTAGGATTTCAAGTGCTAGCGCTGCATGGAGTGAGGCTGCTTTATATGTGTTGCACTGTTCCGACTGCGCGGTACTGCGCGGTACGGCATACATACCGCCCCGTACCGCTTACGTGGGAAATAATGGCATGGAATTTATTACAATATATTCTAGTGTATACTATTGCGGTTGCAATTTTGGTGGGATTAATTCTGGTCGAGATGGGAGGCTTGTTGATAGTGATGTCTTGATCTGTAGAGGTAATGGCTATGGGATGACTCTAGGTAAAGTGAAGTTAGTAAGCATACCTAGATTAAAACGTACCTACTGGGATTGAGTAAAGATGAATGGAGTATATAGACATCTAGACTTAAAACCATTTAGATGACTTGAGGTAGCTGTAGTACAGTTTGACAACGTTCAAAGGTTCCATCGTTTATTTTCGGAAAAGCCGAACTTTGCCGACTTAAATCTGACTGGTCTAATGTGAGTGACGGAATTAGTGCGTCAATCTATAATAATTTATGTGGGAATATAAATCAATTTCTGTTGGTCGATAGTCACATATAATTCGCTATATTTCGGTTTTTCCGAAGATAAACGATGGAACTTTTGAACGTTGTCAAACTGTACCTACTTGCGTAAGTTTTTTTGTTGAGCTTTTTTAAAGGAGTAGCTTTTGACCTTTAAAACTCTATAAACGAGGAAACTAATAAATACTATTTGGGTAGTAAAATTGTAAAAAATACCCACTAATACATTAAATTGGTATCTACAGCAGCTTTCCAAGAAACATAACTTGTCTCATTCTTTAAGACAGCGTTTACTAGATTAATAGAACGAAATATGCGAGATAATGTTGTATACCTCACAAATACTAGCAGGCATTAATTTTAGCAAAACAATGAGCTAAGTCTGAACACCGCAGCCGATGCTGCGCGCATACAAATTATTGACAATCGATATTTAAGTACTACACGCATTCATGCACGTTTAATTCGATAGAGTTCGCCGTATCGATGCCGCTTTAAATCGATACCTTAATTATAATTTGGAGCTGTTGTTATAAACAGTATGGTTTACACAAGTTGGACAGAATTCATTAATGTGGCTTTCTAGGCACGTTCGTAATCTAACCCAAACTACGTCCGTCGGTAAGTTTGTTTTATTGGGAACAACTGTAAGGTTCGATCGATTAAAATGCTATTGAATACAAGCATTTTCAAAGACTATAAATACCTAGGCGCCACTAGAACAGGATGTACTAATGCATTACTAATCAAGAACCATCCGAGTCGACTCGACAAAAACAGAAGCTGCCCAGCTATGCAGGTGTTCGTTTGTGTCAAATAGCAACAATGTTATGCTTTAATAAAACTCTAGAAATAGTTATGTACCTATAGCAGACTGGAAATGCAACTATCTGGTCGGGGACATCTAAACATACCTTTGCAGATATAGGCTTGGAGACAAAGTATGTACCACGCTGCAAGTTTCGAACAATTTGTACCTGTTTAACGACAAACATTGCTGTTTAGTTGCGGGGGGTAGAATCTCTTATGCAGGGAAGTACGCAATGAATATCGCACAAAGCGGTAGGAGCGAGGTATGTGATGTCGTACGTTTGTTTTTGGTGCGAGGGTGGGTGTGAGGCGACGGTCCTTTGATTCTGGCGAGATTAAACGTGCGGCAGACGGTGGCGCCTCTATCGATTGTTGTTGTAATTACAGCGCTATCCTCGCCCAGTCGCAAATGAAATTGTTCCGGACAGAGCTAGCTGCGGATGCCAACGCCATGTTACACTTGTCGCTGCAACGTGCCGCCACATTCTGAACTGTAAAACCTAGTACTAAGGTATCCCCCCACGGTTTGAGGCACTCTAGAAGTCCGGGGAGAGTTGCGGACGCATTATTGCATATGATGTTGTAACGTGTTTTGATGAAATTCTCACGGAATGCTTTTAGTGGCTTCACGCGGTTTTAAATCGTTTGATCGATGCTTTGTTGGGACTGTATAAAGATGTTTGCTAAAAGTTTTTGTTACCCGTTGTTGCGACAGTATGTTGAAGTTTCACTGGTAATCTTGGAGCTTTGTAGGTAAGTGCAACTGAATTATGCAACCTTGAAGTTTTTAATATTTGAAGATCACTAGGTATCACTGTGTATTATTATATCCCAACGTTTAAAACAATATTATCCTCTTTTTTTACTTGTCACTATGCTATCTTCATCATAACAAAAGAAATATCACATCAACCTAACATCCAATAAGAGAAACTCACGTTATTTCTAAACAAATACAAAAAGCTATACGAAGCATCACGACTGCGCACTGAAAGCAATTCGAGAACAAATCCACATCTGAATTTGAAATGCGAATGGGAACAGAGAGTGGAATCCAATAAAACATTCGGAGCCCTCGAAACGTATCTACGTCTACGTGACGTAGACGCCTCCCCGAAACGCATGCGCACCGCACTCGTACAGAACAAATGGACAATTCCAATTTCAATTGTAGAAAAAAAATAACCAATTCGAAATGGAGAAGGCTTCGCGGCGACCAATAGGAGCGCTCACAGTCGTAATGCCAACTGTGTGGGCGGAGCGAGTGATATCTAGCATTGGAATGTTCGTTGTATTTGTTTTGCCGGATCCGAAGGCTTTATTGCATGGTGTTTGAGCCTCTTTCCCCTTGAGGGTGGTAGCGGCGGAAAGCTCAGTATGGATTTGGGATGAGGCTCTTCACATTATGTACCGTAGTCGTTTGCAGCCGGTGACCTACATATACTATTGCGCGATGGGTTTGTCTTATTGTTATACGTTTGTAGATACGAGATTTTCAAGGAAAAGTTTCCTGAAAATACTTTAAAATAACATCTAAAGAAAGCTCTTTCTTTTAAGTCAGTTTATTTTTTATTAATCAAGACGATTAATAAAAAATAAAAATCTCAAACAAAAAGGCCTAAAAACAAAGTCTTTAAAAGCAACTCGCAAGAATTAACCTGTAATGAAATCAAGGAGTGTCTCCGACTTTATGAAACTGTGAGTATTGATTTTTCGATAGGGAAAAAACGAAGGCAACGATCTATGCAGATCTGGAGTGCTCTCGGCACATCAGATGGCACCGTCGGGCAGCCTCCGCAGACAATCGAACGGTGGGGGGGCCCCCCACTGGAGGTCGGGGAACTGCCACAGATTATATGCGCGATGATTGTGCCATGAGACGTGCACGTAGGTTGAAACGTTGGCTTGGTATGTATTCTGCTCTCAATAGCAGCCCGGGATCTGGATTTGTGCTCGGTTGATGGCAAAAGGCTCGCCCTCTGTTGCATGGGACTTAACTGGCGAAATGTGGATGTACCATAGGTACACCTCTGCCCAACCCTTTGGGAAACACAGGCGTGATGTTATGTTTTGTTCTGCTCAGAAAGTGCGAAACGACTAGGTGATACAATCATAACGCGTTGTTCCAGCTGCTGTGCTCGGTCTGTGAGTACATATTACTACATCCGACTCTTCGGTTCTATTTTCTTTGACACATTAATAAGACTAGCAAATTGATATGGATGGAATGCTAAAACCCCTGGCACAGCCACTGACTGGCACAGAATGTTGGGTTATTTCAGGAAAATATTTAAAGTACTTTAAAACTTTTAAGCTTCAAGGTTGCTAGCGCTAAGACCCGACAGAGACCGCGCTTACTAGTTTTTTGAATCCATGGGAAATATCGAAAACAGTGTTCTGAAATTTAATATATATATATATATCTTATTTAAGGATCTGGCGGACAAGCAATCGCTTTTAATAACACGATTAGATTAACTTCTGGATAGAAAAAAATCCCAGTTATCCCTTTTCCTAATGTTTAATCAATCTCATAGCTACAAAACAGATGTTTTTTTCTTATTTTTTATGTAAATGAAAAGGTAGTAAGATTGTATAGGACAATTTGCCGAGTTTGTCTTGATAAAATGATAAAAATAATAACTATATTTAAATACCTACAAAATGCGCGCGGCAATCACTCGTGAGTAAATTTTGAGGTGGTAGGGCGAAGCCAATGAAATAAAATACCTTCAGTATTAATTAAACCACTTAGAAAACATATGAGAGACAGTGGATGAGGGCTTTTACAATTTTTTTTTACACATAAGTAAAAACATGAAAATAAGTGGCTGAACTCTACCAGAAAGGGGAAAATATCTACCACACGTCACCATACAAAGTCTAACATTTCGAATCGAAATATACGTAACATAATCTTTGGCGATATCGACCCGGCGGCGGCGACTTCCCATTCTCGAAGTAAAACACGGTGGGAAGGAAACCGCGGGATAAACCGCCCCCCTACTCCCCCCACCCGATCTTTACGTTTCAGGAATAAATATTTCAGAGCGTGTGCTTCGGAAGTTAAAGTTATGTATCGCCCACGCCGGTAACAATCTGAGAATGAGAAAAGCTCGCTTTACTTTTATGTGTGTTCGCTTTATGGCGTTTTTTGTAATGTATAGCTTGAGTTCCTATTTTATGTATTGTTTATAAGGAAATTGAGACTTTTTTAAAGGATCGTAACTATGATTTTTTCAGTTGGCATCTTTGGGAAAAGTTCAGAGAGTATCTTGTTGTTAGTTCGTGATTATTTTAAATTTTGATTTTTCCTGATTATAATATGTAGGTAATGTAAACTAGTACAGACTGCTGAAAATGTTCTTTTCTGTGAACCATTACCTTAAACGAGATGTACAATTTTGCCAGAATAGTAAGAAAATAACGAGTTGTTTTATTTGTGAGTTTTGGTTAGTTTTACGATTTTCTTTTATTTTAAATAACGCATTAAATTAAACAATTGTTTACTTTATAAAATGTGACGTCAATCAATCTGCCTAGCCTTTTCCCATTAGGTTGGGGTCGGCTTCCAGTCTAACCAGATGCAGCTGAAATAGTACCTATTTGATATTTTAAACCGGTATTTTATATAGAGCGATGGCCTATCTGACCTCCACAAGCCAGTTACTGGGTACATGATACCCCTGGTAAGACTGGTTGTCAGATTTTTGAGCTTCTAACGCCCCGTAACGACTGTCAAAGATCCACGAATGACAGCCGGGACCAACGGCTTCACGTGCTTTCCGAGGCACAAGGGACTCGATATGTAATGGACGGACACCCATCTACGAATCGACCGCGGCAAGCGTAGCTTAAAACTTTTGATTGATCCGTGCAGCTGTTATCATTTAGCCACGAACCACTTTATAAAATGTGACAGGTATTCATCATTATTTTATGTAAAATTTGCATGTTTGTAAAATATAAACCTACTAGTGATGCTGCATGGAATGTATAGGTACCTATTTACCCGATTGCGGCGAAGGCAAAAAGGAGGGTTTTGTGTTTGACCTATATGTATGTATCTATGTATGTATGTCCGTCCCTATGTTCCCTCGTAACTACTAAACGGCTAAGCCGATTTAAATGAATGATATGTCGTTCGATTCGTCTTTATTGCGCGAGTGTCACTGAGTATATTAAAATAAAAAAAACAAAATGGTGGATGTTTGGCGTCAAAATGTATGTTTAAAAAAAAGCTTCCAAACCTATCGACAAGGGGTATCAAAATGAAGGATTTTAAAAGATGATTACAAAAATATATACAACTTATATGTTTAAATGTAATTTGGTATGAGAAATGATAAAAAAACAATCCCGAACTTTTGGAGTGAGTGAGTAAGTGGCCGTTATCACCCGATTATAAGCGGGTATTGTAGTTACGACCGTTACCTAAAGCGTTGCTTAATACAGTGAGAGAAAAATAATCCTAACTAAAAAGTGTAAAGTAATAAAGTAAATTTAAAAAACCTAAAAACCTGACTGCGTAAAAAGTGAACTTTAAAAAAGGACATAGGACATAGGAAATAGCGAATCAGACTGAGTATGGAAACAAGTTGTCCTATTTTGTCTCGAAACAATCTTATGCAGTCGGAGGCAATAGGTCTTTAATGTAAACTTTAAGAAGATGTCTCCGATTGCATGAGATTGTTTGGAGACAAAATAGGTCATCTTGTTTCCATCTTCTACACACAGAGTAATTTATCCTAGGTGATGGACAAGGTCGGGGTCTACGCAACATAGTTACTACAAAACCTGCTTGGATCCGATTACGACGTGTTTTCCTATCTAAAGCCAGGTGCTGCACTAAGTGAGATCTTGGAATACTCGAAGAGCGAAATCAGCACAGTAACAAAAAGCGACTACGTGATTATATTGGGTGGATGCTGCGATAAAAACCCTTATGATATTGACATAAATCTGCATCGCTGGTTATCGTCAACTGCAAATACAAATGTGATTATAAGTGAAGTATCAACCCAGTAACTAGATTCTTCTAATAAATGAATCAAAAGTTACTACGGTTTATTTGTAAAAAATATAAAAAATGTATTGTTCGTGGACAGGGGTTACGCTAGATTTTCACCAAGTAGACGCAAATATGTACTAAATCTTGCAAGGACTTAAAAGAAATATTGTGTATTCATTACCATTTCCAAGCATTGCAATACGAGCAAATGTGTCAAATTAAAAATAAAAAGTTTTTTGAAAGTAAATACGTGCAAGTTAACTTGGATTCTCACCAAAACTTAATAGATAGAATAAATACAGACTGTATAAATGAATCAAGTAACGAACACGGTGAATCGGAATGCAACAAAAGCGAAATCCCAAACTCGAATAATTTATTTCGTTTATAGATTTGTCACTATCCTTCATCAAAATACTAATGGATTGCTCAATAAATCTGATATGATTTCTGTTTGCGTTAACGAGTTAGCTACCCAGGACTATCTTGTAGACATGCTATGTATCACTGAGCGCAACATGACGGACGGTGACGAAGTGTATCTCATAATTCCAAATTATAAACTTGCGTCTTATTATATGAGAGTTAGCAGACACGGAGGCTCTTTTTTTTGTGGATGGGAAATCATCAAATGACTTCTCCCGCTCTGGGCGGAGCGGGAGGGCGTGTCAGACTTTTACTGACTAAAACCCACCCGTGTTCCTTCTGTTGCCTGTGCCGGGGCCACGGTAACTCTTTCGAACATCCCGCAACCCTAGCTGGCATCGGCCCTAGCGGACCCCGTCAATAATGCTGCTCTTTGATGCGCGCGTGGAACACGACGCACCGTCGACTCGGGCTTGGTCCTTACCGGTCGGCGAGCTACCCATTGCTCGCCGTCCGCAAGCCCGCGCCTACGGTGGCCGGGAATCGGCTACCGATTCCCGACGCCCAGGGCGTCCTCCGCGCCCAGGGCGAGGGCGCAAAGCTTGCCTCTCCCTCACGCGTCCCGCCTCCTCCTTCACGAGCATTTCTGCTTCACAGAAGGAGGTAATGGCTTCCCATGTACTCTCGCTCCGTACCATGGCCTGGAACAGGGCCGGACGCGAGAGATCGCCGCCGCCGATCGCTTCCGCGAGGACACGGCGGTGCTCCGCCCAAGCCGGGCAGACCTCCACCGTATGCTCCACCGTGTCCTCCGGGCGATCCACACAGTGGTGACACCCGGGCGTTTCCTCCCGCCTTATCTGGAACAGGTACCTCCCGAAGCACCCGTGTCCGGTGAGGACCTGCGTCAGGCGGAAGGTGAGGACGCCGTGGCACCTCTCCAGCCACTCCTCAAAGAGGGGACTTATCGCCGCAATTATTGCGTGCCCAGCGCTGGGTTGCGACAATCGCACTCTCCATGCCGCCATGAGATCCTGCCGGAGCTCTGTCCGCCGTGCCGCGATTTCTCGCAGCAACGGAGTTACTCCCCGGCGTCCTGCCTCCTCGCGCCACTCCCACATGTGCACGAGGACTTTTGCCTCCAGATCCCATGGCGGTAATCCGGCAAGGAGGTTCGCCGCCTCCCCAAAGACCGTGCGGTATCCCCGGGCCAACCGGATGGCCATGACCCTCTAGGACACGTTCAACCGACGGACCGGTCGCCGCCTCACGGAACGCGCCTACACCGGAGCTCCGTAAAGGGCCATGGACCGCACGACCCCCGCGTAGAGCCTCCGGCAGGAGGCGTTTGGACCCCCCAGATTGGGCAGGAGCCGCCCCAAGGCAGCCCCGGCCCGCTCTAGTCTGGGAGCCAAACGTCGGAAATGCTCCACGAAATTTCACCGGCTGTCGAGGACGAGTCCCAGGTACTTCATCGTCGACTCGACACCGATGGGAACCCCTCCTACCGTTATTTGAGAACCCGATGGTGGCGCGTTCCCAGGACCATGAAAACACATGGCTTCGGACTTGTGCAAGGCCACCTCGAGTCCCAATTGCCGGATCCTCTCTACGATTGTCGCAACCCCGCGTGCCGCTAATTCGGCCGCCGCCTGGTGCGACCTCCCCTGCGCCAGGACCAGCGTGTCGTCAGCGTAGCAAACTAGGACACGGAGGCTCTTTTATATTAATAAAAAATTATATGAAATATGGAATTATTCATAACATCACACAACTTTCATTCAGAAACACAATTGAATGCTCTGAAATCGAGCTATTGGAACATCGAATAATTGTTCTATGCATTTATAGGCCACCAAACAACTCCGCTGGCTCTACAGACAGCTTTTCACAACTTTAAATAAAATATTAAATAACTTATGGTCAAACAGGAAAAATATCGTAATATGCGGAGACTTCAACATAGGTACTTTGAAGCATACTAAACTTTCCAGTGATAAATGATAAATGATTTTATTTCTGTAAGTAGGTTTATACAAGGGGCTTGTGGCTAAGAAATAACAGCCGCACGGGTCGATCGGTCAGGTTAAGCTACGCTTGCCGCGGTTGGTCCGTGGATGGGTGACCATCTTTACATATCAAGACCCCTTCGTGCCTCGGAAAGCACGTTAAGCCGTTGGTCCCGGCTGTCATTCGTGTATCTTTGACAGTCGTTACGGGTCGTCAGAAGCCCGAAAGTCTGACAACCAGTCTTAGCAAGGGGTATCGTATTACCCAGTAACTGGGTTGTGGAGGTCAGATAGGCAGTCGCTCCATGTAAAATACTGGTATTCAGCTGCATCCGGTTAGACTGGAAGCCGACCCCAACATAGTTGGGAAAAGGCTAGGCAGATGATGATGATGATGAAGTAGGTTTATACAAACACTTTTACACGTCAAACATTTTTTTTTTAAACTCGATGAGGCCGGCGTTTCCTATCTAACTACTCTGAGAAGAAAGGCCGAAACAAACTCAGAGGTCACAGTCTCTTTTAAAGTCCAGACATAATTTTAGTCAGATCATGTGAAGACCATGTAGGTTGGTGTCTGAAATGGTCTTTTGAGGAAAGAACCACACAGATTGAGTGGACATGTGCAGTCAGTGCAAGCATCTGTCAGTAATCGTACAGCTCAACATAAAAGTTAAGGAGCTCGACGATTGAATTGATAGAACTCTTAACTAGATTTATATTTGAAACTGAAATTTAAACAAGGAACGAGATTTGAGAGAAACAAGTAACGAGATTTGATAGTAAAACGTGCATAGACAACATAGCCCATAACATAAGAGCTTGCAAAGGCACTATCAAGGCATTAGCGCTATCAGACGATAATGCGCAAATCATAAAGGTTCCGGTCAAAAAGACTAGCACCATAATATATTGGCATATATTAAAACGGGGTTACTCTCTAGGCAATAGAGCAATATTTATAAAATATTTAAAACAGCTAACCAATAGCGACGTTTATAGTTGCACGGATGCGAATAGTGCCTACAACAAATTCTATGATAATTTCATTATGTTGTACGATGTCTGTTTTACTCTACAAAAAGTCGGGATACATAACAAATCTAGACCGAAATGGATCTCACGTGGCTTAAAAATATGCAGCAAGCGTAAATGCCAATTACTGTAGCAATATAGGAATAATTCAAATCAAGCCACCAAAACTGCTTTCAAAGCAAAGAGGTATAAAACTATAATCAGACCGACAAAAAAATCTCAAAACGACTACTTTATTAAATCTGCCACAAATAAGAACGAAGCTACTTGGAAAGTAATAAATGAGATCAAATCGAAATATCCAAATGAAGGCGTACATCAGTTAATTATAAATGACGAAATCATAAATAATCCTCAAGACATTGCGAATTCATTTAATGATTTTTTTCTTGACATCAATGATAATAATACTAGTATAGCCCAAAAGTCTTCCAATAAACTGGCATATAATCCTAATAAATTTTTTATGACACCTACTATCCCTTATACGACAAATATTGATAAATATGTAGCTCATATTATATCTGAACCTCTAAGCTTCATCATTAATTTATGCATAGAAGAAGGCACCTTCCCAGACAAACTAAAAATATCTGTTATAAAGCCAGTATTTAAAAAGGAGGCAAAACTAACATGAGCGACTATAGGCGCATAGCATTGATACCTGTTTTTGGAGAAATTGTTGAAAATGTGATGTTTAACTGTCTCTATACTTTCTTTGAAACACACAACATTCTAACGTCCAGTCAATATGGTTTCAGAAAAAACAAATCCATAAATGTGGGAATATATAACTTTTTACATAAGGTAATGACTAACTTGGCTGCCGGCTATTGCGCTATACATGGACATGTCGGAGGCTTCCGACCGGGTCGACCGCAAGATCCTCTTAACAAAGAATCATACCTTAACAACAGACAACAATTTACTGAAGTAAGGAGGTTAAATCCCATTACTAAAACAGAAGAAATATATGCTTCTGAATCTGGAACTGCTAAATTCGGCGCTCCTCAAGGGAGTATCGTGGGTCCTTTATTCTTCCTTGTTTATATAAATGACATGCCTTCGATAACAAATCACGACATTACACTATTTGCTGATAATAGCACGGTTTTATTCGTGAATACAATTGATCTAGAATCTGACATTAACCAAACAATATTATTAATTATAGACTGGCTGAAACTGAATAATTTAATGATTAACATTGACAAAACTAAAATAATGAATTTTAAAATACGAACTTAACGTACGGGTAGGTTAAAAATCCATTATCTATAAGATAGCGATATTGAAGTAACTGAAGTAACAAAATTTCTAGGGTTGCATATTGAAAACAAACTTAACTGGAAATTTCATATTGACCATATTTGCAGAAATCTAGGACAGTTTTCATATGCGCTTCATAACTTCGGGAAAATAGCGAATCAGACTACTTTACTAACAGCTAACCACGGTTACGTTAGCTCTATCATCAGATACGGTGTAATATTCTGGGGCAACAGTACACACAAGGAGCGTGCTTTCATTGCTCAAAAACGTTGCATCAGGGCTATATTTAACTTACATGAAACTGACTCTTGTAAGCCATTTTTTAAAAAGATGAACGTATTAACACTGCCATGTGTCATATTTGAGGCCACTGTATTTGTCAAAAATAATATTGACATGTATAATTACTACACGCGAATACGGCATAAGGACAAATTGCGCACAGTAGCTAGCAAGACTCATCTAATGCATGAAAGTATCTTTTGTACAGCTTTACGCATCTTCAATAATATTACGGGGCCTATGATAATTGCGTAAATTAAAAAGAATCTCCATGATCTGTTAGTAAACAAGTGCTATTACTCTATAAAAGACTTCCTATCAGACAAATCACTGCTCCAATACAGTCCCCCTCCAGCCATGATGCGTTCAGTGGCCCACTGATGTGTAGCTATCTAAATTCGTTTCGTTTTATTTTTATCATTTTTATATTTTATGTTAAATCTTAATAATTTGTAACAATAATGTAAATTAAATTAAATTTCTATGTAACTATTGTATGCCCTAAGAGCGGGACATAGCTGATCACAATTTAATTATTTAAGACCTGTATTATGTACCTACCTACCACAATAAATATATTGATTGATTGATTGATCTTTTTTAAAGTTCACTCAGTCGCGTTTTTAGATATTTTAATTTATATTTTATTTAAAAAAAAAAACGAATAGCAATTATAAAACTTGTATAACTTATCCGCGTCATGCTTTGCATTCTTAAAATAAATATACGTTTTAACTTAATAAAACGTTTATTTATTTTACTAATGCAATGCATGACGCGGTTAACTTATACAAGTTTTGTTGCAATTTGTTTTATTTTTAATATTAAAACCAATTGACTTCATAAAGTCAATTTTAAAGTCAATTTTTAAGTTTTTAATTTTTTTGATTTTAACTGTTGGCCCAAATGTCGTATTTTGGCTACAGCTATTATCCTATAATAGCTTGTCATAAAGTACAAATAATTCCAAAAAGAAAATTCATTTGTCAATTACTTTTTCCTTTACTTGTGCTGTGAGACCTTGCTTCTTGCCAAATTTCATGATTCTAGGTCAACGGGTAGATAGTAGGTACCCGGGTTACCGGGGTACCCGGGTTTTAATTAATTAATTTATTTCAGGTAAATAACATTACCAAACCTAAATTAATAGAAATTATATTTGCGAATCAAAACATGTCGCATAAATGACGCGTTGACTTAGAAGCTTGATTTTTTAGAGCTTCAATAAAGGGACCGTACACCTACGTATTTGATATTAATTTCAACTTGATACCTCCACACGTTCCTGAGAAAAATGGTCTGAAAGACTGTCGGGAAGACAGACAGAGAGACGGACAACGAAGTGATGCTATAAGGGTTACGTTTTTCCTTGTGAGGTACGGAACCCTGAGAAACAAGATGGTAGCGTTAGTTCCGATTTTGGTCACGCGCCAAAGATCCTGGTACTGTTGTAGATATACAAGGTGTAACATAATTAACGCACAACCTCTTAAGGGGTCATTGTACTCATCAGTATGAACAACTTTTACTATGGGACCAAACCTGAAAACGCAAAAAAAATCAGCTGCTCCCTACATTTATGTTCGCGTAACTCGTCAAAGAAAGAAAGAAACATATTTTATTTGGGACACGCACAGGAAATACAACAATAAATAAAGAACTATATATGTACCTAGCTGCCACTATATTTTTTTTTAGTTCAATCACTATATATACTAAGAATAAAGCGGAAGAGTTTGTTTGTTTGTTTGAACGCGCTAATCTCTGGAACTGCCAGTCGGATTTGGAAAAATATTTTTGTGCACAATTCTTGAGGAAGGCTCTTTGACATTACGCTAGGGCCCTTATGAGCCGAACAAAAATAAAAAAAATCAGAAAGAACGTTAAGCGAAAGCGAAGTAATAGCGCGGGCGGGCCATATTGCGATGCGACGGGGTGGGTGGGTGTACAAGAAATTTCACGCAGACGAAGTCGCGGGCAGAAGATAGTAGTTCATAAGCCCCGTTGCCTTATATACGGGTATTGTTGTGAAATCCATAGTTATTAATTATGTGTTATTTTGACCACCTTATCAACCAATTTCGAAACGTTTACACACGCCGTCATCACTATTGATGTCTTGATGACTGGGTTTGGAGGTGAATATTTACTGGGATGGCCTCTACTCTACAAATCTACAAATTCTACATGTGACAGGCACTGTCGTACATTGTTGCAATACAACAACGATCGAAATAGATTTTTATTAAGTTATTATTATTAGACTAGCGATCCGCCCTTGCTTCGAACGGTTTTTACGATTTGACATTAATGTAAGTTTTATTTTAATACACACATAAATCAATCTGCCTAGCCTTTTCCCAACTATGTTGGGGTCGGCTTCCAGTCTAACCGGATGCAGCTGAATACCAGTATTTTACATGGAGCGACTGCCTATCTGACCTCCACAACCCAGTAACTGGGTAATACGATACCACTTGGTAAGACTGGTTGTCAGACTCGAGCTGCTGACGGCCCGTAACGACTGTCAAAGATCCACGAATGACAGCCGGGACCCACGGCTTAGCATGCTTTCCGAGGCACGGAGGATTCTCGGTATGTAAAGATGGTCACACATCCACGGACCAACCCCGGCAAGCGTAGCTTAACCTGATGGATCGACCCGTGCGGCTGTTATTACTTAGCCACGAGCTCCTCAAAAATTCTCTCCTTTACACATATAAACCTTCCGAAATAAATTCTTTAAATGATGGTGTGAACCGCATCAAAATCCTTTGTATAGTTTAGAAAAACAAAGCGGTCACACAGATAGACACGAAAATAGATGTAGAAGAAATATAGAGAGGTATATAGACACTTTGAGAGCAATGCATGTTAAAAACTATAAACACTCTTAGATAATTTTAAAATGAAACTGCAGTATTTCAAAGCTCATTACTATTACGGTGCAGATCAGAACCGAACTGTTAGAATGAGATGCTAAAATACAACACATTTAAAGATGACTTCACTTAGAAAATGGTTGAAATTATGGTAGAAACACCAAAGAAAACTAGGAAAATACACAATCACTTATTTCTTTTCATGAGTCCGTAACACCAAAATCCCATTGGGTTTTCCTTTTATTTACGTGCTTACTGCACCTGGTCTAATACAAAGAACATTTTAATAGCACTTTTTAGAGCATTTGGTTTTAGACTGCAGCGTAAAAGCTATAAAATTGGATTAGGCTGTTGTGTTTATTTTACTAGATGCCCAGTCTCTCAAGCTTTGTGAGAAGCAGTTTCTTGTGATCCTTCTTATATTCTTGTCCATTCCTAGCGTGATCTTCGGTCATTAGTTTACCTTTAGATGATCAGGAACTGCTCATCCATGCCATGCCATGCCATGTCCATGCCATGGGGTATGCCCAGCCATGATTTCCCTGATTTTGACAGTAGCAGGCGCTGTACCTGCAGTTACATCGCACGCATAGGAAAAGCGTAGGCGCTTTTAACGCAATTAAAGTTCTGCCAAACGATTGGTTCATATTCAACTCTTACAGTTCAATGTTTTCAAATTATATATGTAAATGTTTCAGCATAAGGCAAGAACTAAAGTGAAAAAATCAGTCTAGAAAAGTTTTCAGTCTGAAAAAACCCAGCACCAAAAAGTAGCCCGGTAAAATTCAAAGTACTAGGGTACAATAAAGGACATGGCAATACGCAAATCGATGTTACGGTGCAACTGCTTGAAACTCGTATATACGCGTTCAGTACGTGTAGGCGTACACGTAAATTTGCATTATCATGAATTTATTACTATACGACAAGGTCGGCGATAAGGATTTTCTTCGCTCATAGAAAATCTAGGCCGGCCGATTGAAACTGAATGCAAGAGGTTTTTATGTTACGTTTTGAACCGTATCCTAGTGTCTCATAACATAGAAAAGTTTAGAATAAACGGAGTCTTTTATGAAAGTTTGGTGTTATGATTTTAACGTTGATTATGTTTTTATTACGATTAAAATCACATGGATGAAAATTAAATTCCGATTGTAACTTGAAATAGTCAGAAATAATATGAATGAAAAACACACTCACTGTACGGAGTTGAATCATGAATGAAAAGACAAAAGATTAATAAAAAAGATAAGGGTGTACAATACTTAAATGTATTTACAATGTTATGTTATATTCCAAGTTACCATTCAGTTTATAATTACCAATAATAAATGTACCTAGGCATAGCGTAAATATTCATGCAAAGTTTCTGAACATTACCTGTTAGAGTGCTGTTATTAAACGTCGCAATAAATATTATAATGAGCAATGAACAATTGATTGATGTGATAATTAAACTATTACACAAACAACACGTTTAAATTATTTCTCGCCTTAAAACCACCACATATATGCAAAACCACAGCAACGCCTACAAATAGCGTTGGAAAAATGAAGTCCAATAAGTTTCCATCTCACTCAATAAATTGACACTTAGTTTAAATTAAAATATCGAATATATACACTCACATCTTATTTCTTACGACGCTGAACTTTAATAAATTCAAAGTGCACTACTATCAATGATGTAAACTGGATTGATTGAATGAACTGTTCATATACGTATTTATACGCAAAAAACAAACGAACGTAATGCAATAAAACAGAGTTTATAATTTGGTACGGCGTCTAAACTACGCATTTGTAGGCGGCGAGTCACATGGACTATAGTCACATGTACGTCCTCGCATAGTGCGGTGTACTATGTCACATACCATGCAGCATACATTGCATTAACCTCCAATAATTTAATTAGAAGTTATTGATTCATAAACAATCATTCCAATAACTACTTCTCATGTGTAAGTGAGAATTTGGCGAGCTTTTTGTTTCGATTATCCTGTGGGGGACGGCATACATATACAGGCTGAATTTGAAAACATGCGACAAAATTTAAGGGGATGTTCTACCCATCAATATGAATACCTTTTACTATGGGACCAACTTAGAATTCGAAAAAAAAATTCAATCTTCTTATACAAAATGGTCCAATCGGGTATGTACAGTAAGCGATCATAAGTGCAGTAGCACGCTAAGGATTATATTGTTGTACAGGCTGGGTACAGGCCGTACCTACATCTGTGTGTTTAAGTGATCTGTCAACACAGAATGCACACCTCAGAATGAATTCTGACTGGCGGGCGTCGAACGAAACAAAAAACACCGTTGCTTTTTCTCACACGCAAAGTAATTACGTATGACCTTGGCCGGTTCATAAAATTGCTAAAATTCACATTCTCATATCAAGTTCCGGTAGCTGGTAGCGTAACGTACTAGATTGTGAATCACATAGGTACAGGTTCTAATCTCGAAATTGAGTCTCTTATTTTTCTTTTCAATAATAATTTTCATTCTGTTATTTTATTATTCGATAAATTAATAGACGAGAATAATAATGCAATAATTATTATTATATAGTTATTGAAATGAAATACGGGGTTAAAAAAAATGTTTAACAAGTGATTACAAAATTTCTAGTTAAAACAGTTTATTTTCTTATAAAGAACAATTTACTGAAGTAAAGTGTAATTCAGTAAACTACGACAATCAGGCTTAAAATATTGTCACAGTCTATACAAATAAATAAAATTGAAGTGTCGCTGTCGGTTTGTAATGTCAAAATAACAACTTTTTACTAAATGCATAAGAAAGTATATACGGTACTTATAATAAAAAAGCAGTTCCGGCTAATCTCCGAAATAGCTGGACCGATTTTGACAGGACTTTCACTGGCAGATAGCTGTTGTTACGGCGGGTAAATTAAGCTACTTTTATTTTAGAAAAATAATTAGAGTTCCGCGAAAAAAATTAAAACCCATGAAATTATGAACAAAAAGTCGGATTTGAAAAATTCCTTTTGCATTTGGTAGCCCAATTCTCGAGGATAGTTCTAGGCTATTTAACATCACGCTTTGACCCTCAGAAACCCAGCAAAAAGAAAAACAGTCGGAAAGAACACTAAGTGAAAACGAATTAATAGCGCGGGCAGGCGATTCAACGCGACGGGTCGGGGGACGACGGAGTTTTATTAAAATGTGGCTGTTATTTTAGTATATTGTGTATCTTACGACTTCCACGCGAACGAAGTCGCGGGGCACAGCTAGTTATACAATAATATTGTGCTGGGTGTGGGTACTCTAACAAACCACAACTAGCCAATCTACGCAATCAATCTAGTGTTCTATTTAGTCGCGGTGAATGAGTTAACTGCATCTGTATACTTTATAATTTATTTATTTAGATTTCTGTGGGTATACTTAATCATAAAGTTTTACGAGGTTAAGTGAACAAGACGAATATAACAAAGAACTATAGTCAATAGCGTGATGTTGACAGCGATGCGGATGAATTTTTTGATGCCCCCTGATTATTTGCCCTACTTTTTTATATACCTGTACATATTATTATTATTTTAAGACTGTTAGTTTTTAAATTATGTAAATAGTTAGCTATGAGAAATAAAGATAGCGTTTTTGAAAAAACTATATAACTGCGCGTGAGATTCGAACCCACGGCTCGCTACGCATTAACGCGATCACCCAAATACGATACACGCTAAGCTAACGTGCCTTATAAGCTTATGGTTGAATTTATGAAATACAATCAGTAGCAAACGATTGTGAGTGTGCGTGTGTGTCAATCAATCTGCCTAGCCTTTCCCCAACTATGTTGGGGTCAGCTTCCAGTCTAACCGGATGCAGCTGAATACCAGTATATCACATGGAGCGACTGTCTATCTGACCTCCACAACCCAGTAACTGGGTAATACGATACCACTTGGTAAGACTGGTTGTCAGAGTTACGGGCTTCTGGCGACCCGTAACGACTGGCAAAGATCTACGAATGACAGCCGGGACCTACGACTTAACGTGCTTTCCGAGGCACCAGAGGAGTCTTGGTATGTAAAGATGGTCACCCATCCACGGACAACTCCGGCAAGCGTAGCTTAACATGATGGATCGACCCGTGCGGCTGTTATTACTTAGCCACGAGCTCCTATAGTATAGAAATTATTTATTATAAGAAGGTCGTAAGTTAAACCGATGCGTCAATCTATTCCTTTGTGAGATTGCTACTCCACTTATGACCGCTACTATACTAGACCTTTATGCGGGAAGGTCGAATTTTTTTGCGAGTTGGTTCCATAGTAAAAGTTGTTCATATTAATGGTTAGAACACCCCCTTACATGTTGTCGCATGTTTTCAAAGTCAGCCTGTACACATACAGGGAGATATGTTTTCTCATCCTTATAATAGACCCTAATATTGTGTGGCTTATTTACGTAGTCATCGATTTAAACATACAGAATTGCTATTTAAATATTCACATAAGTCATTTATTTGGCAATTCAGATAAATATGATGTCAATTTTCTTTGAGTTTTCCTAATTTTAATATTGTTTATCAAACCAGGTCGTAGAGTAAAATATTACCTTGTTTTTGCAGCATTAGCTTACTGTTCTTCCGTAAATAAGTTTGTCAATATTAATAAAACAAGTCGGACTGATGGCATAACTTACGAGTACGTAACTAACGTTTAATAGCAGACACAAAAGATGTCGTCACCTTTTCAGTTTTATATTATGAGTTATCGCTGTTTTATAGTTTTGATTTATTAGAATTACTAGCTGTGCTCTGCGACTTCGTTCGCGCGAAAGTCGTAAGATACACAATATACTAAAATAACAGCCACATTTTAATAAAACTCCCTCGTCCCCCGACCCGTCGCGTTGGATCGCCCGCCCGCGCTATTACTTCGTTTTCGCTTAGTGTTCTTTCTGACTTTTTTCTTTTTGCTCGGCTCCTAAGGGTCGTAGCGTATCTCGAGAATTGGACTACCAGATCCTAAAATAATTTTTCAAATCCGACTTATTGTTCACAATTTCATGGGTTTTATTTTTTTTGCGCGGAACCCCAGTTATTTTTCTAAAATAAAATATCATAATTAAAAAAAAACTCTTAAAACACTACTAAAGTTTCTATAATAATATAATTCAATCATGATTCGAAAGACACGTGGCGCCATCTATTATCATAAAAAAGTTATTGTGGTTTTCCTCGGGAACAGTACTGTTTTAGGGATAAATGTCCGTTTCTGTACACTTGACAACGTATATGCAAAATTTCAGGATGATCGTTTCAGTGTTTTAGGCGTGAAAAGGTAACAAACAAACAAACTTACTTTCGCATTTATAATATTAAAATTAAAAAAAAAAAAAGTAAGTAATTCATTGTTTACTAATTGTTAATTAAAATTAATAATTAATATTTAATAAATATAAGTAGTTAGGATAGTTAGAATTAAACCTAATAGGCAATGGCGGTGAGCAAACTGCCATTTTAGGATTCTTCCTTGTGTTTCCCATTTCGATATTTTTCTTACGAAATCCTCGAACCAAAATCCGCATTATTTTACATTTAGACGGTGAAATGAAATTGTTTATTCTGTAAATAGGATATCGGAATCATATTTACGTCATATTAGAAACAAAAGCTAGATGGAGTCGAAATTTCCTATCTGACTACTCCTTAGAAGAAATGGCGAAACAAAGGCATATAGGTAGTTGAACATTCATCGTCATTCTGAATAATCTAAGCTTTATCAAGTACTATCTTCAAAAAGATAATTTTGTTCCAATTTCACTTTCACTTTGTCCACAAATCGTAAAGAAGGTGGTCGCATCTTTACGTTTACATGAAACATCGTCATTTTGGTTTCTTTCGTCAACCACTAAATCCATAAAAGAATAACTGACTCCAGTGGGTAACAAATTTGTTGTAATGATCTCATCAACACCTCGTGTAATTAGTAAATCCAATGATGATCTCATTGATAATAATATCAATGAAACCTGATTTAGCTCAATTATATAATCGCCATCTACAATACAGTTACGTGTTTCTACGATTGCAATTATATACGTTGACGTACAACAATAAGTCATAGCTGTGAGTTGTAACAAGAATATGGCATAATACTTTAAACGAAATCTTGGATTGACGTTGCATATATTCGCTTCACATGTACTTGCAGCGACATCATCGGTTTTCACGAATACACTTAGCGAAACATACCAGTACATTCTAGAAGGTTTCTTTGTCGGGGACGCTAAACGAGACACAATAAAAGTTTCATTGTTATGACGTCTATAGACGTCTAGCGCCCTCGAAAGCGTTAAGTAGGTACAATTCCTTATATACTGGAGCTAAACAGGTTAATCCCTATGGCCATCAATTGAGAAGATAAGTGGGTGCAGTGACAAGTTATTTGATGATGATCATGCATGTATTTATTCGTCCATAGGACTAGGATGGGCCCACATAATAGTATGATAAAAACATACTGAACTGTGCAGAGAAATAAGAACCCAACATGACTGAGACCAATAATTATAGTCAAACCGAAAAAGAAGTCAGAGTAGATAAAACCTTGACTATTTACAGAAGAATATCTCTATGTGCCAAGAAAGAACCCATGGATATTGTAGCTGCTTACATTCCGGCGAATAACCTTTCGCCTCCTGGTAGAGAGTATTTATGAGGATTAAAAAAAAAGACGATAACAATCCGGCTACTTCGATGGCTTTTGGCGTCGACCCCAAATCTATAAACATTTAATAGGATCTCAAGCAAGCTGGTGATCTTAAAAATGCAACTAGTGATAGACTTCATGTAAAAGACAATTATAGTCACTGTGTTATGGATTTAGAAATCCACAACACTTTCCTACAAAAGGCAGAGTTGATTGATTAGGAAAAAAGAATTAAGCCTAGAAAACAACATGTGCTCAAATTTCAGTAGGCAAGCGGTAAAGAAAACATCGAGAGCAGAGTATAAGAAAGTTAAAAGCAATAGTTTGATGTTTGTGGCAAGTCTTATCGATGCGTAGCGTATTGTTGAATATTATTAAAAGCTGTTACTATAACTAAAAGTGCTGCTACGATTAAAGGTGATTGTTGTACTTAATGTAACTTAGCTTTGGAGTTTTGAAATGTTTAGGAAAAGCGTTCGGAGTTCTAGAACTATGTTAAGTAATATTTTAAACTATTCAATGGGTTCACTGAGTTGGCTATCTTTGAAAAAAATATGGGTAGATGAAGGGCCAGAGTGAATATTGTCTATATAAGCATTAGTTATTTAGGCTTAGGATTTAGTGTCCTAATATGTTTGTTTTTTCAGATAGAAAGACGAGAAAAGTCTTCCTTTTAACATTGCGCTTATTGTCTTGACCTTTCATAATTCTCTAAGGTGAACTGGGTTCCTATAATTTGGTACATATAGCGCTAAACGACTATACACACAATTATATACTCACACGGTTAAGATATGCTACGGTAGCCTGTTTTATAGAATGTCTCTTTCAAGACTCACTTAAACGTCAGTCAGTGGGCTGTATTATTCCCACAGGTTATCAAATAACGAGTAGGTAGAACTAGAACACTGAAAGCTGAACTATATTGAGAAGTGGCGTTATGTTGAGTATGGAGTTTTATACAGGATGAAAGTTTGTACGAAATGAGGAATTTCCAAAAAACCTTCTTTAGTGCTCACTTTCGTTATAACAAAATCTTTTCCAAAATTTCATGATTTTAGCTCTGTGTTGTCTGTAAGTGAATTTAATATTTATCTACTGTAGCATTCATAGTATGCTTTTTATTATTTAAGTGATTTTACAGGCCATTGTGAAAATAATCCCGCGTCCTAGTTAAAAGCGATCGTCGCGCGAATACGCGATCGTCGCGGTCATATATATCACTTTTTGTTTGGGAAACCAGAAAGCGCCCTCTGTCGGCGCGACCACGCGTTCAGGTTCACCGAACAAAAAGTGAAATATGAACGCGACGATCGCGTATTCGCGCGACAAGCGCTTTTATATAGGACGCGGGGTTAAACTAGGTAACTAGGTATGTACCAGTCATTTACATATATCAACCTGCACTGCTGTTAATCTTAGTTTGATACGTATACTTAATTTTAAAATGTATTTAAATAGAAAAGAAAAGAAAATACGTTTATTAATAAGCAATGTCCCTTTTATACAGGGTGGCCGGAACAGTGACGTCCAAAAAAAATATTTTGATTCCTCGTATCGTGCGGTATCCGAATCACCCACGTAAGTTCCACGACTTTCCATAGTCTCCGAGTTATTAATTTATTTATTAATTTTTGAGAATTTTCGACCTGACCGACTTAAAAAATTTCTAAGTAAAAAGTAGTAGACTATCGAGATTTTTTTGTTGCAATTAAATGTTCACAAATAGTACTTTTATGATTAAAATATTCAGCTTCGTAACTGTGATGAAAGTTATGAAAATATTGGTCTGAAATGAAAAATTTACGTTCGGTGAATTAGGACATAAATTAAAAATATAAAAATGTGATTTTATGATTCTTAAGTAGACCTTAAGAATGCGCCAGACTCTCAGCTTTCATAATCATTAAAAAAAAGTATAACAATGGGCCGAGAGGATAGGAGACCAAATTATTGCTATCACTCTATATTATACTCTCGGTGGCGAGAAGGCTGCGCGCAACCGAAGCTAACGCAAACAAGTTACCTCAGTCTAGTCGTGCTCACTTTGTGTTTGCTGTTACGCGTGTCGCCATTTTGTCTTTACCACGCTCGCTTTGCCCACGGACCCCACTGCCTACTTGTTTGACTACTTTGCTCGTTTATTGGACTGTGTTTTGCATTCTGATTTGGACTTTCTTTACTTGGAAGTGTAAGAAATTTGTTACACGTTAAGTGAATATGCAGAAATGCATTATTTTTATGGAGTTGCACGAGGAAACAGCCGTAAAGCAGCGCGATTGTATAGCAAACAACTTCAACGTCGTGGTGGGCCGCAACCAGAGTGATATCCCGACTATCGTGTTTTTATTAACACGCACAACACTTTAATGGTAGGCCGCATTTCTGGTCGACGTGGCAGTCATGAAGGAATCTCTACAGCTGACTCGGATCGCAGAGAAACGGTGCGGGAAAAAGTTCACAAACAAAAATAAAAAATCCAAAAAGCAAAATCAAAATCCGTCTACGAGTACGAGAAGTATGGCTCGTACTCTGAACATCCCAAGGACTTCTATCAAAGAAGATCCTGGGTTATAAAGTTTTATGGTCAGATGAGTCACGATTTGAGTAATCTAGAATATTCAATATTCATAATTACCACACGTAGGCGATTGAAAATCTACACGAAGCTTCAACGTTTCAACATCATTTCAGCGTTAACTTGTGGTCTGGTATCCTCAATGGCGAAATAATTGGTCCGTTTGAACCGCCCCGACTGCCGTCCAGACTTAATGGAGAAACCTACAGGAACTTCTTGGAAATGAACTTCTATTATTGCTGAGAGATGTGCGTCTCGAACTTAGACAAACCATGGTGTTACAAAATGACGGCGCCCCGTATCACTACGCAACGCAAGTCCGAAATTACTTAAATGAAAACTACCCCAACAGATGGATCGGACGCAGCGAACAATTTACGTGGCCTCTACGCTCACCTGACCCCCCATCCCATCGATTTCTTCATTTGGGGCTATTACAAGGAAATAAAATACGCTCGAGACTCTTCAAGTGAACAAGAGCTGAGGCAGAAGATTGCAGAAGCCGAACATTTTGTAAGAGAGAACAGAGAAGCTTTTAGACGATTGACAAACAATTTCTTACGTAGGTGTAAAATGTGTACTGCTGCTGGAGGTGGCCACTTTGAAAACCTTTTGTAAATGTTAAAAATATTTTATTTTTCACATTATTATGTGTGATTTATTAAAAAACCACTTCTTACTTAAAACTTTTCTTACCCAACCTCTGAAGCTAGAAGTATTCTTATCATGAATTAACTTTAGGAATGAGAAAGTGACCAAAAATATATTTTTTAAATAAGTTGTCTAATTTTCCACCTCGCTGTATTTGAAGGCCGATTTTAGCTAAAGTACTACTTTTATAAGTACTACTATAAGTACTACTTTTTTTTAATGATTTTGAATGCTGAGAGTCTGACATACTCTTGAGGCCTACTTAGAAACCATGAAATCACTTGTTTACGAGTTTTAATTTAAATTTGAAAATTTATGTAATAATTCACCGAACTTATTTTTTTCACTTTAGACCAACATTTTCATAACTTTCATCACAGTTACGAAGCTGATTATTTTATGCATAAAAGTACTACTCATTAAGATTCAGTTGCAAAAAATTAAATCTCGACAGTCTTCTACTTTATTTTTTTTAAGTTGGTCAAGTCGAAAATTTTCAAAAATTCAGAAAAAAATTTATAACTCGAAAACTATGAAAAGTCGCGGAACATACATGGGGGTGATTCGGATACCCCACGATACGAGGGACCCAAATTTTTTTTTGGACGTCAATGTTCCGGCCACTCTGTATATATGCAGAGGAAAAAAACAATAAACATTTAGCAAAACTTGACATTCAAATTAAATTTTACTACTCTACTAAATTACAGTACTCGCGTCTTTCATTCAAAGATGTCCTACTCAATAACAATAATTTCTAATGGACAGTAAAACGCGACCTTGAAATCCATACATCCATGCAAACTGAAGGTTGTTCAGCAAATAAACTTAAAAACATAACACTTACGTATTCAACTGATTCGCTGTAAAAATTCGAAATGTATATATAAATATACACTGTTATCAATTATGAACAAGAACAAGATTTTCGTTTAGAAATATTAAATCGCGGAGCGAATATAAAAGCTTGTGTGCACCACGGTTCGTAGGTCAGTTACAACTATTTCATAGAATCAACAGTCGTGCATGTGATATGCACTCGTAATTACTAGAGCTACTATTATATTGCTTGAGCGCAGCGGATTATGATTTTTTGCTGCGATTGTTATCCATCTTTGAATTATGTCGTTTAAGTCTTCAATAGCTTGAGATTTAAGTTAATTAATAGTTACTATATGTATCTTTGTTTTTATTAGAGATATTACTACAAAATTAGTAGTTACTAACGGTGTGTTGAGTGTGGTATAAGTTGACAAGTTAGTTGTAATGTTACCAATTTTAATAACTTGCTCAGGTCTATCATCGTAGTCTTCAAAGATAAATGCTACGTCATATTTATGGTATGTATTTTAATTGTCTTGTTATTTATTTAGATGTTTATTACCTAGTGGTTTTTTCCGATTACGTGGTTTATTATCGCACTAATAACATAGTGCTAGTAGTTTTAACATAAGAGATGTTATCATTATTATGATAGCGTGTGTGGTCTTGCTATTACGAATAACCCGTGATGACTTTTGCCATAGATGTTACTTTTCCTATGATTTAATCTAAACAATCCGATAGCGAGGAGACAGGAATAGCTTTTTATCGCAAGTCATTTCATTTTGTGTATTTACTAGCTGTGCCCCACGACTTCGTTCGCGTGGAAGTCGTAAGATACACAATACGACACAATTATCAGCCACATTTTAATAGAAAATTTGAAAAAAACAATATATTGTATCGCCCGCCCACGCTTATACTTCGTTTTCGCTTAGCGTTCTTTCTGACTTATCGTCTTTTTGCTCGGCTCCTAAGGGTTGTAGCGTGATGTTAAATAGCCTATAACTATCCTCGAGAATTGGGCTACCAAATGCAAAAATAATTTTTCAAATCCGATTTGCAGTTCCAGAGTTATTATTTTTTCATAGATTTTATTTTTTTTGCGCGGAACCCTAATTATTTTTCTAAAATAAAGGTAGCCTTAGTTACTCCCTGTATCATCAGATATCTGCCAGTAAAAGTCCTGTTAAAATTGGTCCAGCCGTTTAGGAGATTAGCCGAAACAAACAAATAGACAGACAGACAAAAATTTTAAAAATACCTTTTTTATATAAGTACCGTATATATACTTTCATAATTGCATTTAGTAAAGAGCTGTTATTTTGACATTACAAATAGACACTTCAATTTTATTTATGTGTATAAATGACGTTCATGATTTTTAGGGTTCATTTTTAAAATGAATAGAAAGAAATCCCTGAATGGACGATGTTTCCGTTTCCAGTCGTCATCGTAAATGAACTCTATTGTTTTAAAACAAAATGTTTAAGCATTGTGCCCGCACTTTAGAAATACAGTTAAAAATATAATTTCGTTAATTATTGTTTCAAAAGTGTATTAATTATAAGCCAAATATGCAGGCATAACAGTAAACAATTATTATTATGATTATTGATAGTGTGTTGCGTATGACCGTTATCTGTTTATGGGAAATGACTGTTACAATAGATGTAAATTACAGGAAAACCCAATTACAATATTTTTTTTTAGTTTTATAAAGTCGTAGGCACTCTACCCAGCTTATTTATTTATTTCAAATTTCGGAAATAACACCCTAACAGCTATAATATACGAAAGCGATGTTACATACAAACATACAATAAAAAATACATCTTACTTATATTAATTAACAAAAATAACAAAACTTGGTCTCTAAACATTTTCAATGCACTCCAGTGCTACTTCTGTGAATCTCTTCAGGCTGCACGAAACATATTTACATCCATAGAAATAATATTCAACAATCTTGTCGCGCGTGGCTTATTATTGTAATGAGTTTTGTAAAATGTCCTAGTGTTGTTATTTTCGCTTGAATATCGCGCTCATGCGGAACCTCAGACGATGGCGTCCAATTTCAGCTCGGTTGCGAAGTTAGCTTATTTTTTACCACATCGATAAAATTTGATCGTGTTTGGTAGTACCTTTGTATTCTTGTAGTACCTTCGTGTTTTTCCTATTGTATTTGATCAATAGTAAAACTAAACTTTGTATGAACACCTACCATCTTACCTACTCACTACCTTCTGTTTTTAATACCTACTACCATCCTTAATCTTTCTTTATATGGATAACTAGCTTTTGCCCACGGATTCGCCCGCATGCATGACGGAAAATATCCCACGCGAACATACTATCGGGAGTAAAAGTACCGCCAGGTTAGAAGCTATCTGTGTCTCAAATTTCATCCAAATCCGTTCAGCCGTTTTTGCGCCAGTCCGGAAAATCCGGAACATACATCCAGGAAAACGGACAAAAATTCAAAAAGCTATATTTTCGGCAGCAGAGTACTTGTTCCCACTTTTCATAGCAATTATTTTTTCTTCAAACATATTCAATGTACGGTTTTAACTTCGTTACTATTTTATCTTATGTATAGCTATAGAAATTGTCACTTCAGATAATTATAAGATGTAAGTACCCTAACATTATACAAAACCAAGGATGTTACCGGCTTTTGTATGATTTCCAATTGAAGAAGATAACCCTGTGAAAGGGTTTGTCGGGGTAATCAACGCGTTTTAAATCAAATCATTTTAAATTACGTTGGAGTGGAGGAATACGTATTGACCTTGGAAGTTTGGAATCATATGGAATCGTTCATTAGTGTTTCTTACTCGGTTTGATAGGACGGTGCTTTCTTTTTTAAGTTATAAATAACATCTGAATATTGAAGATGAACAAAGTTAAGTAAGTGTATTTTAATTAAGTATCACATATAATAAAACGTGAAACGGTGTTTTTGTAAGGCAATGCAATACAACAATCTTTTAGGAAATTACCAGCTTCAGTTAGAAACAATCATCTGGCAATATCACTGATAATCATTACCAGTATAGAGGAGGAACAGGGTGTAAAGTTCACTCATCCTCCATAGAAAAGGGAGGATCCTCCGACTAAACGGGTGTTGTGTCTGGTGGGCTACTGCCCGACGGTTGATGTCGGGATGTTGTATATATGCTAGTCGCGCGGTAAACTCTGATTGCGCGATGCAGGATTTTGCGTGACGTCAGTGTGACGCGTTCCATTGTGGCGATGTAGATACCACCACACCAGCTTCAGAAACAATCATTTGACAATATCACTGATAGTCATTACCAGCTTCAGAAACAATCATTTGACAATATCACTGATAATCATTACCAACTTCACTTAGAAATAACCTACTTCTTTGGCCTCACCTTTTCCCGTTACGCGGGGTCGACTTTCCCAATCATGCGACGCCATTTACTTCGGTCTTGTGCGTCATATTCCGTAACTCCCATTTCCCTCATGTCCTTTTGAACCTTCGTCGTCTACGTGGTTTGAGGTCTTACTCTTCCTCTCTTCTTTGTAGCCATGGAAAGGCACTTTTCCACGACATGGTCATCTGTTCGTCGAAGTACATGACCGTACCATCTCAGTCTGGACTCATTTACTGTTCCGCTATTTCTGCAACCTTGAAGCGCCCTGTAATATGTTCGTTACGCACATTGTCTCTTAGAAACAAGCATTATTGCAATATCATTGATAATACATTAAACATAAAACACTCGCCTTTGTACACCGTCAAGTAATAATTTTGTTGCAAGGTTACCAAACGGAAAAACGGAAACGAACGGTGGGAACGGTGGGAACGGTGGGTAAACGGAATATCACCAGTATATCATGCTAGTTTTTAGGGTCCCGTAGTCAACAAGGAACCCTTATAGTTTCGCCATGTCCGTCCGTCCGTCCGCAGCTTAGCTCAAAGACCGTAGTATATACTATCTACTAGAAAGATATCATTTGGCATGGATATACATATTAATCACGCCGACAAAGTGGTAAAATAAAACCATGAAAAAAAAATTTTAGGGTACCTCCTGTACACGTAAAGTGGGAATGTTTTTTTTCTCGTCTACCCCATGGTGTGAGGTGTTGTTGGAAAGGTCTTTCAAAAATATTGCGGGTTTGTGGAAACAATTTTTTGATTTAGAGATCCGTTTCTGAAATATTAAGCTTTAAAGTACTCATTTTCGTCAGAGTCAAGTGTCTCCCCTCCTGCCAGCTAAACGGTTAGTTTTGTATATGTGAAAAATTCACGGTAGTAGTATATACAACGAAGTTAAAAAGAAAACTATCACAGCTAAGTAGGCTTTACAATTTTACGAGTAATAGTCAACCAACTTACATTTGCAGTTGGAATGTATGAGAGAACATGTTTTTCAACTGCAATGTTAAGTATGTTCTTGGGATAAACTCATTCCAACCACGGAACCCTTCATTGTGCGTGGTCTGACACGCACTTGGCCGGTTATTAATTATATCGCAATCATTTCTTTTGTAATCATCACATTAGATTATGCTGTCGTGATGGCCCTAGCTAGCCTTTCATCCACGAGGTTGTGGATTAAAATCGGGACAAGTACCAATGTGACCATTTCTATTCATATGTACTTTCTGAGTTTATCTTGAACATTACTAACATAGGTGAAGAAACAACATCGTGAGGAAGCCTGGACATTTAGTTGATGTAGGTAAGTCTGATATCGGCAACCCGTCATGAGCAAGCGTGGTGATGAATGCTCGTGCCATCTCTGTATGAGAAGAAGCCTTAGCCCTGCAGTGGGACAATAAGGCTGGTATTATTATAGTTCGAGTTTCATCGCTATGTTATATGTAATCTAACCCTATAGTGCGAGTACAAAGTATAATATATCATATGCTCGTTACGTTTTGAGCCACCAAGCCACTAGTAATAAAACCTCGCTTGGAAAGACTTGTTAGTAATTGAAGTAAAATAACAATTTTGTTTAATAAGTTCGAAAGACAAATACCTGAGAGTTGTTAATAAGTGTCGAAGGAAACTAATTAATTGGAAATCTTTGGTACAACAAGTTCCCAGAGGAATGTTGAATGCCAAAGCGTGACGGTATGTCGTTAACATCTATATGAAATACCATCACGCGGTGTCTGTGGCGGAGTGTGCAGACATGTTTAATTAAATTGTAAAATATAATTGCAACTATGTACCTGTAACTACTATTGAATTACCGTTTCTTGTCAGTTATCTTCTGTTTTCTCCTAATGAGACCGTGACACGATGTTTGCTCTGATGGCGTTTACGTGACATAGGTCTTTGAGCATAGGTATTTTTGTTGAAGTCGCGTCCTTGCGGTTAGACATTAGCAATCATCTTATTAAGTGGGTAACTATTATACCTCTAGGTATTTAATTTAGATAAACATACTTGGCTTAATTTATCCACAATTTTCTCATTCTCTTATGTACTTATTTTACGATTCTATCGCCTGGTCACAAGTGGCACAAAATCTTCTAGAAAAACCCAGCAAAATTTCCACTTCATTTCTTTGTCTCTCAAAGCAGATATAAAGTGTTCTAAGAAAAATCCCAGTAACATGTGTTGTTCAAGGAGCGAGAATCCAGAGCACCCCCACCGCATCGGACATACTCGTAGATAGACGAAACGTAAAGAATGATCACGACATGAGACAGCACATGCGAGAAAAATAACGCCCATTCTCTCCAGCGCCGACACAGAATAACTTTAGCAATTTAGGGTTGGATTGCTTAGCAAAACAATCTGAGCTCGCGTTTTGGATATAAGTTTCATTTTTCTACTGTTTTCTTTGGATGGAAAAATGTTTGGCCATGTGTAGTATCTATAAAAGTATGTTGTGTGCATGTTTAGCTACCTACAACGTTAAGCGATGAATTCCAAGAAACCCGTATCGGGAGGCTCGTACGCATTTAAAATAAACAGGAAATCGATAAATACAAGTCATTCAAGTAAAAAAAAACAATATTGTTTACTATGGAAATCGTTATTTTACTTCCGGGTTAAATTTTTTTCTGAACTGTTATTAAATCAATAGGAAAAGGTGTTATTTGATTTTTGTAAAACATATTTAATTCAATTATAATTTGTCCAATTATTTATGTGGAGTTACCTATAAAATATAACTTCTCCAGTCCGCATCACATCTATCTAATCATGGGAGGAGTATTTTCATTTAATTTATTTAAATAAACGTCAGCTAACCCGCAAACACTCGTGACATTGCGATACATTTACGTCAAAGGGTCGGAGAGACCGAGAAAAATCAGCGGCAATGACTAGACGATTCCACGTTACGTTCCTAATCCCGAACCCTTCCTCGCAATATGATTTGCGTCAGTGGAGATGCGTTCAGAACAGATCACCGGACGGTAACCGAGTGGAAAAAGCGCTTCTCATCGGGACCGTTACTGGAGATCGTAAGAATTCGAGTGGCGTCGCCAGCGAACTACGCTCAGAACAAATGGCCGCGTCTGGGAATAACCAATTATAGATTGTTTTGTATTTTATTTTTTAAAAGTCCTCGTAAAATATTTAAAAACAATTTTCACACATATCTCTGTTAGTAACATGGGACTTAAACATGACTGGCGATATGTGGGCGTACAGTAGGTATGTATGTTGTACACTTCTGCCTAACTCTTCGGGGGTTACAGGCGTGATGTTATGTTATGTGTGTTCTCTTCTAGTTAAAATGTCTCGATACAATACGAGTCATGTGTAAAGTATGAAATTAAACTTACCTATTCAGTTTCGGCATCCGCCACAATAAAACCTGTTTAGAATTGCGGTGTACCTTTGTTTATGTCTCTATTCATTCCGAAGGCGTCCGACCACGAGGTGGGTAATGTTATCATTCCATTAATTACAACATCCACCCCCCTGCTTTTTAAAAGTAAATTAATCCGATTAAGGGGGGAATCGAAGAACCCGCTCCGTCCGAGTTTATTCAGGCAACTTTCTTTAGAATAATTATTTTTTGTAATTAAATCCATCAACACGATTTTTTCCTAATGATTCTCCCGTGGGAGTTAGTGGGTGGCAACCGGGAATAGGGGAGTTTAATTTTTCTTTAATTTCATATTTCTTTAAGATCCTGTTCTCGTTGTACCTTATAACACTGGATTTACTTTTAGATAAAACTTTTATATTAGAGGATAATTACTTGCAACAATGTGTCAGACATTACACATTAGTAGATGAACCTAATTTCTGTGTCGCGTTTTCATAGACTACTTAGCCTATATTTTTATTCAGATCAATCATTCCAACATAAAGTACGATCGGATATAATAAATAGGTAGGTACTTAAGTATTTGCTGTTCTTTTGGAACAATTTTCGTCTGGCGGGCGCGGGCGGTTGCTCAGACCCACCTCCCTTACAACAGTGTTAATGATATCTCGCTTTTAAAGGGCACATCATTTACTTACTTTTACGAAAATTAATTGAAATGAGTTTTGACGATGAAAAGATGGCTACACAAAAGAGAATGGTGGCCGCTAGGTGTCGTTGGAAGATAACTTGTTCATCTTTAATTAATTATTTTGTGGCAAAGAATTTGTTTTCTTTGATATTCTAGGCCCTATTCATTGACTTTGCCAATTATGATTTCGATTAAGAAACTGTATAAATAAAACGATTTATGAATTTATTTATCAAAAGTTGACAATATTTCAAGTTAATTCTGAGAAGTTTTAAATTTTGATTATGCTTCTTTTAAAGCGTTTATATTAAGATCAATGAAATTGTTTTGTACTGCGTAATTTAAAGTGATTCTTATTGTGTAGGTATCTAAGCAATGAGACAATAAGATACAAATTAAATAGTTAATTCATCCGTTCATGTTCTTATAAGCTGACAATGCTGACATAGTTTCTTTATTCACAAATCGGTGGACCAGCTTCTCTTAGTCAATTAAAACATCAATCCATTAATCTCACACAGTCACATCAGAACTAAACTTACAAATGAATATTACGTTACCAATAAGTATATTACATATTTGATTAGTTTTCCAACTAGCCTGGGCCTCATTTCGCGGAAGCTTTTAGGTCACATCTGCGTATGAAACCGGACCGGTATGTAGGCCACTCGTAATATATCGACATGAGGAGGTTCGCAGATTGATGAGCCGTCCCCCTCCCGTGTCTCCCCTCACCCGCGGACCCGCGGACGTCCGGTGCGCCCCCACGGCCGTCCCGCGGGGCGAAGCTCTATTGCAATAGATTGAGCCTGTTTTGTTTCCTTCTGTTAGTGTTACACATGAGGTTCTTATTGGAAGATTAGTATGATGTACTTTTTTAATTAAAAAAAAAATGAAAATGTGTCAAATTGCTCTCAGCTACTATAGGACGGTAAAACCTGTTATTCCGTGGTTATTGGTAGGTTGGTGGTTATTTTCATCCACCAACCTAGTTCTCAAAGAGCGGGCTAACTACCACGTACTGACCATGTCGCGAAAGTAGTAACAGTCAACTGAGGTTTATAGCATTTGCAGGCAATGTGCCAGTGTCCTGTCAACGACTTTTGGACTTTCGAATGTCGTTCGTTATTATCTATTGAATTGTTTTAAGCTTTAACCTTTTGGAAAATTTATTTAAACTTTAAATTTATTAATTTATTTAAATTTAAACTTCGCAGATTTTTTTTTTTTTGAAAAAAAAAAACTGTTAAATCTTGCGTGACCTGAAATGAATAAATGAGGGGCTTGGGTAAATACTTCTATTCCTATCTATCTATTTAGCCTGGAAAGTTCCACTGATGGGCAAAGGCCTCCCTCTCCCTTTCCCAGACACCTCTGCCCTCTGCCATTGTGGGCCAGTCCTTTCAGTAGGAGTCAAGTTTTAGTCAAAATATTTTCAAGCTATCTTCAGAATTATCTTCGTACGGAATTCACGCGTGCCTCGTGTATCATGTAAGTGTACAATCCATACCTATGCATTGTCGAGGGATCTATTTATTTTCTTCACGATAAATGTTTCAGCCCCTACAACCAATCATTTTGCTGAGAATTAATTCGAACGTAAACTACCTACTTATGTGTATATATGGTATTTTATTTTAGTGTTATATTCTAATCATTTTATTTTAAGTCCAGAGTTTTGTAGAGTACATAGGTAGGTTCTTACCTAATTCTAATAGTGCATTTTGTTTCGAGCATAGTGAAATATATTCGTCCTTTTTATTCACAATAATTATTAGTCTCGAAGTTTTTTTTATTAGTCTTAGGGTGAATTTAGCCCTCTTCTAAAAATTAATAATTGCCATATTATAATCACAGAGCCAGTGGGTCAGTGATAATTTCACACATGCATCAAGTTCGTAGAAAAATCTAGAAACCCTCCTTATACATTCAACTTGCTTCCTTCATTTTATAATATTTCTCTTTGACTTACAAGTAGAGTGATTTAAGAAACTGTAAGTAGCCGCCACTTCTAGAAATTGCACGCCATCACAGGTTTTTCTTGGAATCCCTTTATTTCTTTTACACTTACGTTCTTCTTAATTTTCTTTAGTTAGGTATAGTTTTCTATTAAAACTTTAATGCTATAAGTATTGCGGTTTCAAAGGCCTTTTATGAGATCAGTCAGGCTTTATTCTATCTATCTATCTATTATTTACCGAACGGGTCTTTTGAAAAGTCTATGATAATAATTTTACAGGGACATTCTTCTGAAGCATGGGGGAGTCTCCTGTGCAAAGGCGTGGGTGGTCAGATTTGATGTCGGGGAAGATGCGACAGTATTTACATTAACAGTCAGTAGGACATAGGAATCGTGTATTAGACAAATGGAAATCAAAGTTCCCAGCTGATATCATCCTTCATAGCATTGACGCTAACTAGTCCTTAAATGACACAGCCCTATTTCACACGATCAAGATCTCCCGTAAAGATAACACTAACCACAACATTATACCAAATAAAAGCTAGTATTTATAAAGAATTACGGGGATCACGCGAGATGGGATCATTTGAGGAAGCGGCCGGCGGTCGGGGGTCACCGCGGAGACGATACGTTTCTCGCTTCCCCAGACCTACAGGCTATGATACTCATGCCTCACACACAAATATCGCCTTTTTATGTTTTCCTTAACATCGTGCTTAGAACTTTGTGTATTTTAGATTGAGCAGAAGAGTATTCAACGCAAAATGCCTCGCATTTGTAGAAGTCAAGAGCAGAGTAGTTATAAAGTAATAGAACTATTTTAAAATAAAGGTGGGTTGACGTTGGGAGCTCGTACATATTGCAGGTTATATGTATATTAGACGTGCCTTTTTAGGATTTTACAAATTATTTCACAATAAAAAGTAAAATGCGTACTAAGGAAGGTACGAATGTTCTTGACGATTTTCCATTCTTTTGTATATACAGACTACATGAAACAATAATAGTTAGGTATGTATGTCCGAAAAGGGCAGATATTTCGAAGCCCAAAATTAGCGTAGATTTTATGATTCCTACCGAAGAGATATGAGTATCATCTAGCCACAGAAATCACTATTCCAAGTTGGATGTCAAAGAGACGGAGAAAATTTGATGCCATAACGGACAACGCAAATGTTCATACACCTAATTAATTATGGTTAACCAGTGACAACCTTCTTTGAACAAAACTGGATGCTAAAAGCAAGATTAGCATAGTAGAAAACCTGCTTTTATCACAACACAGGTGTGTATCGTTCCGCTCTGCTTGTAATTCTATACGAAGCATTAACGTGTTAAGTTTATCGATGGCAATAATGCATCACAAGTAGTTGCAGGTACAATACTTCATCTGCGATACTTTACTTACATGTTTCTATGCTCTTTTGTTACCTACTATAACTTTAACAGAATAGCTGATAAATACATCATCGAAATTATTTTATTTTTAATCATCATTTAGATTTTAGAATCTTTGAGATTTTATAATACCTGTCACTGTTATCTGGCAACGTCTTTGAAAAAGGAATGACCTTTCTTTCTTTGCATGCAATATCAGACATTTCAGGTCCAGGTTTTCTTCGTGGTTCTATTACAAAATACTGCAACCACCAACGTGTTTTAAACGTGGAGATAGGTTAACTATTGGGTTATGATAGTGCATGCAGTATACATAAAGTATACATATACACACAAATACACACACATGCACACATACATACACACATACATATATAATAAGTAAGACACATGCATATGTATATTGTAACTGATTATATAAATAAATGAATAATATTTACGTAAAACTGAAATCTAGTATTCAGGTGAAACAGTAATTAAACAATGGAATGTCACTTAATTGAAAAAACAAATTACCTACAGATATTCTTTACACATATTTACTTAAGCATTTATTTGATATGCTTATCAACATTAAATACATGCAGTGATTAACTTACAACAGCGCAGTGGAAAAGTAAATTAAATTCACACTCATTTTAAAAAAACAAAGAAACAATACCTACTTACATTTAAATTAAAGTTGATACTGTTCCAACATATATCTAGACCGAGACCTTGATAGTGAAACTCATTGCTTGTTCGAGTTGCTTTCATTTTGATTATTCTACAATATACATTGCGTTATTCTAGCAGACGGAAAGTCATGTTTTCCAAACAAATGAAGCAATGGATTTTGTTGAATTGTCAAAATGATAGCGATAGCAATGTGTGTTACGCAGTTAAGGTTACATGGTTTAATTGACAATAACTGAAAACTATAAAAGGGGTAATTGTACTCATCATTATGAAACACTTTGGGACCAATCCTGAAATCGCGAAAATCAGCTGCTCCATACAAATTACGTTTGTATAACTCGACAAAATGTAGGGTTGGTCCCGTAGTAATCGCAGATCATAATGAGAAGTATAGTTAGCTCTTTTCAGATTTTCAGTTATTTCAAACATATCTTGTAGGTGCGTAGCTGGGTACCTATAGGTGTTGAGATTCACGTAACTCACGAAGTCTCAGCAGCTCTCATGACAGCTATTTATTATATCAGAGAGATAAGCCTAGTCGACACGCTTCAGGAGAAAGGCTTGGAGCTCACTTAATTTTTGTTATATCCTACCAAGTAGTTTAAGAGCGTTGTCACATTTTGCACCTCTCTCGCTCACACAAAACCTAATTTTTAAGAATGTTAAATGAAAAAATGCTTTTTTGAAAAATGTAATCAATGGGCGGTCTACAAAATAATATTAGTTTAATAGGTAGTTATTCAAAAACACATTTCTATTGTGTTATCTAATAAACTTATGTAATTAAGTGTTATGATCTGTTTTTGAGATGATGTAAATAAATGCCACAATAAAAATGTGTTTTTAATAATTACCTATTAAACTAATATTATTTTGTAGACCGCCCATTGATTACATTTTTCAAAAATGCATCTTTTCATTTAACGTTATTAAAAATTTGGTCCCGTGTGAGCGAGAGAGGTGCAAAATGTGACAACCCTCTTAAGATTTGAAGCTAAAATCATTCATACATGGGTATAATCTTGTGATGGGATTTCATGAATATTTCAGTAAGTGGAGAAAGTAAGGCCGTTTGTCCACCGCTACGTCATCGAGAACGAGATGACGGCGTCGAAGTAGCGATACAAACATTTATTATGGTCGCGTGTTCACCGCACACCACCACCGGGACGTCGCGTTTGGCTCGAATAATCTCGTTTCTCTTTAATGTCCCGTTGACGTTGTGCGGTGGACAAACAGTGTAAATGTGGAAGTTAAAAAGCAAAATCTAATAAATAGGAACTAGATTTTTTTTTGCTATAAGTATAAATAAGTAGTCTCCTATATACTTTGGAAGTTCAATCCGATCCAGCCTGTCCCTTGCCATCCTCTCCCAGCGAAGTCCTAAGGCGAGGTCCGCACCCCGCAGGAGGTGACTTTAGCGAGTGGTCGCTTAGTTTTTAAGTTTTAAGCCCTAGCTGGAGGCCTTAATTTATTGAAGCACCCACAGGAAATCCGGTTAAGCAGCCGACAACTTCGTAGGTTTACCTGCGAGACTCCATTCCCCAAAAAAAGCAAAAAAAAATAGGCAGTCATGGCAACTGCTGATAAAAGTGAAAACTTAAAACTTTGGATTTCAAAGACATATTCGTGCTAAATAGAATAATTTGGTTATAGCGCCCTCTAGCGTTGAGTAGTTGAACTCGTTGGAGCATGTCCCATGTCACGAACCCGTAAGATTTTCCACTACCAAAAGAGAAAATAAGGTTTCACTTCAATAAATACTTTGAAAGTAACGACTTTTGTAATACTAGTACCTAAGTCAATACCCACATTACAAAAATACATACAGGTTACAACGTATATCAACGCCAAGAAAATATTGAGTGAGTAAAGCTTTAAGATAATGAACATCGCGCGTTATCTTGTATTTAGTAACGGCACGCAAATGAGGCACACCCTGTATCACGTTCCTTTTCACGCACGTTCGAAGCACGTTCGCATTTCATCATTTTAATCTCGTTAGATAAGTAAAAATCCAATCTAGAAATACCAAAACATTAAAACGCTAAAATAAGATTTTCAGGGTGGTACCTTGTGAATAAAAATATTGCTGACGAAAGGGAAGCATTTATTTCAATTAAACAGGCAGTTTTAAACTGTGCTTCCGTCTTAATTTTAATAAATAAAAACTTAACATTAACACTTAGATAATAAACATTACTCATCATTAATTTTCCTAGTTAATATTGACATGCGATCTGAGGAGGGACGCGAGCGAACTTTCCTCTGGATGCAATTATTATGCAAAACGATTAACTTCTTAATAAATGGAAGTGTTCGAACCTACACCTCTAGCGATCGATACGGATACCAACCGATACCGAATACAATACCGTTGTAATACGACCTGAGAATATACTCGACACATTTCTAAGTAATAGCATTTTTATTCATTTACATTTTTAATTATTTCTTAATTCAAGATGGTTGTTGCAGCCCCTTGGTTTCGGTCGACACGAATTACTTCTTTCCTGCCACGGTTTTGAGGAAAAATTATTGAATTTGCTGTTTGAATTCAAACCCAGGCACTGAAAGTGTCTAACGTGAGAATAGAATTCTGGAAAGTTGCAAATTTAAGCTAAAACTTTCTTCCTTTTAATTATAAAGTAAGATAGAAATAGTTACTTACCGATATATTTACATTGAAAGGTCGCTGTTAATTATTAGAAAATTTTCTTGGAATGGGTTCTCAATGTACTCTTTGTGCAAAAGTTTTCTGTTACTTAATATGAAGCCATAAACAGTCTCTAACCAATAGTATATTATATGAAAATCGCAAACGTCACAGTATCCCAAAAGTTTTGAAAACACCAACTATTCGTACTTAAAACTATTTTTAAAATGTTCTCATTTCCATATAAGTACCTACTTACGTAGGTAGGTACTGAATAAACTTCTGGCAAGTATAAAATGCATCCAAGTCCCAAAAATATTCGGAAACACCACTTACTTTATTGGATTCGGCGCACAATGCCACATTCGCAAAATGACATATTGACGCAAAATGACACATTCGCAAAATGTGCCACATTAGCAAAATGACACACTATGAAAATGACACATTCTCAGAAAGTCATATCATATAATGTGCGATTTTGTTAAAGTCTCTTAGTGACTTCTTGCAGTAGGCTTGGTATGAATAAATAATTTTTATAAAGTTACCATATACTTACGTAGAAAATTTTCTGGCTCAGATATAAAATGCACAAATGCATTTCCACATGGATCTGTACTTTACTTAATAAAATATAAGCCAGCTCCGTAAATCAAAGAGAATTATATATCGGACAAAGCCTTGCAAGATGAAGTTTATAGCAAAATATCAGTAACACAAGGAGTATCGATTGATATCGCTGACGTGAGCGCTCATAGTGATCTATTTCATAAAGTACTTGCATGTGTACAAAGGTTCCTCCTGTCTGAGTGTGTGTGTGCTCGTTAATCATAATTTCGCATGTTTGTTCGTGTGTATGTTGGTTCATATTATTATGTTTTGGGGATAAGAAATTAGTTAGTGGACATTAAACTTGGTTACAGTTCGATGGAATGGTCTTGGTACTGGCGCTTACAAACTATCATCTCAATAACATGAGCGATTTTTTGTGACATATTTCATGGACATTTCAGCATTATTAGACTTTATGTAACTAATCTGTCAAAGATAAACGATTTAGAAAGGTTCGAAACAAAAAGAACAGAAAGATGTAAATAGCGTATAAATATCAAATTTTTATTATTGTTATTGTAACCCCCGGCTAGTGACACATGACACTTTCAAAAATGCATGCTAGCAAATCATTACATGCAGTCCGAGGTTGCACATATTTATAGTCGGATTAGAAGCACGCAATCGATAGAGCAAAGGAATTTGAAGAATCTTACAAGTCTCAAAAAAGAAGGGTTTTACTTATTTAAACAAAATAATTGCTTGCCAAGGACTTACGTGTTTTAGTCCCTTCAACATTGTTGACTGTCACAATCTTGAAGGGACGAAAACACGTAAGTAACACTCTCTCAAAGTATCAACCTCACCAGTCGTCGTATACGAAACTTGGCAAGAAGCATTAAGGGCTCGCACATCGTAGGGACTGACCCGTCATGAAATTTAAATCTAGATCAATAACCGCGCTTATATCATTGTCTTCATTAGAGATAATTGGGTTCGCTCCCCATCGGCCGCAACTTTGTTTGTTCGTCGATAACTTGAGACGAATTTCTTGAACATTAACCTACCTACGTCATATAGGTTAGGCAGTCGTTAGCTGAAATGGACGTTGCCATCTATTTATACGTATAATTTTGGTTAGAAAGGTTCTCAAGCATCAAAGTTATTGCGCGTAGTATCTATAGATTGTTTAGTTGCCATTATTATGGTTACGGAAAAATTATAATGTTTGTTTTATTAATTTGCATATTAATTAGGTGTTTTAATAACTTTCAATGGATGTACTTGATAACTATAATTATAATAATCAGTTTCATGAATATATCGAATCGATGAATGGAATTGTAATTTGCTAAATTAGAACGTGATTTCCATCAAATCTGGGTTGCAAAGAAACGTATATTAGAGCCTATTACCATAAAGCTGGGTAATTGTCGTAAGTTGCTGGGAGACTGGTGTGTGGGTAACGCCGTCATTTGCGTCTCGTATGTTTGTACACGGCGCGCAAACACGATTACCTGAAATTAGGTTAGTACGTTTTATGTTATTTACACTGTCATGAGCGTCCCTAGGTTTTCGTTCATTGAAAATTATTATTACAGCTTTTAATATGGTTGTTGCGAAGTAGGTAATTAATTGACGTTATAAATAATGTGTTGTTTGAAATATTTGCAACGTTATTAATATTTCTCAAGTCTTAAATGCATCTAGTTATTCTCTGATCCCGATTATGTCCTTTATATAACCACACCACCGCTAGGTATATCTAAAATGGTAATACCTATTTCCTTATTGATTACATTGTGTTTTTCTATTCGAAATCTATTAAAACATTGTTCTCATTAATTAATACGATAACATTGTTGTAGGTGCATGTTATTGTAAATATAAAACCCATATCCATTACATTCCCGTTAGATTATTTTGCATCGCACGTGTAGATGCGAAAAAACCTCATTGGAGCACCTTGAAATATTGAGATTCTTTTCCATTACTCCTTGTTTTTTTAAACAACCGAGCAGCCCTTAAGATACCCACAGTATAAGCGCCAATGTTTGAACACTCTCGCATCGATCTCGACTCGATCGCTTTCTAATCCCCATTTTCTCGATGCCATTACGATTTTTCGAGCGCTCACCTCACTCCATATTTCCGTGCATATCTCGACGATTCGCAGATCCATTATTTTTTATGGCTGGAATACACGATGCTTAGTAGAAGTATCGCCCCTGCCTACCGAGTGTTAACGTCTCGGTACACTTTGGTTAGGGGGTGACAATGAACCTACGCAGAAAAAATGCTAATATTTACTTCGAGATGCGAGTTCGTTACTTATACACAATCTGAACTTTTACAGAAGTTTGACCACTGCAACTTGCAATAAATAAGAAGAATTTATATGTAGAATGCGATGAAGACGTAGGTATGCGAGTTAGATAATATGAACATTTTCTAAGTACTTAGATAGTGGACCACTTTAAACAAAAAGGATACTTTTACGGTATGTTAAAATATTTATCAACACTTTCAACTTAGGAAAAAATGGACTGCTCTTCCTTGAGTCAATAAATATTAAGTCTAGCAAAGCCATTAGTTAAATATGTTCTGGATAGTTTTGTTTACTTTCCGATGTGTTCAATGGGTAGGTTCTAGTTGCATACTGGACTGACTACTTGTCACAACTTTCAACAGTCAGGGCGAACGTAGTACCTATGTGGGAATTATTTTAAAATATGTTCAGCATGGTAGACTGTAAGTAGGTGCACCGTAAAAGCGCGTAATCAGTTACTTTTCTCAGCGTCTAGTCACCCCAGCGTAAGTAAGTCCCGACTCAGCCATTCCACTCAATACATTTTATCGACAAACGTCAGTGACGCTGCGTGACACTTATGTAAATATTTAAATACGATCCAGTACAAGCTATGAATATTTTAAACTCTAAGTAAACCACTCGGCTTTGTACTTCCACAAAGATATTCACACGCCAATGAAAGAAAATCTCTTACTATTTCGTATGCAATAAGGTTGAGAATGGTACATGAGATCAGCAAATGATGGTTTGCTTTTATTTTATATCTATGCATAAAGCGATTTGATAAGTGCTGACAAATTGGGGATCGATATTAAAGTGACGAGTTATGCTGATTGGATTTTTTCAAGTGGTTCCGAGGGGACGGTGAATAATTGAGTGCGATTTAGTTTTAGCGAACAAAAAATGGTTTTCGAATGAAATTTCGTATGAATAATTACTTAAATTTTATACAAAACATCATTTAGTATGTAACTTCTTACAACATGATTTTGTGGCATCACAAGGCAATTCTTAAGAAAGTGACCGTAAACGCCTAATAGTTTGTTCATCTGTGTATGTTGGGTCAACATCATTGCTATAACAAAACTAATAGGAGCTTAACTTTTCCGTTGACGAACCGTCGCAATTGCCAATGTTTTTACTCATAAAATACTATTTTAATAACCACACAAAAAAAAACCAATTGAGCATTAAAATTAAAAACCCAAGATAATTTCTAACGCGCGGTATCAGCAAGGAGCGATTCGTGCTGGTATCAATTGATCACGCAGATCGTCCTCGATACTACTCGATACGGGCTACTCGATACCATTCACACAATCTCGGAGGGATCTATTCGAGGACCACTCGTCTAGCTTTCCGGTTCTCATTCTTTTGTTGGCAGCACTCGGTCGGTGTCGCCACTCGATACCCGAGGATGTCTTTGTTATAATGTCGCTTTCATAAAAGGGGCGGAGAATTAGTTGTGTTTGTAATAAAATTGGCTTTTCTTAAGTTTAGACGTTACATCGAAATTATGAACGAAGCAAAGTGCACTTCTTCTTAGCGTATCCATGGCAGATAAGAAATTTGTTGTGAAATTTAAATATTATGTTTAGCTCAATGAAGCAAAGTGCACTGAAAACAGGAAAGCAATTTAGTATATCTATAATTGAATTGATCTTCGTGTACAATCATTCATTATTTGAAAGTACACAATTTGGGGTGTAGGATTACTTAAAACATAAATCCATTAGTCTTATATAAAAACACTTTTAGTTAAATAGTAATCAATAGCTTATTGCAGTCCTCAATTAGACAACGTCCCGAAGTGTGCACGCAGAAGCTTTTTCCGACTGGATCGTCATATTCAAGAAATCGTCTACTTCACCGATGATCATTCATTGTTGCCAGCCAGCTGCCATTTTAGCACAAATGGTGCATGTACAATAATATAAAACGACTTTTTTGTGAGCTATATTTTGTGACTATAACCTTTGATTTCCGAAAGCCATATGTAAGTACTACGTTGGCCAAAATAAAACACATTTATATAAATAAAACACATTTATATAAATAAAACACATTTATATAAATAAACACACGCTATATTCTCATGAGGGTAGGGAGTAACTCCAGAACGCCACCTGCTACGATCCTTACATACTCCTTTTGCTTCGTTTACGTTCATTCCTCTGGTCATAAGCGCACGCCGGTTGTGAGTACCTACTGTCCACCACGGACCTGACTTTTCTGAATCAAAATAACAATAAGGAAAAAAAACTTTTTAGAAACATCTAAGTAGCTTAAATTACCTATAAGGTCTATGTAACAGTACTCGCAGCAAGTGAAATGTAAAAGAATTTTTTAAAAGCCACTACCCCCAGGTGGCGACTGGGTGAATACAAAGTGTGCAAGGCGGGCGATCCGCCTTCGGCCCTGTTACGTATCGACATGACGATAAGGATATTTGTGTCAATCGAGAATCGAGATATAGTCGAAATACGATGAAGAACAGATGCTCACAAGTTTTATACTGAATTTAATTGTTTACTATATGTTATGTGTATTTTTGAGATCAGTGTAGGATAAGTGGCATTTTGAAGCTATTATATAAAAGCTTTATTTCAGGTGTCAGTGGCATTTTCTGTTAGCTAAACGAGCTATCTTCAGACAAAACAGAAACGAGTTGTCTTCAAGACGACAAAAAGCAAAGGCCATACTTTAATCACAAAAAAAAAACCTAACTTTGTAATAGGAACGCATCGCTTTCCCAACACGGGATAGGTGAGCTTGGGCGGGCGAATGGCATTGATCATAATATCGACGGAGGCTTACGAGAGTGATAAATGGACGACCGCAGCGTCAGTGGCGGGATGACGGCGCCGCCATATTTAAATCGCTCCTGTCACATCCGCATATCGCATAGGTGGTTAATATGCTGGGGAATTGCAGGATAGCTTTTTGAGGTGTATTTAGGAGTTGTGGTTCAGAAGTGTTGCTGAAGTTATCTCTAATTATTTATACATATGGCATACGTTCTGTGTGAAGCAAAATCTAAAAAGAAAAGTCATGAATAGTAGAAGCTCCAATGCTAGGGCATTCCATAGGCAAGCTTTTGAAGTTGTGGTTTAGAACACTGCTGCCAATATCCATAAAAAGTCAAAAAGAAGTTAAAGGAAGGTCAATAATAGAAAAGATAATTGTTTGAAAGCTTTACGTAAGCTTTGGTAAAATAAATATGGCAAGTAGCTACATAACACACACACAGACACAGACATACACACTACACTACACATAGACATAGACACTTAATTGTACACTGGTAGGTGTGTACCTACCTACTAAAATAGAAATATAGTCATTTTGATAGGTACATTTTACAAGTTTTCAAATCTGAAACTGGGACATTTCTTTTAGACTTTGTGCACATTTAAAGTCGAAACCGAAGACTGTATCTACCACGTAAAATCAACGAACCAAATAGGAAATTAAAATCATCAATCAAACTAAAAAATACAAAAGCCCCGGTTCCCATTGTCGCCGATATGTTTGCGCAAAAACGACTTTGTCGCATCACAGTCAAAGTAATAAAAAATCTATACAAAGACATAGAACTTACTAGAAAGGACATAGCAATGTTTGAAGCTTTATATTATTTCAATTAGCTGAGTTGGAGATGTTAACGAGCTTATACATAATTTATTGAACTGAAATTCTTTTAAAATAATTGTTATGCTTAAATACTTTCTAACTTTTACAAAAAAAAAAATAATCAACAATATTTCATTCATAAAACTACATTTCATTCATCGATAACTTTTCCATGTTTTTCATTCATTCTCTTTCAAACAGATTCTAATATTTCCAATCTAAATAAGAATTAGACCATGAACGATGCATCGGTCCCATTGAAAATCGGTCCATTTGTTTATTCGTTATGGTTCAGACGAAACTTACGAAAGTCAACGATTTTGCGCACTGTAATTTCATGGAATATTATTTCTTTTTTGTTTAAATAATATGGTAGTATTTTGTACTGTCATTTGGAACGTCAATGATTTTTAGGAATTCCCATGGATTTCAACATCAAGTTATTGATTAAACTTTGTTGTCTTCCGATCTAGCGTAACGAATAGAGTTATTTTATGAATCGACACCGCTTTGATATCTATTAGTGTCTCTAATTAGTTTCAGTTACTTAATTGTTTTACTTTTCACAATGAAATGAAATTAGAAATGATATAATTTAGTTCAAATAGGCTTTTGGTTATTTAATGAAAAAATAAATGAATCAATTTGAATCCGATTTATACCACCCGCAAGCTTTCGAGCAACACATTCCAGTATCTCTAAGCCTTCGTAAAAAGAGCTCGGGGCTTTGTGATGGGACACGTAATACGCTCACAATTGGTTATTGCGATGCAATGACTCTGCGGTTTGCCCAGCTCTGATGACAGCTCCAAGCAGAATGCTGAAGGTTCGCCAACTTTTTACACACACTTTTTGAACTATATGCTGACCTGACATTTTTAAACGACTGTCAATTGTCTGGTCAATTGTGTCACTAATAATTTAAAAAAAATGTTGCTGTCCAGTGACGTCATTCGTTACAATCACTTCATATTAATATATTACTTTTGGTTTTTGAGAGGGCATTGTTACGGTTCCACTTTTGGTAAAAAAAAAACTAGATGTCTACTGTTATGTGACTAACGAGGTATTTTTTATATACCAGTCATAACACCACTGTCACAATTTTATCACAGTTACCATTTATACACATACATTATATATTAGACCCCCCATAATAAAACACAAAGCCTTCTTTTATTTCCAGCTAAGTTTCGTGATTACATTGTTAATTACTCGCGTCTGACCAAAATAAACATTTTAAAATATGACTTAGATAAGTGGTTTAGTTTTGATTTAAAGTGAAAGCTTGAATTTTGATTAATAGTAAACAGAAACGCGAGATTTCAGTCGCGATGTCGAGTCATCGCGCAACAGAATTCTTGAAGACATTAAAATGGTTGCGAACGTTCGAGGAGCACCTCGGGAACTTGGCGGAGAAAATAAGTTGGCTACTGAAACTTGCTCAGTTTATTTCGTAGATGATTAGTATTGGATTTACAGAATAATCTGAGTATCGTGTCAACATTTAGCATACAGTAGATACCTATTTATCAATTAGGGAAAAACCTTAAGTCATTTTCAATGTTTTTTGACAAGTTATTTTCTTAGAAATCCTAATGAAAACTACACATAAACCTAATAATGTAGCCCATTTCATTATGAAAAAACCTGAAAGTCAAATTGTTTAGTGAAAATCTAAAAATTTCCTTACACACGTTTACATCTAACCAAAATAAATTATTTCGTGAAACAGTACACCATCGCCGTGCGCAGCCATACGCCGAGTTCTTTCAGCAAGCAAGGGTTCGCAATCCTCAATGATTCAACACTTTCCATTGAAAACTTTATTCGAAGATTACTCCGTTGTATAAATGTAATAAGCTTTGCAGTGACGAGATTAGACCCCGAATTTCACTCAGACATTAATGACATTTTCTGTGGCAACGCGGGGGAGCCCTTGTTTATGTTAAGACAATCGTTTTGAAAGTCATTTTGTTGAGGAAAAATACACGCACAAATATCGTATATGTATATGTACGTGTACTATCAGGGAAATTAATTGTTAAGCAGATTGCCTTATTATAGCCATTGGATACAACTGTCAAAGAATGACAGTTGTGATTTGAATATACGGATAATTTAAGTTGGTAGTCACTTTGATTAACAATTAATTTCCCTGATAGTATATACATACGATATATGACGATATATATGCGTGTCATTTGTATTTGTCAGTGATATCACCTTTTTTATTCACATTTTATTTGGATTTGTCGAGAGTTGTGCGTTTCTTACTTAATTTTTTCATGAAGTACCTGTTGTTTCATGTTTCTGCCAACATATTATTTATAGTTTCATGTTCATGAAACAAGATTCTTAAGAATTGCCTACCTAATTGTGTAAAGAGCTACAGGTTTTCAAAAAAAAAAAAAAAAAAATAAGTACTGGAATAACTTTGGCAAATCTTACGCTTATAAAAAACAAAAATGATTCTCAATTAATGGTTTAGCTCTTAATAATTATGTTTTAGAGAAACCAGACGACAAAATGTTTCCAAACGACCGATTTTATTATTATTTAGGTGCAAATTTTGATGTCATTAAAGAGATACAGTGCAATAAAAACACGAAAAATGGACGGATGGTTGTACGATATATCGAAACTCATTCGCTCGGTATATCGGGCGTGCATGAAATTTACATGGAATTTTGTGCTTGTAATAAAGAATGATGAATTGGATCCGCATTGGTAATTATGGCCAACGGTGAGCGAGCGAGCCAATATTAAATTGCAAAATTCAATAATTTTATTATATGACTGTAGTTTTTAATGGTTTCAGTATAATGTGTATTAAATTATGCCGACTAAAATACAGCTAGAATTGGTTAACTATAAATTAGGAGAGTAAAATCGAACAGCTTTTTTGTACAGCGTAGATTTTGTTTCATACGCATTATTTTATGTAATTCTTAGTTTTGTGTATACTAATGTCTGTACTCGTTGTACCTAATAAGTCAATAGGTAAGTACTTCGTATTTCTTTACAAACATGAAGCAAAATAGTTTCATTTTCGCAACATATGACGTAGCAACATGTACATATGTTGCAGAAAACTAATAGTTTTTTGTGTAAGTAATTGGATTTCATTGGCGCGCTGATTTACCGCGCCGTTGTGACGCATGGATGTTTGTCACGATACCATTTCGCCGCTGCGATTATTTGCCCTACATCAAAAATGTTTTTTCCTGTATTTTTCATTTCCTTGGTAGGCTAGTTTGAAAACATGTTTTTAAAAAAAAAATATTGTGTAGTTTTTTTTCTTTAGATTATACATGACCACATAAAGTTCACCTGCCAACAGTTTTATTGGTTTTATTTTATCCTTGAAATATATATATAGAATACTCTTTATTATGTACACCATAAATATTACAGATATATAAGTAGAAATTTTGCAAAGGGTGACACAATGGGCGGTTTTATCGCTAAGAGCGATCTTTTAAAGAAAACCTTTGGATGGATTAAGGGAGAAAGGAGACAGTACTGCAGGTAGTCTGTGGTGCACCATTTACATATAATATACAATAAATACATACATACATGAAACATTTACTTATCTATATAAATATATCGTCTTCGTATATATACCTATATATATATATATATATATATATATATATATATATATATATATATATATATATATATGATATATACAATAATAATCATGCAACACGTGCAAATAACATAAAAATGACGTTTAAGTAGAGAGATAGTGTTTTTTTAACATAATTTTAAAAATGGACAGAGATTGGGCATGCCTTATCGGCACGGGCAAGGCATTCCGTAACCGAACTGCTCGAACTGTAAAAGATTTACCATAGAAACTGGTGGAATCTCTAGTCTCAAGTTTTCCGATGACTTTAGATATCTATTATGTGTGTCATGCAAGGAAATTGAAACGTTCTTTAAGATAAGAGAGGGTTTTAGGATTGAACAAAATTCTGTATAGCTGAAATAAGAATTCCGGCGAAGACGTATGATGACCTTTTTTTTGTATGACCTTTATTGACGTCTATGTCCTATAATATTTATTAGGTTCTTAATAATTAATTACTGTCTAGCCTATAAGAATAATAATCAATTTTAAGCTAATTTATTTTTTTACGTGATTATTTTAAAACTTAGAACAATTTTATTTGATTGATTTCATTTTCAGTTTGTTTGTAAATAAATGTAGGTATAGCCAAGAATGATAAAATACGAAAGTGAGTATGTAGCCTTTCATGGCCAGTTTAATTTGCAATGATTCGTTCGTTTTATTTCTTGCTGGACCCATCTTCCTAATTCCCATCGACCGTCCCGTATCAAAAACTACTTAGCTCCTTTATATGAAAGCGATTTTTCATCTTTTTTCGAGTTATTTGCTCGGCACAGTCAGTTGTTTGAGATAACAATGGTTTAAGGTGAATGTTGTTTCAATATTGAACCGTTTTGTTATTTATTGCTAGTTTTGAGAGTATGGCTTATAAATAGAAAAGATTATTTCCTCAAATGTTTTCATTATTTTGATGAATTTGAAATACTAAAAAATAGGCCAAGTGTGAGTCGGTCTCGCACATAAAGGGTTCGGTACCACCGTACAATATTTAACACTACATATTAAAAAAAAAATATTAAACGAAGAATATTTTTCATCTTGAATCTTAACAACTGCAAAGATGAATTACAAAATTATTTTTTACAGTTGCAGTGAATCGCCCATATTTAAACAAAATACTACACGAATCGGCGTTTTTAGTATTTGTTGACTAAATACAGTATTTGGTACTTATTGTACAGAAGTTCAATAAGTTTCAAATTCCTAACTTGTTTAGTTGTTGCGATAGAGCTCATACAAAAATGGTCTAAAACTGACAAATTTTGCGGTCCCGTATTTCTTTATTTTTGAAGATAAAAAATAACAAAAATATATTTGTACTTTAATCAATGAGCTCTAGATGATGACACCCCAAATGCTAGGATAAGAAAATATTTTTTTCAGAATCAAAAGTTTATTGTATGAGGACCCTCTTTATTTTTTTAACTTTATTTCATTTTTATTTTTTGTTGTTATAGCGGCAATAGAAATACACAGTCTGTGAAAATTTCAACTGTCCACCTATTACGGTTCATGAGATATGGTCCGCAGACAGACAGACGGACGGACGGACGGACGGACGGACAGCGGAGGCTTAGTAGTATGGTTCCGTCTGGCACCTTTCGTGTACGAAACCCTAAAATGACGAAAAAAATGTTTTTTGTCTACAGAATAAAATTTAGGCTTCGGTCTAACCAAAGCGAGCAACGTGCGAACACACGACCGTCGCGTTCATGTTTATGGGCGAAACTGAATGCGTGGCCGCGCCGACAGATGGCGCCTTCTAAACAAATGAGGGTCATATGAACTCAACGGTCACGTATTCGCGCGACTGACCGCTTTGGTTAGGATGCAGGGTTAGATTCTAGAGCAATGCTTCTGTGAACTATGTCAAATGACGACAAAAAGAGAGAAAAAAACTCTTTTAAATCTTTGTGCTGTTCGGTATTTAACTGCAGACGCAACTTCCTCTTAACCTACTTCACATTCGGAAACGTTAACATAAGCGAACTTTATTCGGCGAACCCGAATTAAAGTAATATGGAGGCACGCTCCGGGCAAATGATCATTATTAAAATGTATATTACGATCATTATGTATATATAATAGGCAGACCAAATTCCTACCATTTAATTTGCCACATATTTTAATGCTCTTTATAAAATACTCTATAATTTATGAGCTGTATCGTAATTATGTTTATTAATGACATCAAAAGCATCTAAATATTTTTTTGTAATCAGATCTTGTTTGTTGTTTTAGCAATGAACTAACAGCAAGTCTAAGATAAACGTAAAAATTAAATGCTGCATTTTTACACCACATTTTATAGGATTAAGAAGTAGGCATACAAGAGTAGTTAAAGTTTGTCATCTTCATTTTTTTTTCAGGACACCGAAGGGTAACCCTTAAGCTTCAAAACTTTTAATAAAACTAATTAAAAACATAATAATACCAACCCAAGTAGACGTTAATTAGACATGTTGTTACATTCTACGCTCACATAATAACAACCGTTGTTACCACACGAGTTCCCATAATAAACAATTAGAGCATTTAATTGACTAGCACATCACAGCATAGGTTCTCAATAAAGTCCAAACCAGCAGGGCGAGGCCGACGGCAAGGAAACCTCGTTAGAAAGGGTATCCCGATGCATGTTTTAAAATAATCAGCTTTCGTGTTAATTCTTAATTTACTGCCTCGATGGTGGCAACACGATAATTCGATTGAGCGCCGATGCTCTGCTCGAGGCAAAAAGTCGCCGGACGATATACTGGTACTCTCCTTACTGTATTAGCTAAGCTACTAGTTTATGCTGTTTAATTTTGTGCGATGTCGTATTTACTTGCGTTATTTTAACACCAACCAACCAACATTGCGTTTTTAGGGTTCCGTACCTCAAAAGGAAAAAACGGAACCCTTATAGGATCACTTCGTTGTCCGTCTGCCTGCCTGTATGTCAGTCTGTCAAGACCCTTTTTCTCAAGAACGCGTGGAGGTATCAAGTTGGAATTAATATCAAATAGGTAGGTAGGTCTACTAGACCCTTGGAGCTCTAAAAAAAATAACCTTCTAAGTCAATGCAATAAAAAAATACGGCCATTTATGCGACACATTTTGATACTAGGGTGTTTCCCGTTGACCTAGAATCATGAAACTTGGCAAGAAGCAAGGTCTAACTTTTTTTTTTGGGATATATTCATCCCAACTAGCACCCTTCATTGTGCGTGGTCCGACACGCACTTGGCTGGTTTTTTCCTTCGGGAAACACACGTGATATTATGTTTATGCTATTTTAACTCTGTGAGAGAAAAGTGTTCGATGCTGTGTTTTGATGCTCTTTTGTATTTACAAAATGATTAAGAAGGACTACGAAATTGAAAAATAGAAGAGATTTTGAAGAAGCGTGTAGGGTTAGGCTAGTCTACATAAAAGATACTTGAAACAATCGGACACTATACTTTCCATATTCAGCCTAATTAACGTTGCTACGTATGAAAAGTTTTATTGGCCATTCGTGCAGAGTGGAGTCTCACAAATAACTAGAAGCATTCTTAGAACGATTCAATAAACTTGATGCTTATCCCATAACAAGGCGCTGATCCAATTATTTACGCGATTTACATTGAACTTTTTGAGTTCTAAGTAATCATTATAAAAAAAAACCTTGATTTAATTTATTTAAATTTTTCAATGAATAAATAAAACTGTGCTGTAAAGGTTTTAACTACTTTTAAGTATGGCTACAAGCGATGTAAGGTGAAAAATAAAATTCAGCTGAGCGTAGCTAATCTAATAATACTACAGACAAATAATTACCTGAGTGTATGAACACATGATCGTGATTAACTCCAGAGTTAAATGCTAATGTTAGCACACTTTACAATTACTCAATTAATTGTAATTGCTAAAAAAGCTCAGGATTAACATGACATTTAACTAGTAGCGCTTCATCGATCATGCTGTTTCGTTTCCCATTAGGGGAAATACTGTAGTCTATTATTCTGTACCTAATATTATTGCTTCCGATATGGATTACAGTATCCATGGTTGGAAACCTGTCGCGAGATGTTCGAAAGAGTTACCGTAGCCCCAGCACAAGCAACTGAAGAAACACGGGTGGGGTTTAGTCAGTAAAAGCAGTACATTTGTACTCAATAGGTACTCTTAATGTCGTATCTGTTTATGTTTTATTGTGTGTACATAAATAGTAAAATAAATAAATAAAATAAAAGCCTGACATGCCCTCCCGCTCCGCCCAGAGCGGGAGAGGACATTTGATGATTTCCCATCCAAAAAAAAAAATGGTTGGAAACCTGACTACTATCATGGATAAATGTATGGCCCTTATTCAGTTGTTCCAACGGTTTATTCAAATCTTGCTGCGTAGCGTGCTACAGAAGCCATATTGCCAACTAACTGTTCCCTGCGGCTTCGTCCGCGTGGATGTTGATACTTCCCTATTTGAATATGATTTTGTTCATAATTTCATAGAATAAAATAGATTTCATAAGTATTATTTTTTTGCGCGAAACCCTAATTCTTTTTCTAAAATATTAGTAGCCTATGTTACTCCTTAAACCTATCTGCCAGTGAAAATCCCGTCAAAATTGGTCCATCCGTTTCGGAGATTAGCTGGAATAAACAGACAGACGGATCGAAAGACCGACAAAATTAAAAAAAATATATGTTTTTTTTATTATAAGTACCGTACATACTTTGATATGCTTTTAGTAAAAACTGTTATTTTGACATTACAAACAAACACTTCAATTTTATTTATTTGTATAGAAGATATGTGCCACTTCTAGAACATATCTACTTGTTTGGAAGATCGATAACATTCACTTAAGCATTGTAATTGTCTACTAAGCAAAAATTAGGTAATATTGTTCTTGGGCCGGGATGAGGGTTTACGAAAAGCCTACGAAAATGGCTACGATTGTTATCGCTTAACTTTGATTATATACTTTCGCTTAAGTACGTTTTCTGTCAATAAAATGTAAAAACTCATTCTCATTCTTCTTATCCTTTTTTTTTAAATTTATTTGAATTATAGAGAATATCTAAAAAAGGAACATGAAATCAAACCTTCTACGTTTTCATTTCATGTTCCACAAAGCTGCCACGAAAAATGAAAATAAATGATCGCAATAAAAACTAAACGAAATTGATAAACTAAAATATATGTATGATAGTGCAGACAATATCGAAAGGGTTTAATGAGAACGAAGCGAAACTAATAGTTCATCTTCCTGTGATACTGATCTTTAATAAAGCATGAGTGGGTGAAACATTAAAACCGGACGGGCACGGAAGCGCCGCGCCCGCAAAGGGTTAAGACTATGAAACTTCGAATCAATTTCTATTTTTATTTATTAAGACTGTATTTACTTCTACCTATTGCTTTATGTAAAGTCGATACTAGAACTGATCTTATCGTTTTCTTGTGTTCTGTTGGGCTGCCTTTCCACTATCCTGTACTTACATAAAATAAATAATTCTTTTGACATTGCTTAAGACTAGGATACATAACTTGGTTAACTAAATGTCATACGGATAAGGCAAACCCTGACTCCTAAACTAGGTGACCCTGTGACTTAGAAGTCAGTGTTCTGCTGTCACTGTGATACCAAAAACCTTATATGATTGTTGTGTCCTAACATTACAAAAACAGTCATAGACATTGCAGGTTACAAAGTATGTATATTAAAATTAACAACGATATTAAGGGGTATTGGAAACGACTTTTAAGGAGCTCGTGGCTAAGTAATAACAGCCGCACGGGTCGATCCATCAGGTTAAGCTACGCTTTCCGGGGTTGTCCCTCCGAGTGCCTCGGAAAGCACGTTAAGCCGTTGGTCGTTGTTTGGTTGGCTGTCATTCGTGGATCTTTGACAGTCGTTACGGGTCGTCAGAAGCCCGAAAGTCTGACAACCAGTCTTACCAAGGGGTATCGTATTACCCAGTTACTGGGTTGTGGAGGTCAGATAGGCAGTCGCTCCACGTAAAATACTGGTATTCAGCTGCATCCGGTTAGACTGGAAGCCGACCCCAACATAGTTGGGAAAAGGCTAAATAGATTGATTGATTGGAAACGACTTTTAAGGTGTATATGTGTGTTTGTTAGAATGATGGTATGTATGTGAGGATGTGTATGTGGAAGTGTGTATAGTGGCTGCGTGAGGGTGTGTTGAAGTGTTTGTGATTGTGTTGTATATGTGCTGCTTGAATATCTTTGTTCAAGATAATTGCTGTAGCATTGCTATTGTCTACAGTAAAAGAACTTTAATGAAGAATATTATCAATTGCGCCTGTCACTCTTGTTTATTTAGCTTCGATGCTTTCTAGCAGAAACGAAGACGATATTTTAGATATACTTAATAAGAATATCGAAACTACTCTTTATATATATGAGATGAGTACCACCTACGATATACGTGTAAACTTTGATCCGGAAGCCTTTGTTCAATCTCAAAGATCGTATCCCATTTTGTGTGATACAAGTTTAATCTCAAACTCCCTCCTAGTTAAAATTTGCAAAGCCACGCGGCAAAACAATAACATATCCCTTGGGCTTCGGACCGGAACATGGATCCCTGATCCCTTATAAGTGAAACTTGCTATTTGTTACGTCAAATCTTAGTTAATAATTCTAGAAACATATTTAAACAGGATGTGGTCCGGAGATGTATCTGAAAGGTTTGTGCGGTGTTTACTGGTCCACTGGTAACAGTCCGTCTGATATTCTGGGTGAAATTTCATTATGATTTATGTAAGGAGTTAATTCGTAGTAGTCATTTTGGTTCTTGAGGAATTACATTGTTATAAAAATATATTTTATCAACCTGTGTTGTCCCACTGCGAGGGTTCGTGGCTAAGTAATAACAGCCGCACGGGTCGATCGGACAGGTTAAGCTACGCTTGCCGCGGTTGGCCCATGGATGGGTGACCATCTTTATATACCGAGATCCCTCCGTGCCTCGGAAAGTACGTTAAGCCGTTGGTAACAGCTGTCATTCTTGGATACTTGACAGTCGTTACCGGTCGTCAGAAGCCCGAAAGTCTGACAACCAGTCTTACCACGGGGTTTCGTATTACCCAGTAACTGGGTTGTGGAGGTCAGACATGCAGTCGCTCCATGTAAAATACTGGTATTCAGCTGCATCCGGTTAGACTGGAAGCCGACCCCAAGATACTTGGAAAAAGGCTAGGCAGATTGATTGTTGCAATTTTTATGGCTTTATTTTTTCAGTCTGCATTTTTTTTGCTTTCTCGTTCCATAACCATTTGCATTTTTTCTTAACTCCCAGAAGCTGTATTTCTTCCCAGCCTATTTGAATTTAATTGCAACTATCATACGTGAACAGTTTTGTCGGTTGAACAACTTTTTTTACACAAAAGTTAAATTGAACTTCAGCAGATGTTAATGGAAATGAACAGCCAGACTCCGTTACTATAAAATTGCAATTTAAACTTTGTGAAACCTTTTTTATTTTCACGTTAACGTTCACTACGTAGAACCGTAAAACTTTGATATGTAGAATACTAATCATTGATAATTCGGTGAAATTACAGGCACAGACTACCACGTTGGTCTAGTGGTTGCAAGCGCTACTGCTGAGCATGAGGTCCTGGATTTGATTCGCAGGTCGGGCAAAGTGATATTGGGTTTTTCTATCTGGAATTTCTCAGTAGCAGCCCGGAGTCTGTATTTGAGCCCGGTTGATGGCAATAGGCTTGCGTCCTATTACATGGGACTTAAAAATAACTGGCGTAATGAGGGTGTACTATAGGTACACCTCTGACCAACCCTTCGGGGAAACAAGGCGTGATGTTATGTTATGTACAGGCACATGTAGATAATATTCAACCTTACTTCTAAGATTGGCCGCACACAGGGGCAATCTCTTTGGTGTTGCATGTATCTATAGATATTGACAGCGGTACTCAAATTATATCTGATGGGCCATCGGCGTGTTTGCCAACCTATAACTAAAAGAATCTATCTAATGAGATGGGAGGACTATTCCCGGGAATCGTAAACTAATAATATAATTTAACGGAACCAGTCCGATTATCCGGTTTAGTTTTCCGGTTTCTAGGATATCTAGCAAAATCAGTCATTTGGTTAGCTTCGTAACTTTCTGCATCCAGTTTATCGAGATCTAAGATAGTTGGCAGTTTTAAACATAGACATCATTTTGCCTACTTATGGGTCGATACCAGGAAATCGTGTTATGGGTTTTAGATAAGTTTATACAGGGTGTAAGGAAGGGACAGCCCTCCGCAAACTAACAGGGTGCATTCGGCTCCTTATTTTGAATCATATTCCACCGGAAATATTCTCAGGAAAAATTTCATTTTTTTTTTACCGTATTTTCAGTTACAATTTTTTTATTTAAATGTAAAATTAAATTATCTGGACGCAGCACTCCATTTATGTAAATAAAACAGCTAAAATAAAAAAATATCAGTAATGTATGTTGAAATACTCGGCGGCCGAAGGCTCCCTGCGCTGCCGTTCGCTACGCGCGTTTTGCCACGGTAACGATACATTGCGTGTGAGGTAATAAAACAAATCAGGAGCTAAACTACCACCTCTTAAAGCAGTGTTATTGTAATATTACTTCAGTGTGGGAAAGAGATGGAGCTAGACGTCCTGTATAGCTGTATACTTCTCCGACAATCTCTATTTATAGCAGTTACGATGTTTCCCCTTTTTTTTTTTTTTTTTTTGTGGATGGGAAATCATCAAATGACTTCTCCCGCTCTGGGCGGAGCGGGAGGGCGTGTCAGACTTTTACTGACTAAAACCCACCCGTGTTCCTTCTGTTGCCTGTGCCGGGGCCACGGTAACTCTTTCGAACATCCCGCACGATGTTTCCCCTAAAGTCCTATTCCAAAAATTCACTCCTTATAGGTCTACTTAGAATATGACAAAGTTAGAGAGAAGAAAAATAAAAGGACTTCACGAACTCAAGTAATCAAACCTACAGGCTTATCTCAGCCAACCATACAAGCAATAAACATCCCAACTCTCATCCGAAGTGATATCAAAGTTTTAACATGTACCGAATTTTAAGGCGATTACACATCAAGTTGGATACGTTATAGCAGCGCAAGTTGTGATTGCATCGTCGGTAAGTTTAAGCTGCGTTCACTAGATACCTTTTGTGTTTGCGGCTGTGCCTTTGTGGCCCGTCGAGTGATACGTGCGTTTGCTTTACTCTCGCCCGCCGGTGTACCCATCGCTCAAACTGAAAATTTGATGACGTTTTCTCGGTATAGAGTATTTTCAGAATGGTTGTGGAGGAAAAATAGATAGAGAGTTAGTGATTTTACCTGACAATGTAGTTGTCGAAGTAGTGGAAGATATTTTAATGAATTGGGAGCTTAAGACAGGAACAATTATGATACAAAAGAAATTATGCAAAATCGAAAACATTAACATTTGAGCGAAAGCTTTTGCAAGTGTAAGATTGCTATTTGGTCAATTGGTAATCAAACCATCGTCATCTTCTACAGTTTTGTTTTTGTCTGTAGGTAAGCTACGTTAGATCTACTCTATGCCATACTTTTCTTACCACCAATGCAGTGCAATAGTGTTCTGCACAAATCTTCTCCAAATCTTTATTTTAGAGCATGTCTGAACGTCAAAAAGAGCTGTTTCACAGAACCTACCACAGCAAAAGCAACAAAATAATCCTAGTACTTACACGAACGTAAACCTGCGCAACCCATGTAACGTATATCTTATCACATCAAATATTCTAAACTGACGACAAAATGCGGCGCTAAATGCAAAAGCGATAATCTCTCCCGTCTCAGACCTGAGTTAGACACCTTCGAGAGACTAACGAAGTTCTTATAATCCTCTACACCTCCCCCCTGATGTCACCCCCTCTACAACCCCCTTGTAATCGAGTTATTGCCAGCATCTCATGTCTTACGAGTCCCCTTTTAATGACGTCTCAGTTTTTGGAGACAATATTTGTTTCATGAATATGGATGTTGATATCGTGAAGACTTTAGTTTTACATCGGGTTAGTTACCGGATGCTGTAGCGTTTCTGGAGTTTAAAATAGTTTTAAGATTTCTTGGACCAACTTTCTTAGTCAGTACTTCAACAATGGTCTTAAATTAAAAAAAAAAAAACATGACATTGTTGCCTCTGTTCTGGAATGATTTCTATTGGACACACTTCAACGTTCATTGGCCCATTTGTTTACCGAGGTGACCCTTAAAACCTTAAGCTATTCATCAATGGACGCTGAAGTGTATCCGACATGGCCCATTATGTTTACCAGGCACTATAAATGTTATCTTACCATAAAATTATAAATGATTAGCTACCTGAAGGGTACATAAATGCGATCCTCCACTATGTAAGTAAAAAAAATAACAAATCGAATACAATTTTACAGCATTTTAAACCGCATCTAAGTAATTAATTCTGTCAAAAACTGTTGAATTAATTTGAATCATGACGTAATTGAATTTTGTCGGAACTAACGTTTATGAAATTAAATAAAAACTGCTTGTAAGATTATTTGCGTATTATTTATGCGATTTACCAGGAACTCTCCGGAGGTATCGGTTCGTAATCGTTGGGAAATTGCGACGATCGAGTCAGGCATCGATTTTATGTTGACAGTTAAACTGAATAACTTTATTATGTACAAATTAATAAACAAGATTTATATTACTCGTCGAATTATGAATTACAGAAGAAAAACTGAAAATTTAAATTGAACTGATAAGGCGTAGTGTATCACTTATATTAATAGTAAATTATACGATTAAATACTGTTTATTTTATCTAATTAAGGAACTATTTGCCAGGCCCAACTGTGGAGAAAAAGCGTAATACCCTTTATAATTACGACCCCGTGCTAAAAAGGCGTAACTAATATTTCATTAACTGGACAATGTCGTGACTGGGAATCACTGTTAAAATCAACTACGATGCAATTTCTTTGTTTAATAACAATCAGCGGTTTGAGGAATGTGTTGTACTAGTACTAATGAAAACCAAATTTATTTGCACGGTGCAGCCGGACAGGGGTGAGCCATGTTTGCTAGTTGAAGGGTTCAGCTGATATTTTTTTCTTTAAAGTTTTTTATTCAGGGCAATAATTTGAGTGCACTAAGCTAAGAGTATCTCCATATTGGGAATTAAAGCGAGTGTTAGTTTAGATTTCCAAGTGCTGATTTGGTATGGAATAGCTTAGTTTTTAAACTTCCTTATTGGTCTAGTGGTTGCAAGCGCTCCTGCTGAGCATTAGTTCCTGGGTTCGATTCCCAGGTCTGGCAAAGTGTTATTGGGTTTTTCCATCAGGAATTCCGCAGTAGCAGCCCGGAACCAGGATTTGTGTTCGGTTGATGGCAATAAGCTCAGCCCCTTTTACATGGGACTTAATCATGCAAAACAAAGGGTTTACAATAGGTACGCCTCTACCTAACCCTTTAGAAAAAACCAGGCGTGATGTTATATTACGTTATGTTAAGGCTTACTTTTCGGCCACTCGACCAATACGTATAGATTTGCACGACAGAGAACTCGATTAAAATTGTAGTAAAATGATGGCCTTTACGGCTTAACCATTAAAATCTCGATCATCCCTGTTGATCAATGAACTAATCAGTAGACATCACTAGAAGAAACCTTATTAGACCCCATAGGCCTATACCTACGGAATAAGTTACTTTCGCTTAAATTACACAACAGTAACTGAATATTACATTAAAAAAGTACGGTTTTTAAAGGTTTTAGCTAAAGGTTTAGCTGTTTCACCCACGCAACCCGAATAATAAAAATCATTAGACATAATAAATAGGTTTCTAGATAAGACGACGTGTCGCCACTCCGTACTGACCGTTGTTGGTTATTACGTGACAAGGAGATTAAAGGCTATTTCTTTCAGACGACTAGCTCCATCACTTTCATAAAAATCAATTTTTGATCATCCTTAATGGTATCAATTATATGAATCAGATTTATTCATTTGGAAATGACTCCGCAACGTGACTCATATGAAACATAAAACTTGAATTTATGTCTACCTTTTTATTTTGCATAACCTATAGGTATTTGAATTCTTCTGGTACATTCCCAGGGAAATTGAGGTGACCCCTTGACGGAACTGCGTCTTGCTGGGATGACTTGCACATTTTCTCACCGTAAGGGTAACGCTATTTAACTTGTATTATATTTTTTTATTTGGACTATTCAGTAGCTTCTGGTTTCCAGAATTGGTGATACTTACTTGCCCCTAACACAAAGTGACAAGTGAACACGAATAAAAAATGAGTACTGAAAAGTTCTGCATCCAACGAAGAGGGTTGTGATCATAGATACATAAAAAAAAACATATATATATGGTTGTGATAGTCGTGATAAGAATGAATCTAAGTATATGAACGAAAATTATAATGCAGTTGGCGTATGTAGCACTCTTTTAAGCGTGGTCTATTCAGGGTAAGGTCTGATTACAATTTTATTTTAAAAAATCGACCACTTTTCTTTGAGGAAGTTTTCCAGGATAACAGCTAACTTTAGCATAGCAATAACCTTTGCACATGGAATAAGTGATATTTTCTGGCAAACAGCCCAGGAGGGCGGGCTAATGGCAGCGAACACGCGACTCGCACTCACTGCTACAAAATGCAATTGGCCATCGACTGCCAAACTTGTTTTTTTTTCTTCTCTTAATATTATTTTTTAGGCCAAAGTCATGGCGGGAGCAGACGATGGTGACAAAGTTGACTGGTTTTTTTGTTCAGTTTTGTATATTTTTTTTTTTTGCAAATTTTGGTATTATTATAGCAGGGTGTTTCAAAAATGTATTAAAAAAATATCGGACGTTGGAAGGCACGTGCCTTTTCGTAATTTTATTAAATGCATTATTTACTATTAATAATACCTAAAAGTCCTCATGGAAGTCGCCTCTGCGGCGTAGGCCTCCCCCACCTTTCTCCATTTTTCCCTATCTCTAGCCTGTCTCCTCCGGTCTGGTCCACATCTTTCTTTAAATATATCTTCCTAGAGCTTCCGCGGCCTTCCTCGTTTTTTTTTCCATCTCTAGGTACCCACCCTATGATTTTCTTTGACCATCTTTCGTTTTCCATTCTACAAGATTCCACAGATGTGCCCCGCCGCCTATGCCAACATTAATGATAATATTATAATCCATAAATACCTACATATTATAAACTATATTTTGCTTAACAGCACATAAGAGTAATAAAATTATAAATACGAATTTAACTCAATTATTAAACAATAATATTAATAATGAAATGTGTATTAACCAATATGATAAATGATAAATGAATGTCAATATGTGATAATATGATAAAATAATTATTATGCTTAAATTGTTCTATGTTTACGTATTTATGGCAGAATAAAGGATTTTTATTTATTCTATTTTATTTATAAAAGTCCATATGGCACGCAAAAACCAGATTATTGCTTAAGAAATTATGCAATTCTTCTATAGCCTTGGCGGATTATCCATAACCATGCTAAAATTATGCAAATACCTTAATTTTGCTGGACCTATACCCATATCTCCATGTACTTGAGCCTTCCGAAGGACCGGGTTTCTTCTAACATTGGAGAAGTTACCCGTGATTGAGAGACAAGGGTCACTCGAATGAAATAAGACTCTTATCAAGTAAAGTATCAAAAGTGATACCAGCTGCCAAGCTCTAAAATAATATGTTATGTTACCAATAAATAAACATAACATTGAATCAATTTTGTTATCTACATTGTAATAATCAAAACGTAAAGTAATCAATTGATTGATTGATAGTTCACTAGTAACATTATAATTTGCAAATGTTATATAATTTTTAGATTTACTAGCTTCGTCCAGTATTAGAGTGAGTCCCAGCCGTATTATTTATGAGTAATTTCGGTTTTTTGTTTAAATATCAATCAGTGCGGTAATAAATTCCAATATCTATTAAACATAATTAAGTTCTAACCTTGTAACCTGTATTAATATTATTTATAAGGAATACCAAGATTGTAAATACGATACTAGTTAATTAATCAATCGATAAAAAAGTGTTTGTGAGTTAATTGTGTTCCAAGATCATCACTATGCTAATATGATTTAACTAACACCATTTATCTAAATAAAATAGTAAATAAAATATATTTTTGGATGTTCATATCAAAGTTTAGTGATCTTCTCTTTGTCCAATAAGCCAAGATTGCATAATCATGTGCACCGGGTGTTGAAGTATATTGTCTCTCGTAGAAATAGGTGAGTGGCATACGATCTGGACACAAATCGAAATGCATGTACCGAACAATGCCATAATAATGTAGAAACAATAACTCCAGCCGCAATTAATTATTAATAGAACACATAAATTAATGTTTTACCTATCTATTACAATTTCTTTCACAAACACTCACAACAATACACGAAACTTCGCTAAATAATAAAACACAACACCACACAAAGCGCAACTGCAGCACAGCCATTGTTAGCACCAACATTCTAAATTTAATCAACATACTAGTTAGAACGAATTTGTGATCACATGCCTTTCAAATGGAGGTACAAAATTCAGTTATAATTTGTGTGTTTCGCCGCCATTGCTGCAAGTACGACAAACAGGAAGGACAAACATACGTGTATTGTGTGCTTCGAAGAGTGGCTGTTGTAGCTGGCTGGCACTCGGGGCTCTGCTTCATCTAAAACATATTTTGGTTTGTGTGATAACTTGGTGAGGGAAGCTGTTGGCATTGCATCGTCGGAAATCAGTGAAGGTGCATTTTTCAGTTGAAATTATGACCCACAGAGAACAATAATTTTATTACAACTATAAGTTCGAAAACACTTCAATGAAATGATGATATATCTCACTCGCACAATTATTTTACGGAAAATTTTTGGTAGGGTAGTACCTACATATTTTGGGTCTTTCTTGAAGATGACACAGCTTCTAAATAAATAAGAATCCACGAAATGCTTGGTTATCGGCTATGATTAGATGATCGGCTATGATATAGCGAAATAATAATATTTTGATGTAAGGGTAAAATGTGCCAATTTTAAACAATAGATGAAGTTCAAAGATGTTTTAATAGTTGGCTATCTTTTGTTCGGAATAACGCAACAGTGCATTGTGACATTGTTACTGAAAAAACTGACGATGTTATACCACAAAACAGTACCTACCTTAAACTGAAAAAGCTATTATTTATACCAGACATATCACGCCTAAGTTGAAAGGAACAAACATTAATAATAAATACATACAATATAATAAATAAGTATAACGTTAGCTGAGAAATATTATTAAATCGCCATAACATTAAACAAGAAGATAACCCATTTACGAACGAATTAAAAAACTAATTCGATCGTTTGAAACCGTCGAAATTAACGTATTATTACGTTTATTCGGAACAGATTCTGATATGGTGTTTTGATCACCGCGCGGTCTTTTATTTTTGGAACCAAAATTTTTGACGTTTACGACGGCGATCAATCATTGGCTGGCGCCGAATCATCGTTATAAAGCCACATAGGCGGTCAGGTTATTGACTTAAACACTGGGTTTTTGGCACCGCAATTTATTCTAGCTTTGTCCGGCAATTATGTGATAATCTAGTTATCACACGTCGTCAATCAGGTTCGTTCTAACTGCTGCTCGGTTTGATTAAAGGATGTTGCGATTTTATCAATAAGACGATTTTACGATTTTGTTAAGTAATATAGGTTATGTTTGACTTTTAACTAAGCAGTTGAATTTTATTGTTTCAGGTACCCAGTTAAATGAAGAATTTTATTGCCTTCAAGGTAGAACACTAAAAAGTTCTAACACTGTTCCACGATTTAATTTAATTTTACAAAGAAAATAGGTACAACAAGCACAGTTAGGTACATAATATTTTAGTAACAAGCCCATATTTATTCCAATCATAATAAATTAATTCTCATTTACTGATTCTACATAAGATTGATCCATAGCTAAACTCAAAACTTTAAACAAAAAAATATGTGAAAAGTGTTGGAATTAGTGATTAGACGGATTGAATGGTATAGCGTCCACGGTCCACGGCAAAACGTTTACGGACATAATAATCATTAAAATGTATTTCCATTTTATTCGGGCCCGAACTCGAACCTTGGAGATTATGATCTCTATCCTTTTATTAGGGTTCCGTCGGCTGCATGGTTTTGCACCAAGCATTAGAACAGAATGTGAATAGACCGTATCGGATAAGACGTTCACTCTCTAGTAAGACTTTTTTTTTTTAAGTCTTTATTTATTTAGAGGCTTTTGGTTATCATACATAACCATGTCAGCCCTAGTAAGACTTGTGACTTGACATGGTCACTGTGGTATTGATGTTAAATATCAATCCCAAGAAATATAAAATAGAAACGACATTAAAATTGACTCTAATGCTCACGTCAGGCAAGGTTCTCAACTTTACTCAATCTAAGCTTCACAAGGAAGAAAAGAACCAGTGGACGGCTTTATTAGTAAAAGGTAGACTGGCCATTCAAATCTGGAAAGGTTGTGGTCACTCAGCTTTTCATCGTTTTTCTTTCGTTTTGAAAATAGAATGACATACGGAAATCTAGTTGTACGAACAATCTTTAGGCGGATGGATACCTCGAAGAAGACGAAGGTTCGTGTAATTCATGGATCAAACTTTCAGAAGGTATCATTACTAGCCTCACCACCTCTTTTTCTTTCTGAAGAAATTGTTAAATCAAAATGTAAAACTGAAGTTACTTACTAGTTAATTGTGTTTATAAAATCATCGCCGAAAATTGAGGTTATAAAATTAACCGCAATTGTCATGAAAAACATCTTTAAGGTTATATAAAATTATAATTTCGGGTTTAAACATATTCAAATAATCAATAAAAACACTCAATTTGTAAGCGAGACTTTAGATTGGCATCCGCAGGGACGTTTTCCGATCCATCTGTTTACATTTTCGTCAGATACTTTTAAAACAGACCATAGTTCATATTAATATTATCGTATATGAAGAACACACAGCACACGTTTAGATGTTTAAGTAGAAACAAACAGTTATAAAGTAGCTTCAGGAAAACCTACGGAATCTCTCGTAACTTTGAACTAAACATGCTTGATTGTCTTTTTATAATAAAAATCATACTTGAATGCGAGGGAATGGAAAATAAACCAAGTAAATGTTTTGTAACGTGTAATTTTGGTAAATAGCTATTCGATACGTATCAAATCATTTTTGGGAACAAAACATGGTAATGTGTCTGGAAATTATTATGTATTAAATGTGCTCTTTCTGTTGTCTATTTCTCCATATTTAGTTGTAGGATTTTATTATGTAAATTCTAGAAGAGAGGGCATGACTAACCATAATAGTACGTTCTGTAAATTAATATTATTGGTGTATGATAATACCGTTTTATTTATTTATTACTAGGCGTTTACCATATTTAACACGAGTTTTCGTCCAAGTAGTGCAACTGTTTTTGAAAAATGTTAAACCTTGAATTTATGAAAACTTTACATGATTTTACGATAGGGATAGACTCGGGGACCTAGTACTATAGTTAGAGATTATAAGTAAGAGAATTTCCATTACCTTCTAGTTCCGTTTTCCGATACAACATATTATTCACAAAGTTTACGAACACGCACACGACACTAATTGCTTGCAGTACGAATGTAAAAAGTGCACACACGTGAAGGTAAGGTGGCGTGCCGTGCCGTGGGGGCAGGCCACTCCCACGGCAACGCCTGCTCATTTTAAATTGTAATTACAATTTATTATTGTCTCTGTGCCGCCTTCATAGCCCGACGCCATTTTATCGATTACGGTTATGTTTGAATGTTTCGAATTCCGAATCGAGAGGAGCTTTAGTGATGTGTGTGAGGATTTGATTGTTTGTTTGTTGTGTCGATAAAGTTTCCGGTTGATTTGGTTGTTAATTATAACTCAATGAAATTAAAGTTTAATTGAAGGCCTACTATAGCCAATCTACCTCAGCTGCATTCTTCTAACTTTTCAGATATCCAGTATCCGCTAGTTACTGGACATCTTGGTAAAAAAAAATGTAGGTACATATTCTGCCGTGGTAATCGAGAGGGCAGTAAGTCAAAGGAGGCCATTTGTCAAAGGTGGCCATTTAAAAAAAAAATACCACCTTTAACTTAGGTACTGCCCTTTCGATTACCACGGCAGTATTGCAGTTGTTTGTCAAAATAGACATGGTTTCCACAAGTGTCAAAATGTTTTGTTATTAGTAGGGACATAACGTTTTAGTTCGGTAACCACAAGAGCTAGCTTTTAGCAGAAGTTAAGCAATGTCACTCTATGGTACTTTCTGAGTCCTCAGCGATTAGTTGTGACGTCTGCGAGTTAAACAATCGAGCATCAAACAGCCGGACCCTCGCCGACTCTAATAGAGACAAACTCCTTGTGCCAGACAATTATCCGCCACTAAGCAAGGGATACACAGAGGCCTAGCTGGACTAAGCAAACAAATTATCGTTTCAGTTGTTAGAATACCTAATTCAGTATCCACAAAAAGTTTATAGAAATCATCCGGACGTAATATTATGCGTAAACAATAGTTATACCCATAAACATAACACCTACCAGCCAATTCCTTCACCTAATTCAACTATTACCTAACCAAGTGACATTGCTACCGTGACCTTGGCTGCAGACTTCTGCTGCAGACCTTAGGTAGTAAACCACTCATATTTTTTTTTAACAGATGCAATGGTTCCTAATATTCTAACAATCGCGAAGTAGTCTTTAGTTTTCTAGGCACATCGATGTAATATTGTAGTAGATTATAATATCAGCCTATTATTGTCCAGGCAAAGGTCTCTTTGAATACAGAGAAGGCACGAGCATTGTTCACCAGGCTTGCTCAAGACGGGTTGGTGATTTCAGACTTTTATTTACGTTTTTTTTAATATTTTATTTAAATTTCTTCACGATATTCGGATGAAAGTATCATACATAAGAATTGAAAATATCACATTGATACTTGCCCGGATTTGAACCCACAACCTCGTGCTTCAGAGGCAAGGCCTTAACTACTGAGTCATCATGACAACCAGTACTACTGTGTTAGGTAATCAAAAGGCAATTCCCGTAATTAGAAACGTTCAAAATCTACAGTCCACAGATATTTTACCTCTAACAACAGCAACCCAATATCAACGTTAACGTAAATAAAATAAAGATCACTGTGATTTTGACAGACTTGTTAATGGCAGCAACCCAACAGCAACCTTACTGCAACGACAGTAAAGATCACTGTGAGTTTGACAGTGATGCATAATCAGAGGTAAATAACTATGAACGATCAATAAGTATTATATAATCTGTTTTTGATATGAATTAAATAAATGCCGCAATAAATATGTGTTTTTAATAATTACCTATTAAATTAATATTATTTATAAGTTCGCCAATTGATTACATTTTTCAAAAAAGCATTTTGTCATTCAACATTCTTACAAATTTGGTCCCGTGTGAGCGAGAGAGGTGATAAATTGCGGCAGCCCTCTTAATCTTTAACTACATCCCGGTGTGTCCCGTAACTAAATCCAATTGGATTTATAAATGGCAGGAGGTCTCCGGCTTAAAAGCGAAGTAAGTTCATCTAGGTGCCTTTCTTAATGCGAATTTGTGAGAGTTGAAGACGTGATGGTCGTTCCTGTCAGCCTTAGTTAATACTTTGCTCAGATTTAATTTCTTAGTACATCTTATCTTATATTTAGATACAGTTTGGTGTTTCGTCTGAGTTAGATTGGTTTTGATTTCTTGGGAAACTGTCATGTTTTGTATTGATGTGAGCTGGTTATGCAAAAAGTGGTCACCACCAGCTGTTGCCCTCGATTTCATCTGTGTTTATTTTGTAATTCATCATTTTTTAATACGAATATCCAGGATGAAAAGTAGCCTATGTTTTTCTTCAGGTCCCAAGCTATTCCCGGTTAGACTGGAATCCGACCCCAACATTTACATAGTTAGAAAAGGGCTAGGTAGATGATGAGTTATGGAGTATGGCCCAATACATCCTTCTTCACGAATGTAAAATTGCAATTCCGTGTCTGATAGCTAATTTAAATATTCAGTGCCAATTAAATAACAGAAATAACCAAACTTGTAATCAGATTTTTTACGACCTCTTAGTGGTATAAAAATAAGTCTCTGAAAGCGAAATAAGTATTTCAAATTCAGATGTAATGCAAATTGCTCCAACGGCCCCTTGGCAGGGAAGGGTTAAGATGTTTTCACAACTGAGTGTCGCCCTCGCAGTTGTTCAATCGCCTTTCCGCTGCCCTTATAATTGAAATGAATAAAGATTACAAGTGTTACAGCTCTCTGACATTTCGCAACCAATTTTCAAGTTATTTTTCAAGCGCCATGTAAAACTACGTAATGTAAAATGGTAATAGGAACCTTTACATTTAGTGCTATCTAGCTGCATATCTGAAATATAAATGTGACAAGAAATGTTCGCATCGCATGAGATCTTGATCATGAGATCAATCGATAACTTTACTTCGAAACAATCATACATTGACCGTTACCGGTTGTCGTTTCCGATATAAAATTATAAAATTTCAATAAATTAATGTTATTGTTTATAAATGGACTTGAGTGCGGTGTTGATGTTTATTTATTTTAATTGTATTTAAAACAACTTCACCTGTCGACACATGGTCGCCCCAATCTATGGTACTTACTGAAAGCCGGTAGGTTTCCGATTTGCGGTTAAAATCGACGCTCCATTATTATAATTTCGATTCTTTTAACTTTACTAAAGGTGCAAAACTACGCTGTTGTCTGTTCACACACTATCTTATTTGTGCTCGGTTTGTATTGTAAATTTTTACTGTCGAAATAGTATCGATCCAGTATTACTATCCAACAGTGCAGATGGTCATAAAACAGAGGCAACGTAGATTCACCTGGAAGACTCATTTTCAAACAGTAAACAAAAACACACGTTACGGAAGAGGTAAGTACTTCCTCAATATTTTGATAACCTGAAGTTTCCACGCTTTAATTAAAAGCACACAGAACATGCGCAATAATATAAAGCCGTATTCACACCCTCGCATCGCGAACAAGACAATAAACACGGCCGTACATCACGCAACAACATAGCTCAAAGTTATTTAATTATCGTAAGGAAAAACTAATCCGTGGCGCTTCAGAGAGCGAAAATTGCTCTCCGAGTCCGCTACGTCAGGTGCGTGTGTCGCTGCGTTACGATACAGGGTGATGCATATTTTAACGTTTATTAAAATGGAACGCAGAAATGGGTGGAATGTTGAAAGACTTATAATTACTTACCTATAACATCTAAGATTATTTGTAGGTCCTCTGAAGGCAGCAACTGTATTTACAAAATGTGCCGATTTTCTTTTTTACAATTAAATCTAAACAGCTGCAACCAAAGTCCAGGTCCAAAATAGTTGAGAAAATCAAAAGAATATCTGTAGTCAAAGGTATGTTTTTAACGAATTCATAGAAGATTTTCTTGGTGTCAGGCGACATTAAGTCGACAGTTGGTGCTCTCTTACTTTCCTTGACTATATATATACTTAAGATGTCGATATATTATTTTACTAAACAAAAATAAAGTCATACCTTTGTTTATATCCATACCAACTCGGGTAACAAAACACTTCAATTTTGTAAAGTAAAACCATTCAAATCATCACACACTCAAAACAGCCTCATCCTGTATAAGCTGGCCATACTTCAATAGAGACTAGAAGCGGCAAGGAGCTGTCTTGTGCGACAATATTTATGCGCGCGATATTAACTGTGCTCCACAGTATTAACTGGAAAACGTTTCTCAACTTACAACGTATATAATGTCTAATTATATTATTATATATTGTTTGGTATCAGCGTGATGCGTGAAAATACATATATTTTAAGTAAGTATATGGGATCTTTACATATCGAGACCCCTCCGTACCTCGGAAAGCACGCTAAGCCGTTGGTCCCGGCTGTCATTCGTGGATCTTTGACTGTCGTTACGGATCGTCAGAAGCCCGAAAGTCTGACAACCATTTTTACCAAGGGGTATCGTATTACCCAGTTACTGGGTTGTGGAGGTCAGACAGACAGTCGCTTCATGTAAAATACAGGTATTAAGCTACATCCGGTTAGACTGGAAGCCGACCCCAACATAGTTGGGAAAAGGCTAGGCAGATTGATATGGGATCTTGAAACAATATGGCATCTAACGCGATGCAGTTAGCATTTACTTACATTACATACCGCATTTCGTCTTCTACTATTACTTGCATTTTATGGTGTACATAATATTCTATTTCTATTCTAGTATATATAATTTTTATTCTATTCTACTCATAATATGTTTGTATTGGATTAAGTTTTTTTGATTTTCTACAGATCAAATTTAGGTAGGTAATAGGTATTTTAAATAATGAATCAAACTTTTCATCATGCAGTGCAGTAGGAAGTAGATGAATAGTATTGTAGTTAAAGCTTCGTCTCTCTGAGAATCTTCTTTGCGGCGTTTAAGCTAATTTAATGGCCCAAATTAATTCAACCTTTCGAGTGTGAAAGTACTTGCATTAGTTTAAAATATGAATATAGTACATAAATAATCACACTCAATTTGTTTTTAGTCAGATTAATTCAGAAATAATAACAATTTTGTAATTTTTGACAATTCTTGCATTCCGTTTTTCGTAGCAATCTCGTAGCATGAACCATAATTATAAACTAGGTAGTATCTAATGTATTCATTGATTGATTCTTGATATTATTACGAATAGTTCTTTTTCACTTTGATCTATTTCTGTCTGTTAAGCCACACTAGTACTTTGGTACTTAAGACTAACTGGAAATGCTGCTATCTATTCACCTGAGACCATTAGTCTAATTTCTAATAAATAAATACTACTGACCTCTTTATAGCATTACATTATGATAATGTAATAATAGTTTATAGAATTAATAATACAGCGCCACCTAGAAGCGTAATTATGTCATGTTTATGTATGTAAGTAATCATACATTACCTACAAAATACTTTCAAAACGGGGATAATTTATTGCTACGCAACTGTGATGAGTAAAAATTGGTTTTTATTCATTTGTATTGTACATATATGTCACCGAGAAATACTTTTAAAAGAAAATAGTGCGTACAACTTACCATTTAACGTGAATAAGTACCGAAGAGTTGTGGAATGAAATGAAATGTTTATGTTACGTGTAGTAACGGTAGCAGCTGATTATGGAGTAGTTAGCATACAGAGTGATCATAGGCATATTTAATTTTCTCCATCAATTTTCACTTACCGAGTTTGTGTAGCATGCGGGAAGAGAGATATGTTTCTCATTGGTCGATCGTGTTTTGTCATAACGTAAAAGCAAGGGCGGCAAATCTCGTATTTTTAAGAACGGTCTCATTCGAAGCTCTGTCTCACTGTCAAAAAAAAACCTCTAATTTCTCTACATTTTTGACAAGCTTTTGACATTGATTGTCGCTGAGATGAGATTGCGACTTGATTTTGAACGTTTTTTAAGTACGAGAATTGGCCTTCAGGTCTGGATTTGTGCCCGGTTGATGGCAATAGGCTCGCCCCCTATTACATGGGATTTAAATATAACTGGCGAAATATGGGTGCACCTCTGTCTAACCCTTTGGGGATTACAGACGTGATGTTATGTTATGTTATGTACAGGCCAGCCTGCGATAGGGTTTCCAATAATGACTGGAATCCTGACACCATAACACCAGCAGACCTAATGAATTTGAGTGATTTGACGATGTAGCTGAACGATCTGGTTTCTGATCACTCATTTGGTTCACCAGAGATTCGCTTCAGGGAGTGGTCGTTCTGGACCGTAGAGTCATAGATTTTGAGGCCATAACAGCCACTCACGGTATGGTTCTGAATGAGGTCGTGTATGTAGCCTTAATTGCGTCATAACTCTAATATCTGATGTGTTTGTGCAGATGTCATTTACACCTTATGATCGCCTACTAAATTATCTTTCCACGAGGCTATACTACTCCGTGTAACAATGTACTACACAATTTATCTTAGCATTATTAAATGCTATCCAATTTACCCCGTTTAATAGTGTCAGTGTCATATGTTTATCACTATTATTATGAAGCCTATTTACATAAATTACATTTAGTACATAATCTAGTGCTAGTAATGTAGTACTTCAATAAACGTGTCACATAAACGGCTTTCGCTAAAATAACAGAAATTTTGAGTTAGTTCTGTATAAAAAAAAATGATAAAAATAACAATTACTGCTTTTTATTTTTTTAAGCTTTAATACTATTTATTAGGTTTAGCAGAATATTCTGTTCCAGAGTGAAAATATATTTTTTAAGACCTACTCTTCACTATTCAATACGGGGTCTGATATATACTTACCTAATTGTTATTGAATTTAATTATATTGATTGAAATGATTTTAATAACATAACTTGGTATTAAATAAGCACCTACTGAAGAACTCAAGCCTTCATGAGTGTGTACCTTTGCCTACCTATCAAAGGAATTTTGAAATATTTGTTACTAAAAATGTCCAGAACCCATTTTCCCTTAAAAATGCACATTGCGAAGTGAAACCAACCAACGTAGTTGATTTCGAAAATATTTTCCCAAATAACTGGTAGGGGCCAACGATTGCATGATGTCCGAAATCGAAATCAGAAAGGGGCCCTTGCTTCGCCACCCGGGGGCAAATATAAAAATCATTCATATGGACAAAATAAAATTGCATCCCAAATAACCCGGTGTTCATCGGCCGAAAATCTATTAGCAATAAATATGAACTTTTCCGATTTCACAGGATTTAAAATGGCGATGGGCGACCGAACTTTAATATGAAATCTTCTTATGACTTTTCATGTTTATGACGACGTTGTTCAATTGCTTTTGTTATATTGGTTAATTATGTCGTATTTTAGGTTGAGTTACTGTTATAACTGGCCTGGTACACAATTCATAGGGTAATAGAATCAAGATTAATAAACTTTTTGAACTTTTTCATCAGTGTTTGTTACTTTTCTTATTCCTTAATGAAGTCGGTGTAATAATTAATGCTGCCTGATTTGGCTTTTGTAGGTTATTGATTTAGATGATTTTCTTCTTAGAGGAGCTAGGCACATGCTTACTTGCAACATATTTTCTCATCTTAGATTACAGATCGGTAGCTCTCTAGAACGTTGATTCTGACTTTTTAACAGTTTGAACACTTTTTTTGCATAATTCTTGTGTATTTTCATTAGACTCAGTAGAGTGAAGATGGGTAGTTTAGTAGGGGTATATAAAACAAAACACAATAATTTGATAATTTTCCCTTTTAATCTTGATATTTTCCTCTACGATACAAGGCACACACACAATTTTAAGTAAATTAATCATAATAATTATAATAGAAATAATAAATAGTTACACTTGCTTTCAGAACTGCATACTATTACCGAAATATAAAATAGGTATATTGAGAAGCCTCAACATCTAATTGACAAAGAAAAAACTATTTCTACGACAATACTGGACCCGGCCCGGCGCGGGCGCATACACAAGTCATCGCTTCCACATCAGTATTGTCATTCTATTGTAATGAAATGAAAATAACTGATACAAAAGTACCACATTCACGCCCTTTACACAATCACACATGTTCAGCTAAACATTTATAGTAACAACTAAGTTTTATTCATTACGTCGTATTATCCTTTACAGATAATATGTAATTACTTGTATTAAGCGATCGTTTGCATCGGCGCTTGACTATTCACCGATATCCTCGAATAAATTTCTTTTCCACAATCCCGAGAGGCGAATGGAATATTTCAACAGCCGGAGTGGTTCCACTAAATAACAGTAGGTGTCTCAACTAGCAGTAGTTTCCCAATAGACAAGCGCCAATAGTACGCCCGATACAATCTCTAAAACCTTACGTTAAGCTAAGACATCCAAAGTCTCGTAAACTAAGCATCAATATAAATAACACTATCGTTTCATACTTTATGTATAATGTTAAACTACTAAACTTATTGTTAGGTTAACTACCCATATACATTCGACTCTGCGTTATGGATATGAGATATAGCGATTATAATTATTTATACATCTTCTAGTTTATGAAGTTTTAAAGAAAACACTTAGGTTATATTGTACGAAAAAAACTGTCTCTTCTGTTTTCAGTCAATAATATTGAATTGTAAAAATGTATCCTTTTAAAACCACTAACTTAACGTATCTATCGTACACTTTTATGATTTATGAAATACGCTAGTATCAGTTAAATCTAATCATTGCACTAAAATTGAATAAATTACATGAGAGTGAAGATCACAATTATTTACTATTGAAAGTAAAACATCAAGGGTGAAAGAAACGTGTACCTACTATTAAAAGTTCTATTGAAGATATCGTAACGGTCATTTAAACAAACATCTTAGGAACTTAAATACCTATCGTTTTACAGAAATCGTGAGACTTGTGACAAACATTTTAGAAAAACTCTCGAAAAGCAGTCTTAGATCAATTCCAACAATTGTCCCAATCGATCACTGAACGTTTGAATGTGACAAAGCTTATGATATGTATGTAGGTACAGATTGAACCGAAAATAAATCCAGATATACAATTAAGGCAAATAACAATGGATACTTAATATATAAATATGGCATTTAACGATAAGTTAAAGGTACTCTTCATAAAAGATTAAAATATTGACGAATAAATTACTCGGATCGTCGATAAAACCGTACTGACTTACTCTAATAATAATTATAAAGGGATATTTACAAATTTTTCTATGGAAGAAGAGTTCATGAGACTTCGTATTAACACCACGAAATCTACATCTTACTTCGAATTCAATAACAATATTTACAGAGTAATCTCAATAACGAGAAGTAGTTTCAACTTCATTGAGATCGTTTATGCCAAAAACATGAGTTGAATAAACAATCAGATGAACAGTTTGATGGGTTTCTAAGATATTTTTGGAAATATTTTTCTTTGAGTTCCTGTTGAGAGTTGTGTTATCGATCGGAACGTTGAGACCACTGATAAGTTCATTCACCAATCTCGAATCTTTGGATTTTACTTTTCCCTAAACTCGGGTTTGACGCTGATCATTGGTTTTCTCGATTCGTCGATTTCTTTGTCGTATTCTTGTTGGTCGGGGTAGTCGCTGGCCCCGGAGTGCGCCAGCTAAGTGGCCGAACTGAACAGCACTGAGTTCTTGTAGTAGCCGGCGCGGTCGGATAGGGGGCTCTTCACGTCGCGCTCCATGGCCTGCTGGCGGGATTTGCGCTCCATCTCTAACTCTTGCGCCAGAGTTTCTGGTGGAAAAGAGAAAGGAGGTTGAATTAAATCATAATTTACAAAACATAAGGTACATACCAGGATTATAATAGATTACTAAAGAAACAAAATTTTTATACAAAAACAGAAAATATAGAAACGACAAAACCGGAAGACACAACTAAGTAAAGGGGACCAAACGTGAGCACAATGTCGCACACAGAGCACACATACAACATGTAGTTCCACGTGTGTCGCTCCGTAAAATGTCATTAGTGTTTCGGGGAAAGCCGACTCACATCAAACGGACTTCACATCCGTATGGCACATTCTAATTTAATATTCGATATTGCCTTTGTTAAAAACGTATGTAGCACTCACGTTCAGCGAGTGTTATTAAATTTCTCGTACAAGGGTTATTCCAATGCTACGGTTCTGTCCGGGGTAATATTCAGTGTGTAACTGATGTTAAATGGAAATTTTGAATCTATCTCCTGAGTTTTTATATTATTATGCTGTGTGTATGCTGGTACGTTTTACGGAATAACGTCGCCAGATATGGTTTTTTTTAAAAGAATTTTTAGGAATATACAGACATGCAATTAATAAACGAATGTCACAGGATAACCAAGTTTTGTTAAGTGGTATTTTTCAATTTCATTATAGTTTCACTATAGTTTTTTTTTTGTATAGATATCTAACCGTTCCACATAAGCAAACAATCTAAAACAGCGCTGAAGCAAAACGTCGCAACAAATTAAGGCATAAAAAATGAAACACGTCTCAAGCACAGGACATCCTCTAATAAGATTTCACGAAAATTGACAAAGTTCGTGAAGAGGCAAAGAGTAGGTGAGGTAAGGCAATTGTCTCCGAAAACGTCGACGTTTTACGAAATATGCTTATTCAATTTCATGCAACGCTTGCCGCCTCCTGCAATTTACGAGATATAAAAGATATAAACGGAATCGCGTTTTTTGCTTACTTTGATGGAGCATTTTCTCAACGGGGAATTGAATTTCTCTTCCCGACATTCGTTTACAATTTATGCTCTGAGTCCCGAATTTATAACCTACACCAATTTTTGCACTTCCAAAAAATGTTTTAAGCATCCCTAAACCGAACAATAATTTGAATTTAAATTGTGTTTGCACCGCTGTAAAATTCGAATCAAAGAAACTATTTGAAAACATTCGTCAGTTGGAAAAACTCGATTATGATCCGATTTGTTTCAGTGTTGTCTTGCCAGGGGGCATCACACTCACAAGTGTCACCGTCGAGGGTTGTCCCGAAACAGAAACCTATTATCTCGGGCGAGATTATACGCCTAGGGCGTCACAATTAAATATTATACACTTAAAAGCTTCGGCCTTTGCCGTTTCACTTCGCTGCCACCCCTAAATGTCCCATTAGGTCTGTTTGAATACGTAATATTTTTGCATTTGCCGCTTCTAAAACAGAATTGCCGGTTCCTTTGAGAGCTATAATCTATTTGTTCTTTGAAACAACTGTAATGGTTGAGCGCTTAGCTTAATAAAAGTTATCCTTTTATGTTTGTTTTTTCTTTCTCCTGTCTCAAAATGGTCGAAATATATTCGACATTAGATTGTTAACAATTGGAGTTGTGAAATGTTTTATATTTCCAATCAACAGTGACATTAACTTTCACGGAGTGTTGTTAATAGACAAAAACTTGTAAAAGAAACAGTTCTTATTTCGTTTTGATCGAATGGTCAAGGAATGACAAAAAGGGACTTCACAAGGTGGACGTGAACCGATCTATTTGAAAAGTAACAGAAATAAAACGATAGTGGACACTGATCGATAGTGAGAATAAATGGTTTTTGTTACAACAATTGTAAGTAAAGCATTAACTTTATTTGGAACAGTTTCACTCAAGCATTTATTATTATATGCCATGTTGTGCTGTGGTTTGTTTCAGGTTGTTTGCATTTAAATTAGCAGTAGATTCCTGCAAATATTTGATATCTTGTGAAAATCAATTATACCTACATGTAAAATTGAGAACTGTTTGATAGGTATTTGATTGATGTAACTGTCTCATAAAAAAATCGAACTGTAGATGATTACTAGCCGAACTATTTTGTGCAAAAACTCTGCAGCACCAAATAAATAACTATGTTTGGACTAAATACAACTCGTTGATTGCTTATTCAGCTACGGATAGTTAGACTTCATGCTAACAATTTCATGTGATTGTTGATCTGCCAAATACAACCGAAAAAATCCGATACAAAGTCATCGATTATTTTGAAGTGACGAATCGATTTCCTTATTATGAAGCTCAAGCAAGAAATTAGTTTGGTGCTATTTGAAAAGAAATGTTGGTGAAATATGTAAAACGTTGATGTTATTTGATTATGTTATAAGATAGATAGAATACTCTTTATTATGTACACTATAAAAATTACAGATAAAAATGTATAAATTTTACACATAGGGTGACACAATGGGCAGTCTTATCGCTAAAAGCGATCTTTTAAGACATGTTACTGTTCTAATTATAATATAAAACTGTAAATAACAAAAATTCTGTTTAATTATTTTTTAAACGATGTATTTTCATGACATCTAATATCTCTGTAGAAATAATAGAAAGTACATCTGCTCATTATTTTTAACAATTTTTAACGCAATCGACACCTCGGCTCGTAGTTAAAGCAAAATTAATTACTGCCGTAAAAATACAGAGAAAAAAGTGAGTTGATTAATTCTTCGTTGGAAATTTGAGAAGGTTGTGAACAAAGGGTCGGTTTAAACGGATGATTCTGAAGGGAACTATAGGTGCGCAACCGCGAGCCAACTGGTTCCGACACAAGTCGAATGAATGGACGCAGGCGGGATGGAGTGCTACTGTTGCCGACTCTATTGGAGCGCGACGAATTATACTGATTGGATTGATTTTCTATTAAAGACCTTCTTTTGACTTTTTATCCACAGAATCAATTCCATCGTGACTTGGATTCAGTTCGGTTTAAATCTTTATCATTGTCGGTAATATTGTATGTATGTATTTAGTTGCGCGCTCGGTCAATGTTATGATAATATACAATAAGTCGTCTATATAAAACGCTGAACACAATGATGCGGGTGATTACTAAGAATAAATAAAAAAGTTAATATCGTCAAAGGTTTCGAGCGCACCTGTGCGGTACAATTTTATTTCCATTCATTTTACAAGCTCACCTAAAAAGTAGCATGGAGAAGTTTCCTCTTTATTAATTTTTCAACTTTATATTACTTATGTAACATCGGATGGTTTATCCGTTTTACAAGCGCAGCTCCTAATAACGGCATAAACAATGTTTTATTAAAATATCCTGATACAACTTGTTATATAAGAATTATAATCAATAATATTATTTTTATGTAATAAATTAGCATTGTGTGTATATAATGAGAATTTATGACCGTCTTCACTTCTACTTTTGTTCAATCAATATAATGATGTCTATGATCGAAACATTATCATGATTGATTACCCGACCACATTTATACGTAAGAATTATTGTCATTTTCGTAATTCTAATATCCCTCATTTCATGATTTCACCTATACTGTACAGTAATTACTCGGAACACTTTTGACTCATCCCGTTTCTTATGAAAAACACGTAGAAAAAAGTTTTCTAATTTACGAATAATAAAATATGTTTTTTTTCTATTACCGAAGGCACTGAGGAAAGTTGATGAAAGGCTCCAAGTTTTAATTTTTGTTTTTCTGTTACCAACCTTTTTATATTTACAACCCTCTTGTATATTTCTGTTTCAGCTTTATAGCTTTTTACCTCTTCTTGGATATGTACTTCTTAAGGAAATTTTCTTTAACACTCTTATGAGATGAGGAGTAAAATCTACATTTATTTTGACATTCGAACAGCACGTGTATCAAGAAAGTACCGAATAGCTCTTGCAAGAAAATGGTAGCAGTACAAAAATAGTTGACCATGCAAATTCAAATATAGTAAAGCGATTCCGATTCAAACAATTGGTATTGCGTGTTCGCGTGCGTCTGAATACTCGGGGTAGCGTAACACTTAAATTAGTAGCAATTTCTACTTGAACAGACTGTCGGCAAAAGGCACTCGTCCGAACAAGGGAAATGCTTAAATCCGTATCAATGTTTTGCGAATTGTAAACACCTATTCGCCCCCTCAAGTTAATTTAGTACGTGGGGGAAGTAATAATGAAAAATTGGTTGCAATTGGGAATTTATTAAGTGTATCTTGTGTTTTAATGATAACTTTTAAGATTGGAGAGACAATTTAAAATAAATTGCATATATGGTTTTCTTGCAAAAACTTTTAATAACAAACAAATAAAATGAAATTAAAGAAAAAGAACGTAAAATAAAAAGAAATAAGAAAGCTTAACAAATTATAACATGCAGTTTTTTAAAGAGTTTTGAATAGAAAAGCGTATGAAGTTCCGGAGCAAGGGTGCCCCACTACTTTAGGTATGCTGCAGTACGTCGGTGCATTTTTAATGAAATTTCTGGGCTTTCCACAAAGCGGATATAAATGAAAAAAACCACGGTTTGATTCACCGATACGAGCACCAGATTTTTGCTTCATGTTTCATCAAAGTTGAGCGCGTTGCATTTTTTGTGATTCAAATAAAAGTGGTTTTTGTGGGTACTGTTTTCGTTTTGAACAATATTAATGAATTGAAGTTATAATCAGTTCAATTTTATGAGGTTAACGGTATTTCAGGTCTTAAACATGACAGTGAGAAGAGTTGATACAAGGTGGAGACGTCTTGTCACTTCGTAATACTGACACATTACAAAAATATTTGGCAGTCGTTACCGGTCGTCAGAAGCCCGAAAATCTGGCAAGTAGTGTTACCAGCTCGCCGTCCGGTAAGGACCAAGCCCGAGTCGACGGCGCGTCGTGTTCCACGCGCGCCTCAAAGAGATGTCAGCACTATTGACGGGGTCCGCTAGGGCCGATGCCAGCTAGGGTTGCGGGATGTTCGAAAGAGTTACCGTGGCCCCGGCACAGGCAACAGAAGGAACACGGGTGGGTTTTAGTCAGTAAAAGTCTGACACGCCCTCCCGCTCCGCCCAGAGCGGGAGAAGTCATTTGATGATTTCCCATCCACAAAAAAAAAAAAAAAAAAAGTAGTGTTACCAAAGGGTATCGTATTACCCAGTTACTGGGTTGTGGAAGTCTGATAGGCAGTTAGTCCATGTAAAATACTGGTATTCAGCTGCATCCGGTTAGACTGGAAGCCGACCCTAACATAGTTGGGTAAAGGCTAGGGAGATTGATTGAATAATTCAGAATTTCTTGGTTGATATGTTTAATGGCTTTTCTGAATTACGTTAAATTAGCCGTTGAGTTGATGGCTAGTGGTTTTACTACGCAACCCGTGCAGAAGCGGAAACCAAATAATACAAAGGATATTTATAATAAATAACATTTTCAAACTCATGTTTCTCCAGAACCATGCATTATGCATGCATAATCACACAAACCAACATGTTATATATTAGAATTCGTTCATAAAACGCGCCCCCAAAAATCACAATACAAACCGAGAGAGCTCGCATATCGTTGTACTTTTAAATACTTGACATTCCCGATACGAAAGCTATGCAATATGATGAGTATAAATTTCATTTCGTTGGAAATTTTTTCATCTCCAACGGACCCTTTTACATTCGAAAACCATACATATCCTCGAACGTATGAGTTCGTCCGGAGAATTCAATAACGTGGTCTTATTAACATTTCGTTTGGATAATGTCCTGATCATTGGAAAATTAACGTCGAAATTATTTCTCGAAGTTAAAAGGAGCAGTGGAAAAGATGAGAGAGATCTTTCTAATTAACTGGACTGACATAAATAGGCGAATAAAAATGATTAAACATGGTTGGAATGGAATAAGATGGGGACGATCTCAGAGGTAGGATATATTTTTTTTACACAAACATTTGATTTTGTGGCTGTCATTTTTCCTACGAGAACATTTCAGATTGATACTTAGTGACTGCCGTCATTCTTTTCAACTCACCTAGAGTCTTCGGCAGAAATCGAGAGTACCAAATATTTTGATGCTCACCAGAGTAATTCTGCCAGAAGGCAGCTCCTCCGCTCATGATGTCGACTGGTGGCGGTGGGTAGTTCCACTGCGGCTTGTCGGGCGTGCGAGGAGGGTCGCGCTGGAAAGGAGGTGACGCTGACGGGGGCTCAGCACTGGGGGGCTTGCTCTCCCGTTCCGAGCCATTCTCCCGCTCCGAACGCGGAGTCTCTTGCGATGACGGGGTTAGGTTTTCTGTGGAATGAGGTCATGTTAGCAATAAGGTCAAAAGGTCAAGGATTTGATGCAGCACAACAATATGTGTTGATAATAAAACTGTTCAATAAAGTGTCTATACCGAGCAAAGGCACAGTAGATTAGCAGTATACTCGTATCTATCAAGTCAAACAGACAGCCAATAAATGTAGCGAACAGCGATTATGCAACAAAATCAACTCGAATGCGTGTTAGTTCAGAACCCTCGTTTCAAATGGTCTGCAAAACGATTTCCTGACACGGAGATTAGTACAAGCCATCACCAGCGTTCACCCACCCTTCTTACATCACGCACTCGACACGCATCCAACGCCAATACGTAACAAATCATCCCCATCAACAATCAAAAGTTAATCTAAATTACTCCACATAGAGCTCAATGTTCTATGAGAACTGCATAATACATTAGTATGTTATTAGGTGAATTTTCGCTACACTCAGATAGTTTGACAGACGGCAAGTTAACATGTCAGGGGCACTAACACATGTTGAAACTTGTTGATAGAGATGTTATTGACAATTTGACATGTTTAAGGTAGGTTACATCTTACAGGTTGCGGTACATGGGATGATTGCTTGTTTCCAATCAATATTACAGAAGGCAAATCTTGAAATACATATTTTGACAAAGCTTACCAGTTACGATTCTGAGTATTTCGGAGGGTGCTCCGGACTGTTTGAGCGCCTCTTCTACTTTCTGTCGTCTCTTGAGTTCTAGTTCAAGCTGCTCCTGGATCATTTGCCGCTGTTTTCTCTCCTTCTTTAGCCGTTTTTGGTACATCACTGCCAAAAGAAAAAAAAATGGTTATGGACGGCTATTAGTTTAATACAAAATTCAACTGTAATGTAGCCGACATCGAGATGAAAGGATTTTTTTTATTTATTTAAATGGAAACTTATTTGAATAAAATTGTACATAAATATTAATGTAAGATTGTAATATCCAGCTCAGTTGTACCGTATCGAAACAACAATTACTTGGAATACCGCACGCGGAGCAAAACAAAACTGCGACTAAATAAACGGTTTGCGTATGCGTCGTGCGCCATACTTCTCTCCACCTGCACCCACATAGCTACGTATAAATCAACCTCAAGTAACATTACATCCGTCTCTTTCCCTCTTACGTCACTACATACCGATCTTTATCAGAAAACTTAAGGATTCCCTAATTCACCTGCAATAACCACCTTACGTTTGGGCCATTTCTTCGTCAATAATCGCGCGATCGGCCACGCATCGATAAGATTTCTCTTTCTAACTTATGCAGTAATGATATTTACGTCTTCTTTACTCCAAAGTTCGATTGACGAATGATTGAGTCGGTACACGTGTTGATAGACGCTGGAGGCCCAGCCTCCGACAGGGCAGAGGGGCGGCGCGGACAAGGGACCGAACGATAAACCGATCGCTGATTTAGTACAATTTTTAAACCAAAGATAATATGAATTTTGGTCACGATTTGGGTCATGAAATCATTTTTCTAATTACGACAGCTAGGGAACAGGTTACAAGAATGAAGATTTTAAAGGACAAAACAAACAACCTGATTACACATTTACAAATGAAACTACAAAGCTTAAAAACGTTGGTCATATAAAACCTTACACCGATTGAAGCCAATACCACTCCAATTGAAAGTCTCTGCAAATCATTGTGCATACCTAAAGCTTATTACTTGTACCATCAGGTAAGTTGGGTAACAGTCTCGAGATGGCAAAAGATAGAGTTTTGATGGAGTCGAACGGCGACCAAGATGCGGATAACTCGTGTTATGGAAACGGTATGAATAATAAACTAATAAAAATAAGACACGCCCTCTTGTCGCTGCGATGCTGGAGTGTTGGAACGAGATTTGAGTACCGCGAATTTGAATATTGTGGCCGTTTAATTTCGGTGGAAGATAAAATATTTAATGGAGTGAGAAGAATTAAAAGTAAAGAATTCAAGTTAAGTATTATATAGTAAAAGTGGCAGAATACTTTATATATAGAAAGGTAATTATGAGGTAGGTACATAACATTTTGATTTCCTTATTAACTAGTCTTTAATTTTAATTAGCATCCAATGCAGTTAAATATACAAAAAATAACTAATACAATATTAACAACTCTAGAGCAATGTGGAATGAAAATAAAATGAAAGCTCGTTTTCTCATTAAAGATTTGCTAGTAATTAATGTTGTTGCTAATGAAACGGGCGAGGTTCACTAGCGATCGACTCCTACGCATCATTTGTCATCGTACGACCTTCGACACGAGGCAGTAATAACGTACGGATTGGAAAGTTCGTTTTTATTTCCATTCGCGTTTTTTGCAAGAGAATCATACTTTTTAAATTAGGATTTTGATTTTATCTGATATTTCTCAATACATTTTTTGCACCTTCTACCGACATTTGTTTAGCAACTTCATTAAGGTCTGCACCGTTAGCCACAATGTCAAAAGCTATATTATTTACACGACCGTACATAATTACTTTGTTAACAAAATTAGGATGGAAAGGTCCGTACGTTAATTTCTCGTCAATACAAAGGTCTACGTCCAAAGATCCGTTCAGTGGAAAATTCGTCGGACCATCGAGTCCGAGTATCGATTCTCTTTAACACCTCTGAAAAACAGGTTTGCACTCGACTGAAGCTTATTTTAGGACCTTTTCATCTCACTTTTTGTGTCTATTAACGCGTAAACGTTTTATTAATTAGCCAACGGAAAACCCTTTTCCTTACCTTGTCGTGTCTATATTTAGTTAGTCATTCCCTTTTGCAATCTTGATCAGTGATATGAGCAGCCGCAACTGAACCGTCAGTCAAGTTCTTCCTACGCATAATCCAGCGGCAGAAGCGCCGTCTGCGTTCATTGTTTCTACAAGTCAATATTTGTCTATAGCTCGTCGGCACCGCTTTGTGCTCCATAATCCGGCCTATTGCTTCCTCTCGCCAGTTCGGAACGATGAATCGTAATAATTCCTCAATCGATTATTTCATTTGACGCTGGCTAAACAAAAAGTTTTAATCTTTTGTGGCCGCCTTTGTAGTCGATGATGGGACCAATTTCAAATAGTAGGGATGTATTCACCGACTTATGATATTATTATTATGGTAATACTTCTTTTGTTCCAATTGAATTCGAATTCAATTTATGAAGACGTACCTACTGAGTGCTGTTGATCTTTAAATATATTAATCTAAGTTTTTTTAATCGTTCGACTAATGTTTCAAAATATACAAGCCATCTTTATTGCGGCAGAGTTGGCATTAAAACGCGATATTATGCATTAAAAAACAGGACAATAAGAAGACACAAGGATTAAGAGAACACAACAAAGCTGTGATATGAAGCGAAACAATTCGATGACCAGGCGTATGAATAAAAACGAACCACCAAAATATTGAAGGAATCCGTTCAAAGGGGAAAAAATGCAATAAAAAGCCCGGCCCGATACAGAACGAGAGTGTGGTTAAAAAGCAACGAACGAATATGGTTGCGAACATCCGCTACAGACAAAAGTTGGGCTACTTGACTATGCAAATTATATTTGCGGACCGCCGCGGCTGAGACCCGATCTCCGACGTTTCGTTTCACTTTTACGTATATAACGTGTATTCTTTTCATATTTTCATCCGATTTCCTTCCCCTCCGTTCATTTTGTTCCGTTTTAAAAGTCGCGGAACAATACCGCTTTCCGCGAGGCTTATTCGCCGCAAGCAGTTTCCTTGCACGCGGCTTCTTTCTCTTGTTATTATACGTATCTTTTTATATCTATCGAGTTTTCTTTTCTTTAATACTTTTTAACTCATAAATGGCTGATACGGTCCCTTAGGGTTTGTTGCCCGAATAACATGTAAATGAGTCGGTGCTCGAGTACATATTTAAATGGGTTCCTCTGTTATTTCGTTGTTTATCATCTATAGCGATCGTTATATTTTAATCGAAAAATGCGTAATTTGTATAATTTTTGGAACATTTTAATTTATTTAATGTTTTATTTGGTACTTAGGTATAGCTTTTTATTATGATGATTGTTATAATGTATTTAAATTAGCTTGTTAATTTACGAACATAAGCATACATTATTTGTAATGCTCAAGGTTTTTATAAGTGTTATTGTCAGATTACTTAACGGTTTAAACTTAAAATAACTCAAGTGAGAATATTAAAAAACCCTTTTTAATTCGACTTTGAAGTCTAAGTTATTTTCCAACGAAATATTTTCTTCACTTAACCTCGTTGAAAACGACATTGTAGGTCCTAAATAATTTTCCACAATCTTTCCTTACTCATACATATTATTAGTACAAGATATACGCGTGTCGTCTAAATAAGTAAAGTTGGTGGAGGCGCCCGCGCCGTGCGCCGTGACGCCTTATCTGCGGCGCACAATGGGACCGGGCCGCGGATGCGGACGTACTTATTGCTTTATGGTACACCTACCCTACACGTAATACACCACAGATTATTAATTTATTTTGTTACGAAAATAACACGTGGAAAAACTTTTTCGTAGAATGGCGCTGAACCAAAATGTGGAAAGTAGGTGGGTTTGGAAATTAAGTTTTGTTAGATTTTCAACTTTTCAATGATAACTCCTACATTGTGTCAATAGTTTGTTTTTCATTTATTTTGTATGAAATGGGGCTTGTATTTAATTAAAACAGAGGCAATAACAACTTAGGGGCAAAGAAAGCCAATGTATAATAAAAACAAATTAGAACCTTGATCAGTTGATCTTAATTGCACTAGTTATCTTATAGCCCTTCTGTTCATTAAGAAACTATGTTTAACATGTACTTTATTTTTAGCACGCATGTAATAAAATAAAGCACGCAATACATGGTCTAAGTCAAATACACTACGTTGCAAAAACATCAAGCACTAACATATGTATGACTGGGATATGACAATTAAGTTTTTCAAAAGAGAAAATCGCTCGAGAGTTTTGCCAACCTAGTTTAAGTATAGGCTTATGTAACATGGTGTATAAAAATGGCAAAAATATATAATTATAATATCGATAGAACCCAATAGTTTTCCCACCGGTGCAATGCGACGTAAATAAGCATCGACTTTTATGACAGTTGCTCCCCTACCAGTCGGAGCCGAACGATTTAGATAAGTCTTTTTATAGTTCTTTATTGAAAATAAATTGCCTAGAATAAAATCAGACACAGTTCAAATGGCTTTCCGATAGATGTGTATGAAATAATGTCTTTTAGATAAGATGTGTCGTTATCATGCCAACGTATGTTACATTCGGGTTTGATGAGCTGATTGTGTCGACGTGTTTCGGTGACGTTCGATAACTAATGTTAATGATTTTCGAGTTGTGATATGACGTGATATTGCTTTTCTTGGAGGTATTGAGGGATGCGACTTGATTCACGATTTTATTTATAGTTTATAGTAATAATATTAATTGCCAATTCATGTTATGCAAAAAAGAAGCAACTATGTGTGAATTTAATTATTAATTACAAAGTTAAATTTTACAGTAATGATTCTTATCATATTTGCAAGTAAAATAACGCTTACATTTTTTATTAAGTTCAAATTATCGTATTAAAGTAATATAAAACCGATCGAAGGTGCAATAAAAAGTAACTCCGACAGCTTGTTCTTTAAGAACATTTGTCAAACTGTCCGCGCCACTGTCTCGTACAGTCGCTAACAGCAGTTTAGCTTTTTATCTATTTCCACTGTTTTATTTCGGTAAGCGCGATATTTATGGGGCGGGTGTCATGATAGATAAACATTTTCCTCAAAACTGTACGGATTATTGTTTTTGTCAGACAAGTGGGGATCTAAGTTATGAGTCGGGAATGACCTCCGCTGATAAAAACCTTATATTTTCCCCGCACAAGATTGGACCTGACTTTATAGATATAAACAAACAGACATACGGATTGCTTTCATATTTTATAACATTCCATCCTACATTTCAAAGTTACAAAATATCAATAAAGGTACAGAGGAAATTTTTATGAAAAAATAAGAAAAGAAGATCGCAAGCACTTTTATCAAATCGATCAAAGGGCCGGTCGGACATTCCGACTTCTTACGACGTTAGTAAAAAATACAATCTCTCTTTATAGTTACCATTCCACTGGTTATTATATCCGTATCGATACGGCTGAACTTACCGACCGTGAAATGCTCGATTCTCGATATTGCCTGCCCCCGGCACTACTATAGTAATTTCGGACGCTTTAAAAATAAAGAATTTACACAAAAAAAGTGGTATTTATTATGGATAAAACGCTTCATGGATATTTACGTAATTACTCGTAATAAAAATGTAGTAAAATATTTGTAGTAACTTATCAACCATTTTAAACATTTAAAATGTTTCGTGAAGTAGGGCAAAAACGTTCAGCTTTGTTTGTTATTTCAGATGATAGTTTCAAAACAAAAGGCATCAGCATTTTATTAGGTGTTTGTTTTTAATAAATTGGTAAGTAGGTATTATATCTAGGTACTTACAAAAATGACAATTTAATATTTTCGCCAGTATCACTGACGTAGATTTCGTGTAATTGTCTATAAAAATATGCCAAATAGTCGTGTCAACTTAACGATGATTGTGTCCGGAAAATAGTCGGCACTTCGCACGAGTTGTCATCCGCCATCCAAACTTTTATTGCATATAAAAACATTGATCACCGTGTGCTTATTTATGTTTCTATATAAAATATTGTATTTTCGAAACCGGGTCACAACATTAGTAACATAATACTTATCAAACGCGCCGGTAAAAATTAGGACGGACAGATGAAATAAAAAGTAATCGATTCTTAGTAAAAAATCGATGCAGTTCGGGATCGAATAATGTATTTATTTTCGTTGGAATGGCTCATCGGGCCATGCTTCCTGCGACATCAGTGTGGTCGTAACGTGACACCTTTTATTAATATGCCTGAATTAATAATATTGTAGACATTCGTTGGCAGGGTCGTGAGTATCGCGTGCGAATGTATCGTGAGGCTTCAGTGCATCGATTTGAAAATGAAATATCGATTTACAATATCTAAAGGTTCTAGTAACCAGTCCTGACGTAAGACGTTATGTGCATGTATGCAGCACGAGGGCTCCGACCATAGCTATGTTTGTTTTACATAAAATACGACTTTATTTTATACCAGACAAACAAATTATCAAAACTGTTCGATTACTATGTCATTGTTAATGTTTATGATGATATTTTATTTTTACGCGACTGGGTCATAATTCAACATGATTAATGGCTTCGTCATTAATTTTATTTAATCACTATTTACGACTTACTATTTAGTAGGTAAGTTATTCATTGAAGATTCGAATAACAATGAATGAACAAACAAAATTCATGAAGCCATAAACGTAATTAAATTTAAGCTATTTTTTTTTACTTGTTTTTAATTTAAATTAATTAAAATAAGCTATTAGTCTCCCGCTTTAATAACATGACTTTAATTAACAGCACTAATATGAATAGACATTTATCGATAAATAATTAATGATTATGAATTCAAATATGCAGATGTACAAAAAGGGACTAATGAAACTCGAGGCTTTTCGCAATAATTTATTGATAATTCATAAAAACGGAGCTGGGAACCTCTTTTGTTCGTATAAAAAATATAAAGCAGTAAAACATTGTGGCTGGTTATAATAAGTTGCCACTAGCAATTTCCAAGCAATAACGTAAAACACACGGGTGCAGGTAGACAAAACATAACAAATATTGACAGTGGATGATTGCACTACGTCCAGCCGGAGATCCCCTTAGCAAACTGCGAATTAAAATGGGGACGAGAAAAATTAATCCTAATGCGATTTTAATGAAGCTGAAATGAACGAATGCAGTAATGAATTGTTAAGCCGCCGGTTATTCGTTTTGTGTTAAAAGGGAGAGCAATGGAAACGAGAGAAACAAAACCAACCTACGTATAAGTACCTAGGTGCCTATAGACTCAACGTAGCGTTTTGAATAATCTTGGTGTAATTTGCTTCAGCATGTAGAAGCATGTGAAGATTAAATTGATATATTATTACCCAAGCTTACAGTGGGGAGAGTGTATTGAAGCGTACAGAAGATAAAATGTAATAATAATTAAGGCTCAGCATTGCACGAAGACGCACGCCTTAACATCGAGTATAAAGCACACAAGCGCTGAAAATGTACACCTGAAGTCTGTGCTCGCTTTTGCATTAACGAATGCGGAAGCGGCGCTGTGCATACAGGACGCGTTGCACCCTCCCCCTCCCCCCCAGGCAGCGCAGCACTAGTACACGAGCTCACCCCCGCGCTCCTCGCAGCTACACCTCTCGCTCGAACCAGACGCCTCCAGCAGCCTGCATGTCCCACCCGTGCGTTCATTACCTCCACGCGGCGGCGACCCAACAATTCAAGTTTGCTTTGCGCCACACAATCTACGCTACCAGACAGACTACACTACTCCCATACACCGGCCACTCGAATAATAAAGATGCAGAAATTAACCCGTCCACACTGAAAAAGAGGAAACTAAGTGAAGCTATCTCGACGTGAATAGAGGTAATGCAACGCGAGCACTCGTACAGCGAATGAAAGAAACGAGCTCGGAATTGCCCGCTTGTTGAAACAGAGGGTAAATGTCAACCGCGGAATAAAAACAGTCAACAGATAAATGCAAACGATAAACACACTCGCAAACTGAAAAGGCAGAATGTGAGAGGGAATGTTTATTTTCTCTGCTGTAGATAAACATACTTTGCGGTTAGAATAAAATTAGATTCCCGTGAAGAAGCGTTTGCAGCTATGAGAAATCAATAAAGTTTCCGCACTAAATTTGGTCCAGCCCATAAAATATTCAATTACGCATAAGCACACATTTGCTAAGGCCAACAACGACCACGCGGCACCCCCATTAAAGACGCCTAAGGGCCATTTAATCGGTCAGTGGATGTAAATTCGCTGGCCCCAAAACAAATATCCCGAAACTAATAAGGAAACGAAATATGTAAATCGGCTGCCATATTGTTTCACAAGTGAAATCTTCCTTTAATCTTATAACAAATCCGCGTCCAAATGGCCGGTCCGGGCTGAATTTGAATATAGGAGGGTTGAGTGAAGGGTCAGGTCGAGGAACAACCTTGTTGTGGCGAGGAAGGAGCAAATGTATGCAAGCCACGCACGGAGGAGATAGCGCCGTAATGTTGTCCTATGCACATATTGCAGCAAATTAGTTGTCGACTTGTAAACAAGGAGGAGGAAAGTAAGGCCGCTAAGACGTCGTCGGTGGGTAGTTTGCATGGATATGAGAGCGGCAATATAGGGGTCCGCAGCTGCTGGCTGTACTCATTAAGATGTTTTATGGTCGGCCCGCCGGACCGTGTTGCCAATTTAAGATATTTCTATGCGGGACGGCACCACGTTAGTTTGGCTTCCGATTAGGGGATTAAAGTGGTCCTTTAAGGTATTAGTGTAATAATTGCTCGGCCCATTATGCGGTTAGCATTGTCCCCGACACTCCCGTGTAACGCTGTTAAGGGTAATTTAAGATCATCACATATTCTGTGTATATGTTGGTGAGCGAAACGGAAAACCAATAAAATGAGGGGCAGATTGGACAGACGAGTGGTATAAAACAAAAACAAAACAAGTGCGTAATAAAATCGAGTTACAATGGAAAAAGACAAAGCTCAAATAAATTTGGTCCGATCCGTCGCACACCTATTCCCCGCGCTGCAAGTAAATCAAAGGGTGTTGAAACTTTACACCCACTTAAAGCCGGACACAGTAATAAAGCGTTCGAACTTCATCGACCCTGGACATCAAATGGGACACCCCTTCTCGCATTTTGTACGGAGGAAATTAAAACTTCTGAGATGCTAAATTGATGACGGAACGCACGTAGCAATGTTAGATACAATAAATATGTTAATACTTCAAACATTTCATATACCCGTGGTCCTGTTTCCTCGCAAAATGATCGATATGGTTTGTTTCTGAGTATAAGACAAGTATGGAGTAGAGCGATGCCCGTAGAAGTCCTACAAACTACCTCTTAGTTACCAAGAGCTTTAAACGTTGCACAACTTGCTTCCAGAGCTGAAGTATCTCGTGTTCATCATTGTATTTGGAACAAGTTTCCCTCGGAGGGAATCGGAGAGGCTACCAATATTGAATTGCCCTTTGCAACATAATTTAGATAGACATGACATCACAATTAATAATGATAACTTTAGTCCGTATGAAAATAAAATGGACTCTTTAAAATTAATTCAAAAAGCAAACAGCAACGATTATCATAATTGATGCATCATATCTAACGTTAAAGATCGATGAACAAAAAGTAACAATTAAGTCCAACTTTGAAGTTCTTTTCATTAAAAATAATTGATAACAACAGCGTTACCGGGCACATTAAGTTTTACGAACATAGCTACGAAACGTGCAACCCTACATCTTAGGAATGAGTTACAAACTGCTTAGTGTTCACCCGACACCGGTCAGAGTAGTCGGTCACTCGGGGACAATAATTACAGATGACACTTCTAAGCTTTGAAACGCAAAACCTTTGAGGAATTAGATAAACATGCCTCGCAACCTGTAATGGTCTTTTGAAATTAACGCTAATACACATTAAGGCATTTTAGCTTACGTGTTAGAATTAATTTGAATGGAAGTATGCACTTTCTTTTTGTATCTCCCATGATTATTATTTCTGTCATCCTCATCAATCATCAGACTTATCAACGTTTCATCCAATTAGTTTGTAATCTCGAATAGTTTTCCAATTAGCATCCATCCGCAATAACAAAACGACATCTCACAAATGTAGCCAAGCTTAATCACGGCCATATTAATTGTTTCTAAAGAGGTGATTTCATATGTACGCCCAGATTAAGTGCACGACCCGCACTCGGAACCGAGGGGTTATTAAATAATTTATTGTCTACTAACTATTCGTGAGGGCACTGCTCAAATGGTCCGCTAAGATTTTGCAAAGTCTTGTTATGGAATATTGCTGGCGTAAACTTTGTCTATGAAACTTAAATGGATTCGCACAGCGATACGATGAAGACGTACATATTTTAACCTTTTGCTAGCGAGATTGTTTCACAGTTGAAACATGGACGAACAATTTCATTTTATACATCAAACAGTAAAACGGAAACGTGGTTTTGATTGAGTTTGGTCTGAACCTTTTATAGCTTTCAATGCACATTTCTGCCTGTCAGTGGCAAATTACGCAGGCTGCCCATTCACGCTCAAAAATCACTCTCAATTGAGTCCAGTGGGACAAAATAAAAGGTGAATTCATCATGGGGGTGCGAACCGACGCCCCCTGTTGGGAAACCAAGGCGGAAAACGTATGTCCGGTCCATTTGTAAACACTAACAGGTACTGGCAGCTTTTTGACAGTTTATTAAATTAAATTGTATTGGCGATTGTTTGTGAGCGAGCAGTGTTTGTGAAGAAAATGTGTGGGAGGCGAGGTGATGAATGGAAGTTAACTGTGAGATGTAATCAATTTGTATTACAAGTCTGATTGATTTGTTATGTTTGTAGAGAATTAAATATGAATAAACTAATACGAATCTATTTGGTGGTTTTTTTTACGTTAGGATTTCTGATTGGGTTGTATTCTGATGTCGTTATTACTAACGTAAGAGACTTTAAAGTGATACTAACTTCAGTGCCCCCATGGGAAGAAGCCGTGAGTTTATGTATGTATGTAACTACAGCTAATACCTACCTAACTGAAAGTAACCTTACTTTTGCAAGTTAATTACAAATGACACTAACTTGATTTCCGGAATATTTTGCATAAATATCCCATCAGTAAACACGACGCAATCGTGAAATATGACATTTAATGGTTTCCATAGTCACAAGCAATTATACAAAGAGCATTTTGTTGTCTGCGCACAATTTTTTAACAATCAATTTAATTCTGAAACCAAAATAACCAGCGATGAATTTTAAAATGCTTATTTTTTTGCGTTTGAACCAATTACTTTGCAGGAGATATAAGTAGATTGAAATACAAAAATGTAACCTTACAAACTTACTTATGGGAAAATATTTTATTGTAAGTAAATAATAGGTAATAATGACAAGTAATCATCCACTGATATGAAAAATAAAGGTAGTTTTTATATAAAAAATATTTAAAAAAACACTTCGTAAAGGTCATATTTTGTGCATTGACAGGTCAACGTTAAACGACGGGGAAAGGTTTTCACGAATCAATTTCGGCTCACGTCATTTGATTATCCCAGTCGTGTACATGTAGTAGTACTTACATCGAAAGGGCAGGAGATAATTCATTTTCGTCGAAATATTGTCTGGTGCCCGAAAAAATTAAATTACACGCTTGTATCATTTTGCGAGTCGCTGTTTGCAATATGATGGATTAGTCCGGAATTTATGATCAATTTTAATGTGCTACTGTTTGAATGGATGATGCTCTTTCGTTATAACCAGTTTTCGATACTATTATTGTTTAAAAAAAACAAGTCAATAATGCAGAATAACTGATAAATAGTTTTGCACGCAATAACAGTTGAAAAACTAACCCATTAACACTTCAGAAAATGGATAAAGCTGTAAAAAAACGTCTAAATATTACCATTGCCATTGATTCGGTAGCTAACAGTAACACCGAAATCAAATAAACAGTTCTGTCAGTATAAGAGGAGCAATAACAACTTGTAGAAGATAAACAAGCAAATGAGTCCGCGATAAAAAGCAATAAGTAGATAAAACGAGCTGAGCTAAGCTGAGCTGAGCGCATAAACCTTGTGTTTGTTCGCAAATCAGATGAGAGTATAAATGGAATCATCTTTCACGCGCCGACGGAGCGGCACACGAAAACAGAATTGATTTTATTGATGAAAGCTGCAATGAGTTTGATTTTCCAGTTTTATGTTAAGAGGGTTGTCACATTTTGTCACCTATCTCGCTCACACGGGACCAAATTTTTAAGAATGTTAAATGAAAAGATACTTTTTGAAAAATGTAACCAATGGGTGACATAGTAAATAATATTCATTTAATAGGTAGTTAATAAAAACACATTTCTATTGTGTTACCTAATAAACTTAGCTCAATAAGTATTATGATCTGTTTTTGAGATGATTTAAATAAATGCTACAATAAAAATGTGCTTTTAATAATTACTTATTAAATTAAGATTATTTAGTAGGTCGCCCATTGATTACATTTTTCAAAAAAGCATTTTTTCATTTAACATTCTTAAAAATTTGGTCCCGTGTCAGTGAGAGAAGTGACAAAATGTGACAACCCTCTTAATGAAATTACTTTCGATGTATCTGAGAGATGTTGAGTATTGATTGGAATTGATGTTAACTTAAATTCACGTACCTACCTACCTTAAAACAATCTTATCAAATACAAATCATCTAATAAATCAATCACATTCACCGTTTAAAGTTTAATTGCGATCCGGAATGAAACAACTCTCACAGACGTGCTAACTGCAGTAATAAAACTGCAATAAAACAAAAGCACTTTAACTGGACCATGCCGGAAGTCTATTTTTGTCACTAACTTAACAGTGGCAGCAGTAAATATGATATTAGCAGCAACTTTAATACGATATCCTGCAATCAAATCAGCGTATGGCTTCATCGACGTCTGCTACTCGTGTGTGGTCGAGCCGTAAACAAAGATCTTAATGATCGCACACCGGCCAACGTAAACAATTTATTAGCCCGCAATCGACATCGTTACAATCGGTTCGTGCATTCGATGCATTGATACATGTTCCCTGAATCGAACCACTTCTCCGTTTGCAGACGTGTCGGTTTTAATTGCATCATAGGTATAATTACGTAAACACGTTCTTTACAAGTTTTCGAAGCCGTCTCGGGTTTTATTGCCGATTCTTTGTTTGTTCTTCTGTCTGTCCAAATATTCAGTTCACTCTTATCATATTGTGTTTATTGCTAATGTCATTAAGCTCGACTCTGTCATATTTGGAAGTCCGCACCGCAACATGTAAATAAGATTTCTTAATCATTTTAAGAGTATGAACGTTTACTATGGTGTAAAATTTGTGATCAATAAGCGATTTCCCCGAGACACCGGATGCGGTCCGCCGTCCACCAAGTTCAATTATTATTGAATTTCCTATGTCCGGGTTGAGTGCCGTTCCGACAACTAGGGGTGAGGCCATTCCTTTTTAACTTTCGTGAAATAATTTGCCTGTCTTTGATACAGTTTTTGATGGCCAAAGAATTGTTTGACTAAAATTGTCAAATACAGTAGAAATGTGTAATGTAGATTTTACTGAGCTATTAAAAAAATATCGCATTACTAATTAAATAACATAAGATACAATCACATTCTTGTTTTTAAGAAGTCGGTCTACTGTGCTGGAGCAAAGAAAAAACAGCCCTTCTATTAAATCAAATTTGATCTAAGAGGGCAAAGGTCAATCACGTTTTAAGTGCACAATCGTCATGATTTACGCCGATTGCTGCTATGACTTCCGATCTCTAAAACGCGGAGCTCACCCCTATTGAAGAAAATTATTTCCACAACAAAGAGTTTTGAATTAAAGTCCCGACTCGCTCTGAAACTCCACTAAGACATTGGAGATTCCTGTTTTTGTTTGTTTCTATAATTAAAACGCGACTTAAACGCTCTTCCGATAATTATAAATCTACTTGATGTTGTTATTGCAGTGAATCGGATTTACGAGGGGATGTTTTGGGCCAATTTTCTTCGATTAGTAATGTTTTGGTTTAATATTTGGATTGGATTTTATCAAGTCACGTTTTATCCTTGCGTTGTCGGATTTGACCAACATTGTCGGGATGTTCTTTGAACTTGGTCTTCGTGATCATTCATTGTTGGATAATTTTAATCTTGACAGCATTTCGTCCAGTTGCTCCCGCTAATGTGTCACCGTGGCGTCGACGTCGTGACGAAGTGTAACGTTTACACATCGGGTCAGTATTTCGTGAGCAGTATTTCACAGCGCGGCCGGCGCACGGGTGGGCAGTGTTCACATTACCTTTGCCTGGTGGCCGGCTGACTCATTCCAGTGTCGCCGACCGCCAGTTTTGAACAGAGTTCTAACTCCCAGTGGTCTGGCGCTAACACGCAACTCCGCCTCAGTAGTTCATACGCTCCGGTGGGCAATTTGGAAATTGTAGCTTAAATTTTGCTAAATTTGTTCATTTGTACTCGACTCGCTTGAATACAGAAATAGTTTTGGTTATTAATTAATTGTTGATTGCGGTACGGGTGCTCTCTCACCGGAATACATACAAACCAGCTTCATAATTATCATGAAGAGCAAATTCCTAGTCAGCGTTGACTGGTTTTCCCGATGTTCATTAGTAAGTATTAAATATAACATAAATTGTAACCTCTATCGAACTGTACCGACAAAGTATTTTTGAAAGTTAATAGTTATCCCAGATTTTCACAATCAATCCACTGAAGCGAATTACAGAGCCGTGTCAAAAACTTTCTGCTAATCGTATTCAAAGCTAGAGAATTATAATTACAGTTAAAAGCGACAAGTTTAGTATCGTGTTACGGACACGGCAAGCTGGCTCAGGGCGCGTGCACTCAGTTGTATAATCGACAGCTCGCGCTGGACCAGACACGGCTCGGCCGCGACGCTGCTTGCCGTGTTGACTGCGCACCGTCACACTACCGGCGAGCGGCCGGATTGAAGAAACATTGTCGTGATTTTGGTCAGCCATGTTTGGTTAAGTTGTGACCGAGTGCTTGATTGAATTCCGTTTTGGTGTTGGTCACGATTAAGTGCTGGGCACTTCTTGAATCTATGAACTGGTTTGCTTCATTAAATTATTCTTGATTTCCAATGCTTCCAGCACAATTCCTGAATTTAAATAATGACTGCAGGGAAGTTATCAGACTGTAACTCAAATTGAAACTCATATCTGATGGGAATGAGTTCGTTATTCATAACGAACACAATACAGTAATTACAAAGTTCATTAGGTATTTCACCAATTTGCCGCTGAACTTCGTTTCAACTCCATCTTATTACACGAAACATTATAATATACATTGAAACCCGTTCTAACAATTTCACATACAATCATAAATTCTAATTTAGCTCGTTGGTGGATCTTGTTACCACCTCGCCTTCGGTTTTCCGGACTCATTGTATGTTACTCCCAAGACATCGCAGCCCCACAGTACGTATATACAAAATTAATTAGACAAAATCTCGAGCTCTTGTAATATTTTATTATTATTTCCTATGTTGTGTGAGATTTTATTAGGGCATTATATTTATTGCTCTTCTCTTAGGTGTAATGAATCTGAATAGGGTCTTGATTAGTCGTTACTGTATGGATGTGTTGGCTACAAGTTTATAATTACACTAGTGGTAATTACAAGGTTGCTTACATTGTGAAACCTTCGTCGGCTTTCAGTTTTGTTATCTCACTACGAATGTTGATGGTTTGTTAAATTAAACGTCATGTACTGGACTGCTATTTTCTTGATTATAAAACGCCTATCTTCGGATAGTTTGCACTGTTTTAATTTGTAAGTAATCGGCTACATTCTTGATCAACTGGACGGAAAAATACGCCATAAAATTTCATTTTATAATTATGTTGTAAAGATAAAGCTTCAGCTTCAGTTACATTCGATAACTTTAATTAATTTTGTATCTCGCAAACGTGTATCGAGAGATAACGCTACATGTTTGTAAAAGGTACCCAAGTGAAGTCAAACATTTTACTTGCCTTTAAACGGTTTACAGGTAACCGAAAGAGAACCAAAGAAGACTCGAACAATACTACTATCAGGAAAACTAACAAGATAAATTAAAGAAGTTGAACGCACAACAGCCTACAGCATCCCGATAAGGCGAGGACAGAGCGCTAGTTCTTAAAAGGTAGTCAATTGGTGTGTCCATCGGAACAACGGCACGGGCCCGACATCGTATTCTACTTAGCCGTGAAATGTGTAACGCTATGCGTTTCATTTCAACGTCTTCTCGCCGCCCTTTGGTGTTACCTACCTACTATTTCGCGACTTGTTCGCAAAGTTATGGGGTGCTTTTGTATAGTTCGATTTGTTTAATCCAAAGAATATGGAAGAGGTAGAAACGACAATTATAAATTGTATTTTGATTCTACCCTTTCATATAATATGGCAGTAATTTAGAGGCACTCGAAAAGGGATTGGAAAACATACCTACATGGTGGAACACAAATAAATGGAAGGTCAGAAAAATACAAATTGAAATAGAATGGATTTTCCAAATGCATAATAGAATTAGGTGGATGGATTGGATCGGAACTCAGAGCTGACCAGTCGGTGAAATCTAATCATTTGCATTACTTCCGCGCGCTGATCTCATACTGCGGTCCATTTCACGAGAACAGCCGCGGGACCTACACTAATCACATTTTGTGTACATTTGTGAGGTTCTTTTTTAACTGAATTCTGCATATTTGATTAAATTGAGCTTAAAAGTAGCTGCAAAAACATGTTTTTGACTAACTACACTATCAGTATTATCTTTCCTCTGTACCCTTGAATTAGATACATACATTGGAATCTTCAGAGTGCCACTACACATACGATCGTGTAGCAAGGAGAAGGGGAGCGTGTCCTGCATTCTGGAGGATACACGCATCGGGAAAAATGTCACGTAGTGGCTGTAATAAGAACTCAGAAGTATGGCGAAGAATTGAATAAAACTGATGAAGAAATTATACGATCTCTTGAAGACATGTATTTAAGAGATCGTATAATTTAGTTCAGAACGAAAATGACGTTGTGACAAGTCTATATTTGCAGAGATAAGACCAATTTTTCCATAAAAGGGAATCCTAAATTCGATCAAAACAAGGTAAGTCATATAGATTGAAATTGCCTGTTAACGTTCGAATTAGAGCTAAGACCGAAGAGGACGAATAATGAACACGAAGTTACGAACAGATTGAAACAATTTTTCCACGGCCACAGTTGAACCTCAAGAAAAAAACTGAATGAAACCGCCGAAGCAACGTTCCAGTGTAAATATTTACCCGACGTCGCCCACGAAAACTTTGTAGCGCCGGTAACTTCTGCCAGACCTCACACTTGCAAAAAAAACCTGCCAGGCGTGAGCGTAGGTTTGGGTTGAAGATTCATCATACTTTCATTATGCGTTTTTAATTTTCAAACTCTTACTTGGGCGTTTCAATTTACTTTCCGTCACTGATGATATCAATATCAACTACTAAGGGTTGATTAACGAAAGTTAGTTAACTTTTATCGGCGGAATAAAATTGACGTCTGACAGTTTTTGTATGGAAAATCTGTCAAAAATTAAAAATTTGTTTACTGGATTAGACTTATACTAAGTATAAAAGTTTGGTCCAATTCGCCATAAGTGGACGAACTTGGTCTATGCGAAATTAGTGTAATCTTTTTCCTATTTCCAGTGATTTACATATCCTTCGTGACTCTTCTAATCTTACTCCTCAACGACATTTCCTTTTCATGTTTTACACACACACACATAACATCTCGCCTGTATTTCCTGAAGGGTTAGGCAGTGGTGTACTATAGTACACCCACATTTCGCCAGTTATGTTTAAGTCCCATGTAATAGGGGGCGAGCCTATTGCCATAAATCAATGTTTTATTTTAATTTTATTTACGATTAATCTATATACCTATAGGCATTCCAAATAGTTTATAGGATATAGGTACATACGTGATAAAGTAGGTGTACATTGAAACATTGTAGTAAGGATCGCTAAATATCATAATAAGCTGAAACCGGTATGCATCGGACGAACCTCTACTATAATGGTTCCGTACATAAACTACATATGTTTAACGGTATACCTAAGCTTAAAGATAGGAGAGACAATTGAATGTTTCTGTCTACAGTGAAATTAATTGCTTGCTTGAGTACAGTGTAAAATATTAACAGGTTGTGGCGATATGAGCTATTCTACCAAAGACATGGTAAGGTTATCTAACGGAAATCTATCTATAGGCCCATGAAAAGTTATTTAATTGCCGACGTCTTTTATTAAAACAACAGTTACACAATTGTTACAAAACGTTCTATCTTTGTTTTTCCTGCCCTATTAGGCATTAAGTACGGAACCCTAAAAAGTATGTAAGTGTTTTCGGTAATTGAATTCCGTACACGGTTCGTATCTGGTCCGTCCGACAGAGCGCGGGGTCGCACGTCGCATCGCGGTCAGGATTTACCGTGTACTCGGAATATTTTTTTCATTTTCCCACTCTTCGCGTGAGATATCGCAGGTATTTTTATGAGAACTCCGACTTCATTTGCGGATTCCTTTCCGTTGCTTACATGTTAATAGGGCTGACACCGTTCGATTCTTATTGTAAGGATTTGCCGGGATTGGATTACGATGAGTGATGACTGTTATTTTGAATGCGCTGTCATTAGATAAAAGTCCAGTACCTAAGTACCAATAAATCCATAAGTTTAGAAGAATCAATTCAAACTTAGGACCAGCAAACGATGAATGAAACATCAACGAAGACCTAAACTAAATATCAATCCAACTACACACAAGGTTCAATTCCCATACATCTGCAACGATTTATCAACAATCGAAATGGCTGGTAACATAGTTAGGCTCTACAAACGGACCGCGCTGGCTGTAATAGGAAGCTTCCGTCTGCATCGCACAATAGCACTGACGTCCAATGAGCATTCGACAGATTGTATCTATTAAAGCCACAGTGTAGCCGAATTGAAGGACGCCAAATTGCTATACTGATTGGTTGCAGTTGAAATATTGTTTGTTTTCAATGAGGCTGTGTATTTTAAGTAATGAATGAGTGAGTAAGAGACGCCTAACGAAGTTAGAGATGAAGGAAGATACAGCAGAGTAAGATATCTACAACTTAAAATTGAAGAAAAAATAGTAGACATAAAATGTTGAACACGGTGACCACCCGTACATTTTACGAACTACATCCACACAATATAAGTTCATAGACAAATGATAGTCCAGTCATCGTATTTCAAATGTGTATGAACTAATACAATTATCGCAGGGGAGCCCAGTCAGCGATAGATCGCACTGACTGCTGACGTATGTTGATACGATTGTCCGCCTGTTAAACGATTTCATTTGAATTTGATCACTCGACTGTCCGCCAGTGATAATGTTTGCAGGGGCTGACTCACGTCAAATGTCCGTTTGCTAACATAGCTTTGATGAATGAACGTATACAGTTTACAAATGGAAATCTGTCATTGTATCTACAGAACACATATTTTCATTTAGATTGTTGTTTATAGGTTCTGTTTCAATTAATCTCTCGTTTTCATTTATATGAGATTGATTAAGTGAAAACATATGACGATTATCTCAACAATGCATCAAAGACTATTGTTTCTTTAAAATCCTATTAATTATCCTGGTTTGTACTCTGCACAGGCCACAATTATCATGAGTTATAATAACCAGCAATTATGTGACGCTAATCCATCATTTGCAAGGATCGACTTATAAATCTTTAATGTCATTAGATTCTTATATATCACGTGGAATTGTAAGATGAGTCTTATTAACGATCTTTAATCTGTTAACAGCACAATCTCCTACATTGTAATTGCTACTTGAAAAATGTTAGATCATGAACTTTCAAGATAGGTCATATAAAATCCAATCAGACCATTCCAGCTCAAGACATACATACGAGATATGAAACAATATTTTATAATAAGCCGCCGATAGCACGAACGTAAAAATATCGCGGCGGGATTTTATCGCGCACTGGATTTTCAACTCTCGGTGTTGAGCCGAGCATTGAGAATCAAACAGAGTGCATTCCAGCGCGTCGAAAAAACACACTGTTGGATTTTCAACTCTCGGCGCTAAGCAGAGCTTTGAAAATCCAGTGCACGAAAAAAAATCGCCGCGATATTTTTACGTCCGTGCGAACGTCGGCTTATAATGGTTTTAAGATTCACAAATCATTTTCTTATTCCTCATGTACAACATACGAAGACGGAAGAGGCAGAATATCAAATTCCTCAATTCCGAGGTATATCTTTAACAGGCATCGATAACCCTCCATTCCGGACATAATGTACGCATAATTGGCGTAGCATTTCCATTGCGAACCCTTTCAAGACGCCTGTAATGTTGAGGCCTACATGTTATTTAATTACACAATCTCGAGCACAATGAGAATTATACCAACTCCTTTACGTCTCAAATGCATGGAAGGGGGTGACAGAGCCGTATTTGGATAGAGGGATGGAAAATACAATTATGATGGTAAAGTACTATTAGATGATATTGTAAGAGTCGGTTTGATGGTTCATAAACATGAAAATTGTCTGTCAAATGAGATGTCATTATTGAGTAGTGTTTTTAATCTTACCAACTTCTGCTAAGACACATAAACATCGAATTTTCTGCATTGACAATATTTAAGCCACTGCCAACTGTTTAATTACAAATAGGGACAAACCATTATTAGAACTGAATGATATTTCTAATTGCATCCCTGCCTTCAAAAGGTTAAAGCTGTGACCGGAACGCCTCAAAATCATAGGGCGAGAACTATGAATGTCTTCCGATTTCCCTTCGAGCTCATAACATCCTCGGTAATGAAGGAGCACCCTCAAGGGTGTCCCTTACTGGGGGTGCACAGTCCGACTCAATTATAAACGAATATATCAAAATGACTGAGTAAGATTTAGATATGAACCCTACCATTACCTGAGAATTCGATAAAAGATTAATCATCCCAAATTAAGAGAACGAATTGTCTTGACATTAATTAAATTCAATCATTGAAAACAGGTCACAACTCTGTAATAGTTTAAAGTTTAGCCTACGCCAGAGCCTAGAATGAAACTGCATGCAGCTAGAATAAATCTATCCAACAAAAAATCTTCACAAACGGCTGCCAGCCAATGAATTCTAATTTTCAATAGAAAATTAATTACACAGATTACCGTATAGTACGCCGTTTAAATAGAATCGCAGTACATTACGAAAGCGCTAGATGCCCATGCGATACTGGACTATTCAATACAATTTCTATTATGAATGAATGCGGTCCGCGAAGGTTGATTAGGCTCGTCGGCTCTATTCCAATTTTCATGGTGTGTTGCGATCCACGGGCCTGATTGATTGTTATTGGATCGCAGTAGCCAGTATACTCGCTTTGCTCTAGAATCGCACGTAAGTTCCGACGTGTAAACCAATATTGTACGAGTATTGCTGGTACATAGGGATTATTTTTGTTTAACTTTTTGTATTTAGAGCAATGTTTGTATCATCATGTTCATTTAATCATTTAACATGTACTGCATTTACATCGACTCCCTATATTTAAATAACGTCGCGTTGGCATGTGTATTTTATTATGTCGATAGAAATTAGCCTCGTAAGAATCTTAAGATCAATTTAACCTTATCTACATCAGAGATCGGCCATTTCACTGTTATTATCGATCAATTTTACACTGTTCAGTCATTTTAATAATCCTAAGGCGATATTTCCAAACTTGATCGCTGCAGTTTTTACATCTTTGTCGATTTTTAGTAGAGATGGCAAACGGATCACCTGTACTGAACCAATCGGATACCTGCATTTTTTGTTTCATATTTCAGGAATTTTGAGTTAAAATGTGTCAAAAGTTGAACAGAACGTAATAAAGAGTGGTAAATTCCAGTGGAACGGTGACTATTCATCTCAGGTTCGTGAAGCACTATTGGTTGCGCGAGCTTTTGTAACTAAAGTGGTATTTCACAGCGTCGACGCATATACCGCTATCTGATGATTGGTTTTTGGCAATTAACAGTATTGCTCACGTCGCAATCGAGTTCATTCACCGTGTGAATTATGTATGGAGCCTCCATTTCCCTCTTTGTTGTCCCGTTCTACTTACTTACACCTATACCATAGCCGAAATATTAAATCTTGTTCGTGTGTTTGTATCCCACGCAGCGTGTGCGTGTAAGCTTATAAACGCTAACGTTTTAGATCATATTTTGCATAAAAGTGCGGAATTCTTCTAGATTACGGTTCAATGAACATTATTACAATAGAAGATAGTAATTATAAGAAGTGACAGGTTGCGTGCTCGACACCTGTTGGCAAGCGAGCTTCAGACGACCCTTTGCACTATTGAACGGGAAGAATGATAAATAGTTCCAGTTAAATACTTGAATAACAGAAGGGAAGTGTTCAGCTGCAAATACAGTTTAAAATAATGTCAGATTACGAAACGGAAGAGCCGTCGATAAAGGTGTTAGCACGAGTAGATATGTTGTCAAAAAGCTTTTAAACTAGATCGAAGATCGCCAAATAGTCTAGGAAACCCATTAGCAGCGATTTCACGGCTTCTATAAACACTGTACAATTTACACTGGCGAAACACTAAGCACCCAGTTTTATGTACATTATTACAGATTGTTAGTCACAATTTTGTAGTGTGCAGTTAGCGGTCATATAATTACAATGCATGTTTCAGAAGCAATAATTATTTTCATTATACGCAACGGCAAGCTCGCAGACCTGTCGTCCCTTTATTAACATTTAAATTTATATTACATTAACACAAGAGTCAAGAGTCTACCATGATAAAATATCTACGCCGCCTTTATGTCGTTTGTGACATGTAAAATTATTCTCAGTTTTGACATGATGCGAATTAATGCGTTATTATTTAAAGAGTAAAGCTCAATATGGCTCGTTGTATTGTCTTCAATAGAATTAAACCCTTTGTCTCAAGGCGTCAGTTCACCGTTGCCATGTCGCCTGACATTTGTACAAAGGTTACCTCCATTCTGTTGGTTTTCTTTTTACTGGCTGACATCACGTTCTACCCGAAGAAAGGGTGGTATTGTGTTGTTCGTATTAACCTTTATGTTTGTTTGGACTAGAACTGTGCAATGATATCGCACTATTAATTTCATTTATAGATTCAATTATGACAAACCCTATCTTGCACTATGAGTATGCAAAGTTATTATAATTTCACGGATTATGAATTATGGCTGTATACATTTTCCAATTATGGTAGCTTTGACCCACAGCAATAAACGTACGTCGTATATACCACAAACAAATTTAAACCTTCAATGTAGCGAAGCAAAATTGTCTTAATAAATAGCATAATTATGGTGATTACGTAGACGTCAAAGGAACCCATAAAACTATCAATGAACCTATAAATCGAAGAAAACGTTGGAACACGCGAGCACCGGGCTTGGGAAAGTAAAGAAACAAATAGATAACATTAACAATAAGAGACGGTGTGAGGTTATAACGTGTGAAAATACGTATAAAAATGGAATTAATTGAACACCCACAACACATTGTAGCATAAACAATTATGGAAGAGGCGCCGATGGGTCGCTGGCACGGAAAGAAAATTGGCAACATAAGGCACGTCGTGTAATATGAGAAAATAATAGTTTTAATGTTGGAAATAAATAACGCGGCGAGGAGGAAGACAATGGTCCCGTAACAAGATCTTCTGTTAATTGTGGCCAATGCGGTGCGGACCATTCGACCGTGATTTATGAACGTGTTCAAATTAAGCCCTATTTGTTCTTTACTGAATCCTTTGCATGTTATCGACAGATTACTTACATATTTTAGAGATAACCGAGAATGTGTGTTTTGTAGTAATGTTATCCTGGGCCAGGTTCAGATGTTGGTTGTAATTTAATAGCACTCACCTCGCATTTTCTGCTCGTCGAGAAGTTGCCTTTCGAGGTTGTCTTTCACTTCTCGTTCCCTCAACACGTCCATTTTTAGTTCAGCTGCAACAATAACATCAATTGTTAAATCACAGTTAAGGTTTATCTTTTAAAATGGTGTAGATTAACTAAAGAATTTGTTTCTTCAGTATCAATATTGTAAAGTTCAATAAGATAAATCCAATAAAAGAAAATGTTGGCATAAACAACGTTTTAAGTTAAATAAATGGTTCATTGTATACAAAAGGCATTGTATAAATTTAACAGTGAGCTAAACCGGTAACAAGGCTTCAGCAAGGGGCCGATTAGGAGCATAAACACGGATTAACTCATTCGGAATCCCGGTACTATTGTGAAGGAGTCGAATTGAGAGATTTGCATAACTTTCAATTAAACCTAACCTGACGGAAATGATTAGGGGAGGAAGTTCCGATTTGTGTGTACTTTGCACCATCTAGTACCAAACTAAATGTGTAATGTGTCGATTTATTAGTTTGATTCACATTTGATACGATAAGGGGTGGACGAATACTCTGGAAACGTCACATTTTGGTGAGACTATCGGAACAATTGGAGTAAGCCAAGAAATGTCTAACAAAAAGGCTCGCTTTTCTCATCAATTCAGCCTATCGCAGTCCACTGCTGGACATAGGCCTCTCCCAGTCTGCGCCACAACACCCTGTCCTCCGCCTTCCGCATCCAGGCTGTCCCAGCCACCTTCTTAAGGTCGTCGGTCCATCTAGCTGGAGGGCGTCCCACACTACGCTTGCCGATACGTGGTCTCCACTCCAGGACTCGTCAGCTCCACCGGCCATCGGTCCTTCGACAAACATGGCCAGCCCATTGCCACTTTAGTTTGCTTACTCTGCAGGCTATGTCGGTTACTCCGCTTCTTTTCCGGATAACTTCATTCCTGATTTTATCCATCAAAGAAACTCCAAGCATAGCCCGCTCCATAGTGCGCTGAGCGACCTTGAATTTGTGGACCAGCCCAACTGTCAGTGTCCACGTTTCGGTGTGTCATAACGGACAGGACGCACTGGTTGAAGACCTTAGTCTTCAAACATTGCGGGAAAGGTGACGAGAAGACTTGACAAGGTTTTACAAACGCTGCCCAACCCAACTGGATCCTTCTGTCGGCTTCTTTCTCAAAGTTGTGTCTACCGAGCTGGATGACTTGCCCTAGATAGACATACTCCTTCACAACTTCGAGAAGCGACCCCTCGATGCGGATTGGTCTCGGCAACCTCGCTTTGTTAGACTTATTTAAGCGGTGATGACGATGATAAAGAGAATAAAATGACTTTATAATGATACTCACGTAACAGTTTAAGATAATAGCAATTTCACACAATAACAAATTAGCAACATTTATATTGCCATAAATTCTAACTAAAAATAGTTCAGTGTCAGGCTCTAATTGGCTGCAGGTGATACAGTTGCATTAAGTATGCAAGATAGCATATCTACTGCCAAGTATAATAACACCATAGTAATTTGAAAATTGTTGTGACATATTGTTTAGGCATTTAGAAAATTATGCCAATTTTATCTCGGCTTGTTTCTTTCTATTTGAATTTATTCACCTAATTTGGTGAGTCATACACATTTGTGATTGTTCTCCTTCCAATTATGGATTACTAATCTAAAGTCACATCACTTACCTTCCAGAAGACCCTAAAGTCCCTAAACTTATGCAAAATATTGCACCTACTAAACCTGAAAACACAGACCCCCACGCTTTCAATCAGGTTAATCTCACCATCGATAAGCTCCTAATATCACGCCATACGTATGTAAAGTCATCTCAGGAGTCGAATTTGAATAGAAAGAGGTCATGCCCGTTTAATTTGGTCCCTTATTCAATTAGGTGCCTAAGCTACGTCTATCTAATGGAGGTCGTAAGGGGATCTCGCTGATTAACTCGCGTTGTTAGCACCTAAGGTTACTGCAGCGCATTACTTGAAAGATTTAATTTGAAAATATCGCCGTGAGGTGCTGCGAGGTCTACAGCGGGATGTTTAGGTAAATGGGAAAGTAATTGATGCTTGAGGATAGTTTAATGAATTTTAGGCTATGTTTAATTGAATTGTTAACTTTTTTGACAAGTATGTAAATGCCTTTTACAAATGCAGAAAACTCTTAATTAAGCCATGAGAAGTCAATAACGAAAATTATATATTCTAGTTTACTTAGACATAGGCGGAGTCGTTTGAAGCAATAATCAATAAAACATAGTGTATCTACATTAGGATAAATACACTAGAATACGTAGTCCTGGTTATCAAATTGGTCCCGCAACTATCTTGTCCAATACAAGGCGAACAGTTTCGCTTAATAATTCCGTTAGCGTTTTAATTATTCCCGCAGATTCGATGTAAGGTAACAGTCTATTAATAAGAACCGCCAACGTATCTGATAATAGTCGTGTACGGACAATATTGTGTTCAAATTGTGGTGATTTAGATGCAGGAAATTGGGTTATTGATTTATGAGAACAGCTGGCTGAATCGGTATTGAAATAAGTCAATATGAAGAACGTTCTGTTACGGATCTTTTTGTGAATTACAATAGATTGATAGACACCTCCAATAAATAATACATCACCAAAATTTCTAATGAGTCTCTCTCTTTTTGAATTTTTAACAGTTGATACTAAATTACCTGGAATACAAAAACAAACAAATACCTATAGCCAATTACCAGTAATTCCCAAAGCGTCAAAAGAACTGGTGACCAGCGATAAGCATCTAAAATGATACGAACATACGAGCAAAGAGGTAGCCCGGTCGATGCTCATGCGCCGTATCGACGAACAAAAATCTTCGCGATAAACCAGAGACAAGTTAACTTGTGCTCGCGCAGCTTATAATAAGGTCCTGAGATATATGTATGAATATCGCACAATAGCTATCTGGGATTGTGATCTTGTAAATTGAAACGTTGGCTTACTCATCGTTTGTTACTAATATTAAGTATTCAATCCAAGTTCTGGCCTCGAACACTTCGTGGGCTTCCAAGGCTTTTGGGCGTTTGTGTTGTTTGGATCATATATCTAGAAATAGGTACTATAGTTTGTATAAATCTTCAGCATATAAAGTAATTTATAAGACCTTACATGAAAAGATTGTGTCTACAAAAAGCTTAGCTGTTTTGTCGTAACAGACAACTTGTTAAGCAACCTCAAAAAGGAGGAGGTGCTTATTTTTATCGATTTGTCATAAATCCCCAGCCACAACATCTATAACAGTTTTTTTTTTAACAAAAAGCGTCAATCTCCAGACCGCATCGGCTGCGAGATTAATTTCGAATCAATCCCGGTGTATGCTGTAATTTAAGGGGCTTTTAGTTAAGAGTGGTTTCGCACATGAGACGTAAATTACCTTTGTCGAGGGATGGCCATTAAGGGCCCGCGTCGGTATGCGGCGTATCTCAGCATCTCGCGATTTGCGAGTAGAAGAGCCTTAACAAAAGGTGCTCCCGGTGGTCCCTGCGTACTTAGCAACCATCTAAGTATCTCGGTATTGTTTTAATACAACGATCGAGATAGTTCATATCGATCGATTACTATGATTAGTTCGCTAGCCAGTCTCGACATGAGTCATTATTGAATATCTTACAATAATCATATCTTATCCCAAATCGAATGAAATAAAAACGATTACTAACATCAAAATTAGCGACCCATAAATCAAAAGAACACAGACACTAAGAAGGCAAAACAAAACCGATCCTATGAAAACGTTTATCGATAAAAGAGAAAACCAAAACGTAAGCGGAACACTCGATTATTAAATCGATCTTTATATCGGATCAATCAAATTTAAAACCTGATCGACTTGCGTCCGACGAAAAATTATTACTTTATAAATAAAATAACAATAAAAACGATGCGCTCCGTTCAAGGGAATATATAATTATGGACAATTATTATGATATCGAAACTCAATGGTCGATAGATGATTGAAAGGATCGAGACCCATAAACAAAAGGATCAATTTTGATTACGCAATTTAATAATGTTTCGAAGGTAAGTAATTAGCTGATAATCATAATCGGTACTTAAACGGTTTTGAAACAGGGAAGACGAAAAGTCAAGTTGACTGTTTATATTTTTTTAGCCGGCAGTCAAATGTGATTCCCGAGTCGCGGAGGGTCGCGGGTATAAATTCTATTTCTCTTCAATTTCAGTGCACTCAGCAAAAACAACAATAATATTTAAATTTCGAATATGACGCCCTTTGAGACATGCTCTACGAGATCAAGTGCGCTCCGACTTGTTTAGAATAACGACTCCTTGGAGATCCGTTTCCATTGCTTCAGATTCATACTCGCTGAATTGATTGAGAAGGAATAAAGATATCATTAGTAGCTACAAGTTTGGACCATTTAAAAGGTGTTAGACAAAACTGAGAATTTATTACCTGTCTGTGAAATAGCTTAAGTACAAAGAACGAAACGGTTTAATTTCAATGAAACATAAGTCATAGGGTGAGCGAATTAAGACATATTTTCACAGCCCCCGCCAACGCGAACACGAAGTTGAGCTTGCAGTTAAAATAACAATTAAAGTCTTCGTAAAATTTACGACTCAAAACTGGCAAAATAATTTAAGCGAGCGTTGCGGTGGAAGCGACCGAAATGGGGCTTTGAATTGGGAAACAAAAGTATGCATTCAGATCACCCTCCGCACTGTCTTCAGACGTTTTAACACGAATGAATCGGAAGTCTCCCGTCTTAAAGTGAAATTTTAATAGTAATAGCATAAGGAAATATTACTCACGAATATTGTTGATTTAAGCACTTTTAGAGCATTAACGAAGACGCCTTATATGATTTATACAGAATCTTTTAGGCGCGGATTAAAATTTGCCCAGAGATATAAGTGTCGGGCATCCCTACTTATAGATTAAGTATAAACACATTAACTGAATTGACGATCCTCTTAAAAGGTAAATTCAAAGTAACGGTAATGGTTGTCATGGTGCGGAAAACGAATTTTCTTCCCTATGCCTTTTTTAAATTTACAAACCGGCAGCAATTTTATTTTATTGTTATTAGATTTTTCCGGCTTATGTCACACAGCGATGTCACTGTGGAGGATTATTCCCGCAGTCTCCACGCTAATAATCATAAGAATTGCTTCCCTTTATTATGTGTGAAATTTAGAACGTAAAATCTTTTGCAGCCGGTTCTTTATTACGGAAATTTTCACCCTATACAACACGAAATAAGAGTACTTTTTAAAAGGCAAACCCACGAGTGCTCTTCATAAAAACACACTTGCTAGTACTACTTTATTTGACGGGAAGATTTTGTCATACATGTGTAACACATAATTTTATGAATATATTATAAGGGATTTGCATTTGGTATGTCGCTACTGAGTCGTAGGTTTGACGAGCGTCGTAAACCTTGGCACTCTTGTATAGCCTTATTACTATGGTAAAGGTACAAATAATGAAGATGTCGTCGCAAAATGGATTAAAAAGTAGTAGCGTATCGAGCGTGCACTGTCTGAATAACTCGTGGTGTTATCGCCGCACGCGCACCCAATCTGCGATCGAAACACACCGGATAAGATTATCCGGTAGCCCTGTATTATTTTAATGAGACTACACGACTCCTCGAGATTCGATACGATACGAAAAAGCTTAGGTAACGAAGCGAATAAAAAATATACGGGTCAAAAGAGATATCAACCGACCGCAGCGAGATGACGGGCTGGCCAACGGGAATACTTTTCCGAGAGGGATTTTTAAATTAGCCACCAAACACGATAAACTTGTGTACATCTACATACCAGCTGACGGCAGATCGGCTGATACCATTATGTCTCTGGTAAGGCACCGATTAAAAAATATCCACATTTATAAGCGGACAACATCTGGTGGTATTTAAATAAGATATAAACGCGGAGGTCCGCGAATGTTTTGCTTTCGACTACACATTTTCTTCCCCGTGGAGGCTCCCCTCGCCGGATATATTGGTATTAAAAATGTAAGGGAGATTTATGCGAATGGCTCTAAGCTTTCATTAGTTGTTTCTTATGCGGTGTTTTTGCGGTCGCCGCTCCCTGACCGGTAATTTTTCATTTTTGTGCAAACTTCCCGATGTTTTCGCGGCGTACCTAAATTTAACTGCATATAAAGAATATTAATGCTCCTCCGAGTCACGGGCAGGTGTACGCTATGACTTATTTTATTTCAATTCCCCATCTGCAATGGGAATAGAAATTGCTAGAAATGTTTTTAATGAAAAATAATGGAGCAACTTCTGTTAATGGAGGAAGTGGAAAAAATGACTTAGCTCTGGGTGTATTTTTTGTTCGAGTGGCATAGATAATACTAAGTTGGAAATAACAGATGTAAATATAATATAACTAGAGCAATAAACAGGACTATAAAACATATTATTCCGGCTTGTAATTCCGTATGTAAATTGGCAGTAGAGCAAGCGCTCACTTTCCACCCCATAGAGACAATATACGACCACTGTAACTTGGGCTCGGATTATGTTATCAAAACTAACAATTGAGGATCCTATTCCTTGGCTAAGGAAACTATACTCGTATCCTTGGGTTACGCGAGTCTTAAATATTAAGAGCACTTAGATATCTAAGCTACCACATAGTTTTAAGATAACAATACACTATAAATCTTTTCACTTTGGCATGGTTTTCATAAATTTACCGTTTTTTACCAAAAGATGATGATAGAATTTTTTTTACAATGTTTTACAATAATTTATTTAGCCATTGTACGCAAGACTTAAATACTCACTTTACACCACATACGTAGCAGTTTCACAGGTTCTGACGGAATTCCAATTAATTTGAAAATGACGATTTTAATTACATAAAAAACAAAAGCTTGCCAATAAAATTTCGTGACTTTAGCCCTATTAAAAGAATCCTCAATAAATACTAGTTGGCGCATCCACACATTCTCTAGTAAGGCCACGCACACACTAACGCGAACAATTCGGCGTGCGTCACATTAAATTATTTCAGCTAAGTAATTCCGAGCGGTTAATTATTGCGCACAACCTGCGACGAGAGTTGAGAATGTAATTATTATTAAACTTTACGATTGTCTCACTTTACCCCTTTGCTTTACCTTTCCGTGGCAAACTGACCTATCCGACAGCAACCAACAAAGGAATTTAGACTTTAGCATCCAGACGACTAATTCAATTTTAAACACCTCATTGGGGGTCTGTACGTTTTCTGTTTGTAAATTGTGCTACATTAGATCCGGAGATCCTAAGGGAGTATCTTAGCTTGTTGCGGGACAGGATTCATATTTGAGCCACTGCCTATAAATTTATATGTATGGCATAAATACGGATTGCTAGAACTTCTTAATTGAAAAACAATTATATTTATAACTTCATTACTTAGTTAGTAATGTACCTACCCTGGGGTTAGTGATTGTTTAGCTATATTAGCTCTAAATTATTATTCGCATTGAAACAGATAAGTATGTTTAGTACCTTAGTTAAGAAAAAAATAATCTAAGTAGGTATGTAGGTACTTGAAGCTCTGAAAAACTTAAAACGTAAAAGTTTTGTAAAGAGGCTTTTTCACCGGGTTTTTCAGTCGTTATAAATCGTCGTTAAGTTTATGTTTGAATGTGTGTGAGAAGTTGGTACCTCCACCACAGATTACAAATACATCGCTCGAGTGGCTTGATGAATTCAACAGTAGTGATGTAGCCTCGGGCGATAGAACATCACAACCCTTCCCTACTCGATGAAATAGGATTATCATTCTTAAGACGACTCCGCGCGCGCAGTGGCGCCCTCATCGTTAGTTTGGTTATTTCTTTTATTTTAGAATGAAAACGCATAAAATAAGCATGTTACGTTGTGCTTCACAAGACTATATGACATTATTATTATAAATAGTAGTTTTAGATAGATATATAGATAGAATACTCTTTATTATGTATGGCATAATAAAGAGTATTCTATACTAAGAGTAGCCATAAAAAATACAGATATAAATGTAGAAAATTATATTGTATTTTTACATTGTTAAGTTTTATTATAATCCTTAAAACGGAGCTTAGTGACCACTATTTTCCGTTTTAAGAATTATAAAAACTTAACAATGTAAAACTACCGTTTCTAATAATAATAACGTATAGTCTTGTGAAGCACAACGTAACACGCTTATTTTCAGCATTTTCATTCTAAAATAAAAAAAATAACCAAACAAACGATGAGGGCGCCACTGCGCGCGCGGTTTCGTCTTAAGTAGATACGATACAGAACACGTTTTATCGACAATAATATTATAAAGTGTGTATTTCGAATAATTCACTTGAATAATTATGCATTATTCACTAGTTTATGTAGGACTAAAATTATAATGATTGAATTAAAAACTTTAGGTCTGTTCTACTTGCCAGTTGTGTCTGATCAAAGACACCTAAATCGAGTAGTTTATATCATTAATAAGAGATATAAGTTTACTAAAAACAACCTATTTTTAATAAAGATACCATCTGTTATTTAGTCTAGCAACTAGATTATTTTTATTATGAAATGAGCAGTTTTTCGCTCAAAATAGGAGAAACTTTCACGAAATAGAAAATAACAAGAGCAGAAGGAAGATGCTAACATTGGTTAACAAATGCCAACGAGCAATGAGCACCATTCAATAACCAAATCGAATGTAACACAGCCGTACAGAGCTTCACAATGCAACATATCAACAACAGACCTACTGTACAAAAGTGAAATTTAATATTGCCATTGTTAATATTTTAGCATTACGCCTCGGGAGCAACACGCGCACAAAGTTTTCCCCTAAGAAAATAAGGATAATTATTTATCCTTACATAAACACGAAAGAAGCATTTTCTGATACAATAACAATAATTGACTCATATCCTTTAAATATTCTGTTTTGAAAGTGTACGAAAACATATTATTTATTAAGACTTCGACCTTTTAGCGGGAACTTAAAAATATCACATTGAGGACTTCGCTTGTACAGTCACGAGCACTAATATGTATACACTTAGGGAAATTTAAAAGCGATTTTCTCGTGGAATAACGATAAAAACTTAGATATGCCTACATATTTCATAATTCCATGTGTTCCAAAACACAATGTTCGTAATAACATAAAATTACAATCAATACAGTAGAAGAAAATCAGTTTTAAAAGTAGCTAAGTGTAGGTATACAAATTAGTGCTCGTGACTGTACGTGTATTCTTTCAAATCTAGCTTTTATATTTCGCTACAACTTCACTCACTCCACACTTGTTGATCTTCGTTCATCATTGACAGATAGTAACATTATTTCATGGAAGCCAAGATTCTATAAGAGCGCCATATACTTACAATGTAAACTAAGTATATGCGTAGTCTGTATTATTCTGTCTTTGTAGTGCGACTTCCTGTCATACTTTAATCAGAATCTAATTAGTGTCTATCCGTATAACAATTCAGTTCACACTAGTTCACAGATTTGCACATGCCTGTAATCCGGTAAGCCACATTCAATATTCAAAGTAGGCCCCGCTAGATGGCGCGCGTGTGGTCGAGTCGCGTGCGCAATGTAACCGGAGCGACACGCGCAAGTAATCCAATATGGCCGCCCGTGTCTCTCGCGTATCGGTACATTGCAGGAATGGCATTTTAATATCCCGCACTTAATGTCGCTTATTGTTTACTTAGTTCATCGAGCGAGCGAAAACCACAATGGAGCTTTATATATAGCTAAAGTTAGAGCTTGCTAAACAAGTTTTGATTAGAGCTGACATAATAGTGAATCTTGGATTTAGTAAGAATATTCCATAACGCTCGGTAAATGGATGTAAACAAACAAAGATTGCATTAACCGATTTTTGCAGCACACCTCGGTTGCACAATGGTGCGAAAGCTGGCGCGGCGCGGCAACAATGCGTCGTTGCTTGTATCTGCGCCTGCGCATCTCGCGGTGGCTCGTTAAGACGCTGGGGGCGGTTGTTTGTACTGCGATGGGAGCTAGCTAGCTCACAGCTGAGTTATGAACTTATGACGGCCGCTCGTGATGAACACCTATACTGACAAATCCTGACTGTGTAGTTCAATCTAAATGTTGTGTATAATCAAACTGGCAACGCTTAATCAATTTGAGCTGTGATGTCGTAATTTTGCACAAATGCTGCGGTTTAACTAGCTTTGTTGCTAGTGGTAAAGTTGGTTTTAATAGAAATATAGCTAACGATATTATTCATTTGGAAAGGACATTGAACATCATTCCAAAAAACTGTACAATCATCAGTAAATGTGTCAACGAACTAAACAACGCCTAATCATATCATAAATCTGGCCAATCAGCAGCACAAATGTAAAATCGCACATAACACAGTAATTTAGCTTCACCCCGATAATGTCGGGTCGGCAGCATTGTAAAAGCTTTCATATCAATTGAATCCATTAGCTGAGTACACAAGACTTGTCTGTCTATTTGCTCATCAGTTTTTATCATTGGCCAGTCCATGTTTGTTCGATCGCTCACTACGTTATTGATGGGCTGTTTCCCTATAACGTGTCATATTTGCAGTTTGGTGACGTCATTTGCGACACAAATTACAGGTGACAAGGACTTTTGTGTTGGACTTGGAGCCATAGGAACAGCGATTAGCGCCATAGTTATGACCTCTTAACTCTATAGGATCAATTAAATAATTTTAATTACCAATGTCCTCGTTTTATCTTTATAAAACAGCTTTATAAATATAAATAGCTATATATAATAAATATAGCTTTATAAACAAAACAGCTTTATAAAACAGCTCTATAAAACAGCTATTTGTAAAAACAAAGAAACAAATGCCAAATATAAAATCAATAACGTAAAAAGGTCGGTTCCATAGATTCCAACTAGATGGCGCTGTGTGTAGGTAGGGCCTACATACTTCAACTGAACAACACCTGCAAACATTACCGACAAGAAGATATCACTCGTCTTACATTACATTCTATATTGAATTTAAACGCTTTCTTAAAGCAAATAAATACGAATCTTGACCGAAGCGCCATAAAGTGCTCACGGGCTATCTGCGCGCGCGCCATTTGTCCGTTGACCAGCACTTAGCTTAACAAAAACTGATAGTTGTTAAACAAAATAGCGTAACAAAACCGAGGCAACAAGATCGGACCATTTGGTACAGAAATAAACTAAGCAGTAAGAATTAACAGGGATAAAGGCTTAAAAGAGTAGCCGAAGCAGATTTATGTCGCAATGATCGCAATCGGCCGATTCACCGTGTTACTGGAGTTTTGTTTTTTAGTTTTGATCAGGAATGCGCTGATGTACCGCTTTCGGAATTTTATGTGATCGGAAAGAAAGTTTTTATTCTGATTTAACAATTTTAACTTTGTACTCTTGAATGTTTTGTTAATTGAAGTAATCTTAGCGCTTTCATTGTAAGTATTAGCGAGACATTTATAGTCCAAAAGCTTGACAGGGATTGTAACGTATTGATTTTCGTAGCCTCTACCTGCACAAAAGAGCTACGATAAGAAAAACTCATCATAAAACATGAAAACACGTCAAAAATCTCTTTCCAAACATGTTACATCAAAGTCCCAACAAAACGCACTTGAAAAGGCCACAATATGACGCCCATTTCCCATTCATTGGCACTCTATTTACACGTACGAATCGACACCAGTTTATCACGCACTCCTTTGCTACCCCTCGCCCGTTATCTGATAAGCCTTTGAATGCAAAACATTTGTCTGCTCCAACCCATTCTGCACTAGTGTAAAAATCGTCAACGACTGTTCTAGATAGTGATCTGTCATTTGCGACTGCGAGGGGACCTAGTCCACTGTGTTTGCTTAGTCGCTCATAGTTATGAAGGTTTTTACTTCTTTTGTGTGTTTTTGTTTAAAAAGATCCCAGCTCGCGTGTTTGGAATTGAAAACAATTTCTGCGTGCTTTTATCAGCCTAAAACTATGAAGGCAGAGGAATTATATTTCTAGAAATAGCAATAATTGGCGCCCGGTTCTCTTTGAGAAATAACTTATGACCTTTACCTGAAGCAGACGCTAGCAACGCAAAAAGAAGAAGGCGGCTACAATTATGACTATACACGTAACTAAGTTGGTAGAGAGCGCAAAAGATGAACTCAGAACTGATTGCTCCTTACTGAACATTAAAAGGATTAAAACAAAGAATCATATAGTAGGCACATAAGTAACAAAACTGACCAACTAAAGCTCGATTCAGCCAGTAACACCTATCAATTGAGTCAGAGCGAAGCGAGCGACCGATTGCCGTAATTTATATAAAAAGAATTTCATCGGTAAAGTTCGCCAGACACATCGATTCGAAAAAATGTTTCATCAACAATAATTTTATTATCGTAATAACAAAATTACTGGGTTTGCTGACGTACGATTTTGATCCTTAAATATATGAAAGTAGGGTATTCGTTTAACTTTTACTTATATACCAGGGGGAGAAATGGAACCTTTTGTTAGCCTATAGCATTATTATTTCTCATTTTGTTTTGTTTATTAATACAATTGGCTGGAGGCGCAATATTGATATTCAAGTTTGATGATGACTCGCGCCAGTCTTCTCCCTGAGCTCTGTATTTTTATGGGTTTTTATAACAATTGCGTTTTGTTGTTTCTTTTTCATTTATGCAAACGCAAATTGAATAATGTTGTAGGTATAAATTTTTATTAAAAATATCTATACCTAACTAAAACATTCTAGAAAATTCCATATAAATTTTCTTACCGTGCTTATTTTAAACATAAAGAAAGGCTCTTTGAAGACTAGTTATATAAAATAAAGCCTTTATTCACATTGAAACAAAATAATTTTTGCGCGTCGTTCTCATACCATAAAGCACGGATTATTTCTCATGGAGAAAACGGAATGACGTGAATAAATAACTCGCAGAAATATCAATTAAACAATTATGCTGTCCGAATGGAATCGTGTGTAATGATAGTGGTCCCGGCTATAACTCAGGCGCATCTGTACTACGGCTATTTGCAAAAGGCACGACATGCGCGCGCGCACACTACGTAGCCCTGTCTCCCCTCTTAGCTTGGCTTATCTATTACATTTTACACATTTTATATTGCTAATTTAACATTTTTCTACTGCAAGGGAAATTCCATCTTATTTATCCATTTTATCACTTAATTCCATGCATTTTGTTCCATGCAACAATATACTATCTGGGTCATCTGTTTAAATTTTCAAACAAAAAAATGTGCAGTAAAAATATCGAAGATCCGCCTGCAGTAATAACGAACATTAGAAACCCTTCTAAATGCCTAAGGCAACAGGTGTCAACGACGCAGGAATTTTTCTTGCGTCGAAACTTAAAGTTAACGGCCCTGTAGACGTAAGAAAATGTTTCTTAAGCACTAAACGCAGTAGGTCTCAATAAATAAAGTGCATGTTTATGTCGTAGTTAATTGACACAAACACATAAATACTCGTATCATAAAACGCAGCCCGGAGCGGTTCTATACGTGTTGGGTGCACATATCATAAAAGTACCTATAATGTACAACAAAACTGCTGTTTACCGACTATTTTCTAATTTTAATAATTTCGCGTAATAACGCAATAAATAGACAACATATAATGCGATGCAAATGAAACGTGTGTCGTTAATACGCGCTCGGTACCAGAATGTAGAACTTACAGGTTAAAATACGTGATCTAAGATCCTAACAGCGGCTAATCAATGTTGCTTATACGTCAGATTACGCAGAATCGATTCACGCGAGATCTCGACTAATATCGATTATAACATTTACATCGATACGGCTTCCTGCATGTTACAGTGTCTCCGTATTATAATCTATGATAATTTCATATGTAAATTCTGAAACGGTGCTTCCATATTTCTGAGAAATTCGTACCCACCTACGTATTTGCTACTCTTCAATGTCCTCAGTTTAATAATATGGACATTATTCTTCGATAACTCGATAATTTTCAGTCAACCGTATACATAACGAAAAAATATATGATGACTCCATGGGAAATAAAACACAAAGAAAGATACTATGAAAGGTTTGATGTAGTTGACCTTAGAACTTAGAAGAAATTATTTCTTGTGCTTGTGATTTGATCAACCAACTCCTGAACATTAGCAATATTATATCCCATCAGGAGCTAGACCACCACCTCTTAAAGCAGTAGGTATTATTGTAATCTTACTTGAGTGTGGGATAAAGATGGAGCTAGATGTCCTGTATAGCTTCATCTCTTTCTCACACTGAAGTAACATTAAAATAATACTGCTTTAAGAGGTGATGGTTGGCCCCCAGGGTTGCAACTACAAATACAAACAAAAGAAGCTCGGTAGACGAATTAGCGAATGCTGTATGACAATCAACATTTAAGTAAGCCCTCGTGTTACCCAAGCCATAACCTAGTTTTCTTTTCCTACAGAAGGGAAAGTTATAAAATCTGGAGTTTAATTCCTGGAGAGTTATAAAGTTTGTAACTGCCTACCTTTCTCATAGCTGATCTGCCTCTCCTGTTGCCTGGCATTGTCCGCTGCGACCTTGAGCAGGCCTTGTATGTTCCTGAGCAACGTCTCGGTGGACGAGACCAGGGTGTCGGCTGTGGGGTCCACGGGAACGTTGGGGGGCGTGTTCGTCTGGGCCGCGTAGCTTACCGGCGCTGGCGACGCCGATACCGGCATCTCACGCTCACCGTCGCTCAGATCTCCACCTAAACAAAATGAAGCTGTTGATAAAATATTGTGTTTAGGTATCATTGGAAATTTGTATAATTTCAGTGTGAGTTTTTATAAAAGTTGGGGGTTATTCTTCTGACAATTTAATTTGAGGCTACTGAGCTTCCTAGCTAGCTTAAATATTATAATCAAAGCTCAAGACCGGTGATGATCTAGGTACACCTACGCAGAGACTGGCATTTTTCGTAATAATAACCTAAGACACATTCAAATAGCCATTTAGCTTCTAAATAAAATGGGGAGACTAACATTAACGTTGACTTCTGCACATTTTTGGCTAGCTGCGGCAAAAACGATTGACCCACTCAAAATTAACATACTGCATGTTAAAATTAAGGCAGTGAATCTGAGAGCGCAGATTCATATGACTATAATAAACGATTATTAATTTCAATAACAGCTTCATAAGAAGTCATAACTGGGTAGTGTATTGAACAAAAAAAAAATTGCAATACCGACAAACGAGGATATTCGAGAATCGCGTGCATGTATCATTCGGTTCGCAATTATTGTAGCGATGAACATCGATATCGCGTGGTGATCATCGGCGCAAGGCTTTGATGGAGTTCGCCGAGCGTGGCCTGCTTATTCGGAAATACATTTCGAATGACGCAACGTTAACGATCGTAAGTACTACTTGTCACACACATCTTAATCGTCAATAAAACGGTGGGAAAGCTGGTTTTAACAAAAGTTTTGACTCTATTTACGAAAATATAGCAACTGCTGTTACAAAATAATTTGGTGTATTTGATGATAAAAATTTGCAAAAGCTTCCAAATCCAAGTGAGTACTTAATAATAGTTTGAAAATAATACTTCTACGTAACGATTTCAAGATAGAATCTCCGATAGGTCGTCTTCATGTTCAGAGAATAGGGATACCACAAAGCCATTCGACACCGAATGGGCTGTCTCTAAACGATGTATATGCCCCGCTGCACTATGCCGCAAGTTATTTGCTACGAGGACGGCCCAGCTATTCGAATGTTATATCGATTTTATTCCATAATTACTCGCCTGGCATTTCAGACAAAGACAATTATTTTGGAAAATCTCATGTCAAAGGCACCTTTAAATTTTATGACGGTATTCACCTACTAAAAGTACATCGATACTCGTAATACTCGGTCCAGTGAACGTGATGCAACTTATATAGCTATTTATTATTTTTTTAATGAAGAGATAATTACAATAATGTACGCCTTATGTCAATAACGGACCTCACACGTAAAAAAAGCTTGGATTGGCGTCTCTCACGGTCCAAAATAATCTATCGATACATTTAATTTAACTGACAAGATAGTGACCGCTCATCAAATAATGAAGACAACATCGTTTCGTCATTGTCGATGCGCACGATAGCACTCTCGGGTTGTCACAACACCATCTCCCTAATAAGGCCAATTAACAGGATCCTAAGAATTTTAAACAAACGAACCTAAACTCTATAACTAATACTAAGGACGCAGAATCAATCGACCCGTGCGACCGAGGAAAAGACTTCACGGATATAAAACAAAATTAGATCCGAGATGAGAACGTTGATTGAAAGGAAAAGGTATCTTCAGATAAACAAAGATCAAAGTTGAATGACACAAGCTTTATAAAAAGCATTTTTATAATCATACTGGGGCGATCGTGACGAGCATGAATTACGTATCGACAGAATTAATTGTAAATAAACTATGAATATTAACGATTACGACACAATTAAATATGACATATCAAACTCTTTGTACAGCCAAACTGATTTCAGGTGTCGATTTTCTGACTGAATCTTTTGTTTGCTCAAATTTCCCGAGGCTCATCCCGTAATTCCGCGGCCAGGTGAGTGTTTCCTATAAATCGTAGTCAGTTATCCGTTCCCACGCTCTCTGAGCATTTTGTGTGCAGCTTGCAATAACCAATACACAATCCTTATTGTTTCACTTAATTTAGCTATTGTATGGAGCAAGTATTTACATTTGTGGATCAATGTTATGATTGGCACCGTCGTGGCACGTCGGTTACCGCACTGTGCACGCTATATGCAATAGAAAATGTTCAATAATTAAATTACATTCTCATAGTTAGTGGAATTTCTTTATTGTTTATTTAATAAAGAAGCAATAAAAGTTTTAAATGCTATCTCAAGATCTGAATGCGCTTGCAATGTTAGACCGTTATTTCTCTCCATCAAGCACTGATTTTATGATTTTCCCATTCTATTTTCAAATGGCTGTAATTGCGTTTATAACTTAGTGACGTCAGCCTAATAACTAGTTTTCGCTTGATTGATGATCCAGAGGAAGATAGTGTACTAAATTGGTTAAAATATTTAGTACGGCAATAAACTTATGAATAAAAAGCTGAGAATAAAACGAACCTAATACGTGTCGTCGGAGAAATTGTCATGCCATCCATCATTGAGCCTAATGGTGTTAATAGTTCATGATATATGACGGTTAACTAAACACAGGCCTTTCTCGTGATTAAATATTATTACTTACATGGGATAGACATATCCAACGGTGTGGTTGGAAGTTTTCGTTTTGAAATGTCTAGGTTATTAGTATTTCTATGTTATTACAGGGATACTTAGATTGGCTGGTATCTTAAGGTATTATTACCCGAGACAACTCATTTTAAAATAAAGGTCTCAAGGTACTCATAAACAACAAAAGGTCTCGAACTCACGTGTAAAATTGAATTGGGTCCTTTTAAGCGCTATTCATACATCATTGGGGGCAATTGCGGGCGATACTCGTAATAAGATTTTATTATATAGGACCATTACAAGCAAACGTGCGGTGTCTAGGGATCAAGATGGGAAAACGTATGGGAACGTAAGCGCATGATCATTTGCTAATCGACCGCCAGGATGCGCTGGTGCTGCACTCTCTATTGATTCTATGCTATTATTTCTTTCCTGCAATGTGAGTTTACTAGCAGAAATGTACCGATTTTATATTACTTATTTATACAGTGTACTTAAGACCAATTCGACGTGTTGGGCTGTAAAATAATTAACATCGGTCTATACCTACAATGTATCGCCGGGAAGCCATTTTACACAAGTATTTCCAGTCTAGAATAAAAGGAACCCTGGTTTTATGGCTGATAATTTCCGAACTATGAATGCTGAAGGTTCCAGGGCTATTACTGGGTAATTTCGCCGTGCATTACATGCCAAGTATATTGAGCGGGTGATACCCGGCCGTGCTAATGTTACACGGACACTTTCTTGTCATGCCTACAGCCGCGCCGTGATTACAGCGGAAAGATCGACTCATTTATCGATACATCTAATTTATATGAAATTAAACAGATATTCATCGCTGTAAAATTGCGATAATTATATTCTGTACAAGAAAGTAAATTGCTTGTCTACATTTATTACCTAGGGAAGATATAACAAAGACGGAGAATGTATCAATATTCCGCGCTTGTATAAGCTAAGTCAGCTTCTCTGCGGTCATGGGTACTACCATGTTGAGGGGACGTAGTTGATATAATTACTATCATCTATCATTAAAATATCTTCAAAAACATTCAACTTACCATCATCTTCATCCTTCACATTATGATCCTCCTGATCTGATAGTTGTGCGTCACTTTCATCAGAGTGTGACCTTGGACTAGCGGCTGCTGTGGCTGCTGAGGGCAGTCGAGGGGGCTGGGGGCTTCGGCGCGATGCGGCGGAGCTTCGCCCGCTCGCGGAGCCTTCGCCCCTGTCATTGCGGTCGCGGTCACTTCGCTCTGACCGGTCCCGGTCGCCGCCAGACCCGGATTTTGATAGGTTCAGCACCGGACTGTGGCCTGGGGAAGAGCCTGTTAGATTTTATGGTTAGCAGCGGGTACTGCAGTGACAAGACATACATCGTGTACTATCTATGCAGGTATAAAATTATGCATGTTAAGTCGGAGAAATTAATTGTTAATCAAATTGACTACCTACCAACATAAATTGTCCGTATATTTGAATTAAATTAATAATAATTAATTAATTAATAATAAATAATTAATTTATTTATTTATAATTTTTTAATTCGTTAATTAGGTAAATTGATGTTGGGTGTCAATTTGTTTAACAATTAATTTCCCTGTCTGTATATCTTAGGTAAAGCTTGGGACAACCGTCATGGTTTTGAGTGCTTGGTCGAGTGAATTTTGTGCCCTAATATGCATTTAAATATTGAACTAATGTTCAACTGACTAAAAACAGAATGGTTATGGTCACGTTTTAAAATATTATTTCCTTGGAAGTGAAAGCTAACATATCTAACTAGAACTCTTCTAATTCAGATGCAATTATACGACTGTTAGTAAAAACTAATTAGAAAGTTTTGCACCGATTCGCAGTCTGTAAGAGCAGTGCCTTACTTCTAATTGATTGGTAAATATTAATTGATTCAATTTGTTCTATGTCCACTGGCTATATTATGTATAAAGAGTAAGGAAAGGTTTTTTGGTGATGTAGGTAAGTTGGTGACATCAACAAATAGTTACATTAGAACTTACTAGAGCGGCTGAACGAAACGAGTGACGTATGTAAGTATGTATATCTTCCTCACACTAGCAGCCACTTGCTTGCGCTGTCGTTACTGCGCACGTGTCGGTGATTTTATAGTAAATTTCAACAAAAAAAAAATCACCAACTTACCTATATCACCAAAAAAAGTTACCAACTTACCTATATCACCAAAAAACCTTTCCTTACTTTACCTAGCTATAGACTAAGTTTAACGACGTAATCTATACGTAATTGACAAACGTAATTAGGTGCACAGTTTGCAACGTTGTAGACATCAAAAAATTGTATCCACTACATATTTATGGACAGGTTGATCGCAAGATGTCATGTATAGCAACAGAACAATCTTTTGTTTCGAGCAGCACTTCCAGCACGTTAGTACATTAATGTCACAGAATGACGGAGAGCTAAACGGGACTATGATAATCTCGTGACGATTATTATATCTTACCGTTATGTGAACCCTCCCGAGCCTTATCCATCGCCATAACTCGTTCCATGTCGCCTCGTTCGTCACGCAATCTGCAACAATCAAATCGCACAATTAAAAACGTATATCAGTAACATTCGATATCTCGTTAACGGAATCAGATGTTGGTCGTCAGGAATCGGTCACGCTACCTCGCAAAATGAATCCCAACAAAGCTACTTACAAACAATTTTATCATTTGAAACCATAAAGCATACTTCCCACTGAGCTGTGGAGCTACTACAAAGGCAGACGTAGAATATTATAGAACCCCGCTGCGCTTCTTTGTGAGCGGATGAAGACGGTGTATGTAATCATTTTGTATGCCGATCTCTCGTGCCGCTACCCTAATTCTGTAGGTCCTTTTTGATTGTGAATTATTGGACTTTTGATGCTTCCGTTCCGATTCTATTTTTATTAATATTTACTTATTAACTTTTTACTTTTTGTTTGCTACGGCTGTTTCAAAGTTTTTTTTTTTTTTTATAACAGAATCTTTGATTTATAAGCAGGTAGGTACTAGTGGCGCAGCCTTCATACAACCCGATTCCTATCGGCTTGCCTTCGGAACAACCACTCTTTTTAGTGTCTACTATTGCCAACTAATAATGGTAGGAACACCTGTGTGTGTAACTGTGTATCACATCACATTACAGATATTTAATACCAGATTAGTACATCATAAGACTGAAAATATTACAAAAATGCCTAATTTTTTTTTGTCTAAACAAAGATTTCCGATAACATCAGCGCCAAAATAAGCCGGCCCTCGTGTGTCAGAATGAGGTACTAAATTCGTAGGTACGGACACACGTGATTTCGTGTCCCGCAGCACGGCGTCGTAGGTAACTGGGGAAGCCGAACTACAGCGAGTTATGACAGGGAGATAAATAGAAATGTATGTAGGTGAGAACGAGATAGAATGAATGATTGTTCTTTTTTGTGTTTTTCTTTGCGTCATGTTTACCGCAAATAAATGTATTATCTTTCTTTTAATTTTCTATATTAACGTTCTTTGTTAAAATGTTGATTTCTTGACACATAAGTTCACGTGTATTTTGTTTTCACCTACTCTTTTACATTTTATGTGTTATAATATTAGAATATTTTTGTATTACAATCTTTTTCAGAATAAAATCTATAATCGGTAATTGTATCGTTTATTTCTGTAAAAAAATGATAAAATACTGATACTACTACTGATGATAATAATAGGTTGTGTTGTGATAGCGTCTATTTGGTTATGTTACTTGACCATAGATGGCGTTAAATTAAGAAAAGTAATGACTTTAATTTTTCATCTAATTAATTTTGATGTCATCTAGGGTTTATGAGAACTGAACAATTTTTTTTCCGGCTTCCCTCTAACGATAATTGTAGCTGCGCTACTGGTAGATACCTATTTATTTCAGTAAGTCTCAATGCAGTCATGTATCCGGTGAGATTTGTTTAAAAAAAAAACAAGCGTTATCTTTTTGAAAGTTAAAACGATGCTACGAGAATTTCAAAAACCACTTTTTCAAAAAAACGAGAAAAGAACGGATATTGAAAATTATTTTTAACAAAACCAAGTTAGTTCATTTCAAAGGGGTTAATCTGTACCTACTACAATTTTTGCCCAGTAATGCCTTTTGAGCATTTGAATATAAATGACGTCTGAAAGTGAAATGTAACATACATAATAAGTGGCTGTTTTAAGCCTTCGCGGAACCCTTTTGTGGATTACAGAGTAGTGACAAAACAGAGGGCGCAAGGACTTACGTTTCGAACTAGGCAATTTGATGAAATCCGTTTTAAACTGTTTTGTGAATTTATATGGATTGTGTTTGTCAAGGCAAAAGATTAACATCATTTGTTGTATTAGCTTTGATTAGGTAGATACTCTATGCTAATAACTAATTGGTCGCTTAATCGATATTCAAATTACCATAAGAAAAGTAAACTTCGGCCTATATTGAAACGATCATAAACGAATTTAAAAAGATATCAAATCTATGCCATTTCAAATACCTACTTGTTTAAAAGTTTGTATACCTCTGTGCCTTATGCTACTCTGTGTTAACCCTCCAAATGGAGTCGTTTGGTACTTTACTGACGAGTCACGGAGCTCCGTTTGAATTTAATATATTTTTCATTTCCCTCACCATTAATATGTAAATAATTCTTCAGACCGTTCAAATCTTTTGATCGAGTTATATTATATTAATATATAAAATTGCACAAAATTTTTGAAGTGCCTTGTACAAATGTATTCATAGCATAGCAAATTAGCAATCTTTTCGTATAAAGTTATTAAGCAAAAAGAATAATTAGTTGAACATTCAGCAAGAACATTATAACCTGGAAGTGCTGGCATTTGTCATTTATTTTATTGTGTCTTTAAGAATAATCAATCAACCGTAAATTGCAAAGGAACGTTTTTTTCTCACCCGTAACCAAACATCACACACTATAAATATTTTTTGTCAATTAAAAGCTCTTAACAAGGATATCCCGAACCCTAACGAATCAAAAAGAAATGATCGACTCATCGCCACCCGATCGGACAAAAGATAACAGCTCAAATCAATAAAATAATAAATTATTTCCACTTCCTCCATTTTATTTTTATCTTTACAAAAGTGTTGCTTTGATTGATGATGTTAGCTCACACTTAAATTAAAACAGATATGGCTTATTTTCAAATGTTTGATTACGAGGATGGCTCTAGATTATTTTGACTAAGTATGAGTATACATGTTTGGTTTTATCAAGTATTGAGCATGGATTTTCTATTTTTCCTTTTTCCTCTCCAATACTCAATTATTACTCTTAGGTTTTATATTTGGGTAAACATACCTAAACCATTCTGAATTCTAACTAACAACACAATCAATATTTTGACTACAGTTACTTAAATGAAATCAATTAACTTCACGTCTAACAAACTATATTCCAGCGATACGTTCATTACTATTTTCACTAAACGATTTCGCAAATAAACAATTCTCATTTTAACTACAAAATGCACTTCTAACGTAACATTCCGATGTAGATAAATTAACAAACACCCCATCTGTCGGCAGCAGCCATCATCAGTCTGCTAGCGAAATAATATTATTCATTCACTTGTCAAAACGCAAATTGGCGACGAATCGTTGCGAACACCGCGGAATTACAAAAAGAAAAACAATGGAGAGGCGTGATCATATTTTTTTTTGACAAATAGACAAGGAAAAGATAATTGTGATTTATTGAGCGGAAAAAATTGTTATTTTGGTTATATATTTCAATTCATTGAAGTATCTCAATGGTGTTCATATAGTGTAGAGTATATTAGCATAAAACCATGTAATGAAGTCATAGGAAGGTTAACATAGTTAACGTTAACCATTGCCATTACAGAATGGGTAGTGGCCTAAACAGATATTCCGGGGCCACGAGCGCGGACAATGCGTTGCAATCTACCACCAAAGCCAACGCACGTTGATTAGTTAATACTGGACCGTTCACATAACTTAATACCGCACTACCGACCGTTCCGAACCGTTCTTGTATGCATAATCTGATTAGCGCAAGTATTAAACAAAGCTTTCGGTAATAGTGCTGTCAATTTACATAACCGAATTCCGTACTAAAACTGCAATGTTGATTGAAGCCGTAGAAACACAAGATCCGTTTAACTATATACGTAATTAAGTCTATACTAAACGAACCCCGAATTTGCATTCTCAAGAATCGATTAAGAAAATCAAATCCTGTCGGAGCGTCACTGCGTAAAACATTTGCTTGACACCCAAATCAAAAATCGTTTTAGCTCACCCCAGCGAGGGGATGGGAAGCGTCGACGCCTCAACATTTATTATTTCAGACATATCACTCACATGCAAAACAAACTCCGTCCGATCCATCAAAAAGTTTCGTCTCATCCTCTCCCTCTCTACTCCGCAACACAAATCGAGTGTGTAAGTGCCGCGGTTTCAAGATACTGATATTAATGTCTATTGTTTTATGTTAAGTGGCATATTTCTTTCAAATGTCGTTTCACTTTTTTCTATTCTTGAGGCAGAAAGGTGTAAAAGCAAACTTACGAGGCAAAATAATAAGTTATGGAAATCGTTCCTTACGAAGAAAATTCGAAATATGTAGTAGGTACCAACCATGAACAAAGAGTTTACAAGTTAAAGAATAAATAAGCTTGTTCATCCAAAAGAAATGAGCATTGTAACCCCCCAAACAGTCAACAAAGCTTCGAAGAAAATCGAGCGAAAAAGGCTAAAAACACCTTAGGGGTTTACTAATCGAATAAAAAATATCAGCGACCGATGCCAATGTGTGGGGGAGAAATGGAATAAATTATAAAGAAAATACAAGTAGCAAAGGGGCTTTTGTTATGAGTAAAAAGTTCCAAGCATATGCAGATAACGTAATGTTGTGCTTTTGAAATGATGTAAAGGCAATATTGGCGAGTAATAACGCGGTGCATCAATTTGAGGTTATATTGCAGGAGGCATGTTATGTCGTAACAAGCAGGACTTGAAATGTTGAGTAGCTAATGTACTACATGTGTTGGTTTGTTTTATGGGGACTGGTTAGGGTTCAATGGCAATTGAAAGGAGTTAGTTTATTGCCTCAAGGATTTGCTAAATGACACAAAAGTCAAAGTCAAAGTTTTTATTTGTAAAACATAGATGGGTGTAAAAACAGGTGTTGTAAATAAAATATGTAAGTTTAGGTCCACTATATTTTGCCGTAGACGGCATATCAATAAAGTAGTAAGTATCTAAAATTACACATAAGCAGCAAAATTAAATTTATTAAAATTAATGATAAAAACATATCCACGCTAAATGACATAAAACTTATCCTAAAACAAAGCTAACAATTCTGCGTAAAAAAATTGTAAAACAAAAACAACAAGTGATTTTCATTGTAGAGGTTCTGAACAGAACATAATTTACTTCGAAAAAACTGTGTCAAGTATAATATATAAGATATGTAATACATCTAACCAGAGTATGTGCAGTCAAGTAACATCTATATTCCCAGCCAATTCCCAAATTAGTAGATAAGAAGAAACAAAACTCCACGACGAAAATTGCCCAAACTAAGCAGAAGACTTACTTAAAATAAAAGTATAATTTGCCTAATCAATATGATTGTAGGTACAAACATTTAGGGCGGACTAATGCAAAATAATAGGAAAGAAAGTAACATGATGACTTGTCGCCGGGCGGCGCTCCCTACGCATAAACGTCACGACGTCATTTGTAAAAATTGCGGCCTTACAACTTCTCCAATTTTCTAACAAGGAAAACAGTGGAGACTATCGCAACTATACATTTCAGAAATAATACTATGTTTTGTTTTCTGATAAGGTAGGTATTGCAGAAATAATAACATAACATACATAACATCACGCCTGTATTCCCGAAGGGGTAGGCAGAGGTTTACCTACTACACCCATATTTCGCCAGTTATGTTTAAATTCCATGGAGCGAGCCTAATGCCATCAACTGGGCACAAAACCAGACTCCGGGCTGCTGCTTTGAAATTCCAGATGGAAAAACCCAATGACATTTTGCCCGACCTGGGAATTGAACCCAGGACGTCATGCAGTAGCGCTTGCGACCACTAGGCTAACGAGACAGTCATAATACTAATTTGATTTTTTTGCTAACTAGAGCATTTATTTATATTTTGGCTTCTTTGGATCTTAAGATAGTCCAATTTTGTGTGTTTTCTGTAAAATCTCAATCATTTCTTTGATCTTCGACAGTTCTTTAAATACACAAATTGTTAGTGAATGTTCTTGGGGACAACTAAATTTTTATATACTTAGGTACAACGTACTACTCTTTTTATAAACAATGTCCTTTAGTCGTAGGTGTTATGATAAGCCAAGGGATGAATACTTTTTAAGTAATGTGGCGACTCCATGGCATTCATATTCCAGAGCGGAAATATCTAACCAAAATAACCAAATTCGGGGGCGTCGAAAAGAAACAGTAGAGACAGTGGGACCTCCGCGGGGGAAACCGGAGACAGTTATTTAAATTTGAATAATATAATATGAAAAAAATTACATCATTTAATACCGTAATAAAAGTGCACTAAGCGACCGGAGCATTACGCTTGCCAAATACAAGAAGGGACATGCAAATTCCGCTTATGAAACGTGAAATGAAATATAAAATGTTTTCGGTGGAAAATAAAATATGTCTTTCGGAGCTTAGGAGCTCATTACGATATTACAAGTACGTGAGGAGATTTAAGTTGTCGTTAGAGAAGCTGTGAAGATGGACGATTTTTTAAGATGTTTTTAGAGTTATGTGCAGTAATGGATGTGATCAGATGCGTCGTAAAAACGTGATGTTGTCGTAACTTTGATATAAAAATGTCTTTTTTCAGAATAATAAGTCCTGAAAGATATACAATGGGTACATAAAGTACTGGATATATACAAGAGAGGTCAAGTATTTATAGTACGAGGATGTGAAGAACCTAACAGGGTCATAAGTGGATGCAAAGCTGTCGATAATTTACTACTAGCTGTATATTTCGTCGAGGCTCTAATGAAGAAAATAATAAAAGTGCACAAAGTACGTATTGAAACAGCAACGTATTTGTTCACAGTAGATTACCGTAGCGTAACGAGATTCTGATCGGGTCCAATGTTATTAGGATTTAAGCGCCACCGCGTCGCCTCTCCGGGCGCAATGTTGGATAATTATGCAAAATTGCTTCTACGATTCGTAGACCCCCAGTTTTTAGGGGCCATTACCATTATCTGTAATGGGAATGCGTTTTGATAATGTTGAATTTCATTGTACAATTATTAGGAAAATTTGTTAGAATTGCCATTTATGTTCGGCTGTTTTTTGTCATTTTCCTATTCTGAACATATTCGATATCGTGGGGGATCATTTTGTGTTTAAACATGGAGGTATACCATTATTGTGAAAAACTTCTTATGGAATCCACATCAACGTATCTAGAATTCTAGATAAGTACATAACGAGTTAACCGCATGAAACATTTTACCTTCAAAATGAAATAAGCACATAAGCCGTGCATAAAAACGTATCCGTTACAACGTTTAAAAATGTGTTGTAATCCTAGCCGAACAATTCACTAACCGCCGATTGCATATATGGCTTCAATGCACATGCATATGGAGCGACCGCAGAAAATTCACATCCATCGGCACACTTCCAATTCAATTCCTTGGATAATGTAAAGCGACAAAGATATGTGTATCTTCTAGCCGCTTGAATACTAACTCGTCGATCCGCATGAGTTTCTTTGAGTAGACGGTTGAAATTGTGCATCGTTTGTAGCGGCTGCACGGGCCAGAACCGACGCATGGGTAATGATTGTGATCGAAGTGATCGCTCGCGTTGACCGCAACATGTTTCGAACGAGACGATAATGGTGTATCGACGTGCACCTTTTATTTTCTGCGGTGATAATACACAATTTTATGAATTCAAACGCGACTCTTTATACATACACAAAGGACCATAAACAGGAAGTTATAATTAAAAAAACTATATTCGTGACTTGGACATAATAGATAAACATATCTCGTGATATAAACTCCTGTCTCTTTACAGATGTTATCTGGGGACAAACGCAGTATCTGTGTCGATTTATCTCGAACCAGAGTCGGACATTGTGCCGCATCCATCATAGTTTTGTCCACTCTATTGATAAGAATAACAACTCTATGTAGATAAACGAACATAGAGTTAATAAAATTAATGTTATAATTTGATTATTCAAAGTTAGATCATAGATAAGCAATTTTTGACCCTATAATCAATGAATGATTAAGAAAAATACCATTTAGTTTTTTTGTGTGTCGGAATATGATAATAATTATCATATTAAATCGAGCTGTCTGGTAAGATGATTAAATTCGATATACATAAAAAAAACATGTGAACAAATTATATGATCACAAACTAACGAACAGATTAGCATACGGAAAACGGCTTACGTTTAAGAATTTACTCACTTGTGAGATAAAATCAGAGCTATGATAAGTATCTTACTTTCGCTAAACGAAACCGAAGGTAGTGTAGGTGTAGTTAGTGTCTGACAGTTTGTTATGGCAACCACGCGACAACTAATTATGAAAAAATAATTAAATTATAATTAACTTAACAAGCGGAATTGTTCAGCTTAATGAGTATGACAGCTTAATCAGATTGGAGCTACCTTAACGGATTAGGTCTTAGATATTATCATAAATCATTAGCGAACTGATTTTTTTGTTAGAGAAAAAAGTTAACAAATTGAAACATCATCATCATCTGCCTAGCCTTTTCCTAACTATGTTGGGGTCGGCTTCCAGTCTAACCGGATGCAGCTGAATACCAGTATTTTACATGGAGCGACTGCCTATCTGACCTCCACAACCCAGTTACTGGGTAATACGATACCCCTTTGGTAAGACTGGTTGTCAGACTTTCGGGCTTCTGACGACCCGTAACGACTGTCAAAGATACACGAATGACAGCCGGGACCAACGGCTTAACGTGCTTTCCGAGGCACGGAGGGGTCTTGATATGTATATATTAACAAATTGAAACATAAAATATGCAATTTATATTTGAAGAATGAATGCTGTATTTTCCAAACAAACGTGTTCATCGAACATTTAAAAAGCGTGTAAACAAATTGGTAAATGAACACAACAGAAACAAACAGGCATCTGTTGTGCACACATACGTCACGTATCGAAACAGGGAGTTCGGCAGAAAGTAAACAGAAAATATAATTTAGAAGCAATTTGGCTCGGATATGTCCGCAATCAAATTGTCTCGTTAATACCGGTGCTATCAAAACATTTGATTTGTGGCGGCGTAGGGTTGAGCTGTTATTTAGCCGTGCGATGGTTAACGTATGATGACCCCAGCTTGTTGTCAATTATTTATGACAAATACAATATATCGTTGTTTATAAACATAAAATACCATAAATATTCATGTAGTTTGTTTGAAAATTATGTACCGACGTAAATGTCCGCTAACTTGTATTTTTCTATATTATTTTGTCATCGTATATTAAAAGTTAATTGGTATGTGCAGTATCATTTTGCAAATGTATTTAAACGCCGGTGGCATGCTGGTAAAATTTTATATCGAACCTCTGAATTGTTTATGACTAGAACCAGTCTCTTGTGAGGTAGTAATAGGTCTGAAAAAATGCCCTTTTTCACTGTCACCAAAAATATAAGGACAGTTACACCAATAAAACACAGCACGATAAATGGAAAAAGAAAAAGCAGAATTAAAATAATTCATACGGCAGCTAACAAATGTTTACATGGAAATAACGCGTTTTTCCCGATTTATGCGCACTCACACTCGACTCGCACTCGACGCGAACTCAGCGAGTAAACACGTGAATACTTTTTATTCGCGTTGTATAATTCCCCCGGGAACTGGGATTTGCATAACAAAACGGGAAAAGGTCAGGAAGCGAACGAAATGGCAAGTGTCCGGTTTGATGTCCAGTCAGCAATGCTGGGTGACGAGAGTGCGGTCAGATTCGCCACTTGACTTGCGGAAATACTCTACTAGGACCGCAAATTGTACTAATACTTTCATTTATGACGACTTATAAGTTGAATTTTTACATCGTGTAGTTTGCATGTACTACTTTATAAATTCAGAACCAAAACTGAAATTCAAACGACACATAATCGGAATCTGCGGGGCAATTGCGTGCAATTACTCGGAATCGGTTTCATTTTGACAGTTCAACAACATTTATTGCGTTATTTACGTTGTTGAGCAGGCAAATTTTTCGAACATATGAAGCAATGGATTAGCAATATGCTTCAAAATCATTCAGATTGTGATTGATAGTGTGATATGCAATTAGGGTGCTGTTACAAATAAAGTAATAAAATAAAAGGTTTCAAATTTTACACATTTCAAGTGTTAGTGTTAGTAAAAATATTTTAGTTTCATGTTTTGTATGTCACAATACTTCAGCAAAGAGAGCTTTGGTATCAACATGTGAATGTGACACCCGTTGAAGTAAAAAGTTGGAAAAAACATTTTTTGGTTGGTAACATTCGTTCGCAATTTTATGTGAGTGTTTGAACGCAGCACAGAATGTTCAAACTCAGGCGTCCCGGATGCATATTCATGGTTGCTCTGCGCCACATGCAAATTGTGATTTACACACTGTAATGAATTCTTTTGATCTGTGGATTCACATATTTGATTTACCCCATCGATGGCGGGTATTAGCATGACACGCTGATTTCATATTCATAGTTTCTGTGGTGAGCGATCTTCATTTGTTAAACGTGTTAATTACAGAAAAAAAAACGTGGGGGGATGCGCCAACTCAGTCTATATATTATCTTTTTATTGACAAATGAAAATCGATTTACACGATGTCGTGTTTACTATACAAAGTACAAAAACTGACTTATAATTATCCACAGCTCTCAGGACTTTCATTTTTAGTTCGATCAATAAACTGAGAATCAGCAGTGGATCGATATAAAAGCTGCGCGAGTGTTCCAAATGGAAAAAATCAACTAAAAACTTACATAATTACTTTAGTGATTCAACTGCTCGAAAGAAACGCAGAAATGACAAGACGATGACAAATGAGCATCGCTCGCATCGCAACACAGTCGGGTGGCGGACCTCATCAAATTATTCCCCACTTAAAAAATCTCCGTAAACAAAAACGGGCCAAGGGAAAAAACACTCGAGTTGCAGGGTAAAAAATAGGTATTGGCAACATTGATTGATGTGTACTAATAGGGCGCGAAGAAATGAGGCCGCTGCGTAATTAAAGGAAAAGTGACATCTTCTGTCAATGGCAGCGTTGTACTAGAAATAGAACGGTCACGCCTTTTGGTGAGGAAGTGATTAGTGTAACAAAGTTATTAAAAATTATTGAGTGAAGGCGGCTAATTGATCACCAAGTCTGTCGTCGTGTTACACTTCGCTAGATCCTACCTATGTGTTTTTAATTTGCGTTTGTTTTCTCTAACGAGACACATTATTGGTCTCTAACAATAGCTTTTTTTTTATTTTTTTTATTTGAGATAGGTTTGTTCTTGACTCTAGTCTAGGTCAGAGATGACAGAGACAAAGTCGACGATGGAGCGAGCTTACCCAGAAGAAGCCTGTTCACTCTCACTTTGAAGAGATCGGGGTTGTATGCGTTCGGAAACACAGACGCAGGCAGAGGCTACTTAATAGCTATTTAAAACCTGGATTTAATAGATTTTACAATTAGAATGAAATTTAAAAAAAAAAATTCTCTACTACTGCAAAAATTTAAAAGAGAATCAAATCCAAACTCAAAAATGCTGTCTCTTTTTGCGGCAGAGAAAAAAGAAATAAAATTTAATTTACGATTTAGCTAATCCCGAGCTAGGAGTCAGTGTTTTGTCGCCCTCCGTGGAAATGACACCCGAATGAAGGATGGAATAATGAATGTTTTCCACCACGCCCGGCACGCGTCGCCGCATAAAATAACATTCGCAATTAACATAACCAGCTGTTAGAATATATACACTTAGATTTTTGTGACATATTTTAATTTGAGACTATTTTTCAGTTTAGTAATGTAGTTGACGATGAACTTTTTGAGTCAACTGCAACATTTAGTACAGAATTACGAACACACGTAGGTAGGTACGTAGGTAGGTAGGTAGGTGATCTTACCAGCCTAAGATAAAACTGAACTTTAGAAATAAGGTCCCAACCAACTTTCACAATTCTACATATACCTACCTAGTCTAAATACATTACACAGGAAGCACATTTCAAACCTTCTAAAACTAAAAATAAGTAACGAAAGCGCCACCAGATAATCAGGGGCGGTGACACTGAACATTTTCCTCCCAAAAGCTGCCTTATCGCTGTGTACATATCATTAGTAATGCAAAATAATGGGATACAGACACCTCGTGCCGTTTGCCAGCCAATGATTAATGCCGTTCGCCATTAATTCTTATTTTTGATGAGAAATTTGACTTGTGCTGTCAGACGCCGGATCCAGATTAATATAGGCTGACGGTGCAACTTACATTATGACATCGCGAGTCCCGTTTACACTTCCCATTTGTATCGAGTTTTGGAAGTTTGGGGTTTCTATATAAAATGGAAATAAATAAGCACAGATTAACTATGCTATGGAATTACCGGATGAATGGAATTAACGACTTTTTGTACAGATATCAAGAATTGAGCATTTCATTATGTGTGCAGGCTCAAAGTATACCTGTCTAGGGACATAGGTACATGCATGACTCTATATTTTGTACATTAAGGTTGTAATTTCCTTTTAAACAAAATTTTAATTCCAAAAACCTCAGCCTGTAGCTGGTATGCACGCCACACAGGGTACAGCCTCGTCCACGTGAATGTGACATCAAAGCCAACAAAACGAATAGTTCGGTTCGCCGACAGAACTAACCGAATAGTTCTCGCTGTAAAAGGGCAAAGTACAAAGAGCTAGATAAAATTCCAGTACGACCGCTTCGGCGACAAACTCGGAAGGTATTCAAAGGGCTGACGACTGCCGTGACGCGGCACCCTTTACCGACGCCCTACGCATATTAGTCCACTGAAAATCAAAACTCTGTATTATTAATGATTCAACGCCATGACAATCTAAATATCTTCGGCAGAGCGCTGAAAGTTACGCACTAATCGCGCGAAATTACGCCCGACTAATCCCGAAGATATAAATGTACAGTCACCAGATGCGATCGTCGGTATCATCATTCAAAATAGCAGAAGAAAAATCACTTAAGATTCAAAGCATTCAGTATCTTTATCTAACGGATACAAGAGTTCATTTTATGACCATTAATTTCGCCTTTTCCTCGGGTGTTTTATCACAACGGCTGCGAGGCTCTGTCGCGCGTCTCATTAATCAAAAGCATTTGTTTACAACGAAGGGAATTTGATTTGATTAAAATAATTCGCAATATCCTTGATAAATATCACCCTCGGTCTCCGTTTGATCTCACAGAATTAATGGTGGAGGATTCAATCACGCAAGTGCTGACGCCCTGACGCCACTCTTGAGTCCGGACGTTCCGTTACGTGACGATGACGTATACTGTGCTACAGTTGCAAATTATGTATTGTTGAGATAGGTAATTGTTTCAACTAAGAACTTGTTTTTGATACAATTACTTATGCTGAAAACAGACTAACATAGTTTCAGCATATCAGTCTTTTAGAACAAACTTTTCCTAAGTTTCCACCGAAAAAAGTGTTCAAAATCAAGGGTGAACAAACAATGTTATCTTCCCATGGCAAGGGGCACGGGGATGAATAACGATCGACGTCACAGCGATGTGTGCCGATCCGGCGATCCGGCGGCGTATGCCAGCTCCCGGCGCCCGGCCCGGCTTAACCCGCCGCGCGCCGATTAATCGCCGCCTAATACCCACCGAAACCGAATTAAACCGGACGAATGCATTGAGCCGAACGATTTGTCCGATGTAATTGTCGTGTTTGATTTACAACTCCGTTTTTCGAAAATGGATACGATAATTGTTAGTGTTCATTAACAGTAAATTATAGTGCGTAATAATTGCATATTTAAAATGCACAGGAAACTCCCCTGTCCGATTCTATGTATGCGCACTTAATGAAGTTCATATTGGTTGTGATACAAACAACGGACTCACGGTACGCATTTGTTGTGTTAGGGCCTTGTTATCTTCTGAATGAGCACTATTAACTTAGACGCGGTAATTAAATAAATTTGAATTTAATTGCAAATGAAACACGACCGAGTGCTCGTACAAGAGAAAACAAAATAAACAGTACGTACAAATTATATTAAATCAGAGATAATCCTGTCAATTAATTGGACTTAGCATTGAGAACCGGTCGCGAACGCATGCGCAAATTAAACGAACCAAGATAATGCGAGAGCAAGGAAGCCCGCCATTCAGACAAGGACATTAATATGACTTAACTACATTACCTGTTGTTCCACTCAATTGTACTAATGTTAGAAATAATTGATCTCAGTTATAAAAAAAAAAACTACTTACTAGGTACTTAGGTATCTGAGGTTTTAATGGCGTGTCACGCAGTTACAGGTACTGCTTACATAAATTTGAGCTAAACTAAAAGACACGTTGCTGTGTTTCAATACTGGTCATCATTGATAAACGCTTTAAAAAAAAATCCCAATTGAATTTTGTAAAAAAAAGTATCAAGTAATTTCTTTAAAAACAGCCCTAATCCGGGCCGTGGCCGGCCGATCGCCGGCTGACAGTGACACATCGGTACAAGGCGCGCTGTCCGACTGTAATTCTACCCGGCCTCGATCCCCGGACCTACGTGTGTACGATTTTATATTCCAATCTACACGATTAATTAGATGGATTTGGGAACTGAACCTCATTTTACGTGTATTTTAATTAAAAGAACACGCCAACAATATCAAATTATTAAAATTAAAACATTTAACCAATATGAGCACCTTATGTTTCATTAAAACGCAGCCCCTCCAATGTGTCGGAATTTTGTGTAATAAATATTGGAAATAAAACGAAATTAAATACCTACGTTTTTAATGTAAGGAAATCACCGCATAACCAATAAAAGCTTTTGACATGTTACCGTCACGTGTATGAAAAGCTTCAAACGCAGTAAAATAGAAGTCAAAACCGCGGAGTATCAAAGCGACTCGGCGATCAATCACCATCCATTAAACAAGAAAAGAAAAGTGCTTTCCCCCGCCGATTGGCCCTCGAATCAGCCCAATTTACATGAGAGCCGCTTTTTCCTCGCATCGAGATTAGCCCCTGAATGAGTTTGATGAATCGTTCGCACCCCGCAGCCGCGGCAGTCCCGCGCTGTGAGCGGTCATTTGTTAAAAATACACCCGATCCACGGATCTAATTGTCTCCTCTAATTTCACACCCTCCTGTGATATCTGCGCCCCGTTCAAATTAACAAAGATTTCGCTTTGTTTTAAAATAATGATCCCTTCTGGGAGTGGATTTGTTTGTTTTGCGTGTAATATATATACACGACCTGTTCAAGATTTTATTTTAAATAAGTACAGAATTATTTATGGATTATTATGGCAATTGATGAGTGAAGTAAATACACAGTGAAATAATAAAATAAAAATAGTAAAAAAGATGAAATAAGAACGATAATCGTAATATACATACACGACCTGTTCAAGATTTTATTTTAAATAAGTACAGAATTATTTATGGATTATTATGGCAATTGATGAGTGAAGTAAATACACAGTGAAATAATAAAATAAAAATAGTAAAAAAGATGAAATAAGAACGATAATCCCATATTTCTATCTGGTCATTTCGATGCTTTTCTAAGTTCATATCTACGCAAGTCGATTCTTACCTTTCGAGATGTTTTACGATGTCCTCATAAGCCGCTCTACAATTCTCCCAAATACCAGATCTGCAGACAAAAAGAAAATAAAATAAGAAAACTGAGAAAACAGTAAGTAAACTAGATTTAATTGGAATAATAAAATTAAGAAAATAAGAAAAATGAGAAGAGTTCATGATAGTGATGTTGAATTGAAATTAGGTACTGCTGATCTCTCTCTACCTTGATGAAGAAAATACGTTGCCTAACCATTTGGTTTTAATAAGTGATCTTTTTTACGATATAATTATTGTCCCTATTAATATAGTAACAAGAAAACCCAACGAGAAGAGGTCATATAGGGTCTGTTATAAATACAGAAATCTGCAACTAATTACTCAAGTATTTGCAAAGAAAGTTTCATAAAAAGGGTTTGAATATGAAAGGAATAATTATGAGCACTCAATATTAAATGTTCCGTTGGTGAAGCGAGGGGTCGTTGCAATTATGTTTTAAAAACAATCGTTTATATTTGTACCGAACCCACTCATGCGTGCTCGTCCAAATTGTTTCTCGATTACTTTAGCTCTTTGTTTTTCATTTAACTTTTCTTCGTCGTTTGTAATTAAGGGAACGCCCTTTGTAACTAAGTATCATAGAGTAAAGGGTTCTAATTCTTTGTCTTAAACTTGAGTACCCTTAGAAACATCTTGCTGATAGTTCCTTTCACAATAACTTTGAGGTTACTCATACTCGTACGTATGTATGAATTATTAATAAACGGTTTTGTTTGCACTCAGTCAATATATTAAACGAAGCGTTAAATAGTAAATTACCGCTATATTGTACAGTTTAATTGGCTCATGTGCGTCGTTCGGTGGAAAAATAAAGCTCTTTCTATGTTTCTGTCACAAGTGATGAACGAGTAATAAGCTGTTTGTAGCAATTTGCCTTTTTCTCCTTTGTGAACTTGTAAATCTGCCAGAAGACCATAATTACCTATGCAACGCATGTTGTAACGCACGAGTTCACAAAACGGGAAGAAATTGAACATAAATTGAATTAAGAATTAACACTAAACACCTAACACCTTTTCATTGTACAAACTTCGGAATAACCTACGTACCGAACTGACATCCGCATTTCGCCACTAAAAACCCGAATGTCCTCCAACATACAACCACAAAAAACGATTTACCGTGTTATTTTAAGACCATACTCTTCTAATAAGTTTTCCTGTAATCTATAAGTATAGAACTATTTTCTGCATTTTTTTTTTCAAACATTAGGCTCAGTAGTTTCGGAGATAAGGGGGGAGAGGCAATAATTGACCACACCCCGTATGGTCAGTTTTTGTCTATTTTCTTAAATATCTTTAAAACTATTTATTTTAAAATTATAAAAAAAACTATTCGAGACCCTTTTCATTTGATATGTCACATGGTATAGTTTGCAAAACATTTTTTTTTAATATTCTTATTTGCCCTCCAAAAGTGACTCCCATATTCAAAATTCATTTATTTACATTACACGCCCGTGTTTTGGTCACAGCAATTCATGTGTATCAAATTTCAACTTAATCGCTTCAATAGATTTGGAGCAAATTGGCTATGACAAACCGACAGACAGACAGACAGACACACGAGCGATCCTATAAGGGCTCCATTTTTCCTTTTGAGGTACGGAACCCTAAAAGTGCACTATACTACATATATACAACACCCAAAATTATACATACCTATATGCACCTACCTATATACCAAACTACGACAACTTTTATAAAGACAGATGTCACATAGAAGGTTCTAAAGACACTTAAGTTACATGAGTGGCAGTAAGACAGTGGGGTAAGTCAAGTGAGCATTGTGGGTCTTCGGGCGGAAGTGAGGGCATTCAGTGTTTGTACTTTTCTAACTGGATTAACTTCCCTCCTGGACATTTAACCTGAACCACTTGACCGGCCTGCTTAAAGGTTTCTTTTCGTGAATTTAATACTTACGTAAGCCGTTTATGACGTGTTCCGAAGATTTATTTTTTCGTCGTTTGAATATTCTAATTTGTTTCTAGTGGGTTTTGAAGTTTTAGGTTATCCAATTAGAATTTTAACAGTAAGTAGGTAGGTACTTAATGAAATCTAAAGGCATTCTATGAAGCATTTTCAGTTTGATCACGTAAGAAAAGATTTTTTTTCCTGTATTTAAATAATGTTAACAGGAACTAAACTTCATAATTCATTAGCCGAGGTTCGCACGGAAGTAAAAATATCGCGGCGATTCTTTTTCGCGCACTAGATTTTCAACGGTCCGCTTAGCGCCGAGAATTGAAAATCCAACTGTATTTTTTCGACGCGATGGAATGCACTCTGTTGGATTCTCAATGCTCGGCTCCACACTGGGAGTTGAAAATCCAGTGCGCGATAAAATCCCGCGGCGATATTTTTACGTCCGTGCGACCGTCAGCTTGAAGTAGCCTAATCGACTAATAATCAGTTTAACTCTGGCTTATTATTTTACGTGATAGATTATGATATAACTATGATTAGTGTAGGAAAAGATGGATTCTGATTAAAGAAGTGATGTATTTCAGATAGGTAAATATTGAGAAATCACAAAAGATTTACAACAGTAAATCTTTTGACTTTTGACTTTAATAATAGAAATGAAGCCTAACTACTGACCAAGAGAAAGGTCTTCGGAACTGAATCTTTGAACTTAGTTATACTTTTGGAATCATTCATTATTTCCCGAATATATATATATAAATATGTAACAAATTTTCCCTCTTTGAAATACTAAAAAATCTGAGCTTACACGTACCATCGAAATTCTCAGTACAAGTTTTAATTTCTCTACAATCTACGAGTATTTGTATATACAATATTGTTTTTCGTGCCTTAACACAACTATTTTGTATACGGCTGCCTATAGGAAATCGTTTTATTTTAGTAGGTATATTAAATTAACCTGTTTCGAATATTTTCATAAACATATCTTACTCATAAATTATGGGTGCGCCAGTTTTTATCTTTCAATCAATAAAAACTGAAATAGTCTCACTTCCGGCCATAGGGTTTATGACAACCGTGTAGCAGCCACTGTATGCCCAAGCTTGGACAAAGTCATAAAAGTTTGACAGAAACTCTGGCGTGGATGCATTTTGATATTTTTCTGTGGCTTTCGAAACTATCCTGGTTTGATCATTAAAGTCGACTAAGACAAATACAGTAAAAAGGTGGTCTATCATATCCTTGTATGTTCCTGCCTCTATGGGATATCGAGACCTATCAACGGTAAACGTCTGACCATAAATAAGCACATCCTGCACATCCTTTCTACATAACTTTAAAATTTTAGTTCCATAGTTTTTGGCTTTCATATCACCATTGAGAGAGAATTTTGTATGCCTGTGGCACCAACCCTCCTGCCTAGCTTAACAACCGTTTCTATTAAGCTTTTATGTCAACAGAAGAATCTCCAAACAAATTTTTTTTTTTCATGAAAAATGACCAGGATTTACTGCGTTTAGAAATTTTGTATTTTTAATAAAGAATACAACACAAACATACTTCCCTGCTGTGTCGTGGGTGCTGTTGTTTGGGCTATATAGAAGGATATTATCCAAACGGGGATCAAACCCACTACCTTTGGCGACAGTTAGTTCTAGTCACAGCGCCAATCGGATCTTCAAATTCTAATCAATGTCTTTTTACCTCGCAAGTGCTTCCATATTGTGCATGGGCTGTCCCTTGATGATGGAGCCATCAGGCCGGGGCACGCCGTGGTGGGGCATGCCCGGGGACATGAGGGCGTGCTGGTGCATGAAACCCATGGGGCCCAGATGCGTCGGTGGTGCGTTGTAGCCGTTTGCCAGGAGCGGAGACTTCTCCATGCGTGCCATTTCTGAAACAGAAGGTATCGTTAGAATTACAATAGAAACATATAATCAGTGGCATACTTAAAAAGCCCTTGAATTTAACGATTCTACCATAATAACAAGCTATAATCTAAATACCGGTAATACAGCAAAAAGTTTGTACCTATAGTAAAACCTCCATAAAATGGTAATATCAAAATCTGAGCCATGAAACGGCATGAGGTTTGAGGTAAACATGAGACCACTTAGGCGTAACACTCAGGTAAAATCCAATTAATGCCCAGTATTATCATTTAATTACTCGTTCCAATAATCGAATCGCCCGTAAAACGGTGTATCAACAATAATAAAATGAGCAATGAATTTCGAGACTATTGTTTTCTGGGTACCACAAACAACCCGAGTAAACATAAGGGGGGTGAAGCGCAAATATTCTTAAAATGACCCCCCTTGAGGGTGTTTTTGGAAGTGTCGGGTGGTCCTTCGCTGCCCATGACCTGTCTGCCCCCCCCCCCCCCCCCCCTCCCGAGGTCACCAAACCTACTGGGGCGTCGGAAACAATTAACAAGGTGTCGAATTAAACACGAATTAACGGTTGGACCGTTAAAGGAAAATACCCTTTTCCATTGTGGCAGCGTTTTACAAAGGATTTTGGGATTGCTGAATATTAAATATTGTGTGTCGCTTTGTGCCGCGATTAAGGGCACAGGTATGTTATGTGGTGTGTTTAATGCGAAAATTTTAATTATAAGCTTTTGGGAGACCACAGTAAACAGAGCTATGATTTTGATTGTTCGTATCTTCAGCCGAGAATCGCTGAACCTAAGCTTGTTACAGGCCTTTTCCATACCAACATTGTTAGAAGCTTCTATAGAATTAAATGTAGGGTGAGTAGGTAAAGAGTAAACAGCGCAAAAATCTGGGTTAGAGTCTACGGTTAATTAAAGAAAAGACTGAAACTACCATCAGCACCAAAGAAAATCTCAACTTCAGGTCTGTTTACATAACACACACACACATAGCATCACGCCTGTTTTCCCCGAAGGGAATAAAGGTCGGTTTGGTTGAGTAAATGTTGACTTAAACTGGACTGGCAGGTACTACATCTCCAGCCTCTAGCTACATACATTCTGAACTAACAAATCAATCTGTTCAGCCAAAAATCATGATCCCTAAAATATGCATATTAAATATTTAGCTTACCACTCCACATCTTACCGATAATTTATGAGTACACGCATGCAAATCAAACTCCAACAAAAATCAAGGGTAGCAAGTTACAAACAAACATTATGACCAATGAACCCAGAATTAATTGTTTGGGTCTATTTACATAACTAACCGTTTCGGTTATCTTCGGTACCGTACCGGCTAACTTTGTATTTATTATTGTAATTAATTATTCTACGTTTTGTGTGGCAACACTTTCAGTAGTATGGCAACACTTTCGGTAATATGTCAATATTTTTGCTGCCATCTTGGAAGTTGAGTGAAATAATTTTATTCAGTGCCTGCCTTTAGAGGGTTAAGAATATTGATTTTTACAAGCCTAGCTTGTTAGCACTTGTTATTGCCAGGCTTATAACAGTTTAAAGATTATTTCCTCGTGAACAGATTACCTACTCGGTATTTCTTTAAAGCTTACGTACGAAATTGTTATGCTTGTGTTGCCAGGACAATGAAAAAAAGAATATAGAATATTGTAAGGAAGCAATAACTCTATTGGACTTCGATGATATAATTTGCGATCTTTTTTCATGGTTGGCAAAGCATCGGTGTCTTAAAAAGTGACGCAACCACGCAACCCATCTTTAAAGATACATTAAACATACACCTATCAAAGTTTATTCCTAAACCGCCTATTCACACACAGATAACATAATATTTTAACTGTGATGGGATGCTCCCAAAAACCACAATTAGGTCACTAAACCAGAAAGCATATTTACAAATCCCCGGACACGAACCCACGACCGCACCGGTCAACCGCACTTATTAATTAACTAAATACGTGTTAAATCTCGTAATAACCTGCGGTGGTTTCAACCCTTAGTGTTGTCTCGTTCTTATTTACGGAGATATGTAGTTGCGACTCTTTCTAATTCGTAGAGCGGTCAGTGTGGTTGTTTGGAACGAGTTTTCTTCCATTAAGTGTTAGACTTGTTTCACGGGACGATGGTAGCATGTTGTTGGTTTCAATAAAGTATTAAACGAAGCTTTGTATCCGATTTTACCCTATTTCAGGTTATATCCGTCTTCGATACAGAGCTCCTGATAGAGAAGATCGCAACGGCGCTACTATGAAATAGCTACTTAACACCTGCTGCGGGTTGACTTGTTTTCATGAACTTTCTGTTCCAGAAAACTATCTTGCTTGAAATGGCCGTCCCTGACTCTACCTCAAAGTTATTTGTGCTCACTACAAAAAATACCAGAGTGATCCCTCACAAATTGTTGCTCAATAACCGTCCAAAATGTTCATCGTTTAACATTATGACTATTATTAAGCGAATCCACTGATCAGGGCATTTAAAGAAATGAAACGTCGATTCTGAACCGCTATTATATCGATACACATCGATTTATTGATCGAATATCGACTGTCCTCGACAAATGGTCGTACCAAATTACTGGCCATTATTTCGAATTAGAATCGATAGAATCGGGACCCCAATTATATCACTTATGTGTTTAAAGGAGGTTGGAATAAAGGCAATCATAACCGCAAAAACTTTAGGGACGCACTCTCTGATATAAAAAAATCCAATTTCAGGTGTTTAGCTGTTTGTTTTGATTTTTATAGTAGTGAGTTAAACTTTATTGCAGGAAAAACAGATGAAGGTAGTAGGTAATATAAATTTATTTGGAATCGCTGTAATTTTTTAATCATAACAAAGGAGGCCACATTCGCAAGATTCGAGATAATGGAACAGGCATAATAACCGTTGAGTTTTATTGCAGACAGATTACAAAATGACCAAACGAGCCAGGCATAAATGATTGGCCGTAAAGTTAAAGGAGCGAGTGCCAACACTGACATTGTATTCTTCCCTGGCGCTTACATAATATCGTTGAGGAGGTACTCATTATTGAACAATTTTAAATACACCAATTTATTCAGATACTCAACAATCTTTTGACAGCCCATTTATTACCTAATGCTTCACCATCTGCCTAGCCTTTTCCCAACTATATTGGGGTCGGCGTCCAGTCAAACTGGATGCAACTGAATATCAGTATTTTACATGGAGCGACTGCCTATCTGACCTCCACAACCCAGTTACTGGGTAATACGATACCCCTTGGTAAGACTGGTTGTCAGACTTTCGGGCTTCTGACGACCCGTAACGACTGTCAAAGATACACGAATGACAGCCGGGACAAACGGCTTAACGTGCTTTCCAAGGCACGGAGGGGTCTTGATATGTAAAGATGGTCACCCATCCACGGACCAACCGCGGCTAGCGTAGCTTCACCTGATCGATAAACCCGTGCGGCTGTTATTTTTTAGCCACAAGCCCCTCCCTAATGCTTACCTAATGCTTGCAATCGTCAATTTCTCATTCTTACGCACACACATTTAGCTGACTCCTAAACCATCCAAAAGGATTGTTATTAAGGTCGCGTTTACAAGTTTTCAACATAAACGTAAAATAATTAAAATTAACTATCAATATCCTTAAATACTTATGAAAAGTAACAAAAAAAATGTATTAACAACATAATAGCAGCTCTTGAAACATGTATTTTTAAATTATAGATACAGATAACATTCAACGATTTGCAAAACGTACTACACGTGGTGAATGCCACGTATAACCTATATTTTGTTGAATAAATATACCCTGCGAAAGAATATCAAGATAAATGTGATAATATTCCTTCGGTCAAACAAATATGACAAGCTATTGATATTAATTTGACAGATACGTTAGGCTGGGAACACACCCGATTCCGCACATAAGAATACATGGAGCAGGCACTTGGTACACAGTTGTAACTAAAATAAAAGGAAAGATTTATTAAAGTTTTGTTGCTGTCGTAAAATAGCATTCTATCGTAAACGTAGCCTCCTAGACTTTATAACTCGGTGGTTTTAACTGGAAACCTTAACATTACCGTAATGGCCTGTAAATCATGTGAAAGAAATAAATTATTGGATGTTTTAAGTCGCAGAGAGTAAATACGAGGGTAATAAATGCAATACAATGTAGGATTTGTGATTCCTCTTCGATAAACGTAAATAAAATCTCGGCTTCATAAGACGCAGATTACGACAAAGCACAATGTACTAAACTAAACGAACAAAACGCCAATGAATCAACAAAACGACTAACTCCGAGCTTCAGAGTAACAAAGTGTTATGGAATACAACAAATCTTGAAACGGTCGACAAAACGAAGAAACTCGAAAATGATACGAAAGAGGGCGAATTAAAAGCAAATTACAGTCAGCCGGCAATCGTAGCGTTTACAATAAATACATAATTGTACGGTCAGTATACCAATGGCATATGCGATTGGCCAAAATAACGGACCGCGCGTTTGCACGATAAATCGCTCGAGTTGACGCTTCAACTGGCTTCAAGTGAAACAAAGTTTTAAATTGCAACACTTGCTTCCAGTGCTGATACACTGTCTGTCAAATTCTTATCGGTTTACTAGGCAATAAATTAATTGTACTGGCAACACCTTGGTATCATTTCTGAAATAGCAATCGTAATTGCATTTGCGACTTTGACAGATCTTATATTTAGCACTTGCGTTCTAAGGAACACTCAAAAGCTTGGTTTTTGCTTCGTTAGCGCACGTTGCTCGTCAGTGAATAATCGCAGTTTGTATTATTATCCCTCATAAAACGGATGCTTATTATTTACTGCATGAGTATAAAACTATCAAAGATTTCCCCATAACCGACACATAACGTTGATAAATAGACTCATTAAATTGTGTGAAAATGCAAGGGATGGGGATCATAAAGATTGGTATTTGTAAAATTATTATAAATTAACTTTCTACATACTTTAAGTTCGAAAATTAATCTGAATTTATCAATAATATTAAACCAAGTCATTGATTGGCAATACATATATTTTGTGTATTCAAACCACGTTAAACGTCTAGACCTTATATATACCAACAAAAGAACTTTCATACATTCATTGACATTTGGATTACCCAGTAATAGCCACTAATGAAAGAACGTTTACGATTGTAACACAAAGTGATTGACGCGTCTGGCCGGACACTTCTATACACAAGTCTTACAACTTGTTTATCAGTGGAAGTACAATCATCTACACAAGTCACGCGCCGAGTACAATCAATAACAGTAATACACCATCGCCGACAAAATGCGAACGGTCAATATCGTGAGTCAACAAGACCGACCGATAGACTGGGTTGCCAGGTGCCAGCGTAGAAAAATAGCAAGTTATTTATTGCTCTATACTAATTTAATATGAAGGCTTGTCACAATTTTTCTAATGTGATAAAATGATGCTTTTGTAACGATATTAGTATAATGCTTATCTATTTTTATTATATGTATAGACCATAAATAAATGGGACATTAAAGTAGTGTTATTTAATACACATACTATTATTTAAGTATTCGAGTAATAAGTTGTTTCATTTAAGCTTATAATGAGACAGACTCCCCTACATTGGCAACACCGACCGACTTATGTCTTGCCATAAACTCTTTCATTTGGCTCGGACGAGCCTTATGAACAATAAAACGTTGAGGGCTGGAGATTTGGACTGTAATAAAATATTTGCCCTAGCACACGCTAATCCGCGTCCCTTACTTACGAACGCAATTTGAGAAGTTATAGTCCGTCTGCAAAGACGTTCATCCTTTAGAAATATTACACGTAGTTACGCACTTATAGCTACGTGCTGTGATTTAGCTATGTTTGTTGTTTTTGGATGAGTGCTTCGAGAGTCGAGACTAGAATTCATGTTTCTTTGCAATTAGTTGAGAAAAATGACTTTAAGTGTCTTGAAAAAAAAATTATTTTAAAGACACTTAGAACACACACACATGTCAAAATATTTCTTACATATCTATGTAAGTATGTAGTATCTATGTGTGTGTGTTTACTTTGCATAATTCTCATAGAACTAATGTTCTACAAATTGTTTTGACCTTTCCTTTTTATTACTTTTATAGCAAATGTGTATAAACTATGTTCCTTGTTCACGTTACAAGAGAGAAAAGTACAATCACATTTGAATATTTTATTTGGGTTCTGTACCTCAAAAGAAAAAAACGGAACCCTTATAGGATCACTCATGTGTCAGTCTGTCTGTCCGTCTGTCACAACCAATTTGCTCCGAATCTAATGGACCGATTAAGTTGAAATTTGGAACATATATCAATTTTGATGATCCAAACACTGACGTGTTACGTAAATAAATGAATTTTAAATTTTCTTATTTGCCCCCCAAAAGTGACCCTTTTGGAGGGCAAATAAGAAAATTTAAAAAAGAAGTTTTGCAACCGTGTGACTTAACAAATGAAAGGGTAAACACTTACTGTGGGGTCTCGAATAGATTTTTTATAATTTTAAAATAAAAAGATTTAAAGTTGTTTAAGAAAATAGACGAAAATGCCAAAAATTTTGAAAAAATACAGAAAATAGTTCTATATCTATAGATTACAGGAAAACCTATACGAAATCTATGGTCTGAAAATAATATGATAAATGTCTCAATATTGTGCGTACAAACTTACATTTGTAGTTGGAATGTATGAATATAATAGTATATATTTATTTGCTTTAAAACATGGTTCATTAAGGTCTTATAAATAGAATTATGATCTTAAATGTTTCGCCATGGACTGGCATACAAATATTTCTACAAATGTAAAAATTTATAACGACACATTAATTTGTTAAAAATATTATTCTAACATGTTTAATAACACTGGTGAAATCTTAGCAACAATAGATAGGTATATAAAGTCATATAATATGGCAAAACATGTTTTTCAACTACAATGTTAAGTTTGATTTGGGATAATTCTGGCTATTCTTTCTTCATCCCAACTACGGAACCCTTCATTGTGCGTGTTCCGACACGCACTTAGCCGGTGTTTATTGCTTTCAACTTAGACAAACAAAGAGTTTTAATTGAATAATACGCTACAATAAAAGCAATGTAATTACCTACAGTAATTCCAACGTGTGTTCAAATATAAATAGCAATAAAAAGAAAATTCAGCGGTTCACACCATACGAACACATTAATCAAGTTCCCAGGAAACCGGGAAAATCTTTACGCGTTACCAGCCAATAGGATGGGAGTTTAGCGGCAATTCCGGACTATTTCAACGATCCAAATAAAAGTTCCTCCCCCGATGCGAGAGAGGGTCAGGCTTAATTACTCGTAAATTGACCGGGATACAGTTTTATCCGGGATAAATGCACGCGAGGATAACGATGTGTTATACGTGTTATTATGTTTGGAATTAGAAATAGAAATAGGCTGCTATGAATACATATTATTTAATACCTTAATATTTATTTTTTGTTGTATTTTTTTTTACATTTTCGTGTTGTACAGTCAACCGCACATCAGTGGCAACAACTTGACAATGACAGCGCCTTTTTGCTGTAGCAGTAATGGCGATTTTCGTAGTGCAGTTGTTTACACTGATGTAGTTGACTGTGTAACAAATTCAAAGCAAACAGTGTGTAACAATGTCATAAGTAACTCGTCAGAATTACAAACATAGATTTACTATTTTAACTTGATGGTTTTCGTAATGAGCTGCTTAACTTACGGATAATTTGTAAAGCTTTTGATGGCTGTAGGTAATGGACATAACATCCTGAATATAATGCCTATTTAATTAGAATAATCTAACCACCAGACCTCTTAAGTACTTATTAATGTCTTTAATCAGCGGGATTACTTATTAAACCTTTTCGTACCTGTTTAATTATAATAACTGGGTAAGTATTATGAGCTGTTCTTTAAAAAGTATCAGTTAGGAAAGAACTGTTTGTAATAACTCAAATAAAACTACAAGGACTACAATATATCCGTACCTATGTGAATGTGATTTGTTAAAAACGTTACAAAAAGGATCAACTCATCCGTGAATGTTAACAAAAGGAGCTACACCATTGTTACATAATAAGTAGCAAAGTTACTGAAATATCCATCCAAATTTTTATTAATAACACACAAAGGAGAGATTATCTGTCAGTGGTTTTGGTAGCAGCTGTTATTACCAGAGTTCGTTTCACTTTTTAAGTTATAGTTATACTATTAAAAATGAAATATATGCCAACAGTAGCAATAATAATAATAACTAGCAATATATTACACAGTGACCTGCTTGGGTAAAGCTCTAATTAACTGTGTAATAATAAACTATAAATAAACGAATGCGCAAACCTTTAATTAAAATATTTATTGCATCAAAAAAATACGTATCCGAAGTTAGATTCATGTAAACTGTCACACTAAAGCTTAATAATTTCCATTTTACGATGTGAATAAAAACACTTCTTAATAATAATAATCGTAATTAACAGGTGCATTCGCGCAAATTCGCTCTAATTCGTTAAATATATCAGAAATTGCCACGAGCTGTCGCCACTAAAAAAAAAACTGGCAACACGACAACTCTGCAGTTCCATTTTCAAACAAGGTAATAAAAAAACATTTAATTGTCAAATTAATCTTTGTCGTGTATGACACTCGGCCTCTTCGCAGTTAATAGGTGTTATTACGTGTCATCAATTTAATAACAAACGGACTTGAGTTACGGAAGAGAGCAACATGTAATTTTGAATCGAGTCGCTTGATCGACAATGCGCTCGAATACGAACGTCGATCGTGCTCCAGGCGAAACCGTATAGACTTGTTGATAAGTGGTTATAAATCAATCGTATTAACATAATAATTATCAGTGTGATTGGTCGAGCATCGAATCGTGACCAAGGACGTTTCTACTAAAATATTCAAAGAACTAATCGAAAACTCGGATTGGGTATGTTTATTTATCTAGCATCGTTAACGATGCTAGAAAGTACATCCAATGACACTAATTTTGACATTTCTGGAGTTAATTCATTTAATAACTTTCTGAAATGCAAGAGATAATTTTATTAATTAAATAGAAAACAATATAATATGGACTTTAACAAATAACGGAATATATTCAGAATGCGGCGAGCAGACGCTTACAAAACACCGGTATTGCTAATTAAAAGAAATTCCTTCGCTATGCTTTTCCCCGGACAAAAAACGTGAATCCACCACGACGACTCCAAGGTGTGAGCAATGTCTTAAGTGGCTAGTAGAACGACATTTTAATTGTAAGCGCCGCTCCACACGACACAAAACGATGGGAATTAAACACTACCTACAACGGAATTACGGAACGCATGTATGGAAATTGTCGCGCGACGCAAACATTTCTTGTGACGCACTCACAAGAAACCTCTATTACCATGATGGTGGATGGAAAAACATGCGTTAGTTAATGTTATTATGGCTGTACATAATATGGTAAATTACATCAGTGTAAGATAAACTCTGGCTCCACTTTAACACCCGCGCGTCCGAAGCTTCACAATTTTATAGTGTGTAGATGTCTTCGTGTAAATCACTTTCGCAAAATTTGACATTGCGCAGACTAGTTTTTGAAAAAAAAATTGTAAAGTTTCAGAAAATTCAACTAAATAGAATAAATGTCTTTCAATTTTATTATTTTTGTGTTCTTTTTTATGTTAATCTGTTACACAGTACACTAAACACTAGGATGCAAGAGCGGGCGAAGCGAGCTCGGGACTTGGGGCACTCCGACTCGGATAGGTGAGGTTAGAAGATGGTTATTTTTTTAAACTATAGAGCCCCGCTAAGCGGGGCTCCGTCGAATACGCTTTACTATTTTTTTTTCTCAGCGCCTATAGTTTTGCGCACTTTGGGGTTTTCAAATATACACTAAAAATAGTCTATTCTACCCATTAAAAAATGGCTACTATAAAAAAACTAGGTTTTATTTTTTTTCTTGGTCCCTATGGGTTTGCGCACTTTGGAGTTTTCAAATATACACTAAAAAGGGTGTATTGTATCCAAAAAAAAAGCTACTATAAAAAAGCGGCGGGTGTTAATGTAGGTACAGTGGTTCCTAAACTCTTGTAAGAGCAGTATTAAGATGTGTGCATATGATGCGGTCAATAACACCGCTAATTTTTTTGGAATCTTATTACTTAATCGCTCATGGCCATTTTTTGCAATAATTACCTATAATCTATAGCTAGAGTAACAAACAAGTTCTCAGCCGTTTGCAAAGGACTGTTAAAATTCTTAGGCTCGAAGTGATCCTAAGGTGCATAAATTAGTGACAGTCTCTAAGGCTAATGAATAAAACTAAAGTGATGGGCCACCTGTTATTAGTTTATCTATTGCACATTCAGGTGGCAGATCTACCGATCCCTTTTCCCATTTGAGTATAACATAGCTAGCAATACACAGTGAGGGCGGGAATTCGCATAATTCCACGCGCGAATTCAATGTTTGGAATTCGAAGTATCGGCAGCGACACACAGTGCAAAGAACCGGGATACCTGCCTACCTATTGTGAATTTTGCCTTATGCATATTTGCTTTAACCGTTTCGCAGTGGTTTATTTAGAACGCATATAAAGGTGGCGAACCCTTCCACCAGACCAGGGGCGAAGCCTTCATACAAACCGATTCCTATCAGCGTCCCTTCGGAACAACCACTCTTCTTAATGTCTACTATTGACATATAATATGGAACACATAGGTGTGTAACTGTGTATCACACCACATTACACAATTATGTTTAATACCAGTTTAATACATCATAAGATTTAGGTTTTCGTCTTGAGTTTATGAGAACTGAACAATTTTATCTTCGGCTTCCCTCTAATGATAATTGTAGCTGCGCTGCGCCACTGGTACATACTGTTTGTGCGATGATCCGATCTACTTTTGTACTTACACTTGCGTAGCAATGTTATAAAATTCTGACGGAAATTAATGTATGTATGAAGAAGACTCCGGTGTTTAATCATCATAGTTTATACAGCTTGTACGCTAGATAAAAAGGCGTTCTTCAATTTTACAGTTGCATGTGCTGATAGCGGGATGTTAGTTAACAGGGGCGAAGCCTTCATACAACCCGATTCCTATCGGCTTCCCTTCGGAACAACCACTCTTCTTAATGCCTACTATTGCCAAATAATATGGTACACCTGTGTGTGTAACAATTGTGAATCACATCACATTACATAATTATATTTAATACCAGTTTAATACATCACAAGATTAAAAACCTACAGTTTTTTGTCTGAGTTTATGAGAACTGAAGAATTTTTTCTTCGGCTTGCCTCTAATGATGATTGTATCTGCGCCACTAATAAGCAAACAGAAAAGGGATGCAACAAACGTTAATCTTTTATTACACAATTCAGCAATCACAACTTTCCTAATAACTGGCATGGAACATTCTGTCGTTTGGTGTTTATTTGACAAATCGCAGAACGTTTCGTCGCGCACGCAACTTGTCAAATCAATGTTTATTGCGAAATATACCGATAATTGAAAGTCGATACTCGATTTAATCGGCCATGCTGATTGGTGACCGTAATCAGCAACTGCCGGCGCAGACGCACGTGTCTAAGCGCAGGTGGACACAAACGACCTCACTTTTCACACTCATTTACATACAGGGTTGCAACAAGTGATGCTCCCATTCAACAAACGGCGCAATAACGACTGTTTTAATTAAAATGTTAATTGCTTAATTTTTATTGAAATATCCTATAACGAAGACTAATGTAATGAGGTTATTTATTGATGCACTTGCATTTCGTACCTAGCTGACGTTGGTTGGGTGAGCTTCGATGTCCATTTCTCTATTTGCGTTGAAGAGCTGCGTATGAGTATTTAGTAAGACATCAATGGATACCAAAGACTATTTAGCGTCGGTCTTGTGTATGTGAGTAATTCCGACCAACTACTAAGAAAATAAGCGAACTTCTTCTGTAGTTCCCGCTAACACAGTCGAATAATTACCGAAGTATTTTCAATTAAATAATTAATGTAACAGGTAACAGTTATAAGTAACAGGTAACAGTTATTGCGGACTCGATTATCTACATACTTACTTACTTTGAAATAAAAATATCCTCAAGGCGATCTACGAGACCGTTGTAAGAACTTACGAACTTATTATGCAAAAGTGGCTCAACTATGCAAAACTATTTTTAGTTACCTATAGAGAAGTAGTAAAAACTTCGATACTTGTCACCATGATGTACAGGCCACAACAGTGTACATAATTAAGGGAAATTGCGACGACAAGGAGTTCTTTTTCTGGTATTTTTGTAAGTAGATTACAGTTATTTGAAGCCTCATTTATAATGAGTTACCTAAGTGCATAAAATTTATATTGCTCTACATGTCGTTCATTTGAATTAAATGTCTTGTATAAATGGATATTCAGAGTATAAATTCTCACCTTTACAATGCCGATACTCAAACAACTCGATTGCTACTTAGTACCTATACGCACTTGCAATAAGCAGCTAACTCTTCTCGAGCGTCTCGCATCGCTTCGGCGTTTAATTATTGTTCCCACCGCGTTTATTATTACGATTTCCTTATAAGGGGCAACGGCAATTTGGTTGATTACTTCCAATTGCCAGTTGATGTTTTAACCATTAAAATTGTAAACGCAGTCGTGGATAGCAAGAAATTGCTATGATTGCCGACTCTGCGAGTGTTTATCGTACTTTCTTGCCAGCGTTCGATACGGAAATGGAAAAAATGGGCTTTCGATTCAGTGATTGTGGAGAATATGCGCTTTTTACGATCCGATAAATGTGCAATAACGTTCTGTGTAGTAAAAAACGCGACTTAGATAATTATCGTCTGTTAGTGTGTAAGTTTTTACAAATGGACACTGTAGAAACGTTAGAAAATATAACAAGCCGATTAGAAGTTGTTGTCAGTACCTCTTTAATCAAATTCATATTCCACTATAAACTCATTAAAAGAAAATTATTCAATGATTGCAAACAATTAACTTTGCTTATTAGCATAAGTTGTAAATTGCAAAGAAAGTGGGAAAAACTGGTGCATCGGATGCTGTTTGAATTAGACCCAAATTGAAACTGCAAAAACTAAGTAAAGTGTTGTAAGAAAACTATCATTGCCTACTTACAAAGTTACAACCTTGTAACACAAAACATCTATAAGGAAGATGTCAAACCCTTTCAGATCTAAACATTAAGGCACCAATCCTAACAACAAGCTATAATAAATGTAATTACTAACATCCATCTATCATTATTATAATAATCATCTTAACACGAACACAAGTTACAATGCAACAAACAAAGGCGTCAACATACAAGAGATTCGTAAATTGACTGATCCCTTCTTCCCTTAACATAAACAGGCAAATCCTTACTTAATTTCAGTTGCAGAATTCAATCAGAACGTAAAGCTTTGTGCCCCAGCGAGTAATGTTATAATGCCTTACATTATCCCCCCAGTGTATCCGACTCGCGGCGACACCGTGCCGAACCTTTAATTATTATCAACACATCATTTTCATGGCACTTTCTAAAATATTAGGGCTGCCACTACTACTTTGTTCATTCACCTCAATTATTTTCCTGTTGCTTAAATCAATACCAAGCAAGGATCTTTGCTATCGCAACATTAAATAACTTTAAATATTTACTCCACGATAATTTTTATGATCTCCAGACCATGTCGAACTGATAAAGTTTTGTAATAATTTGCACGTCCAAGAGCTAAATTATGACTTGTAAATGTAGGTAGCTTTAAGGATGAACTGCAATCTAATGGCTATTTAAAAATACATTATTTGAAACCTTTATCGCAAATCTGAGTCGTAACGCGGAATGAGCAACCGTTTAGATTTAGCGCCTTAAGATAAACATCGATGGGTAACCCTTTCAACAAGCACGTGGGCCGACACATCCCTTTCGCGCATTTCATATTCCTATTTCCATTCCGTTCAACCTTCGCAGGAGGATTATATTCTGCCTCCGATGTTTTCGTATCCTATTATTTCACGGGGTGAAAATGGGCCACCCACCTCCTCACTCACTCAGACAGTGACACCCCTCAGATACGTGTGTGACGTATACAGATTAGGAGGCACCTGTGTGAGTGCACCTTCCCAGGACTGATTGCGTCTGTGTGCGTTTGTTTCATCAACTGTAAACCACTGTCAACGACTCGTCAAAATAATATTGGCTTAACGCCGGAGCCCGTACACAGATATGGTACATGGAAACATGATACACGCACGAATTTAATTAGAATGGCTTTATTATGGAGAATTACTTAACAAAATTATAATTTGTATGAAAATCAGACTTTGTTTTGTTTTTCTATGAAAAATACTTTTAATCTAGATTTGTGTTTTGATTTGTGTGGATATAGAACAGGTCTGATGTCCTGTATCATAAATGAAACTTACAGAGACTTACTTGAGAAACATACGTTCCTCCCGCGAGCTTTTGAAACTTTTGAAGTAATTTGGACTAATCAAATAATCCCAAAATGTATCAAAATCTGTTGTATTTCCCATAAACCTATCTATACTATACGTATGTATGTAGGCATAAATATCGTGAGCTTCGAATCTCAAATCAAACCCCTTGCAAGAGCCATCCATCTTCCCACTAATTGTAAAATAATTAAAACTAACTAAGCATAGATGGGATACGAAACACAATAACAAGAAATGATACGAGAATACGAGCGAACGAGGGTCGCGTGTTCAACAAAAAATGTGACTTGTTTATGGAATGGAAATGTAATAAGCGCAAAACAAAGCAATGCTTATTACAGCCATGAGAGTGTTTCGAATTGCAAATTTCGGAAAAAAAGCGAACAAACTACACTCAAAGTCAAATGCGGCAGTGCGCGATAAGCAAGTGCCGCTTATGCAAGATCACGAATGTAATTGCTCCCTTGTCTGGCACGACACTTCATGCTGAAGCGAGACAAACTGTGCCTAATGCACACGACAAAAAGAGATGGAAAGTAGCAGTATCAACAAAGCCGTAAGCGACAAAAATGATTGATTGCTAGCCGTCTTGCGCTGAGCTCTATTTAATCACTTTATTCCCTTTTCTCCGTTTGTGTTGGGATAATTTTGTATTTGTGTAATTTGTATACGAAATGAGGAGGCATACCTCCCGAGAAGACAGGGATTCATATCCGGCGCCTATCCGGAGCTTACACAAACCCGATTTTGATGTTATCACATGTCATGGTACCGTTTGTTTTGATTTATATTACAAAGCCAGATTAAGTTGAGATTAATCTTTGGGTTAATAACTTTGTGTTTAATTCGCATTATAAGGCATCATTGCGATACACAGACACATTTGTTATGGTGAGAATTTAGTCGTGTTGTTTTCATACCGTATCGTAATATTGGTGACATCATAATATCCAGTATTAGTTATGCTCCCTCAGAAGTGGCCCTATGCAATTGTATCTAGCTAGATCCTATAGTTGCAGTTTCATATCTAACTCTAAAATTAAGTATTAGATTAGATGATATTTATTAAATTAACTTTAATCTGATCTATGTCTAACTCTCCAAAACAAATACCTAATTACAATTGCACCTAATGAAATTAGCTACACATGTTGAATTGATCGGTGAAACTCGTCTACTTAGTTTCAAAAGGTCCACATTTTACTATCGGCTAGTAGAAGTCCACTGCTGGGCATAATGGGGTTTATTTATTAATGTTGCTTCAATCAACTCAGCCTATCGCAGTCCACTGCTGGACATAGGCCTCTCCCAGGCTGCGCCACAACCTCCTGTCCTCCGCCATCCGCATCCAGTCTGTTCCAGCCACCTTTTTAAGGTCGTCGGTCCATCTAGCTGGGAGGCGTCCCACAATACGCTAATAATGTACGCTGGTAATTTTGCTTATAGTTACTTAATTAAGTAAAGATTAACGGCGGCTTAACCATAAGTTCATTTTTGGACGTCTCTTAACTTTAAGCTAAGAAACTATGGAGTTCCTTGCCAATTCTTCTGCTTACAAAACTATGTATCTCTTGGTAGGGCCAACTATTATATTTTCTTGTAAATTTTGACATTCAAAAATGCCTTTTAAGTGTATTGAAATAAATTATATTTGACCTGACTTGATTTGAAAACGTTGCTTCAAATTTAGAAGCAACGTTTATAAATAAACTCCAGTATAGGTATACCAAACTAGCACTTCCCGCGCGGCTTCGTCCGCGTAGATTTTGTACTTTAGTGTCCCGTTATGAGTAGATTTTTAAAAAGCCCTGATAGACGTCATTCTTTGTTTTCGGTCTTAAGTATATCGTATAACCTTCTTTGAAATCCCCCTTCAGGGGGTACCTAGTTTAGAAAAACAAAAAATGACAAACTTCATAATTTACTTAGATAAATATTTGTGCCAAGTTTCAAGTTTATTAACTAAACAAATAAGATTTTTCATACAAACAAAACCTCCTTTTCACCCTCTTATATTTAGGTTGTATTTCCAAGAATCCTTTCTTATGGTAACATACAACATAAAAGGCATCTACTGCCAAAATTTCAAGTTTGTAGCACCAGCGGCTTACGCTCCGCGTTGATGAATCAGTCAGGACAAGTAATTATATGTATATATTACCTATAGATAAAATCTTACAACTGATTAACAGTACTTACCACTCATATGTCCGTTTTCATAAGGCGAGTACTCCCCGTTCTCGAGGCGGTGCTTCTTGAAGGGATGGCCCGGGAACTGCGTGGCTGCGAGTGACAGTCCTACTCCTGACGCACGCTTCGGTGGTCGGCCCGGTCTGGAGCTGCGGACATAGTAGCACGTTACTGCCGTTTAAGATGCTACACTTTACCTATGGAGGATTGGTTCGGAGACACATAAAATATATGATAGAAACTGGGGCTCTGAAAGGCTGTCAAATGTCACGGCAATGTCTGTGTTAGGTTTCTGTAATTTTAGTAAATATTTCATCGGAACAGCGAACTTGAGATATGAAGGCAGCTTACGAATCGGTAAATCGGAATCGGAAGCGGTTAACTCAGCCTATCGCAGTTTACAGCAACAGAAAAGTCGTAGAACAAACATTGTTCGAGATCGTGATGCCTACGAAGTTAGCACTAAGACGTTTTGGGTATTTTCTCAATTACCCTGTATGGAGCAGCGTCGAAACGTGTCTCTCCTACAAATATTGGTTGTCAAAGCAAAGTCGTAGCACTTTCGTAGCGTTACTATTTGCGCAAAAATATTGGCTACGCGGTCATTGACTCGCTTTCAGAACGTGGCGACTACAAGAAATTACAAGACATATTTCCTCAAAGAAATTATCATAGATGGACTGCGATAAACCGAGTTAATAAATAATTCAAAGTTAATTGTACAATAGTTGTCTACTAAACTAATAAGTCAAGTTTGTCAAGTGTGGCAACACAAATCACACATTCTAACTGCAATAAAAATAACAGACATGTGAAAAAATTAAAACGCTAATTGATAAAAACGCTCCAATAAAAAGCGTGCATAAAAATCAGGTAAGAAATCGATCAATCCGCTTTTACACATGATTCATTCATTACCATTCAGTACTCGTAGTAAATTCTCATAACTGCAACAAAAGAACAATAACTGAAACAGTCATTAATTAAATTCTATTAAAAGTGAGCAACGGGAGCTTCTCATGCGGTATCTTTACACTGATCAGATAAATCAACTCCTGTGAGGGAGGGAGGGAGGGTACAGATTTATTTTTATTTATTTCACTCCCCTAAGATTTAATACCGCAACACGTCGGCCGCAGTTTCCACAATTTCACGCTTATTGTTTTCCCATCCGTGATTTATGTTCTCGTAATAGACAACAGTATTTCTTGGGCGCAATAAAGTTTGTCACCTAAATCTTTGTCCTTAAGCCTATTGCGCACTTGCGGACCTAAAACTTTGTTTACCTTTATTGGAGTTACAGTAGTTTGCGGCGGAGACGATAAAAAGGTGGTGTTTCTGAGTCATTCTGAATTGTGCCAATGCGTTTTACTGTGTTAGGATAAAAATAGTGATGGACTGGACTGACATAGCTAGCGGTTTGTAAAATCTAAGTGCCATTAGCAAAGAATTTAAGCTAATGATCTCTCTGGGAACTATAATTGTAAACTTTTTGGTAATTAAATCTTATAAATCATTTCATGCAGCTGGTGAAGCCTTAAACGTTAGAATGGAAACCGAATCGAGGTGACGATAAACTAAAATTAACCAAAATCAGTTACTACAGACAGACCATATCAACTACTACCTACTCTACCTATTATAGAAATTAAAGTAAAGAACCCAAGTGGTCCCATAATAATTATTCGCTACTAGCTGACCCGATAGATTTTGCCCTGTCCAATTTTCAATGATTCATACAAAAATCCTATAGACGAAAAAACGTTCAGTTTTTCTCGAATTTGAAAGTTTTTCTTTCCATAAAAACCTAATTCGGACTATCACGAAATATTTAATACAAAAAATAGCCAAATTGGTCCTGCCGTTGTCAAATGATGCGTTTACCAACGAACAGCATTTCATTTTTATTTATTTGCTACAGATACTTAAAGGCTTGGCTTGAATCTTGGAGGCTTGGACAAAGGAACTGGATTATTGTTTATAAACCAACAACAGATTTATAAGAAATGTGGACCCTGATCACCTAATAATAGGGCGAAAGGGTGATAAGGGAAGAAGATTTTATACATTATGAGGCCTGTTTAAGAATCAATCTGAGACCCCCTAATTGGCCACTTCATAAAGGTAAAAAAGAATATCAAAGTACCGTATTCTAGAAGAATTCCTAAGACCAAGTGAAATAGAAAAGAAGCAGTTGGGAACTAGAAAGTCACCCCTGTGTTTAAGACATGGTAATGCTAAGATGAAAAGAACCCTAGGTACATAATTCTGAATATTCTTAAAACCTTTATAATTGTAGGTCCTTACCTACACAACACGAGTGAATAACACGCCTTCTAAGATAATAGAGAAAATGGTATGAAAACCTACGTGCACCATAAGTTAGTAGGACCTACTTAAAACAAATAGACCTGTCATACAACAATTTTAATTGCCAGGAAAACCATTACAAATAAATATATGGACAGTAGCCGCTAGTTGCAAGTCCGAACTAATTGGCGGCGTAAAGTAAGATCAATTACACTGGTACCAGCTAATCCGCACTACATTACAACTAGGTACCACATCAGAGGCGTCGGCCAAGTTCGGCAATTATCGGGGGAACGATGCTGTTATCATAGTATCGGCTTACGCAGAAACTGAGTCTCGCCTATTTATTTTTATGTCAGCAACCGTCATTATGAGACACTCCATTAGCTTGGATTGCGGTGACACTCGTTTTCGGTTACGCTTTGGGGTGCGATTGTACGGTGCGACAGTTTTTTTCTTCGTTGCCGTGCTCAGATAAAGGGTTTGTTATTTTGATGACCAATTTTATTTAGGGACAACCGTAATACAGCAAAAAAACTTAATAGCTTTAGTTTTTCTGTCATCTCCGAAACATTTGGCCATCGTCGCGGAACAATTATGAAGTATAAATAGTCTGAATGAACTTCAAAGGCCGCACATAAAAACTGATTTTATTTTGGGTGCAGGCGAGTACAGTTGGAAGCAAAAAAGCTAAACACAATCGCGCCCGCGACGAAATCGAATATTGAAAGTGTCGAGGGACAGAGATAAGGAGAGCACGTGCCGCTCCCTTGCCGCCACTTAGGCCATACCCGTAATCTGAATACCGCAAAGCTCACTGCGATAAACTGCCATTAAAAAGCGTTCGATTTATTACCGAACGATTTCCGAACGATTTATACGGGTGTGCGAAGTCGAGAGAGTATCATAAACCAGAGGGTCCTAGAGGGTAGAAACTTACTCAATACTAGTATCTGCGAAAAGTAATGGAATAATGAGATAAACACGAGTATAATGGCGATACAAGACTGAACTAAGCTACAAGCCAAGCTTTAGAGCTTAAGAAAGCACAGAAATAATAAGTAAGTGTCAATTAAAATACAATGTGGATCTGAACGTACGACATTAAATTAAAACGAGCACAGTACTAGTCCATGGAAACATTTTAAAACACGAAGATTAGTACTAAACTTAATGGAAAATTTAAAAATTGCAGTTTTCAATCAAAAGCAGAATCAACTGCATGAAAAGTAAACACGCTTTATCTACGAAAAGTCACTGACCAACGATGGGAATAATTTCCTGTGGCTAAAGTATTCATTGGATTTGATTGTTGTTTTGTATACGGGTAAAGAACATAATTCTCTTTACGTAGTTTAAAGGAATATCAATCGTCCTGTTCCACCTTGTATATGTACGATTATGCATAAAAATTGGGTTTGTCTATTGCGTTACCTTCTAAATACACAGTATTTTTTTAACAAGTTTCCTATAACAATCAAACAATCAGTATAACATATTCAATACATGCAATTACATCTGCCAACTCAATACCTCCTAATCCGAACAATGGGTCCTAATCCTAAGAATTTCCCGAAATATTTATAAAATCAACCATGTTACGATTCTGCACATCGTACTCTTTCCTCCGACCAACCCTAGTGAAACTAACACCACGTATAGTTTTGCTTTTTGTATATTTGCTTGGCAATATTCATCACTCACCGCCCGTGTCACTGATCAAATAGCACCCACAAAGGAGTCCCCAGATATTTCTGACAGATATACCCTTGATAGATAGTTTCACAAACATTACGAAACAAATCCTGATCGACGGATTCTATAGAGAAAGATTGAAAACCTGTGGTATATTACAAAGAAGTTATATAAGAAAACTAGAGAACGTGACTTTAACATTAAACGATTCAGCGTCAAAAATCATTCCGTCTAACTCCTTTCAATCTTCCCGACTCCATAAAAACTAGGATCTTAAACACATGAAGCTACTAACTACACAAACAGTATCAACGCCATCGGCACACTATGAATAGACTCGGCACTCTTTGTTATTATATTTGTATTACTATTCTCAACTCTTAGTGGACGTGTTCACACTCACTAATAATTACTGACACTAAATCATAACATTCACGTGGCGTAAACATCCTTCCTACCTTAAAAAAAAAAAGTGAAAAGACCAAAAACAGCTCGCTGACAGCATATTGTAAGCTAATAGTCATAATCTGTATATATTTTATGTTTTTGTTACTGAAGCGCCCGATTATTTACACGTTACAGCACTACAACCAGTATGGGAATGTTTACACATTAAATTAAAACTCTTTTTAAGTTTTGTTGGTCCAAACATATCCTTCTTTCGGAGGATTTGTCATCGACATTATACCTTATCTCTATTAACTTAAGTCATATTTTCATACGATACCTTTGAAGATACTTAACGCTTCTGATTCAATGCCGCCGTTGTTTTATTTGCATCGACTTTGTCGTTTTAGTGCTATTGGATTAGTGGCCTTATAATAAGATTGGAACTTAGCTTCATTTATAGTATATTTTTGTTTTCAATTACGTTCATTCAATATAGCTTCAAGTTCTATAATTGTTATACATAATTTTTTTTAAGTCTGTATTTAATAAAGGTCGCTATTATCTACATCAAACTCTACTCTCTCAATTATTACTTCAATTTTGTTAGCAACTAGATTCATCACATGTGTTTTTAAATTCTTAGGCCGCGGCGGCTCTATTAAGGCTACTGCGATGCGACGGCGATTTCGTGAAAATAAACTCATATAAACATATGTATGTCGGTTGCCGCACTGCAGAAGTGACAATTTGTTCAGAAGTCACCGTCACTTCGCTGTCGCCTTAGCAGTGCGGCCGCGACCTAAATCATGAGTTGGCTTCAGGCTATCTGCCTAAATGAATCCATTTTAATCACCTATCTATCAAAAGCCTAAGCGCTACTTGTTAATATTTGAACGCACAAATTACTTTAAACTCGTTTGATGCATTATTTCCTTTTTAAATTAGTGTCTCGGAAACACCATATCTGGGTATTACACCAAACAATGAGGCTCTGTCTTAAAAATGGCCCAAGAATCGGTAGACAACGTAAAACAAACGTACGTAATCTTATCTAGTGTAAACTCAAACGCAGTAGCAGTTTGTCTTGGGTTCAGTGCAAACATGATAAATGATTTCGGTTCAAAAAATCGTTGCTCTATTTTTTTCTAAACGAGTTCCGGTCGAGCGAGATGTAATCTCTCCTTGAATAGAAACACCTATTCACCTTGAGAAGTACCTGAGGAAGAAGAGAGGTCCGAATTATTGATTACGTCAGGTAACTAATTTATTTCGACTACATTACAGATATTCTAAAAACAACGGAAGGAGAAACTATAAAATTCGATAATTTTGTCCAGATGACGATAAAGTTTCATCATTAAAACCAATGTTTTAATAAAACCAAAGGAAAAAATGTAATTGAAGCCAAAAATTAGAGGGCACTAAGACAGTAACAATAAAAAGTGAAAGCAAAGCCGCGTTTAATTGTGTCGTAAAAATAAAAATTAAATAAAAAATGCTTTGGGGTGGAAAAGTTTTGCGACCGTAATTCTGCTCTACAATTATATCATGTTCTGTTACAGCAAGATGTTCTCCTAATGTTACCTGTCCCAAGGGCGAGGGATGCTTTTTAATTTATTAAAACTTAGTTTCTTATTTCGTGGAAGTAACTCAATATATTTTATCACAGAGAATACATCAGCATTGCATTTTTACATCAGCGCGGCTCATCGAACTGGAAATATCTGTTAATTTATAGTTAACCATTACAAAGCGATATTTAAATTGAATTATTCATTATATTAACTTCTAAGTAATTAAGTATGCAAAAGAAAAACAAACAGAAATTGTAATTAAGATTGATACAAATCTTGTAGCTAAATGCATATAGCCGTTAAGATAGAACTTTGTATATTTTTGCATTTCAAATATGTACATTTATTGCAACATAATGACGAAACAATTGAAGATTTCATCTTTGTATTCATAGATCCAGAAAATAATAGTTAAATCATAGGCTGAGGGGATTAACCTCTATGATTCTATAAAGTTACAGCTCGGCTTAATAACACTGTTTTATCTGACAGTACAATCATAAGTTAATGTAGCAAGTCACCGCAACAGTCAGGTAGCTGCTACGTTTCAATTTCTTCGAGGCATTTTATTTACAAAACTAATTACGTTTGTCTGATAGGGTATTAAACAGCTCCCGGTGCTTCACTTGATTTGTTGACAGTTAATAAAGACATTCCAAACGTATTTAAGATCTTAGTCTATTCCAATTGTGATCGCTCCCTGATGAAGTTATTATCGCTTCTATTATTTGTTTCTTTTTTTCGCATTCGACTGTACCATTCTGTTAATCATCTTCAAATATAAAATGTCTTATTAGCGATAGAATTAGATACATAAAAATATTAACTAGGTCGGACACGTTTTTTTATTGTTACTTTTTTAAATTTTATTACTGTTGGCACGAACATCATTGTCGGCACGCCACGTGGTCCGGATAATTGAAATGTCCAAACACTAAATTTATAGTTTGTACAACGTCACTATTTCTTTTTTATTACTTCTATCGATGTTGCTCCCATTGATCTAACGTTATTATATTGGACACAACACGTATACCTACCGCATATCTGTCGCCTTTGTGACCAGAACAGATGTTTTTTAAATTACTCTTTAATGAATTCACAACATGTTGATGTATTTTATTAACATGTCTCGTAGAATTTGCATAAATTCATATTAAGTCGGAGACTATACTCAAAATACAAATATATGTACGTATATTTTAAATTGAAGTAGGACTCATATGAAAGCTCAACAGAAATAATATTAATCCAACTTCAGAAACAAATGTTCTGGCGGGAGAACATTAAAATCTTAAATATTAATTGTAATAAGAGCGGCGTAGTCCCCAACATCCCTTTCTGCGAATGCTGGGGCAACATAATCAGCCCCCAAGGGACAACCTCTTGTAATTAGCGGCTGTTCATTTCTTAATTTCAATATTTAATTACAAAGGAAACTCGATGACTGCTTCGTATAGAAAGAGACGTCATCTTCAGAACGTCTTTCGAATCCGTTTTGTTTCTAATTCGCTAGTATCGTTTGATATGGCTTCTTTATTGTTTCTTTGGCTGCTGTATCAAAGGATGCTCGAGTTTAATCATTTATCTGGACAGAGCGTTCGTCTTTGTGAAGTTTTATTCTTTCCAATTGATTTCACCGAAGCTTCTTTGAGTAACGTATAATTTTGATTGTAAAGATCTTATTGCTCATATTTTCTTTGTGGTTGTTATTTATATTAATGTGCGTAAATATTTGATGAAACTTAAGAGATCTGACAGACGAGATAGATAGAATTAATATAACTTTATCGTGTTCGTTGAACAGCCATCTTACAACTTCCCTTTGTCGTCCCTATTGTAAGACGTAATAGCTCCCGACATATTATCGTTTTATTTCATTTCTCAAGCGCTATGAAATTCCCTTTTACCTGTCTAAGGATTTCATTACTGGAAAGTCTGGCTGGATGAATTTTGAATGACTTTGTAGACGGATTGTACGAAGCTTTATGTGATCGAATTATTTTATTAAAGATATCCACAAAATGGCTCTATGCGTGGATTTTCTTAGTTTAGTCTAATAGCTTTGTGCCTTCATCATCATGTCAGCCCGCAATCACCCACTGCTGGGTATAAGCCACCTTTCGTTTCTGCCATACTACTTTGTGCCGTGTATTTATATATTATTGACCTTTGCCTCAATGCTTTGTGTGTTCTTTCTCCATTTGTGGTTGTTTAAATTTTTGACAGGGTGCAAAACTGGTTGATAAACTTTTCTCTTTGTGGTATTTTTCATTGGGCACTTTTCAATTGATTCGGCATCAGTCAGGATGCGTGCGTTTGGCACGTTTTGTTATGAATCGTTGACGGCTGTTGGTTCGGACGTGCCCATTCACGCTCACCCTGTATTGGTGGATTGTTTTGTTGCGTAAAATTATACAATTTCTGGCCGGGTGACCACGGCGCGCGGCCGGCCAGCACCACTGTCACGCCCTCCGCCATTCGATTGAAAATGAAAAATCTATTATTATGAGCTACGACAAAAGGTAGCTACATCTTTTATTTTTGACATTGTTTTAAATGAAAAGGTTTACGGATTACCTTAATACTTGTGTGTACTTGTAAACTATAACTTGTTAAAAAAAATACAAGTTAAAATGTTGGAAATACTTTTTAAACACACTATGACTAATTGATTTACGTATAGTTTTTGCTGTCGGCGCCAGAAGTTGTTAATTTGGCAAAATGTTTTCTCAAATTAAACTTTTGGGTCCACATCGAATGGAAAACTATTTTGTTATATTTTTTTGATATTTAATAGTTTTCTATTTATATTGATACGCTTCATCAAGAATAATTGAAAAGTTTTGCTACCGTTCCCGTTTGTAGTTTTTTTTCTTCCCAAACGGTTTTTTGTATAGCGATACAAAAAAATGTAGCTAGCTACCTGGCCATCAACAGACACAGTTAGTCGGTTTCTAAATTAATTTCGTCTAATTCTGGTGACTGATACTGTCGAGTCATATAGGTCGTATGCATGCCATCGGCGGCTTTTAGCTATACAAAGAAATTCGTTTGAAAAAGTGCTGGAGCTTGTTTTTCATCGACCACCATTAGAGAGACACTTGAAAGATAGATGCAGTCGTATTTAAAACGCGTTCGGAAACACATAACTACACATTGCATATCGAAACATAAACATGTTTAGAATAAAAATATAATACATGCATGTCGTATAAATAAACTTTTATATTTCCTTTTCAAAGATGATTACGACAATTTTATATGTATTCAAGCAAATAACATGTTCAGTGCGCTATTTATGTTACATTATTGTGACGTTTCTTCCTCTATTCTACACGGTTACGTCCGCTGTTCTTGTTATAACTTCAATTTCTTATGTTCAATGAAAAATTAAAATAATCAAAACAGAGAAGCTTAGAGATTTGAAACAGAATAGAGTCCCGGACGTGTGATCGTTCAGTGTCGAACAAAAATAAACGTTATGATTTGTTAAACAGGTTATTAGAAAAACATCGGCGCTGTCGACAGGGAGTTTGGAAATAAACTATTAAAAAACGGTCAAGTGGGAGCTGGCTTTCGCGTAGCTAGTGTTCAGTACTGATCATGAGTTCATGACTCATTGTTTTTCTATGCTCAACTTTTTATTGTTACGGAATGTACAGATTTATCAGAAGCGCACACTGCGCCAGTTACATACGAAACAGATGTAAACTTCATAACTAACTGCTCAATGTGCAAACGTAGCAGAACACAACGGTAGCTCGAGATTATTTAGTATCCACCGACCACTTTGATATCATTCTACATACCTACACCGCACAAAGGAAATAGACAAATATTCAAAGATAAAAGTTTTTCGAATCTTAAAACAAAAGTGGGATTTTAAAGATAAACAGAAGTTAATCATAAATCATGAACGTAATAGTTACATTCTGACGCAGCGTAAGTACATCTGAAAAATCTTTTGTTTGATCAGACTCAAACATCTGGATGTTGAACAGAAGTTCATAATAAAATATGATGAAAAAATATGTTAAGTCCTTTTGTATCGACCGCTTCTGTCTATTTTCGTTCGACTAGTTAACAGTCTTGATACTTTACAATATTTTTTACTGATTAAAATGCAACACTACTTTGAATAAGTTTCTTGTGTACTAATAATTAAAAACGTTGGAGTGAAGCTACTTTGTAAGAGCAATTATTCCATTTTACGAGACAGAGCATAATAAATGAGAAGCTATTGATGTTTAATCTTTATCGTTTGATCATAGCCAATCAATGGATAAAGTAAAAAAAGTTGTAAAAATTGCAGTAACCACCCTTCGGTACGGTAGTAATACGCTAATTGCATTTGTTATATTCTGTATACAGAAATACAAATTAGTGACCATGAATAATGTCGGCATCGGGCCAACATTTCACAATTTTTTGCCAAACGTCTACACTACATTGATACCGGTTAAGTTACGGTGCAAAAGTATAAACTTTTGCACCGTGACTTTTCAACAGTTTACCATTGAGTGGTCAATATGTCAAAAAACTACGACACAAGTAGTTTTATAGAGCTTGTACTAATATTAATAAATCACATATTATATTAATTGATATTTTTAATTTTTTGCGCACTTTGTTAATTACTGCCCGGGACTTCATTCGCGTGAAAGTCAATAAAATACAGCCCATGTTATTCGCTGATAATGTAGCTTTCTATACCTAGGTGAAAGTATTTTTAAAATTGGTTAAGTATTTTTTGAGTTTATCAATTACAAACAAACATACAAAAAATCTTTTCTCTTTAAAATATTAGTTTAGATAACTGAACCTGCTACAAGTTGGAGGGCGGGATTATCTTCACACTACATCAAATATCAAACTGAACCACGTATACCTCGAATGGATCTTTAATTTTTTTTCTGCGAGGCAATTTATCTAGCATGCCCTTTAATGTGTTTAAGCGAGTTATTATTGAATTAATGTTGAATATAACCCATCCGTATCTACCAATATTAGCATTATTTAACTACGGACGTAGACAAGAGGAAACTCAATTATAATGGAACTCACAAGCTATAACCATAGACCATTATGCCAATTAACTACTGTAATGTACGTAACCAGTACGTATTACTCGGTCGTCCAAATTCACATGTACTTGCTTTCAATTAATTTTTATGACGTTGTTAACATTTCATTGATTATTGCTTGTATAAATGACAAAACGTATTGGCATTCAATGTCATGTGAAGCTGATATTTTGGAATGAAAGATTTTAATATAATTGCTGATAATGTAGGTACCTACTTTAGTTGGTCTGGATTCTCGACTCATGAGGAAATATAAATAAACACAAATCTCAAAAAATTACCACAACGCCCGAACAAAATTCAACGAAATCGTAACAATCAAATATCAAAACCGTTTGGTTAATCATCGAATTGCAGCCGAAACGTACCGCAGTGGTTCATAGTAACTCGGTGAGATTTGTTTTGATAATACATCATAAAACTATTAAATATTGGATCGCTGAGTGAGACTACCCGCTACTGTTTCCACGTTACTCTCCAAGTGATAAACGGTAGCGAGTACACGTGTTTTGTATAAAAATGTTTGACATACTGAGAATAATATCCCATGGAATGTGAAGCGATATTAAATAACTTCAATGTGTTTACACGACGGAGGGATAAGAATAGGTAGGTGGTATATCAAAAGGGTTAGGTGCCTTCGAAGTGTATAACTTGGACCATATAATACACTGATCATGGCGTAATCGGTTTGTTATTTCAGCGTTTAGACGATGTTTAAAACCTTGTTTTGTTTTGTCAGAAGCATGTGGGAATCATTGTATTGTGTTCTACATCCGGGTTATGATTGGTTCTTTTGATATTTACTTTTAGATTGATTGGTCGTTTCATATGTATTGTTTTTCATCAACTTGAGGTGGGATAGGTTTTGCTCTACATTCTATTTTCATAAAACATTGATTCTAATTTATATTTTGGAGGTCCATATAGGCCCTTCGAGTCCAATACAACAACGCGTTTAGGGTGCTGATGGGGTTGCCGCGATTTTGTAGTGCTTCAGGGATATTTGCAGAAGCTCGCGTAGATTGCTTTTATTCAGTAATGCGTAAGAGATGCGCATCCCTGGTACGCAGGGTGCGGGGCAGCACCAACAGCATCCTAAAAATGATCTCCGGCCGATTGGATTGCGCGATCGTTAACCGGTGCTGCAAAATTTCTGCTGGACTTAAAGCGTGATTTAGCATTTCATTATTTGTATTTAATTTAGGTTGCTAACATAGGTATAAGTCAAATTGTTACTAATACTATGAGTTGTTACTTGAATAACTAATTGAATTATTATTATTATCTGCAGACCAAGGAGGGGTATTTTTATCTTTACACTAACTAATTTCTCCTTGCTGCGATTCAAAATCATGTCCAATAAAACGAATTGGATATTGAAACCTAATACCATCATTGGTGTATTGGGAGAGAGCCGTACATTTTTCGTCTCCCTCGGGAATCATAAATGCGGTAGTTATCCTTGGTCAGTCAATAATGTCAATATTTTACAAGGGCCATGTTTTTATTAGACTTGGATGTAGAAATCGAATAAGCTCTTTGCTTTCGTTCTTTGGTTAGGCAACTTTTCTCGCTCGTACTGTGGACAAAAAAGGAACTTACCATATACAAGATACAAACCTGAAATCGCGAAAAAAAATCAGCTGTTCCATATATTTTGACGAGTTATGCGACATAAATGTGGGGAGCAGCTGATTTTTTTCGCGATTTCAGGTTTGGTACCATAGTAAAAAGTTGTTCATAATCATGAGTACAATGATCCCTTAAGAGATTGTACGTTATTTATACCCGTACCGTACCGTACCGTACCGTTTTTTACCTTGTATTACAGCAAGAAATAAACGCCGACCAAGGATAGGTACAGGCAAGATATTTAGATCACACGCGTTTAGACTTAAAAAGCCACACTACGTCATAAGGAGTAAGTAACTGATAAAAACATGCAACGTTACTTCTAGAAGGACATTATTTTTACACCTGTCAACATATTTGAGTAGGGTTGCCAGATAACGATTAGTACTTACCTACTCTCAGTCCGATCACAGGTTCTAGCTCATCATATTTTAGGGTCGCCATTTATACGTTAGTGCTTATTATCAACCCCATGACAGGCTCATCTATTACTTATCCTACAAATTGACTTAGAACTTTGGCATTCATAATTGTAATTTTTCTCAAAATAAATAGGTCAAAAATATCAGAAGTTCCTAAGTTACACAACCCTACTAAGTGCTTCTGTATTTTCAATAGTCATAGAGCGGTTTATCTGTTGACGTGTGTCATCTAGTTCAGCTACCTACAGACTTCCGTTCCCATCTCGCGGCTTATCTAACACAAATATAACAAATTAAACGAATCTTAGGAAGGGTCCCACTGGTTACACTTCACAATGGGGTATTTAAACAAAGGTTTAAAGTCGTAACTCGGACTATAAAACTTAGTTCTTTGGCTTGCCGCGGTGAATTTAGAATTGAATGCTTGTAATAGGTACTCTTACTAGTTTGTAATCAGAAATTTAAATTGAAACATAGAATAAACTTTATTTTCAAATTTACAATTTACACAAAGATTAATAACAATATTGTAAAACATAGTGGTAAGACTGACATGAGCCGATAAATTACCTGCTGACGATTTTGAGGAATGGGTAGAGTGAGTTAAAAGCATAGATCAAGCTCACCAGCATGCTATTCTTAGCATAAAGTAATAAGAAGAAGAGTCTCATAATTCCTTCCTCAATTTCCTTTAGTCAAAACCTACTAAAACAAAAGAAAATTATCATCAGACTCAAAAATACCGATTTAAATAACTGACAAACCTATTAACGGGATTCCGAACTTTAAAAATAGAATAAAAGCGCGGCCATCTTTAATAGTTAGGGCTGTCACTTTGAGGAACAAGTTAATAGACGTAATCAATTTGCTCGAAACCGAGTATGAGAATAAAAAACACATAATATTAAGCTGGCTGGTCACGCGAAGAGAGCTGTCAAAATTTAACTTCTCACTCCTTAAGGTTCAACCTTAAGTGTACTTTCTTTTCAAAAATGGCACGTTTTTTAAACTGTACAGGAATTGCACTGTTTATAAATTCTACTTTTAAATGGTACTCTTAAAATAATCGATCGGTTATGAGCTATGTAAGCTATGTGACATTATATTAATAATTATAAAAAACAATATCTAAAGATTGTGAAGATGTTTGTCACTCAATCACTCATAAACGGCTGTAGTAATTTGAAGGAAATTCTACATACTTTTTTATCTGATAACACATCAAATTTTTATCCATTTGCACGTGAAAGAGTTTTTAGGATGCGAGCGAAACCACGGACAACAACTAGTAAAGCATAATTTTAAAAGCCTTACGTTAGTTATTAAGTTAATAAATACCATTTATCTGTCACGTGCGACATTATAATTAAGAAATTTGCACCGGGCTATATGCGTCCGTATTTGGGAGCGGCTATGAGTGCTATTTCTTAATGAAATGAATAAATGCAGGTAATTCAATTAAGGCTCATTACAACCGGCACTTTTTTCATAATATAGGGCGCCAATTGTAATGACTAAATGCGTGTCATTGGGTGCGTTTAATTCTATTAACTTTAAATGTCACCGTACAGTCGTGAGCAAAAATAAAAATTACTTTCATTGTAACCAAGTCTAATAACAAGTATAAAGAACTTCGGAACTACTGATCCGATTCAAACAATTCTTTCACTAATGGGAAGCCAAAGTATTGCCGACTGTCATAGGATATGTTTAATGTTAAAACAAGAAATTTCTCGCGGACAAAGTAGCGGGCAGATAGGCACTTTAACATATCTAGCCTCTTCTTATTATCACAGACTTGCAACAGTAATAAAACAGTTGTTGTCTGTGGAGAATTCAACATTAATATACTGTAAAAATCGGCTATAGTAAATAAAATAACGCTATTGAAGTCATATAACTTGTACAATACATTCTTTGAGCCGACTAGAATAACTGCCACTAGTGCTACCTGTATTAACACACTTAAGACCTTCCAGTCATTACTTATAAATGAGTTGGACTTTTATCACTGTGGCCAGTTTGTCACTTTCCTTCAGAAAATAGAGCTTAAAGCAAGCTTGTGAGTTTTATTCCTGTAAACAAAAGCAAATTACCAATGTTCAAATTACTAGAATAGATTTGGACCCTGTTGAGTCGACAGTTTTTTTTTTTTTTGTAATAACTATTTGACGGTAAATTATGATGGGGCCCAAAGTTATTCCGATATCCTATTTACAGAATATACAATTTAATTTAATTTCTTGTAAGCATATGACAGGTAAAATATTTAGTAGGTAATTAGCATTTGAAAAGAAAATCCCTCTATCTGTTACATATTGTTGCTCTTAACTGTACATAGACGTAGACAGTTCAAGTACGCGCGTCTCGTGCAAAAATCAAATTACTATCAAGTACACAACTAATGAACTTAATATTTCTTAATATTTTTGTAATGTTAATTAGAGGAGCTCGTGGCTAAGTAACAACAGCCGCACGGGTCGATCCATCAGGTTAAGCTACGCTTGCTGGGGTTGGTCCGTGGATGGGTGACCATCTTTACATACCGAGACTCCTCCGTGCTTCGGAAAGCACGTTAAGCCGTTGGTCCCGGCTGTCATTCGTGGATCTTTGACAGTCGTTATGGGTCGTCAGAAGCCCGAAAGTCTGACAACCAGTCTTACCAAGGGGTATCGTATTACCCAGTAACTGGGTTGTGGAGGTCAGATAGGCAGTCGCTCCATGTAAAATACTGGTATTCAGCTGCATCCGGTTAGACTGGAAGCCGACCCCAATATAGTTGGGAAAAGGCTAGGCGGATGATGATTTTTGTAGTGTTAATTAGTACTGACAGGCTTTAATAGGGTTTAATTGTTGATATTTTAACAACAAATTATACGAAGCGTGGTCGCAATGTAAACTAAAGGGTTCTGGTGATAAAAAGCATATCTAGCCTTGCCTTATAGACATTACACCTAGTTAGTACAGTAATAGTACATTTACATTCTAGTAGACAATAAGATCATGATCAGCGGTACACACTATAATGACAAATGTCCGCTACTGAACACATGACTCCCTTATAAACTCCCTTTTTTTTTTTTTTTTTTTTTGTTTCGGGGTGGAAAATCCTCATGGATGTCCTCCGCCCTGGGGCGGGCGGAGGGGTCTGTCAGACTCTTACTGACTAAAAACCACCCCGGTGTTCCATCTCACACCTATAAACTCCCTGCGCTAACTAAGCAAACAGGTACTTAGATACATAGAAGAATACTCTAATGGTATTCTTAAATCATTTCGGAATCCTCGACTGACTCTCTCTCGACATGACTGCCTCGTTGGTCTAGTGGTCGCAAGCACAACTGCTGAGCATGAGGTCCTGGGTTCGATTCCCGTGTTATTGGGTTTTTTTGGGATTTTTCTATCTGGAATTTCTCAGTAGCAGCTCGGAGTCTGGATTTGTGCCTGTAGATGGCAATAGGCTCGCCCCCTATTACATGGGACTTAAACATAACTGGCGAAATGTGGGTGTACTATAGGTACACCTCTGCCTAATCCTTCGGGGAAACAAGGCGTGATGTTATGTTATGTTATTTCAGAATCCAAGATGAGTTACTAAATGACTTCTTGAGAAAAAATGAGGATCGCTTTCTTACAGTGAGCGGTCAACACAATGAGGTTTGCATTTTACAAAGTAGCACTAAAATCAAAGGTAAAGATAAAGTACATCAGTCCTAAATCTGCTAGGTATATGTAAAACATCGAAGTTAACATTTAAATCCGTTCCTAAATTCCATTAGACCATTAGCAAATCATGACCGGATGGCCTAATTATGCTCGTGACATGATTATCCTATTGTGCAATCCAATTAGCTGTTATTCAACATTGTTCCGCTGATTGTAAGCAAACACTGGTCGGGAATGGGTGCTAATTGTCCAAAGATACGTTAATAAGTAATTTGAGAGCCCCTCATTGGTCGCGTGCCGCGGTCTGTGGTCGGACTGCCCGCGGACTGGCATGGTTACCCATTCGGTACTTAGTTTGTATTGGATATCATTGTTGCATAAGAAAGCTTTTGGGAATGTCACTCTGAATATAATTGATTGATAGTTAAGAAATAGTATGATTAAAGGTCATTAGTTTACCCCATTTTATTAAAAACTCAATTAAAACTGACTACTTAGTAGCTAGAAATTGTACTCAGTAGAACTTTCTGTCGAAACTTATAATTTAGACAATAATGATTAGGTTGTGTACAGAACCTTTAAAACCAAAGTACTACCTACTAATAATCTCTCATTTGAAAACAAACCTAGGCAACAAGGCGCAAAACTATGCAAATAAACCTCCCTTCATGACAAAAAAATGAACGTTGAAAATCACTATTTGCAATCACATTATGGAACGCACTCTTTCATATTGCTACTACAAATCAAAGCGCACCCCTTTAATTAAACTGCCGGCACTAAGTCAACTTTAACTATAGTTACGTAAAACTAGCCGTTGAATAAAGGCACACGTATAATTTACTCCTGCGATTGTCCCGGTCTGTTTGTCAGAGGGCGAAAGAGTACTGAATATTAGGTAGGAGAAATCATTTTGTCATTGAAATAGCTTTGGAGGGAAGCTACATGGTTGATGCGACGTTATGCTCGTGGTCAGGGCGCGGACGGTTGGACGTTGATTTGGACTTGTTGACTTTGGCTAATGTCATCTATGATAGCTAGATTGTACTGCTCCCATATTTCATTAAATTCTTGATACGTTTCTAAGCAGGTTTCAACCTACCTTTAAAACTGAAACTCGACAAAACTTTTCAAAAGTCATATTGTCGAGTTTTATTAAGCTAAATCTTTGGGTATAAAATTGATTATGTATTTTGTAGTTTTTTCCATTTCATGTTTGGTCCACAGTAAAAGTTGTTCCTAATGATGAGTCCAATTACCCCTTAGAAGGTTGTGTATTATTTAAGTTACACCTTGTATAATGGATTGATAACCAATTCCGTTTTCGATCACATCAAACGTACAATTCAGTAAACCAGTGTACCCAATATAGGTAGGTATCGCTACCTGCAACTACCGTATCGAATGAAATAATAATCGAACCTACGCGACGTCCATTCAATTATCCCTGAAAATTGAGGCTCATTAAAATAATAAAACAGCCGGCGGCAGAATCAAATTGAATGATAACAAAAGCTCGTGTTAATTCGAGGCGACACACCGTTTTGCAATGTACCACCTACCTACCACCCACCCGCCTAACTACATTAAAAGCTAATAATCGAGCAGACAAGTACAAATACGATGCCAATTAAAACAACGAAAAACAACCAAAAGGCAAGGCAAAGTTTGATCAAATTATTACCGTATTTCGTATTGCAATTAAGTTACACTTCAATTAAAACCAACGAAACACGACCATCAATTTAAATTGAAAGAGAAAATCAATAAAATCATCAAGCTGCTTCATAATCACCCGTAATATCAGTCATTCACACGACAGTACGATAAAGGCCAGTCCACATGAGCGGAAGCCCTTGTTTGCACAATAATAGCGTCCGTGTGTCAGCTTCTCAATGCAACCCCAAATGCAATTGTGTACATTCGTGCGAGGATTGAGTTACAGTGAATGCGATGGAAACATTTGCATCTAGCGCCCGCACTCCGGTGTGGAGAGAGCCTCGGTAATATAATTATTACTGCAGGTAACATTATTGAATGTCAACAGTATCGATGTATGGAGAATATACAGACTGCATTTGTTAACGGGATACACTTTTGTACCAGATGTGTAAGATATCATGGAGTTTCTAAAAGGAACGCTTACTAAGCAAACTTAAGGCCCGGGTGAGTTTTAAAGTTAACTCGTTTTATAGACCTTTAGGATATGGTATCAAGAATATTTACCAAGTGTTTACTTCACGATGTCAATATAAAATAAGTATATCAATATAATATTGTCATTGCTAAGCGCCTTTTCCATATTATCGATAAGCTCGCAGCCACTATCGCAATTACAGTAACTATAAATGACAATTGCCAGCTAATAGCATACGTACGGAGCCGAACGTTCCCCTATTTGGTGACCACTTGGCGGCACTGCCTGGTCATCCCGCAAATTGCTCTTTCCCAACAAAATTGTCAATAAAACTCATCTGATTCGCAGTTAAACAAGCGAGCGACATTATTAATTTATGCGTTGTAATATGGCGCAAACGTTGGCGTTATCCCGTGTAAATTATTAATAGTGCTGGGGTAAAAATTAAGCTTAAACCGAATGGGTAGTTTCGGCCATAACGCTCGTTTTATGTTTCCATGTGCAGATTAATATGTTGTTATATCCTGTGACGAGTCAAGCGAATCGGTTTTATTGGCAATGGAAATCGCGCGATGCTCTCATATATCGATTATTCCAACGACGTTATTGTCAATGTGTCTGTGCCGATTGACTGTAGGTAGGTATTGTCGTATGATCTGAGTTATTTTTAGAACTAGAAATGTCTGTCGCTGTGAATAGATGTTTGACCCGGAAATCTACATTGGAACCAGTAACATCAAACAAATGCCCACCTCGCGGAGATGAAACACAAAAGTGAATAGTTCCCTTGAGATTCACCTCTGTTGTCTTAAGAGAAAGCGATTACACAAATCTGAAGAAGCTATTAATCCGGCTCGCTGCCCCCGAATGGCATCACGGTTTGTTTAATAAAATCGCGAATTTACATATCAAAACCTACAAAGGGGCATAATTGGACCCGATGACTTAGAAAACGTAGTGGGTGAGGCGGGCGTACCACCCCTTACAACAAACAAAGGAATTATACCCGCCTCAAGAAACTTTTAGCAATGGAAAGCTCCTTAACAAACAGACGCGTGTGTATCTAATGAAATTCCTATGGTTGCATAACATACTCGCGTGAGCGCTGAGCGTTATTAGCGGAATTATTTCTCCGGGTAAAATCTTTGAAGGCGGTTGCTCTTTCGGAAAAGTTGTTAAGAAAATGGGTTGAGATCTTTTCGGGATTTCATTAGTTTGTAACTATGCGGTGTGCTACGCGAGGCATCTAATTTATTAGGTAGGCGTAGCCGAGGGAACGAATGGGCAGCGAGCATTTGAAAATGGAACGGAATTGCCGAATCACGCCGCTTTGAGTGGAAGCCGCCGCGACACGATTCGTTAAGAGACAAATGTTTGAATTCAATTCCAACAGTTTTTTCGTCAGTAATTAGTAACGGTATATTTACTCCACGTTCGTTGTAGGACTGCACGGTAGCCGTGTTTTTTTCTGTAATTAATTTTTGTTGTTAATTTGGGAGCGTCACCGCCGAGGCTGTCCGATTTACTCGACTGTTGCAAATAATTGGATGACCGTTTCGGCGATTATACTCGACGTTACCGAGCACTCGAATACTATTCCACATTCCCACACAGTACGTAAAGTGCCATTATGTTCGATGAATGAATGAAGTGCAAGCTGACGACATACGGGCATCTTATACTCCTCTTGCTCCATCGAGGATATTGACACTTGTTCACTGTCATCAGCTTTTGTTCCATCACGTGTTAGGTTACACACACAAAATGGTGCACGTGTTCATGCCAACACGTAAATAGTACGCTAGTACTATTTTTCATTGCATATTTGTCACGGGACGCGGTATTAATGATCAATAAACGGGTTATGATATAAGATAATTAAAGAGATATTTCGTTCCGAAGGTCCAACATTTAGCTTTTTAACAGACTTCAAAAAAGAAGGAGGTTCTCAATTCGGTTGTATTTTTTTTTAATGTTTGTTACCTCAGAACTCCGTCATTTATAAACCGGTTAGAAAAATTACTACATGTACTAACGAACTAACTAACTACATAACATCACGCCTTGTTTCCCCGAAGGGTTAGGCAGAGGTGAACCTATATAGTACACCCACATTTCGCCAGTTATGTTTAAGTCCCATGTAATAGGGGCGAGCCTATTGCCATCAACCGGGCACAAATCCAGACTCCGGGCTGCTACTGAAAAATTCTAGATAGAAAAACCCAATAACACTGCCCGACCTGGGAATCGAACCCAGGACCTCATGTTCAGCAGTAGCGCTTGCGACCACAAGACCAACGAGGCATTCAACTAACTAACTATACAAATAAATATACAAAACAAAAGGAAACTTAGGCGTCGAAGTACTCGTCCGCATCGCTGTCATCCGGAAACGTGCCCAGAAGACTGGCAGCATTGCCACGTTGAATGGCAATGCTAATTGGCGATGATGTTATAATAATTTCCTGTCACTGTTATTTACATTGTAAGTAGTGGTATATGACTTGGCGTGCCACAACTAAAAAGTGAAAAATAAAAACTTTTGTGCAAAAACATAACCAACTTTCAAAAAAAAAAACACTAGGAAGGTATACAGTGAAAAATAAATTTTATTTCGGAAATTGGTGGCAAAAACTAAAATACAGGTGCAAAGACACCAAAATTAAAGTTATTTTTCACTTTGTAGTGTTTTTTTAAAGTCGGTTTTTTTTAAGTTTTTTGTAATCAATTTGTATCGCATAGCAACACGGGCAATTTCGGCCATCCCTTGGAATTTTTAATAACTACCCACTTATTCTTAATGGTTTTTATCACCAAATAATTGAAATAGATTTTTCTCTATCTAGAAAACACTGCATATCATCAAGCTGTAGTTGTCAAGTGTCGGCAGTGTTTTCGCATCGGCAGTGGAAAGCTAATCGCGTCGCGCGTCGTTCGCGCGTTATAATTAGTACAAATCGTCTGCTTCGAGCCGCCGCGCGTAGAACTAACAACATGTAGAGTTGATTCATAGAGTTTTTAAATTATGATCTCATGAAATATTTAAAAATGGAAGTTACCAAGTAAGATTGGTTACTTTGAATAGTTTGAATAAGTAGGTACGCTTTATAAAAAGTAGTTCATTTTATTAAGTGATACCTACTGACTTAAGAGCGTTTACGATGTATACGGCATTTCATACAAACTTTCAAGTCCTTGTTTTTCGAAATGAATGAACCGATTTTAATGAAACTTCATACGCATAAGCAGGATACGTAGGTCTAAAAAGTTATTTAAGAACATTTTCGAAAAATAGTGTTGCAGCAAAATTCGACCGACTTTAAGTTTTCCATAGAAACAGAGATTTCTAACTATCTTTTTTTAAATAAGATATTTCGAAAATGTTCTTAACTAACTTTTTAGCCCTAGGTATGTATTCTGCTTATACGTATGAAGTTTCATTAAATTCGGTTCATTCATTTCGAAAAACAAGGACTTGAAAGTTTGTATCAATTGCCGTACGTCGTAACCGCTCTTAATAATTATTACTTAGAATAAATATTCTGAGGTAACCAAAAAAAAAAATTATTTATCTTAACGTAAGCACATTTAGCTATTTTTTTTTAATTTAATTTCTAAATCTGTTTACGATCTATCTAGTCGTTCCACAGTCATTATCTCCATGGAATCCGGTAATCTCGCGAGTTAATAGATTCGATAATTCATCGCGGCGCGCGTCTGAATCGATACCAGTACGATTGATGGCGCCTGTCTTAGCTGGTGAAACGCTCGACATGTCTGTCACAATGTTCCACTTCACTACATTCGAAATTTAAACTTTTAATGGCTGTTCTTTTATTTGATGCTTGAATGAGAGTATACGCGAGTGTACGCGGTTCATTCTGAAAGGCAACGGTTTGTGTTTTGTTTTATTTTGGTTTTAGGATTAACGAAACAAGAACGAAACCCTTATAATATCACTCGTATGTCTGTCTGTCGGTCTGTCCGTCTGACGATCTGTCCGTCTGTCACAGCCAATTTGCTCCGAATTTTATAATGGAAAATTGATGAAAATTGAGCCCCTTATCTCCGAAACTACTGAGCCTAACATTAAAAAAAAAATACAGAAAATAGTTCTATACTTATAAATTACAGGAAACCTTTGGAAGGAATTATAAGAAGTCTATGGTCTTAAAATAACATGGTAAATCTCCCAATGTTTTACGTACAAACTTACATTTGCGGTTGGAATGGTTTTCAACTACAATGTTAAGTTTGTTTTCGGGATAAATTCATACCAACTACTACCACCTTTCATTGTGCGTGGTCCGACACGCACTTGGCCGGTTTTATCTTTTTAGGATGCGATCCGCGTATATGTGTAGTTACACATATACGCGGATCTTCATATTATAGACAGTTGTCTATAATATGAAGATTAACTAATTTCTTGTGACTTATATACCATATCTACCAAAACATTTACTTATTGATTGATCGCTAGTTCAATCAGAAAATATTGAGCTATAAAATTATCCCTATTGAAATATGCATGTCCAGTTGGTCAACTGAAAATCTAATAGGATTTTCTTAATTTATAAAAAAAAAACTTGCATCCGAGAACTAAAACAGAATTGAGGAATTAGCCACAAATTAAACTTAATACCTAAGTACCAGCACAGAAGAAAATAAGCAAAACTTAATAATTTAATGAACCGTCTGAAAGTTGTAACAAACTTTACTGCGACTTCAAATAGCCGTTCATGTTTCATTAACTTGTTAAGTATTTAGAAATCTATTAAACAGTCCCACTTTTTTCACTTTCCCATAGCATTGGATTCTACGACTGACTTTGGTTGTGTCACTAAGCGATTGGTCTCGGCTCAAAATTCGAAGTTCGATTCACATTTTTGTGAAGAAATGTCCGTTTTATTCAATTCTTTGTGGTCACATTCCAATGACGCTTCAGTGAAGATCTAGTTACGAGTTTAGATTGTTTTTTGTTCTTAACAGGACTGCTAAAGAGGTTTTAATGCCAAGTAATATTTTTGTGATAAACAACTCTTTAGGAACTTGACATTATTTTCACGAATGTTGTTTTAATTATCAGATTTTATATCATGAGAATGCATAATTATATTCGATATTTATAATGCAGTGCACAAAAAACGCTAATAACAAAATCTGTACAATTTATCTGCTACCCATTAAAAAGACGAATAAATTAAACTGTCTGACCCATAAAAACAGCGTTTATGTCAGTTGAAAGCAAAGAAACAATACTTCTAAAAAGTTTCCTCGTAAGGAACCTTTCACAAGCCATTACTGTCTATATTCCGACCCCCTAAAGAGTTGAAAACACGAAATGGAATTATGGATTCCCCTAAAAGTCGCCATTAGAATTAGAGGCACAATTTATTCCGCACCGGGGCCCAATATTTCCGCGTTTCCTGTATCCTGTGCTCAGCGCACGAGGCCACACTACCTACCTCATGAACCATGGAACCTTAGCTTAAGCTTACTTAAGAGGGTGAATAAATATTATTATTGTGATTAGTGAGTGGTTACGTGTAATGTAATTCAGCTGTAAGCTTTGTATTGATTGCTTAAATTAGCGCATCATAGAAGAATCTTGAACTTTCTGCTAACTGATAAAATACTGACTTAACTTTTGATTTGTAAGAAATACAGAATGTAATTAAGAGTTTCCTAAAATTTTGAATACAAAGATACACAACAAATTATTGTAGTCAACCACAGAAACTCAAGCAGGCCAACTTCTAATGATTTTAAAGGCCAACGAAGACATGCAAACACATTTATTTATAGGCACGAAAACAAACTTTTTAAGTCCGTAACAGTCGCCCAACTTTTACATTAAGTCCCCAGTTGGGAAAGCAATTACGGTTTCATCTACTATACTGCACCGTTTGTCTGATTACTACCTTTTATTTTTACTACAGTTGATATTACAAATCAGGTTCAAGGAACAAATTCTTATTCATAAAATCTGTAGATTTATAATGCTGTCCAATCGTAAATCTATTACAACATAATTACAATTGAGAGTCCAATTTGCAACAATGTACCTGATGGGTTCCAATAAACATTTCAACAAGCTTGCTGTCAAATAAAGCCAACAAATATTTTATTGGTTCCATGCATGTACCCTTTTTATTGGCAGTATAAAGCGTCTGCCGAACGCGTAGCCAGCGAGCAACCCTTAGGTAGGTACACTCGTGCACAGTATAGGACAAAGTCTCAAGCTGAACTATAAAATAAATCTAGCAAGTTATCGTCCACAATAAACAGTCGCCGCGGAAGGCTATCGCCAATTCCCACGCAAAGTTGCTGTTAATAAAAGCAACAAAATTATATATTCAAGAGTTAGGAGGTGGTGGTATGGCAGTTAGGGCCTTCTACGTGGTCCGAGTTACAATGCAAATTGCCGTGGAGGGGTGCGCCGATGCCCTCTAACTGTGCGACTCGCAAAGATGGCCGCCGTAATGGCGAAATGAAATTATTAAGCATTGTCTTGTGAAATCGGCCGCAGTCGACACCTGAGACACAGGGTTCGACCACTTAGCGTGGATACGCCGCGCCGCGGGGTAACGAGCCTCGCCACCGCCGCACCGCACCGCCCGCAACACCGAAACACTGCGCTCACCCGGGGTACAGTTTGACTACGCTACCTTCTAAATAACAAATAAGCCAAGGCCATCATTGAATGACACTGAAACACGGCACGGAAATAGAAACTTCAAACATCTCAAACTACTTGCACCAGAAATTAATGGGCAGATGAGTTTAATTTTCTTATGAATTTTGATAATGTTGCAAGCGTAAATTACTGTTGGCAAAATAGTACTGAAAAATGGCCACGGAAGCACCTCCACACTTTTCCAACGCCAAGACATTACTTACGACCCTCGGCTGAAAGCTTTGTATTAAAATTTAAATCTACTTTGCAAAGTGTATTTTATACACGTGCTCTTGCAATTTTGATCGTTCATAAAGCTCCGAATAGCTCCTATTATTACGCTTTACCTTTGCGGTATTGGGTGTTACACATCTCTCCCCAACCATTCCTGTTAACATTTTGACTAAGTCTCCCATGAATTTGGTATGCATAATGTTGATATATTATAGATGCTTTAACTACTCGTTTGCGGTACACTTGTGGTTGCTCTGTTAATGTTCATTTCTATTCACTCGAGCTTGAAGCCGAGTTATATCTGTATACGTTTATTGAATACATTTTATTCTAACAGACAGATGCGTGTATGTTAATGACTTCAAAAACTCATCACCCAAATCGATCGAAACGGAAGCGACCATTAATTCCTGTAATGCGAAATCGATGTCCAAAAACGCGTCTTACGAAAATAAATTAATTTCACAATTTGTTTTCGACAACAAAGGCAGGGATCCCTCTACTTACTGGCCAAGTGAAATTCCTCTTTAATCCAACGCATGCCCACTCCGTGTTTTTAATTTCACACAAAAAACAGCTCCGAGTCGGTGATCAATCAAAACTGCCGCTCGTTTCTTTTTTCTATACTTCATTGCAATACACTTTCGCCTCTCTGTAACCGCTACAAATGTGCCTGTATTATTTTGTTTGTATAAAGGAAACGGGTATCCCTTAAATTAAATTAGTTTGACGGATTTGTCCTGATGTCAAAGATTAATTACATTTTACAAATGAGGTTTTTTTAATCGTAACGTAATTGTGAATTCTTGTTATGATTATGGTCGTAACGATTTATTCTGCGAATTATATTTAAAAATACTCATGTACCGTCACCATGGGGTATTTATTTCAGTTTGTTTATGCAAGCACGTAAAAGGCATGTGAAACGGATTTGCAATGATGAATCCAATGCGAGTTCGACATAATAGTCTCAAGCAAACGTCCACATATGATTGAGTGGTCGCATGTTGAGTGCCAATAGTAGCTCAGACGCCGCACGTGTTCAAGAATGTGTTAGACTCAACCACTATCAGCAGTCACTAGACAGACCGTAAAGTTAAACGTTACATCAGGAAAAAATACCGCTACTCACAAAGTCGTAGCAAAATCGTAGCAACTGACAAAACCTAAATACATCTATAAATTTGGATGTTTGAATAGAGATGATTATTATTTTAGATTAGGACAAACTACCGCTGCGATTTCGTAGCAAATTTATAGCACCTGGCGATAAACATTTATTTAAATAATATGAGAAAATAGGCATCGATATGCTTATTTTATATTTTTTTTAGATTGCATTGAATAATTTTTATTGATTTATACCGTAATTTCATTTAAATCAAAAGTTTAGATAACATCCTAACCAGAAACAAAAAACCGGCCAAGTGCGTGTCGGACCATGCGCAATGAAGGGATCCGTAGTTGGGACGAAGAAAGAAGAGACAGAATTATATCAAGAACAAACCTAACATTGTAGTTGAAAAACATGTTCCCATACATTCCAACTGCAAATGTAAGTCTGTACCCTCAATATTGAGTGATTTACCATGTTATTTTAAGACCATAGACTACTTATCAATTTTTGTGTAATCTATAATTATAGAACTATTCACGGTATTTTTTTCACAGCTCAGCAGTTTCGGAGATAAGCGGGAATGGTCAATTATTATCTATTTTGATAAATAACTTTAAAACTATTTATTTTAAAATTATTATAAAAAAATATTTAAGACCCTCACAGTAAAGCCTTTCATTTGATAAATCACCAGTACAGTTTGCAAAATATTTTTTTAATTTTCCAATTTGTCCCTAAAAAGTGACCCCCATATTCAAAATTCATTTATTTACGTTTTCCGTGTTTGGGTTACAAAAGTTTATATCCATTAGATTCGGAAAAAATTGGCTGTGACAGACGGACAGACAGACTGACAGACACACGAGTGATCCTATAAGGGATCCATTTTGGATTCGGACGTACGGAATCCTAAAAATGAATAGACGTGTGAATGTGTAACCACATAATTACACATAGCTTACACTAACTACTCGCTACAATAAATTTTCCCCAGCATTTTCCTACTCAACTTTATTGTCCGATCGTTTACATTCATAAGTCTATCGCAGATCTCACGAGCTCGTCGCAAAGTGCCCCGGAGTACCGTGTAAATAAACATTCGTATTCGTTTCACGTTCGTGATCATTCGGCCTCATTCAGCCCCGGTCGGGATTACGTGATTTATTCAACAGACTCTAATTGCTACCGAGACTTTTTCTCGCTGACTGTACTTTAACATTCTTGAGCGTTTTAGTTTGGATGTTTTTTGATCTGGTTGTTTGAAATGATGATAGTTTAGTAGTATAGAAGTGGCAATGGTAAAAGTTATCAATAAAATTGATATCAACAAACTACGTATTTAGGATACTAAGTAACTTAGCTGGTCAAGAATAGAATAGAATATTTAATTTTTGCAAATATGGGTAGATGATACATCAAATAGGTGTACAGTACAAAGATCAGCCATATTTTGCCATTCGGCATGCAAATATTTACATCAAATTATTATCATTTATTATTCACATCAAATTATTATCTATCATTAGATCACACATAACATCACGCCTTGTTTCCCCGAAGGGTTAGGCAGAGGTGTACCTATAGTACACCCACATTTCGCCAGTTATGTTCATTAAATCAATTATTATTAAATTATTTATTGTTAAATTATATAAGTACCAAATAAATGAAAATTTGGTCAAGATCAAGTTTAGATGCCATTTTGTTAATTTAAAAACTGTATGCACGTTAAATAAATACGTATTATATTGTGTAATCGCATTTAAATATTTAAAATCAACACCAAGAGCAGATACAAAACAGTTACCACAAGTTGCAACACAAAATATCAAAACCATCTCGTTGACATGACACGTCAAGATCATCGCCATATATTTGCTTTACGAATGGCTCCGTACATTCATAGCGAGCATTGGTTTCATTCATTTGCACGTTTTCATTTCAGATCTGTAAACATAAAGGTCGCTTCGCGTTGACACAGCGATTCCTGCAGAGATACACGGTGAGCAAAAAGTCGTCTTCTCAAAGGTTTCATAAAAAACCTAAGCTCATATGGCTTTGCAATATCATTTGAAAGGTTGGCGACAAACCGATATTTTTTACTTTAAAAGATAAGATTATGCAATCTCTAGCCGACTCCGGCAATCTGCACTAAATCCTATTTTAAAAACACGCAACGGTGGCTTTTAAAGCGCACTCTCGAGGACGAGCACACTCCCACACTCACACAAAACGATTTTCGTTAAGATGCAGTTTTTTGCACTCTTTTGTGTGCAAGCGCATTTGTAGTGACGATACGTGTTGTCTCTTAATCCGCTTGTAATTGAATTCCGTGTTGAATCCTTTGTGAGAGTTTGAAAGGATTCTTGAGTATGTGACGTAGCGTGGAATTTTAAGTAAAGATGCATTGCAGTGCATATAAATTCTAAGTAACTTATGGAAATCCTATGTGTACTACTTTATCGAAAATATCTAGCATTTTTATCATAGAGACAGCGATAGACTAATTAGTAGGGCACACATTTTAACATTGCTTGCACTTGGCCGTTTTTCACAAACTTCGGAAGCTTCTGTAACACATTCTGAACAAACAAAGAAACACATTACAAAGCCATAAACCAAGCAACAAAGGAACCGACGAATACGTGTTGAAACTGATCCATCATGTCTCCTTTTAAAATAACAAAAAAACTTATACGCTACACACAACAGATGCTTTACTAAAAAACCGACCCCTATCGACCCCAGCATATAAAACGCTGACTATAATTTCTATTAAAATAACTGTAATTTCCTAAATTATCTTTCTATCGTAAACGTTTAAATGCAAATTGGGCATTCTGATGTATTAATGTGGTCATAGTTTTGACAAATTGGAGCAGACCTCGTGTCAGGGAATTAATTTTTGTAAAACAATTTCATCTATATTTGACAGGTGGTTACGTTTCTGATGGAGCTTTTCGAACCTTTAACATGTTCTATGGCTACTAGTTAACAGTTTTAAGAACTTTTTCTCGGATTGTGTTATCACTCCCAATCAAAAATTACATTATGTCTAGTTGTTTTGATGTCCACGAAATCTGGTTTTTGTCAAATGCATATCAGACACTGGTGTAGATAAAAGAACGTTGTCACTTCATCTTGTTGACTTTTCATTAAAATGTAGGTACTTTGTTTTGGCGACATTCGTTTTGATAAAAATCAATAAACAAGCAACGGAAAACATACTGCGTTTGTACATTTCCACTATTTGAGTATTATTAAAGCAGCTCGTTATCACTAATGAAACCGATATATATGAAATACAATCATCAATATCGGAAAACAAACATAATATCGACCAATAAAGAGTTCAGCATATCAACATGCAAAATTCCAATTAGATTCCAAACATATGATTGTGATAAACCAACCGTTATTGAAGTTGCTTATCTATGTAATTAGAAAGGAACTAAGCTGTAACCATTTGTGTTTATGGGAACATTCGAGTGTTACAGTCATGTTCCTGATAACATGTATAGAAATAGTTGTTTTTTGTATTGATAGTGATCATGTTTTCGTTTTTATGCTACGTGCACACCGAGCTAACAAAAGTCTTCGAAAAGGGTTCGCCGCATCTCGTTTTGGGTATCTTAGTGTGAGCTAGTCAATGACGACCTATCTGTTGAATCGTCCCTAAGTTATTGAATATATTTACTATGCTAATACTTGCTACAAGTTCGATCATAATATTATGAACTCGTAATAACAAATGTATATTTGGACGCTTTAATAGAATTTAACACGTGCGATAACATAAAACTGTTGGAAATGTCAAAACTGTTACCTACCTACGTTGATAAAAGTTAGCCAGAATTATTCGTACCTATATCTACATCTGATTCTAGAACTAATTACCTATTTACAACAACTCTATATAAAATAAAACAAATAACACGCATAATCAATAAAACCTACATTGAAACTTCTTAAGTGTCTCCCGTTTTTATGTCCTTCTCCAAAGTTGTATTACTTACTCACTTTTTAAACAGAGTGCCATGAAGAAACATGAGACAAATTGTTGAAAAATAAATGAAGAACACCAAGTGGTACACCAGGATTAAGGGTAATGCGTGCGGTCGTTAACAGAGACATTCAAAAAATTATCTACCACGGAATCCAGTACTTTACACCCGCCGCGGATTCGTCAGAAGGGAATAAGGCATCAAATATTCAATTTTAAAACAACCGCTAAAAGCGAAACGTCATCGCCTACGCAACCGCAGCTGGGACTTGACGATTTAGAAATTTTGTTACAGATGGGACACGCACTCCGCTCCGGGAAAGAGATAAGCAAAAAATTGCATTAGCAAAGTGAAAAACATAAATGAAGATGACAACAATAATGTTTGAGATGTCGAGAAATTGCCTCCTTAAATGTTTAGAGGGTGTGTTGGTGACGCAACAGAAGTGATTCCGAGTCCCTTGAAATTATACTGTCAAGAACAAGAAAACGGCACGCAGAGTAGGAAAAATTTCATTAGCGCCAATCAAAATGACGAGGTCCAAAATGAAGCTCGCAAAGAGAGTCGTAATCACGGAGTTCAGCAGGCACCCCCTCGACGTGAGGTCTTATTAAAGGAATAATATTTACAAAACGAGACGCCTCAGAAATCCCCAAATTAAGATCTCGCCGAAACCCGCCCAACTTCCACAAAGTGGAATCATTAAATTAAAAATGTAAACTTTTCTCTTAGCAAGGTAATGGGCATCCCGATGTAGATAAATAGATGGAATAGCTGCAAAAAGGAGCATTTTCCTGTTCATTAAATTTTTCCTTCGCTTTTTTTATTTCGACCCCTGGTGCTAATTTTGTTGGAATTCACGCCCCTCGGCTCCACCCGCTGGGACTCAATCACAGAAATTTTATATCCGGAATTAAATAAGTACCCGACAGTATTACGAACAAAATTTAATATGAGCTTATTTTTAGCGGAGATCTTTCCTAATTAATCTGATACTCTTCACTGTATTTATTGGATTTAAATATTTCCCTGTTCTGACAAACAAACAGAGCTCGATACTTTTCCGCGTCGTAGGGAAATTGGTTTAGAAGTTGCTAAGAAGTCAATCCTGGAGGGAGTATTTCCATCAGTGGTAACTTATTACAGAGGGTGGTTTGTGTTAATAACTCGATTGTCTATATTACTCAGCGATATACATTTAGTAGGAAACGTCAGCGATCTCGGTAGTAAATGCAATTACATCTGCTAATATGCCGTCTGCAACCGACGCGCGCTCGTCTCCCAGCACTGCTTCAAGCGATGCCACCCTTTAACTGTTCGGGGATCACTTTGAATTTAGTTATGATACTTGCACCTGACTTTATTTACCCTCGATAGGTTTGTACTAAACTGTTAGCATATTTTGGCTCAATAAAATGTCAACCTGGAGACTTTTTTTAATTTGGGGTCGCATGTCAATCATTTAAAAATTCCTTTGATGGCAAAATGAGCCGCACCTATATTTTCTCTTGATTCTCAATGTCAATATCCAAATGTCTCCATATTACGATATCGAGTTCCCATGTAAGATATTGATTGGTACAAATAAGGAAATCGAATTATTCAATGTCCGCCCCTCATTTGTTTCCCGCTCCCCTCACCAGAGATGAAGAAATTCTTTCTGAGTTTTCGATTACTTGTCCAATTAATTTTATAGATTCATTTGTCTTAGACGCTTTGAAATATGCACTGCAAATATTGGACATTTATTTTTACAACGCCAATTTCGGCTTTCGGTTACCGATTTATTTTCTATAGCTATAGATCCCTACAACGTTATTTACTTTCCACCGTCTCTACCGATTCTGTGTCGATCGAGATTACTGTGAGAACCAGGTGAACAATTACCTAGTACAAACCGTCAAGTACGTCAGGCGTCAGGCACCCTTGTCCCAATAGCTACATAGATTACTTGTGAGCCTCACTCTCACTTCAAGTGTGGTCCGGAGTGGGACAGGGATGTCGAGTGTTACGTAATACGAGCAGTTAGGATATTCTGATGAGAGGGAAAGTTCACGTTCCGTTTCTCATCACGCCTGTGCGCGCAAGTGGGTGAGTGCGGTTACTGGCCAGAGCAACGCACCGGCCATTCATGACATAATTGGCAATCGGGCTCATTAAACAGATGTATTTTCACATGGTGAACATGTTAACACCTTTGTGGATGGTGTTCGTTGCGTACTGTGAGGGTGCGGTCGAGTGCACTGTTCCTACCTATTGCTTGATATTGTATATTTGTGTCTATTTGTTATTTGAAATGTTCTTGTTACTTTACATTATTATTGCATTTGCCACAATTTTCTGTAGTAGCAACTATAACAAACTGTTTAACAGATAACAAGAATGTCCGTGCAAGAAAAACCAAGGGCTCGATAGTAACTCATAGCTAACGAAACCTTCAATTACGTTTCAACTGTGACTGTAATAAATCAACAATTGAATACCTAGGCTATTATTGCTCCGACCAATCGCATTACAGCTCTGACAGTGTGTCGAATTACATACACATTGATAATCAAGGACATCAGTCGCGGCATTCTGAACTTTAACTCTTAGGAGATTTATAAACAAATCACTAGCCAAGATTATTATTCAATTATGGGCCATAATAGGTGGTACACGTTTTAGCGATAGTATTACAATCGGTCAAGTGAAATTAAACTTTAGGTGTGTGGGTATTAGGAGTTGATAGCTGCGCGCTAAGTTTGTAGGTGTAAGATAACAATGAGTGGTCAGACAAGGTGTTAAGAGAATACCTATTGTTCAGATCGGCGTGAGTGCGGGGGCGCGCCGCGGCGAGATCAAAGCAATTGACATTGAGACGTGACCACACCTTCGGCTTTACTTAAGTATATCCACTATCCGATTGGAGATCTCTTCAACTGAGTTTTGTTGTTTTCAATTGTCTATTTATGACTACTAATTCTAAGAATTTCTATGACATTTATGGAAGTTCTATGACATCATTTTTATGATTGATTAATCTATTAGAGATTTGCATAAAGTTATTTCCAGTTTTAGATTTACCTTGTCGACATTTTATTTATATGTAATGTTTCTTTAGCCTCAAATAGTTACTTACCGTCATTCATAAATATTTTAATGATCATTAGTCCCTACTAACGGAGCAACAAAGTCATATTAATGGCCAAGCAAATATATACACTCGTACGTAGTATACACAGTGTAGGGGCATACTAAAGGGCATAATTTGCACACAAAGGCACACGTCATCAAACGGCACAGCCGGACACCTCCTTACGTCACAACGAACACTCCCGGCACCGCACCGCCTTATCTTGATATCACTCGATATTTCGTCACGCCACGAGTGTTACGTATAACGACTGCCGCACTGATTTTAAAAAATGTTCTTTAGAACGATTAAATTTTATTTGACAGGAAAAACTTCACTGTACCTACCTACATGTACATATACTTAACTCTGATGAGTATATTAGTGTCTTCTCTGTATCGAAAATTGTAGGTCTTTCTTTATATTTTCTCACGTTATTTTTGCAGGAACTTCTTTATCTTGTTGTTATTTATTTTTTATATAAATATACCTATGGTTCCGCAGTTTTTCTTTGTATTTTAATTTTGATTTTCTTTTTAATTTTGATTTCAATTTTATAAGTGTGCACCTATGGATAATCATCTGAAATGATTTGATTTGATTTATATGATGTACAATAAGCATTTTTTTTTAAACCGTGCTTTTTTTCTTTATACCTTCAACTGTATCATTTTATGAGACAATTCAATTTTTATTGTTACCGACCTCTAGGAGATCGATCGACATCGAGGATATGGTTAAAACCTATTAGGTACTATTTTTATTTTAATAGGGTTAACTTCAACAGACAAAATGATTACATTCGCGGAAATAAACCCAGTCATATAAATTCAATTGATTTCAAAAAGATTTTGAAAATAGACTCACTTGGCTCCAGGGTGTCGGGACCTCGAACCCTTCACAAAATCATTTCTATTCCGTTTTCCGTGAAAATTGCCCACCGACGGTCAAAGGGTTAACGATTTAGTGTTTATTTGAATTCCGCCTTTGTTAGTTTAAAAGGCGTTAGAATGTAAACGGATCCTTTGTTGTGATTGCCGTGTGTTCTGTTCCGAGCGTTCCCGGTTTATTGTTTTGTCGTTTGCAAGGATTTCGTTCGCACCCCTTTACTTGTGACGTTCCAATTTATCGACTGGTGCTGCTCGAATTTTAGGTTACGTTTTTAGGTGACATTTATCTGATAAAGGAGATCACCCGTTCTGGATATTTCTTTTTGGCGTTCAACAATAGTAATTACATATTTTTAAAGTACACATAGAATGCGTTATTTTTTACTAAGGCGTCAAAGTCGAGAACAATTTGGTTCCAGGTTTTAGAACGTCGGCGACGGGAAACGTATTGTGGTGAGAAATTAGAAATTCATTACAGCGTTGTCGCCATACAAATAAATGTTTCTACCATTCACATAAAATTTAATTCATTCCTGGCTGCTGACATTCTTTTATCCCAAATCGCCGAACAAAATGGGCTATCTCCTTTATTGATCGTTTTTACCTTATTCTGGTTAGTTTTGATAACGGACTAATCTAATTACGCTTGCTTAATTTTACTAATTGCTGCTTTTCTTCTTTCCAGAGACTTGAGAATAAGGTACACATTTATTTTGTGTTTTCCAATGGTAAGCGTATTGAAATACAAACTAATTCAATCAAATCCTTTCAAATCAATCATAATAAGAAATGCGAGAAACCCCTGAGTTCATTATAAGACCATTTTATCTTAATGCTCTAAAGTCTGTCAGGATTATTTTAATGTGGACGCTGACAACACACACTCTTCATAAGTAGAGCTTTGAATTCCATTAGATAAAAAATATTGAGATATTTGAACGTGATTTATCAACTGAGCAGCGTATGAATGGTATCGATGCATTAATTAATCGAGTTAGAAGAAAAGAAAGCAATGCAAAGAGATTTTTTGTTTAGCTCTTAAATCATTTTTGTATCTATATGCTTAGCTCTAATGATGAAGATATAACTTCATTTGTTTCATTATCAGAATCTATTTTTTCTTTCATTGTTGTTTTAAAATAACTGCAGTTCCCATATAATTGCATTTTATCTGATGCTTGTATGCACAGTGGAACTATAAGTAGAATCCGTTACACGAGTACATTATTACTTGCAAATCTGAATGCTTTAACAGAGACTCTAACTACTTATTAAATTATTGATACATTTCAACAACAGATCATACAAAATGCAAGTTTAACAAGCAATGATCAACCAAATCGGGAGTTGGAACATTCAGCGCCTTTGTGTTCCGATTGTAAGTACCGCAGCATGGCATCGTTCTTCATTGAGCCTCTCTGTGGGGAGCCTACAGTAGCCCGACAGTCTCTTTTTGTACGTCCAACGTTTTATCAAACATTTTAATGGCCGGCTTTATGGAGCCAACAAAAGAAGTGTGCCAACAGAGGCGTTAAATCCTTTACGATTTGATGATGATGATCACGCGTTTGTCATTGGACCGCACTCTGGGCTCGTTGGCGGTCATGCGTGAACTCGCATAGTGCAAATACATTTGTTCTGTTATGAGATCTTTTTTGATATGTCTAACCTGCTTACATTTTTTTTTTGTCACTCAACATTTTGTCTAAATCTTTCTTATCCTATGGATTGTTAGATGTAAAAAATGCAAATACTTACCCAACGCTGCCCCCGGAAGCATTATATAATAAATAAATAAAAGGTCACAAACACAATCATGCTTATAAAACTAAACATAAACAACTAACGCATTCAATAATACTACTACACATGTATTACAATGTAAATTTATCTGTGATTTTCAGTTTAATCAATAGCTAGGGTGTAACCTGGAACCAAAACAACGACAACTAACATTTCACCCACAATTATTCCAATTACATTTAAATACAGTAAAATAATCACACCATTGAGACAATATGCAATCGAATGTAAAGGACTGATTCACGGACCAACCAAGCATTTAAGAAAATCATTGCTTAACTTCAAAATTCCAATGAAATGAAATGGGACCTACCTGGTAAGAGATGGAAATTGCGCAAACACAATAAAATAAATGAAAAGAAAATAAAACACACCAATAAGCAATTTTGTTGGAAAGATTATACTGTCTGTAAAAGTCCTGCGTTGCGGGTGTAACGTGTGGTCTTCCAGGCTACCCCCTTGGCCTGCGAGCAACCGGCCAGCGGCCGAGCCCGCTCGAACGTTTCCGAACGCAACCGAACCCGGCCGAACGAAACCGAACGCGCGGTGCAAGTGAGAGAGCGACATACCTGTCTGGCGCTTTCATTGACAGGCACCTGAAATGAAGAAAAAAATCGATCCAATTCGTTGAAAATTTTAAATTTCAAAAATTTCGATAATCTACATTTTAGATTGACACAGATAAATTTACATGCAAGGATGTATGTAGGTTTACATCAAATCGTTTCGCTGTATCACAAAACTGGATATCGACTCTGGAATTCTGGGTTATTTGCATTGTAAACGAAATCGTCTACTACGTGCAATGGATCTACAAAGAGAACAAGGGGTACCTAACAAAAATGAATTATAAAAATTAAAAGTAAACATACTAAAAAAGAATAAACAATAATGTGGCAAAAACAGTTAAAAACAACATTGCAAGATGTATTAGGACAGTTGTTAAAATATGGGGTAGCGTCGAGCGGCTTGACTCCGCGGCTCCGGTGTTATTGTGCGCTTGCACGCGATCTCTCTCTCGTGTTTGCATTCGCACACTGGTGCAGCTACAAGCCAACGCAACGGTTTGTTCCATTTTTGAATCATGTGCATAAAATCATTAACTATCCTATTAAGTATTACAGATACATCGCATTCCAATGTTACTGTTGCCTGTATGCGAGGATAATCAAGTTCAACTTGAGTATTGATAGTTCAAACAGAGTGTATAATAAATTGAAACAATTGGACATTTTTTATTTAACGTAAGTGACTTTCGTTTAAGTTTATTGTATTATTAATTAACCTACTTGCAAAAGTTGCTAACCCAAAATTACGATCATCACTACAAATTGCAATGACTCACTCTGTACGAGTAATCAATTAAAGAAATAAGTATTATTACATGTATATGAATTGACCAATAAAAACAGATTAATATTGAGTCATTACAATACAGCAAAGCACCCTCCCGATGGACGAATTTATTAGATTATTACCGGACGAGATCACGCAAACGGAATCGTAAAATTAAAGGAAATCAATCCCGTTAAATTGAATCCAATTCCCTTAACATCATTTCATTATAGAGAGGGCATAATGCACGTGATATCGGCCGGTACTCAAACGTAGTGCTAGTCGTATCAAAGCTATGGAAGTTAAAGTGCCGTTAAACATTGTGATTGTATCATTAGAGGAGTAATGAAAACGTCAAAGCTAAAAATAAATTTATCGAGACAAAACAAAAATATCAAACAATAAAAAGAGCTCAGAATGAATAAAGTGGCGTAGAGTAGCGGTTCATACAATACATTTCACTTCGCGTGTGAACAACCACCGATGACTATCGTTTTGTGCTATTTTGACACAAATACTTTTCTCGTAGATATTGAAATCGATGGTATTCACCGCGTACCGACGCATACATGCAACAAAATCAAAAGTCACCTACTCGAAAAAACCAATCTATCAATATTAGAACACAAAAAATATGCAAGTCAGTTAATAATCCCGAATCGGCAATCGACAATGGAAATAAAGTCACAGTCACTTTTTTAATAATGGCAACACAGTTTTTCTTTTTTATTGCCACCCTAGGTTCGTTTGACATTTGAACCGGCTGATGACTTAGCCGCCATGATTGATCGTCGCGACCCAGTAAATGAGTGCAATTTAGCGTTTATTTTCCCTTCTATTCAATGTTTGTTATTGTTAACTGCATAAAATTGTCTCCCTTAAAAAAAATGATACCTCTATTTTTATGAATAACACAAAAAATGATCTATTTCTCCAGCGTCTGCTACAAGGTTAAACAAACAATAAAACGAAACAAAATCATATTTACATACAAATTAACTGTTGAACTGTGACTGGTAATCATTTGTCAATTCCAAGTGTCATTCTGAATTCCACAGTGAGCTTATGAATGCCAAATGATGGAAAATGCTTTTACGGAGCTTACATTTAAAGTTCAAAATAACATTTCGTTCCGAACGACATGCTCAAGAACCTTGACGAGAGTAAAAATTACAACTTTGAATCGTATCTCTCCAGTTTTAAAGTTCAGATTACTGCGTTTGCATCGCCAGGATTTGAAGAAAATGAGCGACTGTATACAATTTATCATCCAGTCAAGTATCCGCCCAAACCGTAACGAATCACTAGTAAATAAATTGACCACAAACATTTCGGAGCATTTCTTTTGATGTAGCATCCAGAAACAACTTCCATATTAATTTATTAGTGATGTAAGTATCTCGAAGATTTGTTGCTCGGTTGATTTGCGGTGCCCGTTGCCATAAATCAAATTGCTTGCGTTCAGTTCATTCTTTCTACATTTTATTACAATAGGAGTACCCAGTACCCAAATACTCTGTTGAACTATTATTGTTTTAGCGTAACGATTGTAAGTGTACAGGTTATTTCGAGACAGTAATATTGCTAGATATTGTTAACTGGAGAAATGTATGTGTAGATACTAAACGTCCACCTCTGCCCTATCCTTCGGGTAATACAGATGTGTTTTCTGAGTTTTCGTAAGTCTAAGAAAACAGAACGGATATAGAGTAGTAACAAAACATTATTAATCATGATATTGTTTTCGTCTGCCAGCATTAATGTGATCAATGAAAACATGTAGTGGGTAGATCACGTCCCAGTATTTGATATTATTTTAAGACAGTTTCACAATAATATTCCTCCCACAGGCCTGTGATGATCGAGAATGATTGTAATGAGTCACAGAGTATAAATTACGTTTGACAGGTCATAGAATTAGATTGATACGTTCTCTAGGCTGCTCATTCAATTGATAGTGATGTGCCGGGATGTGGGGGTCTACTGAATCATTTTAGACTACCACATTCTATATACCTATTATGTACACACGGCTACATATCAACCTATATATTTCCAGTATAAGCTGACCTCTCATTGTACGGAAATCCTATACAATGCGAGATCAGCTTATACTGGAGATATACAGCTTGATATGTAGTCGTGTGTACAACGATCTATCAGATATGAATACCCTGATGGAATAAGAATCACACTAATTAGGTACCACATTATATAAAGATCTTTTCTATCGGATGTTAGCGTTCTCAATTAACTACAAAAACGAATAAGTATGTCTACTCTTTTTTTCATAGTTTCTGATAACTTGTTATCTCTTGTCCTTATAATTTGAAACGTCACAATCTCTATTTAAAGTGTGAGCTCTATTAAAATCTATTATTTCAACAATTAAATAAATTAAACACTACGTGACAGCAAGCCACAAGCAATCATAGATTTAAGTTAGAAGGTATAGGTACATTCCCACTTAAGCAATGATCTGCTCAAGGGACTAGAAATTTTATAGCTCTCAATTAAAACGCAGAAATAATTATTTGGAAACATCCACCCCACTTGTAAATCAATTTATTAAAGTAAATGCGAGGCTTTCCCTCCTTGAAATATCACAAGTATCCTTATTTGATATTTTAAGACTGGAAATAATTTACCGATTAAATTATAATTATGATGTCTACGTAAAAACACTGTCTGTACAAGTGTACACTCAGCGAGTATTTAATAAGTCTCTCCAAATTAATTTCTGTGGTTGTAATAAAATGAAACAAGAATCATAAACAAAACATAGTACGGACCTCGAGTGGCGCGAACTCCTTCGTCCCACCTGCTCTCTAAACAAACTTTTGACACGACCGTAACGAACATTTTTCGGGAAAAATAATTGCACATTTATCCTCCTGGGGGCATTAATTTCCCTTCAGCCGCGATTCTGTTGAGGAAACAGCCCAATTAGTGCATTACTTCTTACTTTACCAAGGATTTGATTTCCTTTAAAGACTGTAGCACAATAAAAGATATTAACTTTATGTCATTAGCACTGTTTCAAACTGTAAGTTTTATTTTGACAAATCGTATTGAATATATATTTTTCTGTATGAATAATTGATGAAATGGTGTTACAAAAGTATCATAATTCTTATATTGTACATAACTTTAACGTTAACTTAAAACATTACTCATGCGACGTCAAATTAAGGCAACAATGAAAAGAAAAGAAAATTTCGGCAATCACGGCGTTACTTAAAATATTTACTATGATAATAACATAGATGAGCGAGATCTTTCAGCAATGCGTGTAGGTACTTTTAATGTGAATACGGACACAAGTTGTGGCATAATTTAATCATAACACTAATACGCTTGAGCTATTCAACGTATAATTTTATGACAAAAAATGACTTTGAAATGACCGCTGACATTAACTTAATGTGAACAAAATGGAGGTATTGACAATTTTATTCTTGACACACATTGCGAAGTAGGTATCGATCTATTTATAACATATATAATTATGTAGCTATAGTGCAGATTAATAGCACTGTCTAAGCAAGCACAGTGTGTTACCATCTTAAAAGTTTAACCCTTCCAAGTCTTTGTAGGACAATATTTTTATTTTTGTTATTTATAACACTCGGAAGAATTATTACTTCTGAATCGTTTAAGTCCTTGCTCAGTGCTTGTAATCCCGAGCCGAGATTAAATTGCTCACCCAACGCTAATTAAAAGGGTAACTTTTTTACCTAAGTAAATGATTAATTGAACATTTGTGTTCTTACTGTATTAAAACAAGGTAATAATAAATTGTTTTTATTTTGTTTAGGAAAAACAATTTAAAGTATGGCCAAAATTATGTTGGGATTAAATTTTATACAGTTAAAACATAGTGATAGATTAAAGACCTTTATTTAAAAAACATAACCCTTCACAACCAAATAAAAGCCTGTACAATTTGACAGCACTAATTATATTTTGGTATTTATAAAACAAACAGTTAATTCGAGCTTTACTTTTCGTCTTAGTGACCAAACTGACGGACATCTAAGACCTTTAAAGACACGTAAACCTTTATAAGTCACAACCATTGATGTGTCGGTCTTCGTCAAGAGTATTTTCATTTTAGTATTTATTTAAGGAAATAATTCGCTCTAGTCAACAGTAGCGAAGTCCTAGTGACACCTGTCATATGGAGGGTTAGTGACATTTTGTCGGCCACACTCAAACAGGTACACTTTTCAAACTGGATCGCTTGTCGGCTTGTGCCAACATAATGACTAAGGCACTTATGTGCAGTATAGCTACTTATCTATTTGTAACTATTTAATGGAAGAAACATTGAATTAAACTAGAATAAGTTATGGCCTAATCTCCAAGTTTAATAACTGTCATTTTTTCAGCTATTGTATAACATCGTGCTCCTGCCACTGGCTGACAATATATTTTATTTGTAAGAAAATTATACGTTTAATTTTTAATTACTCAGGCCCCTAATAGTAGTTATTATTATAATATATATCGTTATCATAATGAAACGTGATATCTACCTAATTAATAAGAACACGAAGATCCGATACGTTATAGATGTCAGCACCTCTATTTGACGCTAGGAAGGGTTGAAGCGCCAGTAATTGCAATTGTTTAACTAATTGCAAAATTAATTATGATAATTATCGAGCGGCCAGTGGCAATAATTTCGCACGGGTGCGCCGCAAGCGCCTTGAGTTATGAACGCCCTTTACCGCAAACTCATCTATTTTGCCCCACTGTGGTAATGATGGGCCCTAATTGTGACTATAAAAACTGTTACAGTAAATGCATCGATTCACAGAATATAATAATATAGTAACAACTTATATCCACAGTCTTATCGATCGGAATTAGCTCGTGAGCGGAAAATGTCAGTGGCTCATCGACAATATATTTTATTGCAAAACCAGGCGCCTATTTGTCTTATCAATTACTACATGAAGATACATATTTTATTCAGAAACTATAACCATTTGTCAAATACAAATCTTAAAATACATATTTATTAATATAATATTGTTTATATTACGAGCCACAAGACGTCAACAAAGTCAGAATAAAAGGCAACAGAAGCGATTAGCCTGAGGCACCGACTGCGTGGTCACGATTTATTGTACACTAGAACCAAATTAATTTTGCAGTCACAAACTTTAAATTAAACAATCAACTCCTCCGTTCCACTGTTCTAAATGGTTCAAATTAGTTTAGCAACTGTTTTGCTGACCGCAACAATATCGTGGTCGATTCGATCCTCAACACAGTAAAGTCTGAGCTGTTTAAGGAAGATACTTGTCTAGGCTCAAAACCAGTTCTATCTGAAATGATTGGCAACGAAGCTTGGCTAACAATTTGACATTAACAATATATTGCTTACAAATATGGTTGGTTTTTCCACCATTTCTCAGAATCAGTTTTAAAGAGGACGTTTCATTTGACAGAATATGTGCGACCTGATAAAAAATAAACGTTAAATGATCGAAAATACTTTATGTAACAGAAAAACTTCATGAACCTGGGCACAAAAAATGGCCAAAAATGTTTAGGTGCCTATAAATATCTCGCATAGGTACCTACTAGTCACAGTCAAGTTTAGTCAAAGTTTCTTAGATCGTTGTATTTTTTATAAACAGACAGCTGATTTTCTTGTTACACTTAACTAAGTACCTACCAACAATGTATCAAGACGAGGCAAATTTTCAAACCGTCACAAACAAGCTGATAGTATAAACGGCCTCCATAAAAGAGAATTACGTTGTTACAACAACTGGCAACAATTTTTCTTCATACTAAGTTTGTTGTATCACGCAAACCACGTCAGTATGAAATAAGTTTAGCAAACAAGCCACATTTTTAAAACAATCGCTAGAATACAGCTTTTGAATCAAGGAAATAAATTGTGGTGAGTTACATCAGTGTAATAAACTTATCAGTCGTGAGCATGGTCTTTAACAAAAGTTATGGAGGCATTTGTGTTGACTTATATATATTTAAAGTCATGGAATGCAATTCTATATAAACATTTACATGAAGTTTTAAAATTGATATGATCTGTCCATCGACATCGATGCTCTTCTTCTCATTGGAACGAAGAGCACAATATTCACAACTAATGTTTTGCTCTGAAGCTAAAAGCGTAGATATATCCTTATCATCAGGAATTGGAAATCTTTAAAAAGAAGTCACGTTTGCGTTAGCATACTGTAAGTCCAAGATTTAAAAACTGCCTTCAGTACCACAATCTGCCCAAAAGCACACACTATGTTAAAATAAAGCCAAAAAATTGTTGGAAATTGGTCTATTTGTTCCCGGTCTACCGCTACTCAGACTTCCGGCCTGCATTCATCACTCGGACGATATCATTAAGACATCAGACGAGGGTAGGAAACACACCTTATAATGTGTAGTTCAGGAAATCGTACTGGCTTATTTTAGTGAAAGCCTTTCATAATAATGTTTCATTTCCACTGAAGTAATTGTAGCTGTTTCGTGAGGAAGTTAGATTAATTATGTTATAAATGTGGCTGGCTGACTGTATTTGATAAGAAATTTAGGTTTTGAATTCAGAATTACTAAAAGTATACTTATAGACTAATTCTCTTGCCAATTCGAGGCGTACAACTAAAGATTGGCATTTCGATCGCAAAAAGCATACTGCCACAATAAGCTTTTGCATTGATAAAATCCATATATTATTGAATACTAGCGATATTAGGTTCATCTAAGATATTGATACCAGTCTTTGGACATAACCACTTAGGACTACTTTTATGACACTCCTAGAGCGATGGTGGATTGTTTCTCCAAGCCAACTACACCCACATACATTACAAACAGAAAAGCTTTATAATTTGGACGAATTAATTACAAACACTGTCAAATCATATTGTAACATAACAATAAATTACTTACACTAATTCAATAACCAGTCATTATTACATTAGTCATGAGGATATGGCTTCAGCGATCAATTAATGTAAATTGTTAATTAGAAAACACGCAAAACACTTGAGCCGTGCCGATCCAATCAACGGCTAGGTACTATCTAACCTGTAACAAAGCTACGTAATCTAGCTATATAATAAAATTCAAGTGTCCGACATGGCAGCGCCGCGCCAAGTAAATCTAGCTAACCTGCTTATGAATATCATGATCTGTTAGATTGAAACCTTGATTGTTATTTTAATTATATAGGTGTTAGTGAAGATGCAAATAGAGGATTCGAATTTATTTATTTATTTATGCACAATTTATTACCTTGAGGCTAACATTACAATATATAAGGTTGAATGCTTAAAAACAATACCGTTTGATGGGAAACCAAGCCCTACAATAAAACATGCTTGCGAGTTAAAGTTTAAAGATAAAGATTTGCTAGAAATGCAGAAAGATAAGTCCGTCCTCAGTGAATATGCGGAAGGTCACAGCAAAACTCGTCCAACTCACTTAATAGTGGCAAAGTCACAAGAGTCTACTAGTATTATGATACACACAACCATAAAATTTAACAAGCTATACACTGAAAAAGTTTTTCACCAACTTTTTAACGGTGCAGTTACCGATGATCGTAACGCGAATGGAATTAAAAATTAATTGTTAGGTTCGCTCAACACGACGACAGTGTGTAGTCAATTATAATCCAATTGACACGAAGAGCTAGCTAGTTACGAAAGTGTACAATAATTAGAACTGTTGGCGAATGAAAAAATACCTGAGAATTCTGATTGCCAGATAAAGCGGCGATTGTCTTGGATTGCATATTGAAAAAACATGCAACAGAGATAAGGAGTTACATGGTTGAGCGACTTAAAGGCATCGCGGGTCTACGCTGGCTAATTGCATTTCCTACCTACTTACTACACTGGTGCATAACGAGTGCAGTTATTCAGCTCGTTAAATTTTTGATGGTTTGAAATATTGCTTGTTTAGTTTGCTGTTGTTTGGTGGTTCTTTATATTCTAAAGGCTTTTTTTTTTTTTTGTGGATGGGAAATCATCAAATGACTTCTCCCGCTCTGGGCGGAGCGGGAGGGCGTGTCAGACTTTTACTGACTAAAACCCACCCGTGTTCCTTCTGTTGCCTGTGCCGGGGCCACGGTAACTCTTTCGAACATCCCGCAACCCTAGCTGGCATCGGCCCTAGCGGACCCCGTCAATAGTGCTGACATCTCTTTGAGGCGCGCGTGGAACACGACGCGCCGTCGACTCGGGCTTGGTCCTTACCGGACGGCGAGCTACCCATTGCTTGCCGTCCGCAAGCCCGCGCCTACGGTGGCCGGGAATCAGCTGCCAATTCCCGACGCCCAGGGCGTCTCCTGCGACGACTAGGGGCGTGAGGGTGCAAAGCTTGCCTCTCCCTCACGCGTCCCGCCTCCTCCTTCACGAGCATTACTGCTTCGCAGAAGGAGGTAATGGCTTCCCATGCACTCTCGCTCCGTACCATGGCCTGGACCAGGGCCGGACGCGAGAGATCGCCGCCGCCGATCGCTTCCGCGAGGACACGGCGGTGCTCCGCCCAAGCCGGGCAGACCTCCACCGTATGCTCCACCGTGTCCTCCGGGCGATCCACACAGTGGTGACACCCAGGCGTTTCCTCCCGCCTTATCCGGAACATATTCTAAAGGCTGCATTTTTATTTAAGTATTTTCTAGATTTTTTTTTAAACTTAGCATGTTTAGATGCTTTTGACAACAATATAGTTTTGAACGTATCTACCACCCATATTCTCTACAGGTATCAATATTATTTACACAGGGTGGCGATTAGGTTATCACATTAATTGAAACCACGCATTCAGTACATGATTCTGGACCCCGCTGCGTTGAAATTTTTCGTGGGTTATTAAAAAAAAAATTTGCTGCTCCATACATGTTGACCTCGTAGGTAGGCAAAAATGTATGGAGCAGCAAATTTTTTTGTAATAACCGACGAAAAATTTTTACGTAGCGGAGTCCAGAATCGTGTACTCAATACGTGGTTTCAATTAATGTGATAACATAATCGCCACCCTGTATATGTATATGCTTCTAAGAGAACACGATCTACATATTGTGTTGTTACACTTGCATGAAGCATTCACGGTAGACAACATGACTCCCTCGCATTATCATCTCGACTTACGGAAGTTGAATTACCGTATCAAACTATTTCTTGTACAAACAGCTTAGTTAGCGTCCTTACACCCTTATCACACTCACAGAACACACACTCCAAGTACACTAATATGAACATTAGTACTCAACGGTAATTTGAAACAGTTCCATCTTCAATTCCATTGTGCAACAGTTATCTGTGAAATCATGAATGGAGACATTTGTCTTAATGTTCAGCTAGACAATAAACTAGCTAACTCTACTTATCTAATTACACATACATATGTAATTAGATAAGTAGAGTAAACATGTTGTAGTATTTTGTTTAAATGTTTCGTCATTCACAGTAGGACATAAATTCTAGTGAAGCTCACGTTACTCATAGATACTCGTATGTCTCATACTAAAAACTGATATAAAACTACAAGTGATTTCTAATTAACAAACACTCTTTGCATGACTACATAACTCACTGATCTAAAAAATGACAAAAAATAATAAGATTCTCATGATACTTATATCCAGCACGACCATGTGAAAATAACAAACTACTCGTAACTATATAATAAAATGCCACACAGAACAGTAAACGGGTGACAGGATTACAACAGCACAAAATTAATGATATTAATATGGAACTTTGGGCGGCATCTTTGTATGTTGTAAACAAAGATGAGTGAAACAGTGGGTTTATTCATAAATTTTTCCCTATAGCTGATAAGGTGGATTAGCCCACCGGGATGGCAGGATGTATCAGTAATCTTGTTTGCTAAGAACGTGTGTGATGTGTTTACACCTCATTACCAATCTTGATATAATTCTAAAGGGGACACCTGTATAAGAACTGAAACTCTTGTTTGTATTTTAACTCTGCCTTAAATCCTATGTTTCCATGTGTTCACCTGGACTTAGTTGTTGATGACGTAAGAATTTATACTCTGGTGAATTGAGAAAGGCTTTAAGTAATAACCAAACAATGTTTTTAAAGCTTTAGCCTTATTACGTAGATTTTTTCATTTTCTCATAAGCTGTTTGCTCTTTGTCATAGCCACAGGAATCAAATCAGCATACTTAAAATACTTCTGTACCATTTGATAAGGTATCAACCTCATGACATCACGTTATCGCATTTCGTGTGCTGCACCTCGAGCACATCATTACTTGTCACATTAATAGACTTCGACAGGTACATCACTATTCCCAGTATTGCCAGCTCTAGCGGACATGTTTACATGCGACTCAACGATCAATTGCTAGAATCGCATAATACAGTCGTATGTGTGTGCGATATACAAAACTATTCACTGGACAATAGAGATATCTGATTCGCAACAATGCATACGTATAGGAATTTTAATTGGAAATATGAGAAGCGAATGTTGCGTTGCACGTTGTTTTGATTTAGCGCCGTTTCTATCCTGTCTACGATAGATTGTTACCAAGATATGACTGTATTCTTTATGGCCATTGATTTCCATATGTAACGAGGTATAATTAAGGAAAAAACAGTGAGAATCGAGAATCGTATGCACACTTGTTTCATATTGCGATTGCAGTAATGACCTGCTGTCTGTTTGAATTGTTTATTTGTCGGTAACTGGCGTATATTCTATATGATTCTTACTAATGTTTATTTAATGTTCTCTGATTAAAGGGATTGTCGATTCCTGATAGCGAATTTTTTTTTTTATCAAGTTGAGCAATCAATTTGTGATGAATCATCTGCTATGCTTATGAATTTAAATAAATCCAGCATTAACAGACCTTTTTGTTAAAAAAGAATAGAACAATAATTTCTTAATTGAAAATCACAGTTAAATTCCTTTTAGCAGAAAATTAAAATAAAATTAACAACGAGTCAATTACGGCCCCAAAACAAAATGAGGTATGTCTGTTATAAAAAATGGGAGCCAAGGGTTGGCGAATTTCTTTCCGGTTCTGTACGTTTGTTTAATTAATCACATTCTTACGAATGAGCCCCTCGCCGGTCCGAATGTCCGAATATTTGGAGTTCTTACGCTTTACGAAGTACTTCATAAAGAGAATTCGTTTTACTATTGATTTTGGAATTATTTCAGCCGTTGTTTATAAAATGATATCTACCGTGATACAAAAAACATTAGGATCAATTTTCTTAATGATTTTTTTGAAACTATTATGTAAGTAAGGGTTCGTATTGTCTAGGCAGCGTCTATGCAACGAAACAAACCACCTACGCTGGTTCTACGCAAGTGCTACGCACCGCCTACGCAGGTCCTACGCAACTGCTACGCACCGCCTACGAAATTGCTACGCAGCATCTACGACACCTCTAACGTTTTCATAGGCAAAATGACCATTGTTCTTCAACGAACGACTTCTGAAAGTTTTAGTAAAACCTATGTTTGTACCTACATATTTTAGTTATATTTTTATTCAAATATGGTACCTATGTAATTGTATAATTAAAAAGTGTATTATAGAAGGGGTCGTATTACAAGTCACTTCGCAACAATCTCGCCTATAATTACGTTAGACTCACAAAAACAGGGGCGCTTTTTTGGATCACTAAAGGCGTAGAATAGATGTGTCTATGAAAATTAGAAATAGTTTGTTTATTTATAAGAAAATAGACAAAAATCTACTATTTCTGTGTGATAATGTTTTCATATATGTATATATTTGTTATGTTTTTTTTAGCATTCACAAACAAGTTTATTAATATTCTTAATAACTAACTAACTTTAACTTTAAAGGGGATAATCATGAAAATTAAGCAGGTAGTGTTTGTTGGTACCTATATCCATTTAGGTACCTACCTACTTAGATTTTCTTTATTTCAATGGAAAATTACCTTAATTTAATAAAAACGTTAAATGTCACGCATATCGTAATTTCGATGTGTCTAATCGATTTGCAACTCCATCGCAGTGTTGAAAACACGCACGCAAAAAAGAATAAAAAGTGCAAAATCATATCGCTGTTACATCTCGAATGGTTCTTTTTTATTTCAATTTTCGAGGGTTCGCTAAACGTTTGTAGCGAACTCTATTATTCGGTTCCCGTTGTGACGTAAGCACATTCACCACTCAGCAGCCGTTTGTTATTAAATATAATAATGTATTTCATAACGTATTCATATCTATGATCTCAATGAATATGCCAATTCCATTATTTTGTATTGCATGAGATTAATATTTTGTATTCTTTGCCAGATGCCATTATGCTTAGTACAAATGGTTTAATTTAAGGTTACAGTTTTGTTTTGATGAAACGAAATTTGTTTTCTTAGGAGGTATTGTAATCTATTAATATAAAATTAGGCAGCATATTTTGACGGAAAATCATTCATAATAATCATAATATTATTTGAAACGCACTTATAATATTGTCGAATCAAATTAAACCCAGCTAAAGTTATCGTACCGATACATTAAGCCTCAAATCCCTATCAAGTCACGCATAGTATCAAGTAATGTTGGAACTATAAAAATCTAATAAATCCACTAACAAAAACGATTTATAACCTTTCTTAACATCGTATTACGTCAGTTTCTATTTACCACAAAATGTTTCATTTGCATAATAGCTTTTTTTCCCGCCATTACTATTTACGTTAATATTCCGATTCGTCGGATCGGGGGTCGCACGCACAGAAAACATAAAGACAATTTGTATGTGGCGGCCATTTATGTAAATAAATCTACGATACCGCATTATTACAACAATATGTACGAAACGGGTGTGGCCACTATGTTTATCATTATATTTGGGTGTGGTGTTGTGCACGGAATAATTAAATTAGTTTAATGCGCAACGGATTTACTGACTGTCATCCTTCTCGCAATTAAAATATTTTTTTTAATATTGTTGAATGGAATATAATTAAAATTCGCAACCCAAAACGGAATAAAACAACAGCAGAACTTAATAACAATTTCTGTTCGTTTAATCAACAAAACATCAGAAAGCAATAAGCTCTATTAAGAGTCCGATAGAATTTCTCATTTCATTCGTCTTAAGTCGTCAGAAACAAAGTGCGGCCGTCGTCGGCGGTGTTATTAACGCGTCTAAATAATTACAGGGCACATCAATCAGAGGGCATATGCAGATAGAACATTTTGTGCGAGTCAGCGCGCAGTCGGCCCACTGTGCAACCCTTTCTTTGATATCTGTATGATATTACGAATGGATTTATTAAAACTTGTTCCAAAATGTGTGCGGATAGAGATGGGAAATAGTCGATATATTTTAATAAAACATCCTTAATTTTGTGAAAAAAAAAAAAACGAATGTAGCTGTAAAATGTGAATTCATTTTTAACTTTTATAATCTTTCAAGTAAACTGAAACAGTGTGATGACAGAAATCGATGCAAATATTTAAAATCTTAAATAGAAATCGTTTTTTTTTTTATATATATTATCATAATTATATCAAAATCAATCTATCGATAACCACGCAGTTCTCTAAATCCTAGTTTGAATACAATAAAATAATATAATCAATGTTCCCTAGAGAGGCATGAAGCCTTTGATGTAACGGCTCACCTCGACACACAATGATCGGCACATTTCGTCTAGAACGCCTCAAATTGACCGCAATTAAAAGAACAATGACTACTTTCAATTCCCCAAACTTAATTTCCTCCATCGCAAACGTGTAACTAACCGAAAAACGCATTTATAAATAAATTAATATGCTTTGGTTCACTGGACGTGTTTTGTGTGGGTTGTAATTACTCAAAATATCATGACGATATCAGAATATTGCGAGCCTAAGGTAGATAACTGTGTAAGGAACTTACTATAATATTGAGTATTAACCCATTGCATGACTAGTTGTTCTATCATTTATTTAGAATCAATCGAAAAAAATAAGCTGAAACTTTTCCAATTATCATTACTTTATGATCACCTTAATTAATATAGGTAGGTATACAATAATTAAATAACGTCAGATACACAAACATTAACAATCATAAATATAAATTGTAAGCTTAATTAACACTTTTATTAACTTCAGGATCTGATTTTAATTTCAGATCCGGTAATTAAAGAAAAAACATAAAGTACATCGGCTTATCTTACTATGTAGTTATAAAAAACATATAAACTGCCGAGGGAAACGACTTTATTAATTGATAGACAATATGTTGTTCACTTAAAAAAAAAATGTTAGTCTTTACTCGTATAGACTTCAAGGTGGACGATTTCTTCGCTGAAACTAGACTCATCATCATCTGCCTAGCCTTTTCCCAGCTGAATACCAGTATTTTACATGGAGCGACTGCATATATGACCTCTACAACCCAGTTACTGGGTAATACAATACCCCTAGGTAAGACTGGTGGTCAGACTTTCGGGATTCTGACGACCCATAACGACTGTCAAAGATGCACGAATGGCAGCCGAGACCAACGGCTTAACGTGCTTTCTGTGGCACGGAGTGGTCTTGGTCACCCGTCTACACCCGCGGCAAGCGTAGCTTAACCTGATCGATCGACCCGTGCGGCTGTTATTACTTAGCCATATGACCTCGCTGAAACTAGACTATTTCTATAAAAATCTAATCCAAACATTCAGATCAAGCTTTTCTTGCCTTTTACATCCCAATGTTATTGATCAACAAATAAAGTACTATTTACATGACCAAATATAAAACGATTACTCTGTTACGAAACCGTTAATCTGTCTATTAAAGTAACGAAAATAATAATTAGTCTTCTGGCCGTGCCGTGGCGGCATGGACACACTGCGCTATCGGCACGCGTCAATACTGACGGACATCTTTACCTATCGTCACCACATTACATCAAAACAAACTTAATTCTACCATCCCGAAAACTAAACTGCCCCATTCCAAACTTTAATGCTCTACGAATAAAGTTCAGATTACTTACAGAGGGAGTTGTCAGCCGCATATCCAATTTGCTGGCCGATGTTACTCTGTCTTTGAAAGCAGTCTAATTAAGTTTTTTAGGACTATTGAAATTTATTATTGATTGACAGATGGCGCTAGCGGCTATTTAAAATGGATACATCGCTTGGGATGTGATTATTATTGTGTTAAAGGTACGTTTGAAGAGTATGAACGCAGTTATTAGTTTTCAAATAGATGATAATAATTGTTCATGTTGTGTGGGCCATGCACTCACATGAAGGGCAAGCAAATAAATTTAACAGTTCAATTACCATCTCAACAAAGTTTAGGTACTTAACTACAGCTGCGCTTATTTCTGCAGATTAGGGACAGCAACAATAGACTGAATTTAAATTTCGTCCAGAAAAAACAGATCTATCACGCTAATGAAGATGCATTTGAAAATATGGCAACAATTACGTGCGTGTTATCATTAAAACTAATTCGCGATCACGTGTTGGCGCGCGCCTGAGCCGCGGAGCTGCCAGCTACGGGAATCATAAAGAATCCATCAACATGAGCGCAACACCGATCACGAAATCCGCCATCAATCATAAACATCAGAAAGGATTAAAATCTACGTTGCACCTTCCAAAGCTCGAGTACCCTTGTTTTTCTCTAACCCGTAAATACTGAGGGGCGTAAGTATGGCCGGGGGGCGGTAAATATTATCAAGGGGGACAGGGGGATACCCCCGCCCCTGAGGGGGGCACTATCCCTTATCGCGAACGTTACCCTCGCCGCCGGCAGCCGCTAGACCGCCAAAATGTGGGGCAAATCGATTTCTCTGTCCCATTTTTGTGCATCTGGACCGCTATCGACTTTTAGCTCCCGGCCAACAATCGATAATTGCAACATTTAACATTTTTTTTTTTTTTAACAAAATTACTATAAAGCACATGTTTCGTTCCGTTCCGTTTTATGTTATGTGCTTAAAGTACCTATCCCTACATAAAACTATTAATTTCGCAGTCGTAAAACTGGAAACAAAGTTATTTTAAGTGCAGCGACGATAATTATATTAAATGTGTCCGTCGTCGAAATGAAATAGTTTTATATCGGTTGTAAATTACTTTAATCGGAGTGTGATGCGCGCGGGGCGCCTTCTGCGGCTGCCTCGATCACTATCACCCTACTATGTTGTGGAAGACACGTTAAATACACCTAAAATAATACTCACATGGTAATGACAGCATTTTATGCACAATTATGTTCATGTTAATTCGTAGTCGTACTTTTAAAACCGTAGTGTCGACGCTCCAAAGAAATCCTGCCGCCTTCATAATGTCGGTTAAGGTTAAGAGACTAAAATTTCAGTTCAAATCCTTGTTCAAGCAAAATAATATCCAGTTCAAAATATATGAACAATGTAGCAAATCTTTATTGGACAAACAGATCACTAAAGTCTCTTGAATGAAATAGGGATTACAAAAGGGATCTGCACTTCATTGAAGGTTCCAACACTGGCAATCACTTTCACGGTCTGAATTGTAATCAGACTAATAAGGTCTTAATCAAAATGGTTTATGTAGTAATGGACCATAGGTCCAGAGGAAGATCAAGCGACGCTGAAATACCAGCAGGAAGCCAAAGTTTTGAAACGAATACCTTCTGCCCAACTTTGCACGTTTACAACTTACGTTACAATGTTATATTTATTATGGCGTGATTTGATTAAAAATAAATAACAGCCAGGTTGTAAAACGCAGTTTACTATCTTTTAACTGGCAACCTCCGACGCACATTCGATACTCGTCTACTAAGTTTTTTATCGATAACCCTTTTAAATTGTTGCAAATGTTTTATTAACTTTTATTATAAACCGTATATCAATGTTTAACGAGGGTTTCAGACCGACTTAAGTAGCCCTTATCTCATTTTGTTTCTTTGTTATAAACTTTTCTATGTGTTTGTATAAAGTTGGACTCACGAACACTATTACTTGTAATTTACATCTCTACTTTTATGTGTTCTAATACTTTCTCACCTTACTATAAATTTATTATGACTGCAATAAAGATATTTTGTTACCAAGTAGATACCTCCCTACAACATTTTCAGACTTTCTTGTAGGAGCTATATTTTACTTTGCCTGAATTACTTTAACACCTAACCAAGCTTATGTCATTTGTGATATCATTGCATAAATAAAATACCTACCAACATTCAAACTCAAACATTATTTCTCCATTTTTTTTTTTCCAAACTATTCGTACATGACAAATGGTCGGTTCTCTCTCCAACGAACACTTTCGTGTACCTAACCAATAATTTGCAAAACGTAGGATTAGGTGCACAAGCTAGTAAATTGATATGGTATCATGAGAAAAATAAGCAAAACCGCGGTACACGGCGTAGTATCAGTTCATAATGGACTAATTGTGCGAATGCATTTCTTACACCTCTCTATAGTAACAATCCGTACGAGAATAATGACTTCATTTTGTCACGCTGTAGAGTGCACATAAATGCTTTTACAATTCAAATTGATAGAAACAATGACAATTTCATTGGCGTATATGTACTATACTTACGAATTGTAATTGAAAAAGAAAACATTATCTACTGTTATAATTGTGAGCAAGAAGTAGCTACTGCGTATATTAGAATTATTTCTTTTTAAAACGAGCGCTTTTTATTGTCAATCGCTGATTAAATCTTGCAAGATCCCACGATGTCGTTTGTATGTTCGAACTTGTCTGCCTACAATCTGCGAGTATGGTGCGATTAATATAATTTTGTTAAACAGACAAACACGTCTTAATTTAGAAACACGTCTTAATTTTTCTCATTTGTTTGAACTTATAATTTCGCTGGCAATTAGTGCGCGCGTCTCATTCACACAATGGCGGTTGAGCGAGTCTCGCAAAAAGGTCATTTCGCTGCATTTCCGCCTCCCATTGTCTCAGCTCTAATCTGCATTGGATTAATAACTATGGAAGTACCTATGTGTGTACGGACAGAAGAAAACTTGTGTTTAAATTACTGTCTCCCGTTATTCACATCGACGCAGCATGGCTTCATTTCTGATTAGCGTTGTGAGGAAAATTTTATTTACTGGTTTGGTTTTCATGGTAAACTGCTGGCATGTATTGGCCTATGCGCATTACAAACATCATTTCAAACTGCAGAGTCAATAAAACCAACAAATGACGCCGTTTTAAAAGAAGTTAGAAGTTATGAATACTAAATACTCCGCCAATTCTCTCACCGCCTATTAATAAATTACGCATTTAAGCAGAACAATAAATAAATAACATATTTATAGCTCTAATCTGTTCTAACGTTTACTAATTAATGTGAGCACCGTACTTTCTTACTCCTAACTAGAGCAACGTTTAATCCATCATTTTCTCGCGGCGTTTATACGTCTGTAACAGTTCATCTCATGATAAACGGCAATGACTCCTTCTTCTTACTATAATTAAACATGATTAGAGCTCAACACATGGTGAGCCGCAATTATAAGACGTTACAACGGCTACCGGCGCACTCCGCCACACGCCATGCGATATTTTCTATCAACCATTCAGTATCTAACTAACACGGAAGAGAATTATAATTATACACGCTTATCATTACATTGTCGCTTTTTGTGAATCGATCTTGTTTCGTCAGTTGACCATAACTGTTACCTAGCATTTACATTCAACCGTAGAACTAGGACAAAACATCTAATACATACTGAATCTATTATAAGCATTCCACGCCTAAACAAAGTCTTAGCGGTTTCAAACGACACGTCCCGATGTCACCCGGCCGTTTTCCTGAATGACGTCGAATTGGAGACTAGCGGGAAGAAAACGCACATTCCGAATCCATTCAAATATATAGTCATGAATGAACCGAATGCGATAGAGACGGCGTTATGCAGTCCCGGGAGGAGCGAGTGAGACGCGATTTCAATAGTACGCGAAACGGAAATAGAGAGGCCGAGATAATTCTGTCTAGCCGGGAGGGATTCCCTCGTGTCATTTGTGTGCGTTCGCTTTTTCGAATTGTATGGGAGGATTGGAGTGTTGGCGTGCGTTCCGAGCGTGCACGCCGCCGACACTCGGAGGGTCCTTTATCGGTGTTCGTTTCAATTCGGAGGCTCTCGCATTCATTCTTTGCTTTCCGTCTGTGGCCCGAAGTTCCCCAGCTACTTGTTGATCATTCGTAATAAATTGCCTCCATGATATTCCCATTGTGGAACAGTTTGTCGCTTTACTGCCTCGAAGGAAATTGCGTTTCCTCAAGCCACTCGAGTTTATTTGTCGTTCAATTGTGAATGTAATGTTGCTTGGATGATTGCTGTACCTACATTTATTATCGCGTTGGGTGGTCTTGTTTAATCGAGGTGTGCTGAATAGAAAGGATATGTGAATTGGTAGGTTAAATAACAACTGAATTTATATCAGGTAAACTAACATTCGATATGCGGAAATCTAGAATTTAAAGTGGAGTTCCATTGGTGTGGGTGTATGTCTGTTTGGATGGCGATAAAGCGTGCACCGAGGCGTGAGGCTGGCGCGGTGGCGGCGGCCGCGCCGGTTCGTCGCCGCATCGACGCCGGCGCAACCCGTCAGATTAGGTAGATCACCTCTAACTTATCAAACTAGGACACTAATGCATACTACTACCGTTTGTTAATATTTTTTTGCCCTATTAAATTGATCTAGGATTCTAAGTAGATCACATCCTTACTAATAACTTATTAGACTAGGTAGTACCTACCTATGCTAATGCTTTTGTACAGCTACTGTTTTTTTTTATTATTATTTATGTACATACAGTGAAATCTATACAGATACGATTATAAGTATTGAGTACAAAAGATTTTATTTATTTTTTTGTTATTTAAATTTTAAATGTTGCAATATCAAAAGTGGTGCATTTTTTTATTGTTTATTATAAAAATAAGGCAGGAATAAGTTGATAAATAATAAAGTATAATAAATTTAAAAAACACAGTAAGTACAGGAAAGTTCTACTTCCTAATGCTGTATTTCATGATTCACTAGCTAATGTCCTCTTCCAATTTTACGGAAACCAATTGATCAACTAGAAATAATTAAACTGATATGTACAACAGTGGCGCAACTGCAATTATCATTAGAGGGAAGCCGAAGAAGACATTGTTGAGGCCTCATAAACTCAGACAAAAACTGTAGGTTTTTAATCTTATTATGAATTAAACTGGTATTAAGTACGAGTATAGTTATGTAATGTGATGTGATACACAGTTACACACACAGGTGTACCATATTATTTGACAATAGTAGACATTAAGAAGAGTGTTTGATCCGAAGGGAAGCCGATAGGAATCGGGTTGTATGATGGCTACGCCCCTGATGTACAATCACAGACAAAACACTAAACAATAAATCAAGTAATTATTGTTAACCTTCAAATTAATAGGTATATTTATAACTTAATCAAGATGTTTAATTTATGAATTTTCAATTATTTACATTTAATTGTTAATATATCTACATAACATTGTAATTAATTATTTTGGCAACACACGCGTCTCAGACACTGCATTGCAGTGTCTTGGTTTAATATTTCAATGAGAATCAGTGCTTGGACCAACGCCAGTCGAAGTTCGGACAGAACATTCATGATAATAATGTATTCTACATACGCTTGCATGTGGACTATGTGTGTCTAAGCAAACAAATTATTGTGCCATTCGCGAGCTATAAAACAAAAGCTAAAATAATTATTAAAGTACTAACATATCTGTTAATAACTAAGCTATTATTATAGTTGATGTAACAACTAACACTGACCTGACTAGGTATCCTACTTTTGACTAGCTATTCATTTAATAGTGTTATAATAAACACATCTCTTTTATCCTCAACGGAAGATCTGCTTTCCAAATCTAAGACTCCTTGAAGTCACCCCTTAGTCATTGAACATACAAATTAAACAATACAGAGAGAAGCTTTATCTTTTTCATAACCAGTACCATGGCAGTAAGTACATCTATAAGTTTTTAAACTAGCTACAAAAACGCTTGAGATCTCCGCACCTACCGGCTCTACAAAGGTAATGAGGTAGTTATTTCAGTCCTTTGTTTATTTACAAAATATCACTCCGTTTGAAGGCGGACCATCAAAATGAGTCGTAAAGCTGAAAATTCCATAAAAAGTCGTGTTGATGACCTCCGTAATTGAACCTCGCTCTTTGTAGCAGAGACAATGGACGGAACCCTGTGCTTTGAATGTATTGATTAGAAGAAAAAAATAAGTCGATAGCAGTAGCGTCTCTGCTTTTGTGTGGATCAAGTGCTGTCTCTACTTCCTAATTAATCGACGGAATCCAATTGACTAGAATCAAACAAGGCCATGAACTTTCCTATAAAAAAATCAAGTCAATACTGGTTTTGGTTCTTAGAATTAAAGGCAATTATTGAAAAGATTTAAAATGCAATAAGTAAGTGACAATCCCAATCTGACTCACATACTATTATTACATTTCATAAAAGATTTTAAAAGGCATTGTGCTTATACATTAAGTCACATAAAAGAGTTATACAAGTAAAGTCAGAACACCCGTGCAGATCCTCGCCGGTAACGTGATACCTCTCGTTTATCTGCTGTCGAGCAATTATTGAAGCGTGAAAAGGAACGTCCTCCTATTATTTACACTGCGTTTTGTAATGCGGGCGTTCCGTTTTTTATTTTAAAAAATATCGCATTTCCAAATGTGTGTAGTGACATCCATTAGGTTTGTGTTTGAATTTTTATTAAATTGAAGAAATATTTGTTGATTTTATTAACTTAATTGGTAAGTTTTAAAATGACTGCATAGGAAGAATTAATGTTTTAAAGCTTTACTATTTTTAATTTAATACCTAATTTCATTTTATTTCATAAACAATTTTCATTGTGTTGAATATACATGCAATTTACATACAAATACATAAAAAAGAAAAACAAAACCAAAAAACAACTCTGAATTATTAGTTAGCGCTCAAATAATGTGTCAAAACAGTTTCAAATTCAAACAGGTTAGGTATAATGTCGCACAGTTTTAGCTATAATGTCAAAAAATATATTAAATGTCAGCAAATAATTCTAAATTATATAATTGTAACTATTAGTTCAATAAATAGTTAACAATTATTTTTGTTAACCCCTTATTGGACCTACATGCTATATTTATCTATAATTACTTATCAAATAACTAAAAATAATTTATTTATTTACCTACCAATCAAATCAATGTAAATAAAAGACAATTTAGCAACTGTAACAAAAAATACCATGACATAGTCAAATAGAAACAATTTTAATACCGACTGTACCTAGCTTTAAAATAAAATAAGAGAGCAAAATAGTCGTTTTATTTTATTAATAGAAGTCAGGTATAAAAAGTGAATAGTTATTTGTGTTGGAAACAAGATTTCTTTGTCGACTGTATTAGTGGAATCGTAATACTGGAAACATGTCAATACGAATTTCGTCCGATTCACCGACCGCCGGCGAACGGCCGAGTTTTTTATTCATTTCTACTCTGATTGATATTTCTTTTGATATTTCTTGTATTCATTTATTTTTGGAACTTAAATGACTCATTCCATATTAAAGTTATAATTGATTTCTAAAGACTGAATGTAGTGCTCTTGTCTTATTGTATTGTTATTGGTGCTCCACATTTTTTAATTTTCCTCATCATTTTGTTTATTTTATTCTATTTCTGTTTAAATAACTGAAATTTTAAATAGATTTAAAACTTTTCCTATTGAAAAGTTAATTACTACAGACTCTACCTACTAAATCAATCAATAAAAATATTTTATTCTTGAAACGTAATACCTACAATCTCAGCTACAATTGTTATTTTATATCCACCCCGGTACCAACATCAATCAAATTAGCGGAATTCGTGTATGACGTCATAGTCATATGAATTAGGTGGATAGTGATTTCATAAAGACAAACAAAAATGTGAGTCAGCAAGACGAGCAGCCGCGCGTCCGCGTCGCACGTCCGAGCGCTTCCGCTGCCCAATAAATAAACAAACATTAAATGTTACACAAAGCGATAATAACAACAAAAACATTATACTTTACGCCTCCCAGATGCACAGTTCCCGGCAACATTACATTTTTAAAAACACATTCAGTAAAAACACCGATATAGGCCTACCGGGCCGCAGCGACCACGACACAACAACATTTTTTAATCTAACTTTACCGTTTGTAAAAATTACTATTTAAATATTTAAGCCACAGCCGCTAATTAACTGAGATTTAACCCTTCCGTCGCCGACCGAAGCCCACTTTAATATTTAACCCGGTGGAAATATTTTGCGCGTATTAAAATGTGAAAAATTAATGGATCGCGCGTCTCTCCCCGCGGGGCTGTAGTACCTACATGCGACGCACAACCGACACACAATTTATAATTTATCCTGACGACCTTGATGACACTTCCTGGCTCATCCTCAGCCTAATTAAAATATGTTTGTATAGCTAATTTCACCGGTAGGTATTGATCAGAGTCATGGACTCATGGACCTCTCTATTTAACTAGCTAGCTTGTTTATTAGGCCTATTTTATCCAGACCGTTTATAGGTCCATGTTCAGAAGATATAGGTAAAGTCACAATAAAACTGTAGTGAACATGTGTAGTTCATCAATACTTGACTTTTGACATCCGTTACAAAACTTGAAATCCTGTTCACATGAAGAGGTCAGTGGAGGAAAAAGTGTGTCAGGGTTCATACAAAAACAACATAAACGTAACCTAAAAATAAATAATAAGCCAGTCACAGTTAAATTAAATGAACACTACAGACACACAGGTGACACCTACCTTCCTGACTGACCGGTAGACCGGCCACCGGTCAGATTGGTCGGTAACACTGACATGTGACAACAACAAGGAGGTACAAATGTTCGTGTGTTGGACGTACCTTGCCGTGGTGCAGTCGCGGTACAGCACGTCGAAATCCTTGCACGACAGCAGCTTGCAGCGGTTGACGCCCGGCTGGATGGCGCCCAGCCCGCGCAGGATGCGCACCTGCTCCACGTTGCACACCAGCGGCACTATGTCCAGTCTCTTTAACTTGGTGTACACTGTGTGTAGCCCGCCCACCAGGTGCTTCAGGAACAGCTCGAAAGCCTGCGGCAGGCACAGCATCGTGTCCCCCTGGATGATGAAGGCCGCCACCTTCTGGCCGCGGTAGTCCACCAGCTTGCACTCGTTGGCAGACGGGTCGGACGTGGAGATGGGCGGCGGGCTGCCGTAGCGCGGTGGGCCATGGTGGTGCGCGGCCGCCATGAGCTCGAGCGGCGAGTGGTGCATCATCTGCAGCGAGCCCAGCAGGCCCAGCCCCGGCGGCGGCAGTGGCATCCGCGGTGCCAGCAACGGCGGCGGGCTGAGCGCGCGCGCCGGCGACACCGCCTTCACGCGCGGCGAGCCCCCGGAGGAGCCGCTCACCTCGCTCGCGGTTGACGCTGAGTCCACGGCGGACTCCATGCTCGCGGGAGACTACACACGCATCACACACCCGTCGCGCGCGCTGTTCCGCGCAACAATAAATAAAAAGCCGGAGCGAAGCGAGGGCGCGGCCGCGTGCGCGCGCCCGCCCCAGCCGCCGCACGCGATTGGTTCGCCGCGGCTGCAGCTACGCTGTGATTGGTCGACGACGCTGTCGCGGAGTCTCCGCCTCTTTTTTCGTTGCGTTGCGTTACAAACGCGCGAAGAAACGTTCCTGTTTCTTTTGGGTGTTGTGTGTGTCGGGCGTCGCGCGTCTGCTCGGGGATTGATAACAATGTCACCGGTAATCAATATGAGCCTAGAAGCCGCGGCCGCGCGCTCTCAGCCGCCTAATAGATACTAACTGTTACTTCTACAATCTTGTTTAATTACAAACTTTGATTATAAGGAGGAAAACTCAGAAATTGATTTGTAGACTGTAGTCATTTTATTGAACGGGAAACTGAACTCTACTTTTTTCTGTTACTTAGTCAGTCAGAACTTTAGAAAAAAAATATTTTCTTATTGGAATAATAAAAATAACATGTTATTACTTATCTATAGGAAAAATTATTTTTAAGCTTTTAATTTTCAGGATGTTATTAAAAATACTAATTTAGGTATTCCTAGAAACTATAAAAGTATTACTTTTTTACCATTGTTTTTATTGAAGGATTACCTTGAATTTCAAAATTTGTACAATCTACCAACCTTGGTCGAGTCCGTAGTTAGTAAAAAACTTATTTTAATTTCTTGTTTACGTACCTACTGGGTGGTTTTGTAAATACATGAAACTAGTCAATTATATTAATGATGTCAGAGAACTTCTTATTGCATTATTTAAGTATTTGATTATATTTTGTTATTACCGTTCTCTACTATTGCCACCACATTTTTCCCAACTACCCACAATATAAGTACCTACTTATTTCTACATATTACATCGTGATTACAATACAAAGGAGCTGAAGTGTCGAAACAATAGCGATCTCAACGATCGACAACTTAGCCAAACTCCCGAAAGCCACTCCAATGGGTTCCGTCTTCTACACCACTATAACTTTTACCCTTCCTAACTTACAACACAAGCTAAAATAACCTTTACTTTTCAGAACATAAGGGTTGAATGTTAATTTGACAGGGTCAAAGACAAGATTGTTTTGTAAAGTTCTTTGTTCAGGATGTTTTTCAATGATTATTCTTTATAATATTGGTATCAAAATCAACATATAGATGTAGTAGGGTACTTCTGTATTATTCAATGTAAGTACTGAGTGTTTGTTTGGTTTTTAAAGTTTTTAAAAGTATTGTTTTTGAGTTGTTAGTTTGGAGACTCGTTAAGTTTTTTGAATGAAAAGCTGTAGAGTCGTCTTAAGATGATAAATTCGACTCATGGTATTGTGTACTCGTGGAAATAACTGTCATTTAATATCAGATATTTGTTACGTAGGTAAGCAAGTATTGCAAGCTTTCTTTAAAGTAAATTATTTGCAAAGTGGTAGGGGACGAGGGGCTATTTCTGTAAAAGAACATATATAGTGTAGATAGGCACCCACTAACAAATTTAAAAAAGGTTGAAATGCAAAACAGCAACATTAGCCTACTTACTGCTGACTTCCTGTGTTCTGTAAGGAGGTGGCAGCAGGAGTCTACCAAACGATTTTTTAAACCATTAATATAAACAATTTCCAATAAAATATTTAAAATATTTCTTTCAGAAAGTTTATCATAGATACAGTAGTTTGGTCATTCATAACATAACATAACATCACGCCTTGTGTCCCCGAAGGGTTAGACAGAGGTGTAGTACCTATTAGTACACCCACACCAGTAGTTTGGTCATTCATTGGAATAATATTCATAAATTAATCAACTCTGCCTTTCGTAATCCTCTAGTGGCTTCTCCAAGAACAAGACAATATACTTACTTACTGCGAAGACATAAGACATAGTGTTAGTGTTAGCTGCAGGTAGCTTCTATTTGCAAAAAAAAAAAACTATTCTATGCAGTGTGGAGCCAAAGTATGAATACCTACGTAACAACAAAATACGTGAGACTCGTCTAATGCGGGCAACATGATCAGGTCACGCATAATATTGTGTCTTAGAAGGTCACTTCTACTCTAGACTAGCAGATAGATCTATAGTCTGTTCCAAAACTATTTGACCGAACAAACGTGCCTGTGGATACCAATTCGTAGTGCCACTTACAAATTACAGAATGCTACACTTAAGAAAAAAATTCTAATTTTAAATCACATTACCTAAAGATGTTTTTCATTTGACAATTAAGGTTAATTTTATAACCTAAAATTTCGTCGATAGTTTTTCAATTACAATTTAATAATGTTATTCAACCGATAATAAAATTGTTAGAAAAAGTGGTGAGGTATAAAGTTGAAACCTTCTAAATACAGATTAATATGTTACTAATTCGCCTTAGTGAGTGATTGCGTAAGAATGTCATCTGAAAAGGGTTTATTTACACTTTAAGCAGATACTTTTGGAAAAAAAATTATGACTGATGAGTAGCTTTTTCTACAACTTCAAGTAGACTACTACGCCTGCTAAGTAAGAGTCTATGATTAATGAACATGCGAACAGCTTGTTACGCTGAGTAACTCTGCGTCTACGAGATCAAGAAGACTTCTATACTAGTCAAGAAAACGGGCCTACGACACACGTGTAGCTCTGTATCTACGAGAACAAGAAGACTGCTACGCTCGTCAAGAAGATGGGTTTACAATACTTGCGTAGCTCTGTAACTACGAGATCCAGAAGACTGCTACGCTAGTCAAGAAGACGGGTCTACGACACATGCGTAGCTCTGTGTCTACGGCGACGTCATGAAGACTGCTACACTAGTCAAGAAGACGGGTCTATGACACTTGCATAGCTCTGTGTCTACGGCGACGTCAAGAAGACTGCTACGCTAGTCGAGAAGCCAGGTCTATGATATTTGCGTAGCACATTGTCTACGAGATCCAGAAGACTTCTACGCTTAATCAAGTAGAGGGGTCTACGACACATGCGTAGCTCTGTGTCTACGGCGACGTGAAGAAGACTGCTACGCTAGTCGAGGAGCCAGGTCTATGATATTTGCGTAGCACATTGTCTACGAGATCCAGAAGACTTCTACGCTTAATCAAGTAGAGGGGTCTACGACACATGCGTAGCTCTGTGTCTACGGCGACGTCAAGAAGACTGCTACACTAGTCAAGTAGACGGGTCCACAAGTTCTACGACACATCGCTGCTTTATATGAATAACCACACAATCCAAAATATTCAAACTTGTGGAAAACACAACGCGAGCGAAAATGATCCTTAAGTACAATCAGCCTATAATATTCCCATTGCTGCTGGGACACAAACACAGGCCTCTCCTCCTTTCTTCGAGAAGGAGTGGGCTGTAATCTACCACGCGGGCCCAGTGCGGGTTGGTAGATGTCACATGTCTTCGAGTTTTTGGTTCTAGGACATGCCGGTTTCCTCACGATGTTTTCTTTCTCCGTTTAGAGAGCAGTGGTGATGAAATTATTAACATACCTAATGTAAAGCGCCTGCCTGGGTTCGAACCCACGACCTACAACTGGTAAGTCGGGCCATTACCACTGGGCCACCACTGCTCGAAATAGTCCATAATACATGGAAAATAAAATTCACACTCATATTGGTAAAAGTGGCGATGTGGTAAGATAAAATGTTATGTCGATTTATAACTCAACTTTTGGTCAACACTCCACGATCGCCAGTTACTATGAGTCTGCATGAGACATGCAACTTTTCCTGAATAATAACCGTATCTTTAAATAATTTTGGGATAAGTAGTAAAGGAGTCTGCCCACCACACCGTATCATACCGCACCATATCATACATGACCGTGCTAGGAACGTGTCAGGCAAGAAAATATTCTTTGTATTGAAAAGTATGAGACTGTGCCCACTATACCGTTCCGTCAGCGACCAACACCGTGCCATTCATGGAGCGTCAACAATTGTCGGCGAAAATATTTTGCCGGTTCCGATACGCTCCATGCATGGCACGCGACGTTGGCAAACCGGTGCGTGCAGGCGGCGACACGGTGAGCATACGGGTTAAATACGGGCGAAAACACAGGTTTTTGAATGGGCCTGCTCCTGGAGGCCAACCATCTCCTCTTAAAGCAGTATTATTTTAATGTTACTTCAGTGTGAGAAAGAGATAAAGCTATACAGGACGTCTAGCGCCATTTCTTTCCCACATTCAAGTAATATTACAATACGAGGTGGTGGTGTAGCTCTTGGCCTCGATTATGCCTGATGGAAAGCGATGGATGAGAGACCTCATCCATCGCATCATAGACATGATGGAACGAGCGTGCCCAGAAGATGCCTGTCCACTCTTGCTTTGAAAGCAGACGGGAAGGGAACACAGGCGCTTGCAGAGTTCCACACTTTGGCTGAGCGCATAATAAATGTGGTAAACTACTACAACCGAGAGAACGGGAACCACCAGGATATGACACGCGGATGATACGCTGATGCTACGGTCACTAAAACGTTATGCGACGGTATAATACGCTGTTGATAGTAGTCCGTGTATTCTTAAACATATTTTTTTTCGTACCTGATACGTTCGTAGCATGGTCATGGTATGGTACCTACAGTGTAGTGGGCAGACGTCTTTAGTTACATTTTCTACAATACTATTCAACTTTGATCTGTTTGACTCTTCACGGTATAAAACTAATTATTTTCGAACCATTATTCTTAAAAGTGCAAGTAAATTGTCAAAGGTCAGGCCTCACAGTTTTTAATTATTAATTATTGTTTTCAAGGCCAATCATCTAAAAATCCGAATATTAACTAAACTTTGACTAATACTCCTTTTATTTTTGCATTATATGTTTGTTTATCTTCATTAGATAATAAGCCATTTACATAAATATTTTATTTAGTTTTCAAATGGCAGCTGTGTAAAATTTGCTTTTTAACCGACTTCAAGAAAAAGGAGGTTATTTGGATTGTGTTTTGATTCTTGCAAAGCAGCGCGTTGTGTAACTCTGCGTCTACGAGGTCAAGAAGGCTGCTACGCCAGGCAAGTAGACGACTACGAGATAACGTAACTCCATATTTACGTCTTCAAGTATCCTGCTAAGCAGCTACTTCAATCGTTTGGTTATCTCATCACACCAATTTCCCAGATTTAAATATTACTCGAAGAAATGTAATTACCATGTGTGCAGATGTCAGTAACAATAAAATATTCCATACAATATGTACTAATCTTATAACAACGTAAACATGTTTTTAAGATTCTTATAGATACGTGAGTCTAATCTATATTTACTTAGCCATATTCAAGAAACCATATTCAATGACGTAAGCACATACATTAGGTTGAAACCATCATAAATGTACATACCTACTACTACAGAGTACATTGATAATCATAATTAAACCTGCCTGTGTGTACGTTTTCCGTATACGAGTGAGAAAAAATATATTTTTCTGCGTGATTATCAATCATATATCAAAGATAATGAGATGTCACCAAAGGGGCGTTGGAAACAAAGAACGATGTTATCTACGAGTATATTTACCCACTGAAACACTGGGTAATTCATAACAGCTTTAAAATTGTTCAGCATTAAAAATGTTTTGTGCTGTTAAGGGGAATAGTGCATTGTTCATACAAGAGTAGGTGCGAATAATCAGGTTCGTTCAGTATTTTTTTCTAACTCAAGCTGTATTTTAAAGAAACAGTTCTTAACTCAAATAATTGGTTGGTTTTGTATGTGTCACTAGCACTTCCCCCGCGACATCATCCGCGTGGATTTCGTTCTTTAGTACCCCGTTAGGGTAGATTTTCAAAAACCCTGATATACGTTCTTCTTTATTTTTGGTCTTAAGTGTAAATATAGAGTTTCGAGTTAATCGGACGGCGCGTTAAAATTCTTCCATACAAACTGACACCCCCCAATCCCCTTTTAGAGGGTAGTTTAAAAAAACAAAAAATGACAAACTTCATAATTTACATAAATAAATAATCGTGTCAAGTTTCAAGTTTATTAACTCAAGAAATAAGATTTTTTCATACAAATAAAATCCCCCTTTAAAGGTCGCATTTTTTTTAAATCCTTCCTTAGTTGCTGCCTGGCTGGCAAGTTTGTAGCCCTAGCGGTTCAGGCTTTACGTTGATGAATTAGTAAGTCAGGACAACGAATTATATTATGTATAGATTACTCAGATCCCTCAATCGATTTAATTCTTTAACTGTTTTGGGCACGGTTTTGACCAAAACTTCAGGAGTTTTATTGACATGAAACGGATGGCTAAAAAAATGACTCCTGAAAAGCAATTTACACATAATGATACCATGAAGAAGGTATATGTAATCGTATAATATGTCGATACTTGGTATAATGCTCTGCACTAGCACTATTCCTCGAAATTGCCTTGAGATGAAAAAATAATGACGAGATTCGTAGCGGTGTAGTGGACGTCAGCTTTGCTAATTCTTTTTCAGCGTTCCATGACATGACCTTTTTAGAATGGAAACCACCCCGGGCGCTTGAAAACACAGGAGTGTGGGTGAATTCGGCGAATGTGACGGTCTGCCACACTTTAGTACGTATAACTTGACAAGCGTAGGTACGTATAAATATTCGTAAATACATATATTCTGGAACTTGCCTTGTTGATCTTTATTTCTGTAACTGTTTGAAAACTGTTATGAAAAAACGTTTTCTTTAAAAATCTCCTTTTAAGGATACCTTTTATTTTGCCTAACAAAAAATGAAACACCATTAAAGCTCTATTACTAAAATAATCGATACAAATAGGCTCAGTAGCACTGCAGTAGGTTTTATCTGTAAAAACTAATATTGATTTTATTTTTACTCCTATATCCGCAGTAAAGGAATTTGACAAAAGGATACCAAGTTAATTGCAGTGCAAGTTTTCACAGAATTGCGTGGCTGACCTTAAGCAAACGTTATCTACGCATAAAGCGTGGAATATTTTCACTGGATAATCTCCAGTACTCTTTATCAACAAACAAATTAACAGCTCTTAGCCACTTGTTATCTGCTCTATGACTTACAGAGATTTCACAACATATAATCATATGTTTATACATAATTAATTTTAATTAATTACCTGCCACCTATTTATCTATGTCACCATGTATTTTTAATAGTCAGTTTTTCTGTCCGAATTCTATTCATACAGAAAAGTAGCGAGCGTCAGAAACGACGTTGTATTTATGAAATAAAGTTCAGCAGATTCTTACATTTCCTCGTCGAAGGAATCACTTTGAGATAGTTTCTCATAAGCGTTCAGCTACTTAGAAGGAACTTAAAATCTGAAAGCTCGATATTTCCTGATGGATTTTGAATGAAAAATTTCAGAATCCCTCAAGTAGGTACCTATGTAAAGTTAAATAAAACTTTACAATAAACAGAAAACCTTTCATATTACTCAAGTAGAATCTATTTGTAATAATGTTTATTATCTATATTCAAGATGGATGGATGGATGTGTATTGGTTTTAATATTCAAATTTTTTTTTATTTACGTGACATAGCTCAAGATATTTTTGATGACATTTAAAGAGAAAACTGACTATGAATGTGAGTACCATGCAGGCTATATTGAATACATGACTTTATAACTGTCTGGCGGTTTTGACTATTTTGTATATGGCCAGACGCAAATGTCCTGCAGATCTGGTAGCGTCGTGACGGGTCGTTGAGCTACACGATAACTGATGCATGCATGCCGTCTGTTGGGACAGGCCAACACAAAGCTGCAATGGCTCTTTCTTCAAAAGGCTCTTCCAGACATGGCCCTGCATTGTTAGACTCACATAAAATCCTAATAATATAATGTTTGGACTTTATAAGAGACCTCTGAGTTTGTTTCGCCATTTCTTCTCAGGGGTCAGTCAGCTAGGAAATGCCGGCACCATCTAGTTTAAAATATTGAAATATTGACGTGTAAAAGTGTCTTAAAAGATCTACTTACATAAATAAACATTTAATTTCATAAACATTTCATTTAATTTAATTCCTTATAACATGTTTTTTTATTAAATAAACGGTATATTATAATACTACTTTAACAAAAACTCGTCTTTCCCTCCAAGTCTGAAAACTTTGCAGCTCGATATCGTATCTACTAGCGCCATCTATTGCCGACAAGTCAAACCGAGACTTCTCAATTTCTCTCTGATTCTGAAGCGGTTTGGACGGCGACATCAAGTATACATATTGGCAACCAGACCATTTCTTCTATCACATATTTTATGTGAAAAGTTTTTAAATACGCTAAAAGTATTTGAAACCTCATAAATTCTGTGTGAGAATGGGAATTAGATGATCTTTAAAAACATTGCAGCCAAAGAACAAAGACAAGTTCGAGTAGCTATAATGTAGCAGTAAAACACTCCAACCATAAATCAAATGAAAATAAATCTTACTTTCACTTCAATTCCAAATAAACGGCATTTACAACTTACACAACACACGTCTATCATTGCTCACACAAATCGAACAGGCGTTCCAACCACTAATCATCCCTACAACAATCAAAATGCTTTAATCGCAAAAGCCGCCAGTTCGCGGAAAAAAATGAAGAGATACAGGGGGATTAGCCCACAAAAAAGTATCGGAAACAAATGGTCTTTGCCGAGCAATAAATCGAGCTCAACATTGGGAAGCTGCAACAGACTGCGCATACTCGTTAAACTTTATTTTTATATTAAAGCCGTAACTTTGGGATGCGACGGCCAACAACTGTAATCCCCGCTGTGAAACGTGAAAATTTTGCATAGATATTAATATTAAATGGAATGCTACAGATTTGATGCGATAGGTATTGTTAAATGATTCCATCAAATAAATACAGCCGCTATTTATGAAACAAATGCTTATAATAATGAGGCAATATAATTTTTTACTGGCTTAGGTAAATCAAAGATTACATTAAATAGCCAAGTGACACACGAGGAACTCTACTAACTATAGATAACATTATTCGTATAAATTAAAATTTACCTCAAATCGGTGCTAAACTAAGCTTATGAAGAACTTAAACGAAAATAAGTTAACTGCAATTAACTAATGGCACTCGCCATAATGGCGTTCGCCTAAACAAATGATGAGTAGGTAAGTTTAACAACGACAAAACCGCAGGCCCTAACCCAATTAATTACAATGCTTTTCACCAGTCGGGTCGAAAGTGCAGTAAATAATGCAACCAATAGGTGCGCGGCCCCGGCTCCCGGATTCTGGTTTCATGCATTTACTCCTGCTCGACTGGGAAATTAAATTTGTTCACAATGCAAGGTGCCACCGCTCTGCGCTTTCGATAATTTATGTTTTCACTAATTTGCTTTTGGCGCCGCTTTGCGGAATGAGCGAGTACTAACGCGACATCAGTCTGTGGTATATTATTGTTCATGGATTCCAGGTTCTAATGTTGGTTTAGTATGTCGTAACAAAATTTTAGTGAGTAATTAGCGTAATTACCGAACTCAAAAATCAGCATAATTTTTCAGAAGTTAGAATTCAACAAAATATTCTCACAAAAGCAAATCCTTTGTAAGAAACGATTTCGGAAAACCAAATGATGAGCTGGTGAAATTGTCACTACTTTCGACATCCTATCTGAGAGGGGTGTACAGACCTACCTACCTACTTTACCTCTGATTTTGCATCACTGTCAAAATCCCAGTGATCTATAAACTCGTTGCAATAAGGTTGCTGTTGGGTCGAGGTCATTGACAAGCCTGTCAAAATAATCTTCATTGTCATCTTTAATCTCGTCACGATAAGGTCACTATTGGGTTGCTGCTGTCAAAGGTAAAATAACTGTGAAAACACTGTAATAAACCGTGAGGTGCACAGATATCAAAGCAACAGCAACTGTTTACCAAGCCTAGTAAAAGCTGTTATCCCCACGTCGGGGCTGAACGAAAACGTTACCACACCTCTAACTCATCAAATGTAAATTCTCTCTGGTCTGCTTTGTGATCGTGTTGCTTTTGATGTAAAAATCATACGTCTCTCCCTGCAAGTGTCCGCCAATATTGACACGGCTTCTGCGAACACAGACGCGGTACTAACACTACCGACTACGAAGTACCGAGACCACACGGAATCATTATTCAGTTGAAAATTTACTTTTCTCATCATTTTTCGTATTGGTACGCGATGTTGAAATTTAAAAATTAAAAAAAAAATATTTTGGAAAGGGGTTTATAATTTGCAATGGCTCTGAATGTTTCGTTATTTGCATTTCTGGTAATAAGGGATTTAGGTAGGTATGGTTAGTAATTAAACTTTGCAGTCATAAAGCGTTACCTGGTATAGAAATATGTCTAAATATAAGTTTATTAAAATACTGTCACTTTGAGACCAAATAGTACAATGTATTTGAAACGACTAATTAACGACTTAACAAAATTGAAATAAGAGATATTCTGATTGCGTAGCATCAGTCGTAGCTCTCGTAGCACGCGTAGCCCTAATGTCAACGTTTCGTTTTACGACATGTTATTAGACTTATTAGCTCCAATAACCAGCAAAAGGAGGTCTGAGTAAAGCGCAGGTCACCGATCAGTGACGCTCTGTGCTTATCTGCGCGCCTCAAGATCCCAGAATAGTCGTCCCTCGCACACACTCGTAAGGGGCAACTTTATTATTTTTCCAGTTTTCATCACTTCACGCTCCGTCTGTCTTTTGATTCAATGGCTGTGTAATGTGCTGTTGCTGCATTTATTTTGCACTCTTACCTTAGTGTTGCCAGTTTATTTTGCATTCTCTTGGTGTTGCCAGTTATTCCCCAACGCTTTGAAGTCAAAGCTCTTTTGACTTTGCGAGGCGGCTTAGTCGGCGCTGACCGCAGTGCAGTATGAATGATACTTTTTACGCTGAATAGTCTCGTGTACATTTTTTTTAGTTGCACACTAGATTTTTTGCGGCGTTGTGTACCTACTTTATGTTCTACACTTATTTTTGTTCCCCTGGAGCTGTGTGAAGGAACGTTGACGTGGTTGAGAATATAGGAAAACTGTGTATGATCCGCGCGCGTTGACTGCAATAAATTCATATGGCGAAAATAGGTCATTCAGAAACTGTTAGTCCTAGCTCTCAGTACTTACGTAATTATGTAGAACGCAATAAATAATGCATGACTCGCATTATTGTAGATGTAGTATGACATTAGAATGAACTATAGTCCCGATATCTGATAGCGGCACTGACGTCACATTAATGGGAATAGATGAAAAATTATTCGCACTCGCACGTATTGACTGTATAGGTAGTGCCTACGATGACGGGGGAGGGCGCGTGATCCCGCGAAATATGATACAGGGCTGACAATTGCTGCAGGAAAGTAATGAACAGATTAAAAATAGTGACTCACTTACCTACTCAAATGCAAATAGTTTTGTACCTAAACCAACAAGAAGTAAATATAAAGCAAGGTTAGGAAAAATATTTTTCTTAGCCTAAAAGAACTTTCCCGCTAAACCTAGTTATTTTGCCTTTTAAATTTTCTGCAGAGCTTTTAAGAATAAATTAATTGATCAATAGTTAGGATAGAATACTTAGTAAATGCGCCTGAGGGCCACATATTGTGGCGCAATGTTGTTACTTTACTAATTAACATTCTCTACTAGAAACCTATTTTTTGTAAAAAATATTTTTAACGTAATTTTTGAAAGCTGTGACTTAGGTTAGTTATCTGATTTAAAACCTCAAATACGTCACAGAAATATCATAAACAAATCCGTGGCAGCCAGCACATCCCTATGTAAGCGTACGTGTTCGGAAACGCGAAGAAGTCGGATGTCAACGCGTGACGCGCTTTGAATGTACCTCCGCGGTGGCTCGTAATAAATAGAATATTTTTATCGGGCACACGCACTCTCCGCCCGCAAATATTGTGTCACCGTAATCTGACGCTTTGCTCAACTCGTCTGCTTAAAGCTTCAAGATGCTCCACTGATTCAATGAGCAAAAGCTTACGTAAATTACTAATAAGATGTGTGAGGAAAATACACTTTGCCTTTTCAATTCGGTTTGGGGTGAAAATATTGTCTGGTTGATCTCCGTTCCCATCCTGCTATCACTTAAGCAAACCCCTAACCCTAGATTATGTGATTGGCCACCTATTTTATTGTGTAGTGGGACTTATGAACAGTAATTGCAGGACAGAAATCTATTTATTAAGAGAAACAGACCTCATTTCCTTTTCTTTTCTTATTTTCGGATCGATGATACACTTCTGGACACATCTATTGGCCCACCTTGTATTTTCAGTTTCGTTTGGTCCTAGCTAAAATTTTATATTAGGTCGAGCAAAAAGTTTTTATGCAGTTTTGAACCTGGCACATTCACAATTTCATTCAATAGTCTTTTTTTGAATTTCGAACACAGAATTTAAAGAAACAAAAGACAATTTGGAGCCTGTTTGTTGGTATCAAACAATCGAATACTAAGAAAACTTGCTTTTATTGGTTTACTTGGATTTAATTCTTGAAAAAGTGATTGATATCTTTGGTTTTGCAACAAACATTACTTATTCTTAACATTCAGGTGAGGTTCTATCAATAATCTAAGGATACTTCACCTGAAGTCGCCGCCCAAGCTGTGGCACTTATTCAGGCCGGACACAGCCAAAGAAACGTGAGTGCTCAACTTAATTTAAGTCGATCTGCGGTCCGAAATGTTTATCGGAGGTACCTAGAGACTGGCGGCTTTGTTCGTCGCCAAGGAAGGCCACGATCTCGGGTCACAACTGAAAGGCACGATCGATTCATCGTGACGACCAGCTTGAGAAATCGTCACCTTACCTCCATTGAGATACAAAACCAACTTCGCGACTTCCACGGAGTATCTGTGAGCGCTCGAACTGTTCGGAGAAGGTTTTCTGATGAGTCTAAAATTGTGTTACATGGCAATGATGGAAGGAAGAAGGTCTACCGACGTAAGGGAGAGCGTTTCGCACAATGCTGCTTTGAAGAGAGGGTTGCTTATGGCGGTGGCTCATGGACTGTCTGGGGCGGTATATCCGCGAGCGGCAAAACTCAACTTGAGGTTGTTACAGGACCACGGCTGCCAACATTAAATGCTGAAAGGTAAGGCTAATGCAAGAGCCCATGCGGCCGGCATCGTCAGGGAATATCTTCGGGATGTGAACATCACAGTTATGGACTGGCCAGCCAGAAGCCCAGACATGAACCCCATTGAGCACATGTGGGACGAGCTAAAAAGACGTGTTAGGGCTCGTCAGCCAGTTGCCCAGACGATGCAGGAGTTGAAAACTGCCATAGAAGAGGAATGGGAGATGATCCCTCAAAATTTCATAGAGCGGTTGATAAACTCTATGCCTAATCGTATGAGAGCTGTGGTAGATGCCCATGGAGGCAACACGCGTTATTAAATTAAACCTTTATTTGATAAAACATGTTTTTTATTCAAAAATCAATTGCCTTTAACAAGGCGCATATCCGACTTGTTAGGCGTAGCTCCATGTCGTATGGTATTCTGAATTCAAATTTAAAACAATACGATCGAAAAAGATGGTAAAATGTATCAGGTTTAAAACTGCATCAACAGTTTTTGTTCAATCTAGCAATCATATTTCGGTAGGGGCCATCGAAACCTAAACTCTAAGGTGGGCCAATAGATGTGTCCAGAAGTGTATTTTCTATTGAGATTACAATTTTCTTGAAAAGCAATCGAGTATAGACAAGTTGAATGGCAAAGTGCTCATGGTGTTTGTTTTATCAAATGCTATTGCATGTATATTATGGTAGACCAACATGAGCGTTTTTGTTCATTCAACTTATCTATATTCTCGATTGCTAACTACTTATCCCAGTTAAAAACGTCTGGCACATTTGCCCTCTATCTAAACAATTCTAAATTCAATTGTTAAAGATTTGTTACAATAGGCCATCCGTCATTCGATCAACCCCTTGCCAATAAGTGTCATGCCTGATTCTACTTGGCTATCTATGGGGTTAAAAAATATAGAGCGAATCGATGCAACAGCGAATTTAGCAGAGCAGGAGCAATTTGTTGCTCATCATATTCTTGGAGTTGTTTTATTTCTTATGCCAATAGCTGCTACAAACGTCCTCATTACGATATTTCCTTATGCCGATCACCTAAGTAGGTACTCTAAAATTTGCTTCGAGATCACTTTTAAGAGATAAGACCGCCCATTGTGTCACTGTATGTAAAATTTCTACATTTATATCTGTAATTTTTATGATGTATTACATAATAAAGAGTACGATTAAGTGATCTATCTATATATTTGCTTTTTTTTATTAACCGATGTTGTCCATCTCCTAAAAAAGGTGTCCCCATAGTTTTCCAATTTTCTTTGTGTTTTATATTCTCGGACCAATCGGTCAGGACCAAATATAAATTGCCTTACCTATTACTTATGCCCATGCTTAATTATTATGTTACTGTAACTATTTAAATTTTCTAGATCTGGAAAATTGAAGCAAACATAGCAATTAGTCCCACTCCGTGTAGTATTGGACTTCAGGAAAGAGGTTACCTAATGTGGTTGTCGCAGGCGATGTGCCAGGAACCTACCTCTTATACCAGATTGCAATCTGGAACGAATACTGACCAACATGGCGATTTCAAGCAGCAGCAAAAGTATCTTGCACAAAGCGTGAACTTTATTAATATTCAGGGTGTAAGGGACAGCCCTCCGCAGACTGATGCAGTGAATACAGCATGTCATACTAAGATGACCGGTACCTACATGAAATTATTTCAGGTCCGTTATGGGAATCCAATAAACCTAATTTGTTTTATTACCTCACACGCAATGTATCGTTACCGTGGCAAAACGCGCGTAGCGAACGGCAGCGCTGCGAGCCTTCGGCCGCCGAGTATTTCAACATCCATTGCTGATTTTTTTTATTTTAGCTGTTTTATTTGCATAAATGGAGTGCTGCGTATAGAGAATGTAATTTTACATTGAAACTGAAAAAACCATAAGAAAAATGAAAATTTGCCTGAGAATATTTCCGGTGGAATATGATTCATAGTAAGAAGCTGAATGCATCCTGTTAGTTTGCGGAGGGCTGTCCCTTACACCCTGTATGTATTTTTTTTACTTTAGTTATTTACTTTCAATCATTTTCAGCACTAAAGCAATATCAAAAGTCTATAAGTAATTTTTTTCTATCTAAAGCAGCTCAACAGCGCGCCCATAAATGTCCTATTTTCCCTGAAAATTGCAGATTTTTATATTTATTTTGAAAATAATTTTTAGACAAAAATGTTTCCGAGTATACAAAAGGAGTGTTTTAATACTTGCGCGTCTGCGATAAACACGTCTGGGACAGATTTAATTTAAATTTTTGCAACACTTTCGTTATTTGGTCAAAGGGAGGCTTAAATCTTTGATTGATCACGTGCAGTTGGCACCCAGACCGCCATTCGTGTGCAGATTGAAAATAATATGAAACGGAATAGGGAATTGTTGAATTCTGCAATTTCAAGAAATATTCAAATTAACTTTTTTTGAGTTTATTAAACTCGTTTACTATGATTTGTTAAAAAATGACGAGTGCACATAGAGGTACTTCCTGTGGCTGATTTTAGGTACCTACTTAGGTATTGTTTCAGAAAAGATATTTTTCTTTTCACTTCATTAAGACCGGGAATTCTACTGAAATGAATGTAATTTTATACATTGCTCTAATTCCCAAAACGTAACACCTTGGTATCGCGAGTCTGGTCAGACTTCATGAATATCTCACAGATTGTAATCTAACGTTATTCAGCCGAGCTTTTGGTGCATTTTAGTGAGTTTCAGCCAGTTTCAGCTAACAGCGGTATTTTGCATCATACGTGAGTAACCTCATTAGAGGAACAATGGTAGTGCCTAATCTGGTGTGATGCTGCGAAACTTACTTACACGGAGTAACTATATAGTTTAAATAAATGAAAATACCGTCATGGCGGGTTACTTTGACTCTAGGGCAAAACTTTGGGCCAAATCAAAGCAAATAAGGCAAATATTTAGTGTTCTTAAATCCATACAACAGTTCCGCAAGTACGCGTCTATATCGCCGTCTATTAGTTACCGAAGGAATACGACGTTCGGTTGTGTGGTCGCGACACGGCGGGCAGCTCAAACATTAGTCTCGATTTGGACCAAAGATGCCCTAGAGTCAAAGTAACCCGCCATGACGGTAATTTTCATGTTTTTTTTTACCTATTTACCCTTAATGTTAACGTGTAGGTAAGCTCAATCTATGATGATTCATATTTTTCATGTCATATATGCAAATTAGCAATATAATCTTTAAAGGATCTGTGTTTAAATAGATTTATTTCGAGGCCTAAAAATAAACTGTTAATACCGCTAACATTATTCCAGATCGACACTAGCTACTTATCCAATCAGAGTAAGAAAAATACCTCATGAATTGTGTATTGTAAAATAGTTGTGAGCTAAAAATATAAAAAAAAATCAATTTATTTTTTTAGGTTAAATAATGTTTTTGAGAATAGGCTACTTGACAGTTTTGGAGAAAACAACAGGAGCTAGACCACCACCTCTTAACGCAGTATTATTTTAACCTTACTTGAGTGTGGGAAAGAGATGGAGCTAGACTAGAAGTAATATTAAAATAATACTGCCTTAAGAGGTGGTGATTGGCCCCCTGGCATTTTGAGGAAAATAAAACACAAGGAACATCACTAATTGGTTTTTCAAAGCTACTGTCAACTAGCATATTGACGTGCTTAGCTTGTGGCTGGAGATAAAGCTATGTGTCATATAATTCTGTGAGCACGTCAACAAATATAATACAGTAAACATCATAAATCAACAACACAAACTCAATGTTTCCAAACGAAAAATATTTAAAATTCCCCAAGGAAATGGCTACTCGAAATGCGTAATTCGACATAGCGATCCCCGGTCACCGGCTAAAATGTAAAATGGCTCCCTTGCATTTTTTCCTAAGTGCCATAAAGTATGACATTTATTACGGTCAGATCTGCCTCAACCACTATTGATAGGCAAATGAGAGAGTTTTTTAAAAGAAAAACGATGTCTGCTTTTTATGTGTTCTTTGGATAAGGATGTTTTAAGAAGTTGCGACTTGCTTGTTGGTAATGGTCGATTTTCTGTGTTTTTGTCTCCGCGCTGCTCTTGATGTTCGACCTCTGCGCTAAAAGTTGGGCTGTCGGCGCGAGTTATGTTGGAACTTGACCCTGCGCTACTTCACCAACTTGTGCACCATTGTAAGTTACAAAGTCATCATCATATAGGTAGACCAAAATGTAATTAGCTAGAAATCTTATTAGTGCTACCAATCTTACTTTCCATAAGGTATAGGCTATGAGGAGGATACTTTATTCCATACTAAAGCTCTAAAAGAATCTCAAAATTGAGCTATCATTGTCGATAAGGGCAATAACTCAAAGAATAGGTCAAGCACAATAGTGAGTGCCACCGATAATCGTATATTAAGGCCCTTATCCCTATGAGCACCTTTGCCACAATAGAAAGGAATATAATGTCGAAAAGTGGCCACATAAAAATGACATACTGTTGCCGCGTAGGTTTGGATGGCGAAAAAATAGCGGGAATAAACGTCCAGCGATATGGAGATGATAAAAATATGGCTCCAATATTATAAAGGAGTGATATACTTAATAGAAAAAGAACAAGATATTTTAGTTTAAAAAAAAAGATATTTGGCCGTTTCTGTTATGTTGTTGATTTCTGGAAGTGATAAGGAAAGTCCAGAACAATAGACCCTATTTTTCACTACGATGCCGATGGAAATCGTTTTTCCCATCAGGCGGCAAATGCGAAATCGTAATAAAACTCTCCATATGATATGTAAAGTAGCCATAATATTGAAAACTTCCAAAGTCCATCAATAAATGTGGCGCTGCGTGGGGAACGTTACGCAGTCTTATGGTGGTTAGTGCTGTGCCAACGCTATCGATAATTTTAAACCTGAAGTGCCGCAAAATGTCGAATATTCTAAGTGAATTGTAGCTAACACAATATGTCGATTTTCCTCATTCTGTCTTTGTGTAGGTGAAAATGTTGGTTATCACACTACTGCGATACCTACCTATAGGTAACTCGTTAACTGCGATCTTCTCCAAACAACATTGTAACTACCCACATGGCCAACAGAATAGGAATTTAATACCTAAACAAATAAGTAGTATTAACCATTGATACAGACAGCACCACTACTTACTACTGGCTAACGGAACTTTACGACATATAAAACAATTTTGTTTTTTTTTTGCTGTCGAAGGTCATCTAGCCCGAGTAAAACACAATAGGAACCATCAATTTAATCAATAATATATGTAGGTACGTAGAAAATGTATAAACAAACAATAGGTAGGTATCGATAAGACATTGTCACAGCACTACCCCAAGACGCGAGGCGTCAAAACGCACGACCGCAACTATCAAAGAGAAATCTTTTCCGTGTATCAATAACGTCGATCGAGCCGTCGACTAGACACATTGCGCTGTTTATGTCGCTGCGATGTCACATTATAGTGCCATGTCGTATACCTACGTGATACGCGCTCATACGGTTAAGATATTCTCAGATTATGAATGGATATTTTACCCTTGAAATGTTGAAATCGGAGGAGCTTTCAGGAAAATCTCAACAACTTACCTACAATAAAAAAATTGGGTCCGATGTGAAATGTGTAGATAGTTAATTGTAAAAAAAAAAAACTAAAGTACCTACGCCACTATATGCACATTAGGAATTCTCTTTGAGGCAGTTAGGTACTTCTAGTCTTGGTGGTAAAGGTTTTTCTAGTTCGTTTATCTGGTCATCAATTTTTTATCGGTCGATTTTTATAAATTTTCTACCTGCAGTCAACCAAGTTATATTGTTAAGTTCTGCACAAATGGTGTAAGATAATCTTCGAATTTGGTGTTTACTTCCCTTACTTGCCCTCTCAGCGGAAGTTTTAGCCTTTTCTCTGGTGTAATAACCTATTTTGTTTGTCGTAGGTGTAGAACCAGTTAAAAAGAGCTGCTTTGGGCCCTTTTTTTATTCCGGGTACCGGACTATTCACCAGGCTTACGAGCTTTTGGGATGCTGATACCAGCCGCATAGCATCCTTGGAGTTCAAGACCGGCAAGTCCGTTTTGGTCAGCGACACATGATCGTCGTGTCACTTGCGATTCTGTCGAGGCGTGCTACGCTTTGAGGATGCGGTTCGTTAGGATCGACGTGTTATTTAAACCATCACACTTAACTATTATAGTTAGGTACTAGTATTTTCAGGGTTAACATTTTAATACTAGTTGATCTGTAACTAGGGCTGTTTCTATCGGAATAGCTTAGGTTCATCTTTATAAGACCCCTGTAGCTTTTACCCGCGACTTCGTGCGCGCGTAATTTTTACAGGAAGTTTAAAATACTGTCGTGAATTCATGCAAGCCTAGTACCTACTTTTGTTAAGTTTACTGCTCAGAAATTGTACACAACGGCATGCAACGTAACCGGGATAAAAAGTATCCCATGTGTTAAATCCAGGTATCTGTGTGCCAAATTTCATCCAAATCCTAATTATTGGGATAATAATACTAATGAATGATTGAAATAGTTTGTCGAAGGATACTAATGGAGATTTGCATACCAGCTGGAAATCGTCTGGAAACACAAAGAAAATCCAAAACATTATACAGATTCCAAATAAGCCATTATATTTCCACTGCCAAGTTATCAGTGCCACAGTGTATCACAGTACAAACACCCACGCATCAAAATTATTCATAAAATCTCAACAATGGCGCATCGTCTCCGTGTGGTTAGGGCGTGAAATTATTTTCTTGGCGTATGCAGATTAGGGGAGGGTGACTGGTGGGGTTGCCGGATTAGTTCCGGTTTACTTTTTATAGGATTCCGATGATAAATGTTACCATTGGATAGGCTAACGGGTGGTGCGTGAAACGTATCCAAATAAGCTTTCCAAATAGCTTATAATGTATTCATGCAATCGATGATGTGGAAACAAACTGTGTGAAAAGTTCATATAGTTTTGGAAGTGTTGATATGTCATCATCTGCCAAGCCTGTTCCCAACTATGTTGGGGTAGGCTTCCAGTCAAACCGGATGCAGCTGAATATCAGTATTTTACGTGAAGCGATTGAATTTTGTTTGTGATTGTGTAAAGACTACAAATACATAGGTACTGACCTTATTTCTAAGCTTTTAGTTTGGCATTCTAGTCCTAGTTTCCGACTAATACTAGCTTACATCAATTTTATTTATCGAGATACAATTGTTGACAACGTACGATACCAACATATGTCGCCACCCTTCACGCTAACGGTTTAGGAGTCAGACAAAAAACGAGAAAAGTTGCCGAGCAGACGGGCGGATGGACGATTGCCGATCCCGAAATATGATTTATGGATCGGGCGTCATCGGCAATGCGCTTTCTATACGTCACAGGGCATGTCACCGCCTCCACACCGCGGTTCATGGGTAAAGAAAATTGCGTACATTTTAATGCTACAAAGTACTTATAAAAATATTCATCATGATATTATGATATAGGTACCTACTACTTAACAACATATTTGCTTTAGCTATGGAGTATCTATGAAACTAAGTAAACTAAGTAGGTATACCTACCATTTGTAAACAGCATCCTGTTGAGGACTTGAAATAACTAACCCCAACATTACTTAAGTTCAGCACTGGGTTCTCTTCTACCGACCGATTGACTTCTTGCTACTTTAATCTGTTTGCCATCCACATCGATCTCATAAATTATCAACCATCCGTTTTACATTCAGCATTTCATCGTGGGATGGGGACTGTAGTAGTTACTAAAGGGTGTCTCAGTAAGAGTGCACTTTTTAAAATTGTTTTTTTTTTTCATGCAAGTGGCAACTCTGAAATTTGACAGCTGTCACCTCTGATTATTAAAAATGGAGCACTTTTCGAAAGAACAACGCGTTATAATTGTGAAAACTCATTACAACGGTGAACGGCATTCGTTACAGGAATATGATAACGGACTTCTTGTGGCCTCAACTGGACTGGACGGCATGAATCTGGACAACATGTGGTTTCAGCAGGACGGCGCAACCTGCCACACCGCGCATGAAACAATCGACTTATTGCAGCAACGATTTCCAGAACACATTATCTCACGAAATTCTGATGTCAACTGGCCACCAAGATCGTGCGATTTAACGCCGTGCGAATCTTTCCTTTGGGGTTTTGTGAAATCTCGGGTTTATGCGAATAAACCCGAAACAATTCCTGAGCTCAAATCGGAAATCCAACGCGTCATCGGTGAGATACAGCCACATCTCTGTGCAAAAGTCATGGAAAATTTCATGAAAAGAGTAATGGCCTGTCATCGGAGCCGTGGGGGTCATTTGCCGGATATTTTATTCCATACTTAATCGGAACATGTCTTCTTTACAATACAATAAAAATATCACAACTCTGTCATAAAATACTTGTTTTTATTTTAAAATGAAAAAGTGCACTCTTACTGAGACACCCTTTAGTAGGTACCTACCTATTCTCTTAGTTTCCATTCGTTTCCACCTGAAGAACTCAGCCGTGGAACGTTTTCTCGACCGTCTTGCTGGAAAGTCAGATAAATATAAATATTTATACTAGTAAGTAGGTACCTACTGGCCTTATTACCGTCGTCTATTGCAGAGGCCGTATATTTTTCCTCCATAAAAATGGTTTTTTGAACGCTTAATTTCGTTTCTTTAAATATCATGCACCATCAATATGTACTTATCTAACTTTCCGTCTACAAAAACCGTCTCCACGTCACAGTGCGTTAACAATATTTCTCGACACGGATTGAACATTTGTATCAAATCGAACAATAATCGCTCATATTGTCAGTTACAATACAATTTGTTTGGAAACTTGACGCGTGAGAGAAATAATAACAAATGATTCGTGCCCTAACACCGCCTGGCGTTGAAAGATCACGCCTATTGCTCTCCTGCTGATGAAAAAGTATACAATATTACTCAGTAAGATAGGTACCTACATTAAGTTTGAAAGTCGTGTAATAGGTAGGTGCGTATGAGGTTATTTAGCAAGTAATTATTTGGTGTTTCCATGAAGCTGTTAAAGTATTAAAAGTTCTCCAGTTCTACAGTGACAGACCTTCCAATAGTAATCAGACCCAAGCAAACAGTTCCTAGAGACGAAAATCATTTTTTGTATACCGTCTGCGTCCCGTCTCCCCTCCTCGTCTCACGACACGTCTCTTCTGTGTGGCCCACACAGAAGAGACGTGTCGTGACGTGTCGTGAAGAGACGTGAGACGAGGACGGAACGCAGAAGGTATACAAAAAATGATTGTGTGGCTCGCGCCTAAGGTAGGTATGCATTGATTTCCTATACATAATTATACAAGTTTTGCACGTCGTTCGCACGGACGTAAAAATATCGCGGCGGGATTTTATTATCACGCACTGGCTTTTCAACTCTAGATATTGAGCCGAGCATTGAAAATCCAACGGAGCGCATCCCAGCGCGTCAAAAAACCCACTGTAGGATTTTCAGCTCTCGGCGCAAGCAATGCGTTGAAAATCCAGTGCACGAAAAAAAAATCGCAGTGGGATAAAATCGAGTGCCGCGCTTGGAATTGAACAAACAGAAAGCGCTATACCTGTTCGAACAGCCGCGATTTTTTTCCCACCGCGATTATTTACCGCGCGGTATTCGATTTTCAACGCTCGGCGTTGAGCGTTGAATGAATGCGACATATGAAGTTCTGTGCTTGTGTTCCCAGGGACGCCGCGAAAAAATCGCGCGCGTAGGTCAGTACCACAGGTATAGTAATAGAATACCTAGATTGGGAAGTCAGTACGGCGCGCCCGGGCGGTGCCCGGCTCGTGGAGTGCGGACGTGCGTGGCGCACAGCGATGCCGAGCCGAAAAACGCGTCGGTAATGAAAGTAACTTTGAAGTTAGTTATCGGACTTCATTGGACGATATCGGTTGATGTAGCCATGTAGCGTAGGTACCCAGAACGCACTTACTTTCTTTTACAAATTTTTTGTTCGATTGGCCGAGTTCGGCCCTCGACGTACGAGCATAGTTCGGCCGATGATAGATTGTTGTGTATTCGAGAAGATGACTATTATTCCTTCCAAGAAGCCTGAGTTTTAAAGTTAATATAGGGTTATTTTAAATTGGCTAGCTAAACTCCGCAGACGCGATGGGTATAGATAGATATCTAAACATGATAAAACCAAAAATAATTTAATTTGATGATTTTTTTTGTGGGGTCTTCGACCGCAGTTATTGTAGTCACTTGATACATGAGTTTAAAAAATCTGTTTTTTTTGTGTAAACTTCACAGACGTGATTATTATCGATATCTAAACACGATAAAACATAAGAATACACTTGTTCTCAACTTATACGTAGGGTGTTCTGAAAGTCTTGAGATACTTAAAATACTAAGGCAAATGGCCGACGCGAGCACGTAGATTGATTGTTTAAGTTATGATATACGTTAGTGTCAGTTGTCATTTGATTGCATTCAGTATTGCCGCAGATCGTGTTCGAACAAGTTCACTATAATGGCTTCGTGGACGACTATCGAATAGCGCGCAATTTTGCGTTATAATTATAACTCTTTACGTGGATTAAGTCCAGAATACTGTATAGAAGAAATGAAGCCTATACTTGGTGATGACTGTCCCTTTCGTTCAACCGTCTACAGATGGTAGGTACAAACAGTTTGTGCGTGGCTGTTTTAACCTAGAAGACGATCCGCGTTCAAGATGACTGGCGGAAGCAGTTACTCCAGAAAATATTTCTATAGTTAAATTTAATCGAAACTGACTGGCGAATAACCTACCGGCAAATAGAGTCCTTACTGCAGATTGGCTCAGCAGCGTTACATTCAATTATTCACCATCATTTAGGTTATAGAAAAGTTTGTACTCTTTGGATTCCACATAAACTTACCGATGAACAAAAGGAACAGCGAGTTAAATGATGTAAAAAAATGATTGCAAAGTTTGAAAACGGAAAATCTAAAGACCATTTCAATCGTCACGGGCGATGAAACGTGGCTTTATTATTATGACGTGCCCATAAAGCAGCAAAATAAAATATGGGTGATAGAAGGCAAAGAAACTCCGACTGAAGTAAAAAAAATCTAAGTCGATAAAAAAGAAAATGATCGTGGTTTTTTTTCTGTATACGGGGAATTTTTGAACAAGTAATTCTCCGTGAGCAAAAGACTATAAACGCTGCTTGGTACAGCACTGTCTGCCTTCCTCAACTTATTGAGGAATTCAAGAAGCTTCGTCCAAAGTCACAACTGCACCTGGTATCTTCATCATGATAATGCTCCGGCAGATCGTGCTGACGTCACATGCCCATTTTTGCTTGAAACTTCTTGAACATCTGCTTTACAGCCCAGACTTGGCGCCATGTGACTTTGGACTTTTTCCTTTCGTGAAAAGTAAATTGAAAGGGCAAAGATTTCGGGACGAAGTAGCTTTACTTTCGGCCTGGGACAATATATGTGCGGAAATTCCTGAACAGAAATGGAAAGATATTTTTAGTGATTGGTTTATAAGAATGAATTGTGGTGGCAATTATTTTGAAAAACTATGAAAAATAAAGTTAAATCTCAAGACTTTCAGAACACCCTACGTACTTCAAGTTACAACACTAAAAGCGATCGTTGATCTCCCCAAAACAAAAATCGTGTTTAGATATCGGTATCTAGTCGATACCCATAAAGAACACAAAACAATTTAGGTACGTTGAGTGCAGTTGATAATAACATAAGTAGATCATTTTTGTGAGCGGGGTCATGCCGAGTCATAAGGTCATGCCACGCGCATTCCGCGCCCGCGCGTGGCGCTGGCTGTGTCGCAAATTACCAGACCTTTGATCGGATAAGTTATAAAATCTTAGTTTTATTTACTTAAATGATATCGGATAATTGCCCGTTGACTGCCTCGTTGGTCTAGAGTGGTCGCTAGCGCTACTGCTGAGCGTGAGGTCCTGGGTTCGATTCCCGGGTCGGGCAAAGTGTTATTGGGTTTTTCCATCTGGAATTTCTCAGTGGCAGCCCGGAGTCTGGATTTGTGCCTGGTTGATGGCAATAGGCGCGCCCCCTATTACATGGGACTTAAACATAACTGGCGAAATGTGGGTGTACGGTCCGCCGGTGGCCCGTGTTGCTCTATGGACAAGTAAAAAAAGTTTCGTTGCGCTCGCGCACTGACTCACCACCCACCGCGCGGTCCTTCGTTAGCTATCGTTGCGTACACCTCTGCCTAACCCTTCGGGGAAACAAGGCGTGATGTTATGTTATGTTATGCCCGTTGATTTGTTTTAGAACACCTCTGATGTTTCAATTCCAATATTAGGTCGTCGTCACCTACCTAATATTGGAATTGAACTAGGATTCCATATTATAGGTACCTACCTACCTACCTATAATATGGAATCCTAAAATAGTTCTGGGCATAGGTAGGCTTAAGGGTGGAGTTTATCATAAAGTAAGTAAACATTAAACGGGTTTAATTTGAGGAAAATACAATGTAAACATGCTTTAATTTTATGATATTGTATGAACGTAAAAGATGCAAAAGGAGTATGTAAGGATCGTAGCGCGTGGCGTTCTGTACTTTCTGCCTACCCCCATGGGAGGAAGGCGTGAGTTTATGTATGTATGTAATTTTATTATAATTTTTCAGGATATTTCCATAAATCATTGTATGTATAGAGTCAAAAATTTGCCTTTTAAATATATAAATATGGTTCATTATTCAAGGGATGCATCCAAAATGTTATTTGCTTCTTTTGTGATCTCCTGGCCTCTAAATTGTACTGAACCCATCGTACGTCCGCACTGCACGAAGAATCAGTTCGAAGCGATTTTTTAACGCTCGTTCGAAAACTGTTGAAGGCGGAAAAAATCGCGCCAGGCGATTTTATTCCGCCGCGATTTTTTTACGCCCGTGGGTACGTGGGCTTAAGGGGGAAGCGCTAAGGTAGCCCGCGAAATTCAAATTTTCTTACGATTGTTGCGATTTGCAGCTCGGTGTCTGGGTGTATGTGATCAAAGTATGATTCGCGACCGTAACAAATATGTATTTACAGAATTATAATATTAGAATTAGTAATACAATTCCTTAAGTTAGTATTATAATCCTGAAATGTTATGATTTCATGAAATAGTCATTCAATGGACTTACTTGGTCTTAGAGAGTTGTATTGATGACTTTAATGAACATACAACCTAATACTGATATGCAAATTGCAAAAAACGTAAGAAAATTTGAATTTCGCGGGCTACACTGGCGCTTTCACCTTAAACAAAATGTTTAGATAGGTACCTAAATACCCTCTTGCAGCATTGATTTGATTTGCACAAAACATGATTTAATACCTAATTATGCATCTACCTACCTACATATCTACCTATCATATCTACCTACCTACTAACTCACCCGTACCTCTACCCGAACCGGTGCACCCTAAACAAGATTACCTATCAATAATTTAGTTGGTAGGTTGGTAGATAGGTAATCTTGTTTAGGTACTAACAATAATACAAGTTACTCTGTGGGTACTAAACACACAAAAGTTGATGTCGGAAACTAAAATGACAAGTGCAAATGTCAAACTTGACTTACATAATAGTGGATGTAATGTAAGTCAGTTTGACACTTACACTTGTCACTTTAGTCGTCGTGAATATAAAACAGATAAATGATAAATGATTTTATTTCTGTAAGTAGGTTTATACAAACACTTTTATATGTCAAACATTTTTTTTTTTTAACTAGATGGGGCCGGCGTTTCCTATCTGACTACTCGGAATCACTACTACTCAGAATAATTGGAGATAAACCACTGTCATGTGGCGAAGATGTTGCTAGAAAGGAAGTTCCTCGAAGGCTATCTACGGACGTATGGTAGTATGTACAGACGCCAGCACATCAAGCTACTACAATCTGTCAAATTTCTTTAATAGATTTTCGACTTTATTGCTAAAGCATTAGGCTCAAGGTTGATTGGGGAATTTTGACAGTATTGGGTAGCTTGATGTGCTGGCGTCCATACATACAAAATCATAGATGATTATTTTCGCCGTTATTATCAAGACACGCTTTTCTGGATGCACATAGCGCATTTTATATTATGAAAAAAAATGTACGTAATTATTATAAATTCTGTTATCTTCGTGGTATATATGGTACTTTGGTACTTATGGTACGTATGGTACTTTGGTATGGTATTTACATGGTACTTTATTGGTCTACCATCTTCTAATATTGTTTAGTCGCTGTCGATGTCGCTGTAATGAGACTTGGCAACACTGTTGGTATTCAATGTTGTCAAGATTTAAAAAATCTTTGATTCTTGGTATTTCTGCATTCTGCAGATTTGAATGGAATTTTACCGCGCTGCCGCCCGGTTAATACTATTTTTTTTTTGTTTGTATAAATAATAATTATATTGTTATGTTAACCTAGTTACTGGTGAAAACAGTTTTATTATAACTTTTTGATCAATCTGTCTACCCCTATGGAGTCACTGGTCCCCAAGTCACAGGCTATAAACCTAGTTTGGGTGCCAGGATACTTAATGCGCTTTATGTTGTATCATATCACTGTACGTATTTTAGAATGGACTTTTTATCGGGAAAAATTAAAAAAGTATATTGCGTTCAGTCAACCGCACATCACTACGAAAAACGCCCTTCCTACTACGACATAAAGGCGCTATCAATGTCAATTTGTTACCACTGATGTGCGGTTGACTGTACCTACAACCAAACCTTGTAATCATTTTACTGGAAATAAACATTATTATTATTATTAGGCTTGCTTTACTCGACTCATGCTAAACGATTATGTTGATGTTATTTTAACTTTAGATATTCACGGGAAATACATCCGCAAGGAATTCCATGTATTGGAGATGTACCAATAAACTCCTAATTTTGTGCATTTCGATGTGGTATTGATGGAATCTAACTATCCAATGAGCGGTGATTCATCGCCGTTCATTTGGTTGTAGGTACAGTCAACCGCACATCAGTGGTAACAAATTGACATTGATAGCGCCTTTATGTCGTAGTAGGAAGGGCGTTTTTCGTAGTGATGTGCGGTTGACTGAACGCAATATAGTTTTTTTAATTTTTCCCGATAAAAAGTCCATTGTAAAATTGAATTCAACGAGAAACATAAATGTCTCGTTTCTCTAAATAAAACAAAGTATCCGCACCCAGTATTTATATTCTACTGATTTTCTCGTTTGAAAGCCAGCAACACTAATGAGCTGCCATTAGTGTCATTTCTGACAGCAGTAAAACGATAAATCAATAAAACGTGAAAATGTCAGTGAAAATTACAGAAAACTGTCAAGTGTCAACAGAGGTAGTTCTTGCTGTACTTCACGGTTGCAGCCTACCAGCATAATTTTCACAATATTCTTCGACAACAGCGCCTAACATCAACCAGTGTTGGTAAACACTTGCCAACATGAGATGGACGGTGCATATCGAGGGTGGTCCAATGCGAGTTAATCACGCCGCGGTTTGCATCGGCGAAAAAATTTATTCGTTTGGAGGATATTGCTCCACCGAGGAATATAAAGATTGGGAGCCAATACCAGTCCATGTCTTGGACACAAATTCCCTGAGATGGGCGCCAGTGAATTATAAGAGGACTGATGTAGCGCCTTTCCAAAGATATGGCCATACCACTGTCGCTTATGGAGACAAGGTAAGTTAAAAAAATTAATAATAAACCTCTGATGATGATCATTCTGATTTCGAGCGTATTTAATTTTTTTGCACTTGTTATAATTTTCTATTTCTTGAATTCTCATTTATTTCATGCTTAGATTTTTTTAATTTATTATTCCAGCAGAAAAGGTTTTAAAAAAATAAAGCTAGGATGACTATATTAATCTTCCATCACTACCCATACTCAGTTGATAAAGTGCCAAGATGATTGACAATGGAGTAGGTACAAGCCTTAGTAGACATTAGCTATATTAATATTTTTTTGTCCAAAGTATAACGTCACACATAAACTTGTAAAAAAATCAATGATTAAATTAATGTTAAGTATTGTAAAATATTTGATGAAGAGCAGTGGTGGCCCAGTGGAAATAACTGCGACTTATGATTTGTAGGTTGTAGGTTTGAACCCAGGCAGGCACTATACTTTGTGTAAATTATTTCATAACCACTGCTCTCAAAACAGTGATGGGAAATATTGTGAGGAAGATGAAACCAGCATGTCCTAGAACCAGAACTTTGAAGACATGTGACATCTACTAGTGGTGGATTACAACACACCCTCGCACATAGAGGACTGATTATGCTTATGCTATTAAGCTAATAAATTGTATATTTAATATTTCTAACTTATGCCCAAGATCTACCTACTTAGAAAGAACATAAGTATGAAGTAGAAAAAGTGCCATTGGAACTGACTTCTTGTCTGAAACTGCAACCTCATGCTTGAGTAACACATCCTAAAACCTATATATCATATATATCATAGTGAAATCATTTTATATTTCCTTATTTTAAAATGAAACTGAAGTATTTATAAATAGAGGTACAGCCAATTGTCTAGACAATGCCTTGTTGCAAAAGTAACAAGCTAATTGATTACAATAATAAGAATATTAATGAATGTGTATTCACATGATTTTCATTTATCCTTGCCTATCTAAATAAACATTTATTGTGAATAAATTACCACATTCTTCCTGATACGTTATTATGAAGAATTGTATTATTTAACATAAACAAAAGTAAACTGTTTGAGACTCATGCGTTGATTGTTGCTTAGTTTGAAAGTAGGTAAAACAAAACACTCACAGTACATAATTTATTGATTTGAACTCCATGGCTTAACTGCAAAGGTAAGATATGCATAGTATGCTATGTATTTATAAAAGCATTCTGCTATATCTGATCAGCACAAGTAAAAATATTGTATGAAAACTGAACATATATGTATAAAAGCTGAGCAATTCATGCTGCAATTTGACTAGAGAGCATACTGTAGAAACATGGGTTAATGTCTTACAGGTCTTCATGTGGGGAGGCAGAAATAATGCTGTGGCCTGTGACACTCTCTCATGTTTTGATACCAAGACTTTGGAATGGAGTACCCCAGCTGTATCAGGCATGGTGCCCTATGCCAAAGATGGCCATTCAGCTTGTGTGATTGATAATAAGATGTACATTTTTGGAGGGTTTGAATATCTCACTGATCAGTATTCACAAGAAGTACACTGCTTGAATCTTGATACACTGCAGTGGAGCTTTATTGATGCACGGGGTACTGCACCATCTCATCGTGATTTCCACACAGCCGTTGCTGTAGACAACAAAATGTACATCTTTGGTGGACGAGGAGATTTGAACAGCCCATACAATTCCCAAGAGGAAATATACTGCCCCCAAGTATTTTATTTAGATACTACTGAAGAAAAATGGGTGGCTGTGAACCCTGGTGGAACATGGCCAGAAGGAAGGCGCAGTCACTCATCTTGTAAGTTCTTTTCCACCAATTTCAAAATTGAGTCATTGACAATTAAAATTTAAGTACCTATTATAAAGACATGAATATGATTTCAGGGATCTACAAGGACTACATGTATATTTTTGGTGGATTTAATGGTAACTCTAAGACTCACTTCAATGATCTCTACAGGTATTCTATAAAAGATAATATCTGGCAATTCATCAGCGTGGGCGGCTCAGTGCCGTGCAAGCGTCGACGTCAAGCTTGTCTTATTCATAAAGATGTAGTGTATTTATTTGGAGGCACAAGGTCAGTGTTTTGATTTTTGTGAATTAACTTTTTTTTTTCTACTTCTGGTATTGCATGTCTATAGTTTAAGGTCAAATAACTAGTGAATGAAAATTTAATTGATAAGCAACTAAATTATTTTTTTCTGCAGCCCCTGTCCTGGAAATAATCGAATACCAGAGAATGTGGATAATAACCCAGAGAGATTGGTTGATAATAGCGACCTACATCTTCTTGACTATCAACCATCTCTTAAGACTTTATCTATTCTTGTGGTGCTGGAAAACAACATTGACACATCAACACTTCCACGTGATATTATGTAAGTATTAAAATTAATAATCATCTTATAGGCATAATTTGAAATAAAACTCGTCAACTAAAATACTATTGACTATGTCTATCGTTTTTTTTTTCAGCGTGGACATCCGCCTCATGACTCTTCCAAACCGCATTAGCCGGCCCATTAACCAATCTGGTTAGAATAATACTAAGTATTTGTTCTTTCAGCTAAACATAATGTAGAGCAGCTTTACATACTTCCATTATTTATATTAAGTCATTATGATATTTCGTCTATACCTATTTATTATATGATATACTCGTAAGTGCATGCATGAATAAAATACCATTTCTTAAATGTCTGTATCACATAATCTGTTACTAGTTACATTAATATTTTTTAAATAAAATGATGTAACACTTGATTCCAATAAATATACAAATAAAAATTACCAAAAGAAACAGGTATTAAAATTTTTAAAAGTGTATTTTCATTCATCCTCTTTAACAATATGTCTCTGTCGTTCTGGCACGAAGGGAATAGCGCCTGGCTTGCTATGCGCACGCCTGTTGCCTTCCTTTCTCTTTGATTTGTCTTTTATAGTTCTGATTTCATTCTGGGCATTCAATATGTGTTTGGGAACATGTCTGTGACGCGCTATGCGTTTCACTTGCGGGTGGTTTGCGAACTTTTCCTTTAATGAATCTGCGTAGTTCAATGCGGTTCTTTCGCGAGGTTTGAGCTGAAAAATAATTACGCTTAAATTAGTTATCAAAATAAGTACTTAAATAATAAATGGCAAATGCAAGAGTCGCTTGTGGCTACGCTAGTAACTCTTACAAGTCTGGTTGTTCTCTGTGAAGGTCACTCACCCTGCGAATTACCTGAGTGGACATCTACAAGGCGTCACGTAACGAAAGGATACCAAAACTCTTAACGACAACGTCACCTGTGCGAGATTTGACGGTTGGCCCAAGATGGAGGGATGTTGCATCTACCTAAGCTTAAGACTAAGGGGGATCTTACACTATCATACCTAGGATCATAGATTTATGAACACCTATGAAACATAGGTGCATAAGAATGTATTATAGAGCATTTGTAAGCTTCAGTTTATTAATACAGCGTGTTACGGAAAGGGTATATCCGTACAAACTGGGCGAAGAGTGTATCTGGTTCAGAATCTCTGTACAAAATTTCAGCTCAAAAGCAATAACTTTGAAAATGCTTAATATTTTTTTATTTCGATAGTTTATTAAATTTAAATCATAACAAACGTGTCACCGCACTACGAGGGTCATTATTCTTTAATTGTGTCTGTGTGCCTAATACACACACACACACCTGCCGCACCGGCGGCAGCGGGAACAAACGAACGGATTAAAACGTGTACCCAGTACCTACCTCTTCCGAAAGTATGTGCGTACTACACGCACTCTGACCGCTCTTATGTTTAGGTATGAAACATGAATTAAATTTTGTCGTGATAGGTACGGTCGGTACAGCAACGTAGACGATTACTAAACTAAATCCCGACGAGGCGTCTGTCTGCCTTAGGTACCACTCGCAAAAGGTCACGCCAGGCAAAAATCCCCTGGCTAAGGCCTACAAAATATTCGCATTCAGGAGAGAAGAAAGTTTTTTAGGATTCATTTTCAAATTAATTAAAACTTTTTTTGTATTGAGTAGGTACTTTTGTAGTTTCCTATTATTGCAATTTTTACACACTTGTCAGCCATTTATCTCAGTTAGTTACACTGTCAAAAATACAAAAAAAGGATGATTATGTTAATCTGAATTCAAATATTTACATTTACACGAAAATTGTTAATTGCTGTGCTGAGCTAGAAAGGAGATGTTTCAAAATGTATGGAGCCCCGGCCACATATTGGTACACCCTACTAAAAAATGGGGAAATACAATTAAAACAGTTTCCAATCATCCAATTACTTTTAATTGGCTTTGTTTGGTAGTAAAGTACAAGAATGTACAATTGAAATTGCAACACACAACAAAAACCCATCATGGCGGTAAGTTGTCATGTTGATTGATTATTGACGTTTGACATGTTTACTTCTGTCATATTACATTGCCAAAGAGAATCATAACATTGTCGTACTTTTAGTCTTTTGCAATATTATTTTAGATCTAATTGTAAAGTCGAAAATCTATTAAAGAAATCTGACAGATTGTAGTAGGTTGATGTACTGGCGTCTGTACATATAGTCCAGTTAAGCAGACGATAACCTCATAGGTTTACCTGCGATATGCCAAGATTTTTACTTATAGCATAAACGTACAGAATACAAACATTCAATAGTCGAAATATTAACTCAGACAAAACAATGATAAACGAAAGCCAGGTTGTTAAAAATAACTCGAGAGAACAGAACATCAGAACACGATCGACAACGAAAGCGACTGAATTGACAGTAGACAGTTCACGATCTATGATCAATGGTCGATCTATGGTTTACTGTCATTGGTTTTTAACCACAGAGTACCTAAATTGGCGATACGCCATATTGAAAGTCGATAAAATAATTGATAAATATCAAATTATTACAAGAGAAATATGCATTTATGCAATTTATCAGTATTTTCCCCGAATTCCAAGGTTTTTTCTCGATTTTTCGAGGTATTGTACATATTCTGGGCCTATTTTGAAACATCTCCTTTTGAAACTTAGTTGGATAACTGTTGAGTGTAGTCATTTAATTCATAGGGGCTATAGCTTTTAGGAGTGTCTGATATTGAAAGTATGAAAGAAAAAAAAAATTCCTACTGTACTATTAGTTACATACTGAGCAGTACGTTTTTTTACTAAAAAACGAAAACTATTTCTCAAGTTACAATAAGGTTTTTGTAGTAACTCATTTGTATTCAAGTGTTTGATATTTTGTGGGATAAAAATAACGTGCAAATAGTACCAGGAGAAACAAATCTTTTACGGAGTTGTTTCTTTGTGTGTTGTCACCGATCAGCTGACTTGGTCTAGTGATGTGTAGAATTCAATTGGAAACATTTGATTTTTAGTTACATGTTTCTGAACTTTATAATTATGTAGGTATATTTATCAAAAAAATGTTGCCTAATACTTGGTTATCACCAAAAGAATCCATACCTTTGATATGTATATACCCTTTCCGTAACACGCTGTATAGGATTAAGCTTAATCCTATACCAAATATAAGAAATATATATAATTAAACTGAAGCTTACAAATGCTCTAATGTGGGGGACATTAAATTAAGCCAGAAAGCGAACTGGTACTTCTAAGACGTGATTATCGCCAGGACAACGTCGCGTAAGTTTTAGTGCTATTAGGGATATTTCTTCTTGGATAACGGTAATCAACAGGTTGCAGTTGTTGCACCAGCATAGCTTTTTCACATAGAAGATTTAACACTATTTATGAAAGGGGTAACACGAAAGTTAAAACCTGATTTTCAGGAATTCCAATAATCAGTTTCTGGAATTAACCTTTTAACCGCCTACGTCGGATTAATCCGACAAATATTTTCGGGCCCATTTCGCCAGAGTCGTATATGTACGACCAAAATATCACTGCTCTCTTAATCAGCTTTTTTATTTAATTACGCTGTATTCTATCAAAAATATGTTTATATTAGGTAAATAGTTAACTAAGTAATCATTTACAGTTTAATACACTTTAGTCTCTTAATTAGAAGTCCTAAAAAAAAGGTCTAAAGTTAGATGACTTACTAACATTATTTTTAGAAAATTGTATTGATGTGCAACGCCCATGACGACAAAATCCGACATGAGGGACGGGACATATGCCAAGATTTACCGATACAAAAATAAACAAATCAAAATATTTCTCGTTATACTGACTAATTATTAACTTTAAAACAAATACAGCAATTGTTAATAAAACATTTTTTTACAAATATTTGTGAGTATTTCATTTAATTTCTTTAAAATTAAGTAAATTTACTTGTGAAATGTCAGCGACTGAATTGATGGTCATCCCATCCCTAGCCTACATGTTCCGAAACTTACTTTGTTACTACGCCCTGCGCCACGGTCGTATAAAGACGACCGCTTCTTACGTCATAAACGAGTGCCGACTTCTGGAATTTTCCATTAGTGTTGTGCTTGTGCATGTAGTTTTACGTTCGTATGTCGATAAATGTACATGTCAGAAATTTATCATGACGACTACTGAAGAGTTAATTAATACGAATTCTAGAAGGCGATGAAAATGAAGAATTTTTATCAGACGAAGAGTTTGACATTGATGTAGAGGTAATTATTTTTTTTATTACACACCTAGTTATATTTTAATTTATTGTGTAGTATGGTGGTGATGTTTGAATGAAAATTTTAAACTTAATTAGAGTGAGTGAGATGGCGAGAGCGCACCGTGCGATAACTTAAATAATAATAATAATAGCCCCATCACCGTATCTTTACGTTGACGTCGTGGTGGGGCTTGCGCGCTTCGAACTCTAGGTCTGTGCCGGTAGAGGTTACTTTGCCGGAACAGGTCTAGGGTGAGGAGCCAGACCAAGAGAGATACAGAACCCCGCAGGGCAGCATGTGGCGAGCTGCTGGGCAGTAGCGACCCCACGTACCCTATCTCCCGGGAGAAGTCATGTTCCTCATCTCTGGCTTGCCTTTATTGGCCGGCTGGAGTGAACACTGACGAGAACTGACCTCCCACCTCATTCTTGCCTTTATTGGCTGGCTTGAGTAGAGATTCGCAAGAGCAAACGTGCTCGGAAGAAGGAAGTAGTCCAGTAAGATGCTAGTAGGGATCTTGACCGTACTTCCGGGATTGTCCTGATAGCCGTGGAATACCTCTCCACTCCTCTTAAGCACCTCAAGACATGTTGCCCCCTTGTCGCTACGACACTATGTGCTAGCGACCGTTTCCGGGGGCCCATTGTTGAGTGTGCAAGTCACCCCTTGCCATTTTATCCGTGTATTGTATTTATCACACATTGGTCAGGCAGGGGCCATAGTCCTTCCATAGTTTTAGATAACCAGTCCACTTTAGCCATCCAAACCCATAGCCCAATTTTTTTTTGTCTCCATATTCTGCAATAGTCCTACACCATCCGGGGGTTGTCCTTGGGTGCACTTGCATAGTACGCACAGGGATAATCGTCGGTTAGTGCCTCATTTCCATTGAAAGCGTCTAACGGGCCTCTGCGAGTTGGCTTCGGCCCCTCATATGCCTTCTAAAGGTCCGGGACCCTGGGGTCCCGAGAAATATCAAAAAAAAAAAATAATAATAATAGTTTTTCTTCTCTGGACTGATTTTATTGTGAATAGCCTAAGTACTAATTAATAAATCGTTCAAATTTTTAAACACTGATTTTACTGGATTACGAAAAATGCCGAATAATTTCGTAAGATAAGTAGTATTCAAGTAGGTACCTATATCTCCACCAAGCTAAGTTTGCACCTCGCTGGAATGCGGCGTGTACCTGTGTACCTATGTATAATATAATGTTAAAAACAATAAATGCAAAGTAAAATTTGTTTACTTTTTTAAAGTCATAGCGAATCCTTTTTTGCAGCCTGTACCTAAGCGTCAGTGTGACGTAATCGACGCGAGGTGCAAACTTAGCTTGGTCGAGTTGTAGTTGTTAGTTAACCACGCTTGCAAATGCAAATGTCGTTATTAAAACGAAATATCGACATCGAAAAGTTAAGTACTGCACATCCCTCTTTGTTGTAGGTATATATTTTGCTATTCACTGTGCCGGGCGAAGGGGGCACGCCAACTGATATGAAGTCAGGCGGTTAAAAGGTTAAAATCAATGAAATTAAATGCATGCCAAGCAATCCGATTGCTTGCTGATAATTGAGTCTGCCAATCATAGAAGTTGGACACACTTGGCAATTTATTTGATTTTCACTCCAGAATCTAGGCGTAATCGTAATTAAGTACCTACACCTAATTACCTGACTATGGAAAAGTCAAAGAGAGTTATAATGTTAACAGGCTATGTATGTATGTTCATCTACACCCTCATAATTCCTAACATAAACCTAACTCCTCGTAGTATTTTGACAAACGAAGCATCGTTGGAAGCGTCATGTAGTTACGCGGGCTTATGGGCTATATGATGTCACATAAAATCCAACATGGTGGCTTATAGCGGATGTAAAGTGTTACCGAAAAATACTTGGACCACTTATTACTTTCAGAAAATAAATATATTAGTTATCTATAATTATGAATAAAACATTTTATATTTAGGGTTTCACTCTGTTTATAAATTGGGATAAGGGAAAGAGAATGATGATGAATATTTCATTCTAATACTGTTTTCAATATGAAAACCAATGTTATTTTGTTATAATGTATTGTTTATACCTTTTTAGTAGACATTTTGTCGCAGCAGGGTTTTAGTTTGTATTAACTTCCTTTTTTTAATATAAATAGGATGTGACTTACCACCCCCAGTTTTTCCGATGCTCTTGCTTTCCACATTCTGATGTTCATTTCGTCAGAGCCAGAGAGAATATATTTATTGTCCAGTGTCCACTTAACACATGTCAGTCTTTGCATTCGTTTTGTATGGTATACATCCCTGGAGTTTCCTTTGAGACTCTCAAATATTCTGACAGTTTTATCATAGCTACCAGCTACAAACTCTCGTCCAGTTGGTGCATAATCTACATCTATGACAGCTGATGTGTGTCCCATGTGAATATTTACTGGTTGTTTTAGTTTCCTTATATCAAATGTGTATAAACTGAAAGTTAAAGGGAAAGATATTAGTAAAGTATATGTAGGTGCTCTAGAACACAGTGCAAAATTGAAAGAAAATTTTATTGTAGTCTTAAAAATATAATGCCAGTAAACAAGAATATTAGTAAGTACATACTTATAATCCTCATTAGCTACAGTGAATATAAAAGCTTCCATCGGATTCCAAGATAGGGCATTAGACCTCAGCTCCATTACAACCTTCCTCAAAGGGCCTGCTTCACGACAATCATACAGAATTACACTTCTGTCACTTGCACATGACGCTAGCAAGTTTTGTTCTACCTGAAAACGATTATATAGAAAATTCAATCAGGTGGCTTACATTGTTTAACATACAATTATTATTTGTTAAATATTTCCAAAATAATTCAAATGTCACCTGATTGAATGAAACATGATGAAGACTGTCCACTCCCCATTTAAAAACTTTCACAGGCTCATTTCTTGTATTCTCCCATAACTGACAGTGTTCACCACATGTTGCAAATATTGGTTTATTTCTGTGATGTGTTACACCTGTGACTACAGACATGCTGAGCAAAGTGTTTATGGGATCCTCGTCATCAGGAGACTGGACTTCAGCCTTCCATGTTTTAATAGTTTTGTCATCACCGACACTGGTGAAAGTGTCACCCTTGGGTGTGTAACAAAGAGCTCGCACCCAACCTTCATGAGCCACGAAATTTCTAGTACATTTCCTTACAGCTAAATCCCACAAACGGATTTCACCATCAAATGCTCCACTAGCCAGAACAGCTAATCTACTAGGATGTTTGGCGATACTGGAAACGCCGTCTTTATGTCCATCAAGATTACCAATAAAAGGCTTAGCAAACACCCTTTCAAGTTTAACAGCATTCATTGCACGAACATATTCACGCGGCGCTTCGAGAGGATGTAAACTTGGATCATAATTCCTTGGTACTGAAACAGTCAAGCACTAAATAATTACATTACGAGTGTGTAACTGACTAAAATTACAAAAAAAAAAAAACAAGTTTCTTAGGGCATGTAAACAAAAATGTATGATCAGCATCAGAGGGGCAATTCCCGTAATTTTAATAGCGTTCAAACCGAGGGAAATTATATAAGTATTTCTGACCTATTGAGACTGAAATTCACAGTCTGATTTCTCTCGAATATGTCAAAAATACCAATAATTTCCCTACATTTTGGACAAATTTTTCACATCTGACTGTCGATGAGATGAGATTGCGACTAGATTTTGAACGTTTTTAATTACAGGAATGGAGCTTCTGATCACTAGTATCATTCAACTGCCGCAAAGATGCACTGCCGGTCAAAAGCCTCATCAAGCATATAGCCAGAACGGATAGTCCTGTGCTTCACGCATCTAGTGGGTATCAAAGAGTATATTAGCAGGCAGGTATAAAATATATTGCAAATGACAATAGGTAATAATCTCACGTTTGTGGATATCCCGTTTTGTAGCACGCAAATAATCATCTGGATTCCGGCTAATGACTTTTATTTTCATTTTCGACATCTTATAAACCTATTTAGTGCTTTCAGTTTTTGAAATCAATCATGAAAACAGTGTCAGAGATGTAAATTGATGGTCTCTTTCCGATTTATTATGTTCACAACATAACCTTAAATCTTAGAGAAATATCACGACGTTCACCAACACTAACTGACAGTAGACATGCTTTCAGTGCTGCCACTCTCTGATTTTGGATTTCCCTTATCTCCTTACGAAGATACCTACTGCTTTTCCCCTTAGTATCTTACATCTATACAAATAAATAAAATTGAAATGTCTGTTTATAATGCCAAAATAACAGCTTTTAAGTAAATGCTTACGAAAGTATATAAGATACTTATAACAAAAAAACAATTTTAAAAAATTGTCTGTCTGTCTGTCTGTTTGTTCCGGCTAATCTCCGAAACTGTAGGACCGATTTTGACGGGATTTTCACTGGTAGATAGCTGATGTTATGAGGAGTAACTAAGGCTACTTTTGTTTTAGAAAAAGAATTAGGTTCCGCGCAAAAAATTAAAACCCATGAAATTGTGAACAAAATCCGATTCAATTGGGAAAGTATTGACATCCATGCGAGCGAAGTCGCGGGCATGCGGTCAACAGCTAGTTAAAAGTAAAACAAATTACCTAATGTTACTTATATTCATATAACCTCTATCTGAACAACCTTGAAAAACATCCATTGTTAAAGATATAATAGGTAGGGGAAAAAGTTTCTTCGCATTTTTTAAGAAAATTCAAAACATTTTTTAATATAGTTTATTCACATTTAACTAAAGTATGTAGGTACCATTTTGTTCGATAACTTTTTGCCATCTTGTAGGTAGGGACATGATCTCATTGCTATAGAAATTTTGGGACTTCTGATCAAAATACCGCGACAAGTGGTTTTGGCAGTCCTCTTGTGATGTTAACCTGACACTGCCTAAAGAATTCTGAAGAGACCGAAACAGGTGGAAATCTGAAAGTGCAAGGTCAGGACTATACGGCGGATGCATTAACACCTCGCAGCCAAACTCTCTTAATTTTTGCTGAGTGGCTAAAGATGTGTGAGGTCTAGCGTTATCATGATGAAAAACCACACCCATTCAGTTGATTAATTCCGGCCGCTTTCTCTCAACTTCTTGCTTTAATCTCATCAGTTGTTCGCAGTAGAGTTCAGAATCGATGGTCCTGCCTGGTGGTAACAGCTCATAATGAATAATGCCCTCCCAATCCCACCACACACACAGCATCACCTTGTTGCGAGTTAACCCGGGTTTCGCCACAGTCTGTGAACCTGGCCTTTGACTACGACCTTTTTCGCACGTTCTTGTCGCACGTGATCCACTTTTCATCACCAGTTATCAGCTTCTTTAAAAATGGTTCGGTTTCATTACGTCGTAATAAAGAATCACAAATGAGTACACGGTTCATTAGGTTTCTTTCAGTGAGCTCGTGAGATACCCAAATATCGAGCTTTTTTGTGTACCCAGTTTTTTTCAAATGCGCCAAAACTGTTTTGTGGTCAATTCCCAGTTCTTCAGCTACGTCGTAACTACTGATATGCCGATCTTGCTCCACTTTTTCAAAAATGGCATCCATTTTATCCGTAATAGGGCGACCAGAGCGACGTGCATCTTTGACATCAAAATTTCCGGATTGAAAACGCTTAAACCTAATTTGTGCTACTCTCACAGACACTGCACCAGGTCCATAAACATCGCAAATTTTTTTCGCGGCTTGCGTTGCATTTTTACCTTTTTTGTAGTAAAATTTTAAAATGTATCGAATATCTTCATTAGATTCACTCATCTTGACAGTACGAAAAACAAATGAAAATCACACATTTTCCTAATTTGAATTTGGAATTATGTTCTTTAAAATTTAAACTTTCAATGATACCAAAACCAGCCAGATACAAATAGTATAGCCAAAGAGATTTTATTACAAGTTCATACATACTATAATGCGAAAAGACTTTTTCCCCAACCTAATATGTCATCAATCAGTGGTTTTAATTCTTAAAATCATACATTGCATTCGTAATTTTCTCATAAAGGCGTCTAAGTTATAAAAAGTTTAAACACAACATGCGAATGAGTTATTTCAACTTGTCCCTAAACATGCCCTGAATCATTTTTTACTCCAAGCTAGACATAAACAATTGCGCGTGCAAAGTTTCACTTCTATCATGTGTATGGTGATACACATGATAGAAGTGAAACTTTAAAAAAATATAAATTCAAGCCATTTGATTGGTTGAAACTAGTTTTAAGTAACGCTTGGGTATTGAGTGACGTTCTCGTTCGTAATACGGGACTTAGTGTGTGAGGAAGAGAGTTGTATCTTTCTTCTCGCGCATGTAACGAAATGTGCCTAAACGTGACGTGTCCTTGAAATTTCACTCTCAATTCTCGTCTAATTTTCAAATCACCGCCTATGAAGTTTCACAAATATAAAAAGAAAACAAAATTTAGGAGAAAATACCCTACTGTACATACGCCAGCACATCAAGCTTTCCGAAACTGTCAAATTTTCCCAATCAACCTTGAACCTAATGCTTTAGCGATAAAGTTGAAAATCTATTAAAGAAATTTGACAGATTGTAGTAGCTTGATGTGCTGCCGTCCATACATGGAACACTGCATGGTCTTTGTCAGGTATGGGCAACCTTTGACATGTTGAGGGCCAAACTTTAGAATAGAATAGAATAATTTATTTTTGCAAATATGGGTAGTTGATACATCAATAGTTGTTAGTATAGTACAAAGATCAGCCATATTTCGCCATTCGGCATGCAAATATTTACATCACATTATTATTATTGTATATATCATTTACATCAAATTATTATCATATATTGTTACATCAAATTATTATCATTTATTATTCACGTCAAATTATTATCATATATTATTTACATCAAATTATTATCATTTATTATTCACATCAAATTATTATCTATCATTGGATCAATTATTATTAGATTATATACCATTAAATTAATCCTTATATACATAATGAATACTAGAAAAGTTAACTAATCTTTTTCTCAAATAGGAACTCAGTCAAACTGTAGTACGCTTTATCTATCACAAATTTACGTAGTCTATTCTTAAATAGCAAAGCATTTAAATCTTTTCAATCTCTTGGCAATTTATTATAAATAATAGGGCCCATGCAATAAACACTCTTGCGCATCAAAGCGGTTTGACACCTCAATTGACATAGTCTACTGTTGTCACGCCTATTTCTTGGAGCTACATCAGCCATACGTTCGAAACGACTTGGATTGTGCTTTACGAACATAGCCACTTCCATGATATAAATACAAGGGAGTGTCAGGATATTGTACTGCTTAAAATATGGCACGCAACTGTCGGTAGTTTTAAGTTTAAACATTGCTCGTAGACATCTTTTTTGAGCTATAAATGCTGTATCTTTGTCAGTTGAGTGCGCCCAAAAAATTATACCGTAGCGCAAGTGAGACTCGACTATACCGTGATATGCCGCAAGGAGTGTGCATGTGTCTACTATGGATGATAATCTATATAAAACATAGGAAGATGAACTTAATTTTTTACACAGTATATCTTTATGCGCTTTCCAATTTAAGCTGTAATCTATTTGTAGTCCTAAAAATTTGGTATCACCTACTTCGTCAGTATCGTCATTTTTATAATGTATGTGGAGGTTCGGCACACCGGGTGTTCGTTGTCTCAAGTGCATCACCTTTGTTTTACCCAAATTGATCATCATCATCATCTTCCTGCCCTTATCCCGTATTATTTGGGGTCGGCGCAACACGTTTATTTCTTCCATTCTGTCCTGTCACTCGTCAAACTATCACTGACTCCCTTTTCTTTCATATCACTTCTCACACAATCCATTCATCTTTTCTTTGGCCTCCCAAATTGATAATCAAATTATTTTTATCTAGCCATTTAATTATAGCGTGCAAATACGTTCGCGGGCCGCGTTTAAAAGTACTTGGTGCATTTTAAAGTAGTGATAATATTTTTTGCGATAGATATTAGACATGAAATAATACGACAATGTTAATCATCGATAATGTTAATCGTTGTCAATTTATTAAAATAACAAAATGAAATGAAATTTTTGAAAATGGTACATTATAATTAAATCGTTAAATTTGCAATTGTTACAAACTACGAAAGTTAAATACACCGAAATCAATGAGACACTTGAGCTTGAATTTGGGAAACTAATCCAACGATATTTGGATTAATTCCACTGATATAAAGACGTAAAGAATTTTCCAAATTATCTTCAGTCAGTCTTGTACGATGTTGATTTATAAACTTTCATCAATGAAAAGAACTGTTCGCATTTATAAGTACTGCCAAACGCACAAATCAATCTTCTTGCGAATTTTCTAAGCTGCGGAAAATTGTCTTCTTCTAGGTATTTTTTGTAGAAATCGCACAACTCTACGTCTTCAAATTTAGATTTTAGGAGTGAGTTTTCTTGAATCTCGATCAACTCCATTTGTAAGTGTATTGGAGCATTTTGTACATTACATTTTGTAGGAGTAGCAAATAAACTGAAACAGTCTTCCATGTTTTTGAAGTCACTAAATCTGTTCGAAAATTGTTCCGACAGTAACTTGAGTTCTTCAGCATATTGAGCATAAGCAATATTTTCATACGCAGAGAGCGTGTTGAAATGGTAACTGTTACCAGACATCATCTGTGACTCCCACAAGCGTAGTTTGATCTGAAACGCTTTCAAATGGCTGTACAAATCATTTACTAACTGTCCTTGTTTTTGAAGTTTCAAATTTAAATCATTCAAATAGCCTGTAAGATCGACCAGAAATGCTAAGTCACATATCCATTTTGGCTCACTTAATTCAGTTAGTGGTTTATTTTTTATTTTCATAAAGTCTGCTATCTCATTTCTAAGCTCATAAACCGGTTCAACATGTTTCCTTTGCTCAGCCATCTGACTTCACAATAATATGTTACGTCGTTATATTCAGCTGATATTTCATCCAAAAACGCCTTGAACTGACGATGGTTAAGCCCTCGGGATCGAATACAGTTGATGGTTTTTACTACCACATTCATAACATTCTGGAGTCGAATGGACTTAGAACACAAGTTCTGTTGGTGGATAATGCAATGAAGGACTATCAAATCATCTTTTTGCACATTTAATTCTGTTGCCTTTTCATTCAAAATTCCGATGAAACCTTTACGTAAGCCGATCATAGAAGGTGCACCATCAGTGCGTACTCCAATTAATTTTGACCATGGCAAGCCAAAACTTGTGAATACCTTTTGAACTTCAATAAAAATATCCTCTCCTGTAGTGGTTCCTTTAAGCGGCTGTAAAGCGAGCAATTCCTCAGTAACAGTGAACTCCTTATCAACACCTCGAATAAATATAGCCAGTTGAGCTGTGTCAGACAGATCGGTGCTCTCGTCTAATGCTATGGAAAATGATTCAAAACCAGCCATACAGTCAGTCAATGTTGTTTTTATATCATTAGCCATCATTTATATACGTCGAACAACAGTTCGTCTTGACAAACAAATTTTTTCAAATTCATTTTTCTTTTCAGGACACAAAATACTGCAAACTTCTCGAACGACTCGTGAAGGAACATTACTTGTCGTTGTGATTTTGTTCTCGTTGCTGGCTGACAGTCTTCTTTTGTTTTCGTCTCTTAGATAATATTTAGTATGTATGTATCTATGTATATATTATATGGCATATTTATCTACTATATAGCATATGTATGTATCTGTGTATCTATTATAGTATACTGTACTTATATACTTTTAATTTGCACCAAGAACAACCCCATTTAATGTCCATAAAATCACTGTCCATTCCAAGGTTGCCTGGAAGAGATCGCAGTATGCGATAAGGCCGCCAATTGTATATTTTGTAGTTTAAGATGTATCTTTATGTAATGTGTAATCTGGTGTACAATAAAGTATATATAAATAAATAAATAATAAATAAACTTCTAACATACACTCCTTGATAAATTCTCCTTCGGCAAATGGTTTTAATGCCTTTGCCAATTTTGAGCTAACTATAAAACTAGCTTTCACAACATTATCAAGTTGTGTTCTTTGTTTATGAAACATTTGTTGCTGTTTTTCCAAATTTGCGGTAAGCTTCTGGATTTTGTCTGTTCTTAATTGTCCTATCAGTGAGTGCAGCGAGCATGCTTAGTTGAGTATTGCCTCTTTATATTGAATTCTTTCATTACTGAAATGGATTCATTACACAGAAAACAAATAGGCTTACCATTGTGCAAGATAAAAAAGAATTCTTCAGTCCATTTTTCTTGAAACTGGCGACCCTCTGTATCTACTTTTCGTTTCTTTCCACCAGACATCATTTTTGTTTACTTTTCGTTCAATAAACTTAATAACAAACTCCACTCAAGATGCACACAAAGTCACAAAGCAAGTTGACGGCTCGAGCAGTTCGCTAGGATATCACTTGTCCAAGTTATCACCTCGGTAGCTCAATTAGAACTGAACTAACGTTCGGACCATCCACCCACTTATATAGGCAAAATGAAGGAATAATCTGGAATAAACTAGTTTAGAATAATTGAGAAGCAATAAATCTTTTGATGTGTCGCCCGTGAGGTGGCAAACCTCAAAGAATTTGATCGAGCAAGGTGAGTGTGTGGCAAACATTAAAGGATTTGATGTTGGCCGCCTCACTGTCACTCCCGTGAGTATAAGTACCTAATGTAATATTTTTTTAATTGGGTTTTTTCAAAATGTCTCGCGGGCCGGATCATATCTTACAGCGGGCCGGATCCGGCCCGCGGGCCGGTTGTTGCCCATATATGGTCTATGTGAATGACATTCTGTGCTGCCAGATGTAACTAAAAATAGCGGACTCCACAAGCTGGGCATGGTACAACCTTTACAAACGTATAGGTACAGACGCCAGCACATCAAGCTACTACAATCTGTCCAATTTCTATCCATCACTTACTTTTGCCGCAAGCTTCCCTTAATGTCTGCATACAAAATACGACACTCGATCTGAATGGCAGCTTACAACATTGTTTCTAATAAATATGCCCATACAAGCCAAGCTAATCCAAACACCCTATCTACAACTTCTACAAGTTTGAATTTGTGATAACCATAACCTGCATAATCCGATAGCCGATGGCCGAAAAGCTGATTGCAGAACTGCAATGAGAATTACAAAAAAAAAAGTGCTTCTTTAGCACAAGTCAGCACAACCCCGTGTGTATACAGGGTGGCGAGTAGGTTATCACATTAATTGAAACCACGTATTGAGTACATGATTCTGAACTCCGCTACGTTAAAATTTTTCGTCTGTTATTAAAAAACAAAATTTGCTGCTCCATACATTTTTGCCTACCTACGAGGTCAAAATGTATGGAGCAGCAAATTTTTTTTTTAATAACCGACGAAAAATTTCAACGCAGCGGGGTCCAGAATCATGTACTGAATGCGTGGTTTCAATTAATGTGATAACCTAATCGCCACCCTGTAGAGTTAGCACCAAGCCGAATGCTCCGGCAGCAGCTGGCAGCACTGATTATGTTATGTCAGTGTCACCTGTATCACTAGCTTATCTAAAATCTGTGGCTATGGTCAGCGTTATGGTCAACATTAGTAATCTGTGGTCCAGCAATGTCAGTTCACAAAACGTTGCTAGATTGGAGGTTTTTTTCGTGATTTTGGGGAAAAATTTGCTATTTGGGGAAAGTTTGGGAAACGATATTTTTGGGGAAAAAATATGCTATTGGGGTGATTTGAAGTTGATTAAGAATGAAATATCCTTCTATATACCTAAGGCAATAAATTCACATTTCATTCAGACGAACATATTTATAACCTCCTTTTTTAAAGTTGGTTAAAAATAGCATGTATTGAGTATTTCTTTGTTAATTCCGCCAAGCGAAGTTTGTGGTTTTTTCTGAAAAAGGTATCATTTTGGGTAAAAATAGCTTTGAATCTGGGGAAATTTGAGAAATTACACCTGGCTATCCTGCTGTCCACAGAATCACAATTTATTCGAAGAACGCAACATTGTTCCATACGCCTAAATAAAACATTTTAAAAATCATTCAGACGAACATATTTATAACCTCCTCCTTTTTTAAACTTGGTTAAAATAGCATGCATTGAGTATTTCTTTCCGTCAAGTGAAGTTTGGGGTTTTTTTCTGAATAAGGTATCATTTTGGGTAAAAATAATTTAGAATCTGGGGAAATTTGAGAAATCACATTTGGCTACCCTGCTGTCTACAAAATAAATAAATAAATATATATATATATATATATACTCATAACTGAGTGTCAGTGAGCTGAGTTGGGCGATTAATTTGTGTTATTGTTTGATGCTGAGAATAAAGTGATTGGTTAAATTGATCATTAGCAGTGTCTTGATCAACTCTTCTTTCGCCATTTAAATAGCATACAGGCATACTCAATAAAACTGCTGGTAGTGGATTCGCTGTAGTCTGTAAGTCAATCATTTGGACAATATTACCTATAGGGGAGCTTTTACTCTTTCTCATAAAAACGTGTTTTTATTCGTCTTTTATTTTATAAAATATAGGTCGACATGTAACTTGATGAGATTTTATCGAATTAGTTCGAGGTAAATAATAAATTTCACAAATTACCCTAAATTGTGCATATAATCAAAGGAATTGGGTACCTGCAGGGTAGATCCTATTACATGGGACATAACTGATGAAATGTGGGTGTACTATTAGTACACCTCTGCCTAACCCTTTGGGGATAGAAGGCGTGATGTTATGTATGTATTGAAAGGTTTTCAAATAGTTTTTCTTATCCCATCTGTTTATTATTCATATCTAAGTACTTATACTTATCATTTATTTTTCTGATTTATGGTCATTAATGTCTGTTTCAATAAAATTTTGTAAATCAAGGAGCACCTTTCTAATTGCTTGAAAAGGTGACCCCATAAAGATCTACACCTCCCCCCCCCCCGGTGCCTTCTTAAACATCTACAAGGCAATGGGACAATACATTTAAAGAAAAACGAATTGAACAACTGTTTTATGAAATAAATGAATTAAAAAACATATTTTTTCTTTTGTAAAATGTAGGTATGCTTTGGCTTGTATGTTGTACAGATTCATTTTTTATTAAAAAAAATTGTCATGAAATCTATCAGCTTACCTGTTTCCTTTTTGGTTCAGTTCGATGTAAAATGATTTTTCTCTTCAGGGGGCCAACCACCACCTCTTAAAGCACCAAAAAAACGTTTGTCTGGATAGTAGTTAAGTTGTGCTGAAAGTTTTGTGTTTGATACCTCAAAACTATCTTACCACATTAAAAATGGTTTCAAAACTACAGGCTGTTTTTTTATCACTAAGGCAATGTTTTTAATACACCAATTATTAAGATAGAAAGAATCCAGTAGAAATAGCTACAGAAGTGATTTTTTTTAATACTTATATCTGTTTCTAAACAATTTTCTTCTTTTTTAAACAAAAGCAAAAAGCAAGTAATGTCTGTATCAAAAGTACTGTTGTATTTATTTTTTAATATTTTGTAAAATTATCTTAATAAGAAAAACATGTAAATGTGATTGTGTCGAAACAATGTCGCATTGACGCGGTATTAGCGTCGTCGCCTTTGCGCAGCGTTTATGCTGCCTTTACCTTCGACGATCTTATGCCTGTTGGGTTTTGAGAACCAATGAAAGACAGTTATAATTTCCACTGATTAATTTATTAATCGTTTATTTGGTAGGAGAGGTGTGTGCGCGCTCTAGCTTGGTCCAGAAGGAACACTAGCGTCTAAACTATATCAGAGTTATACACAATGTATATATGTATGAAAGAGAGATTCTCTCAAACTACTTAAGTGGGACGGATATATTTTGTTGTATTCCAACAGTGCCCGCCCATTTTTCTTCTTGCCCGCCCATTTTTCATCTTACACGCCCATTTCTCATCTTGCCCGCCCATGGAATAGGTTAGAAGCAAGTAGATACCTATCCCTAGGTTATCATAACCCAAATTGAGATTTGAAAAAAACCAAAAAATGCTGAGACAGACCAAGATAGACAGACCCTTTGACCGCCAAGCTAATAGCGAATAACTGTGTTACCTACGCCAAGAAATAAATTCTTTGTATTATACCTACAAAAAATAGTGATTGTGAAAAGCAAATCGATAAAATATCGATACATTTTGCTTGCGCATGGTTTACAAATAAATTAATGCTCATACCACTGAAGTTTTACTTATAATCAAATAATAAACATTAGTTTTTCATTAGTATAACGTCATTAGTATAATATGCCTCTATAAATATTTATTTTTTAACAATAAATAAATAGCTCGTTACCTTATTTTCCCCTAACTAATCGACGCTTTAAAGTGTCAATGGCGTAGGAGAGGGGAAATTTTGTGATTAAAACGTGAAATAGACAGTGATGTTGATAGATTTATTAATAGTTGTCGATGTTTATTACAATCAAATCAATACAAATAAATAAAATTGAAGTGTCTGTTTGTAACATCAAAATAACAGCTTTTCTCTTAATGCAAATGAAAGTAGTATACAATACCTATAACAAAAAAAAAAAAACAATTAAAAAAATGTTTGTCTGTCTGTTTGTTCCGGGTAATCTCCGCAGCGGGTGGACCGATTTTGACGGGACTCGCACTGGCAGATAGCTGGAGTTCCAAGGCATAATATAGGCTACTTTAATTTTTGAAAAATCCAAAAATTAAGGTTCCGCGGGAATACAACTCTTCGGGCTCAGAAAGCGGGACTGTGATATACTATTAAATGTAGCACACAACTCAAATAGTAGCGCCTCAGGCAGTCCTGCCCTACCCCCAATGGCGATAAGACGTTCCATTTGACTTGTTGTGTACTTACTGATTATTCGGTGGTTTTACTCTAAACCCAAAGTCTTAACAAGAGATTCTTCAGAACACCACACTGGCGACGAGTAAAAGCGCAGTAAGTCAAATTATGGCTCAAATTATGCATACTTACGGAATTGGTCAGCAACAAAATTATTTTTATTGTATACTTGAGTGTTTTGAAAAAAAAAAATATTGTGACAATGACTACGCGAAATTCAACATTCGTTGATGCCTACATTTTTTAAATGTGTATACCTAATTTCAAATCACATTTTGTTGTTTCGTACATACATACCTATACCTATGCGCGATCAGTCGGCGATCAGCTGAGGGATGTGCTGCATAGATCGATGAAATGAGTCATGACGTCACTAAATACAAAAACTTGAAACCGTGTGTCGGAATGTGGTTACTCTCTGCATTTTGGCAACAATTATAAAGATATCTAAATAGGTACATTGTTTAGAAAATACTCAAAACACATCAAATATGTATTGTTGACCAAAACCGTTTGCCTGTTTTAATGCATAATTATAGTAGTCGAAGTCATGATGAAGAGTTATAAATGTTCCTGATTCAGAAAATCAACATTAGCAAAGTTTTATTTGTTATTAAAAGTTGAAGTGCGATGAACGCTTAAAGACGCCATTGGCGTCTCGATCAAGTTATTGAATGACGCTTTAATGCTTGGCGGTCAAAGGGTTTAAATCTGAGCTTTGGGATGCCTAAATTAGAGTAAAATAAAAATACCTTAGCATGGGCCTTAGTAAATTTGTGATCACTAATTTGTTTGACGAAAATGTTTGTGTCTTGTATCGTGTTGACATACTTAGGAGTTAGGTACGTACTTGATTTCGTCATATTTTACAAAAAGAAGTGGGCCGAAATAAATAAATTTATATTTGTTTTGTTGCGCTGACTAAATGATGTGTGCCCAAAAGCGATAATATACAGGGTCGCCCATTTATAGTTGTCCAAAAAATTTTTTTTGGGTTTAGGACATCCCAATGATTCATCTAAAGTCTAAACGCAACATAATAGGTAGGGGAAAAAGTTTCTTCGCATTTTTTAAGAAAATTCAAAACATTTTTTAATATAGTTTATTCACATTTAACTAAAGTATGTAGGTACCATTTTGTTCGATAACTTTTTGCCATCGTGTAGGTAGGGACATGATCCCATTGCTATAGAAATTTTGGGACTTCTGATCAAAATACCGCGACAAGTGATTTTGGCAGTCCTCTCGTGATGTTAACCTGACACTGCCTAAAGAATTCTGAAGAGACCGAAACATGTGGAAATCTGAAGGTGCAAGGTCAGGACTATACGGCGGATGCATTAACACCTCCCAGCCAAACTCTCTTAATTTTTGCTGAGTGGCTAAAGATGTGTGAGGTCTAGCGTTATCATGATGAAAAACCACACCCCTTCTGATGATTAATTCCGGCCGCTTTCTCTCAACTTCTTGCTTTAATCCCATCAGTTGTTCGCAGTAGAGGTCAGAATCGATGGTCTTGCCTGGTGGTAACAGCTCATAATGAATAATGCCCTTCCAATCCCACCACACACACAGCATCACCTTGTTGCGAGTTAACCCGGGTTTCGCCACAGTCTGTGAAGCCTGACCGGCCTTTGACCACGACCTTTTTCGCACGTCCTTGTCGTACGTGATCCACTTTTCATCACCAGTTATCAGCTTCTTTAAAAATGGTTCGGTTTCATTACGTCGTAATAAAGAATCACAAATGAGTACACGGTTCATTAGGTTTCTTTCAGTGAGCTCGTGAGGTACCCAAATATCGAGCTTTTTTGTGTACCCAGTTTTTTTCAAATGCGGCAAAACTGTTTTGTGGTCAATTCCCAGTTCTCCAGCTACGTTGTAACTACTGATATGCCGATCTTGCTCCACTTTTTCAAAAATGGTATCCATTTTATCCGTAATAGGGTGACCAGAGCGACGTGCATCTTTGACACCAAAATTTCCGGATTGAAAACGCTTAAACCAAATTTGTGCTACTCTCACAGACACTGCACCAGGTCCATAAACATCGCAAATTTTTTTCGCGGCTTGCGTTGCATTTTTGCCTTTTTTGTAGTAAAATTTTAAAATGTATCGAATTTCTTCATTAGATTCACTCATCTTGACAGTACGAAAAACAAATGAAAATCACACATTTTCCTAATTTGAATTTGGAATTGTTCTTTAAAATTTAAACTTTCAATGATACCAAAACCAGCCAGTTACAAATAGTATAGCCCTAAGAGATTTTATTACAAGTTCATACATACTATAATGCGAAAAGACTTTTTCCCCGACCAACAAATGTTCAACAAATGTTCCGCGAAAATCAGTAGTTTAGAAGTAGCAACAGATGCCGTTTATGCATTGAAAATCGAGGCAGACATTTCGAAAACTTATAGTGTAATTGTATTTTTCTTCATTTTGATTTGTTATTAATAATTTTTCTTTCTTTAACAAACTCCAGTGCTTTTTATTTTAATAATTAAGCTACAAAAAATCACAACTTCTAAACTACTGATTTTCGCGGAACATACATATGTTGCGTTTAGATGAATCATTAGGATGTCATAGACACAAACATATTTTGGACCACTATAAATGGGCCACCCTGTATATTATCGCTTTTGGGCACACATCATTGAGTCAGCGCAACAAAACAAATATAAATTTATTTATTTCGGCCCACTTCTTTTTGTAAAATATGACGAAATCAAGTTATTTTTAATTTTTTTTCGGCTTATTATTTAGTACTCATAGATAAAGATAGCCAAAACCAATATTAAATCACATACTCTAAAATCAAAACAGAGAGAGTATGAAAACCCCTGACTCATAAATTACATAAACGTTTTTTTCGGTTCCTGAAAATGTGACATAGAGGCACTTAGCTACCTTTGATTCTTTATGCCTCAGTTGGTATCTATCTGCAGTACTTAATTGTATTTAATAATATTATTTTCAATTCGTTAGTGTAAATGCACTAGCAAAGAAAGATAGCGCCTTAGGAAAATCATACTAATATTTGGGCAGCATCATTTTGTGCGCCAAAAGCACTCCGAGCGTTTCCCTATTACCTACCTACGTAGAGAAAAGCTCGTGACATCCTCTAAATAATCATAAAATTACTCCAGAGTGGATGCCCGCAACTCTTTTCAGCATGAAAATTAGCAGTACCTACTGCTAATTTTCATTTGTGTGTGTTTCTTTTTACGAGCGATTTTTAAAAAATTAAGTGACAATCTTTTTTTTTCGGCTTTTGTTGGTGATCATACCTACGATCAGCAACAAACAAACAAACAACATGTAAAAGTAATAGAGTTAATCTACTTCTGTTGCTGACCATACGTCTAACCTAATAAAATAGGTAAATCGTTAATTATAAATTTGTAACAATTTTAACCGAATTACAAAATATCCTGTCTGATGAATTTCGCAACAACAATCTGCTGATAAGCTCAAAAGATCTGTTATCACGATTATTTTGAACATTAATTTGCCTGAAACAATAAACTTCACGCTAGGCGGTCGCAAATCAATGTAAAATCATCGCTCCCCTAATGTATATAGCACGTATTAATAAAGGAAGGACGTCATCTCGTCACAGTAGTACCTACATAGTTAGATAAGGTCACCGCCTCGCTAGCTGCTCAATGGCAGTATTTTGTTCGTTGACCCGCGAACGGTTGCGTTGGCGCACGCTCGGATGCGAGCGTCATTTGTTCAAGCCCCAGATTTTCCTAAATTTGATCTCTTTTTTGTGCAATAGTGCGTAAATAAATTCTGGTGTCGCCTTTGTGTATTTTAATCATAAATACATCTGGCCCATTTACTGTTACTTTTGTTGGTAAGTGACTTAAATTTAATTAATAAATACACCGGTCTCATACCTAACAATCTTAAACATCAATTCATAAAATGACTTTGAATTAATTCTTTGGGCAGACAGGAACACATTTTATTTTTGACCGAATTGTGTTTACTTACTCATGTAACTGTGTTAAATGAGAATCTCCTGGTAAAATAACGCTCCCAGTAATGACTTGAATGCCGTTATGTTTCGTTAAGAAAATAATAATTTAGGTACCTATATCGTTAGTATGATATTCCTACACTGATTGATTATATAATTCAGTGTTTTTTTTAATTCTTAAAACACACTGTATAAACACTGTAAGTAGACTTGAGATGTAGGTATGACAAGTCATACCTATTTCCTCAGCAATTCCGATATTGTATTGATTAATATTTATTTGAACAACAGAAAACATTACGGTACCAATTAAAGTACTTTAATTTGTGTGTTGGTTTTTGACAGATTGAAACTGAACAATCTTAACACGTGCGTAGTCTCCCCAATTATTGATGTGAACAAACTTACAAAACGTTTGTTCCTACTTTCTTTTGAACTCTTGTACTTGTCAATTTAGTATCGTAAAGCCCCATTTACACGGTGCAAGTTTCTGGAACGTTCAAGAGCAATAAAGCGTGCTCTAAGGCATGCGCCTTAGAGCACGTTCAATTATTGACATTCAAGAATTGCATGCAAGTGTTTACACGCGTGCGATTTCCATTAAATGGCATACAATAATTGAATGCAAGTTTTGCCGTTCAATAAAATTGTATGCGACCTACACAAATGCAATTTTATTGCAATGTGTTTATTACATGTAAGTTTTACCTCGTCTCAACACAGTTTCACGTCCTTGTATGGACTCCAGCACATCAAGCTACCCGAAACTGTCAAATTTTCCCAATCAACCTTGAACCTATTGCTTTAGCAATAAAGTCAAAAATCTATTAAAGAAATTTGACAGATTGTAGTAGCTTGATGTGCTGGCGTCTGTACAATTGATTCAAGTATTCCCCGTATTTGCGCTGCCAAATATTTCATTAAAATTTTATTGAACGTCTTCTCAATTTTTTTTTTTTTACTTGGTTGAATGATGGAAAATTTTCATGGCAGAATTGAATGCGATTTTATTGTACTTACGTGCGATTTTATGGAATATGCGAATTTACTGTATGTGCTGACACTTATACCAGTTTTGAACGGCAACTAATTTTCCCGTATCATTCAACAATTGTACGTGTCGTTTAGATGGTGCCAGTTAATTGCTGCTTAAATTTTATGGTATGCCACAGGCAATAAAGTTGCTCCGTGTAAATGGGGCTTAGTCTTCGAGAAAAATATTCAGAGCAGTAGAACAATATTCGATAGCATATTATAGTGAACCATTTTGTTATCGTTAATATACAGATAATAAAGCGGTCAGTTGCCGGCCGGCATCCGTAGGCGCACGCGGCGCGCCTACAATCACGTCCACCACAGCAGATTCCTACTTGAATTTTTATGCAAAAACATAAATAATTAAGCAATAATATCGTGTATGTCGTGTATCGTGTATGTCTTAGAGATTTTATCAAAGTCCTGCTTGTGACAAGAACAAAACTTATTTTAATGATAAAATCTTCTCTACCTTGTTTCTGTGACACGCGAGTCACGAGTTCAGGATACAGTTCGCAAAAAAGTCGCAATAAAATATTTTTTCTCACAAGAGACTGACTCATAAACATAAAAGATTCAACAGGATTTAAAAAAAATCGTTTGGAGTGTTTTAATTTAGAAAGGACGCTAAATTCAGTTCATTCGACTTAAGCTCTTTACGAGCCGGGCCAGTCACAATGAATTGGTAATACCGCCGCCGCGAGCATTCATTGCCCGACCGAGCAATATAAATCAATCCAAATGATTCGCGCAGAATCGCGCATTGTTTGTTTCATACGTAATTGTTGTGGTACGGTATTAAATGTACGATACGTTGCTTTAGATATACAGGATGTTTGGAAGCTGGGTGCAATGCCTTAAGACCATTTAGAGAACCATTTAGAGAATTTGAGCCATACATTATCTTAGACTTTTAGTTTTTTTTTAGATTTTTTTTCAATAACACATGTTAGGAATTTTACATTAGGTACACATCAGACAAACCACAATGAAAGAATGAATGAAATGCACCGACCCCAGCGTGGTTTGACCAGACTCGATTACTCGAATGAACCCAAAGATTCACACAAGCCCATATAGCCTCATGTTTTATGGTGCACAGAGACCATTGCATATAAAGGAGTAGACCGGGGCACGATAATGGTAGGGAAGACGCCCCTAGGATATGGAAAGATTATTAGAGCCGTACCCTACAGTAGGCAATGGAATTGAGGAGAGACGGGTAATATTTATCTACGGATGGGCATCTTTTAACGACGTCGACGCCATGTTGCTTCAAGTCCAGCTTCACCGGTGAATCTTTTGGCGTGGTTACTGCTATGTTGTATTACATGTTACTGTTTCAAAAGTTTTCGTCTGAGGTCTCGCTACTATCCGTTTCAGGTTTCTTGTAAATCTCGCTAGCAGCCTTCTTAATCTTATCTCGTTCTTCAGCCGTGTCCATCTAAAAATTGATTTCCTTGTCGAAGTAAGTCATGTCCTGTTTTGGGTCCTCATTCCATGTGTAAATAGGTCGGCCGACTTTTTTGGATATGGCCTTGTCAAGTACTGCATTGCTGCATGTAACAGGTGCGGTTCGCGGTGCCTGTGAACATGTGCGAGATAGCACATTCTGTGGTTCTTGATACTTTTAGTTACGGTTTTTCCGTGTAAGATATCATGCATTTTCTTTTGTATTTTATCATTCCTAGCGTGGTTAATCAAGTCACTCATGAGAAATCTCTCATATCTTCTCAGTCTTGACCAGGGGGCCAACCACCACCTCTTAAAGCAGTATTATTTTAATGTTACTTCAGTGTGAGAAAGAGATGAAGATATACAGGACGTCTAGCTCCATCTCTTTTCCACACTCAAGTAAGATTACAATAATACTGCTTTAAGAGGTGATGGTCTAGGTCCTGTTAGCTTTAGTGAGTGCCGATACTTTCAAACCGTGTATCATACAAGGTACGATCACCATTCGATACATGAGTCTGGCATTAGCCAGGCTCATCAAGATGGACTAGAAATTATTCCAGTCCATTTTGGAGTTTATTATGAATGGTAATAGTAACTTCGCGTTTCTAGTGGCTTGTTCACAACGTTTTTAATTGTGCTTCTCCTGCTTAATGCAGATGTTAAGTATGTGCCTAGATATTTAATTTCCTCGACTGTAGGATTTATTCCATTTATGGTCACGTAGGTCGTTTTCTGTGAAGTTATGGGGTCCCCAATTAGGTGTCATGCTCGGCCGCAGAGCCACCATTTTAGAAACCGATCCGAACCGATTATAGTGTAATGTTTTTGTTTCGTTTATTTGGAGGCCGACATTAGCTAGTTTAATATGGAATATGTACGATATCTTGTAGCCCTTTTAGGTCCGCAAATGATAGTACCAGGAGGAGAGAGATTTCGTGATCTTGGTCTAGTTTGATTAATTGCGTTTCATCCTCAAGGCTCCTAAGGACATCATCCATGACCAGTGTAAAAAGACGAGGGCATAAAGGGCAACCTTGTTTGGCTCCTTTCCCTTTGATAATACAGTTGCTTTGCTGGCCACACCATTTTAATATTTTATTATTTAGTTTTTGATTTGTATATTCGTTCATTCATGTACGCCTTGATTATACTGTTGGCTAAGTACACGTACACATCAGACAAACCACAAAAAAGAAAAAAAATAACATACCAAGTTTAACTGGGTCACTGTTGGCAATTAACTATCAGAAATCGGGTTATTTTAAAAAAAAACTTAAAATATCAGATAAAAATAAAAAATAAACCTTCGTCCAAGGCAAAGGTTCCCAGACTTTTTTTTCTCATAGAATTTAGCTGGGTCCGGTGGACTCCCTGCAGCTACATTTCTACCATATTCCCAAAACTGTGACAAAAAATGTGAAGATAGACCCCAATGTAGATCCCCGTCGAGTCTCCCGTGGATCCCTGAGGGTCCACCTGGACCACTTTGGGAACTTTCATTTTTTTTTGGTCTAAGGCATGTATAGCTCAAAATGCTCTAAAAGGTGTCAACTATCACCCCTTAATGGCTATGCACCCAGCTTCTAAACAACCTGTATGTTTCTGAAGTCATCGGACTGGAAATTTTGGTAATCAAACCGTAACTACTTAGCTAAATTACGAAGCTGTCCTATCTAAGGTCATCTCCGGGTCTTGCAGATGTTTCGAGAAAAATTCTCTTCAAAATAACTTAGCCATTATTAATGGAATCCGAAGTGGCGCCTTATTGTACCGTTGTAAGCAGGTCGTTGTGCTCAAAATTATAGAGCCAAGGTGGGTTCGTAAGAATAAATAAAAATAAAAAAAGATTTTGTTAAGACTTTGTTAATTCCGATCCTTACGTCAACTAAAATATTGACTAAGGCCAACTTGTGGTCTTGTGTGTCGTTCGTCCGAAAAGGTTCACAAAATACTTGGATTCTCCGAAAGCACAAATACATATCTATAATAAATAATATTTGGTTCTAAAGAAGAGAAAATACTCGCGAGACATAATAATATTATTCATAATAATTATTACCAAAATCAGCCAAATTTTTATACTAACTAGTGTTTAAATTATGTATGTAATTGCTAACAAATTGGATTTTATGATCTGGAAAATAAATGATGAAATAAATGATTAAAATATATCAAATAACAATAAGCGTGCTTAAACTTAATTAAAGCTTCCGAAGTTCCGAGTTTTACGATGTCTACTTGCCTATTCATTTGTTGATCATATTTTATGACCAAGATCAATAAATTAAGTTGTGAATCACACATCACAGTCACATTTAGTTTAGCACCTTTGAACATAATTTATTCAAAAAATGTAACTGGTTTTTTTATAATATGAGAAGCCATTTCTTTAACCAGTTAAGAATTTGTAGAGCTTATTTCAAATCTTTTTATCGACACATTTGTGAATTAACTGTAAAATTATTAAATTCTGCTATGTCAACCAATCGAATACCTATTTATAATGAACATTGCTGTACATTAAGTATTTATTTATTTGATATTTACCGTTTTATTGATAATCATGTCACTGTTGTTTTTATTATTCTAATTATTGAACTTTTACCCCCCCCCCCCCCCCCCCCTAAAATGGTAGCAGTTCTCAATCTCATTTCCTCTATGTATGCATATAGGTAGGTATAGGTGTGCAAAATTTTTTTAGAAGCCTCTCCGAAGCTCGCACTCATTCCAAACGTAGGTTTAGAGCAGCTTTAAAAAAAACGAAACCACTGTAAATGAGTCATTCTGTATTTGATTCTTTATTTCTTAGAAGTGTTTTTAAAAGTGCTAGCTCATGAAATTTTACTCATGTAATCAAAACCGCAGACTACCGTCCTACGGAATATTAAAAAGAGATGTGACACTTCTCTGGAATTTATTTTAATGGCTCTTTTTGTTTCTAGGTTTGTAAAGCGATGAATATGGTTCCTAATTTGAATTTGCTGCACGTAATATGTTTCGCACTGTTATTCGATCTGTGTGTGCGCACGCACGCAGAATTATTCACCGCAATAGCAGAAGTAGAACATTTGCTGGAGACACACAAGAGAATAATAGATGACTTAGATTATTATATCAATAAGGAAGAGAAAAGACTTTCGAACCTAAAGAGGTAAGAATTGAAATCAGTTGGAATAAGTAGTCTACGAAGTAAATTGGTTTCTGGGTGGATGTACTGTACCTATAATATTTTCATTTTTATTTACAGGCATTTGAATCTCTACAAAAAGGAACATGAAAAGGCAATGGAAGATATTCCCAATTACTTGGGTAACCCAATCAACGCGTTCACCCTTATAAAAAGACTGACGACTGATCTTGATCATATTGAAGATAGTATTAAGATAGGAACAGGTACCAAACTTTTTATTTATGCTATTTATAAAATAATCCCACACAAGATCATAATTTACTGTTGGAAAATGGAAGTTAGTACAATGATAAACCATGCATGTCTATGTAGAGACTATGAACTCCCACAAAAACTATGGGCCTTGCTTTACCCAGATTTTGTATCACCATGCGGAAATCGAGTCTGAAACGAAACGAAATTTTAAATGATAGACTGGCTCAGATCGTGACAATAAAGTTTAGTTGCGGCTACATTGATTTGATCGTTCAATTAGATGATGTGCGAGAAGTTTTATTGGGATAAATCTTCATTAGCACCTACTTAATACGCAAATTTTATTTCTTTGGGAGGCCTTTTCACTTTAGCTCTATGTTCATCAGAATTCCTTAGTTTTCATGTTTTTAATTTCCCTGAGTGGTATAAAGGCTATTAACAAAGACTCCGGGAAAAGCATAATGCACATAATGGTTTTAATCAAGCCACACGGCCTTAACAAAACAAAAAGATAATAGGCAATTTATGCCGTGGATATGTTTTATTAAATGAAACAATAGCATTCTCGCGATCACGAGAATCGAGCGAAGTATTCACCACCATTCAAATGGATTAAGGTTGAATTATACTCCCAAAGAAATAACAAGTGTCACAATACAATAATGCGTGAATTATGTTTTGCACATGATCTGGGAACTATGAAACGTTAATGATGGTGTTAAGTATATGTATTGTTTCCCACCAAAAATAATAAAGGTGACAGAAACTGTCTGTACTACTACAAATACTTTTTCTAAAGAACAATTGCAATATTTGGATAATTATGTTTAATTGAGCCAGTTAATGCTGCATATAATGACTCCTTCGGTAACTTAGGAGAGAAATGGATTGACCAGCTGTGGGAGAAAACGGGCTTAAAATGATGATTATGACTGTAAGACCATATTTCCAACAAACGCGTCTTTCATTATACCAACTAAGCTTTTAACGATGATTACAGAATACATAAAGAATATAACAATGAATCACGAAGACGTGAAGTATCCCGCTCTGGAAGATTTGACGGGTGCCGCTCAGGCGCTCACCAGGCTTCAGGAGACCTACCATTTGGATGTGAAGGACCTGTCAGAAGGATTGCTCAATGGTGTCGCTTATAGGTAATGTTTAACTACACATTCCTTCACAAAATCATTAAGAAAATCGATTGCAATAAATGACTTTCAGGATCCATAACACAGTCTAACTTTAAACTTAAGAATGTAAAGATTTTGCACATATGTAGGTCAAGTAAGGTTACATAAGATAAGAAGTAGTTGTTACTTCCTTCTCGCTATAGTTAATATCAGTCGGAATCACGCTTTGTTTTCATACGAGTATGAAGACTACACAAAGTAAATAAAATTTAAAAAATCGATCTTACAGGGGCTAATTACCAGTTTTGTCTCTATTTAAAAATCGTGTCATATGCTAAATACATAACCGTCAACATGTTTTTTAGTTTCATATTTTTATCTATATTTTGCGGTGCGCTAAGTGTAACTAATTCTACAATTATGACTTTATTAGCGTGAAGTGTTATATTAGCGATTTAGCAGTAACTCGTATACGATACAATTACTATGTTTGTGTGACTGAGTATAATTTGTGTATGCATAGTAACTTACATCATGATATGTAATAGTTTATCGTGTCTTTATACATGGTGCCAGCTAATAGTTTTGTATGTTTTGAGTGTAGAGATTTGTTTTCTATTGTTATACCTATCACTCTAAGAACTAAATATGTAATTGTTGAAATAAATGTGACATTATGCCATTTATAATAGGATAGATAGTTAGATAGAATAAAAGCTATCTACAGACATAATATAAGCGACTTTAAAGCGTAATTTATTTAGTTTCTATTGTAGTACTTATTACAATAGGAAAGTTAACACAAGTATTGTATCCTTCATAAATACGAAGCATTAATGGAAAGAGTATGTAATTTCAGTGAAAAAAATAACATGGTCTAAGTAGTAATATTAATCTTTGCCTTTATACCATTTCATTTAGAATCGGCATGTTTTAGGGACTCCAAATTATCATGGCGTTTAGAGCAAGCCGTACTCTCTAAAACTGACCATAAATCATAATCCAGCGGATTAAGATCGGGACTAGACGACGGCCAGTCTTCAGCTCTGATGAAGTCCGAAACGTTCGTTTCCAACCAAGACTGCGTAGACCGAGCTTTATGACCCGGCGCCGAGTCTTGCTGGAAGGACCATTCTTGGGTATTGAACATGGTGTTGTTAAGGGGCTTCACTACCTTCTCAAGAATAGTATCTTGATACACTTGTGCCGATGTTTTGATACCTTTTTCACAAAAATATGGCTCAGTCACTCCTTTATAGCTAATACCCCACCAAACCATCACTGAAGTCGGATAGTGCCCACGTTGCACTCTGTCGACTAATTGGGAAGCTTCTTTAGAGCTTTGAGCGTAAATACGGTCATTTTGTTTGTTAAAATGTTGCTCAATTGTAAAAAATTTCTCATCCGTAAACAAAATTTTTCTGTGACCTCCCTTTGCGTACCGCTTCAGTAGCTGTTTCGATTTTACCACCGTATTCTTTTTTAAATTATCAGTTAAGAAATGACCAGTACGTCTCTTATAGGCTGCAAGTCCTAAGTCATCTTTTAAAATACGCGACATGGTTCTAGGTGCTATCTTCATCTCCCGGGATGAAATCTTTTGCTTTCGGACAGGATTTCTTCGAATTCTTTCCCTTAGTGCTTTGACCACCTTTTTCGTACGAACACTACGTAGACGGCCAGATCTTTTTCTGTCACAAACAGAGGAGGTCTCATTGTACCTATTAATAGCCCGATACACAAACATTTTACCAATACCAAGCGTATAGAGAGTTTTAAAAATTGCATTTGGCTCCATACCTACTTTGTGTAATGCAATCACAGTGATTCAGTTCTCTTTATCACTCCACTCCATTTTAATATCGCAAAATATTGTACAATGTATTGGCGCCAAAATGAGAAAACTCAATGAACAATCATATAAAAATGACAGATTCCAAGTTCAAATGTCATATTTTGTTTATTTTTAATTGTAACAGTATTTATGGCCAGACTAAGTATAAGTCTACGGGCACGAAACCAGCGGCGGGCGAGCGATGGCGACTGCGGAGCGGCGCGGGGCGGGCGATCCGGCAGCGGGCTTGGGGTGGGCACGAAACTGGTGTGCGTTACTCCAGCAGGAAAGTAGCCCCTAGAGTGAATTGAATGGAACGTATAATTAGTGCGTGTTCTGCTGTAAATGTGCGCCAAATAAAAAAATTGTGCGCTTTGTCGTTTTGGAAAAAAACGGAAAAAATGATTCCTGCTGGTGTAACGTTGCTCCAGCAGGAAAATTCTAAACGAATGATCGGAGAGAGAAATATCGTGCATGGGCAGAGAGCTTATATTTGTGCAAATTTGTGCACCGAAAATATAATTTGTGCGTCTTTAGGTTTTCGAGATATTGCAATTCCTGCTGCAGTAACGGTTTGCAGAATCGTGTATCTCGAAAACCATTATATGTGCGCCTGTAGAATAAACATACACGAGTAGCTCTTAATTTGTGAGTATTTGTGACAGAATTAGATTTAAGAAAATATTTATAAATTTTAAGTAATCGCACTTTTTTGAAAACCCGAATAAATACCGCAGCGCCTAAATGAGAAAACATATAAGCTCGCTGAAAATTGTGGTCCTTCTTAACGCTTATAATAACCATAAAAAGTTTCAAAAGTGTACATGCATGCGTTATCGAATAATATTGGTAAAAGTCAAAACGACAGTGTCATAACTTTAAAAACGACAAAGTTCACAATTTTTTTATTTGGCGCACATTTACAGCAGAACATGCACTAACTATACGTTCCATTCAAATCACTCTAGGAGCTACTTTCCTGCTGGAGTAACGCACACACGAAACTGGCGGTCGATCCATTAGGAAGTAGTGGTGGTCGAGCGGCGAAATCAAACAAGTTTGTTCCCGTCGCTCTCGCCCGTTTCGTGCGCGTCTCTTCAGAATGCTATACTTTTGATTACGCCGCCCCCGCGCCGCACCGCCCCGCAATCGCCGTCGCTTGGCAGCCGCTAGCTTCGTGCCCGCAGACTTGGTCGTCATCTCTGTAGTCACCCGCTTTCTAGCCATATCATCTTTCACACAGTATCCATGTCTAGTCCACATTATATTAATGTTGTATGTTAATTTCAGTACTCCAATGAGCGCAGGCGACTGTTACGAGCTCGGGCGCGCACTTTACAACGAGAAAGATCTAACAAACGCACGCGCATGGATGGTGGAGGCATTACGCAAGTTGAAAGAAGAAAATATTCTCTATTCCTTCACTGAGGCTGACATATTGGAGTACATCAGCTTCTCTTATTATTTGCTAGGTTAGTGTTCTTTATTGCTATTGATAACAAAATGAGAACATCAAAAGAGCCTGTGTCCAAGAATAAATATAGAATTGTATTTGTGTCTTCAAGATTTCAGTCCCGGCCCTACCCTATGTTGGGTATAAGTCGGGTACTTTTTGAAGATATTATCTGCACCCGAAAATCTCAGACACGGCGATTATGATAGAGCACCAAGAGGATGGGCGTATTGGCTTTTCTGCCAGTAGGGCATTACATTGGTGGCCAATCCAAATAACAGTATAAATATCCTTCCGGTAAGGCTCTAATTTTTTAGCAGAATACAGGTGATACAATAATAAATCATCATTATTTCCAGGCGACACAAGAAGCGCTCTGGAATGGACACATAAGCTTCTAGCCGTCGACCCCAAGCACTCGCGCGCTAATGGCAACGTGCCGCACTATCAGAAGAGCATCGCTGAAGAAGAACAGAGACTTAGGAAGGAACGGCGCGGGGTATGTACCACCCCTTATAAATCTCTTTTAGGGTTCCGTACCTAAAAAAGGTACTTTTTAAAACAAGAGCACTTGTGTCGATTCGTCTGCCACAAAGGTTTTTCTCAAAAACTATATTTGGCACAACTTTAGGTCTTAATGACACGCATATCACCAGTAAAATGTTATAATTTATTTTTCTATTATATGACGGCCATGTTAACTTTGCCGTAAGCAAGTTTTGTGAATAGTGTTGAATCAGTCATGAAACCAGATGTTTTGATTTTTCACCTACCAATTTTAAGGAGGTAGTCAATAATAATTGTTAGGTTCTGTCACAATGCAGTATATACCTATTTGAACACGTTTGAGACAGCGTCAAAGTCACCTTGTGTTCATCTATGAGAGCCCATTCTATGAATCATGTCCTTACTGTGGGGTCTCAGGCCAGGAATAGTTCCCCCACCGTACTACTGCTGAGTGTAACGAGAATATTTCATAGTCGAACATCTAGTCTGCGTCATACCTACTCAAAAAAGTTCAGTAAAAAACATACATATTAATACATAACTTTACTTTTTACTCGTTTTATAATTTCTAGTTATACAGGTCAGTAATATCAATTTCCTTTTATTTATGTGAATACGTCATAATAACAGAATATACGATGTAAAGGTCAATATCTTGTTCGGAATTATTATTATTCAATATGGGGTTCATAATAATTTGAATATCAACAAGGCATTTTTTATATTATTTAATGGTTTACTTAAAACCTTTGTTTTTGTCAACTCCAAAATACCTGTAGAATTGAGTCTGAGCTACAGAATTTATCGAGTATGGTAACGAATAACGTTAAACCATTTTTTCTTATAGATAAAAATAGCACATAGAAACAAGAAAAATACATTACGTTATTAATACTAATTCTTATAGAATAACATTATTTGAATGAAGTATGTAATCTAATCTAATTTGGCTTTAATTATTGGTTGTTCTACAGGAGACTGGTGCGGAGCAGCAAGAGGAAAAACCGGTTAAATTGACCGGCTATGCTAAGGAGAGAAAAGTCTACGAGTCGCTGTGTCGCGGCGAAGTGGACATACCCCTCGCTATTTCTAAGAAGTAAATATATTTTAGATAATCTGTTGTTCTAAACTATACCAAGACTCGTTGTTGTGGTCATTATTTAATACGGGTTTCCTAATAGCTATACTGAGTCTCGTATTATCTCGCATAATGCCAAGCACGCAGGTGTATATCGTAGCTGTCGGCAGCATCGTCTGATGGAAAACTTTTTGACATGAACTCATGCGTCTCGCTCAATTTCAGAGCGCACTTGTGTAATTAGCAGAAAACGGAATAGATACAGTATATTTACCTAAACTTCAAGGAAGTAAGTAACATAGGGTGGATAACACCTCCCTCTAAAATCCTGGAGTGATAGCCATGACGTTTTCATCCCAGAATTTAAGAAATTGCAAGTTATTTATCGCACTTTGAATACATTCGTAACAAATTATTATTTTGAAGAATCTTGTTACGTTTTTAGAGTTTCGTAATAAAACTATTAAAATAAAACTGTTAGTGTCTTGTACACACGGCTACATATCAAACTAAACATTTACAGTATAAGCTGATCTCGCATTGTATAGGATTTCCGTACAATGAGAGATCAGCTTATACTGGAAATATATAGTTTGATATGTAGCCGTGTGTACGCACAAGCAAATAAAATCTTGAAAGTTCGCTGGTTATTGTGTGTTTACTTGATTATATTGCGAATAACATAAAAGGACGATTTTATAAATAAAAGGCTAAAAATCAAATCAAAATACATAAATTGTAGCGCGAAACCTTAAAAAACGTAATATGATTCTTCGAAACAATAATAGGTTACGAATGTATTCAAAGTCCAAAAAATAATTGGTGATTCTTAAATCCCGGAATGAAAAGGTCATAATTATTCTTCCAGGATTTTATAAGGCACTTTACGTTATGTACTTACTTCCTCGAAGTGAGAAAAATATTCAACTTCAAAATATTTTATTGTGGATCATAGGTAGGTACAGTTCTTAAATAGTTGAAAATTATGATCAGCTATGTCCCGCCCGTAGGGCATACAATAATCACATATAAATTAGCTGTTCATTATAATTAACATTATTACTAATTATTATTACTTTCCCTCTAGCGCAATAAATAAAAATAAGAAAAACCAAAAGGGCACAAATTAAGAGAAATGTCAAATTCAATTTTTATAGAAAATAAAATTAATTACATATACGAGTAACATTCAAAAGATAAAAAGATAAAGTCAAACATAACAAATTAAGATAGGTAGGAACATGTCAAATTATAGGTACACATCAAATTCACAAAAATAAAATTGTTTATAACAAATTAAATGTCAAATTGTAAAAATCATACATAAAATTAAAAAATTGATTATACGGAAAAGAACAAAATTAATTAAAGTTTGTAGGTCATCGAACACATCACGACAGGGTTGGACTATATTTAAGCAAAGACTTGTCAGACAGAAATTCTTTTACAGAGTAGTAACTTTTGTTTACTAACAGGTCATGGAGAGTCCTTTTAAAATTTTCCTTTTCCATAATTGTTCTAATAGGCCCCGGTATATTATTAAAGATGCGAGAAGCTGAACAAAAGATGCTCTCATGCATTAGATGAGTTTTACTGGCTGCTGTACATAATTTGTCCTTATGCCGTATACGCGTGTAGTAGCTAAACATGTGAATATTTTTTTTAACAAATACTGCTGCCTCAAGTATATAGATACATGGTAGTGTTAATAATTTATTGTTTTTAAAAATGGCTTACAGGAGTCAGTTCCGCATAAATTAAATATAGCCCTGATGCAGCATTTTTGAACAATGAAAGCGCGCTCTTTTTCCGTACTGTTGCCCCAAAATATTACACCGTATCTGAGAATAGAGCCAACGTAACCATGGTAAGCTGTCAGCAAAGTACTCTGATTCGCTATTTTCCCTAATCTATATAGTGCATATGAAAATTGTCCCAGCTGTTTGCAAACATGCTCAATATGAAATTTCCAATTAAGTTTGTGGTCAATATGTAACCCTGCTCTACCTAATCCGATCTCATGTTCGTTCCCCATTTAATTAGTGGTCGTCATTTGATCGACCAGTCATAATATCAGCCAATTACTTTAAAAGCAGATTCACTTATCACACATTGAAACAGCCTTCCAGGCTAGCTTCTCCTGGGATTAAGTCCGAATCGAAGAACAAAACCACTATTTATTGCTGCAAGCAGAGAATTTATAAGTTCAAATATTGATTCACCTTCTGTATTCTCATGATCGTCATATTATAAAATGTCACATTAAAACGTTCTTAATTGTTATCCGATTGAATTTGAAATAAAAAAAAGTAGAATAATATCTGAATCATAAATATTCAAAAATTGTTTTGTTTTTAATGATAAATACTTTGACCACACCCATTTCTTCTCAACGTACGGTTACTTCACTAAATCGACTGCGATGTCCGATCGATTGAATAATGTCTGCCATCATGCATCGTTGAGGACATTTACCCACTACGTCTGTAAACTATCATACATTTATTTCAATCCTTATTGTACAATCCTCTATCGCGCTAAGGTTTATTTGTTATTAATAACTACTATACTGTCCCATTGTAGGGCATAGCTTCCCTTTTCTTTTTCCACCCACCAGGAACTTGAGCTTTAAGGTCTACATAAAATGGCCATTAATCAATTTAATGTTAATTCTTTATTGTAATAACACATTACATTAGAATACAATAATATGTTGTAGTATAATTAATTTAAATAATTATAATGTGTATAAAAACAAAAGTAACACAAACACAACTGGTTTCCTATTTGTATTTATTTATTCGTTTTTCAATTAGTTTGTGCATTAACCTGTAACTGTTTACAGATAATAGTTAACTAATTTGAAGAGCGATAATGCGTTAACTCCCTTTTGACAAGGTAGCAGTACTGTAGCAATCTGCCGGGGTACCAGGGGGCCGAGCAGATCACTACGTGTATTCGTGTGTTTAAGTGATACTGTGGTGAGTGCTGGGGCGTCCAAGTTACTAAATTAGACACATGGGAGCACCATATTATTATTTAATACTTTGTATTAAGCACAATAGAAGTCAAACGTAATACTAGCACTGAATCAATATAAAACAATTTTCCTATACTGTCAAATTTCAAACTATTCGACACTTGCTGGCGTTCGAACGTATCCATAGGCAAATGTTTAACGGCCTGTCCCACATGAGGTTGCCACCGGCATCAAACCTCTACAGTACCTACATAATTATGCTCCAGTGAGCATAGCACGACTTCGACTCGGGGTTGGCGTGTACCCGTATCCTGGATGTTATATTTTGCGCAGCTATAGGTCATTTGTTTAAAGCCAGATAGGTAGGTTTTCTATCAGGTGTCTTCTTCCCATCTGGGAAGAATGTGTCTCACAATGCGATTTGCGATTTTAAATTTGAAAACCGGGCTTTAACATTATGCTAATATCGTACCATTATTCTTTTTTTATTACTTTTGGCAGAAATTCACGTTTAACGTAGCTAAATGAAGTTAATAAAATTATCATAAAAATACGAATTCTATTCTTAAGTAACTGTACCTATATGGTATGGTTATCTTCCCACGCGTACTGTTAGAATGAAACGTTTAAACCTACTGCATTAGGCAGGAACCGTAAACAATGACTAATTTCGTTTAAATGTATGATTGTTGACTTCAAACTGTAAAATTATAGGTGAAGGCACTTTTTATCCCAGAAATTAAAAGTGCTTGTTAATTACAGCTCAACGTGTTGGCGAGTCAGAATACATTACTACTTACTAGTTATTACTTCTTCTCAACTTAAACACTAGGAACTGGAGAAGAGCTGATTCTTTAGAATCTCTCTTTTTAACCCCCGACGGAGACAGGGGTGTTTAGGTTTAACGTGTGTATCTGTCTGTGGCATCGTAGCTCCCAAACAACTGAATCGAATTAGATTTTGTTTTGTTTAAAATGTGACTTGATCGAGTGTTCTTAGCTATGATTCAAGAAAATCAATTCAGCCGTTTGAAGATTATCAGCTCTTTTCTTGTTGATGAATGGATGTGAGCATCTTTTACAGGTCTGATCGAGTCGAAATTTGATATTCTGTTACTTAAGTGATAACTACTACTACTTGAGTGAATTAACTAGTAACCTTAAACTGATACTGCAGCATTACGTGGAGTTTGCAGGATACCCAACTCCCTCACCAAATTACAGCAGAGGTATCGTGTCTGGGCTCATTGGAATGGTCTCAATGAATAGATGTGTCGGAGGTTTTTATTTTTTTTATTTATGTTATGTAACTTAAACCATTAAAAAATGTTGCTCCTCGGCCTAATTTTTTGAATAAATGATTATAACTGGGTTTTTTTTCTGTCATTCACAGGTTGACTTGTCGTTACCTCACAGAGAACCACCCGTTCCTCCGCCTGGCGCCCATCAAGATGGAAATGATGTACCTCAACCCTGATGTTGTCATATTCCACGACGTAATCAGTGATGGAGAGATTGAAATGGTCAAGAAAATGGCCAGGCCAAGGGTGAGTTAATGGAACAGTACTTTGATATTATTAACTTCAAGAAATAGGAGATAATTACCCTAATACTTAAAAACGCATAAAAGAATGTGTCTTTTTTGTTTTTGTCTGCAGTTGTATCACTTATGATGAGTTACAAATTTCAACGTGTTCACTCAAATCAATTAAAACACTTCATTTGTAAAGCTTTATATCGTTTTTAATTCAGAATCACATCGATCAAGGTTACTCACTCGAATTTACAGCTTCTATAATATAAAATTTTAATGTCTAAAATGCACAGTCAGAGAAAAGGATTGTTAAGCAAAATTTACTATGAACTTAAATTGTCCACATATTGAAATCACAAGAGCGGTGTTGATTTATCAAATTGCTATTTCCCCGACTGTTCAATGTTTATTTATTTTCTTATTTATGTACACACGGTAAAATACATAGAGAAACGACTTATAACTTTCCTTACCTTTCTCTGATTTTACTTTTCTTAATAACTCCTTTTTTTACAATTTTTTGTGTTTAGTTTAAACGCGCCGTAGTTCACGATCCGAAGACCGGTGAACTGGTACCGGCTCACTATCGCATCAGTAAGTCATCGTGGCTTCGAGACACCGAAGCTGAGGCCATCGCGCGCATCTCTCGCAGAGTGTCCCACATGACAGGACTTAATATGGACTTCGCTGAAGAACTACAGGTCGTCAACTACGGGATAGGAGGGCATTATGAACCCCACTTTGACTTTGCTAGGGTAAGTCAATAATCAGCTGTCCACTGATGGACATAGGCCTCTTCAATAGCCCTCGATTTAACTTGATTCTCGGCTACTCTCATACAGGTATTACGATCATCTGTGAAGTTTCGCCAGCTAATTTCAACTTGTATAGAATTCCTAATTTTTTATTTTACTGTCCCTATTTTGCATACTAAGTCTATGTTCTTTTTTATGTTAGCCTGCCCTGTCCCACTGCTGAGCAAAGGCGTCCCCCAAATCCTTCCAGGCATCCTTTCCCAGGGGCCACCTAGATCCAACCCTTTTAATTTAATCATCGTTTTTGTTCACAGAAACGGGAGAATGCATTCACCAAGTCAGGTGGCAACAGAATAGCTACGGTGCTTTTCTATGTTAGTATTCAAATAATAAACGGTTGTATACACAAACTCATTTATTTGTTACAAAGTCAGAAACCCAATTTTATTACATCGAAATAAAATACATTTTCATATTCATATCATTTATTGCATTCCACAATGTTTGAAGATATTCACAAAAAGGCTTAAAGCTAGACACAATCGTAGACCCTGTAGGGCACAGTAACATTTCTATGAAATAAATAAATATAAAAATTACAATTTATATAAAAATATAATTCGGAAATAAAATTTAACAATTTGAATTATTGAAATAGATTAAGTATTTAGGCATTTATTATAATTATTGAGATCAATATTAATTAACTAATTAAGTGTACTTAAATTCTAAAAATTTCTTATTCTATTTGTAAATGGGATCGATACATCTTTTTGCTTTTTAAATTATTGTCTACTTTTGCGTTGTGAGTTTGTGACTGTGTAGGTTAAAGTGTGTGTTAAAGCGAAGTTTTTATCATTAATGTATTCATTTATAGTGTAGTAAGCTTTTTGAACTAATATTCGCTTGAGTTTATTTATAAATTTTCCATTTATATTTGTTCCCTATCTAAATACGCTATAGTCAATAGCAGCAAATATATAACAACTTGGGTGGGTTTTAATGCTAATGATAATAATGAATTCTAAATACATCACAGATATAACTCAGAACAGTTTAATCTTATTAATATAATGTGCGATCTATTTGGATTGTATTGAGATTCTTGATGCAATGAACTCAAGTATATCTTACGTTGTTTATTTGTTTTTTTTTTTACTTTAATATGTAAAGGTCAGGGTTTCTGAATTGAGAATTTTAAATTAAGAACTTGTCACATTCTACTTTGGCCTTGCTTAAGGTGATACCTGCGAAATCCAAAATTGCTTTCCAAAATATCTAATAACTTCGCGGGCTACATTGAAGGAATCACATTAACGCTTTCGCGGTCATAACAATAAAACTTCTATTGTGTCTCGTTTAGCGGCCGTGAAAGCATGAATTAATGCATAAGTAGAATTTGAAGATCTGATTTGAATTTTGAACTTCAAATTCTCAAATCAGGAACCGTGTGTAAGACTCTTTATGTGTTTTTTTTCTACTTGGAAACCAATCCAGAATGGCAAATAAAACATTCAGTCCAAATAAAGTCAGTGGTAAAAACATAAAAATTGTATTAACTAGAAGTTAACTTAGTTCACAACGTGATAGAACAATTTTTATTTAAAGATTTCCGCTATCGCCAACCCGTCTTGAGCAAGCGTGGTGATCAATGCTGGTGCGTTCTCTATATGAGAAGAGGGATTTGCCCTGCAGTGGGACAATGATGCTGTGGCAGTGGGGGCTTTTGCCTCTTCTCTTGGGCGGAAGGCGGATTGGCGATTACATAGATAGATAGATAGAATACTCTTTATTATGTACACCATAAATACACACACACATATTTACATACTTATATCACATATATTAATTATAGTTCACAACATGATAGAACAATTTTTATTTCGTAAATTCTTTTCTGCCCAGATGTCAGATGTAGCTCAAGGCGGCGCCACGGTGTTCACGGAGTTAGGTCTCAGCGTGTTCCCTGTGAAGCGAGCGGCCGCCTTCTGGTTGAACCTGCACCCCTCCGGCGAAGGAGACCTCGCGACCAGACACGCCGCCTGCCCAGTGCTGCAGGGATCCAAGTGGGGTTAGTAACACACTACAGCCAATCTATTTTGTAAATATCTCACCGTGAAAACTTAAGTGAAGTGTGCCGTCATCCCATCTGATGCTAGGGATTGACATTTGATAGCACACTTCAAGCTCACTTCACCTAACTATTCAAGTTGTTGATGTTGCATTTCACGATCGCGCGTCGATATTTCCAATGTATAATTAACTAGCGACCCGCTCCTGTTTCGCACGGTTTTTACGACCTGAAAAAAATATTGAGGTTTTTTTATGCAAGCCATGTGCCCGACGGTATTTCCCATCGGCAAAAATGACCAACTTCCATACAAAGTTTCGTCTCCTGTTTAACCCCTTTAGGGGAAGAATTTTCAAAAGCCCTTTCTTAGTGCTCACTTTCGTTATGTGTGCTTCTAGACCCAGCGGTAGTGAATGAATAAATTTTAAGTGGATTTCTTTACAGTGAGTTTCGTATCTCACACTGAAATCATTTTAAAATAATACTGTTATAAGAGGTGGTGGTACAGTCACAGATGTTGCATTTCACGAACGCTCGTTCCATCATAGACTTCATCCATCGCTTTCCATCAGGCGTGATCTAGGTCAAGAGCAGGCCCATTTAGCAATAAAAAAAAAAACGCGTGTTGACCATTCCAATTTATAACTTACTAGCCACCCGCCCCTGCTTCACACGGTTTTTACGACTTGACAAAACATCAAGTTTACTTTATTATAATTGTAAGTTAATATAAATGTATTACACATAAACTTTCCGGAATAAATGCACAAAGTTACGGTGAAACCTGCATCAAAATCCGTTGCGGAGTTCAGAAGAACAACGCGGTCACTTAAAGAAGACACAAGAAGACTTAAGAAAGACTTAGACCTAGTTTCACCATAACATGTTAGTTAGTTTAATCTTCTGTTAAAAAGTTAACGGGACATTAAGAGTAGCGAGTGTTTCACCATGTACTAATCCGTGATTAAATATCTTAATCAGGCGTTAAATTTAATTGCTGCTCTAGAGGTCCGTTAACTTACTAACCGACATTTAGTCAGATGTCAAAATCATCGAAATGAAAAACGCGGGTCTATACAATACGGTTATATAGCTAAAATTATGCATTGTCAGTGAACATTGACATGTGACCATGCGACTTTTTATCTTGGTTGCTTTGACAACTGTCCGATATAAGTGTGAATGATACATCCTAACGCCAGGTTTCTTAATGTGGTCTTATTTTTTTCTGGTGGAACCTAAATACCATGAACATCGATGTTTATTTTAATGGCTGATTTACTAATGTCCGATTATGAACAGTTTGGTGAAATTAGCATCGACTTGCAACCTGTTACTATGGATTCAGTACATGATTCTGAACCCCCCCTGCGTTGATTTTTTTTTAGATAATAATGACATAAGAGCTGCATTGCATGAATTGCAGTATCTACACTTAAATGTACAGTCACGAAATAAAAACGTTTAGGAATTGAGTGGCCAGTGTGTAGTCATTTATTGTGTTTAACCTTATCATTCCGTGCCTGTACCTAGGTGTCAGAAGTGGCATAAGGCAATGTCAAAGTGATAATAGTTCGTAGGTTTGAGTTGCGCCTACACCCCTCCGATGATTGTAGGTGACTTTGTAAATCAGCCCTTCCTGTAAGGATCCAAGGGATGTTCCAAGATCTGCTAACTGTTGCAGGAACTACTTCAGTCAGCTTGATTTGATATTACCTATTGAAAAATAACAACACATTAGAAGATACAATGCCTTTCCTTATTCAAATCATTCATTAATTTATTCTCAATCTCTAATTTGAGAAGCCATTTATGTTAACCATGCTCCAGTATAATTTCTTACTATAACTTAAACAAGACTTTATTTTATTCTGCTTACAACATTCCAGTATGCAACAAATGGCTCCACCAAGGTGGCCAAGAATTGCTGAAACCCTGCAACCTGGAGTATCAAGAAGAGGGTATGATTCGACAGATCCCACGCCCAGTGCCCAAGACATCCAGGTAGAATTGCCAGTCCATATTGATGAATAAACTGAACAAACAGTACTGGTTAGTGCAAATGTAGTGATATGATTAGTACAGCAAATTGTGTATTTGATAAGTATGAAGTATGTATTCGTGAGGCCAACGGTATAGGGAGTGTAGGCATATGCACCTACAAACGCGAAAGTATTTTATCTGAAGAGTGAAATTGGCACGCACTGTATTCTATACCAATTATGTGCGTATGTATTAAAGGATGAGAGGTGTGTGCTACGTTTTTTCTACTAACAATATTGATATCGTTGGTTCAATCTCAACATCCAATCCCAAGACTAGTGAGTCGGTATTCCATTCCTATTAATTCGTTATTTAATTTTATATGTTATAGAAACTTTGTACCTATACTTATACATACTTTATAGTTAGCAAATATAACGTTTGCTTTATTAGTTAATTAAGTACAAGATGATTTACTAGCCAATGTAGTATTTAGTTTGTATAATCGTGTTGTGTAATGAATTATGGACAAGTAATAATGATTTTAATCTTGCCTACAAATAGACATCTAATCAAATGAAATACATAGAGGCTTCAGAGTTGCCGTTTATCTATAAAAGTAATGTAATAATTTATTACCAATGTAGTTCTAAAGATAAGAATAGTTTTTTTAAACACTAATAGCTTTTTTTTTGTTCAAATACGTTGATATGCTGATTTATATACAAAAATATTTATATTATATGTAAAAATGTTACTTTAAATATGTATGTACAAATAATATTATGTTTATGAAAACCAGTCATCTAATTTAATTTTAAGTAACAAAAGATACAAATTATTTTCAATCTCATGAAATGCATTTATTCAAAGTCTTTCAAACATATCTAATGTTAGTAATTACAATATTGCTTTACTAGATGATTAATTAAAATGTTATGCTTAAATTAAGTTGGCTTTATTTAAGAAATATTTCTTAAATCGATTATACGTAAACAAGCTTTGTTTTACAATTTTTGATTATACAATTATCATTGATACATTGTCTTTTGATTATTATAAAATTCAAATTAGTTATACCGTATCTAAAAACACTGTTGTCGTCTTCGAATCCATTGTCATTATTTGCATGAATCGTCGTTAACTCTTATTACGTGGACATAAAGTTTCATAAACCTGCTCAAGCTTATTCAAAGTTAAGCTCGCGGAAGTCGAGACTTCATTAAAATAGCAAAGTCTGAAAATGCGTACAGACTATTGTAAAGTAAAGCGTACCATAATAATATATGAAAAAAAAACCGAACAAAGCTGCGGTTTCAAATGTACAGTTTATAATAATTGAAACACCAATTAAAAAAAAGTAACAAAAAAAGTTTTGTTATCCAATGTTATCCGTCTTCTTTCTTGATTCGCTGTGAGGAGAGCAATTTAAGACAACAAAAACGTTACATATAGAATTATACGTATACTGTACATAACATTCCTGTTGTTTATACATTACCCTAAAGCTTCTGGCTCCTTATTGATGGAATCTCGCGGCGCCGGCGACGCTCGTTAGAGTATTTCAGAACAAACAAAGTAAGTACATGCATGGTGAACTTTAGCATTGCACACTACTGTGTTTGCTATGAAACACTCTTCTTGTCTTCCGTTAGTTTTTGTTTCTTCAATCTTCAATTTGGTTTTCTTTCTTTCTTGGAATGTCTGATATTGAACCCCCTTATTTGGTTTGCTATTTCATAATATTGCACTGGTTAAACTTTATAATAACTAACTAAACTAACTTTATAATAACTTTTAAGTTTTTTTCTTCACCTTTGGACATTCCTAATTGTAAAATTTGAAATATTTATGAAATCAATAAATTACTATCGAAGCATGTTACTTACCTTTTGAATATATTCTTTTACGGCCGAACCCAATAACCTATCTATCTATGGTTTTAAATCTAATAATCTATGAGAGATTATGGAATCTTACCGGTTTGACATAAAGTCAGATAGAATTCTTATACTGGATGTACTGTCTACCATCAATAGCGATCTGTCTTTTACTGAAAATAGGTTATTGGCTTCGGCCGTTAGAAGTTACTGTCAGCAACAAAAGTTGTTGACTTCAATTTTTTTTAATGTTAATTATTGAGTAAATTATTTAATATAAAGAAACGGAACGGACGTAAAATTTGAAGAATATTAACTCTTAGCTATTACATGAAATGCTGAAAAGCAGTTATCGAATCATTTTGTTTCAAGTGACAGTGTTATTGGACTTTTGTTACTTTTGTACCCATTTAATATTTACAACTTTTTATGTTCTTTTTCCAATTGAATATTTTTTTAGTTATTAATTTACATATAACATAACATCACTCCTTGTTTTACACCCACATTTCGCCAGTTATGTTTAAGTCCCACGTAATAGGGGGCAAGCCTGTTACCATCAACCGGGCACAAATCCAGACACCGGGCTGCTACTGAGAAATTCCAGATTGAAAAACCCAATAACACTTTGCCTAACCTAGCAATCGAACCAAAGACCTCGTGCTCAGCTGCAGCGCTTGCGACCACTAGACCAATGAGGCAGTCATTAATTTTATTATATGGCTATTAAATAGCCTGTATAAACAGTATTAAAAGATCGGGTAATGTACTCAACCGGATGGTAGCGCCAGGCGTCAGGGCTAAAAGTTCCTCTTGGGAGCTAGAGTAGCAACGACATTTCTCAAAATGTATGTATAGTCATATAATTTCTTCAAATAGCTTCCTGTCTTCATGTCGTTAACCTTCGGCGTTACATTTCATTGTCCCAGTATAATGGCTCTTTGTTTTAAGGTCAATAGTGTAGTGATTGGAAAATGGGTTCTCGGGTTGCTTCTGCGGATTCCGCATTCACGGAAACGTTAATGTTTCCTCCTGAGTTCTGCATACTGCGTGAAAATTATTGGTGGAAGTTATGTGCAACTTTACCGCACATCAAGTTATACGCTAAAGGGGACTCTGAAATGTATGTTATGATGTATATAGCATTAATTTGTATAAGTAGGTGACCTTTCATTTGGGACATGAAATAATAATCTGTGTCTTGGTTTTTTTTTAGATGTATTCCTAAGTTGCAATCATTCTCAAAATTCATTAGGCTTTGCAAATGGTTTCTTATGCCATGGGTAAAGTATGAATTTTAGTTCAAATAGGAAGGTAGTATATTTCACCTTCGATATTGCAGTTTACAGCAATAATCATCACGGTCAAACTAAAAAACTTACTCAAAGACGAATCTGAAAAATTAAACATTACAATAATAACATATACACCCAGAATCCCTTCGGCGGAGGCGTATCATCATCTTATCTTCGCTGTTTTTAGGGCACAACGAAAAGTAATAGAGCGAAAATAAACTAAGTATTCAATTCCATATGTAATCAACTTTATAATGATATGCATGTTGTTGAACTGGCAGAACCTATTATTTAATTGAATAAACCGAATATCGTAGAACCTTCTGATTCGTAATTGATTGCTACCCACCGAGGATATTTGAAATCTTACTTTTTGGTATATAATTGACAAAGCTACCGACTATCTAGATATTGTACAAAAGAAAAAAAAGAATTCGATTATTGCAGAAATTGCAAGACTTGAGTTTAGCAGGGGCGTAGCCTTCATACTACTCGATTCCTATCGGCTTCCCTTCGGAACAAATACTCAATGTCTATTATTGCCAAATAATATGGTACACTTGTGTGTGTAACTGTGTATCACATCATTACATAATTATATTTAATACCAGTTTAATACATCATAAGATTAAAAACCTACAGTTTTGTGTCTGAGTTTATGAGAACTGAACAATATTTTCTTCGGCTTCCAAACATTGGCGCAGCTACAATTATCATTAGATAATGATAATTGTAGCTGCGCCAATGTTTAGAATGAGGTGCATAGGTTTAAAAGGTAGCGACTAGCGTACAGTAATGCTACAAGTAAAATTAAATATTATCTGTGAAAATGTCGGGTGAAACTTCAATTACATAACTGCTCCCTCATCTAGTTTGCATGATCCATAGTTTTAATGAACTCCAACTGGCTCATCCTAAAAGTAGCTCATGTTCATAGTTTAAATATCGAACAGCTGACTCTAAAGTAACCGTTCAAGTTTTGTCGTAACCTCACTTTGGAGGATTGATTCGGAAAGTTTAGAAGCAGGATAAAGCTGAACGTAATGACCGAACTGTCGGTCCCTCAAAGTACGTTATAGCACTCTTGTTCAATACAATTTTCGTAAGACCGAACTAGTACCTAAATGATTCTTATTATAAAAGTTTGGAAACTGCACCTCACTGCAGCACTTTGGAGCTAATAAATGAATGTTACTAAATCGTTATAAAATCAGGCAAATCCAATTATCTTGCACTTGCAGAAAAAAAAACAGGGATGTATACTTACCATATTTTGAAACATCAGGATCGTCCACTTCCAAATATTATTAGATCAGGTCGTTTGGTTTTTCTTTTTTTCCATCTTTCAACAAAGAAAACAACTCAACTAAATGTATGTCCAGTAAACACATTTTAGATCGATTGGAAATCCTTAAAGCATTGCGTCAAAAGGCACAAGCACTTCCAATTCTGTTTTACAGTAATTTCCCTTCAAAAAAGATCACTCACCCTTTCCGAAGTCTATACAGTTGTATAGATATCCTTCTTGACAGGCAAAGTAATTGATACAGAATTAAGAGCCTATGAAAACTGATCATAATGATTTCTGAAGAATATTTTAAGCAGATTTTTATTTATTAAATTGCCAATAATGATAAATTTTTTTTTGGGTGGTCCACAATTAATATGTAGATAGTTAACACTACACTTTCGAGTCAGCCAAGTGCTGGTAACAAACTGAAGGCTAGTGGAGCCAGTCGTCGATGGCTAACGATGAAACCGGAGCTGTGGACTGTAAACATCCACTGACTGGAATCCTCGCAGGCTGTCGACGCACCGCCGACGCTCGCGCTCAAACCTCCATAACATTAGTAATATGGCACATAAAGATAACTATTTGACCACCGGGAAGGTGAATTCTCTCGACAGGCCCATGACCTTTTAATTTGTCGAGTCACCATTCAGTTTAGTTTAAATAAATATAGGAAACTATGGAGCAATAATTTTATACTACACATACAGGCTTATAACAGTTGACCATACTGACGTGTCAACTTACCATCAGTGGACCATAATTTTGAACCTTTAATATAATTAGACATATTAATCCTTGCATTTTTACCCGACTGCGCAACAGCAAAGACAGGGTCATATTTTTCATGCGTATCTATGTATGTATTTTTGTAGAAGTCTTTATACCCTCGAAGCATCTAACGTCTGGGTGGATATTAATACCTAAATGAGGTATCATTTATCGACTCGTCTACGTCGCGCGATGGTTTTGTTTAAAAAAATTCAAAATGGCGAATTTTAGACGTCATTACGTAGTGTCTTGGAAAAAAGTACCATAGGCTGTTGGGTATCCAATAAAAGGGCTTGAGGAGACGATTGCACAAAAACTACACACTTGATCAAAAAACAAAGTTCAAGACACTCGCTTGTTCAACACAAGAACAAGATTAGATTGAACTAAAACAACTGGCACCATAAGTCAGCTTGTTTTGAACTTCTTTGTTGCAGTCGGCTTTTTAAATTTTCAATTTAAAAAAAAAGTTATTAGATAACGTAGACTTCCTTTCTTTCCGTTTGTTTGCAGGGCGTAATCGATCTCTCGTGTTGGTAGGTGATAATGATAAGGATCTTCTAAACTAATAGCAGTAACTTAGTGAAAATATTTTTGTAGGTGAAGCTGACTGAGGCGGAGCCAAGTATAAAGTTAGGGTGAATATTCCAAGTGTACCCATCATTGGCGCAGCTACAATTATCGTTAGAGGGAAGCCGAAGAAAAAATTGTTCAGTTCTCATAAACTCTAGATAACATCAAAATGAATTAACTCAAAAATGAAAGTCATTACTTTACTTTTCTTAATTTAACGCCACCTATGGTCAAGTCGCATAACCAAAGAGACGCTATCAGTACACAAACAGAATATTTTATCAATTTTTTTACACAAATAAACCCTGCCGCTTTCGCCTTAAAGAGAGCGTCCTCAAGGGTTTATTAATAATTAGGTACAGTTACGAACATAAATACCTTACACTAACGCATAATTCAAAACGAAATTACGAATGCAACTTTGCAAAAAGGCTTAATTCATAATAGTCATCATCTGCCTAGCCTTTTCCCAACTATATTGGGGTCGGCTTCCATAATAGTATGGTTTCGAAAATACTATGCTCGTAACACAATCAAATTCCTATCAATAATTAAAGTGCCTGCTACACGGTCGCCAACCACGTCCCTTACAAAGGTCACCTTGACTGGCGACCACCATCTACACGGTTGTAAACCACCAAGGTCACCCTTCTCGGGATGCTATTGGCGACCGTGTAGCAGGTCGCTTTATGAGAAAATTGCTTTTGGATCTGCGTAAATGTAAGGTGCTCGTGACTGTACATATTATAATAGAGCTAACGAGGGTTCACGTTAAACGGTGAGATGCACCCAATGAATGTCAGCGATTAAAATTACCCCATGGCCTTTAAAATATGCAAGACAGCTTATCTACTTAACCTTGCGAAGAGGGTCTTCCCACGCTATATGTGGCCATCCCTAAAACATTGCTTCTGCCTGATTTTACAGCAGTTTACGGGTAGTCGCGAATACCTGCAATTATTATGGTTTTTTTTATCAGTTACCGCTAATTTATATTTTTACTAGATTTTGCCCGCAGCTTTGCCCACGTGGAGGTCGGAAATTATCCCACGAAAAAGTACTACCGGGATAAAAAATATCCTATGTCCTAACCTAGATCATGGCCTTTTATTTATCCAAATCCGTTCAGCCGTTTTAGAGTGAAAGCGTAACAAACAAACTCAATTTCCCATTTATAACATTACTTAGGATTATCGTTTTTAAAAGGTATTTCCTAGTTTTTTAGGGTTCTGTCTGTTCTGTTCCTCTAAAGGAAAAAATAGAACCCAGGATCACTTCGTTGGCCCTCTGTCTGCCAAGACCCTTTTTCTCAGGAACGCGTGGAGGTATCAAGTTGAAATTAATATCAAACACTTAGGTCTACAGTCCCTTGGAACTCTAAAAAAATAAGTTTCTAAGTCAACTCAATAAAAAAATACGGCCATTAATGCGACATAATTTTGATACTCGCAAATAAATCAAAACCCATCCCGTCGACCTGGAATTATGAAATTTGGCAAGAAGCAAGGTCTCACAGCACAAATAAAGAAAAAAGTCCGAAAATAGTTAATTTGTAGTTTTATCACATTTTTTTTGCGAATACAAACTTACATTTTGCAGTTGGTGAATTAACCGTGACGTATATCGATGTATGGGAGAACATTTTTCAATTACAAAGTTAAGTTTGTTCTTGGGATAAAGTCAGTAAGGACGTTCTTGTCGTTCAAGAGTTACCAATGGCGTGCGAATGACTGTACATCTCCAGTTAAGCCTTCAGGCCGTATTCTCGGCGGCAGCAGCGGCAGGGTGGCGGTGGCAGCGGCGGGTTCAAATGCATCGTTTATGAGCGATATGCTCCAGTCGAGTGGTGCCTGTGCGCATTTTGTTTTCTAGATTTATAATAATGATTCACATCTTTTTTTGCCCATAATAAACCTTGCATAACGAAAGCAGTTACATCAAATATTTTTCGCTCGCGAACAAATATTATAATACTCGCTAAACAACACTACTCCCTTTGAGACGCCACGCGAACTACCCGCTGTCATCAAGAACGGGTCAGCGTCGCCGCTCCGCTCTCCGCGCCGCAACCGCCGCCGCCCGCTGTCGCCGAGAATACGGCCTCCGGGATAATGATGTGACGGTTTATGTAAATTATACTTCGTTGTTTCATCCTTCGAGATTAGATAACATTGTAGTAATACGTCTAAGATATATATATCACCCACTAGGTATGAGTTTTTTTTTAAATTTTGGGGAACTTTGTCTTCCTTCTCGTCATTCATTCGCGTCTTAGTGCGTCGCCGATCACTACTCAGACTGTTTGTCGACCGCACCGGGAACGAGACGTCAACGCCGCCGTCATCTTTTTCTTGTTGACGTCCCGTTCCCGGTGCGGTAGACCACAGTGTTACTTTCTCCTTTTCGTTGAAAATTTAAAAATAATGAAATTAAATTTTAAAATTTATGATTAGGTAGTTATTTAGTTACTTATTTTTTTTTTGTTTTTTAAACGTAGTCACAAAAACGACGACAGTGATTATTTGAGAAGAAAGATTCGAAAACTTGAAAAGAAAATCAATAAACGTGCCAAACGGTCGCGAGTTAGAATAAATCAAAACCTTCTTCTTCTGGATCTTTTTATTTGAGATGACGATGACGACGATGGAGCGAGCATACTCTGAAAAAGCCTGTTCACTCTCACTTTGAAGAGATCGGGATTGTATGCGTTTGGAAACACAGACGCAGGTAGAGAGACTCCTTTGTTATGCACATCACAAAAGACATTTGGAAACGCTTAGTGCGAATTGGTGGAACAGCAAGTAGGCAGGGATGGTAACTTGCAGTGCGTCTAGATGTCCGACGGTAGAAGGGGGCCGGTGGATTGAGGTCGTGGAGTTCTTGAGTACAATCCGTAGAAGACTGACAAGCATGCAACCTTGCGGCGATGAGCCAAGCTGTGAAGCTTGGCATCCACCAGTTTTACGTCGCCAATGAGCCTCTTAGCTCTACGTTCCACCGAGTCAAGCGCGGTAAGTTAGTATTTAGCTGAGCCATCCCAAAGGTGGCTGCAATACTCCATGCAGGATCGGACTTGCGCTTTGTAAAGGATTAAAAACTGTCCAGGCGTAAAGTATCGCTTTACCTTAATTAGGAGATGCCCAGTTTCTTGGCCGCAGTTTGGGCTTTGTACTCGATGGTGGCACCGAAGTTGAGATATGATGTCAACTCCATGCCTAGGAGCTCGAGCCGATCAGTTACAGGAACAGATGTACCCCGAAAAGTAGGAGTTTGGTCGAAACGACTCCTTTTAGCGGTAAAAAGACACGAATTTGTTGTGGTGGCGTTAAAAGTGACCAGATTATTATCACCCCACTGGGAGACAAGGCATAAGGTCAAAACCGTCCGCTCTACCATGGCCTCTCAATGAAAGAACTTCGACCCCGCTGGTTTTTGCGCTGGACAAGTATCTCTCTGAAACAGTACTGTCATCTGCGTACCCAACAATACCAAGCTGAAGTAGGTCATTGATGTGCAGCAGGAAAAGAGTTGTAGAGAGAACAGACCCCTGAGGAACTCCGGCATCAATAGCCATAAGGTCGGAAGAGCAGCCGTCAATGACTACTCTGATCGACCGTTCATTAAGGAAGTCTGATTTGCTCCGAAAGCAGTAGCTCCTCGGCGAATATTGTTCTATCGCCTGAGCTATCGGATCATAAACGTAAGCTGAAATGTTTTCTTGTCAATTTTATAAGTATAAGGCCCACTTGCATGTTTAGTCGGGTTAAATTAATAAATGTGGAGTTTGTAAACTGCGAGTAACTGTCATTTTAACTCTTCTTATGCGTTGCGCCACTAAAAAGTAACACCGGGTTAGATAACCTGACAATAGTGATTTTTGAGTTGGGAACATTGCAGTTCAATCGACGAAACATAAAATAGGGTTGCAGTGTCTATGGCCTGATCCGACCAAAGATGAATTAACGACCATGGAACGGAAACTTTATACCCATCTCTTTTACACTACATTACGATACGTAATACTTTCTTTTCTTTGTATTTTATAACGTGACATTTCATTTCAATCGTGTTGTATGTGGTTTCCATGGAGACTTAGTTTATTGATTGACAAAAACGTCAGATATGGAAAAATATGTTTTAAGTTTTTTATAATTTGCTTTTATTTTTATATGAGTTCATGACTATATTGCCTGCTGATATAGTACCAAATTTTCACTTACTATGACATCAAACAATATAAAATACAAAATAAGTTATCAGCGGGACCTCATAACGTCAATTTATTTTGACATTACTTACCCTAACCCTGAGTTTAGCGACGTAACTCTCCCACATCGGTGGGTTTAATATTTAAAAGTTTAACTCTAGGTTTACCTAAGTATTGGCGGCACAAGATGAATTATTTGATTATCCCTGAGTTAGCTGTTAACTCCCGAGTTATATAGGACAACCCGTGAACACGCAAGTGGGCCTAAGAGACGAAAGATATTGTGAACAGTTTTTAGGACTATATTCGTATCACACAATCACAATCTGAATGATTTTGAAGCAAATTGCTAATCCATTGCTTCATATGTTCGAAAAATATGTCTGCCCAACAACGTAAATAACGCAATGAATGTTGTTGAACTGTCAAAATGAAACCGATTCCTACTGTGTGTTACGCAATTGCCCCGCTGGCCATCACTGATCTTATAAACAGTGGAGCTATTTCACATTGCGAACTATGTGAAGGACAGATTCTTTCTAGTTATTTTTTTTTAAAAACCTATTGGTAAAAACATATTTCTAAACAAGCACATCATAACAGAACATTTTAATATTGAAGATCTGAGAACAACTTTAAAACTATGTAGTATCAAAGAACAGTTTCATGGCCACCCTTGATTTGAAGGACCCGTAATTTCTCGTATCTATAGGTAGGTACATCCGAACTACAGAAAGTACTTACGAATTAAGTACGAGGGTAAAATTTACCAATTCAATGTTTTATTGTTTGGCCTAAACATAACCCCATTTGTTTTACAAAATTATTAAAACCGGTAATTTGTTTACTGAAATCATTAGGCTGTTTGCCACATATTTATTTAGATGATATTAATTGTATTATTTCTAACAATTGTCAACATTGTCTAGACAATATATTACAAACAAGAAGTAAGTATTTTAGTGACCTTAGGATCTATATAGAAAAGCTCTGCATGATTCCGAGTAACGTTTGCAACGTTAGGTTTCCTGATAGATACGAAAAATGTTCATGTTAGGCTACTTAAAGATAAACGCAATTTAATTAAACAAGAATTACAATCGTTCCAATTCAAACCTCGTTCTAAAATAAGACTGCATGCTCGGTAGGCCTGCTCACTTCATCTTGACTTAAATACCTTGCATTGTGCCAAACGAGTAGTTACGATATATTTTCGGATGCCAGTAAAAAAAAGGGGGGGGGGGGGGGGGGGGGGCAGCATGTGGTGAGGAGACCGCCAGTGGCGTAATTGCAGTAAGTAATTCAGAATGTAGCAAACATAAATTATCTAAAACTCCTGGCAGCGTTCTTGTGTTTACAAATATTTGCAAAAGAATTAAAAAATTTGTCAAGTTTTACTACGTATTGACAACACAACTGCTATTTCGTACATAAGTACGAAATAGCAGTTGTGTTAGGTTATCCTGGGTGGAGTAAGATTTCCACATCTAACTGAAATCACAAAATATTTGTGGCAATGGTGTGAAGTTTCCGGTATATTTGTGTTCGCTTCATATAAGCTTAGAAGGTAACGAAATAGCAGAGGCAGAGTCTACAAAATCTCACTCCGATACCGAATGGGAGATCAAAGACAATGCTTTTGAAAAGATTGTACAGGCCTTTGGGTAAACTAAAATTGATCTTTTCGAATTAAGGTTAAACAATAAATATGTTAAGCCTAGGACACAGGAGCTTCCTCTTTATGAGTGGGACTGGACCGTAATCCATCACGCGGACCCAGTGCGGGTTGGTGGGTGTCATATGTCTTCGAATTTTTGGTTCTAGGACATGCCGGTTTGCTCACAATGTTTTCGTTCACCACGTCTTGAGAGCAGTGGTGATGAAATACTTAATTTACACTAAGTAAAGTGCCTGCTTGGGTTCAAACCCACGACCTACAACTCGTAAGTCGCGGCTGTTAGCACTGGCCCACCACTGCTGTTAGAATGATATTCAGATATAATTACTTACAGTTACCCCTAATTAATGAGGAACTAAATTTTAGTTTTAGAAAATAATAATAATAAATATTGTTTGATCAAATGATCACTCTATGTTTAACAGTTAAATATGAGTGTTTTAATATTTCATCATCTTTCAAAATCTACAATGTTATCTAATCTCGAAGGACGAAGCAACGAAGTATAATTTGGAGATTAAACGAACATACCTGAAGTTAAGTTCTCTCCAAATACGAGTTGCTTCGTTCTAAGAGATTAGTTGCCTCCCATCCCTGTAAGTCCGAATATCTTAAGTGAAATATTTAAAAGATTTCAGGCTTTCAACTAAATGAATGACAGTACACTCTACAGGTATAACGAGAAGGAAGACTAAATACCCACGAAAAAAAAATAAACTTAGTGGGTGAAAGGCGATATCTTATACGTATTACTACAATGTTATCTAATCTCTTCGGACTAAGCAACGAAGTATAATTTGGATAGAACTTTACTTCATGTAAGCTCGTTTAATCAATAATATAAAAATTGTTTTTTTGCTAAAAAGTTTTTATTTTACACTTTTTAGTTGTGGTACCTACCCCACGCAAAGTCGTATACCACTACTTGCAATGTAAATAACAGTGACAGGGAATTATTATATCATCATTATTATTCACTAAGTGGAAAATATACGTATTACTGAAGCTAACTCAAAAACCACTCATCAGAACTTAACCAAATTTATATGGGACCAATCTGGTAGTATATCCTTTCAAATAAAAAAATAATTTTTCAAATCTTTTTATAAATTAATATATTTTATTATATAATATTATAATATAATATTTATTATATAATAGAGTTCTGAGGTAACACACATTCAAAAAAAAAATGCAACCGAGTTGACAACCTCCTCCTTTCGTTTAAAAATGGTGTTGATTACAAATAATTATGTTGTAGGCACGCGCTTCAAATGTTTTCCAACACAATAATCCTCGGAATGATTAAACAGGATGGGGTCTGCGTGAAAACTTGTTGTTTCTTTTTCACATGTTTGTAGACGTATGTTGGTATGTCACGCGACCTGTTTACATAATATTTTCCCTGAAAAATGCTTGTTGACGCCATAGCTGCGAGGAACCGATTTGCTTTTCCATACCGTTGTTCTTTTTGAGAATCTACTGTAAAGATACCTAAGTAATATATAAGTCTGTAATTATGCCGTTGGTCAGAATGGTAAAGTTATTAAAAAAAAAACATATTTTTACCGATAGGTTTTACGATAGATGAACAGATCCAGACTCTATTGCATCAAACTTTTATAGGTAAGCAGGTAGGTATAGATGAAGTAGAGTTAGATTAGATTAACTAGTTACGAAACAAAACTTTGCGGCGAAAACTTATCAACAGTGGTGCTAGTCTGTAAAGATCCCACCGTGAAAATTTAGGTGAAGTGAGCGTGATGTGAACTGTCACCCCACCTTACTCTACTAGGAATTGAGCTCATTTCAAACTCACTTCACCTAAGTGCTCACGGTGTGGTGTTTACAGAATAGATCGGCAGTTCCTAGTCCAAGCGATCCATTGCTAATGAGAGAGTAAGTACCTATTGAGAGTAGGAACTGTGTGGCGACTAATCTCATTATTTTTCGTTTTGCGTTGACGCAATTAGATAAGCTTCTATTGACAACCGAATCTTACAGTTTTACAGGATAAGGCCGTCTATGTAATACCAGTGGATTGCAACTCGGTAAGGAAATATCAAAAAGGTATTTCAAAGTCAAGTAAATTAGTGAAGGTTTCCATAGAAACCTTTCCAAATATCCTCTGGTTTTCCAATACTGTGAGAACCATAGATTTTCAGGGTAAAAGCGAGTTTCATTCAGGATAAATATTTACTTCTATACCTACAGCTTCAGCAATGTTTAAGTAGCTCCCTAAAAAGCTGAAAGGCAATCACTACGCTGAGAATCATTTTGCTTTGCGCAATGCGTTAACAGACCGGAAACTTTCTTCAGTCCCATGGATATTTTGTAAAGATGTTCAATTTGAACTCCGTTGAAGTTTTATAATGGGTATAGATACTTTTAACGGTTTTTAGGCGAGAGACAGAAAGCACAGTTTTCTGCTTTGTAGGAGGGTACACTCTCATCTTCCTCGTTTTGTATCGACGGTACATCTACACACATCAAAAAAGTCTAAGCAACATGTACGGTTTTGAACTTTTGAACGATTTTTACTATTGTAAAATGTTTATAAATAATAACTAAGCATTTTTTGATGCATTAGTGACTAAAGCCTTCATTCAATTATTCATTTAATCACAATAGTTATCAATAGGTTTACCGTAACATATGTAGTATAAAATAAAGTTAAGAGCGTTTACGAAGTACGGTATTACATACAAACTTTCAAGTCCTTTTTTTCGAAATTAATGAACCGATTTTATTGAAATTTCATACGCAGAAGCAGGATACATAGGTCTAAAAAGTTACTTAAGAACATTTTCCTGGACGCATCTCAGCCGTTCAGCATTTCCGCAACGATGATACACTCTTACCCTTCTCGTATCAGGCCTAAATCCAAACCGGGACTCATCGCAAAATAAAATTTTATCCCATTGCTCCGGGGTCCATGTCAAGTGTTCCCTACACCATTCGTTTCGACGGGCGCGACTCCCATGCCGTATAGGTGGGCACCTAATTGGGCGTCGTGCTCGTAGGCCGTATTCATGTAGCCTATTTCTCACGGTTTGGTGGCTAACAACAACACCGCTTGAGAGTTGTGGCTTTAAACTATCTCCCGGGCGGTTAACATCGGCTGACGTCTTGCAGTCAGTTGTATGTATCGGCCCTGTCGAGCAGTTGTACTCCTTCCACGTCCTGGGTGCTGCTCAGCAGGATCCCTATATTAACGTAACGCTGTCAAAGACGACAAATCACGCTCCTATTGACACCAAAATGCCGAGATACCTGGGACTAATATCTTCCCGCTTGTAGCATTCCTACAGCTCTCTGCATTTCATCAGCAGTCAAATGGCGTTGCTCCATGACATAAAAAAATACTCACCACCTCACCACTCGATTTTTTCAAAAACTGTATATCACAAAATGATAAAAATGAGATAAATACTAAATTTATCTAGCAACGAAAACACATTAAATCGGGAAAAAATAATTAGCTTTTATTTTAATGAAAACAAAACACAATCGAAAAGATTTTTAAAATCAGACAGTATATGTTTCCGAGAACAAAAATATTGTTTATGTACCAGTCTACTTTGTTAGAAAACAAAAAAAAGTATCAATTAATAAAACATGCAGTTTCTGTAAATGATGCGTGTTGCTAGACTTTTTGATGTTATTATATTGTTTGAGCCATTCAGCTGCATCCGGTTTCACTGGAAGCCGACCCCAATATAGTTGGGAAACGGCTAGGCAGATGATGATGATATTGTTTGTGCTACGTTTGGTACTCTCATACCTATGCCATTTCGATTTCCCTATTTGGCTTTCAAAGACTTGCACTATTTGATTGAATATGTATCCCGAGTCCAAATAGCAGGAGCGTCACTGATGTTAAAGAACTCAGCGCTGCGGTCATCATCCTGCGTGGTAAACAAGTTTACGAATGGCCGACTCAATTGCGTTTTAAGGCCGTAGTAAAATCTGGCTGGTTAGCCTCTTACGTCGTCTAGCTGTCATAAATATTATCAGCTAGTCCGTTCCGTAGAACTTCACGGAGAAAAAAAAATCTTGCCATTCCATAACCATCTAGAGGTTTTTATCAGTATAGGTAGGTAGGTCGAAAAACCTATTCGACATATAAACCAAGGTTTGTCTTGTCAGCCAATGTCACAATCCGAAGAGGATTCAAGCGGAAGGTCGGCTCAATTAAAGCCTCTACAGTACCTACTTCTGACTAAACTGTTTCTATTCACCCGTTTAGTTCTACTGATTGGATATTTTTGATAAGACGTGCGGTTGCAGAATTCAAACACAAATATATTCAGCAAACCTTTATTGTTTTCAAGATGTATCACATCAAAAATAAAAACATCTTATACATTTTGGCTTTAGCTTGTTAAAATACTTATCGAGACAAAACATTTAAAGTTTAAAATTCCACTACCCATTTATAACATTTAAATATATTTTTTTAAATACATAAAGTAAATACTGATCAAACATTTAACACATAATAACATTTATTTTCTACGTAACTATCAGGTAACACAACATTTATCTTGGAACAAATACGATTATGATTAAATACGTCGTTAGACCATGATTGTCAGCAAGTAGAATTGTCCAGGTTGCAGAAGGTAAAAACAAACAAACAGTCCTGTCTCGCAACGTTACCCTGTATATATCTCACAACAACATCCGTTATATACTCATTCTCTTTTAAAATAATATCATACTTATAGTAAGATAAAGAGGATCAAAAATATAAATCTTCAAAATATCGAGATTCTATAAGTAGACAATATTGATCTATAGCAGAAATGTAATAAATCAGACTCATAAGTTTATCAGGAATGTGCACAGCTTACATCTAAGGGGTAACAGCTAAGAGTGTTTAACACTAATACATCATTCTAGGGATTGGGGCTCCTACATAAAAAATCTGTTCCTACATACAACAGAAATACATTTAGTACACCAAACACTCAAAAACAGTAATTATTATTAGAATATCGAGCCACATTCGAGAAACGTACCGCGAGCTGACTTGATGAATATTGTGCCGTTATTTTATAATATATAACTTACTAATAATAATTATCCTTAATTTTAAATACAATTAATAATTGTCAAATATAACATGACTAAATTTGTAAACTTGTAATGGCAAGTGATAAATTTAACAGCCTGATTGCAAGAATATCACAATAATGTGACTTAGGGTAAATTTTAAAATTAAGTACAATACTTAATTGGTGTATAACAAAAAATAGAGATTAGGGCACATGTAACCTCTTCAATAAAAAAAATAATAAATATGAAAATAGTTCTAGGAGTTGGTCTAATAAAGTCAGATTTTATTAGCCGAGAGAGAGGGAGTATTGGTGTTTAGATCTCGTAGTTGCGGAATTTGTTGATGACCTCGGAAGGAGGTTCTTGGTTGCCGGTTCCCCAGCGGCCCCAGAGAGCAGCGCCGCCCTCGGAGGCGCGACGAGCGGCCGGGTTGGAGGGGCCCAGGCTCGAGGGGCCCGAAGCGCGGCCGCACTCGCCCTCCAGCATGCGATCCTTGGTGTTCGGCTTGGTCCAGTGCATGGACTGCTGCACGTGGTCCTTCATGCCGAGCCACTGCTTGTACCCCATGGCAATGCCGCTGTGGCGCCACTTGTCGTACAGAGCGCGCTTAGACGGATCGCACAGCGTCTCCTTCGCTTCCTGGTAAAATAAATTAATTTGTTTATATGATGACTATGAGTGATGCTGATGACTGACGAAGTCCTGAGAACAACTTTGAGTTTTTCGTATGGTTACAAGAGTAGGGGAAGCCCACAAAAAACTATGGATGGAATAAAGAGTGTGAAAAATATGGCTGGAGAATGATAATATTATGATAGACCTACGTAACTTTATCAAATTATAGATGACAGATAATTCAATTTCATTAGCAAAGTACCAAATAAACAATTTATTGTGTTGCGAAACGTATTGCATCAGTCGAGTAGGTACGAGATAAACGTAGATATACAATGTTTTATTGTTCAATGCGACGCGCCGATCGGCGTAGTAAATGTCAATAATATCGTCTATTGCGGTTATGTTATGGCCCACCCACCGAGATCGGTATTAATGTCAGTATTTCAATATCTTCATCAATAATGAATCGAGTGCATATTCATGATAAGTTTTTTTTTTTTTGCAGAAACGGTCGAGCAAGGAAGACAACTGCATAAACTCGAAACTCCATTGTAGGTACTACTCGTTACATTATCCTTAAAAAATATGCAGAATCGAGAAGATGGATACAAATGATTAAAATATAAATCCAGTTATCTAACTAAAGCCGACAGAAAAGAAACCCAAGCTAGGGTGAAATGGGAAAAAGCCTTCACTCCACGAATATGACACCCCGACATCTGTCTATCCGCATGACGATGACGAAACGTCGGGTATAAAAAGGTATCGTAGGTACTACATTTACTACTATTATCACGAAATTAATCCGATTCGAATATTTATCCTATTGATACTATTTACTTCGGAGAGATCACTCTGAAGTCTGAACAGACGAATTTATGCCAGATCGGTTTGACCGGATGCGTGCACTATTCGAAAAACGGCCAGACTTTTTAGTTTCGATAATTTCTTTCTTATTATTGTCATTATTCCGGTCGTCGCTGTCGTAGCCAATGCATGTTAAGACCGGAACGCACGGTGCGCATTTTGGTCAGATCAGATAATTCTGAGAACCACGTGTAAAATAATGAAGGGACGACGACAATAATTTAAATAGTTGGTTTGAAATAATTATTTGTGCAACAAGAGAGCAAAGTTGGTTTTTGTTGCGAGTGTTGATTTTGAATCCCAAGTAAGCGAAGGATTCTATAATTGAATCACGAGCGTAGCAAATGATTCTAGGTTAGAATCCTGAGCGCAGCGAGGAATTCAAAAACACGAGATGGAAATAACTTTAAAATAAAAAAAAATAAATAAATTTATTTAGGTCTCGTGTAACACAACATACAACTTTTCACCTCAGCAGCGAGAACATAGTACCTAAAGGTAAAAAAGTACAACATGGTAAAAAATTAAACCATGTGTATATTTGTAAAACAAATAATATCAAAAAATTGAAAGTTAAAAGTAAAGTTTGATTATTTAGAAAAAAATATAATAATTACATGTATAAACTTATCAGATGATATTTTGCAATTTTACGGTTTATGTGTATCGGAACGTTTTATTGTTTTCTTTTTTGGGCCTACTAGGTATGGAATTTGAAAATCGAACTTCGAATCGACTTGTATCTATCTCTCGTTTTTTTCGTATCGAAGTGAAAGTGACAGAATAAAGTGAAGTTCAAATCTTTGGAATTCTGTGAGTAGACCATTTAAAAAAATTATTAAAAAGTTACTTTGTCTCACGCTCGCAGCAAAATCGAATTTTCTTTTCCAAATTGTAATTTTCAAAACCTTCTTGTTTGAGGTGCTGAGGTGAAAAACTTTTTTCTTTTTGATTGTTGTCTCTACACTGTATACTCTAAGTTTTTTGCCTTTAAGTTAAGCGTCGACAATTTCTCCGCAGACTTCTATTTTATAAATCTTATTCCGGCCGCAGAACGAATCTACGGCGCCACGAACACAACTAAGTATTTTCGCGGAATTGAGAATTTTCGTCGAAATGTAATAGAGCAGTTCCAAAATGATAGACTGGCCCTGCACGTCTCCATTGTTGCAGTTTTTGCGTATACCTTAGGACGGCCAGTCGTAATTCCGTTTCGAAAGCATCAAATCCATTCATAATCTAGTTCTCCGCTCGGAATTTTCTCCGATTCGAAATTCCGTACGTAGTCTGTGCGTGATTTTATATGGCCTTTTAAATTCCGAATCGATATTTCGTATGGGGGCGGCCTTAAGTAGAAACTTTTATTTATTGGACTTTATTTTTAGTTACAAATTATTGATTTGAAAAATCATAACATTTTTTAGGGTTACACACACACACATTTGTATCTGTAATTTTTATAGTGTATATAGTAAAGAGTAATATATCTATCTATAAATAAAGTCCAATAAATAATTCGTGGTTTTTAAATCCCGGGATTTAAACGTCATTAAAATTATTCCGGGATTTTAGAGGAGGTATTATCTACTCCATGTTACTTCCTTCCTCGAAGTTTAGGCAAATTAGCACTACCTATTCCGATCACTGATAATGACTAATAAAAACACTGGAAAAGAGCTCGGGAAAATAGAACTGTTCGATTAGAAACAAAGTAAGTAGGCACTTCAAGTACAAGTCAATCAATTAAAGTCTTAACAAACTTAAACATCAAACTAAAGTTTGATGAGTTCGCGCTTATAAATAAGCGCGAACTTTCCGTTTCATGTAGCCTTATTAAATATTTATGTAAAACTTTTAGCCTAAGGAAGATTAAAACAGTTAAAATGTTGAAACAAGAAGACAAGAAGTTTAAATACTTAACTAAACAACAAATAATACTCTTTTAACTTTGTACAAGTAAAATTATTTTAAAGAGTTGAATTTAACTCGAGTTACGTATATCAGTTATTGTTTTTGCTGATAGTTAATTAGGTAAGTACCTACCTAAGTACCCAATTAAAACATGATTGAAGGTAAGTTATAATTTAAAATCAAAACCAAGTTAAGTGGTTTAATGAGCAGTCAAGGCATCCTTGTATTTTCTGTTTTTTGAATCAGCAAGTCTTCCGATACATTCTCGTTTTCTTAATTTATTATGACAACTTATCAATTAGGATTCAATAAAAGAAAACATATTTTTTTCTTACTTTTAGTTGCTGAAATTTGGCTTCGGCTTCCTTATCCCCATTGTTCTTATCAGGGTGGTGCTGCAGAGCAAGCACCTTGTACTCAGCAGTGATCTGCTCAACCTGTAATTATGCATTTAATTATTAGCATCATAACATTTAATTACAAACAATAGCTAGGCAATCATGTTTAAATTATCATTTAGATCACATAAGACCTTGTTGATTCATAAATTATTACTTGGAACTAAAATACTTGGTCGCACGAAGTTCATTCACTATGGAACGTATTATAACGGGGAACTGGAAAACCCAAACACAAGCATTGACTCAACTAAACTTTGTTTCCTCCAACGCGCAAATACACCTTTTGCTTAATTAAAACTTCTACAGACATTACATTCATACACAAAAGCTGTATTTTTTAAAATCAGATGTAGGTCAACTCTCAGGGCCCTCGACAAAATAAGGTCATCGAGCTGTACAGTTGAATCAATAAACTAGGCACTAGGAATCCAAAATCAGAGCACATCTGTATGTATCTGTGTGTATGTAAATTGGGTCAAAATATTAATTTAAGTACTTACACTTGAATTCTCGTCGCAGCCCAACAAGCCGTAGAAATCGTCGTCGGGGTTGGTTTGATAATTTAGTATTTCATCGACGCCAGTCATTTTCACGACCCTCCCGCACGAGACCGAAGCAGATACTAAATCTGAGGTAGCGCTGCGCGGTACACTTACTAACACAACCGAGTTCATTAGTCGACTCGCGAGAATCGATTTTATTTATGTGAAGATATGTTGAACATTTATTTAAATCATTAGCTGTGCTTACTATTTTATTGATTTTATACCATGTATAAAAATTTTGTAGGTTATTAACAGTTTTAAACACTATCAAGATTTCATTCATTTTCTAAAATGGAACCAAATTATAATATTTTCTAAGTAAATAGCATAGAGAGAGATAAGGTATAGGTATGTATACTGTACTCCAATGATGATTTATTTTTTATTCTTTGTTATCAAAAGGTGATTTTTATCCACACGGATATACCAATCCCAGCGTACCTTATTAATTGAAGTCATACTCATAATCTGTAACAGAAATATAATCATTGACTAGACATCTTAACCAGGCCACAACCTCTTTGCAATCGTCCACCTAGGGTTTGCTAAAATGTTTTGAATTAGCCCAATGTCCAAAATGTTCAATTAGAATTATCTTCCAATGATGATAATAATATCTTCTAAACACCTTATGTTGCTTTCTATGATAATATCGTTGAACTCGACCGGTAGAGTTCAACGATATTACGAACCCTTTCACATGTAGTATAGTAAGCGCCCAGTAAATATACATTGGAAGAACGTGGGGTGCCGCAAGGCAGCTCTTTGGGTGCGGGTGGCGATATACGAGTACTTGCAAATATAAAAAAAGGTCTATTCTAAGTCAAATTCAGCACACTTCAGTAGAGTTACTTATAATTATTTGAATTGAAATATAACAGTCAAGAATATAATAAATAATTTACACTTAAGTTTGTTCTATCCTTCCTTTAGTACCATAAAATTGTGTGAGGTTCGATGAGGGTTGGTCAGACCAACCAACTGCCGCAGTGGAGTCAGTGTAGGCCCAAAGTTAATCTGATTAACGATTAAAAATTAATGATTAAAAATCATAATCAAAAAATTTGATTATGATTAATTAATCGTAATCAAATTTTTTGATTATGATTTTTAATCATTAATTTTAATCGTTAATTTGATTATTTGATTAACTATTAACTACTCATTTATTTATTTAATTGTTCTCCCGATTTTTCTACCGATTTTAAGTTGGCAAACCTTTTCATGTATGCTTAAGGCGAGGTAGACCCTGCGAAGTAGGTATTTAACGCTACCAACCTACCCACGGAGCGAGCCGTGCGCTTACCTCGCCAGCGTGAACTTGCATGAACCCAAAATGTGTCACAGTATAGGTAAGCGTGTCGTGTAGGCAGTAGGTCAACTCATTGGAACGAAGTTCTTTGACGCGGCTTGGCAGAAATCGTCACTAACGAAAAAGCGCGTTCATACTTTCTTCTCTGAAATTCACACTTTCACTCTCTCTCTCTCTCTCTCTCTCTCTCTCTCTATCAAGAGAGAAAAATTTCAAATTTTCCTTCATGGGTGTCGTTTTCAAGGTTTTCGAGGGTGCTGAAACCGATAGTAAAGTCAAAATGAAAATCCAAGATGGCGGCCGTGAAAATTTTCAAATTTTCCTTCATGGGTGTCGTTTTCAAGGTTTTCTAGGGTGCTGAAACCGATAGTAAAGTCAAAATGAAAATCCAAGATGGCGGCCGTGAAAATTTTCAAATTTTCCTTCATGGGTGTCGTTTTCATGGTTTTCGCGGGTGCTAAAGCCAATAGTAAAGTCAAAATGAAAATCCAAGATGGCGGCCATGAAAATTTTCAAATTTTCCATCATGGGTGTCATTTTCAAGGTTTTCGAGGGTGCTAAAGCCGATAGTAAAGTCAAAATGAAAATCCAAGATGGCGGCCGTGAAAATTTTCAAATGTTCCTTCATGGGTGTCGTTATCAAGGTTTTCGAGGGTGCTAAAGCTGATAGTAAAGTCAAAATGAAAATCCAAGATAGCGGCCGTGAACATTTTCATATTTTTCATCATGGGTGTCGTTTTCGTGGTTATCGAGGGTGCTGAAACCGATAGTAAAGTCAAAATGAAAATCCAAGATGGCGGCTGCGAAAATTTTCAAGTTTTTCATCATGGGTGTCGTTTTCATGGTTTTCGCGGGTGCTGAAACCGACAGTAAAGTCAAAATGAAAATCCAAGATGGCGGCCGTGAAAATTTTCAAATTTTCATCATGGGTGTCGTTTTCGTGGTTATCGAGGGTGCTGAAACTGATAGTAAAGTTAAAATGAAAATCCAAGATGGCGGCTGCGAAAATTTTCAAATTTTCTTTCATGGGTGCCGTTTTCAAGGTTTTCGAGGGTGCTGAAACCGATAGTAAAGTCAAAATGAAAATTCAAGATGGCGGCTGCGAAAATTTTCAAGTTTTTCATCATGGGTGTCGTTTTCAAGGTTTTCGAGGGTGCTGAAACCGATAGTAAAGTCAAAATGAAAATTCAAGATGGCGGCTGTGAAAATTTTCAAGTTTTTCATCATGGGTGTCGTTTTCAAGGTTTTCGAGGGTGCTGAAACCGATAGTAAAGTCAAAATGAAAATCCAAGATGGCGGCTGCGAAAATTTTCAAGTTTTTCATCATGGGTGTCGTTTTCAAGGTTTTCGAGGGTGCTGAAACCGATAGTAAAGTCAAAATGAAAATCCAAGATGGCGGCTGCGAAAATTTTCAAGTTTTTCATCATGGGTGTCGTTTTCAAGGTTTTCGAGGGTGCTAAAACCGATAGTCAAGTCAAAATGAAAATTCAAGATGGTGGCTGTGAAAATTTTCAAGTTTTTCATCATGGGTGTCGTTTTCAAGGTTTTCGAGGGTGCTGAAACCGATAGTAAAGTCAAAATGAAAATCCAAGATGGCGGCTGCGAAAATTTTCAAGTTTTTCATCATGGGTGTCGTTTTCATGGTTTTCGCGGGTGCTGAAACCGACAGTAAAGTCAAAATGAAAATCCAAGATGACGGCCGTGAAAATTTTAAAATTTTTCATCATGGGTGTCGTTTTCGTGGTTATCGAGGGTGCTGAAACCGATAGTAAAGTCAAAATGAAAATCCAAGATGGCGGCTGCGAAAATTTTCAAGTTTTTCATCATGGGTGTCGTTTTCATGGTTTTCGCGGGTGCTAGAGCCGATAGTAAAGTCAAAATGAAAATCCAAGATGGTGGCCGCGAAAATTTTCAAATTTTCCTTCATGGGTGTCGTTTTCAAGGTTTTCGAGGGTGCTGAAACCGATAGTACAGTCAAAATGAAAATCCAAGATGGCGGCTGTAAAACTTGTTTTTATTTAAAATCATGTAAGAGTCATCACGTAACAAGAATCTTTGGTCCTTTCGGAAGTCCCCGGAGGCACTCGGTTTTATAATGTTTTACTATTTGAATTTTATTTTCTTCTATAGCTTTCGCCAATCCTTGTTTTGATGCTATTATGGGACACTTAATTTCGACAATCGTATCATTTCCAATCAACCTATTAGGCATGGCCCCAATATAACACTGGGTTTCGTCAATAAATAATCCGTTATAAATAATAAATATCCAAAACTAATTAGTAAATATATAGGTACCTAATTTAAAATAAAACCCCACCATCAGCATCACCTTTGTACGTATTTTTCTGTTCCTTTCTTCTGGTCTATTTACATGTGTGTACGTAAACTGTTAAATAAATAAATAAAAATCATGTGCAGTCGGGAGACATCGTCAGTAACAAAGTTCATCTCACATATGATTTAATACAAAAACATCATTTTAATTTTACATTTTGACCTCACTGTCGACTTTAGTATCCTCGAAAACTAGAAAAACTACACCCATGACGAAAAATTTGAAAATTTCCGCAGCCGCCTTCTGGATTTTCATTTTGACTTTACTATCGGCTATAGCACCCTCGAAAATCATGGAAACGACACCCATTACAGCCGCCATCTTAAATTTTCATTATGACTACTATCGGCTTTAGCACCCTCGAAAACCTTGAAAACGACACCGATAATGAAAAATTTGAAAATGTTCACGGCCGCCATCTTGTATTTTCATTTTGACTTTCCTATCGGCTTTAGCACCCACGAAAACCATGAAAGCGACACCCATGAAGAAAAACTTGAAAATTTTCACGGCCTCCATCATGGATTTTCATTTTGACTTTACTATCAGCTTCAGCACCTCCGAAAACCATGAAAACGTCACCTATGAAGAAAATATTGAAAATTTTCACGGCCGCCATCTTGGATTTTCATTTTGACTTTACTATCGGCTTTAGCACCCGCGAAAACCATGAAAACGACAGCCATGATGAAAAATTTGAAAATGTTCACGGCCGCCATCTTGGATTTTCACTTTGACTTTACTATCGGCTTTAGCACCCGCGAAAACCATGAAAACGACACCCATGAAGAAAAACTTGAAAATTTTCACGGCCTCCATCATGGATTTTCATTTTGACTTTACTATCAGCTTCAGCACCTCCGAAAACCATGAAAACGTCACCCATGAAGAAAAAATTGAAAATGTTCACGGCCGCCATCTTGGATTTTCACTTTGACTTTACTATCGGCTTTAGCACCCGCGAAAACCATGAAAACGACACCCATAATGAAAAACTTGAAAATTTTCACAGCCGCCGTCTTGGATTTTCATTTTGACTTTACTGTCGGTTTCAGCACCCGCCAAAACCATGAAAACGACACCCATGATGAAAAACTTGAAAATTTTCACGGCCGCCATCATGGATTTTCATTTTGACTTTACTATCGGTTTCAGCACCCTAGAAAACCTTGAAAACGACACCCATGAAGGAAAATTTGAAAATGTTCACGGCCGCCATCTTGGATTTTCATTTTGACTTAACTATCGGTTTCAGCACCCTCGAAAACCTTGAAAACGACACCCATGAAGGAAAATTTGAAATTTTTCTCTCTTGATAGAGAGAGAGAGAGAGAGAGAGTGAAAGTGTGAATTTCAAAGAAGAAAGTACGAACGCGCATTTTCGTTAGTGACGATTTCTGCCAAACCGCGTCAAAGAACTTCGTTCCAATGAGTTGACCTACTGCCTACACGACACGCTTACCTTCATATACTGTGACACATTTTGGGTTCATGCAAGTTCACGCTGGCGAGGTAAGCGCACGGCTCGCTCTGTGTGTAGGTTGGTAGCGTTAAATACCTACTTCGCAGGGTCTACCTCGCCTTAAGAACAATACACCAATGCCGTCCTCTGGCTCGGTAGAAAGAATGTTTTCTTTTGCAACTATGCTCAATAAACCTAGGTCACACAAATTATCTGACGACTTATTTGAAAAAAAGTAGTTATGAAATGTAACTTGAACATCAAGAAATCAAAAATGTAAAGATCGGAGATTAGTTGATTGAAAATATTCTTCAAAATTAGAATTCAGTGTATTTGAAACTTATAAATTATTTTTTTGTTCTTTGAATAATTAATAAAAATATTTTAATAAATGTGTCATTATTTTCCATCATTTCTTTTATATAGAATTAATAACATTGATGGATGTATTAGTTTACAATCAGTTTAATCAATTAATGATTAACGTCAATAATCATGATTAAGATTATTTTTTTAATCATGATTATTCTAATCATGATTAATTTAATCTGATTAAAATTAGTCAAATTAATTAATTGATTAAAAAATTAATTGATTAATGCCAACACTGAGTGGAGTTCGTTCGGTACTGGAACAGAATTTGAATAATTTCGTTAAACTGTCATACTATGTCATAAGTAGGCAATGTGTGTTTTGCCGCCTGCCAAGATAATCATAGCCACAGAACAGATAAAAGAGGTTAGAAAGGAAATAGTTCCTGATTTGTATATTAGAATGCGTGTTACCGCTTGTCCCCTCTTTAACTCCACTACAAGCAACAGACCAATACCTACGCGCATTACGCACACAAATAAACCACATGCATGTAGATCGTAAGTTTGCTATTGGTTCTCACACTAACGCAAACATTGCGCTTGACGTACTACACTCTCACACGCAAAAAGCAATTTATTTCTCATACATGTTACGGGGACCAAAAAAGGTCGATTATCTATATCAATAAAATTACTGCAATTTTGTTACTTTAGGTTTTGCAATTTTTCACTTTAATTTCGGGACAGGGTACGAATAGTGTGGACTTCCTTAATGCATATAAATAATAATGTCAAATTAAGGGGAAATATTCGATATAGCCGCGAAATTCAATTTGTTTGCGTTTTTTGCTAATTGCAGCTCTGTTTTACGTCTTAATTAGGTATGTTGTTTTAAATGTTGTTTGCGCTCGTAACGATAATATATTTACTAGAAATAGTCAATAACTGGCGAAATGTGGGTGTACTGTAGGTACACCTCTGCGTCCTCTGCCTAACCCTTCGGGGAAACAAGGCGTGATGTTATAATCAATAAAATAATGTCAATTATCAAAGTATAATTATTACGACTTTGATGAATATTGAATATAATTATACATTATTGAGTAACAGTTACGGTCGCAAATCGTATTTTGAATAACATAAAACGTAAAGCAAAGCTACAATTTGCAAAAAACGAAAGGTTTCCCTTAGACGTATTGACATAATATAATTTAAGTCGTTTAATGTGAATTATCCTGTGAATTTTAATTGCAATTTTATTTTATGAATGTACTACTTAATTATAATTAAAAATGTATTTATTTACTCTACTGGATCATATTATTTTATGAATAAATAGTCCCAACAGTATGTCTTCTTGACGCGCTATCTGTTGGATTCTCAAAGCTCAGCTCAATCCAAAGCTTTCTTGTATCTGGATCTCTTGGAAACTTAAAAATAAAATTTAAAATGTATGTTTTCATTATAAATGGCTAACCATTTATAGTGAAAACATACATTTTAAATTTTATTTTTAGGGCTGAGTCTGAGGTCTTAAATTATGAGTGGGATTAAAACCCACTCAGAATTTCAGAACCTAAATTGACAATCCACAATAAACAATAATTGATGGTAATAAACAAAGTTAGTTTAATTATAATATTACATTTGTATACATATACACATACTCAATATCGACATTGTTTACATCTTGGAACAACACTATCGATACGCATGGATTTAGCTGAATTCAAACTTTGGCTCGGCGCACGCGACTTTCGCAGTGAACGCCATACATTGCGCGATTGCTCCTGTAGTACAAGATGATACCCATGTATTGTAAGCAATGTATAATTTTACATCTGTTTGCGATTGTATCGTTTTTGTCTACAAACTACATAATACTATTGCAATAATTACAAAAATATCACTTGTATTTTAAGGTTTTTAGACTAACCGGTGAAAAAAAAAATCCCTTCTAGGGATACACTACACACCAGGAGCCCTACCATGAACATATATGTTCTGTGATCATAGTATAGACTTTCCTGACTAATATTGATGGTTACATTAATTTTTTTTCTTGACATACGGCTTGACAATAATTCCCCTTCCCTGCTGGAAATAGGCTTCGTTCAAGTTGGACCACAACATCGGGTGCTACACCTTCAGCTGCCTGTTTTCCCCCGCCTTAGTGATTTCTGCAGGTACCGAAGTAAAATATTCGACTATTCAAAAAAAAACTAATTAGTTCTTTTTGTACGCACTACTTATCTCGCCTACATAAAATAAAACACGATGAAAACTTTTAACCACAGCAAGCAATTTACACAAAAACAAATCTGAGATCTTTTGAATTATTTTTTGTAATAATTTGTCAGTGTTGCCATTAAGACTGTAAAACAAAATAATTAACTCACTCTAACAAAATTATTTTAACATAAACAACTAGGTACCTACCTACCTAGAATCAATTATGACGATTGTCATGAATATTGATTTTTATTTGCTACATAAAAAGGTCGCAAACTGGCCTTATTTCCCGCCTTCACAATTATCACCCCTAGGCAAATCTACGCTGGATCTATATATTTGTTATGGCATGTATCGATGATGGATGATAAATAACAAAACGGTTTAGTATAGTTAGTAACACTGCTTCCCGCGCCGGGCGTTTACGGATCGATGCATTCAGGTGGATAAACTGCGCGGACATAAAATCACTACATTGCACCAGCCAGTCAGTGGCCTGCACTGAAAGTGGGAGAGTAGAGCTTGTAATATGAAATATCTGTGGTTACATCTGTAGTAGAAACTGCGTCATTACTCGCGAAGTATTCATAAATTGTCGTTCGCACATAAAATAAGTGACTTTTATATCTGTCATCAAAATTTACGGACCTAGGCATGCGTTTGTTTGGTCTTATAACATTTTCAGAAGCGTACCTACGGCGTAGTTTTTCTGAGACTCTGAACCTAGAGAGAGACCTAGAGGTTTAAAGCTAGAACGCACACTTTTAGGGTTAACGTCCACCGGTCCGCACCGGCCGCAACGCACGCACGGCACGCAACGTAGGTATTGAACGGATTTGCCGATGGCATGCGTCCACTGTATCCGGATATTATATAACATAACATAACATCACGCCTGTAATCCCCGAAGGGTTAGGCAGAGGTAGTACACCCACATTTCGCCAGTTATGTTTAAGTCCCTTGTAATACGGGGTGAGCCTATTGCCATCCACAGGGCACAAATCCAGACTCCGAGCTGCTACTGAGAAATTCCAGATGGAAAACTCCAATAACACTTTTCCCAACCCGGGAATCGAACCCAGGACCTCATGTTCAGCAGTAGCGCTTGCGACCACTAGACCAACGAGGCAGTCAGGCCAATGAGGCCGGATATTATATCTTCTTTGCAAATTTTAATATTGTCGATATTTTACATAACATAACATAACATCACGCCTTGTTTCCCCGAAGGGTTAAGCAGTGGTGTACCTATAGTAACACCCACATTTCGCCAATTATGTTTAAGTCCCATGTAATAGGAGGCGAGCCTATTGCCATCTACAGGGCACAAATCCAGACTCCGGGCTGCTACCGAGAAATAGACTATGCTATGTCGATATTTTAGATTATACAATTCTTCATATATTTCTACTAATAGAATTAAAAGTGGGTCATCCATTTTACAATGTTTTTGGCGGTTCTCACCCCATTTATAAACAAAACAACGTGCGGCAGTGAGCGATGTACGTGGTGAACTAATCCATGTGACGTCACCGGCACGCAACGCATTTTTTGTTCATATATGCCTCATATAACTCTGTATAATTATCCTATGCGTTCGGTGCGGGCAGTGCCGATAGTGGACGCAGTGCTATATGAATTGATACAAAGCTAACCAAAATCCGTTGCGTGCCGTGCATGCGTTGCGGCTGGTGCGGACCAGTGGACGTTCATCTTTAGTCTGCCCTTCCATTTTCATCCCAGATTTGACATTGCTCTAGTTTTAAGCTTATAACGGTATCTTTAAATTGTAGCTGTACGTCACGAACAAGCGATTATCCCAAAAATAAAACCGTATTGTTATCAACACAAAATAAAGTTTAATTAAATTCATTGTAAACAAACTTTATCATAGACAATAAAGTAACTGCGTAGTTACGTAATGTATGTTATGTACACTAACCGCAGTTGTACCAGACATCTATTACGTACCTATTGTCGAACTTTACATAATTAAGTTGGTATACCTACTCATAAAGAATAGAAATTCTAGATTTACGACGAAATTCGGTCTCATACCTACCCAGGTTACCCCACCTGCCTGAAGATAATTTGTCATAACTGGGTTCGGGGCGACTTCCTTCGCTGCGTTCTCTGAAGTGTAGTCTTCGCTGGATCGAAACACCTGGAGGTGTCTGCAGGTTAAATTCACATCATCACGCGCACATGCTAAAAAAAGAAAAGAAAGAAAGAAACATTGCTTACTAACCACAGAAATACGTGCATATAAAAAGATAAGAGTGTCTTTGGAGTTTTTTGCCCGTTATTCTCCATAGAGATCTACGGAATGGGCAACTAGCTTCACCTTTCTGACTAACTGACCGACTTCATGGCAATTCAAAAGTGCCTGTAAATGGTTTAATTCATATAAGTGTTTTTAGTTTGAGTTTGATAACTTAGTACTAGAAAACGTGCAGAGAGAGCCTATACATATTATTTTGCACTTTGTTGCTCTCCCTTACCTACTTAAAACAAGAGGCAACAGGCCTTCGACTTCGTCTGACGTAGAGGCGAAGCAAAGCAAAGGTAAAGTTGCTCCCGGACCCACTGATGTTTTCCATAATTTGAAAGAGTCATAACGGTGAAGCAGTGAATAATTGGCATACAAGACGTTTAGGTAGGAGACCCGCAAGGGTCGATCTTGGGTCCGTCCACTTTTAGCAAACCACTGTTAATCTGGCAAGTGACAAAGACTGCGGCTAGTCATCTACTTTCCGACACTTAGCTTCCTAAATAGAGCTTAACGTTTTTTGAAAAGTGACATAAATTATTCTCCCACCAAAATATTAACCTTGGACTAACTACGTTGCTTTGAGGCCAAAATATTTCATAAAATCAGGTCACAGTTGCCCTTAGAACGAGTATGATGCTTAATGAATTCGCCCCAGTTTATGGACTCCAGCATATTAAACCACTCACTGTTGAAGGCCCATTGCGTAAAGCGGACCCTAAGTACCTAGTAACGTTAAGCAGAAATAGGATATCCCTCTATACATATAAGTATACGTGGCTTTACGTGCATCCAGGAAGAGCAACATCATCGTATACATAGGTACGTACTATTTACTACGTTCACATGACTAATCCCACAGGTAACCAACAGAATTACGGGCATCTATTTTTATTTTCTTGTGTCAGCCTACGGACTTGGATATTGATATTTGTATCGTTTAAATAAATTAGATATATAATAAAGTACGTGCATCTCATCCACTCAATATGGCTTGAATGTTAAAATCTTTGTGTAACGTCTCATGGTTATGTGAGGCAACTAAGTAATTCATGACCAGGTACTGTATGCAAATGACAACGAACTAAAATTAAAATGAATATATAAGTACCTTAGTAATTACTTATAATACGTGCAAAATATACATGCTGTCCATTGAAATGTACGCGCCAGTGTAATCGTGAAGGCTGACGACATTGCATATTCCGTGCATGCTCTAGACATTGGCGTCCAACGCGCTTTTGCATCAAAAATAGCTACTGAAGACGCGCTAAACGTAAGTTTACGCGGCTGAGCGACCGCCGCGGCCGTGTGCCCCGCTCCATACACATTTAATAAAGATCATAAATCGAAGTGCAGTATAATAGTGTTGTTTTTGTGAGTTATCGGGACTAAATCACAAGTTATATTATGTTTCGGAGGGGCAGCCATCGGTAGGCGCTGTCAACGAACTATTCGCTCGAAGATCTTCCATCTTTGGCAGCGGAAGTAGCGGCGGATGTCCCGGCAATGGGTGAGCGGTGGCATATGAATGCTTAACAACAATGCTCGCATCTTGGTTCCCATATTTTCTATGCGATCCGTGTCCCTGCCGAAAGTTTGTCAACCTTTATTTTTTGTTTGTATTCGTTTACAGCTCTATAGGTAGATTTATAAAATCCTTTTGCCCTTGCTAACCCTCGCTTAATGTTTCACTTCAGATTGTAAATTGAATTTATAAGTAAGACTTGACAAGGGTATAGGTGGAGCTTTTGTGGTCAATTGTCTGAACAGAATGTGTGTTGTTTTATCAAATGTCGGGAGTTGATTTATATTGTGATGGAAAAATCAGAAGACAGTGACTACCTTGAATAAAACATTATATTTTGACACGTGTATGCTTTGTAAAATGATATTTACGATATTTTTTTTCTTTTTACATTACACTTACCTACTGGCATGTTTTACGACCCCAAAAACGGTTGGAGTGGATCTGTTGAAGTGCAAGGTCCCGGGTTCACGGCCTCTTTACCCGCTTAACTAGGTTCTTACTCATTATACGTCTTTATTGTGTCCCTATAATGATTCCGAAAAAATTTACATTTCCTTTTGTACTTTTATTCTACATAGATTTTCTCTTTGACCTTTACCAGGCCAATGTCCTATAACTCTATCTCCTTTATAGTATACTTCAATCCGGCGGGCATCCTGTTCTATTACTAACTTTAATTTAATTTCCTAGTTGATGTTCGGATACCTGCCAGTGCCAGTTTCCCCAACTCCCCACTCAACATTATTGTAAAAGCTTTGTTATGTGCTGTTAACTTTCTAACACTGATTCAATTAGCAGATTACTTACTTAGATACAAGCCAATAGAACCCTGAATTCGTTTAACGCTGAATCTAATTACAAAGTCAGAATATTTTACTATCGACGCCTTACAAAAGTAAACAAATGAACTTTAATCAGTACCTACATCGTAAAATTAATTAGCCTACTGAGCTCAGAATAATATGAGTGCATGACATTGACAGTATGGGGTACTGTTAACCGCGCCAAATAGATCTCTCTACGGGCGCGGTAGCTGTGCCATATTCAAAGAAGGCATCATTAAAACTTTAATATTCATTGAATGTAGCGAGAAGTACTATAACGAGCTTAGATAACGATCCAACTTTAAAAATAAGCTAATTTGTACTAACAATCGCGTCCGCTATCGGTTCACCTACTCGCGTTTATTACATAGTTGATGTTGGAAAAATAATGCCATGAAATCGTAGTGTTATACCTATTACAATTCATTGAAATTATTGTTGATGTAATAAAACTACGTCTAACATGCTTCTTGGACGAAACGCATAGGCGTGTGTAGTGGATATGATGTGTGTATTTTGGAACTAAAGTTGAAATAGAGGAATACGAATGTGATCTGAATTTGAAATCATATTTATTAAAATTAGAACGCCTCACTACGCCATGATCGAACGAATTTACCCGGGGCGTGTTCAAATGACGATTTTGGAACATCTCTCCGTCTATTACTCACATTAAATGAAATAGTTATTAAAGATTGGAAATAAAATTTTACGAAATATTTTTTCAGCGGTATAATGAACAAGCACTTCAGTGTTATAGCAGTCTCATAAAATATGTGGGTTACGTATGTATATGAGTGAGATGATGTAAATCACACCGCGTCTGGGATGCGTTTCGTGAGAAGACAGGTTGGTCGATGAACTCCTCAGTTCGGCTTTCTGGGGCACAGACTACCACATCGGTATCTGGTTATCATCATATTTAATTGTTTACAGCGATTTCCGTAATACAGAAATATCCTTGAGTATAAGTAAGTAGTCTACTGGGCCAAAGTAAATCGGGAACAAAGAAATGTAAATTAATGCGTAGGTAGGCATTGTTGTAGAATTTAATGGCCGCCTGTGGGCGTCGACCGAGACTTCTTTTAGATCATTACTTAGAAACTCAGTAAAACAGGGATTATGGCCCTGTTTACGTCTCACATCTCCATCCTCATTAACTAAGTGACGATCGATCAAGTAGATTATTGCGTTGAGTTGTATCTCTATGCACTCGGATTGTGTCATGAATGTTGCCTGTCCTTCCGTATAAAGGCTCCCGCAGACATGCGCGATGCGACTCCAATAGAACAATGTCTATGAAAACTTCATGGAAATTGTTCTACCAGAATCACGTCGCACCGTCGTGTCGCGCCTATCTGCGGGAGCCTTAAGGGTGCTGTTTTTTCGGCATCTCTAGCTGTGCCCCGCGACTTCGTTCGCGTGGATGTCGTAAGATACACAATATACTAAAATAACAGCCACATTTTAATAAAATTCCCTCGTCCCTCGTCTCCCGACCCGTCGCCACAGACTACCAGATAAATCACTCCATGTACTTACGCGCGCTAACTACCTACCGGCAGCCGGGCCGCACGCAGCCCATTTCTCAGTGGGTTGTCGACAGCTGCGAGGTATACATAATTATAGTTTCAAATTCTTGATATGGCTGGTTCTGGTGTATTATGTGTGGTTGATGGATGTAGATCCAGCAAGAGAAGAGGTAAAAACTTATCTTTTTTCAGTTTACCTACTGATACAATTTTACTATTGTTTTTTAAATAGGTAAATTGTTTAAACTTGCATGTTTCGTGTTTTGTATTTTATTGGTAGGTACGTAATTACTTTACTATGCGTCTGGGATAAGAATAAAAAGGTCAATGCCCTCCATTTGTCAACTGTCATTTGAAAATTACGTTTAGCAAAAATCTACTAAGTGCAAATTAATTTTCAATAATATTTATTATCGTAATTATCTTGTTAATGTTATGTTCATATGATTATTGTTTACTTAAAAGCGTGCAAGTGTTAGAAAAGCGTGCATGACGTGGCAATATGGCGCCAGCGCAGGTTTGTTCATAGATAGAAGCATAGTAGTTACCTATAACTCTAATTGTGGAAATGAACGAAGAAATCAATTAATCGTGTTTTCAGTTTCCTCCATTTCGTATGATAAATGATAAATAATTTTATTTCTGTAAGTAGGTTTATACAAACACTTTGACACGTCAAACATTTTTTTTTCTTTTTTAACTAGATGAGGCCGGCGTTTCCTATCTGACTACTCTGAGAAGAAAGGCCGAAACAAACTCAGAGGTCACAGTCTCTTTTAAAGTCCAGACATAATCTTAGTCAGATCATGTGAAGACCATGTAGGTTGGTGTCCGAAATGGTCTTTTGAGGAAAGAACCACATATAGGTATTGGGTGGACCTGTCCAGTCAGTGCAAGCATCTGTCAGTAATCGTACAGCTCAACATAAAAGTTAAGGAGCTCAACAATTCGACGAACAATACCAAAGAAAGGGCATTTGGGTAGGTGGGGGTGTCTTTCTTATTCGTGGCCATGCGGAGTGGTTACGTCACTGATTATTAAATAGTTAGGTACTAAACGTTGCGTACGATGTGTGCCTTACTTGTCTTACAACTGCAATTTCGGGGTGTGGTCAATACTAAATAGTTACCTAGCATAAAAATATTCCTCGGTCTTTCATAAGTATTTTTAGCAAATAAACATGCTAAAACATTAAAAAGCATTTCATTTTATATTATTTCATAAAGTGTACTACAAATACCTACTGACATCTTTATCGTAAATGGCAGCCCTGGCAATTCACAATAACCACGCGGCGCCGCGCAGCTACAAAGCAAAACTCATTTTACTCTTGCAAGGTTAGGTACATTTCGTTCGCAACGTCTAGCGACTCGAAGGTGGCTATTATAGTAGTAGGTATTGAAAATTTTGTATGGAGTGATTTATCTGGTAATCTGTGCCGTCGCGTTGAATCGCCCGCCCGCGCTATTACATAGTATTCGCTTAATGTTCTTTCTGCTCGGGTCCTGAGGGTCTTAGCGTGATGTTAAATAGCCTATAAATATCTTCGAGAATTGGGCTACCAAATGAAAAAGAATTTTTCAAATCCGACTTTGTTCATAATTCTGACTTTTTCTTTCTACTCGGCTCCTAAGGGTCGCAGCGTGATGTTAAATAACCTATAACTGTTTTTGCAATTGGGCTACCAAATGAAAATAGAATTTTTCAAATCCGACTTTTTGTCCATAATTATGACTTTTTCTTTCTGCTCGGCTCTTAAGGGTCGTAGCGTGATGTTAAATAGGCTATAACTGTCTTCGAAAATTGGGCTACCAAATGCAAAACGAATTTTTCAAATCGACTTTGTTCATAATTCTGACTGTTTTATTTCTGCTCGGCTCCGAAGGGTCGTAGCGTGATGTTAAATAGCTTATAACTGTCTTCGAGAATTGGGCTACCAAGTGCAAAAAGAATTTTTCAAATCCGACTTCTTGTTCATAATTCTGACTCTTTTCTTTCTACTCGGATCCTAAGGGTCGTAGCGTGATGTTAAATAGCCTATAACTGTCTTCAAGAATTGGGCTACCAAATGCAAAACGAATTTTTCAAATCCGACTGGCCATAATTCTGAATTTTTTTCTTTCTGCTCGGCCCCTAAGGGTCGTAGCGTGATGTTAAATAGCTTATAGCTGTCTTCGAGAATTGGGCTACCAAATGTAAAAATAATTTTTCAAATGCGACTTTTTGTTCATAATTATGACTTTTTTCTTTCTGCTCGGCTCCTAAGGGTCGTAGCGTGATGTTAAATAGCCTATAACTGTTTTCGAGAATTGGGCTACCAAATGCAAAAAGAATTTTTCCAATCTGACTTTGTTCATAATTCTGACTTTTTTTCTTTTTGCACGGCTCCTAAGGGTCGTAGCGTGATGTTAAATCACTTTTCAAAAAAAAAAATTTTCAAATCCGACTTTGTTAAAAATTTCATGGGTTTTAGTTTGTTTGCGCACAAACCTAAAATTATTTTTCTAAAATAAAAGTAGCCTAAGTTATCCACCGTTACATCAGCTATCTGCCAGTGAAAGTCCCCTCAAAATCGGTCCAGCCGTTTCGGAGATTAGCCGGAACAAACAGACAGACAGACAGACAAAAATTTTGAAAATTGCTGTTTTGTTATAAGAACCGTTTATAATACTTTCCTACGCACTTAGTAAAAAGTTGTTATTTTGACATTACAAACAGACACTTCAATTTTATTTATTTGTATAGATATAGATTTAAATTTCGTTTCATTCAGTTGAAGTAAGTGGGGAGGTGTCAAGTTACGACTATTCCCGATGCGATGTCCACCACTTGTTTGGCCACCACTGGGGGATAGCGGAACAACTTTCAAAAATTATTCTCGTTTTCCACCGCTTTATGAGACCACTTGAAGCTGCTAGTGTGAAATCATTATTATGTCTTTTATTCCTGTTAGTTTCCTCATTGATAATTTTCCAAACAGTATTATTTTATTATCGGTTGATTTAATCTTGTTGCTAATGTACAAGGCTTTAGCTACCTTTCTTATTTTTAAAAGTTTTAGAGTAAGTAGCAACGTATTTATTAAAAGTTTCAAAGTTAATATAAGGCTTAAGGTCATACAGCTCAAACAATTCTTCTCTACTTTTCCTAATACCCTTAGTTGCCCAGTCACTGAACAAAAAATTTGGGCAATTTAATTTTTTTGGGCAAAATTATAAATTATAACTAAATGTTTATTTAAATTGGTTTCATATACGCTGGTTAAACATTAAATGATCATTTTCCTTCCTGTTAAACATTTGGTAGGCAATATATAGGTCATGTTAAAATTCGTGATTGTTCTATTTTGATAACACCTAATTAATTATTATGCTTTTAAATAATCGTAGGTACTTCTTCTAAAGTTTGCTGACGCTAAGTACTTTATATTTTATTAAACTATAGCTTCTTTGCCATGGGAGCTACTTCGTGTTATAATACCTAATACGAGCGAAGCAAACTCACGGGTGCTGTAATGTAAAACATACTGCTTAGCCCTTTCTGCATACGTTGACAAAGTAAGTTCTCTTACTTACTTATGGGCAAAAGAAAATCGAACCTAGCCGAGACTACGAGCCTATACGGGGTGCATACATTTTCGAGCTTGCTTTGCTTGCTCTTGCAGTCTACACTCTGTTACCTAATTCTTTAGATATTCTGCATATGTCGACAAAGTTGTTTTTATCCTTGAGGATGAAAAAAAATCTGCGTCATGTGACAAAGTTACTATTACATCTGTAGGTATGAATAGACAAATCAAAACCCAACCTATCCGAGGCTGGGTGCTGAAATTTTCGAGCTCGCTTTTACACACACAACACACAATTACTTACACACAATTACTTACATACAATTATTATTGTCTTCATGATCCTCCCCCCCGCCCTCCCCGAAATCTTGAGATGCAACCGCGCGTGATAGGTGCAAAGTTCAGAAATTCGTCTTCGATGGTTAAGTACTAAAATTTTTCACTTATTCCCAGAATATCAATTGGTATAAGACTTCATTACATACGATTAATTCAGTACTGAAAAAAAGAACAAAATAATCCCATTTTCATAATGTGATCATGTTTCAATACATTGGATTGGTTGCTCCATGTTTATTTGAGATAGTTAAGTAGGTACACGTATACAGTAAATTGGTTCAAGAGGAACGGAAACATCCAATTGTATCTAAGCCGTCAGCCGTCGCATACTACCTACTGCCTAACTTTATTCATGGCGGTTCCAATTTATTTCTCTTATAGCACTTTTTGTATTTCATGCCAAAAAAGTAAAAAGGCAGCTTGTGTTTGATTTGCACTTGTTTTTTTCTTCTTCTGAAAACTGGAATCCTTACTAATAGATAAAATAATAATAAGTAATAATAATAAGTTTTATTTCATAAAAACAGTACTTAGATTACATTACAGTTAAGTGCTATGATAAAACAAAAGTACACAAAAATAGAACACAACAATTTGTAGTTTTGAAAAAGTTACATAGATTCTTACAGTGGGCGATCTTATTGCTAAAAGCGATCCAATGCTATCGACTTTGAATTTGATCTAATGATGATATTGTCGTCTCGTGCTAGGCTCGGAGCTAAACGGTAGCTACCACGCAGGTCAATCGATCTGCAAAGTTCGGCCGCGCTTGCGCGGTCCAGTCGTCCCTCTATCAGTCGTAACGGGGCGAACAGAAGCCCTAAAGTCTGATTACCCGATCCAAACTTTAGGATATCTAAGTGTCTTATTCCCTATCTCTATTATAAGTTTTTGCTAGGTAGGATGTCGGAAAATATCCCACGGGAACGTCCTACCGGGATTATAAGTACCCTATGTGTTAATCCAGGTAAACAATATCTTCTCGCACTGCTTATATAGTATCCGAAGAGTACCTAAATAATTACAGGTACGGAACTTTGTCAAGTTTTAAAGTAAAAATATAATGTTCACTGAATTACTAAAGTGTCTTTCGCGATGGCGAAAGTCGGGCTGAGCGATGATGAGTTAGTAAGGATTTTTAACCCCCTAGGGGATGATTTTACAAAAACGCCAGAACACGCCATTCGTAATTTCTAAACGAACATTTTTTTCCTTACAAACTTTCATTCCCTATTTCCCCCTTAGGGGATGATTTTCATAAACGTTGAAACACGCGGTTTTAAATTTTTAACCAGAATGCTAAATACCAATTTTCATGGTTTAAACTACAAAAATGACGATTTGCCATACAAACTTTCATCCCCTATTTTACTCCCTTAGGGGTTGAATTTCGAATAAATCCTTCCTTATTCCTTATCTACATTATAAAGGGAACCTCTGTGCAAAATTTCAGCTTTCTAGATCCAAGGGTTTGGGCTGGGCGTTGATGAGTCAGTCAGTCAGGACTTTTCTTTTTATTTAGGTATATAAGATTTATGTAGATAGATAGACAAATTGCTAAAACGAAATCAGTAGTTACCCATTTAAGTTTTGGTCACGGTAAGTGTTTTGGTGGTATATTCAAAGTCCAAAATAGCTTTTCGACTTGGAATATACCACCTAAAACACCCTCCCCTCATCATCATCATCGTCCCTCATCTTCCAAGTAGTACCTATGATAAATGAAAAGATTACGTAGAAAATACGTCTCTATTTCAAAATCCATAATGGCTTCGGAAAAGTAAAGATTTTCCTTATCTTAGTTCTAACTTCACGTAATCCTGATAAGAAATGAACAAGTTTTCGTCCCGCATTTGTACGATGTTAAAATCAATATAGCTCCGACATAAAAGCCTTTGGCCGAGCCAGAAACGGAGGTAACCTAGTTAGTGCAGGGTGCACTTTAGTACTAAACGAGTCTTTGAAGCTGCCATCGTAATTAGCGTTGGTGTAAAGTTAATTTACTAACATTTATTTTCCGGAATTTGGCTTGTGGCACTACATCTATGGTACAACGATTAATTACTTATTATTTCTCAAGGATGGAACCAATTAATAAGACAAAACAAAGTCGATTGTTAACGTAGGTTTCTGTTATAGTGGTTGTTAAAATAATTGTTGCCTAATTGAAAAGCTGTTTCTATACATAATTTTTGAAGAGTCTCGAAATAACATTTACAGCACAGTAACTTTTGTGATTTTGATTCAATGCAATGATGATGTTGTTGCATCAATGCACCATGAGTTCCTACACAATATGCTCAAGGGCTACGCTCCTTATTTCCTTCTATTTATATTTTAATGGCTCCTATAATGTTTACTTTACGCATAGCACATAAAAGTTTTGTCAATATAAAAAATTTATCACCACGTGGTTGAAGCCAGACCGCCTTTGCTTTCAAATCCAGCTGCAGGGTACCTATTTATAAGTTTAATACGTTGTGATCGATTATTCTTATTATGTCTTGAGAATATTTTCTAGAGTAACCTTTACTTTGATAAACGCTCAAAATACAAGGGAAATTTTGCCCATAAGAGCTAGCTGTAGGTTGCTTAATGAACCATAATTTATCTGTTCATCATTATAATATGGATCCTATTACGTATCCTTCGTTGAATATGACCTACATGGCCATACCCACTGAATTCTTCAGCTGCTTAAATTTTTATATTAAGGAAATATCCAATTACCAGAGCTGTGAAGACTGCGTGGTACTTTTCAATCGTCGACTTTCTGCCTACCTACGCTGAAACATATATTTTTTTATTTAGTGTTCTAAGTTAGGGAAATATTATGTTTTCTGAAGGCTAAGCGTAAGTTTTCCGAAAACCATGAAATGAGGTGAGGTGAGGTGGGGAAAAAAAAATGTCTTCTATGAAGAAAACATTTTTTTTTTGGACTTCCCGACCGTCAACTGAAGTTGCACATTGCAATCAGTTCCGAATTACGGAAACATTAGTTAGAAATGTCACACCGCTATTTCCTTTCGGAGGTGGGCAGAAACATGACATTGTCACGTTCTACAATTCAAAGGTATGTATGTATATGTAACAACGGATATTGTGTTAGGCTCAGATAGTATTGTGCGCGCTGTAGCAACAGATTGCCATCCCATCGCCCACGAGCCGTAGGGGAGACCGGAGCTGGTTGCCTATAGGGGTAGGTAGTGTAACTGCCAAAAACTCGTCAGCAGGGCGTTTTCGGCCACCGAATCACACTCGAGAATGCATCGCAGTCGCGTGCCATTGAGTATTACCATACTCAAAAGTGAAATTTTACCATCGTATACTTTTTGTTGTGAAGCCTACAGATTTATTGAGAACTACTTTCCTTGTAATACAAAAGTTTGCTTAGGACTCGTGGACCATAACAGTGTTATTTTTAAATCGAAGTTAGTGTTTAGATTAGCCAGGTAATGAAACAGAAAAATGTCGTTAGGGCTGGTTGACTTTTTGCGGGGCAGGTTGACTATACTGATACACCAAGAGATGTTATATAAAAAGCTAGTCACTTAGTTATTTTTGCAAAGAAGCATTTAAGCGGTGACAAAAGCGTTTGATTTTAATTACTTAAGTATAAGACTTTAAATATTACGTGACATAATTTAAAGAAAAAGGAACGTTCTAACTTTAGAATTGGTTAAAGTTGATAGTTTTTTGAGACATATTGAATAGAAATATTGTGTAATTACCCATTTCTTATCATAATTTCACACTTAATTACAGTTTAGTCAACCAACCAAGTGGTCAACCTTGGATAGGTCTACTAAGATTTCTAGTTCTGCAAAACCAGTAATACGTTATGAATGATATAGATGTTAATTATTTTATTAGGCTTAGTGTCACTATCAAATAAAGTCATTTTTACTCGACTGCGACGAAGCCAAAAAAGAAGGGTTATGTGTTTGACCTGTATGTATCTATGTAAGTATGTATGTATGTCCTTCCCTATGTTCCCTCGTCACTACTAAACGACTGAACTGATTTTGATGAATAATATGTCGTTAGATTTGTCTTTATTGCGCGAGTGTTACTGGGTATATTAAAATTTAAGAAATCAAAATCGCGAATTTTTGGCGCCAAAAAGTACGTTTAAAAAAATCTCCCAAACCTATCGAGTGGGGTATCAAAAAGAAGGGTTTTAAATGGTGATTATAAAAATATATACAACTTATAACGTTTAAATGTAATTTGGAATGAGGAATGATAAAACCCCGAACTTTTGGAGTGAGTGAGTAAGAAACCGTTGTCACCCGATTATAAGCGGGTATTGTAGTTACGACCGTTACCTAAAGCGTTACTTAATACAGTAAGAGAAAAATAATCCTAACTAAAAAGGGTAAAATAAAAAAAGTAAATGTAAAAAATCTAAAAACCCGACTGCGTAAAAAGTCAAGTTTAAAAAAGATGGAAACAAGATGGCCTATTTTGTCTCCAAACAATCTCATGCAGTCGGAGGCATCTTCTTAAGTTAACAATAAAGGCCTATTGCCTATTGGAAATATTAAAACACAACAATATGTTTCTTGTGTTTTAATATTTACTTCACAAGTTTCAAGACCAATTAGTGAAAAGTTAGTCAAGAAGCCCCGGTCTCCTCTACTACAACACATTTCTCGCTTCGCAACCCGGCGTGGGATGATGAACAGCTGACACTCCGCTTTCATTCCACTTCACGATCATCATTAAAATTATATTTCAAGATTCAAATGGATTACAGCCATATTTTCCCGACAAACTGGGAGTTTTATTTTCCTGAAAACGTCAATGTCTTAGGAACATACACAAAAACGATTTACTTAGGTGGGTATTAGCCGCAGCTTGTGAATGGCTCATCGGATTATGATGAGACTTTAAATTTGTATGCCTGCCTAGCCTTTTCCCAACTATGTTGGGATCGGCTTTCAATCTAACTGGATGCAGCTGAATACACATTGATGTATTTCACATGGAGCGACTGCCTATCTGACGTCCACAACCCAGTTATACCCCTTGGTAAGACTGGTTGTCAGACTTTCGGGCTTCTGATGACCCGTAACGACTGTCAAAGATCCACGAATGACAGCCGGGACCAACGGCATTTTCGCATGCAGTCGGTCCTTTTGGTGAATGTCACGAAAACTTATGTTCTGAAATTCACGCGAGCAATGGCGCTCCCAAAAGTTTGTATAAAAATAATTGTATGAAATACTGCTGATCGTATGGTGACTAATGAGGGATTTTATCCACAACGTGCCATTTCTCAGCGATGAGTGCGAAACGCAAAAATAAACCAGCTTGCATTCCCTGAATCTTACCTCGGATTTTGAACTTCACAGCATATCGATAACTATAGGCCTTTGGTTAGTGAACGTTTTCGAAAATGAAATAGGCTTTTTACTCTCATTTCAATCTTTAAGACCTTTGTTATATGAATTTAGAGTCCAAAGTGCATTTGTTTTATTTGGAAAGAGTAGGAGCTGCAGAGCTGCATTTCACCCATAGATATAATTATATTTCTATGATTTTACTCACCTATCTTCAATCTTGAGTAGAAGTACCTACCTATGCAAGGTGTAACTTAAATAACGCACAACCTCTTAAGGGGTCATTGTTCTCATCATTATGAACAACTTTTACTATGGGACGAAACCTGAAATCGCGAAAAAATAATCAGCTGTTCCCTACATTTATGTTCGCATAACTCGCCAAAATATAGGGAACAGCAGATTTTTTTTTGTCTGGGTTCGAACCCACGATCTACAACTCTTATGTCGGGGCCGTTACCACTGGGCCACCACTGCTCTCTGAAAACATATTTCAGCCAAATTGGCCGAACGGCTTTTTCCTAACATTTGGTGCGGGATCCTTTCCAACATGGCTTCGGGATGGGGGGGGGCTAAAACGTCAAATGCCTAGGGGCCCTGGACTTCTAAGTCCGGCTTGCCTACAATGTTAGGTACAACTAAATCATGATGTTTAACTTAGGTAGGTATTCATTTAACTTACAATAAGATTCTACTGACATGGGATTTAAATTCATCTCCAAAACAACTAACTGCTTCAAGAATATGTAAATACATGTATAAAAACCCAAGTGGGTATAGACGTAAGTGAACCAGTACTAATGCGCGGTACATAGCTATGCCCTCTGTAAACCCTTGCACCACAAGACTGAGCTTTGTTTTACAGCAGATGCAAGTAAACACAGTCGACCCGACATCTGGTATATTTTTTTTACTTCCACTATACGAAGGGCCTATTCCTGTGTCAATCGATATGGCTCAGCTGTAGAAAATGTTTTGAACTTTTGGGGCGAAATCATACTTCAAAGAATCACAATCGATGCGTGTTCCGATTCTTTTGTTATATACGAGTACTGCCCTATTTATTCCTAAAGATCAATGAACTCATCGCAGTATTTGATATTTGTTAGGACAACAATTTGGAACTGTAGGTATACCTCAACAGGACATCATGTAATAAGATGTAAATCTATGCCACATTGTGTACAAACAAACCATACATAATATACCAGCCTGCGTCTGCTTTCCGGCACAATCTCATTTTATTTTCTCTCTCATGTATTTACTAACAAAGCTCTGTATATCTTCTAACTACCTAAATCGGATTACATTATCATCTGGCTAGTTTCAATTTGTATTTAGTATTAAAATATGGAATCTAGTTAATGGAATATTTATTCAAGTGTTAATTAAACGGCTTGTTGGTAAATTAATTACCTACAAGCCATTTAATTAAAACTGAAACTGGTAAGCCGTAGCACCGCATTGCTATGGCTACGACAGCCTCTCGTTTGTTCACAGAGTTCTAAAAGCAGTCTATTGGAGGTTTTATTATTTCTGTAATCCTATTAAATGACTTAAATTTTTGTAACTTTAAAAGCTCTACGCTCCGTAGCGCGTGCTACGCCATTCCGTTAATAATATCGTATGCGACTTTAAACTCAAAATAAGTTTGTAATAGCCGCCAACGTCACAGTTCTCATTTTTCGAATGGGTCGACAGACGAGCCGAGATTGAAATTGTAATACATACGTACAGCGTCATGCACAACTGGCTCTTGGATGTTCATTTCAGATTTTGTGACTCGAGCTTTTAACTGTTTTGAACAGATGTAGGTTTACGCAGGCGTAGGCGTAGGTAATACCTGTGTATAAAAGCTCTTAGCAGAAATTAAGTAGGTATACGTACTGTAGGAATAGACAACTATGGAGCGTATAAAATTATTTGATGTATAAGGGACTGATTGACTGATTTATTTATAATGTAAGTAAAAAGTGTACACGAAAACGCCACTCTGACTAAAAAACTTACAAAAAAGTTTCAACACAAGCTCCGGATATTCAGGCTCCCCCAAAACTTGTTTACCTGTAACATTCATAGCACATCCTCCCTTACTTCCTACAGGGTCTGTGTCTATTATTAGAAGGGTTATAATTACTCGGATACAGTGTTCCCCGAGGGGTCTGTGAATGGGCGCGTGTTTACAAACACCACGCCTGACTCCTGCCCTGGACGACGCGACGGGACGCAAGACGCAAGCGCAACACACGCACAAACACTTAAAATTAAAACTGGCCACACAACTCCCCTTTTCATGAATTACTGAAGGCGCGGGCCATGTTTTGGCTATGTATTGGGATAGTCCTGATCTGAAATGTTTTTGTAAATCCCTGTATTCCTATTATATAATTGACGTTTGTGGTTGTGGCTTCTGAGTGCTGAATAAACATATTCAGCGAAAGATTGGCGATTTTGAGGAGACCGTTGTTTTCTATATTGACCTCTGACTTTGTGGGGTCACGACCATTTGGGTAGAGGTTTTGGGCATTTAATATTTCCAATCTAGTCACAGATTCCGTCACAAAACTAAGTCGTTGTAAATCAAATATTTTTTTTGTTTGTAGCTGTTATCATATCAATTCACATGGAGTTGCACAGGCACAGGAAATCCCAGGAAATTAACTGCCATCCATAATCGTTCAATATTCATCGATACATGGTTACAGCGCATCAGGGCTGTGTATACACCGTGCGTTTCCTGTGCGCGCGTGCTATGAAAGCTTTGCTTCCTTGTGAAAGCCCGCACGTGTGCGCCTAAAAGCCGCGCTGGTTCCACCTGCGCGCGCGCCCTATCCCCGAGATACGCGCACTCGCGCAGGCCGCAGAGCACGCCGCGCGCCCGTCCAGATGTGTCGTGTTTAGTGAACATACCGTGATCTCCGACCATGGGACCTCAGTTTGACTATTGCCTCCGTGCCACCAGTGAGTTATCAATACTTTACTCTTACTTTGTTTGTTGTGTAAACCATTATGGAGGCCCTGGATCGAACCGCCTGCGCTGTGAATTAAAACTTTTTCAATTTTCCAACGGCATCAGTTCAATAAGTTATTTAATTTTCCCACACAGAAGTCGCTTTAGAAAACTCGTGTTTAATTTATGATAAGTTTGTCTTCAATTTTAGTGGATAGTCTCAGTTTTGAGATTTGTATTTATAATATGTATTTACAAACATGATTCTTTGTATACCTACATTACGATGGACGCTGATAATGTTCATAAGGACATAAAATTCATTGTTTCCTAATTAGGCATCGGTGTGTATTATTATTGTCGATGATAACTGTTCGCGACACACAGTAGGTATTGTCGCGGGTAATTAGTATTCCAGTGCACTCTCGTAGCCGTAGTAATTAACGGTGAAATCGGGAAGCGTTTCAGCTCTGAAACTACTGAACATTTCCAAACATATCGGTAAGAATAAAATTAGTCATTCGTCCGAAATTCTTAAAACACATTTTGGAAGCTTTTTTAAGCTTTCCGAGAAATACGATTGATTCATTAATCAAGAGGCGCCTAACTTCATTTGTTTAGCCTGTGACTACTGCTTGTACTAAATTAGAAATGTACAGTAAGTATACCTACCTACTTACTACAGGAAAATGTTTTTTTATTATTTTAGTATAGGTAAAGTAGTATATTTATAGTAGTTTTTAAAATTTATTATTGACACTTATTTTAATTATTCAATGATGTAATGTATCTTATTTATTTATTTATCGATATCGTTTACCATTATAATTATTTCGCCTTACCTAACTTAGGCAGACCGGTAAAGCAATAGTGTATTTTTTGTATAAATATTTGTATGTTATGTCATAATAAATTATCATATCAAACGAAATTTTAAGCCCACCTAACCACTTGCAGTCTCTCACATCATATTAGTTACACTAACTTTAGTACCTACTTACCTACCCATCTAACAGAAGCTTTTGAACCACAGACTACATAGTGTTACTCTGAACTAAAATGCAATTAATTACTGTCAAATATGTCATTACTGGTCAATAATGCCACATTAACAGTGAATAGCATTGTACACCTAATTTAGGAGTGTGTCCGCTATTGTTTGTCATTTGATTTTATTTAGCCACATGTGCTAAGGGCCATTTCTATTGCCGCCCCGAGGTCCTAAAACCACCCGAAAACTCGCAGATGCGGGCACAACAAAAAATACGAATCTGGTAAAAGCTCTTTCACATCCCATGGCAACAATTTAGAAAGATAAATCTTCATTAAGCATCATTCATTTTATTTTGTTGCGATTTTCTTCTCCTTTGTACTCGAATGCTTTTATTCGTTTACTTTATGATAGGTTTATGATGTAATTTCTGCCTCATATTAAGGCGTGCCGACACACATTCTAAATTGCGTTAAATTCCTAAGTGTCGTTTACGACTGCTGATGCTGCTATTAAAATTAGCCAAAGTGATATAGCAACCAACGCAGTTCATGTAAGTTGTAAGTACCTACTACTAGCATCTATTACTGTACCACATTCCCTCGTAAGGACGCGTCATGTCAGCTAGCCAAACGGCTTATCATTGCACTAGTAAGACATCTACATAGGGAGTAGACAATGGGCGAAAATTGCCTTCAATTCGCATTTTCCGGCTTTCAAAAGTAGGTTGCACACTCTGCCCGCACTGGACGTAATGGAGAGCCGTTAGTTCATTGGGGTTATTGAATAATTCCCGTGTGTCGGACTCGTAGAGTACTGGCCACCGCCAGCGAGCGACGTCGCATCGACCGCCTCGATGATACTCGGTACTGTGTGCCCTTTGTATCATTTGTTATCATTGTACCAAATTGGGTAGAGTTTTAATACATAACTTTGTTTATTTACAATTCTTATCATCTTTTCAGATAATCCGTCATACTTCGCGTTGCCAAACAAGGATGTGCCTGACAGCGGGGAATCTCAGGGCTCTTCCGAGCCATGTTCCCGGTCAGCTCCCGGGCGCGTCTGGCCGGATGCTGGGCGGCCATTCGGCTCCCCACGCCGCAGGGAGCCAGAGAGCCCCAGACGCAAGGAGTTCAGGGCTCTGCTGAGATCTCTGTCCGCTCGCGAGCCAGAACAAGCCGAAGCTTTTTTAAAAGGACAGCCAAGACCAGGGGATTGCGCTCCTGGAGACATGAGACACACATTTACTGCTCCGCGAATCAAGTATGTTAAAACAAGATTTTTTAAATATAGTAGGTACTGATATTGGTTTAATTTATTGATATATTGATTCTTCAATTGTTCTACAGGAAGGGCAAAATAAGCACAACAGTGGCAACAACAGATGGTCCACAGGAACGCGAAGAAGTATTTTACACAATTCCCCTTCAGGGTAGGAGGCGACACTCGGTCGGTGGGTACTTGACAACGGGTGCGGCCGGGGCTGGAGAAGTCACCGCAGTTCCCAGCGAAGTACCAAGAATGCCCCCACCACGGTTCAACCAAAAAGAAGAGGATACCATCAAGAGAAGAAGACCAAAGAATTTCTCATTCAAAGGTAAGTTCAATATTATTGTTTGTTTGTAAAACATGTAGCGTTGACGTTTAGCTTTCAATCGTTATCTTCAAACTAAACATAAGGAAATAAACGTATCGGAAACATCCATAAATAAATACCTATAGTTATTATGTTATGATTAGCCAAGTGTGAATTATTTGAGGAACCATAATACAATATTTACATAGGCTGTTTGCATTCGATCAAAACTCTAGTAGACTGAAGATTATTCCAGAGTGTAACGTAAACTATTATCGAATGATATATTTACTATCACTATTTACTTTAGAATGATTTACACGTAAACATTAAACTTACATTTTAAGTAAGTACCTATGCGGCAGGGGCGTAGCCTTCATACAACCCGATTCCAATCGGCTTCCCTTCGGAACAACCACTCTTCTTAGTGTCTACTAAGAGTGTGTGTGTGTTTATTGCCAAATAATATGATACACCTGTGTAACTGTGTATTACATAATTATATTTGTTACATACCAGTTTATAGTCATCATAAGATTAAGAACCTAGTTTTTTGTCTGAGTTTATGAGAACTGAACAATTTTTTCTTCGGCTGCCCTCTAATGATAATTGTAGCTGCGCTACTGCTATGCGTTTCGTATTTACTTGGCAACCATAGTTTAGCGTTCTTTGTTTAATTATGTAGTTGGCATCACCTACTTATTGGTTACTTAAGGTAATTAATGTAGATGTAGTTAGTCTTAGATATTATCTAACTTAACGTCGTGACCAGGATATGAAAAAATTTACATTTGAATCTTTCTTTGTCTTCATAATAACTTAATATTAAAAGTTGAAAGCGACAGTAGAGGAAGCGCCCGCAGTAAAATCTATTCTGAGATAATAATGATAGATACGTGGAAGTGAATAATAATGATAAACGGTCATAAACAAGTCAATCGAAACCTAGGGCCGATACCAGAGACCGTTGCCCCCGACGGACGAGCCGCCCTTCGACCCTCGCCGATACTTGCGCTGCACGATACAGATGCATCTCCCAAATGTCCAATAACAGCGGTGCTTTTGATATCTTCATATCTCACTTGCCCTTTTACTAAAAGCTATCTAAAACAAGGATGCGATGCGATATGTTTTATCAGAAACAATAAAAAACAAAAGCCAACCGTTACGAAAGATAACAAAGTCAAGCGTCATTTATAAAAAGATTTGTCTCTCAACTCCGATATCATCAAGATTATGTCAACTTATCAATTTTCAGGAACCGTATTATTTCACCGATTAGGCGTATCTGCGAAACGCGATCAGAATATAATATAAACGTTTTTCGTGTTTACCGTCTCGTATTTGGTCACGATAACGCTTGGGGAATATTTACTCATGGGCCCAAATTTGTTTTGCAAGATTAGGCGGTTAGGCGTCAGGGATGGCGTTGCGACTTGCGATTATCGTTGTCGCGCCGAGCTTTTAGTATGCGAAGTGCGTGCGCTTGCGCCGCCGCCTGACGCCAGCGCGCGCAGTTGCCGGCCGCGCGCCACATGATCGCGAACCGACACTTCTCGCTGTCACAGTTCTGAGGGCTCTTGTATTAATTTCGTGCGCTTTCTAGTGCTCGCCTGCAGTTCAGTCAGTGCAATGACAAGCGTTTAACTTGAAACTGTCTGGAATAACGTCTTCTCTCTCGCGTCGCTATGGAGGATAAAAGAAGCGAAACAATGGCCGACACAAGTGAGTTTTGTTTAAAATTTAAATTTTTAAATGTTACACTTTGTGCTTTCGAAAGTTTTTTGCGTGTTAACAACTTTTAAGGTACGGTATACGTTACTGTATTTTTTTGTCATGAGGCGTGAAGTATATTGACAAAAATTTAATTAATTTGAGTGTGTTGGGGCGAACTTCTGTTTTCTAATTCACACGTAACAATCACGTTCCCTAACTTGAGACAAATACGCCGTAATTACACCGCAGGCAGTTAAGCGGAGCAATCTAGTAACTTATAAGCTCCTTAACTAATATAGTAAGACAGATTATAGCATTCCATATTAATTATTTGATATTACTTGCTTAAGTAAAGGAACTTAATTATAATTCTAATTACCGTACATCACGATTAAACATAGATATTAATAATTAATCTTTTAACACATTTTCCTTCATATTGCTACGAGGCTACGCGAGAAAGCTTTATGCTTCATTTCCACGCTCCTCAATTTAATGTCTCTGTACTTTCCACGTAAGAAAATGTGTTATTCGGAGAGCTCATTAGGTATAGTTATTATTACTTACAGGGTACTTATGGATTTACGCGATCCCCTTTCATATTTTATTATCTTAGTTCATAGATTATTGGATTGGATTAGTATACAGTGGCTCATAGCCTCATACAAAGACACTATAACACTTGTGCATGGCGACGAGCACAGCTCCCTTAATGCGATATATAATAAGCCATTGTCTTCGCTAAAGACGTCTTCAGCGGCCTTCACTTTACTGAACTCAACAACGTCACACTTTGTAATTCGAAAATGTTTAGCTCCATCCAAAATCAATGTCAAAGAAACACCGTACAACATCACCAAATTAGATTCTCCGTTGCCATGCCGAAGTTTCCACGATAATGAGCTTTAAGAGCTAAGAATTAGGAGGGAGCCCCATGGGTTGGTTGGCACCTGAGTTGGTCGCGGCGAACGCATTAAATATGCAGGGTGGCATGTATGGCTGAATAAACATAGTGTAATTTACATGCATCGAAGCAACTCCCGTAATGTACTCGCATTGGGAATGTAAATGCGTAAACGTCTTGTATAACTTGTCTATATGGTCGGCAGGATCGCTCCCACAGATTGTGTTAACTGATGTAGACGACGGACAATATTGTTCAGGGATAAGAGATAGAAAATGTTGGCCTGTTGTTTAGATTCAGCACAAAAGGCGCGAAACCTAAGACTCTGACTTTCTGATCTGAAGATTCTTATACTTATGGCAATCTTAAATGAACTTAACAAAAGTGTTACTGTAGTAGAAGCACATATTTATAATTAAATAAAATACCAGATTGGGTTATCTATAAGTACTATTGTAGAGATATGAACGTATTTCTTCTTTTGTCTCCCGAGCTGTTGTCATGTTATCAGTCGGAGCATTGAATTATAACTTTGTTTGTGACGTCTATCGACGTTGTATCGTGATAAAAACAAGACGAGACAAGGCGTTATCATCAACGACCGCATACAAGGCTATTATTAGTTAATACGAGGAAATTGTCTAATTACATCGATGTAGTTAACAGTACAATACATTTTGTAGATACTCTTGTCGTACATTTACACACGAGAACAATGATCCATTCAAACTAACCCAAAAAAATTCAAAGTTCTCTTTATGAAGCTCAAAGGGAAGTCCTATTTATCCAATTTTTTAATGAGTCAGTTAGCGGAATTTGTTATTTAAGCCAACATGTGTGTGTATGTCCACTGTTCGTAGGGCTTGGAACAATCTGTTTAATGATAATGACGGTGAGTCAACAATAAATGATGAATATAAAATGTGTCTTATAATTAAACCAGAAAGTATGATTTAGCATCGAAGAACTGACAGGAGCCAGACTAAAAGAACGTATAATTTGATATGATGAATCACATGGCGTCGGGTGCACGCCAGCACACATTCACTATTTGTTAGAGAACATGTTTAAAATTAACCCCTTTTTTGGCCAACAATAATATCCTCTTGTAAGTAGGTTATAAACATTATCATAATCGAAACATAAACGCAGATTGATGAAATCAATTTTAACTATAGCATCTGTTAAAGAATAAGAAAGTGTAGGTAGACTTCTGCATTACTCAGGCACGGCCACTCGCGGGTTTTCTGGAAACAACACTTGTATATACAAATCGTTTTCAGTAAGGTACCTAATTTATGTACGAGTAGATGCAACATGTATTTAGTAATTCCCTAAAATGTGATCTCATTCTGACTGTTTTTGCAGGAAATCTACGGTGCGTTTCCTCGTATTTCTTAGAAACGTCTTATAACAAAATGAATAGGCAACGTCGCGAGTCGCCCACGTTCAGTCCTACAGCCCACTGGGGAATATTGGATGTCCTATTTACTAACAATGTACGAGGGCAGATGATACAATATTGTCATCGCAATAAATGTCTCACAATTATTTTCGTAACAAGATGAGTCGATCCAAAGGAAACTAATCTCATAAGGATATTATAGTTCGGTCAGTAATTACATATCAAGATCCAAATCTCGTCCCTGTTGCCGACAGAAATCGAGCAATACCTTTCTGGCTTAAATAAAGAAAATACAGATTCAAAAGGTACCTGCCGTATTGGGAGGCGTCATAGGGCTACAATATTTTACTCGGAACATCAAAGACGTCCGCGGCGGCCATTGAACTGAAAACTGAAAGCGGTGGAGCAGCGAGCACAGCCCTACTGTGGCCCAATGTACCTGCTTTGTTCCACTTTGCAACTTGCGTAACGTCCTTATTGTGGTGATAAAAATAGGGTTTAAGTGTAACCTGACGGAAAACATGCTGGGAAGGATTTGGTTCAATTGAAGAACTAGGTACCAATTTCTTCGATTGAATCAAATCCTTCACAACTTGAATGGACATAAATAAATCTTTAAAATAAAAGCGACGCGTTTTCATGTTCTTGGACTGCTGCTTACTCATTAAGTTGCTCTACATTTTCGGGATTTTTCAGTTGTTCTGAGACATAAGTATGTGTAGGTACCTAATAAATGGATACTAGTGTCAAAATGGCGCGATATAACAAAATATTCTTATAAATCAACAAACAATTCGCGATAGCCAGAGTTATATAGCCTAATACAAGACATGCCAATGCCTACATTAGCATGTCATCTATAAAATAATAATACAAGCAAATAAACGTAAATAAATTCCATTCTAATTCAAAATCTTTCAAGAAGGCACTTCCGTTCTACTTGAGCAGAAAATACTCGCATAGCAACACATAACTGCATATCGGGCGTCATATTCAGCCCTCCATTTCTGTTACTCGCAGCATTTAATCGCCTATAGTTATTCCGGGCGACGCTGATAGACGTTTGTCTATTTAGGAAACGGATATTACATTTAGTCGAGTCTTCATTTGGCGGCAGAGGTGGGTAAGTATAAACCCGTACGAGTTTCCGGCGTGCGCGCAGTGCATAGCATATTTTGTAAGCAGCCGATGCGTATGCGTGGCACTGGATGCAATAAAAATTTTAACAGCGACCGTATGCTTTCATTCATACGCTAGGAAAGGCATATATATGTTTTTAGGACAGCGTAGAAGCTTTTAACGCTCTTACACCCAACTGACCATCAAGCATTGTGTAATGAAAGTGAAAGATAATGGTTCCTAGAAATTAACGCAATGTTTTGAATCCAAAAATAAAAACGCTCTCAAAGATAAAAGAGGAATTCCATATAGTTGCTGAGATCACTTGACTGTCAGGCTTTTTCTCTTCTATATCGAATTTAAATGCATTGCATTCATCAATAACGGTCGATTGATTTCAAGTGTCTTTACGATTAACGTAAGGACGTACTTAACGTTAATTAAAACTGTTTCATTACATGCACAATTAGCTTCTTTATAAGCTTCACGTATAATAATAACATTACTTTTGAGTTCCAATTATACAGATATGAGTAAATCTTTTGTACACACATCATTAAAAATAATGTGCGATTTGTGTAAAGTTTCTTAACAAGGATTTAAATTTAGCAACATGTGTAGAAAGGTTTATGAAGCGTCCGCGCGATCCATGAACTTCGATCCAGCCAATGACCCCCATCCGATATCAAGTGAACGACATCGTTCATGCCTTGATTATCCCTTGACAACACTTCCTTTCAATGTTAGGTACCTATAATGTTGGAGCTCGCTACAGACTTATTCATGTCAGCGAAGAGTGACTCTATTCACATTCGGAACATATTAGGTAGGTACCTTTTTCTTATTACACGTTCACCACACGCGCGCTTATCGAATTTGGGATGATTATTATTATTTTGTGAAGTAGGCATTACGGGGAAACAGTGTTGTCTCCGAATAATTCTGAGAAATTTCGACAATTATGGCAGTTTATAGCAAATCAATAGTCTGTAAGTCAGTCGTGCTGAATGATTGATTAATTAAACAGGCTGACAAATTGGTTAAATGGGTCTTCCTCGATTGTAAATAGAAGACGTTTCGGTTGTAATAAAATTTAACTACCTACTAGTATTAGTGATATATCTATTCAAATTAAGTTTTTATTATCTTTGTTGCAGAAATGGAGGACATAGCGATACTGTGGAGCTCTGGCTCTCCCGAGAGCGCGCTGTGGTCCGACTACTTGGTCGCTAGCTTTGATAAGATTATGTCGCAACGAGCTAGGCATCACTACAGGTACCCACCACGTCCTTCATAAGATTTACTACTAACCGATAAAGTGATAACCTTGAAAAGTGCAGGATATCAGGTTATCAAATCAATAACAACGTAGATAAGATTTTCCTTTTTGTTTTTATTATTATTTATTACCTAAGTCTGGATTAATTAGCCTATATATTGGATATAAAGGTTTACTAAGCTATATATTATTGCAGAGTAACACCAATCACCGCAGAGGAGTTGCTTGCGGCAGACTCGCAAGAAAAAATAGACAAACTGACGAAGGCGCAGTTACAAATAGTGATCCTGTGTCCAATACTTGCTACTAAGTTAGCAGATCTGAAGAAAGATGTTAACGGAGACAGTTTGTTTAAAGTCGACAAGGTACTTGTTATGTTGCTCGGAGTCGAAAAGAATCAAGTCATCTCCGGTAATTGCGAAGGTATGTTAAGAGGATATCGTGCGCGCAGTGGCGCCATCATCGTTTGTTTGATTATTTCTTTTATTTTAGAATGAAAATACAAAAAATAAGCGGGATATGTTGTGCTCCACAATACTATACGCTATTATTATTACAAACAGTAGTTTTACATTGTTAAGTTTTATTATATATTTATCCATAAAACTATTTTCCGTTTTAAGGATATAAAAAAATAATAAAATAAAAATTACTTAATAATATAATAAAAATATTAATTTTATTATAAAAAGTGAAGGCGCCACTGCGCGCACAATAATCTAATGAATACTTAGCTTTAATTTGAAAACTTTTAAAATTCTTGGAAGACCGAGCTTGGAAACAACGTCGCACTTTCAAAACTTCAGGAACTTCGAATAGAAAAACAAAAGCAATTTTGTTAGTCAATTTGTGTTTGCCCATAATTGCAATTTGTTTGAATTAATTACTCAGTCATTATTAATAATTAGTAATATATAGTATTAATAGTAGTAAGATACGTTGAAAGTTTAATTTATTGAATGTACGTAATAAAGTGTTTTATTTTTCACAGATTATCCGACAATAGACCAGTGGCAAATGATGTGTGTGCGGGAGAAGGATACGTCTTTCGTGGACACATTCCTCACAGCAGCCGTCGGGATCCTCAGGACCAAAGACTGTAAAGACACAGCCACTGACAGAACAAGCTTCTCTATCGTCCCCAAGAAAGTCAAAATCGTAAGTATTCACTAGTTACAAATAGAACAAAACGTTAATAACAACTATTTATCTTAACTAGCTTTTTAGTGTTGAAATGTTATTATAATTTAAGTGTATGTATTTTTAGTCTATCTTTAGCATGCCTAGATGGTAAAATATGGCTGATCTTGTAATCATTTTTGTTATCCATTATACCCATATTTGCAAAATAAAATTATCTTATCTAAACACAAGATGGCATACTTTACTGCAAACATGCCACAAATTCTTACGAATCAATTTAAACGTTTACGAGGAAATCCCAAGTCCATTATCGACAAATTAGACCGTTAGGAACAAACGTTTATGAAAACGTCCACACAATATTCGACCTTACACGCAAAGCTTTTGGGCTTAAAATTGCGAGGAAGGTTCTGTGGCACAAAGTGAATACCTGTTTACCTTAACAAAATAAATACACAACGTGAGTTAATTAATGTCGTTTGCACGCAGGGACAAAGCCGAGTGATAGCGCTCCTCAACGACCCTATTAGAGACGAGGACAGCATAAAGATAATGGTGGATAAGAAGGGAGAGGTCATTAATATCCCCAGCTTCAAGAAGAGGAACCCTTACACCCTTCAGTTTGATATACCAGGTAAAGAAAGATGCTTGAGCAGTTTTTATAGCGGATGAGGGTGACCCATCGTCATGTCATAAATGAAAGATCAACGGAGGATGCTCTATATATTTTATTGAATAAAATGTCTTTTATTTAAATTTTCCTATTTAAAGAGTTTTCCTTTCATTTGGAACGGCGACTGGATTCCTTATACTGCTACGTTTTCTCGATAGATTTAATTTTAATATGTGGGAATACTAAAGTGATATTATTTATACAGAGTCATGTCTGGAAGTTTCAATGCTCATATGGGTGCGTGTGAGCAAGAACGGCCAGTCGCTTGGACGAAGACAGATTAAATGCGAAAGCAGACTCAGGGAATTGGATCAGCTGCTGAGGGCATCAGATCATCCTCTCGAATTCATGTGCCAAGTTAGTATTCGTGTTTTCCACAGCTTTAGGTAGGTACTTTTCGGTACGCAGAATTTATCAACCTCCATCTAAATCGTATTGTCATCCACAATTCATGGATAGGGACTTGGAAACAAATTTGACGAACAAGGATTTCTGAAGAAGACGACTCAATGAAACTTTTGCCTAATTATATGCGAACTCATAAGCAATTAACTTTCCTGTAACGAATGTTTCTTTACACAGACCTTGGGCTTCAAAACAACCAGCAAAGAACAACTGGACAGTTGGATGCTGAACGCCTTCCAAAAGAACATACCACCACACTTCAACCTGCTAGCATCCACTGAACAATTTAACCCGAAAGCTGATATGTCAAGTAAGTTTCTCCTTTCATTTAATTGATGATTACCGTTTATTAGTATCGAGTTTCAAATTATTTCATCGAAAGGGGGATATTGTAATGTAATTTTGTTTTTTAGGTGGTGAAGAATACCCAACATTGCTGCATTGGGCGGCGCGATTCGGTCTGGAGAGACTTTGTTGGCAACTTCTGGAATGTCCCGGAGGAGGCGCTGCAGTCGCGCTGCGTAATGTTCGTCAGCGAACACCCGCAGACCTCGCCAGAGACCACAAACATTATGCACTCGCTGACGTACTAGCTGATCATCTTGTAAGTACCTCCTCAGTCTCCATTGCATAAGAAATTGATTATGATGTAAGAATATTTGCCTTATGTATACCTTTTTTTTTTCAGAAAATAAATGAATTTTCCAACATGTACTATTATCTCAAAAACATGTCTGATAACGACAAAGAAGAAAGCCAAGACGAAGCTAAGCAAGATGACCTTCGAATTGTAGAAACATGTGACACGGTCGACTCGCCCGTACGTGATCATACCTCTTCCGATCCTTTCAGCGAAGCGTGCACGCAGAACTTAGAGAAAAATATCGAAAAGCCAGACGATTTCGAAAAGAAGCAACGGCCAAATCTGAGGCTTCCGAAAATTAAAGAACAGTTCTACCAAAACGAATTCCCGCTTCACGACAACACGGTTGACAGAATCCAACAAGCCCTCGAACACGATTACTTAGTCCAACCTTCGAATATAAAAGTAGAAAGTCCTAAGTTCAGACCAAACAACTTGTACGCGAATAGTTCAAGACTGATGCCGCAGCAGTCGGACATATTCTTGTACTCGCCCACCGAAGAATCTAAGACTTTTACCATTGACACTCCTACTAGTGATATAAGCCAAATAAATCTTAATACCAAAGACGTCCGCAGCAGTGGTAGTGTAAAATCAGGGAAAGAAACCTGTCCCCTGACTGGCCAAGAAGAGTTAGCTGAAATAATTAACGATTTCAAAAACAACGTTTTCACGATATCAGAAGTGGAAAAGTTGGTGATGGAATGGAAAAACAGGAATGAGACACAACAGTCGCTCAAAGAGAAGCAAGAACAGTTGAACAAGATGAGAGAGGAGTACGATAGGATCCAACTGAAGATAAAAGACAACATGAAAAGACCCACGCCCTTCGAGAGGGTGAAGAAAATGTTCTCCAAGAGCAAAAATAAACGTAAGTATTAAGAGCATTAATGCCGTGCGGGCTGGCAACGTCGCATTTCTAGAGGTTTATCGTGATTATTTTATTCAATTTAAATCAAAGTACTATTTTATTCGACCAAGTACTAGATCGTTGCTATAAGTATGTATGGATTCTTTTTAGTTATTTTGGTATTTACTAATAAAAAATTACATATTGTCAATTCTTTTCTATTTGCAGTATTACGATTATATATTTTTATTTATTATAGAACAAATGTTAAAATAATTAATATCACGAAAAATCTCTAGAACAGCGACGTTGCCAGCCCGCGCAGAATGAACGCTCTTAAGTAGTATAAAATAACCTGCGTTTTAATTTTGTTACCTACTTACGATTGATCATTTCAATTTCAGACCAGCACCACGACAACAATGGAACTATTGAAAAGCGAAATGGAAACACGAGACCAAATAGCAGCCTGAGTGAAAGTAAGATCAGCCATAATCAAAATTAAAGCAAGATTAAAATAAAATTTTATAACAAATTCTTTAACCTTCATTTGTGTTTATCAGGTTCATCATCATCAGGACGCCTAAGTACGGTCAGCGGGGGCAGTGTAGCTGAAACGAACAGCGTCCAATCAGAAATCGATGACAAAGCTAGGTCTATTGTGAGTATTAAAACTACTCGTCAACATTCTTCCTTTGTCTCTCCTTCCGTATTTTAAATCTTTCACTCTTATCTTATTTAAAATCTCATTGTTCCTTCATAATTTAAATCTCTTTCTTCTATTTCGCAGATATCATCCAGCACGTTGACAATGCATTCAGCGTGTGACGGTGAGAACAGAATGGATGACTACTTGATCCCACCGCCGCCGCGACCTCTCAACGGCGGCTGCCCACAGTTTACCACGTTCGGACACCCAAAACATGACAACAGGTAAATAAATATATCAAAATTAGGTATTCCAATCTAAACTCATATTAAAAATGCGAAAGTAACTCGTGTCTGTCTGTTACCTATTCACGCCTTATAAACGGCTGAATGGATTTCGGTGAAATTTAGCACAGAGGTAGACCTCCTGAGTTAGGATTTAGGACTATTTTATCCCGGTAGTAAACTCCCGTGGGATAATTTCTGACCTCCACGCGGGCAAAAGCTTATTGTTATATACGCATAAAAAACTAGCCTCCAATTTCTGGAAACCTGTGTCTGAATCAATTAATCTTCTGTTGGTTGTTATGTTTGGTTGACCTGCTGTAGGAAGCGATGTCCATGACAACAACACTTCATGGTTCTAGTTTAGGAATAATGCGTTTGAATCACTCAAGAAACTTTTCGCCATCCATCTCCTCATGATAATCTTTAGTTGATTTAGATTCAAAAAGTAAAAGATCATCTTCCAGAAATCCTTTGTCGCTACCAATATGCAAAACGATCAGCCTTTTACCTTTTCCTGCAGGCTTTTGCACCGGTAGATAAACCTTCTAGAAAAGCATGTCTCTTATTTTTTACAGTTGTATCCAACCATGCTTTTGATTTAACATATCCAGCGTTTACCCACGTTTCGTCAAGAATGGTTAATGTTATGGTTTTATTTGCTTGTCTGTATTCTTTCATTTGTCTGAGATATTTACGCCGCCATAAAACAATGTCGTCTCTCTCTACTAACAATGATCTACTATCCCGTTGATTAAAGTCGAATCCAATCTCATGTAGAATTTTATGAAGTGAGTACGTTTGAAATTTGGAATATCTTTATCAGCTTCACAAAGTGCCATAATTTTATCTAATGTCGGGAAGTCGTTATTTAAATATATTGAATGAACTTTCTTCTTATTGCACATTTGTCTAATTCATCTAATTTATCAATCAGGGATAGCCATGCTCTTTTTTTCTGTGGCGATTTTAATGTGTTGGTTTCTTTTTGTTCCCGAATAATTTTATAAACTTTCACACACCGCATGCACTTGCTGTTTTTATTACTGTGCTCTCCATAGTCACGTTTAAATCACACATTTTAAAGTACTTAAAAACATTGTAAATTACTCTTCTTTCTCCACTATGAATTACCGGTCCACTTGTATTCTTACGAACAGGCAAGATATTCATTTTTATTATTTTATGTAGGTAACGCACAAAGGACAACCGTTTCGCCAAAAGATCTGCCGTCAATTGGTCACTGTGAACTTAGCTTTCTAATTTGTTACGACCTAATTGGTTGAGGGGCGGGGCTAGGCCGGCGGACAATGATGACTCACTATTTTGCTAACGCGAACGGACTATAACCCAATTCCATGTTTCAGGAATCAGCACATGGCTACGATAGTCGAGCGTGAAACGACAGCATCTCGTGAAACGCTCGACTGTGACGCAGACACGCGCAACGGCACACACTTGCGACTAAACTTCGGCTCCCGAGACCGATCGCACCCGACAAGTCGCTGCGACGACCGCGACGGCGCACACATGTACATGAACATATCTGCTTCTCACACGTAGCTCACCTTTAGCCGTATTCCAAATGCCATGACATTCGCGTATTTTTTTACAAAAAACATTTAATATTGTAGGTCATTTGGTAATAAGGAATTGTTGACATCCTGAAATAGAAATGACTATTTCTCGTGGGTGTTGCGTTAATCCACGCGTAATTTTTAGATCTAGAGACCGTGCCAAATAATATAAGTTTAGTCATTTCGTAAAAGAAATAGATATAATCATGTCTCTTACATGTATAATAGAGATAAACTGACTAGGTAAACGGTTTAGATAAGAGAAGTTTCAATATTAGTGCCAAAGCACCACATCGAATCAATAAAAGACTCGCAGACTCCATAAAGCAGTTTTGTATCAACATTCGAATAGTGTGATTTCTATTAAAATATTATGAAGACTGAAAAGTTGCATGTAAATATTGTATATATTTTTTTAATTAATTAAACGTAATATCTCTATTTATTGTCATCGTCGATTTTAAAGCAGATACGTAATATTTTAAATAGTACAAAATATATTCACTTTTAGTTAATGTAGCCAAAATTAAGTTATTATTTAAGCATTTACCGTATAATTAAGAAAACATTAGCATACGAGAATCTTAGCATAAAGATCTGCTTGAATAAAATATTTTATACCTATTAATACTTCTGTATTAAATCGTCCAAGATGCATTTATTGTACCATGTATAACTATGTATTGTGAAAATAAATTCAAAATGCTATATTTTTTCTTGTATTCCTAAGCCCTCACCCTAAAATTTGTGCCGTTTGGTCCATGGCTAAAAATAGTTCGCTCTAGTTGGAGACCACTACAGGAAGAGATCTTCCTGTCGTTTATCAGACTGCGACTAATCCGTTTTATAATAAAGGCGTTCAGCATCCGTCGATAAACTGATAACAACACCATAGCGCGAGGATCCGGATAGTCATCCGTCAGATAATATAGACGTCCGTTCCGTCTGTTAACCCTTTGATCTTATGTTATGGTTGGCTATTCCGTATCAGTTCGGTCGTATCACACTATTTATTATCAGTACATACTCGATCTTAGCAATAGGAAAGGATGTTACTTGCAAGCAAACACATTTAAATATTGTAAGTATTTTATTTGGGACCTACTTGCAATAAGTAAGTCACCAAAAGATAAATACAGAAACATTATTATTATGTATAACATAAATAAAACGAACCAAAAATAAAGTATACAGTTTTAAATTAATATAAGCACATAAAATGCACAAAAATTTTGCTAATTATTAATAATATACGAACAACATAACTTAATACTCTTTCACAGTTTCATTGGTATAACAACACGTAGGCAAAATAAATGCGTAACTAAAATAATCACATGTAGATAAGCGTTCATGAACAAAATTTGCTATAAGCTGACAACTATTTAGTTGAAGTATCTCACGCTAATCTGCGGGAAATAATACATTTTCTATGTAGTTTCATCTTGAGGAGATTAAATTATATTCTAATTGAAGAAGAAATACTTTACACCAGAAAATAATAATACGTCATCTCTTCAAGGCTTCTCGACGAAAGCGTATCATTAGAATTATTGCTAACTTAAAATAAAGAAAATATCACAAGGACAAACAAAATAAAACAAATCTACCTACAATTCATTACTAGACATTTATGTATAAAATACTTAAAGAATACCATTATTGCCACCTATCTCAATAAATAAATGTCAAACCTTATTGTTTCACTTGTTATTTCACCGATTCATATTACTATTCATTTATTTGTCTAAACATACCGTGCATCGGCGCCTCTAAGGCTGTCAATAATTGCGAAGCTTTAACAATTCGACAATTTCATTGTTCGAAAGAAAACCGACCGTATAGAATTTAGCTAAGTACATAATTTAACAACTTAGGCGGTAATTTCTAGCCGTTCTATCTGATTTACTTACGAAATGTCAATCAGTTCATGTCGATGTACCAAAATGTAAAAATCTTACGTATTAACTGGAGTTTCGTTTGGAGTAAGTTCTATAAGCGCGCTTTTTCTTTGGTATGATGTGGTTGGCCGTTGGCCACTGGTTGCGGGGGCGGAGGTCTGGCCAGGATGGCCTGGTACATGCTCCACACGGCAAGAGGACGCATGTAGCCCACTGAGCGATGGTTACCATTCTCATAGAGAGCCTCTGGGGTTTCGAACGAGAGGCCCATTTGTGTTAATGTGTTGTATAACCCGCCGGCAGTCACGAACGCCTCTTCATGCATGCCTGAAACAAAATAGTTGATATTTAGTCGTCATAATTTTAGAAAAAAGTACCGCATAAGAGAAACTAAAATTTCTAACATATTAAGATGTGGCGGCATATCTACATCGACACAATGGAACGCGTCACACTAACGTCACGCAAAATCCTACATCGCGCAATCAGAGTTTACCGCGCGACTAGCATATATACAACATCCCGACATCAACCGTCGGGCAGTAGCCCACCAGACACAACACCCGTCTGGTCGGAGGATCATCGCTTTTCTATGGAGGATGAGTGAACTTTACACCCTGTTCCTCATGCCTCCATAAACATATTCGAACGAAATGCGTAGGTATTTTATGCGATAAGATAAAAATAACTACAAGCGAAATATTTTCATGTAGTCAAAGCTCCTTTATTTGCACGTTTATCGATAAGATTATAGCTAATGGGAACTCCCTTTAGCTCATAATATACTATCTTCTGTAGTATTTATCTACTATAGCATATACTAAAGATATCCGGATTTTTTTTGGGATAATAAACCTAGCCTATGGATCGGGTCATAAACTAAATGCAAAAAAAAATCCGGTCAAATGCGCGTCGGACAACGCACAGTGTCCGGTAGTTGAGATGAATATTTACGCCTATACAGAGTAGATTTTATCGACTGCAAAAATTAGTTTGTATTTCACTAATTCTCGGAAAAACTATTAGAAACAAAGTTATTTCTGCGGTTGTCACCGAAAATATCAAATATCCCAAAATCTATTGATCAAGGTCACTTAGAAACATTATAATGCACCCTCTTTCCAATTATCAGAAATTAGAAATATAGTGCAAATCCAGACTCTAAATAAAATGGCTGTGTGACTTCCGGACAGACGTACTACGTTGCTGCGTAAAAGAAAGTCAAATCAACAAACTCTCACATTTATAATCTGTTTCCTACCTTCGTATATCATAAGCGCGGCAACTCCATACGTGACGCCGGTCCACACCTCTTCGCTCTGCAACGCCGTGGTGTCGATGTGTCCTCGCGGGCCCGTCACCCAACCGTTGACGGCACCCATCTTGCCACCTTTGAACTGCTGCACGTTGTTTTCGAAGACTGTCGCTAGGGCCTTCCGTACGTTGGCCTCGGGGAACACTTGCTCGCTCCAGCCTGATGCGCGGAGGAACCTGGGGGATAAGAGCTCAGGTGAAAAAAAAACGAATTTCGTTCTCACGAATTATTCAAAACAAAAACAAAATTTTCGCAGCCGCCATCTTGGATTTACATTTTGACCTCACTATCGTCTTTAACACCCTCGAAAACTATGGAAACGACACCCATGACGAAAAATTGGAAAATTTTCGGAGCCGCCATCTTGGATTTTAATTTTGACTTCACTGTCAGCTTTAGCGCCCTAGAAAACCATGAATACGATACCCCTGAAGAAAAATTTTTAAATTTTCGCAGCCACCATCTTGGATTTACATTTTAACGTCACTATCGGCTTCAGCACCCTCAAAAACCATCAAAACGACACCCATGACGAAAAACTTGAAAATGTTTGCAACCGCCATCTTGGATTTACATTTTGACCTCATTATCGAATTTAACACCCTAGAAAACTATGAAAACAACACCCATGACGAAAAATATGAAAATTTTTGCAGCCGCAACCTTTTTTTTTTGTGGATGGGAAATCATCAAATGACTTCTCCCGCTCTGGGCGGAGCGGGAGGGCGTGTCAGACTTTTACTGACTAAAACCCACCCGTGTTCCTTCTGTTGCCTGTGCCGGGGCCACTGTAACTCTTTCGAACATCCCGCAACCCTAGCTGGCATCGGCCCTAGCGGACCGCGTCAATAGTGCTGACATCTCTTTGAGGCGCGCGTGGAACACGACGCGCCATCGACTCGGGCTTGGTCCTTACCGGTCGGCGAGTTACCCATGGCTCGCCGTCCGCAAGCCCGCGCCTACGGTGGCCGGGAATCGGCTGCCAATTCCCGACGCCCAGGGCGTCTCCTGCGGCGACTAGGGGCGTGAGGGCGCAAAGCTTGCCTCTCCCTCACGCATCCCGCCTCCTCCTTCACGAGCATTACTGCTTCGCAGAAGGAGGTAATAGCTTCCCATGTACTCTCGCTCCGTACCATGGCCTGGACCAGGGCCGGACGCGAGAGATCGCCGCCGCCGATCGCTTCCGCGAGGACACGGCGGTGCTCCGCTCAAGCCGGGCAGACCTCCACCGTATGCTCCACCGTGTCCTCCGGGCGATCCACACAGTGGTGACACCCGGGCGTTTCCTCCCGCCTTATCCGGAACAGGTACCTCCCGAAGCACCCGTGTCCGGTGAGGACCTGCGTCAGGCGGAAGGTGAGGACGCCGTGGCGCCTCTCCAGCCACTCCTCAAAGAAGGGACTTATCGCCGCAATTGTGGCGTGCCCAGCAGCCGCCATCTTGGATTTTCATTTTGACTTCACTATCGGCTATAGCTCCCTCGAAAACCATGAAAACGCATGATGAAAAAATTTAAAATTTTCGCAGCCGTCATCTTTGATTTACATATTAACGTCAGTACCGGCTTTAACACACTCGAAAACCATGAAAACGACACAGATGAGGAAAATTTTCGACCACCACTATCGCTTTTAGCACCCTCGAAACCTATGAATACGACACCCATGATGAAACATTTTTACCGCCATCTTGGATTTACATTTTAACGTCACTATCGGCTTTAAAACCCTCGAATATCACGAAGCCGACACCCATGATGAAAAAAAAATAAAAATTTTCGCAGCCGCCATCTTTGATTTTGATGAATGAAAATCCAAGTGACTTCAAAAGATGAAGGTCGCATGGAGGGGGCATAACGTGTATGAACGCTTATGTATTTGAAGGCTTTTTCGTTAAGTGACGATTTCTACCAGTCAACACTTACCGTGAGTCGCGATAAAGAACTTAGTTCAAGTAAATTTTTATAAACAGTTTGAAATAAAGTGCTGAGCAGATGATGGACAATTTTTCTGCGACAAGAGAAGGTATGGAAATCTATGTAATAACTTACACATAGAACAAAATAATAAACTCAGAAATAGAGCGTTAATTTCTGTCCGGCTTGTTGGATTTGTGCCCGGTAGATGGCAATAGGCTCGCCCCCTATTACATGGGACTTAAACATAACTGGCGAAATGTGGGTGTACCATAATAGGTACACCTCTGCCTAACCCTTCGGGGAAACAAGGCGTGATGTTATGTTATGTTTATTTCTGTCCGGCGGACAAATAGTCCATCGTCTGCTCAGCGCTTAAGAAGTCGGTTGAAGAGATTGTATCTTGAGGATTTTTCTCATAAATCACGATTTTAACATAACTTTAAATGTCTTAGCAAACTTAATTTTGCAGTTAAATAAAAATTTTGAAAGTCGGTTTACTATTTAACTGTAGTTTGTTAATAAAATATTGCTTATTCTTCAACAAACGTTAAATTACTCACCAGTGTCCCGCCAGCTGATCGGCCATCACAACTTTACTATTGGAAGGGCGCACGTCGAACTTGTAATAGGAGCCGTTCCACAGCTTCTCTTCAAACGACTGTTGCGCTTGCTCCAGTAGCTTGGCGAACTCTCTCTCGTCTTCTTGATGGCCTAGGATACGGGCCATTACGCATACTGCACTTACTGACGCTACCCATAGACCACCGCAATATGCACTGTAAATGGAAGGTCACATTTTAAAATACGGATTGATGGCCAAAAGACGTTTGGCAAAATCTCCCATAAATGTTCGACCTTACAATCCGGCCGTCGGTAGAATGCGTTCTTGACACCTGTCAGTTTCATACTAACAAATATGGATTTTACGAAATCAATTCTTATTAGTTACTAGAAATTGTACAACTGACAAGTGTCAGGACCGCATTCTCTCGACGGCCTGATTGTAGTTATTTTTCATTAGGGCGGCAATACCGAAAGTCAGAGTCCAGCGGTCTAAAGTTAAGTGATAAATACAATACCAGCACGTATTCGGTGCAAGCATAGTGCAAAGCGTGCAAATGTGGTTTTAAGATAAGAAACTTGAATATTACGCACATCTACCTTTAGACGATAAGACATGAGATAGAGAAAAGTATTAGAAGAATATTACAAAAATAAGTTTGTAAATAATTACCTGGGTCCAGACATGACCCAAGCATCGTAGGTCTGGTCGGGGAAGCCTCCGTTCTCGATAAGGCCGTCATCGTCGTGATCCCAGCGCTGCGCCGAGCGCAGAAGCGCCAGCGCAGCGGGATACATGTCGGCGAGGTAGCGCCGCGCCTCCCACACGGCGGCGGCGGGCGCGCGTGGCTCGGCGCCTGCGCCCACGACCTCAGCCTCCACGTCCGCGCTCCTGTACAACAGGTCTAGTATATCCCCCACCCCGTACGGCTTCTCTTCGTTGACGACCGGCGTCGATTGCTCCGTCAAATCCGGCGACTCATCCGTCGTCCCGTCCGTATCGTCGACCTGCCCCGTCGACCGCGAATACAAGTCATCTTCCGTCCCATCCTTCACATCGTCTATAAACGCCATCGAGCGGTACCTTTCGTTGTCGAACGGCGCCGTGTGCCCTCTCAGCAACCGGTAGTCCCGTATCACTTGCAGTATGAACTTGAGATTCAAGTCCTTCCAGTCGCTCACATCGTGGATGTTGTAAGCGTTTATATGGTCGAATGGTACATCATCTGTAAAAGATGTCTGTTTCTAAACTGAACCATGAATTATAACTAATACAAAGTATTTGAGTAGTCTCCTAAACAAAGTCAAAGTTGGATATCATGATTAGAAAGACAGCAAGATTCATTCAAGCATTGAATTCACTAAAATTAGACTTTCTAAAACGAAAATGGCTGGTCTTCCTGATATAAAGAATGCTACTAATATACAAGTTTCATATTTTATGAAGTCGCTTTAGTTAAGCATTGAATAAATTTTATTTATCAAAACAAGTTTAAAAGATCGGGAAGCGACGAAATAAAACAGTTAAGAAAAACTGTGGGCTGAGAATTCACCCCTGTGGTACTCCTCAGTGCGCAATGGATGTCCTTATTTCGCTACCGTTAGTTACAACTTGGAATGGTTGATGGTGGTGTACAAAATTAGTACCATTTGACGATTCTGCTAATTAACGCCAATACCAGTATGAATTATCATGATTAACTTTGGCTTTAAACAAATCTGTATGTCTGAGCAGAATTTTCTAATATTCTATCAGCCCATTTTTAATTTCTAAACAGTCATAGAACAAAGCCCACTTCTAACTTGAACACACAGAACACTTCTTACCTGTGACGTATTATATTGCGGTTTCCACCATCCTTTTTAAGGAGGAAGGTTTATTATACATTCAATAATTTAATTAGTATTTCTAATATGCACCCGTGCGAAGCTTGAGTCGGGTTATAAGTATTTAATATTATAAATGACAATATGATTATAATGACTATGTGTCTAAGTTATAAACGCCGCACGGGTCGATCGATTAGGCTACGCTTGCCGCGGTTGGTCTGTTGATGGGTGACCATCTTTACATATCAAGACCCTTTCATGCCTCGGAGAGCACATTAAACCTTTGGTCCCGGCAGTAATTCGTGGATCTTTCTTTGACAGTCGTTACGATTCGTCAGAAGCCCGAAAGTCTGACAACCTACCTAGGGGTATCGTATTAGGGTGCATACATAAAGAAACATTATATGCTGTGGATAACGGTGTGAGTTTCACATTTATATAATATCTTTGTTTATATTATTTGGGCAGATATAATGCGTTATTGTTTGTTTGTCCCAAATAAATAAATAAATAAACAGGTTTCCGGTACAGGCAAACCCGTGCGGGTCGGTACCGATCGGTGCAGGGTTAATAAGGTAGTCGGCACCGACAAGTTTAAACCTGTTTCTTTATAAGTGAGCACATACGATAATATGGGAATATTATACCTGCACCGATCGGCACCGACTCGCACAGAATCGCCTATACCGGAAACCTGTTTTTTTATGTAAGCACCTTTACCCAATAACTGGGTGGTGGAAGTCAGATAGGCAGTCGCTCCATGTAAAATACTGGTATTCAGCTGCATCCGGTTAGACTGGAATCCGACACCAACAGAGTTGGGCTAGGCAGATGATGATATGGGGTGCGTGCAGAAAACCACCTCGTGTGCCTGATATTTGCTGGTCCCTTATGGATACGTTCAAGGGGAAGAGCAGTTGTCGGGCCGGTGCACCCTGGGCATGGACAATAATCTCTTCTTGAAAAAGGTGTAGGAGTTTTTCGGAGAGAGTATTGTTAGTGGCGAATTTCTGCGGGCGGGGGAGCAGTATGCTCCACGTCGTTTTTCCACGTGTACCTCTGATTAGCAGAGGGCACAGTGGAGGAACAAGGGAGGTGGGTCGCTCCTGATCGATCGACGTTCGTCGATTGACACTGGATGTGACCTTGCCACCACGGTGCAGGCGCACCAACGTGGCTATTGTTTCTCCCTCAAGAGCATTCTTGAGGAGAGAACTTTCGACGGGTTTGCCGAGTCGGGTTAGCCGGACAGCAAACGGAGGCATGCTTAATGCCGCCGTCGGGGGCTTGGCTTAACCGCCCGGCCCAGAGGAAGGACACCTCTAAGATAAAAAACCACCTAATCCTAAGCTTTGAAGCGTGGCGAGAGGATGAGTGGCTGGTGGGGGACCAGTCGCTAGCGCTTCCCCTGTAGATACCTGCCGCACTCTACAGTATATAGGCTTACCTAGTGCAAGAGGCTCTGCCTAGGCGGACATTTATTTCCTCACTACTCGTGGGAACAAAAATGGAAAACAAACCCAAAAACAAAAAAGTGAGTGATGTGCCAAGTTTATTGGCGGAGGTACCGCTTGCCGGCGACGGCAACAAGAGTCGAGGAGGCTCCCGTTCCTTAGGGAACACAAGCATGTCCGACCAGGACTCGCGCGGGCGTTCCAAATTTTTTGGAAAGCGTTCGCGCGACGAAGAAGATTTGGACCGAACGGGGTTGATGGTGTTTTCCTCAAGTGAGGAGAACCTGCCGGCTGCCAAAGTGGCGACAGCGAGGAGAGGCCGGGGTCGCGCGGTGGCGGGTGGAGGTTTTGCTCCGATGCCAGGGCGCGACGTTCGGGGTCGCTTCAGGCGGCCTGATACACCGGGAATCGGCGGGGAGAGTGACCCCGGGGTCTCATCCGGGGTCTCAACTGAGGAGGGAGTGGTCACCGTATCACTTGTGGGCACGAAGGCGGAGGCCAACGCCGCGAAGCGTGCTCAAAGTAGAGCGGTCGCGGCCAACGAGGTCGCCGAAATGGCCCGTCAGGCTCGGGAACGGCGGTCTGCCCAGGCGGCTACAGGGGAGAGCTTAACTGCAGAGGCTCTAAACCGCCAGGTGTTGGACGGCGTGGACGTTATCCTGAAGGTGGCTACTAAGTCCGGCAACCTGAAGGGCTCGTTCACGCGCGCCCTTAAAGAGGCGGCAGAAGGGATCAGGGAGGCGGTGGAGAGTCTCCTTAATCGCACGACCTCGGAGGAGACGGCGAAGCTGTGGGAGGAGAACAGCCGTCTCCGTTCCAAGTTAGAGGACCTCAAGCGACAGGTTGCCGCCCAGAGGACAGCTCCCGCGGCCGCTCAGTCCTCTCCCGTTGCGGCCCCGTCGTCGGCTCCATCGCCGGCCTCGTCGTCGACGCCTGCACTTGTGGATGCGGAGGTCGAAAAAATCGTCCGCATCTGCATGATGCAGTGCAGGGACATGGTGGGTGCCCGCCTTGAGGCCATAGAGGCGAGGCTCTTCCCGGCAGAATCCGTCCGCCCTCCGCTCGCTGGGGACGTTCGTGGGAGAGAGGGGTCCAAAAAACGGGGCCCGGCGGCCACGGCGGCTGAACCGGGCCGATCTGGGGGGAGAGCGGCCCAAAAACCCGCGCCCCAGACGGCCACCTCACGGACAGCGGCACCTCCAGCGGTGCCTCCGGCGGCCGTGCCTGGGCCTGGCACGGATACCTGGACGACGGTCGTCAAGAGGGGCCGCAAGAAGGTAAAGACGGCGCTGTCAGTACTAACACCCGCTGGAGCACCGGCACCCCAGAAAGCACAGGGACCGCCTAAGGTTAGAGCCCCACGCTCCGCGGCTGTAGTGATAACACTGCAGCCCGGAGCCGTCGAAAGGGGCGTTACATACAAGGCGGTCCTGGCGGAGGCTAAAGCCAAAGTTGCGTTCCCCGACCTTGGCACACCGTCCGGCTTCAGAATGAAGCCGGCAATGACGGGGGCGCGGCTGCTTGAGGTGTCGGGTGCCTCTAGCGGGGAAAAGGCGGACATCCTGGCCGCCAAGTTGAGGGAGGTCCTCAACCCGGAGGACGTCCGGGTGTCTAGGCCGATGAAGACGGCAGAGCTGCGCGTCAATGGCCTGGATGACTCGACGACCCCAGCTGAGGTCGTGGCGGCCATCACCAAAGCCGGCGGATGTCCGCCCCAAGACGTGCGGACGGGTGATATTCGCGCCGACGCTTCCGGGCTCGGCACGATTTGGGTGCGGTGCCCGGTGGCGGCGGCGAATAAAGTCGCCGACGCGACGGTAGGCGTTTGGTGGTGGGGTGGGCTGCGGCAAGGGTCAAGCTGCTGCAGCCCAGGGCTATGCGGTGCTACCGATGTCTGGACATTGGGCATGTCCGGGCACGGTGCACCGCCGAAACGGACCGCAGCGAGCAATGCTATCGCTGCGGCCAGCCCGGCCACAAGGCGGCCCAGTGCTCCGCGGCGCCAAACTGCAGCCTCTGTACAGCTGCAGGGAGGCCCGCCGGGCACAGAGCGGGCGGAAAGGCATGTGGCACCCCCGCCGCAAAGAAGAATAAGGGGGCCAAGGCTGCCGGGGGCTCTTTACCTGCCTCAGCCTGGCTGCCCTTCGGCCGACTCCCGGCCTAGGAATGGTGTGGAGAGAATGGATTGCGCATAATGGCGCTCTACCATTTCCTCCAGGGCAATCTCAACCACTCTGCTAGAGCTCAGGATCTCTTGCTCCAGAGCATGGCGGAGTGGTCGATTCATGTGGCTGTGGTCGATTCATGTGGCTGTGGTCGCCGAGCCGTACTTTGTCCCCCCCCCCCGGAATAACTGGGTGGGCGACCTGGACGGCTTGGTGGCCATCATCGGCGGGACTCTCGTCAGCCCGTCCCGAGGTCACGGCTGGGTGGCCGCTCTCGCGGACGGCGTTGGCACGATTGGTGCGTATTTTTCGCCCAACAAGAGTCTCGCCGACTTCGAGAATTTTCTTGTCGAGTTGGGTGCCGTCGTAGGCCGACTCCACCCTCGCCCCGTGCTGTTGCTCGGGGATTTCAACGCCAAGTCTGCGGCGTGGGGATCCTCGGTGACTGATGCTAGGGGTGAGGCGCTGGAGGAGTGGGCGGTCACGACTGGCCTGGTCGTCCTGAACCAGGGCTCGGTACTCACGTGCGTGCGGCAGCGGGGCGGGTCCATAGTGGACGTCTCGTTCGCTAGCCCTGCTGCCGCGAGCAGTATTTACGACTGGCGTGTCGCCGCGGAGGTGGAGACGTTGTCGGATCACCGATACATCCGTTTCGACGTCTCCACCCAGACCGCCGGCGGCCGCAGTCCACCGGCCCCGCGAGCGACCGGCCCGCGCTGGGCGCGCAAGCGCATCGACAGGGAGCTTCTCGAGGAGGCCGCGATTGTCCAGGCCTGGATCCGGGAGTCGGCTACGACCGGACCCGTCGACGTCGAACAGGAGGCGCTGTGGTTCCGCGGGGCGATGACGCAAATTTGCGACGCGTCGATGCCCCGCGTCCACACACAGACAGGAAGGCGCCAGGTGTACTGGTGGTCTGCCGAGATTGCGCAGCTACGCATCGCGTGCGTGACGGTTAGACGCCGGTACACCCGATACCGGAGGAGACGTCGTCGGTCCCTGACGAAGAAGCCGCGCTGTATGAGGTGTACCGCGCGGCGAAGGAGGCTCTGTGGCTGGCCATCGGCGAGGCGAAGACGCGAGCCAGGGAGGAGATGTTGGAGACTCTAGACGGGAATCCATGGGGGCGCCCTTATCGTGCGGTTCGGGGGAAACTCAGAGCCGCGGCGCCCCCACTCACGGAGAGTCTCCAACCTGAGCTGCTGGAGGAGGTAGTCGTAGCCCTCTTCCCGGCTAGAGCGGAGCATACCCCGCCGCCGATGGATTTGCCCACAGCCGCAGAGCCTGAAGATGAGAACGCCATCAGCGTCCCAGAGGTGACACAGGCAGAGATGAGGGCGGCCGTGATGCGGCTCCGAGCCAAGAACGTGGCTCCAGGGCCCGACGGGATTCACGGCCAAGTATTAGCCCTCGCTCTGAAAGAGCTGGAGCCCCAGCTGAGAGGTCTCTACACAGCGTGCCTTGAGCGGGGCCAGTTTCCCACTCTGTGGAAAGCTGGTCGTCTGGTCCTGCTCAGGAAGGCGGGGCGCCCTGCCGATTCGCCGTCAGCGTATCGGCCCATAGTGCTGCTCGACGAGGTGGGTAAGCTGTTTGAGCGGATTATCGCAGCCCGCCTCGTCGGCCACTTGTGCGGAGAGGGGCCGGACCTGGACGAGTGTCAGTTCGGGTTTCGGTACGGGCGCTCCACCATACACGCTGTGTCACGGGTGAGAGTCCTGGCGGAGGAAACGGTGTCCCGGGGCGGAGTGATGATGGCGGTGTCGTTGGATATCTCCAACGCCTTCAACACCCTGCCCTGGAGTTGTATCCGACAGGCACTGCGGTATCACCGGGTGCCTCTCTACCTCCGCCGCCTCATTGGGGCTTATCTGTCGGAGAGGTGTGTCACCTACGTGGGATGTGATGGCACAAACCAGCGCCTCATGTCGTGCGGTGTTCCACAGGGCTCGGTCGTTGGCCCCCTCCTGTGGAACATCGGGTACGACTGGGTGCTGAGGGGTGAACTCCAGCCGGGCGTGGACCTGACGTGCTATGCGGACGACACGCTGGTCACGGCCCGGGGGAGTTCGCACAGGGAGGCAGCGTTGCTGGCGACGGCTGCGATCTCACAGGTGGTGGGCCGCATACGGCGCCTCGGCCTGGAGGTGGCCCTCAACAAGTCGGAGGCCATGGTGTTCCATGGTCCCCGGCGGGCGCCGCTGCCCGGATCACACATAGTGGTCAGGGGGGTCCGGATCGCTGTCGAGTCTACCATGAAGTACCTGGGATTGGTGCTCGACAGCCGGTGGGACTTCGGACCCCACTTCCGGCGGCTGGTGCCCAAGTTGATGGGCGCGGCTGGGGCGCTGTCAACACTGCTTCCCAATCTGGGGGGCCCGATCGCCGCCTGTAGGCGACTCTACGTGGGGATCGTGCGATCGATGGCCCTGTATGGGGCCCCGATCTGGGCGGCTGACCTGACGGCCGGTAGCATTGCTGTTCTGCGGAGGCCGCAGAGAGCGATGGCCGTCAGAGTCATCAGGGGGTATCGCACGATCTCCTACAAGGCGGCTTGCGCACTGGCCGGATCCCCGCCCTGGGACCTGGAGGCGAAATTACTCGCGTCATTGTATCGGTGGCGCGAGGAAATGCAGGCGCGAGGTGAGCGACCGATGCAGCGACTAATGGAGCAGCGTCGGTCGCTGCTTCGCTAGGTCCTGGTGGCGGAATGGCGGGACAGGCTCTCGCGCCCTACCGCCGGCCTCGGCACTATCGTGGCGGTCCGGCCGGTGCTCGACCTTTGGCTCGGGAGGAGGCACGGCTCCTTGTCGTTTCGGGTGGCGCAGGTGCTCTCGGGGCATGGTTGCTTCGGGAAGTACCTGTGTCGCATAAACAGGGAGCCAGACGCCCGGTGTCACCACTGCGTCGACTGTCGGGAGGACACGGCACGGCATACGCTGGCAGAGTGTGCCGCTTGGGAGGAACCGCGCCGTACCCTCATCTCTAGAGTAGGCAGTGACCTGTCGCTGCCGGCTGTCGTTAATTCAATGGTCGGCAGCGAGGAGTCCTGGGACGCGGTGGTTTCCTTCTGCGAGACAGTCATCTCGCAGAAGGAGGCTGCGGAAAGGGAGAGGGAGATCACATCCTCTCACCCAGCCCGCAGCAGGCGCACTGGGCGTCGGCGGAGGGCGGACAACGCCCTCTTCCAGCCCCCCTAAATGGGTCAGGGGCAACGGACTCGGGGACGTCCGTCGCCCCCCATACATCGGACCCGAGGTGGCGGCGCGTAGTGTTCCACGCGCGCCCCTCTTAGACGTCGCGGGGGGAGTCAAACACCTCACTCCCCCCCTCGACACGAGGAGAGGCCTGCCGTGGCGGGCCGGCACCAGCCGGGGGTTGCGGAAGGATCGTAAGTTCCCGCGACCCTCGGCGTAGGTGTGAGATGGAACACCGGGGTAGTTTTTAGTCAGTAAGAGTCTGACAGACCCCTCCGCCCACCCCAGGGCGGAGGACATCCATGAGGATTTTCCACCCCGAAACAAAAAAAAAAAAAGGCAGATGATATGTATGACTTACCGGGATCACCAAGATCGTGTGGAATTGAATCTTTTATTTTAAACTTCACCGATTTTCCATTGTAAAGTGATTGTCTACATTTATCAGTTTCTAATTCGATGGTGTCACGGAACATATATTGTAAGACCACCTGAAAATAACCGAAGCATTACTTTAATAAATGAACAATTTAAGTGATTTTACTATTATACTGTAGACATCTACTTACTTGCAAATTAGGCCATAGTTGGGCTAGCGCGAAGGAAGCATAAAAGTGTACATCATACGTATTATACATTCTATATTCGTGGCCTTCTAAATACCCGAACAAACCAAAGTCATGCCTAGAACAAAATTAGCAAGTTAAGAGATGAGCAAATAAGACCTTTAACACTTCACTTATCATGACTATAAACCTGACGTGTGCAGAAATCTAATTGATGAGTAAATTACCTAGGATCGCTTTCCGGAAATTCGTCATGGACGTCGAACCATATTGTGCCACCATCGGCGACATAATAAAGCTCATTCATTAAGGCACTTTTTAACCAGTCTGGAATATTACTGTGGAACAAAAAAAAAGGATTAAACATTATACACTCATATGTTACTTTGTTAATTGAATGACAAGCAGTCGAATATAACAAAGAAAGGAAGTAAAGTATCACCTATTATTAAAGATGGGGTCCTGCCACTCTGCGAGTAGTTTCTCCCAATTGTCATAATTTCTAAGCGCGTACGCAGCTATGCTGGCACCGGCGATACCATCGCTACCAAAGTATTTTGTATAAAATCTGAAATAAACAGAATTGATGATTAAAAGACTGACCAATGTGATACTCCAGGAAAGATATGAAAGCCTACCTCTTATGTACTTTTTTATCTTTCTTATATCTTATAATAGGCATGTCCCAGACAAGACAGAACTCTGTAGTCCCCGTTCCTCCCGGTTCTAAAGATATAACACTAGAAAGTGCTACCGAATCACCTGCAAATAACAAAAACGATTGTATAAAATCCCAATAATGAATTATTGTTACAGGCTAAAGAAATAAATAATGTCGTAAGTAGGTACATTTGTAAATCTTTTTCTGTTTTTCCTTTTCTTTCTCTTTTTTCTCCCTTTCCTTTTCTTCTTTTGTTTTGTCCTTGTCTGGCACTTTCGGTGGTGGCGGCGTGAGGCTCGGATCTGGTGTTAGCGTGCCGTGTTTCTTGAGGCAATCCCACACGTAACCAGAAGTCTTCGCGGCGTTCCATAGACAGTAGCCTTCATGAATTGTCTCGTTTTCATCCTTCCTCTTGGCAATGGTGAATGTGCAAGGAGTCTCGGCGACTTTCTGTTCTAGAGTAACGCCACACGTGTTTTCCTCTGAATACCTCTCCAAATCCAGCTTGGCTGGAAGACGAAATTACCTTTTTAATGCTAGTATAAACTTCTTTTTTACAATGTATCATAATTATATTATACTTTTTACGCTACGCTACATCATAATGCTTTAGAGGAGGCCTTAGTCAATGGACAAGCTGTTTAAAAAAAGAGTGCACCGAATGTCGATATTTAAAGAAAATAATTTTGATTAGGTATAATCTAGAAAAACCTTTTAAAAACATTGTAAAACCAGCAATAAAGGCTTATTTTTTACAGTCTAGTAAGATAAATTGTATACCTACCAATAGATTTCTTCTTGTGGGCGCCTCCGAGTACTTCAGTCCATGTAAAAGTAATACTAACATTTCGCTTCTCATTACTAACATTAATAGCTGTAAATACAAATACTGCGCACGGCAGACTGCTGTCCTGTAAACAAATAATTATTTTCAACAAAAAAGTAATAGTCATGTTTTAAAAGTGGAATAATGAATGCGTACGAAGAAATGTCGAGCATGAATCAGAACAACACATCGTCGAAAGGCAACAGGGAAAATTAATAACTTGGACATTTAAGAAACATTTATTTATCTCTGAAAGGCAAGTACTAGAGAGGAAAAGCTTTGCTTTTTTAGAATAATTTGTATGCATTGCGTAGCATACTGATAGAGCAATTGGAAAAGCCCATGACTGCATAGGTATTTATGTGGATCAGACTCGGATTGATTTTACACGATTGCTGTGGCCTGTGGGGGGAGTTAAATGTTTACTGTACCTTGTAATTATGAGGTATGACAGGTGAGATCTGTCTGCAAACTAGCTTTATTCCATACTTGCTGAGATCGTATGTGGTCCACGCGCGCGGATAAAGAGCTGTGTATTCACAATCTGCACCATTTAAGTTCCATTCCCAAGTAGGTGGTGCCTTCTTTGGTTTGCTAAAAGAAGACATAATATAACATCACGCCTTGTTTACCCTAAGGACTGGGCAGAGGTATACCTATAGCATACCCACATTTCGCCAGTTATGTTTAAGTCCCATGTAATAGGGGGCGAGCATATCTAAGAGTTTAGACTAAAATCTATATAGGGCCTTCTATCAAACTATATTAGGAATGCATTCTTAGGATCGGGTCATCCCACATTGCAGGTGTAGTAATTACGAAATTGTTATCAGAGCATGGTATCGTCATCATTCAGGTGGATCCTGCTACCTGGTAAACTTATTATTGAACAAATACTTGATGTAATTATCTAATTAAATCCCTACCTATCACAGTAATTCACTGATAAGATTAAGGAATCATGAACTTGATACAACATTTTACTTACTACACAAGCTCAGCCTACAAAAGATAAATAACCAAATATCTATACAATGTATAGGTATACTGTACTTAATAGCCTTAATTAAGACAATTATACAGCAATTAGCACTCACAAGATTTAAAGTTAAAATATTCATGCAAATCACATTAGCATTATGGTGGAATATGAGAAACTTACTTATATGCTGACAAAACTGACTGGTAAACTGTTGCATTGTTGGCATTTCTAATGTTCACAATGAACTGACATTCTGGCACTGTGACATACTCGTATATGCCCGGGTATAGCTGGAAGCGACAGAACTCGCCCTTGAACCCTCGGCCTATAGTCCCACCACCGATACCTCCAATAGGACAGCCTACAAAATACATAAATATTATATTTACTAAATACATAGCCATTTAAAGAACTTTATAGGCCAGCACAGGTAAGCGAATAAATATTTTAAGCATAAGGTAACATATTGCTGTAATATGTATTACAGTGATGGATTACCAACTGGATAAGTCTGGGCAAGGACAAAATATGGATTGAATTGAAACACAAAAACAATTCAATCCTACCACCACATGATTAGTACCAAACTATACATTTAAACAAATAAATAAAATTGAAGTGTCTGTTTGTAATGACAAAATAACACGCGCTTTTTACTAATGCATATCAAAGTATATACGGTACTTATAACAAAAAAAATATTTTTTGTCTGGCGTCTATTTGTTCTGGCTAATCTCCGAAACGACTGGACCGAGTTTGACGGGACTTTCACTGGTAAATAGCTGATGTTATAAGGAGTAATTTAGGCTACTTTTATTAAAAAGAAAAGAATTAGGGTTCCGCGCAAAAAAATTAAAACCCATGACATTGTGAACAAGTCGGATTTGAAAAATTATTTTTGCATTTGGTAGCCCAATTCTCGAGGATGGTTATAGGCTATTTAACATCACGCTACGACTCTTAGGAGCCGAGCAAAAAGAAAAAGTCAGAAAGAACGCTTAGCGAAAACGACGTAATAGACGGACAGGCGATGCAACGCCGCGGTTCGGGGGACGAGGGAGTTTTATAAATGTGGCTGTTATTTTAGTATATTGTGTATCTTACGACGGTTACGTTTTATAATATCTAAACGTATTCTAACTATTTCCGAGATAACTACGCTCAAAATACCTACATTTTACAGATTTTTTGTAATAACTAAGGAACAAAATCCATAAAGGAGAATTCACCTACGGTTTATTCAACTACAGTTAATTAACCTAAGTTTTATTGAAGTAACGGACGATTCACCTACGGTTTATTCAACTACACTTAATTAACCTAAGTTTTATTGAAGTAACGGACGATTCACCTACGGTTTATTCAACTACAGTTAATTAACCTAAGGTACACTACACACTAAGATGCAAGAACGAGCGAAGCGAGCTCGGGTCTTGGGCACCCCAACTCGGATAGGTTATTTTTTTTTAAACCCTTGAGCCCGCGAAGCGGGGCTCTCTCGACTGCGCTTACTTTTTTTTTCTCAGCTGTATGGTTTTGCGCACTTTGGGGTTTTCATAAATACATTATAAAGGGTCTACTATACCCAAAAAAAAATTGCTACTATCTACGTATATATAAAAGCGACGAGTGTTAAAGTGCAGTGCTTCCTTTGTACTCAGTTTAACACAAAATGTGTATACGTAACGTGTAAAGCAGGGGTTCCGAAACTTATTTTGTCTACTGCCCACTTTGCGAATAAATTATTTTTTAGCGACCCCATTTTTTCAAACCACTATCAAGATGAAATTACAAATCGCCCCCTAAGCCTCTACACAATTCCCCCATTTTTTTTTCTGGGTCTCTTACTGCCTCCCTTTAGGCCTGCAGCACCCACAAGGGGCGTTATCGCCCATTTTGGGAAAGGCTGGTGTAAAGCAATGGACATTGTAACTACCCACGACTTTAGAAATCAATCCAGCGCGCAGTATGGTAGTATTAATAAACTGTAGGCGATTCGTCCATTAGGTACTTCTTACATAGGTGAAATATCCAATATCTTAAAAGAATCATTAGATTAATCGTTCGTTAGTGCGATTAATTTTAGTTTAATCAAAATTAAGTAAGTAAAACAGTAGGTACTTGAGTCGACCAATATACGTTATGAACATAATTATGTGAATCAACCGTAGTTATCTCGAAAATAGTTAGAATACATTTAGATATTTTATTACGTAACCCTTAGGACATCCACGCGAATGAAGTCGCGGGGCACAGCTAGTAATTATAATCAAATAGTAACAGTCGCTGTACATTGAATATTTTGACAAAAAAAGTTTTTGCTACGAGGAGTGGGAACGAGTCTGATGCCGAAAATATAGTTTTTAGAATTTTTGTCCATTTGTCTGGATGTATGTTCCGGATTGGCGCAAAAATGGCTGAATGGTTTCGGATTAAATCTTGGCACACAGATAGTTTATTACCTGGATTAACACATAGGGTACTTTTAATTCCCGTAGTATGTTCTCGTGGGATATTTTTCGACACCCATGCGAGCGAAGCCGCGGACAAAAACTAGGCTATTCTCTGGAACTACCAGTCAGATTTGAAAAATTCTTTTTGAATTTGATAGCCCAATTCTTGGGGAAGGTATAGGCTGTTTGACATAATAAATAAGTTATTACTAATACCTAATAGTCAGAAAAGAGAGATTGAAGACCCTTTATACTTTGTCTTTTTAATTTTAGGATTATTTATTTTTTTGTGTAGTGCTTCAATCAATCTGCCTAGCCTTTTCCCAGCTATGTTGGGGTCAGCTTCCAGTCTAACCGGATGCAGCTGAATACCAATATTTTACATGGAGTGACTGCCTATCTGACCTCCACAACCCAGTAATTGGGTAATACGATACCCCTGCGAACTGCGAATTCGCATTGCATCGCAGTTTTGTGTGGGAGCCCTAACGGTGCCTTAACATCCTTAAGGGTGCCTTAGGGCTCCCACACAAAACTTTGTAGTTGGCACCAACAAGTTTTAACCTGTTTCTTTATAAGTGAGCACATAACATGGCCATATTATACCTGCACCCCGATTGGTACCAACCCGCACAGACTCGCCTATACTGGAAACCTGACTGAATGCTACCGAGCAGCTACTTCTATTATTAATTTAGATTCTAAAATCTAGATAGGTCGATTACTGAATGCTACCGAGCAGCTACTTCTATTATTAATTTAGATTCTAGAATCTAGATAGGTTGATAACTGAATGCTACCGAGCAGCTACTTCTATTATTAATTTAGATTCTAAAATCTAGATAGGTCGATTACTGAATGCTACCGAGCAGCTACTTCTATTATTAATTTAGATTCTAAAATCTAGATAGGTCGATTACTGAATGCTACCGAGCAGCTACTTCTATTATTAATTTAGATTCTAGAATCTAGATAGGTCGATAACTGAATGCTACCGAGCAGCTACTTCTATTATTAATTTAGATTCTAGAATCTAGATAGGTTGATTACTGAATGCTACAGAGCAGCTACTTCTATTATTAATTTAGATTCTAGAATCTAGATAGGTTGATTATTGAATGCTACCGAGCAGCTACTTCTATTATTAATTTAGATTCTAGAATCTAGATAGGTTGATTACTGAATGCTACCGAGCAGCTACTTCTATTATTAATTTAGATTCTAGAATCTAGATAGGTTGATTATTGAATGCTACCGAGCAGCTACTTCTATTATTAATTTAGATTCTAGAATCTAGATAGGTTGATTATTGAATGCTACCGAGTAGCTACTTCTATTATTAATTTAGATTCTAGAATCTAGATAGGTTGATTACTGAATACTACCGAGCAGCTACTTCTATTATTAATTTTGGCATGAAAAGTACCACATGTGTTATGCTATTCAGTATTGTAAACTAAATTTTATGCAAATTAGAATGTTAATTTAGTCTATATTAAGTGTATTAGTACCAGCAAAAAGGTTTTCAACAGTCATTTTGCACTAAATACTACAAAAGTATAGAAAAGGCAAGACATTGCATTTTATAAATTGTTTTATTAATTTGAAGTATAGTAATTGTGCAAAGTCCATGTCCTTCAACAGACTTTATTTTCATAATGACTGGAAATTACTGATTTAATCTAATTGTGTTTTTGAGAACTTACCATACATCCTTTGTGCTGATATCATGTGAATGTAATCCATTATAGGACGCTTTTTATTCAACTTCTTGCCAATGTAGTATTTCAAATACCTGTAATAAATATAACAATATAAATGCTTTTCAATATTAAATTTTATGTGCTGAATCAAATAAAACTGATGAAAGGGTAAACAAATTAATAGTTGCAAAAATAATTAAATAAGGTTATCTAGTTAAAAAAAAAAAATGTTCACCTGGCAGTTAATGGCATCATATCAAAAACTTGACTTGCTCTTGGTATGATTATTTGTTTGCTTTGTAAAGGGAATTCATGGTTCAACGGTAATTTTAGGCCGTATTTAGGAGGCTCGTGCAGGCCTAGCCCGACGTCGCCTACTGTTTCCATCTCCATGATGTTGAACAATTCGAGAATGCCTAGAAGAGTCTATAGGTCGAACCCTCTCACAGTCTTAAATCGAATCGTATCATCACATTCCTCTCTGTTCCTTCCCAAGATACGATAGCAAATCAATTTATCAAATTAAGATGGAATTTCAGCGTGACACTGTATATTGAATAATCAATAACACAAAAATGAGGCCTCTCTTCAGATCTTGAATATATATTTCTCAGACAGAACCATGTCAACCAAATTAGACTAATATTTGAAAATCGAAAATAGTTTCACGAGAATGCATCTCTGCCATCACAAGTCACAATGAAAATGACATTTGTAAATTGTGATTTGACATGTCACTTGAAACTGACTGCTCCTTTATCGGTGCTGCCAGATTTTTCTTCATAATTTCTACGTTTCTAAAAGATTGACAGACAAAACCATTGTCACCCTACCGTCAAGCCCCGCTGTAACCGAATCAGTTACAGTGCCTCACACAGTTCAGATCTCTATTTTTACTCCCAAATAAGGGCTAATATCGTCTGGGTTTCAGTTTCACTCTATGGTCTGGAAGAAATATCTCGACAACGAAATCATTCCAAACCAAAAATATCCTTGGGCATTTTTTGTGCGCACAGTGACAAACATGCCGCGCCGCCGCCGTCGGAATTCGCCCGGGGCGCGGGCACGTTGTTGACGTCATCCGCGTCCCAGGTCATCGGTTGAATAAAACCTTTTCGAGTAGCAGAAAATGAGATAAAAATGGTCAAAGACGAATCTTTTATAATGTACGGCGATCAACGAACTCAGTTCAATCTATGATCTTGACCGTCGTGTAATGCTAGATTGATACAAAATAATCGTACATAAATCAATTTTCGTATAATTATCGGGAGATCAATATGACATCAGTTAAAATTAATCGACTACCGCGGACATCATTGCCTATCCTGCAGCAAGAGCACTGGTCGCCACGCCAGTAGACATTTATCGTGCTCTTGACACAGCCGCACGCCGGGGTCTCAGCTGTTTTAGAACCCAATAGCTTGGCACGCGGCGATGGGAAGAGGCCTCTCGGAATAATCATAATGCTATGGAAGCTGGGTAGGCCTTCGGTGTGGGATGCAACATGTCATGTCATGCCATGCCTTGCCATTTCATCATCCATCGTTTTCTAGCAAAACTGTCGGGAGCTTGTGGGATGTTCAGACAAAGAGAGAGAGGGCAACTTGTCTCAGTCTTAGGCGTGGTCATAGCCTTAGCCATGCACTGACAATTTTATTTATGAAATGCGCACGGTTTGCAGAATCAAAGTGAGCTTTTATGGGGCTAACAGAAACTACTAATTAAAAATGAAATATTGTCGGATGCAACACCATGATGTGCTACCGTATTGCCATACCTATAATTTAATTTGTATATCTACTGTTCTTGTCCAATGCTAATCTAGTGTTCAATACTGATTTCATTTTTTGGAACGAAGCAGTAGGTGTTGCTTGGTAGAAATAGTCACGTAACGAAAAAGCGAATAAGTCAGTTTCAAGGTTTAAGTGTCAAAAGTTTTTGTTTTATAGAGCCACCCAAAGACCTTATACTTAAAACGTAACTTAACTTTAAGTATAAGGTCTTTGGAGCCACCTATTTTATACACGCTCTGTATTAATACATAATATACAAACTCAAAACTCAAACTCAAAGTATTTATTTCAATTAAACCAGGCACTTTTGAATTGTCAAAGAGTCAGTCAGTTATTTAGAAAATTGAAGCTAGTCGCCCATTCCAAAACGTAGATCTCTATGGAGAAGAATGGATAAGAAACTCCATGGACACTCTTTTAAATCAAAATTATTACAAAATCCTGGGTACATTGTTCTTGTTGCTTCTTTATGTGAGAACAATGTAAAAAATAAATAATTAAAAACAATTCAAAATATATGATTAAAAATAAGCCCTGGCAGTTAAGAGATGACCAGTCTCCACTGACGGCGCCCGTTCACGAACATGACGCGTGGATCAGCACCATTCAGCACCATACAGCGAAAGGAACTTCGTTCCAACCGGGTGACCCACAACACCTCTCGACTTTTTGTTGTGAGAGAGACGAGTTGTATTAGATACTCAAAACTATGATTATTAGGTATCAGCGGCGGTCTAAGCTTGTCGGGGGCCGGGGCGGCAAAACTAAAGAGGGCCAAATGACGCCCAGGAATGAACGTCGAAAAATTTAGCACGCTGCCTCTAAAAGGTTAGATTTGCTTTTGACTACTGATAAGAGATACTTTTTGTCGACAACAGAAAAGCTAGAGCATCTGACGAATATAGGATGGTAGAGCGAGCGAAGTGCGCTCTAAGATTTTGGCGCCCTACATAATTTAAATTTTCTTTTAAACATTTATACAGAAATAGCAGTGCCGGATTAAACTGTATGAAAACACTAACGGCTAACAAGCACGGACAGAGGTCTGATGCATAAAGTCATTTATAATAAATGACTCATTGTGTGTCACAAATTCGTTTCAATATGTGACTTTAATGGTTTGTGTGTGACTACAATAAAATTCCTTATAATTTCGGCCTGTCGGCCTATGGGATAGGTAGAACTATAGAGTATAGTAATAGATTTGGGCAGCACCATTTTATTTTCTTCTATGGGCACCACTAAGGATCTATTCCGAATTGCGCTGTAATGGATTTGAGCGTGCTTTCAGCCATTCCGAATTGGCATGAGCGCTATAACGATATCCCATGAATCGTCATAGATGACGTCATGACATGCGCCATCTTTCGGTAACGCCGACCATGCTATAAATTAATATCACCGTGAGCGCTGTCAAAAATGACAGTTGTGCTGTTTTGTTTTGAGTCGCATCATATCTTTAGACTAACAGCCACCACCTAACCAAAGAAGAAGAAGTTGTGGTGTTTACACAAAGAAATACTGTAATCCAACCATGAGTATTCAATGGGGAAGGCAACTGTCAAAATGGCGCTGTCGTAGCTAGTTCCCAACACAAGCCAATAATACAAGGCGTGAGGTGGTTTTATTTTATTTTTGCGAAAATGATGCGGTGTTGTGTTACTAAATACTCCGAAATTAGAATCCACTATTTCCCGAGAGACCCTAAAATTAAAAGATTGTGGCTTAAAGCTATTCGTAGAGATGTTTTATAAATTAAACAGAGTAGAAACATTTTGAAGAAAGTGACTTTGAGAATAATATTTATGGTTTTAAATTCTGACACTATCCATATCATTTACTTGATTTAAAATATTGAAATCACCGAAAATAACGAAATAGCGAAATAAAACTAAACTCATGACTCAACAAAATGTCAAACTTATTGTAGGCCGTGGGGACCTAACTATGATCACGCCATCTACAGTTAGCTTTGCCCGACCTTCCCCATTGCACTGTGAGCGCGTTCACGAGCGTTCCTAATTGTTGACAGATCTCAGCTGTCATAATCGTGGTATCTAAATTGGAACGCAAATTATTGATGTGAGCGCGTTGAGCGATATTGTTCTGTCTGTGTTGCCAATTGCAATAAAAATAAAACAATTTTGTTTGTGGGCTCCAAATCTGAAGAATGTCTGTGTTGTGAATAGATGGTCTATTAGTATTATCTATGGTCTACTCTATAGACTACATCTGAGGAGCTCGTGGCTAAGTAATAACAGCCGCATGGGTCGATCCATCAGGTTAAGCTGCGCTTGCCGGAGTTGGTCCGTGGATGGGTGACCATCTTTACATATCGAGACTCCTCCGTGCCTCGGAAAGCACGTTAAGCCGTTGGTCCCGGCTGTCATTCGTGGATCTTTGACAGTCGTTACGGGTCGTCAGAAGCCCGAAAGTCTGACAACCAGTCTTACCAAGGGGTATCGTATTACCCAGTAACTGGGTTGTGGAGGTCAGATAGGCAGTCGCTCCATGTAAAATACTGGTATTCAGCTGCATCCGGTTAGACTGGAAGCCGACCCCAATATAGTTGGGAAAAGGCTAGGCAGATGATGACTCTATAGACTACATCTGTTGATTCTCTGTCTACGACATCTGTGGACTACTTACAGCTTAGGGTATTTCTATTCTGTGTACAGCAGTGTCTAGTTAGTACTACTTAATCTGTGGTCTAGTTTATAAATAGTAGTCTATGGTGGTCTAAGTATGAAAATTGTTGTTTTTATTAATTTATGAAGAATCTTAAGCACCCGAAGTTGTGGTGATATTATTGCAAACAGTCAAGCTATTTATTATAATTAGTATGGTGTCAATGTTTCGCACGTTATCTTGAAGCGGTAGAAAGCCTACTTATTTGGATTGTAAACAATTCCTAAAATGGATATCCCAGTGCAAATAGCTATAAGGCTGAGGCCTCCAAGTCTTGAAGACTCATCGCAGTGCATATTTAGCAATCCTGTGACGCAGATAGTGATCACTGAGAGTGGCCAAACATTTCATGTGAATAGGGCTTTGCCAGTGGATTGTACACAGGCGAATCTTTTCAACTCGTTCATGATACCACAAATTAACTGCTTTCTGGATGGTTGTGATACTTCAGTCGTCGTATTCGGCCAGGCCAAGACAGGCAAAACTTACACTTTATTTGGACCAGGTCAGGACATAGGCAGACATATTTTTATTAGTATTGATTGTGTACATACTTCACCTAGTTACAAATAAACATGTTATATGAGCCCACATAGTCATCACAGACGGCATAAATGATGGAAAGTGGTCTAATACATAAGGATTTACAATATTTTAAATAAAAGGACAACTCAGACGGAAACTGACATGATCAGAGATATCACGAATTATATTGGTCTTTTTATATAGTTAAAAATGATTGATTTGAAGAATCATATTACATTTTTTAGGGTTGCATACTAAAATTGTGTCAAATTCAAATGTTTTGTTTTAAGAATGTAAAATTTAAGTAAGTTTGCTGGTTTATGTGCTTATTTGTTTCATCATTATTTCTTGATTTTAGAGGAGGTATTATCTACTCTATGTTTCTTAGTCCCTCGAAGTTTAGGTAAATATATTCTACCTATTCTGATCTCTGGTCATGATCTAGCTACATGCTAATACACAGTCAGCCAACCAATACGACCTAAGGTTTTGCAGATGAAGATGCTCACAATCATTTTAATTTTATGTGATTTTTTTATAGTTACCCATACAAAACAAAAAAAATATAATTAACACTATTTTATTTTAGGTTTTGAATGCATTCACAGTGAATGTGACCAAGGTATTGTACCTCGGTTCTTGTCTGAAATATTCCACAAGCTGAACCAAATGCCAGAGAGGGAATTTATATTACACATAACATGGATGCAAGTTGTCAACAATAACATATTTGATGTGCTGGGAGCCGGTCTAGTGAGGTGCTGCAATGTAGAGGAAGCCTTTCAGTACTTACAACTGGGATGGCGACAGAGGTGTCAAGGAAACAACCACACTGTGTTCACAGTCAGTGTGGAACAGAAGTGGGTCAGTACCAATGGAGTACTTAATCATAGAATGTCCACTGCCAGTTTCTGTGATCTAGCTGCATACCCAGAACCAGGGCTATTTGCCCTAGAAAATATAATAAAAGAGCTGCTAGCAGGAAATCCACCAAAGCAAATCAATTATGATCAGTGTATTCTCACTGCTATGCTCAGAGACTCCTTCGGGGGCAGAGCCTTTACCTGGGTAATTGGGTGCATAAGTGCAGAACCTGAGGACTATCAAGACACTTTAAAAACCCTAAACCTATGTTTATGCTGTAGAGGCATTAAGAATTTTGTTACTGTCAACTTATTTGCTGACAATAATACTCCTGTTTACACCGATAAGGCAGTATTACCACATACAGACAATAATTTTAATTTACAATTTGCTACAACTCAGTGGATTAAATTGGTTTCAAATGCAGAGGGGCTTTTTAACAAAATTCTTCAGTCCAAATCCTTGTCTGAAGCTGATATCAATCAAGTCAGTGAATGGTTGTTTTTAAAGGCTGAGTGTGATGAATGTCTGAATAATGACACCAGTGTTGATAATAAGGAGGCAAATATAAAGCAGGGATTGCCTAGAATAGCTGAAGACACAGAGCCAAGTGAGCCCAGTGAGTCAGATGTTGACTCGGACTCGGAGGAAGATACTCATTCTGACACAGTATTCCAAGATAAACTTGAAAAATACATGGAATATTTTATAGAAAAGAATGACCAACTTTTTGCTGATAGATGTGAAGAATATTTGAATCATATTGATTCTGATGATATTACAATTTCGGAATTAAGTGGATCACAGTCTTTGCCTGTTATGACATCCCAATCAAATTCTGGGCGAAGAAGAACTATACAACCTGGTGAAAGTTTGTCAGGAGCAGAGTTAGAGTTACTGAGAAAAGTTGCAGCTAAAGCAATCTCACCTGAATCTCAAAAGATACTCATAGAATCTCACAAAAAGGATGTTGATCCAGAACCTAAATTAATTGAGAGAGAGCTACTTAAAATGATTGACTCTCCAAAGACTGAAGAAATATGCAAGAAGTACAAAATGACAAAAGAAAAATACACTCAAAAGCAAATACTGGCCAGAAAACTATCAAAAGAAATTGGTAGCAGCCAGTCACAGCTGAAAGAACTCATAAATCTTTGTATAGCCAAAGAGAGACTGGTACGTGATCTGTCTAAATCTATGTGTCATACACAAAACAAGCATTATTCTGATAAGATAGAATCTAGTTTAATTGATCAAGATACTATGAGGGAAATAAAAAGACATGAAACAAATCTCAAAACTTATAAAAAACAAATTGAACAAATTAAAAGACAAATAAAGAAAGACGAAAAACGCAAAAATACATTAGATGTAGAGCTTGTTAAAGATAAGTTAAAGCTAGATGAACTCTCAGACACATCAGTAGATGTGAAAGAAAGGAAAACAAACTCATTGAAACACTTTACTCATAGAATTACGCAACTCGACAGTATTTTAAAGGAAAAGACAAATGATTTGGAAACCTTAGAAATGTCCAAAGATAAGGAGTTGTTGTTGAGGAAAGAAATCAAAAACCTGAGGAAGACCAGAGAATGCTTGCATGAACAGAGATGCAGTTTAGGACATAAGAGAAAAATGTACAAATCTCTTTCTGATTCTGAGGTAAGCAATCCATGAGTCGGAACTTTTAAAATAATTATGCATATGTTCTATTATTCATAAATCTTTTTTTTTTAAGGAGCGCAAGCTGCTTGAGTGTGAAGAAGCTATTGAAGCAATAGACACAGCAATAGAGTACAAAAACAATTTAATATGTGGCAAGTCACCATCAGCTTCTCTGTCAGATTCTCAAGACAATAAAGACTCTAGGAGTAGGGGGGAGCAAATGTTGATGGCGCGGCTTGACAAACTGTCGCACGACGAGATGAAAACTTTGCTTTATCGGTATTTTCAAAAGGTAAGATTGGTGTAATTTTCGTTGTATGAATGAATTGAGTAGAAAAATCAGATTTTTCTTCTTTACTTACAGTAGTCGGTCGAATAACAGACTTGTTTTGGTTTCAAAGTAAACTTCACTACAAATAAAGCGCAAGTAGTACCTACTAGTTTCACTGTTATGCACAGGTGTTGCTTATCATTTACGTTTATTTAATGATTTTACCATGTGTTATCTTGAGTGGTGAGCGTCATAAACGTAATATTTTAGTTTACGCAATACCATTATTCCGCAAATTCTTTTCCGTATTCAGCTTGCATTTTCATGAACATTTGGCACACTACAATAAATTAAAATGTAGTTGATCATCGTTATGAAATCAAATCCTTGTTTCGAACTGACGTCATATCAATATTACAGTAATGAAACTACTTACAGTAGTTAAGTGGAGTTCAGAATGGCCATTAGTATCGAACATGTCATACAATTTTTGAAGCTGTAACTGAAACTAAACTTCATGGGTATGTTTTACTCTAGGTGGTGGATTTACGCGGCGCGTGCGCAGCGCTTGAAGCTGGCGTGGCGTCGGCCAGCGAGGAAGCAACAGTGTGGCGCGCCCGAGCTGCGGCCGCTTGGAGGCACGCGCAACGTCTGAGACCACATGCTCATTCCAGGTAAGGCAGAGGGGCCTCTTAACCCACGTTACCACGGACGCGTAAAAATCGCAGCGTGGAAATATCGCCTGGCGCGATTTTTTCACGCCTTCAACAGTGTTCGAACGAGCGTTAAAAAACCACTTCGAACTGATTCGTCGTGCAGTGCCGACGTGCCATGGACTCCGTAAAACTATTAGCTATTTGTATCGCCAGGAGACGACAAAAAAAGCAGAAAAAAATTTGGATGCGTGCCTTGAACAATGATCCATATTTTAAAAGCCAATTTGTGACGCTCTATGATGATACAATATCCTGAAATTTTTTAGTTATTTTAGAATGTCGATGCACACATTTGACGAGTTAATAGGTAATACGGGCTGGTGTCCGCAACTCCACGTCAATGCGCGTATTTTGCGTAATGGGTGGGAAAATCGATTATTCGATCCACCCCAGCTCCTCAAGGAAGGCCAGCAACGCCTTGGTGTTACTGACAATCTCACGTAGGGTACCTGGGTTACCGAAGTACTTTGCCCTGTATGTGGCGAGCACTGTGCAGTTTAGTAGCACATAAGCTGCTGTCTCGTCGTCCTCCATGCAGGCCCTGCACAGCGGACTGTCTGTGACTCCTATGACAAAGAGGTGTTTATTAAATGATCCGTGGCCAGTTATAGCTGCTGTAACTATACGCAGCTGCTGTTTATTTAGTCGGAGAAGCAGCTTCGTGAGGTGGCCATCAATTGCAGGGACTGCTTCCTTGACCTGCTTACACTCACCCTGCTCCAACCATTGCTTGTGGTGTTGCTCGCTGGTGCGTTTCCTTGCCAGAGTGCGTATGTACCCGAAGGGGAGTGGCACGATGGGTTCAGGTCCCACTGGTGCCATGCTCGACCCCCTCCTGGTAAGTTCGTCGGCTGCGTCGTTGCCTAACGAACCGCTGTGTCCCTTGATCCATTGAATGGTTATGTTATTATGGCTACCCACCTGGTTAAGGTGCTGGTGGCACTCGTATATTAATTTGACGAGTTATTAAATTTAATAGAGCCAGCAATAAGCCAAGATACCAACATGCGATTTGGTCCGCCCGCACTTGCGGCACGTCTACATTACAAGCCGGCGCGCCGTACTGACCTACGCGCGCGATTTCTTCGCGTTCGTGGGAACACCAGCACAGAACTTCGTTTGTCGTATTCATTCAACGCTCAACGTTTAACTGAAGCTATAGTACAAGCGTCATTCACCCTTTCGTTTGCTTGCTGCCGTACGAAAACTCTGTTTGGATCCAAAAATTTCAAATTTTGGTCCAGAGGACCTTTTCCCAATCTGCTATTGTCCAATTCTTGTGTTCTCTAGCCCAATTGAGTCTCTTCTTTCTGTTAATAGTTTTAAGAAGTGGTTTTAACACCGCTATGCATCCCTTAAGTCCTGTGTCACGGAGTCTTCTTTTGATTGTGGACACACTGACTGGTTTATCACGATCCACATTAAACTGTGCTGCTATTTCCGGTGCAGTTAATCGTCTATTCCGTTTGCTTTTATTAACTATACTCAAATCTTCACTCGAAGTTGTGGCTCTTGGTCTGCCTGAACGACGTTTGTTGCCAAATTATTCCTTCAGTCGCAAACTTAACGATGTAGTCAACAGTTTGCCTTGGTATCTTCTGCAGTCTTGAAATCTCACGATTACTTTTACCGGATTTATGAAGGCCGATTATTATGCCTTTGATTTCTTGGGAATATTCCTTAGTTTTACCCATTTTCTTCAAAAAAGAAAACAAGTGAAAATCAAGAAAATATTATTAGACTTTTAAGTACTGAGCTACGGAGACATCTGACTAAGCACGTGAGATCTCTAGTTGCCAATCTCGACTCGAGATTGCATTTCCTACGTAATATGTATAATGTATGTAATTATAATATTTCAGACACTTCCAATCATTCCATAGATGTCTTGACGGAGGCAATGCGGAGAGGGCGCTGTCTCTGGGCATGACGACTGATTCAGAGACGTCGGACGATGCTATGAGATTGGTGGATCGTATGAAGCAGCTTGCGCGGTGTCCTCCGGTAAGTCTAATCCGGATTAAATTAATTACAATGACTTGTAGCCTATTAAGACTCGCAAGTCATTGTACAATATTTCAGAAAAAAATTGCGATCAACCTGTATTTTGTGATACAGAATGGCTGCAAACTTTAACGGGCATCAACATTATGAACTCGGACTCGTGTCTTGTGAGTTTTATGGCAATAACCATATATTATAATATAATTTATTTGTGTTTTCAGCCACCCGTAATACCTAGTCAAAACCTGCGACAGCTCATGCCTGCCACAAATCTGCCTGTGGCTAAGGTGACGAAGGAGAAGAACAAACTAATCATAGTACAACAAAATAAAAAGCACTGATACTTGTACATCATTTTATTTGCCGTTATCAATTCTATCTTCATATACGTTTTCATGAAATACGTCATGTTGTTTATTGATCTAGCAGTGTAGTCATAGTATGTAATTTATAAGTTCTATTGTAGTTTCACTATGCACTATTACTACTGTAACATCACATTTTTGAATCATGCACTGTAAATAACTTTAATGTTATTCATATTCACGATGTTTGTATATATTTTCGCCAATTAATTGATACTTACTTGTTAGCGTGTATCTATACTATTATTATAAAGCTGAAGAGTTTGTTTGTTTGTTTGGATGAACGCACTAATCTCAGGAACTGCTGGTTCGAAATGAAAAATTCTTTTAGTGTTGGATAGCTCACATTTATCGAGGAAGGTTATATAACATCACGCTACGAACAATAGGAGCGGAGCATCAATGAAAAATGTTGCAAAAACGGGGAAAATTTATTCCTTTCGAAAGCTCCGTTGCGTGCGCTGCGTAAACGGTTAAGTTAAAAATCATGTATGACGGAATTGTTGCTCTTAAAAAGTTCTAAAAAAAGTCCGCGATAGCATATGTCTATCTTTTAAGGTTGGCTCACTAACTTTTTTAATGGTAATCAAATTTGTTATAAAATAATGCATTATTTGCAAAGGCGTTTTCATAAACATGATATCCATGATCCTTATCTAAATAAATAGTGTCTTAAAATCAAGGTTGATTAAGTACATATAAATTCCTTTTTAAATTATTCAATTTGGACCTTTCGTTTATTTATTTATTTGGGACAAACAAACAGTAACACATTATATCTGCGCAAATAATATAAACAAAGATATTATATAAATGTGAAACTCTAGAAATTACGACGGGTATAAAAATGATTAAAGTAAGAAAAATGCACTTAGTCTATTAGTTACCTACACATTTTATTTTTATCGACTGTTTGAACGCCCTAATCTCTGTCACTACCAGTCGGATTTAAAAAATTCTTTTGGATTATAAAGCCCAATTCTTGAGGAAGGCTATAGGTTATGTAACATTACGCTAGGGCCCTTAGAAGCCGAGCAAAAAGAAAAAAAAATGGAACAACGAGCGCTAAGCGAAAACGAAGTAACATCGCGGGCAGGCGATGCTACGCGACGGGATGGGTCGGGGGAACAAGAAATTTCACGCGGACGAAGTCGCGGGCGGAAGCTAGTAAAAATATATTTATCAAAATTATTTTCTTATATGTATACATTCAATTCAACTATATACAAGCAATATAAGATCTCACTATGTGTTTTCTCAAACAAAATATAAAAATAAATTGATTGATCTAAATATTATCTACATATTTGATATTATTTACACTATCTAAGGAATTTAGATAATCCTAAAGTCTTAAGTCATGATTGAAAATTCCAAGGTATGCATAATATCCCTTCTGACAGAACGGAGTAGTAGTGGGTTATGTAGAGGACTGTTCCATGAAGTTTCTGAAACAAGTAAAAAAAAAAAATAGGTATTTAAGTAAGTTTTAGGATGCGTCAGGACAGATGGATCATCATGCAGTGGGTGCCAGAAGACTTGCATCGTCAACGATGCAGGCCAATAAAACGTTAGCATGATGTCTTACATACATAGATACATAAACTCACGCCATCTTCCCATATAGGGATAGGCAGAAACAAAGCAAAAGGAGTATGTAAGAACCGTAGCAGGTGGTGTGATGACTTATGGCCAAAAATGCAACAGATATATTGAGATCAGGAAAAATATAGCGGAGACCTATGCCAGGCTGCCGAACGTCACCCCGACTTAAATTACTTGACTCCAAGTGAGTCTGTGGCGGTTTGCTCACACTAAACGCTAAATGAGTTTACTCAAACTTTTGAGTTGTACAAGGGTCACAGACTTCGCTGTGGTATACTTGTTGGCAACCGCCGCTTAACCGCTATATATTTTCAGAAACTACTCCTCGAGACCTTTCATTAGATACTAAACATGATACATTAATTTTAATCGGTAACACTTCACATTCGCTATAAGCCGCCATTTTGGATTTTATGTAATGTGACATTACACACTGTGATATGACATTACAAATGTCGTAAATAGCCTTAAACCGGCGAACCAACTTGACGCTTACAATAATACCTCGTTTGTCGAAATACGTCTAGTAGTTTAGGTGTTATGAGCGAACAGATAAACATACATACATAGCCTGTGAAAAGGCCTCCTTTGGCTTGGCCGTACCTAGTCAAAAAGAAAAACCTCATTCTAAAAAAACTATATTGTGTACACGGCTGCGTCAAATAGGCCCAGTTCAGCAAAATGCCAGACTAGTGCCTGAAGCCCAATTCCCGAACTAAAAACTATCAAAATCTAGTAGCAATCTCATCTCAGCGACAATCAAATGTTAAAAATGTAGAGAAATTATAGGTATTTTTGACATATTGAGACTGAGATCAGACTGAATGTTCTTAAAATTACGAGAATTGCCCCTCAGATGCTGGTCTTCAACCGGACTTTACGTTGAGTGTAAAGCTCCAGTTACACATTGCAAGTTTCTGGAATGTTCAAGAGCAATAATCGCATGTCATAAAGCACGTTCAATTATTGCCATCCAAGAATTGCACGTAAGTGTTTACACGCGTACGATTTCCATAAAATGGCATACAATAACAGAATTCAAGTCTTGCCGTTCAATAAAATGGCATGCGACTTACACCAAGGCAATTTTATTCAATCAATCAATCAACTCAGCCTATCGCAGTCCACTGCTGGACATAGGCCTCTCCCTGGTTGCGCCACAACAACCCATCCGTATCCAGTCTGTCCCAGCCACCAAGTCTTCAGGTCGTCGGTCCATCTAGCTGGGGGGCGTCCCACACTACACTTGCCGATACGCGGTCTCCACTCCAGGACTGGTCTGCTCCACCGGCCATCGGTCCTTCGATAAACAAGGCTAGCCCACTGCCACTCTGCAAGCTATGTCGGTAACTCCGGTTCTTTTCCGGGTACTTTCATATCTGATTTTATTCTTCAGAGACTCCGAGCATAGCCCGCTCCATAGTGCGCTGAGCGACCTTGATTTTGTAGACCAGTCCCGGCTGTCAGTATCCACGTTTTGGCACCGTATGTCATGACGGACAGGACGCACTGGTTCTTGACGACGTCCTCCAACGCGTTGGTGAACAGTTTCGGGGATATCACATCCACCTGTCTCACTCCTCTGAGCAGTTGGATGGGGCTGGTTTTCTGATCCTGGATCTGGACAGTCATCGTGGCAGCATCATACAAACATCTCAACACTTCTATGTAGCACCGGTCGATTCGACGTCGTTGCAGAAGGCAATTTTAATGCAAGGGGATTATTAATTGCAAGTTTTGCCTCGTCTAAACATAGAGTTGCACGTCCTTGTACAATTAATTCAAGCATTGCCCGTATTTGCGCTGCCAAATGGTTAATTAAAATTTTATTGAACGTCTTCTCAATATTTTTATAACCTATTTGGTTGATAGAAAATTTTTATGCCAGAATTGAATGCGGTTTTATTATACGTGCTGTTTATACCTATACCAATTTTGAACGGCAACTAGTTCGTGCCCAGCTAGGGTTGCAGGATGTTCGAAAGAGTTACCGTGGCCCCAGCACAGGCAACTGATGGAACACGGGTGGGTTTTAGGCAGTAAAAGTCTGACACGCCCTCCCGCTACGCCCAGAGCGAGAGAAGTCATTTTATGATTTCCAATCCAAAAAAAAAAAAAAAAAAACTAGCTCGTGCGACAATTATACGCGTCGTTTAGACGGTGACAGTTAATTGCTGCTTCAATTTTATGGTATCCCACAGGCAATAAAGTTGCTTTACAGATGTAAATCAGTTTTGTTAGTTACATATTAAAACCACCATCCCACCCATCTGGCAATATTACCCCAAAGAATCGCGGCCAAGAGCGTGTCGGACCTTGCATAATGAAAGTTTCCGTAGTTGGGATGAATTTATCCCATGAACAAACTTAAGATTGTATTAAGTTGGCCGACTATTACTCGTTAACTTACCTACTTAGCTGTGATAGTTTTCTATGCCGTGAATTTTTTCACTTACCAAAAACAACTATTTAGCTAGCGGAGCGAAGGGGGGGGGGGGGGAGGGCATATGACTAACAAAAATTTGCACATTTCGCAAACGAGTCCGTGAATCGAAAAATGGTTTTGACAGACAGACCCGCAATTTTTTTTAATACGGCCTATCCAAAAATACCCCCAAACCATGGGATAGACGAGAAAAAAAGTCATCTCCACTATACATGTAGAGGAGGTACCCTAAAAAATGTATGTTTCAAGATTTTATTTTACCACTTTGTCGGCGTGATTAATATGTATACCCGTGCCTAATTACAGCGTTCTAGTACTAAGAGTGTCTGAGCTAAGCCACGGACAGACAGACAGACGGACATGGCGAAACTATAAGAGTTCCTTGTTGACTACCGAACCCTAAAAACGTAATAAATACAATATTTACCGCATGTAGTTGCTCCGTACGCGTAAGTAATCTCTCACAGCAAGAGATCATGTATGCAGGTGTGATGCTGTCATCCTTTTGAAGGTCCAGAAGCCCGAACCTTTGCACCACTTCTTTGTGGAGAGCTTTCTCCACATGCTTGTTTCTGTAACAAATTACACACTTATTTCGTTTTCGATCAGCACTAAACCTCTTTCCGCAACCTAAGTACTTGCGATTTTATAAAGAACAGTGAAATTAACATCAACTGTATGTTAATGACTAACATAGAGACCGTTTATCGTAGTCGTTTATTTATTTTACGTCTTGACTTTGCATCACTGTCAAAATCACAGTGATCTTTATTCCCGTCACAATAAGGTTGCTGTTAGTTTGCTGCTGTCAAGAGGTAAAATAATTGTGAAAGGACGGACTGTAGCAGCACTGAAATTGTCTAAAATGCACATTTCATATCTCATAGCTGGGTTATATATATCTCATAGCTTACATGCTGTATTCAGTCATCAATAGGGTTGCTTGGTCCAAATTCTCGGCAATGAAGGCGATTAGTTCTTCAGCTGGGCAAGACGATGGGGTAATGAACTGACCCGTAGGCGATACCATTAGTGGACCCGCCTCACTGAAATATGAACAAAACAGTAAAATTGGAACAAACACGTTTTAAAACTTGAAGATCCATTATCTTCTTTATCTTATCACATGATGACATGAGGAAAGTGTCTCTAAAAAGAGAGTGTCCAATTTTTAACAATCGTTTGTAAGCAAAACACGATTTTGTATTTGTATGAATTGTATGGACAGAATTTCGTATTGAGTACCTATGGCCCAAGTATATATGGGCCTCTGGGGCACTGGTACAGACCAGACTTATGATATGTTAGAATTAGGCATGCAAACAAAGATACTTACGGTTCAATAACAATATCGTATTTCTGTAGAGATTCAGGCACCCCTGACGGGAACTTACTGCCACCGCCATAGAAATCGCCTATGGAAGTGATCAGCTGTCTCAAATGACTGCAGTACTGATGTGCAGATACTTTAGGCATGAATTTTCTGAAAAATAAAACTATTCATTAACTTGGCTCAAGATCGCAAAGAGTGGAAAGCCCGCTGCGACACAAAAATAAATAATCTCGCGCGCGCGAGACGTGTCAGCCTATTTGTAGTGGTATGTAACCTCTTTGTGTACGTCAGTCTCCATATTGCGACTGACTAACACAAACAGGTTTGCGCGAACATGCTTGTATAACCCCGACAATACGCACAACCTGAAATGGCCCTTAGAAAGGCATTCCATAATTTTGGATTATGTGGATAGAATTATATAAATAAGGAAATCGTAATCTTACCTACGACACACGTGTATATCTCTCAATATACTGGACAGTGCTTTCTCATAATTTGGTATCATTACTAAGGCACTATCTTCTCGGCTGACTTTTTTTATGAGCTGAAAAAAGGACAATCTATACTATGAATTATACGGACAAAACGTAACGACGGTTTTTGACGGTTTTAACGGTTTTTGAATTGTAAATCCTCGTTTCTATTGTCGTGATACTAATTGTAGTGCTTGTCGCATATAAGTATTCAAACAAAAAAAAGTGCTAAACGATAGTTGTATTTTCGATTCAGAAATCGTTCAAATTCGTTTACTCCGCGCGTTCCTGATAGCCTCTAGTTTATAATACTTATTTTACTTTACTATTCAAAGCTGAACCTTTTAACGCCTGATTGATAAGTATTGATCGAGTTTATGCTCAAATGTATGTATCCTCACCGATATCCATTCATTTCGCACGTCCATTATACTGAGGAACACGTCGCCATCGAGACTGACCCCAGTAAACTGCCCCAGCGCTATGGTTCTGCCTGAAATGTATGAAAAGAAAAATTATTTCTATATTTTGCAAGTGCTAGGACCAATAATAGACCTAGAATAATGATTGTGTGTAACTATGACATACAATCAATCAATCAATCTGTAACGACTGTTAGCCGTTGAAGCAGGCGAGTCTTTGAGAGGCGACCGTTAATCGGAAAACGTAGCGTGAGACGCCCGTCAGTAGATGAACACAGGAACTGCTGAGACAGACTGGACGCGGAAGGCGGAGAACTGTGTGTGGGAGAGGCCTATGTCTAGCAGGAGCGAGACAGGCTGTTTCTGTGTCTTTAAAATGTTAAGGAAGTCGAAGAAAGCCTAAAATTAACATAACATCACAACTTGTTTCCCCGAAGGGTTGGGCAGAGGTGCACCTATACAGGATAATTTTAAAAGGAGTGCGAATATTTCAGTAGGTAATCAGGTGCATAAAACTGGATAACTTTCCACAAGGAACATAGGTCGAAATCTTAAAATTGAAAATCGACTTTTCATACAAAGTGACTGGTCACGTGACTTGTTTGTATGAGAAGTTGAATTTTATTTTTGACTTCATAACTGGCGAATAATTATTAACAAAAAAAAAAACTTAAATTATTTATAAGATAATAGAGCTTGTCTGCTCTGAAATGACGCGCCCCACTACTTAAGATTAGTTTACGTACACTACGGTAAATGCGATAGTGGGGCGCGTCATTTCAGAGTAGACCAGCTCTAATAAACTAACCTTCTAAATTAGTCATAACATTAGGATGCTGTGACGCTAGGGCAGCTAAGCTCTGCAAGGCCCCTCTTATATGGCTCATATTCCAACAACTGTCGTATTTCACCTATGGACACATAAAATAAATACATGTATTATCATAATAATTTAAACACTGTATTTTGGTATCTTTTGAATGCATGTCCCTGTTGATTGACAGATTGCAATCTCATTTCAGATCATCCATTGTGTTTATGGTAAATTGCTTCTGTGTATAATCGATAATAATAAAGTTCGATAATATTTATCCACCAGATAAGTTAACCAGAAATTATTCAGAAGTGGTATAAAAGGCTGACTTTTACATTGTTCCAATATGGTAACTGTTGTAAAGCTTGTAAAGCAGGCTATTATTGTAAAAGCAATGTCAATGAATGTGTATGATTATGATTAATGAATGTTTATAATGTAGTGTACCAACTTGTTTAATACCATACGTTTTGCAAAGGTTGTCAATCAATGAGTGCACTTGGTCCCTTATTGCAGATGCTGACTCATATTTGTTCTTTGCATCACTGCTGTTTGCAAATACCCATTCCCTGCAATATTATAGTAAAAATAAAAAAATAAAATATTTTCTTGCATTTCCTGGCCAACAGATTTCGAAACTACTCAGAAACTTTTGTTTCAAGTAGGTACAGAATTGAAGTAGTTACTAGTTACCATTAGTTAAAATAGAGTTTATTGCAAGAACCTCAAGTTCTTGCAACACACTATTGTTAACTGCTATCAACATAATTATAACACACCCCATTGAGCAGATAGGCTGGTGAAAGCCAAGGATCATGATTGTTACATCAGTAAGTAGGTTGTATGTATCTACTTACACCTGAACATCAAAATGTAGTTAAAAGCTTATAAGAAGTTTCTAATTTTTAAGATGCCAATTTGAACAAAATGATAGGCCAAATCTCTGTAATATGGTATATTTTACCTAGATATAATATAACTATAGTAAAGGGTGTCTCAGTAAGAGTGCACTTTTTCATTTTAAAATAAAAACAAGTATTTTATGACAGAGTTGTGATATTTTTATTGTATTGTAAAGAAGACATGTTCCGATTAAGTATGGAATAAAATATCCGGCAAATGACCCCCACGGCTCCGATGAGAGGCCATTACTCTTTTCATGACATTTGCACAGAGATGTGGCTGTATCTCACAGATGACGCGTTGGATTTCCGATTTGAGCTCAGGAATTGTTTCGGGTTTATTCGCATAAACCCGAGATTTCACAACACCCCAAAGAAAAAAATCGCACGGCGTTAAATCGCACGATCTTGGTGGCCAGTTGACATCAGAATTTCGTGTTCTGGAAATCGTTGCTGCAATAAGTCGATTGTTTCATGCGCGGTGTGGCAGGTTGCACCGTCCTGCTGAAACCACATGTTGTCCAGATTCATGCCGTCCAGTTGAGGCCACAAGAAGTCCGTTATCATAACGGACTTATTCCGTTATTATAACTTTCCCCATTTTTGTAATGAGTTTTCACAATTTATTATATAACGCGTTGTTCTTTCGAATAGCGCTCCATTTTTAATAATCGGAATAAACAGAGGTGACAGCTGTCAAATTTCAGAGGTGCCACTTGCATGAAAAAAAATATTCCAATTTTAAAAAGTGCACTCTTACTGAGACACCATATATAACTAACTATACTATAATATAACTTACACAATATTAGCACTAGCCTTTTTCTCCACCACTTTCCTCTTAATTTTAGATACATCAAATTCTTTTTCATATTGTTCATATATAAAATCATATTTTCCACCTTTGCCGAAACCTGTTTTGCTGCAAAACATAAGTGCAATAATTTAGATGGTAAAGGAAACTAAAAACTGGTTCTTGAGATTAAAAAATTCTGCCTCGAGCCTCAATTTTTGTACAAGTTTGCAGGGAAGCTTAATCTGATAGGAATAATATATAATTTATTATATATATCATAGTTTCTATTTCTTTAATATCTTAGTAGATGTTTACAGATTCACAAATACATGATTAGATAAAAGATTCAATGTTGTGGACAAGCAAAACAATCTTACCTGAGATTGGATATTTTTTGTCTATCAGGTATCTTATCAATGTACTTGGTAGAGATAGCACAGGCATTCAGAACTTTGACTACTGTCTCTCTCACATTATTACTGTTTAACTGAATCTTTATGAGCTTAAATTCACCTGGAAATATAAAAGAAATAATTTAGTTATTAATTTAAGAATACAACCACAACAAGAAAAAGTAAATTGAAAAAATCTAAAAACCTGACTGTGTAAAAAGTGAACATAGAATAGACTGACACAAATTCAAAATGTTGCACAGTAAATTTTGAATGAAATGAATGCACATTTTGCATAGTTACCACTGCAAATGCATACAATGGTACATTTTTTGCCTGCAGTGGGAAAACAGGCTTAAAATGTAAATATAATAAATAAGTAACATTTTGATAAAATAAAGATTACCATCAGGCATATCCTTTTGTCGCAAATAAAATGTTAATGGAGGAACAGACATTCTTTTGCTGGATTGTTGGGCTTCTATGAGTGCGCTCAGCTGCTGCAGAGAATGTTCATTGATTTTCTGAAATAAATTTTAATAAGTAATCTGAAATGTAGGTGTAATCAATGTGTAATAAACAGAGGTTGGAATTAGGTAGAGTTATTTATGTACTTGCATCGAAATGTTGATATTAATATGGATCTTCGTGGGATTTCTAATGGACAATCCCGTGTGGCCAACAATATTACAAATAAATAATAACAAAAACCTCAGAGATAGACAGACAAATAAAACAAAGATAATTAACATACAATTTTTATTAGTATTTACATTAATTCGCAATACAAATTAATTAATAGTCTTAAGCAAATTGAAATCTCTCATACTTATACCTCGCCTTTTTTATAAATAAGAAAATACTTTAGCTTCTAGCCTTGACTCGTGAGGGTTTGTTATTCAAACGGCCCATCAGAATAATTTTCCTTATCCGATTCATTCAAAGTACCAATAAGATTTGAAGTATCCACTTTATTCTTTCGCTGTATGAAATCAGTGTAAGTACATAAATAACTCTACCTAATTCCGGCCTCTAGTAATAAATCATGTGGAGTAACAGTTTATTTTGATTATTATGGTTTAATTTCTGTTTAAACTTAGCGATCCTTTACTTCTCCTTTTCTTCCATATCGTCGTTGTCAAACCAAAATCTGCTACGTGCAAAAATTATACTTTTGAAATATTGAAAACAAAAGTTCTGTAAAATTTTATATGAAGGTGTATTTTAAGAACTATATATGAAAAAGGTCGTAGATCGTCGTACAGTGCTCCTATGCACTTAACAGGTGTTTTTTACGGTAGATAGGGCAGTGAACTATATGCAAAGGTCAAAAAATAGAAATCTCAAAAAAGTGCACATAGCAGATTTTGGTTTGACAATGACAATGTGTAACTTCAAAATTTTTTTTTTTGTGCTTTTAACAAAACAACTACCAAATGCCATGCTCCTATCCTCAGTGATATATGCTGGTTTGTCTGTTAGTTGGTTACAGAACTATAGTGTTGAATGTTTCAGTTGGCCATGGAACAATGTATGACTTGAATGACTTACTCTTTGTATAGGATATTTTCCAAACAGATCGGGATGAACGCTGAAGTAAAAGGGACGCAGGGCAGTGGACACTTCAGCAGAACTTAAAAATCTGCATACCAGACCACTGGTACACCCACTACTGTAACATTATACATTTATTTATAAGCTACAATGTAACATTTCATAAGACCCCACATAGTAACGACAGAAATGAGTGCTTTTGATAGTATAGTAAAAAACATTCATTTGAATACAGTAGCAGTTGCAGGTAAGCTCACCACTAACCATATTTTCGTTCTGCTGTACATTTTGAATAACTTTACTTATTACAGAAACACATCTAACTGTTTTATCTGAAATTTGCGCATTGAATAATACGGAAATTAACCCTTTCTTTGTTAACTCCTACATTTTTTCAGAAACGACCCTGAACTGTGATGAAATATTTTCAAATTGGACTTATGACATTGACAGTGACAGCTGTCACAGACGACTTTTGGGTACGTTCCGAGTTGCGCTGTAATCGATTTGAGCCTGCTTACGTTACAGCCGATCCGAATTAGCGTGAGCGCGATAAAGATGTCCCGTGCGTGAATCGTCTGTCGAATGTCGTCGAATCGTAAATTGTTATCACCGTGAGCGCTGTCAAAAATGCCTGTTATGCTGTTTTGTTTTAAGTCGCATCATATCTTAACGTGGCATTTTGCGAAATTGTGCTTCTGGCTACAGCCGCAACCTAACCAAATAAGAAGAAGAAATTTGTGGTGTGTACACAAAGAAATACTGTAATCCAATCATGAGTATTCACGTTGATTCACGTGCACTGTGAGCGCGTTCACAAGCGTTCCGAATTGCTGACAGTTCTCGGCTGTCATAATTGTGATATATACAATGTGTCTGTACACAGTGTGACGAAAATTAAGGGTGAGGTACAGACCATCAAACTGAACAACTTTCTCCCGGGGACCAACATCGTAATCGCAAAAAAAATATCAGTCGTCTCATACATTTGTTCGAGTAGGTATTGAAGTTTTGTATGGGATGACTGATTTTTTTTTCACGATTACGATGTTGGTCCCCGGGAAAAAGTTGTTCAGTTTGATGGTCTTTACCTCCCCTTTAAGTTTTACTATTCCGAAACCAGACACCCTGTATATCGGAACGCAAATGTGAGCGCTGTGAGCGATTAATGGTGTAATTCGGAAAGGAGTCAAATGTTAGATGATATTCTTGATAACCATACCAAAATGAAAAAAGTTAAACTAATATTATAAATGCGAAAGTAAGTTTGTTTGTTTGATTGTTACCTTTTCACGCCTAAACCACTGAACCGATCATCCTGAAATTTTACATATAGGTACGTTGTCAGGTGTACAGAAACGGATATAGAAAGAAGAAAGAAAATACGTTTATTTGCGGTAAACATATGGTACCTTTCATCCCAAAAAATGTACTTTTCCCGAGGTAAAAGCAATAACGTTGTTATGGTAATAGATGGCGCCACATGTCTTTCGAATCATGATTGAATTAGGTATAATTATCATGACGAGGGAGTTTTATTAAAATGTGACTGTTATTTTACTATACCTATGTGTATCTTACGACTTCCACGCGAACGAAGTCGGGGGCACAGCTAGTGATAACATAAAGTAAAAAAATAAATTCATTTTGGCTTTACAGAATCAAATAACTTAATTTAAAAAACATACACACACATTTCAATTAATTATCTTCTAAAGCTGAGTTGGCTTCTATGTTTGCAGCGTAGAACAGAACTTCTTTCGGTTTGTCACTGTTCATAAGGTTAGATGACTTAACTTCATAAACGGCTATACCATCCTCCATCAGTCAGACACCTATAGGTAAACCACCATGACCACGACCATGATGATGATGGATGATGCTGACGGTAGCTAGATACCTAGTGCACTAGGTAGATACCTACTGACAGGCACCAACCGTCACCCTTCCACTTCTGATCTCATCTAATTACTTAGTTGTGGGATTTCGTAATGCACTTAGGTTAGGTACCTACTTAGAACACGTACTACGAGTACTTATTATAACCTTTGTAAACCCCGGCGGTTGCATTGCAGAGGTCAGCTTCAACAGTTAGGTACTATGTCCCATGTAATAACGTACCTATGGGTAGAATTTGCCATTTACTGGGCATGCATAATTCCAGACTCCGGGGTACTACCAAAAAATTAAATAGAATTTCCTAATGAACAAAAGAAATAGATAACACGTAAGTACCCCGCCACCTGGGCTGGAACCCTACGCTCCAGCAGTCGCGTCGTATGGTTGCGGTTTATTGACAGGTGTGTAGTGTGGCCGTGTAAAGTATTTTTTTTCTTTATTCAATAAATTAATTACCTGTTTCTCTGATTCGCGTATAAACTAGTTTTAGAACAACCTTAAGCGCGACGTTGTTGATAAGTTTAATAAGTATATAATGGAGTGTCCCGTCGTCGTTTCATTAGTTAGCCTCTTATTACATAGGTACAACATGTCCCGGAATTAATACACAACCTCTTAAGGGGTCATTGTACTCATCATTATGAACAATTTTTAATACGGGACCAAACCTGAAATCGCGAAAAAAAATCTGCTGTTCCGTACATTTAGGTATGTTCGCATATATCGTTAAAATGTAGGGGACATCTGATTCTTTTTGCGGAAAAAAAAAGATGAGTACACGTTAATTCCGGGACATGTTGTATATATTAGTCTATGAGTTAGATAGACTCCATCATCAGGTTGGACGTAGGTATTGTCTTAAAATATAACTATCCTGACAAAATAACGCGTTTTAACAAGAAAGTCACTTTATTAATCCGCAAATAAATTATGTACCGATACAAACGATTGATCATGAGCAATCAATTCGTAAGCTATAATCTAATAATAATCACCTTCAGGTAGCTTCAGGCAGGTACCTAACTAATGATTTAGCACCCCTGCACTAAGTAGGTTTTCAAAATCTAACTAATTTTGAAAATTAATTTCATTTTCCGCGAATATCTACGTGCTTATAGTTGTACGGCCAGCATAAAAGTCCATTTATATCTATCACTTTTACATAAGTAGACGTCTACCTACATCATCAAAATTGTCATAAAACAATTAGATAAATTGCTTTTTAGCTTTTCATATAGCCTGATAACTTAGATTAGAGTAAATTTTCGTTAAATTTTACGTTTCGATATTAATTAAATATTTTCCTCAAAAATTAAAATTTAAAAAACTGTAGTGTTAATTGACTTTTGCTGCTGACTGTATGTGTTCTTTGTATTGTATGTAATGCATAATATAGTCAAAGTCATACAGTAATTAAGATGATATACCGCGGAAACAGAAGACAGGAAGATATCACTAAATGATATAAGTTGGAGGTTAATGTTTCAAATGATTATAACAGGTGAGCATCGGATTGGCTGTCGGCTGGCTGAGATAAAATCTGAAGGCTGCGCGTGCGGCGGCGGAGCTGCGCGGCTGTGACGCAACGCGCCGGCGCAGACGCGGTAGCGCCGCGCGCCCTCGCCAGCGTGCAGCCTGCCACTCGCCGAGCTGCTTCATTATTGTTACACAGACGAGTTCAATAATTAAGCGATAAAATATAGGTACCAACAGTGGCGGTGAGAGGAGGGCGGCAGTCGAGCGGCGGCCGCGTTCCGTAGCACACACCCGCACCGAGTGATGGACCCGAAGCTCATTCGACATTTTTCTATCGGACGCCGTAGGAATCTCACCGGACTGGTTCCCGCGCAACGCTGCGTTAGTGCGCCGCTCTGGTGAACCCTTTCGCTTGTAAATGTGCCGATATTTACATATGCGCGCTCGATCTCGCGTCGAACTTTCGATCTGCGCCCGCGCGTCGCGGTTGAGTAGTGAGCCCCGCGACCTGGCAGCCGCCGGCGCCTGCGAGCCGCCGCCGCCGCCGCCCCAGCGCGCTCAACTGCTGCACAACGTGCGATGACCTACGTATGTCAACACCTACATAGCACACACTGTTTACACTATTCAAATTCAATGATAAGCTTATTGTTTATTGATCACAAAGTAAATAAGTTTTCGGACTGTACATTTTGCTCGTTGCAAAGGTAAGCTTATCCATTGGATGTAACTCTTACTCAATAATAACCTGTAGCGTTAGTTGTACCTAGTAGTAGAATAGAAAGAACTGAAATAAGTACCTAAATTCTTCTACAGTATGGTGGCAATCAAGCTCTACATTTAGTAGTAATAGTAATACTGATTTGCATATTTAATAAACAAAAACAAAACGAACATAATTATATATTTACCTAACACTTCAACGTTTTGAAATATAATGACTACCATAACTAAACACGTTAATATAGAAACATTACGTAGGTATAATGTATACGTGCGCAAACAAATTCTGAGAAGATCCAATGTCCATTCGTATTGATAATACACAAGTTATTAGATACGAGTATGTAAATTATTACCTTGTTCCAATTAAATCACTAACAGCAGTAACAGCCATTATAACTGGTGACGTTTTTGGTAATGCTGCTGTCAGAGTGACTTTAAATGACGTACCTTTACTACGACAACCGTGTAGGTACCTACAGGAAGTAGGTACAGGAGGTTTGTCTAAGGACACAACAAGATGTAAATAACAATTAATATCTAGGAACACAAATTCAATGAAGTATGCATAACAGGAAAACGAGGAATGTTGATATAAATAAATGCTCTACATGCATTTGCATGTCCATTTGAAAAACGGTCTACCAATGGTAACTCGATTGATCGGAATTCTTGGGATTGTTCAACTAAACTATGTTCTGAACTTCCTAATGCAATAATAAGTGGTCTGTACGTATTATTGAACGATACTGACCTACGCGACGCATTGGCAGTCCTGTCTATAAGATGGGATGCCTGTAGAATACACACAATATTTATATGATTATAATTCCGTCTCGTCTAGTTTTGGATGTGTCGTGAACTGGAATGTCCGTTGCACATGACATGTGCATGATAGCTGTGGAATAATGTATGTGATAACAACTGGTTTTTAGAAGTTGTAGAAGTCATCCGAGGTGAATTCGTCGTTATCTTAGCTGTTTCTAAGTATAGATTGCCCATAACAATTATCATTTGACTCTTTAAGGATTTTTTTGGTCCTTCTTTTTCATTTCGTCTGATATAATTATTATATACCAAGATGAGTCTAGATAACATGAAGTGACTGCTGCAACCTAAGTTTAGGGTTCGTATGAAAGCTATTCAGGCATTTACTACATACATTTTTAGCTGTCCATGATGTGATTAGTCTCTTGAGACTTGATTTATGAAAAAATGAGTAGGTACCCAAACCCTGAGCGCAGCGAGGTATTACGTCACTCGAGCTTAAAATAGTGTTGCTCCCGAGGTGGACGCTCTACTTTTTGTCACCCTCTATGAGGAAATATCAGGTTGGCACAGAAGTAATGAGACACTTGGTTTACGTTTTATATTTTTTATTATTATTACAACACAAAAAGCTTAGTCAATGATGTAATCACTATTAGCATCTATGACTTCTTGCCAACGATCCGGCAAAGTTTGGATGCCTTTCGCCCAGAACTCTGATGGCTGTGCCTTGAAAAAGTAGTTCAACTCCGCCTCTACATCCGAGAAATCGTTAAATTGTTTACCCCGCAAATGTTTCAGGGCTATAAACAAATGACAGTCTGATGGGGCGAGCTCTGGGGAATAAGGTGGGTGGGGTATCGTCTCCCAGCCCAAGTTCTCCAACTGTTGGCGAAAGGCAGATGCGACGTGAGGTCGAGCGTTATCGTGTAGTAAAACTACATTGACTCGTCTTCGTCATTTTTTTTTGATAGCAGCATAGCAGCAGATAGTTTGGTGAGCTGGGTTGAATATTTATCAGCGTTTATAGTTTCATTGTGTAATAGTTCATAAAACAGCATGCCTTGCGCGTCCCAGAAATAGCAAAGCAGAACTTTTAAGCGGTTCTTTTGACTCAGCCTCTGTTGAGTTGGTGGCGTTTTGTCTCGAAATAGCCAAAAACCATGACGTGTATCGTTCTCGTAATGAATCCATGATTCATCTCCAGTAACCAGATCAGACAAAAACTCTTTACGTTGGGGTCGCAGCAAAAGTGATTGACAGATAGCGACACGGACTGCACGACTGGCGTCTGTAAGGATGTGCGGTACCCACCGAGCCAAAACTTTTCGATACCCAAGCTCATGCAGATGGTATTACACGGCGTGGTGACTGCAGTTACGTGCTTCCGCTAATTCACGCATGGTAGCATCCAGATACGACTGTAGTTCGCGGCGTAAACCTGATTTAAAACGGTCAAACCATCGGGACACCGTCGCATGGCTTGTAAGTAAGCACTTCCAGCGCCCAATGCAGTTTTGATATTGTCAGCGGCAGCCCGCGCACTGTGGCCTAACAAGTACTCGTATAAGTATAGTGTTCGAACTTGTCGCTCGTCCATTTTTCTTTAAACTGACTAATCCGATCGTGGGGGCGGCTTTAGATACCCCCACATTACAAGTACCTAGAATGTTCTACAACATTCTAGAATATTATCGAAAACAATTAACTTGAAAAAGGAAATGTATAGAGTTTTGTAGAGTGTCTCATTACTTTTGTGCCAACCTGATAATTAAGGGCAACTTATGAATAAGAGTAGTAGGTACGTTTATTTATTTACATACAATTAGGAACAATAAGACATCACAGAAATCATATTTTTTTAAATAAAAAAACTAAGTAAAATCCGAATTTGAGTAAGTAAACAATTACGAACGAAGACGGAATGCATTTCGCGCGTTTTTTTTTTCACAAACTTTATTTTTAATTTGGCTCGCGCGCTTTACTTTATCAAACAGCCTGTTCCTTGTTCATACACAGAACAGATAAATTTATATGTTCTGTGGTTCATACAATGTTTGTGTTTGATCTCTTTGGTGATTGGAACTTTTTCTAACAATATCCACATTCCAAATTCAAATCACTTGTAGTCCCTGTTTACGAAGAATAAACAAGCTCTTTTTTAATAGATGCGATAAAAAAGCTGGCGTGAAGACGTGAGTTTTATGTATGTATGTGTATGTATAAAAAAGCTTTTTCACACCTCCTGCTCGACAATGTCAAATTATATGTCATGCAAACCTAACTTATAGTAAGCCATCAGTCATATAAAGCCCTGAGGTACCTACTGGATTTCATTATGACCCGCTGGTCACTAATGTAATTTGAATTTGGAGAAATGCAAAGATTTACCATAATATCATAATACTAATACCATGCATTTACCATTGATACTTGCACTAAAAAATAAATTGTTGTCGAAAATCGAACTGGCCACCACGAGTAGAACATAACTAAAAGAAAGTTACAACACACATATAAAAAGGCGCGAATATTTCAAATCGCTTTGCTGCTAAACAACAAATTAAACTACAAATTCTTACAAAAATATCGAGTGATGATAGTGATTTGAATCCGGAGTACTTACATTATATCCGAAACCATTGGCACTGCCAATAATCTACTCCCATCTAGAATCGTACCTACGTGAAAGCCTACGACGATTTTTACAAATGGGAAGCTATATAGGTACTATGTCAAGTCTGTAACAAGCAGTGTTTTAGTGTACTTCCAGCATGTAAGTACAAAGAAGCCAAGTAGCATAATTATGGTGCATCTATTAGACGCTCAGTTCAACAATAAGCATCAAAAATAATTTTCAAATTATTGGTATTTTTAAACAGGAAATCCGAAGGATATCGTGCTAAGAAATCAAAAGTTTTGACAGCTCAAAATGTTGAAACGTTTCTAAATGAAGCCCCTGACAACAGCTTTCTTGCCACAAAAGTAAGTACCTAACTAATGATTGAATTTTTAGTAACTAAAAAACTTTTTTGCAAAAAAAAAAAAACAACCGACTTCCAAAAAAACACTACAAAGTGAAAAATAACTTCAATTTCGGAAGTCGGTGTCTTTGGATCTGTATTTTAGGTTTTTACCTCCTCCTTTTTTTAAGCCGGTTAAAAATAGCTACATACTTAGGAGTATACTTACTATACTAGCGACCTGCTCAGCTCATGCATAGATCGCTTAATTGTGTGCGATCTACTGATGCGATGTTTCGACATGTCAAAACGTCAAGATTTCTGCGCTCTATCTTTGATAAATATACATATAATTGTAAACCTTCGTTACATTATTGTATATTATTACAATTATATGTGTCAATCAAATCTAAGAAAGTGGTTAACTTTCAACACATACCATAATAATCAGCGTATAATGTTCCCAATGCTGGGACACTGGCCTCCTGTCGGTAAGAGGGAGTGGGCCGTAATCCACCACGCGGGCCCAGTGCGGGTTGGTAGATGTCACATGCCTTCGAATTTTTGGTTCTAGGACATACCAGTTTCCTCACGATGTTTTCCTTCAGCGTTTTGAGAGCAGTGGTGATGAAATAATTTACACAAAGTAAAGCGCATGTCTTGGTTCGAACCTACGACTCAAGTCGTGCGACTCATAAATCGCGGTCGTTACCACTGGACCACCACTGCTCTCTACATAAGAATTAATATATTAAAGTTACTTTCCTGCTTACTAACCTACCTGCCTATTTTTGTTACAGATGGCCTTGATTTTTGGGGTGAATGCAGTAGCAGAGGGTTACATTGAAAATTCTATACAGAATAAGGATACAATAAGCTGCCGCGTTGGTGACAACATCAAACTAAAAACACCGTGGATAACTGATCCTTGGACAGCTTTGCCACCGCAACCATCCATATCAAAACACTATTCATCTTGCCCGCTGCCTCAAGCACCACTTTCACCAACTTTCACAATCCAATATGATCCTCACCAGACCCAAGTTACTGAAACTTTACTCAAATAAACTCTACCTGAACTTCAATAAATGTACCAAATAAAAACATAACGTTATCTTTCCACAACTGGTCTAATGTATCAAACATTACCTTTAACTTTTAATTGTTTTAAATAGGTCTACTAACTGTAATTATAATTTTAATAAATACTTTGATTCTAGTACTATTGCTTTTTATCTCGTAGATGGTGTGAAAAGTAGAGTATTCTCCATGGGGACAAAGGTGCCTCCGTCTTGGGCGAGCTTGATTCCCTCGCTGCATTCAGGATTCTTGTCTTAACTCCCTCGCATCACTCGGTAGTTAACTCTAGAATCTTTCGTTACGCTCGGGATTCAATGTGGAGCCTGCGACATAAGACACTCCTTTTTCCCCTTGTTAATTCTGTAAGGCTGAATTCCTGATAGAAACTGGTCAAGATGTACATCTTATTGTTAGATGTAGATCTTATGGGGTCAGCGCAGCATGTCTTCTGCTTCCATATTCTCTATTAGTCGACATCTCGGTAGTCACCCCCTTTCCAGCTATATTATCCTTCAGAGAGTACATCCATCGTTTCTTTGGTCTTGGTCTTAAAACTTGGCATATCAAACAAGCTAAAATAATCCCTTCAGTCTTATGGGAATTCCTGAATCCTGGTATAACTACTAGAACAAGAATTCCATGTTCTTCGAAGAATAAAGGTGACCTATGACCAAATTATTAGCGGTCTGTAATCGAGTTAATTGAGCCGCTCCTCTTCGTGAAAACAATATCCATTCCAAGAAATACTTATTTTAATAGCATACGCTTCGTTAATTAGCTTAATGATAGAATTAATTATGCTTAACGTGTTTCAATGCACTGAAATGTATTTAGAAATCATTGGAATCATCTTTAAGAAAATTAAAGAAATCTAAGTACCTACAGTAGGTACAGGCACTACATTTTCAACTAATGATATTATAAGTTGGTAAATACCCAATGCTACAGAAATATCTAAAGTGAAAGTTAAAACAATTTGTACCAAAGAAATGGCGTTAACCCTGTGTTGAACCAGAAATGGTCAGGTAGGTACCACGCACGTTTCAATATTTTTAATCAATTGGTGTTAATATAAACAAAGATTCACCAAGAGTGTATATAAAATACCCTAGGTCGTGTGCTAGGTAAATCTATTAATACCTAGGCAGGAAAATTGCATGTATTTAAATTATCCAATTGTTTTAATAACGTGCGTCGTAGGAAATTCATTTGCAACAGATGCGCAGGTAGGTATGAGTGAAATGAGGACACAATTGTACCTACATCCCTTTTTGCCATATAATAAGGTGTTATCGGAGATACTATATGGGGATTACACAACTCGCATTGTTAATGTAGGTACTGTTGTGCATCAGAAAGCTAATGGAGGGAAATCTCCTCCTGGGGCCTGCTATGACGTAACACCAAACAGTTCGCTTTATCAAAAGAATAGTAAAAGTCTCTTCATTAAAGCCTTCCGCTTGACCCAGTCAGTGGTATCCATGAAGATTTCCAGATGACAAAGGATTTAAAGATGTCAAGAGTGCGAGTAACATCTGCCTATGCGCTAATATCAATAACGCATTCTTCTATCCTCTAATAAAAACTCATCAATGATTGTGACGTACCATTGTTATGAAAATATCCGCAACTAATGAATCTATAAACTTCTAATACATAGGTATATCTTTCAGTACCTTAAATATAGGTAGCTATCTATCTGAGACTTGCTACCTCAATAGATTATAGTGAGGATAAGCTAAAGGTGGGTTTAGACTAAATGAACATAATAATAGAAACAGAATAAGAGTTAGAGCATCCTTTTGTTGATATTCTTGACATTTTTTAGTAGGGAGGGAGGAAATCGACCTTAAGATTATATTGTTTTATAACGCAATAGGTGAAACTATAGTTGGGTAGGAATTGTTCTTTGATTTTTTGTCCCACTCTTTTATTCCTTACCGCCAAATTTAATAATTTTACGAACAGTTTAAATTCAGCAACATGTTATGTAGTGTTGCTTACTTCATACACATGTGCATGTAAATATAGACACGTGACACCTTTGTGGTTTTCCTTGTCTCCTATTTCTAACCCTATCTAAAAAGCCATAGGGTCTCCTTTTCTCATGTTGGCACAATCATTACGGGCAAATTAGTTTGTTCAAAAGTAACTATGGTCATGGCCAAATCGTATCATGGTAAAAGATTTGCCAGTCAGCAGGTTGGTAGGCTTTGGTAGCTCGACTATCAGTTTATAGATTGCATCGAAGGAACGCTTGGTCCTGGCCTAGCACTGCACTGTAGGCAAAAAACCGTGGCAATAAATAGCTGATCTAGATGTAAGTTTCTTGGATTGCTTATACATAGCAATTAGCAAATCTCAGATATCCACGCAAAGAAAACTGAGTATTTTTGGAACGAGGTTCTTTAACGCAGATTGCGGTAGGAGTAAACTGGTAGAAATTGTCACGCGAAAAAGCGTTCATACCTCCGCGAATTTCTTCTTTCGAATTCACACTTTCTGAAAGTGAAAGAAGGAAAGGAGAAAGTGTGAATTTGGCTAAAATGAAAATCCAAAATTTTCAAATTTTTCGTCATGGGTATCGTTCTCATAGTTTTCGAGGGTGCTAAAGCCGATAGTGAGGTCAACATGTAAATCCAAGATGGCAGCGGCGAAAATTTTGTTTTTGTTTTAAATCATACGTGAGAAGGAACTTCGGTCATGACGGGGGTCTCCGACTGCACACGTTTTTTAAGGTTCCGTACCTCAAAAGGAAAAAACGGAACCCTTATAGGATCACTTCGTTGTCCGTCTGTCTGCCTGTCAGTCTGTCTGTCAAGACCCTTTTTCTCAGGAACGGCTGGGGGTATCAAGTTAAAATTAACATCAAATACGTAGGTCTACGGTCCCTTAGAGCTCTAAAAATCAAGCTTCTAAGTCGATGCAATAAAAAAATACTGCCATTTATGCGACATATTTTGATACTCGCAAATAAATCAAAACCTATAGGGTACTTTCCGTTGACCTAGTATCATGAAATTTGGCAAGAAGCAAGGTCTCACAGCACAATCGAAATTTATCGAAAATGATTATTTTTGTAGAGAATTGACCGTGACCTACATCAATGTATGAGAGAACATTTTTTTCAATTACAATGTTAAGTTTGATTTTGGGATACATTCGGAACCCTTAATTGTGCGTGGTCCGACACGCACTTGGCCAGTTTTTTTACACTAACTATAGTTATACATCTAAGGTTCAACAGGGAAACAAAGGGTCAAAATGATTTTCCCTACAAAACAATTTCAAGTTTCAGGCGTTATGACTGTTGATTCAGAGTTTACGGGCCTAACAATTGTTTACCGTTTAATTTGTACATGTAAAAGTAGGTACAGAATTATAGAAAACTAAGTACCTACACTTAAATGGTAGGAGTAGATACCTACCCTCCATGTGTGGTCATGAAAACTGTTGGTTAAGGAAATAATAGAGAGGAAAAAATAAAAATAAAAAAGAAAGGAAATAATATTAATTTATTATACCAACATAACGTAGGTAACTGAAAAAAGTTTGTATGTTGAGTGTTCTTCCAATTCATTTGGTAAATAACCTCTTTTGTATTTTGAAGTGCAATTTCAGTTTAAGAAAACTGATGTACGAGTAATAATCCTTAATGTTTCTTTAAATTAGAGTAATAACTTACTAGCTTCAACTGTGAAATGTGGACATAGTACGTAATCGTGAGTAAAGAAACGCTAGAGCAGGATTGGTGAGCAGCAGACCGTGGAGACAGAAGGCCTTCACGTCTACGCTTCGGCGGTTCTATTGACGCCTCCTCTTTTACGCAGACAATTATACTTCTATTTACATAATGCATATAATGTACGTAGTTGTATTTAATTTTTGTGATAAATAAGTGATTAGATTTAAACTAGGAATAATAACTGATAGGGACAAACTAAGTTGACATTTCAATGCAAAAAGTAGCAAATATATTTGTCTATTTCTCATGTTAACATTTTATTCAATAACAGTTAAACGAACCAGTCCGTCTGTCCAAATCTACAGTTAACTATCCAAACACAAAACAAAATAAACAAACGCTACCAATTATATTCGTAGAGTGTAAAGTGTTAACAAGTTGACGTGAAGTAGTTAGAAGCCCTTCGCAGGCTTTGTCTCAGCACATACAGATCTACGCAGGTTCTGAGGAGGGTTGGACCTCGGCCGTGTAGCAACAACGAGTCAGGTATATGTGTGTGTGTGTGTGTGTGTGCCATACTCTACTCATTTGTGCGCGAACCGGTCCTATAGACTTAAGCCACCGTTCGATTCAACCACATAATTTAAATAAATGATAAAGTCTCATGCTGGGTTTCACAATTAAAACTATTAAGGCCGGCGGAACGCTACGATTTCGTTTGCCCGTTACATAATTAGAAAGCAACAAGTGACAGAGAAGTAACTCTATAAAACAAGAGCAAGTACAGGCGAGTAAACATGAAAATAGCAGTTCTAACATCCTTTCGATCAGTTTAGAGAAATCTGTGTAATTTTCATAAAGTTAATGGCTTACTACGTTTTCCTACCTTGTTTAACAGGCGGTGTTTATAGATTTAACTTAACTTCAGAAATGTGTTCATCAGCAGTTCTGTGTTTAACCGTTTCATTTATCAGCTTCCATCTTTATCTTTTTATCTGATCTCTCGCGTGTGCGGAACCAACCTGTCCAGGCGTACGGTACTTGTTTTCGTCATTAAGTGATACCGTTGGTACTTGCTATTGTTGATACAGATTACCGTATGAATTAGAGTAGGTACATTGAGTTACAACACTTTGTTATTCAACATGTAGATCTTATCTTCTCGATCAGTTTAGCTAACGGAATGACCCGACCTGTAACACCAATTTAAAGCATGCCTTATATTCTTAACTTTTGTTGTTGAGGTAGGATTTTGAGGATAAATAAGCAATAAACGTAAGATATAACAACGCGTTAACAACATATTAGGCTCACGATTTTGCGAACCCACCAGTAACATTTTCTTTTACAATGAAACTTAAGCCAAACACATGTACCTACTTGGAAAACGTTACCAGTGGGGAAAAGTTTAGCATATCATTTCCAACTATCGTGTTCTGAAGCTAAATGTCAATGTGTGCATAAATAGTAGTTTGTAAGTCATCGTCTACGACCACCATGGTAACTTGTTTCCCTCGTTGAGTCTACGAGTAGTCGTCGATGTACTCGTATACATATTGTCTGGTTAGCGAAAATGTAAGAGTGCTGACCGAGAAGTATTTTCTACTCACTATTACTATAATAATAATAAAGGCATTTATTCTCAAAATATAACAGATTACACTTTTATAATTTTCCTTAAATATCTATTTCATGCGGTAAGAAAATTGCATGCAACAAAAAATAACAATTTTTTAACAATAATAACAAAATTTCAAAATAGAGTTACTCAATTAAGTCTTGCATTCCTGACGTTGAATATTTAAATACCTAATTATCTGCCGTTAGAATTCCTGATTCATTTCTATTTCATTTAGTGTTATTCATTATTTTAGAATTTTGTATTTAAAAAGCAAAGTGCTATTGGGTTTTTCTATCTGAAATTTCTCAGTAGCAGCCCGGAGTCTGGATTTGTGCCTAGTAAATGGCAATAGGCTCGCCTCCTGTTACATGGGACTTAAACATAACTGGCGAAATGTGGGTATATACTATAGGTACACCTCTGCTTAGGGGAGATGGGGGAATTGGGAGTCACTTAAGGAAAAGTCATTATTGTAATCACAAATGATCAGTCTTATATTTTTTTCATATTTACTAATCTTTAAAAACTAATCAGGTATCAAGATATATGAGTCTTTTTTGACTATCATTAACATAAACATAATTATAATTAAGAAACAAAAAAGTAGTTTTGACTCCAATTACCCACATGTAAGGGAAATGAAAGTCAGCTCATGGGGGAATAAGAGTCAAAATTATAAAACAAATAAAAGCAACAAAGTTATTATCTGTTTTTACAAACAATTATAAATCAACAAAATTAAACATTAGAAATGATTACCCAATGGAATCATAACAAATAATATTATAAATCGAGTTAAATGCAAAAATCACAGCGATAGCGACTTGGATCATCACATCCTGTACATGCCTCATGGGCCCACCCAGCACAGAGACGGCAACGGTACCAGATTTCTCTCGGTTTTCCCTCTTCAAGGCATATTGCGCACACAGAATGTTCACGCTCGTTCTGGGAGTTTTGCTGGATATTTAGTGAAAATTTATGTAAACCATGAAACATGTTACTTAATTGTAAAATACGCTCTGTAAATATATTTTCTTGGTCTTCATTAAAAACCGTATGCCTTCCTAGTTTTGGAGGTTTGAACTCATCTTTCTTTATCCTTCTTTGTAACGTGCTGAAAGGTATACCGGTTTCCTCGGCAACTTTGCGTATTGACACACCTCCTCTTATACGTACAGCAGCTGCCTGCAGGTCACCTGCAGTCCAGCTCGCTTTAGACGTCTTCCTTGTCCAGTTCCTTGGCATCTGAAATTAACAAAAAAGTTTTATCATAATAAAAAACGATGCGGGGAATGGGGGTCAATTGACTCTTATTACCCCAATGACGGTTTGTTTGCTAGATTTGAATAATTACACAAAAAACATCACAAAATCTAATATCTTGCATTAATAAACATAAGTTTAGTTCTAGTACTACATTTTAAGATTATTCTATTCGTAAAATTAACAAATATAGATACTCACGTTTTCGATCGAAATTTCGGAAATTTTACAACGGCCCCTCCCCTGTGACACGTGTGTCGCTCCCGGTGACGCGAGCTTGACTAGCGGGTCGGCGTATTGGGGAGTGCGGGAGGGGTGCCGAGCTAAACCCCGTGCGACATAGCCGTATTCTGTAATGCTTTAGGTTCATTTCTTTTTGAATTGACCCTCATTGCCCACTGACTCTCATTCCCCCCGGCTCCCCTAACCCTTCGGGGAAACAAGGCGTGATGTTATGTTATGTTATGTTATGTTGTATTTAATACTATTATTCAAAATGAAATATTAATATTCAGGAATTTGAGGTGGAATTAGTAAGAAGGCTTGGAAAAAGAAACGATAACAGTAGACCAGTAGTTGTCGTATTTACAACACTGGGAATGAAAATAAAGGTATTAAAAAATAAAAAAGAACTGGCATAGTCCAATGTTTATATCAAACACGAATTACCTACTAAGGTATTAAAAATCAGAGAACAGTTAAAACAACAACTGAAACTAGAAAAAGAAAAGGGAAATGAAGCCTTCATACACTATGATAAACTCATAGTTAAGCGAAACAATGAGAAGCCGAACAATGAAAGGGCACCCTCAGATTCTACTCCGGAAACTGCCCACAGTAAGGATAATGTATCGTTTATTAGGTCAAATAACAAAAAGAAACTGAAAGCAAATAACCAAATTGCTAGCTACATGAAACAATGTGATTAAAACAACAGATCAAGTAAAAACTACAATAAGAACGCATGAAATTCACAGACCCCTCCATCCTAAAAACACATCATAAAAAAGAAAAATTCACTAACAAGATCTCCCAGTACGGCTGGTCCCCGCGGGAGTGATCGACTAAAACCCTCCTTGCAATTAATGCACGGAGGAGGCCTTTGCTCAACATTGGGTACCCCAAAACTAAAATCTAATCCTTATTATTATTTGAATTAAATTAAAGTTAAACTGTTATTTATCGTACTTATATTATTGAATCAATTGTTATTAATTACTTTTTATTATAGTTGTAATTGCAATGATGATCATATTATTTAATAATATAAATTTTATAATTAATTAATTTAACATAATGTATCGGTTGAATTTAATTAATTTGAAATAATGTATCACTATTACTATAGTAGTACTTAACTACTAATTATTTTGGGTTTTCCTCATTCTTTCAATAACTATTCCATAAGCCGTAAGCTGTGCGCAGGTCCTTACGTGGTCAATCCAAATGTCATACTGGATTCATCATCTGCCTAGCCTTTTCCCAACTAGGTATGTTGGGATCGGCTCTCAATCTAACTAGATGCAGCTGAATACCAGTATTTCACATGGAGCGACTGCCTATCTGACGTCCACAACCCAGTTATTGGGTAATACGATACCCCTTGGTAAGACTGGTTGTCAGACTTTCGGGCTTCTGATGACCCGTAAAGACTGTCAAAGATCCACGTAAGACAGCCGGGACCAACTGCTTAACATGCTTTCCGAGACACGGAGGGGTCTTGGTATGTAAAGATCGTCACCTATCCAAAAATCTAAATTCTAAATATTTTATTTCATATAAGCCTACATGGGCACTTATGAAACGTTAGAAGTTAGGTGCACGGTTCCAATTGGTCGTTTCCTATGGAGAGAGGAACCGGCAAGAAACTCCACGGTTACTCTTTTAAAAATAATTGGCTTTTACAATGTTTTCAAATAACAGTGTTATTAAGTATAGACAGTGTAGGCCTGTCAACAAGTATCAGGTACTTAACAAAATATGTAGAAAATGGTCTACAAATCTACAGTCTATTAAGTCTACAACGTTCTCACATACACAAAATATAAAAGAATCTGTTTAAGATACTAGGTGTGGGTGTACAAAACCACAAATAGTGGTGTACAAATGTAAAATAATGAAATGATTATATCATGGAAGCATGTAACAAAATAAAATAAATTAAAATAATTTTGATAAAAAATTGAGAGCAGTTAATAGACATTTACATGAATAGTTATGCTGTTAGTGAGATACCAGGGAAGCCACATGTGCAAAGGGAATTAGCGCCATACTTCCCTGTCTTCAACGTAGTCTTTAATCTAATAATATCTTTTTTAATAAGGACACGTTTGATGTGGGTTTTGAACATTCCATCGCTAAGTTCTGTAACCGACTTTGGCAACTTGTTATAAAAGCGGATACTACTCGTATTTATAAGAAATGACTTGCTAGTTTTAGTTAATCTAAATTTGGGTATCATAATTTCATGTTTACTACGTGTATTTACATTATGGAAATCGCTTCTTATTTTGAAAATTCCTAAGTTTATGCGGGCATACAAAATACTTTCTAAGATATTTAAGAGAAGGCAGAGTTAGTATATTAATTTCTTTAAATTTGCTTCAAAATGTGACTGATGACTTTTTCTCCTGCGTCATTCGTCGACCTACCTTTCATGAAAGCAAACTGGTGACTATGTAAAATCCCATTCGAATTAAAATGTGATAACATCTCTATCATGATTTTTTCATATATTTTACTCACTGCTGGTAGCACAGATATAGGTCTATAGTTAGAGCGATCACTCTTACTACCCGATTTGAAAATTGGTACTACTTTACTATGTTTTATTGAATAAGGAAACGTACCGCTGTCTAAACATTGTTTAAAGATGCCTGTTAAGACAGGGGCAATTGTGTCAATGATATCTCCAATAACCTTAACAGTAACCCCCCATTGTGACAATAGAAATGGGCTTTGGAATGTCCTTGCAGAAGTTTTCTTTGAGAAGGGATTCAGCTAACAAAGATGATGAGGGGAGAGGTTACGTAACCTCAATTAAGATGCTGGTACAGAAATTTTCTAGAGTCTCAGCAACTTTTAACTTATCTGAAATGGTTTCATTCTGAATTTTTAAAGACAGTTCATTCTGATCTCGCTGTTTTGGGTTTCCAGTTTCTTTGTTAATTACCTGCCACACCGCTTTTATTCTATTATTAGAAATACTGATTTTGTTACATATTAATTTCGATTTAGCTTGAGCGCAGACTATTTTGAATATCTTAGAATAGTTTCTGACATAATTATGAAGGGCTTGATCTGAAGTCAATGATTTCTCGTGGTACAAATTATATAAAATATCTCTGCTTTTTCTAATGCCAGCACTGGCCCATTAATTAAATTTAGGTTTGGTATTGATTGTAACTTTTTTACAGAATACGCTTTATTGAATTCTTGGCATACTGTAGAAAATAATGTACCGTAGTTTATATTGGGGTCTTGTGAATCAAAAGTAGCTGTTGAAAGATTGCTAAGAACATTATTGTTAAACATTTTCAATTTATTTTTAGTGAGAGGTCTCAATTCAATGGTTTTATCTAAGTGTAATTTTTTTATGTAAGTCAAATGCTACAAGTTGACCAGTATGGTCAGAACTGACGCCACTAATTAAGGACGAGTCTTTTACAATTAGTAAATACATTGTCTATGCATGAAGCTGAGGTTGCCGTTATTCTAGTCGCTTCATTAAATATACATTTTAAATTGAATGAATTAAACAATGATATAAGCTTGCATTTATCTGGTGAATTAACTAATAGATCAATATTTAGGTCACCGCAGACAAAAACTAATTTATTATATTTAAAAAATTTACTTAGTCTTTCGTCAATAAATACACAAGAAAGTATGGTCCTCAACCTCTGCACATGCTACCTCACATAGCGATCAACAGAGCGAGCAGTGATATCCTTCCTTTCCTTATGTCTGAAACAACTATTACATAATATTAAGGTACCACCTCCTATTGAGGACCTCTTGTACGCACTGGCAAAAGAAAAATTATTTACATTAAATAACATCCTATCCGGTGTTAACCAGGTTTCACAAAAACATAAGATTTATCTATTAACAATTCCACGTCTAGGATTTTGCCAGAGAAGTGATTTATATTTTGGTGATATAGTAAAATATTCTTATTATGCTTCTCTTTTGTCGAGGCTAAAAGTTTAAAGAATCTATTAGATACAGTATTATTAGATGTACTAGATAATACTGTTTCGTCACTTAACCTAATCTCAGTTAAATTATCAGTAACTGCATGTATATTGTAAGCTAACAATGTAGCCAATACATGTTGACTTTTCTTGGGAAGAAACATATATGTTCTCGACTTAACACAAAAATCCACGGACCAACCGCGGCAACCGTAGCTTAACCTGATCGATCGACCCGTGCTGCTGTTATTACTTAGCCACAAGCCCCTCTGATGTTGTACTGGATATTATACTGGATTATAGCCATATACGTACATCGTTCGTCTAAAGGATCTATTATAATAAAAGCACAAAATGTTTTAAGTTGCTCATCTGGCGTAACGTGTAAGCTCAATATGTTAGTTGTGTGTGTGTGTGTGTTATTTGACGAGTTTTGACGAGTTCCTAGGAACTTGTCAAATAATAATTTGGCCTTGGGCTGATAACCAAGGTTTGACGTTTTGCAGACGTTTGTGCCTAAATCAGATCCACTTCCAAAGTAAAGTTTTCTTGTAGGGAGTGTAAACAGTTGTAATATGTACCTACTTGCCCAGTTAATAAATCTGTAGTGACATAGTACCGTAAATCACGTATTATAATTACTTATATTTAGGTTTCCTCAACATGTATTGCGGTTATATTTGTACTACGCTCGATCACAACCAGACTTGTTGTTTCAAAAAGACTTATCTAGTATGACATTAGCGGTTAATTTTCAAATTTCTCAATATTGCTCTTTGAATGAATTTAGTTTTATTTTCGGTCGTGATATTATGTTTTAGCATAACGAGTTCTTCAAGGTTGAGATGGGTTAGACGCATTATCACTTGACAATATGGATGTCCCCCTGTCATTCAGACGAAGTATACCTTTTTCGTGTTGTGTTATGTAGAATATTTGATATCTTATCAGTTATCACGTTTGTTGTAAGTGAATAAAAGGAAAAAAGGTTATTATATTATTTTATTATGAGGACGGTGATTTTCTTCGAGGAATCTATGATCTCAGACTGGTGTTATAGGGTCGAGCTATGTCGTGCGGACACTATGAGAGTCAACTGAGGTCAACTGTATGGTGCTAGAGGCGACACGAACTATCCGCACCGGGCGCTACAATGCTGCAGTCTTTAGATACTGCACCTTACGAGCACACGTGTCTAATGTGACACTAGTAGTAGTATCTTACGAGCCCGCAGCGTTTTTACTAGCACTTATTCACAATTTTCCGATAGGTTTTTCCACTGATAGGTTTAAAAAAAAGTTTGGATGTAGAATAGTGCGATATTTAAAATGAACGTAAAAGAATTACCTACTATAACATTTGAAACTGGGACCAACAGCTAAATGTACAAACATACATTCCTAACTTTGATATTGTATTGTAAATTACATATAATTAAAAACAAAGACTTCTTAGTAAGTTTACCTGATACTTAATTAGATACCCACATTTCAATAGAAGGCAAATATTGCACGATTAGCAGTTATAGGCTTAGTATTAAAATACTAAATTATGTATTTCGACTCGTTTTCTTTGGGAACTTGGCGTTATTACCTACCTATGTTCTAAACAAGAGTCTTTGACGAGCTCCTAATCTACAATATTATATCATCGCTTTAAATATGTCAACGGCAGTTTCTAAGAAGTGTTAATTGATCTAATTGGCTAGTGCCAAGAAGCTAAGCTTTACGCTATTAACAACTGAGTATTCCCCATTTTATTGTTGGAAGAACTACTATTAAGACTTTATCCTTATTTTTGGAACCTGTTTAATATGTCAACATTATTTAAATTATATAAGCAGGCAATATTATTGTTTCAATCAGGTATCATCTCCATTTTTGTCTTATATTAATTTCGTCTCCTTATTATAACACCTACTTACCTATAATCGCGTGTGTGTGTGCGCGTGTGTAAAAATCAATTTTAGTTAACTGGTTATTTATTTAAGATCAAAGGATTTTTTTTTAATGTGGGCTCTATAAAAATCAACTCACGTGAATAAAATATATATAGTTTGACGTAGATTTGTACAAACGGTCAAGTAGGAGTAGGCGCGTAGCGCTATGAAGTTCCGCATGACACATTGCTATAGAAAACTGAACCATTTTCCCGATAAAAAAGAAAAAAGTTGGAAAATGGGGACTGAAATTATTATTATTATTTTTGTAATATCTGGCGCATGACGTAGCAAAACTGTTAAATATTTTTGACAAATCTTATTGACTGTTTCGTTTTTATCTCTTTTTTAGAACCCCACCAAGTAAGCTTCTATCTAATTATAAATTTCAACCAATCTTTCATTATTTATTCATACCGACATAGACTTTGATGAGTTACCTACCGTGGAACAGAATTAATAATAGATAAATTTACTTATTAATGCTCTGTGGCGCCGTCGAAGAAGTAAAGTCCGTATCTATTAGCTTTTCTAAGCTTGCTACCAGTGTGAGTCGAATCGTTTGAAAGCTTATGTCTCGGTAATGGATTCATGAATCCATTATTAGCCACACGTGGTGGGGGCAATGTTGTAGAACTGCTAATAGCTAATAATGTATTAAAAAAAACTAATTTATAATAGTTTGTGTAAGTATTTTCAGAGACAATCGCATGTAGATGATTTAAGTATTAAGGTTTGTTAAAAAAATGTCATAAGGCAACTTAAATTTTAACCGTCAAAAGAAATCTTAGCTATTGGCGTACAAGCTTTACAATACTTAGATTCAATTAGAAACAATTATTCGGTCCCACATTCGGATCAAAGACTGCACTAAACACTAAGCAGTAGTTACGAGAACTGCTAAAAACTAATACCTAATATTTGTAATACCTACTAATTAATAACAATTGTTAGAAAGCTTTGGTAGTCATTGCAAACATATTTAAAATAATTTTCGTGGAAACTCAATAAGAAACTGTTTCGTTTTCATCGACAAAAGAGTTTGGCGGCCATCTTGAAAAGTCTTTTTATTCTATCATTTTCTAAAGAGATTAGTTACCAACTTAATTAAATGAGCCTTAGTCTAATAAGGGTTATGCTGTAGAGATTGCAAAATCTAGCTAGGAAGGGAAATATCACATTTTCCACCGATATGAATATAAATAACTTTCGTAAATATGTGTGGCAAAACCCTGTATTGATGTAGTTATCCTAGGTTTTATACCATTTTAGTAAGTCAAAATTAAGTTTTGGAAACAGGTTTTATCTAAAATTGTTAGATGTTACCGATTATCACATACGCTATGTATAAACGCCTCGAGCCAATTTCTGTGTTTCCGGCCTTCGATCTTTCTCACTAACCCTATACACGATATGACAGTGAAGCATTTTATTCACTTCTGCCAATGCAACCCGAAACTTTGCATGCCACAATGTAACAGCTAATATGGACTGGAATTTAATAAAACTAGAATTCTTCTCTGAAGAGATTGCATGTTTAGAGTTCAGTTTAACTTCAATTTCTATAAATGGAAATAGGTTTATCGAAATGTAATGAAGTATGTTGGTATTAGTCGATATTAAGACTTGAATTGTCGATAAACCAGAAAGAAAGAAAGAAAATACGTTCATTTGCGGTAAACATGACGCAAAAAAAAAAGAACACAAACACAAAAAGAAACAAGTTGGGGGAAAATATGCGTCACATCGTCGTCAACTATATTATACATAATATTGGTCTTATGACAGTAAGTCATTGAAAGCATTTGTCAAGTCCGCGTGATATATTAGAAGTCTCACGCAAAATACGCGCATTGACGTGGAGTTGCGGACACCAGCCCGTGTTACCTATTACCTATATTAGAAGTCTACTACCCGTAGGTACTTTGTTAGTTACAAATATCTCCGGTTTCCCGGTAAATAATGTACCAGCTTGTAACTGTCCCATGTTGCAAGGTAACTAGGCCGATTCTTATACAATGCAGGAACGAGCATTTGATCACTATGCAAGCTTGCTCTACGTATCGGTGAATTCAATCGATAACAGTACTGACAGTTGTGATCTGTTGACCTACGGACAATTTAAACTGGTAGTCAATTTGCTTAACAATTAATTTCCTAGACTTTACATAGTTAGGTAGGTACTTAAGTATTGAGAAATGAGGTGCTATCTCACCTTGGGATTTGGTTTACTTTCCGAGAAATAGCCCACTAAAATATATAGAACACTAGAAAAGAGCAGTAAATATATTTCGTTCAATCTGCTAGGACTATTCGAGCATTGAGGTCTCTTATGCTGCGGTCCCACGGCCCGCTTTCTCACAGGCCAGATCGCGCCAGGCCAGGCCGACAGGCTGTGGGAGCCGTCAATATGACGAGGTCTGTGGTGGGAATGCTCGGCACGGGCCGCGACAGGCGTGGCCGCGCGCCAGGTCGCGACAGGCCTAGACAGGCCGTGGGACCGTGGCTTTATGCAGATCAAAATACTCACCACTCGTAGGTTACAGTTGTTTAGACAACTCACCAGATTCACACATCATTCTGTTCTAATATTTGAACATAAATTGTTTATGTGTTCTAGAGTTCAGTGAGATTATTTGTTGAGTGGATGATGATTGGAGTAGATGAAACTGTTATTTTCACGAATTGTAAAATATTTTTCTCATTCGAAGTAGCATCTAGAATATGCCAGAGAAAAATACTTACCACGAACCATTTGTTATCTTTTAACTCCATTAACACGGTTCGTGTTAAAAACGTTTTACACCAATTAGAGTTCTCATAACCCTTATGAAGAAAAACACACAAAAAGCAAATGCCAAAGTGACGTGTTGGTGTTAATTTCCTTTAATCCAATCTTGAACAACGCTAGACAAAAGGAGAACTGTCAATTACAGTACGGCATAACGGACATTTTATCCTGGGTATCATTGAAACAAGGAGGAACGTAATCTGCAGCTATTCCCGACGGTCGTTGATCTAATTGAGCATTTGAGCGGTGCGTGCGTGCTAATGGGCTAATTACGTGCATGAAGCCGTGAATTGGTGAGTCAACAGCAGGACGCGGCGGCCGTGGGAGGCAGACGGCGTGGCTCCGACACACACCGCTGGCATACTTCGTTATCGTAAAACGTGATTTAAACTTACTTTGATAGTAATCAATAGTAAGAATAGGCGTTGTGTAGGCTGGTGTTACTTGCAAAACTATGCTGTTCCTCCCTGACCGGTTTCAAATGGTGTGGTAATGTTTCTTGAAGCCAATTTTAATGGCATATTTGTCTGGGTCTAATGGTTTTACTATAATTAATCCTTTTCTCAGTCCAGTTTAATGACTTTCAAGTTCCATGCACTTTTTTTACCCAAATTCTGATTTGCTTTAAAAAAGTGCACTGTGAGTTGACTGATAAATATAGCGGACATATCCTTGTGGTTCTGTTGGAAAGTCTAGAGCTACTACTATTCTGGACTTCTCTTAGGAATCATCATTGTATATGAGTATGAGGATATAAGGGCCATTTCTAATACTTTACATTTTTGTTATTGCTTTTATAGATATACTAGCTTTTCCCGCCGCTTCACCCGCGTGGAAGCCGGAAAATATCCCACGGAAACTTACTACCGGAATCAAAAGTAGCCTATGTGTTAATCCAGGTTATTAACAATATGTGTGGCAAATATCATCCAAATCCGTTCAGCCGTTTTTGCGCTAATCCGGAACATACATTCAGACAAACAGACAAAAGTTCTAAAATCTATATATTTTCGGCACCAGACTCGTTCCCACACTTCGTAGCAGTTACTTCTTTTTTAAATATTCAATGTACACAGTTTTGATTTCGTTGTTTTTTATTATATGTAGATAGATATACATAGATATAGATCACAATGTGTTCCGATCAGGTCGATCGAGCAGTTCTTATTTAAAAACAAAAAAGATGCTGTCTTAAAATGATTGTTCAGCTCATCAGTAGAATAGTGAAAAATTATACAATATGGAGAAGCTGTAGAAACCAGTTGTATTTTAACCCCCGACGGAAACAGAGGGTGTTATAAGTTTAACGTATCTGTGTATTTGTGTATAGGTGTATCTATGTATCTATCTTTATATATCATTGTAGATCCCAAACGACTGAACCGATTTGGATTTTTTTTTTGTTTTGTTTAAATGGTGACTTGATCCGAGAGTGTTCTTACCTAAGATTCAAGAAAATATTGTTACGTAGGTCGTTAAGACAGAAAACGCCACGCTACCGCCATCTGTAATTGAGTAGTAGAAGTACATGATTCGTTCCTGAACTCTCTGGACCCTGCCAGAATTTTCTAGATGATTAGTGTCGTTTTGCAACATTCTAGAACATTCCCGTAAATGCTAGAATTTTCTCGAATTATGTCCTCGAACTATCTAGAAGCTTAAACTCGTCATATGCCAGCGCTGCGGGACAGTACAGATTTCAATGCGCACCAGTGAACTACAAGTGAGGAACTTTCAAGCGATTCTGATTATTGTATTATTTTGTGACTATTTAAATATAGTCTTAGTGTTTTTGACGTGAATTGGTATAAATGTATTTATCCCGAACCCCAGCTCGTAAAAATATTTTAATTATTCAGCCGTTTGAAGATTTATCAGCTCTTTTATAGGTGATGAATGGATGTGAGCATCTTCTAGGTCTCATCGAGTCGAAATTTGGTATTCTGTTACTTCAATGATATTAAAACATGGTAATCTTGATTTGATGCTGCAGCATTACTTGGAATTTGCAGGATTAACTCTCTCACCAACTTACAGTAGAGGAATCATGTTTGAGTTAATTGGAATGGTCTCAATGAATAGTTTATAGATAAGTAGATATGTGTCGCGGGTTTTTAAAATTTTTAATTTATATTATTAATGATTTTAAGTCGCCTAGTTGCGTATAGTTAATCTGACTTTTGTTATTTTTGATTGGTGTCCCTAAAACTTAAAGCTTATATACTTCTTGGTATTTATCTATCTATACCTATATAAAAAAATCAATTGCCGTGCTCTCGCAAAAAATCGAAAATGGCTCGACCGATTTGATGTTTTTTTTTTTTTTGTTTTGTGCGCCTCAGTACTGGGTTAGTCTCGCAAAAACTCGAAAATGGCTCGATCGCTTTGATCGTTTTGTTCGTCTCAATACTGAGATGGTTTAGGAAAAAGGAAAATTAGGAAAACCCAAAGGAACAGCCGAAAATTCGAAGAAATCGGAATTTTGCCTCACGTAGTTCACCGGGTCATCTAGTCTACTATGTAATAAAAATGAAACGATGTCCGTTGGTAAGCGCATCACTTGACAACGGCTGGACCGATTTGCCTATATTTTATTTTGAATTGTGTGTAATAAATAATCTGAATCAGGTTTTTACAAAAAGAAAAATTTGAAAAGTTGCCGGGAAATTTGAAAAATCGGAAAAACTGAAAGTGCATTTTCTATGGAATTTTGTAAGAATTATTGTTTGGAGAGGAGGTAGGTATCTATTAGGTTAGGTATTCATTTTAGAGGAATAAAACTATAGGTAATCAATCTACCTAGCCTTTTGCGAGCTATGTTGGGGTCGACTTCCAGTCTAACCGGATGCAGCTGAAAACTAGTATTTTACATGGAGCGACTGCCTATCTGACCTCCACAGCCCAGTTACTGGGTAATACGATAACCCCTGGTTGTCAGACTTTTGGGACCCGTAAAGACTGTCAAAGATCCACGAATGACAGCCGGCACCAGCGGCTTATTGTGCTTTCCGAGGTACGGAGGAGTCCACGGACCAACCCTGGCAAGCGTAGATGAATCTGATAGATCGACCCGTGCGGCAATTACTACCTACTTAGCCACGAGCGAATAACACTATAATATCTGGAAGAAACATAATGATATCAGAAAAATATAATCCTAAGGTCGTAGGCACAGCAAACTATTACTTTGGCAGGAGAGACCCAATCTAAAAACTATAAGTAGACGCTCTTAACGCGTGGTGCACCCTTTCTAGCAATTCTCATCTGCTGTATACATTTTTGACTATTAGATGGAAGCTGTTTATAGGAAACCCGTCTTGTCTTGTTTCTTAAGTCACAAACATAAGTAAACGTAGCATTATGAACTCTTGAATTAAATAAGGAGACACGTTTTTATTAACAAGACCTCTGACTTTACAACTTATTTATTCATCTAAGTACAATCAATTCAAAGTTCAAACAGGTTGACAAATCTTCAAAATACGAGCTCTTCAAATCATGTTCTATAATTTTATGCTAACAAGGTAAGAATTCTGAACAAGTTTTAAGCAAAAAGTTATTAAAGCAAATCTAATGTTGGCAATGTTTCACATCCAACGGCATATGTCGCGATAGATTTAATATCAATTATTATTCTATATCTTCCGAATAAAAACTGGTATATAGTGATTCTAACTTTCGCTACCGTCAAAATACTTCATATAACGGCTCCAAGAGACGCGCCAAAAAAAGAACACATCAGAGCTTTAGTTATTTGCGCGTAACGGCGCAGGCGCAACTCCGGTAGCCGCGATGCCCGGTAGCACTCAATAAGTTGCCGAATTTCATGCTCACAATAATTATTGCGGTTAGGTCGTATTTATGAACACTCGTACTACTTAAATAATAATTGAGGTTTATTATCGTTAATAAACCGCATTGTACCGGTATCTCTTTCTTAAATTCTCCGTTCGATATAGGTGCACATTTCGAGATGCTTGATTGTCTGGATCTTTTAGTGGAGCGTTTTATTGGAACGTAGATAAAACTTTATATTCTTTCTTGAGATATTTATTTAAGCCTTTGTTAAGGATTTATGTAAAATATAGCAGATAATTCAGGTTACGATGTTTTAATACGAATCATGAATTATGTTACGAGTTAGCAAAGGTGCGGGCGACGGGAAGACTTCCATAAAAATGTAACGGTATTAAACGTGAAGTTTGTTTGATATTCCGTTTATCTTCACTGTTTAAATAATTGACTTATTGAAGTGTGAATTTGCATTTGGCTTTAATAGTCGTTTTAAAGCTGTTACCTGCTTGTGATTTGTCAGTGTTTGATTGCTCTAGCTAAACAAATAAGTTGTGATGTGTCCACAAAGAGTCACACGGAATGTCTAAGAAAAGTATGATGTTGTAATGTAGGATGTTCAATAAACAGAAAAGTTTTTTATTCCAAATAATTTATACATAACACAACTTTATGCAATCTACAGATTTACTAATAGGTAGGTACAGAATGCCTCAGTCCGCTTTTGCACCACCTTGTCTATAATTAAATAAATATCATGATTAATAATGATTTGAAATTTTTCGCCTCTAAAAAAACAGCCTTTATTACAAATTGAATGATTGCTCTAGAGTAATGGTTATTTGTATTTCAATTCTACACATCGTACATCATGTCACAACTTTATATCTTGACGATATGAATCGCGCTGTCCGTTTAATATACACATATATAAATGCAATAAAAGAGCCCAGAAAAACTTGACCTATCACACTCTCTTGCGTAACGAAAATCAAACATAACTGTGTTAATGTTACACCTGTTTCATAAAAATACAGTTGAGATGTACATCTGTGAGGACACGTGAGACAACACGCTCACCTGAAACACTCGCTCATCATTGTTCATGACACACTCATCGCTTAGACTCGCAGCTTGCGTTTTTTCTTCGCAATATTTACTCAATCACATCTCATTGTTATAACTTTCGTGGCAGCTGCGTCCTGCATAAGAGAAAGGTATAAAAACATCTACGCATCACCCATTATCTGAAAATACGTGAAAAAGACAACGGCTAAGGTATTAGAGGAAGTGGATCGTAAATGATTATCACTGTTGTCACTTCTTATCACTGGAACCGAATTTGGTGAGTGACTAATGCTTTTGTTTGTTGTCTAAAAACGTTAAACTGATTTGACAGTTCCAAAAAGTTGTTCAAATGGAATGTTAGCAAAGGTATTACCGCCATGTCACTGTGGGTTTTTGGATTTTGTTTCGTATTCCGTATCAGCTACGAACGCGTTTTTTTTTTGGAGTAACAGTAGATCTTTATTTTGTTACTAAATACTACTACTAAGATCTAAAAATGTAGTTACAGTAATTGAATAGTCTTTATATTTGGTATTGTATAATTTCTAACATCGTCCTAGTAAAAAATTTGACAGTTTCACAATCGCTCCCGAATAGATTTCGGCGTAGCACTCGTAGCACCGTAGGCCCAAAATTAGAAAAATAGATTAATAGTTCGTAGCCCTTTCGTAGCAAACTCGCTTGTTCGGTTTCATACGTCGTATTGTATTTTGGCTCAAATATTTGTACCTGCTGAAAAAGTATAGTCACGGTGTGATAAGTGTCGGTAAGTACTGCGGTTACTATTTACGCGTAGCAAATAAACTAAGCGTGTGTGTAACGGACACAATGTTCAGACACAACTCTACTTCTGTAGGTACCTACTGGACCATTCAAACAGTGCATACCTTTTTGGAAGAGAGTTATAATTTTAGAGTTGGACCTTGAAAGACTGTGAGGAGAAAAATGTTGAACTTTCCGACGAGTCGAATGGCTCTGGCGCTTTGAATGATTGGGTGGTGTGATTAGGTGGCGCCGTGGCGGTGGTAGCAGCAGTTGTTGTTGGTGCTGCTGGTGGTGGTGGTAGATAGTGGTGAGGGTTGTTCCCGGAGTGGCAGGCATGTTGTGAGAGGGGCGGGGCGGTGCGAGAGGGCGCGGGTCGGGGGGCGGGGCGGGCACGCCCGCGCGCGCCGGCACAGGCGCGGGGTCCGGACGACGCCGCCGCGTCTGCCGCGCCCGGCGCTCACTCGGGCCGCGAGCGCAGCGCCACGAGCACGCCATGCGCTTCACCTCCGTCCCGCACGCACGAGCGCGCGACCACTCCCGCGCGCCTGCCCGACACAGTGATGTTACCAGACTCCGCTGTTATGTGCCATCGGTTCGGTCGTGAACGAGTGCCACTCCATCTGTTTCCCAAGCGTTGACTGTGCGTTTGTTCGAGGATATCGCGGATTTTGCGTACCCGTCGACGTTGGATGCGTTAAAATTTCGGGTGAGTGAGAGAGGCGAGCGGTCGTGCGCCCGCGGCCGGTTTGACCGCATTATTTTCGAAATACGTACGCCGCAATCCGGTCGACCGCGCTAGAACGATCAAAACATTATAACAAAAACATATAAATTCGGTGACGTTAATATATTTTTCCAGATCAGCCAGTATTTTCGTGATCTTGAATTTCACTTTCACAAAAAGTTGATTTTGTTTCAGAAAAATGTGTTTGTTTGTTTGCCATAGACGAACTTAAAGGCGTTAGATTCAGAATTCTCTCAATTTTGTTTGATAAATAGAAATAGAGTAAAAAGATCAGTTTAAGCTAAACAATCGCGATTAAATAATGTCGTACAAACTAGACAGCGCGTACAGTTACTCGTAGCAGCACGAAACGCATCCCGTTGATGTCTTTTACTGAACGCTTTTGGAAAGTGCTTGAGCGATATAACCATGTTTATAATGGATGTTTGTGTAACATGACTTGTGATTTTGGTTTCTCTTCATTTTAATATGGTGTGTATTCTCGGATTTTGTGTTTTCTCAGCTTGTGCTACGTAAAGCGACGTGTATGTGCGATAACTGAGTGTATTAGTACTGTAGATAAGCATACAAAGTAAACGCCAGTTGATTAGTAGAATTTAATTGATATTTAGTTTTCATAGAGTTTGTAACTCATCTACGTTTGAATGTTTCGCGTCATATAGTCCCTTGTATTTTGATAATCCCCACCACTTACCACGCCATAGAGATATGTCATTCCACTAATATAGTTTTAGACATATTTACGTTTAGAAAACTGGGTTAGCTTTAATTATAAATTCGCTTGTAGGTAATCTTTACATAAGTAAAAAGCTACAGCAAATACAAAAATATGTTATACTCATTGCATCCGAAGCAATCTCTGGTTTCTCTCAGTGTTGGGAATATTCGCGTATAAACTACCGGGACGAAAACATTCTTGTACACACATGCGAGGAAATTCCAAAAAGTAAACAAATAAACGATAAGATTATAAACAGCTGTGTTGTGGTTTGGCGTTATAGTGCAAACATTGTTTTATTGAGGTGCTGATAGTTTTTTTAATCTGCTAATCTGTTTCTTACTTTTCTTGAAGCACGTGCAGGACTCTTTGTGGTTATCAGATAGGTATATTCTTTTAAATCTGAAGCCAAAAAGTAATATGGATAAATTAACTTAAAAAAAAACCTTAATTTGTATCATAATTGCCAGAAAAATAGATAAAGGTTATAATTAAGCATTGCTAAACAAGCATTAATCTTGTGGGGAAAAAAGGATGCTATCCGAAATTGAAAGGCATTTAGCCCTCATCACGAATTTTCAATTTGTGTAGAGTAATACGATGAAAATGTCGGTGAAAATACTTCGCTGATAAGGGAGGTATCTGACCTTTGATGTTGGACCGTCATCGCCGAGGGGCGTGTCCCAGACTTCAAATAAAAATTATCATCATCGCCAACCAGTATCAGTCATCGTTTACCTGCGGTCGGAAACGTGCGCCTAATGGATACCTACCTCTCGTAGGCGTAGATAGATATATTTACTCGATCTTTGCCAATAATTAATAATTGCTCCACCATAAAATATTTGTCAATTTTCCTCAATTTAAAATACGATGTACAGTGACCTTACCGATGTTTGTTAAAAACTATCTTTCATATGTATAATATTAAAATAAAATCTTAAGATATTGGAACACTCATGGTGTACTCTTATGGTTGGTACTACGTAAGCATAACCATGTACAGTTTTACTTAAATGTGACACGAGATTCGAAACTCGCTTCTCCACTTGTGCATGTTGACCGGTGCATGTACTACTCAGTTGAATTAAATATGCATGAGTATATTACAATGTATGTTAGTACATTCATTAGAAATACACCTAGAGATAAAACGACTGCCGGTCGGACACAGTGTCAGTCTTTGTTGGCTAACCAATTACTAGTAAAATGTATCAGTGTTGTAAGTTCTTTGGAAATTCTTGCTTAACTAGATTAGTTGTGCCGATTTGTAAACATCAATAGATCTTAAGTGCCTATGATCAAATCTTCCTTCGGCTTAATTCATCAAAGACTCTACTTCTCTACATATTATACAACGCAAGGTCTGTCCGCCAATAACGCACCTTCTATTAAACGGATTTTAATTAATCTTGTGATGTTAGTGAGGTCGTTTATTGATTATGATTAGAGTTCATAAAACCTCGCTGCGTCATGACTACATACTAGTTTGATAATACTGGCTTATCTTCCTATCTAGAATCCTATCGTTTTTGAAGTTCTGTTTTAAACTAGTAAAAATATTGACTACTTTTATATCGTCATTCATTTCAATGACCAACAAAAGAGTTTACGTATGCTGCTATTGTCGATTTTGTATTAATTTAAAATTACCCATATTAACGTTTGTTTTTGCATCTTTGCAGGTGGGTCGAGGAGAATTATGCGTGGGGCGTGCGCATGCGCGGTGGTGTGCGCGCTGGTGGCGCTTTGCGCGTGCGCGGGAATGGACGAGCGCACGCGCGGCGCCGCCGAGCGCCAGCTACTGGCGCTGCTGGGCCTGCCGCGCCGGCCCGCGCGCCGCGCCGCGCCGCCGCCCGTGCCGCGCGCCATGCGCTTGCTGTACGAGGCCGACGGCGCCATCCCCGCCGCCGCAGCCAACACGGCGCGCTCGTACCACCACACTCCCACCGAGCTCGACCTGCGGTTTCCCGGCGAGCATCGATTTCGTCTCTACTTCAACTTGAGCGGCATTCCCAGCGACGAGCTCGCTCGCGGAGCCGACATCACGTTTCAACGGGTCGACGGAGTCGAGGGCGCCCAGCGGCTGCTCCTGTACGACATAGTGCGGCCGGGCCGCCGCGGCAAGACGGCGCCCATCCTGCGGCTACTTGACTCAGTGCCGCTGAGGGCCGCTAAAGGCGCTGTCACAGCAGACGCGCTCGGCGCAGCGCGCCGGTGGCTCTCGGAGCCAAAACATAATCATGGACTATTAGTGCGTGTGTTAGAAGAGGGTGAGCAAAATGTAGACGCTAAACAATCTCATGTGAGAGTGCGGAGAGGTGCCGCGGAGGAAGAAGAAGAGTGGAGCACGCAGCAACCGTTGCTGCTGCTGTATACAGAGGACGCGCGAGCGCGCGTCGCGCGGGAGAGCGGCGACACGCGCGTAGTGCGCAGCAAGCGCGCGACGCAGCGGCGCGGCCACCGCGCGCACCACCGCCGCAAGGAGGCGCGTGAGATCTGCCAGCGCCGCCCGCTGTACGTGGACTTTGCGGAGGTCGGCTGGAGCGACTGGATCGTGGCGCCGCACGGCTACGAGGCCTACTACTGCCAGGGTGACTGCCCGTTCCCGCTGGCCGACCACCTCAACGGTACGAACCACGCAATCGTGCAGACTCTCGTAAACTCAGTGAACCCGGCCGCGGTGCCGAAAGCGTGCTGTGTACCCACGCAGCTCTCCTCTATTTCCATGTTATATATGGACGAACTAAATAATGTGGTGCTCAAAAACTATCAGGACATGATGGTGACGGGCTGCGGCTGCCGATGACGAAGGCGCCCCCCACGCCCAGTGCGGACCTAGTGATAACTCGTGGACCTAGTGTACATATAGTGATGGCCTCGAACATTGTAAATACTTATTTGTGTATATATTCGTGTAATTATTATTTTATTAAACTGCAGATGTAATAAATGATGTAATTTTAAATTGTATCTGTCTATTATTCATTATAACTTAACCTATAATTTTATTTATCTGTATGGATTATTTACATAATACATAAGCTAACATAATAATAATATGTACATGTATATAACGAAAAACCGGCCAAGTGCGTGTCGGAACACGCATAATGAACGGTTCCGTAGTTGGGATGAAGTAAAAAGAGACAGAATTGTCCCAAGAACAAACTTAACATTGCAGTTGAAAAACATGTTCTCCCGTATATTCCAACTGCAAATGTAAGTTTGTATGCACAATATTCAGAGACTTACCGTGTAGACTTCTTATAGGTTTTCCTGTAACCTATATGCATAGAACTATTTTCTGTATTTTTTTCAAAATTTTAAGCTCATTAGTTTCGGAGATAAAGGGGGGGGGGGGTAAATTTTCGTCTATTTTCTTAATGAATAACTTTAAAACCGTTTATTTTCAAATTTTAAAAAGTCTATTTGAGACCCTCACAGTCAGCCCGTTCATTTGATATGTCACACGGTACCGCTTGCAAAACTTTTTTTTATTTTCTTATTTGCCCCACTAAAAGTGACCACATATTCAAAATTCATTTATTTACGTAACACGTCTGTATTTGGGTCACAGTTGATATGTGTACCAAATTATAACTTAGTCGGTCCATTAGATTCGGAGTAAACTGGCTGTGACAGACGGACAGACAGACAGACACACGAGTAATCCTATAAGGGTTCCGTTTTTTCCTTTTGAGGTACGGAACCCTAAAAAGAGTGAAAAGAATCAAAGGGCATCAACAAATTCGTCCGCATCGCTGTCAACAGGAAAAGTGCCCAAAAGGCTGGCAGCATTGCCACGTTGTATGGCGATTCTGGTTCTTTGGCCAAAAAATAGGCCAGCCTTCTGGTGACGTGAAGGGTCGGCCAACCGCTTGGCGATGTCTCGAAAAACTAAGTGGGCACTTGGACCCCATGGCCCTAATGTTTCAACCCTAAACCGCTCGAACATATAACTCCCAATAAGGTTGAAATATATTCAACGTTTGAGGTATGGCATACTTAACATAGGTTATTTTTACCATAGGGTAAAAATTAAGATCAATTTGGAATTAAAGTCCAGTCGATTAAAATCTGTACAGATATGATCTTGTAGCATACCGTACTTAGGATGAATTCGACCAAACTTTTACACATAGTATAAGTATAATCCAGCGATAATTTTTTTTTAATTTTTGACAGATTTTTCATACAAAAACTGTCAGACGTCAATTTTATTTCCCGAATAAAAGATATCTGACTTTGGTTAAATCAGCCCTTAGATGTGTAATTCTATTATGTATAGTCATTATACATAGGTAAATATATGCATTATATTTGCTTGTAGCCTAGCTGATATAGGTATGCACTAAACAGTAGTGATTATGCAATGTATAGCTACAGTAGTGTTTTTACTTTACTAATAATGGTTTCTTATAATTTAAATATAGACCCATAAAATCACAGTATAACCACTAATTTGAGGCGTAGGTCAGAGATCCAATTCTCCGTAATTTTAAGAACATTCACAATTTGATCTCAGTCTCAATATGTCAAAAATACCTTTAACGTCCCTACATTTTTGACATTTGATTGTCGCTAAGATGAGATTGCGACTAGATTTTGAACGTTTTTAGTTACGGGAATTGGGCTTCAGGTATCCATCGCTCTTTGTAAAATTCGGTATATATATGGCTGCCAAACCAATGACGAAACTCTAACCATAACCTAGCTAACAACTTAGAGAAACCATGTCAAATAATCTAAGTACAAACAAACATTTAATACAATCCAAATGTACCTACTACAAGTCCGATTCTCACCTTTACACTGTTTGTCCACCGCACAATGTCAACGGGACGTCAACGAGAAACGAGATTATTCGAACCGAACGTGACGTGCCGGTTGGTGGTGTGCGGTGGACACGCGGCCATAGTAAATGTACCTGTGTATCGCTATTTCGGCTCAGTCATCTCGTTCTCGTTGACGTGCCGTTGACGTAGTGGTGGACAAATGGCCTTAGGCTCATGTTATGTCTACAGCCGCCGGATATAAGGTCATGTTCAAGTCGCAGTTAAAATAAGCCTTATTAGATTAACGTGGCAAGCTGGGGTCGTCTAGAGGTGTGTGTCACAGTAACCTCGCTGCAAGGTTACTCACGAATAAATGAAATAACAGTAACTAACTAGACGAACATTATAAGGATTAATTCTTCCGCATAATGTAACAAAAGCTTAAAAAACGTTGTAGGCTTAATAGACTGTAGATTTGTAGACCGTTTTCTATTTTGTTAAGTACCTGGTACTTGTTGATTGGCCTACATTGTCCTCCCATGCTTAAGAACACTGTAATTTGAAAACATTGTAAAGGTCAATTATTTTTAAAAGAGTAACCGTGGAGTTTCTTGCCGGTTCTTCTCCATTGGAAACGACCAATTGGAACCGTGCACCTAGCTTCTGACGTTTCATAAGTGCCCATGTAGGCTTATGTGAAATAAAATATTTTGAATTTTAAAATGTTAGCTAGTTAAAAGAAAAAACAACTTTTACGTCTTTTAAATGAGTCAGGTTCAAATCTTTACTTTTCAAGCTCTGCTCAGTTGAAAACAGACATACGGCGTTTTAGTATTTGCATGTTTAAATTACATGTCGAAATGATTTCTTTTATAGTAGTCTAAAGAAAATATTAAGAAAACTGGTTTCTAACTAAGGAAAATTCAATTTACCTTCTAACCTTTTGTTTTAGAGAAGGAAGAACCATCTTTATTAAACCCACTGAAACAAATATATTACCTAAGAATATACTTAGTTATAAAAGATACTTCAAAGCTTGATAGAATTCATACCCACTGCGTCTGGTACTATGAAACAACCAAAGTGGAAGAAGAAAAACTGGATGAAAATATAGAAAATCTGCAGACATAAAGCGATACTTACAATATCTTTTCAGGAAAAGTCTAATAATAAACTAGACAGTGATAACTTACCAAAGTGTCTGGTTATAACAACGATTCACCCAAGACTGATTAGATCACTAGAGACATATTGTCGGCAGCAAATATGTCTACAACCATCTCGTACATTCTACACATTGACCATAAATTATCAACTTTAGAGGTATTTTACTTCCATAGCAACCAAGCTCACTCTAACAATTTGACCGACTTCCAAGTAAGTTGTATAAAGCCACAACAACAAGATAAAAAAAACACATTGAAACATATACGTCAAGCAATGACAACTTAATTATTCAAATCGATCATTTATAATGATCTGAAGCTAGACTTCCGCTCGGAAGTTCGCGGGCTCTGACTGGACGCCATTGAACTACTGCTACTAAAGCTTAAACCACACCTGGCAATATGATGACGAAAAAATCTATCAAGCATTCTAATACAGGCACACTTCGTGAATTTGTTGCTAAAAGCCAAATATAAATCTCGTAACAGAGACGTGAATCGTAAGTAGGTACCATATAAACCAAATGTTTCGAAGTCTTGAAGCTTGAATCACTGGATACATAATAATTTAATTGTCTAAGAGTGTAGAGTTTATTCTCGGACGCTCCGTATGCCATATGCATACGGGGCCGCATTCCTCCGAGGAAATTCATCTAGTTGAATTGTATAACGTTAGCTAGGCGCATGGCGCGTGCTCTCGAACCTTTCATTTCTCATGCTATCCTCTTGCAATTGGACCGATTTAAATCATGCGGATCCATTATAAACAACTATATATATACATATATATGTTACGCATACCGTCGTCGTAAATATAGTAACAATACAACTTCATGCCCCACATTAATTCTCAAAATATCATGTAAAAGCTTATAAAGTCGTCTGAAAAGAATGTCAGAGATAATATTTAAAGTGGATTCCATTTAGAGTGGCGGTCAGGTCTCCGAATTTCAAATATTTCGTCACAAGGCGGCTATATATCATGTTTTTGCCTGGACGCAGGAATGCACGCCGTATAATTTGGCCGGCCACCCGGTCGGCAACTCCGCGTCTGCCACGCCACCCGCCCTACGTCTATATTATCAGTAGATAAATTCAAGCTTTGTCTTTGCCTCGTATTTCGTCCTCTCGAGATTTTGCTTTTGTTTTTTTTTTCGTTCGCTTTGGACGGCACAAAAAACTGAGTGGAGGCGAACGAAGTGGGTATAATTTATTTTATAGTCGGCTCGCTCGTAACTCGGCGGTGGACGGCTGGACGCCGATTTATCCCCATCTCGGCGTAATTAACGTAAATGGATTGGTCAACGTCGGTGCCTGTGTGCGCCCGCCTCGGCTTCTCTGTTCGAGCCACTCCCTGCTCATCAGCAGCAGCCCCGGCCAATCCGCGGAGAGCAGTGCTAGTGCCTCCAGATAATGCACGAGGTGATCCAGCTTAATCCAATTAGAGTTTTTTCAAACCGCAACCCGAATAAGATACGAAAATTGTTTGTTGATTACGCACGCTCGGTTCCCAAGGAGCGCGACGACTTATCCCTAAGGGAATTATAATTGTTTTGCATTCTTGCACGGGTATAAAAACAAAAGGGCGAGGAGCGGCCCCCCGCGCTGCTGGCCTGCAGACCAGACTAAAGTCTGACGACTTGCATTCCCTTGAGACAAAAAGCTACAGATGAATTGGAGCGAGCTTTCGACTCGGCCTCACGTGGAAAGAGATTGCTTTTGTTTGAAACATCTAGTTATCTATAATACATTGTTTTAGAGTAACTTTATTTAATGATAATATTTATAAATACAATTAGCAAAGCAATAAACATAAACAGATGATAAATAAATAATCGACAGTCAGCTGTTATTACTGTTAAGTAAGATTCTTGTAACCTTGTAGAATTTAGATAGGCTCCAGTTGCTATAACTTTGAGTTAGTTTAATCCTGAAAGTTCCGTAGAAAAGTAAACATTTTATTTGTGTCTCAAAAGAAAAAGCTATTTGCATGGCAGCCATTTGCAGCTGAGCAATGATTTACTTACTTAAATACCTACCATTAGTAGTCGCTAATGATAGGTAAGTACATCATTTTAAGTAGGTATCACAATTTATTAGCCTTTTATTTCAGAGCGTAAAACGCCGGAGATACCTAATGCCGAAAAAATTACTAAATATTTTTCACTCTATTCATTTTTCAGCATTTTTGAAATTACTGTAAAATTACTTACCTAATTAATAATTATACAGTATCTAAGCGTTGTAAAAAATTCTTCGATCTGTTTCATTCTCATAGTATGACGAGGTCATGGCATCGATCGAACCAGCCTTAACATTGATGATAGCTACCTATATACTCATTTAACATAATAGCTAACTGTGCTATATTGCATAGTATCGCGACATTGCTTAGTTTACAATGTTTTTATGCAAAAGTTATATGAAGAAAAAACCAGTTTAATTTGTGCATGCTTGGAATATTTTAGAGGAGGCGTGCGGTCGATGGCCGTGCCGCGGCCGCGAGTCTCGCGCTGGCGCACCACGCCGCACGCCCGCGGATGCGCCCGCGCACCCCGCCATGTACACAGGTACCTTATCTTATCAAGTGCACACTCAACATACGGATACCATCTGGCCACACGCGCCACAGTCACATTTCACGCTTTTATGACCAACCTTCATACACTTTTTGACAGTTTAGCTTATCTCAATAACAAGCTTTTTCATTTAACTTTACCCAGAATTTGTTCTGCAAGACATGATTGTAATATTTGAAATATTTTATTTTTATTCATATTTTCATACAGTGTTTATTTACGTGGCAACCCTAACAACTACTTGCGTTACGTTCAAATTATAACAGCGCGTAATCCGTCTTCATTCTACGGTTCATTTCGAATTTTCAGAATTCTTTTTAATTTAAATGAAAAACGAAAACACGCGCGGCGCGGCGTGAAATATTTAACACGTACCAGTGACTTGTTTGCGTTTCGAATTTGGGCACCGGAGCGCATCTCGCTACCATCAATTTGTCTGTCCATCACACTTTCGACCTTTCCCCCCGATGCTGAAGGTTGAAAAAGGAACATTATTTTGTCGATGTAAAAAATAATATAGTCGCGTGCCGCGGAACTCGCATGCCTCGCGTTTTGTTTGTCTCGTACGCACCTCAATCACAATCGACTTTCACCATAAGGGCAGCGTCATATGGACCACAGCCGTATCACCGATCTCGAGCCGAGCAACACTAACACGAGAACAAGGTTTAATTTCTTATAAATTAACTTGCTATGCAAAGTTATTTAAATCAAGCAGCCAGTTTGAACACGGCTTTATCGTCAAGTGCAGTTTGTAAAGCGTGTCACTCAAGCATTACAGCTATCACGCTGAGCTGAGCTTTTGATGTACGCCCTTAGCTTGTTCGCTGTTGTACAGTTTAATCATCCCGTTACAACATTGTAGCGAGCTTTTCTGGAATGGTACTTACCTACATTACAAACGCTATTAATCACTTTAATGGGGAATAACGTTTATAAATACGTTTACATTTGTTACAAACAATCGTTCTAACTTTAATTACGCGATTAGAAACCTAAAACGATCAAAAAGTAATAATTGTTGAGTGAGAGTGCAGCTCTAGAGAACAGTTACATGTGAAGCGAAAATAATAAAGTTAATAAGCGTGGATGGTAATCCCACTAGTGGTGTAGTTGTCACGTGTCGGTATAACGGTGATGACATATTTAACCGGCCAGTCGGCCCCGCTACGATGCAAGCTACAGCGCATCTCTCCGAGTCGTCGCGACAACACTAAACGAGTATTTTGTCACCACTATAAATGCAACGTAACGTAACAAGACAGTTGTCAACGTGCCCAATACAGTTTAAAGAATTTGAATTTGGTATTAATTGCTTGGAATTATTTAGCAAAAGCTATATATTAAAATCTTACTATAAGTAGGTAATTTAATTGCACCTATGCAACATACTCGTAGCACACAATATGGTCGAGTGCTATAATCCACGCCTTATAAGTGCATGTCTTACGCACTTACAACATTTTCATAATACCTGTATGTAATTGACGCAGAATTTGAAACTGTTGTTTGAACTCTACAAATAGCCTCAGAGAGTAAAGCTAAATAAGTAAACATCGTTTGTGAACTATTTTCTTCCGCCTTTTCCTAGTCAGGGAGAAACTGGCGAGCATGAGAATTGGGCCACGAAAACTGTTCGATATTTTAATGATTCTTGATGTATGACAATCGTTAATCTTGTTTTCCAGATGTTACCGTTTAATACGAAAGTAAGTCCCGCGTAAGTGTAAATATTGACGCTCAGCAAATAAACGTAACAGAAGAATTTTATTCTAGTTCACAACATGTTGAATAGAAATTAGCACCTTATCATTCTTATTACCTACTTACTGGTCTTTTATTCGCTCGTAACAACTTAATACGTCCGCTGCATTACAGACTTATTAACTGATCGTGTTAAGTTTCTTTTAACTGCTAAAACCATATATCTTTGTTAGCAACAGCTATAAAGAACATGTTCAGCCTCTTTAGTAGTTCAAACTTATTTATGTAAGTAACTGTCACTTAATGATTACCGTGCAGTGCAATGAAAGCTATAGATTGAATACTAAACAAACGTTTATTTATTCTACCAGCTATACTTGAAGGCAGAAAAACTTTGCATTTTTTAACGTAAGTTAACAAGACAGTACACTTACAAAAAGGCCACAAAATCTTGTAACATTAAAAGCCTAATATATGTCAAGCACAGAGGCATAACAGCATTAGAGTTTCGATGAAAAAATAATCAATTTTCCCAGTATGGGTCTTGATTCGCAAGCAGCGCGCGCGGCCCGCAGTGTACGCTAGACAGACATAAACAGCAATTTATTTCTGGCAACGAACCCGCGTCCTTGGCGCCGACCTTATTGCGCAACACCGGTTTCGAAATGCGCACACGCACGATCTATGTGTACCTATGTGCTTTGCTTATTAGAACCGATGATACATATATTGATTCTTGATCCTAGACAACATACGCTAAATTGGAAAAGTTTTGCAGAATTTCTCGAATTCTCTTTAGGTACAAACCTAATGATTTATATTTTCACTGAATTTTAATTGTTATTCGTTCCTTGTATCAATATGACATACAATACGGAAATAGTAGTTTATGAAACTGTTGCATTATGAGGGGTATTAAAACACGAGTGTGTGTTTAAAAACCGAGCCGTACGTGAGGTTTTTAATAGTACCTATCATCGTGTGATAAGACCTGTGTTTTAATAGGTACCTAGTTATGTGCAGTTTCATACACTATTTTATCTACTCTCATACATTGGGATTGAACATATTAAATAAAAGATCATAGCCTTTTTTTGCATTTGCCATGCCATGAAGTCGTGATAGCATTTATCATATCTAGGTATAACTTTCTCGACTTTGCTGATAATAGAATGAGTAACTTCCGTCGCCGCATCTAAAATATCGGGCGGCGTCAAATTTTCTTCACATTCACTGACATTAGACATTTTTTTAGCAAGAATAAAACATTTCCCATGAAATTCAGTACAACAAAACGTATTCGGTGCTAAAATCTCGCACATCACCGCGTATGCGCTAAAGCGGCGATGCGACAGAGAAGTAAAAATTGGAATCAAAACATTTTTGTAATGCTTTAAAAATGATGCGCCCCGCATATGCGTTCCATAAAAAAAAAAAAATAGTTGATGGAAACTCCTTGGTGATATTAACTTCTTGGATTTGCCCTGTATAGTAAAAAAAATATTTTATAACATTATTTTGTTATAAATTTTGTTATTGTGCTTATAAAGTATGTCAATAATAATATAAACTCGTTTTGAAGTTTATAATTCGAATTTTGATATGAATATGAGAGTAGATAAATTAATTTTAAACATATCTAATAAAGCCTTTATAACTTGGTAATACAAAACCGCAGATTACCTACACCTGTAACAAATTCGTAGCAAAGCGAAACTAATTTCTGTATACCCACCAACGTTTAAAAACGTATCTCCAGGCATGTACGAAGAATTTATTATGTATGTGTGTGTGTGTGTAACTGTGTAGTGAAAAAACTATCAAAACAAGTTGCCAGGTGCGAGTAGGCACAAGTGAAAAATAAATTCTTTTGCCACTTACGTATTGTTTTCAAGTCAGATTTTTTCTGGTAATAGTACAAACCTCCAAAATCGTAGAGTTACGAATTAATGGAGGTGATATTTGTTCAACTTAGTCAAAGTTTCTTTTTACTCTCATCTGTGTTGAAGTAAGTATGGCTATGGCGTGCTTTATTTTATAAAGCATACAAATTTTTTGCTGGATCAACGTTAGTTTTAACAAAATTCATAAAGCTGTAAACAAAAACAATTTTTGCTCTTCAGATTTTTTCTTAAATGCCACATCCACGCATCTAAAATAAGGTGATTATGGATGTGCGTAGCGGTGGTCGAGTGAAAGTGGCAGCAAGTCTCTTGTCTCCGTCGAGCGAAGGCCGCCCAGAACGAGACCGCTCCGGCTGCGACGTTCATAATATCCACACAAAAACTGTTGCACTAACGCTGAACTAATCCATCATAACTTATAGCAAAATTATTTCCGTTTTCCAAATAAAAAATATTACGTGCAAGGAAAATTACTCAATGGCCGCTCGACGTTAACTCGCCGTTAAATCAGGGTCTTCCATGGGTCTTGCCTTGAAGTTGTGATCATATTAAGAGGAGTCTTGGAATTTAGGGCAAAATCACCAAACATCGGTTCTGTGGAGGAAGCTTGTTCTATGTAGGGCCTCCAAAATGAAACTAATTATAGCAAATTGCTTAGCCCATAGTATCCTATCAATCTAACAATAAAACTAAGTCAAAGTAAGCATAAGATAGAGTATGGATAGACCATAGAGAACGCTGAAATTCAGTACCCAAATGTCATGTCACTACATAACTGCACAGAACTGTGGGTGCTTGTTTAAGAAAAAAATCTGTGCTTTTAATAAAAATACATCTATTCAATGACCTGCAAATTCCAGCTATCGTATTCGAAACTACCTACCTACTTAGTTAAATTCCTTTCTACATTTTTTCCTCAGTCTATTGCACTTTACTCTGAACTGAACCTGTTATCATGTGTCATTCTTATTTATAAAAGGTTTTACACATACCAATTTAAATTACATCTTTGGTAATCGATGTTAAAAATTCTTATCATAAATGCATTAATTTCATGTTTCACTATAGTCCATCAGTCGTCACTTAGAGTGTGAAACAGCATTGATTAATAATATTTTACTCTCATATTAGCTAAATTATATAGTTACGTATATCTACGTATAGTATGTAACACATGGTCAATAGTAATCAGCTTAAAAAAAACCATCATACATTGGCATAACCTTGCGTGGCGGCCGACATTCTGTCAGTGTGCTAGGCCGCCAACGCGCAAACAATTTTTTTCCACTACTACCGTTATCAAAGTAGTAATAAATTGTTTAGACGACGCTATTTACTGCTATATTTGCATTGATTAAATTTAAAAATATAAATATATTTCCAAAAATGTTATGTGCATGTCATGTTGTTGAATTTATGCATGAAATTATTATTTTCTAGCGTGAATGCAATAACACCCAGTTTTTTATATTTCGTATTATATGTAACTCATTAGTTTCTAGTTATAGAATCCGGATGTAAATAAATCTTGTAGCAAAAGCTTCGTTCGTACTGATGTGTGCGCCCGCGCAGCCTGGGGCGCGGAGCGGCGCGCGCGCTCTACAATTACCGGCGTGGCCCGCGGGGCATTCCTCACAACGTTCAGCCTAATTAGTTCAGCGCGCGATGAGCCTTTGTCTAACAGTTCAGTTCACCTTGCGGAGTTTTTACGACTGGCATGCATTCGCATATTTGACCTCTGAGCTAAGGACACAGTCCTTTTTGCTTTTGCTACGAAAAATGTAGTCGTGTGATGCGCTATGATCTATAGAGATAAACTGTAGTAACTTGTTGACTTAAAATATTTCCTTATCCAAAACTAAAGCATGCATAGCATAAAGGCGAATGGGCGGGCCCGAGGACGATGACATCGAATAATAAAATACAGTTGAAAAACTCAGTTGCAAAAACTCTTCGTATTTTATCGATGAGCGAAAAAATCAATCACATTTTATCTTTAAACTCGAGATATGTACGAGTATATTAGGGCGCGACTAATGTGTTGGAACAGAGAGCGGTGAACAAGAACTAGTCGGTGAGCAAACATCGGGTCGTGTGTGTCGTGTGCTGAACATGGTTTGGTGTGTTTACCGACGACGAGAGCGCGGCCGGCGGCTGCCGACATTTGAACACTGTTACGTAAACATGTCGAACACATAGTGCACAAACACCGGCTGCACTGATCATTAAAAATAATATTTATTCAACTACTGCTAGCTATCTCGCTACCTCGCCACCTCGCACACTCCACGCAAACGGAGTTGAAAAGCTCGCACCTACCAGGTGTGTTTGTTATTACGCTGGCAATTGTAACTATTCTTGTTATGCAGATACATAAAGACATTACGGAAAATTATAAACAGCGATGCTGCGCAAAAAGCAGGTAAACAATATATTATTGGGTGTAGTATAGCTACTAAGTATTGTGTACTAGAATAATGTCTTGGGTACTATAGTGTCGTAGATAAATAGCAATGCACAATGCACTGCAACGAGCTAACATCTAGAAGGGACACTTCCTTGTTTCCATGTCATGACGATACCCATGAAAGAGCTTCGTGAATAAACCAATTATTTAGCTATTATGATTAATTGAAAACACATTCCGCGGAGAAAAACTGTACCTAAGGCAAGAACTTTAGGTACAGTTTGACACATTTCAGGCCTTGGATGATAAAGCTCCGGAAAGATCCGGAGCTTTATCGTCCACGGCCTGAAATGTGTCACGTGCTGACAAAGTTTTCCAACTGAAGTGCTAAATAGAACCTGCCTAAAACAGTGTTGAATGATGCAAATACAAACAGTTTTGTTAACATGCCTTTACTAGGATTGTCTAGTTTAAAAACTTACAAACAAAAAGCAAGCGTGATACGTGATAACACTCTAGAAGGTACATCGTACGAGTCCAACAGTCCAACTAGAGGTCTGAGCGTCGTAGGCAGAATGACAGAGGTTTAAAGTTGAGGTGTGTCGTATGCGAATAAGGCTTATTCTATGTCGGAGGTACGGTCTGGTTTATAAATAGCTCGCGGCGCGGGCAGGTGCTGCGCGCTCAGACGGGCGGTCGCCGCGCGCTCCGCTTCCGCGAATCTCCTCACAAAATATCTCAGCACGCTATACACGCTACACTTGATCATGCACTCGCCCTCACCGCCTCACCGCCTCACCGCCTCACCTACATCCCCTCGCCTCACGATACCCTCGGGACGTTCAACATGTCTGCCCGTTAACGTCCACTGCTACAGGCCTTCTAAGACCGCTGCGAACAGTTGTAGCGATGTTAATGTAAACCTTAGGGCAGGCGTAGCAGATTACTGATATTAACAAAGCTTTTAAACTACGTCTTAGTCGCCTTTCATAACAGTATCGATTATAATTTATACGAGTAGTTATTTTCAGGGTAAAAAGTCACTTGTACCTCTAAAATAGAATACAGTATCTGCGCTTTAAAGGCGTGGCGTTCTAAAGTACCCAAGGTGCCTAGAAATGTTCGCCAGGTGTGCTCATACATTTAAACCACTTAAACTATAATAACCTCGTATCTAATCCTTATTTTAATAAACAAGATACCTATAAATGTCGATAATAAAATAAATGTTCATATCTATCGATATCATATTTCGAAAATTAATAATAAAATATTGATTCTCGTTTCAATACAAGCTTAGATCGTACAAAAAAGAATGAAATCTTACACCGATGTTTTAGTTAATTAATAACGTTTTAATTCTTTCCTTTGGCCGCGTGTTCCGAAGCTTACGTCATGAGAACTTTATTATACAGATGATTTGGCAGCGGAACGGATTAATTAAATGGAAGATCACAAAACAAAACCATTTAAAAGTTGTTTCGCCTACCGTCATTACTGTGTGGTTTATTTTTTCCTGTTTTATGATATGGGAACGTATGTTTAGCTTAGCGTAATAATATCGGTCTGTCTTTTAGAACGGCGTATTGATTTTTTTTCAGGTTTAAATCTACGTCATATAGCATAATCAAGGTTAAAAGATTTTTTCCCGCAATCATAATCTTAAAGCCAACGCATTTCTATTTCACAATAACATCTCATCAGAAAATACATGTTATTGAACTCTACATTATTCAAACAAACAAGAACATCTGCTGAGAAAAACCTAAGCTGATATTTATACACCTAAATATAAGTACGAAGGTTCTACAAGTGATAAAAGATGCTTGCGATGCTGAGCGCTTCGCAATGCGCCTGCGCACATCAGTCGCAGGAGATTGCTGGAAACAGAAAAACATCAACGATACGTATAAATGGAATCCCGATGCAGTCGGCCTGCACCCGATGCGTGGACTTTATAAATAAATATTGCTTTCGAGTCCCATCCGCGTTCCTTGCGAAGTAAAAAAGGGTATCGGTAACGGTTGAAAAAGTATCAGAATTATATTTATTTTATTTAACTTCTTGTCCGGATGATACGTGTTGGACTGAAAGGAAATACAGAAATGTACCTATAACCTGGAGTTTATATCGCAGGCAGTAATTACATAAAACGATTTCCCGGTCAATGAAAATTCCTTCGTAGACGCCTGTCATAAAATGCTTTATTACCTATGCAATTATAACCCTGTGTGACTGATGAGCTTAAGTCTACCATGAGGTTTCGTTTGGACATTTTTGTAAAACCTTATCTAAATTGCCATTATTTATTTTCAAAGCTCGACACTAAAAGCGTTTATTGGTTTAATATGAACACTAAATATCTTCCCAAAGATATTAATATCTCACGATGTCTACCTGATAAGTGGGAGTGCAGTTTGTGAAAAAAGGCTTCAGGATAAAAAGGTAGAGTGGTAAACAATGTTTGGATGGGAATAATGATAGGCGGTCGGTAGACGATAGGGCGCCGCGCGGTGACGCCGCGCCGCCTGCCCGTGTCGCGCGCGCGCCTACACACGGACGCCTCCACCGCTCAACTTTGAACTGAGCAACATTGTACTTATCTCTGCACCACCTTAGTGTGGGTACACTATCCAATATATCCTATAAAGAAACCGACACAACGGTAGCATGACAAGTGCTACTTTAACATCTCATTCAATTAATTAACAAGTCAGGTGTCACCAAGGTAGTAGCGTTAAATTACTAGTTAATAATTAAGAACTCATTACGCAAAAATAAAAATTGCAATGATAAGTTGGTATCTTGTTACGGTCCTAATGAGTTGCATAATGCTGGACTGTGTTGCAGGACGCAGCGCGCGGCCGTAGCGCTCGGGTGGCCGTACACGTCCCACCTGCGCCTGCACCACCGCCACTTGCGTCATTTACAACTTTAAAATAATAAAACTGGTTTTGATTGTGATCTATACGATGGTGTATCACGATTAATGTCCCAAGCAGCGCACCTGGCAGCCGACCCCGTGCTGTCACGACACTTGATACCGTGTAACCTGAAGCGCCTGATGTTTGTAAAACATTAAATCCATATTCATATCACAATGGTATTAACCAACTAGTTTACTGGCCGAATCTGACATAATCGTTCTTAATTATGTATCCAACTTGATCGCTATCGGCCATGTTGAACATATTAATGACAATAAATATAGAGATGACGACTGATTTTTCTGAGTTGCAACTCGTTTTTATGTAGGTTACGTTTTGATTGACCATTAATGGTATATTTTGGGTGCAATGTCTCGTATTAACACCAAAGCTACTGAAAAAAAAGCAGTTATGTAAAATAGTGCAACCAACGCGCATGAAAGACATTTCTCAACAATGAACCTTCGTTTTCTTTTAGACATTCATAAAAACGAAGGATTTTACACATGTTTAATTCTCAGTTGATTTTCCATACACGTACGTTCATACATATGAGATGAGTGTTATTTTTTTAAACAAAGAAGACAGCGGCGGAGCAACGACCTGCCCTTATTTGGAGAATACAACATATCGACTGCGGCTGGTCTTTATGAAGTGCCTGAACCCAGATAGCTCACCTGGACGTAGGTTTTTAGAAACAGTAATACCAAAATACGTTGTGTTGAATCGTAGAAACTACATAATACTGGATATTGCAAGAACGTTAAAGCATTATATTTTATTAACAACGAGCCAAAAAGTTAGTAATCGATATTTCTGGAAAATGATTAAAACGAAATAAGTTTGGTCTATTATCGTAGTTGACGTGAGCCTCGCCAGGTGCCCAGGTGTAGCAGCAACCTGTTCGAGCTCAGTATCATGTTACAGTAGGTTTCACATTAGGAAATTTATACGACGGCTCATATGACTACTGACTGTTAATTATTGTTTTATTGACGAGATAAATTATTATAATTATTAATCGGTTCCGAGAATGTACTGCAAAACAAGATGATTCATCCGCGTTTATTTCGCCGTGGCCCGCGCAGATGTGCGCCCGCGCCACGGGGAGTGTTGATTAAATTAAGTGACATTTCATTTTAATTCACCGACATAAATCTCGGACATTACGAGTGCCATTATCGTAGCTCGCAGGTGCCGCGCCCCGCTAATAAGCCAAAGGTCTCAGCACGATAAACCGACTGACACATTGTCTGAGGAGCAGTCGTGTTGTCGCCGATTATGATAAACTTATTGTTATTGTTCACTCGCTCGCTACACATAAACAAACTTAAGTAACCTTATATCAATCGTTTATTGTTGTTTTCATCGATTTTATGTAATCGCGTGGTAAATGTGATGTAAGCAAACTTTATATAAACAAACACTGAGAGTAATTGTTTACTCTCATACGTCAATGTAGCGTAGCGACCCTAATTGTACCCATTCCAAGAAACGCAATCTTTTAGAAGAAACAAACCTTTATGTACAAAGATTGTATTAAGAACCCTTTTAATTCAAACTATATATTCTACAGTCGCTACAGTGTGCAACAGATGTAAAAGCGCATCCATTCGGCTCTATTTCAGAGTTAGGATATATTTAACCAGTAACTAATCGATAGCAATTTAGAGTTCCATACCTATAGCTGCAATCATAACTTAATGAATATGTGATTTGTTAAAATAACAAGTGTATTTACTCAATGCGTCGTAAAACCGAGCGTTAATTCAAACAACTTAATTACATGTCATTTGCCTAGAAATAGGGTAACCGTCACTTGTTTTAATATCAATAAATAACTTTGTAAATCGATGCAGCGCTGCTCATAAAACGTGCGGTGTTGTGTGTGCAGTCCCTTACGTGCCTCCGATGGTGCGCACCCAGTCCCTGTCACTTTTATGCGTCCACTTCATATATTTCCATGTATATTGTTTGTCAATATGCTGCATTTGCATAAGCGAGCCGGAGGAAATATTACGAGGTAGATACCAAGTACGAATGTGGTCGGTCCGCGGTGCGTTTCCATTTTGCAATACAATCAACGCTATGATACGTACGCGGCGTACCACACCTTATTATCATAAGTATTTACGAGCGCGGTAAACCAACACATTTATGTGTTTGTACTGAACGCATTGAAGATTAGGCACGGCCGTTAATCGTTCAGCTATAACAACCATTAAATGATGCATTAGCTGATTTATGTTGTATTTACTAATAGCGTTGAGTATAGTGTTGTGTCGCTGTCGAGCGCCATCGAGACATCGCGGTACTTAGCACTCGTGTTTCTAACTAAAAGCGTGCTTAACGTGTGGGGAGGGTTAACAGGAGAGTTGACTTTGAATTATACAATTTAATGCGTTTGTTGCCTACTGTGTTTCGAAGTGAAAATATTTATGATCACGCAAACGGAACAACTTCAATTATGTTCGATCTCCATAAATATTAGTTACCTTAAAGCTAGTAAGGAATATGTCCCTGTCGTCAATCAAATTCTAGTATTATTTCAGATCATTTTCATCATCATTCTCCTATTGATTTTTCGCCCATAGTTTTGTATCATCATATCGTTTAAATAGACAGGCCAAACTTCTTTTCTTCCCCTTATTAAGCACAGAATCGATTCATCTTATCGTCAGAAGATGAACAGAAGAATTTGTTCATGTACTTGATCATCGTGTATCACCTTTTATATAAATAAAAGTTAACCTTTCTTTGGCCTATATCTTTTAAGTAATTCACACATAAATTCTCATAACTTTTCTCATTCCTCCGTTTCAACTTTATTTGTAATTCATAATATTTTGCTTCTCCATCGACTTATGTTACCAACCGCGGATCACCAACGAGTGTAGGTACTTACGTATATTCCGTACATAGCTAGAGAGCTTTGAGGAAAGTTTTACTCGTCAATTAATGGGTTTACAGAGATAAACCCCAAAAACAAGAAGAGGAAAGTTTTACTCGTCAATATTAATTGACCAGTAAAACTTTCCTCTTCTTGTAATAGTGACTAATTAACTAGTTTTCCATGTGAGGTTTACCATTGCTATTTCAAGGTAGTAATTAATAGGTTTTGATTGCGTGCGTCAAGTTTAAAAGCACGTCGCTGATGATTGACATTCTTGTGAATATAATTCTGTGAACGTTTCAAACCAGGTTTTATGAATCAAAACAATAATATGTGAGCGTACAAACAAAAAGGGTCCAGTTCTCGGCATTTTGTTTCCGAGATATACGCAGTTTTGTAAAGTTGGGTGAAAAAATTGTATTTCTCGATTTTTATTGATTATTAATTAATGCTCAATTGTCTACAAGTTCATATAGTAAATTAGTTTATATGATGTTTCTAAGTACCAGATAATATATACTTAGAAACATCAGAAAATGTATGTACCAAAAATCTAACTTTGAAAATGCTTTTTCTCAAATCAAGTTTTTTCAGTTTCAACTTCAAATGTGTGATAAAAAAAAATGTGCCAGTTTTTGAATATTTTTTAATCCATATTATCAATTGACTATTCTAGATACCGGATCTGGTCTTAACTCAATACCCGACTACGGGACCCTTTTTGCTTGGACGCCCTTGTGTTTACTTAACTTTAATTACTTTTGATAATTAAAATTTTCATTACACATGTAAAGCATCATGTTTATAATAAGCAACTTTGTACTTATAATTATTATAAGTATAAAGCTCACTCAAAACTCAACGTAACTTAAAAAAAATGTAAAATATAAGTAAAATATTTTTAAAACAATTTTTTATTAAACTAAAAAGTACTAATACTATTACCTTGGCCAGAGGCTAAGCATTGCCATACAACGTGGCAATGCCGCCAGTCTCTTGGGTACATTACCAGTCGACAGCGATGCGGAGGAATTTTTCGACGTCATATTTTAATTTGTTAATAGTTTTAGTTAGGTTAGGTTATTATATTTTTTAAATAGTTTGTTAGTTAATTTAGTGCCTGTATAAATAAATAGAATAAAATTGTGAAAAGTTCTGAATAAAACTTACGTACCTAAACATAGAACTTCAATATTTTCTTAAAAGCTTGAGGCTTATCTTTGAGTGTAAGGAGAACGTTCATACATTTGTACCTACTTTTTGGCATTAATAATAATAATAATACCCCATCGCCGTATCTCTACGTTGACGTCGTGGTGGGGCTTGCGCGCTCCGAACTCTAGGTCTGTGCCGGTAGAGGTTACTTTGCCGGAACAGGTCTAGGGTGAGGAGCCAGACCAAGAGAGATACAGAAACCCGCAGGGCAGCATTTGGCGAGCTGCTGGGCAGTAGCGACCCCACGGTACCTTGTCCTCCGGGAGAAGTTATGTTCCTCATCTCTGGCTTGCCTTTATTGGCCGGCTGGAGTGAACACTGACGAGAATTGACCTCCCACCTCATTCTTGCCTTTATTGGCTGGCTTGAGTAGAGATTCGCAAGAGCAAACGTGCTCGGAGGAAGGAAGTAGTCCAGTAAGATGCTGGTAAGGATCTTGACCGTACTTCCGGGATTGTCCTGATAGCCGTGGAATACCTCTCTACTCCTCTTAAGCACCTCAAGATATGTTGCCCCCTTGTCGCTACGACACTATGTGCTAGCGACCGTTTCCGGGGGCCCATTGTTGAGTTTGCAAGTCACCCTTTGCCATTTTATCTGTGTATTGTATTTATTAAACATTGGTCAAGCAGGGGCCATAGTCCTTCCATAATTTTAGATAACCTGTCCATTTTAGCCATCCAAATCCATAGCCCAATATTTTTTTTTTGTCTCCATATCCTGCAATAGTCCTACACCAACCGGGGGTTGTCCTTGGGTGCACTTGCATAGTACGCACAGGGATAATCGTCGGTTGGTGCCTCATTTCCATTGAAAGCGTCTAACGGGCCTCTGCGAGTTGGCTACGGCCTCTCATATGCCTTCCAAAGGTCCGTGACCCTAGGGTCCCGAGAAATATCAAAAAAAAAAATCTAATAATAAACCCGCAGGGCAGCATGTGGCGAGCTGTTGGGCAGTAGCGACCCCACGGACCCTATCTCCCGGGAGAAGTCTTGTTCTTCATCTCTGGTTTGCCTTTATTGGCCGGTTGCAGTGAACACTGACGAGGAACAGAACTTCCACCTCATTCTTGCGTTTATTGGCCGGCTTGAGTGGAAATTCGCAAGAGCAAACGTGCTCGAAGGAAGGAAGTATTCCAGTGAGATGCTGGTAGGGATCTTGACCGTACTTCCGGGATTGTCCTGATAGCCGTGGAATAACTCTCCACTCCTCTTAAGCACCTCAGGACATATTGTCCCCTTGTCGCTACAACACTATGTGCTAGCGACCGTTTTCGGGGGCCCATTATTGTGTATGCAAGTCACTTCTTGCCATTTTATCTGTGTATTGTATATAAAGCATTAATCAGGCAGGGGCCATAGTTTTTCCACAGTCCTAGATAACCAGTGCAAAGCCACCCAAACCCATTGCCCAATATGTTTTGTTTCCATGTTCTGCAATAGTCGTGCACCAACTGGGAGTTGTCCTTGCGTGCACTTGCAACTATGCGCCTCTGGGACGGAGCGACGATTATCCCTGTATGCACTAGCATACAGGGATAATCGTCGCTCCGTCCCAGAGGGTCATGGCCATCCGGTTAGCCCGGGGAAACCGCACGGTCTCCGGGGAGGAGGCGAACCTCCTTGCCGGATTACCGCCATGGGATCTGGAGGCAAAAGTCCTCGCGCACATGTGGGAGTGGCGCGAGGAGGCAGGACGCCGGGGCGTAACTCCGTTGCCGCGAGAAATCGCGGCACGGCGGACAGAGCTCCGGAAGGATCTCATGGCGGCATGGAGAGTGCGATTGTCGCAACCCTGCGCTGGGCACGCCACAATTGCGGCGATAAGTCCCCTCTTTGAGGAGTGGCTGGAGAGGCGCCACGGCGTCCTCACCTTCCGCCTGACGCAGGTCCTCACCGGACACGGGTGCTTCGGGAGGTACCTGTTCCGGATAAGGCGGGAAACGCCCGGGTGTCACCACTGTGTGGATCGCCCGGAGGACACGGTGGAGCATACGGTGGAGGTCTGCCCGGCTTGGGCGGAGCACCGCCGTGTCCTCGCGGAAGCGATCGGCGGCGGCGATCTCTCCCGTCCGGCCCTGGTCCAGGCCATGGTACGGGGCGAGAGTACATGGGAAGCCATTACCTCCTTCTGCGAAGTAGTAATGCTCGCGAAGGAGGAGGCGGAACGCGTGAGGGAGAGGCAATATTTGCACCCTCACGCCCCTAGTCGCCGCAGGAGACGCCCTGGGCGTCGGGAATTGACAGCCGATTCCCGGCCACCGTAGGCGCGGACTTGCGGACGGCGAGCAATGGGTAGCTCGCCGTCCGGTAAGGACCAAGCCCGAGTCGACGGCGCGTTGTGTTCCACGCGCGCCTCTAAGAGATGTCAGCACTATTGAGGGGGTCCGCTAGGGCCGATGCCAGCTAGGGTTGCGGGAAGTTCGAAAGAGTTACCGTGGCCCTGGCACAGGCAACAGAAGGAACACGGGTGGGTTTTAGTCAGTAAAAGTCTGACACGCCCTCGCGCTCCGCCCAGAGCGGGAGAAGTCATTTGATGATTTCCCATCCACAAAAAAAAAAAAAGGGATAATCGTCGGTTGGTGCCTCCTCATCATTTAAAATTGTATACGCGTACGAGGCGTAAGAGGGGCCGAAGCCAACTCGCAGAGGCCCCCCTCTGCGAGTTGGCTTCGGCCCCTCGTACGCCTTCCAAAGGTCCGGGACCCAAGGGTCCCGAGATATGTCACATACATAATAATAATCATTTTATTTCAAGTTTCACAGACTCATTAACTTAAATATTTATATACAATCAGTCACATTAAATATAATCAAATACAGAGTTAAATATAGAAATTATTAAATTGATTAACAAATGACTCAAACAAAACAACAAATAGGTACTTACTTAATAGACTTTTTGCAGTGTTGCCACATTACCTGCGTTCAATGTGTAACCAACAGCAGTGATTAATGTAGGCACAATCGACCCTTTCCGCGAGCGCGGCCAATATGCTGTTGGAGCTCCCCCGCACTCGCCGATCCAGCGAGGTGCCTCTCTTGCGCATTGTTGTATAAAAACAATCTACGCGCGCCTCCGCTGTATATTTGTATATTGTCGAAGGCTGCAGTAACGGGGGAGACCCACCAACATCCTGAACGCATTGTTGAACTGGACTCTTAAGACGCTGTACGACCTTTCCGTGTACTTATTCCATAGGCTGCAGTAGGCTCTAAAGAGAGTAATTTTAACTTCTGCTGAGCATCGTGCAAACCTACGGATCACCATCTTCGCTCTGACCGACAGCGCCCTTCGCTCTCGATCAACGTCTGCATCATCTTTCAAGTCGGGAGTAACTAAGTGGCCTGAGTACTTAAAAATATCTACTCTTTCTAAGGGTGTATCATACAGCTTTATAGCTGGCATTTCAATAACTTTTCTGTGCTCGCCTTGAAAGACCATACACTGACTCTTTTTTACATTATACAATAGTCCGTGATCAGTTGCATAACCCTCACAGATACTCATCAGCTTTCTGAGTCCGCAGACCGACGCACTCAGCAGCACCATATCGTCCGCGTAGTTGATATTATTGAAACAGACGCCATCTTTATAACAACCAATATGTTGCTCGCTGAGTGCCTCGATCAGCCGATTAATGCACGAATTAAAAATGGATGGTGAGTTCAAACCCCCAATTCGAATGGGATCTGTTCTGTCACTTTCACTTGTAAGGTAAGTACTTGTCAAGACAAATTAAACGAGCCCAAAACAACAGGGCTACCTTGTAAACTTGAGGTGTTCCTGTGGCCACATTCCAGCACTATCATCAGACCCTAGACTACATCTTGGGTTATAAAGGGTCTTTCAACAAGGACGGGTCGATGTTAAAATTGAATAAAACAAGATGTGTGTGAGATATTAACGAAATTTATTTTTTATTTAAAAGGCCCATTTATGCCATTATGGATGGAATATGACATCGTTCAAATGTCCGCCGCGGCTTCGTATGGTGGCACGAATCCGAGAGGTCCAATTTTTAATGACTCTGCTGCATAGATCCGGCTGAATCCGAGCGATGGCCTGCGTTATGTTGGCTTTCAGGGCAACGGTCGAATGTGGTTTATTGGCATAGACCTGCGACTTCAGAAAACCCCACAAGAAAAAGTCTAGCGGAGTCAAATCACACGATCTTGTTGGCCAATTCACGTTACCTCTGCGAGAGATAACTCTACCCTCAAACCGTTCATGCAGAATGTCGATTGTGTCGTTCGCTGTGTGGCAAGTAGCGCCATCTTGCTGGAACCACATGTCGTTCACGTCCATATTGTTCAATTCAAGCCAAAAGAAATTGTTTATCATTGATCTGTAGCGCGTACAGCGGCGATGTTCTCGGCCGATCTGGCGTTTCTTTGACGTAAAGGTGTTGGTTGGTTGTTTACCGAACCGGTCGTCTCAAATTTAGTCACCAATCGTTGGAGAGTGGACTTTGAAGGGCCACCGCGTCTGCCGTAAAATGGGCGCAATGCGCGCAACGTTTGCACTAACGAACACTCATTTTGATAATAAAGTTTTATCATTTGCACATGCTGCTCAACCGTGTAACTTGCCATGGTGATTTGGCATCACTGACTGCATAATATACAACAGATTTTACAGATCCCACCAAAATAGTATGGCTGCCACAGACTGTCAACATCGACCCGTCCCTATTGGAAAACCCATTAGTACTTGTAGGTACTACTTATCAAGACAACAGAGCTATCTTGTTTCTATGGAGAGCTCCTATGGTGTGCTCCCGGCTCCATCATCAGGTCCTGGATAACATCTTGGTATAACATACCTACTTGGCAAGACATGTCCAAATAGCCAGAAGACAATGGGGCTATCTAGTTTTTGTTGAGAAGTCCCTATAGCCACCATCGGCGCCATCATCGGATCCTAGACTACACCTTGGGTTAACGTACCTACTTGTCAAAACAAATCCAAATGGCTGAAATACAACGGGGCTACCTTGTCTAGTTGAGGAGTTCCTATGGTGACCTCCCAGATCCATCATGAGACGCTAGACTACACCTTGGGCTATAGCTCTTGCCTTGGCAAGACACAACCAACGACCGCAAACACAACAGGGCTATCTTGTTTAGTTGAGCTCTATCATTAGACCCTGGATACTACTTTGGGCTATAGTACTTGTCGAAACTCGATTTTTTTAGAAGTTTCAATGGCCATCTTCCGACTGCATCATCAGACCCTGAACACAATCTAGTGTAATAGCACTTATCAATACATAACCATTTAAACCAAACACGACGGGGCTATCTGGTGTATTTGAAAATTTCGAGCATGTGCTGTTAACCGCTGAGGACATCTCTCGTATGGAGCCAATCCTGGGCGCAGCAGACAGGTCATGATGTATGAAAGCGTACCTATATAATATTTCTTGTCTGTACTGTTGACCGTTGTGGAGTTCCTTCGTCTGGGGCCAATCCTGGGTATAGAATCAGGTCATGGTGGACTTTAGAACAGACTATCATAATTAAAGCGTAGGTATATAAAATTGCGGGTCTGTACTGTTGACCGTTGAGGAAATCCCTCGTCTAGAACTAATCCTGGGGGCAACAGCCAGGTCATGATGGGCTTTAAAACGGATCATCATAATTAAAGCGTATAGAAAATTTCGTGTTTGTACTGTAATAACTCACAAGGACCTTACGGGAGCCGAGCAGACCATTACCTACGTATTTTATGTTGTGTTGATGGTGTAGTGTGCGGGGGACATCAACACTACTAGAGTTTAAACTCAATAAAACAGTTTATTATCATATTATTTTAACTCGTTAAAGGAACGTATTCAGGACACTGCTATTTCATCAGTCAGGGTCGGGAGGCCGACTATTAACCTATCTTGTTTTTCCTATCTTCCAACTTTCAAATCAATGCTTGTCCTCATAAATTAATAAATGTTTAAACTTGCGAAGGTTTTATGCTAATGGCATGCCCGGTTAAAACCTCTACAGTACTGTTGACCGTTGAGGATTTCCCTCGTCTGAAGCCAACCCTGGTTGCAGCAGCCAGATCATGGCATGATTTAGAACGAATTATCATAATTGAAGCGTAGGTATATGAAATTTCGTGTTTGTACTGTTGACCGTTGAGGATTTTCCTCGTCTGAAGCCAACCCTGGGTGTAGAATCAGGTCACGCTTATCATGAAAATGCATTGTCTTCAAAATTGAACCAACAGGTAAAATGTCAACACTACCTATAGGATAAGAGTAAGTTGTTTTAATTCAGCTTGCAAGGTTCGCCCTAAGCAAACAAACAAATAAACATTGCAAGCTTGTAAAAATCATCGCTGGCATGTCGGGCGAAGCGCCGAAGTGGTTTCGTAGACGGATCGTAGGCGTGGCGTAGCAGCGGCGTAGCTGTCGTACCGGTGGCAGAGCAATGTGTAGCGGTAGTGTAGAGACTTTAATCGAGCCGGCCTTCAGCATGAATCCTCCACGGATTGTGGGCATTGGCTGATAAGACAAACACTGGTTTATTAAAATATTGAATAGGTTTAAACTATGACATGTAGTCAAATTGTTTTATATTGAGTCAGTGGGAGTGCTAGCTTTACGGTTGACAACGTAACGTGCTTTCCCATAAGCTAATAAATAGTAATAGCAGTGCTGCTGTGTGTCTCATTTATAATTATATCCAATAACACACCTCTAAACGAGACCACACATACGTACAAGTAGTGGTCTGCCCTAGTATCGTGGCAGGCCATTACAGTACTGTAGCAGTGGCGTAGCAATGTCGTAGCGGTGGCGTAGCAGTGGCGTAGCAATGTTGTACAAGCTCAAACTTAAAGCATTTATTTCAAACTAGCTTCCGCCCGTGACTTCGTCCGCGTGAACTTTCTTGTTCCCCCGACCCACACCGTCGCATCACATTGCCTGCCCATGCTGTTACTTCGTTTTCGCTTAGCACTCGTTTTTACTTTTTTTCTTTTTGCTCGGCTTCTAAGGGTCCTAGCGTAATGTTACATACAATATAGACTTTCCTAAGATTTGGGCTATAAAATGCAAAAAGAATTTTTCAAATCCGACTGGTAGTGACAGAGATTAGCGCGTTCAAATAGTCAATAAAAAATAAAATGTGTAGGTCACTAATAGACGAAGCGCATTTTTATACCCGTCGTAATTTCTAAACGAAAGGTCTGATTCAAATAATTTAAAAAGGAATTTACATGTACCTAATCAACCTTGATTATGTAACTATTTATTTGGATAAGGATTAATACCATGCTTATGAAAACACCTTCGCAAATAGTGCATTATTTTAAAACAAATTTGATTACCATTAAAAAAGTTATAGTGAGCCAACCTTAAAAGATAGACATATTCTATTGTGGATTTTTTAGAACATTTTACGAGGAACAATTCCGTCATACATAATTTTTGCGTAACTCTAATCGTTTACGCAGCGCACGCAACGGAAGCTCTCAAAAAGAATAAATTTTCCCCGTTTTTGCAACATTTTTCATTGATGTTCCACTCCTACTAGTCGAAACGTATTGTTATATAATCGATAGCCTTCCTCGGTAAACGAGCTATCCAACACTAAAAGAATTTTTCACTTCGAACTACCAGTTCCTGAGATTTGCGCGTTCAACCAAACAAATAAACAAACAAACAAACTCTTCAGCTTTATAATATTAATATAGACTAGCTGTGTCCCGCGACTTCGTTCGCGTGGATGTCGTAAGATACACAATATACTAAAATAACAGCCACATTTTAATAAAACTCCCTCGTTCCCCGACCCGTCGCCAACCATCGCGTTGAATCGCCTGCCCGCGCTATTCGTTCGTTTTCGCTTAGTGTTCTTTCTGACTTTTTTTTGCTCGGCTCCTAAGGGTCGTAGCGTGATGTTAAATAGCCTATAACTGTCTTCGAGAATTGGGCTACCAAATGCAAAAAGAATTTTTCAAAGCCGACTTTTTGTTAGAGATTTCATGGGTTTTAGTTGGTTTGCGCGGAACCGGAACCTAATTATTTTTCTAAAATAAAAGTAGCCTTAGTTACCCGCCGTTACATCAGCTATCTGCCAGTGAAAGTCCTGTCAAAATCGGTCCAGCCGTTTCGGAGATTAGCCGGAACAAACAGACAGACAGACCGACAGACAGACAGACAAAAATGTTAATGTTATAAGAACCGTTTATACTTTCCTATGCAGTAAAAAGTTGTTATTTTGACATTACAAACAGACACTTCAATTTTATTTGTTTGTATAGATAAACCAAATTCAGGAGTACTTTTGAATTGTCAAGGGGTCGGTCAGTCAGAAAGATGAAGCCAGTTGCCCATTCCAATGCGTAGTAGGTTCCTATGGAGAATAACGGGCAAAAAACTCCACGGACATCCTTTTAAATCGATATATTGTTACAAAATGTTGGTTACATCATTCATGTTGAAATTATTTATGTGAGAACAATGTTGAAAGATGTGCACGTTAAAACCGTCTGGAATAAGTTGATAAAAACAAAAAAGACTCAAAAATTCAGTAGTGACTGGTCATCTCTTGATGACCAGTCACTACTGACGGCACCCGTTCACGAACATGATCAGCACCATTCAGCTCAACCGTTTTGAAGGGAACTTAATGATCCAACACACACGCCAACACCCGCGAAACATTTGAGTGAGCTTGACATACTCTTAGCCGCCAGGACACATTCAAGTCACTGAAAGAGGTACCCAGTAAATGATAGCTTTATAGTGGTACTTTAAATAGTGCTCACACATGTGCTATGCAATTATGCAGAGTACCGGTGTCGTAGCAGTGTCATAGTCGTGTCGTAGACTTATCGTAGGCCGCTGAGAGCAACTTTGACTTGTGTGTTACATTTTTAATTCGTTGTTATTCTATTAAGCAATGAACTCATAATATTCATTAGACTCCTTCAAAAGTACCTAGTTCTGCGTGGGTTTTTTTTAACTAAGCCAAATACGACGCTACGTGCAGTGACATTGCATTTTGTTTTGTCCAATTGAAAGAAATGTTAGGTGTATTGACTTAGGGCACAAAATACGTTGGCGCATAGCTTTCATAGCTTTATTCTAAAACTAGCTTTTGCCTACGGCTTCGCCCGCGTGGAGGTCGGAAATTATCCCACTGGAACGTACTACTGGGATAAAAAATATCCTATGTCCTAACCCAGGTCGTTCAGCAGTTTTAGCGTGAAAGCACAAACAAACTCACTTTCGAATTTTTAATATTAACATAACATAACATCACGCCTTGTTTCCCTGAAGAGTTAGGCAGAGGTGTACCTAAAGTACACACCTATTTAATATTAGTTAGGACTAATGCTATTTTCATGTTTTGTAATGCGCGATAATGGTGATATGAGAGACAATGAGAAGACATCACGTAGGGAAACAGTGGTTGAGTAGTGGTGCTGCAGTGTTAGCAGCGCGGCGTGGTGTGGCGTGTTGCGACGTGATGCGGCGTGGTGGTGTCGCGCTAGGTCACGCATGCGCAGTGCAGTAGCCGACCTTGCGGCGGCGCGGCGCGGGCGTCTCGGGTTGCGCCCACATTTCTGCCGCTCGCCGCGCGTGCGGTTCAATCCCGCGACGGAATGCCTCCATCCGATAGCTTCGACTAACACTTGATATACTCTCGACGACATTTCTCACATGCCATACACGCAGCCAATATAACTGTACGAGAATCGATTGATTTCGTGTCACTGCGAAGAGTAGACGAGATCCTACTCAACTTTCTTGGAAAGTCTGTGTCTCTTGCAGATGGAATCGAATGAGAAGCTGTGGCCCGAATACCCTAACAATTGTAAATACATAAAGGATTTTCTCGGCGTTTAAGAACGCAACATTTGAGTTATAAAGTAAAATGAGATCTAATCTTAACTTAGATCTCATTATATTCTTGGTATACCTCAGACGTCTAAGTTAAACATTACTTGCAACAATAACAAGCTTACTGCACAATGAATTGCTTTGTTTAATTGAAGCTATTTCACACATAAGGAACGTTTGACGTACCTAATTAGATAATTAAATCTATAATTAAGTATTTAATCTGTGAACGCGTATTTGTCTTGATCTAGCCGCCATGTAGGTAGGTAAGCAAGATAATCGTGTTGTGACATTACGTTATTTATCATCAGCTACGGAAGTAATGGAAATATTGACAGTAAACATGATTAGACACAGATATCGCAAGAGCCGCACGTCTGCAGGCAGTATGTGCCTGCGGAGATACTGCGCCAAACACGTGCGCGTGACACCAATCCCTATCTGACAAATGCAAATTCTATTAAAATTTATGTATCCACTTCTATTAATACCGCAGATACTGGATGTAATAGCGTGGTCCGCATGATATACGGCAGCGTTTACACATCCCTCCACACCGCGCGCTGCTCTAATTGAAACCTAAGCCTGCGAGCGAGAACTTTGAATATTCTATTGCTGTTTAACTGCCTATAATTAGACGAACGCCTAATACCTCTAGTTAATATGCCAGGTTACGGCCCTCGCAGATCCTATTAGACTCCGCCGCGTAAGCCTGAATTGTTAACGACCTGATAATGCTATTCATTTCATTAACGCTGCGGGTGACATCATTATGGTTAAAGGATAAGGAAATACTTAGTGCTATTGCGATATAGTATTCAAATACTGTGAGAAAATATACCACTCGCGGCAAGTGTTACAGGTGCTCATTTACCTACAGAGCTAATTACCATTGCAAATGATAAGCCTTTGAAGTATGTATGCTTTTACTAAAAATATATGTAGGTAAGTGGTGCTTTAGTTCTGAGTATTTGCATCTATTTTAGTCCGGATTGTTGGTCGGGCTCGTAACCACAGGCGATAAATAATGCAAACAGAGAGATAGTATCTTAACTGGAAGCAACTCTCGACAAATTGTAAGGCGAACCCTGCGCTGGATCGCGACGAAAAGTGCACTATAATGTTCTAAGTACATAAGTCATTATGGTATGTCTCTGCAGCGTGCTCTTACTTATTCTACGTAGGTAGTAAGATAGTTACAAATATAATTGTGAGTTCCTTCCACATAAACACTTAGCACGTTCAAGTTAGCACTTCAACTTAATCATATTCTTGTATCGTGTGAGGTCTAGTTTGCACATTGTCCTTTAAACATTAATTATCAACATGTCAATTCACGTCAATTTATATAAAACAAAACAAATGAATAAATTATGATCGAGCTGTTGAAATCGGAATTTACGCCAATATCAATCACAAACCGTATCAAATGTGGGCAAAACAGATTGTGCTTTACAAAAACAAGTGTTACACAAATATAAGTAACGATTGTCACTTCAAAAAGTTTATATCTATCTTGTACTAGCGCATGTTAGTAACTTTTCCTCTATTAAATGGAAGTTAAAGTCACCTTACAAGATTGCTCAGCGCGGCAGCTAGGGCAACTTACATGAAAAACTCACCTTGCTCGCTGACACGTAAGCCTCGTTGGAATCTATCGGCTGACAAATTCAGCCACCTTTTAACAGGTAGGTGATCACACCGCTATGGCTTACTCGAGATAACTCGTGTTTTAAAGGCCCCAAAACAGAGGTCTAACCATCGATCATTAGGACTTATTTGTTTTTTGACGTTGACGGGACACCGACAGGGTTAGTAGTGGACGCGTTTTTGTTATTATCTATGGGTTGCATCAGGCCATTCGTCATGCTGTCAGAGGTACAGGGCCCAACGAGACAATCAAAGTGACCGCTTGATAACGGCTGTTGGTGACGCTCTACGCTTTCCCACCGCCTGGTGCTCTGGTACCTACATCTTGCGTGAGATTCCTATATGACGTCTTTAGCAGATGTATTACACTATAACTCATTAGATTAGAGGAGCGTCTGGATCCCCAACGGATGTCCTGTAACATTCGACATCTTCATTCAAAGAGATAACTCTAGCTAGTTCACTTATTTTTTTTCAGTGGTAGTTAATGTTCTTTGTCAAGTTGATTTTCTTAATAAAACAAAAATATTTACCATCCCATTTGCTTAGCGTTCTTGTAAACATGTCCAAAGACATTTATTCAATTTTATTCTTAACCATTGACCACAAACCGCACTTTATATCATCGCACTGATGCGCACGGATTGCCACAGGAGGTTCATGTAACTAGGAAGTATTCTTACTTCATTCTCTAAAATGTTTAGTTTTTCCTAAATATATTATATGTTGGAATCTAACACAGTCACAATGAACAAGCACTTTACATCGTGACCTGTTAATCATTATAACTTAGTTCATCTTAATAGTCTCCACTAGGAATAAAATGTGCATATTATGTTAAACCACATTGAGCATAATTTAACACCTATGTTCCAACTGAACTTTGTGCCGATGACTAGAGTGGTCACCTAAGATCAGTAGTGGTCACCACTCTATAGTATTTATCTCACGCCAAGATTGATGTAGTTGTAGGTCCAATACATTATGCATTGTCAAGATTGATTTTAAATAGTCTCCATATTGTACATACATATGAAAGCTGCACATGGGAACCACTTCTAGAACGTTCAAAAACAACATTTCAATACTTCCATCAATATTTAAGAAAAATTTTAATCCATATAGGTAGGTAACTGATTAATGTTGATTCAACTTTGTAATCGAACCTCAAGTAGTTGTCGTTTTATAATCATAATCCAAACGGTTGTATGTGACACTGGAATATTTGCAGAAATAATAACTTATTGACGTGGACCCGTCGACGGAGACCAGTATCTGCTCTACCACATAAATACATACTGATATTAGCTTTAACGTTCTATAACAACCTTATATGCTCCTATGGGGTCGTAATAACGGCTATAGTGGCTTGCAAACTTGATTGATGAACGGTAAAGTTATTTTTGTATTGGCGTACGTAAGATTATTGAAGGCAAGTTTTGCATACCGCAGGCCACTACCGTAAAATACAAAACATTACGAGCGAGCCAGCAGCTACCGTGTTACGTGATACGCGCTTCTAAAAGAATATCAATGAATATCAATAACTATTAAACACTTTCTTATTAATTGGGCAACCGTTCGGTTCTCATTTCTTGGCATAAAACGTCGAATTATGAAATTGTTTACTGTTTTATTTCATTATGCCTATGTTACGTCTCTAAGAAGACCTAGGCTGGATACACCTCCATAATTTCATAGTTACCTACGTCGTAATGAACGTATAAACATTCCATAATAAAGCGAGATCTCCACTTAGACCCCGATAAGTTACTTTCGTCTCAGATGCCTATCTCAAAATGCCATAAAATTAATTTATAGAATGTCTAACCGACGTAATATTAACCTTACAACTGGCTCTAAGGTCCAAATGATACGTGTTCAATAGAAATGAAATGACGTTTGATTACTCTCATTCATCGGCGACATCATAAACGACACAAATCCCGTCCTAAAACATTGTTATCAGTGTTCCCACTCTAATCTTAAGGCAATAAAATTTCGATTGCCCAAGAAAAACGGCGCTGCTCGATAACCATAAATTTGGGCCGAAACGGATGGGACAAATTTTTATAATGGGCCTCCCCCATTTGGGCGCTGAGTCGCGTTAATGACAACCTAACAGTTTGTTTTAACATCATTATAGGAGCGTATCGGGCATTCCATCACAGGTACCTGCGAGCACACCCGCGCGCATACACATGTCTCGACTCCCAACTTGATACATGCACCGATTATTGTCATTCTCTTACCGAATCCAGCCGATTGTAATCTTACCGACTCAATTCGATAGCGCTGGGTTAATTAATTGCATTCCTAAGATATATCTAGTCGGATGTACCTACTAGGTCAAGTATGATTGGGTTCTAATACCAAGGGTTCCCTATTGTAATTCTTTCATACTACTAACATATTTTAGTGGACTAGTGAGCGTAAGTAGGTAACCTATAGGCACTAGGTTCACCTTCAGGTTTCAGTTAAGCAGTTCGATACCACGAATTAGGTACCAAAATTGATATTTTGTACCAAAATTGATATTTTGTACCAAAATTGATATTTTGTACCAAAATTGATATTTTGTACCAAAATTGATATTTTGTACCAAAATTGATATTTTGTACCAAAATTGATATTTTTTCAGTTCTGGGGAAAGGGTGAGAAAAGAGGGAATTCATTTAATTTTGTTGCATATTAATCAGTATTAACTAACTCCACAGGTAGAATCAAGTTTCCAATCGTCACGTTTTTTTTCATTTTGCTAAATTATGGATACCTACCTAAAGAAACGACAGATCTCTGTTTTATCATTTCAAACAAAACACAGAACCCAAAAAACTGTAACTGCCACTAATTAGAAACGGCTATTAAAATATTCCATTTTTTATATTCATTCAGACTGTCGTTCTCAATTATGTCGTTAACCTTTTGCGACATTCATAGGTATATACAACATAGGACAACAGGAGTTATTTGAAAATGTTGCTTTTCACGGTGTCGAATGTTAAATGCTCACAGATTTAGGGCTCAACAAGCGTATAAGCAAAGGGTTGCACGGAGGTAGTGTACGGTTAGCGGTTTACTGCGTCCCACAGCAATATATCCCGGGGACAGCTACACGCATTCACAATTACCTTATCGCGGTCTGTGCCGGCTCCTGACATCACGCGACAAATATTCGTGATCATCGCACCAGCATCGACCAACCGAGATATTTATAACATCCCCAAGTTCCTAGTTCTTGCATCAGTTATAGGAATTCGCTTTCACTAATGTTATTTTCTCGTCTGCATGCATGATTTTCCTCGTATTTTCCACAGCGCTAATTGATTTCATTTTGTCAGGGAAATTCATGTGAAAAACTTAATATTCGATTAAATTTTCCACTCAATTAAAATGCTGATAAGTATTATTTTATCAGCATGTTAATTGTGGTACTACTCCACGTAACATCTCTACATTATCCTCAAGTATAAAGAGTGCGCAGATAATTAGCATTCTGCTATAAAAAAGACAATAGAGCACTCGGCAATCGAAAATAAAAGTAAAAGGCGCAGTTTTTAATTGATTTTAGGCTCTCAGGACGTAAGGTAGGAAATTGACATTTCAATAGCAAAAAAGAAGAATAGTGTGGTACAGTCACAACCAAAGTGATTTAGCGCAGCCGCAAACAGGCGCGGTTCCCATGGGAAAGCGCTCGCAAATATTGACACTAAGGCAACATGTTTATATGCACTTAATGCATCGCTCACCTTTTTATATTTTATTTGTTCTGAGCGCGCGAGGCAGACGAAACGTCGGCCTCTTGTTTAAGTTGTTTTTCTCGTAATTTTGTTTAACAGGTAGTGTCTAATGCCGGTTATAAAAAAGTTATTTTTGAATAACGAAACATGTGATAGACACGTTTTTTAATATTCAACTATACACAGTTCAATATTAGTATAGGTTTCTAGTAAACATTGTGTTAACGTCGTAGAGACCGTTACAAAGTATGAAAATCAATTAATTTTCAGGCCATAACTGGGACCGGATAGGCCCAAGTTATAAACCGCAAATCATTAGAGATGGTGAAACACGGAAACCAACTATTAAGACAATAAATAGCGAACAAAACACTAAGTTAGTTTTTCTTTTAGGTTGCCGCTTGTTACACCGTAGCGTAACAAAATCATGCGTAAATGATAATTAGCGTGTGTCTGTGCGTTTCTATAAATGTTTATTTAAATCTAAATAAAGCAGAAGTTGCTAATACAAAGTTCATCGGATAATTTATTATTGGTTTGTCAGAAATAGGTATTGGTTCAAATTTGGATCCACGTTGAATGAATAAATGACATTATTATAAGTACCTAATGCTGTTCGCTCTGGAATGTCCATTGTCTATAATGTCATCGGCCTTAATGATGATTTTGTTTACGTTGATTTAGTAGTGTATTGTGTAGTGTACCTACTCCTAGGCCTTACCACTTACCAGTACCAAATGGAAAATATCCCATGGCTCTCAAAAAAATATTTTCCATGAAAATTAATTTAGGTGATTATATCAAAATAAAATAGAAAATAAGGCTATTAATTGTTTATGGTAACGCTTCCGCGGTGGACACGGTGTGACTACAGTCACTTTGTGGTCAAAATAATGGGTCGAAATTACGTGTTATGTCCTTGGTTGTCCATGTGGTAATGCGCAACATGGTGCGTCACGTCCCCCTAATTACGTGTCGATGTGGATGCACAAATTATAGGCTGTGACGGTCTTTGAACAAGCCACCATCACGATTGGAATGTCTTTGATATGTTTTTGGCCTAATCATTTTGTGTGAGACAAAATCACCGGCGATTTTTTACATGATTTATTGATTCACTTAGGCAGTTAGGCCCTCGTTTTTTTTTTCACGACCGACGTAGATGCTGCTTCAAATGTCTTTTTTTAGACCCGAACATATTATATTAGGAGACGAAAAAATTATCTTACCTTTATTTAATGACTGGCGAAACTTTTACGATTCATGTAGAGTAGATAGGTACCTACCTAATAACTATAGAGGCCATATAATGGATTTTATTACTTCGTCATTTGAATACTCATACCTAACAATAATATCGTTACTTCTTTTTCCCAAGTCTGCTAAGGATATGGGAAGGAATGCGTAATAGCAATAATTAGATAACAACATAAGCTCTCAAGTTATTAGACTCAACGAGGAGAGCGGCGCCCTTTGAGCCGCCAACTTGTTAACACTTGTGCGTTAACGTTATCTCTTTTTATTCCATTCCTGGCTTCAAACCTCTTCCAATACATCCCCTTTTAAGTTAACCATAAAAGAGAAAAACATCACATTCTCTATAGTTTATATTCAAGTCAAAACATATTCATTATTCCATGACATGGAATGTTTCAAACGTAAAAGTAGGCAGCGTTTATAAAAATACATTTCAAAACATACAATCGAGAATATTTTATGTTTAAGACATCAAAATCAATTATTATTCCCCAACTGGACCTATCCTTTGGGTTATTTATCATTATGATCTCGATCACAAAAGGACAACAACACGGAATAACTTATTTAGTCGGTTCACACAACTATATGTCTTACGGGCTGGGGCGAGGTGCGTGTATTCTTTTATCAGCGCGTTCGATGCTCGAAGCGATTTCGATTTGGGATACATGAAAGCGTGCAAAGGATTTGGACTGTTTACGACTACGTGGGTGGTTGTGGGCGTGGCATCCTCCATCCTCGTTCCTCTTACGGCATTTTCATATCTCTGTCTCGCCCGCGGCCGCTCCCACAGGACCTTTCTTGTTAACGTATTTTTTGTTCCTCTCAACTTGCTTTATGGAATGGTCAGGCGAGCAAATATTTACTCACGATTTTGAAAATCTTGTTTTCATACTACCAGTGCTTAACGTACAGATGGTGACTGGTCACTTTACGAGGATTAGGATCCTTTTCAACATTGTATGTATCTTTATGTAAAACATAAACTAATCGGATTATGTTCATACAGGAGTATTAAGTTCATTGTCCTCATAATTCAACTATTGTAGGTACCTAAGTGTAGTTCATTAGATAGATAGGTACTCGAAACGCAATTAAGAGATATAAATGATGATACAGAGCGTCTTTCCAAAAGTTCTCAGTAAAAGGAATTCGACAATTACTTCCTGACGCTCTCTTATTAAACTTTATTTCCCACACTAACATTTATATGTGTTATAGATGTGTGTGTTACCTATATAAATTTTATTTCCCTTAATTGAAAAACACTTAGGTAGTTTGGGTAGGTGTTGGAGACTCGGCGGCATGGACCAAAGGCAGGCTCGGACCTCACGCGCGCCCTCTGCCGACGATAAAGAAATTATCCGCTTTCGAGCATCTTTCGTAGGTACTAATGACCGCCAATCCGGCGCACGGTGCCTAATTGGTAGGTACAGCAGTAGGTACCTATCGAATCGAAACCTTAAGAACATAATTACAAGCAACTATGTCTTAATATGTTTTATGCTGTAGATACCTACATCATTTTCTCTGTGAAAATGGCCTTGTAACGGCGAAGAGAAAAACTCGCATAGAAAAGATTTCAACGCGCTCGAAATTTTATTTAATTTTTGTTTAGTTTTGCAGGTTGCATCTTATTTATTATTATATTTTATGTGTTTTCCGTTTTATAACTACGAATTTATTATTATTAAGAAATTAATGTCGTCCTATTAAAAATAATATTCGTTCGAGAAGAAATTTGCGTGCTTTGACCACGCTTTTCTCCCTTCTTAACTCTCCCACTCCTCCTTCTTATCTAGTGTCTCACTTCCAATATCTATGTTCTTCACACGCTAAGAATCTTCGTTCTTCTAACAATCTTCTCCTATTCTGTCCTTCTCATACTTCTGACTTTGTTCATTCTTCCTTTCATATTCAGTCCATTCTTCTTTGGAATGCGCTACCTCTTGACATCAGGATGGCCACCAGTCGGTATGCATTTAAGCGGAAATTGCGGAGTTATTTTCAAAATAAATAGCGTAGAGTCATCTCACAACCTCTCTCTCTTGAATTTGTATATAATATATATATAATATAGGTATATATTATAGTAAATATGTATGTACGTGTATTATAAGTTTAGGTATAACTTATTTATGTACAAATTGTTCCATTTCTAACAGAGCACCTGCCATCTAATCTCTTCACCACCCTTGGTTGACTGGTAGAGAATGCCTAAGGCATTAAGTCCGCCTTTGTACTTTTTTAAGTGTGAAAAGTTTAAATAAATAAATAAATATTCTATTAGTAATAGTAGCTAATTAACTATTGTCTAAATAACTGGTAAATGTGTTCAAGTACACATTTACCGGTTCATAGGTATCTACTTGTTCACAATTCTTAAAATTAGCAGAACCAGTAATACCTATCTAGGTACTACATCTCCTGTTCAAAGAAAAGTTAAATATTACTGTCTTCTTGTATGTTAAACAAAAGCTGTCGAAAGGAGCTATTAACGTTTTTGAATAGGACAACGTAAAAAACATTGACTCACCAAACGGGGAGCATGAATCACACGACGTTAACCGCTATTTTATAACGTTTTACTGATAACGTTACGATAACATTAATTGTGAACAAAATAAAAGAACAGCAACACCGACCTCGCACAATATAGTACTTCATTAAATCCAACTACTGTAGACCTAAATGTTCAAGTTAAACGATTGGCTTGACTAGAGATAAAAGCAAGTAGTTCTAAGTACAGAAGCTTGGATGCCGCTGGCGCTTGCAGGACAATGGCGATTATCTAACGCTCAGACGAATACCTACAAAGAGTACGACATTACATCGCTATGAAAAAATTGACAGCGGCACTAAGGGAAAGTCAACAGGCACACAAAGGCCGGCGCACAAAGTTTTAAGATAACGCAAACACGCATTTTGTGAAATATGCGGCGTACGGTAAACTTTTGTGTTGAAGCACATTGTTCGATACTTTGTCCTGTTACATTTCTGACGATGACATCATAGTTCATGTGACAATTTTCATCATGTATGCATCGCGAAGAAAACTTGTTTTACATCGTGAAAAACTCTAAATTGACAAACTAATATACATCTGACGCTATCAAAATAAATCTATACAAATAAATAAAACTGAAGTGTCTGTTTGTAATATCAAAATAACAACTTTATACTAAATGCATAAGAAAGTATATATACTTACCTGTAACAAAAATGTAATTTTTAAAATTGTTGTCTGTCTATCTGCCTGTTTGTTCCGGCTAATCTCCGAAACGGCTGGGCTGATTTTGACGGGACTTTCACTGGCAGATAGCTGATGTTGCATCGGGTTACTAAGGCTACCTTTATTTTAGAAAGATAATTAAGGTTCCGCGCCAAACAAATAAAACCCATGAAATTTATGAACGAAAAGTTGGATTTCAAAAATTCTTTTTGCATTTGCCCAATTCTCAAGGATAGTTATAGGCTATTTAACATCATGCTACGACCCTTAGGAGCCGAGCAAAAAGAAAAAGTCGGAAAAAATACTAAGCGAAAACGAGGTAATAGCGCGGGCGGGCGATGCAATGCGACGGGTTGGCGGACGAGGGAGTTTTATTAAAATGTGGCTGTTATTTCCTATATTGTGTATCTTACGACATCCACGCGAACGAAGTCGCGGGGTACAGCTAGTTAAATATAGAAATTCCAAGCAAAACCATAGGCTTTATTTTCATCCGAGAAATTATCTCTAATAATTTTATTTACCTATATTTGTCTTTAAACAAAGTTGACCGATGATTAAACTTTACACTACCCGGCAAACAATACCTACACCTAATTATTAAGTAAACCCATCTAAAAATAATTAAACACGCTAAAACATGTGTGCACATCGATTAAAATTTGCGTTTACACAATCCATATGGACGGCATACCTTTGCGGTGACGCATTTACAAAGAGTGATTTAGAGACGAGTGTGAGGCAGGGGTGCTAACGCACTATTTCGGCTCTTATATTAAATCTTTTGTGTCCAAAACTTAGCGCCACCATAAAAACTGTACCGACGGAAGTAAGCTCACAAAGCGAATGCCAGCGAGCAAAAAGTTCATGAAAAAAAAAACTGCATAATGCGGTCGAGAGGCAGTGTGGCCACTCGACTGCTCTTGTAAAATTTATAACAGCTCTATTTTGTTTACCTGCTTGACTCCGCTTTATATTGTGCAGTAATTGGAGGCATTTGACGATGACTTATTAATTTATTGACCATAGTTTCGCTTCAGTTTTTATGGAGGTGCTAAAACGTTCTTTGCCCGCTTTTGTTTATGTTTTTATGCAATGACAACTTTATATTACATTATTGTTTATGAGATGACGTAATTTGTTACTATTGTCTGTTGGATAATGTTAAGTAAGAAAGGTAATGTGGATTGCATAGCGTCATCTACATATACATAATTATAATTTAAGTCGCTTTTCGTGTCTATCTGCATGACCGCGTTGTTCTTCTAAACTACGCATCGGATTTTGATGCGGTTGTCACTATCATTTAGAGAATTTATTCCGAAAGGTTTATATGTTAAAGGTTTTTATTATTAAACTTACATATAATAAAGAAGTCTTTATATGTTGCCAAGTCGTAGAAAACCGTGTGAAGCAGGGGCGGGTCGCTAGTTCAAAATAAGATTTTCGAATAAGGGCAGAAAGGGGCAGGCTTGGGATTTCGTGGACTTACAAAATTTGCCTGAAAAATGCTTGAGCATTTTCCAGTCTACTTTTATCAAGTTTTCTGTCAAAAATCGTCTCAGGTCCGGGACATACCTATGTCTTATCGAGTCGTGCGTGACGAGCCTGCGGACCTTCACACAAGACTAAATTGTGACTATTTGTTTATGTATGTCAGTGTTGAATGTTGTGACATGTTACAAGCTCGCGTGGCGGCCGCATAATGTCCTGGACGGGTGCCCACTTGGCTCGCCCCTGGGCACATCGCTTTCTACACTAAATATAACTTTAAGCTTATGCAAGGACTCATGCATAAATATGTCCTTACAACTAAAAAGCAGTTACCTGCAAAGACATGTTTAAACATTCCTGGTGGCGGGGTATAAAAATAGGCAATGAAATAATTAATATAATATAAAAGAAAGTGTACACTGTGCGGGCCGCTAAAACTCAGAAACGAGTCCCGGTACGATCAAGTGAGTTATATGTTGTGGTAGCTCTCTATCTCTCTTCCATGAAGAAGGTTCCCGTTTTTACCTGAAGGGCGTGCTTAAAGATGTAAGGGCTGGAAGTTTCGCCCTCTAAAAATTTCTAGAAAAGTCCAGACCATTCGAGACTATTCGAGAGCATTCCACAACATTCTAAAATGTTGTGGAATGTTCGGGAACATCCCAAATCATTGTGGAATATTCCAGAACAGTCTCGAATGTTGTGAAATATTCTGGAACAACTCCCTGAGCGAAGCTGGATACCCCAGCTTGTGTGTAATATTTTATAGGTATACAGGGTGACTTGTAATTTGACGGATTCCTTCCAGGACGTGGTAGTGTGAACCATCTGCAATAATAAAGCACCCCATAAAGCCTACGCGAAATTTCATGGGATTCGAGAAAACCCAATTTTTATGTATTTTTGGAAAAGTTCGGCGTAGTACATACATCGCTCGCCTAAGAAGCAACAGAGACATGAATTTACTTTCTGTGATCTAAATAATGCATAAATTCAATTGAAACTATATTAAAATTACGGACACTTCTGAGAATTGTATAAAATCCAAAACACTTTCGGATTTTGAGGTTATAATTAGGTACGCCAATAGAAAATTACTAACTTAGCGTTTATTGGGGAAAATACATTGGATTTTATCTTTAAACGTTACATTACATACTAGATATATTACCTATATAGTCAGAACTATTCTTTCTTTATACTAATTTATTTGTAGCTATGACTAGATTAGGGCTATGTTTCCTTTTTGTGTGACTTAGGGCTGATTTTTCAATCGTCAGATAACTTTTATCTGGGGAATATGTTTGACGTTTTGACAGCTTTTGTATAGAAAATTTGTGTCAAACCGCCATATTTATTTCTCAGGTAAAAGTTATCTAACGATTGAAAAATCAGCCCTTAGAAGTAAGTATTGCATTTTACTACGAATACTAAGTACATACATAATTAAATATACCCAAAATGGTTAGGCAGAGCACTAGAGTTATAATGTACCTAATTAATGTCAAACTGTCATCTCATCTGTCAATTATTTTTAAAAGAATAACCGTGGAGTTTCTTGGCGGCTCTTCGCCATAGGAAATGACCAATTCAGTGCCCATGTAGGTTTATGTGAAATAAAATATTTGGTTTAAAATTCAATGACCCGCACTGACATGTCGATGTTGCTCGTTTCAAACAGCACTGAGAGTGCTGAGTTTTGTAATTACGGCGCACAAGACTTGGCAGTATGAGCCCTTTGCCTATTCAAAACGTCAAATTGAAACAAAAAATAACGGCGCTGGGGAATAAGACCGAAGTTTTTAAAATGTTTTCGAAATTCTGAAGTGTCCGTTCTATTGTAACAATAATTGTAATGTAAATTATAAAATAAATTAGTAATTATTGTAAAGGTTGCAAACGTGTTGATTCATAGGCTATTTTTAGGGTTCCGTCAAGGTTCCGTAGTCAACAAGGAATTCTTATAGTTTCGGCATGTCCGTCCGTCCGTCCGTCCGCAGCTTAGCTCAGAGACTCTTATAACTAGCAAGCTATAATTTGGCATAGATGTACAAACAAATCACGACGACAGTGGTAAAATAAAATAATAAAAAACAAAATTGTTTTAGGGTAGGTACTCCTTTCCTACACGTAAAGTGGGGATGTTTTTTTCTCGTTTAGATACTCCATGGTGTGGGGTGTTGTTGGAACAGTCTTTCAAAAATATTGCGGGTTTGTGAAAACAATTTTTCGATTACCTAAGGGAATCGTTTCTGAAATATTAAGCTTTAAAGTGCTAATTTGTTAGTCAAGTGCCCCCCTCCCCCCAGCCAGCTAAACGGTTAGCTTTGGATATGTGAAAAAATTCACGGTTGTAGTATCTAACTATCTACCTAAATATATACAACGAAGTTTAAAACTATCACAGCTAAGTAGGCTTTACAAGTTTACGAGTAATAGTCGACCAACTTACATTTGCAGTTGGAATGTATGAGAGAACATATTTTTCAACTACAATGTTAAGTTTATTCTTGGGATAAACTCATCCCAACTACGGAACCCTTCATTGTGCGTGGTCCGACACGCACTTGGCCGGTTTTATTAACAATGTCTTTTCCAGAATTCGTCACTAAATATAATTTTCCTCTAAACTCTCATATTGAATAACCATCATTGCTATTTCCATTGCGTACTTCTAATAGGTACTTTAGTAAACCTTTCGATGTAACCAAGTTTATTAAACATATTCAAAAATTATCTACGCAGTACATGAACTTTGACACACGGGGGCCAATCACCACCTCTTAGCAGTATTATTTTAATGTTACTTCAGTGTGAGAAAGAGATGGAGCTATACAGGACGTCTAGTTCCATCTCTTTCCCACACTGAAGTAAGATTACAATAATACTGCTTTAAGAGGTGGTGGTCTAGCCTATCTCAAATTAAACTATGACATTAAGCGTACTTACAAAATATGGGGAAGACATCTTCATTCAATCAACTAGATATCTAAGAAAGTACAAAACAAAGAGGTGCCGATGAAACAGTCGATAATTCTGGCAAAGGTCGAATTTGCAAATTGTTGTATTATTAAAAAATTGTGTGATAATCGAATTTTGCAAATTCGACCTTTGCCAGCATTATCGACTATTTCATCGGCACGTCTAAATATTTGTTTAACTGTTGTAAATCTTTAGAGAGATGATTAAATGAAGACGTCTTCCCCATAATTTGTACGCTTAAAATTAAAAAAAAAAATGTAAATATGTAAATTGTAATTGCTTTAAAATTTTGAGATAACTGGTGTCAAAGTTCATGACAGAGATGATTTTTGAAAATGGTTGATAAACCTCCGTCGTAAAAGTATGCACACCCGTGCCGTTTTGTGGAAATAAACTAGATACTTACTATAAAAATAGCTTCTTCCTTTAACTTTTAACTGTTTGATGTTTTAGAAAATTTGGTCACATCGAAAGGTTTGTTAAAGTATTAGGAACCCAATGGAATAGCAATGAAGGCCATTCAATTTGAGAGTTTAGAGAAAAGTGATAGGTATTTAGTGACTAATTCTGGGAAATTTCCAAAAATATATAAAAATTGAGTTTTCTCGAATCCCATGAATTTTCGCATAGGCTTTATGGGGTGCTTAATTGTTGCTAATGGGTCACATTACCACGTCCTGGAAGGAATACGTCAAATTGCAAGTCAACCTGTATACCTTTTTTTTGTAACCCTATATACCTGGGAAACTTACCTACACGATTTTAACTTATCCTAACTAATATTATACCTAAATGTGAAAGTGAGTTTGTTGTCTATTTGTTACGCTTTCACGCTAAAACGGCTGAACGGATTTCGATGAAATTTGGCACACAGGTAGTTTATAACCTGGATTTAACTGGAGTACCTAGGTAAGTACCTACGTTACAAGATGGTATTCTGTGCAACACACGTTCTGCACAATTTCTAAGAAGTACCCTGACAAAGAGTAGGTACTAGGCTTGCATGAATTCACGATAGTATTTCAATCATTAGTAATATATTATACGTTCAACTGTCATGTTTTGAGACACAATAACATTTCTTTGTTACCGATCTCTAGGAGGTCGGTCGACAGCGGAGAGGTGCTACTACAGTCCGGCCGTCAAGAGATTGTTTTCATGACACCTGTCAGTTTCATACTAACGAATAGGTATGTGTTTTGCGAATTTGATTCTTAAGTTAGGATTAGAAACCAACTGACAAGTGTCAGGAATGCATTATCTCGACGCCTACACGGCCAAACTGTAAGGATTTGGATGAAATTTGACCATAGTATACTTTTATCCCGGTAGTAAGTAGGTACGTTTCCGTTGAACAATTTCCGACCTCCACGCGGGCGAAACCGTGAGCAAAAGCTAGTACATTAATATTTCTTATAGAATCCTTAGGAATTAAATAATTTGAGAGCCTACGTTTCAATCATTAGCTTTTAGTTCTAATTAGGAATTCTCCGTCGCATCAAAAACTTAAAAAGCATTTACCAATCACACATTTTCCAAGATTGTAATATTTAGGTAGGTATGCTTGTTTTGCCAAGCAGTGAGATTACCCTCTAAGTTTACAAATTTATTTCTGTTCAGCATAATCAGCCTATCTATAGCCTAATGTTCCCACTGCTGGGACACAGGCCTCTTCTCGGAGAGAGGGAGTGGGCCGTAATCGACCACGCGGGCCCAGTGCGGGTTGGTAGATGTCAGACGTCTTCGAATTTTTGGTTCTAGGACATGCCGGTTACCTCACGAGGTTTTCCTTCATCGTATTTGTAAAATGGAACATGTAAACTTTGTATGACATCCGTAGTTCTTCCAAAAAGCTAAGTTCCTCACAACTCAGTTTCGTGAGGTAACACATAACATCATAACATAACATGACGCCTTGTTTCCCCGAAGGGTTAGGCAGAGGTGTACCTAGATACCTATTATAGTACACCCACATTTCGCCAGTTATGTTTAAGTTCCATGTACTAATGGGGGGCGAGCCTATTGCCATCTACCTGGCACAAATCCAGACTCCGGGCTGCTACTGAGAAATTCCAGATAGAAAAACCCAATAACACTTTGCCCGACCTGGGAATCGAACCCAGGACCTCATGCTCAGCAGTAGCGCTTGCGACCACTAGACCAACGAAGCAGCGTTTCGTGAGGTAATTTCAAATAAAGTAATTAGTGAGCTATCTACATATTTGCCGTCATAATGATTATAACAGTTTGGTGCGGCCGGCGCAGGCGCAGCGTGAGTAAGAACGCGGTTCCAGCTGGGTTCGAGCTTACACACGCGATCGCTCGCGTTACAGTCTTTGTTTATGACACCGCACTAATATTTAGTAAATGTTATTTTTAAAATCAACGTACAACACACCAATAACAAACGCGAACAACTTAACAAAAGTAGAATACTGCTTCGTAGACCTCAGAAAGGTGAGACAAAAAGGAATGCTTTGTAAGTTTCAACATTTTTGCATTGACAATAATGTCTTCGTGGAGTGTCGCAATCAGAGCACGCCAACATAATAACTTCCATGCGTCACCAATTTCTGCTACGAAATGAAAACACTTTACTAGTTTTCCCAGTCTTGAAGTCATATTTTCTCATACCTACCTATGTATTTATTTTTAGTTTTGCGACTGAAATCTAGCTTTAAAATATTTTTAACTTAACTTGGCCTAATTATTAGTTATTATTAATAGTATAAATCATTATAATAAACAGTGCTTATTTTACTTGCTTAGAACAATTTTATTTCAATTTCCAAGTAGGTATCGATTTCTGTCATTCGTCATTTTAATTACCTACTCGAGTCAATCGAAAATTAAAAAAAAGTCGTTTGGCATAATCGCTTTCGGACATCATCAGTTATTATTAATTAAAATGTACCTAATCGGAAAGATCTATCCATGTGCACTGCATGAAGGCAACAAAAATGTCAATTAATAGTCTTGATTGAAAAGGTCGCTCAGAATTTTGAAATTTTACCGATCAACTGCTTACTTATAAACTGCCACCATGCAGAAAACGAAAGACAAGAAGCCTTTCAATTTCTATCTAATTTTATTACCTATAAAACTACAAAACGAACTATTTTCTCAGAATGTCATGCTATAAAGAGTATCCAATGCCTCTCGGTTACTCGGAGTACACTTCACAGCAGCCTATCAGCGGGCTGTGATGCTGTAGGAATTTGTGCCTTCACTAAATGATTATTACCTTTGTTTTGTTTTTCATCCGCGCCTCGACTCGTAATCTTTGAACATTATTATGAGTTTTATGTTGTGGGAGTTTGTGCTCAGGCAGACGGTATAGATTCATGAATTATGTCGTGACAGAACACACACGAAACATTCCAAATGTTTGTTTTCTTCAATTTGTTTTTTCCTTTTTTAAAACCATTAGTGTGTAGGTAGTAAGGAGACTAATAAAGCTCGCCAACTCTAATGTTTTATTGTAGCGAAGAAAATGTCCCATTAGCAGAAACCGTGAAGTTTGATTTCCACCTAATTCCATTGTTTAAAATACTGTCGAAAGTAATGGAGCAATTAAAATATCTTTACCCGCGACTGCGCCGGCTACAACATTATACTGATGTCAGGAAAACGCCTCGAGGCAAAATAAATTTCTAGTTTCTTCAACGAAGTCAGGAATAATGGCTAGCTGATTATCATAAATCGGAATGAAACTAAACCTGGCGCTTCGGGCTAGTTGGCCCTAAACAGAAATGACCGCATAAACCACAAGACAATATTTCAAATAGTGCCAAAAGGCGCCGTGAGATCTCAGTTCGGTTAAAAATCTCCTGCATGTATTCTCATGTATCGATATATACTTAATAGTATCAGTTGCATTTCCACATCGTCTGAGCAACGCTGTCGCCCGCGTGTCTCGTACTACTTACACCTGTGACCTTCACCAAAACATGTCAAAATCTCTCACTACGCCACGACACCTTTTGAGTGGCAATTACATAACGCCGAGAAACACTGGCGCCCTGCTACACCGCCGACTTCGAGGCGGCAATGGACATGTGACATACGAAATGTGTTATTCAAATGATAAGCGTGGTGAAGCACACAATTCAGGTTCTCTACGGCACCTGTAGACGAATGTGCCATTTACATTGTAATGCACGCGCACTGCTTCCAACCAGTTCGATTAGGAGGGGAATGCTGTCCACATCACATATCTAATACTTCGGCTTACAGATAAACTGCTATTGTTCACTATTTTTAGATACTTATACAGTTTAATGATTGGGGAATTACTTGTAGATTTTACTTACAACGAAGGTGCCTAGAAGTAAATAGGAGTTGAAAAAAAGCTAGAGTGATTAAGAAAAACAATTAAAACATACTTAATTAAATAATTTAAGTGGGGTATATGTATCGTTTAATGGTCCTATTTAATTAATATAATTGGATGTATATGTATATGACAGCAAGTACCCATGTGTACAGGTACTTACGTGATTGATCCCGGCGTGGGGGGAGTGGGGAATGCGCTGGCGCAGCGGCAGTGACCGCTGCAGCCAGGTGCGTGCGGCCATCGACACCATAAAATTAATAACCCGTCGAGCCTCCTAACCAATGCACTCTTGAGAATCATGCGCACTTCACGCAAGTATGGGACTCGCAATGAAAAAATGACAATACTTTAAACTGTATTAACTAACTGTGTTGGCGAACTAAGTCTCTAACTTTGTATTATTAATATATTGAAAAGTGTTATCAATATCAGAGACACATTTTTCTTTCTTTATGAAATTCACATTAGGTACCTATCATTTATCTTTCACGGTTTGTTTTTATTTATAGATACGTTTTATATGCTGTTTTATATCATGGCCGAGATAAAAATACCAAGAAAATAATTTTCCCTGTATGAATAGTCTCTTCCCCTATCGCATTGCACTAATGGGCAGTTCTCAGAGCTATGTTGCCATTGATATTTTTTCTTCAGATGCTTTTTACTTATTAAAGTATTATAAAAAATAAACTTTGGACTTTTTTAATGGTAATTGCAATATCGATAAACGTTTCATTTTATTCTGCTTTTTATGAAGCAATCGCTGGGTATTTTTTTAATGTTTAATGTAAGTTGGCAATTCTAACTGACGGCTCTTCTGATTGCAAATGATTTCCACCTGCAACGTTTTAAGGCGAAATGGTATCCTGACGGCGTTTGGAGCATTGGTAGGTATAGCCAAATAGAGCATATACCTAGAATTTAAAAAATATCAATCAGTCTGCCTAGCCTTTTCCCAACTATGTTGGGGTCGGCTTCCAGTCTATCCGGATGAAGCTGAATACCAGTATTTTACATGGAGCGACTGCATAACTGACCTCCACAACCCAGTAACTGGGTAATACGATATCCCTTCGTAAGACTGGTTGTCAGACTTTCGGGCTTCTGACGTCCCGTAACGACTGTCAAAGATCTACGAATGCCAGCCGGGACCAACGGCTTAACGTGCTTTCAGAGGCACGGAGGAGTCTCGGTGTGTAAAGATGGTCACCCTTCCACGGACAACCGCGGCAAGCGTAGCTTAACCTGATGGATCGACCCGTGCGGCTGTTGTTACTTAGCCACGAGCTTTAAAAATATATATCTATATATAATTCTATATGCTCTGTTATATTAAAATAAACCCATAATCCCCTTATGTCTTTAATGGTGAACGTGTAGACGAGATTTTATTGAAATTGCTCTATTACAATCGCGGTTTTTTCTCATAAAAAATGCTAATTTTGAGGAAGCTTTGCGATTTTTTGTATCGAGCCAAATTGTGTCAATCGTGTTTTGACCCTCATAGTTCACTAAAGAACATCTTCAATATTTATAATCATGAAAAATTAAGGCAAATTTGTAGTTTTTGAGGACAAAAATTGATTTTGCGTGCAGTCGAAATGTGTCAAAATATCTTCTTTGGGACCCATTTGGCCGGGTATGCTGATGTAAGCCACTAGCGTGGAAAAGTATAAAGTTGCCCTACCTATATTATGGTACAAGTCGGTATAGGTACATACTAGATACGATTTTACGCATGTTATCAATGTCAATGAATTTTACCTTTACCAATTTAATCAAAGCCCGATCCTGATCCCGACCCCTATCTCTTAAAAATGAGAGTGAACAGGCTTCTTCTGGGTAAGCTCGCTCCATCGTCGACTTTGTCTCTGTCACCTCTGACCTAGACTAGAGTTAAGAGCAAACCTATCAAATAGAACAAAAAATTTAAAAAATCATTATTAAACAGAATTTCATCAATTTTAATTTCATATAAATGTAGATACCGGTGCTACCAATTTTCCAATATTAGTGCTTAAACTGTACTTAATTAGCTTATTTCTCGGATTCATTATTTTATGCATGTGGTGTTTAGGTTCCTATCTTTAAGTTACTGTTGTATCAACTGTTATTTTTTTTAATGTATTATGTGTTTGTATCAGTGGTAAACCTAATAAAAAATACGTATATTATGTAGGTAAGTACCTATATACTTAGTCTGGCCATAAATACTGTTACAATTAAAAATAAACAAAATATTACATTTGAATTTGGAATCTGTCATTTTTATATGATTGTTCATTGAGTTTTCTCATTTTGGCGCCAATACATTGTACAATATTTTGCGATATTAAAATGGAGTGGGGTGATAAAGAGAACCGAATCGCTGTGATTGCATTACACAAAGTAGGTATGGAGCCAAATGCAATTTTTAAAACTCTCCATACGCTTGGTATTAGTAAAATGTTTGTGTACCGGGCTATTAATGGGGAAGGCAACTATCAAAATGGCGCTGTCGTAGCTAGTTCCCAACACAAACCAATAATACAAGGCGTGCGGTGATTTTATTTTATTTTTGCGAAAATGATGCGTTGTTGTGTTACTAAATACTCCGAAATTGGAGTCCACCATTTCACGAGAGACCCTAAAATTAAAAGATGGTGGCTTAAAGCTATTCGTAGAGAAGTTTTATAAATTAAACAGAGTAGAAACATTTTGAAGAAAGTGACTTTGCGGATATATTTATGGTTTTAAATTCTGACACTTTCCATATCATTTACTTGATTTAAAATATTGAAATCACCGAAAATAACGAAATAGCGAAATAAAGTAAACTCATGACTGAACGAAATTTCAAACTTATTGTAGGCCGTGGGGACCTAGCTATGATCACGCCATCTACAATTAGATTTGCCCGACCTTCCCCATATGTACAATGAGACCTCCTCTGTTTGTGACAGAAAAAGATCTGGCCGTCCATGTAGTGTTCGTACGAAAAAGGTGGTCAAAGCAGTAAGGGAAAGAATTCGAAGAAATCCTGTCCGAAAGCAAAAGATTTTTTTTCGACAGATCAACGAATTAAGAACTTAATTCGTTGCGGCAGATGAAGATAGCACCTAGAACCATGTCGCGTATTTTAAAAGATGACTTAGGACTTGCCTATAAGAGACGTACTGGTCATTTCTTAACTGATAATTTTAAAAAAGAATAGGGTGGTAAAATCGAAACAACTACTGAAGCGGTACGCAAAGGGAGGTCACAGAAAAATTTTGTTTACGGATGAGAATTTTTTTACAATTGAACAACATTTTAACAAACAAAATGACCGTATTTATGCTCAAAGCTCTAAGAAAGCTTCCCAATTAGTCGACAGAGTGCAACGTGGGCACTATCCGACTTCAGTGATGGTTTGGTGGGGTATTAGCTATGAAGGAGTGACTAAGCCATACTTTTGTGAAAAAGGTATCAAAACATCGGCACAAGTGTATCAAGATACCATTCTTGAGAGGGTAGTGAAGCCCCTTAACAACAACATGTTCAATAACCAAGAATGGTCCTTCCAGCAAGACTCGGCGCCGGGTCATAAAGCTCGGTCTACGCAGTCTTGGTTGGAAACGAACGTTTCGGACTTCATCAGAGCTGAAGACTGGCCGTCGTCTAGTCCCGATCTTAATCCGCTGGATTATGATTTATGGTCATTTTTAGAGAGTACGGCTTGCTCTAAACGCCATGATAATTTGGAGTCCCTAAAACAATCCGTACGATTGGCAGTGAAGAACTTTCTCATGGAAAGAGTGCGTGCTTCTATTGATAACTGGCCTCAACGTTTAAAGGACTGTATTGCAGCCAATGGAGACAACTTCGAATAAGCTTTTTATATTTTAAATTGTTTTATATGTATGTATGAAACTAACACTCTGTAAAAGTAATAAATGTTATTTGCAATAGAAAATTTTTTTTTCTTTGTTTCAGTATTTATGGCAAGACTATAGTACCTAAATGCCTTAGGTATACAATCGTCCTTGATAAACAAAAAGCAGTAGATACTTAAAGGCCCATAAATGCACCACAAATCACTATATGCGTTTAGCGCTAAACATATTTTGAATATCTTTCTCTCTCTGTCATCTTCAAACTAGATTTTCCATTTTCATTTAATTTTCAAGGACAGGACAATACTTGAAATAAAAAGTAGAAAAAGCTAAAATTGTCCATCTGAAAGATGTAAGTAAAGGTTTAACTATACATACTGCCTCGTTGGTCTAGTGGTCGCAAGCGCTACTGCTAAGCATGAGGTCCTGGGTTCCATTCCCAGGTCGCGCAGTGTTATTGGGTTTTTCTATCTGGAATTTCTCAGTAGCAGCCCGGAGTCTGGATTTGTGCCCGGTAGATGGCAATAGGCTCGCCCCCTATTACATGGGACTTAAACATAACTGGCGAAATATGGGTGTACTATAGGTACACCTCTGCCTAACCCTTCGGGGAAGCAAGGCGTGATGTTATACACACTGCTTTTTCATTAGCTAGGGAGCTGCCACGATAATGTTGTAGGTAGTTACCCATCAATCTGAACAACTTTTACTATGGGACCAAACCTGCAATCGCAAAAAAAACCTGCTGATCTCTACATTTTGACGAGTTATGCGAACATAAATTACAACACAACAACACTATCGTGGTAGCTCCTTAGACAATAAAACAGAAGCGTGTATTCCTATGTTACCTAGAAAAGACACAAGAGGCTTGAGCTCGTCTTGAGACGAGCTCTACCTTCATGTAAAGCTGCTCCTTCTAAATATAAGTAGGTATTATATTATATTTTTATGAATAAAATGAAGTCGTAAAAGATTTCTATCCATAGAGCGCGAGTGTTAAAAGGTTTATACAATTATAGTACACATAAAATATTTCATTCGTTCTCTCACAAATTGAATTATCATAAATTGATCCTTTCAACGTATTACGCTTCATTCAGGGCTGATGTTAGATTCGTATTTAATGGCGGCTCAGGGCGCGGGGCGGCTGCCCGTACACAGACGGATCGCCGCGACCCGCTGGTAATGGAGGGGGGGGGGGGGGGGAGGAGGCGCGGACTCCGTCGAGACGGTGAGTCTGCCTGATAAAGGAGGATTTTATCCGCTCGATTTAGCATGAAATTGGAACACAATGTGAATAAAGCCACAAGATTGTAAACATTACGAGGTTCCCTTTTTTTATTGCTGGCATTCGGCTTATTTACGGTTCTCTTTTTATTGGTCACCGGTGTCTGCCTCGAACCGTCTATTTATTACCTTGTTAAACTCTAGTTAACGAACTGATCGCTCAGTACCAGTTCGGTGCTTGCGATGCACTTAATTGGAAATTTATCGCTTTACCCCAACAGAGCTTAATTAATTCGCGTTGTTCGCGACTGTAAACGGGCTGTGCACCATTTCAGTAACAGAATTCGATTAAACCAAAAAAAACGTAAGATATAAATGGACAGTTTTCAAGTGAAGTTAAGGCGATCGTTAACGCGGGTGTAACTCTCTAACGTGATCCGTTCCCACGCGGGAGGGTAACGTCGGATCCACCGGAATGAATGACTCACTAAACTCAAAGCTCCATTTCCACAAGTCATAGTGCAATTAATAATATGCGGCATCCTGTCGAATTATCTCTCGTCGTGGCAGGGGTCCGGGCGGCTTTAATTTACCACAATGGAAGTTGGTTCTGAGAAGCGTTCGCCGGTGAGGCGGGCCGATTCTTCGACGAAAACAAACAGAAAATAATTATCATAAAGATGAAGAGCGGCCGCTCGAGGCTCGCCGCTGCTAATGGGGGCCCACCTGGCAGCCTGGCTCCCTCCCTCGCGTGTGTGCGCACCTACCTACGGGCCCACCGGCCCACGGCCCACACATTCCTACCGACAGACCAGCGCAGTCATGTTCCCGTCTAACTAATAAACACATAATTGGTTTTTGATTGCGCCTGCTCATATCTGGCAAAGTTGAGGAATACCTATCGCGTTCATACCGGCGCGTTTCGAACTTGAATCCATTAAAACCTCAATACACGTGCCTACGTAACCTTAACACTTATTACTGTTTACCGTAGAGAAAGTTCGATGCGGAAACTTTCAATTTTAATCAACAGCTAAACTACGGTATTTCAAGTGCTTATGTCATGTTATATCAAAATATGAGTCTCTAAACTAAACCACAAGCAATTTATCTTCCGATACGCTACGACGTAGTAAGGATCTCGTAGAGGCTACGAACGATTATTATTAGATCTGTGTAATAATTACATAACATTGTTTATTGTATCGACATATACCTATTATCTACCTACCTACTAAGAAAAAGTTCACAATTCTGTCTGCAATCAATCCATGTTATTGATTTTCCATTAGCTATGAAAACTACTCTTTTATGGTCATGTCATCGCAGCTGTGCTTATTGGCATTCGTCATTTTCTGTACCTACACTGTCATCAAACAAAAAGTCAAAGTTTTCCCTATTAAACATCACACATATTGGATGGGTAATACAAAATAATTACCAACCCACTCTATTTCCCCACCTTCTGAGTATGTTTACCTACTCTTAATTTCACGAAAATCGTATTACCTTAATGTTTTTCTAAGAATATATGAGGAGCTCGTGGCTAAGTAATAACAGCCGCACGGGTCGATCCATCAGGTTAAGCTACGCTTGCCGGGGTTGTCCGTGGATGGGTGACCATCTTTACATACCGAGACTCCTCCGTGCCTCGGAAAGCACGTTAAGCCGTTGGTCCCGGCTGTCATTCGTAGATCTTTGACAGTCGTTATGGGTCGTCAGAAGACCGAAAGTCTGACAACCAGTCTTACCAAGGGGTATCGTATTACCCAGTTACTGGGTTGTGGAGGTCAGATAGGCAGTCGCTCCATGTAAAATACTGGTATTCAGCTGCATCCGGTTAGACTGGAAGCCGACCCCAACATAGTTGGGAAAAGGCTAGGCAGATTGATTGATTGATATGATTCCACGTTGGATAGTTGCAGATCTTGCGGTACCACTATCAATTGTCTTATTCAAATAGCTGTAGCTCCTTTGTAGTAGCTGCACAGAAGAACAGAAGCACCAGATAGCTAATGTGTCCCTACCTTTGTTTACTTTGGTGCCGACATTATTCATATTTACAGTTACCTAACTTTTGAAACAGTTTACTGATAACATTTGCATTCGCCACATTGTTTTATCTACAATAGGTGCACTGTCATACATTTCCTAGGCTAAGAGTCACCTGCTCGCAGTCAATGTTAACATTATTGCCATCTTTTCATCTTTGTGTAACCTTGGGAACTAAACAACTGACATTTTTGTCTTAGTAGTCAGAAGGATGATTACGATGTTTTCTCTAAAAAAATTAAAGCAGACGATTGCTAAGTTTAATATAGAACTCAAAATTAAGCAAAAAAGTTTCTCCGAAAGGCAGAAGTTGTGACGAAATTCAAAGAAAACATGTCTAAGGGGTCTCACATGACGTCGATAACTTTGTCTCGGCAATAACTTAACACTGGCCGCCATCGAACTGTGAAAGCTCGAGATAAAATACTTTGACGAATTCCTCGGCTGCCTACCTCAATGGCGAAATATGTTGTTTTTCGTTTCCTTTTTCCGATGCCGATATTTCAGAGCGGTTTTTGCGTGGATGCCGCCGCGTATCGGTCGGTGGTCCATTAAATTTGAACAATGGACCACTCAGGTTCTATTTGCCGTTTTATCTAACTTTGACGCACATTATGTGAATTTTGTCGGGACGTTTTTTGTTTACTTAATGACGCTCGCCGGTTGATGACTAATTAGATACCTCGTAGGTAGGTAGGTTAGGAATTAGGTAGGTTAGGGTCGCTTTAATTTTTGGATGATTCTTAACTCTTAGTTATTCACTTGTAGCCAGTAATGTTGTGTACTCATACCTATACAACGGAAATACCTACCTAAAATGTTTTTAAAACGTAGGTACAGTAAAACAGGCTTTGATGTTAACAGAAAATAATTAGGTACATCGTAAAACTGCTCAATTAATTATAATCAGAAATTGATATTTCCATAGTTTATGTTTTATGTGTCATTCAACTAATGAAAAATAAATTAATATATTCCTATTTACGAAGGTGGCTCTCAAGTAATAAAATAACAGGTACGTTAAGTTAGATAAATCACTTGTCATTTTATGAGCGTATCGTAAGTAGGTAACTTAAACAAGTGTAAACATACGGCGTCATCAATGAAATAAATTATATCGAAAAAATTATACAGAAAAAAATGAGTCACTCCTTAAAATAGTAAAATGTCGAGAAGAAATTGAGTGGTGTGTTGAGAATGTTATCAATTATAGATGCTCCGAAGCCCCGGGCTGCGCCCCCCGCCGTTTTCAACTTTAGCCTTTAACGTTAACATGGAAACGGCTTCTTTATTATATGTAATTAATTTAAATTAAATTTTATAATGTTGAGGTGTCGGCATGTAACATGATATTGCTGTAAAGTCAAACTGTTAGCAATATCCATAGATCGTTCAGCTCAGGTGTTCAACTACGGTAAGTTATTGAAACATAAAATTATTTTGCGATGACATTAATACTCCTTACACCTGCAAAATGGTAGACGAAGCTGACTATTACTACTTATTTTTCTTTATAAATTAGTAAATAATTGCATAAGCTTTTATACATGTGGGTCCTAGAGTATAGGTAAATAATTTACTTTACTAAGTAGGTACTTTGGTAGGTGTCTGGTGCATACATATTTTAACGAACTATTTATAACTGAAAAACTGCTCAATCTTATTGCTCAACTTTTTCTAAATATTGGGTGGTTAACGAACTCTAGGTATATTGTAGCAATACAGGTCATCACATCCTCTCTTGGTATTTCATTTATTTAAACAGGCTATTCTGAATTTCTTGCTCTGTAGCTGGTTGACTCCTCAACCAGCTACAGAGCAAGAAATTAAACAGGTATCCACCTGGTCCTACATGTAGTACGTACTTACACTCACCTACTTTAATATACCCTTCCACATCCTTCGTTAAAAACAGGAGTTAGAGTAAAAGAGTAATGTCATGTAGATACAATTTTCCTACTAAAATGTTTAACTGTCATCGTCGCGCGTCGGTAAGACTTGCAGTTAGGTACCTATTGCAGTTTCAGGTCTGAGATTTCAGCCATAATTTCCATCGACTGTCAGAAGCCAATGCTAATTTTCATCGCCCATCTCCTGGTCCAAATACCCAGTGGTGTCATAATATAGAACCTTTTAAAATAATAACGCTTACAACAGTTACCATTACATTTTACGACTCTACATCCTGTCGCCTATTTTGAAATATATTTTTCAACACACTTGCTCGTAAAGTGACTCTTATCGAACCGCTTTTAGGAGTTCATAATGCAGTATATTAAACACGCGTGCTTTTTACTTTATATTACCGCACTAGTGCGGTAATGTGCGCTTTTTTTTAAATCTCATTAAAGAGACTTCATGCCTTTTTATGCCTACTGTACATAAATAAAATATGATAAATTAACATAATATTTCATCAAATTATTTATTTTTGTCAAAAAAAATAACATTCTTTGGTGTCCTACATCCAAATAACATACAAAATATTCAGTTTTTATGCTTTAAAGAGAACAACATGGCGTCCATCTGTGGTAAGACTAGCTAACAAAAAGGTTAAAGTTCTTAATAATTTTAAATTATAAATAATTTTAATAATTAATGCATTTTATGAGACCGTACTATCGCATCTAAATAATGCAACCTGTAATGATAGTTATAAGGGGAATAAATAATTAAATATACAACGTAAACAGAAAAACAAACTTCATGTTTAGGCCTCCTCTTTCATCTATGGTTATAAAAAAATTATCTATGGTTAGATGACTGTTAATGAGAAATCCGATGTGCTTACAATCTACTGATATATTAGTTTAGTGATATCCGTTCGTCAGGAATATTCTGTAGTAGATAGTAATAATGCATCAGTCAGTGAATCAGTATTGTGCCATTAGGTAGCATATGCAGGAACGAATGTGTTCATTAATCCACTAAAAACGGATAACTTCGCAAGCAGTGGTAGATTGCTACGTTGCAAGCATTTTACTGTCACGAAACATTAAAGGTTGTGTTCTGATCATTTTAAAGCTGAAGACTATAAGAATGAAGGATATTTTACTGGACAGAGTATTAACGTAATGTAAAAACACAATATTTTTAGTGCTATTTACTTGATTGTAACGTTAAAAGTTACAGTTAACAAATATGTTTGAAATTCTTATAAGCATGTTTTTAACCTTTTGGTATTATTTTAACCTATAATTATAGTAACAGGGATGAAATAAAGGTGAAATAATATTTAAAAACGCCGAAAAATGTTGCCGCGCACCTTTGATAGTTTGCTTTGTTTAACTCGCGTCCAAGTGGCGATATCTGCTGTCTCAGCTTTGCGTAATATTCCATAATAGTTTATAAAACATTATTTATATTTTGCCTCGCAAGTAGATATGTTGAAAAACGTCGTATGAAACGCGTGTGCATTGATCATTACATACTTGTAACATAATGTACTATTATCTACTCTCTTATCGTAAAATTCGAATTATAAACTTCAAAACGAGTTTATATTACGAACGGACGAACGAGTACGAATTTATAAACACAATACCGAAATTTAAAAATAGAATCATATTATAACACTTTTTCTCAAAAACAAAATGTTATAAAATATTTTTTTACCATTACGATACAGGGCAAATCCAAGAAGTTAATATCACCAAGGATTTTCCATTATTTTTTTCTAATGGAACGCATGTGTATATAAAAAAGTTTTGATTCCAATTTTTACTTGTCTGTCGCAGCGCCGCTTTAGCTCATGCGCGGTGATGGCTGGGTTTTAGCACCATTTATACGTTTTGTTGTACTGAATTTCGTAGGATTTTTTTAAATTCTTGGTTAAAAATGTCTGATAATAGTGAATGTGAAGAAAATTTGACTCCGCCAGTATTATAGCTGGAGCGACGGAAATGACTCATAATCCAGCAAATTCGAGAAAATTATACATATTATGATAAATGCTATCACGACTTTATGGCAAGCCAAATGCAAATAAAGGCTTTGATCTTTTATTTGACCTATCACACACACAATATGTTCTATATCCCCCATTATGCAACAGATTCATAAACTACTATTTTCACATTCGATCCTAAAATTAATCGCGTAAAATTCATTCAAAATGAAAGCGTTCGCCTTATTATTTCATCTACGAAATTAAGTGCTTCGCGTGTGTTCGGGACTTTTACGATTTCTTCTATATCCCATGAGGCAGTGTGGACTATACCTACATATGTATGTAGTACCTAACTGTACTTATGTATTGTGAGTACCTAAGTAGTACACACTTGACGCCCGCCTAGTCATAAATAGGTACCTACGATTAAGCTAATTAGATTATTGGTACCTACAGTATATACTCCATTGTATTAAGAGGTAGATATATGTCATTACCTAATATAATAAATATTGTAAAATGAGCTTTATTTCTCGGACCTCCGTATTACTTTCGATAGAACTCTGTTTTCTGATTTTACACCTTCTTCTAGAATCTGAGAGAAGAGTGAATATTTAATTATTTAGACTGAAAGCCAAACCAAACAACAGAATGCTAATTCCCGTAATTAAAAACGGTAAAATCTAGTTGCAATCTCATCTCAGCGACACTCAAATGTCAAAAATGTAGGTAAACGCTATAAAATTTTTGACAGACTGTGACTGAGATTAGAATGCGAACGTTCTTAAAATTACCGGAGTTGCCCCTCAGGTGTTGGTACTTGCCAATAAAGGCTAATGATGACTCTCTAAACAATACATCGCAAACATTCTTACACCAAAAAACACGTTTAATTGGTTTGAGCAAATCAGATGTTAGGTATTTATTTTAAGACCATTTAGAACTTTGCTCGTCATTAATTAGAGTTCAGTCTACATGTCACTGTTGACACATGTCAACAGTGACATTTGGACTTGAACTCTAATTAGATATTAGGTCCATAACTACATAGCTAGGAACCTAATATTTTACATGTTAAGTTAAGCTTAGTGCATGTAAAATATATCTCTTCTTCAACAGTAGATACGGAAAACATAGGTATTTTGGGATTACCTACGCTACGTATTATTAAAGTGATGGAGGTCTAAGTACAAGCTGTAAGTATAACAAGTATTATTATACTTACAGCTGGTAGGGCAAAACTTGGGTAATCGGTGATAGTTTTGTTTTTTACTTGTAAAATTCGATTCATTGATCAGACTATTTTTTAAATTTACTGTGATATAGTAGACAAAATAAGTTTTGCTAACTTATATCTAAAAATGTGGCAAATACTATAATGATTGAAAAATGTACATTTATCAAGTCAGTAGTAACTTGGTAATAAAACACAATTATCTATCACCGAATAGCTGCATATCACGAATTAGCCAAGTTTTGCCCTAGTAAGTAAGTAGCTAAATAGGTAGTAGAAAGGGTACTTAGTAGATATGTTAGCTGAGTCGAGTTCTAGAAATATCACTAAGTACTTACACTAAGGACTACGTAAAGTTTGATGGTCTCATTTCGAAATATTGATAAAGCTATCCGTAATTGTGAGGGATTTATTCAGTAAAATATACTCTTGATCGAAAATATAGCCCTTTTATTTGACACATTTGTTATACGTAACTAAGGTAACATGAAAACGACATGCATTGTCAATAGGTACTAGGTCAACTAGATGGCCAGTACTCACAGTAACCACATTATGTGGGTATACCTATAGCGGAAAACTAGATGAAAAGCTATCTTTGGTTTTCCATCTTGTTTTCCACATACCTACAGAATATTGAATCCTAGGTAGGTACAGAATATTTAATTATAATTATATTATTTTAAGTTGCTGTTTGGGTAAGTAATATCCCTAACAAATATCTTGAAATTATTACGTACCTACTTAGATAGGTAGGTACTTACTCTATCATTCTGTGCAAATATTCTTCGCTAGCTATATAAGTAGTTTCCTGGTTTTTTGTTTTTTTGCGGTATCTACATTGACACATTTCCCTATGAAACTAGATAGGTATACCTAAAAAGACTTGCTTTCAGAGATCAAAAACCAAAAAAAAACTTTTTCGGAACATTTCCGAAAATTCAAATCTGTGTGGTTCTTTCCTCTAAAGACCATCTCAGACATTAATCTGCCTGGTCCTCAAATGGCCTGACCAAGATTAAAACTGGACTTTAAAAAGTCTGTGACCTTTGAGTTCGTTTTGGTCTTTCTTCTCAAAGTAGTCAGATAGGAAACACCGAACTCATATTTTTGAAGTGACATAATTTTAACGTGTAAAAGTGCTTTTTTTTACCAAATTACAGAAATAAATATCGTTTATCAATTAAATAGGTGGGTAATATTTGAATAAAACCTTTTTTTTGTTGTAGATAATTGGAAATGGAATTACCTACTTCGTGGATATACTGATAGGAAAGTAGTAAACCAGAAACCTTGATTTTATAACTCATCAAAGGGCAATGCTCTACCGCTCAGGGTCCTAGCAGAGCTTCCTCCTCATAATTCGATGTTGTCCATGCGAATTATCCATCGTTCGACCGCCCAAGCAATAGGAGTTGGTAATTCTACTGATATCAGACTATGATTGTATACCGGGCGAGAATCTGCTAGTCTCCTAATTGATTTGATATAACGGATTATTCATGAAGAAAACTACGATATTTTCTCATATTTTATTACCTAATCCTTTCGGAAAACAAGGCGTGATGTTATGTGTTATGTTATGTTTTATTACCTACCTTTAACGTTACATGCCGCGGGAAATAACCCCTTATGTATAAACTAGCTTTTGCCCGTGGCTTCGCCCGCGTGGATGTCGGAAAATATCCCTCGGGAACGTACTACCGGGATTAAAAGTACTCCATGTGTTAATCAAAGTAAATAATCTATCAATTCATTATTAATTTATTATCAAGTTGAGTGGAAGCCTTCTTGTCACAGTTATGACGTGCAGCTGCCGACTATTTCTGTTTTGAGCTCGTGATTATAATGTGGATCTATTTTGTTTTATTTTTCTGATTATTCTTATCGTTTTGTATGCACGTGTTTCTGTACAAATAAACCTATTTTACTTTCTTTCTTTATTTATAATTGAGTAATACGTTGTTTTCTTATAACTCTCACACACACACCCCAACATGCACGCACACACTCATACTCGTAAAAGTGATTGTATTTGTATTTTTAGTTTTTCCTCTCTGCTTTTCTTTTTTATACCTGTTTAGCTCGTACGTTTATAATGTAAGGGAAGAGCGGAGCCTTCAACTACAGGCATTTTTTATGCTTAAATGGAGACTCCTCGATATGCAGTGTAAGCCAAATGAGATGTATGAAATAAACTTATTTTTATTTTATTTTTTATTTTTTTAACTCTATTGGTTTATGCGGCGCACGCCAGTAAACTCCCAGTCGCCAGTCGGCATGATTTTTTTCTGACATCTACAACAATCATCGTCATGTTTCAGCCAATTTACACAAAACCTTAAAATTAATTATACACTTAAACTTTCAAACTTTCCTCATGCATGACTCCGTTCATTGGTGAAAACGGTATGAAAATCGGTTCTGTAGTTTTTTGCGGTTTTCTGCAGTTTACCGCGTTAATACCTACAGACAGAAAGACGCGGCGGGGGGAATTAGTTTAGTTAATATACGCCGTCACTTTCTAATAACAAATAACTTTTGACCGAGCGTACCGATTGAAATAAATACTAAATGTTACCTCCAGACACGAACTATACATTATATCTGTCGAACTATACACGAACTATACATTATATACATTATATCGGGGTGCTTGGATAAGGGGTGCTTGGACAGGAAACCTCCCCGTGTGCCTGTGGGCTGGAATTCCCTTATGGATGCGTCCGGGGGGAAGGCCAGTCACCGGGACGGTGCACCCTGGGGTACGGGCAATGACTCCCCATTAGGTACTGTGTGCCTAAGGGGTCTTGTTGCCCGTATGCCAATATCCTGTCAGAAGTACGCTCCAACGTGTGTCTCTCTGCACTCTAAGCAGAGACGCACAGCGGCGGAGTAAGAGCGGGCTCGGTGTGCACTAACTCTGCCGCCGGGCAGGCAGGAAGAGGCCTTCTCTTTCTGCCACCGTTATTCTCGTAGCCCCGAAGATTTTCAAGGTCATGTCTCTGACTTTTGACAGGGGTCGAGGGTCTTGGCTTAACCGCCCGGGCCGCGAGGAAGAAAGCCTCTATAAAAAATCACCCCAAACCTCCAAGCGGCGGCGCACCGTGAGGGAGGTTGATAGCTTGACTAATGGGTAGCTAAATTAGTCGCTAGTGCGAACCACTAGATTTTGAGATATTAAAAGTTTTTTTACTCGTGGGAACAAAAATGGATTCTTTTAAAAAAACAAAAACCGAAGCGAAGAGGAGGGAAGCGATGCGGGGTCGGAGTCCGACGCCGTATCTGGCGCGAAGGGCTCGTATAAGAGCCAAGAGCGCGAAGTGGTTGGGGCGGCTAAGAAGAACCTAGAGTTCTTAAAGAAGCGCCCCAAACCAGGGGATGGCCAGGAGTCTTCCTCGGACGGATGGGTGAGCTCGGCCCGTAAAAAGATCAGCCGGCGGGGTGGGGCCCATGAAAGTGGTGTTGGCAGAGGGCTCACCATGAAGGAGGCCAGCAAGCCGAGCCGAGCCGGCCCGGCCGAGCCAGAGTCGCAGTTAGGGCCGGTCTCGGCCGGGTCGGAGTCGTCAGGTGGTGAGCCGGACGTCACTGGCGGCTCGAAGTCGGAGCGAACGGTCAGGTTCGCAGAGGTCGTGGCAGCCGCTATTAAAAGTGTGGCCTTGAAGAGGACTCAGTCCTCTAAAGACAAGGCCATATCCGCAGCCACGGCCTCCATTATGGCGGCAGCGGAGGCCAGTCACATCAGGCCCCCGTCGGACGCAATGTCCGAAATGCGGGCGGAGGTCGCCCGTTTGACAGCCGCCATGGAGCTTCTCCGAAAGGAGAACGCGGAGCTCCGAGCGGACCTGGCTAGGCTTCGAGAAGCCGGCCCCCGGGAGGTGCCACAGGAGGAGGCGCGGCATGGGCAGGTCAGGCCCATGCCTACTGAGGACCGGGTTCTGGCCCTGGTCCGACGGGAACTGGCTGCCTTCGGGAGCCGGTTTTCCGCCCTGGAGGCTATAGTCCTGCGGCCCCCGCTAGCGGCGAGCCAGCCGGCCTCGGGCCAGCGGAAGGTGGCATCGTATGCCGCCGCCGCGGCTGCCACGGCCAAGCCGGGGTCATCGGGGCAGGTGAAAGGCGGAGCCGTCCCGGAACCCGCGAGGGCCCCAGCCCCGGCGGCGAAACGACCGCCTCCGCCTCCTAAATCCCCTCCGGCTGACGCCGAATGGCAAGTAGCCGGGGAGAAGAGGAAGGCGGGTAAGGCAGCAAGGGCGGCCAAAAAAAAGGAGAGGCGGCAGCGGCGCAAGGAGCGAAGCGTCGCGGCTAGGCTCCGTGCCCCGAAGTCCGCAGCTGTAGTGATCACACTACAGCCGGAAGCGGAAAAGAAGGGCGTGTCCTACCGCGACGTGCTTGCCAAGGCGAGGGCGGCGGTGAACCTCGACGAGCTCGGTATCGCAGGTGGCGTCCGGGTAAAGGTCACTGCGACTGGGGCCCGGATGCTGGAGGTCCCCGGTGCGGCCAGCGGCCCGACCGCTGACGCTCTGGCCGAGAGGCTTAGGGCGTCCCTAAATGCGGACGAGGCCCGAGTGTCCAGACCCACCAAGTGCGCGAACATGCGCATACTGGGTTTGGACGACTCAGTGACGGAGGGAGAGGTGGTGGCCGCCGTTGTTAGGACTGGAGGGTGCTCAGCCGAGCAGGTTAGGGTAGGCACCATCCGTCCTGACTTCACGGGGATGCGAACCGTTACGGTGAGCTGCCCCGTGGCGGTGGCCCGAAAAATTACCGGGGAGGGCCAAAGGCTCAAGGTGGGCTGGGTTTCCACGCAGGTGAAACTGCTGGAGCCCAGACCTCTGAGGTGCTTCCGCTGCCACGTAGGCAACCATGTGGGAGCTAAATGCACCTCGGAGGTGGATCGTAGCAGCCACTGCTTCTGCTGTGGTCAGCCCGGTCACAAGGCCGGCTCGTGCAAAGCCACGCCGCACTGCTTCGCGTGTGCGGCAGCTGGCAAGCCGGCCAATCACCGGGCTGGGAGCAAGGCTTGCACTCCACCCGCCAAACCCAGGGCCAGCAAGCCCTCCGCCACCGTCGTCACCGCCGCAGCCGCCGCCACTGCCACCGCTGCCGCCGCCGCCTCCACTGTCGCCGCCGCCGCAACCACCGCGGCAGGGCCCTCACAGGGGGTTCGGGAGGGGGCTGATATGGAGTGCCAATAATGGCCCCATTACGCCTCCTCCAGGCGAACATCAACCACTGCGCCTCCGCTCAGGATCTGTTGCTCCAGAGCATGGCGCAGTGGTCGATTAACATCGCCGTGGTCGCTGAGCCGTACTTTGTCCCGCCCAGGGATGACTGGGTGGAGGACCTGAGCGGCTCAGTGACTCTAATTTCATCGGCCGCCGCCGGTACCCCGTCCCTCGAGGCGGTCAAGAGGGGACGGGGTTGCGTGGCAGCACGGTTCGGGGAGATTGTCGTGGTAGGGGTATACTTCTCCCCGAACCGAACTCTCGCCGAGTTCCACAACTCCCTTGCGGAGTTGAGAGTCGTCGTCGTCGGGTTCCGTTCCCTGCCTGTGCTCGTCCTTGGGGACTTCAATGCCAAGAATGTGGCTTGGGGTTCCCGGCTTACGGACACACGGGGCAGGATGGTGGAGGACTGGGCTCTGGAGACGGGCCTGGTCGTCCTAAACCGGGGTTCTGTCCCCACGTGTGTGCGGATGCGGGGTGAGTCAGTGGTGGACATTTCGTTCGCCAGCCCCGCTCTGTCGCCGCGTGTCCTCGACTGGCGCGTCATGGAGGGGGTGGAGACCTACTCCGATCACCGGTACATCCGGATTGACGTCTCCGCCCAGACCTCGAGCGCGCCGGTCCGACAGACCCCGAGTGGTCCGCGGTGGGCGTTGAAGCAGCTGGACCGGGAGCTCCTCCTGGAAGCCTCGATCGTGCAGGCCTGGGTGTCACCACCGGACAGGCCTGCTGACATCAATGACGAGGCGGGGTGGTTCCGGGAGGCCATGTCCGAAGTATGCGACGTGGCAATGCCCCGGGTCCGGCCCGGACGCGCCCGGCGCCAGGTGTGCTGGTGGTCGCCGGAGTTGACGTCTCTGCGCGACGCGTGCGTTGCTGCACGACGCCGGTACACCAGGCACCGCAGGCTCCGTATCCGCCCTCCGGATACGGAAGCCATTCAGGCGGAGCTGTACGAGGGGTACAGAGCGGCGAAGACCGCCCTCCGAGCGGAGATCCTGCGGGCCAAGGGACTGGCCCGTGAGGAGTCGCTGGAGACTCTGAACAGGGACCCGTGGGGACGCCCCTATAAAATGGTGCGGAACAAGCTCCGCCCATGGGCTCCCCCGCTGACGCAGAGTCTCCGGCCCCAGCTCGTGGAGGACGTGGTGAGCGCTCTGTTCCCTTCGCGAGGGGAACATACTCCCCCGCCCATGGCTCCGCCTCCTGCGGTGTCGGATGCGGACCACGCAGCCGACGATGACGACGATGCTCCGGAGGTGACCGAGGTAGAGCTGAGAGTGGCGGTGCGCAGGCTGAATGCCAAGAATACCGCCCCAGGACCCGACGGCTTACCTGGAAAAGCCTGGGTTCTGGCCTTGGAGGCTCTCGGGCCTCGACTAAGGGGGCTCCTAAGCGCATGCTTGGAGAGGGGCCAGTTCCCGCTTCAATGGAGGACAGGGAAACTGGTCCTCATTAAGAAACCGGGGCGCCCTGCGGACTCGCCGTCCGCTTACCGGCCCATCGTGCTGCTCGACGAGGTGGGCAAGCTCTTTGAAAGAGTCATTGCAGACCGCCTTGTCGGGCGGCTGGTGAGGGTGGGGCCGGATTTGGCGGAGAGCCAGTTTGGTTTCCGCAAGGGGCGCTCTACGGTGGACGCCATCATGCGCGTACGAGCCCTCACGACGGGGGATGCTGTGGCCCGGGGTGGGGTCGTCTTGGCGGTGTCTCTAGACATCGCCAATGCCTTCAACACCCTGCCCTGGAGTTGCATCAGGGAGGCACTCCGGTATCACCGAGTGCCGACCTACCTCTGTCGCGTGGTCGAGGCCTATCTGACGGACAGGGCCGTCATCTACCCCGGTGACCGGGGAGAGTGGAACCGGCAAGAGATGTCGTGCGGTGTCCCGCAGGGATCGGTTCTGGGACCGCATCTGTGGGACATCGGGTACGACTGGGTGCTGCGCGCCGACCTCCCTGGTGGCGTCGGCGTAGTTTGCTACGCTGACGACACGCTGGTCCTGGCGCAGGGGAGGTCGCACCAGGCGGCGGCCGAATTAGCGGCACGCGGGGTTGCGACAATCGTAGAGAGGATCCGGCAATTGGGACTCGAGGTGGCCTTGCACAAGTCCGAGGCCATGTGTTTCCATGGTCCTCGGAACGCGCCACCATCGGGTTCCCAAATAACGGTAGGAGGGGTTCTCATCGGTGTCGAGTCGACGATGAAGTACCTGGGACTCGTCCTCGACAGCCGGTGGAATTTCGTGGAGCATTTCCGACGTTTGGCTCCCAGACTGGAGCGGGCCGGGGCTGCCTTGGGGCGGCTCCTGCCCAATCTGGGTGGTCCAAACGCCTCCTGCCGGAGGCTCTACGCGGGGGTCGTGCGGTCCATGGCCCTTTACGGAGCTCCGGTGTGGGCGCGTTCCGTGAGGCGGCGACCGGTCCGTCGGTTGAACGCGTCCCAGAGGGTCATGGCCATCCGGTTAGCCCGGGGATACCGCACGGTCTCCGGGGAGGCGGCGAACCTCCTTGCCGGATCACCGCCATGGGATCTGGAGGCAAAAGTCCTCGCGCACATCTGGGAGTGGCGCGAGGAGGCAGGACGCCGGGGCGTAACTCCGTTGCCGCGAGAAATCGCGGCACGGCGGACAGAGCTCCGGCAGGATCTCATGGCGGCATGGAGAGTGCGATTGTCGCAACCCAGCGCTGGGCACGCCACAATTGCGGCGATAAGTCCCCTCTTTGAGGAGTGGCTGGAGAGGCGCCACGGCGTCCTCACCTTCCGCCTGACGCAGGTCCTCACCGGACACGGGTGCTTCGGGAGGTACCTGTTCCGGATAAGGCGGGAGGAAACGCCCGGGTGTCACCACTGTGTGGATCGCCCGGAGGACACGGTGGAGCATACGGTGGAGGTCTGCCCGGCTTGGGCGGAGCACCGCCGTGTCCTCGCGGAAGCGATCGGCGGCGGCGATCTCTCGCGTCCGGCCCTGGTCCAGGCCATGGTACGGAGCGAGAGTGCATGGGAAGCCATTACCTCCTTCTGCGAAGCAGTAATGCTCGTGAAGGAGGAGGCGGGACGCGTGAGGGAGAGGCAAGCTTTGCACCCTCACGCCCCTAGTCGTCGCAGGAGACGCCCTGGGCGTCGGGAATTGGCAGCTGATTCCCAGCCACCGTAGGCGCGGGCTTGCGGACGGCAAGCAATGGGTAGCTCGCCGTCCGGTAAGGACCAAGCCCCAGTCGACGGCGCGTCGTGTTCCACGCGCGCCTCAAAGAGATGTCAGCGCTATTGACGGGGTCCGCTAGGGCCGATGCCAGCTAGGGTTGCGGGATGTTCGAAAGAGTTACCGTGGCCCCGGCATAGGCAACAGAAGGAACACACGGGTGGGTTTTAGTCAGTAAAAGTCTGACACGCCCTCACGCTCCGCCCAGAGCGGGAGAAGTCATTTGATGATTTCCCATCCACAAAAAAAAAAAAAAAAAAAGACACGAACTATGACTACATTTCCAATCCCTTAAATCTCTTAAAAAGAGGTACACAAAAATTTTAATATTATTTGTGAATTTTAAAATCAACCCCTATTTTACCCCCTTAGGGGATGATTTTTCTAAAACGCTGAACCACATAATTCTTTCTGCCAAAAGCATAAATTTGAATTTTCATACCCCTAACTTAAGAAATACTGGGTTTCCAGTAGCTACCAACTTTCTTTCCGTATATCACCCCCTGTAGGATTATTTTGAGAGAAAATGTAGCCTGTGTTCGTCTCCGGGATGCCATCTATCTCCTTGCCAAATTTTATCGAAATGCGTTCAGCGGTGTAGGCCTGAAAAGGTAACATACAGACAGACAGAGTTACTTTCGAATTTATAATATTAAGTATGAATGCGGAGTATAGGTACAACCAGTATTAACTTCAGATTTACCATTTTTCGGCGTTTAGTTTGGCATAACTTTATTCCGCGTTTAATAATAAGGAGGTTGCAATAGTTTTAATATAGACTCGACTTGAACAAGCTCCCTTATACAAATAAAATGGTTGAAACCTCTAAGTTTTTCCTCTTTTCTAACACACTTTCAGAATTTCTTGTTTATAACCGACTTCAATAAAAGAAGGAGATTATTAATTCGACACGTCGGTATGTAATTTATTGGAACTGCAATATATAGACATATGCTAATCTACTAGGGCTTCCAATCAAATATGCAAAATTCTATAGGTGTACGTATGTATTTATGTTTGTCCACGCATTTCTCCGAAACTGTTAGTTGGATTGTGACCATTTTGGAAGTAAAAACTTCTTTAGGCGCGTTGAGCACTTTTTGGTAGGGGAAAACTTACGGTTTGGCGACGTACGACATGGAACATGCGACATGCTCCAACGAGTTTTTGTTTCTTTATTGGTTTGTAATGGATAAACTCAAAAAATACTTAACCGATTTTAAAAACTCTTTCACCTATAGAAAGCTACATTATCAGCGAATAACGTGGGCTGTTTTCTATTGTCAAAAAATAGAGATCCCTACGAAAATTGCAATAATGTAACCCAAGGTATAAAAAATTTGCATATGAAAGTCATTATTTGGCGTGCGCTGCGGAACCTATTGATGATACATAAAATAATGTACTACATATTTATAGTACCTACTCATCATTACCCACAAAAAAGTCCACGAGGCTATATGTCTAACTATTATAGTTAAGTCACAATAATCGTTTTTTCTTCAAATGAGACAATCAAAACGGCTAGAATCGAAATATGAAGACATTTCTATTATGATATTAATCCATAACTAAATAAATAGTTTAATAATCAAGGTTGAGTATGTATGTGAAAACCAGACTAATAATAATTTAAATGTACAAATTATGAAATTTTAATTATTCATGTAATTAAAAAAAAAAACATTTTAAAATTTAAAAAATAAATAAAATACAGTTATTCCAAAGTTTTAAGTTTTCACTTCTGTCGGCAGTCTTGCCTATTTTTTATTGGCTTAGATTTACTTCAACTTAGGGAACAGTGCAATTTTCATCAAAATCGGTTCAGTAGTTTTCAAGATATGGACCAATACGGGTGAGTGTGACGGCCTGGCTTATTGATACGAGCTACGGGTGTGGTGGTGTCAAAGGGAAAACCTCTCAAAACCTTGGTCAAATTCTAGTGCAATGTTTACAACAAAACTATTAACTACTTAACAAACAAATATTCCAGTTTTTACTTAAAACTAAAAATTACGAAATAAAAAATTTTACTTAAAAAATTTCATCGACTTCAAAAAGAAATTAACTTGAAATTATGAAATAATTTGGAAAGTCGGTGGCAAAAAACTAAAATACAGATCCCAAGACATCGACTTCCGAAATTAAAGTTATTTCATAATTTTGAGTTAATTCTTCTTGAAGTCGATTAATTCTTTTTTAATTTCATACCTACCTACCTAAAAGCACAATGAAGCGGAAAATTGTACCTACAAAGAGCCCCAGCTGTTGGGAATTGATCAAGTAAGTATGTACTCAGTCTAAAGGTTTTGACATAATTTTATTCTTAATACTTATACAATCTGAAGCAGTTGAGAATTGCAAAACAAACAATTGGCTGTAATGGTTCGAGTAAGTAGTTCAACGGAAGGAAAACAACAAAACTGTGTTTACATACTTTTCATAGAAAATTATTTAATCTCGCACGGCACAAACGAAAAACAGCACACCATTGTTTGTAAACGAAAAGACGGGAGCCTTGGGAAGTGCAGCTAACATGTTCCATCTTTAGCGAGCCAACTCACGCGCAGCGAAAGAAACTCAACCCTCGACACAGGACATAAGGAATGAAATCCAAAAACTACACGATCCCAATTTTCTCTTAATTTGTTCGTAATTTGTACTGAAAAGTAAAATCTAATTCGCATCTCATAAGATTCAATTTGGCAATGCGAACTCCTGGATCTTCGGAATCGGGCACCAAAAAGTGTTTACTCGTAAACCACGCTCATTGTTTAAGTAAACTTCTATTTCGATGCTTTACTGTGAAGCACTCGCCGCCTGAGATTCGCGCTAACCATTAATTCTCAGTACCTTAAAAGAAACGAAAGCTAACTGCGCACTTTAATATGGGCAAAGAAATACATTATTTTATTTTAGTGCCAGCCCAACGCTCTAAATGTCCATATTTTTAAGGTTCCGTAGTCAACAAGGAACCCTTATAGTTTCGCCATGTCCGTATGTCTGTCCGCGGCTTAGCTCAGAGACTTTTAGTACTAGAAAATTGTAATTTGGCACAGTTATATATATTAACTAGCTGTGCCCCGTGACTTCGTTCGCGTGGATGTCATAAGATACACAATATACTAAAATAACAGCCACATTTTAATAAAACTCCCTCATCCCCCGACCCGACGCTAACCGTCGCCTTGAATCGCCCGCCCCGTTTTCGCTTAGTGTTCTTTCTAGATGACTTTTTTCTTTTTGCTCGACTCGTAAGGGTCGTAGCGTGATATTAAATAGTTTATTACTATTCTCGAGAATTGGGCTACGAAAATGCAAAAAGAATTTTTCTAATCCGACTTTTTGTTCATAATTTCATGGGTTTTAATTTTTTTGCGCGGAACCCTAATTATTTTTCTAAAATAATAGTAACCTTAGTTACCCGCCGTAATATTAGCTATCTGCCAATAAAACCGGGCCAGCCGTTTTGGAGATTAGCCGGAACAGACAGACAAAAATGTTAAAAATTGCTTTTTTGTTATAAGTAACGTCGCATTTAGTAAAAAGTTGTTATTTTGACATTACAAATAAACACTTCAATTTTATTTATTTGTATAGATAGCCCGCGACTTCGTTCGCGTGAATGTCGTAAGATAGGGCAAAACTTGGGTAATCGGTGATAGTTTTGTTTTTTACTTGTAAAATTCGATTCATTGATCAGACTATTTTTTAAATTTACTGTGATATAGTAGACAAAATAAGTTTTGCTAACTTATATCTAAAAATGTGGCAAATACTATAATGATTGAAAAATGTACATTTATCAAGTCAGTAGTAACTTGGTAATAAAACACAATTATCTATCACCGAATAGCTGCATATCACGAATTAGCCAAGTTTTGCCCTACAAAATTACACTAAAAATAACAGCCACATTTTAATAAAACTCCCTCGTCCCCCGACCCGTCGCCACAGATTACCAGATAAATCACTTCATATACTTACGCGCGCTAACTACCTACCGGCAGCCGGGCCGCACGCAGCCCATTTCTCAGTGGGTTGCCGACAGCTGCGAGGCGCGTACGAACGCGTAGATAGTTTCAAATTCTTATGATATGGCTGGTTCTGGTGTATTATGTGCAGTTGATGGATGTAGATCCAGCAAGAGAAGAGAATAAACTTATCTTTTTTCAGTTTACCTGCTGATACAGTTTTACTAGGTATCGTTTTTTAAATAGGTAAATTGTTTAAACTTGCATTTTTCGTGTTTTGTATGTTATTGGTAGGTACGTAATTACTTCTTCTATGCGTCTGAGATAAGAATAGAAAGGTTAATGACCTCTATTTGTAAACTGTCATTTGAAAATTACGTTTAGCAAAAATGTACTTTGTGAAAATTAATTTTCAATAATATTTATTATCGTTATTGTCTAGTTATGTTTATATGATTATTGTTTATTGAAAAGCGTGCATGACGTCACAATATGGCGCCAGCGCAGGTTTGTTTACAGTAGTTATCTACCTATTACGCTAATTGTGTAAATGAACGAACAAATCAATTAACCGTGTTTTCAGTTTCCTCCATTTCGTATTTCAATCGTATTCGTGGTCATGCGGAGTGGTTACGTCACTGATTATTAAATGGTTAGGTACTACACGTTGCGTACGATGTGTCTTACTTGTCTTACAATTGCAGTTTCGGGGTGTGGTCACAGAATACTAAATACACCTAGCATAAAAATATTCCTCGGTCTTTCATAAGTATTTTTAACAATTAAACATGCTAAAACATTAAAAAATCTTTTATTTCATAACGTTTACTACAAATACCTACTGGCATCTTTATCGAAAAAGGCAGCCCAGGCAATTCACAATAACCACGCTGCGGGGCGCAGCTACAAAGCAAAACTCACCTTACGCTTGTAAGGTTAGGTACATTTTCGTTCGCAGCGTCTAACGACTCGGAGGTGTAGGACATTATAGCAGTAGGTATTGAAAATTTTGTATGGAGTGATTATCTGGTAATCTGTGCCGTCGCGTTGCCCGCCCATTACTTCGTTTTCGCTTAGTGTTCTTTCTGACTTTTTTCTTTCTGCTCAGCTCCTAAGGGTCGTAGGGGTTATGTTAAATAGCCTATAAGGCTATAACTATCTTCGAGAATTGAGCTACCAAATGCAAAAAGAATTTTTCAAATCTGACTTTTTGTTCATAATTTCATGGGTTTTAATTATTTTGCGCGGAAATCTATTTTTTTTTAAATAAAAGTAGCCTAAGTTACCCGCCGTAACATCAGCTATCTGCCAGTGAAAGTCCCGTCAAAATCGGTCCAGCCGTTTCGGAGATTAGTCGGCCAATTTACATAAATTCAAATTCAACTTACAAAATTTCAAAGTATCGCCCTATTGCATTATTATCTACATTTTCAAAAATATTTGAAACCGCAATGTCTAAACGGCTAAATAATTTTTGCGAGAAGTATAAGATTTTTAGCACTACTCAAAATGGATTAAGGAAAAATAAGTCTACAACATTAACAGTATTTCATTACCTACATCCAAGAAGCATTAAAAATAATAAGAAATATGCAGTTGGGCTACTGCTAGATATGAGTAAAGCCTATGATCGAGTATCATATGGGGTCTTATTAAATAAACTGTACCAAATAGGTGTGAGAGGTTTCGCGTATGAGTGGTTTTGCTCGTATCTAAAAAATCGCACACAGTACGTTGAAGTGGAATAATAATATATTCACCCAGATACTGGCATAGTGCCCTACGTGAGATCACAAATGGAGCACGTAAATACGTCTATACCACAAGGCAGTGCACTTAGGGTGCATATTATTCCTAATCTATATCAACGATTTGCCAAGAGAAATAAATGTTCAGAGTGTCCTTTTGCTGACGATATATCAATAGTGTTTCCATGTGATAACGGTGGAAAATTAAATTTAATACTGGACGATATACTTACAAAAATAGTAAATTGGCTAAAGGACCACAATTTGGAAATAAATTTCGCTAAAACAAAACTTATGCAATACAGACCTTATCAAAAACGTCAATTAAATATTAGCTACTCGTTCAATGACATACCGCTCCAGTGCGTCGATGAATTTAGGCTAGGTCTGACAGTTGACACGAATATAAATTGGAAGGCACATATTATTGTTGTGTCAAACAAACTTGCAAGTTTCGCGTATGCTTTAAATGAGTTGAAACGATCAACCGACTTCAAAACAGCGATGATAGCATACTACGCCTACGCCTATTCATGGTTAACCTATGGCATTATAGTGTGGGGAAATTGCGTTGACGTAGAAAAACTCTTTATTTTACAAAAAAGATGTATAAGAATTCTTGCGAATATAGACCAAATGCAGAGCTGTAACCTCCAGTAAGACTAGTTTTCAGAATCTTCTTGAAACTTGTCCAACAATATCATCGAAATGTCAAGTCGATTTTGTTTCTGACTGTCGGTTAACATTCTCCGCACCCATCTTGCGGAGACTTTTCTCATATTCAAAGATTGTTTCAATATTGATTGAATACTTCCATATGAAATGCCCGTTTCTTGAATTAAGTATCGGATGGTAACTCTTCGATCGCTCAATACAATTTTCTCGACTTTCGCAACATTTTCTTGGGTGACTGACGGCGGCGGCAATGTTTACCTATTATTACGGACTCAGATCTACATCATGTTGAAAAATAAGAAAATGAAAAATAATGCCCTGTGGCTAAAGTATTCATCGGATTTGATTGATTTTTTGTATACGGGCAAAGAACATGATTCTCATTACGTGGTTTAAAGGAATGTCAATCCTCCTGCTACACGTGGTTTAAGTTTCATTTGTTATTTAAATAAGTAACTGTCATGATAAAAATTACAATTAATTGGTCATTAGATCATCATTTCCATACATAAATTAAAATTAGATAAAACATTAAATTAAAACAAATAGCGTTAACAATAATAATCATAAAATAACATGGGTAGGTAGTACCCTAAGTCAAAATTGTAGGTGCTGTGTGTATTGTGTAGGTGTGAATTACCAATATCAAAATTTACTTATCGTCAAAGAATTCCTTTATGGTGTAATACGATTTATTTTTGGAGACTGTTTTTAAATTTATTTTCGTACTCTATGACCTTAATTGAATTTGGAAGCTTATCACATATTTTCACGCACATGGCTAAAGGTCCTGAATGGAACATATAATAGTTAATTTTGAGCTTGATAAGGCTAATTCATTTTTGTTCTGGCGTCTAACACTGCGATTTTGTGGGCGAAGGTCCTTAGTGAGTGGGAATAGTGCCTGGTGTTTTCTTACAAATTTGGTAACTTCTAAAATGTAGATACCAGTTAGTGTAAGGACCTTGTATTTTATAAAGAATGGCTTGCAGCTTTCTGTGTTATCTATATTGGCAAGAATTCGTATACATTTCTTTTGTAGAATAAAAGGTATATCCCTGTCTACACCATTTCCCCACACCACGATTCCATAATTTAGCCAGGAGTACCTATGCGTAGGCGTAGTATGCTGTTAGAGCAGTTTTAAAGTCGGTAGCTCTTTTAAGCTCCTCCAAGGCATATATAAAGCTGGCTAGTTTGTTTGCCAACGTATCTATATGGGCTTTCCAGTTTAAGTATATTGGTATCTATAGTCAAACCTAACAGTTTAAACTCGTTTATGCATTGCAGCTTTATATTGTTATATGAGTAATTTATATCCAATTTACGTTTTTGGTATGGTCTATATTGCATTAGCTTTGTTTTGTCAAAATTTTATTCTAAGTTATGATCTTTTAACCATGCTATTATTCTGGAGAGCTTATCGTCTAGACTTAAGTTTAGGTTTTCTTTATTGGTGTAAGGAAAAATGATAGAAATATCGTCAGCAAATCAAATACTTTGAACGTCAATTTCTTTAGGGAGGTCATTAATATAAACTAGAAGTAATAAGCATACCAACACGCTGCCTTGTGGTATTGACATTGTTGTTTTTGCTTTATTAGTTATTACGCGTGTTATTTGGCCAGTGTGTGGGTCGCTATGTTCTACCTCTACGAATCGTTCCCTATATTTTAGATACGAGCAGAGCCACTTGTGTGCTGTACCTCTAACACCTATTGCATATAATATACGGACCGTTACTGGTTAAAATTAAGACTTGTATCTTTACCAATAAAAGACCTCATAGACAGACCCTCCCATATGGAAGTAGCTATCACAGGTAAAAGCTTACGAATCTATTTATACACCCAGTTTGGCAATAAAAATTGCTACCATTGTGCATTGCTAAACAAAAAGATTCGTATTTGTTTATAGGAACTGAGCATAAATCGATCTTAGACAGCCGTTGTTTTTAACAAATAAGGAGAGAAGCAAAAGGAGTACCTAATGTAAGAATCGAAGTCAGAAGCGTTCCGTAGTTCTGCTGGGTTGAAGCGAGTTGTGTGTAGCTGAAGGTATGCACCTCAGCTTAACGCTTATTCAGAGAACGCAAAAAAGATTTTGATCTAAGTATTTTTCATAACATCACGCCCGTACTTCCCGAGGCACGTATATGGGAGGTTTAGGCAGGTGCCCAACCGGTGTATTCCCCTTGTCCCCGTTATTATTAGTAGGCCGTGTCCCCATTTAACGGGACAGCGATAATTTAATAAAATTACTAACTATACCGTGACGGGGACACGGTTAATGGGAATACATCGCTAAAGCACAATCGCCCATTATACAGCTGTATAGCACACCATTTTAGCCGTCCCATGGTGGGCTAGCCTATTGTCATCAACCGGGCACAAATCTAGATTCCGAACAGTTACTGAGAAATTCCTAATGGAAAAGCCCAATTGGGAATCGAACCCGGGACCTCATGCTCAGCAATCGCGCTCGCGACCACTAGACCAATGAGGCAGTCTATTTTGATAACGGGTACCTACCTAGTACCATTTACGGGGTAGGTACAAACGTACAAATTGAGCAACCACATCTGTCGTCTGTGATCTACAAGCCTGTGAATTTAACAACCAACCTGCTTGTTAATTACGATGCTGATGTTATGAAGTTTGTAAATCTTATCAAATCATTTATTTTTTGCCAACATGGGTAAGGGTATACCTACATGTTTTGATAATGTTCTCTATGGTCTGCCATCACATGGGCATGCAAAATTTACACATAAGTAGGTACTATCTACTATCAAAATACCAACTTGCCGCGCTTGACTCGGTGGAACGCAGAGCTAAGAGGCTCATTGGTGACGTAAGACTGGTGGATGCCAAGCTTCACAGCTTGGCTCATCGCCGCAAGGTTGCCTGCTTGTCGGTCTTCTACAGATTATACTTCGGGGAGTGTGCTCAAGAACTCCACGACCTCATTCCGCCGCCGCCGGCCCCCTTCTATCAGCGGACATCTAGACGCACTGCAAGTTACCATCCTTACCTAGTTGCTATCCCACCAATTCGCACTAAGCGTTTCCAAATGTCTTTTGTGATGCGCACAGCAAAGGAGTGGAACTCTCTGCCTGCGTCTGTGTTTCCGAACGCATACAACCCCGATCTCTTCAAAGTGAGAGTGAACAGGCTTCTTCTGGGTAAGCTCGCTCCATCGTGCATCGTCGACTTTGTCTCTGTCATCTCTGACCTAGACTAGAGTCAAGAGCTAACCTATCTCAAATAAAAAAAAATAAAAAAAGAATAACAATAAATAATGCAAATTTATTAAATTGGAAAATCATTTTAACCATTTTATTTTTCAATGTCAAGGAGTATCTAGTAGTAAATAATTAAAAAAGGAGCTACGTCTGGCAACAAACTGCTTTGCAGTTTGGCGGAGGTAAATATATTCTGTAAAAAAATATTTCTGTGAATAAACACTTTTTCATTTATTTTTTTTAATAAATGTCAGAGTAGGTAAATATTGAATAAATAAATAAAAGTCCTAGATAAAATATATATTTTTTTTAACTTAGCATAACTATGCTGTCCCACTGCTGGACAAATGCCTCCCCCAATTCCTTTCAGGAACTTTTTTCCCGCAGTACGCGTCCAGGTCATCCCGCCACCTCTTTCTGGGCCGGCCTCGAAAATAATAATGTAATGTGTAAATAATAATTGATTAATGTGAAATAGGACACACTATTTATGTAAATAAAATAACGACTTTTTGAATTATTAGTTTTTTTTTATTTCTATCTACTTTTGTAAAATAAACTGGGAAAATTTCGCTCACGCCGATTTAAAAATAGAATTAACAATATATTACAAGACACAACTGGACTAATTCATTTTAAATGTGAAAGCTTATTTCATAAAAATTCCAACAACATAAGTTACATATATGGCTCCCATACAAAACTTTAAAGATATCGGCGTTTTAATCACACACGCCGTTATCGCATGATGACACCCAGATGGCATAATTGACAGTTGTGCGATGTTGCGAAAATGGCCACGACAGTTGAATGGATAAATGAAGAGGCTAGGTATCTTAAGTTTTTTGAAATATGGTTTACAGCTATTAGTGGTCTTAGTCTACACATTGGCCATATGCACTTTTTTGGGCTTTAAAAACAGACTCCCATTCCGTCGAGTTCCCCAGAAAATTACACCATATCTCAGAATGGATACGACATATGCATGGTAGGCGGTCATAACAGTGGATACATTTACAATTTTTGTGAGTGTGTTTAACATATAGGAATATCTATTTCATTTTAAGCAGACAGATTCCACTTGTGATTTGCAATTTAAATTACAATCTAGGTACATTCATAGCTAAGAATTTTGTTACATCAACTTCATTAATTTTTATTCCAGCATAATTTATGCTCAAGTCTTTTGGTGATTTAGTCCTGTTTCTGAAGATCATGAGATTAGTTTTCCGTAAATAAATTAGAAGATTGTTTGCATAACATAACATCACGCCTTGTTTCGAAGGGTTAGGCAGAGGTGTACTATGGTACACCCACATTTCGCCAGTTATGTTTAAGTCCCATGTAATAGGGGGCGAGCCTATTGCCATCTACCGGGCACGAATCCAGACTCCGGGCTGCTACTAAGAAGATTGTTTGTTCTTAACCAATAGACAATGCGTACTAATGTGGTGTTAATTTCATTTTCTAATGATGCATAATCTTTGTTACAAAATATGACCGTACTATCATCTGCAAAACGAATCATTGGAAAGTCCACTGTTTTCGGAAAATCTTTCATGTAAATTAAGAATAATAAGGGCCCTAGGACACTGCCCTGTGGCACGCCATAAACCACTTCTAAGTAGTCTGAAACATAATAAGGCCCCTAGGACACTGCCCTGTGGGACGCCATAAACCACTTCTAAGTAGTCTGAAATATGATCAGTGCTTTTTATTAGAGCAGAATTTCGTTATTGATGTGGCTTGTTTCCTATTACTTAAATATGACATAATTAGATCTACAGCATCGCCTCGAAAGCCATAAGCATAAAGCTTGTTTCTGTGTTCTGATAGTGGTCCACATAGTCGAACGCTTTGGTTAAATCCATGTATAATGCAGAAGCTGGTACTTTTTTATCAACACTTTTAGTTACTATTTCAAGAAATTTGTAAATTGCTTTATTAATATTTTTATTTTTCCTAAAACCCATTTGTTCGTCGACTAAAATATTAATTTTTCTAGGAATTGGTATACCTAAGCTATTATAATTTTTTCGAGAATTTTGGAGCATAACGGTATTAGGGTCATGACATATCGCCTTTATTTATCCTTTTGATGATAGTTTTTTTTTTAAATACTAGGGAAGTGACCATGCTCTATGCAGAGATTAAAAATATGACTAAGCACTGGACTTATTACAGTGCTTACGTATTTCACTATTTTAGTAGCTATGCCATCAAAGCCGGTACTGTTTGTATTTTTGAGGGATTGTATAATTTTGTGGATGTCAAATGGTGTAACAGGATTCATTAATATTGAATTATTTTGTGAGCATGTCGGTTTATGTGTATTGTTACTACTACTGTTATTAATTGATGTCATAGGTCTGACTTGGTCTATGATTTAGCGAGTCATATAGGTACAATCCATAGATAAGTACTGGCTTGAGATTTAATTCTATTTCGGCGTATAATAGCGCCTCCTCCTATGGCTGGAGAAAAAAAACCGTACCATTCACAAAATGGTAGATTTGGTCTTAAATAGATAAGGAGGGACAACCTCAAATAAACAAACATTAAATTAACCATACATTTATTACTACAATTTTATTACACAAGCTACATTACATACAAACTATCAATGTGATTCTTCTATAAGAAACTCTTTCACAGATTTGTTGTATTTCTGTGGTAATATTTGCTGCAGTTCATTACGGGTTAGCCAGTCGCCTGTAGTCTTGCTTGGTTTTCCACTTTTGTAATTAGCGTAATAGAAAAATACCTGAAAATGAGGTAATGTTTTTAATTATGATAATAATAATAATCAGCCTGTATTCTCCCACTGCAGGGCAAAGGCCTCCCTTTCCTTTTTCTATTCAACTCGGTCCTGAGCCAATATAGACCCCTCCTATAAGCGTTAAGTTCGTCCCGCCATCTACGCCTGGGTCTTCCGCGATAACGTCGGACGTTTTCAGGGACCCATGTTGTGGTGGTCTTAGCCCACAGTGCATCCGACATGCGGCAAACGTGTCCGGCCCAGTCCTATTTGAGCTTGACTGCTTTTTGGGTGATGTCTGCAATTTGTGTTTTAGAGCGCGGTATCGTGTTTCGTATCCGGTTGGTAAGTCGAACTCCAAGGATACTGCGCTCCATTGCTCGCTGGCAAAGCTCGAACTTGGTCCTCTGCTGAACTGTCAAAGACAAGGTTTGAGCCCCATATGTAAGGATAGGGAGAATGCACTTGTCCATTAATTTGCGTTTATGACAAATTGGAAGATCTCCTGTCATAAGGGTTTCATCAACCAATAGCTCTTCCAGGCGTTTTCAGTTTGGCGGGCAACTTCTTTTTTTAATTTTTTAATTTACATAATATTTTTCAGCATGCACTTTGGTTTATACAGCACCATCAAAATATCTGAATATTTAGGTATAAGATTAAAGTTAGCTAGGATATAGAGTTGTTGACTACAGATAGATTTTCTGTCTGCTAGTTTCTACACTCACCTTAGCCCCTATCTTTCCACTGATTTCTGAGGGATATTTGTACTTGTAAAATCCGCATGGTGCATTTGACAGAAATTGTACTTTCAGTTCTGGTCCACACTGCTCTTTTACAATTCTTTCTGCCGTCTAAAACACAAAAACGTTTACAAGAAGTTTTTAAGTCAACTCAGACTAAGATTTTTTTTAGTTTCATATTTTCACTTGAACCTGGAGGAGCTCGTGGCTAAGTAATAACAGCTGCACGGGTCGATCCATCAGGTTAAGCTACGCTTGCCGGGGTTGTCCATGGATGGGTGACCATCTTTACATACCGAGACTCCTCCGTGCCTCGGAAAGCACGTTAAGCCGTTGGTCCCGGCTGTCATTCGTAGATCTTTGACAGTCGTTACGGGTCGTCAGAAGACCGAAAGTCTGACAACCAGTCTTACCAAGGGGTATCGTATTACCCAGTTACTGGGTTGTGGAGGTCAGATAGGCAGTCGCTCCATGTAAAATACTGGTATTCAGCTGCATCCGGTTAGACTGGAAGCCGACCCCAACATAGTTGGGAAAAGGCTAGGCAGGCAGATTTTCACTTGAACCTGATAAGATTTATTTCTGAGTCTATGGCACATTAAGATTTTAATAATAAATAGCTTCATATACTACCGTTCCCAGTCTAGAAATATTAAAATTAAAGTACAATTAATATCCCCATTAATATAATTATAAATTAGCTTGAAATTAAAATAAATAATTTTTTATACCTACAATGTCAAGTTTTACATTTATTTTTATTTTTTTTTTAGTTATGTATGAGTGAAATGTCAAAATTTACTAATTGTATAGTGTCAAATGCTTAAAAGAAAAATAAAAGTCATTAAACACACACAAGTATTGATAAAATGTAATGTCAATATTTATAATTTAAAAAATTGTTAACTGAATAGAAACAGTTGTCTAAAAGCCAGGCAAACATTGTCTGCCGTCAAAATATTGTCTTTCATTACGGCAACTATAAAATTAAGATTTTTTTCTTATGGCCTATTCCCCCTCTTCTGGCTAAGTTCCGGATAACTTATCTGGCAGATAATGACACATCATTTCTGAACATTTGTTTAACTTATCTGGTAGATAGTACTTATCTGGAGATTGCGAAACAGGCTCTTTGTATAAATTGAACTTTGAATGTAGTCTACCTGTCTTAAAGTTTCTCCTTCCTTCCACAAGCCTTGAGGTAGCAATGTCTTGACATCTGAACCCAGCTTTATTGTTGTCACTAGCACCAAATGTCTTTGGAGACACCTATCTGTAGATGTTTTGTCACCTTTTTTGTCAGCATCTGAATATTATTGGTAAGAAATAAGTTGAGAAATGGGTAATTGTGGTAAAATTTTCATTTCTCAACATGTCACCAGTACTCAATACATTACCAGTTTCCACACTGGCAAATTTAAACTGAGCCAGCTCTTCATTGGCAGCATCCTCAAAGTCCTGGGCTGTGATTTTACTCACTGCATCAATATCCACATCAGCTGATTCATTTTTGAGAAGCTCAGCTTGGACTCTTTAAATATCAAAAAGGTGTTTTATTACTCTATAAGCCAAAAGGGCTCTTTCCAGTTATGTTAAATATTGGGCAGATAACAAATTGCCGACTATTAAGTTTAAAAGAAGCTAATTAATACTTTCCTCTTTCTATTCCTTCTATAGACATTCAAGCCTTAGGATATGAAAATCATCAATGTTTGACTGGAAAATGGGAATGCCATACACTTACTTATCATTTTCATGCCTAATCTCATGGTCAGACTTCATGCTCTTTTCAATTTCTAGGGTGTACTGTAAATCCAAGTATTTCTTATACATCTCATTCAACGGTGGGGTGATCACTGGTAGTCTCTCAACACAAACTCCTGTTACAATATCCCATGATGATCTGGTGCTAAGACCTGTTAACAATATTAGTTTGGTAGAAAATAACCAAAAATTTATTAATTTATAAAATAACCTAAAAGTTATTTACCTCTTACTAAAATCCGACATAAGTTCACTTCAGCCTGAATGAATGTTTTGAACAACATTGTCACCAAAAGCAAACGTATTTAACTCTTAAATTGGGTGTTTACACTTGTCTTATATTTATTATAGTTCTTTTTACATCTAAATCCAATTTTTTTTTATTTTCCCGTATCTGACAGATGTTCATCAATGAGTGACTTTGACAAACAGCTGTTTTTTCAATGTTAAATAATTACTGATATTCTCGATGTGAATACCTAATAAATTATTATTCGACTATTCAAAAGCTTACGCTAACTTCATGATGGGAGTTAGAAAGACTGAACATTATTCTTGAAGTTATACCCACAGAGTACAAAGACACCTCGGTAGTGCGGCGTCGTATTAGCTAATATAGGCAACATGAGCGTTTTTAAAAAAAGTGTACCCCTCACTTTTGAGCTGTCCCCTAATTGAACTTGTAACGATTTTTGTTAAAACGAAAGGTTTTGAAGGCGATCTGTGACAGAAGTTGTGCGCTCAACATACTTTTGGAGCCACAAATTTTATTAGTACTGTAATATAGAGAGCTCTAGACACTGCCGGCGCGGTGATTCCGTGCTCAGTGGTACCGGTAATAAAACAAAGAATTGTTGATCTTTCACAAACTCAAATCACATTTTGGTTTAAATGACATAGTATTATTTTATTAGTAATTTTTCTAAGCTTATCGAGAATAACAGCCGTCTGATGTTTTATAATTTTGTATACTAGCAACACCTTTTTGCCGATTCTGCCTTTTCCGGCTCTTGTGTCAAAGAAAGTAGGTGAATATGTTTGTAATTGCAAAAATCCATGAAAATCTCCTAAAATATATTATTTATCGATGTGCTAGTGATTAATATAAATGAGGAATATCATAGAGCACCAGTTCTAAACTATATTTCATTTACCAAACGTTAAACATAGCCTCCCGAGTTGACAAGTGTTACAAAAAACAGGTTAAGTTCTGTAACTGAATTTATTATCATTTTAGGCTTGACCATGAAGCAAATAGTTGCGAATCAAAAAGTGAAGATCCCTGAGGGGCTCACTGTACACGTGAAATCGCGGTTGGTGACAGTGAAAGGACCGCGCGGAGTGCTGAAGAGGAACTTCAAGCACTTGGCTGTTGACATTCGCATGGTGACCGCTCGAGTCCTGAAGGTAGAGAAATGGTTCGGCTCCAAGAAGGAGCTCGCCGCTGTCAGGACAGTCTGCTCGCACGTTGAGAACATGATCAAAGGTAATTGTTTACTTGTATTGTTATTCTACTAACTTGTGTTATAACCTGAAAATATATTGGAGGTTATTGTAAGACTCCGTGAGTATAAGTTTACGAAGTCTCAGAAACCCAGTTTTCGAGCGGTAACAGTGTTATTAGCAGTTGCAAACTTCACCAAGCTAGGGTTTAGCTTAAGTTTGTCAATAGCTTTGTATATTGTATTAAACCTATGACCTGTTTCAGTGGAATTCTATCATAGCACCCTTAGATACTGATAGCCTACTGTACCTATGAGTGAGTTACTCTTCTAAAAATTTAATTACATTTGGTTAGTATGGGCTTGGACTGAGCAATAATTTAGTGTGTCAATCGGTTACAAAATAAGGTCCTATTTAATAGTGTCTGTGTAAGCACTATCTACCATATAATATGAAAGCCAGAACTTATTTAGGTTTTGACACATGCTGTTAATCTTTAATTTTAGGTAGGAATTGGATTAGTAAATTCTCTGGTAGTGTAATGACCAACTTCTTGATTGAGTTACACAGTTGCACTTGTGCCTTACAATTTGCTCTCATTTTGCCAGAATAACACTGCTCACTGTACAAAATGTCTTAAAACCTGTCTTAACAGCTAGATCAACTTTATGAATATAATTACAGTCATGAAAATGAAAGTTGCAAGCAAACCAATGAAGCTCAAATGCTAAGAACAGATAGTTTTACTTTGGCTTGAGAGAGAATTGGAAACAAATGGTAAAATACTGTAAAGTTCATAACTATAGCAAAATTAAAATATATACCTGCTTTTGATGTTACTAGCATTCTGCATTTACCCAAAATTTTCTTTTACAAGTTTGTGAATGCTATGTGTGGTTCCAATTACCTATTTTCCAAACCTTAAAACTTTTTACGTATGAAACATGTGCTTATTAGTGCCAGATTAACCCTTACCTATAATAATTGAAAAGAGTATGCTGAATGAGTATGAGAATGAATGAAAGGCGAACAAAACATATTTACAAGGCAGATGTGAAAGAGGCCCTAGTAACACATATAGTGACCTTATTGATGATGTTCTTCAGAAAGGTCAGGTGCACAGTACTTGTGACTGGCATGTGTGTAGATGTACGTACGTAAACTAGACAAAAGGAGTTACATGTAAGGATCGTAGCAGGTGGCATTCTATAATTTCTGCCTACCCCCATGGGAAGAAGGCGTGAGTTTATTTATGTATGTATGTACCCATACATATTTTTTGTGAAAATAAGCAGATCTAAACATTGGTGAGCAAGTGTGTCATAGGTCTCACCAGCTTTGAAACATTTCAATAAGCAACAAAGAATGACATCAAACATTTTTGGGAATAATGACATAGTTTTATTAAAATATTGAATTATTCACGTTTCAGGTGTGACCAAGGGATTCCAATACAAAATGCGTTCTGTATACGCCCACTTCCCCATCAACTGTGTCACCACTGAGGGCAACAGCGTCATTGAAATCCGTAATTTCCTTGGCGAGAAATACATCAGGAGGGTAAAGATGGCACCTGGTGTGACCGTTGTCAACTCACCCAAGCAGAAGGATGAACTCATCATCGAAGGAAACTCCTTGGAGGATGTGTCCAGCTCAGCTGCCCTGATCCAACAATCAACCACAGTTAAAAACAAGGACATCAGAAAGTTCTTAGACGGTCTTTACGTGTCTGAGAAGACCACTGTTGTACTGGATGAGATATAAGGACATAAAATAATTTTAATTTGACTCTGTTTGTATTATTTTCAAACCATATAATGACCCCAGTATTAGACAAATTATGGACTTAGACTTAATTTGGGCGTAATAGCGAAATTTGAAATTACGATTAGAATGATTACATATTTTCTATTAAATCATTTGGGCTTATTAAGGAATATTACGCAAAGCTGAGACGGCAGATGTTGCTACATGGACATGAATTAAACAGCAAACTGTAAAAGGCAACATTTTTCGGCGTTTTTCAATATTACTTAAGCTTTATTTCATCCTTGTTACTATTAAAATGTTAATTGTAGGTTAAAATTATAGCAAAAGGTTAAAAACATGCTTATAAGAATTTTAAATATTTGTTTTTTGTGTTATTGAACTACTTTACAATAAACTTTTAACGTTACATTCAAAAATATTGGGCTCCACTGTACATTAACACCCGCGCGTCCGAAGATTCACAATTTTGATGTCCTCGTGTAAGTCACTTTCGCAAAATTTCACATTGCGCAAACGCCTGGTTTTTGAGAAAAAAAAATTCAACTAAATAGAATAAAATGTCTTTCAATTTCATTATTTTTGTGTTCTTTTTACGCTAACCTACCTATTACACAGTACACTAGACTGTGTAATACTAAACACTAGGATGCAAGAGCGAGCTCGTGATTTGGGGCACTCCGACTCGGACAGGTTAGGTTAGAAGGACCAACCATGAACCATACCAACCAACATAACCAACCATAGAAATCCCCTTCGTCGTCGTTTCAGACTGAAATCGTTAAATTTCGGTAGAACAGAGCCCATATCGGTAGAAAAACCGAAAATCGGTAGGTTCGAGACCACAGATCAGCGGCGAGAACTCATTTTGTAAAAAAAAATCATAGGCGAGCCCAGTTAAGTTGTCCGACAGAAAGAATGGGCCAATAATGTTGTGGATGATACCTATCCACACATATAAGGAAAATCTTTGGTGGGCACCTTCCTTGGATTTTCGTTGATTTTGACGTGTAATTTGTTATACCGTCTCGGTCGAATTTCGACTCGTCTGTCCATAAAATACGTGCTTCTTCAGTGTCGCAGTTAATTAAAAATCGACCAAAGTCTATTCTTCAGGCTGGATCTCCTTCAATGGCGTGCACTGGTGTGTAGTGAAAAGGGTAGAGATGTGCTGTATGCACAGTGAACCACACTTTCCAGTTAGAACAGTTAAGGCGTCTCGCCACAGCTCTCGTTGAAACCGTGCCATCTTCTTCGAACGCAAAATTTCATCCTCATCAGCAGGATCATACACTAGCGGTCTGCCGGCGTTACCTTGGAATCGCTGAACCCGTCCCGTTTCTCTAATGCACGCATATGTTGAACCAAACACGCTCACGTCTGGTAAACGGCGAAAACGGAAACGGCTTTGGTATTCCTCTCGTGCAGCAGCTGCTTCACCGTTACAAAACCCGTAACAAAACATAAGGTCTGCATATTCTATGTTTGTAAAAGCAGCCATTTCAAAATAATATTTAGTTAATTTTATTAATAACGACACGTCCGTACTCGAAGGTAGTTACCACTAACTGATTGGATCATTGGATTGCAGAAACTGAGTGAATAAGTCAGTCTCGGCCGAGTCTCCGAATTACTCCGAAGATTTCCGAAGACCCTCCGAATAATGCTACACTCACCGAGCGCAAAAGAAACTAGCTAGAAAACAATAGAGTGACGGCACCGGCATGGCATGGAAACCTGCTGCACCTGGCTAAGTAATCGTTTTTTTTTTTTACTAATCTGTCTCAAAGTACTTACTTACATAATATTTGTACCTTCTTAGAAAGGTTATAAAATAAGGAATTTATATTCCACATTTGTATGCCAAGTGTGGCACATTTTTTTCAAGTAAAACACATCTAAACTTAAAAAAAAATGAAAATAACGAAGGTTTCCATTCCACACAAGACCGTTTAATTCTGAAATTATAGGAACTTGGGCATGTATTTTTTTTATAAATTATTACTCATTTAACATCATAAGTCAGAAAAATAATAAATAAGTGCCGAGAGAGAAGTAGTTCTTTTTAAATTATTTGTTTTTGGTGACCAGTCTGAAATTTTTTCAGTTCAAAAAGGGTGAACTGGCGACAATAATCTATAAACCCCGTAACTTGGAAACCATTAATTTTCGACCCCTAGGACTAAATTAACTAACTAACTGTAGGACTTAATTTGTTGGAAATGACCTCTAGTATAACCCCTTTCAAGGAATAGGTCGAATTTCCGAGCACCCTGTATAGTATGTTAGTTTAAATGAGGGACGTATTCAAAACCACAATAGTTCATGTTCACATGATACTAATAAAAATATGAATAAAAAAAACACTGATAAATAACAGACAGAACTATTCCAAAAATTTCGCAGTCTCGCAACGTGTATGCACCCTTGCGCTAGACAAAAACCAGCGGCAAAAATTCACGCATGGTTCGTGGTCGTTGACCCCGAGTTCTTGAACGGGTCTAAAATGCTACCCATGGGTCCTTCTTCATGCAGCAGCGTCCACACAGTCCAATGCGATACACCGACCCGTCTTGCAGAATTTCGAGTACTCTCACGTGGGTGATGCTCGAAGTATTAAAAAATGGCTTTTTGTAGGTGCACTGGGTAATAGCTAACTTCCTCGTCCTTGGGCATGCGTCGGTATGGTGAATTGACCGAATGTTCGCAATCGTTGGTTGGCACGGATCAAGTTAAAGGTGAAAATCTACAAATCTGTGATTAGGCCTGTCGTACTGCATGGATCACTGAAGAAGACGGATTAAAAAAACTAAAAAACCCGACTGCGTAAAAAATAGTATAGGACTTTAATAGTTAAATTTAAGATGCCTCCGACTGCACGAAATTGTTTGAAGACAAAATAGGTCATCTTGTTTCAATCTTTTTTAAGTTAATTTTTTACACAGTCGGGTTTTTTAATTTTTTTAAATAAATAAAACCCTTCATTTTGGTATCCCACTCGATAGGTTTGGGAGTTTTTTTTTAAACATAAGTACTTTCCTACATTTTGGCGCCAAAAATCTGCCATTTTTTTATCATTATAATATACCCAGTGACACTCGCGCAATAAAGTCGAATCTAACGACATATTTTATAACAAGTTGCCAGTCGGTTACAGAACTTAGCGATGGAAAGTTCAAAACCCACATCAAACGTGTCCTTATTAAAAAACATATTATAAGATTAAAGACAGGGAAGTTTGGCGCTAATTCCTTCTGCTCATGTGGCTTTCCTGGTACCTCATTAACAGCATAACTATTTATGTAAATGTCTATTAACTGCTCCCAAATTACTTTAAATTGTTTTTTAATTTATTTTATTGTTTTTTTTTACATGCTTCCATCTATCCATTATTTTACATTATATAGTCTTGTTTTTTAAATAGATTCTATTTTGTGAATGTGAGAACGTTGTAGGCTTAATAGACTGTAGATTTGTAGACCATTTTCTATTTTCTTAAGTACCTACCTGGTACTTGTTGACAGGCCTACACTGTCCTCCCATGCTTAATAAATAACACTGTAATTTGATAACATTGTAGAAGCCAATTATTTTTAAAAGCATAACCGTGGAGTTCCTTGCCGGTTCTTTTCCATAGGAAACGACCAATTGGAACCGTGCACCTAGCTTCTGACCTTTCATACGTGCCCATTAAGCTTACGTGAAATAAAATATTTTGATATCATTAATCAAAATCGGGTTCAGTCTTAAACGACTGAACCGCTAAAGTGTTACGAGGGAACAGAGGGACGGACATACATACATACAGGTACACATAACCCTCCTTTTTTGGCTTCGCCGCAGTCGGGTAAAAAGATTGCATGCAGCGACGATGAGAATGTTGAGATGGCTGTGTGGAGTGACAGAAATGGATAAAGTAAGCAATAAGTATATGAGGGGAAGTTTGAAGTCCTCGCGCACATGTGGGAGTGGCGCGAGGAGGCTAAACGCCGGGGCGTAACCCCGCTGCTGCGAGAAATCGCGGCGCGGCGGACAGAGCTCCGACAGGATCTCATGGCGGCGTGGAGAGTGCGATTGTCGCAACCCAGCGCTGGGCACGCCACAATTGCGGCGATAAGTCCTCTCTTTGAGGAGTGGCTGGAGAGGCGCCACGGCGTCCTCACCTTCCGCCTGACGCAGGTCCTCACCGGACACGGGTGCTTCGGGAGGTACCTGTTCCGGATAAGGCGGGAGGAAACGCCCGGGTGTCACCACTGTGTGGATCGCCCGGAGGACACGGTGGAGCATACGGTGGAGGTCTGCCCGGCTTGGGCGGGGCACCGCCGTGTCCTCGCGGAAGTGATCGGCGGCGAAGATCTCTCGCGTCCGGCCCTGGTCCAGGCTATGGTACGGAGCGAGAGTACATGGGAAGCCATTACCTCCTTCTGCGAAGCAGTAATGCTCGCGAAGGAGGAGGCGGAACGCGTGAGGGAGAGGCAAGCTTTGCGCCCTCACGCCCCTAGTCGCCGCAGGAGACGCCCTGGGCGTCGGGAATTGACAGCCGATTCCCGGCCACCGTAGGCGCGGGCTTGCGGACGGCGAGCAATGGGTAGCTCGCCGACCGGTAAGGACCAAGCCCGAGTCGACGGCGCGTCGTGTTCCACGCGCGCCTCAAAGAGCTAACCAATAAGGCAATGTTTGCTCATTTCTTAAACTTGTCATACCGCCCCTTGTACCGCCCAACGACAAATAATCAAGTTGACACTAATTTGAAAATAAAAGTTATGATATTTTTTCTCTATTATAACTAGAGATCGGATAATCGGATGCATATTTACCTAAAGTTAATTTTGGCTAAGAAATTATGGAAGCGGCTTCTTTTTTTTTTTTTTCTTAGTATAAATCCCGGGATTCCAGAAAATCCGGGAATGCAAAACTAATCGAACACATGGTATGGAAACGACTTCTAAAACATGTGGTATTATTTATTTAAAAAATACCGAGACACCGGTATCAAATAGGTATTCTTTTGCTTGTTTACTTGAAATTCATTTTTAACCCCCGATACAGATATATGTGTATGTAGGGTGTAAGAGGAAGGGTAGTGCGTGTCGATTCTATAGTCAAAAAGTACTAAATTTATCAATTCCTGAATCGAGAAATTTTCATGATCGATACAAAAGTGCATTCCATATTAGCCAACGCCTCAACTTTAGGTAAATATGCATCCGAATATCCGATCACTGATTATAACCCCCCCCCCCCCCCATATTTTTGCACCGTTTGCGTGTCGCGTGGAAGAGTAATCAATCATAGTTGAAGTTGGAACCCCTTTTTGAGTTTTTCGCAAATATCTTAAACTAGACGTTAAAAACAATGAGATTTTCATTTCCCAGGGATGTCTCTACAGATTAATAGACAACTTTTCGACTTTTTATTGAGCAAGGAAAGAGAAATATGAACGAGGTTTTTGTGTCCCCGTTTGGAATTAATAAACTAGAATTCAAGTGTTCCGTGGAAAGGCAAGATCTGCTACAATAAAAACAATAATCGATTTTCAACGTAAATAATTTTATTCAAACTATTCTATTGAACATCACTAACTCATAAACATTGTACATCTGCAAATATGGATGTGGATTAAAATGTTAAACTACACGTTAAAAAGACATTCTACACTTAATTTGCACAAACTCAATTTATTATTAAATAAAATACCTACTTATAAATGATAAAATAAATAGCTTTAAAAATAAACCATTTTCGTGACTATGGTGTTAATACATTGATAAAGAATCTTAAAAATAAATTAAAATATCTATCATTATTATTATTTACAATACACAACAAAATCATAAAAAGGAATCACGACAAACGGTAGTGAATATAACTTTGTGTAAAATAGTGCTCGGCCAATATTACTAATATAAACAGTGTCAAACCTCTTTGGTGGATTTAACAATTTATCAGTACTAATACACCAATAAGTTTGTCGTAATGCCTTTATTGTGTCGAAGTTTAAAATATTCTGTAATAATCGTCATTAATATGTCATGTATGAGTTAATTAATACTTTAACATTCGCATTATATTTGAAACATATTAAAAAAATATTTAAGTACCATGTTTTTAATATTTAAAAGTATATGCATCATATTGTTTATTCTAAGGTAATACATAATACTCAGGGGTAATCATTACTTTGTTATTGGAGACATAATAATTAGAAATACATACGCCATGACGTAACAACAACTATATTGCAACCTAAGCTTACATGCTCGCTTCTAGTGCCATATTTGCAGATGAGCATCAATTATTCCGTAAGAAAATAAAATTCTCAATAAATAAATGTCAAACACTATTTAATTTGGTGAGACATTTCACACCATATAACACAATTGCTTACTATAAAAATGATCAACAAACAACTTTGCACCTCGTCTAAAAGTGTCAAGGAGGACAACGGTGTGCAGAAATGTCATGAGATTCAATGTTTACGATACGATATAGATTGCCGCTTGAGCAAATAATCCTGATTATGTACGTCTTACACTAGTCATGCGTGAGGTGGGTCCAACTACACAGCGTAACTAATCATAACTAGTAGGTATACAATTTATATAGCGGGTCAATCACCTGTGCACGTGATTCGTCTCGTACGATAAATCCACTATCTGAATAATGTAATTATAGTAAACTCTTAACACTGACGAAAATTCAAAATGTATCTAGCAACCTGAGTAAATTAACATGTATAATACCACTTTAAAAGGTTTATTCAATATACAATAAATTTACAGTTAATTGAAGCACAATTTAGTGGGCATTGTCAAATAATTAAAATAATAATTCGATATAAAACTTGCATTCGACGACACGTCCTCGTTAATAGATTTGCACGATAAACATAAGCGTAAGTATAGTGAACAACAGTGAATGCTATTAATAGCGAGTTCTTGGTCAACAATTTTATCCACATGTGACAATTTACATTAATTTTAGAAATAATCTCTTTAACGCTAAATTAACTCCGATATGGTCTATCTATGAAGCGGTGATTGAAGAAAGTCTGATCGTAATTCTAAAAAGACGCGAAAATCGCACGCTTAGCGCGCGTATAACATGGCGGCGATGCGGGACACTCTACTGTTTATTGCTGTCGGGAGGAGTCGCGCAGTCGCGAGACTTGGTAAAAAATATCGGAGCCGCACCTTCGTACGTAATGATGGCGAGTGGACTCGAGGCACTATGATAGGTACTAATTAGGTAGTACGTGGCTGCGGGGCTCGGGCGCTAGCTGGCTTGGCGCGCTATGGCACATTACAGCGGCTCACGGCGCGGCACCCACACGCTGGGCCCGCTCTCCGTCGTGATCACCGCCTTCACCTTCGCGTAGATCTCCTCCGGCGTGTCGCCCGTCACCACCGCTGGAAACACACAAAACATTTATTTATATGAGTACTTTATTGTACTCCAGAAAATATATAACAGAAAAATAAATGTAACACTACAAAACCTATTATACATTATATTTATTATAAATGTAAAGGATATTGTTCGGCGTCCATACATCGTTCGCCTAAGAAGCAACAGAGACGTGAATTTACTTTCTGTGATCTAAATAAATGCATAGATTCAGTTGAAACTAAATTAAAACATAGTCCTCAATATCAAGCAGTGCGGATTTTTAACAGGTTGCCATTGGACTTAAAAACTATAATTAACACGAGCTCATTTAAGTCCAGACTTAAAGCTTTCCTATTGGAGAAATGTCTGTATTCGATAGATGATGACATAACCACGTTTTAAAATTTTTATAAGTATCACCTAGTTAATGTGTGTCTGGGTAATATGAATATGTAGTAATGTTATTCAATTTTTAATTGTACTGAATGTTTAAATTGTAATGTTATTGATTTTTTATAATTGATTGTATTATGAATGTGTTGGTTTTATAATTTTAATGAACGTGATGTAATTTATTCATTTATGATTTCAAACACAATATGAATTGTTCTTGAATAAATTGAATTGAAAAAAATCACGGACACTTCCGAGAATTGAAAAAATCCAAAACCTTTTCGGATTTTGAGGTTATAATTAGGCCGATAGAAACATACTAACTTAGCGTCTATTAGTGAAAACACACGGGAATTTATCTTTAAATGTTTCATTACATACTATTAGGTAGTCAGAACTATTTTCTCTTTATACTAATTTATTTGTAGTTATGACTATAACTATACTATACAGTATGGGGACCACATATGTGCAATAAATTATAGGACATACTTGTTATCGCCTTTTCTGACGATATTTAAAAAAAATACGAAATCAGTCCAGTAATTAGGTCAAAAAGTATAGTTTTAATTTTGAGCTAATTTGAACACTGTAGAATTGGATCACTAAGTCAATGATTCAATGAACTTGAATCCTTGGACATGTGCGCAAACAAAAAAAAACATGTTCGGCGAACAATGGATTGGACGCTGTGGTGCACCGCAGGTGGCCAGCTCGGTTGTCTAAACAGAGTGTTTACTTTTACTGAATTTATTTTAATATTTATTTTGTTTGAAAATGTAACTTTTTTAACTTACGGTTATTAATTTAATATTTAATTTTGCTATACTTCTCTGGACTAGTATTACTTACGGTTTCATTTATTGCATATATGTGGGCTCCATACTGTATAACGACTTATAGATTAGGGCTAGGGCCTACAGGACTATTTCGCTTTTGAACTTAGGAGTAAGTATTGCATTTTACTATTTTACTACGAATACTACATAAATAAAATCTCGCTTGTTTACCCAAAAGGGTTAGGCAGAGCACCAGAGGCATACTGTAATTAATGTCAAACTGTCATCTGTCAATTATTTTTAAAAGAATAACCATGGAGTTTCTTGCCGGCTCTTCTCCATAGGAAATGACCAGTTGGAACCATGCACCTAGCTTCTGACGTTTCAGAGCCCATATAGGTTTATGTGAAATAAAATATGTTGATTTTGAATTCACTGACATGTCTATGTTGCTCCTTTCACACAGCGTTAAGGGTGCTGAGTTTCGTAATTACGGTGCACAAGACTTGGCTGTATGAGCTACAATACCGTTAGCCTATTCAAAACGTCAAATTGAAACAAAAAATAAGACCGAAGTGAATTACTTTTTAAAATGTTTTCGGAATTCTGAAGTGTCCGTTTTAGTAAAGGTTTCATTTGTGTTGATTCATAGGTAATTTTTAACAATGTCCTGTGATATTAATGTATTATACACTAAAACTTCCGGAATAAATGTTCTAAAATGATGGTACAAACCGCATCAAAATCCGTTGCGGAGTTTAGAAGATCAACACGGTCACACAGACGGACACGAAAAGCGACTTCAATTTATAATATGTCTATAGATTCTTTAGAAAGCTTACAGTCGACTATTATAAAGGTACAAATTAGCGCTTACAGTTGCCATTTACAAGCTTCAACAAATTTATTGCAGGTTCTATCCTAAATGTTAATCCTGGCGTCTCTTTTTGTGACAAGTAGCTATAAGCAGTTGTAGTGGTTTAACATCTGTGCATAAGGTGATTTAAATTAATCAAAGTATACTAACCGGTGAAATATTCGGCGAATTCCTGTTCCATTTTTAACGCACGTTCGTAAGTTTTCTTCGCTTGTTCTTCAGTCATTCGCTTATTCATTTCCCTGTTAAAATAATTACAAAATTAATTATGAAAAAATGCCAGTAATGCCAATTTGTTGTAACGAAATAATTACTCATTGTATACTTACATTATAGACTCTATGCTCTTTGGTTTTATAAATATGGCAATAGGGTAAAGTTGCGCCACTTGTAATCTCTTGATTGCATTGCCGCTCACATCCAAAATGCAATGTTTACCCTGTAAACAATAAAAATCAATGAATAGTCAATAGCATAGTGTTACATGTGAAACATAGTGAAAGAACTAAAACGCTTACTTCTCACATAACATTGTCCCGAGTCTAGGGTTTAGTTTACAGCGGGTGCATCTTTTAGGAAGCGTCTTAATCAAGGAAAAGAGTTGGTTTCATGACATCATAGTGTTTCTAACCGCTCGGCCCATTTCTCATAACAAAAAATGTGACGCACGCTTTTGTTCTATACAACAGTTGGCAGTACCCAATAAACTCTCCACAGGCTTATGAACTCCCCAATGTAAAAATTATATTGTCTAATGCAGTTACGTTCCTTCTCTGTGACTTTCCGTACAGATGCGACGGATGTGCCGTACAAGTTGCCGTTGTACTGTTCCTCCTCAATGAACATGTGGTTCTTTAAATCGCGCTCCATCTGCTCGCGACTCGCCTTTTAAGCTTTTATTTATTTATTTATTTAACAGTTTATGTACACACATATAAACAGACAAGAAGAAAGGAACAGAAAAATACGTACAAAGGTGATGCTTACGTATGTACGTTTGTTATAGAACAAAAGCTTAAAAGGCGAGTAATATATAGATATTAAAATAGTAACTGAACCAGTTGCCATCACGCACTGGAGTATCGATCGTTATCTAACTAGTTTGTAGAGGTCAAATAGGCGATCCACTCCATGTAAAATACTGGTATTCAACTGCATCCGGTTAGATTGGAAGCCGACCCCAACACGAGAAAAGGCGGCAGATGATGATGATGAGTTACGTACCTTCTCAGCGACTTCCCTAACTGAGGCGACGGAGGTACCGTACAAGTTGTCGTTGTACTGTCCCGCCTCAATGAACAGGTGGTTCTGTATGTCGCGCTCCATCTGCTCGCGACTCGCTACGAAGTGGTAGTCGCGCCCGTCCACCTCATAGTCGCGTCGCGGGCGGGTCGTGTCTGGAATGTTAGGTAAGTTTATTAGAACATTGTAACGGTGTTAAAGACGATACGAAATTTTCAGTGTCGGGTTTAGCATAATCAACCTATAACGTTCTCATTGTTGGGACACAGGCCTCCTCTCTGTGAGAGGGAGTGGGCTATAATCCGCCACACGGGCCCAGTGCGAGTTGGTGGATGTCACATGTCTTTGAATTTTTGGTTCAACGTTTTGAGAGCAATGGTGATGAAGTAAATTACACAAACCTGTCTTTTTTTTTTTTTGTGGATGGGAAATCATCAAATGACTTCTCCCGCTCTGGGCGGAGCGGGAGGGCGTGTCAGACTTTTACTGACTAAAACCCACCCGTGTTCCTTCTGTTGCCTGTGCCGGGGCCACGGTAACTCTTTCGAACATCCCGCAACCCTAGCTGGCATCGGCCCTAGCGGACCCCGTCAATAGTGCTGACATCTCTTTGAGGCGCGCGTGGAACACGACGCGCCGTCGACTCGGACTTGGTCCTTACCGGACGGCGAGCTACCCATTGCTCGCCGTCCGCACACAAACCTGTCTGGGTTCGAATTCACGTCTTACATCACGTAAATCGGAGCCGCTACCACTGGGCCATCACCGCTCTAAACTAGCGAGTTTGATGTGACTAATTGTCGACTGCAACCGACTTGCACTGTGTTCTGTTATCCTACAAGGATTGCGGCCGACGCATAGAAAATAATTCGGTCAAGCTCGTCTTTATTTTTCCTGGAACGCAAATGACTAAAATACTCGTCAAGTCAAAGTAAGAATTTGTCATCTTGTCATTGCCATTATTTCGTAACAATAAGGGTGATTTTCGTATCTCAAGTGCTTCGCCGATAAAACGATTGGCCTGCAGAATAGTTGGCGAAGTCTAACCCAATTAAACAGGTTGGTTATAAGAGGTTGCACGCAGTATTACATGCGCGCCTTCATGGGTGGATCCGCCGCAGTTGGTGATGGGGCCCACTAGGCATGGCTTCTTCCCAGACGGAGGGTATCCATGAGGATTTCCCCAGTGAGAAAAAGAAATGGTTAGTTGGTTATACAACCTGCTGTCAGTAGTAGCGCTTACAAGATTCGTAAGTCATCACGGTTACTATGTTAGATCCAGATAAATTAGTAATATAATGAAGGATACTCACGAGGCACGCAGCTGCCGAATTTCTCAGGGAACTCGGATATTAGATCGTCGTTTATTCTGTCCTTGAGAGGGCCCAGGATTATGACGGGTCGCGTGTAAGTTATGGTCAACTGTTGTACGGTCTCATACGATAGCACCGTTTCATCTTGACCTGTAAAATATTACATCTTAGTATACAAATCAAACATATTTTGTATAATTTTCTAGCTCCTCGGAGAAGACAGTCAACGTGCCGATCTATGTGCGTTTGTTTGATCTTAACTTTGTTAAATTACAGGACATGTCTCTCCATTATTCTACAACCTTAAATCCAGCTCAAATAGTAAGTCGCTTAGATTCGTGTAACCATAAGCATTTAAATGTGTACACAACATCATTCGTGCGATTTGTGCTGATATCAAAGTGACGCATTACGTGCAAAACTTGTGCTGCAAAATGAACCTATTTTCATATCAAAACACAATGGGCACGTTTATGTAACGAAATCTATAGAAAACTTCATCTTACTGACACACAAAAGTTCAACAGTCTTTTTCTTATAGAACATAACATTCTACATTCTTTATTAGCTAAACCTAATTCATTTATTTCTGAGAAGCAAATAACCTAATAGTAAAATGTATAAATATAATAAAAACTGTAAGAGTTGTCGGTATTGTTTCGACTTACTTAGCGAGAAGGTATGCATTAAAACTCCTGCCTGCTACGCAAAATATAATTCTGGAATAAAAGTACAATTCGACACAAGAAATAATTATTCGTCATGGCCTATAGACATTGATTTAGTGACTTCATAAGAAACAGTATGAAATATTATGATATGAGTATTATTGAAATATTTCTTGGGTATCGAATTGTATTATGCTTTCTTCTAAATTATTCTAAACAACATGAATATGTTTACTACTAGCCAAGATTAAATAAAACCTTATTGTCTTGCCAACATGTTTCAAGGTATGATTTATTTAATTCTGGCTAAATAATTATGCCCATCAATATCATCTTCAACGGAAGTATAATAATAAGCAAATGTACACATTTCAATACAACAATTAAATGTATGTCAGCGACAGCTAGGCTAATAAAATAATTACAGCATCCCTACACATCTGAAGCGATAAAAACTAACTCTAAAAGAAACCAGCACAGCGTAATTTTGAAAACGAAAACAAGCTCTTATGAGAATGTCGTGAGATCGAGAGTACATCTGAAACATGCCAGTGACGTAGTGTGTAGTGTAAACTAAAGGCAAAGCGCGTATAACTGTGCGAACATGCGTGGCGCCTGAAGCATCAGCTAGTGTGACAGAGGCGGCTCTCGTGTCCTCGTGTGCTTCCAGTGGCCCCACACTCCCTCCACAACCAACTAGCTAATCAATCGAGGCTCGAACAGCTGTTCGCACGCTCAGTACGAGTGAACCAGTGTGTGGCGGCGGAGCTTCGCCCTCGGCCGCCAACTAGTGAGCCCGGCGTGATTCAACAATTTAGAAACAATGATCCAAACACTTTCGTGAGCTCGATGGTATAATATTTTCGAGTGCGGAGAGGCTATTAGAGTAATCGCGTTGTATGAATTAAAAACAACTGAACATAAAGAAAGTATGACAAATAATAAAAAAAAACTGGAGTGTTATTGAAATGAAAACTACATTTCTAATTGATGATCATAACCAGAATGCGGGAGGTAAGGTATCGGCTACGGCACTCGCAAGCTACGCCTCACTCCCAAAACTTACTCTCGTCCTCGAGATAAATGAGCGTTATCTCCTCCATCATGGGAAGTTCCACTCGGTACAAGATTTCCCCTACACGTAGAAAAATTAACGTTACATATATTTATAATAAACGCAGCAATATGCGTCCGTACAGTGGTACGGGACCAGGGATGGGGAACCTCCGTTCGGGCAGAATGATCGACAGGTATGTTCGACATCACTCCCTAGCATGGTTGTATAGCAGAACTCTACAAGTTCGTGAATAGCGGTTGGGAAAATAAATAGCAAATAATAAAAACACGTCTCATAGACGCGATGATAGTAAGATGTATTGTTGGCTTCGGTTAGGCAACTAGAAGCACGGGACGGCGGCCGACGTGTCTCAAACCAACCCGTGCGCTCGCTGCGACCACTTTTCATTATCAACATTAACTACTCGTGGAACACCAAATCGTAATTTCTAAGCTCTCATCACACACCCATGTTTCATGATTTACGAAAACAATTTTTAGGTAATATCTGCATTGATATTCTTGTAGTAATGTCTGCTAAATATCATATTTGCTAAGTAACACAGATTGCTTAAAATTGTATTGAAAAAATTGGTCACAACTAATATTTTACGGTTGCATAAACACCTTATAATTGAAATCTTAATAACACGGTAGTGCGATGAGAGCTGCATATAAAAAAATAAAACTATCTAACACACAGAGGTAATAAGTACATAGCTTGTCACCGGTCTGCCGGTCGCCCACAACATCGTATTATTCGACAAGCGACAAAGATATGCCGATTACTGGCAAGTTTGCTAGACCTATATTTTAATATTATAGGCATCACCATGCGTCTCCAAACACACTACAAGCGATAATTTACTCACATAGATCCGGTACATTTTGATTAAAAATAGATAATAGTAAAATTCACTACACTGTGATGTTTTAGACGTTCACACAATCTGTGTTCACACGATCTGTGTTCCTTGAAGATGAATTTTGTGTGTGTTTCCAATATTATGATATCACATTTCACATTGTGATAATCAATCAAAATATTATAGGGATAAAATACATAAAGTACAATAGAAAAAAAAAATATTAATGATATAAATATTATTGTTTTCAAAAGTGAAAATTACGACTTGGACAAAAAATAATTAGGGTATATAAATATATAATACTGAAAAATCAAGGGCAATCAATCTGAACGTGATGATAGCTGATGGCTTTGTAAATAATGTAATTGACTCATCATGTTATTCATTTCATTATTTCCACAGTAAGTATCGGATTGCCCTCAGTGATCAACAGTGTACTCTTCTTTCGTCATAACATATGAAACCGTTCACGAAGGCAGCTTTATTCACTTGTTTAACATCGAACGTGAATTGGTTCTGTGGTTAGAATAAGCGAATAGCTCCAATGTAAAACGACCTAACTTTAAATAGTGGTTATTAGCAGCCGCATGAAATAAAAACTGCGTAATGACCTACATACGATTAACAGCACAGTAGCGAAAGTAATAAATATGAGAGGACAAGGGAATGTGCACTTACCGTCCGCGTTAGCGTCCTCCTGTGTGTAACAAAGCATGAAAGCTGTAACAAAATTGTTTTATTAGTTTGTCTGTGCAGCAAAGCCCGTACTTAGACATACACCAAACCCCTGTGACGCAGAATGCGAGGGTGAATTACCAACTTTGTCGCTTTTGCACAAAACATACTGATTAATTCGTCGAACTCTTGAAATAGTATCATTATCATATTACATGTACCACTGCACCATATAATACATTATTTATAATGTTTATGAACAGTTAATGATATTTAAATGTATGAGAAGTGATTCACGTGCTTCGAATGTGTGTACAGTAGTGAGAGAGGATATTGTTTGAACTTACGTTCTTGGTCTGAACCGTCTTCAGATTTGCCGTCCTCTCGACTCTTCATAAACGGAAACTTTCTGCTGAACGACAATGTTTTCTTTTTTCTTTCAAGTGTTGATTGGCTCTGAAATAGCATAAATTATAGTTATTACTACTTCAACTTTGAAATACATTTATTTGAATCTTTCATCATAACATAACATCACGCCTGTAATCTCCGAAGGGTTAGGCAGAGGTACACCCACATTTTGCCAGGTATGTTTAAGTCCCATGTAATAGCGGGCGAGCCTATTTCCATCAACCGGCCACAAATCCAGACTCCGGGCTGCTTCTGAGATATTCCTGATGGAAAAACCCAATAACACTTGCCCGACCTAGGAATCTTTAATCATGTTGTTAATAAAATATAAGAAGTATTTATAGCTTTTAAATCTAGCTAGCAAATAACGTTTCCATTAAAGAATATAAAAATTCGAGTGAACATTAATTTAAAGTTAAGTTTTATCCAGTCACGACAACATTAGCATAGTCAAAATAATAAATGTAAACAGTACTAAAATGTTAGTTTATCTGTTATCGACTATTTATGTAACTCATTTATAACATGAAACCAACTTTAACTTGATTGGTCTCGTTTTCACAGCAACCAGAGTATGTTATACAGGGGAATTTTTTATCACTACCCAAATTTTCAGTGTGTTCTTTTTCAATTCAATTTCAATTCGTTTATTCAGTAACAATTCACATTGTGTTCGAATATAGTCCAACATGAAACATAAGTAATCAAAGTACAAATATATAAGAATACATGCAAAACAGTATAAATTAGAAATTATCATTTACTTACATTTAAAAAATAAATTATTAAAAAAATGTAAAATACCATGCAAACACAAAATGAAAAACCAAATGTCAATAAATTGTAGGAAATGAAACGAAAACAATAATAAAAAAAATTAAATTAAAAAAAAAATTTAAACTAAATAAATGTCATATGAAAACAGAACGCAATAAACGTGTATCTAACAACACAAGACACGAGACAAATAATGACATGTCAGCTTAAAGAACAAGACACATCACTACTATCACAATTCATCCAAGGAATTCTACCCATGAATATGAACACTTTCAATATGGGACCAATTCTGAAGTCACGAAAAAAAAATCGGCTGTTTCATACATTTTAGTCGAGTAGGTATTGAACTTCTGTATGAAACAGTCGATTTTTTTTTCGTGATTTCAGAGTTGGTCCCATAGTGAAGGTTATTCATATTCATAGGCAGAACACCCTGAAAAAATTTGGGTAGTGATAAAAATTTGCCCTGTATAAGTAAATTCGCAGAGTAGGATATAAACGAAAAATTAATGCTCGTATCTCTTGCGTATTGATCAAAGTTGTTATGGACGGGTTTGTGTTGATTTGATGCGTTTAACTTTCTTCGGAGCTGGTCGATACGCGAATGTCATTGTATTATCATACAGCTGTCCACTGTTGGACACAAGCATCTCCCAAGTTACGCCAAAACACCGGGTTCTCCGCCTTCCACAACCAGTCTGTCGCAGTCGCTATCGGTCTATCCGGCATTGTAATTAGTAAGGAGGAGGGGGGGGAGGGGGGGGGCGTATCTCACTAAGCGGTGCGCCGCGCTCCGTCCGAGACAATGGCGAAGTCGGAAGTGTGTGTGTATGCGGGGGTGTGTGTTATGTGCTGACGCTACTCGTCTTCACGCACACATTTACAGTGTTTGTACACTTGATTACCACAAGTAAAGCGCGCGTCGCTTCGTCGGATAAAAATACTGTAAATTAAGATTAGTAAAAAGTAATGTGTAATAAAGAATATTGTAGTACTCACAGTGCTAACAGGCGTGCCTTGTCCCTGGAACTTGACTTGTCGGTCTCGAGCTCTCTGCTTACGCTCCCACCGTCGCTTTGATGGGATGATGCCGATCGCGTCAGAGTCTGATTTGTCCAGCCGTCTGCAATCAAACATTTGAACATCAATAGTAGTGAGATAGAATAGAATGCTTACCTGAACACCATAATACCACAAAATTATAATAGCAATAGAGACAGGTGGTGATTAAATAATTACGTTAGATACCACGTTTATACAAAATGTACTCTGTATCTAATCAGATTTAAATATACAAAGCATACTTTGCCTGCTGCAAGAGACGGCGCAAGGCGTAACTTTGAATAAGTACATTTGTGATAGTTTTCAGTTGAAATAAATATGTCCGTCTAGGTAAAATAAATGATAAAAATATAATGCTACTGTACCTAGCTTGCCACCATTCGTCGTCAGAAGCGTTGGTAACGTGCAGAATGTCGCCGTATCTGAATGGTAACCCTCTTGAAGGCAGGCCGTCGTCTCTGATTGGATCGTAGTCGAACAATGCTCTGAAAAACGATATTATTACACTTTATTACCATCATGAACATAGCTGATATGCTAAAAGGAAATATGTACCTTTTTTCCTTTAAACTACTATTAATTAATGCTGTAAAATCCGAATGATTCGGTCTCTGGGTGCAGAGCTAATTAATTACAAAGTTATAACTGAATGAATTTAGAAGAAATTTTGATTGGAGGTAGAATTTATCATAATTTAGCACAACATTTTATCCAGGAAAAATTGGTAGATTCAATCTATGTTAAAAAGGATATGTTTAGATTATTAATCGTAGTTTAACTATGAATAATCACGACACCTACACAAGAAGGAAAAATTATTTTTTGTTCATACAAAATTATTCATAAAAGTAAATAAATAGCCGTGATCTCACCTAACATAAAGGGATCGTTTTTGGGATGTTCTCAGAAGTGTATGATGCTGCTTCAGCTCGTTGATACGCGCTTCAAACTTGTTGTACTCTTGAGGTCTGTACACCACTGTTAATTTCACATTCTGTCCTGTGCTCTGAAATGTTAGAAGACTTGTGGTGAGAAGAGATACTGCCAGTCAGTTAAGTGGGTTACATTAGCTTAATCTGATAAATAATGTTAAGCTATCCACTAGTCCTGGACCTCAACAGCTGGAAGTTATGGGGAAGGTCTTTGCCCAGCAGTGGGATGACGCAGGTTGACAGTAACCAGTAAGGTAATCGTCAATCCACATAACATTGACCATTAGACTGTTTTTATGTGATGATATCTACTTTTATCATAAATCTCGTTTTAAAGAGTATAGCTCCAGAGCACAATAAATAACCTACAAGGCTAAATAAAATCATAACATTTAACTTTCAATTATTAACGATCAACTTATACTTATCAACACTAACAATGTCATACAATGCATCCAGTAGTTTTCAAATGACACTACAATTTATTGGCTCCTACTCAATGCTACTGGTGTATTGATACTTTAGTAAATAGAATCATGGTAATATAGATTACCTTCAAAGCTTTAGCGGCTTGTTCGTGTGTGGCGTGAGTAATGTCTACTTCATTGACGGCGAGCAGTCGGTCGCCGCGCCGCAGCTGGCCCGAGCGCTCGGCGGGCCCGCCGGCCAACAGGAACGATACGTAAATGCCGTGGCCATCTTCACCCCCCACAATGTTAAACCCAAGCCCTTGCTGACCCTTCTCGAGGTCAACGACCCGGGTCTCTTCATTGCTATCCGTAACATCCTCACGACGCAGCGAATTCGCTGTGCTTGACGCTGTCTCAGTATTTTCAATCGTCATTCTCGTGGCTGTGTGCAATATTTAACGTATTAAATAAGTAAATAATAGTTAGGTACACATTACATCACTTTGTTTGAACTGGTAATCAAGTATGGCATTGGTTGGAGGCCCTGATTTTAGGGCCAGGTTATTAAGGTCAGTAGTGATGTAACTCACGTGTGTTGGCGCGAGATGTGCGGGGGGAGGGTTGTCCGTGGCGCGGGCCCGGCACGAGCACGAGTAGCACTCGCTCGCCCGTCGCCTTCAGCGCAGCCACAGCATCCTCATGTGTCACATTGTCTAGGTTCACATCGCCGTTCTAGAAACAAAACAACATCATAAAAATTATGCAAAGCAGTTTCAGGTTTGCTAAGGGCGTTACACACTGAGGCCTATCTAGTACTATAATGAGGCGAAGATAAAATGTTAAACCTCCAATGCATAATACCCTTTGTGGATGTAGTGTTTCCTACTAAAACTTACCGAAGTATTCTTGACCATTAGCAGTTTATCACCGACCCTCAAACGGCCGTCTCTATGAGCAGCACCACCAGCCATTATCTTGGTCACATAAATACCATTATCGCCCGGGATATGTTGATTACCGAGACCTCCCGCTATACTGAACCCGAGACCTGAGCCACCTTTCACCAGCTCGATCTCTACGGATTCCTCTGGCTTTGTTACTTGTAAAGAATTTGAAGTATCCTCTGTCGCGCGACGTCGTATTTTCTGTAAAGAGTATAAATAAAATTTTATGGTAGCGAAGACGGGCGCGTTTAACGGCAGTGAGTCATGTCTTTCGCGGGACAATGTTTATTGTAAAAGAGTCCTTGTATGAAGGTCAATCGCTGGAGTTTCGCATAATAGTGTGCCCCCAATAGTTCGATTATGAATCAAAGTTGGCAAGAACTAGTGGTCGGCAATCAATTCTCCCAACACAATGACGAAATGATTCTGTCCATGAAATAATGTCACCACTTGTAATGTACCTACACATAAATTGATTCTTCTGATTGCATTTAATAGTAACTCCTTCATGGCTCGTTTAATTGTTCGATACGAACTGACTTCTGAATGCGTTCACTTGTTTTAACACCGCGCAATAATACACGCGGCGCTGTTTATTCTTGTATCGCACGCATGAACGGAACTTGTCACAAAATTCAAAATAATAACTAAGTACTTTGCGACCAGAATTTACTTGAAATTACACACCACACCTAGTCAGAAACTCAATTAGTCAAGCCTCTTGGAAATATATTACGTTTTTTTTATAAGTACCCCGAATATGGAAACTCCTTGAATACTGTGCCGACCGTGTTACCAAATGACTGAATGAGCTATTAAGCTTACAGCTTGAGCCACATATTTGCTTAATCTCGTAACAGCTGTTGTTTGACATACGTAATAAAGTAAATAAACAAACTCACCAGTCTCACAGTACTGCCAGCCTTTTTTAATGCATCAACTGCGTCAGCGTGCGTAACACTGTCAACATTCGTATCATTCACCTGTGGGACAAATAAAATAACTTGAAAAGTAAACAAAATAGTGTACCAAGTAGTAGTAGGTTAAACCTCTACTGGTAAATGTAATCAAGTAGCGTTTACACCGAGTAGTGAGCTACTGGAGTGCTAATTTGCAGGCGATCATTTCCTCAAAGCCACCGATCGAAAAATTTGGAAGACTGTCATATGATAGTCATATGCGATCCTAGGGTCAACGACAGATGGATTTTACCCTCCGCGCATGATTTATTAGGGCGATAATAAGTTCTACATATAATAAGTGCTACAGAGCAGTGGTGGCCCAGTGGTAACGGCCCCGACTTACGAGTTGTAGGTCGTGGGTTCGAACCCAGGGAGGCGCTTTACTTTGTGTTAATAATTTCATCACTAGTGCTCTCAAAACGGTGAAAGAAAACATCGTGAGAAAACCGGCATGTCCTAGAACCAAAAAATCGAAGACATGTGACATCTACCAGCCGATACTGGGCCTGCGTGGTAGATTAAAGCCAACTCTCAAAGAGAGGAGGCCTGTGTCCCAGTGTCCCAGCAATGGGAACGTTATAGACCGATTGTGCAATAAGTTCTACCGATTACATAAAATATGTGTTGTAATTGATAGATACCATCAAGACTGACTTAGGTACTTTACAAGACATTACATTGGAGTTTTTGATGTAGATAATTTTATTAGCTGGATTAAAACCTTACCTGCAATATCGCATCATTGATCTGCAGCTGGCTGGCTGCCGCCGCTCCTCCGGGAATGAGTTTAGTGACGTAGATGTGTGGGTCATCGGCTACGTGAGGGTTGTCGGAACCTCCGGCGATGCTGAAGCCGAGGCCGGCGCCGCCCGCGCGCGATAGCACCACCGTCATGTAGGTGTACCCATCCTCACCTTGTGTACGCTCCGTGCCGCCACCTTCTATGCCATTTACCTGCAAAGGCTGCAAGTTTTGTTTAGTATACTGATTATAGTAAAAGTCAAATCATTTATTTCAAGTAGGCCATTAAAAAAGCGTTTTTCAACACTAACATTTACAAGAACAGAATTGATTCTAATTGTTAAGGTGACCAGGATTCGAGTAGTAAGATCACAAGAGTCAACAATGAGTGACAATTATATGGGTAAATAGATCGATAGCGACAAAACGGAACGAAATACGACGAATAAGGTCAGTTAGGAGTGGATCTAACTAAACCACCATTCTTTGGAAATGTGTGTTTTTAATACTCCATTTGCTCATTCTTCTGTGGTAAATGGAAACTAGCTGGTGACTAGTGAATTGTAGCAAAATAAGAAACCACTTGTAAAATAATAACTCTGAATGCAATAACCAATCACCAATTCATTAAAACTTTGGAATTAAATTATACTACTACACTATTAAATAAAGTAATTACCTGCTTCATTTCTGGTGATGTGACGTGAGCCTGAAAATAATAGTTAAATAATCTTTATCATAATAATGAGAGGACTCACAATGAATATGTTCGACTACTATAGTAGGTCAATGAGGAGCGTAGATATATCTGTTTAAGGTGAAAGCGCCAGGGTAGCCCGCGGAATTCAAATTTACGTTTTTTTGCAATTTGCAGATGAGTATTGTATATTATTTGAATATGATTCTCGACCATAATACATATGTATTTATAGAATTATATTCATTAAAATCATCAATACAACTCTGAAAGTTCATATTACCCTGTTGAATGACTATTCCATGAAATCATGACGTTTGAGGCCAATTCTGTCTAAAGGAGTTGTATTGCCGACTCTAACGATTATAATAAATTCTGTAAATACCTTTTTGTTTTGGATGGGAAATCATCAAATGTCTTCTCCCGCTCTGGGCGGAGCGGGAGGGCGCGTCAGACTTTTACTAACTAAAACCCACCCGTGTTCCTTTAGTTGCCTGTGCCGGGGTCACGTTAACTCTTTCGAACATCCCGCGACCCTGGCTGGCAACGGCCCTAGCGGACTCCGTCAATGGTGCTGACATCTCTTTGAGGCGCGCGTAGAACACAAGGCGCCGTCAACTCGGGCCTGGTCCTACTGGACGGCGTGCTACCCATCGCTCGACGTCCGCAAGCCCGCGCCTACGGTGGCCGGGAATCGGCTGCCAATTCCCGACGCCCAGGACGTCTCTTGAGGCGACGTAAATACCTACATATTTGTTATGGTCGCAAATCATACTTTAATCAACCCCAGACACTGAGCTGCAAATTGCAAAAATCGTAAGAAAATTTGAATTACGCGGGCTACCCTGGCGCTCCCCCCCCCCCCCCCCCTTAAGGTGTAGGTATAATCATGAAAATGTGAGGTAGTATGTATGTATCTACTTAATAAATAGATAAATAATATTGTGTTTCAACTAAAAAGGAAATAAGAAGAGCCTGAAGGCTTGAAGCTTAAAACATCTGTGGTAATATTTAAATACACAGGTTTATTTATTAAGTCACATTCTGGTTTAGCCACAGTAAAGTTTTATATGACTAGGACAAAACATAATATTAGTATTGGAATTAAATTAATATTTGAAATTATTTGGTTGGTATTTTATATACCTTCTGTGGCAAAAATAGAAGAATATTTTGATACACAACCATTCATAGAAACAGACTTGTTCACCAATTAAAATATGTTTCTAATAATAAAGTATTATTCAAATTATAATAAAAGGTCAATATGTTGAACAAATATTGCTTTAAAATAAGAATATTTTGTAGAAAAGTTTACACAACAACAGATTGTAATATTCTAAAAATATATCGAGCCTTTTCAGGAAAAACATAGTAAGCGCCAAAAATCACAAAACTATTTTTTCTTCGTAACCTCTTAATCAGATAGTTTTACATCTTGTTGCGATGACTATTAAATTTTATTTTAAATTTACACGACTTTATTGTTGTAAGAAATTATCATCGTATATGACAACATCGTTAATTAGGAAAGGAAAAACCCTTTCCTGTAAAAAGTGCAAAATGTCACTTACAATGTTCTTCCTGAAAAGAGCCGATATTATGAGTACTCATTGACATAATGTCATTAGTTATAATGAATATTAATAATAGAAACAGGAGGGTCAATCCAAACTGGTAAACATCATTCACACACATCATATACAGGTTGTATGTACAGAGGCACAGCTAAATCAATAACAGTAATTAAAATGTAAACAGGTAAACATTATGATAAATATATATTAAGGGATTAGTAGATATCAAGATATTATACTCGGAAATCAACTATATTACATAATATTAGTGAAAATAATAAATTTTTCTTCCACAAATACATATAATATAATCTGCCAATTATTAATAAATACTCTTGAAGAATAAGTAACAATATTGTCATGAGACAATGGTGAAAATTCATTAATGTTTTTATTGCCTGGTACTGAATCAAATTGAAGTCATGTCACCTACTCACCGTATCAAGATTAAACAAGGAGGAGACTTTCCGAAGGAATCCATTATGTGATTTTTTCTTCCGTCTTTCTGTCATTTTCAAGACCAAGTGTGCATAGCCCTCGGGGAATTTATTTTGTTGTCCGTACTACACTATGTACACTGCATGCATTGTTAGTTACACACTTGTGTCCACTTTCAGCTTACTTGACGATGTTCAGCATGCACCATTCTCTACCTAGAACCCACAACTAACTTGCACCAAAACATATCAAAAGTATGTGACCTTTTATAAGGTGTGCAACCTCTTTTCATGTTGCAGGTAATCCCATTACATTGAAAGCTCTTTATCATGTTAGCTTGGTTTAAATTGCAGCAGTCCTTATCTAATGAATGGACGAAACTTAGCCGAGCCCTTTATTGATAGCGATTTTAGTAGATAAATGTATGTATGGCTGGGTAATTAATAGGCGGGTTACCAACTTGTGTTCGATGATAGGATGGTATGAATGTCAAAGCGATGAACCTTAATTAGAATGTCCGTGTTACATTATTAGTGTGCAATTTATGGACACTTGATAGTATCATAGTACTTATAATGTACCTATCAACCATGGGCAAGGTAACAGCGAATTGTTACAGGCAAAACTAACTCCGAAGTCGCATTAGTCTCACCAAGAATTGAAAACGTTCCCAGAGTAAAGAAATTACTAAACGTTTAAAAATAGATTAGTGTTTATTAAATGGCCTTACTTGCAACGAATACGAAATCTCAGCAGTGTGAATGTCAAAATTTTGTGTGCAATATCATTTCACTGATTATCATTTAGAGCAGTGTACTTTCAGTCGATGTAGCGTTCGTACGTCATTGGCACAATTGTGAAATTTAACGGCACCGATCCACACAACGAAGAAACGTTAGCGCACATATCGCCGAAAACTTGTACTATATTTTAGGTTATAAATAGTACTACGAGACGCGAAACACCAACCATCCGCCATTACCGTCCACTTGTTGTACCTAGCGCTCCGTTCAGGCACTTTCGTAAACGTCACGTCATCAAAAAAAAAAAAATAGAATCGTCGCATCGATCCCCCGCCCAATCCGAAACTAAAACTTTGAATTGTAGACTATTTACGAAAGATGGCGCTGTGCGTAATTAAAGGTTGTGACTATGGCAACAATATCCCATCCCCTTCAACCAGCTACGCAGCTGGCTACAGGTCACCCACTTACAAGCGGAGAGTTGGTGGTCCTCGAAACCGTGCCGCAGGCAGTCCAGGGAGGCTATGCCATCCTTAGATGGTAGGCTAATCAGGCGTTTATTACGCCTGGACAGGAACAGCCTACGCTTGGTGACGGGGACCATCACAGGGCACTGCTCACAAATCAAACACTTCCACATAATAGGCATAACGGACAGTCCTCTGTGCAGGGCTTGCATGGAAGCTGAGGAGACCGTTTCGCATGTACTCCTTGAATGTACAGGCGTTAACCAGATTAGAGCAGAAACCCTCGGGGCACCCAGATCTTCTGAGCAGGCCAAGAGACGTGATCAACTTCTGGAGGGAGGTGGGCTGGTTGGAATAACTAACGACGGCCGCTATGGCCGCATGAAACCAAACCCGCTATAAAGAACAGTGCAATAATATTACATAACATAACATCACGCCTTGTTTACTCGAAGGGTTAGGCAGAGGTGCACCTATAGTACACCCACAATATTATTTAAATACAATTACTTATATAAAATTGAAGTGTGTTTGTAATGTCAAAATAACAGCTTTTTACTAAATGCATAATTATTGTGTAAGTATAGGTAAGCGGTACATAACAAAACAGCATTTTTTTAATTTTTTGTCTGTCTGTTTGTTCCGGCTAATCTCCGAAACGGCTGAACCGATTTTGACGGGACTTTCACTGGCGAATAGCTGATGTTATAAGGAGTAACTTAAATTAGGCTCCTTTTATTTCAGAAAACGAATTAGGGTTCCGCGCAAAAAAATGGAAACCCATGAAATTGTGAACAAATCCGATTCAAATAGGGAAGTTGTTTTCAGACATCTACGCGAACAAAGTCGCGAGCACAGCTAGTTATAAATAATAAAAGAAAACCCCGGCACCGTAGAGAATAGCAATGCTGGCAATATTCAAGAAATAAGAATTACCGTTACATAACAAAGAATTTTCACCATTGTTTTCTGGTACTTATTAACTATTTACATACAAAAAGTATTGTCAACTGGACAGTCTTTTCATCTTCATTCATCTTCATTAAAAATACCCATTTGGTAAAACATATGAATTCTTACAATGATTTCTATTTTTAGATTTAATAAAAGGCGCAGTATCACATAATTACTTACCTTTTTTTCCTCGATCTCTCCAGTCGGTAGAACGACAGAATAAGCCTAAATAAATAAAAAAAGTATTATGAATGACCTTATGGTGGCAGCTTGAAGGGATGTATGACCTAATGGTACTGTCAGGAGATTTTTACTAGAAAACCAGGGATTGGTCATAGTGGTCATTGTGGTCAAGTGGTACACGATTCTATCATCTGAGCTATAATTTCTATGTTGCTCATGAACATGAACAACCTTGCTTATTTCCTTTCTGGTGTCTAATTTACAAGGCTAGGTGGCTCATCTTAGTACTGAGTCCTGACTCTCCTGAGGTTGGATCGACCAATATCCTCTGCGAAATTAACGGCATCTTTTGGTCGCGACCAGGCATTGCATTAATCTGTCAGGAGTGTGCATACCTGCAGAAAAAGATGTTACGGCCCCGCGCTAATATCTTATCATGATTAGGTAAGATTTACTTGTCTGATAATCTAATCGGAAAACCGTCACGCACATAGGTACTTCAGGTCATTTATATAGTACCTACTTAGGCAAGGTGAAGAGCGTGGGATAATCGTAAAGTGGTTTTTCAAAGAGATGATCGTTACTACTAGGTTTCCTAGGCCTTCCTAGGAGTACCCTACCCTTTTATTAATTCCTAACACTTATCACCATAATAATTTTGCAATCTGAGCCGAAACTATACAACGTCGATCTGGATGTACCTACGGCACTAAATGAAAACGAGCACAGTACTAATCCATCGAAACATTTTAAAACACGAATATTAGTAATGAATGGAAAATTAAAAAATTGCAGATTTCAAACAGAATAAATAGCAGAATCAACTGCATAAAAAGTAAACACGCTTTATCTACGATAAGTACCAACGGTGCAGTGCGTGGCTCAGGCACTTTAGTCGGAGAACAATACAAACGCAGAAAATATAATCATATATGTTTTACACTGTTTCTTGACCTTACAATGTTTACTTATTATTATTACGGACTCAGATCTACATCATGTTGAAAAATAAGAAAATGTAAAATAATTTCCTGTGGCTAAAGTATTTATTGGATTTAATTATTTTTTTTGTATACGGGTAAAGAGCACGATTCTCTTTACGTGGTTTAAAGGTATGTCAATCGTCATGTTCCACCTTGTATACTCTTCCGAGTTCCACCTACTTAGAGCTGATTTAGGGCCGATTTTTCAATCGTCAGATAATTTTTACCTGGGGAATATGTTTGACGTTATGACAGCTTTTGTATAGAAAATGTGTCAAATCGCCATATTTATTCCTCAGGTAAAAGTTATCTGACGATTGAAAAATCAGCCCAAGTCAGATAACTTTTATCCGCAGAATAAAGTTGACGTCTGACAGTTTTTGTATTGAAAATCTGTCAAAAATGTAATTCACTGGATTAGACTCATAGATGTTCATTACATTTCTATGATTAGACTTATACTAGCTGTAAAAGTTTGGTCGAATTCGCCCTCAGAGAATCTGCATTTCAAATTCCGGGCCATAAAACCATACGTCATACCTACTTATTAATTTTACGACTATAATCTCATCCCGGCCTAAGAATCGAACCCGTGTGGATACGGATAGTGCCAATGACATTTTCTCTGCATTCCATTCTTTTTTGTCATTCTAAAACCATATGATAAGCGTAGGTATCTATTTTTACCCGACTGCTCCCGAAAAGGGAACACTACGAAACATACGAACATTATAATGGAATACGAACCTTCGTCGAATCTGGCGTGGCATTTCGTGTTTCAGATTTTCTGTGATTCTCTTGAAGGAATGCATTGGATACGCTTCGATAGTCACTGTTATCCGTGTGTGGTATCTGCAAAGGGCATTTATTTTAGTAAGATTTCAATCATTTAAGTTCACATGTATAACGGTATTCGTCGCCTGGTACAATAGCAACGTCAATGCTAACTTTTTAACGCTAACCATGGGGCTGTGACAGCCAAGACATTATGGGACATGATTATGATCTGGGTCCCATCAGATTAACTATTGTCTCGTTCTGTTGCTTATTCCTTAACAAGGTTCAAATGACAAAGACCCCGTATACCTGAATAGGACTCAAGCTAAAATATCTAGAATTACTTAATAGTGATGTGCCTGAAACATTTGTGTCATAATATTATAGTTACCTAGGTATAGCTTAGCTACGTCTGTAAATTGCAGCCTGTATTTACACAGTAAAAAAACAGGCCGGTTGTGAGGCAAGCCACGATGAAATAAAGTCAATAAAAAGAGCAGACATCGGGAAGTTTACAATGAAACTGTAAATAACCCAGTTTAAACTGCAGAACCGTGGAGCAATGATTGCATAAAAATCTAACAATCAAATCATTCATTTGTAAACCGTTAGCTCACCGTTAAGCGTTGCTTCCAAATCTATTTTGCCAACTGTCTGCTCTAGTTTAATTTAAATAAAATCGATATACATTAATGACTAGTAATTCAATATAAATCCTTCTAAAATTCACTTACTTCGCGTCGCACATTGTCAGCTTCCCATTTATTCGCGATGCGTATCGTTTCCGCAGTCTTTTGTTGAACCGACTTGGTGTCATCGAGAAGTGTGAGCTCGTAGAACTCTTGAATATCTGTGGCACAGCAGAAAATTGAATAGAATGCCATCAATCAATCGATTTTCTCAGAGCCTTGAATCGTCATCTTAACTTATGCATAGGACTTTAGGTACCTAGTTTGTTTACGCTGCTATTACCAATTCTGATTAGACAAAGAAGTTGCATAATGTTCATAATATTGAAAGAAGGAAGCTATGGGTTGCTTAGTAAAATATGCACCCTATAAAGGCTTAACTGAAAGAGCTAATCTGGAACAATTCCGTGCAATGGTAGGTGGGTTAGGTAGGTATGAGAAACTATCGCGTGAGTCGTGTCGTGTCGAGATCGATATCGAGCGTGCGGCCGGCGACCCCACGGTGTTTTATGTTAAAGTGGATGAACTTAGTGCATATTGTATTATGAAAATTAACAAAGTATAGGATACTCCGGCGGGTGTCCAAGGCAGCTTTGGCTGGATTTTACAGTCTGCTTCACAGCGTCTTTTGATCATAGCGCAGCTCGTGAAACTGGGAGATATTAAGTAGATACTAGTAGCTTACTAGCTTAGGTACTTATGAATTAGTCATACGAGTAAGTTATCGTGAGTTTCTACATATAGGTAGGTAGGTATCTATATTATGCAACACAGAAACTGTTTGAGTAAAGAAGTCACATCACAAGTTCGATGAAGGTTCATCTTTATGGCAGTACTGGGATTGACAGCACAATAGGTACAACGAGTGTTGTATTCTTTGGTATTTTCACAGAATTAACTTTTCAGCTGTCTTTACATAAGTACATACAAATATTTTGAAAGATCGGTATTCTATGAGAATATGGAAGGTACTCTATGAGAATAGCCCCCCGTATCTTAACAAAACTGTCACGTGTCGGATAGGTACTGAGAAAATGGTAGTCATTTTTACTGACGAGTCTTCTCAGTGACTATTAAAAAGAGACCTTTATAGGTGATGTGCCTTTAGTCCAACTCTTATACTTGAAGTTAAACCAATTAAATAAATCATAGAACATTTGTCACCCTTATTAAACTAGGTTGGCTACTTGGCTATTAACATTATTATGGTTATACACGTTAAACCATAAAGAAATAATAATTATGTAGATAAGCGATATCTCTACGGTTATTACGCGCACAGGCGGCAATACCTAAGTACATATTGGTGACGCAAACACCGAGATTTAATATTATGATCAAAATACCTACATCATAATTTCAGCAGTATCGATACCTATCGCAACGTGATATTTCACGGACTCGTTCGGAAAAAAATACCATGAAAAAGTTAAACTACCACCCGTATGTACGGCGGCGGCGCGCGCAGTTCAGTTCTGTAATAGTTGCATGGAGGAATATTCAATAAAAAAATTGTTGAACAGTTCAGCTCACTAGTTTAAAATTTCAATTAAAACATGTCGAAGAGCGAATTCTGTTGGCGAAGGCTCAGTTAAAGCCAGTGACCCGTATGTAGGAGATGTAGGTCAAACAGACCACCGCACATATTGTCGAGTTTAGGTACGAACATACGAACGCATCCGTCTGCCGCACTACGATATGGATTGATGGAGTTTGTGTATTGTCAATCAAAGTTTTATAATTATGATACCTACGTATGTAGACTTGTAGAGTCGGGTGACCCGGGAACCCAAGCGGCGCGTTGTTTAGAATATTTTGCATTGATAAAAACAAACTGTTTTCAAGGAAAACTAGAAAAAGCTTAGGTACTAATGATACATTGGTTATGAAAACCACAATAAGTGTACTTATTCATTTACTAACTTGTTGGTGATTTGCATTTGGGACATAATTAATTAATAACTCAGTGCCATCTTAGTGCTGTCAAACTAAAATCTAGTTTAGTTGTGTCACTTAGTACTTTAGTCAGTTTTAGAATGGGAAATCGTCGTTTGACAGGAATGAACTAAATTTTGGTTATTTTTGACTAAAAATCTAAAACTAGACTTAGTTTAGAGGCATTTGTGACAAGAGAATCGTCACCATTGTACAGCTGTAGGTCTTACGTTTTACGTTTATAGTTACACAAATTACGTTACTAGGTCCGTACATGGCTACAACGACGTTCAAACACAATGGAGGTCAGGATAATAACAACATTATTATGGATAACACATCACTACAATAACTAAACAACGGCGCCACATAGAGCCAAGTGGTAATCTTAGTGCATAGGTACAGCCCCTTGTTCTTGTAGGTAATCTTAGTGCATAGGTACAGCCCCTTGTTCTTGTAGGTAATCTTAGTGCATAGGTACAGCCCCTTGTTCTTGTAGGTAATCTTAGTGCATAGGTACAGCCCCTTGTTCTTGTAGGTAATCTTAGTGCATAGGTACAGCCCCTTGTTCTTGTAGGTAATTTGACTAAAAGTGCGATTGAATTATGTAGGTCGGCATTATTTCCATCCAACATTTTTATTTTCAGATGATAATATAAAATTATCTATACCCCAACTACCTATTCATAATAACCTTAAGGTCATTTAGAATCTTTAGTACCTACATATAACTCATCAACAGAGGCTGGACTACTCAGATATCACGTCTAACTTATAAACAAGAGGATTGAGACGAGATTATTCACATTATTTTCAACTGATAAATGCATTGCGTGCGTAAGCGACACATTTGATGAATAACAGAACTTTAAACTGCGTGCGTACTCAATCACACTGATCGAGTTTAATTAGTTTCTGTTTAGAGATTTGTGTCAACAGTAAAACAACATTATCTGGACATACTCGTATATATCAGCACCACGGGCATAAATATATTTGGTGAAACTCGTTGGGAGATAATCAAATAACCGACTGATCTACAAAGCTACTCGAGTTTCTTGATTTGACGATTACGTACGACGCACGACACTAGTTGTGTTCGAATGTTCAATTAGATTTTTTATATTCCATCAATGGAAAACAGAAGGGATATTTTATACAAACAAGTTGAATAACTTGACGCCTGTGACTGATGCAGAGAAGCCCATGTGTGTTCATTACACATGAGCATAACGCATGTGTCAGCTGCAATCAAGTACGCATCGACTACGGGGCAAGGTTAATCCAATGTAGATTCTATAGTAAGTATACACATTATAGTTTTGTTTAACTTCTAACTAAACTTGATCACAAAATAACAACTGACTCATTTTTAAAGAGCGCGCGCAATTTGTTCAGGATTTTCCTGGTCTAATTTCAATGCCTACCAGGATTACCTGCCCAAGATGCAAAAACTGGCTTCAGAGTCTGCACTTCTGGTGTGCACTTGACTGGTGGTGCAATATGTCTTGCACATAACAGTCACCTACTAAGTAAACTACCTACCCACGTTCAGACCGGTTTATGTAGACTACCAAAATAAGCCTTAGGGATTGTGTGTTGCATTAGACCGTCTAAAGGCAGTCTGTTATACCTATGTACGTTCTGAGAAGTAGGTCATCTATTCACACCTCAACTCTTTATAGGTGCTTAGATTTTATAGGGTCTTTATATCAGTAAGTTTTAAGCGCAAGAGCCTTTTTTTATTAAGATTAAAATAATTAAGCTTGACCATATCAGTCACCACCTTATTAAATAGGTATAATTTACATATTAAGCACCTACTTGAAATTAAGTTGTTGCCTTTATGATTACCTACATATGTACGTGAACTTCATCTAGACATGTCTGTCTGTCTGATTGTCTAGCAACATAAATGAGACTGGATAAAGTTTTCTCTCTAAGGCAAGGTTTCCAGCCTACAAGAAATAGACTGACATGACACCAAAGATTGTCTCAAAGTTATTAATTATTTTGCATTTCATGGAATGATTTTCCCTAGATAGAATACAAACAGAAATACTGCTTGCAAATAATTTATCCAACAGCGTTCTGCGGGTGGAGACCTTCGTGTTGTTGATATCAGGTATACTAGACTAGTGTACTGTTCATTACAACCGGCTAAATATATCGTATCACAATAGCAGTGTCGTGGTCAAGGAAGATTCAAGAGCGCCAGTGACGCGATATGCGGTCGCGCGCCTGTTCCGTATATTTATAGCATAGCGAGCTGAATCGGTCCCTTCAACCACTGAACTTCAAAGTCGAACTGAAGTTCAAAGCTAACGGCTAATTCAAAAGGGGTGCTTGCTTCTTTATTGTTTTTTTTTTTTGGAACATCCATTATTCAAGGGGGGTTAGCGCTGGTGCTAAGCGTGGGTTATTGGGCAATTGAAAGTAATAAATAAAGTACAGTTTAGATCTATAATGACAGATAGGTACGTCTTCCACTTCGGCACACAGTGGGGAACTGATTCAGTCTTAATATTTTTCTCGTATGATTAATTTCATTACGGATCCCAAGAATCGTACCCTGCGACACCCCGCGTGCCAGCAAGGTGCGTTGAGTATCTCTCGTAAGTCGTACCTTACTACCCTATAACCGCCGCTCCTATGGCCCCTTCACAAGAGAGTCTGTTGTAGGTAGGTTTATACCCATCCATGTGACGTCACATTTTTGTCACCACTTATAGGATGGGATGGGAAGGGTTACTTACGCATTCAAAGGTTTTAATTAGAACGATTTTAATAAAATTAGGGACTCCTATAATAGCAGGCGTGAAGATTGCTTCGCATTGGAATTGTTTGTGTCTGGTAGCCATTAGCCACCAGGAAAGTCTGCAACTGCCGGCGCGGCGGCACTGTTGGCAGGCGGGGATCCCATTCAAGTCACGTCAAGATGACACAATTGGTTCCGATGGTCTTTGGAACTTATGGCAATAGACTTGTGGCTGGACAGAATGAAGATGTCGACCTACCACTGCAGGTACCTGTCAAAGATTTATATCCAGGTAGACCTACCTATATTCTGAACTTGAGGGCCGGAGAACGTAGGTATGCTTAAACGTACTTTGGGGCCATTGACTCCATTAGAAATGAATGAAACACACGTTTTCCGAAAGGCTAATCAAGAATGTGTCAAAATTAAACTCATGTCAAGTGATTTCATTGGCTGTTGTTGTTTCAGTCACCCAGTCACATCAGTTACAAGTTTAACAGTCTGTTAGTTAATTTTTGTGTCGTTGGCCTTTCAGAAACTGGGTGTATATTGGAGGTATAGCAGTACCTGTAGCAGTAAAATAGTATACCTACCTGCATAAAAACCTCATTTAATACTAGTCCAGTCACTGCCTATGAAAGGTAAAAGTATCGAACGTAACTAACGTAACTGGCTTTAGTCCTTTGCTTTAGTCTGACTCATAAATAACTACAAAACATCGGATATCCTACCTGTGTCGTAACTTCCTGTTCGATTCACACCAGAAAAAGTATCAGTAGTTGAGACAGGTAGATATAATACCTAACCTACGTAATAATGTAGGTCACTCGAGTTATTAAAACCGGTATGGTGGTGTATAAGTGTAGGTAATATACACTTGAGAGTATGTTGTCGTACTATTCGTGCTTACTAGGGTTCAGTGACGTAATGTAAAGCGACCTCAACGCAGCTCTTATTGGAACAATTTAGAGTTCCTTACCCTGTGGGAAATAACATACAGTATCCAGGTATAGGTTACAAGAAAGCAGTATATAAATTCTATTGACTCACCAAGTAGAGCTTGAAAAAGACGTGATTTAAAAATCCTAATGACTCTCTCGATGGCAAGGCGAAGTTGTCGGTCCTGCGGCTTCACCAGTTTACTGTGGTAGTCTTCCAGCAGTTCTAATGCTCGGTGGGCCTCTGTGACACCAACAGCAATACATCAACAAAGGGCACATTGATTCGTCTTCGGTAAAAATGGGCACATTGATTCGTCTTCGGTAAAAATGGGCACATTGATTCGTCTTCGGTAAAAATGGGCACAATAATACTGGGTTATGTTTACTTCTTGTTTTCAAAATTTATTAGACAGCTATTAGATACCAGGCAAGGCCATTAAAGTTTGAGGGTAATTGAAGCATTCTACTAAGAATAAAATTACATAAAATGTAGGTATTAGCAACAGCAAAGTTAAAGCGCATGAGGTGGATGTGTGAGGAGTGGAGTGAGTAGGCTATATTATGCTCGACCTACATTTTATTGAAACGAAGGGCATGTTTTCTATCCAATAAAACAATAAAACAAAACAATAAGGGATGTATAGTTTTAATACAGGAAGGTTAAGTAAGAGGTAGGTGTAGCATACTCGGTATGGAACGCAGAAGCGGGTGCTTTACAACCCTCATCGATACGAATCAACAAAAGGGTACTGCGGCCAGCGCTGCCAACCCCTTGTGCAAATTAAATAATAAGTCAATGACATGGACTAAATACGATCACTATAGACCATAAACGTCGATATCGGACCATCGAAATTCACCTTGCTTACGAACTGGCATCACGGCACCACCCCCTCACGATATTTTAAAAAACTAATACACTTGAGACAAAATAAAATGGAAATGATTTTTCACAGTGGCAAAATGATGACACTGATCATGTTAAACAATTTTAATCACAGCTAGGATGATTTTGGAACGGCACATATTGGCGCACAACGAAAACATTTAGAAGATAAGGTACGAAACGAAGCGCGGTAGTGATGCCGCTTAAAAGGGCCATCGAATACTACTGCGCCCGATGGGATTGGTCGATTTTCACAGTGACGTCAGGGGGTGGAAGCATAGACAATGAAAAACGTAGTCAGGGGTTGGGAAAAAGTAAATTGGGGATACCAGATAGAACGCTTTTTATTCACTTGTTGTAGAAATCATCGACAAAACACATGAGTTTTATTGAGTTTAGATATGCCTTTTTTATTTTATAGTAGACTAGCTGTTGCCCGCGGCTTCGCCCGCGTGGATGGCAATACTTCCCTATTTGAATCGGATTTTGTTCATAATTTCATGGGTTTTGTTTGTTTGCGCGGAACCCTAATTATTTTTCTAAAATAAAAGGAGCCTAAGTTACTCTATAAAACATCAGCTATCTGCCATTGATAGTCCCGTCAAAATCGGTCCAGCCGTTTCGGAGATTAGCCGGAACAAACAGACAGGCAGACTGACAAACAGACAAAAATTTAAAAAATAGCTTTTTCGTTGTAAGTATCGTACATACTTTCATGCGTTTAGTAAAAAGCTGTTATTTTGACATTACAAACAGACACTTCAATTTTAGTTATTTGTATAGATGAGTAATTCAGCATCATTATTAGGTACCTACCTCAATTTCTATGCATTTTTTTGCACTATACCGACTGATCTACCTACTACCTACCTACTCAGCCAGCAGGTGGTTAGGTATATAGTCTTTGGCCAGCAGTGTTAAAATTTCATGGTAGGTAAGTTTTAACAAACTTAGGTAGCACTCATCAAGAACTAAAAATAATTAATATATTCAACATTTCGATAGAAGGATGAGGACGTAGGTAATCAGTACCTACTGTAGCTAGTTGATGACTCTATGAGTTGAGAGACCCTATAAAAATCTAGGCATAGCGAAACATTGTATTATTTTATACGTCAATAAAATTATTCTTACATCGTAATAACGATGAAAGAATGTATAATGTAACTAATAAGTTACCTACATTATTTAATATTTTAAATAAAAAAGTTCTTAATTTGATTTCTTAACTATTGTTTGCCCGAGGAAAAGAACCGTAGAACGTAGATAAAATATTAAAGGGGTGCCAATTTTTTTTAAAATAATAATTTTGCAAACTGTGTTTTACTTGTTCAAGAAATCAAAACAATTAGAACTTCATGTCCCTCTGTCGCCTGTTACGTTTTGAAATAATAAATTTATGCAATTACGTAACTCGTCTTTGTTTCATTATAGAAAAGAGACGCAGAATATTGGATACCAATAATATCTACATGAACAAATTCATTTTGATCAATCAATTGCTTGTAGTGCAAACTTGATTTTGAGTGGGGTAATGTGTGTCGCGAGTGTGACATGTTGGTGATAAGTTTACGTTCTATTTTACCTAAAGCATTTGTTATCAGAAGTTTAGATATTGTATTTTAAATTAAGATTCATGTTTTTTCTTCACTAAATGATTAAATAAATATGTATGTATGTATGATAAAACTTCGTAACTAAATACGTGAAAATGCCGCTGTTTTAACAAAAAATATTTCTAATAATGAAGATAACGTGGAATAAAACGCATAACGAATTTTTGACAAATCGTCTGACCTTGGGCGCCCTGCGCAACATTCGTGAATCCAACCGAGCAAAATTATTGTTCTGTCGAGCTAGTCTCGACATACCTATCTACATTCTACAGTGTGTATGTAGATATTTATTAAGTAGTAGAGTAGTTCAAAATCTGCGAGTGTGGGGCGCGAAGATGCCTCTTTTTGGCAAAAAAGATTTCGGGAGGAAGTCCAAAAAAGATGGAAGAGACTCTGAGAAGCAGCCGTCAATCGAAGATAAGTACGCCGTCAAAGATCTACTGGGCACAGGAGCATTTTCCGAGGTACGTTTGATAGAGAGCAAAGAAAACGGGCAGATGTTTGCTTGTAAAATTATCGACAAGAAGGCTCTTAAAGGCAAGGAAGATTCATTAGAAAATGAAATACGTGTCCTAAAAAGATTTAGCGAGCAAGCCAAAGGCGAGGGTGCCGAGAAGAAAATGTTTTCCCATCCGAATATTGTCCAGCTGCTCGAGACATACGAAGACAAAAATAAAGTGTACCTTGTGATGGAACTAGTCACAGGTGGCGAATTGTTCGATAGAATCGTTGAGAAAGGCTCTTACACCGAAAAAGATGCGTCCAATCTAATTAGGCAGGTGTTGGAAGCAGTAGATTACATGCACTCCCAAGGAGTAGTGCACAGAGATCTGAAACCAGAGAATCTGCTGTATTATAGTGCTGATGAGGATAGTAAGATCATGATCAGTGATTTTGGATTGTCTAAGATAGAAGACTCTGGTATTATGGCCACAGCATGTGGTACACCTGGATATGTTGCTCCCGAGGTGTTGGCCCAGAAACCTTATGGCAAGGCTGTGGATGTGTGGAGCATAGGAGTAATATCATACATTCTACTGTGTGGATATCCTCCATTTTATGATGAGAATGATGCCAACTTGTTTGCTCAGATCTTGAAGGGAGACTTTGAATTTGACTCGCCATACTGGGATGATATTAGTGACTCTGCAAAAGATTTTATTCGGCATCTAATGTGTGTTGATGTGGACAAGAGATACACTTGCAAGTAAGTCTTGAAGTATTCTTGAAACATATTTCATAACAGCTTTCAATCATTCTCATATTTCATATCAAAATGGAGCAATTATTGCCTATTGCATGTATGCAATAACTAGCACAAATGACTATAATTTTGGATATTTTTTATATGTAGGCATAACTAGCACTTTGCCCATGACTTCATCTGCATGGATTTCATATTTTCTCCCACTAAATTTAACACCCCCTCCATCCTTAACTGGTAGTTTTGGAAAATTAATGAATTATAATTTTTTGATTAATTTATGGACTTATTATTTAATTTATTGATCAAAGGCAAATAAGATTTTCATATTACTGTTCCTTTGTTGTCACCCCGAAAGTGGTTGATTTCTGAAAAATCTTCAATTGTGTGTTTCATTTAATGTTTAGATTACTTTTGACTTAATCCAGATACAGTGAAATCCTCCCCCAAAAACTTATTTACACCTTTAGCTGGTTGATTTTCGAAAAACCCAAAACCTCCTTTAACACTTTCAATGCCAAAGACCTGGCTCCCAGGTTCTCTACAAAGTTATCCACACACCAAGAACTGGCCTCCCGAGTCTTATAATAAAATGTTGCCAGTTTTGGGCATACTAATAGGTAATACGGGCTGGTGTCCGCAACTCCACGTCAATGCGCGTATTTTGCGTGATGTTGGGCATACTAATGATTATATGTGTATTTTGCTTGCCATTGAAAGTGTTAAATTGTTGAGAATGGTTGTATTGTTGTGTTGTAATTGTAGTATTATTGTTGTTCTTGTGTTTATTGTTATGTTGTTGTAGTAATGATTAAAATCTTTATTATTTTTTTACATAAGTATAAGTAGACATATTGCGCCAACCCCAAATAAATTGGGATTAGGGCAGGAGAATGATGATGAAGTATTCAGGCCAAGTTTCAAGTTTCTAGATCTACAAAATTAAGTTTTCTTTCATACAAACTGTATCCCCCTTTTCACCCCCAAAGGGGTTAATTTTTTAAAAGTCTTGAGACATTTTAATTATTTGTCTTCTAAGGTTACTTTTACCAATTTTCGAGTTAAACCAGCGACGCACATCTTCCCCTGTAAAATTGACTACCCCTTTTCACCCAGTTAGGGGTGGATTTTCGAAAAACTCTGATACAGATAATCCCTTATTTTTGGTTTTAAGTATAAATATGTACTGAGTTTCGAGTTAATCGGACCGCGCGTTAAAATTCATCCATACGAATTTTGGCGCCCCCTAATTCCCCTTTAGGGGGTAGTTTAGAAAAACAAAAAATGTCAAACTTTACAATTTACTTAGATAAGTATTTGTGCCAAGTTTCAAGTTTATTTACTCAAGGAATAAGATTTTTCATACAAACAAAATTCCCCCTTTTCACCATGTTAAAGGTGGAATTTCCAAAAACCCCTTCTTAGTGCTCCCCTACATTATAAAAGGAATCCGTGTGCAAAATTTCACGTTTCTAGTCCCAGTACAGTAGAGTTATTGTTGTATAAGAAAGGATAATGGTTACTGCTATTTTTACTGAGAAGGTTCATAAAAATGATTCTGATAATTTTAAAATAATAACAATACTTTCTATAGATGATAACATCAAAACATTTGATCAACATTAGGTACCTACTTTATAGTTAGGTATTATTTTCCCATGTAGGAAATTTTTCTTTATTATTATTCTATAGCAGTAATTAATAAAGAATAACTTGCCACATTTTATCATACACAGGTTGTTTGGAAGCTGGGTGGAAATCCTCATGGGGGGGGGGGATAGTAATAATTTAAATCATTTGAGCCATATATAATTATCTTGATGAAGTATGTATTTTTATTTTTAACTGTAAAGTTTTAGTTTTTTTCTAGATTTTTTTTCAATAACAGATGTTTGGAACTTGGTTTATTACATTAGGTATCTACTACACATCAAACAAACCACAAAGAGAAAAAGAATAACATACTTACCGAGTTAAACTGGGTCACTGTTGGCAATTAACTGTCAGAAATTGGGTTAAAAACTAAAAATTTCAATAATCTATCTTAAGGATTTAAAGTGGTTTCCCTTTCGTTTTTTTTTTAAATTCCATATGCTTGCTCTGTTACATTAAAATAAACCCATAATCCCCTTATGTCTTTAATTTAATGCTGAACGTGTAGACGAAACTTTATTGAAATTGCTCTAATAACAATCGAATACTACTTCCACACCCCCACTACTACCTCCACCCCCACTACTCCCCACCCCCTACCCCCTTTTCTACTTTTCTTCTACTTCCTTCTTCTTTTTCTTCTACTTCTTCTTTACTTCTTTCTTCTTCTTCTATACCTTTTCTCTCATAAAAAAATGCTAATTTTATTAATCTGCGATTTTTTGTATCGAGCCAAATTGTGTCAATCTTGTTTTGGCTCTCATAATTCACTAAAGAAAATCTTCAATTTTTATAATCATAAAAAAAATAAGGTATTTTGATTTTGCGTGCAGCCGAAATGCGTCAAAATATCTTCATTGGTACCCCATCTCGCCTTAAGATAAGGAGGATTGGTTGGGATTGGTTACAATTACAAGGGGAGTAACTCCTGATCGTTTATGCATGTTCTTGTATCTCTTAATATTTCAAAGTAAGTCCTACAATGGACAGAAATGCAACTAATCCAAGGAGCATTTCTGGCTATTGTAGAACTTACAATTAGTTTCACATGTCCAAATTATCATTATTTGAGTATATTATCAAAGCTAACATTTTATTAATCGTTTCGAGTAGCAACTAAAACAGAACATAACAACACGCCTTATTTCCTCGAAGGGTTAGGCAGAGGTGTACCAATAGTACCTACACCCACATTTCGCCAGTTATGTTTAAGTCCCATGTAATAGCGGGCGAGCCTATTGCCATCAACCGGACACAAATCCAGACTCTGAGCTGCTACTGAGAAATTCCAAATAGAAAAACCCAATAACATTTTCCCGGCCTGGGAATCGAACTCAGGACCTCATGCTCAGCAGTAGCGCTTGCGACCACTAGACTAACGAGGCAGTCCAAAGTTTTAGTAGCAACTAAAACTTAAATGGTTTTATAGCGTTTCGTGCTTTTTCGGTGTGTCCTTGAAGTTTCGACCTGTTGCTGTTGCTGCTAAGGTGTCTAACCGGTGTTTCAGTTCAGATATACAACCCTGAACAAAATAAAACATTGCCTACAATAAGCTGGGGATTCCTACTGTATGGTTTATGCAGTTGATCTAGCACATTCGTAATATTATTAAAAAAAATTGTAATCAGGATATGTCATAATGAAGAAGTTAAACATTCCTCATACAATGTGTTGGCTTATTATTAGTCATTCGTTAATTAGGAGAACATTAAAGCGCCAATCTATTTCGCCTAGACTTAACCCAGAATTGACCCTGACCATGAACTACGGAAATTAATTTAGTATGATGATTCCTTGCTAAAAAAAAATACTTTGTTCCAGACAAGCTTTGGATCACCCATGGATTTCAGGAAATGCTGCCAGCAACAAGAACATCCACGGTACTGTTTCTGAGCAACTCAAGAAGAACTTCGCCAAGTCGCGCTGGAAACAGGCATACCATGCGACTACGGTCATCAGACAAATGAAGAAAATGGCGCTTAACAGCAGCAGCAGCTCAAGTCGCAATGCTAACGCCTCGGGCAAACAATAGCTATATTGTTTGTCTGCCCACCTTCCGATTGCCATTGTTACACCTGCCTAGAGGTACCTTATATAGTAGGTTTTTAATGGTCTCGAAGTGACTAAGTTCGACGCGATCCTGTTAATGCAGCACCAAGCGGTGTAATGCTTCTTAAATTGGTATATATCACAATTGGAATTCATTGTCAAAACAGTTGCTAAGAGACGCGTCTGAGATTCGTGTCCTCGCTAATTATCATGATGCCTTTATGCCATATTTTCCTTTAACTCAGTGCTTCTCAAAATCTATGTGGGGCAGTGCTTATAAAACTATATTGTACCTAGGCATGTTACATGATTAAAAATCAACGAACTGTTTATAAGACATTATGTCTAGTCATTTATCATTTCTGCTTGCATAAAGGTATGTACCATTTTAATTGGATTAATAATTATGAATAATATGATAACTGTAGTCAAAGGTAACAAAATATTATGGAGTTACATTATGCTTACCTCTTCAACTCATCATTGATATTCCTAGTCTACATTTCATAACATGTCTCCCGTTTGATAGACTTGTCTTTTGATGTCAAATTACACTTTAACAGCAACATGTATGTATCTATTATATTATTAACTCTTGACCATGAATCTTTTTACGAATTTTCGAATTTAATTTTTAAATGCATTTCGAAGTGAATCAAGCTAATTAGGTAGGATAATAAAATGTTCTCTTTAAAAGATACTGACTAAATAGTTATTACTTAGGTATGGTGATACTGACAAATCACATAAAAATAAGGTCTGTTGCGAAATTCATTAGAATTACAAATTAATAAAGTGACGAATATTTACACTTAAATGATAATGGTTGGATATGATAAAGTATATTAGGCAAGGAGAATGTTGACCCGCTTCTTACATCCCATATCCATTTGGAGTATCTAATTAGGTACTGGTTAACGAAATTGCTGTAGTGACGACATGTATTGTGATTATTCTATTTGACCCTTCAAAGTAGTTGTTTTAAAGTTTGTTAAATGATCACCTATGCTATGCCTAGCGTAAGTTTTGTGATTCTAAAGCTAAGTCCTATATATCCACTGTCATATTCAAATACCTGTTGAGTAGTGATTTATGATATCTTACCTCTATATGCACTGTTGAATTCAATGTTGTTAAATAATACTCCGCGTTAAAACGATTGTAAAATAGCGCTGTTTTCGCAAATATCATCTCATAACGTTTCCTAGCTACATGATTTAATCCAACAATATTTTGCGCAACTCAACTTATTGTTTTATCGGTAAGAGTGAAAGATCTGTACGGAAGACTGAAATTGTAAAGTGATAGCTAGTTTTTTTCAGTAAAACCCTGATGTAGGTAATTTCCGCCGCATTTTCAATATTTCATTGTTTTGAGTAAAAGGTAAGGTAAATGTTAACGACGATTTAAGCATTTGATAAAATATGTTGTTTCTCCGTAGCAGTAGAATAGCGAAAATGTTTATTGGGTATAAACGATGTAGAGGAAGTTATCACATTATCGCTAACACGGGATTTATGTAACGCATAATAAATATTGAAACGAAGATTAGTTATGTTTGAACATGCACATTACTTACTTTTTATTGTGCCTAGCTTCCTGCTACATTGTGAACAGCCCAATTTATTATATAAGAGCGTATCATGTACAGATTCGATGAATCTCATTTTGTTTTCCTGTTTAAATGCTTATGTATAAAACAGAAACTGATCAGTAATCACAACACAGCCTGTGCTATGTTTGAAATCAATGTTAAAACCAACCTTTTAAAAAAATTCCTTTGGTTATGTAATTAACTTTCCCTGCCAAATTTAAAATGTTAACATTCCGCAGTGAATGATAATTTGGCATATTTGAAATGAATTCTATTTAAAACTTTTTACATTCCATTTCTTCAGTATATTTTTATACAGGAATATTATACTTGTTAATCCCGATTGTATTTGAACAAAAACAGTGGGAAGAGCATTTGTTTTATATTATTTTCATTTATTAGCGTTGATGTACTTATCTATTTTTTATACATCAATGGTACGTACTTAGTAGATTATCATAATAGACATATTATGTATTTGCAAAGCTTATACACAAAATTAATAAACATTCCAATTAGGATTTTATTTAGTTACTGTTTAAATACGAAGCTACTTGTGTTCGTGTGATCGTTTTTAATGTCTATTTATATGGGAAAAGGTGGCAATGCGAGTGACTTTTGGAGAAGTCCGATTTTACTTTTGTAATAGCTGTTTATTATGTATCTTCCGTCCATAACTTACAGTGGGATTTTCTTTTTTAACACAGCTACAGAATTAGTCTGCAAATCCGTGCCATGGTGTTGCTAATGATTTTATAGCATTGAATAATTACACAATATATTGTTTACCAATTTTCCATTTCTTATTTATGAAAATTGGCCTAATGTATCTTATAAGTCTGATATCATATGTGTGTTGTGTCTAAAATCAAGCTTCCGTTCCATAACACTTTATTGAGATCAGGGGCTGCAGCCTCGACAAGCACGAAAAAATCACGTGCCTGTCTAGCAATTTTGACCGTCTAGTGACTCATTAGGACTTTGCGACTGAATACGATCGTAAAGCTTTGCTATCTATGTCGAGGCTGCAGCCCCTGCTTCTGTAACTTGAACAATGGCCAATCAACGCCGTGGCGCGGCGATCTAATGTGCGGTATGAAAGTATTCTATAACTATCTCAGTAAGAACCAGGACAGGAAGGTATTTTAATCGTCTTTTTCCCAAAAATCGGTTTTATTTTAATATTTACATTAAATAGTTCATAATTATCTTGACCCAAATACTTGTTGATGATCTGGCTTGTTGGTATTTAAGTGACGCGCCTCTGAGTTAGGCAAGAGCCAATCAACGTGTGTTATTCGTTATGTTTTCGAGCTATTGTCATAATAAATCATCGCTTGATTGTTAAGCATGCACTGCTTTAAAGTTTTTAATAATTGTAAGTGTAGTAACGTTCATTAAATAATTGTCTAAATGCGCCTTAATATCTGTGTAATTTTAGTAGTTTTGTCAGTGCTCCTTGTATTTACTATAGTTTAAATATTAAGAGTACTAATATAGGTTTCGTTAATACTTTTAGAAGCAGATAGAATTTCATTTAATTGTCGACGGAATTATTATTCTTACATCAATATCTGATTTATGTAACTCCTTTGTGTATGTTTTATCAAATGTTGGTATACTATATATGTAAAAGTGATTGATCTTTATCAGGATTTTTATAGTCATGTATTTTATGAATTGACATACGGGGGGCATAGATCCCATTATAATCTCTTAATTAATATTATAGTAATCTTCGTTTTAACTTCTACCAATTTTGTGTCAATGGCTAACTATACAAAGTGCCACATCTACCGATAGGTGTGTTTTGCTACTTATTTATAAATTATGTGATCGATTTTATATTTCAATTTCCAAGATATTTTTTAATTGCGCACAATGTTTTAAATAAGTCTTAATTTTAAAGTTAACTATGATTTATGTAAAATCGACCGAAACCTGGTGTTGACCACCTAGTTTGCTTTGTAATGTGATTCTGTTCCTTTTTCTGCACAAACATATATCCACTAAACTGTTGTAGTTAATGTGTAACCGAATAATAGTAGATACGCTAATGTGATCTTGCCATTGTTACACACTTTTAGCAGAATACACGACTTCAAGTTTGCTCTCTAGGTATTTTCCATTTTGTTATTAGTTGAGTTTTCACTGTGCCAAAACCATATCATGATCAGTGATAAATATTATACTTGTAATATACTATAAGATTTCTTGTTCGTTAGACACTTTTTAAAACGAGTTTTATCGCAATAGATAGCGGACCGCAATGCTGCGCGAGATATTCAAGTTCCTTGTCATTTGAATACTAATTATTTTTTCTTTATTCATTAATGTATGTTTAGTGTAAGAGTAATCTATAACATATTTACTATTTTTCGAAGGTTATTATCTATGTATATGTTTTAAATAAACATACACGTTTTAGTTTCTATATTTATCTAATTAAGCACAATAGTCTAAGGGCTGGGATGAAATTCAACAAGTTTGTTTATTCGGTATCTGCAATGTGTTTCTGTTCTATCTATTGTTTGGGTTGTGAATTTTCCTTTCACTCTTTACATGACAGATACTTCATCGGGAAAGTTGTAATAACTTGTAACTAAGATCTGATTAATGTTGAAAAAAAATATCTTGTGATTTAGATTTTATACTTCTTGTTTAAAACAATCAAAATTTATTAGTAGATTCTTAGATGTTAGCTATATTTTCAATGTCATTGTAAATAAAATGCCAACTTGTTGAGACATTTGTTTCATTGTCTATACAACAAACCATCATAATTTAAATTATTTATAATGTTAACTTTATATTACAATATACATAATTGGATATAATATCAGATGTGTGAGGAATGTCTACTGTATCTCTTCGCCGAGGAGGGACAGTTGTTTGAGGAACTGCGACGCGTTGGGGAGCGTGGTCGCGCCGTAGATGATCTTCCTTGAAGTGCCGCTCGTTGCTTGTTGCTGAAAGATATTATTATTAGTAGTAAAGGAAGTTTTGAGAGATCTGAAATGATTTAAAACTGCTTTGCCTTGGTTTTGCGCAGATGAGAACTCGAAGAGAAATAATTTAGTAAAGAGCTGCATTTAACCATTTACTACTTTCATATTATGAAAGTATATATGGTACTTATAACAAAAATACCAATTTTAAAATTTTTGTGTGTTTGTATGTTTGTCCCGGCTAATCTCCGAAACAGCTGAATCGATTTTGACGAGACTTTCACTGGCAGATAGCTGATGTTACAAGAAAGTAACTTAGAGACTACTTTTATTTTAGAAAAATAATTAGGGTTCCGCGCAAACAAAATGAAAACCTATAAGTACAAAGATAACAACTCTGGAACTATCACCAATGCAGGTATAATATTCCCATGTTATCTTATGCGCTCACTTATAAAGAAAGGTTTATTCCCGGTTGTCCCCGCCCCGTCGTCCCCACTGGGTTCGAGTGGGAAAAAAAAGTTTCGTTCCTCCCCAGTGGTGACGATTGGAACTTTTTTTTTTCACTCGTGCCCAGTTTGGGATGACGGGGCGGGGACGACCGGGAATAAACTTTTTTTTCCCACTCGTGCCCAGTGGGGACGACCGAGAATAAACCTAAAGAAACAGGTTTAAACTTGTCGGTGCCGACTACCTGGACCGAGCCTGCACCGATCGGTACCGACCCGCACAGGCTCGCCTGTTCCGGAAACCTGTTTCTTTATGTAAGCACCCTTACAATTAGACTGGTTGTCGGGCTTCCGACTATCGGTAACAACTGTCGAAGATCAACAAAATGACAGCCGGGATCAACAGCTTAACGTGCTTTACGAAGTAAGGACGGGTCTTTGTATGTAATGGATGGTCACCCATCCACGAGCTTCAAAGGTGAAACTAATTAATAATAAAAAACATTACCTTAGCGAAATCAATAAGATTGTGATACTCGATGTAGTTGCCTCCCCCCACAATGAAGACCACGGCGTCGGTGGGCGGTGAGTGCTTGGCGGCGCGCGCGCGGGCGGCGGCGTCGGTGCGCGCGGCGCGCGGGTCCAGCCACAGCAGCTCGCCGCCCGCCTCCGCGCCGTTCAGTGCCGCCTCCACGGCACGACTTACTGGCAGCTTCTGTGGAGTTCATATAGGGATTTGAGTTCAAGAGCTGATGCAGTTTCAAAGTACGGTTATTTACTCCAACTTTCCTTCTAATACTAGGCATTATTAATTAGCTGATGATAAGGCTGTCCATCTTTAAACTTTACTAGCGACCCGCCCCTGCTTCGTACGGATGACGACAAAAATATAGAGATTCTATCCTAAATCTAAATCAACTATTAATGTTTTCTACATAAAACCTTCCAGAGTAAAAATGCTCTAAATGATGGTGAAAACTGATCTAAGCAGTCACACAGAGACACGAAAAGGGACTTTCTTTTAGACTATGAATAGATTTGTCCTATTTAAACAAAATAGAAGAATTTTATTGGTAAAACCTTACCTGCCACGGATTCAATATCAAATGGAGTGCTCAGATTAACAATAAAATTTATCAATGCAGAATTACATGCCAACTTGAGAGAAGACTTATTTATCATTAGTTGTCGGAGCATAAAATCATTTTTTTTTAAAGAATAATCAACTGTTAATATAGTAGTTATGAAATAAAGAAAACTCTAGACTGTTATACGTGCAAAACCAACTGGTTTTGCTATCGCTACTAACAAATTCGACACACACACTTTATGATTGAGAAACAAGTGTAAACTAAGAAGCAACCTAAATTATAATCATATCGTCATTATACTCACGTGTTTCTTCACGACTAAGTTCTTAACCCCCTCCATCACGAACGAAGATCCCTGGGACACCAGTTTGGAGAACATGGAGACAGTTTTTGTGCCACCACCTTCATACTGGCTGGACATTTTCGTGAAGCCTCTGCAAAAAATAGAAACATTTTCATGAATACTTGTAATGCTATCTATACTAATACAATAAAGCCTAAGAGTTTGTTTGTTTGTTTGAACAGGCTAATCTCAGGAACTACTAGTCGGATTTAAAAACTTTTCATTTGATATCCAAATTCTTGAGGAAGTTTATACATCATGTAAACGACCTTAGGAGCCGAGCAAAAAGAAGAAAGTTACAAAGAACGCTAAGCCAAAACGAAGTAACGCGAAGTAGCGCGGCGATGCGATGCGACGCGGTGGGTCGGCGGGCCGAGGGAGTTTTATAAAAATGTGGCTGTTATCTTATTATATTGTGTATCTAAAGACTTCCAAGCGAACGAATTCGCGGGCAGAAGCTAGCAGCGCCGGATCTACATTTTTAAAAAGGGGGTGCAGAGTACTTTGCCGCCCTCTGGGCAACATTTTTCAACAAATAATATCCTTATAAAGAAATCTCAATGTTTTATCAAGTAGTGAAAACCGTGCGAAGCACGTCTTTATGTGTAACTAGTGCGGTTCACTAGTTACACATAAAGACGAGTAATTTAGTTTATAAATTCTACTCACTTCCACCGCCTCATGTAAGCCATAGGTTTGATGTCACAGTTGGCGCTTACTAGTGCAGCTTCGAACCTCTTGTACTCGTCTTCAGGTATTTGTGTCGTGCACAGATAATAAATGATGAAGAGCCTCATCTTATCTTCAGGGGTCCCAGCGTTAGGGTCCGATAAAAGGTCCATTACAGCCTTGTATTCAATACCGCTGCTTTTGCTCATTATTTTCTCTTCCAATTCGAAAAAGGAATCTAGTCGCCTAGATTTGATTGAGTTTAGGATAGCTGGGAAAATAAAAGTAGATTTGAGTTCTTTTAAGGACCACACCGGTTCCATAAAATAAAACTAAATATTTTTATACAAGATGTATAAATTAAAATTTTCGCATGTCGTAATTACAGACACAATTAGTAAACAATTGACTGTGTACCTACGGCGTTCAAACGACACGCAAAACCTATAAAGAAAATAATTACAAATTTTTAACTTATTTAGATAAGGCGCATCACAATATTACAGATTCGATTGTGGATTCTAGAAAACACTACCGCTTTCTTTTTGACTTACCAGTAGCAATAGTGGTGTGCATATCGATAAGCCGTTTTTTCTCCATGAGTTGTGGCAAGGAGTTGACTGCGCTCGTCAGTCGCTGGGTGTTGTCACTGACCATGCTTAGAGCTAGATCACTTTCGCCGTCAAGCCCCATGGAGGTTTTTAACTTCTTCACTTCGGCCTCTGAACTCCTGTAGGAACATTTTTATGATGTGATACCACAAAGTGTTTAAAGTATTTATTGAAAATATGTTTCTGGAGTAATGGAGCTTTCTTCTTTGGAATTCCAGATTGCTGCATGAAACTAACTTCTCGAAAGACATAGCATATTTCTAAAGACGCCTTCAAATTACTACACTTTTACACTATAAAACTAGGCCAATTTTTAAATAATCATCTTATGAATTTCAGCATGAAGAAGTAGAAGAGTTCTTGAATGGAGACCGCGAATCGGCCATCGGCAAACGTAGTGTAGGACGTCTAACAGGTAGATGGACATGGACCGACGACATTAAAAATATGGCTAAGACAGATCAAACGAGACGACGTGGCGCAACTTGGGAAACGCTATGGCTATTTGCAGCAGTGGACTGTGATAGGAAGTTGTTTGAGTTTTTAGGTTTTAGTTGTTTCGGTTTTATACCTATATTTATCGAGATCTTCTTGTATAGCTTCAGCAACGGTGGGGAACGGGCTGCCCTTGTGCTCGGTCCACAAAGGATCTCTGGAGTCCAGGTCACATACTCGCGTTTTCAATTTCTGCTCCTGCACTGTGGGGGTTTGGTTTTCAGGTACTACTGCTCTGAGGAAAAAATATTCACATATTTTACAATGCATGTGCTTGAAAAGAGCGTTTTCCAAGCAGCCAAATTGTGCGGAAAGTGCCACTTTTTCACTCTAGTGCTTTTTACTTTTCAGTTTATTTTTTATTTTTAACTCCGTCGTCAGCCCGACGCAAAGAGAAAAGTTTTACAAATTAAGTCAAGTACAGATTATCATTCGTATAAAAGGTACAATAAAACTCATAATAACTACTCTAGATTTAGATTTTGATCAATAACTTAATTTTCAATATATATATTTTTATTTCCTCGCACAATGCATAGTAAAACGTTGTATGATACACGTGCGTAAGATGATTTCAGACTCGAGTCGACTTATACACTCGTCGGAAATCACCTACTTTCCGCACTTGTAGCATATATAACTATTAATACAATATGCAAAAATAGAAGGCAGTAGATATTATCTACAATCTCGTACAAGACAATTATCAGTTGATATTATCGAAAAACATACCTATTTAATGATAAATCCAAGACATCGTGTGCCAAAGCCTGGTAAGTCCATGTGTGATGTAAAGGTGTTGCCATATCGATGTTTCTGTCCAACAATATCAACATAGGCCGGGTGAAACTAAACGACCCCGCTTGACCAGTGTTGCCATGGAATAAATTATTTCTAGCGTCCCACAGGTTTTCTCGTAGTTTTTTGTCGAGCTTTTTTGCCACCATTTCCGCGGCGTTGCCTTTGCTACTTCTTATTATAGGAACATTACCTAAAATTAAACAAATTATGAATACAGATAAAACTGCGTGCCTAGCTTATCTATGTATCGGTTCATATTTTTATGCCTAGGGACAGTCATCATCGTAATACGTAACTGTTCTTGTTGTAAGTATGACATGTATTATGTACTTTTAATGACATATAACATCATTTTAAGGGTCAGTTATGGCGCGGGCGCTAGAGAAAATTAGGTATTGAAGCGCTACTCACACAGCAACAAACGCGCTCGCCCCACTGACGCATACATCTATGTTTACATAGTGGTTCGAGCGGCCGGAAGTGTAAACAATAATATTTATAGGAGTGGGTACTATGTTCTTATTTTTATTGAATTTATACTTAGTAAGGAAGGCTGGGAGAAGGGTTGGTTTATTGCACAGTATTATATGTATCAATCAGCTGTTATTTATTGTTATTTTCAAAAACAAAGTCAATAATAAGTCTACATCAAAGTTTTTATTTAAACTAGAGTGCACGCGCCCCTGTTTGGTACTCGATACCACGCATGGAAGACGTGTGTACCCCAACGTTATAATAGTGCAAAGATTTCTTTTTGTAATTGTGTAATCGAATACTCAATTAATCGATAATTTCACAAAAACTATCTTTCTCAATATTTCTCCGCTTCCAGATTAAGAGTTCAATTGATTTTTGATATTTTAAGAAAAGAAAATATAACGAATTTTTTAGATCCTATCTCAACTTTTGGGCCTCAACATTTGGGGCCACCGTTTTCCATATTCTTTTGGTGAATTTTAGTCTAGTATAGACGTATTTATGACAAGAGAATCGGCACCATTAACTGCTTATTTATTTTACTTCGATGGTCCTAGTTTATCCTTTGTGACTTCCGAGTTATAGCTATATGTAAGTGGGCACGACCTTTATGCCTGGAGGCTTTTATTTAGCTATAAATTTCATTTACGATTTTAGTTAGGTAGGCATAAAGTTCTTTTACGTTTTTAGTTTTTAAATTTTATTTCTGCTTGAGTATAATTTCGATGTTTTTTTTCGTTGGTATATTGTTGTGTGCTAGCTGACACATGGCAAATAATTATATTTAATACTTTTGTGTTGCGTATTGTAGATAATTTTGCATACTATTGTTTAGAATCAAGTTTTTCTAACTAAATAGACAGCTGTGCTGCTGGGGAGTTCGTTGCGCCACTTCTTCTTCCCAGTTAGCTATGTTGAATTGCTAATTGTGGCAGTAAAGAAAAATTAACTAATTTAATTAATTATTTGGAAAAAGAAATTAACTATTACAGAAAAAAATATTATTTTTATTAGGTAGATACTAAATAACGGTCACGAGTACACAACACGCATGCACCAAATAAAATAAACGTAAAAATCTTTTTAAACATGCTATTCGGCGTCCGGAGTGGCAACATTCTGGCTGCAACATCAGATCCTGGACACCACCTAGATCTGTAGTACTTGTCAAGACAAATCTAACAAGGCCAAACACGACTGGGCTACGTTGGAACGACGTTAAAGACTACGACGACTGCTACGACGTTAAAGAGTTCCTATGGCCACCTTCCGGCTTCATCATCAGACCATGGACACTATCTAGATATAGTAGGTACTTGTCAAGACAAATCTAATGAGCCTAAACACGACGGGGCTATGCTGTTTAGTTTAGTAGTTACTACGGCGACCTTCCGACTCCATCATCCGACCAGCTCCATCGTTCAATATTATTGCGTTGTCACCGAAATTACATAAAATGCCAAATTTCAGATTTATGTTACAGCAAGTACTTGAAAATATGATTACTAATTTATGAACCGGACATACCTACCTACGAACAATGCAAGCTTTTAATAAAAAACGTGTGCGGTCGGGGGACACCCCCGTCAGGAATGAAGTTCCTCTCACGTATGATTTTAAACAAAATCATTTTTTTTTTGCGGCCGCCATTTTGGATTTACATTTTGACCTCACTGTCGGCTTTAGCACCCTCGAAAACCATGCAATCGACACCTATGACGAAAAATTTGAAAATTTTCGCAGCCGCCATCTTGGATTTACATTTTGACTTCACTATCGACTTTAGCACCCTCAAAAACTATGAAATCGACACCCAGGACGAAAAATTTGAAAATTTTCGCAGCCGCCACCTTGGATTTACATTTTGACCAAAAGAAGAAAGTCGCATGGAGGAGGCATACAAATATGAACGCTTTTTCGCGTGACGATTTCTGCCAGTTTACTCCTACCGCAAGCCGCGTAAAAGAACTTCGTTCCAATAATAATAATGTGGCATAATAAACAAAATACGTGCACAAATAATCGGGAGTAAAAATGTAGAAATAAAAAAAAATAATATAACGAAGGTCACTACTAAAATTATTCAATTTCTGACTTTCGACCACTGTGCGGGGATTTTGTGTACGGACAAAAAGCAATGTGCTCTCACATTGAAGTAATGCGGTCGCTCCGTAATTCCGTTCTCGGTCATATATCGAGTAAAACGCGTCGCCATAGTAAATTGTATGGAGATTTAGAGTGTGAAAATTCAGATAATTCCCGAATTTTTTACGCAAAACAGAACTAATGTTATGGAAAACAGAAAAATTCAGTTGGTTCACTGTTCTTTTCTGCCTTTATTTATGTATAGTATTAATTAGATGACTGCTTATTTAGGCCAAAGTTATCAAAATGCAGCAGTGCTTTTTGCACGTTTTTAGTGATATTCAATAATTTTTTTTACAATTATCTACAAGGTTTATCTTCAATCCGGTTTTTTCACTGACTGGTGAAACTCTTGAGCTAGCTAGACGTTTTTTTTCGTGGCTACTACTTGTAAGTTTTCTATATAGATTTATCAAAAACCCACAACACGATTTCCTGGTACTGACCCTTAATACACTGCTATTAATGCTGCATTGACTCATGAGTCAACTGATAGCCTTTAACTTACCTAATGTTACAAATACTGAGAATAGACTTTCAACTATATTGTCCATGATGGCTTCCATTTCGGTGTCCTTTGTGTCACCTCTGTTGATAGCTGGAAAGAGATTCAGGAATTGAAAAATAGGCTAATAGGTTGAATAAACCAAATATTTAATTATAATAGTATAATGTAGTCCATGCTGTGCTTTTCTTTAAGTAATGGGGAACTTGCCTTAAGTTTGCAATGTACAATTTGTTATGTAATAGTGTACTCATTCAAAGCCTAATAAATAAATAATCTAATAGAACTACTGTATACAAGAATCCATATTAATTACCATAGTAAGATAATGCATCAGACTGCTGATGTTTCATGATAAACAGGTCATCTTCCAGACATATGAAGTTCAAATACTGGTCAAACACTTTATGGATGTTTACAGCTGAATTGGATTGGATGGCTGATGCTGCCAAGTCCTCAAGCTTCTGCCTTGTTATAGGAGATATGAAGTTCAAGTGGTACTGATCATAGATGCCGTTATCCAAGTCTTGGCATATTCTGCCAAGGTTCTCCTCAGTTGGGGCACAGAAGTATACTGCAGGCACTTCGGGTATGGGGTCACGATCAGAGTGGAGTTGACTGAAATAGGAATTTGGATTAAAGATAGAGAATGGTTTGCTTTGAAAGGTTTGTTTTAAATAATATGCCATTACACTACAAAATTAGAATCACTATTTATTTATTTATCAGAATGTAGCTTGAAATACTTAGTATGACTTAAATTAACATGGTACCACAAGATATAAGAAATACTACTGCTACTTCTACTTGAAGTAGTCATTCTATAGTAAGAAGTAAATTTGAGTTTACACAAATAAATGTTTTTTTATTTGAGATAGGTGTGTTCTTGACTCTAGTCTAGGTCAGAGATGGTAGAGACAAAGTTGACGATGGAGTGAGCTTACCCAGAAGAAACGTTTTATTGTAAAGTATAAAAATATTTTCTACTTAACATTTTATTTTTGATATTAAAGATTAAGTTTAGCATTTCATATAAATGTAGAAACAGTTGTCTATTTATAAATGGCGACTTTTTCATAGGAGTCAAGTAATTAATATTGTTATTAGTGAAATCATGCATTGGAAAATCATTAAAACAGCTGTAATGTCCAGCCAGTTTTACTTTCACATATTTATTTTGAAATTGTGTTTGAGTTATTAAATTAAATTCAAGATAATCTTTAATATCTCAATACTTTTACTTTTGATCATTTTGAAATCCAATTACTGCAAATAATTAAATTAAGTACAGTGATCACACTGTGGTGGTGAGAGTTTTATAACTACATAATTAATTGTTTATTTTGTACAATCTTTATCCTCAATCCTGACATCATACTTCGTATTTATCTAACCTGCATAGTTATTCACAACTATACGACAGACTGACAAAATTTTTTGTTCTGGATTTGTGAACAGCCTTTAGAAGACTCTTTTCATAACATTGATTTGTTTGATTCGACACGGAAGCGTATCGAACGGTTATGAATAGCTATGCAGGAGCCAGTCGATTCCTAACAGTAAGTAAGCAATAGGTTTTATCAATGTCCAATTCCTACTGGAATGCGTCAGACTGACCAATTGGATAATCAGGGACTCGTTATACATAAATACCAGTAATTAGGGTTCCAAGATACATCATTTAATGATTACTCACACATGCAGAGTCACGCCGAGCTCTCGAAGCTCCTTGATAGATATCAGTGGAGATATAACATCTTGACCCACTCTGTCGTAGATCAACACTTTCCACGTAGGTTCAGAAGCCACGCTCTTTGTTAGGGGCTGATTCAAATTCAGCATTTGCTTCAAAGCATCTGTAATATTACAACACAAATAAATAATCCTTATTGTGCATTACGTGTAATCGTCAATTAGCGTCAAATCACTATACGCACTGAGCTGTCGTTCACGTAAAGTACTCATTTTGTTCTGCTAAATAAATAATCCTTTCATTCAATAGCAATATCCGTCTAATTTAACAACTTTTTAAATGTTTAATTCCATTTTCTTCGGGGAGTTGTATTTCTCCCAAATGTCAAATTTGACGTTTGAAACAGCGACACGTCGGCTGCGAAGAGTCGTTCAAAAATAATTCGGATACACATCCGATAAAAACTAAAATTAAATATACGTTTATACAATATACAGGCACCTCTCGTCAGAGAGTAGTATATTCTTTGACAGGCACTAAATGGGGAAGGTCGGGCAAAGCTAATTGTAGATGGCGTGATCATAGCTAGGTCCCCACGGCCTACAATAAGTTCGAAATTTCGTTCAGTCATGAGTTTACTTTTATTTCGCTATTTCGTTATTTTCAGTGATTTCAATATTTGAAATCAAGTAAATGATATGGAAAGTGTCAGAATTTAAAACCATAAATATATCCTCAAAGTCACTTTCTTCAAAATGTTTCTACTCTGTTTAATTTATAAAACATCTCTACGAATAGCTTTAAGCCACCATCTTGTAATTTTAGGGTTTCTCGGGAAATGGTGGACTCCAATTTCGGAGTATTTAGTAACACAACAACGCATCATTGTCACAAAAATAAAATAAAACCATCTCACGCTTTGCATTATTGGCTTGTGTTGGGAACTAGCTACGACAGCGCCATTTTGACAGTTGCCTTCCCAATTAACTAACCAACAATTAAAATAAAAAAAATAACCTAACCTAACTAAAACTATTAACAAACTAAAATATGGCGTCGAAAAATTCCTCCGCATCGCTATCGACTGGTAAACAGCTGGTAATTACCCAAGAGACTGACGTCATTGCCACGTTGTATGGCAATGCTTAGACTCTGGCCAAGGTAAAAGCCAGCCTTTTTGGGTCACGGTAAGTGGCAACCAGCCGTTTCGAAAATCAAAACATCCAAAATAAACCTTTGTTAATTTCATCAGCTGAATATGAATGGCACTTTGTGCAGGAAAAAATCATATAAAACCGTAGTATTTTTAAGAATAAAATATTGTTTTTTTTTGTGGCTTTTGTGCGATTTTTTCATGCAACACGGCCCGTATTTTTTACTGATTGTACCTACTGAACAATAAACTAGGGCTGATTTTTCAATCGTCAGATAACTTTTATCTGGGGAGTATGTTTGACGTTTTGACAGCTTTTGTATAGAAAATGTGTCAAACCGCCATATTTATTCCTCAGGTAAAAGTTATCCGACGATTGAAAAATCAGCCCTTAGTGAAATAGAATTCTCTAGTTTACTCTGTGTAAGAAAATTATTATAAATAAATTATTCGCATAAATAATTCGAAAGGAAATAAGGAGAAGTATGTAGGTACATAATTAGGTAATGGTTTTAGGTCCTATTATTAGTCATTAATATGGCCAAAGCCTAAATGGTTAAATATTATGATTATCTTTCAAAATGTCATGATATGGTTAGACTGTCAAGATCGGTAAAATGTTTGGCTAATTTTCGATCGCATAATTCGGTATATGCAGCTTCAATACCTTCTATACATATGTATGCGTAAGTTAATTAACCTACTGCAAGAATCTACGCGCGCAACAATGTCCAATTATGGCGTTCCTATTACAAAACCTAGCTATACTAATGATGAATTAGGATTAAACATGTGGGCCATTAAAACATTTTGAACATAAATACTGGTCTATTGTAGTATAAGCACGGAATAATAATTAAAAACTGATAAATTAATGATGTTTAAATTAGTTAATATCGCTACTGCTGAGCATGAGGTCCTGGGTTCGATTCCCGGTTCAGACAACGTGCTATTGGGTTTTTTCATCTGGAATTGCAAGGCAAGGTATTGCCATGCGCATTACATTAACATTGGGTAGTAACCCAAAGACTCCACGAGACAGGCTCGACCTAGTGTGGAGTTCACAAGCAAAGTACTTCCTTTGCGTCTTATTTAAAAAGGTCTGTTACTGTTATAAAGCACTGTTTTTGGCAAAAATAAACATTAATATTAAAAATGTCATTGACATATCTCGGGACCCTGGGGTCCCGGACCTTTGGAAGGTGAGGAACCGAAACCAACTCGCAGAGGCCCTTTAGACGTTTTTAATGAAATGAGGTACCAACCGACGATTATCCACGTATGCACGATGCAAGTGCACCCAAGGACAACCCCCGGTTGGTGTAGGACTATTGCAGGATATGGAAACAAAGATATTAGAATATATGTGTTTGGATGGCTAAAGTGGACTGGTTATCTAAAGCTATGAAAGCACTATTGCCCCTACCTGATCAATGTTTTATTATACACCAGTGTACACCTGGAATTAGTATATACATAAGAACCCATACCTGTTAACTTATAGTATTTAAAGTACAATGTGTATGCTGTTGGCGTACCTATTTTAAATAAATAAATAAATATACACGGAAAAAATGGCTGGGGGTGACTTGCACACTCAATAATGGATCTCCGGACACTGTCGCTAGCACTTAGTGACGTAGCGACAAGGGGGCAACATACCCTGAGGTGCTTGAGGAATGGAGAGGTACCTATTCCACGTCTATCAGGACAATCCCAGAGTCCGGAAGCTGGTCAAGGTCCCTACTAGGACTTACTGGAATAATTCCTTCCTCCGAGCACGTTTGCTCTTACGAATCTCTACTCAAGCCGCGCAATAAAGGCAAGAATGAGGTGGGAGCTCTATTCCTCGTCAATGTTCAGTCCAGCCGGTCAATAAAAGCAAGCCAGAGATGAGGAACAAGACTTCTCCCGGGAGATAGGGTTCGTGGGGTCACTACTGCCCAACAGCTCGCTACATGCTGCCCTGCGGGCTTCTGTATCTCTCTTGGTCTGGCTCTTCATCCTAGACCTGTTCTGGCAAAGTAAACTCTACCGGCGCAGACCTAGAGTTCGGAGCACGCAAGCTTCATCACGACTTCAACTACTGCAGAAACTACTGAGAAGGCATCCGCATTGTTCACCACGCTTGCTGATGTATGATGTATGATAATTACGGCGCTATGATCCGACAGAATAGTTTTTTGAATCCATGGGAAACATCAAAAACAGTGTTATAAAATTCTGAATTAAATATATAAGTATCATAAGATACTAAAAGCGATTATATTGACTTTGCTGGATAGAAAAAAATCCTAAGGTTACCGTTAAGGCGGGTTACTTTGACTCTATGTAGGCCAAAGTGATGCCCTAGAGTCACCTTGGCGGTACCCCTTTTCGTAATGTTTAATCTATCTCATATCTACAAAACAGACGCTTTTTTATGTACCGACTTAAATTAAAAGTTTTTACATAAAAAAAAAAAAAACACTACAAAGTAAAAAATAACTTACATTTTTCACTTTGTGTTTTTTTTGGAAGTTGGTTGTTTTTTTTATTAAAAAGGTTTCTATTTTTCACTTTTAAGTAGGTCAGTTTGTAATTTATCTAAATTACAATAGCCTAATGTCAGCTGCTCATCACCGTTTACATTTTTTTTTGTTTTCCCGATGCAGCGACGTTAATTATTGAGAAGTTCTCGCGGTGAACCAGGACACTGACTTGCACAATACATATGGTGAAGTGGAGCTGATGGTGACTTCACCATCAGCTCACTTCACCATATGCATTGTGACGAGCATAAATTGCTTAGCAACCATGTTAAAGTAATCAAATCGCAATCCGTGAAATACTTAATAATGAGTAGTTTCTGTGGCCATTTGTGGTCTTCATCATTAGTTCCACTTCACTAAACGATGCTGCTGGAGTTGCAATAAAGAAAATATCCAAATCACCGAGGTGTGCCAATAAAATTTGAGGATTCCCCTCGATTTCCATGGGATCCCCTCATTAGATTCTGACTTGCTCACAATGGGACCACCTCGTGAGTATACCAATTCAAACAAAAAAAGAGTTTTTCAAATCAGTCCACAATTGACGGAGAAATCGGTGAACATACATAAAAAAATACCTACATAAAGTCGAACATAGAATCGCCTCCTTTTTGGAAGTTGGTTTAAAAGGTATAATTGTCGGCACGAGTCGTGAGCACAAATTCCACCTTAACTTTAACTGCCCTCGTTAGTGTGCTCTTGTATTCTGTTTTCTATCTTTATATAAATATGCTTGATCATATATTGATTTCATTGCTCCCGCCCGTGAGCAACCTGTCGTAAAAACAAGATTCGTTAGGTTTAAGAGTAGAGTTAGTGCTCACGACTCGTGCCGGCCACTATAGTAAGATTGTTTAGTACAATTCGCTGAATTTGTCTTCATACAATGATTAAAATAATTACTATGTTTAAATACCTACCAAATGCGCGAGGTAACCACTCGCGATTGATCATTGCTATGAGCTGTCAACAGAGATACGCAATAGCTCTGCAGTTTAGTACGCTAGTACGCGGCTCGAGCGCTGGACATAGCGCTTTAAGGCATTTTGTGTGGCTAACTAAACTAATGCAAATACATCTTTAAACTAGGTTAAATGGCGCTTGCTGCAGTCAGCCAAGGCATTGGTTACTAGGTACTTATTTATTTTACACCAAAAGTCTATGTTGATGGTACATTAACTGGTATAATATACTAGCAAACCCAGACCTGTCTCTTGAGAGCATGTTATATCGTAACTGGTTCCGGGCAAAAATAAGAACGCATAGCTAGATTTTAATAAAAAAAAAACAAATTAATTACTGCATTTCAGGTAACCTGAAACATGTCTACCGTTAAAATCTTAGGATAGGTAGGTATCGGAAATACGGAGCCATACATAGGACACACACAACCATAGGACATCGGATTGGCCCAAGTAATTGGGATGTGCCTGTGGAGTCAGTGGTCAGATGGCATTCGCTTCATGTTCTTGGAGTTTATTCTTTTTTTGGCTCAAATCCTTCGTTTTTCCGCCACTCAATTTTGGCCAGGGGGAGGGGCGAGTCCCCCCAGCTAGATGGACCGACGACCTTAAGAAGGTGGCTGGGACAGACTGGATGCGAAAGGCGGAGGACAGGGTATTGTGGCGCAGACTGGGAGAGGCCAATGTCCAGCAGTGGACTGCGCGATAGGCTGAGTTGATTGAGGGGCGAGTCATCTGGTTCTGGTGGTGGTTTGGTCATTTGGTTGATTGCCTCCATCGGCAGTGCTTACGATTTGCATTAGAGGTATTCGAGCTAGCTTATAGGATCCACTGGTTGATAGATACTTTTCTTCGTTTTCCTTGGGTCAGGTAACAGACAAGAATCGACGTTCAAAATGAGCAGTGTAGGTACAAGAATCTTGCTTATGAAGATTTCTGAGAGCCACACATGCATATTGGCACTATGAATCCAACAACGACTAGCGTAGCGAAGTTACGTGTTTTTATGTAACGGTCATCTTCACCTATTGCATCAGTGACTTTCCACTTAAAAGCGATATATTGTCAATATCATTGGCTGCACACGGAACCTAATTTGACACCAATGCGGCTCGTAAGCGGCACCTACCTTTATTTGACGAATGTCAGGGGGTTTGAGGAGAAAGCCGCCCGCGGAGGTCGGCTGGTGATGGAAGCGCGCGGTGCGACGCCGCCGCCGGCGCAGTGCACGCGCGCCGGTGAAAGGCACCATGTCGATACTACACGCAGTGAACAGTGCGCGGACCGCGAACGCCATGGCTGGGTTACCATATATGCGAATATTACTCATTTGTGCTATATTAATCAATGGTTAGTTCCAATTATTATGCTGTATTTTATTTTATTTGTGAACGTCTAATTCAGTGATATATCACCACTTTAGAACTATTTCTACATATATAAGGAATTAAAAATCAACCAATGCGTAATTCGTAATCTTATGCAAGCGGTCCGGCGATTAATTTGTTAGTCGTTAACGTAACTGTTACAACGAAATGATACTTAGTGAAAGCTATGCATCGTTTTTAGCTAGAATTTTTACTATTTTATAGAATAACGTTGAACGTGAAAGCGTGCGAGAAAAATCTCTGTTAAGTGCGTTTCTCATTACTTAGTGAATTACAAATAATATGCTATATTTAGAAAGTGTCAGATGTGGCTGAATAATGGACCTAATTGTAATTCCTCAGGCACGTCCTATCTTTCACTTGACATTGAGGCCTGTGACCGGTTGCTATCGAGGATATTGACACTTACGTCGGTACTTAATGTAGTTACGTCTACTTATCTTGCAAGGCTCCAGTCCGGAAATTTATAGCCGACAGCTTCGCAGACTTTTTTGTCGTTGAAGTCTTTTGACGGCCGTTTCTCATTTGCTCGATAACTACGTGATAGCGGTGAGATTTACAGAAAAGCTAAATGAAGTTGGAAAAAACTTGAGGCAATTAAATCTCAACAAATAACCCTAATAATAGGCAGAACTTTTTAAATTAACTTCAGATCAAATAAAGTCTACGCTAAACGTCTGCACTCTTAATTTAGAAGTACTCCTCCAAGTGTTTAGATTTAGCAAAACGAATTTCGTAAATTCAAAGCTCTCAGGAGCAAAGCGCGGCTAACTCTCCGGGACAGAAACCTGTACAGTCTACAACAAAAGTAATTAACAACTGTCAAACAAACCAAAAGAACAAACCTAAACCGATGTGTAGTTCGACCGTGAATGCGTCTAGTGGAAATATTTCTTCGAATTCATGCCTTTAAGTAACTTCAAAGCGTGAAACTTACATGTAAAGAACATGAAGAAACTTCAGTAGCTGTTAGTAATGTACAATATGTACATTTCACAACGAATAATGCGTAATTTCAGCATTAAAAAAAATATTGCCACGTTGAACAGACGTGTACAATCAATTCACAAGCCTCCGAAGGCCCACTAAATTTTGTAATCAGTTAGCTTATAAATAATGAATGAGGTATGCGATGTGGTTTGTCTGTCTGCTTACGAACTGTGAGATAAGCGCTTAAAGATTAATCTACAATTGAATCAGCAGGAAACATTGAGCTACCAACAACTCTCAGACCTATTGTGCCTACGGGTGATTGTTTTGTTAGAAGAATGCTGTATGAATGAATTGAGGACCGGTTTCTAATAATTTTTTGGTTTTTGATGTTGGTTGTTGACGTATATTTTTATTTAAAAATAATTATTTACAAATTACCTTAGGGTAGAAAAAAATCTCAACATAAAACCACTCAAGAGAGACGAAGAGCTACAAACATTTTGTTTGAAGATAAACTGAAATGTAAAGAACTTTGTAAACGTCTTTATTAAAAGAAAATATCTTGTTATTATGCTAAAGTAGATGATGGATGTGAAAAAATAAGAAAATGTAACCATTTTGTAGTATTTTCGAGTCCCTATGGTATTTTTAAGTGAGACGTGAGGCACCAAGGCCTCAGCCGTTACAAGACGTATTTCTAACTGGCCGTAATTTGGCAAGGTGTCTAGACAGCTTAGCGTCAGTCTTTTATAATAGCTTTTATATTCTACAAATGCCTAACAGCGGTATTACGTATTTTGTATTTGGCTCAAATCTTTTAAATATATATATTTTCTTGAAAGTTGCTTTTACCACGAAGGTGCTTTTACCTAGGTGTATTGGAGCTCATGAAAGGTTCTTCATAATTTGAAGGAGAATTTAGTTTTTTTCTTTTTCAGTGTTGTATCATTCTACTGCTGCTGCCTAGGTAGGCAGCAGCAGGAAAATGAAGTGGATCTCCACTTCATTAATTTTCTAATATTTAAAATTCTTCATCAATCTACTAGGCATATCAGCAAGACATACATTATTGTCACATACAAAGTTAATAATAAAATTCAAGAATGTCCGTGATTCTCTTACGCTACCAGTACCTACGTTTTATGAATTCTTGAATGATCTATACAAATGATAAAATTGTTTTAAATAAAATCATGTTCCTACCTATGAAGGAATACATAATCGCGTCATTAAATAATATAATAACGTCTTAACTTGATAATTTGGTCAAGGAATGTCATAATCAATCTGATAAGGAAGATTGATTAAATAAATAGTATCTAAGTCGTGACTTCTCTTTTAAATAGTGTTTGATCAATTCGGGACTATGAAATGTTTTGCGTAACAAACTTTCTCTTTTGAATATAATAATACTAAATTGAAGTCGAAAGTATTTTGGCTGGCACTGGCACCTCTTAAAAGTTCGGAAATAATAAATTAGTTAAATAAAAGTTGAGGTACTTTATTGGCGGTTTAATTAGTCACGATCTCTTTAAAGCGAGGCAAAATAAATATAGGTACTACAGTTTGTAGAATATAATTATGTATTACAGATGCGACATTATGTCTATCCGACTGTTAAGAAATGCGTCTTTATGTATTTAACAGAAAATTCCACTGAGAAAATCAAATAGAAACTTTTCTCAGGTTTTCCCTTAATAAAGTAAAGACTTTGTAGTCTCCTGTCTGTGTTAAAGCTTGAAGCTCGCTATTTGCTCAGGACACAGTTTTAAATACCTTGGAGTCCTAGAACAAGGTGACACGACGCTAACAGAGTTGTCTAGCAGTGGCGACGGCTTCATACAACCTCATTCCTACCGGCTTTCCTTCGGAGTAACGACTATACTTGAGTATACTATTACTAAATATTATAGTACATACATAGTCATATTACAGGTATTTAATACAATATCATAAGATAAAAAGTATTACAAAAACGCGTATCTATAGTTATATAGGCGTTAAATTAAGAAAATTAAAGAAATGACTTCAATTTTTGAGGTAATACTTGTTTAGTTTATGAGAACTGAACAATTTTTTCTTCGGCTTCGCTGTAATGGAAGTTGTAGCTTCGCTACTGTTGTCTAGGTACCTACCTTCTTTCGGAACTATAAACTGCTTTATTGATTTTCAGGAAGCTACCAACAGAATGATAAAGATAAGCCTGAGGACTTTGTTTGTCCTGAAGGCACCACGGGTAATGGAAATTTTGCTGATCCAGCCACGTGCAGGCGGTTTTATCAAGTAAGAATTTAGTTACTAACTTAACATTAATTTAGTTTTCATGTATGTGTTTTTTAAAGACAACTTATGTGATCCTTGGCTTAATGTATCTGTTCCAGCCAATATAGCTTAGTTAGCCTTTTAGTTAATAAAAGCCTAGCCTTTTTACGTTAACAGCCTAGCCTTTTTACTAATCGGCGCCGTTCAACTAGCGGCCTGAATGATATTCATTATAGGTTAGGTTGGAACTGTGACCAACCACGCGCGAGCCGAATTGATCGCAGTTACTAAGCCGGGGCACCCCGACCAAATGGGTTAGGTTAGAACTGTTACCAACCGCGCGCGAGCCGAGCGAGCGAAGCGGACGGCGCCGCGGTAGCGAACGGCGAGCGCTACTTCCAAAGGCTAGGCTGTTAAGTGAAAGGCTAAATTAAGATAATTGGCTGCGACATATCCATTACACCACTTAGAAACTATGAGCCATCTAATCGTTATGCCGTTTTTGTATGTATTAAAAACATTTTTGCGTAATTCACAGAAACACAAAAATCCTTTCTTAAGTGGTGTGATAATTATTTAACAGTCGCTGTCGTCGACTGTACTCGCGCGATGTAATTTATCTAAGTAAAAATTTTATAAGTAGCTTAGCTGAACTTCCGCGTGTCTACCCTGATAATGTTTAAATATATACTACCCTTCATATCTTTCTATTAAATAACGTCTTCCTACATAAATATTATGTAATGAAGATTCAACCATTTACTTTTGATTACCAAACCTCACCGATTTAGCTTCTAAAGCGAGAATGCGATCGCAATTTCCTTGGGAAAGCTAATTTAGAGATTTACAGAGGAAGCGCTAAGGTAGCCCGCGGTATTCAAATTTTCTTATGATTTTTGTAATTAGCAGCTCAGTGTCTGGGTGTCTGTTGATTAAAGTATGATTCGCGACATTAACAAATTAATTATAATCAGTAATACGACTCCTTATGTTAGTATAATCCTCAAATGTCAAGATTTCATGAAATAGTCATTCAATAGGATTACTTAGTATTAGTCCGCCTCTGTACTTTTCTGTGCATGAAGTATTAAATAAATAAATAGAGAGTTGTATTGATGACTTTAATAATTTTATTATAATTCTGTATACAGATACATATTTGCTACGGTCATAAATCATATTTTAATCAACATACAACTTAATACTGACTGACCCGTAAATTGCAAAAAACGTAAGAAAATTTGAATTTCGCGGGCTACCCTGGCGCTTTCGCCCTAATGGTGCAAACTGTGTCTACATTCGAAGAGTCGAACTGTTTATTTTACTTTTTTTATTTTGTTCCCAGATTTCAACAGTAGATTTACTTTGAATATCCGCGAACATATTGTATGAAACTAAAAACTGCTTTTTAAAAACGAACAACGTAGGATTTAACGATTCCAACTTATTATATATTTATATTATTCGATCGAGTATATTGTACGTACGTAACAGTATAATTATTCATCTGAACGTGTTTTCGGAGTTGATGAATTCAAGGAAAACGCGTAGCAAATTAAATCCTTAAAGTATCTGTAAAATAATTCTTCAGCAATGTAACTTCACTTTTCTATATATTTTTACCATAGTGAAACATTGTACGAAGAGAAATTAATCTATTATGCGTATGTCTAGACATAAGTATGGCACTAAATTGAAGATAATTTATACACGAATGCTATCAATCATTCGAATTATTTATTTATTAGTAATATAACATCATTTCGTTTATGATTAGCCGTAATCATCATAGTAATATTTTATTATACAGATGGACGATAAAATATTACGTATATAAACGTCATGTATAAATTAGTTAGGTGTTTTATTAAGGAAATAGTATTTATTTTAGCACATAATGATATTTTCGAATCTCGAACGACCGGTTTCGAAATAACCAGTGGAACAGAACTGGTTTAATTTAAACAATGGTAAGTCTCGGAATTGGAACGTAAAAATTATTGGGCCCCAGTTTTTCGTATGCGCTGTAAGTATTTATCGAGAAATATCGGTATTTGAGGTATTTTTGTATTGGTGGCCGGACCTCGGCAGGGTTTTTGTTATTCACGGGTCTTTATTACCTATGGCCGTTGAATGTTAAGTTGATGAAGGTGTGATGGCCCGCTGTGGGCTGTGACACATGAGTTCTCAGACAAATATTGCTACATATAGAACTTGCAATTAAGGATCAGTCCGTCTATTTATAACACTACATTCATCCCACATCGATAAAATGTAGTGGTGATAGTTCCAGTTAGTAGTAGTGTTAAACTATGGCTACACTGTCGCGATAACGCGAACAACGCGCGCTCTTTTTCGCACATCACCCGATGTCTCGCTGTACAAAAGAGACCGGGCGAAATGTAGTTCGCGTTATCGCGACAATGTAGCTGTAGCATTAGTAGTTGTATCTTGTTGCATTGATATGCATAACACTAAGATGTCAATGTATCTTACGTGTACAAGTACAAGGATGGCTCACAAAGTTAGCGTTGGTACCTACCTACTTAAGTTTTTATTGAATGAACACGATACCGTAATCGAATACATGTTTTTATGAAGATTACGTTTAAAAGCTGCAAAAAACCTGAAATAACTGCAATAAAACGCGTTTATTCGGTAAAAACTATGGCCTTGATCTTGGTCGTCTTGAGTTCAGTGAGTTTGAGGCTGTATGGGTCAACAAGTTATTAAAAATCGACAGTCTTTTTTTAATCTGCTTCTGCCTAACAGGTTTAGACTTAGGATATTGGTATACCGATTTGCTTGGTTTGAGAAGGGTTAGGCAGTAATTCCGTGCAAAACTTATATTTAGAGCTTCATTCTGGTTAGACTGGAAACCGATCCCAATATGGGGAAAAAGGTACGTAAATGTACAAAATCATCAACATGACCTAGACACAGGTAGGTAGACACGTAGGCGCTTATTAGCGTAACACTATCGACGTAAAAATATCGCGGTGGGATTTTATCGCGCACTGGATTTGCAACTCTCGGTATTGAGCCGAGCATTGAGAGTCCAACAGAGCACGTTCCAACGCGTCAAAAAAACACTGTTCGATTTTTAACTTTCGGTGCTAAGCAGAGCGTTGAAAATCCAGTGCGCGACAAAAAATTGCCACGATATTTTTACGTCCGTGCGAACGTTGGCTCGCGATTATCCTGCGAAGAATAAATAGATAGACATGAGGGGTGGGCACAACCGCTACATTCATATTTTTATGGACAAACACCGAACATTTTTCGCATAAAAACGGTGGATTCCCTTTTTTCGTATGCCGTTGTATGTAATAACGTAACCCCGCGTGACTAACCCCCCTGGGATTACACTTGAGTTTATGGTACGTCCGCGAAATTGGACGGATTCAAAAATATAAATGGCTGCCCATAACCGTGGCTAGGTAATATCTAGTTGTTTGTTGTAGTTATTGTAGTGCCTCTTTGTTTTGTCATAGTTTTTGTCATAATATAACATTGCCCATAATAAAAACTTCATTCCCGACGAAGTATCTGCCTCCGCTCTACACCAGTACAGTTTAACAACGTTCATCGTTCACCTTCGGAAAAACCGAAATATAGCGAATAAAATGTGACTATCGACCAATAGTAATTTATTTAGGTATATTCCCATCTAAATTTTTCTAAATTGACGCACTGATTCGGTCACTCTCTTATTGGACCAGTCACATTTAATTCGGCAAAGTTCGGTTTTTCTGAAAATAAACGATGGAATCTTTGAACTTTGTCAAATTGTACCCTAGGTTACCTTATACGATGACGACGGGATTATACCAAGAGGATGATGATATTAGCCAAGAGAAGGTTGATAAATGCTATATATATTTTACAATCTATTGCTGGCAACGTGGTGACCATCCTCGTGATAGTCTATATATCTACAGTAATATTCTAAAGAGATAAAGTTTATAAGTTTGGATGAAAGAGGTAACCTCAGGAAGTACTGATCCGATTTCGAAATTTCTTTCACTGGCAAAAAGCTACACTATTGCCGAGTGCCATAGGGTATGTTTTACAATATAGTTAGCAGAAGCCAGTACATTATATTATAAGAGGCTCATGTTTCTGCTTGAGGCGTTTAGGTACAGGTAGACAGTGTCCCAAAAGTTTATGTACTGTCATGTGACAAGAAATAACCAATTATAATTTCAGAATAAACCTATTATACGTAACTGAAATAAAACATTTTCATGAATAAAAATACCTCTTGATACATATGATCATACTTATTATTTTATTTCCAAGTAAAAGGCGTAAGAAACCTTCGCTTTTGCGCAGATTGATTTCAAGAAATACTGCTAGCTGTAGGTACTCTACATAGGTATTGTAAAAAAATAAACGTTTTTGCGCTTGTTTTTACTTCTGTTTTTTTCCGGTTTACTGTACCAATGAAAATCTATAATACCTACCTAGATGCACTGCTCACATTGCAACCTTTCCTTATTGGATTCCTAGAGGTGACGATTTCATATTTTTATACTTACAGTGCCATCCAAAAGTTAGTTGACATTTTTCCACTTCAGCTGTGATGCCACATTACGATTTAAAATTTAAAAAAAAGTAATCAGAATATCCTAAGGATTCCTGATTATTGTTTTGATAAGTCGTCATTATAGTGTACCTACAGTTCAAACATTTGAAACTAGAATTTTAAATCATAATGTGGCATTACAAGTGAAGTGGATAAATATCAACTAACTTTTGGAGTGCACTGTAAGTGTACATACTTACGGTATGAAAGATATCTGCAGACTGTATAAGGGATTTCGATTAACTTAGACAATGCGATTAACCGTTTTTCTTTAAGTTCATTAATTGAATGAAGGTGCGAAAGCCAGGGACCCGAAGTAATTATGGAGTAAACCGAAGTGGCTTATATTTATTTACACTCGTGAGATTAGCCCGTTTCCCCTACGGCACTAGGGTCCTGACATAATTACCTTGCTTAGTGCTTAGCTTGCGGATTGCTTGCTTGAGTTGGCACAGTCTATGTACAGTATGTACTTACCCTACTGTACGAACCGGATGTTAAAATGACGTCACGTCGAGTTTTTGAAAGAGCCTGTCCCAACGATATGCCTAGCTACAGGGAGGGATGCTCTAAAGATACAAAGGCAAACTTTTTCTGCTATTCGACTTTTCCTAATATTAACGGCTACGTACCTGTATTGTATATGTACGTCTGTACGGGCAAGGAGCGATAAAACAAATTCCTTTCATGCATGAACTGTCATGCAAAATGTTGGCAATGACGTAGTCGGAAAAATAATAATTATGGTGCAAGTAAAAAGTAACCTTGAGGTGCTTAACATATTTATTCCTTGACTATACTTAACTACTCGCACACACATTGAGCTATATTATGAGTTAACAAGCAAATAATTTTTAGTAACAGTCTTACAAGACATACTAAGAATGTACTCACATGTAAAAATGCGGACCAGAACCAGTTGGTTGGCTGTTGACCCAACTGTGGGCGAATTCAAGCTGCGAAGCCAACTTTGGATTGAGTTTTGGTAAAACTTGGATGGCGGGTTACAGAGATTTTTTAGTACCCTGCAAAGAAGGGTTAAATTTTTTTGTGAGAACAAAATAGCAAATAGGATGATCTGATGAAAAGTGGTGACTAACTGTAACGCCAAGGAAATTGCCAACCTTGGAGACTTGGTATTAAAGAATCAACTCATGTTTTTATTTTAAGTACTTTTATCAGGTGGTACTTATCTGTTCGAACTGGAACAGCATTCTTCGTCGCACAGCATTGCTAAACTGTTTAGCAGTAGTACTTAAGAATGCTGTTGGTACTTTCCGATAACCCCTTTCACAAATTCTCTACGAATACTCATTGATTGATTGATTTATTTGATAATTACTTGCGTTTTCTTCCAGTGCGTCGATGGCTATCCCTACCTGAATCGATGCCCCTCCGGTTTGTACTTTGACGATATCAGCAAGTTCTGTACCTTCAAAGTTGAAGCCAGATGCGGCCCCATCGCCACAAGTAGGTACCTATATTACAATGCTTTTGTAATACTTTCTAATTAATTTTACATTTGTGTATAAATTATTTACGCTTAGATGTTTAAGAGGATTTATATTAAGTTACGATAAAGTTTCATAGCAGGTCTTCGCAATAATTTAAGTATTTTGCAAAACCAACGAGCACTGGCCAACATTAGTTCTATCTGGAAGTCATGAGGGCAGGCCTTTATCAAGTAGTAGGATAGCTGATGAAGGCTTACAAATACAGTCACTGTACGATGATATATATTATGATATGATATTATATCATATCATATTGGTCATCATATCATATTATATTGGTCTTGGGTTCGATTCCCAGGGCGGGCAAAGTGTTATTGGGTTTTTCTATCTGGAATTTCTTAGTAGCAGCCCGGAGTCTGGATTGATGCCCGGTAGATGGCAAAAGGCTCGCCCCCTATTACATGGGACTTAAACATAACTGGCGAAATATGGGTGTACACCTCTGCCCAACGGGAAACAAGGCGTGATGTTATGTTATGTTATGATATTATATTTTTATGTTAATAATCAAATCAAAAATAATAAGTAAGCAAATCCCTGTAAGATGTGTCTAAACGCATCTTGTAAAATCGGCCAGAATTCAACAGCTGCTAGTAAATTTTTGGGAAATAAGTTTGTTTTCTACCTAGAATAGAAAACTATTTCACTAGAATTACACTAATAATGCTAAGTTTCAACAAAAACATGGCATAAAGGAAGGTAGACAACACAGATACACGTGAATTAATTAATTGGATCGTTGATTGAGTGTGAAATTGCACATCTGCAAGCAAATACATTGAATTCAACTTTGCCTTGTAACATTATCTTTTTGCTATACTCATGTCATGTAAACGTTATTTTAATTATGCCTAACTCATGATTAATTTTATATTACTTTGCACGAAACATTCAGGGTCTCTTTTAAATCTTTATATAATTACCCATCTGACAGAAAGCCCTTTTTATTCGATATTTTTCCTTCAGGCACATTGATTTCAAAATAACCTTTATTTTAATTATGTTTTTTCTTCATTTGTTTTTTTTTGCGAGAAACTTATTTAAAAAATGTTTTATATTTGTTAAGCGCCTGCGCCGATCACAGAGACACCCCTAGACTTGGCAACAAAGTGCGACACTGGCGAATGTCAGTTGCCTTACTGCTTCTGCTCTAAAGATGGCACCCTTATCCCCGGAGGTCTCGACCCAGAAGACGTAAGTAATCAATCTATGTTGTATTATAGGACATTCCTATATGTGTTCAAAATTTTATCCATTCATACCAACACACAAAAAATATTTGTTAATGACACCTATCTAATGTGCACGATTATCGGGTGACTTCCTGGTATATTTATAACTCTGAAAAGCTCTAAATAAACGAAAACTGATTATAATATTATTTAATGTAACTGGTTTAACTGGAATCAAATTAAACGCGACAGTCATTATTTATTTAGAATTAGTATTCCATTTACAAAATCAGCCTTGAAAATATTCAACACTGCTAACATAAATAATTAAATATTAATTTCGTGAAACAATTTAGGCTAGCAGGTATCGGTTCTATGTACTTCTAAACCGCAATGTCAGTCCTAATGGTTTCTCATTAATTATGATATCGTTGCAAAGGTATCATAATATAACTTAGCAAGAACAACATCCATAGAACTATCGCTGCTCGTCTGTGACCTACAGTTTACCGTATTTATACAAATCCTCCATGGCATAACAATGCATACAAGCTATGTCGTGCATGTTAAATAGCTAAAAAGCCGTCATCATGTGCATAACATATAGTTGTTTTGTTCATGGTCAATACTTTAAGAGCTTAACGTTTCGTTAAAATCGTGAGCTTAAAGATAGTTCTTAGAAAACAACACGGGTTACGAATGAAAGAAAATATAACCCAGTGCAGTCAGGTAATAATGTATATAGAGTAAAAATATCCCGCTTATCTACATACATACATAACCTGTGGGAACTCAATAAAGCATGGTCAAATTTAATAAATAGTCTTCCTTGAGGCTTATTTTCATTGGTCGATAGGGCTCGAATGCGGGGTGCGGGAGGTTTCTGTAACGCATGCCATAGCGCCCGCATGCAGGGAACCGTTTTCATTAGTCGATAAGGCCCGCATGTGGGATGCTGGAGATTTCTGTAAAGCAGCCTTTTGTGGGCGCTGCAGGCCTAAAAGGGGGCAGTAAGAGACCCAGAAAAAACATGGGGGCGTTGTGTTGAGGCTTAGGGGGCGATTTGTAATTTCAACTAGGTAGTGGTTTTTAAGTAGGTGAAAAAATGGGGGCGCTAAGAAATAATTTATTCTCAAAGTGGGCAGTAGACTAAATAAGTTTGGGAACCCCTGCTGTAAAGCGTACCATAGGGCCCGTATTCGGGGAATCGTTTTCGTTAGTCGATAGAGAACGATTGTGGTATACGGAGATCCAGTACCGCACGTTTGGCAGTTGCTTTGAAGGCTCATTTTCATTGGTCGTTTACATTGGGTGTGAGTCTCCACACGCTTTTTACCAACCGATGAATTTCATTGGTCGCTACGCACTAAGGGTATTCCCTTTAGACGGTTTACCGACGACCGCGTTATCGACTTATGACTTTCATTAGTCATTTCCCCGCTTGCGGGGAGTCCTCGCATGCTGTATATCGACCGAGTTATCGACTAATGAAAATGAGCCATTACTCGGTTATTTAGCATATCTAACTAACGGTTTGTAAGACGAAAATAAATAGTACAAGAAAGCTACAGACCATCCGACTTAATCTTTGTGTATCAGAGACATTTATATTAATATTCTGTTCTCATAATATTAGGCGATACAATAAATACAAAATGGCGGATTAGGTAAATGCCAAATAATTTTTCTACTACATTAGGTTTATGGGTAATTTATTAATGATTGTTAATAACTTTTTTATTAGATAAGAATTTGTTATCATTTAAAAATACTATTCTTCTATTAAATAGATCTCTTATAATGTAATAGTGCAAAAATTGACCTCAATTCTGCCAACAATTTGTACGTGCAAAAAGTGGTAGTAAAAAATTACGTTCTATTTTTTAATTCGCAGACGCCCCAAATGATAATGCTGACATTCGACGGTGCTGTTAACTTGAACAACTTCGACCTGTATAAGAAAGTGTTCAATGGGAAAACCAAGAACCCTAATGGTTGCCCCATTAGAGGCACTTTCTTCCTGTCACATGAGTACAGGTAATTAAAAAATGTGTCATTACTTCCATTCAGAGGCGAGACCAAGAGTAAATATTTGACAGAGACCGAGGTTAAACAATCGCGTTGCTTCCGCTTAGGGCCCATTTATACAGTCTGCATTTGGACTGCAATCTAGCTGCAAATTAGATTTTGTGCAATTGACATAACTGCAGCATACTGTAGCCAATTGTGCAGCCAGTTCTACGATTGTGCATGGTGGCTGTTCAATGTCAGGCCGTAATGCACCAATAGTATCCAACTTCGAGATTCTATGAAGATTGGTCGTATTGTCTAAATCTATTCATCGTGACGTTAAGCTTTGTTTGTGTCGTTTACATATATTATTTTAGTTGCAGATTAGTAATTGTTATACCTACATTATCTACACAAATAAATAAAATTGAAGTATCTGTTTGTAATGTGAAAATAACAGTTTTCTTACTAAATGCATATGAAAGTATATACGATACTTCTAACAAAAAACAATTTTTAATATTTTTGTCTCTGTGTCTGTCTGTCTGTTTGTTCCGGTTAATCTCCGAAACGGCTGGACTGATTTTGACGGGACTTTCACTGGCAGATAGCTGATGTCACAAGGAGTAACTTAAGCTACTTTCATTTTAGAAAAATAATTAGGGTTCCACGCAAAAAAATTAAAACCCATGAAACTGTGAACAAAAGTATGTTTTGAAAAATTATTTTAGCATTTGGTAGCCCAATCCTCGAGGATGGTTATAGGCTATTTAACTTCACGCTAGGATCCTTAGAAGCCGAGCAAAAAGAAAAAGTCAGTAAGAACGCTAAGCTAAAATGAAGTAATTGCGCGGGCGGGCGATGCAACGCGGCGGCTTGGGGGACGAGGGAGTTTTATTAAAATGTGGCTGTTATTTTACTATATTATGTATCTTATGACTTCCACGCGAACAAAGTTGCGGGGCGCAGCTGGTCTATACATATATAATTACTTGTCCCAACTGATTCATCAACGCAGAGCCTAAGCCGCTGCGGCTACAAACTTGAAATTTTGGTAGTTGATGCCTTTTATGTTGTAGTCATCCACAAAGAAAGAACTTTTGGAAATTCGACCTTTAAAGGGGTGAAAATGGGGATTTTGTTTGTATGAAAAATCCTATTTCTTGAGTTAATAAAATTGAAACTTGGCATGAATACAGCTTATCTAAGTAATTTATGAAGTTTACCATTTTTTGATTTTTGTTTTGTGGGTTTTTTTTTGAAAAAATAAAAACTTGTATGGATGATTATAATTTCTACTAGCGATTGTAATTTATCGGAAATAAAATGAATTTGAATTTGAAAGGGGAACTGGGGGTGTCAAAGTTTGTATGGGAGCATTTTAACGCGCGGTCCAATTAATTTGAAACTCAGTATTTATACTTAAGACTAAAAATAAAGAATAACGTGTATCAGGGTTTTCTGAAAATCTTCCCCAAACGGGGTAGATACTTAAGTACCGAAGTCGTGCGGGAAGTGCTAGTATATATATATAAATCTAGTTGTGCCCCGCGACTTCATTTGCGTGAAAGTACACAGAATACTAAAACAACAGCCACATTTTAATAACCCCCCCCCTCGCCGCGCGACCCGCCGCGTTGCATCGCCCGCCCGCGCTAATACTTCGTTTTCGTTTTTGCTCGGCTCATAAAGATCGTAGTTAATAGCCATACTCGAGAATTGGGCTACCAAATACAAAAAGATTTTTTCAAATTCGACTGGTAGTTCCAGAAATTAGCGCAAAATAGCTTGAATTTCATGGGTTTTATTTTTTTTGTGCGGAACCCTAATTCTTTTTATAAAATAAAAGTAGTCTAAGTTACTCCTTATAAGATCAGCTATCTGTCAGTGAAAATCCCGTCAAAATCGGTTCAGCTGTTTTGGAGATTAGCCGGAACAAACAGACAGACAGACACAATTTTTTTTAAATTGTTTTTTTTTGTTGTTATAAGTACCGTATTACTTACTTTCATATGCATTTAGTAAAAAGCTGTTATTTTGACATTACAAACAGACACTTCAATTTTACTTATTTGTAGATATGTATTTTATGTATAAAGTATAAATAAGAGAGAATTACTTAACTTAATTTTCCGCTTCAGATTGTCTCATGAAAGCTGTGTCTGAAATTAATATCTAGTTACCTATATTTCAATTAATTAATTAGTGACAAACAATTTGCTAAGTTTCTAAGATTAATTTGGACGATAGTTGCGTAATTACTTGCACAAGTTTCGTGTTAATTACTACATTATGTATACCTTTGATGGTACATAGTCAAAACCTGCTATAGGTAGATACCGTATATTATGTGTGACCGCAGTTATTGGATTTTTACCGGTGAATATAAATATAAAAAAGGTTAATTGAATTTCACTAAATGGTCAGCTCTTAATAAACGGACATTCATTGACGTTTATAAAGTTAAACTAAATTGGTTTTTGGGTGGATAGATCTGAGGCTAACCAACGATCACGGCAGATGTTTTATAAAGCCGATTATTTTATGAAGCTGATTATTTCAAAGATATTCACTTACATAACCATCGCTCTACTTATTTAAAAGGTTCTTTAAGATAAACGAAAATAGACAGAAATGTGTGTGTGCATATTCCACACACACACACACGTGTGTGTGGAATATGTGTGTGTGTATGTGTGTGTGTGTGTGTGTGTGTGTGTGTGTGTGTGTGTGTTTTATTTAACCTTATCTTTGTTATTTACAGTAACTACGTGCAAGTGCAACATCTTGCACACGACGGCCATGAGGTGAGCTTTTTATTCATGAATACTTTTTGATGAATTTATAAATACATATAACATATGTTTAATTTAAAAGCCAATATGGGTAGAATAGCACCGCCTGTTTAATTATTGATGATGAAAATATGATACTATAATATATTAAGGGTGAAAACATTTTAATCCGATCCAGCATGTCCCATTGCTGTCCTCTCCCAGCGACGCCCTAAGCTGAGGTCCGTACCCCACAGGGGGTGCCCTTAGCGTGTAGTCGCTTAGTTTTTAGTCTTAGTTTTAAGCCTGGCTGGAGGCCTTAATTTATTGAGGCATCCACAGGAAAGCCCGGTTAAGCAGTCGACAACCTCCTATAGGTTGAACTGCGAGATGCCATTCCCCAAAAACAAAAAGGGTGAAAACATCGATCATATCACAGTTTTAAAATCGGGTTGAGCTACCATGAGATATGGATCCACGTCTATATAAATTGAGACGTATAATTTTAAATATTCTTATATTCAACCAGTTTTCATACAAAGTGCAAAGTTTTATGTTTTAAGGGGTATCAATGCTCCTATTTTTCTTCTTTTATTCTGTTTCGTTGGTGCGTTTCAAAGTCAAAGTCAAATCATTTATTTCAAATAGGCACATAAAAGGCACTTTTCAAAGTCAACATTTACAAGAGTTTGGAGTTATCAATTCACGTTGCACAAATGCGCAGACTCGGATCTGTAGGCCATACAACGCCAATCTCTGTCACTGCGCCACTGTATTCGACAGATCTCTCCATTCTCTCCACTATCTCTACAAACGATCTAAAATAACAATGCTTGTGTTCATAGATAGCGACAGGCACAGTGTCGCAGCAGCAAGGCCTCCAAGACAAAGGCTATGAAGAATGGGCCGGTGAGATGATCGGCATGCGCGAGATTCTCGGCAAGTTCGCGAACGTGTCGCGTTCAGAAATCGTCGGCGCAAGAGCACCTTTCTTGAAACCTGGAAGGAATACGCAGTTTAAGGTATTTACGAGTGTTTTATGGGATTACTAGCTGTTGTCCGCGACTTCTTCTACGTGTATTTTTTATTATAATATTTTTTTTTATAAAAATATTCCAGGCTACTTAACTGTTAAATATAATGATTGGTTCTGTGGTTTAGGCGTGAAAAGGTAACAGACAGACAGACAGAGTTACTTTCGCATTTAGTATGAATATAATAGTTATCTACCTATTCTAGCGTAAATCTCTCTCTCCCAAATGCAAGTAAGGACATCTTTACCTTTTGTACCTAAAATTATTTGCAGGAATTTCCTAAGACCGCATACTTAGAGAATAGAATTTGTAATTGTCTGCCAGACTAGCTTTTGTCTTCATACCAAGGATACGACAAACTTAGACTAAAGATATTTACAAACATTCTTCCTTCCGTAATTTTAAAATATTCTCTACTATTAATTTGTGCTTATACTGCGTTATTATGCGGATATTTCACGTTAATTATTCAATCGCATCTCAATGCGACTACAGCTGACAATCAAATTTCCTGCAAAGGAACTTTAGAACACAGAAAAAACATAGGATGCTTTTTATCTCGGCTAGGTATAGGTGGTTCCTTTGGGTACAAAATAAAATATGAGACTGAATAAATTCTCTTTGTGATGTGAGTCACAAACATCAATAAGTAATTTTACCAAGCTGAAGAAAACATTTAAAACTATTATAAAGTGCTTACGTATACTACAACTACAGGGTTTATTTATAAACGTTGCTTTTAAGTAATGATTAGCTACTGTTTAACCATACATTTTTGACGTTTAAAGATCTCTTAACTTTTAAACATTACATAAATTCCTTCGCCCATAGAAATCTTCTTTCTTATATCTATGCTTTCGACCTATATGTCGAAAGAATGTATGGAAAATAATATTGATATTTTTCTCCGAAATTATAATAATAATGCTCGCAGGAAGGAAGTGTTCAGTAAGATGCTGGTAGGGATCTTGATCGTAATTCTGGGATTGTCCTGGTAGCCGTATCCACTTTTCAAGCACCTCAGGAAGTGTTGCAACGGTCGCTAGCACATAGTGCTAGCGACCGTTGTCGGGGGCCTATTATTGAGTCTGCGAGTCACCCCCTGCCATTTTATCCGTGTATTATATAACATTGATCAGGCACGAAACATAGTCCTTCCGTAGTTCTAGGTAACCAATCCACTATAGGCACCCAAACTCATAGCCCCATATGTTTTGTTTCCATGTTCTGCAATTGTCCTGCACCAACCGGCGGTTGTAGGTACATGGGTCCACTTGCATAGTGCGTACATGACATTTTTCGGGACCATCCCGAGATATGTCAAAGACAGTATAAATAATAATAATAACGTAACGTCGTAACGGCCAATGGCCTGAAAGCCTCGACCAACATCTCTCGAGGATCTCGTTAGGCGGTTGGATCAAGAGTCTGATTCAGAAGGCAGTACTCCTAGACACGGCTCGTATTGTGAGGAGGTTCCTGTCTTTGCAGCCCTAACCACCGGTAGCTTAGACCCTGCTCCCGATACCGGCGGACCTCTATTTTTTTATATTTTTAAATGTTTTTTTTGTAAATATTTTTATTAGAAATATTTAAAAATGTAAATAGTTATGAAAGAAAGTAAATAAACGAATAAAATATTTCAAATGCCATATTATTCTGCCATCTTTTTTCTGACAATATCCTCGAACATTCTTTTGTCTCGAAATTGGCCCACATCGAATATCAGGCAGCTTATTAGGGTAATATTTTGACAGTCATTCGATATACTGCGTACGCCTCAAGTACATCGCTACACTTAGTGTCAATATTTCAGCGGTGCGTCTATTCGTTACCTGACAATTACGGCCGTCACGTTCGCAATACAAAGTGTAATACATAGAGTTTTTTTTGCATTGCGTCGTCATCAGGGAGCTACGGCAGTTGGTAAACAAGCCGGCGCGCTCCAGTATCGACGTTTTGATAGGCACCGATCGACGAACGTATCTAAATAAAATTGATTGAAATACACTTGGTATGGGATTTGTTGTGCGAGATGTTGGTTTGGAGCGAACGATTAAATTACACGTAGAGGAAAATAAATATTTTGAACGAATGTAAACATGGTCATTGTACATAGACGCGTTGATAACAAATTGTAAATGTAAAAGATTTTTGGCAAAAAAAAGACTGGTGGTACATGTTGTTTCAATAACAAACATGCTGTTTCAATGACAAAAAAAAAAACACAATAGGCAACGTAGCTGCTCACAGACTTTAAATTGACGTACAGATAATTGGCAATAAGGTTTTTCTTATAAATCGGGTTTTCCGGAAACAACAGATTAAGGAAAATATCCATTCACTATACAGTAGGAACATAAAACGAAAGAAAGTATGTTTGAATGCATGCTCGTAATTTGTAGTATTAGCTTATAAATATATAGGGTGACTGGTAATTAGTGACCGATACTTAAACACATGATTGTACTCATGATAACAAACAACTTTTAGTATGGGACCAAACCTGAAATCATGAAAAAAAATCTGCTGTTCCCTACATTTATGTTCGCATAACTCGTCAGAATGTAAGGACCAGCAGATTTTTTTTCGCGATTTCATGTTTGGTTCCATACTAAAAGTTGTTAGTTATCATGAGTACAATCATGTGTTGAAGTATCGGTCACTAATTACCAGTCACCCTATATTGTATCTAAGATAACCATAAATTAACCAACCAAAAAAAAAAAGTTAACCAGCTATTGATTGAAATAAACTAATTAGACAAGAACACAAGCAAAGGACGTGTGTTTTATCGATCCCTAATTCCTGCCCAAACCACGAACGAAAACCTCAACTAATATAAAAAGCTCAATCCACTCTAACATATACTTAACCTCTTTGTTCACAGGTGTTAGAAGACTTCGGCTACATCTACGACAGTTCGGTGGGCGTGCCCCCGCTGCCGATCCCCGTGTGGCCCTACACGCTCGACTACAAGATCGCGCACGAGTGCAAGTCAGGCACTTGTCCTACCAAGTCGTTCCCAGGTGGGTGGCCGTAACTTAGGTACTCGATAAACTAGCTAAGAAGTAGAAAAGATTTGTTAAGAAGCGCAGCGGGAGCGGAAATTATAGACAAATGATGCCCTTTGTGTAAAATGTTGAGCTAGATTCTGTGCCATTCTTTATCACTAGGTGCCTTACAACTGAACCATAGCAGTCAGAGAAATCACAGCTATTGTTAATTTTAGTAGACATATCTTCTGTGGATCGACGAAAACAAATTTGCATCTGACAGTCCTTGCCTGGATGTCAAGTGTGTAAAACTTTACATGTATCGCGTGCGGTGTGGGGTTAGATAGAACGAGGTGCTCACACATTTCCTATACGTACGCCAAGTTGCTAGCGTCACGCGGTTGGAACAATGCACTCACCGAGTTTAATTAGAACGAATCGAAACTACGCCATTTGTACGTACTTTTTTGGTGAAAAAAAATTTCAGGAGTGAATAAAACTCATGTAATTTTATCCAAAACGTTGTTGTACTATAGCTGTAAGCTATAAAGTACACAGAGCCTGTTTGCAAGTTCCTCTGACAAATTTTTTTGAACGGCACTGCTGTTTAATGATTCGTCAGAGAATACACAACATACCCATATTTGATTTAAAAGCTTTTTTATAAATAAAGAGGTTATTTTGTTTGCAGGTCTGTGGGAAGTGCCGTTCAACGCTCACTATGTTGAAACGTATGAGGGCGGACACTGCCCTTATCTCGACCAGTGTGTGCTTCATAATCACGATTCGGACGAGGTGAGTACACAATGTTTTGTGTTTGTTTTGGTGAAAATAGGTCTACCATTTGCAGGCCATTTATCGTGTTTGTATTGATGAAACGAATAGATTCAAGAATTGATTCATGAATCGTCGTAACGTCAGTTTGTGTCTCGTCATCTATTTCAAAATGGACTAAATTGGTTGAATTTAGGTCAAAAAGTAGTTCATGGCTTGTAAACTAACCCGTTGTTATATCAATTCACAGACAGCTTTGAAAATAATTATGTTTAACCGGAATGGAAAATTCAACTGACTCGTACTTTACGTTTATTTGTTAATTCACGTAACAGCGGTATTCGATTCATATTATATAATAGTAACGTTTTATGTTAAATACGATGATATAAGCTCTATAAAAATTTGCATAATTATGTTAAACTTTTCGAATACACAATTATTAGATGGCATTTGCGTGCATTTCCATTTTTATAGCTAATTTAATTTGCATTTGATATGCACGCATGTTTCTATTATTGATCCCCGTAGTAATTTTTGTTGAATCCTAATTGACACAACTTAATTGCTGAATAGATACGTTTTAAATGTGATAATTAACATAATACAACATCACGCCTGTATTCCCCGAATAGATAGGCAGAGGTGTACCTATATCGCACCCACATATTGCCACTTATGTTTAAATCCCATGTATGAGGGGACGAGCCTGTGACAATTATTTTGCAGAAATTATTAGTTTCCGTATGAAATAGCATGGGATGAACTCCGTAACTGTCAAGAATTAAAGCACAAACTATTTTTGCTAAGAGACATTGACTCGTTTCTAATTCAGGAAGCATCCAGTGATTAATAGGGGTGAGAACCCGCTGTGCAATATTTGCTCCAGACCGCATGCGGTAGCGATTGTGTTCCAACTATGCTGCAAGCGCACATCTGAGTTTCAAATCGAGCTAAATTCAGGCCATTTCTTTCTCAGATCATATTTTCGTTATACCACAAGAAAATGTAAACAGGTATCGTAGAGTCAGTATAAGAAGCTAAGCAGAATTAATTCGTTTGTACTTTGCAGGCAGATTTGTTGGTCTGTCCTCGGGCTTTCCGATATCCTTTTAAACAGATCTAAAACAGACTTCTGTTTGCTTTTAAACCGTATTAAATATGCTCTTTGAAATGTACCAACAGAGCTGAAGCTTTGATATTCTAAATTGTGAACCAAAATTACATAAAAAATGTTATGCTCTCGTGCTGTAAATCGTATTCATATTTTGTACAATATGCCAATTCCGATTATTTCATAAATAGTGAGATAGAAACCATAGGTCTGTATGAATATGAAAATAACTAGTCAATCTGCCTAGCCTTTTCCCAACTATGTTGGGGTCGGCTTCCAGTCTAACCAGATGCAGCTGAATACCAGTATTTTACATGGAGCGACTGCCTATCTGACCTCCACAACCCAGTAACTGGGTAATACGATACCCCTTGGTAAGACTGGTTGTTAGACTTTCGGGCTTCTAACGACCCGTAACGATTGTCAAAGATCCACGAATGACAGCCGGAACCAACGGCTTAACGTGCTTTCCGAGGCACGGAGGAGTCTCTGTATGTAAAGATGGTCACCCATCCACGGACAACCCCGGCAAGCGTAGCTTAACCTGATGGATCGACCCGTGCGGCTGTTATTATTTAGCCACGAGCTCCTCTATATGAAAATAACTAGTATTTTCTAAAAATAACGTCTCCAATCTGTGGTAGAAAATGGCCGTTTATATAATGTTAGTATAGGGAAGCAAATGTTTGTAGTTGCGCATAGTTGAATCGAGAAGTGGAGCGGAAGGCGGCTGAGAATAATTTCATATAGCACGTGCGCGGTCGAGTGGCCTGCTAGTTTATCTCTCTCTTTAATTTTATAACCAAAGCTCGGCTAAACAAGTATACAAAAGTTTATAATACACTATTTGTACACCAGTGTTTGTATCAGTTAGTATTAGATTATCTAGTTACCCTGTTCGTGACTGGAACCCCTCGACCGGTCGGCCGATATGTTCATGTAGGTGACGGCGGTGTTACGGCTTCAATATATTTTTAAACTTTCCAGATAAAAGCAAACGCGTTGGGAGTTTAATATGTACGATGGTCACAGACATACATAATTTATTATATCGTGTTGTTCTACTTTCATAACTCATAGACGAGGTTCTCGTTTTAATGCGGTTTTCTTTGATTAAACCACTTCTTTGCGCGAAGTTTTAGAGACACGGGAGTCAACACTTTTGTGCATGAAATATGAACATGAATATTGGTATTGAACCACAGCAACTTGTTGATTAAACAGGGTTGTTAGGTTTCGTTTTTGTTTGTTCAAAATAGTTATAGCTTTGTTTGGAAAAACTGTGGTGTTATTTGAAGCACTTGCTCTTTCGCTCACCAATTTTCGTGCTAGTGTTAATTTTACACAAAACGTTTGAGTTTTGAATTGCAATTAGGTGTTGGTTATACTTTGTTGTTCCCAACTATAGTTACGTTACATCGATGAACAATTATGATGCTTTGATAAAATATTATCAGACCTTGACTCAATCTATGTTTGGTGGCTTCACAGTTTTGCCTAGCCCACTTGATGTCTAAGAGCTACAGATTTTCCATTTTTCTAACTAGACCGTCACATTATCTTACATTGTCAATAATAACAATATACATTTCAGGTGCTAGAATGGCTGCAGGAAGACTTCAATCGGTACTACGAACAGAACCGCGCGCCATACATGATGCCCTTCCACACCAACTGGTTCCAGATTAAGGAGCTGGAGCGAGGACTTCACAAATTCCTGCAATGGGCCTCCAACCTGTGAGTATGCTAACCTAAAGTATATTAATTTTTTTTCATTCTTTAGTACAATTAAACCACTAAAGGATTGCGCTTGGGTAATCTTCGTATTTCAGAATTAGAGCGAACGTCGCGCCACAGACTAATCTCCCAAAGAGGAAAAGCGTCTAAGTTTTGTACTACCGCGCTTTTTAGTAGCGCACCTGTCATTGCGCGTTTGTACGAAATTTTTACTCTGTCGGGTTACCTACACTGGGGGTCTACTCCGAAGCGATAAATCCGAAGTATCGGCCGTATGTTCGGACGTTACCTACTACACTTCATTCTACATATTACGTTCTTTCGGCTCGGATCCGAACGAACTTCATTTTGGCGTTTGTTCATCGAACTTCATTTTGACGTTTGGTCGGATCCGAATCAACTGAACGGAATATAAAAAAACGTATTATGAATCATTCGAACATTCGGCCGATACTTCGGTGTATCGCTTCGGAGTAGATCCCCAGGTCGCAGATCGTCATCTGTCACTTAAAAGTATTGAAAATCTGATGATCTATAATTTTGTAATCATGGTAATAAAAAATAGGCAAGTATTTCCATGATTGTAACAGGCCTACATTAGATTTCATCATCGCTCGTTCGTATTTCCGGAGATAGACGATGACGTTGATAGAACAATGAACTTTATAGCAAGCAAATAAGCACATACTCGTACTTTTCTTGGGATATCTGTACACTCATACAGTAGGTAGGTACGCAGATAAAGTTACAAAAATGATAATACTCGGCCTTTTAAAACAGTCAATTTAGTAATGAATGGGTTCTTAGTATTTAGACGGTTCAGTAGCTTCGTGGCTTCGTTGGTGGTATTACACAGCGATGAGTTATATTTTTAATACTTCTGAGATCATTCAAATAAAAGGCTGCGGTTCTTATGTAATAAAGTTAGAAAAATTTGTCGTTAAACAAATTGACTACCAATTTGAATTATCAGGCATGCCTTTTAAGTTCTGTCGTTTACATATTTGCCGCCAATTTTGAATTTAGAACTGTACAATATTCAAATTTGTTGGAATTTAGAATAACAAAACAGTTGAAGGAATTAGGATTAATACAATTGTCACGGCGTTGTTTTGAATCTGCCACGTACGAAAATGAATCTCACTAAGGAACATGTCCGTGCAATAATTTTCTATAACTACCGAAGAGGCCTAACACGGCTTCAGTGTTTTGAAGAGCTAACATCTGTGTTCCATGATAAAGCCCCATGTCTGAGGACTGACAAGCGCTGGTATTTAGAATTCCAGCGTGGACACCAGTCTAAGTGATAAATCTTGTGAAGGACGTCCAAAATCCGCCTTCACTGAAGATAACATCATTGCTGTGAGACAACTAATCCTCGAAGATCATCATGTGACATATCGGGAGATAGAGGCGTTATTAGGTATCTCAGGGACAACCATTCAAAAGATCTTGCTTGAGGCGCTTGGTGTGAGAAAGCTAGTTTCCCGTTGGGTCTCGCATTTTCTTTCTGACGATCATAAGGCGGCCCGCGTCAGTTGGTGTAAGAAAACTCTACAAAGGTTCTACCGAAGAGAGTCAAATCACGTCTACGACATCATCAGTGGTGAGGAATCTTGGATCTATGCTTACGATCCTGACTCCAAACAACAATTCACAATCTGGGTCCTCCAAGACGAACCCAAGCCGACTAAAGTTGTTCGCTCTCGAAGCACTTCAAAGAAGATGGTGGCTACGTTCGTGGCGAAAACCGGTCATGTTGCGACGATTGCACTTGAAGATCGTAGAACGGTTAACGCAGAATGGTATATCATAGTTTGTTTACCACAAGTCATCGCCGAACTTCGGAAATCTAACCCAAAGTGATGCATTATCCTACACTATAAAAGCGCAAGCTCACACAGCGCTCGTCAAACGATTGAGTATTTGAAGCAGGAAAACTTAGAAATTCTTGACCATCCTCCTCCTAAGTCCTGACCTAAGACCTAACGATTTCTTTACATTTCCTAAAATTAAGTAAACTCTTCATGGTCAAAGGTTCCAGCCCGGTGAAGAAGCAGTAGACGCTTTCAAATCAGCCATATTGGACACCCCTACTTTGGAGTAGAATAAATGTTTTAATAACAGGTTTGAGCGAATGGATAAGTGTATTAAACTACGTGGTGAATACTTTGAAAATCAATAAAAAGTACGCGTAGGTTCTAGTTGTTTTTTTTTTCTTCAAACGACAACACGTATCCGTATATTCAAATCATAACTGTCATTCCTCATAAAACAACTTGACTTGTATCCAATCGGAAACAGCAGTCTTTTTTAAAATGTCAATTTACATAAAACAATAAAATCATCTTTTGAAATTAAATTTCTCCTGCTTACGTATTAACTTAACTTTCATGTTATTGAGTATTCGAAGCCAAGGCAGACGTTTAATATTTCGGATTGCTTTGGACTTGAATAATTGGCTTGAAACGAAACTAAGATGGAGCGAGTTGCTGGCAAGAAATACATTTGTGATGGAATTTTAAGTGTCTATGGAACATTCAGACATTTTTAAATTGGGATATGCGACTAAGTTTCATGCCTTCGCGTCCTTTATGGGGACATTTTTATAGCTAATGATACTAACGATTGTAGCTAGGTGCGATAAAACAATATACAGCATATACCAGAAAGGTTATATTTAAGGATGTGTACAGACCATCAAACCGAACAACTTATTTTTATGGTGTACATAATAAAGAGTATTCCATTTTTAATTTTTTTTTTTAATTTGAGTTAGGTTTGCTCTTGACTCTAGTCTAGGTCAGAGATGACAGAGACAAAGTCGACGATGGAGCGAGCTTACTCAGAAGAAGCCTGTTAACTCTCACTTTGAAGAGATCGGGGTTGTATACGTTCGGAAACACAAACGCAGGCAGAGAGTTCCACTCCTTTGCTGTGCGCATCACAAAAGACATTTGGAAACGCTTAGTGCGAATTGGTGGAATAGCAACTATGTAGGGATGGTAACCTGCAGTGCGTCTAGATGTCCGATGGTAGAAGGGGGCAGGCGGAATGAGGTCGTGGAGTTCTCGAGCACACTCACCGAAGTACAATCTGTAGAAGACCGACAAGCAGGCAACCTTGCGGCGATGAGCCAAGCTGTGAAGCTTGGCATCCACCAGTTTTACGTCGCCAATGAGCCTCTTAGCTCTGCTTTCCACCGAATCAAGCGCGGCAAGTTGGTATTTAGCTGAGCCATCCCAAAGGTAGCTGCAATACTCCATGCAGGATCGGACTTGCGCTTTGTAGAGAGTTAAAAGCTGTCCAGGCTTAAAGTATCGCTTCACCCTATTTAGGATGCCCAGTTTCTTGGCCACAGTTTGGGCTTTGTACTCGATGGTGGCTCCGAAGTTGAGACATGGTGTCAACTCCATACCTAGGAGCTCGAGCCGATCGGTTACAGGAACAGATGCACCCCGAAAAGTAGGAGTTTGATCGAAACGACTCCTTTTAGCGGTAAAAAGACACGCCTGTGTTTGGTGGCGTTAAAAGAGACCATATTATTATCAACCCACTGGGAGACAAGACTTAAGGTAAAATCTGTCCGCTCTACCATGGCCTCTCTTAAGGAACAAACTTCGGCCCCACTGGTTTTTGCACTGGACAAGTATCTATCTGAAACTGTACTGTCATCTGCGTACCCAACAATACCAGGTTGAAGTAGGTCATTGATGTGCAGCAGGAAAAGAGTTGCAGAGAGAACAGACCCCTGAGGAACTCCGGCATCAATAGCCATAAGGTCGGAAGAGCAGCCGTCAACGACTACTCTGGTCGACCGTCCACTAAGGAAGTCTGATATCCAGCTACAAAAATCAGCTGGGATGCCATAAGCAGGAAGCTTGCTTACCAGCGTGCCAGACCCTGTCAAAGGCCTTCGAGATATCAAGCGATATAGCAAGTGCTTCGCCGTGTTTCTCGATGGCCTCGCCCCAGCAGTGCGTGACATACACAAGAAGATCGCCAGTTGACCGTCCCCGGCGAAAGCCATATTGACGGTCACTGAGAAGATCATTGTTTTCAAGGTAGGTCAGCAACTTACTGTTCAGTACCCTTTCCATAACCTTGCATAGAATGGAGGTAATGGCGATCCATCTATCTATCTATCATTCTCCATGGGATCAACATCGTAATCACGACAAGATTATCAACTGTCTCATACAAAACTTCAATACCTACCTACTCGACCTCGTATATTGTAGTTGTATAGGACGGCTGTTTATTTTTTCGCGATTAACATGTCGGTCCTATTATGACCACCCTTAAATATGACCACAACTTTCTGATACATGCTGTATATTGCTTACTGAAAAAATATTAAACTGTAAACTCTTTGTATCTTGAATTGATCGGATTTCTCTTCGTTTTTCTCTTTTTTCATTGTAATGTAAAATTTTATTGGCATAAAAAAAATATTTTCCTAAAAAACAATGCTCAAAGCAGTTTTGACGCGATAGTACCTACCGTACTGGTTTTACGACATAAAAATACCTACTGCTGTATCAAATGTCGGTTTTTATTTTGGTGGTTGAATTTCATGCGTTGATTTTTTTATTCATTTTCGCAGAGAGCAGGACTGTAAAAAAAGTTGTTTTATTTGTTTCCAGGTACAATAAAAACATACTATGCATAATATGAACTGTTTAATTTCTTACTCAAGTGAAGCAGAAGTAACTGAAAACATAAGGCCTTTAAAAAATTAACCAAAATCTTGTTGTAACTTTGAGAATAATAAGCGTATACCAAAATATTATATGTAGGTAGATGTAATAATTTTCTTCTACAATGGGATAGTTACTTCGCAGTTAACACTACAATGAATTACCGATCATCATAATAAAAATATTGACTTTAAAAAGTATGGGAATGCCTATTAATAACACAATAATATCATTTACCAACTTCATAAAATCCACATTTTAATCCCAACTATTTATTTAACGAACGAAAACACAGCCCAATTGTGAATAAAAAATGAGGGTAAGTAAATATTGCACAAAATGAATACAAAAACAAAAATACGATTACAAAAAAGAAAACAGATGTCCACGATTTATATTGGCGGTTTTTATTTATATCAATAACATCATACGAGTAGGTAATATAATACGGATGCCTTTAATTAATAATATAATTAACCTACAGGGTGCTTTTCTCGAAATTTTAAAGCAGCAAGATCCACCTGTGAAGCCAGCTTATTATGTTCTTCGATTCCTCATCTCGTCATGTAACGTAGGTATTTAAAGTATTCAATTAAAAGTGCCTTCGTTAAGCATTGATTAACATAATATTACTGATAATTGGGTGCCAACGGAAACCTTTTGTATTGGCTTTGATAGAAAGAAACCCATGCAGCAAGGTTGGAAGAGCGGGGCCTCGGGGTGCTTTCGATAGATAGTGCTATCTAAAAACAAATAATAATGTAAACATAAACCTGCCTAATCAGATTAGTATTAGTTTGCGGGCATGATATTAGCGGCGGCCGGTCGATGGCGACAGCGGAGCGGCACGGGGCGGGGCAAGCCGGCAGCGGCCTTTGGGGTGGCGATCGGTCAGTCAAAACTACAACACTATATACTCGACCGAGCCATCGAGCCGGGCAATCGAGCGGCGAAATCAATTAAGTTTGTTCCTGTCGCTTTCGCATCGCGTCGCGCCACTCTCGCCCGTTTCGTGTGCGTCACCTCAGAATGCTATGCTATTCTTTTGTTTCCGCCGCCGCCACGCCGCGTCACTCTACAGTTGTCATCTTAAACTAAAGGTTGCCATCGCACGGCCGCCGCTGGTTTCGTGCCAGCAGCCTTAGTGATATGTGTCGTGGCCAGATCTTAGAATTGATCATTTCATGAAGTGTTCGACCATTTCATGAAATAGAACATCGACCGCTGGTCACATCATGATGTGGTCTGGCCAGATCATTGAATACTCAACGTTTGACGACGAACGACTACTTCATGATGTGGTCAAACATTAGTGATCATGCTGTAAAATAGATTATCCATCGGTAGAGGCGTTGATGTCGCTTTGTTTTAATTGTGCATCTATTCCTACTCGAATAATTCCTAAGTACTCTACTCTACTCGAATAGTTCGCCAGCCGGTGCCGCGGCACCGTTCGTTTCGCTCGCTCGGCTCGCGCGTGGTTGGTCACAGTTCTAACCTAATCTAACCCATTTAGTCGGGGTGCCACTAGCGCCGTGAAATGTAACTACTTTGCGATATGCCCAGTGGTCAGCTGGGACTGTCGTTAAATAGGTTGTTTTCGTCACGATATGGCCATTTCTACGATCGGACCACGACAGATACCCTACAATAAAGATATGGCCAAACGTCGACTGACATATCATTAAACGTTGACGTTTAAACGATATGGTCAATTTTAGCTGGCCATTTCATGAATTGGCCGAACACTTCATGAAATGATCGATCAATTAAGATCTGGCTACGACGTATGCATTGTTGTCCAAATCAACAAACACTTGTAAGGAGAAAGCCCATACGCAGTCTACAGAATCATAAGCATCTAAAGACTAATTCATTTAACCAACATCTATTCACTACCACAGGGACGACGTATGGTTCGTGACAGTAACGCAAGGTCTGACGTGGATAACGGACCCGAAGCCAGCCAAGTCTCTGAACAACTACGAAGCATGGAGGTGTGACCGCAAGGACTTCCCGCCAGCGCCGTGCAATCTGTCCAACAAGTGTGCACTGTCCTTCAAGCCTGCTGACACAAACTTCACTGACACGAGGTATATGGAGACCTGCATGGAGTGCCCTAAACAGTAAGTTCTTTTTGTCACATCACATTATAATTATATTTTTATAATGCATGCAAAGAATGCAGTGGCGCAGCTACAATTATCATTAGAGGGAAGCCGAAGAAAAAATTGTTCAATTCTCATAAACTCGGACAAAAAGCTTTAGGTTTTTAATCTTATGATGTGTCAAACTGGTATTAAATATAATTATGTAATGTGATATGATACACAGTTACACACACAGGTGTACCATATTATTTAGACATTAAGAAGAGTGGTTGTTTCGAAGGGAAGCCGATAGGAATCGGGTTGTATGAAGGCTACGACTTTGAAAGGATGCAAGAGCGGCCTATTTCCAGTAGTAGGAACCTAGTCGTCTTTCGGCTGATATGAAGCTGGTGAAAGACCAAATAGAAAATGTATGTGCATTGAAAAATCTGTTGTAATGTTCCAGCACGGAGGAACTGCATCTCATAAAGTGAAGCAGGGAGTTTAGTGTCATAAATAGTAATGGACAAACTTCTAGTGGAATTTAAATGTAGTTCTTTCTGTCAATATTTTTCTACCTGCCATGGTCCCATGTTAATTGGGGTCAGCGCAATATGTTATTTTCTTTCATACTCCTCCATCAGTCTTTAATTAAAACAAAAACACAGTTGCAGCAGTAGTATGACAGCGATAACACTCAGGTTATGTTATAACTGGTTCATTTTACGGCACACCATGCAAAGATGATGATGCTTACTTTGTTACGGGAGTTTTAAATTTTAAAAGTTTTTTAACACGGTGTCAGGGTTCCGTCTATCGCGGGTTGACTCAGCTTTCACGAGCGAAGGGTAACGATGTAATTTTGTAACATCGTTGTGTTGAATAATTTTGGTAGGTTCACGTGAGCTGGTTGGTTTGCATCAAGAAAAATGTGGTTGGGAAAACTTCATTTACCTCAAAAATGATAGAGCTGCGTTATTTTTCTGTGATATTGCGAAAGGCAAATGTGGCAGGGAGATTTGGTTATACATATTTGGGCGTTCATAAGTGAATCTAGTAACCGCAAATGCGACATTAAAAAAAAAACCGACATATTATATGCAAAGCAGATGAATGAAGGACATAGAAAATTATCTCCAGACACTCTGAAAAGTCGGTTATTTTAGACGTACAAGACAGATTTGTAATACGATTATTATTTTCAGGTACCCATGGCTAGGCGACTCCGGCGGTACAGGCATTCCCGGCAAAGACAACTATATACCCGACAATCTCAGGAGGAGGTAGTGTGTATACGAGTAGTCCTCTATTACCACTGTGTATGATCTATTCAGTTCAGTCGACTTTCATCATGGTAGTCAACACTTTAGCTAACATTTCGCTTGAAGCCACTCTTTCGTTAGACAGTTTGACATTTATAACATGGCTACTTACAATATCCTAACCTTACAGTTAAACCTACGCATTTTTACTTTCCTAGAAACGTCGTAGAATCAATCCCGCTTACTGAATTGTAATAGAAAACTTGAAACTCGGTGAGAGATAATTTACTAGAAACTACGAAACAAAACATAGTATCTGTAAGATCTATGTGGGCTTTAAGGCAGTGTTTGTTAGGTTAATACAAATGGAATTTGAAATAACTTGTCGTACGTCAGATATTATCTTTGAATTTAGGAGCCAGATCTTTAGCAATGCAATGTGATATGGAGTAGTCTTTGAAATCTATTACCCATCAACAAAAATGTAGTGTCAATGTGGATTTACAAATCCAACGACGATACCGGATCCTGTCCTGAATAGATTATATTCAAGTATTTTGTATATATTTCGTTTTGTAAGTAATTAAGGCATAGTGACTAGTCGTCGCAATTTATTATTTTTTAATAATTATGATTTGAGACTTTCTAGTACTTTGACGCGACAACTCGAACAATTTATTTAATGATTTATAAGATATAAAATTTCTTGTAATTATTATCGAACAGATGCCATGTTTGACCCAAAATACTCCTTTTAACAATAACAATATCGGGGGCATGTTGAGTAATAGAGTTGTAGACTGTTAAAGGAATGCTGAAATAAATTCAGAAGATGTTATTTTGAAGATTAAATTAAATTAGGAGGTATTTATATAAATAAGTTGATCAAATTCGGAGCTTTCAGTCTGTGTTTTGAACTCTAGTTCTCGATGTTGTTAAACAAATACCTCGACATACTCCTAGCTTGGTATACATACTAAATATATATCTCTGAAAACTTTGGTGCTTTGTATTAAATGATAAGTGGAATAACTGTTTTCATTGTTAACGAATAAATATAAATATTTTTACAAATGCCTGTTAATTTTTTACCTGACAAACGTAGGTCACCGATTTTTTTGAACATCCTTTGTGGTATTTATGGGGTCTAATTAAAAATGTTTCCACAACATAAAAATACCTATCTATATTTAGTTAAAATGAAATATCACGAGTAAACGCAACTCGTGGATTGTCACGCCTACTGCTACCTAATTATATAACTGTATAATGAGAATGGCCTATGGAAAAGAGCTTGGTGGTTATAATGGATGTTATTACCAAATACGTCGTTGGTCTCGTGGTCGCAAGCCTGACTGCTGAGCGTACGGTTCTGGGTTCGATTCCCAGGTCGGGCAAAGTGTTAATACCTTCAATACCCTGCCCTGAAGTTGCATCAGGGGGGCACTCCGGTCTCACCGGATGCCGACCTACCTCTGTCGAGTGGTCGAGGCCTATTTGACGGACAGGGCCGTCATCTATCCCGGTCCCCGGGGAGAGTGGAACCGGCGAGAGATGTCGTGCGGTGTCCCACAGGGATCGGTCCTGGAGCCGCATCTGTGGGATATCGGGTACGACTGGGTGCTGCGCGCCGACCTCCCTGCGTCAGGCGGCGGCCAAATTAGCGACACACGCGGTGCGACAATCGTCGAGAGAATCCGGCAATTGGGACTCGAGGTGGCCTTGCACAATTAAGAGGCCATATGGTTCCCAAATAACGGTAGGAGGGGTTCACATCGGCGTCGAGTGGACGATGAAGTACCTGGGCCTCGTCCTCGACAGCTGGTGGAGCTTCGTGGAGCATTTCCGACGTTTGGCTCCTAGACTGAAGCGGGCCGGGGCTGCCTTGAGGCGGCACCTGCCCAATCTAGGAGGTCCAAACGCCTCCTGCCGGAGCCTCAACGTGGGAGTCGTGCGGTTCATGCCCCTTTACGGGGCTTCGGTGTGGGCGCGTTCCGTGAGGCGGTGATCGGCCCGCCGGTTGAACGCGTCTCAGAGGGTCATGGCCATCCGGCTAGCCCGGGGATACCGCACAGTCTCCGGTGAAATCGCGGCACGGCGGACAGAGCTCCGGCGGGATCTCATGGCGTCATGGAGAGTGCGATTGTCGCAACCCAGCGCTGGGCACGCCACAATTGCGGCTATAAGTCCCCTCTTTGAAAAGTGGCTGGAGAGGCGCCACGGTGTCCTCACCTTCCACCTGACGCAGATCATCACCGGACACGGTTGCTTCGGGAGGTACCTGTTTCGGATAAGGCGGGAGGAAACGCCCGGGTGTCACCACTGTGTGGATCGCCCGGAGGACACGGTGGAGCATACGGTCGAGGTCTGCCCGGCTTGGGCGGAGCACCGCCGTGTCCTCACGGAAGCAATCGGTGGCGACGATCTCTCGCGTCCAGCCCTGGTCCAGGCCATGATACGGAGTGAGAGTACATGGGAAGCTATCACCTTCTTCTGCGAAGCAGTAATGCTCGCAAAGAAGGAGGCGGAACGCGTGAGGAGAGGCCATCTTTGTGCCCTCACGCCCCTAGTCGCCGCAGGAGACGCCCTGGGCGTCGGGAATTGGCAGCCGATTCCCAGCCACCGTAGGCGCGGGCTTGCGGACGGCGAGCAATGGGTTCGCTCGCTGTCCGCCGAGCTCGCCGTCCGGTAAGGACCAGTCCCGGGTCGACGCACGCGCGCCTCAAAGAGATGTCAGCACTATTGACGGGGTCTTCTAGGGCCAATGCCAGCTAGGGTTGCGTGGTGATTGAAAGAGTTACCGTGGCCCCGGCACCCCGTGATACCCCGTGCCTTGGAAAGCACGTGAAGCCGTTGGTTATGCACCTGATCTCTCCGATCGTGTCGGATTGCTGTCACATTGGACTATGAGAGTGAGGAAAGAGTGCGTCCACCTATGTCTGCGCACACACTTGTGCGCTATAATATCTCCCGCGTAGATGGATAGTCTCCGCTGAGATTGACTGCTATGGCCGAACATCGGTCTGGAGGACTATTATTATTATTATGATCATAGAAGTAAATGCTACTTGCCCATCCCCATACTCTCATGGCATGCTGCGGTGAACTAAAACTTGTTTCACGCAAAACGTACGTGTGCGATGCGGCATAAGTCGCAGTGCTAGTATGAAATAATATGCAAGATGCCACAACTAATTCAGTGCGTTTGCATGTCAGTAGCAGATAGCGGACGTCGGCGCAATGCTGCGTTGTATAAATACGTAGAGCGCTGCAGATGCAAACGTGTTGCATTTAGTGTGGTGTGACCAAACTTGAAACGTAAACGAGACCGCAAGTTGAGTGTGACCACACTTTATTCACTACTAACTGATGCCTTTCTAGGCAGTGTTTAAGATTTAGTAAAGCATGAACAGTGTTCTAATCAAATCCCTGTAGTCATTACTGCTTGCATACTTGCAGTTCCTTGCAGTCATGCCTCCAGTGCTTATGATATAGTCTGAAAGAGCAGATAGACTTATTAAATATTAATATTGTGATTTAATAGAACCACATCAAATGTGTACTGTAACACCTAATACACTCAATGAAACATGAACATTCAAAGCCCAACAAAAACAAGAAAAGGAAACCCGGAAAAAATTGCCAAAACTGTTACAGTACGCCAACTTGTTAGTATTTAGAATTTCACCTGACACCAACACGTGGAAGCTTAAAAAACAATTCGTGTTTAGCTTTATAAACAGCTTCGTGGTCTATACATTACCTAATAAAAGTCCCGAAAAAAGACTATTGTATACATATTTTATAACGACGGCTGGCATTTCGCGTCTCCGACCCGCCGGCAGATTTAATTTGAGATTGCGCTGCGAATGGCTGCTCGGAAACTTTATCCATATTCACATGCATTAGCTCCTATTACAGCGAGTTTTTGTTATACATATTCTGAATGGGTCCCACCCCATCCTTGATGTCTTTCTCTCAGAATCAATATTCTTAGTTACTGTTTAAGACGATAGATAAGGGCGGCGCAACTTTGTCAACCGAGCCTGTAAAATGTAATTTGTAAAGTTGAGATTTACGTATCTCGTGTCATTCACACGTAATTTGAAGACGTGTTTTGGGATTTAGTCGGTAGTAAATGTTGAAGTTCTACATCGTTTTGGGTTATTTTATTAGGGAGTGGGCACTTGTATAGAATTTCAAGAGGTTAAAAGACAAGGGCAGTACCCATGGTTGTGCCAGTGACCGAGTTTTGTTTATCCTGTGCGATGTAATTTAAATGTACAGTACACTAACTATAGTAATTTCACTTCATAAAAGATGCAACTAAGGGTCAACAAAAAAAGAACCTTTGTCATCTTAAATTAATTTTAATCATGTCAGTTGAATATTCGCTCTTCAACTCTTGCTTGTTTAGGCTACAAGCAAAATAGTTTCTTCGTAGCTTCGTAGCAGTACTGCTCGTAGACTGCTACGAAACGACAGAGATAGGCATTGGAACAAAAGAAAATATGTTCTCACCTTCGTTTTAGCAAAGATATAAAAATACCTACCAAACCCCTGCATGCAAGTTGCTAATGTGAATTTAACAACGGTATTTTACCAAATAATTCGTAGCCATAAAATGTGCAAAAATAACAGCATCTTGGCACGTACAGAAAATAAACACTTTTCCTCAATACGTGGATACAAATCACGGCAGATATGAACATAAATACTAACAGCAGAGGGTAATGTAGAAAGGTGGTAATAAGATCCAGCGACATTGTTGCCGAGTGGCGAACATTACAAATCCCCTCAGGCATGCAAGGGAGCTTCATAAAATATAATAAGACCACGCGAGCCCCCGCTGGAAACAGGTCAGCCGCCTCAACGGTACGAAATAGGCTGAAACACCCATTACTACAAGGTATGTTTTTATTTGTGACCGCAAATAAACTAGATTTACTATGTATAGTGCCCTTCAAAAGTTAGTTGATATTTTTCCATTTCAGCTGTAATGCTACATTATAATTTAAAATTCTAGTTTCAAAAGTTTGAGCTGTACACTAAAACGCTTATTTTAAAGTACTTGGATCAGACACAACATTTTTGTATGAGAGTTGTATTAAGCGAATTTACGTTTGAATTATTTGATTCTTTTAATTTATTTGGCAAACTGTATGACGCCGTAGCAGCTGTAACTCTAATGACAAATACTTTTTAGAATCAAATCTGCGCCTCTTACGGATCGATAATTACAAATGTTTTGTTATGGCGACGTGAACTCATACATTGGTATCGTGCAGGCTTCGTCTGATGGTTGTTTATGAAATTAAAGTTCCTCCTTCTTGTAAGTGTTCTCTAATCCCTATTCAACGATTTTGGATTGATTTTGCACTTCCGCAGTATTCGTCGAAAATCCAGAACGTTGTACTTAACTAAGGACGCCCAGGCCGAAGTTTTTATCTGCGTAAAATAATAAAAAAGAGTGAGTAAAAGAGTTTGAAATGTTTTTTTTTTATTATTTGTCATACCCCTTCAAGGCTGACTTGAAAGATTTTTTTTTCGTTTTTCATGTCACAAAATCTGACCCCGTGTACCTTTATTGTTTCTTCTGTGATTAATTTTCACCTCGAAGCCGTTATTTTTTCAGAAGAAAGTCAAAGTCCTGGCAATGACTAAATCTTGTTTGAAAAATATTGATATTTTCCTAAAAACGTTATTCAAATAATATTACAACTCTGTAATATTGTAAATCCACAGAAATTATAAACTTCAACTAACTTTTGGCGACTTAAACAAGTATTTGACAACTAAAAGCCGGTTATCAAAAAAAAAAATATATATATATATACCAACAACCAACCTACCAACCAACCAACCTACCAACCAACCAACCTACTAACATAGTTTTTAAGTTTTGTTTTTGTTACTAACACTATGGATCATTGTTGTCTGAAATTAAACAATTTTAATTTAATTTAATTTAATTTAATAAAGATTGAAATGGACGGAGCAATTTTTCAAAAAAATTGCGTTATTTACGTTATTGAGCAGACAAATTTTTTGAACGTATAAAGCAATGGATATATATATCTCAGGTAATCCCTAGGTAGTTGAATTAATCAATAAAAACGTTACAGTGTACTTTGAAACGAGAACTTTTAAATCAAAATGTGGCTGAAGTCGCAAAATATCAACTAAATTTTGGAGGGCACTGTATGTACCATCGCGGACATCTGTAGGCTTTCTTCGCAATTTTCAGCATTCACAAAAATGGTTTTTATGTTAAAAATGTAATGAAGTAAGGATTTATCGTGAATATCTACCTACCTAATATAATTTTATGACGTCGACGGCTGGTTATGTGTGTTAGAGAATGGATATGCCAGAAATCCATTTCATGCGAAAATTATCCGAGGATTCATCTGTAGACTATGAAGTCGACCGTGAAACTTTCCCAAATATGTAAATGGAAACATTGGAAACAGAGAAGACAGAGTTTACGATATAGGACAAGCTAAGCCAAGTATACAATTCCGAAAAAAATACTTTTCTGATTATAATCTCACCACGAATAATCACATCAGACTTTATTAAGTCGACCACAACAACAAGTTAATCGGAATCGATCCGTATAAGTCTTCTCATTATTTTCCCTTATCAATGTACGTACGCAGATAAAAGCTCCAAGTTATTCTCTTGGACGACATTTTTATGTCGTAAGAACAGGGAAATAACGAACTCATAAATGGCAGCCGGACGATAAACAAGCCATAGCCTCTGAGATAAGAGTCTGTTCTCTCTGCGAAGTAATGTGACTGCGAAAACGCGGATAATAACTATACTACCTGCTTTACATACGAAAAGCATACGAGTGCCGAGGGTCCTCTGAACGTTCAATACATGACGTCATAAATTACTTAGATTAGCTTCTTATTTGGTCTCCAATTGATTTTATTATGCCGGTGTTTATACAACTGAGTATTGTGGCTGTCCTTTGGCGAATATTCTGGCGTTAAACATTTTTTTATTGTAAACGAAGACGGAGATGATATTACTTTCCATAAAGAAGAAACGTAACAAGTGAATGGGTTCCAGTATATAGAGAAGATGGACGAGTAACCTGTGAGTTGAACGAATGTTGTTTATAGCCTCAAGCGGTTCAGTAAGACATGGGTTTCTACTCACACTGTGCGGGATAAAACTGTGGCATGCACATCAGTGGCGAGGCTTGACATTTCGTAGGAGGGAAGCCGAAGAAGAAATTGTTCAGTTATAAATAGTCATACAAATACGATTATCACGATGTGGCGACGGCTTATTTAGAACAATTTGTGTTGTTGTTGGAATATATATTATTTGGCAATCGTATAAATTACTGAATGTGCTATTTTTCAATGGTAGTAGGTGAAGTTACTCTTTCGATCCTCCAAAGGGAAGCCGGTAGGAATGGAGTTGTTAGCAAGCTTCGCCTCTGATGCACATACACAAACACACACGCATAATAATCTACAGTCTACAAACAATCGATTTTACATCAATGTTGATAGTAAAACTAAAGCATCTTTGTGTAGAAGTAACCCCAACATCTGGACACGACTAGCACAAGTTTCAAGTGAACACGGATCCAAAGATGTCAAGAGTTGAATATCAAAGGAGCTCGCATTTCCTTCGTGAAACTAACAAAACATAATTCTAGTGAAGAAATGTAAAGCAATACTAACATTGTACGTCTATTAAAAAAATGTATTTAATACATGCGATTGACGTCTGACCCGCAGGTGACATTCAGGTAGGTCTATATCGGGCGGACAGATACCGGATTTACCTTGACAACTTCACTCGTTCAAGTATGCTCATTATGGTATTATTTTCAGAACAGGGTATAAACCTACGTTTGGTTCAGATTCAGGTGCGCGGGTGGTAACGCTCAAAATATAATATGTATATACGAAAAATATGTATAAACTTACCTGAGTAGGTATATCAGGTGTCCCGTTAAACAAAAAGGAAGCCTCAATTTGTTATTATTTATTGTTCGTGCCATTAAACTCTCATTTTTACGGCTGCCTTCTAAAATTACTGTTGTCTAATAAATTTATCGCAGCTCCACAGGGCCATACGGGATTGGCACTAGCCAAATTTTCACAGGGTGATCTACCCATGTATATGAACAACTTACACTATAGGACCAACTCTGAAATCGCGAGAAAAAAATCAGCTGTTTCATACATTTTGGCCGAGTAGGTATTGAACTTTTGTATGAAACAGTAGATTTTTTTTTCGTGATTTTAGAGTTGGCCCCACAGTGAAAATTGTTAATATTCATGGGTAGAACTCCCTGTGAAAATTTGGCCGGTTATTGAAAACTAACCCTGTATATTTCGGACAGTGTTTGCCTTAAGTAGCGTATGCCGTATAGCGTGCATTTTTATTGGATCAGAGACATTTTGTATTCCTAAACAGTTCGCCAGCTTTGGCTTGTCCGGACGAAGGCTTTTGGCTGACTTTTGTATTTTCTTCAAGACAAATAACATGTTTCATCTGATAAGGGGCTGTCGTCGGCTCGTCTGTCTACAGAACCAATCGCTTTGTGGACGTTCCTTGTTATTCCATCTTGTTTTTATTGCGCAAGCTTGAGCGTTTGTTTTTTGAAAGCCTATTAACGTCTATCCTTTTGTAAGAAAGGATTCCTAAATCATTAGTGTATTTATGTGAAGAAATACTTAGGTTTATTCCTCCACATTTATGTGGGAAAGATTGAAGTCGAGGTCGAGGTTTTTCTTAATAGTGTAGGTGTTTATTCTTCATCCACAGCGAACTAAAAGGGCCTAGTAAAAAATTGATCAAGGTAGGCCGTCGGGATACCTACACCTTTAGCGTTTGAAAGAAGGTGATTGGCGATATATATTGGCTTAGTTATCAAGATTAAATTCAAATTGTCCGAGGTGTATTCCTGTAAGCACAGAATGACTGAACGCTGCACGTAATGGCCGCCCGGCTGCGGCTGCATTATGAATTTGTACTCTTTTGTCCGCAGTTTTTAATTCTACCGGTAAAATGTATTGTTCCTGGAACAAAAGTCTCTAGTGTCATTGTTGTTGGCCAAAGTTCATTTAAATTCCGTGCCCGTGAGAGGGAACAGTAGCAAATATGAATTCCTTTGCTCCTATTGTCAAACTGCTTTTGCTCGCTTTGGTATAATGCTTTTGAAAGCCACATTGTGTTTTATATACATGTAGGAACACAACTCTGTTTGAATCTTTTTTAGTTAACAAAGAAACAGAATGTGATGTAACAATATGAAATTAGCGTGTTTGTGTAAAATAAAGTTTAAACCTGAAGGCAAGGGGAAGTGAGCTAAACTGCTGTTGTTGACAGCCGCCTCCTTTTCCCCTGCTTACTTGCATGTAGTCGTGAATAATTCAAAACGTCGTACTAATTAAAAATCCGAAATTGCACAACAGGTAAACGCTTTATAAAGGAACATTTATCATTAAGCAGGCCGAAAACCTTGACTTAAACCCTAAAATGCTAAAATATTTTTAAAACAATGTTATATGTGTAGTGCAGTAGTAATCGAAGTATTGCAAAGTTTCGATGGTTGGCAAAGAAAAAGGAATGACCGCTGCGCACTGGCTCCGGTCCAGATCCGTCGCTTTTCATCACGTTTTACAGGCGTCGCAACAAGTTATGGGCCTCGTTTTGGAAACTCGTCCCCATCATACTTGAGGAATAGCGTGCAATACGGGATATTATCAATTCGACATTAGTTACTTCGCCCTGTTTCATTCCATTACGCGAAAAACTCCGTGTTTATGTGTCAGCCGTTAAAGTTAACGTGTATTTAGATAAGCGTTCTGACTTATGACAGCAAAAAATGGACAGACTTGACAATTTTTGGGCCGGAAAAGGAAAAAAAAGCTAAGTTATAAAAGACAATGAACAAAAATGATAGAATCTTTCGCAGACGCGCAAACAACAGCGCTAATTACAATTAAAAACATTTTTATGCTTTTTAATGAGACAATTAATTCACACAGTTTCAAAAAATTTACATAATTTCTTTAGAGCCCATGTACCAGTACAAAGCTAGGGAATAATTTGATTCATGTAATTATTACAGTCAATTTTCATCATTTCTTGGTTTAAATGGCGGGTTGCGGGGCCGAAGTAATTTTGTCCGGGCCAACAGAAGTTGAAAAAGGAAAATTACACAATTTGCTAATGGCCACGGCATGGATAATAATTTGTTGCGCGGTTTTTATTACTAGGAAAGATATTAATGTGAATTGAAATTTATATTTATTATGATTGAGTTACGGGGCGGTGAACGGGAAATGTATTGGCTCACTTTTTATGTTCGTCGATCAAGTATGAAAAATACTGTCGTTGAGTTAGGTTACATGGTAAGCTAGCCAGGCGTGGACCTGACGTGCTATGCGGACGACACGCTGGTCACGGCCCGGGGAAGTTCGCACAGGGAGGCAGCGGTGCTGGCAACGGCTGCGGTCTCACAGGTGGTGAGCCGCATACCGATGTACCTGGGATTGGTGCTCGACAGCCGGTGGGACTTCGGATCCCACTTCCGGCGGCTGGCGCCCAAGTTGATGGGCGCGGCTGGGGCGCTGTCAACGCTGCTTCCCAATCTGGGGGGCCCGAGCTCCGCCTGTAGGCGACTTTACGTGGGGATCGTGCGATCGATGGCCCTGTACGGGGCCCCTATCTGGGCGGCTGACCTGACGGCCGGTAGCATCGCTGTTCTGCGGAGGCCGCAGAGAGCGATGACCGTCAGAGTCATAAGGGGGTATCGCACGATCTCCTACGACGCCACTGGCCGGATCCCCGCTCTGGGACCTGGAGGCGAAATTACTCACGTCATTGTATCGGTGGCGTGAGGAAATGCAGGCGCGAGGTGAGCGACCGATGCAGCGACAAATGGAGCAGCGTCGGTCGCAGCTTCGCGAGGTTTTGGTGGCGGAATGGCGGGACAGGCTCTCACGCCCTACCTAGGCACCATCGAGGCGGTCCGGCCGGTGTTCGACCTTTGGCTCGGGAGGAGGCACGGCTCCCTGTCGTTTCGGGTGACGCAGGTGCTCTCGGGGCATGGTTGCTTCGGGAAGTACATGTGTTGCATAAACAGGGAGCCGGACGCCCGGTGTCACCACTGCGTCGACTGCCGGGAGGACATGGCGTGGCATACGCTGGCAGAGTGTGCCGCTTGGGAGGAGCCACGCCGTGCCCTCATCTCTGGAGTAGGCAGTGACCTGTCGCTGCCGGCTGTCGTGAATTCAATGGTCGGCAGCGAGGAGTCCTGGGACGCGGTGGTTTCCTTCTGCGAGACCGTCATCTCGCAGAAGGAGACTGCGGAAAGGGAGAGGGGGATCACATCCTCTCACCCGGCCTGCAGCAGGCGCACCGGGCGTCGGCAGAGGGAGGACAACGCCCTCTTCCAGCCCCCTCCTAAATGGGTCCAGGGGCGACAGACTCGGGGACGTCCGTCGCCCCCCATACATCGGACCCGAGGTGGCGGCGCGTAGTGTTCCACACGCGCCCCTCTTAGACGTCGCGGGGGGAGTCAAACACCTCACTCCCCCCCTCGACACGAGGAGAGGCCCGCCGTGGCGGGCCGGCACCAGCCAGGGGTTGCGGAAGGATCGTAAGTTCCCGCAACCCTGAGCGTAGGGAACACCGGGGTGGTTTTTAGTCAGTAAGAGTCTGACAGATCCCTCCGCCCGCCCCAGAGCGGAGGACATCCATGAGGATTTTCCACCCCGAAACAATAAAAAAAAAGGTTACATGGTAAGCTGGCTCCATCGTCGACTTTGTCTCTATCACCTCTGACCTAGACTAGAGTCAAGAGCAAACCCATCTCAAATAAAAAAAAAAAATATGGACCTTCGAAATGTCTTTGACGTCAATAAAATGGAAATACAACGCAGAATAAGATGTATCCCAGCATGGTGTCTTTAGTAAGTACCCTAAGTCTTTGCGGGATGCATAACATTTTTTTGAACATTTTTATTTATTTTGTATTGTCCCTGAACTGCTGGGCAAAGTATCCGCCATAGCTTTCCAATTCAATCCTTGTGCGTTGCTTTTTGAACATTTACGAGGAAAAAATATACACGTTTTGACTTGAGAACCTCCTCCTATTTTTCGTCGATTAAAAATAGTAGGTATTGCATTGATGACTGATCTAATAGTGCTCCTTCGATGTCTTTAAAAAAGAAACTTTTAATAATAAAGGAAGTGTACGAAGCAATTCCATTATAAATGAAAAAGTTTCGGTTAAGTAGTTTAGTAACTGTGGTAAAAGACCTAGCACCAAGAAACGAAGAGTCCATCGACACTAACAGAGTTGCAAAAAAAACTTTGTCATTCAATGTAGGTTAAAATAAATACTAGGTAAAGTTCGTGGGAATTCTGCCACTGTCAACAATGCCTGCTGCAAACAGAGGGAACTTTGGTAAAAATGCAATGTAATTAAACTGGGCGAAATACAAAATACAAGCACTTTTGAAGGAAGTCCGGCCATTGTTGCCTTTCGACACCCTGTGGCCTTGAGGGACACTGCCTCGTGGAAACATTTGATGAGGGGCAGGACTTGTTGTTTGTAATAAAATTATCATGTATGTAACCTACGTGAATTTATTTAAATAACCCTTCTCTCCAAAAATATTATAATTTATGCTGGCCCGTAGATTCGCACGATGTTCAGATCAAGTCAAAGTTACTCTTTTCAAAGCGTACTGTCAGGGTCTGTACGCGGGCGGTCTATGGGTCAGATACACCAAAAGATCGCTAAATACCCTGCGTATCCAGTATAACAACATTTTCAGGATGTTGTTGGGACTTCCCCGTTTTTGTAGTGCCTCCGAAATGTTCGCGCAGACCCGGACAGATGGCTTTCATGTCGTCATTCGTAAAAAATCTGCGTCTTTGGTGAGGAGGGTGATGGGAAGTAACAACAGCATCCTGAAAAGTGTTGCTGACGAAGTGCATGCACCTATACGGAGGCATCTCATGCGGGCGATGACTGAGACACTCACTGGGATGGACACTCCGTGACTCGTGGTCGTACTCACGGTAAGCCTCTCAGGTACATGCTGTACTAGTTGTGTGTGAGTCGTGTGTTGTTTTAGGATATATGTACTAATATAGTTTTAAGTGTGTTTACTTAACAGAGGAACTTAGATGTCTGAAAAGTAAATGAATTGATTGATTGATTGAAAAATTTCATCCTTATCGTGGGTGTGTTTGCAGTCCTTTTAATCTTCCATGCACATAACACTCAGCTTCATACACAAATATTTGCTCCGAGCCAAATTCGAACCCGTTACCTAAGTTTAGAGCCAACCCGGCCAGCAAGAAATCTACTGTCTATTAAAGTCTACAAGACCACAAAAATAAAGTTACGTGGTACAGTTCCATGGCTCCCGTAACTACGAGACGTTATTAAAACTATCGGTAGAACCATCCAAGAGAGTTCAATTTTTGCCAGGTCCGTAACGAAAGCGGTTAAGGCGTTTGAGGTCAGTCAAGTTGTATAAACGTCCAATTCGGCAGCAAATTTACAACTTTTTCTCACTTCCCTGTCTCAAGTCGGGGCAGTAAACTGGGAAGCAATCTCGCCCCGACTACAGAGTTATTTCGCAGAATATTGCGGAGCGAGACTAATAAAATGACAAATGGCTGGTGTTTGTGCACCAGAGAGCTGACATGAGGCAAGATGCATGCGACGACATACTTTCCAAATGTATTTGCCAATAATTTGCATATAATACGATCTTACTATCGATTTTGATATACATTGAGATCATACGATGTAGGTAATATTGTGTTCGCTCCTAGTTCCGGTCGGGAGAACTTAATAGTAGTGTGTTCAGAGTAACCGATACCTTGGAAGGCGGGTTCGCTATGCTCAAATTCTTGAGTAGAAGTGCTCTCACCCGCAATATCGGCCGGCCTCTCCCAAACGTCTCGATTTCACCTCGGCTCGGACGTCGATACGTCCTACCTGTGGAACCATAATCCAATCTATCCGTGTCTGTATGCAAGTAAACGTACATAGTAACTTGTATATATCATAGGTATCATGTTGCCAACTATTGGTATACATTTTGTTTTGGTTTTATATAAGACTCGTGTTTACTACTAATTTGTTACTAACACATTTTGTGATGTGATTATGTAATAATTATTTGAAGCTATCAATAGTTTATCAGAACGTGGTAAAGTGTTAAGTTATACGTCCTACACATAATAGTGTGTAAGGCATTGAAAATTCGTGTCTAAACCCTGTCAATACCGTACAAATAAACTCTACTATACAATCAAATTATTCAGACTACACTAGCGATTAATAAAGTCGAGTTCAATCGCTGTTCATTCCACCTCCGATTCCGTAAATAATTATGTCCTACATACATACGTCAGTCACAAAGAAAACGTGCCTAACCAATAAAACGAAACAACGAGGCTATCAGAAACAGACGCAGGCGTCACTGCCGCTCTGACATTGACAAATAAGCCATTCTGAAAAAGATCCCATTTTCCCCAAGACCCCTACTACGTACGACTATTAATAACAATTAAAGAAACGAAAATAGCGCTGAAATGCAAATTAATGGTAGGAATATTTCAAGAATACTCGTTATTAAATTTGTACCTTTATTAAACTGACGTCAGTTTCAGTATGCGGTAGGTTTTTTCACCAATTTATATTTGCGCAAAGGAACGATCAATAATTGTCCCGATCGTTCGTGATTGGATTTAATTTGACTGAATTGGAATTTCTATTACTACTAGAACATCAACAAACGACCATTTTGTTCGTATTATTCAGTCTCGTTAACATATTCATTAGCGTTTCTTGAAATAATATCGTTTGTTTCAGGTTTCATAAAATCGGGTCAAACGGCTTCCCGTACAATAGCAGCGGTTTTAAAATGTAGGTATTATCTGAACGTGTTGAAATGTAATTTCGTTCACGTTGATACAATGTGTGAAGTTTATATTTTTATGGAGTGAACGTGAGGCTATGAAAACGGCATTCAAGGAACGAATGTTCGTTAAAATGGCTTAGCAATAAAGATTTTGTGGCCGCTAATGTGTTTAATCTTGTATAGATTTAAAGTTAACGATACGTTCAGGTAGTCGGGAGACATTAAAATGGTATTTCGAATGAAGCCACACAGTAATAAAGTCTAGATCTAAATCTGTTTAGTCGGTCAACAGACCGTTTTTGCAATACGATAGGCGGACGGATTCCGAATTCGAATACAATCTATTTCATATAACGTGCATCATGTGACGACTTTGTGGAAACGTTAAAGCTCCAGCGATTTCAAAGGCGCGGAACTGATGCGGCCGGTAGTCACCCGGTGGTAATATCGAGTTCCATGTGATTCGTGGAGAGAACTCGATATCTGTTAATGTTTACGCAAATTCCTGTAGTAGGCGCACTGAATACGGAACTGAGCCAAACGGAAGCCGTATTACGAATTTAATCTCGCAGAAATGTGGTATCGTGGAAATTGCTGCAACAAAGCCTCTGTTTACGACAAACGTCTAGAAGCAATATTACCTAGGGGAAAAATTTAGAACAGCTGGATTATAATATTTTCTACATGAGTTTTAAATGAAAATCTTAGAGTTCCGTTGGTAAGGCGGTAACCTTATTCGTTTCGATGGTTCGAACATTATTACAATGGCTTTTGTTCTCCGGTAATTCTAGTAGACTTTGTACATTGATTTCTTCTGTAAATAATATTGTTTGCAAGTTTCATGTTTATGCGGTGGAATAGAGATTTCATTTATAAAACATCATACTCAGTTTTCCAACAGATTTTCATCCTTGCTTAACAGCCTTAATAAAACATAAAAAAAAACATTTACATTTTTCATTTAGATATTTCCAAAAAGTTCTTAATTCATACTTTACTATTTCCAGATGTTTATAGTAAAGTTGAATAAATAGCTTGCTTGCTTGCTTGCTTGTTTCCCTTCGGGGAAACAAGGCGTGATGTTATGTTGAATAAATAGGTAATTGCTTACTAGTTACGGTACTATGAGAGCCGCAGTAGAACAGGCACAGAGCAATAGCACGTTGCAGCATGAGAAGTTTTCCAATCTAACTTCATGGTACATCAGGAATTGCTCGCTTCTTACGTGCCGGTCTCAATGTAATTTTGTGTTTATATCCACAGTTCAGCCATCGGCGTGGCGTTCTTGCATCGCACCGCCAAATAATTCGGTAATGAATACTGTGTAAAGCAGGCTTTTAACATAAAATCTTTTAGGAATCTCTTAAAAGGGAGCTTTTAGCTTGTTTTTTTCAGTTTATTTGTGGAGCCGAATGGGAGCAGGGATTCTAGTTAGAAGGTAGCTGCCGACTATTCTAACGTAGCGAGATTAAAGGATGGCGTTATTCAGTATGTCAAGTCGGCAAGCGAAATGTTCTGTATAAATAATCCCGAATAAAGCCTTCACACAAAACGGGCGACACAAGTGGGGGGAAGGAGAGATTTATCCTCTTGAATCTAATCTTGCGGATGGCGAAAAGAGCATTTTCTACAAAAAAAATTGTGTGAGCTGTCGCGTCTCGACCCGTCTCGCGACTGTATTGAGACAATTCCCACCGTCTGCGCTCAACTCATCTGGCGTCCTGGCGGCGATGCCATCTGAGCGCTCTTTAAAAAGTCGTACAAACGTAGAAGTTATTTGTTTGTAGCACCTACACAGCCGCGCACCAAAGTTAAAATACAAAAATAGCGGCGAATACTCGTTTATCATGCTCTTACACTATTCCTACATTTCTCAATTATATTTTAAAATCTTTTTAAATTTAGCGTGTATATAGGTATTCAGAGCAGCAATTTAAAATTAAACGAAGTAAGCAAAGAAAGCAAAATTTTAATTGACGTGAAAGTCATGAAAACGATTCAATTTTCATATTTTCAATAAATTAATGATCCCCGAACCCACCTGTACAAACGTCCATTGAAAGGGATTTCCATTGAATTCTCTAGTTAACGAAGGAAGTTTTTATATAAAAAATCTGATTTCCAATTTACCTTAACCAACAAAATACACTAATAAGGCACGATATCAATTTAATTATATTTTTGGTCCACGTGGTACAGTCAAAAACAAAAATTACAGATAAATTGAATAGATCAGTTATATATAGGATTGTAATAGGTCGACAAATATTTCTTTCGTTGCGTCATTGTAACTATCTGAATTAAACAACTTATCAACAACCAGATCTTGAATGTTTTACACACATTAACATTTAACGTTAGTTACGTTATCTTTGTTGGCGAATGTACGATTTCTGTTCGACGTAGGTATTCTAGCAGAATTGTTTCCGAGTTAATTTAAGATTAAAAGGAAATAAAGGTGCACAGTGAATTAACTCGCCCGAGGTGAACCAACTTTGTGATTAAGTGAACCCACTCCAACACTAATTATGTATGGATGGTCTGAACTCAGGATTAGTTTAACATTGTAACGGAAATATTTAATTTAAAAGTTACTTATTTCACCTGGTCGGTTATTGCTGTTAATAAATTTTAGTTGTGTTTGACGTTGGAGTGTTTTTCTTTTACTCGGTTACGAAAGTTTCGAATGGAAATATAGCTTCAGTGTTTCTTAATAAAATTAAAGTTGAAAAGTTGAACATTTAATTTATTTTGCGTAGGATACCGTACAAATAATTTCGCCAAATGCTAACAGTTTTAAAATGTTATATTTTTACCCCAGTGGCTGTGCGTTAGTTACGAATACTATGTACTTAGTCCCTATTTAATTCTTAGAAAAAAATATTACATAAATATTTACGTGCCAGCTGTGCCCCGCGACTACGTTCGCGTAGAAATCGTAATATCACAATATACTAAAATAACAGCCATATTTTAATAAAACTCCTTCATCCCCCGACCCGCCGCGCGCCGAGTTGAATCGCCCGCCCGCGCTATTTGTCCTCAATTTCATGGGTTTTAATTTTATTTATACTCTAAAATAAAAGTAGCCTAAGTTACTCCTTATAACATCAGCTATCTACCAGTGAAAGTCCCGTCCGAAGTGAAAATCAGTCCAGCCGATTCGGAGATTAGCCGGATCAAAAAACAGACAGACAGACAGACCGACCGACAGACAGACAAAGAGACGAACATTTAAAAAATTGTTTTATTGTTATAAGGACCGTATATACTTTCTTATGTAAATATTTTGTAAGAAGCTGTTATTTTGACATTACAAACATACACTTCAATTTTATTTATTTGTATGGAGTGATACTTTTCAAAGACCTGTCTTTTCATCTGAAAGGACTTATTTTCTCAGTGTAGAGTTTCATCTTGTTATTTAAGTTCTGCATAAAGCTGTTCCTAGATATATTATGCTGTCCGATTTACTAAGAAAAAACTTGCAGTGTTATACGTAAGGCAAACGAAAGAAGAGCAAAGCTGGAAACGCAAAAAATATCCGACATCGTCTAACTGGAGACTTTAAAGGACTAAAAGTCGCGGGTTTCCGAGAATTTTGTTAACTGATGCATTTGTGTATTCTTCACGTTTTATGTTTATATTATAACTAGCGACCCGCCCCTGCTCCGCACGGTTTTACAAATTGACAAAACATCCAGATTTTTTTATTATAAGTAAGTTTTATATTATGAATGTAACCTACAAATAAACGTTCCGGGATAAATTCTCAAAATCCGTTGCGTAGTTGAGAAGAACAAGTCGGTCACACAGACAGACTCGAAAAGCGACTTCAATTTATAATATGTATAATATGAAATGTTTTGTGAAATACTTGAAGGTACTAAGCTATATTCTATTGTTAGACATTACTTAGAAACACTCTCATTGCAGCGCCCTATTTTATTAACTCTAGGTACGTTCTGTAACAATTCACATGGACGGTTACTACGGTAACGGGGGGATTGTTGTTTGCCAAATGAAAGACTATTGGCGATATTAGCTATTCATTATCCTTATTAGATTCTACTACATGTTTTACAATAATAAGATCACCGTTTGTCAGGGCCGGAAGGCCGACTCCCGACGTACAACGGTTTTTTCTATCTTCTTCTTCGTATCGATGATTCTCCTTTATTAATTTTTCCTTTATACATTTAATAAATTCGGCTAATTCGACAGCGTTAGCGTTGGCCTCGCAAAGGTCTTCCATAGTGCAGGTGTTTTTACACAGAGAGCACGACAAGAGGTGAGGCATCGTTTTGTGATAAGGCTCCACAGTCGCATTGTGGCTTATCGGAGTACCCCCACCTGACTAAGTTGTACCTGCAGCGACCCACCTGGCTTCTTAGTCGGTTAAGACATTTCCAGGTGGGCCATGGTAGTTGGTGGCCCGCTGGGAGCTTTTCTGCAGGCTCAACATACTCAGCTGGAGGGGGATGTTTAAGCAGCCACGGTTTTAATCGTGCCGCACTAGAGCTGCCGTCATTTAGTGGGATGGTTGACTTGAAGAAACTCTTACGGCTCTTCTTCAGCTTTTCAGAAGCACCGGCCATTTCCCTTCGAACCTAGTTTCGAATCTAGGTTTCTTCTATACTCTTTATTCAAATCAATGTTTGTCTTTTTAAACTAATCATCATTTAAACCCGCGGAGATTGCTTGTTTATGGCACGCTCGGTTACAACCTCTACAGTACTTATCTATGTCCAGTGGAGGATTGTATTAGGCTGTGTTGTTTGTGAGACTGAGTGCCCAGGGTGCACCGAACTCACGTATCTACTAAAGTATACGTAGTGGCACCTCCTCCTTTTAAAATATTTTCTTTAAGGTATTTATTATACATAAAAAATAACATAACATAACATCACGCCTTGTTTCCCCGAAGGGTTAGGTAGAGGTGTACCCCATGGATTACATGGGACTTGACTTTTTGGTAAATTTTTTGAGTATCAACAACAGAACTTCGGAAATCGGAATCATAAAAAAAGACAATTATTGCATAAACTTAGAGTCGGAGTCAAAGCACTCACTGATCTATCTATGTACTCTTATATCTTTTCGAACGAGTGCCTTCAGTCGACAACGGTTGATACTGAATTAAAATTGATGAGCGGGAATTTATTCAAGCATCTTGATTTCAGCATAAACCATAAATCATGCGGCTTGTAAATGTTTCGTGTTCTTACAAATTTAGTAATGACGGATGAGAAAAGTCCTTTTTCAAGGAGCTATAAATGTCCGGGTGTCGGGTGCCGGCGGGTGTCCTGTCAGATGCATACGGGTTGGAGTGCGGGGTGAGGCAGCGGGGACTCAGCTCTCCCAAGCTTTTCAACCTGTATGTAAACCAACTGATATGTGAGCTCAGCAACACTAACATCGGATGCTCCATTGATGGACACTGCATTAACAATATCAGCTACGCGGACGATATGGTGTTGCTGAGCCCATCGATCAGTGCGCTGAGGAGGCTTCTCCGTATCTGTGAGGACTATGCGGTGGCCCATGGTCTCAGGTACAATGCAACCAAGAGTGAGCTCTTGGTCTTTAAGGCGGGTAACAAATGTTATGACACTGCCGCCAGTCACCTTAGGGGGCGTCCCGCTTATCAGAGTGACACGGTTCAAGTACCTGGGACACTGGGTGACCGACAGTTTGTCCGATGATACGGACTTGGAGAGGGAACGCAGAGCATTGGCAGTTAGGTGTAACATGCTGGCCCGTAGGTTTGCACGATGTACAGAAGAGGTAAAAATTACACTCTTTAGGGCATATTGCCAGTCTCTGTATACGTGCGCCCTATGGGTCAGTTATACAAAAAGCTCGTACAGTGCTCTGCGAGTTCAATATAATAATGCCTTCAGAGTGATGTTGGGGCTACCGCGCTTTTGCAGTGCGTCGGGGATGTTCGCGGAAACCGGTGTGCCGGATTTTTACGCGCTTATGAGTTTGCGTATAGCGTCCCTGATGCGGCGAGTGCGCGATAGTCTCAACAATCTGTTGGCTATTGTGGCCAGCAGGATGGACAGCCCCATAATGTGGCATTGGATGACGACTCACAGAGCGTCATTCCAATACATTAAATAATTGTGTATGTATTTGTATTTATTTTTTATATAATGTGCATGTGTATTTCATTTGATGTGTATTTTGTTGTTTGTGTTGTTTGTTGTGTTTTATTTTTTTGTAATGTATGGACTAATTGTGTCTGATAATAAAGTTTTATTATTATTATTTTTTTATATTTCTCGGGACCCTAGGGTCCCGGACCTTTAGAAGGCATATGAGGGGCCGAAGCCAACTCGCAGAGGCCCGTTAGACGCTTTCAATGGAAATGAGGCACTAACCGACGATTATCCCTGTGCGTACTATGCAAGTGCACCCAAGGACAACCCCCGGATGGTGTAGGACTATTGCAGAATATGGAGACAAAAAAAAAATTGGGCTATGGGTTTGGATGGCTAAAGTGGACTGGTTATCTAAAACTATGGAAGGACTATGGCCCCTGCCTGACCAATGTGTGATAAATACAATACACGGATAAAATGGCAGGGGGTGACTTGCACACTCAACAATGGGCCCCCGGAAACGGTCGCTAGCACATAGTGTCGTAGCGACAAGGGGGCAACATGTCTTGAGGTGCTTAAGAGGAGTGGAGACGTATTCCATGGCTATCAGGACAATCCCGGAAGTACGGTCAAGATCCCTACCAGCATCTTACTGGACTACTTCCTTCCTCCGAGCACGTTTGCTCTTGCGAATCTCTACTCAAGCCAGCCAATAAAGGCAAGAATGAGGTGGGAGGTCAGTTCTCGTCAGTGTTCACTCCAGCCGGCCAATAAAGGCAAGCCAGAGATGAGGAACATGACTTCTCCCGGGAGATAGGGTACGTGGGGTCGCTACTGCCCAGCAGCTCGCCACATGCTGCCCTGCGGGTTTCTGTATCTCTCTTGGTCTGGCTCCTCACCCTAGGGTGACCCTAGGGTGGGGGGTAGGGTGCCGGTAGAGGTTACTTTGCTGGAACAGGTCTAGACCTGTTCCAGCAAAGTAACCTCTACCGGCACAGACCTAGAGTTCGAAGCGCGCAAGCCCCACCACGACGTCAACGTAGAGATACGGCGATGGGGTTATTATTATTATTATTATAAAGCTTTTTGAATAAAATAAATGGTGCCTGCAATGGGTGCATATTGTCGCGCGCTGGACCCTGCTGGAAAACTTTCCAATTTATATAAGATTTTCCAGACATCGCTTCATGTGCGAGACCCTGGACCGATTATTCTTCCCAAAATGTTGTTACCTACTACGGATTAAACTTTATTGAGTCTCACCTTTTTGATACTAAGTATACATATAATCTCAATATTGTATTTAAGACTTTTAATTTTTGTTGCTCTGCCTAAGTACCTACCTAATTTTTTATGATTTTTAGCTCGAGAAAGTTAAATGTTACGAAATTTTTGATCAAGCATTAATGAATGGGAACTGTTATTCAAGCAGTTTGATCAAAAATTTGTGCACGTGTAAGCACGAACAAGTGACATAATGTTTCTAGGTTTCTCAAAAGACTAGCTAACCTAAATAATCGATCTCACTTGAGCCGTCAAATAGTACAGTACATACATTCAGTCATTCATTCACAAGTGACTTTGTTTTCCTGTCACTCCCAAATCGGCAAGAAATCATACAACAAATATACGTACATATCAATGTGTCTATTTGTCACATCCATTTTGGTTGAAAGTAGAACCCTTGGGGGATAAGAATAACTTTTTTGTTTTACGAATTCTATGTGAGTGACACCCGGGGCGAAAGCTTATTATAGGTACAGCTGAGTAAAATGTACTCCATGCTCTGTTTATGCATGAAAGGGCGAACACACAATCACAATACCTTAAGTAAGGCGTTAAGCAATTTAATAGTTTCTCGAAAGTTAAACGAAGCTTCTCTTTGTGTTTTACCAAGTTAATCTGTGTTAACCTTTAATTCTAGATAAGCATCTCGTGTGTTAACAGTTGGAATGTTCAGACAGGGCTGTCGATACGTAAGTTCTGTAAGTTTGCTCAGTTCTTAGGGCGGCGGGTCGACGTCAAGAGTCAGATTTATTTAGTCACGTAACCCCTAGTGCGAACTTGCTTCTTTCGCGTACTTTCTAATCTGCTATCAAACTAACTTTTTATTGCTTGGTAACTAGTAACGAACACTGCAGGAGCATTTGTTTCTCGTAAAATGTGATGAACGTAGGTACATATAACATGAAATATATAATGTGGAGACGACAATACGACAGTAAATTAAACGGCGTTTATCTAATGCCGTTCCCAGTCTCCATACGAAAATTCAATGAAATATATCCAATAGTTTAGTCATTATATATTTTTTTCATTTCGATGGTAGGGTTTATTTGATAGTTGCAAAATACTCTAATGCTAAGTATTGCCAGTGTTTTCATTTATTGTTGTATTGTCATCTCCACATTGTATAGTAAGGATGCGTACTTAAATTATATTAGTTTTTATATCCACTTCTGGACGCACTTAATAACTCAACACAAAAAGTTCTTCAACTACACTCAATCTAAAAGAACACTTTTCCACCACCAATCTTTTTTATTTATTACGCGATAAAAATCTATAGGCATCATTTATTCAATAAGTAAAAAGCCTCTTCGACAGACTGTAAATAGCCTCTAATCGCCATTGAAAATCGCAGCAGAAGAAAAAATAGATGATTGAAAGTAATAACGTTTTCCATTTTAATCATGATTTTGCTAAGGGGAGCGGTGAAAAATTGTGAAATCGAATCACGATTGCGGACGTGAGAAAGTAATCAAAATTTATTATTCTCCTCTTCAATGTCGGTGACGTTACTTACAAATCGAATATAAGATTCATCTCTGTTTTACTTTTATTATTCCTGCGTACGCCCCGGTGTGCGGTGTGCCCTCGTGCGAAACCTCTAAATGAAAATAGTACTGAATTACTTCACACCGCTAATTTTGGTGGCGGAGTGGTGTTCCATGTTTTCCAAGGAAACGTCAATACAGTTTGGTTTTCCATACATTATGTAAAGGCAATTTTCTTGCTGTTAGTGCGAAATATCCCGTAAGTGGATACAACCTCGGCAAAAGTGCTTATTTCCCTATTAGGAAGGTGACAATAAATATTGAGATAGTTTATGGTAGTGCTAAACTTAAAATTGACTTTGAACTGTTTCATGAATTGAAGCAGATTTTTTTTTTAAACTTACTGCAATAAGTAATAGAACGCTATACTTAATTTAAAACAAAATACTTCGCAATCATCATGTAGGTACCTAAATAAGCAAGAACAGTACTCAGATTATCAACTCTGACAGAACAATAGAGAAGTAGTGATCAACGTATTGTATACAAACTATTACGAAAGGTTTGATACGCAATCGGAGTCGGCTCATGAATAAAATTATGTAACTCGTCGAAATATTCAGCATTATCCGTCGCCGCGGTGTAGGGGCTGCTATTGCTCTACTGGGTGTAGTTACTTTCATTTTAACTTCCACAACGATGTGAAAATATTTCTCGAAGCGTTTATTGCTAGCCAGAGAGTTGCGGTGCGAACTGGAGCCGGGATATAGTTATTCAGTTGAGTTATTGTAACTACTCTATGTAACCTTCGGGTTATATTAATGCAGGGTGTGTTTTTACCTGGTTTTCTTTGCGAAGGAAACGTAAATCGGCTCATAGCAAATGTTTTGTTAGTAAGATAGGTTCTTGTGGAGCTTGTTTATGAAAGGGTTACAAAGCCCTTGGATGTAGTGAGGAAGACTATTTCTGATATACAGTTTGTCATAAGAATTGTAGGTGAAAATAATTCAAAAAAATCAACTAACAGTTTCTGGGGTCGGTGCCAAACTGTAACGAATTGAAATCAAATCAAATTGAAGGCAAGGCGACGAATTGAAAACTTCTTTCCTTATAAATGAAGTTTCTTTTTCTGTTTCAATCCAACACTCGACACAAATCATGGAGGGATTCTGGTCTGCGACCATAATGTATGACAACTATAAATCAATAGGCCAAGGAAATTCTAGGAAATATATAGAGGGAGAATATTGTTTAGAAAAATGAAAGTTGCAGTAAAGTTGTCACAGAAACACAAGGACTTCCTTGAGATACGTGAAGTATTTTATTCTGCAAGTTGGACATGCAAGAAGACCGTTCTTCCCTGGAGCAAGCAGAACTAAAACTTCTACACCACACAATTTATATCGGTACTTAGGTTTGTTTAGGTCCTTAAGAACATCCTAAGGAAATGCCAATAATGTAATGTGTCCTTTGAACACACATAATGTTCTATTTATGTTGAGAATGACATATAACTATTATCTACTTCTAAGTTAAAAAATAACGTAAAAAATAATTAAAACTAATTAAAAAAAAAAAAACAACACCAATTTTGGTTATTTTTCTTAGAGCCAGTATTGCAATTGCACGTTTTCAAAAATAATAAGTGCAATTTTAACGTACTTAAACGCTATATCCACTCGCGGTTTTCAGTATATATGTAAGTAAGTAATATAACTTTGTTAGATTTAGATGCTATAATTTCGGAAAAACGAGGGATGAAAACTTTTATAGCTTCGAAAGCTTTTAACGCGGGATGGTGTATCGGGAATGCTATAATTTTAAAGTATGTTCGCTGTTACAGCCCGAGGAAACTTTTAGCGAGTTTTCTTTTGTTACTACACTCATTCTTGCTCATAAGAAACAATTTCGTCTAACAAGTCAGATTAATATTGCAACAGTAAATAAAACACGACGACAAGGTAAATGTACCACAATAAATAATAGCTTTGACTGAAAGAAATTGTATCGGTTGTAGATTGAAAATGTAGTAGTTGTACCCACTGTATTATCGATAGGTACTTCGTTATTATGCCGCCTCACTGGGCACCAAGTACGGAGCACAGCTCCGTTGGTAAGTACTGGATTCTCGGCAAAAAATAGAAAAAATATTGCTGTTTCATTCAAAGCGTACCAACGTTGATTGTCGGAGAGATTCTTGTAAAGAAAAATCACTGGCAGACGCTGCAGTCACAATTCTAGCCCAACCCACGGTGGTAAGAATTCCTGGAAAAGTAGGTTAGATAAAAATGATGTTAGAAATATATCGGGTTCCAACTTTGTTAATACTTTGTTTTGATCATTAAAACTTAGCGTTAGACTTGATTGTGGAGAATTTTATGTAAGATAACAAGGTAGGCAAACTGTTCTTTAAACAAAGTTTTAACTCTTCTTTTGAACAATTTAGTGCTTAACAAATATTTAGTAATAGTTATAAACTTAAAGGTGTTACGGATAAAAATGGGGAATGAAGTATTTTTTTATTATCATTTTTATAACATCTCATAATCATAATTTTTACTATCTATTCTACGATGATGGCGATAAAAGTCACACAGGAAACTGTAATAATATACAAGGCGATTATATATATCACGATTTAAACCACAATCAAGTTTATACACCGGGCGGCACCGCCAAGCTTTACCAGAAATTAAAATTCCACACTTAAGCCAAGTACTAAAACAGATTCGCGGCAACTTCGCCTTAATTCTCTTCGCGTGCCGCGTTACCTACGTCCTAATTTATTGGAACAGTGGAACAAGGAAGAGTTCGATCAGTACAATAAATTTCAAATTTCATTATTTGAAGAGGAAGTCGCGAGTTGCCAATTGCAATTTGGTTTTCCGATCACGTCTCAATACTATTGGTGAGGATATTCGAGCCACCTGTGCCCGTACTCTATGAGGCTTTAAACACGCCTCTGCTCTTTCGATAAACCGACTGTGAAATATTCGCGGTGTACGCCAGACGCCGCATTTCCTTATGAATGATACATGCCACACCGCCACACCGGTCGCCGTTCTCTAGCTGCAAACGTTATCGAACCACTCGGATCTGGCAGTCAGTGCATAATTTCTAACTCCGCTGTGAAATCTGACTCGGTACCAAGTGTTCAATATAACTTAATAACTTTGTATAAAGCTCGCCAAGTTATTTGTCACCTCTGGTTGTTGTCCGCAGGGCATAGCATCTCTTTGTCGGCATATACAGTTCGCGATAAATGTCATAACTTATTATTATATCGGCGAGGTAACTGTTGGCTATTGTTTGCTTATTTTCGATTATGACTCGCGTCTTATTAGAATTTATTTCCTTACCGTTAACCTCATCGACTCAAATTACTAAACAGATCTATGACATATTTATATTGTACTCCTGAGTGCCTAATGATGTATTTTCATTTGCGTTGTTATTTTTGAAATGTAATATGATTATGTTATTTACCTTTATCTGTACACAAAATATCATAACAATGAGATGTCTACTCATTCTTCACATTCGAAATGCTAACAAGCAAATAATTTTTTTTTACTTAGTAGCTACACGAGAATATTGCTACGAGTAGCTTCTCAATATATCAGTTAAACTGTTGGCTGCTAAAATGTGCCGAGAGCAGTATTAAAGTAACAACACAATGGCAGCTAATTCTGTGTATAGTTACGTAAAAACTTGGCGACGGCGGCGTGTGGTCGCGACCGTATCTCAAATTAAATCTCACCAACAAATCTTCGCGGGGGGATGAACCGCGGCGACCTCTACCATCGACCTTTTATATTCGTTTTGAGTTCCCCTTAACTTTCTGTTTGGAGTTTTTTATATGGAGTTGTGCAGTACAAATAGTTTGAGGGTGTTTCAGGTTCATTTTGAGTTGTAACGAAACAAAGTTAACGTAACCTACGATGTTTTTTCTTTAAATATTAGCAAAAAGAACTATAGAAAGACAGGGTATTTTTTTCTCGTCTTCTGGACCAGAAGAGGTATCTGCTGCAAGATCAAATAATGAAATAACTTTGTTAACACCTTCTGAGACACTGAACGCCTATAAACTTTACAGCAGTATAACCTCCATAATATTTCGTCTTGTCTCGCAAAGTCATAATTTTGTCGCCATGTTTAAAACAGTTAGTGTTCCGTGGTATGGGCTCCAACTCGCGTCCTGGTTGCCTGCGAAGGTTCGGAGTCGCAATTTGTTCCCGTACAGCCTTAAAAATCCTCATTTTATTGTCCCGCCTCTCCTTTCTACTTGAACTATGCTCGCTAGGGTCTCAATGAGCTCACCCATACAAAAATTTTGTGTTTTTATAACGCAAATAATTATATTATACCTATTGTTTGTTTAATTATTTTTAAAAACGAATTATTTATTTTAATAATAAATAATATTCTACTCTATTCTAAACTACTAAATACTGCTTGGGTGCAAATTTCAATGAATAATTAATATTAGATGAATTTATTTATGTTGATATTCAACAAATACACCCATGGGTGTATACCGAGTCTACACGAAACTCAATTAGAATTTGAACGGTTCACAAACAAAACTTTAATTACTTGTCTATTGAGGTCAAAGAATTTTGGAGATAGAAGTTAATTAAACCATTTGTGAGCCACCTAGCACCAAAGTAAATTATGATGTCAATAATGAATGGTTTTACATAAAAACTTAATTGCGAAATTGGAAGGTAAAAACAAAGATTAAGTAAGACTAAGTATTATAAACCTATTTTTCTTTCTTTTCTTTTCTTTCTTTCTATTATAAAAGAAATGAATTTCACAATATAGTAGTTAGTCATTTTGTTATTGTAGATTATTCATTACGGCCGCACCCAATAACCTATTTTCAGTAAAAGACAGATCGCTATTGATTTTGGTAGACAGTATAATTATGTCTGTCCTTATGTCAAGCCGGTAAGATTCCACAATCTCTTATAGATTATTGGGACGTTAAAACTATAGATATATAGGTTTTTCTATCTCCAGTATGTCAAAACTGGTGATAGATAGGTTATTGGGTTCGGCCGTATAATTGGGTTCGCTGATAAAGCAGTGTCTTAATGTCGCGGGCGCTATTTTGAATCCCAAACGCAACGAAGGATTCTAGGGCTCCCGAGCACAGTGAGGGAGCTGTTAGAGATGACGGTAAGTGCTGGTGACCTTGTGCGACTAGGTGGTGCGTTTTCACCGCATGTTCCGTTCGGCTTCATAGGGAATATTTATTTTTAGTAACGGATATTTGAAAAATTCACAGATATAATTATAGACAGGTCATAAAATAGTCTGTTCATACAAAAAAATCATAAACTTTCAATCATTCATTCATATCTTTTTTTCCATCATTATTATCTTAGGTATTTTGAAAGTAATATCGTTTTTATGTTTTCGGTAGACATTACTTCTTGAATTTATTTCATAAAGTATTTTACTACAATACTTAAATATTCACATATAGAATTGATGTGTACGCGTTCTAGTTTAACATACATATTTATTTTGCATAGTTTACTTGCATTATTTGAAAGCGTAATAACAGCTTTAAAAGTCACTAAATCATATATCTGCGTCTTAAGATTAGAATCCTTATTGCAGCGAGGGATTATTAGTATTGTATAATTACATAGCACATGTGTGAGCACTATGTACTTACCTACTGTAAAGCTACCATTAACTGATTACCTCTTTTAGTGACTTGAATTTGCCCTGGCGACTGAGAGTATGTCATGCTCACTCAAATGTCTCGCTGGTGGTGGCGTGTGTGTTGGATCATTAAGTTCCCTTCAAGATGGTTGAGCTGAATGGTGCTGATCCATGCGTCATGCTCGTGAACGGGCGCCGTCAGTCAGTCATTAGCTTATTTTAATTTTGGAATCGTTTTTGACTCTTATCTTTTTGTTGCGGACGCTTTTAACGTGCACGTCTTTCGACATTGTTCTCACATACTTTATTTCAACAAATGACTGATATAACCTATATTTTGTAACAATATTTTGATTTAAAAGAGTGTCCGTGGAGTTTCTTGCCCGTTCTTCTCCATAGAGATCTACGCTTTGGAATGGGCAACTAGCTTCAACTTTCTGACTAACTGACCGACTCTTTGACAATTCAAAAGTGCCTGTAATTGGTTTATTTGAAATAAATGCTTTGAGTTTTGAGTTTTGGAATTCAAGCTCGTCCAAGATGAAGACACGAGAATACTCTACTTTTCGCACCGACTGCGCGGTAATGAAAATCTATTCGATTCTTAGATTGGTAGTTCATAAAACTGTTATATAACCGGGGAATACCTACTTAAGCGCAGTTTCTTACACTATTTTATATTATTTCATGCAATTTCATCAAAAACACAATAAATAATATCGTAAATATGTCGTTAAATCCAATTTCTAATGCGGGGGCACAGTACAGTACTTTAGTATACTGTGGCAGAGGTACGCGCCAGAGCAGCCGGTCAGCTGTTGCAAAGACATGCCGCCATTACCGCCACAGAAACAGTGGTTGGGCGAATCTAATAGGCACATTATTAAATAATTTTGGACTTGGCCATATGCAGAAAACAACTATTTTTATTGTTGTAATTATTTTTGTTTAATCTATTAATTAATGTTCATTATTGTTAGTTATTATTCCATTAAAATATCTCTATTTAGTTGGAGTTTGGCTAGCGAGTCGTGGCACAAGGTAATGGCGGCAAATTGAAAAAATCTTCAGATGGCAACATCAAATGTAGTCTGACAAAAACGATTTGATACTTTTGTGTTTTTATGTTAATTCGCTTGTTGATATGAGTGGGAATGTAGGATTCAACCAATGATACAATCAGTTTCTTTACACTTTTTATTTCAATTTCTATTCTAAAATACTACCTGTCATAGTGAATAGTTTAGTCAAATATTCTGATTCCGAGTTATCATTTATATAATTGTTTTTGAGCATATTTAATAAGTTTTTAATTTCACATTTAATATTTTCATCATCTAAGCCATCTAGAAACAAGTAAGCGTAACGTAAAACAGGATGACAATAATTCAAATAAGTAGGTAATATGTAAGTAGGTATGTGTTTTTTGAGAGATATTATTATTGAATTCGAATAAAAATAAAATTTTCAGATACGTGTTTACGATGTCTTGACGATAAAATTATCGCCAATTATGTAAAGTGAAATAAAAACATTACTTACAAAACAATACTACACGAACAATACTTTATGTAGGTACGGAAAAGTCCCTCTAGCTGCCTAAAAAAAATTGATAAGTTTGATTGCCATGTTTTGGAAGACTTAACCGATGGCGAAACGTTCTTTTAACAGATAAAAGTGTTGTCCTAAGAATAATTTTAATAAAATTTATAACAAACTTGTGACACGACTCGCTGGCCAAACTCTAATTAAATTATTTTGTTCGTCAACTACTCTGCTTTCTATTCCTAGAAAATAGTTTCGCTGCTCATTACCACGTCTGACATGTGCATAATATACTGTGATGTATTATGACGGCATACACAGGATACGCATTTGCAACGTTAGGAGAATAATTAAAGGATGCTACCTAGTTATATACGAATTCTACACAATTTCGGGCCTCCAAATGGAACATAAATTATTTGTAGATACAGTTTCTCGCACTGTGTCTGTTATTATTTAACCAACTTATTATTTTTGTGGAGCAGCTGTTGTTATTTTATTCTTAGCAAATCTTTGAGGTGTTTTCAAGCATATTATTTGGACAACGGCGGCAGATGGTTTAGTTTAATTAAATACTTTTCGTAATAATAAATTAAAAATTGAACAGAAATTCGATGTCTTCAGGTTAGGCAGCTAGACAGAGGTATAATGCAAATTTTCGGACATATTATAAAAAGAGATGCATTTAAGTACTAAGGAGCACGTTAAAGAGAACGAGAAGACAATTAAGTGCTAGGATTTCTGGCCAATATGGCAGAAGCCTGCTGAAAGCTATTCAGCTCTGCTTGACATGATCAATGTTCGAAACGAAGTTGAACTTCCACCAAATATTATTTAGGACCCCAAACGCTCAGCTTCTTTTTCAGAATGAGCCTATAAGTCGGTCCTTGCCTACATTAAAACCGTTAAACTTTCCTTCTATCGAGCAGAATGACAAGCCTATTCCACTATAAACCTTTTATTCCAGGCTCGGTATGATAAATATACGTACACGAATAACTTGCACGGTCGAGTCTCGCTGACACACAAAGTGAAATAAATTGTATGAGTTGAGTTGGTAGTTGCGTGCGATCAGCCGCGCCAGCCGCGCCGAACGTGCACCTGTCAATTCCTTTCCCAACTTTTATTTTTCTTGATTCTATTCAGCTGGCATTTAGGATCGAAAATTTATCTCCATGTAGTTAAGACTGGCGAATTTTAAACGTGGTAACAAATCAATCATGATCTATTGGGTTGATTCAGCTGGTTTATCTGTTAAAGATTATTAAGAGTGATGGTATTTCGATAAAGCGGTTTTTAATGTAACTAAGTATTCATTCGTCATTGATTCTTCAGTCTCTTTTTGACTCAATGTTGCACTTATTTTTTTTTAAATAATGAAAAAGTTTACGACCTTTGACAGTTAAACCTTTGTAGATCAGTTTTATTACGGCACGAATTTCGACAAACAATAACCAATTCCCAAGTCTTATTTGACTGTTTCGGCTGGACATGCTAACAATCACCCTATCAAAATTCAAATACAAACTTAGTTAAAAACCGGCAAAGTGCGTGTCGGACCACGCACAATGAAGGGTTTCGTAGTTGGGATGAGTTTATCCCAAGAACAAACTTAACATTGTAGTTGAAAAACATGTTCGCTCATACATTCCAACTGCAAATGTAAGTTGGTCGACTATTACTCGTTAACTTGTAAAGTCTACTTAGTTGTGATAGTTTTCCTTTTAACTTCGTTGTATATACTATTATCGTGAATTTTTTCACATATCCAAAACTAACCGTTTAGCTGGCAGGGATGGGGAAGGGGGGAACTTATTCTAACAGAAATTAGCACTTTAAAGCTTAATATTTCAGAAACGGATCCCTTAATCGAAAAATTGTATTGACAAACCCGCAATGTTTTTAAAAGACCTATCCAACAACACCCTACATCATGGGGTAGATGAGAAAAAAAAACATCCCCACTTTACGTTTACGTGTACCCCCCTAAACAATTTTTTTTTCATGATTTTATTTTACCACTTTGTTAGCGTGATTAATATGTATATCCATGCCAAGTTATAGCTATCTAGGACTAAGAGTCTCTGAGCTAAGCTGCGGACGGACAGACGGACGGACTTGGCGAAACTATAAGGGTTCCTTGTTGACTACGGAACCCTAAAAAGGAATGCATACAAATGACGACACCGAGAGAGATAAAATATTAAAATTGTGAAAAGAGGCCGTATTACGCGGACGTATCCCACCGAGATTCGGATCGCGCTCGGAACAAACAACGTCAGTGGGGCCGCGCAAAATGGAGCGGATAAAACGCGCCTAGCACAGCGTTCTTCAAGTACCTCTACATAAATTGCCTGAGCTTAAAATTACCTGCGGATTTTACGTATAATTGCAAAAATATTTATTTTTGTGGTTGATGTTTATCGGGGTTATACACAGATCCACATCCAGTAGGGACTCAACTGGAGACTTTGGAGTTTATATAACAGATTATCTTACAACATTGTCAAGTTTTGGAGGCCTAAGAATTTACGTGGTTCTAAAATTGGGGACCTACCTACGCATCAATAGGACATTTAGTACTTACCTAAAGAAAACCGACGCGAAGAAAATTTTACTTACAGTAGTTAATAATAATAATTTCGGATACTAATAACAGTGCCAATACTGTATCAAAATTCCAAATATTCAACTGCCTAAAACAGAATTTTAGATTCCCTAAACTTTTAGAATCGAAAATACACGTGGCACGACGAAAATTTGATTAAAACTCGTTCTGTAGTATTTCCAAAGAGAATACGATCAAATTCGAATTTTCTAAAAACTCTTTCCCTGATCCTATGATTCAATGGAACCACATTTTCACAGAATTACCTATCACGTAAAATATGAGGGAGTAAAATTGACTTCTTTATCATTTCAATTTCGGAGACTCACGAGTGACGGCTCTATTCCTTCCAAAAAAGTTATAAGTATTATTTTATTACATCAGCGCTATATCAGCTCGCGGTACAGTCACGAACAATCCCCTCAACCAAATTAAAATCCGACAATAGACCTCGAAAAAGAAAAAGACACCATTAATAAAAGTTGCCCCGCCACGCTTCGTTAGATAGTGTTGCCATCATGAAAATTAATTACCCCAAATCATCAGCGTAATTTTTAACTGGCCAGAAGTGTTGCCAGCTGTGACAGATGTAATTACTTATTGGCGATGCGAACTCGCCATAAATGTAATTGGCTTCATCGTACTTTAATGGACTCGCATTAATACAAATGGATTAAGTGAGATTTTATGCATCCGTTGCGGATTTAAATATTAAATTTTGCGCTGAAGCTTGTCATGTAGATGTGACAGCGTTCTATGTGTAGGTGTATCATACGTTCGTGTTGTTAGGTTTGAAATTAATTAATGGACATTAAATTAGGTAGATGGATAACAACTAGTTTTGGGAGCAAAATAGGAATAGGAAATGTGAGAAGACCGGTAACCTTAAAAGTTGCTTACTTGATGGTTATTGTTCAGTAAGAAAATAATAGGCTGAGAAGCGAAATAGTGAAAGAATTACACGTTTTAAAATATATCGTTTTTTTTCACCTACAGCATGCAAAGTGCTGTCAGATATTTATGATCACAACGTGGTACATATTACATTCTTCTGAATTAAACTGAGGAGGCAGATATTTATGACGTAAGACATGTCCGATATCATTGCATTCTAAGAGGGACACATCGTTTTGAAGCCGATGCAGCATCCAAATTTTTTTGTCGCTTGTCTCATTATCGCCATACAGTTTCGGTGTTCTTTCCATGTCACATATTATGTGTGCTTGGATGAATGTCTTGTAATGTGCAATGGATGAATCATGAAATCAGATATTATTACCGAGCTGTCCGTATTTATGCTCGTGACTGTACCTACCTCTATATAAATAAATCTACCTAATAAAATATTACCTTGCCACCTCATTTTGTGCCTTTTACCACTCCACTTCACTCTACTCTAACATACTGCTTTTGCCGGCACACTCTGCTTCAACTGTTCCAGTATGACATCTTAATAACTTCAACAAAATTAGAGAGTGCGGCCATTTTAAAAGAACGTGCAAGACTACAAAACGTTCTTCAGGTGTACACAATATAAAAGTCCTCTACAATATTGTGTTACAACACCTAATTACTGTCAGGCAGCAAAGAAGGAAGAAAATGTACACTATAGTAGTTACCTTTGTCTTTAAGTGGTCGTTTTTGTTCCAATCTACGTAAGAACTGGATTCAACTAAACGTAGAGAGGAGACGCTTTGTTTAGAACTAGTAGTGGTGAACGTACCTGAAATGAAATAACAACTAATGTATTTGTGAGAGTTCATATTAAAATTTATACCAATCCGTAAGCTACCAATTTTGTTACTCCATTTAACATGAGAAGCTTTTCATTACTTATTTTCCTTCACTGCCAATCAGGCCCTTTAATGACAACACTTAGCAGACGAATATGTCACTCCTATCTTAATCGCTTCTTGTAGCAGATAAGACCTACGTTTAGCTGTGGATTCTTACAGGCTGATATGGATGACGACCTTTATTCCTAAAAGTTTATACGATCGCTTATTGAAGTAACAAGTTCTTAACAACTTTTATAATCATAACTAGCTTCTGCCTGCGACTTCGTCTATGATCCAGGATAAAAGTAGCATGTGTCCTTACCAAGGTCATGGTCTACCCATGTGCCAAATTTCATCCAAATCTGTTCTGCCGTTTTAGCGTGAAAGCGTAACAAACAAACAAACTCACTTTGGCATTTATAATATTAGTTAGAACTAGCTGTTGTCCGCAGCTTCGCCCGCGTGGATGTCAATATTTCCCTATTTGTATCGGATTTTGTTTACAATCTATGTTCTATGTTAGAGGTTTGGTTTCCGCACTTAGTCCTTTAAGTGGACCATTGTGCGTGAGCCATGGCGGCCGTCGGTAGCTATTCCAGCCAGCCCACCTCCCTCCAGAAGTTTATTACGTCTCCTGGTTTGTGTAGAACATCTGTAAACGATCTGGGTGCCCCAAGGGTTTCTGTTCTAATCTGGGTGACGCCTGTTTTGTTTACAATTTCATGGGTTTTAATTTTTTTTTGCGCGAAAACTTATTTTTTTTTTCTAAAATAAAAGTAGCCTAAGTAACTCCCTATAACATCAGCTATCTGCCAGTGAAAGTCCCGTCAAAATCGGTTTAGCCGTTTCGAAGATTAGCCGGAACAAACAGACAGACAGACAAAATTTCTAAAAATTGTTTTTTTTTTAAATAAGTACCGTTTATACTTTCACATGCATTTAGTATTAATCTGTTATTTTGACATTACAAACAGACAATTCAAATTTATTTATTTGTTTATATGTAACAAACGTTTGAGGTCATAATTCTACCGCTAGTAGAACTTACATACCTACCTTCGAAACTAAGGACCTGTTAGATGGTTACAGTTCTTAATCAGAGCTAACGGTCCAGGTCAGAGCAGTTATTTACTTCCTGCGAACTGCGTATCAAAGGCGACTGCGGAAATTAGGGGCGGCACAAACACGCTGCACAAAGTGTTCATACCTCACTAATGGCGCCACGGAAACGATACCCTACGGCTCTTCCTAACGGTTATATTATCAGCCAACAGATACCACTCATTATTTACTTAAAGCTCGGTTATCGTTTTGCCATCTACACAATCTACGTCCCCAATTTTCTCAGGCAATCTCTGTGTTATCGATTATCAATAAGAAATAATTGGGTAACGAAAATATCTAACAACATCGCCAGCTTTTATCAATTTCAATAACAATAATCGTTCAAAAACACTCCTACAGAACTGTACAGCTCTCAAATCAGGAGTCTTATAATTATTTTGCTAAAAGGAGGAGTGGAGGGAGTCGCGGATTCGTAAAATTGAAAATAAGATGTAAGCAGACCCATATTTTAGGGGACGACCAGCACAAAAAATATATTAACTTTTTTTTTAAAGACACTCAGTTGTTTATAAGTCGGCCATTGGCCGGATCCCATTCAGTTCGGTCTCGTCGACTACATTAAACTGATTGCTGCAATTAGCGAATGGTGTAATTCTCGTTTTTCAAGCGTCTCCCGTCGCTGGGGCCCGTCGCTGGGCCCCGGCCCCTCACCCCCTTTAGGAAATTACTTGAGCCCCGCAGGTCGCAGTGACTTCCCTGGGATTAAATAAAATTGAAGAACTCGAATGAAATTGTTTTGGATTTCTCGTCTTGATCAGTTAGGTTTGTCGGCGTTCAACTCGGGATTGTGGCCTTAATTATAGTAAGTGGATTGCTAATCGCATTTATTTCGAGATTGTGCGGAATTTCTGCGAATTGCGGCGAGCTCGATTTGGCGACAGAATTATAGTGGTATTACTTTCATCGTTACCGCTTCCACAGACGTTATTATTTTCAGGCGCTGTTTACTTAAAGAAAGGCTGGGATAAGGCTATGTAGTCCAACCTAATTTTAAATTTATTCCTTAGGAATTTTCATTTACGTTTTTGTATAAATATTCTTACTATCTAGTCGTTCTCATTTGTTTCGTTCAATAAGCTTGATTACTCAACAGTAATTCTTTTGAAATAACTTAGTCACCGTACGTATTTCACGAATAAAGTGATACCATTTGTATTTCAGTGCAGTCGAATATGTCGTCCGAGGGAAAAACGAATGTAATAAAGATAGCTAACTAGAGTCACATTACTGGCTCATAGGAGCCGAGCCAAGCAGTATTCTTAACAAGATGCAGCTTCGCCAACGAATCGGTTCCGAAATGAGGCAATACGTGAATTCAAAGGCGACGGTAAAGTGGTAAAATGATATATTTCTGGCATGTATCGCGAGGACAATGGCGGATTGTGTATGGCACTGTTATACTAGTTTTGTATTATATGGAGGGGGACGGCAATAAACAGGACGATTGCACGGCCGGCCCTCGTCCCTGCTATATACGAGTTTATGTACGTGAACACTGTACATGTACACTCGCCGACATAGGATATACGATCTAATAAAATTATGTGTTTTACTAGTATTTTTCTGATATAAAATATTGAGAGGAAACGCGATTGAGAGGTAGAGTTTACAAAGATTGTAGACGTATCACTGTAATGATGTGGGTTTATTGCTTTGCGATGAATATAAATAATTAAATAACACAAATTATGTGATCGTTCGACAAAAAAAATTATACAAAGGCAAAAACATTAATCATAAACTTATCCACCAGATGAATGTCTATCTACACACACGATTAAGCATAGTTTCCAAAGTTGAGGGGTGACTCAATAGTATTCTATAATGTAACTCCAGTATACCGGACATACAAAGTTTATGGTCAAACGGTCACGCGTGAATTGTTCAAACTGCTATTAAATCTGCGACTACGTTACAGCGATGTAGTGTGGTGACGTAACGAAGTTTCAACTGCTCTCGCCCCTCGCAGTATATTGACGGTAAAATGTAACATAGTGGCTAAAGTCGGAGTTAAGAGTGATTCATGTGGTACATACATGCAAATAAAATACCTTATAGTTATACTAATGTGAATTTACAACGAGACGATGAAGGAAAAATTGTGGCGCTACCGTTTTAATAAATTCTCAGGTAACTACTGTTATGGACGATTGTACGTTTGCACGTGTCATGTGGAGCATAAATTAATGATGCATTCGGACACTGCTTTATATTACATGCTTACGTACGAAGGAAACGGGAACAACATTTGTTTTATTGTAGTTTAATGACCCCTCAATAGCTACCGAAAGTAGGAAAGAGCCCGAGTCACGCATCAAGACGTTAAGTAGCGTTAGGTAACAGAATCCCTCCTAGGTGTACCGTCCAACTATTCCAAGTTTCACAAAACTATTCGAGAAGTTATACAGGAAAGACGAAGTAACTTGGGGGTTATTAGGCACATAGCTTACCCAAAACAATATCCTAAACATCAGGCGTAACATAGTTCGCTGTCAGTTTCGTATTGTGTTGGAGCGGTTGTGCTGCCCACCCATAAACACAGATATATGAAAGTTAATAACATTTACCTAACGCGATAAAATATATTAATGTCAGTCCCTTGTAGGGCTGGCTCGCACAGCGGCACAGCGGCGCAATATGGCCTGTATTCGTACGATCAAACATGGCTCCTACCACACGTACGAATAATTCATGGCTACGTATTGTTAATCTCTCACGCATCACTCTCTCTACTAATTGTTTCTTGTCGTCTACAGATAGTCTTATAATAATTAATCAGTTACTTATTGGTAATACGTTGTTATCGGATATTTTGTTCCCTTTACCCGATGGAAAAAAGGTCTTCATGATTACTTTGATCTTTTGTCTGCTTTAATTTTTAATGTAAATATAGCTTATAATATCGTTGTTCCTTTGAGAATAAGAGCACTACCTACAATAACTAGTTATGTACCTACTTCCATACATTGCTATTACCTAAGTCGTTGGTTAACAAAATCTCTTGTCTATACATACAAATAAATAAAATTTAAGTGTCTGTTTGTAATGTCAAAATAAAGACTTTTTACTAGACTTTGACTTTGCATTTCCATATGAAAGTATATACGGTACTATAACAACAAAGCAATTTTTAAAATTTTTGTCTGTCTGTTTGTTCCGGCTAATCTCCGAAACGGCTGGACCGATTTTGATGGGACTTTCACTGGCAGACAGCTGATGTTATGGGGTGTAACTTATGCTACTTTTATATTAGAAAAAATAATTAGGGTTCCGCGCCAAAAAATTAAAACCCATGACATTGTAAACAAAAAGTCGGATTTGCAAAAATTCTTTTTGCATTTGGTAGCCCAATTCTCGAGGATAGTTATAATCTATTTAACATCACGCTACGACTCTTAGGAGCCGAGCAAAAAGAAAAAGTTAGAAAGAAAATGTGGCTGGTGTGTTATTAAAATGTGGCTGTGATATTAGTATATTGTGTATCTTACGAACGAATTCGTAGGGCACAGCTAGTTTATAAATAAGCTTTGAAATCCGCATTCAGTTTCCAATATTCACACTTTTCACGTTCGCGAATTTTCGCAGGTATTACGCTAAAATAGAATAGGTGTGATAAAATAAACATTTTTATGACATTGCTCGGGCGAATTGCTTCATAAAACGTAATTATCCCAGCAATATGGCCAACCTAACGATATAGGAAGGTCATTGGTTATTTGTCAAAGTATAATCTACTTTGATTTCAGTGAAGTACCTTTGTAATACTTATTGTTCAGGGGTGTCTATACAGGCTTTCAGTAGTAAGTATCAATCACACTGTAAGGATACGGGTAGATACTTAGGTACCTAGATAAGGTATTAACTTGGTAGAAGATTTAGAGATTAAAAATGTTAATAAAAAAAGCTGTGAAGGAAAAGGCACAAGGCTAAAGCTTCGATTAGACCTAGATTCAAGTTCAACCATTTTATCAACAGACAGCAAATCGCAATTCGTTGTTGGAAATTGTCATGTCCCAAAATAATACTGTCACGAACTCGGCCTAGAATTGGTTATCTAACCGCGAACTGGAAATATTTCAGCGGTATGTAAATACTCGACTGGTCAAGACAATGGCGCCGACTGTCTGTGGTTTACCAACAAAAATATGAACAGACTGAAAATATTGACTCCTTTCACCTTCCGATAAAACAAAAAATAAAGGTGCTTTAGCGTCACCATTCATTAGATACCTACATATGAAGAAAAAAATTCAAAATATTATATTTCACATAAGCCTACATGGGCACTTATGAAACGTCAGAAGCTAGGTGCACGGTTCCAATTGGTCGTTTCCTATGGAGAAGAACAGGCAAGAAACTCCACGGTTACTCTTTCAAAAATAATTGGCTTTTACAATGTTTTCAAATTACAGTGTTGATAGGTTTACGAGGACAGTGTAAGCCTGTCAACAAGTACCAGGTACTTAACAAAATAGAAAATGGTCTACAAATCTACAGTCTATTAAGCCTACAACGTTCTCACATTCACAAAATATAAAATAATCTATTTAGAAGACAAGAATACATAATGTAAAAGAATGAAAAGATTATGTCATGGAAGCATGTAAAAAAAACAATAAAATAAATTAAAGGAGACGGAAACGATTACATACAATCTTGGGCCTGTAACGAGATGAAATTGGTGTGAATTAATAGATTTAAACTTATCAGCCCCTCGCTGAAAATTTTGTAAGTTTTGACAATCTGAGAGCCGAGTTATTAGAGGTTTAGTAAAAGTAAGGTTATGTCACAATCTTTAACTAACAACTGATTCCTGAAGTGCAAAAGATGTTCTGTAAACACTATTTATTTTATTTCGGCTAAGGGTCGTCGGCCTAGTGTATTGCAGTGACTAGTTGCTATCCTTCAATTCACACAGCGACCCATAGTTTCAACAATATCCAATCCACAAGGCGGCGGTAAAATCCAAAATAACAATTCAAAGTCAAACGTGTGAGCGATCTTCGGTGTCCAGTGTGACAGCAAGGGTCGTACAAGGTAGGCAGGGTCAGAATCCGTAAACAACAACGCAGTGGTCGTTAAAAATTAAATAATCTGGAAAGCATTCAAAACGCATCGGAAAACACGAAACGAGTGAACAAGCAAGAGCAGTCGGCAACTGTCTACTGTCAATGTTGAGCTCTGACTCACAGCTGTCATGCCAGTGACATAGACTAAAAATATAAGACGGATTTTAATCGATATGAAACCGATGTTCATTGTATTGGTTTTTCAGTAATTAATTGATATTTTATTTATTAAGGCATGTGATTAAATGCACTTTATTGTATATAAGTATATTTAATGCATTTAATTACTCGAGTTAATTACCTAGTGCGAAGGTTTTCTTTTTGTAATTTTTTAATCGATTATTTATAACTATATTTCTCCTAATTCTCCGCTTCCAGATTAAGAATTGAGCTGATTTTTGATATTCTAAGATAAAAAAATATAACTAATTTTTTAGATCATAACTCAACTTATTACATTTGGACCCACCGTTTTCCATCTCCTTTATGTAATTTGAGAAAAATTAATAGACATTTACATAAATAGTTATGCTGTTAATGAGGTAGGTACCAGGGAAGCCACACGTGCAGAAGGAATTAGCGCCAAACTTCCCTGTCTTCAACATAGTCTCTAATCTTATAATATGCTTTTTTAATAAGGACGCGTTTGATGTGGGTTTTCAACTTTTCATCGCTAAGTTTTGTAACCGACTTTGGCAACTTGTTATAAAAGCGGATACTGTTTATAAGAAATGACTTGCTTGTTTTAGTTAATCTAAATTTGGGTATCACAATTTCATGTTTACTACGTGTATTTATATCATGGAAATCGCTTCTTATTTCGAAAAGTCCCAAGTTTTTGCGAAAATACAAAATACGCCCCATTGCAATTTTGAATCTAGACTAAATCCTAGAAATACCGTTTCCGTAATAGCATCTAGTTTCTTGCTATCTAGTTTTAAATTTAGATCCACTTGGGGTACATTTGATAATGAGAACTTAAGACATTTAGTTTTGTTCGCATTAAGTAAAAGATTATTAGCTGCGAACCATTTCGAAAGAATGGCCAGACTATCGTTGACATGTAAAACATCCGTATCTTTTCTGTCTATTTTAAAAATAAGTGAAGTGTCATCAGCGAATAGAATTATAACCGAAAAGTTAGCCATCATGTAAGGAAGGTCATTAATATAAACCAGAAATAGGAAAGGGCCCAGCATTGAAATTGGTACTGCTTTACTATGTTTAATTAAATCAGGAAATGTACCGCTGTCTAAACATTGATTAAATATGTCTGTTAGGACAGGAGCAATTGTGTCAATAATATCTCCAATAACCTTAACAGAAATCCCCCATAAGTCTTCAGTGTTTTTTATGTTAAGACTTTTGAATGCTTTTTTAATTTTGGCAATAGAAATGGGCTTGAATTCAAAACTTGGAATGTCCTTACTGTAGTTTTGTTTGAGAAGGGATTCAGCCAATAAAGATGATAAGGGGAGAGATTTCGTAACCTCGATTGGGATGTTGGTAAAGAAATTTTCTAGTGTCTCTGCAACTTTTAACTTATCTAAGATGGTTTCATTCTGAATTTTTAGAGACAATTCATTCTGATCTCGCTGTTTTGTGTTACCAGTTTCTTTGTTAATTACCTGCCACACCGTTTTTATTTGATATTTGATATTTCTCGAGACCCTAGGGACCCGGAGCTTTGGAAGGCATATGAGGGGCCGACGCCAACTCGCAGAGGCCCGTTAGACGCTTTCAATGGAAATGAGGCACCAACCGACGATTATCCCTGTATGTACTATGCAAGTGCACCCAAGGACAACCCCCGGTTGGTGTAGGACTATTGCAGGATTTGGAGACAAAAAAAAATTGGGGTATGGGTTTGGATGGCTAAAGTGGACGGGTTATCTAAAACTATGGAAGGACTATGGCCCCTGCCTGACCAATGTTTGATAAATACAATACACGAATAAAATGGCAGGGGGTAACTTGTACACTCAACAATGGGCTCCCGGAAACGGTCGCTAGCACATAGTGTCGTAGCAACAAGGGGGCAACATGTCCTGAGGTGCTAAAGAGGAGTGGAGAGGTATTCCACGGCTATCAGCACAATCCCGGAAGTACAGTCAAGATCCCTAACAGCATCTTACTGGAATACTTCCTTTCTCCGAGCACGTTTGCTCTTGCGAATCTCCACTCAAGTCAGCCAATAAAGGCAAGAATGAGGTGGGAGGTCAGTTCTCGTCAGTGTTCACTCCAGCCGCCCAATAAAGGCAAGCCAGAGATGAGGAACATGACTTCTCCCGGGAGATAGGGTACGTGGGGTCGCTACTGCCCAGAAGCTCGCCACATGCTGCCCTGCGGGTTTCTGTATCTCTTTTGGGCTGGCTCCTCACCCTAGACCTGTTCCGGCAAAGTAACCTCTACCGGCACAGACCTAGAGTTCAGAGCGCGCAAGCCCCACCACGACGTCAACGTAGAGATACGGCGATGGGGTTATTTTATTATTAGAAATACTGATTTTGTTACTTATTCATTTCGATTTAGATCGAGCGCAGACTCTTTTGAATATCCTAGAATAGTTTCTGACATAATTATGAAGGGCTTGATCTGAAGTCCATGATTTCTCGTCGTCGTACAAATTATATAAAATATCTCTGTTTTGTCTAATGCCAGCAGTGGCCCATTCATTAAATTTAGGTTTGGTATTGATTGTAACTTTTTTTACAGAATACGCTTTATTGAATTCTTGGCATACTGTAGAAAATAATGTACCGTAGTTTATATTGGGGTCTTGTGAATCAAAAGTAGCTGTTGAAAGATTGCTAAGAACATTATTGTTAAACATTTTCAATTTATTTTTAGTGAGAGGTCTCAATGCAATGTTTTTACCTAAGTGTAAATTTTTATGTAAGTCAATTGATACAAGTAAACCAGTATGGTCAGACCTGACGCTTCTAATTAAGGACGAGTCTTTTATTGTACAATTAGTAAATACATTATCTATGCATGAAGCTGAGGTTGCCGTTATTCTAGTCGCTTCATTAAATATACATTTTAAATTGATTGATTTACACAGTGATATAAGCTTACATTTATCCGGTGAATTAACTAATAGATAAATATTTAGGTCACCGCTGACAAAAACTAATTTAGTATCTCTTAAAAGTTTACTTAGTATTTCTTCCATAGTGATTAAAAATGATGACAAGTTTGAGACTGGTGGTCTATAAACACACAAGTAAGTATGGTCCTCAACCTCTGCACATGCTACCTCACATAAGCGATCAACAGAGCAAGCAGTAATATCCTTCCTTTCCTTATGTTTGAAACAACTATTACATAATATTAAGGTGCCCCTATTGAAGACCTATTGTACGCACTGGCAACTGAAAAATTATTTACATTAAACAACATTCTATCCGGTCTTAGCCAGGTTTCACAAAAACAAAATATCCATATCATATTTATCTATTAACAATTCCACGTCTAGGATTTTGCCAGAGAAGCGAATTGCAATAGACTTAGGACACATGCATACCTTTGTTACTTAAAACATATAAATTAGAATAGTCCGTGAATAGATAGCTCTAAACTTAGTAAATATAGTTCATCAATAGCATATTTTCCAACATCATTGATAAATAGCTTTTAGTTGGTCTCAGTTGTGTGTATGTTTTTGTTCTCAGGAAAAGGATTTAGAGGGTTCATCCTGGCTCTGTCCTAATGTCACTTTGATTGAAACAGTACCATTTATATTGTATTTGAATAAAAACTTAGGTATTAAAATGGTTTTATGCTTTGAATTTGTTATTTATTAATCGGAGTTGGCTAATTTTCTTCTGCAAAAATGATGCGATACTTTTCTTCTTCAAAAATATGTGTCACCTCTTGATATGCAATAATATCGAACATGTCTTGCGTTATAAATATTTACCTAATCAGTTAAATTGAAACGAATATGATATCTCGTTGTGACCAAACATATCTGACATCAGTTTGGCAGCATAAAAACCTCACAGTGTAAGGTTTCGAGTTTTCTTCTATATCGCCATATTACAAAAATATGTAACATCCCACTGCAAGCATAAATATCTGACAGATAATGTTTCGAGCCGTTTTTTGGCATCGCTTGTCTTGTCAGATAGTATTGGTGTTCCTTCAATGTCACATATTTGTGCTGCCACTTGTATATGGCTTCCAAAAATGATCACATATATTTACTGTCATCTTGACGACAGATATTAATGCATGAATCATGAAATCAGATATTTCTGTCGAGCTCTCCATAGTAATGTATTAATGCACGTGACAGTACATAGTATAGTGTTACGATTTTTTTTATCTAAAATAATGTTTTTTGTAGGTTTAAATTTCTGTCATGCATCCTTTATCTAGGTCGAGAAAAAACAAAAATCGTCCTATAACTGGCTATTCGGAGGACTAGCAAGTTAAGGAAAATTTTTTCGTTAAAGATATCCCGGCTATATTTTTTGTTCGAATCAAATTCAGAACCTCGAGTTTTGCGCCAATTCCTTTATTTGCTTGAACTGCTAATAAAGAGCATAATGCGGAGTTAAGTTTTAATAATTATTTATAGCTAAGTATGCAATAAACACGTTTTAAGATTAAATTCGTTTATGAGTCCTAAAGCTAACGAAAATGCCTCGTAAAGTTCGGTATTTATTAATAATTTTATTATTTCTGGCACAGCACCACAAGTTGATTTATGGTAATGAAATATTATGTGAAACGGTGGTTTTAATATCTGATAATTATAGTATTTGAATACAGAATGATTAATAAAAGAATTCTCAATGTTTTATCACATTTAATTAAGAACTTAATAGAGCAATCAAAACGGCAACAAAAGAAGACGAAGATTCTAATCAAACGGGTCACCTCAATTGCAAACCAACTTTATTTACTGGTAAACCAAACAGTCCTACAAAAATCTATCCCACATTCACTAAAATAGTTGAAAATCCCGCCGGCTGCACTTAAAAATCGCGTATCTCAATCCTTTTGTTAGCTTTAACAATAGGTAACTGAACCAGTTGGCTGTTGAAAAAGAAACAATGGGATACAAATTTATAATGCAGTCTGGAAATGAATCACGTCATGCCTGGGTCCTTTGGGAGCCACCCTGAATGAAAATGAACAACAATACTGATTCAACGTGGACATGAATATAAAATATTTTCAAATAATCCATCACTGAGAGAATCTCTCTGTTGGCTTATTTTCACAGAAACTCGCAATCCGACGTAACTTTGTACTGAGATGCTTCTTTTACTTGCCTTGTTTAGATTGTTTGTCTAGATTGTATTTGTAGTTTTGCAGGGGGAGCGAACACAAGGCGGATAACTCACACATCAATCTTTATACGGGCGGTGCATTTTTCTATTGACTGACGAGCATCTGTTGATGGCCTGATAGCGGAATGATCACCCAACATCTATCCCAAAACACAATGTAAAGCATCTAACTCACTGAAGCGTAACTACTGGCTTAGTGTCACACAACCACAATTGCGTGCAGTGATTGACTATAGATTTCCAATAAACATTAGGCTGAATAAATAATTCCCTAGTTCCAATTTACTATCGATTAATGAAAGTTTGTTATAAATTGATGCAGTTTCAGTATCAATCAATGCTGCGATCATGCTGAATATGAGATATAAATAAATTAACAACTAACTGCGACACAGTTGTGTTAATTTAGGTCCTAATTAAATGTGATGTCCGATGGTAATTATAAATTATAGTAATTTAAATTTAAAGAAGGAGGTCGGAGTTCTATTATGAAATATTTTTTTATTTATAAATTCTTTGGCTTTTGTAATCAGGGTTCAACGGGTTAAAAATGATACACGAGAATAATACGAGAATAATGACAAACGCTCACAAATCCGATGGGTTAATTTACCTATATGCAGAGTTATGTATAAACTACTTGTTACTATATACCTATAGTTTCCCCTGTGCACAAAAGTTTTGTAATAACGCTCTGTGAAAAAAGGGAAGTTGAAAAATTCTACGCACTCGATCAAGTGCAAAATCGTCGGATAGGTCCAAAACACGAGTCATCCATTTTGTAAGCACACTTGGCTGACTTTTAACTCCATTACTGCGTACCTTACTTAGATTGGTTACAGGTCACGCCCGCGTAGCTCGCAGGGGTAGGCAGAGGTCTATTACCATAAATAAATTAATATTTACATATTATAAATTACAGTCACTTTTCATGTCTGTCTGTGTGACCGCGTTGTTCTTCTAAACTACGCACCGATTTTGTTGCCGTTTTCACCATTATTAAGAAAATTTATTCCGAAAAGTTTTTACATTAATATTAAACTTACACATTACACAATATATACCCAAAAAATGATACGTCGTGATGATGCGGAAGTAAAGTGACCTAGTTCTAGCGTCCAGTTACAGGCTTGGCAGGTGGCGCGTGTGTTGGATCATTCGGTTCCCTACAAAATGGTTGAGCTGGATGGTGCTGATCCACGCGTCATGTTCGTGAACGGGCGCCGTCAGTGGAGACTGGTCATCTCTTAGCTGCAAGGGCTTATTTTGAATTGTTTTGAATTATTTATTTTTTACATTGTTCTCACATATAGAAGCAACAAGAACAATGTACCCAGGATTTTGTAATAATTTTGATTTAAAAGAGTGTCCATGGAGTTTCTGGATGGCGATCTTTTGGAATGGGCGACTAGCTTCAATTTTCTGACTAACTGACTGACTCTTTAACAATTCAAAAGTGCCTGTTTATTAGTTTAATTGAAATAAATGCTTTGAGTTTGAGCTTGAACCTGAAAAGTACCAATGTGACGGAGTCGGTCTTTTAGCATTACAAAACTATCGCATCGTTACTCGTCGCACTTGAGACCTTCTTCTATTTAGGCATTTCACACACACATAAACACCCGTATATAATGCACTCTTTCATCACGAATCAAACAGAAAAAGCACGGTATATATTTATTTATTTATTTAAACTTTTCACACTTAAAAAAGTACAAAGGCGGACTTAATGCCTTAGGCATTCTCTACCAGTCAACCAAGGGTGGTGAAGAGATTAGATGGCAGGTGCTCTGTTAGAAATGGAACAATTTGCACATAAATAAGTTATAAACTTATAATACACATACATACATATTTACTATAATATATACCTATATTATATATATATATATTATATATACAAATTCAAGAGAGAGAGAGAGGTTTTGAGATGACTCTACGCTATTTATTTTGAAAATAACTCCGCAATCTCCGTTTAAATGCATACCGACTGGTGGCCATCCTGATGTCAAGAGGTAGCGCATTCCAAAGAAGAATGGACTGAATATGAAAGGAAGAATGAACAAAGTCAGAAGTATGAGAAGGACAGAGTAGGAGAAGATTTTTAGAAGAACAAAGATTCTTAGCGTGTGAAGAACATAGATATAGGAAGTGAGACACTAGATAAGAAGAGGAGTGGGAGAGTTAAGAAGGGAGAAAAGCGTGGTCAAAGCACGCAAATTTCTTCTCTGGCGAATGGGCATCCATTTGAGATATATGGTCATCATCATAGGCCTATGGCGGCAAGCAGTTTTTTTTTTCTGATTATGCTAATGAGAAAAAGATAGCGAATATTTTAAACTAGTCACATAAAAGTTGAGGGTATATTTGAAACAAAATCAATTTTCTGACTGTAATTAGAATGGTATGACGTTGTTAGTAAGTGAACTTAGTTACGAGCGTTTGTGTTATTGATATTAGATGTGTTGAGTTAGAAGATTTTTAATGAAAATGCAAGCAAATATAAATATTGAAGCCAGGGCGAACATTGTAGCCTTGCGTAAAAATGGGTGTAATATATCTGAAATATCCAATGAAACCGAATTTTGTGTAAGTTATTTTGCTGTTTTTGATTTTATTTGTTCTCATAAGTGACGCTTCAAAATGTGTAATAAGGATTTCTTTTTTTTAGAGAGATACAGTGAGACGTTGGGTGAAGAGATTGGAGGAAGTCATTTGAGGAAGAAGAGGTCGTAAGAACCGTGTAAGAAGTGGTAGACCGCCACTTATTAACCACTATCAGCGACGCTTTATGGTTGGTGAATATGAAATGAATGGTTTCATACCTACAAGACGATTTGATGAAGAATATGATACGTCATTATGCACTGTTCGCCGTGCACTCCATACCGCAGGCCTCAATCATCGAACACCAGTGAAAAAACCGTTTTAACGCAAATGCATAAGAGGAACGGTTGCGTTTTGGTCGAGAATATTTAGACTTTGATTGGGAGACTACTATATTTACTGACGAGAAGACTTTCAAATCATGTCAAAAAGGAAGACTTCATTTGTGGCACAGAGACAATACACGTTGGTCTGACAGTAATATTATAAATAATACGGAGTCAGGAAGAGTTATTGTGAATATGTGGGGGTGGATTAGTGCTAAAAAAGGCCGGGTGAGTTGGCATTTATACCGACGCGGACCAACAGCTCCAATTACGTCGAGGTTTTGAGCGATATAATGCTACCTACTGTTCGCAATGTTTACCCAGTGGATGAAATTGGTAAATTTTGTTTGGTTCAAGATAATTGTTCGATACATCGTGCCAGTATTGTTCGTAAGTGGTTTAGTGAACATTCCGATGTTAAAGTTAGTCCGTGGCCAGCGAGATTCCCTGATTTAAACCCTATAGAAAATGTATGGGGTTTAATGGTGCAAAGATGGGAAGCGTGAGACGAAAGATGTCTCAAACAGGTGAAGTCCCATTGCAAGGAGTTGTGGGATAGTTTACGTGGCACAAATATTTGCAGTAATTTTGTGGCCTCCATGCGTCGACGTCTTCTTGACTGCATTGATAATAACGGAGGTCACACTAAATATTAATAATAAAAAAAATAAATAAATATCGGGGGCATTCAGAGGATACACTGGCCACAATAGTAATAAAGTAGTGATAGTAAGATTGAAGTTTAGTTTCGATCTTCTTTTCCTGGAGAAAATGAATAAATTAAGCTTTAACCTCAATAAACCAAAACCATCCCATTTTAGTAGCAACCAAAAATGATTTACGAACAAATTAGGTATTTTATTTATTTCAAAGTTTGGAATATGTTTATGTTTTAATGGTTGTTAATAACATCAATAAATTTTCCTATGAAAAGTAGTGTTTTTTTTTTAAATTATATTGCCTATTATACTTTATTTTTACCCTCTATACCCTATTGTCATTGTATTTATTTATTTATTTTACTATTTATGTACACACAATGAAACATTATATAGTTAGGACATTATGATCATTGAGTACAAAGGTACTGCTTATTTCTTAAGAAATTTCTTCCAGCAGACCTGCGAAAGGAGAATTTAAAAAAGAAATGTAGACAATAGTGTGTGAGAACAAGAAGAGAAGAATATGAATAGTGACGTCTTAAACTAAAAAAATATATATATACCTACACATATACTATAAAACAAAAATTAACAAATACTTATATAAATAAATATCCTATAAACCTATATATATATAACCTATATATATATATTGTATTGACGAAACTCAATAAATAATTGAACTCTGACACGAAAACGAAAAAACAAAAAGAGTCGAAAGCGCGCACTGATGTTCGAACCTTCTCCAACTTCACGCAACACAATAACAGCCACCCATTCTTGCGAACCTACCATGGCTGCTTATAATTTTCACCTCGAATTTTAGCATTACTTTTAAATCGGCGCTGTGGTCGATAATTTATTAAGAAAAAAACAAGTATATAAGTAGTTAGTTAGTTGTAGATATCTTTATTTAGTGTTGACTACACATGCATCTGACCAACCAACAACGCGCTTTCGTAGTTATACTGTGTGCGCGTTACTGTCTACATTACAACATTACACACACAGAGATAGGCGTGGATCTGACGTGCAGGCCAAAATGATCATTCGGTGGCAGTCCACTTAAGGCCGTTGATTGTACATTCTAAATCCTTAGTCCCCAAAGTGGTCCCCAGGGGCCAACGCAGCCAACGCAACTTTCCATAGTTAGATCTAATTTTCACATTTTTTGTCGAGTTTTTGGAATATGGTAGAAATGTAGCTGCAGGGGGTCCACCGGATTGCGGGATGTTCGAAAGAGTTACCGTGGCCCCGGCACAGGCAACAGAAGGAACACGGGTGGGTTTTAGTCAGTAAAAGTCTGACACGCCCTCCCGCTCCGTCCAGAGCGGGAGAAGTCATTTGATGATTTCCCATCCACAAAAAAAAAAAAAAGGGGGTCCACCGGAACCGCAAAATTTTGAAAGTGGTCTATGAGAAAAGAAGCCTGGGAACCTCTGTTCTAAATTAATCTTGGACACTTAAGCGCCTGCTACACGGTCGCCAACCGTGTCCCCGACAGAGGTGACCTTGGTTGGCGACCGGCAGAACTGTTTCAATGTTTGGTCGTAAATCACCATCTGCATGGTTGTAAACCACGAAGGTCACCTCTGTCGGGATCGGGGAGTAATTGGCGACCGTGTAGCAGTCGCTAGACTCACGGTGAAGGAAAACGTGTTCTGAAAACTTGGAGTTTGTACACAAATCGCCAAGCACTGGTCCATGAAGGACGTTCATAATCTTATCTGAATATTAATTAAATAGAATTACTTACAGTAGAACAGTACAGAGATGGAAAAAATTTAAAAATTCAATGCGATTAAGCAAATTGCATAAATAAAAATTTTAATACACGTTTAAATTAAACTCGCTCGTTACCAACATGACACTTTTTATTGCATTGTTCTCTGTTGAATTAATTATATTTTAAATTCGTAGAAGTGCTTTTTAAATTAAATACCTTGCGTAATTATGCAGGGCTACTTTAAATTGGCTAGCTAAACTCCGCAGACGCGATGGGTATCGATATATAAACACGATATAAAAAAAATAAAAATATTTGATGTTTTTTTAAACCCCACAATAAATCATCTATTTAATTAATTTTTGGTTTTAACATGTTTAGATATGTTTAGAGACCCGTTGCGTCTGCAGAGTTTAGCTAGCCAATTTAAAATAACCCTGTAATTTGTAATTAAAGGTTTTAAAATCAAATAACATCATACAATTTAATACCTAAATGCTTTTCGTAAAAAAGCGTTTAAAAAGTAACATCTAAACAAAACTGTAGCCCTTAATATAGATCGTTGTAACATTTGCTCGCAATTAAAACAGATTTATACTAAAAAAACAGGTTAGTGTCCTGTATATGTTTTGTGAAAGGCTTGGGTTCCGCAGCTAAGCCGTTAATCCGGCGGTTAGCCAGCTCACGACGGTACAGCGACACAATCATGCAGCGTAATTGATTTTACACGACTAACTGCGAAGTGCTAACCCTGTCGAGGCTGACGCGAACGTTGCACTTGACGGCATTCATTGACACGCACTCGCATGCATCAGGAACGTAATTGTGTCACTAGGGATGCCCCAAAGACAGGGTTGAAAATGTCGTATAATACTGTTAGTGTTTACGCAGCGTGCTTTGTTCTCTGTACCGCAGCAGGGTACGACATTATGTTTGATAAGCTGGGATGACAATTAGCCTTTTTTGTTTTCTAGAAACATAAAATAAAATTATACAAAGCACTTTCAAAATGCTGCTACTACGGTCAAAAGTTTCAAATTATGTATCTACAGACAGCGTTAATTAACACAATAAATAACGCGATAGTTATCTAATAAACGAATTAAAACGATACTCGCTGTTCGAGTTTTGCAAGGGTTAAAAACCCGTGTAACAGCACTCGTTGCTGTCATAAATCATTGTAGTCCGCAAACTTAAGTAAAATAAACATGGTGGAAACTAATTAGTGTAGAAAATTCACGTGGGACCAAACAGGGTAATATGGGCGAAGCACAGTTTGATGTTGCGCTCACAAAATTAGGGAAGTTTAGGGCCAAAGTCGCCCCTGCCCGGAACAAGTTAATTTAAACTAGCCGAGTAATTTGCACAGAACCGTGACAGTAATTCAATTAGTTACAAGGTATGCAAACAATGCGTGGCCTAGACAATTGTTCTGAATTTTCACCCAAACTCACGCGTATTATTATTGCCGAAAAAATAAAACGTCCGAATACATTGCTTAGAGAAGACCCACCTGCAATCAGCGAAGCCTAAGTTTATTTATTTATTTATTTATTTATGTAAACTTTTCACACTTAAAAAAGTACAAAGGCGGACTTAATGCCTTAGGCATTCTCTACCAGTCAACCAAGGGTGGTGAAGAGATTAGATGGGAGGTGCTCTGTTAGAAATGGAACAATTTAAGTTCTCACAAAGTTTTCCCTCTCCAAAAGAAACAAAATCTATATTCACCTAAAGAATATTAACATATGTATTTCTTGACATAAATATGCATGTAATGATCATCTTTGCCATCGAAATATTGCTTCCGGTGACGAGAATCGCCAAGAAACCCGGTTAACGTCAGTACGGACAGACACCACTCATAAAACACATCGAAATAGTTCTTAGAAATTGCTACCTAATCGCTACTATTTGCTACCTATCGTTAAATAATTGCTACCTATGTATTAAAAAAAAAAACACTTTTTGAAGTGACCGGCGAACCTGACGTCAGGATCAAACTTTTTTCGGCCGATATACGTTTTTCGTTTATAGTGAACTAATGAACGCCTGCGTTCCTGTTTTACCTAATGGCACTGATTATGACTGATGCATTCTTACAGATTAGTCCTGACGAACAGCTATCACTAAAATAATATAACAGTAGATGATAAACACACGGGATTTCTCATTAACTAGGACATTAGAAAGTACTAAACTTTATGTTTTTCTGTGTACGTTCTACTAACTATCGTAAAATGGTATAACAGAATGTAAAAAAGAAGCACAAACATACCTATTGTTGGGAATCGAACTTAGGTTTGCAAAGCAGTCGTCGAACCTTTAAGGTTGCTTTGTTGATAGTTGACTGAAATATGCCATGATTGACTGCTTACCTCATTAAAGGTATAGCGGGATGATAATCATTTGAAAGGACAAATCTTTAACTATCTGCTATATTCGTTCCCTATTCAGCCCAGTGAAGTAACACAATATAATTTGACTGTTGTCCTATACTGGTATTTGTTCTCTCTTGCTTGCGATTTCTGTTTGCGATTTGACTTTTCTAGTACTCAAACCGCAGTTAGTCCGATAAGGTATTTTGATCCTTATATTCTTATTAGAATATTGTTTCTCGATTGGCATTTGATATGGTGAATTATGACAAGTTAAGGGGTAAGTTATGCAGAGAAAATATTCCATTAGAAATTATAAATATCTTTAGGTACGGTCACCAGGTGAACTGTGGTATGGTCACCAGGTGAACTGTGTGCGTTGGGCTGGGGCTAATTCTGATGAGTATAGGTTGCGGTTTGGGGTCAGACAGGGTGGTTTGACTTCTCCGATATTGATGCATGCCGATGTAAATGCACTCATTGGTGAGCTCAGTAGCTTACGGGCCGGCTGTTATACAGATGGAGTAGCATTTAATAATATCAGCTACGCCGATGATATGGCACTATTGAACCCGTCAGTTTCAGGCTTGAGACAGCTGTTGGATGTACACATGTGAGAGGTATGTTGGTGAGCACGGTTTAAAATACAATGCCAAAAAGAGTGACGTTCTTACTTTTGGAGCAAAGTCCTCAGAAAGTTTTACTCCCATTAAACTAGCACGTAATATCTTGAATCGTATTCAACAATTTAAATATCTCGGCCTTATTGTAACAGCGGGCAGCAAAGATGATCTGGACGTAGAATAGGAGCGAAGAGCATTGGCGGTTCGATGTAACATGCTTGTCCGTAGGTTTGCTCGTTGCACGTGTGAAGTGAAAGTGACGCTTTTTAAGGGGGAAGCGCCAAGGTGACCCGCGAAATTCAAATTTTCTTACGATTTTTGCAATTTGCAGCTCAGTGTCTGGGTGTATGTTAATTAAAGTATGATTCGCGAGTATAACAAAATATGTATTTACAGAATTATAATCATTAGAATTAGTAATACAATTCCTTAAGTTGTATATAATCCTGAAATGTTAGTATTTCATGAAATAGTCATTCAATAGAATTACTTGGTCTTAGAGAGTTGTATTGAAGACTTTAATGATTCTAATTGCGTAAATACATATTTGTTACGGTCGAGAATAATATTTTAATCAACATACAACCTAATACTGACCTGCAAATTGCAAAAAACGTAAGAAAATTGGAATTTCGCGGGCTACCCTTGCGCTTTCACCTTAAAGCACATTGTCAGATATTTTACACGTACAGCCTCTGGACAAGTTGTACGCAGAAAGCCATCAATATTCTTCGAGTTCAATACAACAATGCGTTCAGGATGCAGCTGGGGCCACGCTTTTGCAGTGCGTCGGGAATGTTTGCTGATGCGCACACTGATGGCTTCGCAGCGATTAGACGTAATCGTACCTTGTCGCTGCTGCAGAGGGTCCGAGGCAGCTCGAACAATCTCCTGAATGTCATTGCAGGGAAATTTGATTGCCCGCTCGTCCATTATTTTGTCGAACCTACATGTTTACTAACATAGTTATTCAGGTTAATGTTTACTTACGGATGTTTTATTCTCTGAAATAAAATGATTTTTTTTTATTATTAAGAAAAGTTTTCGTGAACCTTTTCTTGCTGACTGTACCTAAATTTTTTAATAGATCACATCGCATCGATCATTGGCGTGATGCTGTAACATACATTCAGACAAACAGATAACCAGATAATAATTCTATATTTTCGGCATTAGAATCGTTCCCAGACCTCGTAGCAATTACTTTTTTCAAAAATATCAATGTACAGTATTGACTTCGCTACGATTTCAATAAAATATGTATAGACAATGTGGAATTATTTTCTTGAATTCATGTCATCGTAACACTGCCATACGTTTCCACGTTTGCTGTGATTGGGTACTTTCAGCCTTTAAGACTATCAAGTAGCGCCTGTTCTATAATCACTACGTATGTTGACAGTATGCGTTATTTGCTATTTTAGTTTTGCAGGCTCGTCAAGGCACTATTAACTTCGTTTGTTAATATCTTTTTATGCTTTAGAGTTACGGTATCCAAATTGATAGATAGGTAGGTATCAATTAAGTAGCAATTATTTATCAAAGAACATCTAGTTAAGTCCCTGTAGTTTGTATATTATAAACCACGTAGGTCATCCTGAAGTTAGGTTGGCCGGTCACCTCAAAAAGTGGTTTATTTTTTTAAATACATAGGTAGCAATTATTTTACGATAGGTAGCAAATAGTGGCAATTAGGTAGCAATTTTTAAGAACTATTTCAAAGTGTTTTATGAGTGGTGACTGTCCATCCTGACGTTAACGAAACCCGGTAGTAATTTTCTCAACACGTCTGATATCAAGCGAACTGCCAAAACCAATTGTTGCCATAAATGGTCAGTTCAACCTATTTCGGTATAACTTTAATGATTCATAAATAAACTTCAAATCATGAAAATAAGACTAGGTCACAGATTACCAGATAAATCATGTACTTACGCGCGTTAACTACCTACCTACCGGTCGCCGATTCGTCCGCGAACCATTGCTCACTGGTTTGCCGACAGCCGCGAGGCGCACGCATATATTTCAGTCGACCTGACGTACTTAGTTTCAAGTTCTTATGATATGGCTGGTTTTGGTGTATTATATGCAGTTGATGGATGTAGATCCAGCAAGAGAATAGATAAAAACTTATCTTTTTTCAGTTTACCTGCTGATACAGTTTTGCTATCGTTTTTTAAATAGGTAAATTGTTTAAACTTGCATGTTTCGTGTTTTGTATTTTATTGATAGGTACGTAATTACTTCTACTATGCGTCTGGGATAAGAACAGAAAGGTCAGCGACCTCCATTTGTCAACTATTATTTGAACATTACGTTTAGCAAAAAACTTTGTGCAAATTAATATTTATTAACGTTATTATCTTGTTAATGTTATTTTCATATGATTATTGTTTATTTAAAAGCGTGCATGACGTCACAATATGGCGCCAGCGCTGGTTTGTTCATAGTATAGAAGCATAGTAGTTACCTATTACGCTAATTGTGTAAATGAACGAACACATCAATTAATCGTGTTTTCAGTTTTCTCCATTTCGTATTACATTCGTATTTGTGGCCATGCGGAGTGGTTACGTCACTGATTATTAAATAGTTAGGTACTACACGTTGCGTACGATGTGTGCTTACTTGACTTACAATTGCAGTTTCGGGGTGTGGTCACAGAATACTAAATAGTTACTTAGAGCATAAAAATATTCCTCGGTCTGTCGTAAGTATTTTTAACAATTAAACATGCTAAAACATTAAAAAGCATTTTATTTTATTTCATGAAGTATACTATAAATATACCTACATCTTTATGGAAAGAGCCAGCCCTGGCAATTCACAATAACTACGCAGCTGTGACGCAGCAGCGCGCAGCTACAAAGCAAAACTCATTTTACGCTTGTAAGGTTAGGTACATACTCGTAGCATAGCAGTAGGTATTGAAAATTTTGTATGGAGTGATTTATCTGGTAATCTGTGACTAGGTGAAAATGTCTCGACGAGCGGCAATTTCTTACTTGTTATTTCGAATTTTCTGTATAAAAATAAACAGATATTATTTCTTTTTTTCGTATTCTAAATGTTAAAATATTCATGAAGGTGGTTCAATGTGGCCCGTGTAAGCGTTTAAGAGTTAATATTCTTCTGTAAGACGAGACGGCAAAAGCCTCTCCGAACCTCGTAGGGATTTGGGAGGTTAACCCACTTTCTGCAGAGGTAACTTTAATTTAGTTACGTTGTTGGTCGTTTGTACCTTTGTCAAATTACATATCTACGTAATTCGATCGTTGGTTTCTTGTTTATTAACCATGTTGTTACAATTTCACGAATGGCCAAATTGGAATTAAAGACTTGTGTTTTGCTAATGAAACTTGTGTAAAGTTACCTAAATTATGAAAGTGTTCATGGCTGATGACAATTTTGATGAATTATTCGGTAACTAAAACTCAAAATAAACTTTTGGCAGCTAACTGTATAAAGAATGAATGAAAATACATTAAGATATGCATGTCAAGGTTCATTCATGGTCTATGGTCGATAAAGGAAAATAAAGCTGGAGCTGTTCAGCTTCCAGCTTATCGAATCGATTTCGTCTGGGTTCTCAAAACCATCAGTCGATTATTGTGCAGGATAATATTTGCAAGTTACCATTACAAATATTTTAATTAGCAGCTAGCTACGGAAAAATACTGTACTTGTTTTTATTTTTAAATAGGTACCAACAATATTTCATAAACTAATTTGCTCAAACTTTTCATATTATAATTTGTAAACGTATTCACTCTGAGAAGTTTTAATGAATGCGTTAAACTTTAAATTATTTAGCTATTTAAATTATGTTTTTAACAACATAGGTAACTTTTGCTACTCCGCAGTAAATCATAATGGATGAAAGGAAACTCGACGACGAACTGCCATTGAAATAACGATTAATAAATAATAATAATACGTGCCTGTAACTGCCACTGCAGCAGTGGCGAAGCCTTCATACAACCCGATTTCTATCGGCTTCCCTTCGGAACCACCACTCTTCTTAATGTCTACTATTGCCAAATAATGTACACCCGTGTGTGTTCCTGTATATCACATCACAGTAATATATTTAATACCAGTTTTATACAGATTAGAAACATTACAAAAATGCCTAAAATTTGTTTGTCTGAGTTTATGAGGAATGAACAATTTTTCCTTGGGTTCCCCCTAATAGCTGCACCGAATAGTTGCACTGCAGGGCAAAGGCCTCTTCTCATTCAGAGAAGGCGGAAGGTGAGGACGAGGAGGAGAGGAGGAAGAAGTCTATCAATACTAATAATTATAAGATAGAGAGATTATGTATTGGTGGGGTTTATGGTGGCAGAAATTGTACGTGCAAAGATCTACATTCTATACAAATTCGTGATTCTAATTGATGTTATTTCCACTTAAACGAATACCAACTTTATTCACGTGTAAATTAAGTTAATTTCAGAATGACGACTACTACTATTGAATACGTATAAATTTTATATATTATAAATAAATTATATTCCTTATCATAATGCATGAAATATAAGCATAATGGTAACTTAAAAAAAAAAAACACTGCATTGTATTATGTTTGCATGAAATAAAGAATTTATTTTTATTTTACCTATTTATTTTTAATACTACTGAAAAATTTATAAAATGTTTGAAGTTGTAGCGCCTACTGAACTTTATGAGTGTGTTTTAAAGTTGTTATTCCAAGAACATATATTTGTTTACATGTTTGGAATTTAATCGCGAACGCATTATACAACAGTGAATTCTTGCAGGGACGTTTTCTTTTAAAAAGAGTTTTAGTATATCACCACTATTCAATACTCTTCACTTAAAAATACCTCTCAATTTATAGGTTGTATAATTATTGTGTCTTAAGCAAGACTTTTCTAAACAGTAAAATTAAATAATCCCTCTCTTTGTTTTGCCATCTAACTAAATAACCTACTACAATGACATTAGATAGCCCTTCTTAATTAACTCATTATAGGCAAAGAAAACAAACCATTTTCAACAAAAACAATGTTTTATGTGCCATGAACCGTACGTTTTTTATTTCGAGGCGAAGGGTTTCATCCTGTGGTGTTGGCAGTCGGTGTGACAATAAGACTGAAGTCCGGTTCCTGTATTTTACCAACCGTTACTGTTTAAACTATGAGTCCTGCATTTAAAAGTACCTACTCATTTCAATAACGAAGCATAGACTTTGTTGTTATAGGTCCTGATCCTGGTCCTGGTCGTGGTCCTGATTTGAAATTAACCTAAGTACCACATTATTTAATTAATGTTCTCTTAAGCATTTTTGTTTTATGCATAATCGATTTTATTTAAAAGAAATCGTGGTTGCCGTTAGAAGAATAGATTTAAAAGAGTCAGCCCATTTTGCTTTAGCATCGTGCTTACATTTTGTCTTGATATCTACACAAAGGTAAAGATATCTACTTACTTATATTGTGTTCTTAGAAAACTCCTTAACGGAATTTTGGTGTTACTTTACAAAAACTTTTAACTGGGATTGAAATCGATTCCTCGCTTAAGCGGAAGAAACGTTCCCGAGGGAAATTAAAAATGATCGTTTGGGTATCGTCGCAGGTAAGACTTGTATTGTTAGCGATTACTTTAATATACTAAGTAAAGTAAGTTAGGTAAATGGTAAACATTGAAGGCCTTTGTATTACAGGATCAGCAGCCTGAATTAAATTGATTCGCAAACTGGGAAGACTTTTGAACTGTTGATACTTTTATCAGTGGTTAAGAGCGTTTACAACGTACGGCATTTCATACAAACTTTCAAGGCCTTGTTTTTCGAAATGAATAAACCGATTTTAATGAAACTTCATACGCATAAGCAGAATACATAGGTCTAAAAAGTTAATTAAGAACATTTTCGAAAAATAGTGTTACAGCTAAATTCGACCGATTTTAAATTTTCCATAGAAACATAGATTTCCAATTATCTTTTTTTAAATAAGACATTTAGAAATTGTTCTTAATTAACTTTTTAGACCAATATAACCTGCTTATGCGTATGAAGTTTCATTAAAATCGGTTCATTCGTTTCGAAAAACCAGGACTTGAAAGTTTGTATGAAATGCCGTACGTCGTAAACGCTCTTAATAATTGTTTAAGCTGTGAGATTTCAACGTAATCGTTATTATTTAATAGTGATTACGTAGAAATCTCTCTCACGCTATGTCGACTTAAGAAAATATATCAAGTTAGATTTAAATATTTTGTTAGTACTGTTACTATGTCAACATTGCGTTCTATATTGAAAAAGATTGATTTGCTAATTCTTAACTAGATCTTATAATCTGAATTTTCGATATAAAATCTGCCCATAAACCCACTCATCCGTATTTACTTCTCCAATAACATCTTCGGTAGATTCTGTTATTTTAAGCTCGCGTAAAAAACCAAGAATTTCTCTTTTCAAACCGAATCAAACTTTACTAAGTTTGATTAAAACCAGAAAGTTTTGTACCTTTGTATACGTACTTCTTACGAACTTACAAAGTCTCATCTACATTCAGTCCTAGCTATGTATACTTGGGTGATCAAAGCAAGTCACTGGAAACATTGCAGTTTTGTTCAGGCTACTAAAAGGTCACAATGAATTTTTAATGGTAACTATTTTCCAAGAAAAGCGAATCGTATTATAGTCCTCGGGTCAAGTCGGGTCTCTTAATGTGACCGGAGAAAAGTGTCCATAAATAAATAAAAAAATAACGTAGCAACAGGCCTTTGTGCTACGAACAGCTACGAGTTGCTACGAGTTACAGCTACGAGTGCTACGACATCAACAGAAATGTATTTTTCTTGTACAATGTTAAAATTAAGTCAAAGAATGAACTTGTTGTTAATATTGTAACTGAAAGTGATAATAACCTGTTTTTCTTTTATTATTTTAAATATTATTACTAATAAAAGATGCCGTTCGTAAATGTGTAAGTAACTGAGAAGACAAACAAAGTAGGTATTTTTTAGGATTCCGTACCTCAAAAGGAAAAAACGGAACCCTTATACGATCACTTCGTTGTCCATCCGTCCGTCTTTCTGTCAAGACCGTGGAGGTATCGCGTTGAAATTAATATCAAATATGTAAGTCTATGGTCCCTTGGAGCTCTAAAAAAATCAAGCTTCTAAGTCAACGCAATAAAAAAATACGTCCATTTATGCGACATATTTTGATACTCGCAAATAAATCAAAACCTACAGGGTACTTCCCGTTGATCTAGAATCGTGAAATTAGGCAAGATGCACGGGACTCGCAGCAACTAGTAAAGAAAAAGTTCGAAAATCGTTAAGTTGTAGTTTTAACACATAATTTTTTTTTATTGCGGTTACAAACTTAGGTACATTTGCAGTTGGAGAATTGACCGTGACGTATATCGATGTATGGGAGAACATTTTTTCAACTACAAAGTTCTGTTTATTTTTGGGATAAATTCATCCCAACTACCACCCTTCATTGTACGTGGTCCGACACGCACTTGGCCGGTTTTTTCCTTCGGGAAACACACGTGATATTTCCGGTTTGACTGGAAGCCGACCCCAATATAGTTGGGAAAAGGCTAGGCAGATGATGATGAAACACACGTGATATTTTGTTTATGTTATTTTAACACAGTGAGAGAAAAGTGTTTGTACGAGTCATATATCGTACATGGCACGCGCGCATTGCATAATCAGCACTTTTCCGTCGCCTTGCACAAATTATATTGTAACGCGACAGTACACATTCAGTGTTCATAGTCAGCTGTACTCATTCACACAACATTCATATAGCATTAGTTACGTGATAATTAAATATATTCAATAAACCATCATCTTGACTATCCGTGACTTATCATTCAAGCTAACAACCAAGGTGTGTGCGACCCATTCAGCAGCGCATACAGTGTTCGATGCTGTGTTTTGATGCTCTTTTGTAAATAATGATAAGTAAAGGACTACGAAATTGACAAATAGAAGATATTTTGAGGATGCGTGTAGGGTGAGGCTAGTCTACAAAAAAAAAAAAAAAAAACTAGAAACAATCGGACACTCAGCTTAATTAAAGTTGATACACATGTTCTTGGGATAAATTCATCGCAAATACGGAACCCTTCATTGTCTGTGGTCCGACACGCACTTGGCCGGTTTTTAAACGACTTCAAAAAAGGAGGAGGTTCTCAAATTGGTCGCATTTAAAAAAAAATGTTTGTTACCTCAGAACTCCGTCATTTATAAACCGATTTCATTTTTTTATTTGAAAGGATATACTTCCAGATTGGTCCCATATAAATTTGGTCAAGTTCTGATAAGTGATTTTTGAGTTAGCTTCAGTAACAGGCCTGTTGGTCTAGTGGTTAGTGACCCTGACTGCAAAGCCGGAGGTCGTGGGTTCGATTCCCACCCAGGACAAACTTTGTGTGATGAGCATATTGTTTGTTCTGTGTCTGGGTGTAATTTATCTATAATATGTATGTATTTATAAATTATATAAGTATGTACATATATCAGTTGTCTGATTACCATAACACAAGCTCTGCTTAACTTGGGATCAGATGGCCGTGTGTGAGTTGTCCCAAGATATTTATTTATTTATTTTATTTAATACGTATTTTTTCCACTTACTGTACTTATATTGATGTGTTATAATAAAGTAATTTCCTGTCACTGTTATTTACATTCCAAGTAGTGGTATACGACTTTGTGTTGGGTAGGTACCACAACTAAACAATGAAAAATAAAAACTTTTTTCACACAAAAAAAACAACCGTCTTCGAAAATTAAAGTTATTTTTCACTTTCTAGTGTTTTTTTTTTGAAAAAAGTTTTTTTTTGTACCACCTTCGTTTTCAGAAGTGAATAAACAAATTAAATAAATAAATAAAAATAAATAAGCACAGTGATGTATCACAAGAGCTAGTCTACCTACCGCCTACCGCATTCATCATTTTACCTTGAATAAGTAGCAGATGTCCAATAGTCAAAGGGATAGTGCATTAGTCAATGGACGGTGTGCAATCTGTCATTACATCACAGAGATTGTATTAACTTTGCACCATCTCCATTCGGTGACAAACGTGGTTCCAATTAGCTCTTTGTGTACTAATTGTATCTTTGCTTATCCCGTGAAGGATCGTAAGCGTGGCTTCAGATACGGAAACGGGTATTAGGAAGTGCGAAATGCTTCTTATATTTACTAAAAGAACTTGTTTAGATTTTGTGTTAAATATACCAGATTACCGGATCGTGGCGGGTGGTGCTCTGTAGTTTCTGCCTACCCCCATGGGAAGAAGGCGTGAGTTTATGTATGTATTTATGTATACCAGATTTTTTGTCATAGTCCATAATATCCTAACTAATATTACGCGAAAGTGAGTTTGTTTGTTGTCGCTTTTACGCCAAAACTGCTAAACGGATTGGGATGAAATTGGGCACATGGGTAGACCACGATCTGGGTTAGGACATAAAATACTTTTTATTTCGATATTCCCAAGGGATCGAGACTTATGCGGGTGAAACCGCGGGGCGTAGCAGTAGTTTAATACAAACGTTTAATTTTGATAAAATCTAGTCAAACAAGTAGGTATCACGGGTGAACAATTGATTTATAATATAGGTAATGTAAGCTCGTGCTGCCGTAGGTGTCTTGAAACAATTAGGAATTAACAACAATATCTATCAACTACATCCTAATAACCTGTACTAACCTGAAATATTAAATTCGGATATCCGTCTTTCCCATAATACGGATCAATCCCCGATCACATAATTCAATTTACTTTATCCCTTGCTGAGAAAATGGCTGTGTATTTTCGTCGATAACTAAGTTAATAATTTTTGATGACGCCATCATTTCTTCGAAAATCAATTGCCATTGAGCGAAATTAATGCCTTCTCCTCCGTTATCTAATTAAGCTAAATTGTGTTTGCAAACTTTATGGTCTCGAAGTGAGTTTACGTGCATTCAACTGCGCATTTGAGCAATTTACAAATTCGCCAAAGGCAGTGGTCAAATTGAGTTTAGAGGTAGGCCCTGATGTGTTGCCAGTGACATCGGTACTAAACCTATTCGAAGATTAATAGCCGTATCAGTAGGTATATAATCGAATCATATGATTATTGAACACTCACGTAGTCACGTCTAGTTTTGAATATCAATATTTGAATAGAATAGGTATATTGAAAATAAAAATGATGAACCCGAAGATGACCCGTGAAATGTCCAGGGAGTTCTCAGATGCGAGATCATTCGATAAAGGGCTGAGCGCAGAAAGACTACGATGTGAGTGGTTACCCATCCTAGGCAAACATTTGAAATATCAATCAAACCATAGGAAAAGGAGAAAAGATGATAGCAGCGATATTTTATTATTGGTTATATCATAAAAATCTAATCTGAAGAAAATTATGGAAATCATTTCTAAGTTACCATTTATGTGATTCTATACTCATCTATGAATTTAATTTTTGAACTGCAAAGTGCAATTAAAGAAAAGACGAAAATAATGTTTGGAATAAGTAGCAAAGATTTTGAATATGCCTACATTTTGGTGTACAATAAAGCATATTCTATCTATGTATAATAATAAAGAAAACGAACAACTATTGAAAAATATTTTTAAGTCAACTATTTTCTTATCTGTTTGATAGCAATAAGCAATTCAGACGTAAGTCAGGCTGAGAAGAAACCTTTTTGAAGAATGGCAACACATATAATTATCTCAGGCAGCGAATTCGTTCTGAATAGGTGGAGCCGACACCTCCTGCCATCATCTCTCCGAGTAGATGCAATAACGGCAACGTCGCGAAGATATGTGACCCACTTGATCATCTCAATGTCACACACTTGAAGGAAAAAGGTAATAAGGCATTACAGCCTATATGGGCTACGTATTAATTAGGGTAATGTGTACAATATCCGGGTAGTGGTTAGGACATGGTATACTTTTCTATATGAGGTAGACGTAACTTCAGTTAATTAATTAATAGTTGCAGTTTTCGGGAGACATAGTAGTTGAGTCATTGAACTACGACTATCATAAAGTTAAGTAAATTGGTTTATTAGTTCAACCTAGAAATGAGTAACAAGATCAAGTAATTTTCATAGAGAATATTGGTACATAAAAGCAAAATCATCAGTGTGTTTTTAACAAAACGCAGTCTGACTCTATAAATAAAATCACTTACCAACTTCTAACAGTCAAAAATACCTACTTCTTATGATATCGTCCTAACCGTTTCCCCCACCCCCCACTTAACCCTTTCAGGGGATGACAAGCAGCTAATGCACTATGTTTTCCCCTCCAGCTCAGTAGGGGGTAATGTGACGTAATAATGTTAACAATCTTTATTATTTTTCCCAGTTGTTTTGGACGTTTTTCACATTGCCTGTCCATTATCAATAATGGTACATAAATCACTTAGCGCAAAGCTTTACCTTGAGTGAAAGAGCTCCAAGCTGTCATTACTATTGAGAAGTAAAATTGTTTGTACAAACCTACAAACAAATCATTCATCATAAAATCATTTATCATTCACTACTCCGAAATGAAAGTCGTAACCAACATTTAACAAATTATATTCATTTATTTAGGTGATTTGCCAGCGGCAACGTTAAGTACCGTTCTGTATAAAATTAGATGTAAGTATATGAAAAAAAAAATATTTCTCGAAACATGATTATATAAAGCATACTCAAAATCTTACTATTTATAGAAATATAAATGGAGATTTTACTTGGAACTGTTATATTTAAAATGTCAAGATGTTTATCAGAAAAGGAGAGCTTACGTGATCGCTTCAAGTTATGACTGTAACACTCAAAGAATATTAATTTATTGTCAGTGAGCAAACGTCTGCTCCATTTCACTTTTATTTTACTTCGCTTGTGTACTCTAATTAACGTGCAGACAACTTTACAACTGGCTACCTATTAACTACACAAAGTCTTTCAATCCGTTGCGTGATAAGTCACTGTAAACACAAGAAACAGACGAAGTATTACGTTTAATTATACAGTAACAAAGACTTATGCCGGCTTATCAGTAACCACTCCAACTTAACAGCTATGAACCCCAGTGCCTTCTGTGTACAAATTATATCGTTCCACACTTTAATGGATACGGTCCCGATAGAAACGTGTTTTGTGCAATTTGATATTAACTACGTTTTTTTTTTAATTGTATACAACGCGATTTTATACGTGGAAGTGCGCTTGCATGATGTTTGAATCATGACTTTTTTTAAAAGTTATGTGTGGGTCTAGAATTATAGTGAGAGGACATATATTTCCATTGCTTTAAATTGATGAACACACGCAGAGGAACGAATAGTAGTAAATTTTGCTAATTATATTGAAGGCGTGTACCGAGTAATTATACCTCGTCGTTCTGTAAATGATTGCTTGACAAAAGGAATCATGTAATTTTTTACCTCTCTTAAACTCGTCTTTTTGCGATTACGCCTCACGTTCAAAAGGGGAATTATGTACACGCATAATATTCCTTTACCTAACCCAAAATAGATCGGAATGTCAATACTCTCACGTAAAGCTACTCGTTCACGTAAAGCTAATAATGTAACTCGATCATCTTTTGTTCAATGTTTACTTCCTCCTCGTGCTGAATACCTCTAAATTGTGAAGTTGAATGTCTTTTGAATGTATGGCTTTATGTGTGAAACGGAGTCAAAGAGAGAGATATCGAGAAGTGCTCTGTGACGCCGGCCGCGCCGCCCCCGCGCCCGGCTTCGTGAGAGATAGCTTTCAATATCAAATTGAATTCCGCGGTTCATTGATTTTCAATTTGTTAGGGAGTACTCTCATCGTTTACCATAGACACACTGGAGATCAGACTATTGTAAATCTTCCGAAAATTTTCACAAAGAACAGTCGTCCATAACTTTTCTTGAATGCAGGAATTTAGGAGGGTGGTTAAGTTTTCGTTTCCCCTTTTCAAGGTATATTTCAATTTAATCAGTTAAGAGTTCATGCTAAAAAGGCAAGTAACCTCATTCAGCTGGCTGTTTATCTTTCTTAAAAGCTAAGTGGAATGTAAAATAAACTAACATCCGATTTAAAATATGGGATTAGCTCGAAAGAGGAAAACCTTTTACTGTTGAGAACACAGAAGGTTGAGAAGTTGTGCGCTAATCTTATAGAATGTGAAATACTGAGTGGGAACAATAGATAATATAATCTATATTTACTCAGTTGTGAAATGTGCAACTGCTGAAAGTACTTACAGCAAAGTTTCAGTTGTGATTTAGTTAAAATCCTCAAACTCGCTAAACTTCAGCTGTGACTCTGCGTCGGGAGACGTTCCCATTTACTCAATTTTGTAAAATTATTTATTAAATGTGTCACATTCTGTAATATTTTATTATCAACTGCTGGGTACATTTTAATTTAAATAATTTTAAATAAAAAGGTAGGTTAGTACAATATTCCTAATAATTTCCTATAGATACCTATATCTAAATCATAGTGACAAAACGAATAGTTACAAAAGAAAGAAAGGACCGATTTGTCTCAATATTTGTTCAGACATGAACCTCCGCAAATGTCTTATGTCAGTCCACCAGTCGGAAGGGTGGAGCCGAGCCAAAAAGCCATGTCCGTTAATAACAAAAAAATCATTAGTTTTACAGCTGTATACACAATCGGCTTTTATTTATCAATAACGTTGCAAAGAAAGTAGATTTCGCCCTAAGCATTTTGTGGAAAGGAAATGTGTGTTTCCCATGATTTATATCCCGAATAGGGGCGTGAGGTGGCCGGCTCATATGAAGCCGGCTGCCCGCTGGCGATAAGCTGAAGCCTTTCGATACACACTAAGAAAGAAAATAAACAAGTTCCCTCACAACCTTACGCTCCGCCAATAATCTCGGAGGAAACGAATAACATTGGTTCGTTATATAACTCTTATTACAGGCGCAACATTCACGAAAGTATCGCTTTAAGTGCCTATAAACTACGAACTCCATAAAAAGAAAGGGGTTTTCAATTAGACTGTAGCGCTCTTTGATTTTTATATCTTATAGTATATTAACTGACCGAGTTCCGCCATCCCTTTATTGATTTACGATTCATATAAAGGAAAGTTTATACTAAATTATCGAGCAGCTTTTCCAGTTCGTGTAGAAAGGCTCCTTGTTCATTATTTTCAAAAAATCGTCTAAAAAGTCACAACAAGTCAAGTAATTATAACGTATAAACCCATTCCTGAAAACTCAAACTCAAAGCATTTATTTCAATTAAACCAATTACAGGCACTTTTGAATTGTTAAAGAGTCAGTCAGTTAGTCAGAAAATTGAAGCTAGTCGCCCATTCCAAAACGTAGATCTCTATGGAGAAGAATGGGCAAGAAACTCCATGGACACTCTCTTAAATCAAAATTATTACAAAATCCTGGGTACATTGTTCTTGTTGCTTCTATATGTGAGAACAATGTAAAAACTAAATAATTAAAAACAATTAAAAATATTAGATTAAAAATAAGCCCTGAATCTTACTAACCCCTAAAATACACTGTAAAATGATCCCCATCATATAAATATTTTGCATGTTTAACACCCTGAAAATGATATACCTTTGGATACATAAGTACAGGAATTCAGAGCAATAAATCAAAAGTAATAAGTATCCGTTTTATCTGATCCCAACGAGTTTTATTGCTTTATAAAATTTTATAACGAGAAAACTAATCCAATATTTTTCTAGATACGGTGAGGCAAAGAAATACTTCTTACATTGTGAGTTTTTTATGAACATGGGCTCGAGTCGGTACTCGGTAAACATCGGTACGTTTAATATATATTTGTCTGTAGGTACGACTAGAACACACTTTTTAGCCATTTCAGGCGTAAACCTTAAACAAGCTGTAATTTATTGCATGAAATAAATTAGTCTGTCTTTTCAGACCCATTTTAGACCTTATGTCAGTTAGGTACTTGTGATACATTGTGGTATTGAAATGGGTAAAGAACCAAAATATCCTTCAACTTGTTTTATTAATGTTGACAAACAAAAATATACCGTCGTCAACAGTCAGTATTAACGATATTACAGTATATTCACATCCATATCTGATGTTCTAGGAATACAAACATGTTTGTCGACGTCGCACAGCAGTGTGCGACGTTATGCTTATCGGTTCACAGGCTCACTTTACCTTACAACATCGACAAATAGTGATGGGATATGCATGCAGTCAAGACCAAACGGTAAATAGACCATTCACACTAAAAACTCCAGGTTTCTCTGTGAGAGCTGCAATTACTTAGGTACAGAAATCTGTTGACTGCCTCGTTGGTCTAATGATCGCAAGCGCTATTGCTGAGCATGAGGTCCTGGGTTCGATTCCCAGGTCGGGCAAAGTGTTATTGGGTTTTTCTATCTGGAATTTCTCAGTAGCAGCCCGGAGTGTGGATTTGTGCCCGGTAGATGGCAGTAGGCTCGCCCCTATTACATGGGACTTAAACATAACTGGCAAAATGTGGGTGTAGCCTAACCCTTCGGGGAAAGAAGGCGTGGTGTTATGTTATGTTATGTAAATCTGTTGCTCGAACACATATTTGTGTAAATCAGAGATTGGATCTTACATAGCTGAACCTGAACAGGTGGAGGCTAGGCTACAGTGTGGCGCTGATACATCCATAGCATTCGTATACATCTCACGTCTTTTTCATAGAGTCAACTATTTTGGCAACTTTTCGGCATAATTTTAACACTAGAAATAGGAAAAAATTAGATCAACCACGTTTCAGATTGTCTAAGGTACACACTTCTTTCATGGGGTACTGTGTAAAATGTTATAATAAAATACCTCTCGATATTCTTCAACTAAATGAGAAGCAATTTAAAACATGCATTAAACGCACACTATGTAGACAAGCATATTATAGGTTGAATGATTATATCATAGATAAAAATGCTTGGCTAAATGCTGGTCCTGCTCCACAGCCACTTGAGCTTTGTTAAAATTTTTAATTTCTTTTTTGTTTGGAAGAAATGCGTCCCTTTTTTTCGGACATTATGACCTTATTGTTTACTAATCTTTTAAATACAATCATTGCAAACTATAGTTTTGTATAAATTAGAAGCATTTTTTCAATTTTGTAAATGTGAGTACCATGGAGCGGTTTTATGTTATGATGTAGGTATGTTGACTTGAAAGAGTATGGCAGTTGAGAGTATGTCATGCTCATTTAAATGCCTCGCTGATGGTGGCGCGTGTGTTGGATCATTCGGTTCCCTACAAAATGGTTGAGCTGGATCGTGCTGATCCACGCGTCATGTTCGTGAATGGGCGCCGTCAGTGGAGACTGGTCATCTCTTAACTGCCAGGGCTTATTTTTGATCTTATGTTTTGGGTTGTTTTTAATTATTTGTTTTTTACATTGTTCTCACATATAGAAGCAACAAGAACAATGTACCCAGGATTTTGTAATAATTTTGATTTAAGAGAGTGTCCATGGAGTTTCTTGCCCATTCTTCTCCATAGAGATCTACGTTTTGGAATGGGCGACTAGCTTCAATTTTCTGACTAACTGACTGACTCTTTAACAATTCAAAAGTGCCTGTAATTGGTTTAATTGAAATAAATACTTTGAGTTTGAGTTTTTTATTTTTGTTGTGTTTTTGACCAATCAAAGAAGCCACTGTCACAAAAATACACCAAAAACGTGAACTTCTCTTTCCAATTACATTAATGCAAAGATTTCACTGAAAAACTAATTGTAAACTTCCACCACCCCTCATTAACGAAAAGCTTTAACAAATTAAGAAGTTTATTTAAAATAATGTTTCCGTAAATTATTCATCGCATTATCAGTCTGCTCCTAATAAGCTCGAACGTTGCCAGAATTAAGATGAACGTGGCAAAGTAAGGGTTAAATTGAACAAAAACATTTCTGTGCAGGTGCGTTCTCTGTTATCTATGAGGAGTGCGAACTTGACGGCATGTACCCCAAGTTGTTATGCTAATTCAGCCAAGATATTGTTTATTTCTACTTCTAAATATAATTACCATGGCAATTTTTTCTTCAGTCACACTTGGATACGTGGCACCTCATTCAAGAGAAGTTTCCTCTAAAGCAGGAACAGTCAACAATATCAACATCCTGTATATTAATAGAACACGATCTATTAGTTAGATACATGTCCATAAAATGTATAGTACATCAATTATAAATTAACCCTATTTCATTCATTATGGATTTAATTAATTGAGATTCCAGACGCGGTGATATTGATTTATAATTAACTATTGGGAAGGCAAGATGTTATACCTGTTTCGGGAAGTAGGTAACTGTATCGCATAGGCCGGGAGCTGACTCCGGATATCATTTTTGCGGGGATTGCGGAAGTGGGGCTGTAGGTACACGCTGGAGGACTGTCTAGCTTGGGCAGTAGTCTTGTTGCAAGTCTGTATTGTTGTACATTTACTCACGGCTCTTGTGTGCCCACATAACGTATTTAAAGATTATTTTCATGATGTTTGATAGTCAGTAGGTACATTAATAACTGACAATCGCTACGTGCTTAGTATCTAAAATAAAGTGTTTTGAATGCCAAATATCTAAGAGAATATAAAGTCTCAATTTTTTATGTCCCGGTTAAACACAGAACCCACGATGTCTTGTAATACACAGTGTCAGAATAATTTCTGGCGGTGACATTTACATCTTTCTTTGTTGTAGTAAACACAATTCATAAATATTTTATAGGTACATCAAAGAAATAATGACCCGTCGGAACAAAAGAACTTACCTGCTAATTTAAAATGAGATTGAAATAAATATTTTTTGATTTGTATTCACAGGTATACTGTATAATAATTAGTACATAAAGGACGCTGTTAATAATATAGCACATCAAGTTTTGAGACGAATAGTTCGATTTTGTATATAATAGTGTTTCGTCTCTGTCAATCATACCTACCTACCTTTGTCACAGTATCTCTCTAAATCTCGATAGACACTAATCTACACTATCTGATCAAGACAATGTCTGGCCTTGAAAAGAGACTGTGACGTCTGAGTTGGTTTCAGTGTTTCTTCTCAGAGTAATCGGATAGGAAACGCCAAAATCATTTTGAAAATGTTTGTTAAAGCCAATTTACAGATTAAACAACATTTATCATTTAAACGACGTGTGTGTTCGTTTCATATACATCAGTAGTTCTAGGTCATAATGCCGAAATAGAGCAAAACATTAGTATAATTAATCGCTGAAATGCTACCGAATCTCTCAGGGGAATGACGGGAATACCCCCTTCCCCCAATTGCCCGAATAACCCCCTAATGCATGATTAAACTGTTAGGCAATAGATTAGCCTAACACCAAGTGTACTTAAATATTAAAGAGTAGATAATTTGAGTGTGGAGCCGTCTGGTTTTATTTGAAAAATACAACGTGCATGTGAGATGGCTGTACATTTGAATTATTTGGGGTGATGTGAGAAAGCGATTTTGTTTATTTGAGTGAGTTATTTCATATTTGATACCTACATCTAAAAGTGCTTAATTAAAATAATTGAGTAAAGGGTTTCTAATTTTAGAAAATTAATTTGAATTTTCGTGATTACTGGTTGCCAGTGAAATTAAGACATAATTGTTTTTGCTACCTATACAAGGAGCTTTTTCTAGTAGAAAATTCACGATTTTACGTCGCAACTATTGACTCAAAAACTAATCACCTACTTGTAAACACGTACAGGATTTCGCATCATATCAAATTCTAATTACCTCCGTCTGTCCTCTCTAAACCTCTGTCTAAACTTAAACTTTAGACAAACTCTCAATTAAAATTGTTGGCGCATTCTTTAGTTCCAAAGTCAAAATTACAATGAGGAATACCACCCACACATACCTTTTTAAGAAATTCAAGGTAAAAATTCTTGAAAAAATAACAAGATACCGTCAATAAAATTTCGGTGGAGTTTCATTACGTCCGGGAAAATTATTAGGCACAGAAATGACTTCGTTCGCACTTCTGTATATATTTCACTGTAGGTACGTGCGGTGTTCTTTTATTGTAGAATAGAAACTGGAATATTCCAGCTTTGGAGGAGCTCGTGGCTAAGTAATAACAGCCACACGGGTCAATCTATCAGGTTAAGCTACGCTTGCCGGGGTTGATCCCCACGGATCAACCCCGGCAAGCGTCGTCTTGGTATGTAAAGATGGTCACCCATCCACATGGGTGACCATCTTTACATACCAAGACTCCGTCGTGCTTCGAAAAGTAAGTTAAGCCGTTGGTTGTCATTTGTGAATCTTTGACAGTCGTTACAGGTCGTCAGAAGCCCGAAAGTCTGACAACCAGTATTACCAAGGGGTATCGTATTACCCAGTAACTGGGTAGTGGAGGTCAGATAGGCAGACGCTCTACGTAAAATACTAGTATTCAGCTGCATCCGGGTAGACTGGAAGACAACCCCAACATACTCGTAGTTGGAAAAGGCTAAGCAGATTGTTTGAGAAACTGGAATCATCATCTGCCTTGCCTGATTGAGAAACTGGAATATTCCTAAAAAATGCTGTAAAATCTTGTATTCTATGTATTCTATGTAATCTTGTGTTCTTGTATTCTATGTATTATTATTATGTATGTGTTGTAACTACTTCGTTGGTTTAGTGGTCGCAAGCACTACTGCTGAGCATGAGGTCCTCGGTTCGATTCCCGGGTCGGGAAAAGTGTTATTGGGTTTTTGTCCATCTGAAATTTCTCAGTAGCAGCCCGGAGTCTGGATTTGTGCCCGGTTAATAGCAATAGACTCACCTCTATTACATGGGACTTAAACATAACTGGCGAAATGTGGGTATACTGTAGGTACACCTCTGCCTAACCTTTCGGGGAATACAGGGGTGATATTTTGTGAGTTGTTTAAATAATTATATGTTGATTAAAGATTCAGTTTTTCTAGAAATAAAAAACAACGACAAAAAGGTTTTCCATGATTAAATAGACTAAACAGATAATTTGTTTTATTATTTTTTTATTACTAAATGGGCCTGCTCTTGACCTCGGTCACGCCTGATGGAAAGCGATGGATGAGGTGTACGATGGAACGAGCGTGCCCAGAAGATGCCCGTTCACTCTTGTTTTGAAGGCAGACGGGTTATAATAATCCGTCTGCCGTGTGGAACAGAACACAGACGCTGTCAGAGAGTTCCACACTTTGGCTGTGCGCATAATAAATGTGGAGGAGAAGCGCTTAGTACGACTGGTCGGGGATATCAACCAAGTGCGGATGGTACCCTACAGTACGTCTGGTAGTCCGGTAGTAAAAGGGCGATTGTGGGATCAGGTCGTGGAGCTCCTGCGAATCCTCTCTGAAGTACAGTCTGTAGAAGACCGACAGGCAAGCAACATTACGCCGATAAGCCAGGCTGTGAAGCCTTACAACCAACGTCTCGTTAAGAGCAGCAAGCTGGTATTTTATTGAGCCATCCCATTAGTGGCTTCAATACTCCATACAGGAACGGACCTGTGCTTTGTACAGAATTAAAAGCTGTCCAGATGTAAACTATCGCCTCACCTTGTTTAGGATGCCCAATTTGTTGGCTGCAGTCTGTGCTTTTGGCTCGATGGTTGAGCCGATGTTGAGATCAGACGTCAACTCCGTGCCCAAAAGCTCTAGGCGGTCGGTGACTGCTACAGACGCACCTCGAAAAGTAGGAGATAACTGAATCTGGCTCTTTTTGGTAGTGAAAAGTCACGTCTGTGTTTTCTGAGCAATGAATTTAACCAGACTGTAGTCACCTCATTAGGAAACGAGATTTAAGGTCACATTCATTCGCTCCACCATGGCCTCTCTTAGAGTAGTTGTTTCCTCTCTGCTGGCTCTTGCAATGGAGAGGTATCTTTCCGAGACTGTGCGATCTGCGTACCCAATAGTACCAAGCTGTAGCAGGTCGTTGATGTGCAGCAGAAATAGAGTCGCAGAAAGGACAGACCCCTGAGGAACACCGGCATTAATAGCCATGTGATCCGATTAGCTATGACCGCTCTGATCGATCGATCACTCAGGAAGTCGGAAATCCAGTTGCAAAAGTCAGCAGGAATATCCAATGCGGGAAGCGTACCCAATAGACTAGCATGTCAGAACCTGTCAAAGGCTTTTGAGATATCAAGCGACACAGCAGGCTTCGCTTTGTCTCTCAATGGCCTCGCCCCAGCAATGCGTAACATACACAAGAGGTTTCCCAGTTGACCAACCACGACGGAAGCCATACTCACCAGTATGGCTTCCGTCGTGTTCCTGGCCCTCACTGAGGAGTCTCCTGATAATGAGCTTATTGTTAAGTACCCTTTCTATCGCCTTACACAATATGAAGATTATGGCGATTGGTCTAAAGTTAACAGGATCGGCACGGTTACCCTTTTTGGGCATTGGCTGCACATTAGCCAGCCTCCAGGACTCCGGCACCACTCCAGTTTTTAGAGAAAGGAGATACAAGCACGTTAAGACAGAACAACTCTGGAGCATAGCTTTTCAGGACTCTTGCAGGTATTCCGTCAGATCCGCTGGCTTTATTAACGTCACGACTGAGTAGATAATTTTGTTATAAATGTGAACATAATGTCGTAAAAAATATTCCATATCAATCTAGTTTGTTCAACAACAAACCTTATACCTGTTAAAGGTTGTATCTATTTGATATTTTGTCGTTTCTATGGCTGAAAGGTCAGACGTCAACTTATTTCCATTGAAATTACATTATTAAGCTTCTAGACACGAAAAAACCTCCAATAACATTTATATATTACGTATTTATTCTTAGAAAAGATATTGGTATCTACTAGTAATCAGGTATACAATTGAAAATGTGACAAAAAATGAGAATGGCTTCGCATGGAGTGTTGCTTATGAAGAAAAAACAGGTTTTGAATAGGTACTCTAAAACAATTGGTTTTAATTCAGAATTCGACGAGCAAGGGTTGGCTATGAAAAAATGGCAGAGTGACAGAGGTACTTGACGATCCAGAATCTATGTAAATCAATGGATGTTTTCTATCCGCAATGATTCGACTTGTAAGGAAATCCACAGACTACTTTCATGCTTCTTTTGCCATACCCAACATTCACTTCCATACATAAGCGTAGGCACCAGCACACCATTGTGAACAGCCAGTCGGGCCTTTTTGGACATTAACTGGTTGGTCACAACTGCTTGTATAGCACCATTCACTTTATTTCCCGCATTTACTCTCCTATCCACATCTTCATCTATCTTTCCATCCCTTGTAAACAGACTCCCCAAATATACAAACTCACTTACTTGCTCCACACTTTTATCATTTATTTTCACATCACACATCGATACGTCCTCTTCTCTTTCAAACACCATGACCTTCGTCTTATTCACATTTATATTCATCCCTTTCATCTTGTATGCTTCATCCATGACAGTCACCATGTCTTGCAACTGTTCTGCTGACGATGCAAGTAGAACTTGATCATCTACGTAGAGAAGGCATTTGACAAGCAAATCATTCATCCTCAATCCGCACTCACCCTCTTTCAAATTTGTCAGACAACTATCCATGTACAAGTTGAACAGACATGGTGACGCTATACAACCCTGTCTAACACCCCTCGAGATGCAGAACCAGTCCGTGTATGCCCCATTTATCCTAACACAAGCACTGGAATCCTTGTATAAAGATTTCAGTGCCCGTACCAAGCGCCAGTCCACACCGTACACCGACAGTGTCGACCACAGTTCCTCCCTCCACACACTGTCATAAGCCTTCTCCAAGTCAACGAAAGCACAGTAGACTTTCTTGTGCTTTGCCGGATGTTTTTCGGCTATGCACCTTAGGGAGATCTGATCCGTACAGCCCATTCCCTCTCTAAATCCTGCCTGCACATCGTGTGTATAATTCTATGATGTGAACTACTGGTATCCGGAAATATGTAGATAATTTATGCATTCTAAATACTGTATACTAGGTGTAACATAATTAACTCACAACCTTTTAAGGGGTCATTGTACTCATCATTATGAACAACTTTTACTATAGGACCAAACCTGAAATCGCAAAAAAATCTGCTGCTCCCTACATTTCTGTTCGCATAACTCGTCAAAATGTAGCGAACAGCTGATTTTTTTCACAATTTCAGGTTTGGTCCCATATTAAAATCTGTTCATAGTGATGAGTACAATGACCCCTTAAGAGGTTGTGCGTTAATTATGTTACACCTTATATACATATGCAGTGCTAGTGAAATTACGCATTTTTCAGAGGCTAATATCAGCGAACACTTACACCAAGTACTAACAATTTCACGGACTAAGCTCCACAAATGTAGCTCACTTTTCTTTAGTAAGTATACAGCTCAAACGACCAAATTGTTTTAACCCTCACTTTAAAGTAACTCTGAGTAAGAAAATTGCATCGTCTACAGGTTCAGGAGTAAGCGGGCTTAAAAATAACGAAAGGGAGAAATGGTACACAACGCGTTGATTTTGACAGCGCACCCCGCCCCCCGGGATTATCGTAAGCAATCTTGAGTGTGACGCTAATTGTGCGCTGGGAGATTGCGCGCGCACTTTTATCATAAAACCGGACTTTTGGGTCACTGTCACAGTACCTCATAAATTCAATATCTACAGCGTAGTAAATTAACTTGTTCGATATAATGCTCACGGCAATATTTATGCCACGCGGGACACTGTTATGTCAGCCGAATATAATGGTTGGCAGGATATTTTTTTATTTGAAGTACCGTTTTCATTTTTCTTTGTTAAAAAAATGAATCGACTCTTTTCCATTTCATTTGGGCGAGTCAAACATTCGGAATATAATAAACGAAATAATTGAATCTCTGGAAACGACTTTCAAGCAATTATCGTAGGGGTATTAAGATGGGAGGGTAGGGTACTCACGAAATTATGCGGGCAAATATGTGGGTACGTTCTAGCTTGAAAGCAGATACTATACGTAGTGCCCAAGTGGCGGAATTAACTGGAAATCGTGTACTACATTGGAACTTGACAACTGATTCAATTTAGACATTAAGATATTATGTCACTGAGTACTACCACAGTACAATAAAGTAACAGTATTATGTCTTCATAGAAAACGGCCAAAACGACGAGCTTCGAAATCTTAGTGTATGCCAGTACGCAACAGCCTCAGGTGAGCGGCAGTTACGCACGAACACGGACAGTTGCGATATTTATTTATGTCAAATATGGCACGAAGTTATCGACTGTATTATTCGGTGTACGGATGTTTGAATTCATGAATATCGAATCCAGAGGTATCATTTTCACAATCACATCGTAAATGTTTGTAAAAAAGCCTATAGGAGCCTAGGTTTCGTCCTAAGAAGATCAGAGGGTTTTACAAGCATCGCCGCGCTGACTTCTTTGTACAATGCATTGGTAAGAAGTCAGCTCGAATGTAATGCAATCATATGGGCTCCGCATGAAGCTAAATACAGTCTCATGCTGGAGCGTATACAAAATAAATTAATTAGATTTTTGTACCTAAGGTGGTATGGTGTATATCCATTTTATCCATTGATGTATCCAACTTTGTTTGTTATAGACATGGTGGGATACAATAAATTGGGAACAAGGAGGGACATAGCTCTTGCTACCAATATTTTTAAATTATTGCGTGGCAAGACTTCAAACCTAGGTATATTAAAAGAAATACACTTATGTGTGCGCGACAATTATGTATGTATGTCTATTGGCGGTGCCCAGTAGTAGGACCAATCTGCTGAGTAAAGCCCATATAACGCGTACCTTGCGTGTACTTAATGACGTAGCAGACAACATCATCGTCGTAGATTTGTTTACTTGTTCTCTGAGTGAGTTCACAAAAACCACAATGTACAGAATATGTTATGGTAAATAATAAAACTGTAATTACAGCCACACTATTGAATTAGGAAATTCCTGTAATGATAGTGATGATGAGGTAATAAATAAATAAATAAATATTTTTTTTAATTACCTACTTAGTCGGCAAAGTAAGCCTATAAGAAAACCAATAATTTTAGTTTTATATATTTCTGTGTTATTTATGTAGTTGTATATTTATTGAAGTGTAGCGACTATAACGTCTTTGACAGGTACTTAGTAGTTCAGAATCTCTCTTTTTCTATGCGATTGGTAGAAATAAAATATACCTATTAAATTAGCTTCTGCTCGCAGTTTCGCCCGCGTGTACTTTGGTCTGTCACAGAAAGTCTTTTTCGTGCAACCTGTGATCAAAACCACGTCCGTGGAATCTAAATTATTCAACCCATATTCATCCAAATGATTTGGTCTAAAATGCACTTTTTATCTACATATTTCCCTCACGATAAGCAAATTAATTTCGATAAGGATTTAACATTACGTACTTAAATTACCCTAGACAAATTAACATATTTTTCATACAACTGTGTCATATTTTATCAATACTCAATATCTTTGTTGCTTTATCGTAATGTGTACTTAGGTGGTAACTATAATATATATAGGTAATTGAGATCATTATGGACCCTGTAGGGCACAGCAAAAGGATAGGAGAGAGGAAGCTCTGTTTTAGGAGATCATGAATAATAATTATTTCTAGATTATTTAATTTATCAATTTGTGAATTAAACTGAGTATTCAGATAGGTATATGTGAAATAGCTTTTGGCCGCGGCTTCGCCCGCGTGGTTATCGGAAAATATCGCACGGGAACGTACTACTGGGATTAGAAGGAAGCGAAGCGATGATCGCATACCCATAATCGAAAAAAGGTAATTGGCTCCTGTCCTAGCATATAGCTATCCTAGCATATATAGCTGTCCTGTATATAATTATTTTGCTACGCGTAATTTTAAATCTGTGATATCTTTTTAAGTATTCATTTAAATGATATGATGTCAATGTGAATTTAATGCCTAATTTAAATAACATATTGTATTGGATAGGGATTAATACAATACCAGTCAAAATAGCTTCAGGTATAACAATTAAATTTTTATCAAATTCTGAAGGATAAAAATAGTTACTGTAGGTTATCCTTATCCTTTAGAACATTAATTTAACGTTTCTCTTACGGTTTACGAGACACACTCCAGTAAAGCTCCCAGTTGGCATATTTTTTTCCGACATCTTCTACAATAATTGTCATATTTCAGCCAATTTACACAAAACTTTAGAGCTCGCCTACATTATAAGAAATTTTGCTTTGGGCAAAATTTCTGATATGTCAGTCAATCAGCACTTTGCCCGCAATTTCATTCGCGTGGATTTCGTACTTTCCCCCTAAAAAAACCTCCTCCACCCGCTTTAAATGGTAGTATTCCAGGTTAAGATCTTTATTACATATTTACATAACTATCCATAAGTTGCGCCGACCCCAAATAAATTGGTATTATTAGGGCAGGACAATGATGATGAAGTATTTGGGCCAATTTTCAAGTTTATAGGTCAACGAAATAATATTTTTTTTCATACAAACTATATCCCCCCTTTTCACCCCCAATTTCCATAATTTGACTTTTAGCGTAGTGCTAAATGGAATGTTGAATTAAGCGGAATAAAAGACGAGTAAATAAATGTAGTAAGGGAAAAGGAATTTTATATTATCTTGACAATTTGACATGCGTCAAAAGGTAACAGTACTATACTCTACGGTAACCATCGATATATATGTACTTCATTATAACTCTATGACAGTAACAGTTTTCTTTATAAACGTGACATATTTATGCTAACTAAAAGAGTATTTACAAAGAGTATTTATATAGTAGAAATTACGTGGTTCGCCACATCACCCCCCCTTGAATGTAAAAATCTTGGGGCATGGTGAACTTCACTCGCCGACCCGACCGAGTAATATAAGGACGGCTGCCGGTGGGAGTCGCAATGGCCATCGGGTCCTCTTCAGCCAAAGTGTATGCCGGGTTTGACCCGATCTATGGATACTGTCAGGGATCCTTTGGGCAACTCTAAGGTCACAGTTTTATCTGTGAATTTTGCAACTTTAATTAGACCAGTGTAAGGCGCTACTAGGGCTCCACGCAAGGCATCCTTTCTGAGGAATACATATTCAGATTTCCTGAGACCTTTGTGGACAAAAATTGCTTTGCTTGAATGACGTGAAGCTGGTACTGGTTCCAAATATCTCATGCAATCGCTAAGTTGGGAAACGAAATCCACTGGTCGTACTGGAGTATCAGAAGAAACAGGCTGAAAGAACTCGCCCGGTATCCTTAGGGGCTCACCAAAAACCATTTCTGCAGCAGAACACCCCAGGTCAGCTTTATGAGCTGTTCTGATTCCTAAAAGAACCATCGGGAGAATTTCTGTCCAACTAGTGACATCATGGGCCAGGATTGCAGCTTTCAATGTTCTATGGAATCGTTCCACCATGCCGTTCGCTTGGGGATGATACGCCGTCGTATGTTGCAACTTTATTGCACAAAATTCAGCGAGTGCTTTGGGCTTTCGAACTGGCGTCCCTGGTCTGTGGTAACAATCTGTGGGCAACCAAAGCGTGAAATCCACATTTCATGAAAAGCTCTTGCTACCGTGTCAGCCGTAATGTTTTGAAGTGGCATAACTTCAGGCTATCGAGTGAATCTGTCTATTGCAGTCAGCCAGTATTTGTAGTCACGAGACAAAGGTAATGGACCTATAAGGTCTATATGAACATGAGAAAAACGACAACCAGGTAACTTAAAATCTCCTAAAGGTGACGAAGTATGTCTTTGCACCTTGGATTCCTGGCAGTCTTCACAGGTTTGAATCCAATTACGACAATCTTTGCGTACTGAAGGCCACACATATCTGTCGGTACCTAGTTTAATGGTTGCCTTAGAACCAGGATGACTTAAACCATGGACGCTATCGAAAAACTGTTTTCTTAATCCTTTGGTAATAAATGGTGATGGCTTCTGAAGGGAAACATCACAGAATATTTTAAATTTAGTACCAGGAATTGGTACTTCCTCGAACTTCAGTGACGTAGCTTTCGTCAATAAATCTTGTAGCTCTGGGTCCTCACGTTGAGATCGCGCCAGAGTTTCAAAATCAGGGCAAACGCGAAGTACCTACCTCAATTCTTGAGAGAGTATCAGCACTCAAGTTATCTTTACCTGATATATGCTTGATATCTGACGAGGCGTGAATTTCCTATCTTTCTTCTGGAATGCGAAAATTAAAGGTCGGTGTAAATAACAAAGTGACGACCCTCAATCATATGCTTGAAATGTCGAACTCCTTCATAAATTGCGAGCAGCTCCCGGTCATAAGCACTGTAGAGCTGTTATGACTTACTCAACTTCTTAGAAAACAAAGCTAGCGGTTGCCAAAGACCACCTACTAGTTGCTGTAAAACTGCTCCTACGGCAGTATTTGAGGCGTCAGTAACGAGAGCGATGTCAGCATCAGGAACAGGGTGGGAAAGCAAAGTAGTTTTTGAAAGACTTTCCTTACAATCGCCAAATATAGCATTATCATTTGATAATGCTATATTAATTGAGGCAGGTATTCACCTATCTCACCCAAGAGACACAGTCACAGGACAACCCTAGTGCGTGTTATATGTAAGGTCCTAACAGTTCGCCAACTCTTTGTGCTCAGAGCTATTCTCAGGAAACATCAAAGCGTACCCAACCCCAATAGACGCAGCAAAATGCCGGTGTGCCCTAGTGTTCCATGCAAGACCTCCTTTGCAGGGTGACAGTACAAGGTCTAAAGTTGTAAGCTATACAACACCATAAACAAACATCTCAACATTACTTCTCTTAGCAGACACGAACTTAAAGGTAAAGTTTTTGAATGGCTTCAACTATTAGACTATCAGAAGACGGAAGACCTACTGGCAAGTACTGCGTAACATATTTCATACAATACCTCTAAACAAACTTTCTTACACACACACACACACACACACACACACACACACACACACACACACACACACACACACACACACACACACACAAACATCCCCCACACACAAACACAGAGATCACACTCATCTGTTAAACCTAAATAAAATTAAAAATCGAAATTAAAAATTAGAATAAGAATAAAAATTACGGCAAGTTACCCTAAGAATATTGTCAAACCAATGTATTCATATTTTATTTATTATGTGATACTTCTTTGACAGTCGTTACGGGTCGTCAGAAGACCGAAAGTCTGACAACCAGTCTTACCAAGGGGTATCGTATTACCCAGTTACTGGGTTGTGGAGGTCAGATAGGCAGTCGCTCCATGTAAAATACTGGTATTCAGCTGCATCCGGTTAGACTGGAAGCCGACCCCAACATAGTTGGGAAAAGGCTAGGCAGATTGATTGACTTCTTGCGGCTGAACACTGTTTCCCAAAATACAAGCTCAAGCTTAGTTTGGGAATCAGTAGCAGTATCTTTTGTGCAATACATAAATACGATGCATATATTAGATTTCTCTAAGATAAGACGATTGTATTAACTAGCGACGATAAAGAATGTTTATTTTATTTATTTTATTTTCAATCGAGTGGCCGTAGGTAATTATTTCAAGGTCACTACCGAGACATAATACTGCTACTTTATTATACTGTGGTAATACGTAAGGATTGGGATGGTAGATACAGTACCAGAACAATGCTAATTAGAGTAGAATATTATCGGTTAATCATTAATACAGGCAATAGTAGTATCTTATTGAGAACATCTCTGCTATCGGCATTAAACAGCTTTCCCTTTGTGATGATGTCGACCCTTTTCAGGAAGAACATCCTAAGCGACATTTTGTACTTTTTACAGGAAAGGGTTTTTCCTTTCCTAATTAACGATGTTATCATATACGATGATAATTTCTTACAACAATAAAGTCGTGTAAATTTCGAATAAAATTTAAGAGTCATCGCGGCAAGATGTAAAACTGTCTAATTAAGAGGTTACGATGAAAAAATAGTTTTGTGATTTTTGGCGCTTACGATGTTTTGCCTGAAAAGGCTCGATGTGACCGTTTGCTGAGATTGTTGTTTGCAGCACCTAGTGCATGTTTAGGATTAGAATATTTAGGCTGATCTACACATTTTCAGTTCATCTTATATTCCTGAATCCATACTTTTATTATTTTATATACATATTCCTATTTTAAACACTCGCGGACAAATAAGACGGGTCAGTACGAAAAACTAAAATTACTCTTAAAATATTAGAGTTTGTGGTATGAATGAAACGAAACGAACGATGAATGTGTGTATGTGGTGGTGTGTTTGTGGTATGGTGGTTGTGGTGTGTGGTGTGGTGTGGTGTGGTATGATGATGTGGTGTGGTATGTATGTTGTAGATAATTTACCAGTTAATAAAACAGCACCAAATATTGGAATCATTACTGGTTTAATTGTCAAAATGACATAAAATAAAATATCAATAATTTTTACGTTGAAAAAATAATGGTTAGTACCTCACATACAACACAAAAACGAACTTTAAAATAAAATTAATATTTTGTTTTGCCTCCACGGGCTCTTATCACAGATGCCGTGTGATTGGGCATGCTGTTTATTAAGTTTCTTATGCGATGTATTGGCCCATTGTTCCACTGATGCATGTTTCAGGTCTCGAAGGTAGCTGGGACGGGGTTTCGATTTCTTACACACCTTCCAAGCTCGTCATAAGCATGTTCAATTGGATTCAGGTCCGGGCTTCTCGCGGGCCAGTCCATGCAATTGATGCCAACGTTCTGAAAACACTCATTTACAATTTAAGCTGTATGTGGCCTGGCGTTGTCATGCATGAATATTGAATTCTCACCCATATTAATTAATTACGAGCCGACATGTTCATTAAGAATTTCTTCCACATATCTTGCACTAGTCAGCGTACCATTTTCTGTCAGCCCTGACTCCTTGCGACTCTCTGAAGAGATTCTAGCCCAAAACATAATAGATCCACCGTCGAACGGCACTTTTTCCTCCAAATGAGCTGGAATAAAACGTTCCCCTGGCCTTCGGTAGACTCTTCGCCGCCCATCATGTGCATACAGCATAAATCTGGTTTCGTCAGGAAACATTACTCTTGCCCAGTCTTCGTCTCCCCATTGTGCGTGTTCGCGGGTGTAAGTGCTACCCGATGTTCCCTTTCAAGTTTTGGACCATTTGCGGGTCTATGTGGATCAAATTAGCTTCAAGGAGCCGCCGCCTTCCAGTCCGCTCGGTTACGTCGTCTCTACGGGTCTCCCGAAGTTGATTTGTTACTTCAACTGCCTCGAGCCGTAGTACATTTCGGTCTGCCGGTTCGTGGTATTCTTATGTTCTGCCCAATTTTATCATTTTGATTTGACAGATTGAAAACAGAAGTGAGTAAACAAGCAAAAGTAAACAACCTCGAATTGAATTTATTTCCAAACTAGCTCTGCCCCGCGACTTAGTTCGCGTGGAAGTCGTAAGGTACGCAATATACTGAAATAACAGCCATATTTTAATAAAACTCCCTCGTCCCCCGACCCGTCGCGTTGCATCGCCCGCCCGCGCTATTACTTCGTTTTCGCTTCGTGTTCTTTCTGACTTTTTCCTTTTTCTCGGCTCCTAAGGGTCGTTGCGTGATGTTAAATAGCCTATAACTATCCTCAAGAATTGGGCTAACTATTGCAAAAAGAACTTTTCAAATCCGACCTTTAGTTCACAATTTCATGCGTTTTAATTTTTTTGCGCAGAACCCTAATTATTTTTCTAAAATAAAAGTAGCCTAAGTTACTCCCCGTAACATCTGCTATCTGTCAGTGAATGTCCCGTCAAAATCGGTCCAGCCGTTTCAGAGATTAGCCGGAACTAACAGACCGACAGACAGACAAAAATTTAAAAAATTTATTTTTTGATAAGTGTAGGTACCATGAATACTTTCTTATGAATTTATTAGAATGTTGATATTTTGACATTACAAACAGACACTTAAATTTTATTTAATTGTATTGTATAGATTCGAGGTTTTTAAAATTTTAACTTTTTTTAATTACTATTGAAATTCTCTGATTATGATATTAAATTCTCTGTAATATGAAGTTAGTTTCATGCATGTACCGCTATTAATTTGTAAGTTGCAGGGATTTTCGTATCGACCCGTACTATTTGACCGCGAGTGTATTATGCGAAACTGTGCCTTACCTTACCTGTCCGTTACCTTTTCACGCCTAAAGGGCTGAACGGATTTAGACGGCACACGGATAGACCATGACCTGGGTTAGGACATAGGATACTTTTAATCGCGGTATCACGTACCTGTGGGATAATCTCACGCGTTAAAGTCGGAAATTTTCATTATGAAATTTGACAGATAGGTAATCTGAGACCTGAAGAAGGAAATGGGCTACTTTTTATCCTCGATGTTAGTATTAAAAAATTAGGCTAGTGGTAATACAATTTTGCATGATCTTGAGACTACTATAATTTTAGTGGTAACATTTGATTTTTCAACGAGCCAATAAGGCTACATAGTAACAATGCGTACTCAGTAAGACCTCTCAACTTTCTACCGACAACGCTTCGTAGTCTATTCAGACACAGCAGAACAATAGCAGTTCAATGCAAACGGTGGTATTATGAGCGCATTTTTTTGCAATCTACCAAGAATTGGGTCAAATGCCAGACAATATTCTATATACTTTTTATTTATGGAGATTCATAAAGGCTTCGCTGAAACCTGAATAAATAAACTACATGAGATATTTTTGAAATAGACAGAGTTTTTTTTTTTGAGTTATGCGTTTGCGTTCGTCAACGTTTACACTGCGCAAACGCGACTATGAAGTCGCGTGAATGAGGCTTGGGTTACGATAGAATCACTTCAGCGTCCCATTAACGCACATTTATGTGGCATCAACGTGAGCTTAACAAACGCCAGATGCAATAAGGCTACCTTAGTTTTTCTACCAACGACTTTCTAGTCTTTGCTTTTCAGGTTTATTCAAATATATATTTTTTTACAAAAACCATGCAAACTCATGATGAGTTTGCATTATTTTGTATTGGTGATCGTTGTCACATAATTCACAGAGCAGCTAAACAAAATGGAACTTCTGTCTCGTAATTAGCAAGCGATTGTACGAACAATGCGTTGTCGTGTCTAATGATTCTATGGAATCCATCAATATGGAGGTATTATAAATGTGACATTTGATCAATATCGGATGTGATTAATCAAAATTCATGCACAATGAATATTTGATCGCGAATTCATACGCTATCGCATGTTAAATGGAGTGCACGATCGCTATCGCTTCATAATTCTAACATTTACTAAAGTCTACTTTCATCTTATTATTTCTGAGTTTCATTAGACATTTGAAAATAATAAAAGACTATTTTACTGTTCCCATTTCACTTGTCCAATAGCCGTAGCTGTCACAGCAATTATTTAAATTAAGCGTGCCATTCCGTACAAACTGACATTTCTAAAGTACTTTTGTTCTGACATCTTTCTAGATTACCATCAAGACTTGGTACCTACTAGTTTAGTACAAGAGCAGTAACATAACATTAACAAAAGAGAACTTAACGTGCAACAACGGCAACAACGCCTGGGATTTAGGCTGTCATTCCACCAGAGACATCGTTTATACATAATTATGTGCTAAGCTGCGTGGCGATGGATGTGTATGATATCAACCATTAGGATCGTTTGATTTTCATAGCATAGCTTGGTTTAGCTCTGATAGAAAATAGATTGATGAAGCTTTGTTTTTTACATTTACCCGCTCCGCTACAGCATTAGCTCTGGTAGAAATAGATCGTAAGTAGTTTCGCACCTTAGCTTTACCGCTGAGCTGCCTCGCACATGTTGGAAAGGCAGCCTTACACAGAGTTTAGTCCCATAGCCAAGCTTGCGTCAAGTCACGCGACGTTCAGGTTCCTGCCGAAGTTTTAGATGAATGCCCACCAAAGTTAAGTCGTGAAGAGTTTACTGAGTTACGCTTCGGCGTACGTGCGACGTAGCGTCGAACAACTGCACTTAAACAATTACTTACATAAAAAAATTTGACGTGAAACGGGTACATTATGTTTTAGGTGTATGTAGTAATGATGAATAGGTCTTAGGATCTGTGTACAAAAATTGTTTGGCTAAAACCTATGGTGAACATTGGAATGGCAAAGACCAAAAAAAAAGCTTTTTGAAATCGGACTAGCCAATTCTACATATGTGCCAGTGTTGTATGAAATTGCGTAGTCTGAAAAATTGCTTTTTTCCCTGAAAATAAAAAATATACACGCAATATTTTAAGAGTTCAAAGTAAGTTGACGAATAACTTTATTTGTACAAAGTTTACACAGAAATACTATACTTAGTCTTTTTCAACTATGTTAGGGTCGGCTTCCAGTCTAACCGAATGCAGCTGACTACCAGTATTTTACATGAAGCCTATGAAACACGATACCCCTCGGTTAGATTGGTTTAGTTTTATATAGAAATTATGTGGAAAAAAACTGCCCCAGTTTTTTACTGGTTGTTAAAGAATGCATAACCTCCTCCTTTTTTTGAAGTCGATTTCAAAAACGAGTGATGACCCAATCGTAACCGTAACTTAAAAGACGTATTCAATAAGAAACACGAGATCCCACCAAAAACATTTTCATGTAAAATGATGCCAATACGAGACCATATGGCCCGCACTGTCAAAAAGCTATCAGATCTCATGTAGAGTCAAGCTTCTAATTCTACATGCCCTAACTCTATAAGCCCTAACTTCATAAACTATATACCTTAGTCAAAATATGAGGCTTGGCCGTTTCGTTACTACAAGAACTATTGTATAACAGAAAAGTAATGAACAGTGAATACATTTTTCATCTTACGCCCATGTGACGGTAGCGAAACGGCCAAGCCACATATTTTGACTCAGGTGTACAGTTTTAGAATGTTCTCGTACTAGCTTACATACCAAATTTAAGCTTTCTAGGACTTCAGGAAGTACCCCAAGAATTTTAATGATCATCTGTGAGTGATTGAGTCATTGACGAAATCAGGGTTTTTTAGATATCAATAAAATCTAAAGTATAAAAGCTATGCAATTGAAACTTTATATGTTTAATAAGTCCAGTATTGACATCATACCCTGAGAATTTTGTTTATCTGATAAAATCCAAACCCAAGTTAAGAGGGTTCAAAAAACCGACGAAGTGCTTCGAGAAAAGGTAGGTAGTGCCCTTGCGCTTCGCTCGGCTCATCTTGGCGGGGGCACTACCGTGCCCCCAGATATAATCGGTCCATTTAGAAAGTTTATACCTTCCAATTACCCAGGCCCAATAGACAGGTCTTTAAACCTGATATTCAGCCCAATCTAGGAAGACTGAAAGCCAATCGCAAAGTACTCGGGAAATTCTAAGCTGATGACGGCTTTGATGCAAAATAGGTGCAATCCAACTACGTGAGACAAACGCGCAATCAGCTAAGTGCTCGTTATGTACGACAAGTCGTATGAACGCAGCCAGCCTTAGATGACGTCATAGATTCGGTGATGAAGTTACATTCAAGCCGAAATTAGGAACCTTAAGATAGATTCTTTATAATGCTGCAAGCTGATTGTGTTAATTAAAATTAAACATACACTATCTTGGAATTTCACTACTTCTTTGTATCATACATAACTAGTTGAACCTTAAAGTTTCTAAAGAATGTGAAAACACGTATGTACCTATAAGACAGTTAACATGGCATTATACTTTAATATCATTAACTATTTGACACTTTTCTTATGTTACTTTCAATTAACATCTCCGAAAGTCAATTAGAAAAGGTTTAGAAAGTTTAGACGTAACATCATCTCTATAAAAGGCGGCATGATGTACGGTCGGCAAGGGATCGAAAGAAAAACAAAGTGAATTAGCCGCCTATCGGAACGTACGAGTTTCCAAAGTTAACTAAAGGCCAGTGGTTAGGTATTGGGTTTTCGACAGGTGATTGCATTAATGTTATGTTTAACACGGCTTTAAGGATTATTCGTTGCCTGTTGCTCAGAGTACCTTAATATGGATTAAGGGCAGATTTTTCAAGAGACAGATAACTTTTATCTGAAGAATAAATATGACAGTTTGACATTTTTAGGGTTCCGTAGTCAACAAGGAACCCTTATAGTTTCGCCATGTCCGTCCGTCCATCCGCAGCATAGCTCAGAGAGTCTTAGTACTAGAAAGCTATAATTTGGCATAGACATACATATTAATCACTCCGACAAAGTGGTAAAATAAAATCAAATTTTTTAGGGTACCTCCTGTACACGTAAAGTGGGGATGTTTTTTTTTCTCATCTACCTCATGGTGTGGGATGTTGTTGGAAAAATCTTTAAAAAAATTGCGGATTTATGAAAACAATTTTTTGATTACAGGATCTGTTTCTGAAATATTAAGCTTTAAAGTGCTAATTTTTGTTAGAGTCAAGTGTCCCCCCCTGCCAGCTAAATGGTTAGTTCTGGATTTGTGAAAAAATTCACGGTAGTAGTATATACAACGAAATTAAAAGGAAAGCTATCACAGCTAAGTAGGCTTAAAAAGCTAACGAGTAATAGTCAACCAACTTACATTTGCAGTTGGAATGTATGAGATAACAATGGTTTTCAACTACAATATTAAGTTTGTTCTTGAGATAAACTCGTCCCAACTACAGAACCCTTCATTGTGCGTGGTCCGACACGCACTTGGTCGGTTTTTTTTTAATATAAAAGCTATCAAACAAAAATATTTATTCCTTAGATAAACGTTATCCGATTATTGAAAAAACAGTCCTAAGTAGTTAGATTGAGGTTCAGGTGTGTTTTTCTTGTAGTTTTATAATGCTTTTAATAAATACGTACAACCAACCTTTTCTAGAATAAATTTTTAGAATAAAAACAAGCTTTTTATTGCGATTTAAAATAGGTAAACTTTTAAATATTGCAATCTTATCTATAGTAATCTATGTCTTCACAAATCAGCCTCTTACAAAAGATTAAAACACGCGGCTCATACCTTAAATCGAAAATGTATTAAGCCAGCTTAACTGCGTTAGACGATCGATAATCATTAACTCTCAATTTGTACTTATATATTTACTTATTCAAGTAAATGGCAAACAACTTTAAGAGCCGCATAAAACCGAAATCAAGGCTCGGGTGGGGATTTTCTAGGAAACAGCTCTGCCGAGGCGTTACATTAAAGTTTCAGATACCAAGTCGCACCGCGGCCGGAGCGGCCTCCTTAGCACATTTTATCCCGTGTAATTTCACACTACAGATTTTCAAATAACGACATAATAATGTTTCCTTTCGTGTGTCTTGCTTACTAGATTGGCACACACCTGCCCGCTAAATATGTATGCCATATACATTTATAATATTGTAATTCGACCCTTCGCAAGGTAATAACATTTTATTGGCTTACCGGTTCTTAATATAAATAAGGTTGCTCCCAAAAACCGGAGCTATGTTCCGAAACAACCGAAGGCCGGAATGTTAACGGTTATAACAAGTGCTGAAAATGCTTTAAGACTCATAAATAATAATAAGAGCAAAGAAAAGCTTACAATAACGCGTGATTTGGCATAGCTACGACCATAATTAAATTCTAGCCAGCGAAAAGTTTCTTGCAAAAAAGAAAGTAACATTTTTGACGTCAATTACTTATAACGTTCCAAAATATCTTAAAAAATTAAACTCGAGTGCTTCTCAATGTCAATTATAAGAGGAAATGTTTCAGAATGCCTTCATTATAAAACAACCATGTTTATCTTTGACCGCGTCCACTTAAAAAGAAAGCAATTATTTTGTAAATTAAAAGGTATTTCATTTTCCTTGTAATAATTAAAAATATAATTTGACGAAGTAAATACTTATTCACACACAAGGAAAATCAGTCCCAAGGCGGCAAAATTACATCCCAAGTGCGAACGCCTAATAAAGACAAGTCCTTGTTATACCTGACTAATTTATTACAGCTCCTCAAATAAATAGACAGGTCGCAATTTATAACCAATAGAGCTTCTAAATTCTCCATCGTGTAAACAATTTCGTATACTAGATTAATGTTAAGTTAGGTATTGTTAATTACGTTTTACGTTAACAAGCAGTGCAGTATAAAAGCGATTTGCTATTGCTCGAGCGACGGTGCACACACTGGGGCAACTAACAATTGTTTTGTGTTAGTTTATGACCATGCTTAACAATGGAAACTTTACTCATTCTGTATCATAATCTACGCTGTAAAGCCCTTAGAGAATAGGAACGTAACATACAGGGCGTTAATAAAACAAGTGAGCGTGCACTGTGGTAGTTGTTTATATGATTCTGGACAGTAAGTTATGAAATTGAAAATGTTTTGATGGCTGTGATAATAACGAAAAATTAAGGTTGTTTAGGTCAACGATTCACAAATGACAACCACGAAAATCAGGCTAAAACTAGCTATTAAAATGAATGTTAAACTTTTTAGGAAAATATTCGTCGAATTCCTTTTCATTTTTTTGTTTCAAATTCATATTTAAACTGTAATAACACAAAAACCTCATCCAAAGTTTCATGTACCATAAAAAAAAAACACTTTACATATTAAACAACGTTGTAAAAATAGAGAACTCAGTTTTAAAAAGCGCGAGTAAGCTTTCGACTGAAAAATATGAACGAGAAAAGAAGGGTGTAATAATTTTAATACGTTTGTAAGGCTCTGAATTTAAATCAGGGTAAGAAAATAAGTTGCCGTTTCTCACGATACGGAGTATTAAATCTTAGTGAAATTTGTTTACCATAGCTACTGTTGACATTTTATGCGGAGAGAAGTGGATTAAGTAAATTTTATTCAAGTAGGTTTAATAAAAATCATTTTATTGTCCATACAATTAAACAAAATTGAAGTGCCTGCTTGTAATGTCAAAATAACAACTCTTTACTAAACGCATAAGAGAGTATAAGCGGTACTTACAACAAAAAAGCAATTTTTAACATCTTTGACTGTCTGTATGTCTGTCCGTATGTTTGTTCCGACTAATCTCCGAAACGGCTAGACCGGTTTTGACGGGACTTTCACTGGCAGATAGCTGATTTAACGGCTGGTGACGTAGGTTACTTTTATTTTAGAATAATAATTAGGGTTCCGCGCAAAAAATTTAAAACCCATGAAATTATGAACAAAAAGTCGGATTTGAAAAATTCTCCTTGCATTTGGCAGCCCAATTCTCGAGGATAGTTATAGGTTATTTAACATCACGCTACGACCCTTAGGAGCCGAGCAAAAAGATAAAAGTCAAAAAGAATACTAAGCAAAAACGAAGTAACAGCGCGGGCGGGCGATTCAACGCGATGGTTGGCGACGGGTCGAGGGACGAGGAAGTTTTATTAAAATGTGGCTGTTATTTTAGTATATTGTGTATTTTACGACGCCGTGCCACGTGAACGAAGTCGCGGGGCAGAGCTAGTTAGCTATAAATCTTAAAATTACAATGTCTATATACTCGTATGTCGTGGCCAGATCTTAGTATTGATCATTTCATGAAGTGTTTGACCATTTCATGAACTGGTTGTATTTCGTGAAATAGAACATCGTCCGCTGATCACATCATGATGTGGTCTGGTCAAATCATTGAATACTCAACGTTTGACGATATGAACAGTTAAACTCATGGATGTTCTCCGCCCTGGGGCGGGCGGAAGGGTCTGTCAGACTCTTACTGACTAAAAACCACCCCGGTGTTCCATCTCACACCTACGCCGGGGGTCGCGGGACTCGTCGAGTCAAGGAGGAGAGTGAGGTGTTTGACTCCCCGCGTAACGTCTAAGAGGGGCGCATGTGGAACACTACGCGCCGCCACCTCGGGTCCGATGTATGGGGGGCGACGGACGTCCCCGAGTCCGTCGCCCCTGGACCCGTTTAGAGGGGCTGGAGGAGGGCGTTATTCGCTCTCCGCCGACGCCCAGTGCACCTGCTGCGGGCCGGGTGAGAGGATGTGATCTCCCTCTCCCTTTCTGCAGCCTCCTTCTGCGAGATGACTGTCTCGCAGAAGGAAACCACCGCGTCCCAATGCTCCTCGCTGCCGACCATCGAATTCACAACAGCTGGCAGCGACAGGTCACTGCCTTCTCCAGAGATGAGGGCACGGAGCGGCTCATCCCAAGCGGCACACTCTGCTAGCGTATGCCGCGCCGTGTCCTCCCGTCAGTCGACGCAGTGGTGACACCGGGCGTCCGGCTCCCTGTTTATGCGACACAGGTACTTCCCGAATCAACCATGCCCTGGGAGCACCTGCGCCACTCGAATCGACAGGGAGCCGTGCCTCCTCCCGAGCCAAAGGTCGAGCACCGGCCAGACCGCCTCGATGGTGCCGAGGCCGGCGGTAGGGCGTGAGAGCCTGTCCCACCATTCCGCCACCAGGAGGACGCTGCTCCATTTGTCATTGCATCGGTCGCTCACCTAGCAACCGCATTTCCTCGCACCATCGATGGAATGACGCGAGTAATCTCGTCTCAGGTCCCAGGGCGCGGATCCTTGCGGGCCAGTGCGCAAGCTGCCTCGTAGGAGATCGTGCGATACCCCCTGATGACTCTGACAACCATCACTCTCTGCGGCCTCCGCAGAACAGCGATGCTACCGGCGTTCAGGGCCCCGTACATGGCCATCGATCGCACGATCCCCACGTAGTGTTGCTTACAGGCGGCGCTCGGGCCCCCAGATTGGGAAGCAGCGTTGACAGCGCCCCAGCCGCGTCCATCAATTTGGGCGCCAGCCGCCGGAAGTGGGGTCCGAAGTCCCATCGGCTGTCGAGCACCAGTCCCAGGTACTTCATGGTAGACTCGACAGCGGTCCGGACCCCCCCGACCACTATGTGTGATCCGGGCGGCGGCGCCCGACTTGTTGAGGGCCACCTCCAGGCCGAGAAGCCGTATGCGGCTCACCACTTTTGAGACCACAGCCTTCGCCAGCAACGCTGCCTCCCTGTGCGAACTCCCCCGAGCCGTGACCAGCGTATCATCTGCATAGCACGTTAGGTCCACGCCCAGCTGGAGTTCTAACCTAACACACTCAGTTCACAACACACAAGTTCTAACCTAACCTAACCTAGTCGGGGTACCACTAGCGGCGTGAAATGCAACTACTTTGCGATATGCCCAGTGGTCAGCTGGTGAAATGGTCAGGCAGATCACGATATGGCTATTTCTACGATCGGCCCACGACAGATACACTATATTAATAATCTGGCCAAACGTCGACTGACATATCATTAAACTTTGTCGTTTAAACGATGTGGCCAATTTTAGCTGGCCATTTCATGAAACACAACCATTTCATGAAATGACCGAACACTTCATGAAATGATCAATTCTAAGATCTGGCCACGACATATACAAGATAACACTAAAATATATTCTGTATAAGTACAATAAAAAATAAAAAAGGGGGAAAGACCTCATTGGGAATCAAAAAATTCGTCTGCATCGCTATCAATGGGAATAGTGCCTTAAAGGCTGGCAGCATTGCCACGTTGGATGGCAATGCTGATTCTTTGGACTAAAAATAGACCAGCCCTCTGGGCACGTAAAGAATCGACCAACCGCTTGGCGATGTCCCGAAATGCTCGATGAGCACTCGGACCCCAAGGCCCTAGTGTTTCAACCCCATACGGCTCAAACATATAGCTCCCATTATAGTAGTTATATTTGCGCATTTCAAGTAGATTAGGTTTACTTTGTTTGGTTTTTCATGTATTTATGTACTTCTTAAGGATATTTGAAAGGTGGGAGTAGCTTAAAAATGTACTTAAGTAAGGTTAAGGAAAAAAACTGGTCAAAAAAATACCACCCACGATCAGCGGAAGAACGCGCCCAAAATTCCGCCACGTTTTTCTTCTCAGATTTGTTATTTGCCTAACATTGACACCACTTGTTTAAGTATTTTGTCCAGTTAATTCCTACCAATTGCGGCAACAATTTGATTAAATCTCTATACAATTGGTTAATAACGTATAAAGTTTTAATTAATTGGTCTGAAACGGATATTATTATTGGTTTTAGTCTGTGTTTTTATGATCTGTGGTTTTAGTTATATACGTAAACCGTAATAAATGCTAAGAACATTAATAATACCTACTGACAAACGCGACGTCCACAATTATACTAAGTGACATTGTATTCAACGTCTGAATGCAACAAGCTCGTAATAGGACCTAACTACACCTGACTAACTTCGATCTATTGACGAACGAATAGACATTGTAACAGCGCCATGTAAGTGTATTTGGAACTAATCAATTGGATACAAGAACATTTAACAATCGCTTTTGTCTCGACATCAACTATATAAGCGCGTTACTGGTCAAATAATAACAATAGCTTAGAGTCATCTCAAAACCTCTCTCTCTTGAATTTGTATATAATGATAATATAGGTATATAATATAGGTATATATTATAGTAAATATATCTGTGTGTGTATTATAAGTTTATCTTATTTATGTATACATTGTTCCTCTCTAATAGAGCACCTACCATCTAATCTCTTCACCACCCTAGGTTGACTGGTAGAGAATGCCTAAGGCATTAAGTCCGCCTTTGTACATTTTTAAGTGTGAAAAGTTTAAATAAATAAATAAATAACCCCACCGCCGTATCACGTTGACATCATGGTGGGGCTTGCGCGCTCCGAACTCTAGGTCTGTCTGCCGGAACAGGTCTAGGATGAGGAGCCAGACCAAGAGGGTACAGAAACCCGCAGGACAGCATGTGGCGAGCTGTCGGGCAGTAGCGACCCCACGGACTCAATCTTCCGGGAGAAGTCTGGTTTCTCATCTCTGGCTTGCCTTTATTGACCGGCTGGAGTGAACACTGACGAGGAACAGAGCTCCCACCTCATTCTTGCCTTTATTGACCGGCTGGAGTGAACACTGATGAGGAACAGAGCTCCCACCACATTCTTGCCTTTATTGACCGGCTGGAGTGAACACTGACGAGGAACAGAGCTCCCACCTCATTCTTGCCTTTATTTACCGGCTGGAGTTAACACTGACGAGGAACAGAGCTCCCACCTCATTCTTGCCTTTATTGACCGGCTGGAGTGAACACTGACGAGGAACAGAGCTCCCACCTCATTCTTGTCTTTATTGACCGGCTGGAGTGAACACTCACGAGGAACAGAGCTCCCACCTCATTCTTGCCTTTATTGACCGGCTGGAGTGAACACTGACGAGGAACAGAGCTCCCACCTCATTCTTGCCTTTATTGGCGGCTTGAGTGGAGATTCGCAAGAGCAAACGTGCTCGGAGGAAGGAAGTATTCCAGTAAGTGCTGGTAGGGACCTTGACCGTCTTCCGGGCTCTGGGATTGTCCTGATAGTCCTGCGATACCTTTCCACTCCTCAAGCACCTCAGGATATTTTGCCCCCTTGTCGCTACGTCAGTAAGTGCTAGTGATAGTTTCCGGGGGCCAATTATTGAGTGTGCAAGCCACCCCCTGCCATTTTTTCCGTGTATAATAAAACATTGATCAGGCAGGGGCCATAGTCCTTCCATAGTTCGAGATAACCAGTCCAACTTAGCCACTTAAACCTATAGTCCAATATCTTTGTTAAAAACATCTAACGGGCCTCTGCGAGTTGGCTCCGGCCCCTCGTACGCCTTCCAAAGGTCCAGGATCCCTGGGTCCCTGGGTCAGTGACTTTAATCAATAATAATAATAATAACCCTACCGCCGTATCTCTACGTTGATGTCATGGCGGGGCTTGCGCGCTCCTTAGCTCTAGGTCTGTGCCGGTAGAGTTTGCCGAAATAGGTCTAGGGTCGGGAACCAGACCAAGAGACATACGTAAACCCACATGGTAGCATGTAGCGAGCTGTTGGGCAGTAGCAACCCCACGTACCCTATCTCCCGGGATAAGTCATGTTCCTCATATCTGGCTTGCCTTTATTGGCCGACTGGAGTGAACACTGACGAGGATCAGAGCTCCCACCTTTTTCTTTCCTAAGAGCAACCATGCTCGGAGGAAGGTAGTATTCAAATAAGATGCTGGTAGGGATCTTGAGCGTACGTCCGGGATTGTCCTGCCAGCCGTGGAATACCTCTCCACTCCTCAATCATCTCAGGAAGTGTTGCCCTTTTGGTCGCTACGTCACTATCTGCTAGCGACCGTTTTTGGGGGCCCATTATTGAGTATGCAAGTCAACCCTTGCCGTTTTATCCGTGTATTACATAACATTGATCAGGCAGGGGACATAGTTTGTCTATAGGTCTAGGTAACCAAGCCACTATTGCCACCCAAAGCCATATCCCAATATGTTTTATTTCCATGTTCTGCAATAGACCTGCATTAAGCGGTAGTTGTCCTTGGGTGTACTTGCATAGAGCAAACAGGGATATTCGTTGGTTGGTGCCTCAACACTTAAAATTGTCTAAGGGGCCTCTGCGAGTTGGCTTCGGCCCCTCGTACGCCTAGGCTCCAAAGGTCCGGAACCTCAGGGTATTTTACTGTGTGTACATAAACAATAAAATAAATGAATTTACTCCATTTACATTAGTAAGTCGTGCTTAAAACTATAACATAACACCACGCCTTCTTTCCCCGAAGGGTTGGGCAGAGCTGTACTTATAATACACCCACATTTCGCCAGTTATGTTTAGGTAAGTCCCATGTAATACGGGCGAGCTTATTACCATCAACCGGGCACGAATCCAGACTAACTAGAAACTAACTAACTATGTTAGTTCAAAGTACCAACGCATGCCATGTTTGAAAAACGGACAGTCATACCTGTCCACTATCCCACGCAGGGTGCTGACAAAAAAACAAAACAAAATGACAGTGTTAGCTTAGTAAATATGAAAAGATAATTTTTCATATAAGGTTAGTTATTTGTCAAAATGCTTGTTTAGTTCCAAATCCGCGTAAATACCGCTGTTACAATTTCTTAACATACAACATTTGTCGATGGCGGCACAATACTGAATACTATAACACCTACTATTTTCATTTTCGTTCGTGGTCATAAGCAACTTCTGGAATCTACTTTCTGCAAAGGCCGCCGGTACTTATACTGCCATCGACTACTATTACTATTGAAGAATGAAATTATGGCTTTATGCACGCTGATGAAAACCACTTTAAACGAAAAAGCACTTACCGTGGTATACGGTAACCGACAATTTTGACACAATAACGGGTATAAACAGTTATCGGGTTTTTAAAGTAACATTTATACCTGGGTCATACGAAATGAAAGTGGACAACTACAGAGAATGAAGACCAAAATACGGCATTTAAAGGTAATTCGTTTTACAGCGTATTTCTAATTTTTAAAGCGCTTAAAGGTAAATGAATACTAGACTTCATGCGAGTAACACAACCGGCCGTTCACACGGCGCTGCAGCTGCTGTCCTGTACGATATTTTATGGTAAACACACGTCAACATCCAATATTATAGGTACATTTAAATATCGTAATGACCAACGCAGTGTCAACGTGGCCTTATTTATATGAATAGTAAAAATAACGTAAAACTTAATTTTTTAAAATGGCATTGTTTTCTCGTAATAATGATGCGTGTTTCAGGAAATCCGAGTCAAAGCGGCTTTGTTATAGAGTACTCGTATATTGCTCACGCTGGGCTTCAGACGACTAGAATAACCATGTACCGACTTACTCCACTGCCGGGAATATCAGACTGTCCCAGAACAGGCGAATTCCTGTTTCAATTCAAAACGTTACAACAACATGGAGTCAAAGTTGAGATGAAACACAGTAATCTGTGTACGTATTCTGGATTTTGTGTCCTTATTTTATTTTTGTCCGCTTTTGCTCGCCTAGGTTTAGAAGTACGATTAGGTTTAACATTTATTACGTTTTTCTCTCGTATAATATCGCAAAAATATTCAACCGCAAATGTTTGTTGAAAATATACTCATAAAAAGTGGATTTATTTGAACGTTTTAGTTATTAGCACAATGGTTCGTCTGACCTCTCGGTAACATTCAAATCTTTTAACGTACTTAACCTTCATATGACTTGTGCTTTCTACTCGAAAAAGATTCTGTTCGCGTTTATTAAAGTTAATTATTGAAGTATTTGCTTCTCGTAACTATAATTTAAATTCTGTCTGCTGCTAGTAATTTAAGAAGACATTTCGAGCGTTAATTACGTTTCTAAGTTTTTTTCCATTTACAGCGGTTTCGTCGCAACGACTTTCGTAAGCCTGTGCATAGCAACTGCAATAAAGCTTAGGTCTGGTAAAGTTAAGGAGTTTGGAAGAGATACAGCTTCCAAGTTACTCTCAAAACGTACAAGTAAAGTCGGACTGCGAAGTACCTCAAGTAAGACGAAATGTTTTACAGAGATCCGTGCCGTAATTTATTTGAGTTTTATAATTTTGTGTTTACACGTATACGAAAAGGTAGAATGTTGTTCAACGTGCCTAAAATTGTTTAGTATTGTTTAGCTTTTTAGGTGCTTAGACATTAGGGCTTGGTTAACGAAAAATTTGAATTTACTTTATACAAAACCGACTGAAGCACGTAGACTTTTTATAGCAACTAAATACTAAGACAAACTTTAATAAGTTGTAGCATTAAAAGACAGAACTATAAAACTACAAATACAAACAATTGCAGATAGTTTAAAACCGTTTCCGAAACTTTAGTAAAACACACGCGCACAGAAAGGGCCCGAATAATGAAATAAAGTTGTTTGAAGCATCTGGCGTCTCGTGGACAGTTGTAATGGTAATACGATTCAACGATTATAGCGGGACCCAATGTTCCCCTGCGTAGATGTTTGGAATAATGAAAATCTTAACGGTTTGAGCCCCAAATTAGTTCTGTATATTACACCTTACAGATGGAGGTAGGTAGGAAGTAATGGTTATGGAAAAGCAGCGGAACTTTTCCAATTGAGGGGATTTTTTTTTTGAGCTCTCCTTATAAATATTAACTTTAAAATCTTGCCTCATCCCTGGCTGTATGAGAAATATCACATTAATTTAAAATGTGAAGGTATATAAACTCTAGTTATTTAAATAACTTTGTCCGTAAACTCTTTGAAATGAAATATTTTAATAGTCTTCACGTTTACTTAATTACACAAAAGATGATTAATTTTCAGTGCCTTTAATTATTGTCGCCTGCTAAGCCTTGAATAGGGTTATTCAAAAATATAGAGAAACATTGTATTGTGCGAAATCGCGTGACTAAAGCAAATATCTTGGAAATTGGAAATATAAACGCTTCTATTTGATTCATTACGTAACAGAAATTATGTCAGTGTTGCTATTCTATTAACAGAAAATTATTATTACGAAAAAAATAAACTAGCTTCTTCTTAAAGAGCTCTCAAAGTATTTCCTGCGGCAAGATTAATATTATAGTACTTATAAGATTCTTTGAAAGCCGCTTCGGTTAAAAATATAAAAACATTATCAAAAGGAATACAGACTGAGCCTCTATGTGGGCGCAAGAAAGCGATCTTCTTTCTTTACAACTCGAAACCATTTCTATAGCTTTCATTTTAAAACTAGTTTCTAATAAAATATCTATTACACGACGACGTTGAGCAAAATGGCCAGAACTGGTGGGGACGATATCTCGCCTCAGTTTCGGGTCATCGAGTATGCAGACACTTGGTACGCGTTCAGAATATATCGCTAATCGTTTTTATATTTCATTCTCATGTTCGCAAGTAAGTCATGGCACCTATTGTGTAATACACCGGCACCTTGTGGGGTATCGGGGGTAAACGCTAGCGAACGTTCCCTCGAACAAATTGAAAAGCAATGAACCGCGGAATTCAATTTCATATTGAAAGCCATTCATCTTTGCCGCTTCTTCGAGACCGTCTGAAAGCGTTACATCTCGACTTTGCCACTCTGCTTTATCCCTTAAAAGTACGCCTTTTTCTGAAATGTATTGAGTAACCAGGTATAGCATACTTAGTAGTTTGTGGCAAAGTATCGTTGCTATATTTTTATATATAATATAATTCTTTTCGAATAAATAGTTTTAGTTACAGTTAATTGTAGGATGAATAAGGATTAGCGTTAGATTAACCAGATGTGGCCGAGTAACCACATCTGGCGAAACTAGAAACTGAACACAACAAGGACGGAAAAAAGGTAGCTTGTCTGATGATTGAATTAATTCATGAGAGCTTATGTTTTACATGGCTAGGTCTAAATTGAAACGCTCTAATGAAAACTTGACCTGAAAAGTAAAACAACAACTGGCATCCATCAAGCTGGTGAAAAAAGAAATCAAGGATAAATATTTCACATACAGCCAGCCAAACAACATGCGCAACATTAATAACACAAAGGTGACTTTTACATTTAAAAGTAATAAAAAACCTTTCAGCCTCGCAATCATTATTACGAAATATTAAAAGTAACTTTGATAATTTGAAGTCATTTGTGGCTTTATAGCTCCCCCTTCTGTTATTACGTAGGTACCTATCAGTTGTTATTTTCGCGTAACAAACTTACTAACATTAACACTAATGTGCTGCCATGAAATGGGAGTTACCTTGGCGAAATAATTACCTAAGTTTTGTGAGAAAGGAAAAAGTTTTAGTTCAGCGTATTCATTAGAGTATGGACCATAGGTATGAGGCGTAAAGCCAGGTTGTAATAACGGACGTATTTTTGTGTTGCCTGCACTTTGGAAAGTTTATTTCAAACGTGAAAAGCACTATGCATGTAAGAATGAACATAAAGTGATTTATTTTTGGGTAAGTGTTTCTGCTGTTTCGAGTTAAGTATACAAGTTTTTACGGTAATCTCGAGTGGAAAATGAATCTAAAGCATTTCATTTTTTAAATTACGAACTTACAGTGTTTAGTTCAACATACTAACTCCTTCAAGCCTGCTGTAAGACCTCGTTCAGGGAGACACAGGGCGTCAGGCGCCGCGGTGCGCGGTGCGGGCTGCCGGAAACACAAACATACGGCGATGTATACAGCGTTCAAGGAGAAGCATTTTTGCATGCGTTTGTTAGAATTGTAGCGTCGCATGTGGCGGATGAAGCGACGGCCGACGCCGCGTAGGACGCAGCGGGTGACGCGGCAGGTGATGCAGCAGCCATCTCCGCGTGATCGTCGATGTGTGTAGGAAGAGGGGGGATAGGTGCGGTGAGGGGTAGCCGCGGGCGTGGCAGCTGACAACGCCGCGTGTGCCGCTGTGCACGACGCGGCAGGCACAGCGCCGGGTACCGCTATTCCGCATGCCTCGCTCCTTCATAAACGAAACCATTAGTTACCATTATGTTTGTCTTTGCGCGTGAAATGATGCGGGCCGCAGCATGCGCCGTCTGTCTGTGAACTGAAAAAACGTCCGATGCGCCGCGAGACGCTACGCCGCACCCGACGCGCGACGCCCCGCGTCTCCGTAAACGAGGCCTTACACTACCGAGCATTTTAATTGCGTAACTTAGTCATGATTCCACGTTCCACGTGCACGTGTTGTGCAAAGCATTGATTGTATTCATAACTTACACATTAGAACCACATACTCGGTGGACGGTGATCAAAGTTTTGTTTGCAGTAAACAGAACTTTACAGATACTTGATAGTTGCTCCGGAAGTGTTGACATTGTTCTGCCCTGCTAGGTACCTGTTTCGCTTAGGATCTTTACAGTGTCTAAACAGTTGCTTGCTCGTCGCTAACTTCATTGTTTGGTACTACATGCTCCGTTTGTTAATGGTCCGGGGTCCATTAGCGCCTTACCTGTTACTCGAAGTTCACTTTTATTGAATTCACATGACTGTGTGCATGTACATACACGGTACAAAGACCACGCGGTCAAAATGTAAGGAACAGTAATTTTTTTTTTAATAACCGACGAAAAATATCAACCCAGGGCGGTCCAGAATCATATACTAAATCCATGGTAACAGGTTGCGCTTCGATGCGCCACACATAACACAACTAACTATTTACTAGTGTGTGTGTGTGTGTTTTCATTTGGTACCTAGTGGTACCAAATTAAAAGCCTTACTAGCTTAGTATACAAATAAAAACAAAACGACATTTAGGCAAATTATTTTGACGTTAATACGTCCAGATTTCTCTATTCAAAATTAAGTAAAGGTTTTCTTTTCATCATGTTGCGTCGAAATTTGAATAAAATTAACGAGTGCTTTATTTCTGGGAAACACTGTAAGCCTCATTTTACCAAGTAAACCTAAATGGCAGAAGTATGAAAACATCATAAATATAATTACTGTACGAATATTTTTCAAACGTACCTTTTTATAGAGGATGCGTACGAAATGGCTGAAACACGATCATTATGTGTTAAAATATGTATGTTAACAGTTTTAATCAGTAAGTAGTGAATAGGTGCTGAAAATTGAATGGGAACAGCGGGTTACGCTACATAATGTTTATTATTCTGCATAGGGCGCTTATTAATAAAACCCCATAGAAAACAGGCAGCACACAAACACGAAAGACCCATGAAAAGAGCTAGTGAACGCTATAATGTGTACACAAAGGCTTACAACATCTAACGTTTCCACCCATTATGAGGCGAGACCACCATTCAGGGGCTCAAATGAGTCTTAATGAAAGGTACGATACCATTATGAAGGCAATTGTGAGCTCATAAAGGAAATTAAAAAGAGACAAAAAAGCCCACGCTAGTTCGGTGCAAAAAGGGAATAACAAAAAGGTGTGCGCGTTTTCGTTGAGGAGTGCTTTACGGGCGCATGAAAGAAACTGCCTTTTTCATCGTCTCATAATAATGATGAAATGATCGCGTTGGTAAACAATGGAAGAACATGAAGCTAAATTATTATAACAAACGCGTTTTGAGCTGATTTTGGCTTAGACACTCTTTTGTGTGACAAGTTATAATAATAATAATAATATAATAATATAATCATTTATTTCAGATTCATCTTACGATTACATCCATATTTGTTAGTACAATAAATTGCAAGCTTACAAACTAGTGTTAGTAATAATATAATTAATAATTGATTAAGTGGCAGGTCCGGGTGGACTCCCCAATGATGGTGACAAATCATTACACGACTGCATGCAGCCGTATCCAGCGAGCCAGCATCGGAGAGTCCCACCGGTCCGCCAGCACGCGCAGGATGGTGTTGGGACTGTCGCGCGTGCGGCGCATGATAGAAGCGCATCGTTTGCGCATGATGGCCGCAAAGCCGTCTGTGCCAGCCGCCGCGAACATCGCGGAGGCACTGCAGTGGCGCGGCAGCCCCATCAGCACCCGGAACGCGTTATTGTATTGAACGCGCAGATCGCTGTATGTCCGCTGCGTATAGCTAACCCACAGGCTGCAGGCGTAAAAGGACTGACAGTACGCTTTAAAAAGCGCAACTTTGACAGTCCACGTGCATCGTGAAAACCTGCGGGCTAACATGTTGCATCGGACAGACAGCGCTCTGCGCTCCCTCTCAACATCTACACTGTCCTTGAGATCCTCAGTGACCCAGTGGCCCAAATATTTAAATTGCTCGACTTTGTTTAGAGCTGTACCACATAAAGTGAAATTCGGAACGAATGTGTATCGCTTGTTGTCCGGCCTGAAAATCATTATTTCACTCTTTTTCGTGTTGTATTTGAGCCCATGAATCACCGCGTAGGACTCACAAATTTTCAGGAGCTTTCGTAAGGCACCAATCGATGGGCTCAGCAGCATTATACGTTATACGTTATATATTTATGTATGGATGGGTTAGTTATATATGGATTAATATGTGTACAGCTTGCAGATTCAGTCCCAGAGTTTTTTTAAGAAGGTCTTAAAAAAACTGAGATTCGTTCAGAGCTCCTGCTTTACCGATAAGAGGAAAACAGATACTAATTGTGAATTCAGTAATTGGTTCTACGATAAACTAGAACTTGCCTTAATTCCCCTTAAGGTAGACTTGCAAATTACTCTTAATCCAGTTCAAAAATTAGCCAATTTCTTAATCAGTTTGAACATTAACATTAAAACTTCCATTCTTTGCTGCTGACACTGCATAATTCCCTCTGCCTAAACTACTCTCATTAACTTTAATAGATAGGCCCTAGTTAACTAATTAAACTTATGTCGTCTTTATCTTTAATTGTATCATTATTAAGTTTCAAATTCTGCGTAAGATTACAACTTTGTTAAGAACTTGCTCTTGTCTCCAGTGGCCACCGGAGCATTGTGGTTGCTTAATTATTTCATTACTACGAGTTATAAAATTTAATGAATTATTCTCTCTATGTTAGTTTGTGAACGATATGAACGTGTGGAAACTGGGAGGTTGACAATACACAAAACGTCTTTGTTTAAAACGTCTGGATTTACGACAGCTGTAATTTATATTATTTTAAGTTCAAGAAAATGACTGCCAGCTAATTATAATCACTCTTTCAAGACATAAAATTGTCTCCGATAAAATATTCGTCTCAGCGCTGTTGGTTCTGTTATAAGTGCTACGCTTTCGTAGGCGTGACGTCAGCAAGCTGCTACGCCGTAGCAACCATGAAGACTGGAAGCTACGCCGTTTCTCGGTAATCAACTTTGTCAAAGTATGGTGACATTGTAATTAAACGTAACTCACTTAACGTTCACTTTTTAGCGTGTTTCATTGTCATCTGCAAATTATTCTTTATTCCTTGGTCGTTAAATCAAAACAGCAAATGATAGCACTGCATGTAAAGGAGATCGATCTCGGAATTACCTTCCTCAAGACCGAATAAGCCGGGTGATTCAAAATGCGCTCAGTATCGAGTAATTATTATGGCAGCTCTAGATTTCATTAGTCAAACAACGATTGGAGAAGTTTAGTACTGATATTAATACTAGGATCCTTGTTGGTACAGGGAAATGATTGCCATCAATTTATTAGAATTATCAGACTAAATCGAGCATCTATCTGAAATAGGAAAGTCAAACAATTTAACAAAGTTGTCATCTGCCATTTCCTTACTGTTTGGGGTCAGTTTCCAGTCTAACCAGATGCGACTGAATATTAAAATTTTGCGTGGAGCGACTGCTGCTTGATCTTTACGACTGAACTGCTTGGCTATCGGTTTTCTAATGGCAGACCAGCTGTTGTCAGACTTTCAGGCTTTATGTCACCCGGAAACAGGTGGCTCTCCAAGACACGAAAAGATCTCAGAATTTTTTAGACCATATATATATTGTACTGAAGACAACCACTTCGGGCTTGTTCATATTCCGGCTTACAAATATTTTTTTGAGGTGGCAACACATCGGCGATGCTTCTGGTATTGCAGATGGCCAAAGGCAGCGGTACCACTAACCATCACGTGTTGCCACCCTCTAACATAACAAATAAGTGATTTTATTAAGTGTTGTCCTTGATCAAATAGATCGTAATAATATTGCTAGAACAAAGTAGTTAGAGGTAAACACAAGACAGTCGGAGCCTTACCTTCTCACCGTCTCATAAGAGAGCAAAGTTTAAAATAAACTTCGATATTGAATTTCCCAATTCAAGCCATGACGCGTGACAAAGTTACGAGTACCTACTGCCTTATTTGATTGAGACAATCGTGGATTATTTTATAAAGATTTTATGAGCCTAGCCACGTTATCACATACAAGTTGTAATACTTGTTTTCGACAAGTCTTGTCAAAAATATTTCGTGTATAAAAAAACATCCTATCAGTCATAATATTGACGTTGTTTCAGATATGTATTCGTATGTGAAGCATTTTTTGACAAGTTTTGTACACAACTAGTCTTTACAACATGGGTTTACACGATAAACGAAAACTGTAGGCGCAAAATGCAGAATACATGTTTTATCTTGGTGTAAACGTGGGATAATAATGGCATTACGTCCTTTACTAAGATTATCGGTTGTGGGGTTAAACTGCTTTTACCGTGGTAAGTTAACCTGCCTATCGGAGTCGAGTGAGGTGAAATTGTAGAAGTAAGTAAAAGAATAACTTTGGGTTAACGTTTTCCAAGCTCTGCTTCAATGGAAAAGCAGAGTAAGTGGGTCAGACTTCTTTACAAATGGAAACCTCGAAAATAAGTGAAAAGTCTCATTCTTCATACATTGGGCGCTATTACGAGTAGGGTAGTCAGAAACTTAAAGGTTGAGTACTGATTCAAACTTAACTTGGAATAAGGGTACCCAAAGTTATTATGACCAGATGTTTTAGTCGTTCTGTCTTAAGTACTGATATTCGGTGACATCTTAGTCAAACTGGAAAATACCTAAAACGTACCTGAGGAAGAGACAAACTGTTTCAGATTTCAAGCTATTGAAAATTACTTTTGAATCTTTCTAAAATATATATTTTCTACGATTCAAAAGAGGAATAGAGAATAAAATTTTGCGAAAGAGTTCTTTATCTTTCAAATACATTCGTATGAACCAGACAACTGCCCGAAGCGATTCTTTCGAATAAACATTTCACCCTTATACGAATCTTTCGTAGTGGGCAGGTTTAATAATGTAAGTAAAATAAGCGCTTTAGCAATTTGCACTTTTAAGAGTTTTGTGATTTTATGTTACAATAAAATTGTTTGTTTTAGTTTAATTAAAAGTATTAACGTTAAAGATACAATGTTCTGTTGTTCTGCCTAAGTAGTATTTTGTATTTCAATTTTGCAAGGCTGCCCTTACGTTTAAAATGCAAGATACTAGTCAATCCTGTGATTGAGTCCAGAATACAGAACAAAAAAAATGCTTATATAAATTAAACAAATATGTAGCAATTCCTTAAAGTATGGTACAAAAGAGAGAAACGCTTTACATGTTGTGAATCCTTTTAATTAGTTTCGTTCTCCTTGCAGGTATTTTGATAATAGGTAAAGCCCTCTTTTTTCACTATTAAACTATGCAATATTGAAAGTGATAGCTTATAGCATCTTTTTTTCGTTGCCAAAATATATACAAATTATCAGCATGCTGTATTAATTTCCTCTAAATTAATATAGATGCAACGAATTTTAGGAAATTGTTGCTCCTTTCGCATCCTGTGAACAAAATCAGTATAAATTAATTAATTATGAACTAAACCTGTTTAATGTAATTAATTATCCAGACCAGTAAACACGAGTACATTTTAATGTGTAATACGTGTAGTACTAAATCATGCGCAAATAATTTAGTTCGTGACAAACTGCCGAGTTTCTTGTTAAGTTTCAGCATTATTTTAATAAATGTATTTGTTACCGCTTCGTTGGTCTAGTGGACGATTCCCAGGACAGGCAAAGTGTTATTGGGTTTGCAAAATATATTTTTAACTAGCTATGCCCTGCGACTTCGTTCGTGTGGAAGTTGTAAGATATACAATGTACTAAAATAACAGCCACATTTGAATAAAACTCCCCCGTCCCGGGACCCGTCGCGTTGCATCGCCCGCCCGCGCTTTTACTTCGTTTTCGCTTAGTGTTCTTTCGGACTTTTTTAATTTACTCGGCTCCTAAGGGTCATAGCGTGATGTTAAATAGCATATAACTATCCTCGAGAATTGGGTTACCAAACGCAAAAAGAATAGTTGAAATTCGACTTTTTGTTCACAATTTCATGGGTTTTAATTTTCTTGCGCGGAACCCTAATTATTTTTCTAAAATAAAAGTAGTCTTAGTTACTCCCCATAATATCAGCTATCTGCAAGTGAAAGTCTCGTCAAAATCGGTCTATTCGTTTCAGAGATTAGCTGGAACAAACAGACAGACAGACAAACATTTAAAAAAATGCTTTTTTGTTATAAGTACCGTATATACTTTTTTATGCATTTAGTAAAAAGTTGTTATTTTGAAGTTAAAAACAGACACTTCAATTTTATTTATTTGTATAGATGCATAGATTACAAGCTAACAGTATTCAAATAATAATAATAAAATGTACATGCATAAAAGGGGGGAAGGAATTATTTTTGCGCATCAAAAATACGTCCGCGTCGCTGTCAACAGAAAAAGTGACGAAAAGGCTTACTAGCATTGCCACGTTGAATGACAATGTTAATTCTTTGGCGAAAATTTTGCTCACATCAAGAGTCGATCAACCGCTTGGTGATATCCCGAAAAACTAGAAGAACTCCTTGGCCATAGGGTCCACCTACTTTTTTTGTCGGTTTGGGGTTTAAACACCAAACAGATCGAACATATTATAACTCCAATAAGGTTGATATAATTGCGCCGTTTGAGTTATTTAGTACCTGCAACAGCCAGTTTTCAAAAATGAATATGACATTGAATTTTACTTAGTGATTGCATCTTTGATTTGTCCTATCACAGAAAGCAATGCACGCGTGTAGCTAATTCCACATACGGTGGAGGTTGTAATCGTCCGCGATAACCTTTAAAAACAGTTACTGAAAAGGTATAAACATTCTGCTCCAATTGCCTCTATTGTACACAGAAGAAAAGGGTTCTGACCAAATCCGCTGAAACTTTTTTAATGAATTTGTAATTCCTCTGTCACAATCCGCGTTACAGGTTTCTTTTACTTTTTGATCAAAATTTTATTGTCTGCGGAATATTCACTGAAAATCTGCCGAGAGATGCCAAATAATGAAATAGGGTGGCTTTCGTTTTTTATGTAATTGTCCTCCGTTTAATGGTTTTATTTTCTATTTATATATTAATGTTGGAACCTTTTAAAACTGTTATTATTTGAGGAACTTGGATCGGAGAGTTAATTCTAGATTTTTTTATTGATAGTTTTTATTTTCACTTTTATTTAGGACTCTGAAAATAAACTTTTCAGCTTTTTTAAACCTTGGTTGCAATTGAGAATCATTGTCAAAAGATTTACACAGCCAGGCAAACTATAACTCTAAGATATAGTTTCGGAAGTTGGAAAAGATTTCCACGCAGCTTAACTTTGACCAATGTATGTTCATCTGTATGGACGGAGAGATTACTACATTGTTCCAGTAATATTGAGAAACTTACAAGTCAGTGTAGTGTAAATACTCAAACTCAACTAACAGTACCAGCAAGTTCTACGTAGACCTCTTACATAGTGGGATTATTTAATCTAGGACTCAGCACGTTAAATTTGAAGTTTGTTAGACTAAAGCCTTGTCCAGATTATGTAAGTTTGCTCGTCAGGTTAAGTTTCACTTACAAACTTGTAAACTTATTTAGAAGTTAATTTAATTTGAAGGAAAAGTAAATGAAACATCACAAACTGGTGTATTCTTGTAAATAAACTAGTAGAAAACAAAAAAATACACCATAAGTAAACAAATCACATCTTATCGTGTTTTCTTCGTCATTCTAAAGCAGCTGTCACTCTACCTTTTTCAATATCTTCCACGTCATCCCAAGCACACGTCTTTGGAAAACATCATCTGTCTCACTTACATCTTAGCATTCAGCTCTTTCACACAGTCATGCATTCATCAACGTTCCATTCCTACAGGCATGTATGACATTACGTATATTTTAAGTTTGGTGATTTACTGATTGAGATATCAATCACAAAGCTCGTTTGCGTGTAGTCGTGTCGGCTTTGCAGCTATAGCTGACCGCATAAATCCATCTCAAATAACCATAATTGGATTGCAAATATGTATGAGAATACATTGAAGAGAGTGTGCATATTTACCCGACCCGATTCTCAAAATTCAGATTCGAAACAATTATATAACCACAAAATTCATCATCACACCGACATAATCAACTCGATCAAAAACCATAATAGACATTTGATAAACAAACTATAACTAAACAAATAAGACTAATAACCAATTTTAGTAGAACAGACAACGCTACAGTTATACAATAGAGTGAATAATGGTTTGACGACATCAGGTAAAAAGTGGGCAATAAGAGATTCGACGCAAATGGTTGGAACATTGTCGCATTAGTCATCACAATGCCGACTTGGTGACGTTTGGACAGCCCTGACAAATGATACCTTTTATTGAATAATTATCGTGACTCGACTGTCACGAAGCTAGAGTACATAAATGTAGGGGTGTACCGAATTATGGCTAAGGTCAAAGGTGTTTGCTTACACTCAACACATGCAGAGGCTACTTTATTATTCAGCGGATTTCATTTAGTTAATAATCTGCATAATGTTCCACATAATATTTAGTTGTCGTCACGATAAAGCATTTGATGAATGAGGGTCCAAAAATAATAAATGTTTACTTCATTACAGAGATGTTTCGGACAATATATATTTATTATCACATCTATTCAAAAAGAGCTAGTTTAGTTTTCGTAAACAGGGACTAAAATAGCTCTTTAATTCCTAGGGACTAACAGTGATTTGAATTTGGAATGTGGATATTGTTAGTAAAAGTTCCAATCACCAAAGAGATCAATCACGAAATTGTATGAACAGGCTGTTTAATAAAGTAAACCGCGCGCGAGCCGACTTAAAAAAAAATTGTGAAAAACTTAAAAAACACGCGAAATGAATTCCGCCTTCGTTCGGAATTGTTTACTCAAATTCGGATTTCATTTAGTTTTATAAAAAAATATTATTTCTATTATATGTCTTATTGTTTCTAATTGTATGTAAATAAATAAACGCACTATTATTATTTATGAATAAGAATAGTACGTTTATTTATTTAGTAGTATTTACTTATTTTCTCATATAGGGTGATGAAAAGTAGAGTGTCTACCTTAGGAGCAACACTATTTTAAGCTTGAACACTCTCGCTTTTAAAATAGTTGTTTACTCACTTGGCAAACAATCTACTATCACACCACCTACTCGCTAATGTCAAACTATATGACATGCAAACCTAACCTAAAACAAGTAAGCCAAGCAAGTCATTTAGGCCCTAGGCTAGAGCCTGGGGCTCCATAGGATAAATACGTATTATTGAAGCTAACTCAAAAACCACTCATCAGAACTTGGCCAAATTTATATGGGACCAATCTGGGCGCATATCCTTTCAAATAAAAAAATAATTTTTGAAATCGGTTCATAAATGACGGAGTTCTGAGGTAACAAACATATATATACATATATTTATAACCGAATTGAGAACCACCTCCTTTTTTGAAGTCAGTTAGTAAAAACAATTTTGGACTTGGCCATTGGCCAAGTCCAAAATTATTGAATAATGTGCATATATTAGAGTCGCCCAACCGCTGTTTCTACATTATCTGTGGCGGTAATGGCGGCATGTCATCGCAATAGCTGATTGTACCCCCCGCGTTAGAATGTTGGATTTGGACGTCATATTTACGATATTATTTATTGTGATTTTAATAATAATCGAATTGGTTCTAATTATCTCGTAATAATTGCGAAAAGTAGAGTATTCTCTTCGGGGATAAAGGTGTCTTCGTCTTATACCCTCGCTTCGCTCAGAAGTTTAGAACTCCATCGCGGCGCTCGGGAGCCCTAGAATCCTTCGTTGCGTTCGGGATTCAAAATAGCGCCCGTGACTTAAGATGCTTTTTCTCTTAGTGAATAATCTACTACTAAAACCCAGCCATCACATTATCTCAGGTTACTCGACTATGTATGTCAAGATTAGAATAAAAACAAGATAGACGACAACGTGTATCGCACATCGAAACACAGTTCTAGACAGGCTACCACTATTAATGTTTTTCTTTGTACTTACGGTTTATTATTCCTAGTACACCTTTAATTATCTGTTTACGTAGAGTTGGCCGAGCATATTAATATCCCAGACAGGTATACCTTTCCGAGTATCCTCTCCAGGCGCACTGAAGGGTCATGTACGTGTCTGTGCAAAATGTTGCCGTAATATTACACGTTTAGTATTGTCTATATCTGTATATTGCCCAACCAGTAGCCTTCGGATAGGATGTACCTACTCATCGTTAAAAAAGTGAATACTTTTTTACAAGTATTTTGGGTAAAAAAAATTCACAAAGAATACAAAAATACTGATTACGGACCACCTGATTACAAATAACTCTCTCTTTCCCGTGACTAGTACTTTGTTTACACTCAAAAAAGGAAATAGCCTTTTGGTTTCAGTTAATACAAAGCCTTCGTCGACAAGCGAAGCGACTTTTTTTGCTAGTTTACCTCTCACGACGTCTCTCGTCCCTATGGACCATTTTATTTTTGCTTCGTTCTCATCTTTTCATCGAGACTTACAGGTATTAATTATCTTAAACTCGAATTCGCTTCGTTTGCGACGAGAAGCGTCAAACGGGAAATCTTGGCGAATAAAAAACTTTCAAGTTTTTAATCAATGGAGAAGGTAGCGGTGCATTTTCGTTTCTATGGTAGAAGATAGGGTTACAGCTTATAAAAAAACTACGTTAATTCTGATAGCTATCTCTTGCACATAACTAAAATACTTATTACATATTGCGTTGTCAAACTCCTCAGTAAAACTAAAAGTGATCACGATCTTAATTTCACGTGAGATATTAAAATAACTTAAAACATATTTTTCCAGTAACTAACGAACTAACTAACTATACAAATAAATAATAGGTAGGGGAAAAAGTTTCTTCACATTTTTTAAGAAAATTAAAAACATTTTTAATATAGTTTATTCACATTTAACTAAAGTATGTAGGTACCATTTTGTTCGATAACTTTTTGCCATCTTGTAGGTGGGGGCATGATCCCATTGCTATAGAAATTTTGGGACTTCTGATCAAAATACCGCGACAAGTGGTTTTGGCAGTCCTCTCGTGATGTTAACCTGACACTGCCTAAAGAATTCTGAAGAGACTGAAACAGGTGGAAATCTGAAGGTGCAAGGTCAGGACTATACGGCGGATGCATTAACAACTCCCAGACAAACTCTCTTAATTTTTGCTGAGTGGCTAAAGATGTGTGAGGTCTAGCGTTATCATGATGAAAAATCACACTCCTTCTGTTGATTAATTCCGGCCGCTTTCTCTCAACTTCTTGCTTTGATCTCATCAGTTGTTCGCAGTAGAGTTCAGAATCGATGGTCCTGCCTGGTGGTAACAGCTCATAATGAATAATGCCCGTCCAATCCCACCACACACACAGCATCACCTTGTTGCGAGTTAACCCGGGTTTTGCCACAGTCTGTGAAGCCTGACCGGCCTTTGACCACGACCTTTTTCGCACGTTCTTGTCGTACGTGATCCACTTTTCATCACCAGTTATCAGCTTCTTTAAAAATGGTTCGGTTTCATTACGTCGTAATAAAGAATCACAAATGAGTACACGGTTTATTAGGTTTCTTTCAGTGAGCTCGTGAGGTACCCAAATATCGAGCTTTTTTGTGTAGGTACCCAGTTTTTTTTCAAATGCGCCAAAACTGTTTTGTGGTCAATTCCCAGTTCTTCAGCTACGTTGTAATACTGATATGCCGATCTTGCTCCACTTTTTCAAAAATGGCATCCATTTTATCCGTAATAGGGCGACCAGAGCGACGTGCATCTTTGACATCAAAATTTCCGGATTGAAAACGCTTAAACCAAATTTGTGCTACTCTCACAGACACTGCACCAGGTCCATAAACATCGCAATTTTTTTTCGCGGCTTGCGTTGCATTTTTACCTTTTTTGTAGTAAAATTTTAAAATGTATCGAATTTCTTCATTAGATTCACTCATCTTGACAGTACGAAAAACAAATGAAAATCACACATTTTCCTAATTTGAATCTGGAATTATGTTCTTTAAAATTGAAACTTTCAATGATACCAAAACCAGCCAGATACAAATAGTATAGCCAAAGAGATTTTATTACAAGTTCATACATACTATAATGCGAAAAAACTTTTTCCTCAACCTAATATACAAAACTAAAGGAAACTTAGGCGTCGAAGTACTCGTCCGCATCGCTGTCATCCAGAAAAGTGCCCAGAAGACTGGCAGCATTGCCACGTTGAATGGTAATGCTGATTCTTTGGGCAAAGAACGAGCCAGCCCTCTGGTCACGTGAAGTGTCGACCAGTCGGCGAGAAATTTCCTTAAAAATGAAACGCGCACTCGGGCCCCATTGATCAAAATTGGTCATTTATTGACCAAAATCAAATCCAGAGTAATTAAAAGTGATCTAAAATCGTTTGAATCACACCTAAACAGAAAAGCTTAACCTTATACGCTAGTAAGTGCGTATAATGTGCTGCATTAAAGCAAAGCTTGCCACAAACCAGTGCAACTGTGTCCAAATTGCTTATTTTGACCGGCTGTATTAATTATGTATGAGGGTGCGACATTCCTGTCCGCGCCAGATACGACGTCCTATGTAACTATAAAAAGATTGCCATGACATTTTCATAGCAAACACGTCTAGTTAATTTTATACATGGAGAGCGGACTTAAACTCGTTAAAATGTATATGAGGATAGTTACTGGTGGTAATTTTCTGTTGCGGTTTAGTACTGCTTCGGAATTAATTGTAACTTCTTGCTGTAAAAAAGTGAAGGTATGTTTTTTTTTTGTTTCACAATCAATCGAGGAGCTCGTGGCTAAGTAATATCAGCCGCATGGGTCGATCCATCAGGTTAAGCTGCGCTTGCCGGGGTTGGTCCGTGGATGGGTGACCATCTTTACACACCGAGACTCCTCCGTGCTTCGGAAAGCACGTTAAGCCGTTGGTCCCGGCTGTCATTCGTGGATCTTTGACAGTCGTTACGGGTCGTCAGAAGCCCGAAAGTCTGACAATCAGTCTTACCAAGGGGTATCGTATTACCCAGTAACTGGGTTATGGAGGTCAGATAGGCAGTCGCTCCATGTAAAATACTGGTATTCAGCTGCATCCGGTTAGACTGGAAGCCGACCCCAATATAGTTGGGAAAAGGCTAGGCAGATGATGAATCAATATTGCGAATATTGAGTAGGTACGTGGCAACCGACAAAGACAAAATGCACAAAATATTCGAATATTCTCTCCCAAACCTTAATCCAGGAGGTTTACAAGGAGGTTTCCAGGAGGTTTATATTCAAATAAGAAGAAGGAAGAAGAAGACGGGAGTTTATGTATGTATATTCAACTAGTTTCAGGGATTTCCCATATATAGATTTCAAAACAGCTGCTAATAGTTGCAACAGCTGACGGATAGCAAAACCTGACCACGATACTCGCATAGAACAACAAACACAGCGCTTGTTTCCCCGAAGGGTTGGGCAGTGTTGTACCAGGTACACCCACATTTCGCCAGTTATGTTTAAAAGTCCCAGTCCTTGAACTATGTTGTGTACTACGAGTATATGTAGGTTATATACTACATATTCTGTTTAGTGCAACTATTAGGCTGCGGGCACGACCTACACTTCAACGTTCCTCTTATTTACTACTCCATAAACTGTAAGCGATGCCTTTACAACTAACTGTGAATCATAAACAAGCTTGTTACTCACGTGGAACTTTGTCAGGATTAAGGACGTTGCACTCCATTTAATACGAGTTGTGTCTATGTTAGCAAACAGAGATTACACTCATAACGCCGACTATAGATTTTAGCAGATACGACTTTTTTACTGCTTCAGCAGATACGTCATAAGTTACGTCAAGTCAAGGTATTAAGATAATATAAGTTACGTCAAGTCAAGGTACTAAGATAATATAAGTTTCGCTCAAGTTGCCCGCATAAACAAAGATACACAGTTCGCTGTAAGAAAACTTATCTCAACTTCAAAGATATAAGAGAAAATATTATGAACATAGTCATTCACGTATGAAGGTAAAGAGTCAGATTAGCAGGACTCGTGTGACTCTCATTACAGGGAATTGCCGTAATTATGAAGATTAATCCTGAAAATGAAGCATTACACCAACAACATAGATATAACGGCACAAATCTTCTTTGTGTACGTGAGGGTTGGTGTTTAACAGCTTTGGCCCCCTTCGACGAATGCCGACTTCAAACAGTAGTTCAACTTTTGGTCGTTAGTGGCCGAGATTTTGTAGACCCTTTACGTGTTCGTTGGACGAATAATAATAGTCTGGATAAAAGTTGTAAAGCGCACAATACGTAAAAGAGACGAGTATGATACGAGCTTTGTAGTTCTCGGAAAAGAATAACAAACTGTATGCTTGTGCAGTGTGTGTAGGATTATAATGCGGCCAATCTGTCTATCGAGCGTAATGGGTACGTGAATATTAGGTGGCTCATTTATTCTATTGTGTTACATTCGCATACGAATATTGGAGCTGTTATGGTGGCAATTTATGATACAGTTTCATAGAAATATGTATATTGATCCATATTTCTATGAACTGTATCGCATATTTCGCAATATTTTGCAAAATTAAACTTCTGAGTTATTAATCATGTATAACGAAGGTTCACCAAAAAGGATTATTTTGCGGACGCATAATTTGAGACTTGTTTGTTTACCCTGTTGATAAAAGGTAGGTTTGTACATAATAATCTGAACAAGCTATAACAAGGTACTTTTTTTTTGATAGTTAATATCTTAAGTATTATGAAAAAAAATACAAAGATAGATAACACTAAGATATATATATTATGTACAAGTATACAATAAAAAATAAAAAAGGGGGAAGAGCTCATTGGGCATCAAGAAATTTGTCCGCATCGCTGTCAATGGGAAAAGTGCCCAAAAGGCTGGCAGCATTGCCACGCTAAATGACAATGCAGATTCTTTGGGCTAAAAATAGGCCAGTCCTCTGGTCCCGTAAAGAGTCCACCAACCGCTTGGCGATGTCCCGAAATACTTGACGAGCACTCGGACCCCACGGCCCTAGTGTTTCAACCCCAAACGGCTCAAACATATAGCTCCCAATGAGGTTGATATATTTGCGCCGTTTGAGGTTTTCTGCACCTGCAGCAGCCGCCCCAGCACAGCCCACCGTGCTAGGAAGATGAGATGGCGTGAGGGTGTCGACACAGGTTGCATCCCACACCAAAGGCCTACCCAACTTCCAAGGCATTATGGTCATTCCGTCTGGCCTCTTCCCATCGTCGCGTATCAAGCCGTTGGGTTCTAAAACAGCTGGCACCCCGGCGGTGACAAAAGCCCGACGGATGATGTCGTTAATGCTGGCGTGCCGTGCCATACGACCAGCGCTCTTACTGCAGGATAGGCCATGGTGTCCGAGGCAGTCGACTCCTTCACCGCATTGACAGCGATGTGGAGCTCCGCAAGGAGCGCCCAGACGCAAACATGTAGCGAGCTGGAATGTGGTGTCACCCAGCATAGTGCCTACGTTGGGTGACGGTACTTTTAAAAATGACACACGAGACGCATGATGAGATACACCTCTGCCTAACCCTTCGGGGATTACAGGCGTGATTTACAGTTTTAAAAATGAAGGGTTCCGTAGTTGGGATGAATTTATCACAAGAACAAAGTTAACATTGTAGCTGAAAAACATATAACATAATTATAACATAATTATACGAGTATATTCTCTCATACATTCCAAGTGCAAATGTAAGTTCGTGCGCCCAATATTGAGAGATTTACCATGTTTGTTATTTTAGGACTGTAGACTCTAATAGTTTTTCCTGAAATCTATTAGTATAGAATTATTTTCCGTATTAAAAAAAAAAATAGGCTCAGTAGTTTCGGAGAGAGGGTGGGGGAATGATCAATTTTCATCTATTTTCTTAAATAACTTTAAAACTGTTTCTTATAAAATTATACAAGAAAATATATTTGTGACCCTCACAATAAGCCCTTTCATATGATATGTCACACGGTGCAATTTGCAAAACTTAAAAAAAATACTTCTTTGCCTCCCAAACGTGACCCGTATATTCAAAATTCATGTATTTATGTTACCCGTCCGCGTTTGGGTCACAGGTCATATGTGTATGTACCAAATTTCAACTAAATCGGTCCATTAGATTCGGAGCGAAATGGCTGTGACGGAACCCTAAAAATATTCCATATTACAGGCACTTCACTCGGATAAACGTACGTTGAGTATTATGTAGTATCTATTTATACTTTTTAAATCGACGGATCTCGGATAAACGAACGTTACTGAGAAAAATACTGTAGCTTTGACTGCTCTTACCTGTGCTGTGGAAAGTGCAACTTTATTGGAGAGCTTTTTGAAGTTTATTCATTTCACAAAAAAACTTCGTAGCGGTGTATGTAGGCGAAAAAAAATCAGCTGTTCCCTACTTTTGACGAGTTATGCGAACATAAATGTAGGGAACCGCTGATTTTTTTTCGCGATTTCAGGTTTGGTCCCATAGTAAAAGTTGTTCATAATGATGAGTACAATGACCCCTTAAGAGGTTGTGCGTTATTTGTTACACCTTGTATACGCCTCCCGGAACGTATTGAACTATTCTTATTTTCGTTTGTTCAAGTTTGAAAAACAATTCACTTTATGCTAAGCCTTCGTTGTCTACGAGTATGTTTGTTCCATTGATCATTTTATTTTAACTCGATGACTTGTAGTACAATATTTTTCGAGCTGCGCTACCTTGCAGTTTGAATTTTGTAGGGTTAATATTTCTGTTATTATAGGAACTACAAAGAAGAAATATCATGATGTTCGTTGTGAACCAGAAATTTTGGTCGTGGTATAGGTTGGTTAGTTAAGTTGCAAAAGAGCTTGTTACTATCATTATTTTAAAAGATTAACAAAAATGTGGGTTACACAAGTACATTAACCACCAATTACAGAAATAATTAAAAAGCTATTGTGTCTCGCGTAGATCTGCGTTCTGGGGGCCAACCACCACCTCTTAAAACAGTATTATTTTAATGTTACTTCAGTGTGAGAAAGAGATGGAGCTATACAGGATGTCTAGCTCCATCTCTTTCCCGCACTCAAGTAAGATTACAATAATACTGCGTTAAGAGGTGGTGGTCTAGCTCCTGTATACGTATACGAAGAGTTAAGGCTCACTTACACCGTAAATCACTAACACTAAACGTGGTTAAAACATCATTCTTTCTCTGCCAAAAGAATTGACAGAAGATCGACGTTTTAAATTACGCTAAATGCATTTAGCTATTTGTGGTGCAAGTGGGCTTTAGCCTAGTTTACTAAATATTCTAGTGCAACGAGTGGGCAGCAAACTCACAACCTCCTTTACCCGTTGAGCTATTGTTTCTTAAATATTTACGGTATTATTCATAAAAAAAAATCAAACGCTTAATAAACCTATTTTAGTTCAAAAAGTGTTTTGTCAATTACTTTCGAATCATGATTTGTATTTGAAATAAGAAGACAAAACACTCTTTAACTAAAATAGATTTATAGTACGTTTTAGTTTTTTTTTTGCGAATAATACGGTTACACATTACCTAACAGCTATTTCACCACGTAGTTGTTCGCAGATGCACATTAACGAAGCGATTCATAAAAGGCGTTATGTTGTACCTACGTCCCTTGTACAAATTACAGTAACCAGTAGGTACATAGATACGACGTTCGTTGCGTATAATCGAGGTAAGTACGCTCATAATTTGCTCGTAACTAGCCAGGGTGCGGTTATGTGGTCATTGATTCAGATTAAGACACCAGTCAGGCGAAAGATTAGGCCGATTGTTCAGTACCAATTTGATTGAATTATATACGCTCATGTGTAGGTACATGCCTTAATTAACTATCTTATTGTATCCTCTGGTTAATTGTCCTTTGTCTCGGGTCATTTTAATATGGAATTATGATTATCATTTATGCGGTCTGCTTAAGCCTATTGCATGTCATGATCGGACGAAGGCTTTGTTCACATTGTGCTGAGTTAGAGCCTTTATGCGAAATAATGACATTAAAGGACTAATTTCCGGTTCTGATAACTTCACAGCCCGGATCCGGTAGTCAAGTTGATATCAAGTCACTAAAGGCAATTTTAGCTATAGGCACGAGGCCAGCGGGAGGGTGCGCTAGTATACTTACCCTTATTTCGTCTGTATCGCCGCAAAAATGCAATGTGCTGTGAGCCGTGACGCTTTTGTAGGACACAAGTATCCTTTACTACCCGCATAAGTCTCGATCTCGTGGGAATATCGGGATAAAAAGTATTCGATGTCCTAACCCAGGTCATGGTCTACCTATGAGCTGAATTTCATCCATATCCGTTCAGCCGTTTTAGCGTGAAAGCTTAACAAACAAACTCACTTTCGGAACATTACGCGGCTTCGATATTGGCAAAGTTACGAGAGAAGTAATGTTGATAGGCAAGCCATACTTGCAACGGCAACAGCTATATTTCTGCATATAGCTAACCGATTAGGTATCTACATATCTCATTCGTATAAATATATTCAAATCAAATCAAGTCAATTTATTCGCCATAAGTGTTGGTACAATTTCGGTCTTAACATAAATATTCATACAGATTCATAACACTTAGTCATAATAATGTAACATGAAATATTTGGGTTTGTACTTATTTATAGTTATAATTCAATAAAAATTAAAATTGAGTAGCAATATTGTTATATTATTATTAGATACATTTAAAAAAATAATATTATGTTTACTATAAACATACAGCATTAGATTGAAGAGGCATCTTTAGATTTTACCTTTATTTATAAAATATTATAAAATTATTATTTTATAATATTTTATAAAAAAAAAGCTCCGCTTTACGTTTTAAATGTTCGTACACCATGCCACAAGTTCGCAGAATCTATGGATACAGTGAACTGCCAAAAGTGTCAACTGTCACTTGTCATGTCTTAAAATTTTACCGCCTAAATACGTTAAAATTTTCTCTTGTTAATTTTCTTAGAATATCAGTAAAGTTTCAGGAGCTAGACCACCACCTCTTAAAGCAGTATTATTGTAATCTTACTTGAGTGTGGGAAAGAGATGGAGCTAGACGTCCTGTATAGCTTCATCTCTTTCGCACACTGAAGTAACATTAAAATAATACTGCTTTAAGAGGTGGTGGTGGCCCCCGAGGTATAAATTTATAGAAAGTGAATAATAATGTTCGTGGTAAGTGATATTGTGTTAACCATGATTGTCAGTCAGCATAATACCGAAATGGAAAACGAAAGCTCCCATCAGAGGATGTTCGCCGATGCTTCGGTGTGGTGCTTCGTGAGCAACCGTTTAGCAGCGGAACTTAGTAACGAGTCCTTTAAATACGAGTGGGGAAGAACGTTCTTCATCTTCGGAAAAAGGGGTGCCCGCTTTTCGGCTCCACTGTACATTAACACCCGCGCGTTCGAAGCTTCACAATTTTATAGCATGTAGATGGCCTTGTGTAAATAAGTTTTACAAAATTTCACATTGCGCAAACGCTAATTTGAGAAAAAAATCCTAGTTTCAGTAAATTCAACAAAATTACAAAATAAAATTGACATTTTACCCACAGATAATGAACGAATTTCATTTCTTGGTTGTTCCGTGATACGTTCAGATAAAGTGACAGCGGATTTCAATGGTTTTTAGTATAAATATTGTAAGTATTAACTTTAATTCATTTTCAAATAGCTGCTACCGTAATGAACTCATTTAAAAGGTAAAGCGGAGGAATTTGGTGAGTTGTACGTATTATTTTATAAATAAAGGTAAAATCTAAGGATGCCTCTTCATTCTAATGCTGTATGTTTTTCATAACATAGTAACTGTTTTGTTTTAATGCAAAACAGCTCTATTAATGTCTGAGGGTAAATGAATGTGATTATTATTATTATTTGATTACTTTGGGTGAATAAAGATTTCATCATTGACATCGACTTTGACAGGTGATAAAAAATGGAAATCTAGAAGTTGCGCACAGATTCGGTCCAACTTTAAATTATATAGTACGAATTTCGATCAACTTTTTCAAACATGACCAAAACTATAAAAATAATATACGGTTAGTCAGATCAGCTTGTAAAATAACTAACTTTACCTAATTTAACCTACTAACTTAACTTTTTATGTATCTAATATTAAACAAAAAAGTACCACATTAAATCCACATTTATGGTCTCGAAATTCAAATTGTTATACAACTTTTTTCGTGTAATAAATCCGGCTTACAGTATTTGTACCAGCGTAAAAAATAAACTTCGGTGCACTTTCATAAAAGCAAGATGTCATAAACTCTGTTATGAATAGGTAGGAGAGCGGAGCGGGAAGGGTACGGTGTAAACATGCTGTAAAAACAAAAGTTTCAGCTACTATCTAACGGATACAGATATAACCCGCTCATGCATGGATCATAGTATATTTTCCTAGATTAAATAGAATATTGTGTCGCTAGTCTTATGGCCTTGTTTGTCATTCTGTTCCATTTATGATCTCTGGTACCGTTTATTTATGAAGCCAAAGAGTAATTGTGTCGACGAAACCCTGCTATTACTCGGAAATGTTATTGTAAGTACCTATTCTATACAGATAAACAAATAAAACAGCTTTTTACTAAATGCACATGAAAGTATATATACGGTACATACGTATAAAAAAAGATTTAAAGAAATTTTGTATGTCTGTCTGTCCGAAACGGAAAGACCGATTTTGACGGGACTTTCACTGGCAGATAGCTGATGTATAAGGAGTAACTTAGGCTACTTTTATTTTAGAAACATATTTAGGGTTCCGCGTAAAAAAATGAAAACCCTTGGAATTGTGAACAAAGCGCGGGCGGGCGATGAAACACGGCTGGTCAGGGGACGAGGGAGTTTTACTGTTATTTTAGTACATAGTGTATCTTACGACTTCCATTCGAACGAAGTCACGGGGCACAGCTAGTTTGTAAAAAGGATAAGAAAACCTTGTTCAAAAATAATCCCGTGGTCAGTTTTCTGGCCGCGTGGATACGCCGACACACCTCTGTATACCATCCTCTAGGGAACAGAAACCCGTACATTATATACAACAACTTTAGATACATAAGACGGGTCAGTTATCAACTTTGATAACAAATTCGTTTATGGGTCACCCTTTCAATCGCATCAATAGGCGACTCTGTACTTGTAAATTCATTACAGCAACTTTTGGATCACGATACCATTTGAACTTCATCTTTTGATGCAAGCTTACTTCATAACTTTCCGGAGAAATTCAATTTCTAAGGACGAATTTGCTCACAGTAAGCCTACAAATCTTTGATTGCAAAGGAATGGATACGTCAATAACATTCATACGGGATTGGCATACAGGGCAATTTTTTAACCACTAGCCAAATTTTCACAGGGTGATCTACCCATGAATATGAACAACTTACACTATAGGACCAACTCTGAAATCACGAGAAAAAAATCAGCTGCTTCATACATTTTGCCCGAGTAGGTATTGAACTTTTGCATGAAACAGTAGATTTTTTTTTCGTGATTTTAGAGTTGGCCTCACAGTGAAAGTTGTTAATATTCACGGGTAGAACACCCTGTGAAAATTTGGCCGGTTATTGAAAACTAACCCTGTATATGTCGTCGATCGATCTCGTTAATTATACCCTAGCGGTATCGTTGTGTCTGATTTGAAAATGATGATGTGTCTGATTTGAAAATGATGATGTGTCTGATTTGAAAATGATGATGTGTCTGATTTGAAAATGATGATGTGTCTGATTTGAAAATGATCAATGTGTCTGATTTGAAAATGATGATGTGTCTGATTTGAAAATGATGATGTGTCTGATTTGATGGGTGCTTGGGAATTTACTGGCAGGAAATGAAGAAGCATACTTATTAATTTCGCCGTTAGACGCTTTCAATGGAAATGAGGCACCAACCTACGATTATCCCTGTACGTACTATGCAAGTACGCCCAAGGACAACCCCCGGTTGGTGTAGGACTAATTGCAGGATATGGAGACAAAAACAAATATTGGGCTATGGGTTTGGGTGGCTAAAGTAGACTGCCCCAACAGCTCGCCACATGCTGCCCTGTGGGTTTCTTATTATTATTATGTCGTCGATCGATCTCGTCAATTATACCCTGGCAGTATAGCTGTGTCTGTTTTGAAAATGATAATGTGTCTGATTTAATAATAATATCGTTTATTTGCATGAAATATGGTGCTTACAGATCTCATAATACAATACAAAGTACTTCATATTCCGTAATGAATTAAATAATAATTGTAATAATTCAAATATGCCACGATGGGAAAATGTCAAGAAATTAAAATACAAATGTCAAACTATGAAAATTAGAAATGTCAAACTCTAAAATTACTAATGTTAGAACTATAAAAATTACAATGTTCAAGATAAGCATACAGGAATGACAAAGTTAATTTAATTACATTATTCACGCCTGCAATAAATTCCCCTTCGTATTATACGAAGATAATTCTTCGTATGATTTGAAAATGATGATGTGTCTGATTTGATGGGTGCTTGGGAATTTACTGGCAGGAAATGAAGAAGCATACTTATTAATTTAAACCAGGGTAAGCCTGGCAAACGTGCTTCACCATTCGAAGAATCGAAATAAAAAACGGTGATATTTTTAGAAAATGTTTATTAAAATAATTAATCTTAACTTCTTTACCCTATACCTGCTCGGAAATTACCTTATTATTTTTTAATAAATGAGGTAGAATGTACGTCATTACTGTTGTACAAATGTGCGGGTCGAAAAAGTGTATGAAAATCCATTGTTAACGTGCTTTTTTTTTAATTTAGGGCAATATATTAGCTAACCTAATTAAATATAGTATAATAGCAAAAGACACTAAGTTTTTATCACCAAGCGCAAAATTATACTTGCCACATACACACTTACTTTGGCTGAACATTGATTAAAAAAAATAAAAACTTTTACACAAAAAAAAACAACCGAATTCCAAAAAAACACTACTAAGTGAAAAATAAATTAAATTTCGGAAGTCGGTGTCTTTGGTTGGGGCTTGTGGCTAAGAAATAACAGCCGCACGGGTCGATCGGTCAGGTTAAGCTACGCTTGCCGCGGTTGGTCCGTAGATGGGTGACCATCTTTACATATCAAGACCCCTCCGTGCCTCGGAAAGCACGTTAAGCCGTTGGTCCCGGCTGTCATTCGTGTATCTTTGACAGTCGTTACGGGTCGTCAGAAGCCCGAAAGTCTGACAACCAGTCTTACCAAGGGGTATCGTATTACCCAGTAACTGGGTTGTGGAGGTCAGATAGGCAGTCGCTCCATGTAAAATACTGGTATTCAGCTGCATCCGGTTAGACTGGAAGCCGACCCCAACATAGTTGAGAAAAGGCTAGACAGATGATGATGATGATGGTGTCTTTGGTTCTGTATTTTAGTTTTTTTGTCTCCAACTTCCAAAATTAAGTTTATTTTTCACCTTGTCGTGTTCTTTTGGAAGTCGGTTGTTTTTTTTTTTTGTAAAAAAGTTTTTTATTTTTCACATTTTAGTGGGTCGGTTTGTAATTTATCTAAGTTATAATAGCCTAATGTCAACTGCTCATCACTATTTACAAAGTATTGCTTTTCCGATGCAGGGACTTTAAGGGTTGAGGAGTTCTCCTGGTACTTCACCATCAGCTCCACTTCACCATGTGCATTGTGACGAGCATAAATTTCTTAGCAACCATATTAAAGTAATCGAAGCTCAACCCGTGAACTATTTTTTATTGAGCAGTTCCGATGGCCATCTGTGGTCTTCATCATCAGTTCCGATACACCAAATGGTTGTTTCCGAGAGCAAATGCACGAGTTACTATAAAAAATACCCAAATCGCTATAGGTGTGCCTATAATATTTGAAGAGTTCCCTCGATTTCTCTAAGATCCCATCATCAGATCCTGACTTGCTGACAATGGGACCACCTGGGAAGTATACTTTCAAACAAAAAGAATTTTCAAAATTGGTTCAGCCATCTTCGAGTAGTAAGGAACACACATAAAAAAAAAGATTACGACGAACTGAGAACGTACTCCTTTTTTTGAAGTCGGTTAAAAATAAAAAAGAATGAACAAGTGAAAATCACGCGCTCGCGTGGATAGCTTTCTTTGATTTTAATTATCTGAATTTTCAATTTGTGTTTACGATCTATTCGAAATGCCGTCTGATAGTGAAGATTTTGATGACTCAGCCAGCATTAAAAGAAACTGCCCATGCTGTTATTGAGAAATTAGTGTCCGTGAAATCCATAAATAAATATGCACATACCTAACATCACGCCTTGTTTCCACGAAGGGTTGGACAGAGATTTACCTATAGTACACCTACATTTTGCCAGATATAAATCTAACAAGACGTAAAAAGATTTTTTACAGTGGTAAAGCGAGAAAAATGCAAAAGACTTGACTTTAAGTCAAGTTTCGTAGGTACAGTATATAGCACTATGTGTCACTTGGAAGAAAGTGCGATTCGCAACTCGTGTGTATTAAGGCCCTCGGCTGAGCCTCGGGCCTCAAACTACCCCTCGTTAGTAATCGGTCACTTTCTCCCCACGGTGAACAATGTACTATTGTCTGTACGCTCGACAATATCCGCCAGTTACTTATTAATAGTTTTTTTTTTAATTTACTACACTACTGTAATAATAAAATCGTATCCGAAGATACATATTAAATCCTTCCCATACATTTTTCTTCATTTATTTCCTTTGGTTACAATTTCAATCTTAAATTCTCATCTTGACTGGACCGTATATTACATACGTGACAAAAAAGGTAAAGCAAAGCTTCGCCGACTTATGACTAAATGTCCTCCACTGGGGAGATGGAGGCAGGCAATATTAATATCTACATACGTAATACGCTCACTTCGTCTTCATAAGTCGACCACGTACATATTACGCAATTTTTATTACATCCCGGCCTAGCCCACCCTTCTTGAGGAATTTACTAAACAAGAAACTGCAATTTCCTGTGACTAATTCATAGCTGTTATTAATCTTGTGGTTGTATTCTTATTTTCTGTTGGAATTTGGACAAATGCTTATATGGTTGACCATTTACGTCCACATTCGTATGGTCTTTTTATGAATGTTTTGTTGTTTCATACCGATTTTCTTTGGGTTATGGGGGCTACTAAGATTTTATGAATAATAATACAACTATTTAGTCCAATATTATCATAATCAGCATAAAGTGGATTGTGACCGAAATAAGGTTTGAGTTCCACTGACGCTCACAAGCATGGAACATTGAGCTAGCGCTTGATTAATTACGAAAATTAATGGATATAACAACACTAGCTATTGCCCGCAACTTCGTCTGAGATCCAGGATAAAAAGTAGCTTATGTCCTCCTCCAGCTCCCAGGCTACCTGTCAAATTTTATAACGATCAGTTCAGAGGTTTAGGCATGAAAAGGGTACAGACAGACAGGCACTTCCTTATTTATAATATTTAGTTTGGTTCTTGTAAAATTAACTAGCACGACATGCACACAAAATTATTTAAATCATAGTTAATAAAGCACCGTACAGGAGTACGGGTTCATAAAAATGGTAACATGTGTAATGCTGTGAGAACGATAGATCACTTTGAGTATGGGACACACCGGCACCGTGCATACATTAAGTGCCACTTAGTAGCTAGAACGTTTCTACTCACGGGCAGCTAGTGTTTTGGCATGTCTTCACTTATGCAAATCTATAATGATATTATAAAAAGGTAAAATTTGTTTGTAAGTTTGTATGGTTACATATTATATCGCAATATCTAAACGTATTCTAACTATTTTCGAGATGACTACGGTCTAAAGACCTACTGGTTAAAATACCTAAAGATCGATTCACAGATTTTTGTCATAACAAATGAACGAAATACATAAAGGAGAATTCACCTACGGTTTACAATTAATTAACCTAAGGTTTATTGAAGTAACGGACGATTCACAGTACACTAAACACTTAGTATGCAAGAGCGAGCGAAGCTAGCTCGGAACTTGGGAAACCTCAACTCAGATAGGTTAGGTTCGAAAGGGGATGGCGGGGTCTAGTGAGCGAGCGAAGCGAGCGAGCAAAGACCCCACCATCCTTTTCGTGGTTATTTTTTTAAACCCTTGAGCCACGCATAGCGGGGCTCCCTCGACTGCGCCTTATATATTTTTTTTCTCAGATTTGGGGTTTTCATAAATACATTATAAAGGGTTTTTCTACCCAAAAAAAAAACTGCTATAAAAAAGCGACATTTTTTCTCGGCTCCTATGATTTTGCGCACTTTGAGCTTTTCAAAAATACACTAAAACTACTATACCCAAAAAAATAGCTACTATATTAAAGCGACGGGTGTTAAAGTGCAGTGCTTCCTTTGTATTCAGTTTAAGACAAAATGTGTATACGTAACGTGTAAAGCCATGGACATTGTAACTACCCACGACTTTAGAAACCAATCCAGCGCGCAGTATTAATAAACTGTAGGCGAGTCGTCCATTAGGTACATAGGTGAAATATCCAATATCTTAAAAAATCATTAGATTAAACGTTCGTTAGTGCGATTAATTTTAGTTTAATCTAAATTAAGTAAGTAATACTACTAAGTAAGTAAGTAGTAGTTGAGTCGACCAATATTCGTTATTAATCAACCGTAGTTATCTCGAAAATAGAACAGGTTTAGATGTTATAATATGTAACCGTTTGTATGTAGGGGGTAATCTCCGAAACTAATAACCCAATTCTAAAAAAAATCACTGGTAGAAAACTACATCAATCCTGAGTGCTATAGGCTATAAATTATATTTATATCATGCATATTAGCCGAGCTATCACACATTTTGTCGAGCGGTGTTAAGATTTCCCGCGGATTGATGACCGTCTCTGTAGTTGGGTGTTAACAATTGTTATAGGTATTTTTTTATTTATTTTTTATTTGAGATAGGTTTGCTCTTGACTCTAGTCTAGGTCAGAGATGACAGAGACAAAGTCGACGATGAAGTGAGCTTACCCAGAAGAAGCCTGTTCACTCTTACTTTGAAGAGATCGGGGTTGTATACGTTCGGAAACACAGATGCAGGCAGAGAGTTCCACTCCTTTGCTGTGCGCATCACAAAAGACATTTATTTGGAAACGCTTAGTGCGAATTGATGGAATAGCAACTAGGTAGGGATGGTAACCTGCAGTGCGTCTAGATGTCCGATGGTAGAAGGGGGCAGGCGGAATGAGGTTGTGGAGTTCTCGAGCGCACACTCACCGAAGTATAATCTGTAGAAGACCGACAAGCAGGCACCCTTGCGGCGATGGGCCAAGCTGTGAAGCTTGGCATCCACCAGTCTTACGTCGCCAATGAGCCTGTTAGCTCTGCGTTCCACCGAGTCAAGCGCGGCAAGTTAGTATTTGGCTGAGCCATCCCAAAGGTGGCTGCAATACTCCATGCAGGATCGGACTTGCGCTTTGTAAAGAGTTAAAAGGTGTCCTGGCGTAAAGTATCGCTTCACCCTATTTAGGATGCTCAGCTTCTTGGCCGCAGTTTGGGCTTTGTACTCGATGGTGGCATCGAAGTTGAGATATGATGTCAACTCCATGCCTAGGAGCTCGATCCGATCAGTTACAGGAACATATGTACCCCGAAAAGTAGGAGTTCGATCGAAACGGCTCCTTTTAGCGGTAAAAAGACACGCCTGTGTTTTGGTGACGTTAAGAGAGTATGTAGGTATTAGGTATATATCTATATTATACGCCGCAGGATAGCCTTTAACACAAGTGGTTATCGTGTTATTGGTTCAAGAGCTTTAAGATCATCAGGATTGTGCCGGAATATAGCAGTTCGTCGTGGACGTGGTAAAAAAGCGGCTCTGATATCTTCTCTTCTGTCACCAGAAGACAGCCGCCACACAACCATCGATGCGACACTCTGCTAGAGTGACTGTCACCAGCCAGCCTCACTCTTATCCGACCTTTCCGGTGATTCTAGTAACATCGTAATAAAACTAGATGGCGTCCTTGCTCCGCCGACATGTCTTATTTAAGAAAAAGGTAATTGGAAATATCTCTTTCTATGGAAAATTTATATCTCTTTCTATGGAATTTAGCTGTAGCACTATTTTTAGAAAATGTTCTTAGTTAACTGTTTAGACCTATGTATCCTGCTTATGCGTATGAAGTTTGATTAAAATCGGTTCATTCATTTCGAAAAACAAGTACTTGAAAGTTTGTATGAAATACCGTACGTCGTAAACGCTCTTAATGGAAGGTCGCATTCCTGGTCGACGCGGCAGTCATGAAGGAATCTATAGAGCTGACGCGGATCGCAGAGGAACGGTGCTGGAAGAAGTTCAGCAAAATCCGTCTACGAGTACGTGAAGTATGGCTCGTACTCTGAATATCCCAAGGACTTCTATCCAAGACATACTTCACGATGAAGGATACCACGCGTTCCACATCCGACGAGTCCAAGTTTTACTGCCGATAGATCACCAATTGCGCGTTGATATTTGCCAAACCATATTAGGAAAAGACCAAGAGGATCCTGGGTTTTTCATTAAAGTTTTACGATTTGAGCGATCTGGAATATTCAATAAATTCATGATTATCACACGTGGGCGATTAAAAATCCACTCGAAGTGAGAGCTTCAATGTTTCAACATCATTTCAGAGTTAACTTGTGATCTGGTATCCTCCATGGCGAACTAATTGGTCCGTTTGAACTGCCGTCCAGATTTAATGGAGAATCCTACAGAAACTTCTTGGAAAATGAACTTCTATTATTGCTGAGAGATGCGAGTCTCAAACTTAGACAAACCATGGTGTTACAAAATGACGGCGCCCCGTGTCACTACACAACGCAAGTCCGAAATTACTTAAATGAAACATACCCCAACAGATAGATTGGATGCAGCGGACCAATTAAGTGGCCTCCACGGTCACCTGACCTCAACCCCATCGATTTCTTCATTTGGTGTTATTACAAGGAAATAACATACGCCCGAGACTGTTCAAGTGAATAAGGCAGAAGATTGAAGAAGCCGAACGTGTTGTTAGAGAGAACAGAGAAGCTTTTAGACGATTGACAGACAATTTCTTACGTAGGTGTAGAATGTGTACTGCTGCTGGAGGTACTTTGAAAACCTTTTGTAAACGTTAAATGTAATTTTTTTTTTTACATTATCAACTGTGATTTATTTAAAAAAACCACTTCTTACTTATAACTTTTCTTACCCAACCTCTGAAGCTATTTGTTTTTTTTTAAAATCTGGTCTCTAATTTTCAGAATTTTTCACCTCGCAGATGTTAGCCAAAGTAGCCCATTATGTACTACTTTTTTAATGATTATGCAAGCTGAGAGTCTGGCGCATTCTTGAGGCCTACTTAGGAACCATAAAGTCACCTGTTTAGAGTTTTAATTTAAATTTGAAAATTGACAGGGGAAAATGGAAAGAGAAAACGTGTTGCGCCGACCCCAAGTAACATGGGACAAGGGCAGGAAGATGATGATGAATTCACTGAACGTAAATTTTTCACTTCAGACCAACATTTTCATAACTTTCATCACAGTTACGAAGTTGATTATTTTATGCATAAAAGTACTACTCATGAAGATTCAGTCACAAGAAGAAAATCTCGAAAGTCAGAAGACTGTCGAGATTTTAGATTATTCGAGATTGATTCAAGACTTAAAAAAATTCAAAAAAAAAAGTTGCTATTTTTTTTTAGTATTTTTTTTAAGTTGGTCAGGTCGAAAATTCTCAAAAATTCAGAAAACAGTTCATGACTCGAAAACTATGAAAGTTGCGGAAAATACATGGGGGTGATTCGGATACACCACTATACGAGAGACCAAATTTTTTTTTTGGACGTCAATATTCCGGCCACCCTGTATATAGTGTAATAAAGTTAAAATAAAATAAATTGTTTGTTTGAAGGCGCTAATCTCTGGAACTCCGAGTCGAATTTGATTATTTTTTTTGCATTTGATAGCCCATTTGTTGAGGAAGGTTTAGGGTATTTAAAACTACCCCTTAGGATCCGAGTAAAAAGAAAAAAGTCAGAGAGAACGTTAAGCGAAAACAAAGTAAAAGCGCGGGAGAGAGATGCGATGCGACGTTATCAATCAAAAGGAGTTTTATAAGAATGTGGCTGTATATTGTTGAACCTTACGACTTCCATGCAAACGATGTCGCTGGCAGAAGCTAGTACTTCATAATACACTTAAGCAAATACTTCATAATCTAGTGCAGTATCTAATACGGAGTAATGATAGCAGACTGTTTTCCGAGAGACTGAACAAGTGATAAATGATAAATGATTTTATTTCTGTAAGTAGGTTTATATAAACACTTTTACATGTCAAACATTTTTTTTTAAACTAGATGAGGCCGGCGTTTCCTATCTGACTACTCTGAGAAGAAAGGCCGAAACAAACTCAGAGGTCACAGTCTCTTTTAAAGTCCAGACATAATCTTGGTCAGATCATGTGAAGACCATGTAGGTTGGTGTCTGAAATGGTCTTTTGAGGAAAGAACCACACAGATTGAGTGGACCTGTCCAGTCAGTGCAAGCATCTGTCCATAATCGTACAGCTCAACATAAAAGTTAAGGAGCTCAAGGAATTGGTTTACTCAATTTATAGCACTTACAAACTCAAACTCAAAGCATTTATTTCAATTAAACCAATTACAGGCACTTTTGAATTGTCAAAGAGTCGGTCAGATAGTCAGAAAATTGAAGCTAGTCGCCCATTCCAAAACGTAGATCTCTATGGAGAAGAAAGGGCAAGAAACTCCATGGACACTCTTATAAATCAAAATTGTTACAAAATCCTGGGTAGGTACATTGTTATTGTTCTTGTTGCTTCTATATGTGAGAACAATGTAAAAAATAGATAATTAAAACAATTTAAAATATAAGATTAAAAATAAGCCCTGGCAGCTAAGAGATGACATACATGGTTTGCACATTACTTACGCATTTCCACTTTATTTTTCTATATCTCTTTTCCGAGGTAGTAGTTACCTAATATTTTCTTTTTTTTTGTTCATGATAAATAATAATTTTAGGTAATACACACATAACCTCACGGCTTCTTCATACGCGGGTAGGCAGACACTACAGAACGCCACCTAGTACGATTCATACCTACGCCTTTTGCTTCGTTTACTTATTTTAGGTAATGTATTAAATTATATGTAATAAGTATTTATTATTTTTAAACAGTTTTTTTACTCTTTCATAAGTCTGTACCTGTGCAGTCGTGTGCAGGGGGCCAACCACCACCACCAGACGGCGTTTTTCCATATTAATTTGGTTTACAGACAATAAGTGCGTGGTTCCTGAAATGCCATATAATTAATTTATTTGTATAGATTAGAACTTTGTGTTAAAAAATCCGCACAGCATTACTGAAATAATTTAGTATGATGTACTTACATAATTTGTTTTACGGGTTTTACGACCAGGAGCTAGACCACCACCTCTTAAAGCAGTATTATTGTAATCTTACTTGAGTGTGGGAAAGAAATGGAGCTAGACGTTTTGTATAGCTCCATCTCTTTCTCACACTGAAGTAACATTCTAATAATACTGCTTTAAGAGGTGGTGGTTGGCCCCCAGGAATGATTATTATGTATTTATCCTTGTTTTACTTACATTAGGTACACTAGTGAACTAATATAAAACTTATAGCTTATGGCATAATCAGCCTAAAAAGTTCCCACTGCTGGGCTACACTACTATGGGAGTGAGCCATAATCCACCACGCGGGCCCAGTGCGAGTTAGTGGATACAACTTATGAATGTTACTAAATTATTTGACCTAGTTGATAGACCTATATAAGTATTGTAAAACAAACAGTTTCACTTCCCGAATTCAAAACGATTAATTTCCCGTTAATTAACATGAAAGAGAAATCCGAAAAAAAATACCAACTTCCGCTTTTCCGCTCATAAAACTGCGATCAATTTTATGAAACAGAATTTTATTTATTATTTTCTTTAAGAGCGATCAAGTGTGTAAAGAAAAGAGTCTCGCCAGAGATTGTTGGCATAAATCATTTTTCAATTCAATTTAAACGACACAGTGTTGTTGTTGCCGATACGGGGGAACTCGCAAGGCGTCCATAACTGCCAGTGGATACACCACGTATTTTTCTTTCCTATTTATTTTCAGAGAAAGAAAGGAAAGGTAATATGTACCTAGCATGTGTGTTTATAAACATTTGAAACATTCTATGTAGCCGGATATTTTTACTCCAGCCGCAAAAAAACAAAACTGATTTAATCGTTATTCGAAACTTTGTTTGTATTTACACAAGTTGTATATTGGTTTAATTTCAAACTAAAATATAAAATTCCTATTTCACCACAATATTTATTAGTTCAATTTAACATTTCAGTATTTAATAAAGGTATTTAATTAATTGGTTTTAGCTTTATGGTAAAATAAATGAATGATCGACGCAAAATTGTAGCGAATATTTTAGTAGAATTTAAATAGTTATCAATACTTACTCATAATTTATTATGCTGTTGCCTACATAATGCGTCCAGACCTAAAATAGGTTCTAGTACAAGAATAGTAAAAGTGAGTCGCAACTATAACGGAATTATTTTGCATTTCCTTAAACCCACAATGCAAGGTCCACTCTATTCTAACGCGCCCCAAAGCAATTTCGGTTTGCAGTTTATCAAATCCAACATTTAAATGACCAAAGTCGGCTTCTACAAACAACTTGTTTGGTTGATAGGATGGCATCGGGTCGTATTGCGTTTGTTTGGACCCGTTTGGACCTATAAATCTGTCTCTAACTTCTTCTTAACGCGTATCTAGTGTTTCGGCGTCGGCGTCTCGTTTCGCAGACGCTGGAAAACCAATTTTAGTATATTGCATTAAAAGTTGTTGCCAAATGCAGTTTGTGTGTTGATTTTCTCGTTTTCTCACTCCGGCCCCGTTTCGTACCACATGAATACGCATTAAGGTCCGACTCATACAAATTGGAATTCAGTTACCTACCGCTGTGTATTAGAATCAAACGGTAATGGAAAATTTTGCATTTGATTTCTCGGAATAGACGTGGGGGTAAGAAATATTTTTAAACGGAAGGCTTTTAATCCAACGTACAGTCACGAGCACTAGTTGGTATTGTAGAGGTTTGATACCATTAGCAACCTCATGTGTCACGGGCTGTTAAGTATTTGCCTATGAACAGGTTCGAACACTAGCAAGAAGTGTCGAATACTTTCGAATTTGATAGGATATTGTTTTGTATCGAGTCACTTTGAAAATAGCCATGTCATGTAAATGTGTTTCCTATAAGTAAAGTTATTATAATGCTCCCTGGTATCTGTGACTTAGTAATTTAGTAATCCAAGCACACTCTACACACAGACACCAACACAATACACGTAGTGATCTGCGCGGCCCCCTAGTACCCTGGCAGATTGCTACTTACTTACTTACTTAGGGAAATTCAAAAGCGATTTTCTCGTGGAATAATGATAGCAACTTAGAGATGCCTACCTATTTCATAATTTTATGTGTTCCAAAACACTATGTTCGTAACAACATAAAATAACAATCAATACAGTAGAAGAAAATCAGTTTTAAATGTATCTAAGTGTACACAAATTAGTGCTCGTAACTGTACACGATGACTTCACGACTATGTCACAAGTTTATCGCCCGTTTTCACAAACACTAGGCGACACTTAGGTAAATGAATGCTTACATTTTAAGCGCTCTGTGCATTTTCAACGCTGGGCCCAACATAGAAAATTGAAAATCCACCAGCATGCTTTTGTTAAAGCATTCATTAAGATATATGTCAAAACGATAAAAAAGTTAGTACCTACCTAATTTTCATTTATAAAATGCGTGCGTCTACCGTAATTCCAGCCAATATGTTTCAATACAGTCGTACGATCCAATATGTCGTCGTGAGTTTTATCCAACATCAAAAACGTCCCACTTTTACTGGCGGGCGCTAGTTCGCGGATAATAACATTCAATTTTAGTCGAAGTATTTACGCGTCCCCGCTAGGTCCCACGCGCCAGATATTTATGGAGGTCTGTAGCAGCCTTCCCAAATTGAAATACATTAATATTTTACCATAAATGCGACACTTTCATGCGGAACATAACGTTATCGTAATTGGATTCTTCCTTCAAAACGATAAACGTCCACATATCATGTGAAAACTACCAGTTTAAGTAATTATATGTAAGCTATGAGTTATTTATTGTATTGAACCTGGCACTTTTTGCGCAGGCAGCAAGTAATAAACACTAGAGCGTAGCGAAAATAGAAACAACAGTGAAAGTCAATATTAGAGAGGAAGTTTCCCAGTACTTCTCTTTGAGAAGTTTTCGAAGGATCAAGCTCAACTTTGAACTTTAAATATAGAATAGGTATTCATTACTTCTTGCTCTAGTTTACCTATTTCACGCATTTTTTACCTCCATCTTTTATTCTAGGCCACATCCTCACGAGAAATTGACGAGCCCAACTTGTAGAGACACAGCTATTAAACTTAAGACCCAAAGTCACGAGACGATAAATAATGCAAGACACATGTCTATGAAAGTACACGCGCCTGGTCGCACAAAAGTTCAGCGAATTTCCAGTCGCATGTGAAGGTACACTTACGGACGTCTTGTCGCGCTCGTACACTCGCCGCAAATAATGTTGCGTTCGCAATACTTTTTAATACAGTAATGGTTTGCTCATCCATTCAAATAAGAATACGCAGAGAGATCTTTTTATCTCGCGCCCAAATCGAATTTTCGTCTGTCGAGATATTCCGCAAAGATGCAAGCAGAAATTCCTTTGTGTTTCCTATGTGTATAGATATGCTGATATTAGGGATATACGAGATGAAACTGGAAAAGAGCATAACTCTGTCTTCTCTGAATCGGGGTTGTCCCGAACGATAAGCCTTACCTACGTCTTCATTTCAGCAAATTGGAAGATTCCTGTAATGGACCGTTTTATAAAATAGCCTCTTTGTCTAAGGAAATCGATTGAACATACCTTGAATAAGCCCTTTGTCTGTTGAAGAATACCCGTAGAGATAAGAGAGAAAAGTACTTTTATATCGGTTATACAGCAGTACAGGCCTGCGATGACCATAAATCAAATATTTTCTAGAACATCTCTTGGCCTATATCGTTCTGTGGCTATATTATTATTCTTTATTTTAAACATGAAATGAAAAACTCATGAGTTGATAAAAAGAAAACATGCCACATACAATGTTGTCAAACATATTCAATGCATCTTTATGAGTGAAATCATCAGGTCAAACAGGGAAAGAATTGGTGTGCATACCTACCTACCTACATTTAATACAATTATGGTCGGCTGTGTTTTGTACTGACCCTAGCAAATTGTAAAAATACTCATCAGCCAGCAGGCTGCCATTAAATCATAATTAGCACGGTCGGATCGTGCGACGGCAATTTTCTCATTTTCCTTGCAAAATTATTCCGGCGAAATCGTCATAAACATTTTTGTCTCTTGAGCTAAATATTTCACTTTTATGCCCAGACTTTTGTAATCAACGTATTATTGTGTTTGTTAATAAGATTTTTATATCCTACTTCCACATCTGGAGAAAATAATATCATTTTCTCGGATCTACCGTGGTTTTGTATGTTTTAACAAAAAATCTAATCTTAACGAAAATAATAAAATGAAATACTTGGTGAATTGTTTACAGATTTTTCTTAGAAACGTTTACCGTTACTATTCTATATATTTTCATCACTCAAAGATTACTTGTCAAAAATAAAAACAAGTGTCGATACGGCGTTAAGAAATATTTCAGCGGAAAGCATTCTTATAACATCGGGGCAGCTAAAAACGTCGTCGTCACAGAATTCCCAGAGAAAAATACTAGTTTCAAGAGAAAATGTGCGGTATATTTTATTTTTAAGGTCAAGCAGATCCGCCGCGGAGGGCCATTAAATCACAATTAGAAGTAATGCGGGTGGATGCGTGAGCGGCGACCGGAGGCTTAGCGCGGGCCCTAGCCGTAGGGCTTTGTTGGACTTACCCTCTTGTCTTTTAATACTTATATTTCACGCCTCCAATAGCCATTGTTGCTACGTCTTATTAAAGCTCCTCTCACATGAGCTGAATAACGTCCGAATTTGTCTCCATTGCTAGATAAAACTTTATTATAGCTATAACATTTAGGTTACATTTAGAACGGATAAGTAATGAGATGGCGGTGGCTATTTCGGCAAATGTACGTGATGTAGCAGACAATAAGATAGACGTCTGAGGTAACGACCATATTCCTTGAAAGCCGTAGGGTTATTGAGAAAACGACGCCTCGACTCGTATGTCCCAATAGTGGGTCCCATCGGTCGGGGCAACAATATTAGAGGTCGTAAGGACCGATGCGAGAAACCATCCCGGGACATTGGACAAGGTGGAATTGTGAAGAATTGGACGAAGAAGTTTAGCCATGTCGCGATAGTAAGATAAACGCGAAAAGGAGATTCTTAAAAGACTTATTACGGTCGAAAAATTACTGAGTATAGGCACTAAATCAATAGATAACACTTTATCTAAAAAGTAGAATTATTGCCTTTGAGATAAATGAAAGTATTTGCAACTAAAACTTTGGCGGTGCTTAGAAAGTAAGGTAACAGAAGGGTTTACAGTATCAGCTAACTTGGGATTTCAAATCATTAAGACAAGTCTAGTATTCTTCGCAAAGAATTCCTACTTACAAAGTATACGAGTCTAAAGAAAAATCTTTAGAAAACATCACGTGCACAATAATTCACTTTGAATTAAATAATGATTGATTTCCCCCAATGTCTAATGAGGGTGGACGTGAAGCTGAATTAAATTTCCGGCACTCCGACTCTCTTTTGTTCTTAACAATCTCATTAACGTGAAATACTTTACAAATACCATCCAATTCACCGCGAAAATCTTATTATCTGAGATTCGGGATTGTCTCTTATTAACGAGAAAAAAAGGACAACGATTGACCGGGGAGAAGCACCCACAATTTAACACGAATTAAGAACCACAATGGCTTGAAATATTGAGTGGAAGGAGGTTGAAGGTTTCTGCCGATCCCTCAGGAGGCTTCCCTAGATGGTGATGGATAGATCGAGTTAACGTGTGAACGCACTCGCAGTAATGCCGATTATTGCGTATTGATTCGGTTTCATCTTACCGTTTTCCCACTTACATACTTATTCGGGGTTCTCACAGAGGTCAAGTGTGAATAAGTAAGTCTTTTATGTGAGTTGCTTCTTTTGCAAGTCAAGAGAAAACAATCTTTATATCGAGGATGCTCGATGATTGGCCACATTGTTGTTCACGGTGGCGCGTGCTGTATTATTCTGAATACAATATCAGTGGAATTCCAAAGGTATGCAGCGAGCTTAGTTGTAAAACTGTGCTAAAAGATTTTCCTTTCGATTTCGTGACTCACTTGAATTTCCGGTGCAAAGAAAATTTGCACTTGAAAATAATAAAGTAAATATGAGCCGACAATTTTCATGCGCATTTTGTAATACGTAATACGTACTAAATACTGGTCTTTCAATAAACTCCTCAGTTATCAATATTTTTAAACTAGAAAAATATTTACTCAAATTTAATTAAACAAACAAGTATTTTCGAATGTACATACATGCAGCCGTTTCATTAAATTTCAACGAGAAATAAGGTAGAGGCATTCATTGAAGCAGACAGGTCAATCAATAAATCAGTCGTCACAGGCGGCCATTAAGTAACAGAGCAATCGAACATTGTTTGAATTCAGTGCAGCGAGCGGCTCCACTCGTCCGGAAATGAAGAACTATTCATTGTTGAATTCCAGGTTATAACGTTCGACCATCGTGTGGAAAATGGACACTTTTTCGTCTTGTTTATTTTGTAAGTTCAGTGTTTATTTAATAATTAGGTGCTCTTGATAAAAATATTTTTACACTTTGGTTAAAAGGTAATATATGTAATTAATTATGCCTTTTTATTTTAGACCTACAGTTTCCAAGACAATACCAATTTTTCTTTTTTTGGATGGGAAATTATTAAATGACTTCCCCCGCTCTGGGCGGAGCGGGAGGTCGTGTCAGACTTTTACTGACCCTGTGCCGGTCGGGGCCACGGTAACTCTTTCGAACATCCCGCAACCTTAGCTGGTATCGGCCCTAGCGGACCCCGTCAATAGTGCTGACTTGAGGCGCGCGTGGAACACAACGCGCCGTCGACTCGGGCTTGGTCCTTACCGGACGGCGAGCTACCAAGAAAATACCTAAAGTTGAAATAAAATACGTAATTTGTATTATTATTGTTTTATTCAAATAATTCTGTTGTACCTACTTACTTACTTATTTTGGGCCAACAATTCTGAGAAAACAAAATAAAAGACCCATAAATTACTTCTTTAGACGTAAATTGTATGGTGTTTTGATGCTTGTAATTTTCGAGAAAATACACTCTTTCCAATTACCCTTTGTTCTTTTTGATAAATTCTTATTCATTATAAGTCTTTCAAACAAATTCGTTACATTTTCTGAATTTATTTCCGTAAATAGGGCTCTAATTTCGATTTTCAAATCCAGGTAAATTATTAGCAAAAAGAATTGATTTCATTACAGACCTATTTAATTCTTCATGTTAATATATTAGGTACCTACTAGTTGTTTTCAAGTGATATTTTTGTGAGCAATTAATTGTAATTATCTATTCTAATTAAAATGTATTGTGAACACATCGCACGATTTATTGGCGAGAAAATCATCTGATTAAATCCACTGAAAACATTTTTGAATTTTTAAATCCGACTGACACAAAGCGGAAACACGTGTACGCAAAACGATTTGCAAGCTCATAAATTGCTATCTATACAAATAACTAAAATTGAAGTGTCTGTTTGTAATGTCAAAATAACAGCTTTTTACTAAATGCATATGACAGTATATACGATACCTATTACAAAAAGCAATTTAATTTTTTTTTGTCTGTCTGTCTGTTTGTTCCAGCTAATCTCTGAAACGGCTGGACCGATTTTGACAGGTCTTTCACTGGCAGATAGCTGATGTTATAAGGAGGAATTTATGATACTTTTATTATAGAAAAATAATTAGAGTTTCGCGCAAAAAAATTAAAACCCTTGAAATTGTGAACAAAATCCGATTCAAGTAGGGAAGTATTGACATCCACGCGGGCGAAGCCGCGGACAACAGCCAGTACTTAATATAATAAAGCTGAAGAGTTTGATTGTTTGTTTGAATGCGCAAATCTATGGAACTACTAGTCTGATTTAAAAAAAATATTTTTGCATTTGTTACCACAATTCTAGAGAAAGGTTAAAAAATAAAATAGGCTATTACCATCACTCTACGACCCTTATGAGCCGACCAAAATGTCAGAAAGGTCGCTAAGCGAAAACAAAATAATAGCGCGGGCGGGCAATGCGACGCGACGCGCGGTATCAGGGGCCGAGGAAAGGGATAGACCATGACCTAGGTTAGGACGTAGGATACTTTTTATCCCGGTAGTACGTTCCCGTGATATAATTTCCGACATCCACGCGGGCGAAGCCGTGGGCAAAAGCTAGTAAAAACATAAATTAAAAAGACATATTTATGCTATTTTAAGCATTATATATGCAAACGAAGCCCGAAAACCAAAATACGGTGATATTAAAAATATTTCGGATCGGCATAACAATCTCGGCATGTAGAACGTAAAGAGAATGTAGTATGTTTTGTATTGCGTCTTCTTATTGGCGAATATTTTCCGTGACGGCAGAATGAGCGCGTGAGACTCGGGCACCGAATAATATATTATATTGCACGGAGGTATATCACGGCGGCGACAGGTGTGCGGAGGCAATCCTCTTTTACCCTCCCCCGAGCTTTTCGACCCCAAGAAACCCCTTTTAAGTAACATGACTTTTAACTTTGTGACCCATCTTTGCTTTAAAGTGCTCAGACTTATCCAATTCTGGGCGCTTATTACGGAGCTTCCGAGGCGTAATTTAAGCGGAAAATCAGTGCGTTCCAGACCATAGATCACAGAATACTCCCTTTGTATAGATTGACGAGTATAAAGGATCGAAATTACTGAGATGCTTTTATAAGGGACTGACAGGTTTGTGGTAACGAACGTTTAATTATGTTTCTTGAAGACTCAGGTTTATTTAAAAATATTTTTGCTTCAAAGGAAAAAAAAACTGTAGGGATTATTTTAGAGTAAAAAGCACGGGGTTTTGTTTTTTACTTCTTCAAACTTCAAAAGCTAACAAAATAAATATACTTACTTACTTTGAAATAGAAATGTCACGTTTGAGATCATCGTGATGAGGGAATGAGGTTTGGATGATTCATGTAATCTGGAACAGGCGGGCCCAGACATGTTTCTGTTACTTTTGAGATACTTTCCTGTATTATTTAGATTGAATTGGGATATTATACATAATTATACTAGTTTTAATACGGTAAGGCCATTTGCCTAGGATCTTTCTGAACCTGACCCAAAACCAATTCAATAAAAAATATTATACAAAATTTTATTTTAGAAAACTAAAATTCTCGGTACTAAAACTTTATTTTGCTTAGGTAAAAGCTACCTGCTTTGAAAACATGCATTGTAAGCCTCGGTTTAGACAACAGCTTATAAATAAACAATATTTGATGGCAGAGAGTGTAGCCTGCAGCTATTTTATATTATTCTGTGGACATATTTTCGGCAGCTATTTTCCATTGCCGATCAACCCTTTTGACAATTTATCGGGACATCACATTTTCATACAAGCGGGTGGCACGAACTACGCGACCGCGTCTCATACATATTCAAATAACAGGGGCTGTACAAAGCAGAATCACGCTGTGCCCCCGACGTGTTAGAATTACAAAAAAGTATACAGAATATGCCAACTGATAAACAATCTATATCGTGATAACTTTACAGATACCCATCAATGTATTACTTAACCCGCGCGGGAGCCATATTTGTAAATGTTTCACGTATTTGCTGACCCTTGCTCGGAATATAAGTTTTAATATATCTATATTGTTTTAAAAGACTCGTAGAGAAAATGTTTCTAACTTAGGTGCAACCTAAAGTGCATATTGACATTATTTAACAATACAATGTTCAGTCTGGAAGATTGTTACTAATAATAAGTAAGTACATAGCTACTACAGCTAGTGCTTAAACGATTTATAACTTTTCAGCGAAACAATTCGCTTTTTATTTTTCTTCATTTTGAATGTAGCCTATGGTTAAACTGAAGTCAATTAAAACTTAGTCTTAATTTGCAAGTTACGTCTTTGCTCTCGGTCCGACGTTAATATCTACAAAATTATTTCCTACAGTTGATTTATATTCAAATAAAAGTGAATCAAATTACTGACTGAAAATTACTTTACTTTATTATGAAAATTAGGTAACCTTCGTGTTCTTATAGGTACTCTATTAATTTTATTACTATTTGCATCATGTTCTGGATAGATGTATAGGATACTCTTTATGATGTACACCATAAAAATAACATATGTAAATGTAGAAATTTTACATAGGGTGACACAGACAACCTTTGGATGGATTAAAGGGAGAAGGAGAGACGATACTGTAGGTATTCAGTGGTGTACTAGTTACATATACAATAAATAAATACATATACATAAACCGAATCTATAATATAATTTATAATACTTGAATAATCGACATTTGACTTATTTTTTGCTACAACTCAAAAGCTTTTGGCATACTGTGTCATATAAACTATTACGAAATAAACAGAGAACAGCTAGGGTGGATTATATTCATCATATTGGATGTCATAAGAGTCAACAGAGAGCGGTTGCGAGAACGTTCTGCTCGGTACAATAAACACTACGCGCCTACATTTATATAAGCCCTTCCTGACTTGCGTGAGATGCAGATTCATCGATATATCTACCTAGTCACTCTATAGGTAAATTATTCAGCACGTTTCAATGAAAGACTGAATCGATAACAAACAGTTATTTCGGTAAAATACTTACTAGTCGGCTTTTCGTTGCAATGATTTGTAAGGTATGAAGTCAAATTCGATATTAATGAATAAACGTTTACAATTGATACGACATCGACACTTGAGTTGTAAACATCTTTTTATTTAGAAATTAATCGAACGTCAAGTTATCTTGATTTTAAGAAGATACCGTACGCAACACGCGAGGCGCTTAGTCAAACGAGGGAAAGGTTTATGGATTACAATCTCATATATGGCACCAGCGGGGTAATTGCGTAACACACTTGCAGTAGGAATCGGTTTCATTTTGACAGTTCAGACCAATTTTTCGAAATGATTCAGATTCTGATTGATAGTGTGTTACGCAATTAGGCCTCATTTACGGAGACGCGGGGCGTCGCGCGTTGCGTTGAGCGGCGCGGCCCGCACTGAATTCAAATATATGGCGTTGTATGAGTGCGTTTACGGAGAAGCGATTTTAGACGCGTTTGTTTGAATTAGGGCGTTTTTTGCGGCCGAGCCCGCGGATGGCACCGACGCGTCCCACGCGGCGTTTATCGCGGCGGCCCACGCAGCGGCAATTCTCGATGAAGCTATGTCCGAGGCGGAATCTTCTGTCAGTCTTATTTAGAAATCGCGCAACACAGACGTAGTCACCGTCGCAATGGAGTATGATATGATCGACTTTTTTTTAGAAGAAAATTCAATGTTAAAAAGTGAATTATTTAATATAAGAATTTTTTATAAATATAAGAATTATTTAATATAAGATTTGATCGACGAGGCGAGCGTGCGCCGCCGCGATGCCCGCCGCGTGCTTCGCTACACGCTAGAGGATTCGCCGCGGGCGCCGCGGCGGGCACCGCCACGCTTCCCGTCTCGCTTCTCTATGAACATGGTCGTATATTGCTATAAGTTTGTGTTTATGCGTGCGATGATGCGTGCCGCTTCACGCGCCGCCCCACCGTAAACAGAAAAAACGTCCGACGCGCCGCGAGACGCCACGCGTCTCCGTAAATGAGGCCTTAGGGTGCAGAAGTCCGATTCCCGTAACTAAAAACGTTCAAAATCTAGTCGCAGTCTCATCTCAGCAACAATCAAATGTCTAAAATGTAGGGAAATTATAGGTATTTTTGACATAATGAGACTGAGATTAGACTACGAATGTTTTTAAAATTACGAGAATTGCCCCTCTTACCTCTGGGAAGTGAACTTCAGACAGGCGTCAACAATCCGTCTGTCAGGCGCATGATTATAACCGTATATCCGATGAGATCGCGCTTTGTAGTGGTTAGTATACACAGCCCACATTCAACAGCAGTTTACATGCCGCTGTGCGATCCTGTGTAATTAACAATCAGTAAATGCTGGAGTAAATAAGGCTAAACAACTATAGAAGGTAAAAGCCATTCTTATACGAACGATGAAGCAACGCGTCTAAAAGCAAAAACATTGTAAAATACCTCTAATATCTCACATCTCGTTATGCAATAACTTTACAAAGTTGTTAAATATACGGCTTGGTTCGGCGATGACGTACCGAGAGCCTCATAAAAGTCTATAGCAGTTTTCAAACGTTTAATGGACGCCTTTCGCTCGCGTGGAATTGTATTCTAACTTTTAGCGGCAACTTTGAATTTCGTTGTGGTTTTTGTTTTAAAAGTAACTACTTACCGTATTTTCTTTCATTTTTCCGTCATTCTCCGCAAGAATTTGTTTGTGCCAGTCTTTACCTTTTCTTATGAATGAGTCCTTCTTACAGTAAGAGGCTTCTCAGTTTCCACCTATAGAGGCATGAGGAACAGGGTGTAAAGTTCACTCATCCTCCATAGAAAAGGGAGGATCCTCCGACCAGACGGGTGTTGTGTCTGGTGGGCTACTGCCCGACGGTTGATGTCGGGATGTTGTATATATGCTAGTCGCGCGGTAAACTCTGTTTGCGCGATGCAGGATTTTGCGTGACGTCAGTGTGACGCGTTCCATTGTGGCGATGCCGCCACATCACTCCCCTCCGGAGACCGGAGGTCGATAGTGGGCTGAGTCGTGTATCTTGCGATGCTTGCCAGGGCCAGTTGAGGTTCCAATGATTCGGAACCGGGTGCCGCATAGTTCGCGGTGAGTCGGAACTGTCTGCGGAGATGCCCCCAGTGAGTCGGGGTGGCGCTGCGTTATGCTCCAGTGCGTTGGATGTGGTACAGCGCCGGGTTGAGGCTGACTGCTAGCGTCGACCAGGAGAGGTTTGAAGGGCTCTGCTTGTTTGACCGGCCGAGAGTGCAGTGTGCTGTGCCAAGGTTGCTGATGAGGCTGAGGGTGATGACCAGGTATGCGCGGTCGCTGCATGCTGGTGGTCAGGATACCCGTTGTAGCCGTGGGTGCTGGCTGGCTGTGTGACTCGCTGCTCGAAAGCTCGAGGAAGTGATGCTGATGACGTCACGCTGTAGTAGTTGCACGAAGGCTGCGCTGACGTTCTTGTTCGGGGTCACCAGTATAGAGGCATGAGGAACAGGGTGTAAAGTTCACTCATCCTCCATAGAAAAGGGAGGATCCTCCGACCAGACGGGTGTTGTGTCTGGTGGGCTACTGCCCGACGGTTGATGTCGGGATGTTGTATATATGCTAGTCGCGCGGTAAACTCTGTTTGCGCGATGCAGGATTTTGCGTGACGTCAGTGTGACGCGTTCCATTGTGGCGATGCCGCCACACACCAAACGGAAAAATCCTACCGGATGCTCGAGCACTTTTTAAATTTCACTTAATAAGTTGTATCAGCATTGACTTTAAGTATAAAATTCGACGCAGACCTCACGCTTGATAAACGCTTGATGTCTGCGTCGAATTTTCTTTTTGTATTTGATACATCAATTCTTGAGGAAGGTTATAACATCACGCTACGATCCTTAGGAGTTGAGCAAAAAGAAAAAAAAATCAGAAATAACGCTAAGCGAAAACGAAGTAATAGTGCGGGCGAGCAATGCGATGCGACGGGGAAACAAGAAATTTCACGCGGATGAAGTCGCGTTATAATATCGAAGAAATATCGAAACTATCAACAAACATCTACCAACCTTAAATAGAAATAACCTTCGAGCATGATTAAAAAATAGATAGTGTCCACAGGTAGATAGGACTGTCCACCCACTGGATATAATTTCTTAGTTGACTTTTACGACGCCCTTGGGAACAGATGGGGTGACTTATTTTTAGCTAGGGACTCGAGGCGCAATGCACCTTCTTTTCTTTTGTTGTCTTTGTTCAATCGTGGCCTGAAAGCTTTACATGAACTGTAAAGCTTTCAATTATAATGAAAATTAACGCTGAATTATAAATGTTTCACACTCCTGTCATTGTTTTAGGGAATGTGCAAGTGTTTTATTTTATTTCTGCTGTTTTATATACTGATACTTATCCAATTATAATGTACCTATGAAATAAATGTTCTTTTTTGCTATTTAAGTGTTGGTCCCAAAGTACCTAAAAGTTGTTTATCTCCTTCTACCCAATGGAAAAATGCTAATCAGTTCTGGCATTAGGTAGGTAGGACTACATGACGTATTGTTTTAGTTCGCAATAATCCTAATACTGAAACCAAAAACAATATGCAATCGATATCCATCAAAATTTTACTTACCGTGCAACATCACCATCATAAATCCGTTATTATTTACGTCAATCAACACCGCCATTATGTTTGCAGAATATCGAGTGAAGGCTCCTTTGTATACGTAATATCGGATGTTCGTATGTTACCTACACTTCGACGCTCATTGTTTCGTTTATAACCCGTCTCTCAAAGCACTGAGGTTGTAATCCATCAATGCACGTCAAATGAGTGCCCATTGTTGTAGATGCAAGGATATTTCATATCGCAGAATAGAACTGCGTTATTCGTCATTGAAAGCTTCAGAGGTAAAAAAATAACTACTTACTTTGGTGGTTGATTTGAAAAACTAAGTTCCTCTTACCAAAACTGGGTTCCTCTTAACAAAATTTTCTGCTTCGATACAAAAGCAAACCTGACAAGACATACATACAGACATTTATAGACAAATAAAAAACTAGAGAACACCAGCCTTTGTCTATTATATTGTTATGAAACTTATGAAACAATATCAAACGTTTTATTCAGCACATTATTATCTCGACTAATTACTAATATCCGAATATCACGTTCAACTAAAAACTTAATTTCGAACAATCCTACAAAGATCAAAAACAAAACAGAAACTAAACTCGTATTGGAAAATGAAACCCGTTTGCTAATTGTGACCACATGCTCCTTATGTTACAAGGAAATTGCGAAATAAGGATTTCGAATAAGAAAATATAAACAATGGATGGAACAGAAGCTCTGTCGTAAATCCAATAACAGAGGAGACATTATCAGACGGTGAACGTCTCACGGTAGAATGTTGATCGTAAAAAAGTGATAGGTATAGCCGATAAAATTATAATCATTTTTGTCTATGTACCTACTATGGTATTTGGTCGTGAAATTTTATTACTAGCTAGGTTAATATATCTGTTAACGAGGTTCCTCGAATCTTTTTATGCCGAAATGGAGTAATATTGAGAATTATTATCGTGGCTATAATAGTAAAAATGTGAGTACTGAATTACTGGTTATTATTTTACCAGCATTTAGGGGTATAATGTTACATAATTAAGAGCGTTGTCACATTTTGCACCTCTATCGCTCACACAAAACCTAATTTTTAAGAATGTTAAATGAAAAAATGCTTTTTTGAAAAATGTAATCAATGGGCGGTCTACAAAATAATATTAATTTAATAGGTAGTTATTCAAAAACACATTTCTATTGTGTTATCTAATAAACTTATGTAATTAAGTGTTATGATCTGTTTTTGAGATGATGTAAATAAATGCCACAATAAAAATGTGTTTTTAATAATTACCTATTAAACTAATATTATTTTGTAGACCGCCCATTGATTACATTTTTCAAAAATACATCTTTTCATTTAACGTTATTAAAAATTTGGTCCCGTGTGAGCGAGAGAGGTGCAAAATGTGACAACCCTCTTAATAAGTAATTGTTACAGGTTCTAGGTTTCTCACAGATTTTCAAAATAGGAAGTACCTACCTAAGTTTTGATTTCTAATAACAGGTAGGTAACTACTGAGCCAGGATAAAAGTCTCAAATAAAATGTATTAAAATTAAAGAATAGCGTGGGTTTTTTCAACAATCCTTAAAGTAACGGGCAATATGGCCAAGCGGCGATAAAGCCGATATCTTTGTCGAGTTTAGATACGTACTCATGTAATAGCGAGCTCCAAGTTGTAAAGAGAGCAACGTCGAAAGCAATAAAATGACCGATAAAATTGGTTCGCCGTCCAAAAGAGGAAACTTTGCATACGAAAAGTACCTACAAACGAACATTATACACTCTGTATACGTACATGGAAATGTTAATGCTCAATTTAAATCGAGTACTCATACTGGAAATGTATTTTGTTTCGATTTAACATTCACACCTGTCACTTTAGTATTTATTTGGGAAACACGTGGCAAATAAATATGTGCACCATTCAAAACGGTTTACATACCAGTATCATTACTCGCAACAATTACAGTAGCCAACACTTGTAACTAAATACATACTTACTCTGTGTCAGTTCAATAACATTCAATTTACGTAAACATCGCCGTCACATTTTTCATAATTAATATCCAACGAGCCCAATTTAAATACGACAGATAAACAATTAAAATTTTCGATTCACATAAATAAAGATAAGAATAATATATAGATAGGTGTTCTGTATTTACAGCGCAAACCCACTCGCTTACCGTATAAAATGAACGTTCGATAAAGACAATAAATTGGAATAGGAACGGGGCACAAAATAAAATTAAAACTGTGTACATTCACTGAATCATGGGGTCAAGTGAACGTCCCCCGAGGATTTGGCAACCGATACACGACTATGCACTTAGATTCAGGCAGCTGGACCGGGGTACTGCCGCTGATGTGATAATAGGCTTATATCTTAGCAGTCTGCGATTGATGTGCTTATGAATGGTGGTATTATTGTAATGGGTTAATTCAATAGCCCCTTTTCGTTTTATGGCAAGGAAATCATTTCCCGAAATCTTTTATGCTTAACATCATCTCGGAAATAAAATTTTGTGCAAGATCCCATGCAAATTATTGGATTCTGTAGGTGGTAAAAAATTTTGTTATCGTTCAGTAACAAAGGCATAAAATTATAATTAGGTGTGTACTAAGTGGTTTTTACGGAACCCGGAGGCCTACTCCGAAGCGTAAACCCGAAGTATCGGCCGAATGTTCGGAACTTTCTACTACACTTTTTTCTATTTCGTTCGGTCGGTTCGGATCCGACCAAACACCAAAATAAAGTCCGATGAACAAACGTCAGAATGAAGTTCGGTCGGATCCGAACCGACCTAACGAAATAGAATGAAGTGTAGTAGAAAATTTCCGAACATTCGGCCGATACTTCGGATTTATGCTTCGGAGTAGGCCCTCAGGTACAACCATTGACACATATTGCTTAGTGAATTGGAACTATGGATTTTTTCGTGTCATAGCTATGTCACACGACTGATAAAGAATGATACTTGTCATTAGAATTTAATACACAGGCAATTTAAGTTGATAGTCAATGTGCTACATAATCTGTGTCCCCGACTGTACTCAATAAAGTCCCATTACCAGGTACCTAATTATGACGAACTAATGCCATCAAGATTCCAGTGCGAGCAGAGACCTAGCTATACATGACCGATAACACCATCCCTTTTTCGGACTGGAATCATGATGGTGTTAATACTTCATAATACGGTTCCAGAAATGACTGATCAAGTACCAACTATGCCTCGAAGAGGGTACAATCGTGTGGAAACATCTCAGATATTTCGAGAAGTAGGTACTCCTACATTAGTACAGAACTCTCGTGATATCAATAAGCATCGAGGAGCCATTAACTTACTGTTTGCGATCGTCTCACTTCGCAACCTCAAGCCTTGAGCTATCCGGTGAGAATAAGGTGCCGATAACTGCTCGTTTATGTTGAAATCTGTACGTACAAGTTGGCGAAAGCTGTGACAATGTTGTTTGGATGTGATTGTCAGAATATGAATTTTATACGCACACTCAATTTTACTTTGTATATCGTGAACTAACTGCAAACTTTGTGTAAGTAATGAAAGAATAATGGTTTTTTGGCCTGTTACCAAAAGCACTGTAAGATAAGTCATGAAATTAAAAAAAAAAATGTTTTCGGCGTAAATCTATTTAAACATAATTTTGATAAATGAGTAAGTATAAAAACAGTTCATATGATTCAATTTTTACAAAAATGCGATCAAATTATTATTTGTTTTATTAATTGCATTGATAAGTTAATTGCATTGTCATGGTATACGTATTAATTGGTAATGTAGTTAGTGTAAAATGTAAAAACTCTCATCTATGTGTTTTTTTTTTCATGGAAATAGTATTATAATATCAGGTTGGCACAAAAGTAATGAGACACTACAAAACTCTATATATTTCCTTTTTCAAGTTAATTGTTTTCGATAATATTCTAGAATGTTGTAGAACATTCTAGGTACTTATGATTTGGGGGTATATAAAACCGCCCTCGCGATCGGTTTAGTCAGTTTGAAGAAAAATGGACGAGCGACAAGTTCGAACACTATACTTATACGAGTACTTGTTAGGTCACAGTGCGCGGGCTGCGGCTGACAATATCAACACTGCATTGGGCGCTGGAAGTACAAGCCATGCGACGGTGTCCCGATGGTTTGACCGTTTTGAATCAGGAGACAGGAGCCTTGAAAGTCAGCCACGCTGAGGACGACCACCCGCAGTGAATGATGCCGATTTACGCCGCGAACTGCAGTCGAATCCGGATGCAACCACTCGTGAATTAGCGGAAGCACTTAACTGCAGTCACCACGCCGTGGAATACCATCTGCATGAGCTTGGGTATCGAAAAGTTTAGGCTCGGTGGGTACCGCACATCCTTACAGACGCTAGTCGTGCAGTCCGTGTCGCTATTTGTCAATCACTTTTGCTGCGACCCCGACGTAAAGAGTTTTTGTCTGATCTGGTTACTGGAGATGAATCATGGATTCATTACGAGAACGATACACGTCGTGCCTTTTGACTGTTTCGAGAAGAAACGCCACCAACTCAACCGAAGCTGAGTCAAAAGAACCGCTTAAAAGTTCTGCTTTGCTGTTTCTGGGACGCGCAAGGCATGCTGTTTTATGAACTAGCACACAATGAAACTATAAACGCTGACAAATTTTCAACCCGGCTCACCAAAATATCTGCTGCTATCAAGAAAAAACGACGAAGACGAGTCAATGTAGTTTTACAACTCGATAATGCTCTACAACATTCTAGAATATTATCGAAAACAATTAACTTGAAAAAGGAAATGTATAGAGTTTTGTAGATTGTCTCATTACTTTTGTGCCATCCTGATATTTGTATTGATTTAAAATTAAAAACGCATGCCATAGTATTATTGCCATAAGCTGGGCTGATAACTATTGCTCACACACAGGCAGGGTGTGCCACACCCAAGTATCGTCAATCGAAAAGACTATTCCATAGCAACCCATAAAAAGGCACCCATCTCTAATGGCAGCAAAATCAATAACTTTTACCAAAAGGCGGCAAAAAATCCATTACTTACGCAGGCCAAGGCGCTTACATTCACAATCCCTTCCTGTTTCTCTCTTCGTTTTACAAAATCCTGCTAATAGTATATTAGGTATTCTGGGCACGCCCTTCCCCATTACAAGGTACAAATAGAAAGTGACAATCTGAAAACAAAACGTTTGTAAAGTGTAACCCCGAAATTGAAACCAAATAGAGCGTGCTATGTAATAATACTTTCACAAAACAATAGGCTTTATATTTGTAAGAATACTTTTTCTTTACGAATCGACAGCAAACTTTACTTCAATTGAATTGGATTTTGATTGCGTAAATATACTTTATTTAATTTATTTATTTAAACTTTTCACACACAAATAAGGTACAGTGGCGGACTTAATGCCTTAGGTATTCTCTACGAGTCAACCAAGGGTGGTGAAGAGATTAGATGGCAGGTGCTCTGTCTTACAGGAACAATAATAAAAATATATCGTAATGAATTATAAATAAAATAGGTACACAAGTCCATAAATAGGTTATAAACTTATAATACACATACATACATATTTACTATAATATGCAGGGTGTAAGGGACAGCCCTCCGCAGACTGATGGGGTGAATTCAATATATCAAACTAAGATGACCGGTACTTGAAATTATTTCAGGAACGTTCTGGGAATCCAATAAACCTGATTTGTTTTATTACCTCACACGCAATGTATCGTTACCGTGGCAAAACGCGCGTAGTGAACAGCAGCGCAGCGAGCCTTCAGCCGCTGAGTATTTCAACATACATTACTGATTTTTTTGATTTTAGCTGTTTTATTTACATAAAAGGAATGCTGCGTACAGATAATGTAATTTTACATTGAAATAAAGAAAACGAAAAAAAAGTAACTGAAAATATGATAAAAAAATAAAAAAAATCCTGAGAATATTTTCGGTGGAATATGATTCAAAATAAGGAGCTGAATGCAGCACCCTGTTAGTTTGCGGAGGGCTGTCCCTTACACCTTGTATATCTATATTATAGAAAAAAAATCAGCTGTTCCCTACGTTTTGACGAGTTCTGCGAACATAAATGTAGGGAGCAGCTGATTTTTTTTCGCGATTTCAGGTTTGGTCCCATAGTAAAAGTTGTTCATAATGATGAGTACAATGACCCCTTAAGAGGTTGTACGTTAATTATGTTACACCTTATATAGAAATTCACGGGAAAGAGGTATTGAAAAGACTCTACGCTATTTATTTTGAAGATAACTCTGCAATTTCCGTTTAAATGCATACCGACTGGTGGCCGTCCTGATATCAAGAAGAAGCGTATTCCAAAGAAGAATGGACTGAATATGAAAGAAATAATGAACAAAGTCAGAAGTATGAGAAGGACAGAGTAGGAGAAGATTGTTAGAAGAACGCAGATTCATAGCATGTGAAGAAGATAGATATTGGATGTGAGACATTAGATAAGAAGGAGGAGTGGGAGAGTTGAGAAGGGAGAAAAGCGTGGTCAAAGCGCTCAAAATTCTTTATTTCACGTTTCTAAGATTACTTTTTAGTTAGTGTGTTAGTGTGTATATAATTTTAATTAGGAATACAAAGTCAGTTTTTCAATATCAGCCTAATTGATTATGTTGTTGTATTCTAGATCTACCTATAAGGTTGGATATCACTTGCACGTAATAATACGTCAAGGTCCATTTTTGTTTTAAGACCAATGTGACAGTTGGTTAGTTTCAACCTTAGTGAGGTTTCAATTTACTGGGAGATTTTGGAAAAGCAATTACGGGGTCAACTATAGTATAGTTCGTAAAATGTCAAGTTAATTTTATGGTATCGCTCTTTAGTCCTTTATCGATAGGAAATAATAGCATGTTAGTTAACGAATAGCGGTATGCGACGAGGCTTAAAAGCATCCATTTTAAATTCAAATAATGTCCGTTTGAATGTCCAGGTAGATTTCCATCCGCCATGGGATCTGGAGGCAAAAGTCCTCGCGCACATGTGGGAGTGGCGCGAGGAGGCAGGAAGCCGGGGCGTAACTCTGTTGCCGCGAGAAATCGTGGCACGGCGGACAGAGCTCCGGCAGGATCTCATGGCGGCATGGAGAGTGCGATTGTCGCAACCCAGCGCTGGGCACGCCACAATTGCGGCGATAAGTCCCCTCTTTGAGGAGTGGCTGGAGAGGCGCCACGGCGTCCTCACCTTCCGCCTGACGCAGGTCCTCACCGGACACGGGTGCTTCGGGAGGTACCTGTTCCGGATAAGGCGGGAGGAAACGCCCGGGTGTCACCACTGTGTGGATCGCCCGGAGGACACGGTGGAGCATACGGTGGAGGTCTGCCCGGCTTGGGCGGAGCACCGCCGTGTCCTCGCGGAAGCGATCGGCGGCGGCGATCTCTCGCGTCCGGCCCTGGTCCAGGCCATGGTACGGAGCGAGAGTGCATGGGAAGCCATTACCTCCTTCTGCGAAGCAGTAATGCTCGTGAAGGAGGAGGCGGGACGCGTGAGGGAGAGGCAAGCTTTGCACCCTCACGCCCCTAGTCGCCGCAGGAGACGCCCTGGGCGTCGGGAATTGGCAGCCGATTCCCGGCCACCGTAGGCGCGGGCTTGCGGACGGCGAGCAATGGGTAGCTCGCCGTCTGGTAAGGACCAGGCCCGAGTCGACGGCGCGTCGTGTTCCACGCGCGCCTCAAAGAGATGTCAGCACTATTGACGGGGTCCGCTAGGGCCGATGCCAGCTAGGGTTGCGGGATGTTCGAAAGAGTTACCGTGGCCCCGGCACAGGCAACAGAAGGAACACGGGTGGGTTTTAGTCAGTAAAAGTCTGACACGCCCTCCCGCTCCGCCCAGAGCGGGAGAAGTCATTTGATGATTTCCCATCCACAAAAAAAAAAAAAAAAAAAGGTAGATTTCCATTAAAATTTGGTTCAAATCTTTTAAAGAGCTGCTGATACTTAGCTGGGCACTGGTTCCACTGTCTGTTGGAATTTCAGATTAAAAGGAAAGGTATGGAAGTGATAAAGAGTTCAATCACATTTTTTTCGTTTTATTACAAAAATTCTTATATTTTTTTTTCCTGGAATTCCTCAGTAGCAGCCCGGAGTCTGGATTTGTGTCCGGTAGATGGCAATAGGCTCGCCCCTTATTACATGGGACTTAAACATAACTGGCGAAATGTGGGTGTACTATATAGGTAGATACACCTCTGCCTAACCCTTCGGGGAAACAAGGCGTGATGATTATGTTATATATTTTTTATTTTTTTGACTTTTCTTTGTTATATGGAAACATAACATAATATTGAGTTACATATAAATTAAGCGAATAAATAAAAATCAAATCTCTGTTTCTACAACAAAGAATCATAATACAAAACATCAGAATTCCAGAAACTCATTAGCTGAGTAACTTAATCAGTTTTCCGGTTTTAAATATAGAATCTTTGTAAAGCAATCCGTTCGGGAATCGATTCTGGTAGACAAAGATGACTTTACGTATGTAAAATTCGGTCCTTTCCGGACAGGAACTGAAACGGTATTAGGTCCTACATTAAAATTGATTGCACGTGTCCATATCCTTTTTGGGACTCATTTTCTGCAATATAAAAGGAAATGGGAAAAACCGTATTGAACTACGTTTTTGTTTTCTTTCCAGGAAAAATATAAAACTAGCCTAAAGCGACTTTTTATGCTGATGGTTTTGCGCTTCAATATTTTTTTTTGTGTGAATTAGAATCGCCCACTTTTGTGTTGTTATGTTTTTCCAAAATATTTTTTTTTGCGTAAAAATGTTCCGCTCGACTGATGGAATCTAGCATCTATCGCTGCCTATCAGCATATGAACATTTCAACACATTTGAGTTACTGATATTATTAATATGATGATTTCCCCATTTACACGTTTCTTGCCTGTGGCATACAATAAAATTGAAGCAACAAATCACTTGCATCATCTAAACACTGTTAAGACGGTCCAACTTTTATTATTGCTTCAAATTATAGTATGCCAAAGGAAATTCAATCACACCGTGTAAATCAGGCTTTCAGACCACGCACAATGAAGGGTACCGTAGTTGGGACGAAGAAAGGTTGCCTGCTTGTCGGTCTTCTACAGATTGTACTTCGGTGAGTGTGCTCGAGAACTCCACGACCTCATTCCGTCTGCCATCGGACATCTAGACGCACTGCAGGTTACCATCCCTACCTAGTTGCTATTCCACCAATCCGAACTAAGCGTTTCCAAATGTCTTTTGTGGTGCGCACAGCAAAGGAGTGGAACTCTCTGCCTGCGTCTACGTTTCCGAACGCATACAACCCCGATCTCTTCATAGTGAGAGTTAACAGGCTTCTTTTGGGTAAGCTCGCTCCATCGTCGACCTTGTCTCTGTCATCTCTGACCTAGACTAGAGTCAAGAGCAAACCTATCTCAAATAAAAAAAAGAAAGAAGAGACAGAATTATCCCAAGAACAAACTTAACATTGTAGTTGAAAAACGTGTTCTCCCATACATTCCAACTGCAATTGTAAGTTTGTACGCACAATATTGAGAGATTTACGGTGTTATTTTAAGACCATAGACTTCTTCTAAGATTTCCTGTAATCTATAAGTATAGAACTATCCATATCCATACTTCCATACTTAATATTATAAATTCGAAAGTAACTCTGTCTGTCTGTCTGTCTGTATGTATGTTACCTTTTCACGCCTAAACCACTAAACGGATTTCGATAAAATTTGGCAAGAAGATAGATGGCATCCCGGGGAAGAACATAGGCTACTTTTTGTCTCAAAAATAACCCTACAGGGGGTGATATAGGGGATGAAAGTTTGTATGGGAAACCCAGTATATCTTAAGTTAGGGATATGAATATTCAAATTTATGCTTTTGGTAGGAAATAAAGAATTATGTGGTTCAACGTTTTTGAAAAATCTTCCCCTAAGGGGGTAAAATAGGGGTTGGTATTAAAAATCACAAATAATATTTAAAAAATTGTGTACCTACCTCTTTTTAAGAGATTTAAGGGATTGGAAATGTAGTCATTCATATCTTGATTTTTTGAGGTAACATTTTACTCTTTATTTCTAACCGACTTCAAAAAAAGGAGGAGGTTCTCAAATCGGTTGTATGTATTTTGTTTAAGCCGATTTGGAAAATTCTTTTTGTAATTTGAAAGGACAAGGACTTCCAGATTGGTCCCATTTTTATCAAAATCCAGTTCTGATGATAGAATCCATGAGGAATTGAGGGAACTCCAAAAATATTATGGGCAAAGGTACACATAATAATTATTTACGTATTTTTATCAACGAGTCAAGCGTTTGCATTCAGAAAGTATCATTTGGTGAAGTGGAACTGATGCAGAAGACCACAGATGTCCACGGGAACTCCTCAATGATAAGTATTTCACGGGTGGCGATATGATATCTCGATTAACATAGTTAAGCAACTATGAAGAAGTAAATTTAAATAAATGGATCTGATGAAAATGGTACCAACAAACTGATCTGATGATGAGCCGGAAGGTAGGCACCGGAAGTCCGTAACAAAACAATGTATCCTAGCCGTGTTTGAGCTTATTGGAATTGTCATGAGATGCACTCTGGCTATAAAGAAAGAAAAGAGAGAAAGAAAGAAAAATAGGTTTATTTGTCACAGAAACACGTGCATACAAAACGATAAGAATAATCAGAAAAATAAAACAAAATAGTTCCACATTATAATCACGAGCTCAAAACAGAAATAGTCGGAAGCTGCACTTCATGACTGTGACAAGAAGGCTTCCACTCAGCATGATGCTGTGCTATGAGGGACCCACAGCACAGCGCTGATTTTCAGTGGTTACCCGAAAAAGACGTAGAGAAATGAAGTCAGGTTCAGTGATCAGTACATAGATAGTGAAAAAATAAATGATTTTAATGGTAATATTGAATCGTATGTTATGTGACATTGATTGTCAGAAGACAGATTTCGTCAGCGTTCTGTCGTCATGTAGTTGATTTAATAATTTGTTGGCGACGGCGTCCAAACCTGATAAAATTACGCCTTCCAAACTTCTGACACGACTTAGCGCGACATATATTTGGTTTTTTGCAAAGTTTTTATTTGAAAGGGTATCCTGTGGTCGCATATAAGTTTGGTCAAATTCCGATGAGTGGTTTTTGAGTTAGCTTCAATAATACGTATTTTTTCCATTTAGTGTATGTTGATGATGTGATAATAACTTCCTGTCACTGTTATTTACTTAGCAAGTGGTGGTATACGAATTTGGGTGGGGCAGGTACCACCACTAAAAAGTGGAAAATAAAGACTTAAGTATTTATAATAAAAAACAACAGACTTCCAAAAAAAAATACTACAAAGTGAAAAATAACTTTAATTTTGGAAGTCGCGACTTCCGAAATTAAAGTTATTTTTCGCTTTGTAGTGTTTTGTTTGAAAGTCGGTGTTTTTTTTTTATAAATAAGTTTTTGTTAAAATCGGTCCACTCGGTCAAAAATTATTTCTTATTTATTATTGAGCGGCATAAATTAACTAAACAAAGTCCTCCCGCCGCGTCTATCTGTCTGAACGCGATAAACTCAAAAACTACCCATTAAATTTTCATCCGGTTTTCACCAATGGACAGAGTGATTCGTGAGGAAGGTTTAGAGGTGGTTTTATATAAATTGGATGAAATATGATGATATGATGATTGTTGAAGATGTCGGAAAAAATCATGCCGACTGAGGGCTTTTTGGTGTCCGCCGCGTAAACCAATAGAGTATTACGGAACATAATTATGGTACTTTTAATCCCGGTACGTTCCCGTGGGATATTTTCCGACATCCACGCGGGCGAAGCCGCGGGCAAAAGCTAGTTTTCTATATATATTTTTTTTAATTTTAGGTTCAGTAGTTTCTGAGGTAAGGGGTATGGTCAATTTTCGTCTATTTTCTTAAATAGGTAACTCTAAAACTATTTATTTTAAAATTATAAAAAAAAAATCTATTCGAGACCCCAAGCTCGAGACTCCCACAAGTGACCCTTAATTTAAAATTCATTTATTTACGTTACCCGTCCGTGTTTGGGTCACAGAAATTAATTGCACCAAATTTCAACTTAATCGGTCCATTAGATTCGGAAGAAATTGGCTGCGACAGACGGACAGAAAGACACACGAGTGATCCTATAAGGGTTCGGTTTTTTCTTTTAAAAAAGAGAAGCGATACCTCGCTTCTAAATACCAATATAAACAGCTGTTAAATAAACCCTATACCTACTTATTTTATTTTCTACTAGCTGTGCCCCGCGACTTCGTTCGCGTGGACGCAATATACTAAAATAACCGCCACATTTTAAATAAAACTCCCTCGTCCCCCGACCCGTCGCGTTGAATTGCCCGCCTGCGCTATTACTTCGTTTTCGCTTAGTGTTCTGACTTTTTTCTTTTTGCTCGGCTCCTAAGGGCCGTAGCGTGATGTTAAATAACTATCCTCGAGAATTGGGCTACCAAATGCAAAAAGAATTTTTCAAATCCGACTTTTTGTTCATAATTTCATGGGTTTTAATTTTTTTTTGCGCGGAACCCTTGTTATTTTTCTAAAATAAAAGTAGCCTTAGTTACCCGCCGTAACATCAGCTATCTTCCAGTAAAATCGGTCTAGCCGTTTCGGAGATTAGCCGGAACAGACAGACAGACAGACAAAAATGTTAAAAATTGCTTTTTTGTTATAAGTACCGTTTATACGTTCTTATGGATTTAGTAAAAAGTTGTTATATTGACATTACAGACAAACACTTACATTTTATTTATTTGTATAGATAGTTGTGCCCCGCGACTTAGTTCGCGTGGATGTCGTAAAATACACAATATACTAAAATAACAGCCACATTTTAATAAAACTTCCTCGTCCCCGACCCATCACCACAGATTACCAGATAAATCACTCCATGTACTTACGCGCGCTAACTACCTACCGGCAGCCGGGCCGCACGCAGCCCATTTCTCAGTAGGTAGCCGACAGCTGCGAGGCGCGAACGTACGCATATATAGTTTCAAATTCTTATGATATGGCTGGTTCTGGTGTATTATGTGTGGTTGATGAATGTACATCCAGCAAGAGAAGAGATAGAAACTTATCTTTTTTTAGTTTACTTGCTGATACAGTTTTACTATCGTTTATTAAATAGGTAAATTGTTTAAACTTGCATGTTTCGTGTTTTGTATTTTATTGGTAGGTCCGAAATTACTTTTACTATGCATCTGGATTAAGAATAGAAAGGTCAATGCCCTCCATTTGTCAACTGTTATTTGAAAATAACGTTTAGCAAAAATCTACTTTGTGCAAATAAATTTTCAATAATATTTATTATCTTATTAATGTTATGTTCATATGTTAAAAAAGCGTGCATGACGTGGCAGTACGTCGCCAGTGCAGGTTTGTTCATAGTGTAGAAGAATAGTAGTTACCTATAACGCTAATTGTGTGAATGAACGAACAAATCAATTAATCGTGTTTTCAGTTTCCTCCATTTCGTATTTCTTTCTTATTAGTGGCCATGCAGAGTGGTTACGTCACTGATTATTAAATAGTTAGGTACTACACGTTGCGAACGATGTGTGCCTTACTTGTCTTACAACTGCAATTTCGGGGTGTGGTCAATACTAAATAGTTACCTTGCATAAAAATATTCCTCGGTCTTTCATAAGTATTTTTAACAATTAAACAAGCTAAAACATTAAAAAGCATTTCATTTTATTTTATATTATTTCATAAAGTGTACTACAAATACCTACTGACATCATTATCGAAAAAGGCAGCCCTGGCAATTCACAGTAACTACGCGGCGGCGCGCAGCTACAAAGCAAAACTCATTTTACGCTTGTAAGGTTAGGTACATTTCGTTCGCAGCGTCTAGCGACTCGAAGGTGTAGGCTATTATAGTAGTAGGTATTGAACATTTTGTATGGAGTGATTTATCTGGTGATCTGTGCCGTCGCGTTGAATCGCTCGCCCGCGCTATTACTTCTTATTCGCTTAATGTTCTATCTGACTTTTTTCTTTCTGCTCGGCTCCTAAGGGTCGTAATCATAATAATTCATAATTCATAATTCGTAGCGTGATGTTAAATAGCTTATAACTATCTTCGAGAATTGGGCTACCAAATGCAAATAGAATTTTTCAAATCCGACTTTTTGTTCATAATTATGACTTTTTTCTTTCTGCTCGGCTCCTAAGGGTCGTAGCGTGATGTTAACTATAACCTAACCTATAACTGTCTTTGAGAATTGGGCTACCAAATGCAAAAAGAATTTTTCAAATCCGACTTTTTGTTCATAATTATGACTTTTTTCTTTCTGCTCGGCTCCTAAGGGTCGTAGCGTGATGTTAAATAGCCTGTAACAGACTGTCTTCGAGAATTGGGCTACCAAATGCAAAAAGAATTTTTCAAATCCGACTTTTTGTCAAACATTTTATGGGTTTTAGTTTGTTTGTGCGGAATCCTAATTATTGTTCTAAAATAAAAGTAGCCTAAGTTACCCGCCGTTACATCAGCTATCTGGCAGTGCAAGTCCCGTCGAAATCGGTCCAGCCGTTTCGGAGATTAGCCGAAATAAACAGACAGACAGACAGACAAAAATTTTCAAAATTGCTGTTTTGTTATAAGAACTGTTTATACTTTCCTATGCATTTAGTAAAAAGTTGTTATTTTGACATTACAAACAGATACTTCAATTTTATTTATTTGTATAGATATAGATGTATAGATATAAACATGCACATTTGCTATTGAGTCAAAGTGAAACCAACCAAGCTCTGAAATGCATTACTGTGGTTCATTTACATGATATTTCATGTAGTTGTCACGAGTCGCGTCTGCTTTGAGATACGAACTAGTGTTGGGTATTTGCATAGTGTTGTAACCTATCAATTTGATAATGTTAGTGGCTTATGTCGCGAATCGGGATTTTGATTTGAATTCATAACAAACTTATCAGTTTGAATTCAAATCAAAATCACGATTTGAAAATTACAAAGAGAAGAAGACAATTCCCAAATGATCTAATTCATACAAAAGCTATAGATAATAATAGACATCGTCAACTTGGCAAAGATTCCGAAAAATTAACAGGATAACAAAGACTCTACTAGACTGTGGATATCTACTGTTATTATTTAAATTATGGGATAACATGTTTGTCAGTTCTGTTTCAGTAAAAGCGGAAAATGTGGAAGACGTGAAAAGCTTCCTTAAACGAGTCAAAAACATTCCTTATTTTGTTATGTTGGAACATTGAACATAATGCGCCTTCGGTGTTGTGTTCAATTTGTTTGACAAAGTGATCGAAAGCCTCTGCCGCATTCAATTTTGGAACACCATTTCACCTGTTATTGGCATCGACAAGTGGAGTTTATGTCGCCACAAGTGCCTACCCAAAAATATTTGAGAGTAGTATAACATTCAAATCAAACTTAACAATGTAAATTCACTTAACTGGTCGCTATTAATGTTGATGATGTAGATATATTGATCCGGGGCGGTCGACTGGAAGCAATAAGCTTGTTGACATCGGTCATCGAGCAAAGTTTTGTAATAATGCCCATTCCTGGATAATCCTTTATTAAAATTTGGATTTTACTCTGTTTTAGTTCAACAGATTCATTTACTGTTTATTTTTTGTTAAATGAACGTTTTGAAAGTTCCCCTCTCACTCAGTACTTGAGTTCTACTGGAGTGGCGAGTGAGTGAGTGAAACTTTAACAAGTAGGTATAACTAAAAATGTTCGGAACAAAAACTACCTATTAAAATCGAAATAATATTACATAATAAAGTCTGATTTTGGTAGTATCAGTCTATTCAATGGCTATAAGATTTTTATTACTATTCGTTCGTGTTGTAAGGTCCGTTTTTTAATCTCAGAGACTAAACTGACAAGTGCAAATGTCAAACTGACTTAAATGCTATTGTGATGTAAATCAGTTTGCCATTTGCACTTGTCAATTTAGTCTCCGAGTTGAAAAAAAAACTATTTATTTTTTCTTTTATATTATCCTGCATCCACATTTTCATCCACATTTTTATTCTTGTATGTGTACACCTGTTTGAGCAAAAAATAAAATTATATCTTATTTTAACTTTTTTAATTCTTTAGAGAATAGAATAGAGTAAATCATTGTGCAATTTGCACCTCTGCTTAATGATGCTCAATTTTTTAAATTTGTTTTTTCGTCAACAGGTACGAGTATAGTCCCACTGGGCAAAGGACAATATAAAAAAAGCCATAACCATTTTGTATTACGCTACGCAAACAGTGCATTCAATGTTATAATATCATGTCTTGATCGACTTAATCCACATAGAGATCTTGTAAAGCACAACTACAGTTTTTCATCGAAAATCTTTTTAGCTTCGACCGAAAAGTACCTCGATTTAACTTCAGTAGTAGCCGTTTAACAAGCGAAGCGATCTGTGCGCGACAGTGATGGCCCGGACAAAAGAAAAGTACCTTATGTTCTGCAGTTGGCATACCTGTCAGGGTGAAATGGACATGTTTTGAAAACAAGGTGATTATGTCTTACGAACTCTGAAGGAAGTCGTTTCTTTAGTTACAAGTTTATTTTTGGGTGTTTAACTTCAAACGACTAGGTTCTACTTGCTTTTGAGTTAAGGTACGAGTTGTTTAAAGATAGAAATAGTACACTATTGTCCTGTAGAGTAGAAATGTACCTACCAGCTATGTGCTTCGAGATGCTCGTTTTTACCAACACTAGGCGAGACTTGAATAAAAGTGCGCTGTTGGATTTTATAGATTCAGCACTGAACTGAGCGCTGATGTTTAATAGTTGCTACTAGTTACTAAGTAGCTGTCAAAGCCGGTGATAAACGTCAACCTTTTGTGTATGAGTATGAAACCATTTCTAACCTCACGAGTTCCTAAATATTTTAGGTTCAGGGTCTTAGGTACTTTTATGGGTCTCCCTATCTAGCAAACCCCAGTTTACCTAAAGTAAACATTTATTTACAAAGATTGTAGGTACAGTAAATAAGATACCTACGTCCTACCTCCTTCCTCCTACCTCTAAGGTTACAAGCATGTCGGAAATACGGTAGTCGTCATTTGACTAATTGGGTCGCCAGCGCCACCAAGCGGCGCTCGACAGAGTCTACAACATGACACTCGTCGACAGGAGTTAAGCAGAGTTCACTGGTGGTTATCGAGCAGTGAACACGTTTAGAAACGGTCGCGCGTTCCATATAGTTGTGTCGTGCAGTGTGTGAATAGCTAATGTCAATAATATGATCGTGAATTATAATTTGATTTGAACTGCAAACGGTTTTTCTATTGGGCAATAACCAACACTACCCATAGCACGCCCACAGTAGTTAAAATATGGCTGACGATAACTAGCGAGATGTACCTTTTCCGTTAAGTATATCTTTGTTCAATGCAAGAATCGAACCCGTGACCACATAGCTGCTTATCGAACCGAGATATACTCTAATTTGCTCTTCATATTCTAACGACTGCCTCGTTGGTCTGGTGGTCACAAGCGCTGCTGCTGACCATGAGGTCCTGGGTTCGATTGGGACTGGGTATTTTCATCTGGAATTTCTCAGTAGTAGCCTGGAGTCTGGATTTGTGCCCGATTGATGGCAAAAAGCTCGCCCCCTATTAAACACGACTTAAATATTACATCATAGGTACACCTCTGCTTTACCTTTCGGAGAATACAGGCGTAATGTTATGTTATGATATTCTAATGTTTTGGAACGGTCCTGATTAAAGTTGCTGCTAAGTAAAGGATCACAAAGAACACTAATCAAGTCATCACACTTGACTGCTGTAGGTACTTATCTTTTATTCATAGGTAGGTAGTTTCACGTTAACTTCTGATCAAGGGTTCACTGTTCAAATTCTCATTACTAGACCTATGTCAACGTTGAAATCCAATTTGTTTTATACCTTGAACCTAAAACATGATTATTTTCTTGTGAAAGTAAAACAAGGGTAGGTTTATTATTATAATAACGAGTGCCTTTGCTGTTTACCTATAGAGATTTCATTCTTGATCTTGATACCTACTACCCTTTAGAGAGCATCCACCATTCTGAATCCCGATTCTCTCTCATCTTTTATTTTCAAGTTTAGCACAATACACTACGTAATGCGCTTACCTTAAGTTCACAATATTCCGTACAATAATCTTCTCGCCGGAGAGCATTAGCGCAAGAGCAGAGGAAAATGCATAGACTACAACAAGAATTTGTTGATAGGTTTAATTGAATACCTACCTCCCATAATAGCACCCATTATTCAAAATCAGCTTTAGATAAATGACCATAAAAACCACATAAAAAAAAAACAATTTAAAAGGCATTACCACCGAATTATCTTCCTTAAAACCGGCTTGAGCTTCATCGATATTCAGTATTTGTTACATTCGACAGCTCAGTAATCAGATTATGTTCGTTTCTCATAAATATCATGTTTTAATCTGCACACAGAACAAAACGAAGCGTTGGCGGACAATAAAGAAAGCTTAATGTGTAGGTTCTGTTTTCTCGTCACGTTTTTTCGCCGTTTAAACGTCCCTCCAACAAATGGCTCGGAACATAACTACATCGGCGACCGTATACTACTAAGAGAAATAAAACACGAGAACAGATACAGACTTTTTGTCTTTGAGATAGAATTGCGGAAATGTTCTTCCTAGCCCTTGTTCATGGATGATTGAAATGATTGGATGAATGATATAGAATAGAATACACTGACTTTTTATTTGGGACTAGCACTTCCCCTGCGACATCATCCGCGTGGATTTCATTCTTTAGTACCCCGTTAGAGTAGATTATCAAATAATCCTGAAACACGTTATTCATTCATTTTCGGTCTTAAGTATAAATATTAAGTTTCGAGTTAATCGGACCGCGCGTTAAAATTCTTCCATACTAACTTTGACATCCCCCTTTAGAGGGTAGTTTATAAAAACGAGTGTACGACTAAACGCCGACAGACAATATGTCGACAGACTGAACACCGACAAGACTTTACTTCGACGGGACTCTTCGCCGACAGGACGATTGCCGACAGACTGACAGCAGCTCGACGGAGCCCCGCTACGCGGAGCTCCTATTTCTGTCTGCAGGGTTAAAAGGAACCTTACCAAATCGAACCTCGAGGTGCCCCCGACGTCGACCGTCTAGGGTTAGGATTTTCGGATCAAGTTCGGAATAATCAGAAGTAAGGATGCCACTGTCGGCGAAGTGTGAATTAACTTTCGAATTTCCGAAAACTATCCCTTAGTGGATGATTACAACATAAAAGGCATCAACTGCCAAAATTTCAAGTTGGTAGCCCCAGCGGTATAGGCTCTGCGTTGATGAATCAGTCCGGAAAAGTAATTATGTATGTATAGATATAGAAACATGAGTGACGATGCTCAAGTGCATAAGGATCAATCTGGTCAGCATCGTTATATCAACAGGCAGCTTTTTTGTTAGTAGTTCTAGCACGTAATAAAATAAGTTACTATAACACATTAAATCTTTTGGGTACAAAATCCTTTAATGTAGATTTACTTTACGAAATAATAGAGCATTTCATTTTGATCAGATTGCAGACAATCGCTTCAAATTAAACGCTGTAATTTTAATGAAAATACCGTTAACGTCGAATAGTTTGTCAACTTCGTTTGTCAAGTATAAAGAACATGCTTTTAGCGATAATTACGTGATTAATCTTATTAAGCGCTTAATACTTTGAATAAATAACTGAGTTTTCTCGGAAACACTCTCTTCATGATCTTTAGTTTAAATTAGTTGTTGTTTCGTATAATATGCCTTTTACTGATTACAATATTCTAGTAAAACTTTATAAGAATAGTATAATTGAAATACAGAATTCCGGGATGAAACAGGACGATGTCTAAGATAAATAAGTCGGGAAGTAGGATTGTAATGTATTCATTCCAATCTCATCCTAAATCCTTTTTGTTATTTTCTGTCCCCAATCCAGACGTCTTTGGGAGGAGCAAACCTCCAAAATTGCAATCACGCAAATTGAAAATTAATGGACCGCGAAATCCAATTTTGCATTAAAGCTTTCTGCTAGGTAAGTAGGCACTCGCCCCTGCTTTGCTGAGTGGTCATGGTATCATACTTATTTATGGTTTCTGAGACAAAAGTACTTTGAACAAAAATATTCCTGTTCTTTTGCAAATGGAGAGATAACAAAGTAAGATTGGTTTCCGTAAGCTGTTGGAAGGAAGCAAAATGAACTTAAAGAAACAGACTACCATACTCTTTTGTATTCAATTGGCTATTATATTGTAGGTATTTAAATTTCTGTTCATATAAAATATTAAGCCGGTAATTTTTTTTTGTACGCATGTAAATAGTTATAGTTACATTGGAAAATACTAAATCATAAACCCTTAGTTCTCATTTGGAAGTGTAGTAGGTATTATGAAAGATGCGTATTTCACGGATCAACAAATTAAAATGAATATGACTTTGGCTGCTTTGCCGTTACGCCACTTTATGTAATAAACTATAATATTTGTGTTTCTTTTATAAAAAATTGCTATGAATTACAAATATACCTATAAGATGTATTTCTTTTTAAACTTCATAGGTACTAAATTAACCAACAAACTATTAAAATAAAAATATAACCTAACCTAACTAAAACTATTAACAAACTAAAATATGGCGTCGAAAAATTCCTCCGCATCGCTGTCGACTGGTAATGTACCCAAGAGACTGGCGGCATTGCCACGTTGTATGGTACGCCTCTGGGTAAAAGACAACCCTTGGGTCACGGGAGGTGTCAACCAGCTGTTTGGAGATTTCGTTGAACAATGCACTCGGACACCACTAAGATATTGTTTTCTAGTAAGTTAGTGTTTTTTTTTTTGTTTTCGTAAATAATAAAACTGAATTATTTTCAATCCGAGAGTTTATAATTCAGAAAATTATTATTGTAAGTACATATGTGTAATTTTAGAAAGAATCCTATTAAAATTATAAGGTAGGATACCTACCTTATAAACTAGATTAAATAAAAACCAATTTATTATACGTAAAAAAAAACTAAATGAATACGACAGTTATAAGTAGGTGTACATATGATAATAACACATGGGACTGGCGATGGCGCCGCGCGGTTGATGTGCCTTTGGTTAGCTTCTCAGAATATGATTTAATTAAACTGTAATTAGAAAACTTAAAAAATTGTTTTCATTGAAGTACCCACCAAAATGTCTACTAAATAAATAAGTAGTAAAAATACTTCGTTTACATAAATTGATTGCGTAAAACCTTCGTCCAAGCGATCTGTCTACTTCGTAAATAATATGCCATGAACATAGGCACACGTTCGTTCCTTCGACGATACCCTCTTAACTCGAGGTCGACCCGAGAAAAGTGTCGTTTACCCTCACGTTATCTTCAAGTTCCAATGTCCAAATTCGTTTCATTTCGTTACAAGTGAAATATAGTTAAAGCCAAACACTAGAACTAAGTATACGACACTTCCTACGTTTCATTGCTTCTCAGTTTTGGTGATAGACATTTTGGATTCTTCCGAGTCACTGCCGAGTGATATTAACTCCACCCGGAGCGGAGTAAAAAGTTTTTTCTTTATCGCCACGGTATACCTAATCCTAAGTTAAGTGCTCAAGATTTCATAGGATAGCTAGGTACGAAAGACTTTTACGAGAGGAAAAACTATTTTCTGTGGGAAATCTTTACCTCGTCTTTACTTTCTTATCTCGGTTCAGCACGCTTAAGCTTTAAGAAGATTCAGCACTTGGTGTAAACTATCGTTATAAGAATAAAGGCACGTGTATAAATCCCTTTTAAATGAACTGTTCTTAAAAACTATGGTCTCGTAAAGTCCTCTGCTGACGATTTTTGGTGGAGTCCTGTGACCTATTTTTATAACTCACCACAATATCTATATGAAACAGAAAATAATATTGCCGGGTCACGGGATTACAAAAAAAAATATTGGGCGAATACGGCGTAGAAGAGATGCGCATCTCTTACGGATGATGGCCGAAAAACTATCAACGTCTGCGTTGGCAAACATGCCAGACGCGCTACAAAAATGCGGCAGCCCAATCAACACCCGGAACGTGTTGTTATATTTTGTGCGCAGGCCACTATATGCCCTTTGCGTAAATTTCACCCACAGGCTGCACGTGTAAAAGGATTGGCAGTAGGCTTTGAAAAGCGTCACCTTAAAATGAGCCGTACAACGTGCAAACCTGTGGGCTAACAACCCACATCAACAGCCAGCAACCTGCGCTCTCGCTCAACATCAACATCATCTTTCAAATCATTTGAGACGCAATGACCCAGATATTTAAAATTTGCAACTCTTTTTAGAGGTCTGCCACACAGCATAACTGGTGGAATTGTTATAGCATTTACTGCCTGCTTTAAATATCATGAATTCGCTCTTTGGTGCGTTACATTTGAGCCTTTGGGTCCCAGCGTACGATTCACACACGTTGATCAATTTCTTTAATGCCCTGGATTGATGATATCTTCGAAACTATGCATTTTTGGACCACATATTCTAGGAATTTTTGTATTATGTTTACTTATAGAATATAATTGTAATTGGAAGCTCGCGCATGATGGGTAGGGTGACGCTTAGCTCTCTTCCTCCTCTCATTTTCAATGGTACCGTCATACCCATTACCCCTACTGTGAAAGATCTCGGTTTGCATCTTGACTCGACGCTTAGCTGGCAGCGCCAGGTCTCTAATGTTAGTCAAAGGGTCAACGGTACTCTACGATCTCTGTATCGTCTGAGAAACTTTTTGCCCGCTAAGACGAAAACTATGCTTGTGCAGACTTTGATTTTCCCTATCATTGACTATGGTGACGTGTGCTACTTTGACTTGAATGCGGTGTTGCTGGATAAGCTTGACAGACTGCTTAACAATTGTATCCGGTTCATATTCAACCTCAGAAAATATGACCATGTGTCGAGCTACAGGTCTGAGCTCAAATGGATGCCCATTCGCCAGAGAAGAAATTTGCGTGCTTTGACCACGCTTTTCTCCCTTCTTAACTCTCCCACTCCTCCTTCTTATCTAGTGTCTCACTTCCAATATCTATGTTCTTCACACGCTAAGAATCTTCGTTCTTCTAACAATCTTCTCCTACTCTGTCCTTCTCATACTTCTGACTTTGTTCATTCTTCCTTTCATTTTCAGTCCATTCTTCTTTGGAATGCGCTACCTCTTGACATCAGGATGGCCACCAGTCGGTATGCATTTAAGCGGAGATTGCGGAGTTATTTTCAAAATAAATAGCGTAGAGTCATCTCAAAACCTCTCTCTCTTGAATTTATATATAATATATGTATATAATATAGGTATATATTATAGTAAATATGTATGTATGTGTATTATAAGTTTATGACTTATTTATGTACAAATTGTTCCATTTCTAACAGAGCACCTGCCATCTAATCTCTTCACCACCCTTGGTTGACTGGTAGAGAATGCCTAAGGCATTAAGTCCGCCTTTGTACTTTTTTAAGTGTGAAAAGTTTAAATAAATAAATAAATAAATAAATAAATACATAAATAACCCCAGAGTTATGACATATAAAAAAACACGTTGTATAAGACAGTCGTTAAGGGTACCTGAGGGCCGACGACTTTCAATTTCAAAACGGTTCACATTTCTACAACGACTTTCAACAGAATTGACGTTATAATTTTATTACTTTAATCCAATACATTGTTTACTTTTCCAGCATCGTTATCTATAGATATATTTAAAATGACTTGTCTAGACTAATTCGTCAACGCAGAGTATAAAACGCTGGGGCAAACTTGAAATTTTGGCAGTTGATGCCTTTTATGTTGCAAGCATCCAATAAGGAAGGATTTTTGGAAATTCGACATTTAAGGGGGTAAAAAGGGGGATTTGGTTTGTATGAAAAATCATATTTCTTGAGTTAATAAACTTGAAACGTGGCACGAATACTGAATGCACGAAGAATGAATAAATTACGTGGCATGAAGAATGAATAAATTACGAAGTTTTTAATTTTTTGTTTTTGTCAAAGTTTGGTTGGAAGAATTTTAACGTGCGGAAGAATTTTAACTCAAAACTCAGTATTTATACTTAAGATCAAAAATAACGAATATTGTGTATCAGGGTTTTTTGAAAATCTACCCCTAACGAGGTCCTAAAGTACGAAATCCACGCGGACGATGTCGCGCGAGAAGTGCTGGCCCCTGATAAATGTGACTTAGTCTAAGCCCCTAGTCAAAAGCTCGAAATCATAATAATGATTTTTTGTTTATGTAATTATTATTCGGTTGTATGACCTTTTTTTGGTTGCGAAATCATCAAATGACTTCTGCCGCTCTGGGCGGAGCGGGAGGGCGTGTCAGACTTTTACTGACTAAAACCCGCCCGTGTTCCTTCAGTTGTTTGTGCTGGGGCCAAGGTAACTCTTTCGAACATCCCGCGACCCTAACTGGTATTGGCCCTAGCGTCATCTCTTTGAGGCGCGCGTGGAACACAACGCACCGTCGACTCGGGCCTGGTCCTTACCGGACGGTGAGCTACCCATTGCTCGCCGTCCGCAAGCCCGCGCTTACGGTGGCCGGGAATCGGCTGCCAATTCCCGACGCCCAGGGCGTCTCCTGCGGCACTAGGGACGTGAGGGCGCAAAGCTTGCCTCTCCCTCACGCGTTCCGCCTCGTCCGTCGTGAGCATTACTGCCTCACAGAAGGAGGTGATGGTTTTCCATTTACTCTCACTCCGTACCATGGCCTGGACCAGGGCCGGACGCGAGAGATCGCCGCCGCCGATCGCTTCCGCGAGGACACGGCGGTGCTCAGCCCAAGCCGGGCAGACCTCCACCGTATGCTCCACCGTGTCCTCCGGGCGATGCACACAGTGGTGACACCCGGGCGTTTCCTCCCGCCTTATCCGGAACAGGTACCTCCCGAAGCACCCGTGTCCGGTGAGGACCTGCGTCAGGCGGAAGGTGAGGACGCCGTGGCGCCTCTCCAGCCACTCCTCAAAGAGGGGACTTATCGCCGCAATTGTGGCGTGCCCAGCGCTGGGTTGCGACAATCGCACTCTCCATGCCACCATGAGATCCCGCCGGAGTCAGTCCGCCGTGCCGCGACTTCTTGCGGCAGGGGAGTCGGTTGTATGATCTGGAAAATAAATGATTATTTACCTTCACAAGTCAGTTTTGCGCAATAATTTGAATGTGGTGTTACCAGTTAGTAGTTTTAATGTCAAATATTGATATTAAGCTTTCATTCTGATTGCTCTTTGAGCCGACCTCCATCAACCTAGTTTGTTACAAATTACTTTAAAATAGGAGATGATCTACATATATTTTCCTAGAAAATCTGTGGGTGTACACCTCTGCCTAACCCTTCGGGGATTACAGGCGTGATGTTATGTTATGTAAAATCTGTTTATTTGAAAAGTAAAGTAATGAACTTAATAGCCAAGCATGCTCAATTGCATGTTACGTCAGTTACATTCCTCAGTCACACACATGAACATGAGCTCATTGTCGCCTAAAGTACATTTCTGTGTTATGCCTAATTCAAATACCATGTCCGTGGTAATAAGGACTCATAGCTTAGGCGCGCTGGAAAATGTCAAATGGGAGAAAAACGTTGTGTTGTCTCTTACTACACAATTAAAACAGAGAGGGCAGTGATCGTCTAACGGGTTTGTGTTCCAATCAGTTGCCTTAATGGTTTGGTCGGATATCTAGCTCAAAAACATAGATACAGGGATGTACTCGTATACGGAGCAAGCCGTGTGCCCAATGTGATTTCCGATCGGCAAAAAAATCGAAATTTCATACAAACTTCATCCCTTATTTAACGCCTTCATTTTCAAAAATCCCGCCTTCGTTCTTACCTTCATTATATAAAGAACTATTCTGCAATATTTCATGCTTTCTAGACTCAGCAGTTTAGGATGTGGACTGTTTCTCGGTGAGTGAGTGAATGAATGAATTTTAGATTTTATTAATTAAATGTGATGAAAACTATATTAATTTTATCAGCATGTAATATCCCATAGGGCTAAAGGTACATCGATTTTCAACCTCGTTTGATGCGAGATAGTAACTTCTGATCATCACGAGTTCATGTTTTCTGACGTTGTTTTCCTTCATCGTAGGTGAGTGGCGTGTTACCACTAAATTAGGTAGAACATCATAACTATAGAACTAAGGCGATTAAAGGATTACTTTAATACAAATACAAAATACAAAAGTAGTTTATTGTGAAAAATAGAAAATTACAATAGGTACATTTAAACGTGTTTGGAGCCTCCCTTTAAGCAAACAATGCCTGTATTAGAAGGCTCCGCTCTTTCTCATCATAGTCGTACACTATACTAACAGGAGTTAATATAGTGCACTGTGACCTTAAGGGTAAATATTTAATGCAAGTACATTTTCTGTATTTTTTTTCCCTACTAATAAATCCAAGAAACTGACAATAAAAATCTAAGTACAGTTGCAAATAAAATTATTAATAGTAATAATAAAACTTAAAACTTAAGACACTTAAATATTAATATTAAATATTAATATTGTGACATCCTGCATGCTTAATTTGCATGTATACGCATGTTTTGACAAATAAAATTATCTTTATCTTTATCTTCTTAAAACAACAAAAAAGAAAAACCAAAAATAAACTTCTTCCCAGTGCATGTAACATAGTGCATAGTGTGGTTTGGTAAGTAATATGTACGGTGTTATCTGTGGTATGTGATGAGGTGCGCAATGTGTAGTGATGTGTGGCATGGTGCGTGGTGTGGGGTAAGGAGTATATAGCATGGTGAGGTGTGGTGTGGTGTGGCGTGGTGTGGTGTGGTGTGGTGTGGTGTGGTGTGGTGTGGTGTGGTGTGTTGTGTTGTGGTGCGTGTGATGCGGTGTGTGGTGTGGTATGGGTAGGTGTGTGGTGTTTTAAGTTAAATATCTGTGATATGTTTCGGCTACTCAACATTCCAGGAGCGCCTCGGTTTCCTCATAGGTAAGTGATTTTATCCAGTCTATTATACTTTTTTTACAGTCGTGGTAACCTTTATTGTATACATAAACATATTTGTTAATTTTGTTATAGAGCTGAGTAGAGCGTCTATTGAATTGCTTACCTGCAAATTATGTTTTAGTTTGTTTTACTTTAAGACTATTGTCTTCTGCATCCTCTAATGCACTTTAATGTACTATAGTACCAGCATTGCGTATCCTAAAGGCCCGTAGTTATTACGGTAATAATTTATATTATACCGTAAATGCTAGTATCTCAAAAGTCAATCCGTGTTCGGAACTGGACGATCATGGAATATTAGAGATGACAGACTCGAAAATTATGAAAAAACCTCTTAAAGAAAATTTAAGTAAAGTGTACCTACATGTATGACACTGCTGCATAAGATGGGCTAAATTTGAGTCCACAACTAGTCGAACATGCTCGTAAAATACATGCGAGTAAAACCATATATGTACATCTATTATATTGTGGGTACCTATGTGCAATTCATGAAAGTCAATCCCATAAGATGTTTGTGTGATGACGATTCGGGATGGTTACAAAATTAATTATTGTCATTCATTTGTTTTGATGTTGCTTTTTGTGGCACGTTTCATTACATTATGTTGCGCATAACCTACCCAATAAATATCAGATATAATATATTATATCTAGTGGAAATATGGCAATATTATCATAGCAATGTTCACAAGCACTCCCTTGGGAACGGACGCCGGTTATAACTGTGTGCCGCTTAATTAAGCTGACTTTTTAATTATGTGGGTGTCGTCTTTTTGGTCTAGCGGCAGGCAGCAAAGGTTTGATTAAAAATAAGCAGAATGAAGAAGTTTTCAATAGAAAAAATGATACAGCTCGGTTTAAGTTTCTTTTTTCTCGATATACCCTCTTTATTGCAAGGTAAAAAAGTTTGTAATGAATGGAAATATTCTCTTTGGTCTACTGTGTTTAAACAGAATACAATCAATAAATATCTCTAGGGGGTAAAAGCGTGACATTTAATATTCATTAGATTAATTTGCATATTGATGTGGTAACGGAAAAAAAATAAAAACAGGTACTATTTGATAAACCACATATTTCATGGTTTCATAGAAGCTAAATACAAAAAAAAATGAGCTTTTTGAAAAGTATGATCCTACATTATTTGTTACATGATAATGTAGTCTACTATTTCACACTACTATTTCAATACCTGAAATGACCGAACAGAATTAAAGAAATGTGACTCGACGCGTAGCGGAGTTGTTATTTGCTACAACACAACAACTGGCGTAGCAATGACATCGTAGCAGCAGCTACGGCGTAGCAACAATAACATCTTTTTCAATACACTTGCTCGTAAAGTGGCTTATTGAACCGCTTTTAAGTTCATAATGCAGTGTATTAAACACACGTGCTTTTTACTTTATAATACCGCACTAGTGCGGTAATGTGCGCCACAGATAACTATTTATGGAGAAGTGCGCTTTGTTAATCTCATCAAAAAGATTTCATGCCTTTCTATGCCTTTTTTTTAGATGGGAAATCATCAAATGACTTCTCCCGCTCTGGGCGAAGCGGGAGGGCATGTTTTTTTTATTTTTTTTTATTTAAGATAGGTTTGCTCTTGACTCTAGTCTAGGTCAGAGATGACAGAGACCAAGTCGACGATGGAGCGAGCTTACCCAGAAGAAGCCTGTTAACTCTCACTTTGAAGAGATCGGGGTTGTATGCATTCGGAAACACAGACGCAGGCAGAGAGTTCCACTCCTTTGCTGTGCGCATCACAAAAGACTTTTGGAAACGCTTAGTGCGAATTGGTGGAATAGCAACTATGTAGGGATGGTAACCTGCAGTGCGTTTAGATGTCCGATGGTAGAAGGGGGCAGACTTCAGATGTCAGACTTTTACTGACTAAAACTCACCCGTGTTCCTTCAGTTGGCTGTGCTACGGGCCACGGTAACTCTTTCGAACATCCTGCGACCCTTGCAGATGCCTTTTTATGGCTACTATTTACATAAATAAAATATGATAAATTGACATAATACTTCCTTTCGTGTTCTACATCCAAATAACATACTTACAAAATATCAGTTTTTATTCTTTAAAAACTTATTAAACTGTTCGACAGTTTTGAGCCTTTGCCGCTCCTTCAAACCTGTGAAGACCCTGCGATAAAAGGAATCCGCGGGCCATATTTCATATTTTTTTTTACATAAGTAATTAGTTTATGAAACTTTTTTTTTCCTCGCAAGTGTGTTGAAAAACATCGTATCAAACGCGTAACCATTGATCATTACACACTTGTATCATAACATAATGTACTATTATTTTGAACAGTGGGTGTCTACACAACAAAACAGGAAAAATAATAACCATTATTTAATTCAGTCCATGTCGACGATGCGACTTTGATTCTTCAGTATCTACTTGATAATTTCATTAGGCAAACAGATAGATCATTGAGAAAATTATGCAAAATCACCCATCTCTGTTTCAAATCGCTATTAATACCCGTGAGAAAAAGATGACTGGCGCAACTGCCCCCGGGGCCGGGTAGCCCAGCTCAAACAGCAGCTGGACCTTTTTCAGAAACATCATTTAAAAGCATTCAATGGTTCCGTAGGGAGATCGAAATCATATCAGAGCAAATATTTTACCGCTTTTAATGACAGAATGAACATCAGAAAATATGAGAATTATGAAGCTATTTTTGCGTTTCAAATGAAATTCCCTGAGGAATCAGTCTGTTTGTCACAGATTTATTGTTGTGTTAAGCTATGGACTATGGAGAATTTATTGTGCATTGAAAAAGAAACATCTGCTTTTTACGTTTTTAAGTATTCATTTTAATACGCGATATTTTCCTAGTGTTATCGTATATTTTTATTTTAAAACATTCGTTCAAATTCATTTGCAACTGTCGGCAAAATATAGTTGGTCATAAAAAACGAGTTAGCAAACCTCGCCTTTGTTCCACCCGGTACACAATGTGTATTGTCATTTATTTACCTCTCATAAATAACGTCACTAACACAGTGACGGTTACACCAGTTACGCCAGTTACGCCCCGGTGGACAATGTGCCTTACGCAAGTTAATGCTTTGTGCCAAACTGTGAGTACCCACAGTCTCCAGATATTCATAATTAAATTCTAGTTAGGAAGTAGGGACGGGACGCCTGTGGCACAGAGTAGCTTTTCAGAAATGGAATTTAACAATTCACACGAAGTTCCAACTAGAGACGGAGAAACTATAACTAGGAATTATAGCATATGTATAATAGGTTGGGTTGGTGTTAAGGTGCACTTACACTGGCAATTTGTCAGCAATGACTGCTGCTCAACTACAGTTGCCAAAGGTAGTGGAGCAATTAGTGAAGAAGATAAGTTTTATTACTGAAAATTGTATTAATAGTTCGGCCAATACATATTAATACCTATAATACATATATTGCTTAGTTTATAAACTTGGTCCATGTTGCTCAATATGGTGTGTGGTATCTTAAGCAACAAAAGCTTCCACATGGCATCTCAAGATGTCGTGTCGTCACATTTAACCAATATTGCCCAATCCTGAGCAATTTAAGTTGCCCGTGTACACGCACCTTAATAGGTTGGGATGGTGTTACAGTTTGTCTGCGGGTCTCCATTGTTTGATGCTGGGGGTGTCGGCCTCTTCTGCTTACTACTTGGCGCTCACGACCGTACCGGCCATTTGTATTTAAACTATTGTTTTCAAGTTATTCCTACCGAAAATTATGGAGATGGGATTAAATATCTTGAGACAATCGAAATGGTAGTTGGATATTGAGATATTAGGTCCTATTTTCAGATCTTCTGCTTAAATATAAATCTAACCTTGAACAAAGAGACGAAAACATTAAACAATTCCCATTGCAAAGCTAAAGATCACTACGATTGATCACTGTGACTTTAAGGCCCACTTGCACTAGGAATCAGTAGTTACATTAAGGGCGAAAATACTGGGCCTGTAACTGGAACAAAACTATGCAAGGAGCGCATGCCTTCTGCCATAACAACTTCTGATTGGTCAATGTCACAATGGCATGCCAGCTATTTACATAGTTTTTTACCAGCTACATGTGTATTTTCGCCCTTACCTTTAAGCTAATTTTAAACATCGTTCTATTTTTGACAATTGTTTGACAGAGATTGAGATTGATTTACAGAGATTGTATGATGTTATAATTATGTTTAGCGCTAAATATACCTACTTAGTGGTCAATGGTGCAAGTGCCCTATGTCCAAGTAACCTTCAACTAAGTTCGTAAATCAGTCAAATTGACCAGGTTCCGAAACGGCGGTCCAGTCCTTATCAAACAGCCGTAAACCGTCAGACCGTAACGATTATTTTTGTGCATAATCCACATCTGCTCTCTATAATAACTACGCCTGTTATATAATCATAAATGAGTTAAAAACAGCTTAAAACCCAAAACTCACTCCAAGCCAAAGTTTAAACGCATCTCAAGTATATACAAAGTAAATGAGCATATATTCGTACATAAGTGCGCGCACATACCTTGCCTCAAGTACTGTCTATGCTGTGCCAAAATATGAAATTCAAATTCGGAGTGATGCACCTCAAGTCGTTACAAACTCGTTTAGTTAGCCTTTGCAGCAGTTGATATATTTACATTCGTATATATTGCACGCGAAGATAAGATATAGAAACTGGCTAAGAAAATATTTCAATACAGATATTTAAATTGCAACCGGAATATGATAAAGCCACAGAGTGTTTAAAAAGATAGAGATGACTAATTTCATGGTTATTTGCGTGTGCGATGACTTTATTATGCGACAGCACGGCAAAAACAGGGTTATTTTTTTTATCGATATGTCTATACCTACGTCAAAAAAATTATGCCAGAGTAAAAAATTTAAATTACTAACGCATGTGTCGTGCGTATTTGGGGAATAAAGCGGCGTCAATCTTTTTCAATGCGAGATTAAGTGCATTGACACCTGCACGATCGAGGCTTCCAGGAGGAGCTCCCGGTCCAGCTGCTTCAACGCCCACCGCGGACCACTCGAGAAAATGAAATGAATGAGAACGAATGAATGAATGATGAATGAATGAATGAGAGTAAATGGGAAGCCATCACCTCCTTCTGTGAGGCAGTAATGCTCACGAAGGAGGAGGCGGAACGCGTGAGGGAGAGGCAAGCTTTGCGCCCTGACGTCCCTAGTGCCGCAGGAGACGCCCTGGGCGTCGGGAATTGGCAGCCGATTCCCGGCCACCGTAGGCGCGGGCTTGCGGACAGCGAGCAATGGGTAGCTCGCCATCCGGTAAGGACCAGGCCCGAGTCAACGGCGCGTTGTGTTCCACGCGCGCCTCAAAGAGATGTTAGCAGCATTGTAGGGGTCCGCTAGGACCGATGCCAGCCGGGGTTGCGGGATGTTCGAAAGAGTTACCGTGGCCCCGGCACAGGCAACAGAAGGAACACGGGTGGGTTTTAGTCAGTAAAAGTCTGACACGCCCTCCCGCTCCGCCCAGAGCGGGAGAAGTCATTTGATGATTTCCCATCCACAAAAAAAAAAAAAATTGCATTGAAACCTGTACCGTTTAAAACGTTTTATATGATAGATCAGATATTTTTTTATATACTACTTTTAAAAGTAGAACGGTGACTGAAATATTTCTATTTAGATAAGTTGTTATCTCAGAGCATAAACATGTCTTTGTGAAAGAGTGAACTAAGCTGGTAAAAGTTTAGCAAATGTATAAATGCTCCTAATATCGGAGGAGAAACAGTTTCTTGCCGATAAAAATACTATAAATCTTTTTCCTTTCCCTTTGATTGAAAACAGATAACAGTTAGTAACGTGTCTACAAAAGTGTATCTTCTCGATAAAACCCTAACAGCTCACAAATATCACACTCGCAGAGCCGAAGCCATTGATACTTAACCGCGCATAATATTTTCGTGAAATTTGCATTATCATTTTGCGTCAAATGTCGAATACGATTTCCCTTGTAGGCACGAACAGGTCTATTTCCATTTTCAAATGTCGGCCCGAAGCTAGAGGCTCAAGTGTTCCGTCAGAATATTTGAATATTTTAACATCGACGCCCGCGCCAAAATAAAATATGAATTTTTATTCTGTCGGTGAGCAATTCGATAAAAGATATCGTTATATGATTAGGCATGGTTGATTAGCCCTTTCAGTTTTTCGATGAACTGCAAGCGAGCGATAAACTACACGAGAAACAAAATAATTTGCGTCGGTTTCAGTTATAGTTTTACACACAAAGTAACAGAATCTGATCTAACTTTAGAATAAATTAAGTTTGTGTTTGGTCGCCATGTTAACTGTACCGTGTGAGTTTGTGGGATGAAAACAATTTGAACACCGCCAGGGCCCGACCACTTTTATAGTGACCTCCGTACGTGGACCGAATCCAAACCGCAGGGCATTAAAGCTGCAATAGGCATATTGCGCCAGCGCCCGCGGCATTACATGCTAAATTCACAAACTTGACAACTCCTGGCTGTGTGGATGTATGCTATGCGCTATTGTAGTGCTTGTTTTACAAAGTTCATTAGTGTTTCATTATGAGCTAACATTGTAACAATGGTAAAATGTTTGCGATACAAAACAAAATATAGATAGTTTTATAAAATAGTTTGCTTCTGTGATAGGTACTGTCAGCCCGTGTGTGTCTCAATTTAACTTTGGCGCATAGAACTTTCATACGATAAAAAATATGGGATATGATTGGTCAAACAAAGCGTTATTCAATTGTCTATCCAATTACATAAAACGGTGCAATGGAGCTGGATTTTTAGATGCGGAAGTGGCGGTCAATGTTTCGGTGAATTATAAAAATTTGCATTCATAGTTATACAAAGCGGGATTTCAGTAAAACTGGAAAAATATATGTAAAATAGAAAATATATAAGCCGGTACAAAATCAAGGCGTTATGTTCGTAAAGTAAGACGCTATAAAATTTTTGAAAGAACTTGTTTAAAAATGTAGTGAATTTATCGATCTGTCTATCTATACAAATAAATAAGATTGAAGTGTCTGTTTGTAATGTCAAAGTAACAACTTTTTACTAAATGCATAAGAAAGTATATACGGTACTTATAACAAAATAGCAATTTAAAAATTTTTTTGTCTGTCTGTCTGTTCCGCCTAATCTCCAAAACGGCTGAACCGATTTTAACGGGACTTTCACTGGCAGCTGATGTTACAGGGAATAACTTATGCTACTTTTATTTTAGAAAAATAATTAGGGTTCCGCGCAAAAAATTGAAATCCATGAAATTGTGAATAACATTTCGGATTTGAAAAATTCTTTTTGCATTTGGTAGCCAAATTCTCGAGGACAGTTATAGGCTATTTAACATCACGCTACGATTCTTAGGAGCCTAGCAAAAAGAACACTAAGAGAAAACGAAGTAAAAGCGCGGGCGGGCGATGCAACGCGACGGGACGAGGGGGTTTTATTAAAATATGGCTGTTATTTTTGGTATATTGTGTATCTTATGACTTCCACGCGAATGAAGTCACGGGGCATAGCTAGTTATAAATAAAATAAAAAGTCCTGACTGACTGACTGACTCATCAACGCCCAGCCCAAACCCTTGAACCTAGAAAGTTGAAATTTTGCACTGAAGTTCCCTTCATAATGTGATGTGTAAATGAATTTTCGAAATTCAACTCCTAAGGAAGTAAAAATGGGGATGAAAGTTTGTATGGAATATCGTCATTATTGTAGTTTAAACCATGAAAATTGGTATTTAGCATTCTGGTTAAAAATTAAAAACCACTTGTTTTAGCGGAAAATCATCCCCTAAAGGGGAAAAATAAGGGATGAAAATTTGTAAGGAAAAAATTGGTATTAACCGGTTTAGTCTGTTGTTTAGAAATAACGAATGACGTGTTTTGGCGTTTTTGGATAATCATTCCCTAGGGGGATGTAAATCCTTACTAACTCATCATCGTTAAGCCCGACTTTCGCCTTCTAAGTTCCGTACCAGTAATTATCTAGACAACTATTTTTTTCCAAATTCTCACGGGATAGGTAAAGGGCTTTAAAGTTGCCTTCAAATTTGGTATGCAAGTAGCTAATTTTCCGTTCTGTTATTTATTCCGTTACTATTGTTAGATTTTAGAATTTTTTATCCTCCAGTAATCATATATCAATCCGCGCACCGCTCCTCGGATACTATATAAGCAGTGCGAGAAGACATTGTTTACCTGGATTAACACATAGGGTACTTTTAATCTGGGTAGTACTTTGCCGTGGGATATTTTCTGACATCCACGCGGGTGAAGTCGCGAAATAAAGCAAGTTGTCAATATTTAGAAGAATAATGGTTTCATCTCTTAAACTTTCTAATATCTTCACGTTCAACAATGAAGAACAAAATCAATATCAACCTTTCTTATTTTGACATGAAGTGGATCTGCAACTTTATGTCAAAACAAGAAAATCACTTGCAACAGCTGCAGCAAATATTACCTACATAGATAGTTTGGCCAAGCATACATAATGCCTAAGGTGTCGGGAATACGGGTCACAATAGCTTAGCTCTGGTAGAATAACACTAGGTCTGAGAAAACAAACCGAGTTGCATGTTCAATAAAAGGAAATTAGAAGTCACTTAACTATTGAGATTATATCTATTTTCATTATAAATTATATGATGTCTACATAAGTAGAAAATATAGGTACCCACTTAGCAATTACAATTAAACTGGAAATACGTTTGGCCTTCCAATCCGAAAATAAGAGGGTATTTTTGGTCAAGTTTTCAGTTTTTCACTCCATGATTTACGTAGATACTAAGCTAGTTAATTGCGTATTATTTTCTGATAAATATATTATTATTTCAGAATAAATAAAATAATCGGGAACAAAACTATAATTCAACGTCAGAATAGAAGATTGTTTCACAAAGTTCTAAATGTTTTCAAACGAATAGAGAAATAAGCATGTTATTAGCCAGCAAAAAGCAAATGTATTCATGTTTATTTTAAAACAAGCTACCATTGAGGATATCTTTTTACATTTCAACTCGCAATCTTGTTTGAAATCTTTCCAGTTGTTCAAACTGCGTTTTATTAGAGTAGGTACAGAGACAAAAATAGACAAACGCGAAGCTAAACATTCAAGTGAAAGAAGAAGGCTAATTATTGTGTATTCCGGGGCTTCCAAACGTCACTAATTTGAAGGAAAAGAGTGTCATAATTAGTTGACTCCTCCTTCGCCACACGAACGTGCAGGAAGCACTTAATTGCGATCCGAGCGTGGGAAGACCGATGTACAGCATGCATACTTGTGTACTTCTTATTGCTGTGGAATAAGGTTCAAATTGTGTCAAGTCGTTTACAAACGTATTCGAACATGGAGCAGTGCAACGTTGCAGAGTTAAAATTGGACACATGGTGCCTGTCAGACTGCAATGACGTGATAGATGAAAAATGTCAGTTTCTAGAAACTTGTGACGATGTGATTGTCACTTTAAAAGTTCAATTCGTGTTTTACAAATGTTCCAGCTATATATTTCAATTTCATTAATGGCTATCGTTTTTAAGACAACAACAGTAAGAATAATTTAATAAGATTAACAGGATAAGCCGTTTATTTATGCTAATCTCGAAACGTTAAAAATGGAGACAAACGTGCCAGGCAAATTAGAGGAATTAAGTCAGGATTTCAGACTAATTAATGATGTTCGTAATAATTTAGGATCTACGTAAAACATGTACCACATGGCTTTGAGAACATACCATTTCAAATAGTAGTTTTTGTCACTGCGGTGAAAGAAAACATTGTGAGAAAAGCAACTTGTAAATACTTTAAAATCGCCAACTCGCAGTATGGTGATCAGTGCTCGTCCTTCAGAGAAGAGGCCTTTACTTTCCAGTGGTCGATACTATTTTGTGTAAGTTTAACGTCAATACTGATAAAATTCTACCAAAAGATAACGCACAAGTACTTCGTAAACACAACGACTCCGTTCTGGCCATAAGTACGCCAATTATCCTCTCTTACGTGAACTGCTTATTAATAATTTTAATGAATTACAGGTTTTAATCAAATATGTTAACAAATTACTGCGTTACGAGCGTACTCCTAAACTTCGAGTTATAACTGGCACATAGGTCGCGGTCGTAACGCAAAGGGTCGCCATTTAATGTCACCCTGCTTTGTTTATTAATGAGGAAGACTCGAGACACGGAGATTTAGTAGCGTATTACCTCATAAATAAAGATTGTTAATTGAACTTATATTGGTTACAGGATTTTGGCTCAAGGTGGCTTGATTGATTTTCGTAATTTGGTTACGCATGACTGGAGAGTAAGTGTTCAATTGATTATTTCTTAAACAAGCATTGGCATCTTTATCAAAAGCTTTGATAAGTTATCGTAATGAAAACGTTCACATAATAATCGTAAATGATTTTGTTTCTCTAAGTAGGTTTGTACAAACACTTTTACACGTCGATCATATTTTTTTTAACTAGATGAGGTCGGCGTTTCCTACCTGACTACTCAGAGAAGAAAGACCGAAACAAACTCAGAGGTCACAGTCTCTTTTAGAGTCCAGACATGATCTTGGTCAGATCATGTGAAGAACATGTAGATTGGCGTCTGATATGGTCTTTTGAGGACAGAATCACACAGATTGAGTGGACCTGTCCAGTCAGTGCACGCAATTGTCAGTAATCAACTTAACTCAGAACTTAAGGAGCTCAAAACGATTACTAACATAAAACAGAAATACTACATTGATAAGGTCGAAGCGGTAAATGCCACTGTTGCGCAAAAATAACGCTGCTATTAGTAAGTAGTAATTTTTTCTCTCTTCATGACACACAGGGTAGGAAACTAATAAATTCTTTTGTTCTTTTGGACGAGTAATAAAATATTGTTACGTAAAACAATAATATTTATTGACTATGATTCGGTGAGATATAGCTAACGAGCCAAACGATCAACCAGGAGTTAATGCAACAAACGAGATGGTAAACAATAATTAATTGCGTCGTTCATATCGCATTATTTTCAAGATGTGGAAATTAATTAAGGCAGGCAGTAATAAACACGAAATGTTTGCTTTAGATTCGAAAACATAACTATTACGTTGGCGTTCCTCGATCTAATTACATGACGTTTATTGATAAAGTGCAGACGGTTTTATGATGTTATTATTTGCTAAAATTCATTCGGGATTATAAGCTGTCTTTTGTCATGGGTACCATAAGTGTCATTAGATGAGGTATCAGATGGTATCAGCTAAACACAAAAAGATTAATTCGTACATTATTAACATGATGAACTCAATTGAATGTCTGTTAACAGCTCTTATTATCCCGTAACATTTTGTGTCAAACACATTTTAATGCATAAACTGCTGGCGTAACAAAGGTCCTAATTTAATGTGATATTCATGAAACAGAATCGCCCACACGCATTTCTAAGTAGCTTATAAAATTATAATACAACGAAATCCGTTGCGCTCGCTTTGAACACTGTGACACGTCACGGGAAACTTCGGCATGGCGAATTTTTATGAGTGTCGCCTCCACACGACCCACCAGGGACGCAGTGGCTTTTGAAACGACTGGTAGTCAAAGAGAAATGGAGATTTCCCAGTTACAAATGTGGAAGCAGTAGGTAGAGGCTGTATTTCTTCGCGGATTACTTTCTCGAAAGCACACTTGTAACGCGCGTGCCGGAATTTTTATTACTCGCGGTTCCCAGAGGTACAGTTTCACGACAGAGATACATTCGAATCATTATGTTTTGTAGCGACTGTACGTACACGTTACTTCGGAATATGACTTTAAATAAAGAAACAGCTCCTTTGAAAGCGCACAATGCTTTTGGCATAACAAATTTTATTACATGTTAATAAAATATTTAACGTCAGGACGTTTTCGTTTTGACTAGATTTATAGCAGCTGCTTATTTGGGGTTAATTATATTAGGTGTGCCAATTGATTCTACAATGGTGGACTGCATTAATCAATTAACTGATAGCGCATCAATTAACATAGCAATGCTTGGTTTATCGTTTGACGATTGTTGAATAACAGAATCTTGCGAAGTAATTAAACCATGATTAAATAAACACATTATTTACTTTCATATTTTGTACTCACATAACACATAAATCCAAGCTTTCATATTTATGATGCTTCTTTGTGCAAACGTTGTAAACACATTTTTTTTTTCTTTTAGTTCAACATCGGAAATGCAATACTAATCAACAACGTGGCTCCAGCCAAGATTTCTTTTAAGTCATTCACTTTAGTAATAATAATGGCAATGCTGCTAGCCTTTTGGGCACTTTTCCCATTGACAGCGATGCGGACGAATTTTCTGATGCCCAATGAGCTCTTCCCCCTTTTTTATTTTTTATTGTATACTTGTACATTGTATATTAGTGTTATCTTGTACCTATGTAGTAATAAAGAATTATAAATAAATTCCGTATTGTATGTAAAAAAAATATATAATAATAATTTATTTATTTATTTCTCATGACAAATGTTGTTTTTGACTGGAAGTGCTTAATTTAAAAATTAGGATAAACATTTGTGAGAGACTGGTGCCCGAAAAAGGCATAAAAAAACCTGTGTTACGGATCACCAGGCCCCCAATACTTAAATGTACATATTAATTTAAATTAATTAACGTTAGTATGTGATGAAATATATTAAATTCTAGTTACAGAGAGATAATAAAAGAAAAACAAAAAAAAAACAAAAAACTTTACCACACAGAAAATCTCTATATGTTTTTGCGCATAACATTACTCATGTATAAGTTTATTTAACGTTTGTAGCGCAGTCTCAAGTTGTAAAACATTTACATTTAGATGCGAAAACTAGTAGAATATTTTATGTTAGAGTAGGTAGACACAGTCTTTCTTCAACAGCTACGTAGCTATCTGTAAAGTGCCATAAGCTCCCAACCCGTGTTAAATCACACATAAAACATGGTTCTCCCCACTTACCTCGAACATAACGCTTACTGGGTCGTGTGGCGTGTGCCGGCGGGACACTTTCAGCTCGGCTGCGGTGCTTCAGTGCCCAATATACTCTAATAAGTAAAATCGCCTTGAAGCTCCATTACACCTAAATCTTATCATACAAAATTTCATAACAAGTAGGTGCAGCCCTTGTTAGGTAGTTACTCCGACGCCCCGGCCCGCCTTTATTAAGGCTTGATGAAAACTTTACATCATCATATTTTCTGGATCGTTCACCTAAATTAAAGGTAATTTATATCCCAATGTACACAGGCGGTGCCCGTTCGAGCTTTATTAAACAAATAAAGTAATGAATTGGTGAGCTTTCATAAACAAGCGTGCAGAAATTTGAAACTTTATTATTTACGGACGGTAAAAGACACAATGCTAAAATAAATGAAGGGTTCAGTAATGGCTTCGTAAGGTTTGTTCGGCTTATTTACTGAGGCTAGACTTTTGAAAGTTGGGATGTTTGTAGAGTTAACAACATAATTCTGTTGGCATATTTTGCTTGAATAGGAGAAAGTTTTGCGTCAGCTATAACATGAAATCAAAACATAGAATAATTTAATCAGCTAAATTAAAAGTTTAGTTAAATAAAACAAGAGCGTTAAAAGTTCGGCCGTATCGTTGGCATCACGACTGTGGCGCATTGTGTCGGTTGCGACTGGTTGCCGTCGAATCGCAATTGCGGTGCGGGTCTGAGTTCAATAGACTGTGATAGTGCCTGAGTGAGCGCAATGAAAGTTTGGCTGTGTACCAAAAATATTAACACACATTTTAGTATAGTCCCTGTGTGCAGAGTAGCGTGAAATTAAAAATATAAATATTGTGAGACATCGCAGCTGGTAGTAATCCGAGGCGAGATTACGTACAGCACGAAGAGTAATGACACACGCGCCCGCGCTGGCTCATAATATCACTAACGATATTAGCCGTCGAGCACCGAAATGTGTCGTTAAACATTAACCGAATCTTACATTATTAATAATAACCAGATTCTGCTTCTCATTAGCAACTTATTCTTAGATGTTTTGAGCTCTTTGTAAGTGATACTCGACAGATTATGGTTATTGGGTTATTTTTTAACAGGCTATAAGAGAAGGGGAAGACAAAAGAAACAGTAAATTAATTGGCAGAAAGATGATATGGTTAGAAAGAGAGTGAATGCATGAAAGAGGAATCATGTTTCGTACATACATAAACTCTCACCATCTTCCCATGGGGGTAGGCAGAAACTACAGAACGCCATCTGTTACGATCTTTACATACTCCTTTTGCCTCGTTTACGTTCATACATCTGATCATACACGCACGCCGGTTGCGAGTACTACGCACCTGAGCTTTCTGAAGAACATCACCAATAAGATCACATAGAACCTGTTCCGTGTTGTCCCTAAATTGGGATAAGGACAGGAGGGTAATGATGATGATGATCTTAAAGTTAAGCTGTAGGTCCTTCAGCATATTTCTATTAATCAGGTAAATGATTTTATAAATAAACTAGCTATGCCCCGCGGTTCCACCTGCCGTTTAATTTATATGAAGTCGGATTATTTATAAATTACGTCGTTTTATAGCGTTCTTTCTGACTTTTTTTCTTTTTCATCGGCTCTTAAGGGTTTTGCGACCCTTAGGCAAAAAGAGCGTGATGTTAAATAGCCTATCCGTCCTCAAGAATTGGGGCTTCATCCGAACTCGACCCTAGTTCGAACTCACACGGTGGCTAACGCACTGAGTAATATTTTTTCAAATTCGACTGGTAGTTCCAGAGATTAGTGCGTTTAGACACAAAAACTCGAACTTTTCAGCTTTATTATATTAGTATAGATATAGATTATGTATTTGCAACCTGGTTTGACCTTGCACGCGCCAGTCAAACACCCCAGCTTTTCACATTGCGCTATTTTACATAAGTCAGTAGGCGTAAACGTCAATTAGTTCATCACAAAACAATATCACGCTGAATTTCTAGAAGTAGGTTTGACTTTCAAATTTTTCAAATTAAGCGTCTTCAACGATATCCCTCTATACTATCAGAATATTTAACTATTTTCTAATTATGATGAACTCCTTTGACGTTCGTAGTCTACACAGTTTAATTGGATACTGTTTTGCAGAAGAACTAAGTATTATGCAAGTAGTTAACCACAGTTGCAGTTTATTTTATGTCATGCGTATGCTGAGTAGTCAAGTCTTTGACAAGGCTTGTCTGAGTGCTTCTTATTTTAAAAAGTTATGAAGCACGAAATCACATAGAGTACTGTCTGCGTATGGTCTGTTCTAAAAGTATATAATCAAAGAAACAAATCCTGTTCAGGTTAAATTCTTACACAATAACTCACTAAATGGAATTGGTAACACTCTCATCTCACCACATTTTCCAACAATTATTGTTTGAATTTCATTACTAAATTGTATTTGAACAATCCTCTCTCTAGGAGGAGCTTGTGGCTAAGTAATAACAGCCACACGGATCGATCCATCAGGTTAAGCTACGCTTGCCGGGGTTGTCCGTGGATGGGGGACCATCGTTATGTACCGAGACTCCTCCGTGCTTCGAAAAGCACGTTAAACCGATGGTCCTGGCTGTCATTTGTAGATCTTTGACAGTCGTTACGGGTCGTCAGAAGCCCGAAAGTGTGACAACCAGTTTTACCTAGGGGTATCGTATTACCCAGTTACTGGGTTGTGCAGGTCAGATAGGCAGTCGCTCCATGTAAAATACTGGTATTCAGCTGCATCGGGTTAGACTGGAAGCCGACCGCAACATAGTTGGCAAAAGGCTAGGCAGATTGACTGATTTGATTTGAACAATCATCGCCGAAAATTGTCAAATGAAAAACATCTTTAAAGTGATTAAAATATTAGGATGTTGGGTTGAAGTATTCAAATAATCAAATCACTCACATTTGTAAGTGAAGTGGTACTACAAATTGCGCTCCACAGCACAGGTACGTTTTCGGATCCATTTGTTTGCACGCCGTTAAACTTAAGCTCTATTTTTTCTATAAGACCAATGTGACAGCTAGGTAGTTTAACTTTGGTGAAGTTTTTGTCAAAAGTGATCAATCAATTACGAGGTTGACAATACGTAAATTTTTTTTTGAAGCCGTCTCTCCTCTCTACTCAATACTACCTCCCCGGCTTCGTCTTGATCCGCAACTATTGGACTGGCAAGGGTGGAGGAGGTTCGCAGGCTGAATGCCAGGAATACCGCCCCAGGACCCGACGGCTTACCTGGAAAAGCCTGGGTCCTGGCCTTGGAGGCTCTCGGGCCTCGACTAAGGGGGCTCCTAAGCGCATGCTTGGAGAGGGGCCGGTTCCCACTTCAATGGAAGACGGGGAAACTGGTCCTCATTAAGAAGCCGGGGCGCCCTGCGGACTCTCCGTCCGCTTACCGGCCCATCGTGCTGCTCGACGAGGTGGGCAAGATCTTTGAAAGAGTCATTGCAGACCGCCTCGTCGGGCGGCTGGTGAGGGTGGGGCCGGATTCGGCGGACAGCCAGTTTGGTTTCCGCTCTACGGTGGACGCCATCATGCGCGTTCGAGCCCTCACGACGGGGGATGCTGTGGCCCGGGGTGGGGTCGTCTTGGCGGTGTCTCTAGACATCGCCAATGCCTTCAACACCCTGCCCTGGAGTTGCATCAGGGAGGCACTCCGGTATCACCGAGTGCCGACCTACCTCTGTCGCGTGGTCGAGGCCTATCTGACGGACAGGGCCGTCATCTACCCCGGTCACCGGGGAGAGTGGAACCGGCGAGAGATGTCGTGCGGTGTCCCGCAGGGATTGGTTCTGGGACCGCATCTGTGGGACATCGGGTACGACTGGGTGCTGCGCGCCGACCTCCCTGGTGGCGTCAGCGTAGTTTGCTACGCTGACGACACGCTGGTCCTGGCGCAGGGGAGGTCGCACCAGGCGGCGGCCGAATTAGCGGCACGCGGGGTTGTGACAATCGTAGAGAGGATCCGGCAATTGGGACTCGAGGTGGCCTTGCACAAGTCCAAGGCCATGTGTTTTCATGGTCCTCGGAACGCGCCACCATCGGGTTCCCAAATAACGGTAGGAGGGGTTCTCATCGGTGTCGAGTCGACGATGAAGTACCTGGGACTCGTCCTCGACAGCCGGTGGAATTTCGTGAAGCATTTCCGACGTTTGGCTCCCAGACTGGAGCGGGCCGGGGCTGCCTTGGGGCGGCTCCTACCCAATCTGGGGGGTCCAAACGCCTCCTGCCGGAGGCTCTACGCGGGGGTCGTGCGGTCCATGGCCGTTTACGGAGCTCCGGTGTGGGCGCGTTCCGTGAGGCGACGACCGGTACGTCGATTGAACGCGTCCCAGAGGGTCATGGCCATCCGGTTAGCCCGGGGATACCGCACGGTCTCCGGGGAGGCGGCGAACCTCCTTGCCGGATTACCGCCATGGGATCTGGAGGCAAAAGTCCTCGCGCACATGTGGGAGTGGCGCGAGGAGGCAGGACGCCGGGGCGTAACTCTGTTACCGCGAGAAATCGTAGCACGGCGGACAGAGCTCCGGCAGGATCTCATGGCGGCATGGAGAGTGCGATTGTCGCAACCCAGCGCTGGACACGCCACAATTGCGGCGATAAGTCCCCTCTTTAAGGAGTGGCTGGAGAGGCGCCACGGCGTCCTCACCTTTCGCCTGACGCAGGTCCTCACCGGACACGGGTGCTTCGGGAGGTACCTGTTCCGGATAAGGCGGGAGGAAACGCCCGGGTGTCACCACTGTGTGGATCGCCCGGAGGACACGGTGGAGCATACGGTGGAGGTCTGCCCGGCTTGGGCGGAGCACCGCCGTGTCCTCGCGGAAGCGATCGGCGGCGGCGATCTCTCGCGTCCGGCCCTGGTCCAGGCCATGGTACGGAGCGAGAGTGCATGGGAAGCCATTACCTCCTTCTGCGAAGCAGTAATGCTCGTGAAGGAGGAGGCGGGACGCGTGAGGGAGAGGCAAGCTTTGCACCCTCACGCCCCTAGTCGCCGCAGGAGACGCCCTGGGCGTCGGGAATTGGCAGCCGATTCCCGGCCACCGTAGGCGCGGGCTTGCGGACAGCGAGCAATGGGTAGCTCGCCGTCCGGTAAGGACCAAGCCCGAGTCGACGGCGCGGCGTGTTCCACGCGCGCCTCAAAGACTATTGACGGGGTCCGCTAGGGCCGATGCCAGCTAGGGTTGCGGGATGTTCGAAAGAGTTACCGTGGCCCCGGCACAGGCAACAGAAGGAACACGGGTGGGTTTTAGTCAGTAAAAGTCTGACACGCCCTCCCGCTCCGCCCAGAGCGGGAGAAGTCATTTGATGATTTCCCATCCACAAAAAAAAAAAAGGGTGGAGGAGGTGTTGCCATGTACCTGCGTGCTGATGTACCCTACAGGGTGGTCAGTTCATCTCCTTCATGGTATTCTGAGTCGGCTGAATACTTGTTTCTCGAGATTGCTGTGCATCACGCAAAAGTATTGCTTGCAGTGCTCCACAGGCCTAATCTTCACATTGACTACTTCAATTTCCTTGACTCCGCTCTCAGTGATCTTTGTCCCATGTATGAGCACGTTATTTTAATGGGTGACTTTAATACTTGCCTGATTAAAAATGACTCTCGCTCCCTTAAGCTCCTTTCTCTCTTGTCTCCTTTCAATCTTGAAGTTTTGCCTCTCTCTGCAACTCACTATTTTCCTAATTGCTCACCCTCTTTTCTAGATCTTATGATTGTTTCCTCTCCTAATAATGTTTCTTACCATTGTCAACTTACGGCTAACTTTTCTTACCACGATTTCATTTATCTTTTGTATCGTATCCGTGTTCCCAAGCGTAAGCCCCAGCTCTTATATCTCCGTGACTATATAGGCATAAATCTGGAGGCTTTGCAGCGTGATGCTGGCAATCTCGACTGGAACCCTCAGGCCGAGAACGATGATATCGACGGTAAGGTGGATTGCTTTAACGCTACTGTTCTCGACTTGTATGATCAGCATGCCCCTATCTGACGTGTCAGAGTAAGACATAACCCTGCTCCATGGATAACGCCACAAATTAAAGAGCTTATGGCTCGCAGGGATAAATCTAAGAGCAGATATAAGCGCAGACCATCAGAGCTTAATCTCTCTTATTACAAATCTGTACGTAATCGCTGCAGTTATCTGTGTCCAAATGCAAAGAGACGCTATTTCCACGATCAGCTCAGTAACCGCAATTCTTCCAATGTATGGAAATTTCTTAAATCTGTAGGTATAGGCAAATCACCTACCAAACAGTGTAAGGATGTGAACCTCAATGACCTCAATAAGCATTTCTCTACCCTTCCTTTTTCTCTTGACCCGTCATTCAAAACTGCGACACTAGAGAGTCTAGCTAGTTTGCCGTTACCACAATGTTCTCACTTTAAGCTTAGCGATGTTACTGAGGATGACGTTAGGAAATCTGTACTTGCGATTACTTCTTCAGCGGTCGGTAATAATAAGTTGTGTTCAAGAATGATAACTCTTATCTTTCCCTCATTACTTCCTGTCCTCACCCACATCTTTAACTACTCATTTTCCTCTTGCTCATTTCCGTCAGTTTGGAAACAGGCTCACATATACATTTACCTAAAACTAACGATCCTTCTCTATTAACCCACTTTAGACCTATTTCTATTCTCCCATTCCTCTCTAAAGTTTTTGAGCACATAGTTCATAGACAATTATCATTTTTCTTGATGTCGAACTCGATAATATCCCCTTTTCAATCCGGTTTCCGCCCAGGTCACAGTACTGTATCCGCGCTTGTGAAAGTAACTGACGATATCCGCTGGACAATGGAGAATAAGTCCCTTAATGTTCTTGTATTACTTGACTTTAGTAGCGCCTTTAACTCAGTGGATTTCGACATTTTACTAGGTATTCTCAAATTTATCAATTTCTCTTCTTCCGCTCTAGCCTGGTTCAGTTCTTATCTTCGGGGCCGCTCTCAGTGTGTTCACCTTGAGGAGTCTTTTTCTGATTTGTGTAGCCTCACTGAGGGCGTTCCTCAGGGTAGCGTTCTCTCTCCTCTTCTCTTTTCAATTTTCATAAACTTTGTTACCAGAATAATCTCCTCTAGTCTCCATCTCTACGCAGATGACTTGCAGCTTTACCGACATTTTACTGTAGCCGACGCGGGTTCTGCAATTGCTGCTATGAATCGTGATCTGGCTGGTATCAGCGCTTGGGCTCAGTCTTTTGGTTTGAAAGTTAACCCAGCTAAATCCCAGGCTGGCCATCATCATAGGCAGCAGATTCGTTCTCAATGCGGCTGATATTGCATCTCTGATGCCTTTATATCTCGATGGTATTCCCATTGACTTTACCGAAACCGCCAAAGATTTGGGTGTTATTATTGACTCCAATCTTTCGTGGCGTGCTCAGGTCAATGAGGTCAGTAGAAAGGTACATTTCTCTTTTCATTCGCTGAAATGCCTTCAAAGTCTCCTGCCCTTGAAGACTAAAATTTCTTTGGCACAAACACTTATTCAGCCGATTATAGATTATGCCGACGCCTGCTACCTGGATGCTACTGAGGAGCTATTAAACAAGCTTGAGCGCTTGCAAAACTTGTGAATTCGCTTTGTTTTCGATCTGCGAAAGTATCACCATGTTTATCACCTTCGCAAGAAACATACGTGACTCCCAATCCGCCTTCGCAGGAACACTCGAATTTTATGTCTCCTCTTCAACATCTTACAAAACCCGTCTTATCCTTCCTATCTGCGTGAGCGATTTTCTTACGCTCGCTCTAGCGACGCACCATGTAGATCACACCTTAGACCTTCCTTAAATCCCATCTTCATAAAACAAGCTACTATTCTTATACCTTTTCTGTTCATGCTGTAAGATTGTGGAACTCACTTCCGCCTAGCATTCGAGATTTAAAATCTATTTCGCAATTCAAATATCGAGTAAAAGAGCATTACCTCTCCTCTCAACTGTGATTATTTATATATACAGGGCGTCCCACGGATATGCCACATGGAGGGAAAGTACCTTAAATATTTTAGATGGAACATTTTACTGAAAGAAGACCTTATTTGAATTTAAAAAACGATTTAAACTGCATTCATAGATATTTAAATAATTACATGGTTGAACCGGGAATCGAACCCGTTACATGAGAAAAATCATCACCCTGTAGTTTTATCATACCGATCGAAAGGCTTTATCATAAGGATTATTTTTTACTAAATAACATGGTATCACAAATAAAAGGAAGACCATGAATTTTAATTCATGATACATGATTTAATGATACTTGGCATATCCGTGGGACGCCCTGTATATAGGTTTATAGCATATTTATTTATTTAAGTATTTGTTAATTTTTGTTTTATAGTATATGTGTAGGTATATATATTTTACTTTAAGACGTCACTAATCATATTCTTCTCTTCTTGTTCTCACACACAACTGTCTACGTTTCTTTTTTAATTTCTCCTTTCGCAGGTCTGCTGGAAGAAATTTCTTAAGAAATAAGCAGTACCTTTGCACTCAAAGATCATAATGTCCTAACTGTATGATGTTTTATTGTGTGTACATAAATAGTAAAATAAATAAATAAATAAAGGACAATGCCAGAGACTCTATAGAGCTTTGACCCATCAAATAAATGTTGGGTTACAAGTATGCCAAATGTAGCATTCTATTGCTGCTTTATGAGTGATAACTAAAGACACGTTTAAATGTCTTTAGATTTTGCGGTTTCTGTTTAAATCTAAGAACAATTATTACATTTAGGTTAGGTACCTTAAGTTTAGGTTAATTGCAGTTATAATAATGTAGAAATAATTAAATAAGTGCTGTATATTGTTACAACGCTATCCTAGGATGTTTGGCTATGAAAGGAAGGAATGACATAACACCAACACCAACCTTAGTAATAGTTTTGACTTAGGACATAATTGTAGTACCTACATAGTAGTACGTAGTACCTACATACCTGTTGCAAGGATTTCCATTTTACGAGAAGTGTTTGCAGTGCAGATTGTAATGAAGACACAATATGTCTTTGCATCCTGTCGACGCACAAGTGGCAATTTAAGCACCTCAACATCGTTAACCAAGTCGAAAGTAATGGTCAGAATCCGTAGCAAATAGCACAAAGTCGGCGAGTAGGCGAGATCGAGTCCGTATACAAAAGCGAAAATCGTCGTGAAAATATAACAGTAATATGATCGCAGAGAGATTAGGGAGCGTAAAAATCAAACAACAATGCAAACAGAACAGAGCGAATGTCAATGAATGACTTTTTGACATAGCTAATATTAGTACGTCAATGACGTTTCATTACACCTAATCACCTACTATGGCTCAAATGCGAAATAATGATGAGAATATACATTCTTAATAATACTATTATTAAAAAAAAACATTATTTTCATTAACTATGTGTATTTAAACCAAATCCATATTAAAATCCATTCATAATACATTAATAGATGTTATTTTTTAATGAAATAACTCGTTTTGTTCCACGTGTATACGTACTAAGTAACGCAGATAGTCGCGATCGATATAAACAGGAAATGGGCCTTGGGTTTTTAAATTCCTTTCATCATTATTTTTTTTGTCGCATCATTAGAAGAATAATAGTTAAGTAACCAAGGGTCCTATTTTCATGCGATAATTTTGATAAATTTACATTTCTTGGAAATTAATGTAAGGGTGGGGCAGGATCTGGCATTGTCTACCAGTAGGTATCTACCAGTGACGCAGCTACAATTATCATTAGAGGGAAGCCGAAGAAAAAATTGTTCAGTTCTCATAAACTCAAGGTTTCTAATCTTATGATTTATTAAACTGGTATTAAATATAATTATTTAATGTGATGTGATACAGTTACACACACACAGGTGTACCAGTGGCGAAGCCTACATATAACCCGATTCCTATCGGCTTCCCTTCGGAACCACCTAGTATCTACTGTCATCACATTTGTAGGATAAGCAGCAATATCCTCCTGCATATTAATAACATTGTCCACTAGTACACATTAATCAATCCTTTTGTCATTCTCTATGATTATTACAATACGCCATCTATGTGGGAGGGTCCATGATCAACTGACAATCGCTGATATTATTGAATTGTTATTGTTTATGTATTAAGTTAGGTACGTAATTATATGCACATAAATAAACAGCAGTGGACTAGAATAGGGTGATGATGATGAGTGTAACTTGTTAGTATGGATTAATTGTTTGTCTTCGGTAAGTTAAGTTAGTAAAGAAATTAGGTAGGTACAGTTAGCGAAAAAAATCGATAGTCATACTTTTACACAACACCTAAAATGGCACAAAATTATTCGATGCTTCGTTATTCAGCATTTCTTTAAAATAGCTAAGAAAGAAAGAAAGAAAAAACGTTTATTGGCACATGCCACAAGTGCACACAGTATCACGAAAGGAAACAAAGAAAAAGAGCTTAAAACTAACAATACAATATATACATATATATAGCTAAGAGTTAATATTCTTTTAATTTTACTTCTGTTACGATTACAATTAAATATTTAGCTCAATAATTAAGATTAAAAAAAACTGAAGTGTTAATCGACTTTTGTATCTGACTGTACTTACATTAAACGAGCTAATTTAACAACAATAACTAAAACTCAACATTTTTCTTTTAAAATACCAAACTAACAACATAATCAAGCGCATCATATCAAATTATAACCACAGCGGGCTTTGCGGCTAATAAATGACGTAATATATCACTATGTATTAAACGCTATGCTCAAGCGACACTGCAGGTGCGATTAAGTCGGCGTGCGATGTACAATCCTGGCTCTTGATTTATACCGCTGGCTGTGAGCATAGATGAAGAAATTATACTTTGTATGGATGCGACACTGCCTCTAAATGCCTACGTTTCGGGCATGTCGGGCAGGATAACGCAGTCGGCATTGATACGGCGCTTGCGGCGCACGCCATGCACGTTTCGCGCTCTGCGTTCGATTATTGTCAACAGCCAATGAGCAAAACTGGTGCCTTTTTTCCGGAGGCCATTAACGAAACTATACATTTAGTAGAAACGAAGTTTTGTATGGCGGCAAAGAATAAAAATCAGTCCGAGACGAGTTAAATCAGTTTTTACAGGCTGATTTTTTAGATGGGGCAGAATCCGAACCTATAGGTAGTTGAGCAAAGTGGTCACAGGAACCATGATCTAGATTATGGACACAACAGCATTTTTTGTTTTTTTAAAAGTTGCCTGAGCCAGGAATCAAACTCGTTTTTTTTTAATTTATTTTTTATTTAAGATAGGTTTGCTCTTGACTCTAGTCTAGGTCAGAGGTGACAGAGACAAAGTCGACGATGGAACGAGCTTACCCAGAAGAAGCCTGTTTATTCGCCCTTTGAAGAGATCGGGGTTGTATAATTATGTTGTTTTTACTGAAATAGTGTATTATTGCACTTACTAATACTGTAGCTTGTTCCGTTTTTATTAATACTCTCGGTTCTAAGTACCTACCTAGACTAACATACATAAATAACTCTAGTATATTTAAAAGGTAGTGCTGAGCTGCAGCTGATTATTTGGGTGGGAACAAAGTACCCACATACAGAGCAAAGCTCATGAGTTTCGCTTCTCCACGGCTTTAGTATTCTATGGCCTGAGGCCCGCCGCTCCACCTTACTTTATTATGAATCACAATACACAATGCATGTGTCACTGAGCTTATCATTCTAAGTTCGGGAGGTGTTTGTGAACAGGATTAAGCTGGAGTTTGGTGATATTGTTGGAAACTAGCTGGGAGATGCTTAGACTATTCTATTAGTTTTGTTAAGATTTTCTGATTAGACAGTGGTTTTGTTACGTTTTGGAAGACCTAAACTTAAAATAATATAATCAGCTCAGAACCGACAGTAGACAGTACGGGTATCTTATAGGTATTAATAAAAAGCGTGCAGGTACCTACTGTTATTTTAAAAAAAATCCCCTTTATAAACATCAGTGTAACCATAATTTTTTTGACGTTTAAGCTTGTCTTAACTTTAAATAATGTTTATAAAGGCGTTCATTATTTAAATAAATATAACGTTAGCCAAAACTTTATTGATGTCAAGTCATAACGCAAAGTCATGAAAGAGACTACTGCATAAAGAAAGTGCACTCCTAACTAATTATTACTGCTGTTTTATCAAATTTTAAGCCATGAAATATATGCCAAACGTGGTTTCAAGCAGTGCTTGGCACTAATTGTGACTCTCTTCATTACCATTTATAATTATTCCAAACAGAAACTACGAAAAATGCTTCCATAAAAATAAGGTTTTATTACTCCACCTCGGATAACGAGTCAGCTTTTCATACCGAATATAATTTATATATTTCGTAAGTTGTTGTACTTTTTAATATTGCTTCTTGGAAATACCACAGCAACGAGCAAAGGAGCTTCAAGTTTTGAGAAGTCTCAGAGATTCACAATATCTTTGCGAAACTTTGCATCGTTCCCAAGATTTCCGCGGTTAAATTACCCACGCTTTCACATCTTTTTCTTGGTCCTTTTCGAGGTCTCGCTTGGAGGCTGCGGAACCCATACCTACAATACGTTTTCCCGTCTCTCTATCAGAGGTAGTTTATATTCACATGAAACCGTTGGAACTTTTTGAGATATTTACTTTCTTTGCTTACGTAGGTACAGGTGTCACACTCCACACTTTCATAACGTGAATGCAAAATCATTTATATTTATTTATCTTGGATAAACAACTGCTTTTGCATTTATAAAAAAACATAATTGATTCTATTTGGGTCATCTCAACCGCCTAATTTCTGTAGGTAATTTGTTTCGTTTAATATATTTGAATTTTCAACCAGGAATAAAGCACCGCGGTTCCAGCATTTCGATTCCTGTGTTAATAAAAGGCGTTAGGAAAGTGTTAAGAAGATGTGGTGATAAAAATATAAGGAGCTAATTTGGCTGCCTTAATAAAGCCAAGTCTAAGAAAAGGAAATAACAGTTCATCTTGCGAGTTCAAGACGAATAAAGTACGATGCTGTTCTACAAGCTTCTACACTACCGTTTTGCGTCATCTATCTTGCACGGTTAAACAATGCGTGAAAGGCTTAGGTAAATTTTGTCCTGAATATTGTTTTTTTGTCTATCTATCAAAGAACAACCAAAACCGATAGTCATGTGCATACAGACATGCGATGAGAACGTTAGTTAAATAGTGGCCAAGGACACCTGGAGCTTTCATCGTCCGGCGGCTAAATGGGTTACCGATGTTGTTACAATATTGTGGACAGAACTTTGGTGCCAGTGACGTAGGATCGAACCAAATAATGTTAGCATAGAGTATGTTACTAAGGTATAATTTCAAGATAGACCATGTTATTCAGTTGTGGGATAATTATTGTGAGATGATGATTATGAAAGTTTATGATAACTAAGAAAGAGATAATTTTCTCCTAGCGAGGCGACTAAAGCCACGGGTTAATGCTAGAAAATTACATTGCGCATGTAAGATAGAATCCACTATAACTAATACACAATCACACACTTAAGCTATGTTAACAAAATTTCTGCTATTTCATGCAAAAGTGCAATACCTGCACGGTCAAAATGTATGGAACAGCTTTTTTTTATAACTGACCTAAAGGACCATGGCCATTTTTGTATGAACACTGGGCCCACTCTTCAAAATTGTGCAAAAGTGATGAAACTTATGTCATATGAAAGCTCTTGGGGTTAATTTCATTATATGGCAGTTAAGTTCAAATCCAGCGTGAACATGGCGTTTTAGTACGTTAAAATAATATATTTTAAATGAAAAATGTGCATGACATAATAAGTTATGCACATTTTTTCATTAATTAAAATTAATAATTATATATTAGTTGGTCGTTGGTCTAGTGGCCGCAAGCGCTACTGCTGAGCATGAGGTCTTGGGTTCGATTCCCAGGCCGGGCAAAGTGTTATTGGGTTTTTCTATCTGGAATTTCTCAGTAGCAGCCCGGAGTCTGGATTTGTGCCCGGTAGATGGCAATAGGCTCGCCCCCTATTACATGGGACTTAAACATAACTGGCGAAATGTGGGTGTACCATAATGGGTACACCTCTGCCTAACCCTTCGGGGAAACAAGGCGTGATGTTATGTTATGTTAGACATGTCAGTTAGTCGTTATACAAGCCGATAGTACCACAAATGCAATTAACGTAAATAACATGACATCCCGTCCGTGCATGGGTGTGAGAGTGTGGGAGAAGAGTGGATTGTTACCTGCCTGCGCGCAGATACAAAAATTAAAAGTAAAAAACCTTTCCGCTAATTCGACGGCGTCGTAACTTACATGGCTATAATGAACGTAGAAATGTAGAAATCGGTCAAAATCAAAATAAAAATACATATGTGTTGATCTTTAACCGACTTCGTTTTATTGTATTTTTTGTCGAATAAGAACTGCAGCCTAGCTACTGACGGACAACTAATTATCTACATCTATACAAATAAATAAAATTGAAGTGTCTGTTTGTAATGTCAAGATAACAACTTTTTACTAAATGCTTAAGAAATTATTTAAAAAAATAATTTTTAACATTTTTGTCTGTCTGTCTGTTTGTTCCGGCTAATCTCTGAAGCGGTTGGACCGATTTTGACGGGACTTTCACGGGTAGATAGTTAATGTTACAGGAATGACTAAGGCTACTTTTATTTTAGAAAAATAATTAGGGTTCTGTGCGAAAAAAATTAAAACCCATGAAATTGTGAACAAAAAGTCGGATTTAAAAAATTCTTTTTGCATTTAGTAGCCCAATTCTCGAGGATAGTTATAGGCTATTTAACCCTTAGGATCCGAGCAAAAAGAAAAAGTCAGAAAGAACACTAAGCAATTATATTCTATATCTTACGACTTCCACGCAAACGACAATTTGACAACTGATTTTATAAAAACGCACCAAAACACCATGTTCGCGCTGGATTTGAGCTTAGCTGCCATAGAATGAAATAAAGTACACTTCAAGAGCTTTTATGATATATTTCACCACTGTTGCACAATTTTGAAAAGTGGGCCCAAAATGACACATTAGTAGTTCGGGGTATAGTTGAATGAGGGATTTCCATCTGCAGACGAAACTATTGTAGTACAAAAATCTTCAGTTTTTTTTTTATGGAATTAATAATATGTACCTATTACGTAAAATGTATAAGATATTGCGGGTGTGGGTAGCGATGAGCCTTGAATAAAATCACACTTTGCAACAAAAGTAATATAAGATTTCCCCAACTACAGAAAGTTACTAACTGCGATTAATCATTAATAAGACTAACTTTTGTAATAGGTTTCAATCTTGCTAGATGTCTAAATGATGTCTAAATAATTATAATCGCGAAACTGTTATTGGAGTTTATTATTAATTAGGTATTATAAATAATAATGTTTAATACAATTGGAAGTTAAGCTTAGTTAAGCTGTGTGTGTTGCGTTGGATGGGTGACACAGAGACAAAGACAGAGCACACCATGGGGTCAAACTTACAGCGTGGTTCTCTCTCACTCATCAACCCGCATGTATTATTTCTGAGGAATTGGGTTGTGGAGCTCAAATTGGCAATCACTGATAACTAATTGAGGATATGAAAATACTTACAACCTACTCGTATATTATATGAATGATTTAAAGTGCTTCAAATGACCCTCTTCGTTTTCCTCTATTGTAAATGTTAATACCAAAAGATGAAAACCGGCCAACTGCGTGTCGGACCACGCAAGGGTTCCGTAGTTTGGATGAAGAAAGAAGAGACAGAATGATCCTAAGAACAAACTTAACATTGTAGTTGAAAAACATGTGCTCCCATACATTCCAACTGCAAATATAAGTTTGTACGCATAATATTGAGAGATTTACCGTAGACTTCTTATAGATTTTCATGTAATCTATAAGTATAGAACTTTTGGAAGAAGTTTCGGTGATAAATGGTCAATTTTCGTCTATTTTCTAAAACAACTTTAAAACTATTTATTTTAAAATGATAAAAAACCTATACGAGACGCCACAGTAAGCTTTCATTTAATATGCCACACGGTATAGTTTGCCAAACATTTTTTTATTTTATTTTCTTATTTGGCCCCCAAAAGTGACCCTCATATTCAAAATTCATTTATTTACGTATCACGTCCGTGTTTGGGTCACAAATTGATATGTGTACCAAAAGATTCGAGCATTTTGCTTTACCAGACGGACAGACAGACACACGAGTGATCCTATAAGAGTTCCATTTTTCCTTTTGAGGTACGGAACCCTAATTATTAAAGTATTGCGTCAGGTTCATAAAAACCTTCGTTATAAGTCCAAAAAAAAACAACTACTATATTAAAAACTCCTACTACACGTATAGGTACATATTAAAAGTATGCCATACGACCAACCATTATATATCCATCAGAAGGCATTTCAGGCAGATGTAAAAAAGCAATAACTTAACAAAAAATATTCCGAATAAAATGGCAGATTAAACTAAGTTCCAGAACATTTATTACAGTCTGTTAACCAGCAAGGCTTTCCTCCAAGTTATCCCATCGCTAATTGAATCGATATTCTCTGTAATATAACGATTAGAATTGTGTGACTTATCGTAACTCGACCAAACTTATCGAATACATTTACGTCGAAGAAAATGGAGTTATCTTTAGTGTAGTGTAAACGGATTCGTGGGTATTTTCACGCTTGCCTGAGCTTGTGGGGGGAGCAGAGGTACTTTATTAGGTGTCAATCTTAGTTGTGAGACTGACACTTGCTATGAGGCTTTTAGTGAAGTCAATTGGCTCGGATTATTGGCAAAGTGGTCTAACCCAGTTTGCCAATAATCTGAGCCAATTGAATAGAATAGAATACTCTTTATAATGTACACCATATGAATTATAGGTAGGTAGATTTCATTATACCTACTTGTGCAACACTGTGAATAAACAGTTTAACAAAAAAATCATTTTAAATATACCAAATGAATAATCACAGTCTTATCAATTCTACATTCTCGTTCCAATAGGGAATATTACGTAAAGCTGAGACAGCAGATGGTGCCACATGGACATGAAGTAAACAAAGCAAACTCTCAAAGGCGAGCGGCAACATTTTTCGGCGTTTTTCAATATTATTCCAGCTTTATTTCATCCTTGTTACTATAATTGTAGGTTATAATAATACCAGAAGGTTAAAAACATGCTTATAAGAATTACAGACGTAAGTATTTGTTTTTGTGATATTGAACTACTTTTCAATAAACTTTTAACGTTACATAAAATAAATAGCACTAAAAATATTGTGTTTTTACACTAGGTTAATACTCTGACCTGTAAAATATCCTTCATTCTTATAGTCTTCAGCTCTAAAATGATCAGAACACAACCTTAAACAACAATTTTAAACATTATTTTATTTTTGTAGTGATTTTTAACTCTGATTTTATAATTGTTAATTTTATTTATCTTTATGATGCTAATTTTAATTCTGATTTTAAATTGTAATTTTTTTAAATTGTTTATTTTGATTTTAATATTGATGTTAATCTTTGAGTATTATGAATACAGTTTTAAAAATGATGTAATGGGCCACGATGCCTAACAATAAAGATAAGTTATGTTTAATGTTTTGTGACTGTAAAATACTTGCAAACTAGCAATTTACCACTGCTTGCGAAGTTATCCGTTTTTAGTGAATTAATGAATACCTTCGTTCCTGCATGTACTACCTAATGGCACAACACTGATTTACTGACTGATGCATTATTACTACACTTCTGGACACATCTATTGGCCCACCTTGTATTTTCAGTTTCGTTTGGTCCTAGCTAAAATTTTATATTAGGTCGAGCAAAAAGTTTTTATGCAGTTTTGAACCTGGCACATTCACAATTTCATTCAATAGTCTTTTTTTGAATTTCGAACACAGAATTTAAAGAAACAAAAGACAATTTGGAGCCTGTTTGTTGATATCAAACAATCGAATACTAAGAAAACTTGGTTTTATTGGTTTACTTGGATTTAATTCTTGAAAAAGTGATTGATATCTTTGGTTTTGCGACAAACATTACTTATTCTTAACATTAAGGTGAGGTTCTATCAATAATCTATGGATACTTCACCTGAAGTCGCCGCCCAAGCTGTGGCACTTATTCAGGCCGGACACAGCCAAAGAAACGTGAGTGCTCAACTTAATTTAAGTCGATCTGCGGTCCGAAATGTTTATCGGAGGTACCTAGAGACTGGCGGCTTTGTTCGTCGCCAAGGAAGGCCACGATCTCGGGTCACAACTGAAAGGCAGGATCGATTCATCGTGACGACCAGCTTGAGAAATCGTCACCTTACCTCCATTGAGATACAAAACCAACTTCGCGACTTCCACGGAGTATCTGTGAGCGCTCGAACTGTTCGGAGAAGGTTAAAAGAACACGATATGGTACCACACAAGCCAGCTAATGGGCCCAAACTAACGCGAGCCCACCGAACAGCGCGCCTTCATTTCGCACGCAGTCATTTAAATTGGACACAGCAAGATTGGAGCCGTGTACTCTTTTCTGATGAGTCTAAAATTGTGTTACATGGCAATGATGGAAGGAAGAAGGTCAACCGACGTAAGGGAGAGCGTTTCGCACAATGCTGCTTTGAAGAGAGGGTTGCTTATGGCGGTGGCTCATGGACTGTCTGGGGCGGTATATCCGCGAGCGGCAAAACTCAACTTGAGGTTGTTACAGGACCACGGCTGCCAACATTAAATGCTGAAAGGTACATTCGTGACTGCTTAGAACCTCACGTGATACCTTACGCGGACTATGTGGGCTCAAATTTCCTTTTTATGCATGATAATGCAAGAGCCCATGCGGCCGGCATCGTCAGGGAATATCTTCGGGATGTGAACATCACAGTTATGGATTGGCCAGCCAGAAGCCCAGACATGAACCCCATTGAGCACATGTGGGACGAGCTAAAAAGACGTGTTAGGGCTCGTCAGCCAGTTGCCCAGACGATGCAGGAGTTGAAAACTGCCATAGAAGAGGAATGGGAGATGATCCCTCAAAATTTCATAGAGCGGTTGATAAACTCTATGCCTAATCGTATGAGAGCTGTGGTAGATGCCCATGGTGGCAACACGCGTTATTAAATTAAACCTTTATTTGATAAAACATGTTTTTTATTCAAAAATCAATTGCCTTTAACAAGGCGTATATCCGACTTGTTAGGCGTAGCTCCATGTCGTATGGTATTCTGAATTCAAATTTAAAACAATACGATCGAAAAAGATGGTAAAATGTATCAGGTTTAAAACTGCATCAACAGTTTTTGTTCAATCTAGCAATCATATTTCGGTAGGGGCCATCGAAACCTAAACTCTAAGGTGGGCCAATAGATGTGTCCAGAAGTGTATATATTACAGAATATTCCTGACGAACGGATATCACTAAAATAAAATATATCAGTAGATTGTAAACACACCGGATTTCTCATTAACAGTCATCTAACCATAGAATTTTGTTTTTTTATTATAACCATAGACGAAAAAGGAGGCCTAAACACGATGTTTGTTTTTCTGTTAACATTATTTATTGAATTATTTATTCCCCTTATAACTATCATTACAGGTCACATTACCTAATGAATGCGATAGTACCGTCTCATAAAATGAATTTATTATTAAAATGATTTACAGTTCAAAATTATTAAGAACTTTAAACTTTTTGTTAGCTAGTCTTACCACAGACGGACGCCATGTTGTTCTGTTTACCAAGTGTTGCAGGTGCGCCCTCTAGCGAGATAAATTGTCCGTAAGGTTCCCTATTAGTAAAACCACATTTGCTTACCTACAAATCGCTTTTAATAATGATCACTGTTTTAAAATACAGTGCACAGGTTGCAAATTATAGCGTTGGCATTTACCCGATACGCTCGCCACACACTAATGTAGCCACGAAGATGCTACGCGTGTAGCAGCGTAGCGCCGTAGACAGCTGCTACGTGCTACGACATTCGGAAAATGATAGTACTACGGCACCAATACGACACTTATTAACGCTGAGAGCTAACGTAATTTTAAATGTAACCATTATTTTATTTTTCTTTTTTTTTTTTTGAGCGCAGGTATGCTAATTAGTCGTTTAGAATAAAACCTCAGTACTTACAATTATTTTTGCTGCAGCTTGTAACGTAAAACGCAAACGTCCATTTCGAATCACATTTCAATGTAAACAGTTCCTCTGTAATCATTCTGGCACTTGTTAATTAGTGCTTACTTCGGAGAGAGAGAATTTATATTTATATAACAACGCAACGGTCGGAATAGCAAGATGAGAAACAAGAACAGTGTCTGTAATTAACATAGTAATTATAGGCTCCTAATTGGCTCACTGTTCATGCCTTGAGTATCAAACGGGCGTGACAGGACTAAAGAGTGGCGGGCTTCGGCGTCAGTATTATAGCTACGACATTTAATTAAGTAGATACCGTGGCATCAATGCGTTGACGGCTACATGGAACGTGATTGCGCTTAACGCCAAAATAATAATTAATATAAGCCGGCGATAATATGACATTGAGATGATTCGATGAAATTTTCGAGAAGCTTACTGCTTACAAAATTAATTTTCTATTTTGATTCTACATAAAATATACGGGTTCTTAATAGTATGTTGCTAAGCAAGTCGTTGATTAAGCCGTCGATTTATAAATATTTATTGCTTTACATTATTTGAATTAGTGCCGATGGTAATAGTGATCATCGAATAATAAATATTCTAAAGGAAAACCTACTGACCTATCAACTTTATACCACATGCAAGAACCAGTCACATCTCCGTTTCCATGTCTCCTAATGTAAAGTATTCCAAGACGGGTGAGAATCGAACGTCATAAATTACAATCGACCGTTCATTCGCAGTTCAACTCTTCATTCGTTCGCTTCGAAATTCAAAGTTCCCTTCATATTGCCTCAATCAAAAGTACGGACAGGCTACGAATTCTTACTTTTGTAATAGCTCCCTGTTTTTAGTGAATGCTCCACACTTAAACTTTAGTTACTTCATCAGAGGAGTAACTAGGGGAAAAGCGCTCGTCGGTAAGTAAGCAGTAATGCAGTGTTATGCTCGGTTTTATCTAAGAACGTTTATTTACTGATAGTAGACTTAACAGTTACTGTAACGCTTTTCTGATCGTATCCACAAAAGCCAATTATATCCGCGAAAACTATCATACATACGGTTGATAAGGTCTTTCACGATTAGCTATGACTCAGCAGGTTTTATAAATTCTCACAGTGTAATTTTGAATTATAAATAGGGTAACATTATCTGTGTTGAGAACTCTGATAACTAATAGATAAAAAATACAGGCAAACCAGATTGAAACCTAGATCCTCTCTTTACTACAAACTTTCAAAGAGTATCGTTTTAAATTACGAACCCTTTACAAAACAGTATTGAGTGATATGAAGATGAACAGGCATCCACATTAAATTGGATCCCGTGGTTCATTGATTTTCAATTTGTATGGGGCGTGCAACGTTCGTTCGGGAGGACATTTGGGTCTCAAATAGGGAAATAAATCTATGTAGAACCTACTAGTGTAGCGAAACAAACCACTTTGCGAAACTATTAAGACGGCCGAGCTATTACACGATTTAACAACGGCGTAGATTGAGTTATAAATGGTTATTATGGTGAAGGGTTTCTTGCTAAATAACTGCGCAGAAATGCGGGGCCAAGTGTATCTATGTGTGGTCAATTTGTGGGTGAGAGCTGGCTGCTCACTTGTGTCATATCCGTGCTTCGAAAAGCAAGTTATGAAGTAGATCTTGTTTTTAAATGAATTAATGATCTGTATCCAGAGAAACAGAAGCCCGTTTCCAATTCCACCGTAGAACATTGGTTTTTCTCAGTATTAGCAGTGCAGGTCAGATTGCAGCCCTCTGTGTGAAATGCTGATATTCAACCACTTTTAGTTAGACTGATATCCAAACCCAACATCATTTGGAATAAAGCGAGCTTGATGTTTCTAAATTTAATAGTAATACCTACCCTGACATGTGCCTCGTTGGGCTCACAAGCGGAATTATTGTGCCTTGGGTCCTGGGTTCGATACCCAGGTCATCATCTGCCTAGCTTCTTCCCAACCATGTTGCTGTCCAATTTAAACTAAATATCATTGGATTTCCCGTTAGTATATCTCAATATCACCTCAGGCTATTTGTATAGCTTCTAATCGAACTTTCAATAAAATAAGCAATATGTTGATGTTTACGTCTCCACCTACCCGTGGCGTAGGCATGATGGTAAGTTCTGTTATAACCAAACATGTATGCAGGACAATTTTTTAATCACTAGCCAAATTTTCACAGGGTGACCTACCCATGAATATGAACAACTTACACTATAGGACCAACTCTGAAATCACAAGAAAAAAATCAGCTGTTTCATACATTTTGGCCGAGTAGGTATTGAACTTTTGTATGGAACAGCAGATTGTTTTTTCGTGATTTTAAAGTTGGCCGCACAGTGAAAGTTGTTAATATTCACGGGTAGAACACCCTGTGAAAATTTGGCCGGTTATTGAAAACTAACCCTGTATATAATATGTTACAACGTAGGATTTCATTGCTTTACCAATGTAAATATATTTGGAAATGATCCATCGCGACGCGGTTCCCTGACATGACTCGAGTAATTTGTTAATAGTGTGATACATGTTGCATGTTGAATATAATTTTCAAATTTATAAGTAGATAGGTAAGGCAACATCAATCAAAAGTAGTTATTATAATATTTAACCATGTTTGATTATAGTAGGTACTGTAAGGGTTTGATGCCGAAGGCGACCTTATGTTGCACAGGCTGTTGAACAATTGCCTATGGTCACATTCGATCGTTCAGACAGGTGTGGAACGATGAATGAATGTGTGTTTGAATTTGAAGGATATGCCGATTGTTTTGTAAAGAAGTCATATAGAAATTAGCGGTGTCTTGCGAATGTACCTTTAATAAGAAAAATTAATATAAAACTATTGCCTCGTTGGTCTAGTGGTTGCAAGCGCTACTGCTGAGCATGAGGTCCTGGGTTCGATTCCCAGGTCGGGCAGTGTTATTGGGTTTATCTATCTGGAATTTCTCAGTAGCAGCCTGGAGTCTGGATTTGTGCCCGGTAGATGGCAATAGGCTCGCCCCCTATTACATGGGACTTAAACATAACTGGCGAAATGTGGGTGTTACTATAAGTACACCTCTACTTAAACCTTAGGGGAAACAAGGCGTGATGTTATGTTATGTAATATAAAAATATAATGCGTTATTGAGTTTAACTCTAGTAGTGTTGATTTCCCCCGCACACTATACAATCAACATTACATAATGGTGGAGGCGTCAAAGTAACTATTTTGGAATTAGAGCGTGTATAGAGCTAGCCGGGAGATACTGCGCAGTTTGATAAATCTAAATTATTAGTGTAGTGTAAGGACCAAAAACGCATCACGTTGGTGCGCAAAAAGAGTGAAGGACGCTGTATCGACGCCGGAGTTAAAGCTAAGTAGTTCTAAGAAAGAGTTGCACCATGGCGCACGTCGTGCAATTTTCTGGCACTGGTGTTTTCTGCTTCGAAGATTTTATAACACAATTTCGTCAAATCGCAGCCATAAATCAATGGCCAGAGAGCAATCTAGCGCTCATATTAGGAGCCTATTTACAAGGCCCTTCGAGAGTATAGGGCCTTGTAAGTAGTAAGTATTTCAAATTTATTTATAAAGAAGATGTAGACTTTAAAACGATTTGTGACCATTTAAAGGCAGAATTCTCATCCAGCACGGATTATGTAGAAAAATTTTATAGTGCGCAACAAAAGGCCATCGAAGACATAATGAAATTCTTTTACGATTTGGCAGACATTGCTCTTAAAGCAGGAATTACAGACGAGAAAATTTTCATTAAACACATTTTAAAAGGAATTACGGCCGATTACAAATTAAAATTGGGTACCAAAATTTATTAAATGGTGAAGCTACAGCCTCCTAAAGGTATCCTTTCCAAAGTAAGATGGGAACATCCTACACCCGGGGATAGCCGGAGGTCCCCAAGCCTCACTCCGTCACCTTCTGCTGTAACTTCTCCACGCTCGGCCGGCAAGCATAGAGATGCAGATACATTCCATGCCCCAAGGTATAACTTACGGCCGAGGTCCATATTCCGTTAGAAATTATCGTGCACCGCTTGTCCCCAGCTCGAGAAACCCGCAGCCTAATCACCCAAACGAACAGGGACACAGACGGCGAAGAGCAGGGAGTTGCGGGCTGTGCCCAAGAGTGATCAACTCCCTACAGAAAAAAATAAAAGTAAATTTTGGCCTTTTATTAACGTTACTATAGCCAAACAGGCCTGTATGGCACTGATAGACGCTGGAGCATCAATTTCGTACATATCAGAGCAAGTCATGTTGGAGCTGAATCTCAAGCATACCAAGGACAATACGAAACTTTTTGTAAGATCAATTTCGGGTTCGTGTTCGTGAAAGTCGTGGGAGAAACCATGATTACTTTTATAGTGGACTCCTGTGTATTTGTTAACAGTTTCATAATTGGTCATTAAAGACATTAACTAGGAACTGGTCGTCGGTCAGGACTTTTTCCATGAATACGGTGCAGTTATAGATTTTCATAATAATTGTCTAATGTTGAAAGGACGTTTTCGTGCAGATTTTTATAAACATTCTGATCAAAATGTTACCTTAATGTCAAGTTCTTTAGTATGTTAAGATCACTACGACAAAACAATAATAATAATATTCCACAACTTTCACACAACGCCATCTAGTCTCAAACTAAGCAGAGCTTGTGATATGAGTACTAGACAACTGATAAACATACTTATATATTTCTAAATACATACATATTATAGATAATATCACCCAGACACAGAAACAAATGATCGTGCTCATCACACAAACATTTGTCCTGGGTGGGAATCGAACCCACGACCTCCGGCCTAGTAGTCAGGGTCACTAACCACTAGACCAACAGGCCAGTCCAATTAAAAATAATACCATACAAAACCCATGAAATTATGAACAAAAAGTGGGATTTGGAAAATTCTTTTTGCATTTGGTAGCCCAATTCTCGAATAATATAGTAATAGGCCATTTAACATCACGCTACAACTCTTAGAAGCCGAGCAAAAAGAAAAAAAAGTCAGAAAGAACACTATGCGAAACCAAAGTAATAGCGCGGGCGGGCGATGCAACGCGACGGGTCGGGGGACGAGGGAGTTTTATTAAAATGTGGCTGTTATTTTAGTATATTGTGTGTCTTACGACTTCCAAGCGGACGAAGTCGCGGGGCACAGCTAGTATAAAAATATAATGCGTTATTGAGTTTAAACTCTAGTAGTGTTGATTTCCCCCGCACACTATACACCAACACCACAGTACATTACTACTTTCATTTTATAATAAACAGCTGACGAAGTATATTGCTCTTGAATAATGCAAATTAAAAGTAAGTATCTACATTTAAATTTCGGAACGAAGTTCCCTATCGCACGTTATATTCTGCACACTTGGCGAATGAGAGCTAGATAGAAAATAGTGTAACATTTTGACCGTCACGACACTTGTGTTACGTAACAAAAGTGCAAAAGCGCAAGGAATTTCGTTCCGACCGGCAACGCCCGATCCACCCAGCAGGGTATCAAAGTGAGCGTCCCTACGTCCAAGGACTATAGGGAGCTCACCAGGCTCCTTCGGGCGAGAGGTGTGTCCTTCCACACCTACACTCTTCCCGAGGAGCGCCAGACCCGAGTGGTAATTCGTAGGATTCCTAAGGAAATCCCTACTGACGCCATCAAGGCCGACTTAGAGGCCCAAAATATCCCTGTTTCGGAGGTCCACCGAATGCACCGCGCCAGAGGTGGTCAAGCATTCGACATGGTCCTTGTCGTCTGTCCCCCAACTGAAGGGCACCACCCGATCTTTGGTGTAAAAACCATATGCCACCTCGTGGGCTTTGAGATCCAGAAGCCCAATAAATATGGCTTCATCGGTCAGTGCCACCGATGCCAGCTATACGGCCACGCGCAGAAGAACTGCCACGCCAAACCCAGGTGCGTCAAGTGCCTGGGCGAGCACGGCACTTCTGACTGCCCCCGCCCTAAAGACCGTACCCTCTGCACCGAGCCACCTAGCTGTGTGCTATGTGGTGAGTCAGGTCACCCGGCAAATTACCGGGGCTGCCCTAAAGCCCCGAAATTATCCCCCAAACTGGCCAAGCGCGCAGTCGCCCGCCAGCAAAGGGAAGCCCCCGCCCCTTCGACCCAAATGCCAGAACGGCTAAGCCCTCAAAGGCCTAGCCCCTGGACGGCCCTTAACCATCAAAGGGCTTTCCCGGCCCTGGCCAAAACCAGCCCCCCATCTCCATCCATCCCAGCGCTGATGGACCCCCTCAACCGCGCCGCTGCGCCCGCCCCCGCCCTCCCCCCGAGACCGGTGCAAGCGCCTAAAACCGCCCCTGCAGCCAGAACTGCACCCCCCCACTCACCGACTACGGTTGGCCCTAACCCCCTTGACCCCTTTAACATCATTTCGGGCACCTTCACGGCCTTCCTCACCCCACGCGCCAGGAAAATGGCAAGCGAATTAGTCGCTGCCAGAAATGCCGGCAACCTTCTCCAGATTCTGGAGATATATAACTCTTATCCCGAAATCACCCAAGCCTTATCCTCCTTCGCCAACCTTCCCAACCCCCACTATGGATAAAGAAGCCAAAGGGAGAACTAAGCCCCGATCCCTTAAATTAGGCTACTTCAATGCCAATGGCATTCGCGATCAACGCGATGAGATCGCCGAGTTCCTCCGTGATCATCAAATTGATATTCTCCTTATACAGGAATCCTTCCTCAAGCCCAACGTCCGTAACCCGTCAATCGCTAACTACTGCGTAGTTCGCAACGACAGGTCTCGGTGTCACAAGGGTGGCACCCTCATATACTATAGAAAGGTTCTTCACTGCATCCCTATGGACCCTCCCCCCCTATCCAAATTAGAAGTGTCTGTATGCCGGTTAGGCATGTCAGGACACCAACCGATCACCCTAGTATCGGCCTATGTTCCCCCCCAAACCTCGTCAGAAAATCCCCAGTCGATTTCTGACGACCTCTCTGCCCTCTTCGGCCTGAGCGATTCCGTTATCATAGCGGGCGACCTCAACGCCAAACACCCTGCCTGGAACAGCAACACCACCTCAGCCAGAGGGAGACAGCTGTTCGGTCTCTGCCCCATACTAAATTTCGATGTCATCGCCCCGATGACTCCAACCCACTTTCCCCACGACCCCAACCATACTGCCGACGTCCTCGACATAGCGCTTCTGAAGAATATCAACCTACGGTTGGATTCTATAGAGGCGGTACAAGAGCTCTCCTCTGACCACCGGCCAGTGGTCATGAAACTGGCCCCCCGTGTCGGTCTCCATGACCCCACTCAACCCCCTCTCACCAAAATAGTCACAGATTGGAGGAAAGTAAGCAATAGCCTGAAATCCACTTCTTCCCAACACCTGGACTCCATCCCTGATCAGTTCGACTCTGTCGCAGACACGACGGCCGCGATCGACTCGCTCACTGAGCACGTACAATCAGTCCTGAACGACTGTTCAAAGGTAACTCCAGCGGACGATGACCGTCGCTGGAGATTGCCGGACGATGTGCGTGAACTGTTGCGCGAGAAGAACGCGGCTGTCCGTGCATACAGCAACTTCCCCTGCCTCGCGAACAAAGCCCATATGCGCCATTTACAGCGAGCTGTAAAGACACGCCTAGCGGAGCTGCGTACCGCTGGCTGGGACAGGATGCTAAGCGACCTAGAGCCCACTCATCAGGCCTTCTGGGAACTTCAAAGGAAACTAAAGTCCAATGAAGTAGTCTCCATGCCCCCCCTACTCCGCCCTGACAAGACCATCGCCTTCGACGATGCTGACAAGGCTGAATGCCTAGCCAACAGCCTCGAGGCTCAATGCTCTCCCAGCTCTCAACCAGTAGACCAAGCTCACTTGTCAAAAGTCGACGCTGAAGTCGAACGTAGAGCCTCCCTTCCCCCCGTCGAAAACCCTGACTATCCTCTGCCTCCCGTCACTCCAGACGAAGTGCATGATATCATCAAGGGTTTAAAGCCCCGTAAAGCTCCCGGCTCAGACGGCATCACAAACAGGGTAATACAACTATTCCCTGCCCACCTCATAATGCTACTGACCACCATCTTCAATGGTGCCATGAGCAATAACATCTTCCCAGATGCATGGAAAAAGGCCACTGTCATCGGCATCCCCAAGCCTGGAAAGCCCAAATCTGAGCCCTCGAGCTACCGCCCCATCAGTCTGCTCAATGTCCTCGGCAAAGTCTATGAGAAACTTATTTATAAGCGTCTCAGAGACTATGCCGAAACAAAAGGCCTCATCCCAAACGAACAGTTTGGTTTTCGAACCCAGCACTCTTGTGTGCATCAGGCCCACCGCATCATCGAACACATAAGCGCTGGCTTCCAGCGTGGCATGATGACGGGTGTTATATACTTCGACATAGCGAAAGCGTTCGACAGAGTCTGGCACAACGGCTTATTATATAAGCTCTACCAACTCGGTGTGCCGGACCGTCTCGTACTCATCTTACGAGACTTCTTGTCGAACCGCACCTTCCGCTATCGCATCGAAGGAGCACTATCCTCCCCCCACCCAATCCGCGCAGGCGTCCCCCAGGGCTCTGTGCTTGCCCCCCTCATCTTCACGCTGTTCACCAGCGACATACCCAGGAGCAAAAAGGCACAGTTGGCTCTGTTCGCAGACGACACGGCCATTTATTGCTCAGGCACCAAACAAGCCTCGATTTCTCTCACTCTCCAAAGAGCGGTCACCAAACTTGGCGACTGGTTCAGGAAGTGGAGAATTGAAGTGAATCCCGACAAAAGTCAAGCGGTTCTTTATTCAAAACCGCGCCATAGGCCCACCCCCCCCCGACCAATCTCCATGTTCGGTAAGCCTATCCCTTGGGAGAAGCGAGCCAAATATCTAGGTGTGATTCTCGATGAGCACCTCACCTTCGCAGAGCACATAAAGAAGGTTCGTTCGCGCGCCGCTTTCGCTCTCGGTAGACTCCACTCGATAATGAATGCAAAAAGCAAGTTGTCACTAAAGTGCAAGTTGCGCATTTACACGGCGTGCATACGTCCTATTATGACGTACGCCTGTGCAGTCTTTGCTCACGCGAAACCCCACCACATCCATAGGATGCAGACCCTACAGAACCGTGCCCTCCGAATGATCACGGGATCCCCCTTTTATGTCCGGAACGAGATCCTCCATCTCGATCTCAAAATCCCCACCATCCTCCAGTTCATGAAACGCAACTCCAAGCGTTTCTTTGATACCGCCGCCAAACATCGCAACCCCCTAGTTGTCGCGGCCGCTAAATATACCCCCTCCAATATTAGTAAAGTCCGCCGTCCGAGGCACACACTATTAGACCCAGACGACCCTATTACTCTCCTCCAGGAAAGCAATAGGGCTACTAGTACAGTACACAAACATAAAAAACCGACATTCCGACCCCGCCGCCGAGGTCCATCGCGAAAACCCCGAGTTAATAAATCCCCCCGACCCTTGCTCGAAGAAGCGCCAGCCCGCGCCGAAGCTGAGCCTGTAGTTTTAAATTCCCCAGTTAATAATAATTATCCAAGTTTTGATCCAGCCTGTCCCAACTTGCTGTCCCCCCAGTGACGCCCTAAGCCGAGGTTCGTACCCCACAGGGGGTGCCCTTAGCGCGCAGTCACTTAGTATTGTAAGTAACACGCCCCTGGCTGGAGGCTTTGAGTTATTAGCTTAAGGCAGCCACAGGATTGACCGGTTAAGTAGTCACGGCCACTCTTGGCCAACTACGAGATGCCATAGTTAGGAAAAAAGAAAAAAAAAAAAAAAAAGTTCCGACCGGCACCCTAATTGCGTAACACACTATCAATCACAATCTACATGATTTTGAAGCAAATCGCTAATCCATTGCTTAATATGTTCGAAAAATTTGTTTGCTCAACAACGTAAATAACGCAATGAATGTTGTTGAATTGTCAAAATGAAACCGATTCCTACTGTAAGTTTGTTACACGATTGCCCCGCGGGTGACACCTCTCGATTGTGTTTAATATAAATACAGGTATCTATGTATTATTTTGTACAGTTACAAATTAATTAAATCGTTGAGAAAAGAAGGTCATAAGCGTCAAATAGAAGATCACGTTAGTAATTAAAATGATGATAGCTATTACTGTACCCACTTTCACTTTGATTCAAATTATGCACATTAACTACAGGCCTATGTGACGAGCCACTAAATGAATGGTATTTATAACAACAAATAAGCTTCTGTACTTCTTTGAAAAACGAATTTTGTATCTTTATTGCTTTACTGTAATTTAATTCCCGTTTTAAAACAGACGATTCTATCTTAAATTTCCTACGTGGGATTACTCGATTGTTATTTCAGGTTTATGAACAAAAGCCTGTCTTACGATTGATGTTAAGTCGACGTAAAAGTATCGGGGAATTTCAAGTAGTAACATTTCTACAACAATACTTACCCCCTTATTCATAAACATTGCTTAAAGTTAAGTGATGTTTAAACGTCAAAAAATATATGGCTAACTAGACGTTAATAATTACGTAAGTTTAAGCAACTTTTATGAATAAGGGGGTTTATCTACAGCCTGATTCGATTAGTCTTCTACAAAGTTAAAGGTTATTTTTTCTTAATTACTATTAAGAAAAAAATACACTTACACAACACAAGTTATACTTAACTTAAAATTATAAGGGCAGCTAAAATCTATAAAGGTTTTATGAAAAGAAAATCCCTTTAATTGAATCAGAGGCAAAATAATGGAATGTAATAAAAGAAGAGATCTTTGATAAAACCTGGTAGTGTACTTCCAATATCTAGGAAAGCAGACCGATGCCAATATATTATGTCGCATTAGCAATATCTTCCGGACTTCTGTTCGCCTAGTACCTCATCCTGGTCACTGACTTCAACACAGAAAAAAAGCCAAACAAATACATTTTTTCAACAACTTTATTCATTGTCTTGTCACTTATTGACAGTAAAATGAGAAGGACAGCTAGATTTTTAAAAGTATTCATAAATTTCCCGTTTAAAAATAAGGGGAAATCAAGAGCTTTAATTTATACTTCCAATATCTAGCAAAGCAGACCGAGAGCAATATACGTCGCATTAGCAATATCTTCCGGACTCCTGCTCGCCTAGTAATGGAAAAATGAGTTTCAAGCTGATATTGGATAAACTCTACAATCGTAAGGCTCGTATGTCGGTATTTCATTTTAAAGAGAGCTTCATGGAATCGAATAAGTCTGTTGTACACTATACCCTGTATTGGTAGAGCTTTTATTAAATTAAGTAGCTTTTACCCGCGAATTCGTCCGTGTAAAATTTCTTGTTTTAACATAAAATATATCCTCGTTACTTTGTTTTCGCTTCGCGTTCTTTCTGACTTTTTACTTTTTGTTCGACTCATAAAGGTCAAAACGTGATGTTAAATAAGCCTATAACCTTTCTCAAAAATTGGGCTACCAAATGCAAGAAGAATATTTCCAGAAGATTAGTTCCAGAGATTAGCACGTTCAAACAAACAAACTCTTCAGCTTTATTGTTAGTATAGATAGATAGATAGATAATGTAGATAGATATTAGATTTTTTTTCGTATTGATTGATATTGTATGTTTTGTTTCGAAAAAAGAATCTTAATTTGAAGAAGTTGTGTTGTTGTTTTCCTTTATTTGTATCTAATGTATTGACTGAAACTACTCTCACGGGGACCATCCATCAAGTAGTCTTATAAAAGAGGCATTAAAGTTACTCCATCAATTTTGGCTTTCTTCATAATTTCAGGCTTAAACTTTAATAATATATTTTCATAAATATACGAAATATAAAAGCTACAATATTTTGAAGAAGTAACTTTATATCAGAGGGCCTAGACAAATGACATTCGCTTCGGAGCGATTCTATTTCTACGATCGCTAGCGCTTCAACGATAAACTATTCGTTGATATATGACATATCACGTGACATTTCGATAGCCTTATTTCAACCCCATACATTTTTGACTTTTGAGCGATTGTAGAAATAGAATCGCTCCGAAGCGAATGCCATTTTTCTAGGCCCTCTGGTTAGTAATTTCAGTAGAAAATATTAAGTCAATGTATAATTTAAAAATAAACAGATTATTCAATTCACACCCTTACTACAAAAACCCAGAATCAACCTCATCAGTAAAAAAACCTTTTCGAAGTCTCGTCCAGTAACCGATCGGTACAGTCTACACGAAAAGTGTATTTGGTGCAGTGAGCTTGCATTGTCACCGCTCGCACGTACCGACTCATCGGTTCGCTAGCCGGCACTGCCCAGATGTATTGGTAACCTAACAGGATGTCTCGCAAATAGAATGCGGGTTGCATACTGAATACCAACATTGAACCGGCAAACTGAACGCGGAATTACCTAGCTTAAACGGAACATTTTAATAATGGGATTCTGTTACAGACTGTACCTTATTGAACTTGGTAATGGAAATGTATAGAAATTCTGTTTATTTTATTTTATACTAGCTATGCCCCACTACTTTGTTCGCGTTGAAGTCGTAAGATACACAAAATACTAAAACTTATTAAAAAAAACAACCGATTTCCAAAAAATAAAAACACTACAAAGTGAAAAATAACTTGAATTAATTAATTTGTTTTTATTTTCCACTTTTAGTTGTGGTACCTACCCCACCCGAATTCGTATACCGCTACTTGCTAAGTAAATAACAGTGACAGGAAATTATTATAACATCATCAACATACACTAAATGGAACAAAATACTTATTATTGAAGCTAACTCAAAAACTACTCATCAGAATTTGACCAAATTTATATGCGACCACAGGATACTCTTTCAAATAAAAACTCTGCAAAAAGGCAAATATGTATATACGTATATATGTCGCGCTAAGTCGTGTCAGAAGTTTGGAAGGCATAGTTTTATCAGGTTTGGACGCCGTCGCCAACAAATTATTAAATCTTCTGACAGTCAAACCCACACATAACTTACAACTCAAGTAGCGCGATTTGAAGCATATTACCATTAAAATCATGTATAGCCAGAGTGCATCTCATGACAATTCCAATAAGCCCAAACACGGCTAGGATACATTGTTTTATTACGGAGTTCCGATGCCTACCTTCCGGCTTCATTATCATATCAGGTCGTTGGTACCAGTTTCATCAGAACCATTTATTTAAATTTGCTTCGTCATAATCGCGTAACTATCTTAATCGATATATCTTATCGCTACCCGTGACATACATTGAGGAGTTCCCGTGGCCATCTCTGGTCTTCGTCGTCAGTTCCACTTCACCTAATTATACTTTTTGAATGCAGATACTTGACTTGTTGATGAAAATACTAAAATCGCTATGTGTATGCCTATAATATTTGAGGAGTTCCCTCAATTTCTCATGGATCCCCCATGGATCAGAACTGGATTTTGATAAAAATGGGACCAGTCTGTATGCCCTTTCATATAAAGAAAGAAATTTCCTAATCGGTTAATAAATGACGGAGTACTGAGGTAACAAACATTAAAAAAATACAACCGAATTGAGAACCTCCTCCTTTTTTTGAAGTCGGTTAAAATAACAGCCACATTTTAATAAAACTACTCCCTTATCCCCCAACCCGCCGCGTTGCATCACCCGCCCGCGCTATTACTTCGTTTTCACTTAGTGTTCTTTTTTACTTTTTCTTTCTGCTCGGCTCCTGAGGGTCGTAGCGTGATGTTAAATAGCCTATAACTATTTTTGAGAATTGGGCTACCAAATGCAAAAATAATTTTTCAAATCCCTTTTTTTGTTCATAATTTCATGGGTTTTAATTTTTTTGCGCGGAACCCTAATTATTTTTCTAAAATAAAAGTAGTCTTAGTTACCCGTTGTAACAGCAGCTATCTGCCAGTGCAAGTCCCATCAAAATCGGTCCAGCCGTTACGGAGATTAGCCGGAACAAAAAGACAGACAGACAGACAAAAATTGAAAAAAAATCTTTTTTGTTATTAGAACCGTTTATATTTTCCTATGCATTTAGTAAAAAGTTGTTATTTTGACATTACAAACAGACACTTCGATTTTATTTATTTGTATAGATGTATAGATTTGATAAAGAGAAACCAAATAGTTACCTTGAATATCTGGTGTATTAAATGAAATAAATGAATTTGAAGTTGATAATATTATTGAAGTTATACACTTGGAAAACATACTTCAAGGATTTCTGGAATCACGAGCTTTCATAGTTGGAAAGACAGCAAAATAGTGATGGGTTCATCATTTGTATGATGCACAAACAAGACGTAAATGCCAAATACATATTTTTTCAATCAAACTTTTTGATAGATTACAATTATTTTACAAACCGTGTACAAACTTCAGGTTCAGCGGGAATAAGCCCGTAAATATTCAAGCGGATTGTAGCACAAGACAGTTTTTAACACCACATTAAAATCCGGTGAAAAAGCCTCAATGAACGCTATCTACGCACGGTCAGCAACAGAAGTACATTAAGACTGTTACTTTTATATGTGACATCAATAGACCCTAAATTATTAGTACACTACTTTTCAGTATTTCACGTAATAGCCAAGACTTTTTATCATCGGAACTTAACAATTACTGTTCATTTTTTTAATTATTTTGAACATAAATTGTGATAAAAAAAACTGAAGTGTTAATCGACTTTTGTTGCTGACCGTACTAATAGAGGAACAACCCCGTGCGTGGTAAATTGAAAGTTACGTAGAATACCCGGAGAGAGCACGCATAACTTTACGTTAAACAAAGTTGTAAATAACATTTATTCACTTGCGTCGCTCTGAATTACCTGCGTAATTCCTAATCACCGATATTACGTGCAGTGCGCGGACAAAGGAAAATATTTGCGGCTTCGTTTAATGTATCCGCAGCACTCGCACAGGTGTGATAGAATTAATTTCGGTAACATTACGGAACACGTGTGCTAGCGTTTTGACCCTAACAAAGACATCGACACTTTAACATGTTTATCATGTTTTATTCTGAGGGATAGTGTAAGGTCAATTTTTCAAGACCGTAACTGTACATAGGTGAGAGCAGTCTTGGGCCGCGGCACCGCGACGCGCCGGCTCGTCCCCGGACGGTCATTTCGACCCAGCATCCGAAAATTGTCACCTCGCTCCCGTCTTCATTTGCAACAAATATAGAGCCCGAGGCTGTGCAATAAATTGCTGAATTTACTTTGCCTCCCTTTCCTCAGACGTGCTATTTTTCAGGCTCTTTGTTACGTTACAAAAAAGGACACTTAACATCAATTCTTTTCCCGGAATTACGTTTATAGGGACGCTGCAGAAGTAATAACGTAGATTCTGTTTCTATCCTCGGATTACTTAAGCCCCTGATACGGGGACTTCAAAAGTCAAATAGCTATTAAAGCTTCCTATATTATAGTTGTTAAAATATGAAGTTTAATGAACCAGAAAGATTGTTTGTGCGTAAAAATAAAACATGTCAGAATAAGTGAGCATTAGGGTGCTTACATAACGAACAGGTTTCCGGTACAAGCGAGTCTGTGCGGGTCGGTACCAATCGGTGCAGGTATAATATTCTCATGTTATCTTATGTGCTCACTTATAAAGAAACAAGTTTAAACTTGTCGGTGCCGACTACCATAATAACCCTGTACCGATCGGTACCGACCCGCACGGGTTTGTTTGTACCGGAAACCTGTTTCTTTATGTAAGCACCCTAAGGCAAGTCCGCGTGCAGATTGACGCGTTACATGCACCTTAAGTGCTTTCGTATTACATCGTAATGTATATTTTATTTCTTCGCTATCAGTCAAGTCTTGAATTAAACCTTTCATTCTACGATTACCGAAAAAACTTATATTTCGTACAAAATAAAATATCTAGTACACATAACACATAACATCACGCCTGTAGGTAATCCCCGAAGTGTTGGGCAGAGGTGTGCCAATATAGTACTCCCACATTGCGCCAGTTATGTTTGAGTCCTATGTAATCGGGGGCGAGCCTATTGCCGTCAACCGGACATAAATGCAGACTCCGGGCTGCTACTGAGAAATTCCCAATGGAAAAACCCAATATCACTAAAATATCTAGTGTATGAAAATAAGTACATTACGAGTCATAAAGTTTATATATCATACTATGTTCTTATCTCTAACGTCAAATTTTATGATAAAAAAATAAATTTCATTCATTAATAATTATTGTTATTTAGGTACCGCGAAATGGGCTGTTACTTAAATAATGGGTGGACCGGTGAAAGGACTTTTATCAAACCAAGGGTCGTACTAAATCGAAGTGTCAGCGACAGAACCCTTGTACTTGACAATAAAGGGGAATATACAGTCTCTTTGTTTAGTCCTTCAGAAGGCACGGAAAAAGTTTTAATTGTACAAAATATCGGTAGGCTGCCATTAACTACATTTAGTTCATACGTAGCTTACCGATATTTTTCACCTTACCTAGTTAACATTTATGCAACTGGAGAAATATATCATTATATCTGACTATTAGATTTAAGGCTTTTATTTTAGTTCAAAAGTTTGTGACCTAAGTAGGTAAGTACCAGTGGCTACAATTATCATTAGAGGGAAGCCGAAGAAAAAATTGTTCAGTTCTCATAAACTCAGACAAAAACCTGTCGGTTTTTAACCGTATGATGTATTAAACTGGTATTTAAATATAATTATGTAATATGATGTGATACACAGTTCCACACACAGGTGTACCATATTATTTGACAATAGTAGACATTAAGAAGAGTGTTTGGTCCGAAGGGAAGCCGATAGCAATCCGGTTGTATGAAGGCTTCGCTCCTGGTAAATACTGTGAAATCTGCGCATAATATAGATGAAATAGTTTCAAAATTCATAGAACATTTCTCATTTACCTTCGCATTCAAACCGTGACGAAAAAAAAAATAGAAAAATACGCCTTAAAAAAGAGCTTTTTACAGAAAATATAAATTACATTCCCAGACAAAGGAATGCCAGCAATTGCTAATTAAAGGCTAGATACATAAGTATAGCCCAACCCAGCTTTATAGACCCGAATAGCCGTAACTAAGAATTTAGAATTCAGATAACAGTAATAAATCAAGCCAATAAATTTCTGTCTTCAGAAACGCCTCTGTCGAAAAATTTTCAGAAAACACATTGTTTCCCTTAGCAGCGGAAACCTAAAAACTGTAATAGTAGAATAATTTAAGTTGGATCGAGTTGGCACTGTTCCAATTGTTAAACTACCTATAATTATGTATGTTAATACGTGCGAGGTGGTTCAGATACCGTCTAACGACTTCCTTTGATAAAAATAAAGTTGCGTTGAAATTTTAGTTCCGTAGCTGCAAGTTTATTGCCGAATTGCGTGCAAAGTCTTGCAATCAAGGGTTTGCCATCGCCCTTTATATAGACATTGATTTAATTTACATAGGAATGTGATGGAGATGTTATTAACGATCTAGATGTTGTCTGTTGTAATGGATACGTATCAATTTATTTGTTCTAGCGAGTAACTACTTGCGTTATAATAGATAGTTATTTAATTACCGGTTTTAAAAAACCTAAGAAGGAAGGTATTTTTATTTGGCTACCTACCTACAAATTAGGTATAAATACACATTAGCCTTTTAACTTCCAAACGAGGAAACCTCTATAGATTCAGTAAACATTAAAAGTACATAATATTTTGTACTGAATTACGTTAGCTGCAGTCAGAGGATCGAAAAAAAACCAAATTAACTTAGGAAAATATTTAATTAAAGATTTAATTAGGAAAAATACATTAATTACTTATAAAATAAAGGAGATGAGACCTAATCGAAATATGATTATGGAATGCCAGATTATTTAAATTATAGTTTACAAGAAAATGTTCATTGACGTCACTTTCACTGCACTTGCATTTGTACTTCGACCTATTGAACAAAATGTAGGGCAGCAAGTCAGCGATCTTCATATTGGGCGATTGCGTATTTCCTCCCCCCTTAGAACGGCAACTATTTTAGCACGTTGAGTGAAAATGTTGCCGGGATCGCGTCATGGTGTTGCTGATCTCCGGAATGCGGTGGTTGCTCTTCCTCTTTCACTCGTTTGCTACATGTCCAGAAGTTGTAGTGTCGATGTAAAATGAAGATTAGTAGTATAACTGCAGCAAACAGCATCAGGTAAAATGGTATCGTCGTGTGGTATAATGTGTCAAGTGGGGCGCCGGCGTTATTGATCGGGGCTTCCATCATAATTTTGTCTTGGATGCTGTGTAGTCCCTGCAGGTCGATGGAGTTTAGCTTGATGTGGGATGCAATCTTGAATTGCCCTTCTGTATCGGATGGGATTTCGGTTAGCTTTAGGGGTTGTCCTTTCACTTCGTCGTTGTCGTTGGTGATAGTGAATTCCGTAGCTTTGAGGTGACAGCCGACGGGGATGGTGATTAGGTAGCTTCCTTGAAGTGTGGTGTAATCTCGCCTTCCGCAGAGAAGTTGGACTTTGCTTGGATGTGGAAAAGATAGGACGTAGTGTTCATCGTCCAATTTTTCCATGGCTTCTTTCTTCAGGGTGACTGTAGAAAATTCACAGGTTTCTTTCAGGATCTGGTTGCTGATGAGCTCGGTGATACAATCAGGCTTGGTGCGGAGCTGGTGGTGAGCAGCTTCTTCACAGAGATACCAGTTGTTGAGCTTCGGACATTCTGTCTCTATGTACAAGAATGAAATCTCGTTTGTTGCTAGGAAGGGATATGTCGGGATAAGGGCTCGGTTATTTCTATTAGGGACAATGGATAGATGATATAGGTTATATACCTCTTTGGAAATGATTGGGAATTTATATATGAAAACTATTTGATTGCCTGTGTAGTATGATCCTGGTTTAATTATATCATAATATTGTCTAAGTTCGAGATTGACTATTTGTTCATCACCATAGATATTCTTAAGTTTTCCTATCATAGTTTTAAGAGTGTCTACATCTATCATAGAGTGGTGTGTGCTGGATGCACGGATGAATGCTAAACTATTTTCTAACTTGATTAATTCCTGAGCAAGGTCTTCAACATTTTCGCTTACAATAATTAAGAGTTGAGCAAGCTTGGCGTATTTTATCAAACTATTCTCATTATAAACTTTGTTTTTTATTATTAATTCAATAGTTGTGTTAATTCTACCCTGATTATCTAAAATTTGTGTCAAAATTTTATTATGTTCAGATATCCATTCTTTATTCATGCTAATATGATTATTAAATTCAGATACTATCTTATCCTGGTTACTCTTTAAAAGATTAATTGCTTCGTTGTACTTTACAGCATCATTATGGTCCAGGTTGCCAGTTATGCTTTTGATAACGGAGCCAAGGCCATCTACAATACCTCTTTTTACTCTGTTAGGTTCTAATGATTTTAGTTGTTTCAAAACCTTGCCAAGTTTGTCAGTTAAATAGTCGATTTGTGTCTCATAGAGTAGGTAGGTGTCGTTAATAAGTCGTGTCTTGTAACTTGTCAGTTGATTATGTAGAGAGTCCACCTTGTCTTTGATGTCGTTGAGTTGGACATACTGTATAAATGTATGATGGTGAGTGGTTAATCTCATAGGTCCAAGTTTGTGGGGTAGTAGTCCTGGTCCGTCAGCCAAACTTTCAAGTTTTATTTCTTGAGGCCGGATGATCTGAAGGATCATTATTAGAAGTATCCTGTAACAAATTAGCCGTTTTAGGGATACGTTTCAAGCGGGACTTGGCTATGGGGCCGCGTTTTTTGGAAGTATAGATATGTATGGGTAAGTCTGCCAGTACAGTATCCTGAGTATAACGGGGGGCTAACTTTTGTCGTTGAGCTAAAGGGTTTCTTATAAAAATTTGTTGTTCGGGGGCGTATTCTAGTTCTGGTTCCCGATTTTTATTCCTATTTTCTATTATAGCGGTTCTGTTTTCTAAGGATGTACTGTTGATTATATCATAAACCGTTTTCATTCTATCCCTATGGTCTTGAAGGTATTGCTGTAAGAGGTGCTGAGTCGTATCGATGTTGAGACAATCTCTAGCGTCAAAATGTCCAGTTAGTAAATCAAATGGTCTACACTTCGTGAAGCTATGTATAGAAGAGTTGTACGCTATAAGAGCGTATGGCATTAGGTTCACAACTGGCTCGTCTTTATGCTTTAGTTTAAGTAGTCGTAAATGTTCCAATAGAGTCAAGTGAAATCTCTCAATGTTGCCATTGTCGTTGGGAGAATGGGCTAAGATTCTATGATGGTTGATTTTGTGTAATCTGGTGAACTCTAAGAACAGCTGGTTGGTGAATTCAGTGCCGTTATCGGTAACAATCGTCAAGGGTACTCCATGATGAGTGCAAAGCTGCAGTAGAGCCTGGAGTATACTGAGAGCCGTACCGTCGCGCAAGTGATACGCTTGACCGTATTTTGTGAAAACATCTATGAAAGTTACATATTTCTCACTTTGTACTGTGAATAGGTCCATATGAACTATTTCAAAGGGTTTGGTCGCTGGAGGTACAACATGAAACTGGGGTCTGACAGGATTTCGGTCGTATTTGCCTTGACCGCAGATGGTACATTCGCTGATGAATTTAGAGATCTGATCCTTCATCTTGGGCCAGTAATATTTTCGGGATAGGGACAAGTAGCACTCGTTGATACCACGATGATTAGTTTTGCCATCATGATAGTGACGAATAATCTCTTGTTGACGGAGATATTCTTTCACGTTCTCTATCTCGGATTTAGTTAACACTAAGTTCATTGAAGAGCCTTTGAATTTATTCTGTAATATGGGAATAACGGAGTACATTGCAAGAGGGGGATTAATGAGAAGACCTGTCTTAACCTTAGGGTTGACGTATTCCTTAATGGCATTTACCAAGTCTTCTTCCAAGTTGGACTCGGTTAGTTGTATGCTTATTCGTGTGTGTGTGTCAAATGGTTTAGTCATGATAGCTTTCCGTTTGATGTCATTAACTATAGTAAGATGTATTTGTCTGTTAAATTTATTCAAAGGTTCGTCTGTTATCGGGATTTCTAGTATAGGATTTTCGTGGCTAGTGTGTACAGTCTCAGTAGAAGAGTTGGGTTTAGAGAGAGCTATCTCAGTCGGGTTGCCTAATAAAGAATTCAGTTCATCAATTTCTTCCATTAGAGACTTAGTGTCGCCTAGATGGATTTCTACTCGCGATAGAGCGTCAGCGTTGGTGTTAATTTTGCCTTTCTTATATTGCACTGTAAAGTCGTATTCACTCAGTCTTAGTCGCCATCTTGTCAGACGTGAATTCGGCTCTTTCAAATTCATCATCCATTCGAGAGGTTTATGGTCAGTCAATATCCTAAATTTCCTTCCAAATAAGTAGGGCCTAAAGTATTTGGTGGCCCATACTATAGCCAAAAGTTCTTTTTCAATCGTACTATAGTTAATTTCGCTGTCATTTAGGGTCCGTGAAGCGTAGCATATGGGTTTGTCGCTACTTATAGGGCCTTGAGATAGTATGGCTCCAATCGCCACATTTGAAGCGTCTGTTGTTAAGTTGAATTCCTTAGTGAAATCAGGGTATTGAAGAATGGGATCGTTTGTCAGTAGAGTCTTGCATTTTTCAAAGCAGTTTACGTATTCGGGAGTGAGACTTATTTTCTTACCCTTTTTCAGACAACTAGTTAGTGGTTTTGTTGTACGTGCAAAGTCTGGGATGAATTTTCGGTAATAACCGAGAAGTCCTAGGAACTGCTTAATTTCCTTGGTGGATTTAGGAATTGGGTACTTCTGGATAGCAGAGATCTTGTCAGGGTTCGGTTTAACACCGTCCTTACTAATCACATGACCAAGGTAAGCCGTTTCCAGCTTAAGAAATTCTGATTTATCCATTTGGATTTTGAAGTTAGACTCTCTAAGTCTTTGGAAAACTTTTTCCAGGTTTACCATATGTTCCTGGAGGGATGTGCTGAAGACGATGATATCATCAAGATAGACGAGACAAATATCATTTTGGAGACCTCTGAGGACGTTATCCATCACTCGTTGGAATGTCGATGGAGAATTTTTAAGTCCCATAGGCATACGCATAAATTCAAAGTGTCCGTGCTCTACATTGAAGGCTGTCTTCGGAATATCATCAGGGTCCATTTCTACCTGATAAAATCCGCTGGCCAGGTCCAGGGTGGTGAAGTACTGACACTTCCCTAACTTGTCCAAGACGTCAGTTATATTAGGGATAGGATATTTGTCGTCAATGGTCTTTTCATTTAGTTTACGGAAATCAACTACTAGTCGCCACTTCTGTTTGCCAGAAGCGTCTATTTTCTTGGGCACAACCCAGATGGGTGAGCTCCAGGCTGAATCGGAGGGTCTGATGATGCCTTGTTCTAACATCTTTTCTATCTGACTCTTGACTTCTTCTCGATGGACAAATGGATAGCGATAGGTTTTAGAATGCACAGGGACCTCGTCGGTGGTCCTGATCCGGTGCTTGATCTTATTGGTGAAAGTTAGTTGTTCACCATCAATATAAAAAACATCTGCGTAGCGAGAGCAGAGAGTGATTAGGTTGGCCTTCTCCTCTTCGTTTAAATGTTCAGTACGTAAGCGCGAGATGACGTCGTCAATACGTGAGATCGGTTGTTGAGTGCGCGAGCATTCGATGTTAAATAGTTCTGCGTGCGCCGGACTATCGAGTGAGAAAATAATATCGTTCGCGGTAGTATTTTCTATCTCTAAGTAACCTCGGTTATTAATGACAGTTGTTACACACTCGTGAATTATGCAGTTACAAATGATTTGTTCCGGGATAAAAGCGTCACCGTCCGTCGTATCTAAGGGGACTCTAATTACTTTAGATGACATTGCCGGTATTATGTCTTCGTAAAGGTTCACGTTCCGCGAGTTATACATGTGAATAGGGTTTGAGGCAGAACGGGTAACTAGTTGGCCATCTTTCAAATCAATTCGCGCTTCCCACTTACTTAATAGGTCTAAACCGATAAGGCCGTCGAAATAATTGTGAAATCTATATACGAATAGCTTCATATTATCTTTATCGAGAAACTCAGGGAAGCACGGCAGTGTAATAGAAAAATCATTCCTACTAGTTGCATGTATGTTTGTCACTTCAAATGGATCAAAATCTAAGAGATAACTTGAAAAGTACTGTTCGACAGCTTCGGGACTAATAAAAGATTGGTTCGCGCCCGTGTCTATCAATAATTTAAGAGGAGGATGGGCAATTTGAATATACGGCAACTGCCTCTGTGTTTGGAGGTTTACTTCTATCTTTGCTTTTTTAATGTCGAGATCTCCTGAAAATCCTGCTCAGCATTGCTAGAACTTGGCTGTGGTTGATTTCCATCAGTCAACTGGTGTTCGTCAGTCGTATAATAAGTTACGTCAGAAGTGAACTCGGGCGAATCACTAGTATAATAATCGCCGTAGTAATTGTAAACTGGGTCACGATAGCAGTCATAGTTATTGTAATATGAGTAGCCGTCGTCATGTGTCGAGCATTCATTCAAGTTCATTTCTCGGTTTTTAAAATAATTTGTCGGAGGTGGGTTTCCTGACTTAGTCCAGTCATGTCCAGTCATCATTTGGGAATGCGGTAATGTCTTTGGGGTAAAACGTTGGACGCCACTCATTGGTTGAGGGTGTTGAGGTTGTGGTGGATCATTCCGAGGTGGAACACGAAATACGTTACTCCGGGGGTTGTAGTTAGGAGGTGGTGCACTAAACATCCTTTGGGTGTTCGTAGGGTTACGCATATTATGTGCGCCTGGTGGTAGTAGCCTGAAGGGCTGAGGCGGGGGCCTCATGGGCTGCTGTCCCACAGGAACAGGCCAATTGGGCACTGACATTGGGAAATTATTCCGCGGTAATGGGGCACTTGAAGGCAGGGGTTGTAGCGCAGCTTTAGGGATGACATGAGTCTTAGAAGGTTCGTTACGTTGTTGAAGATAGATTATATTGAGCTCTTCCTGGACATATTCCAGGGCTTTCTCTATAGTGGGAGGACGCATACAACGTATACGGGATCCTAGAGGTTCCTTAAGTCCACGAACATAAGCCTGCATAGTAACCTTCTTATAGAGTTCGCGCTTAGCTTCTATAGTTGTAGGTACTGTCTCGTGTAAAGTCACATAAGTCATTATAGTACTGAACAACGTTTGGCATTGGTCATAAAACTCCTGAGGTGTCCGATTACCTTGAGTAGCAAGTGAGAGGTCATTGTACAGAGCCGTTTCGTCTCTTTGATCGGAGAAATTATTTATCAGGGCAGATCTAATCCCTAACCAACTTTCAGGTATCCCGTTGGAATTGAGTGTGCATGAGGCGGGGCCTGTTATCTTATTCAGTATGCCGTTGATAAGACAGAGATTTGAAAACTCACTACCTGGGGCGTTACTAAGATATTTAATTGCTAATTGATCGCAAACGTTAATAAACCTTGTCAGTACGTTAGGGTTTCCATCAAAATCCGGGACAAGGCGGAGAGCCTTAAATATCGTATCGGGATCGTGAGACATTTCGTCGAATAAGTCGCTTAAAGACTGGTTTAAATCTGTATCTCTACAACTATCTAATTGATGCTGGCGAGTCTGACGAGGTTCAGACCCGCGAGAACTGTTAGCTCTAGGGTGATAAATCTTGAAGTGGTAAGACTAACACACTAAAGGGTAACTAAGGATAACACTAAAATAAAGGAAGCAACACGACATCAATTCAAGTGTACTCACATAGGTTTCATCTGGTTCTCTTCGTGAATCGATTGCTGGATTCTCCTCCTGGTCTGCAGCAGGTCCGTAGATTCTGGATACTCGGCGTTGGGACTTGATAGCCACCCGGGTGATTCGCGACGCGAATTAGTAACGAAGCCTAGCTACCTATTCCCGATCTCGCGAACCGACCCGCGAGTATCCTACCGACTGCGCCAATTACGTTAGCTGCAGTCAGAGGATCGAAAAAAAACCAAATTAACTTAGGAAAATATTTAATTAAAGATTTAATTAGGAAAAATACATTATAATTACTTATAAAATAAAGGAGATGAGACCTAATCGAAATATGATTATGGAATGCCAGATTATTTAAATTATAGTTTACAAGAAAATGTTCATTGACGTCACTTTCACTGCACTTGCATTTGTACTTCGACCTATTGAACAAAATGTAGGGCAGCAAGTCAGCGATCTTCATATTGGGCGATTGCGTATTTACTGCTACTTCCATTTAAATGTACCAAAAAAAAAACACTCACCAATCCCATATTATTGTTTCGTAATAATGAAAAAGCTTTTAATTAAGAAAAATACTTTTAGCAAAACCCGGCGAGGAGGCTCAAATCGATTACATTAAAACATTTCGATTGGGATTACGGAAGCTTGATTTCCTTTTGCAAAATCTCGATTAATGCGCAAAGCTGTGTATAAAAGGTGTTCTGGGCTCTCTAGTGGATCATTAACAAAGATTTTGCGGCGTCGACCACAGTTATACTGTTAAATATTTAATGTTATTTATGCTCTTTTGCAAGCAGACAATGTGGTAATTTGTTAAAGGATAATATTTGAGCTCGTTTATGAGAGCGTGATGCTCCCGTATGTGTTTGTTGCTCTGCACCAACAATACGAGGCTGTCATCTGTCAAGCTTAACCAGCGACAATATGTACGAACGGACGACGAATAAATTGACCATCATTTATATTGATGAGTGACGTCGGTGTTATTTTAATATATTGTGCATATAAATACAACAATGTTAGTGCAGCCAGTATTCTGGTTTTGACTGTGGTTTTCATATTATCTACAGAAATTTGCATGCCTCGTGCCGCATCGTTCCGCCCATGCCCGAAAAGTAGATGTAGCCTTAAATGAAACTTGACGAATAATTACAGGGTGTCTCAAACCAACACCACTGACCTCACTTTACCCACTTGCAGGAATAGTCTCTCCAAAGGTACGAAGGGAAATTGCCGGTGCTTCTGAAAAGCTGAAGCAGGGGAAGACGTCATTCACTCTACGACGTAACGAAGCCGAGGGGCAGACTGAAGAGCCGTAACAGTTTCTTCAAGTCAACCATCCCATTAAATGACGGCAGCTCTAGTGCGGCACGAATAAAACCGTGGTTGCTTAAACATCCCCCTCCAGCTGAATATGTTGAGCCTGCAGAAAAGCTCCCAGCAGGCCACCAACTACCATAGCCCACCTGGAAATCTCGTATCCGACTAAGAAGCCAGGTGGGTCGCTGCAGGTTCAACTTAGTCAGGTGGGGTACTCCGATGACTCATCTCTTATCGTGCTCTCTGTGTAAAAACACCTGCACTATGGAAAACCTTTGCGAGGCCAACGCTAACGCTGTCGAAGTAGCCGAATTCTGGTCAAAGCTTCAAATAAAAAAAAAACTTTTTACCAAAAAAAAAAAAAAAAAACCAAAAACAACCGACTTTCAAAAAAGTGAAAAATAACTTTAATTTCGGAAGTCAGTATTTTTGGATCTTCATTTCAGTTGCTTGCCACCGACTTCCGAAATTAAAGTTATTTTTCACTTTATAGTGATTTTTTGGAAGGTGTTTGTTTTTTTTTTTTTTTTGTAAAAAGTTTTTCTACTTTTCACTTTTTAGTGAGTCGGTTTGTAATTTATTTAATTTACAGTAGCCATCAATTGCGTCAACTGCTCGTCACCTTTTACAAAATGTTGCTTTTCCCGATACAGGGACGTTACTAGTTGAGGAGTTCTGCTGGTACTTCACCATCAGCTCCACTTCACCATATGCAGTGTGACGAGCATAAATTGCTTAGCAACTGTATTCAAGTAATTGAATCGCAACCCGTGAAATACTTTATTTATTTATTTATTTCTTCTTACATCTACCATTACAGGATAACCCAATGCGATAAATGCGCCTATCCTAATTTTATAACTAAATACTAACGTCTATGTCCAACTAACTTATAATTAAGTAGTTCCGGAGGTTATCTGTGGTCTTCATCATCCGTTCCACTTCACCAAATGGTGCTTTCCGAGAGTAAATGCACGAGTTACTATAAAAATACCCAAATGTCTGTAGGTGTGCCTATAATATTTGATGATTTCCCACGATTTCTCCAGGATTCCATCATCAGATCCTGATCTGATGACAGTGGGACCACCCGGGAAGTGGACTCCTTTCAAACAAAAAAATATTTTTTCAATTTTCGCATCTTCGAGTAATCGGAGAACATACCTACATAAAAAAAAAGATTCCGACGAACTGAGGACCTCCTCCTTTTTTGAAGTCAGTTAATAAAGGAGAATCATCGATACGTCGAAGAAGAGACAATATCTACGCATCTTCTTAAAAGATAAAGCAAAAGCTATCAGTAAACGAGTGCACGTTAATCAGTGCGTGGACTTTCATGTTGGTTGGAAAATACGTACGCAATGCAGTTTTTACATGGAATCTGGGAGAAGAGAACTTTATTTTTGTGAGGATACCAATTGATTTGCATTATTTTTATAGAAGTCCGGATGACATGGTTCGCCATATTCATAATTATGTTGTATTTTCAACCGTTTGGAGTTTAATTTTTAGTAAACAATGAAAGAGAATTGAACATTTCGAGGTATCGTTTATTTCTGCTATTTTGTAAATTATTCCTCATTATTTCTTGTTTCATTACAAGGGATACAGAGGGTTAATTCTGAAGTTTTCCGCACGCGGGACTTGCGACTGTACTGCACCACGGCTTGTGTAGCGCTCAAAACAGTACAATATACTACAGTAAGTAAGTACCTTCAATAATATTTTAATACTTTCTTACCATAAATACTTTTATACCAGGTGAATATAATATCGACGGTGGAAAGGAAAAACAAATGAAACGCCACTTTGGTCGAAGATGAGTTTTATATACAATTCGATAGGATTTTAGATTCTCTATCGATGTGTCTAGGTTAGCAGCCAATCGGAAGCACTTTTTGGCGTTTCATCTAAAGTCCAAAAAGGGGTATTTTAAAAATACACTCCCTTCAAACGACCGTTTTATAGCTCTGCTGAACAACTGGCCAAATGGCGCTACATTTGTTTTTCCTTACCAGCGTCGATATTATAATATTATATATTATAATATTATATATTATAATATAAGTATAATATAGGTATATATATAGGTATATATTTATTCATAACGTACAATAATAACAATTTTGCTTATTGCAGTATCGTTTATGTCTACTCAAAAAATCGTAATTGTATTGTACTTTTTATGATCTTGATTATAACTGACCGCCTTACATAAAAGCTCGTACACCACATACAGAATAAAGGTGGTCAGTGGTCAGCCATTATGTCATAAAGCCATTATGCAGCATTTAAGTGTAGATAGGTTATATAATTTCTAAACACTCAGATTACGCCATAACAACTTGTACTTAAAACTTAAATTGCGACCACAAAACTTTTCATTAATGAGAACTTCACTATTCTATCAACCCTTCATTGTCATGTAGGTCGGTAGTAATGTCTGGCCTAAGTAATTATGAAACTTAGCATGTGTACAGAAATCGTACAGCATTATTGCTTTGAAATTTAACTAATAATGGAGCTTGTAAACAACAGGCTTAAATTTATTCTTGTTTATCGTTAGCGTATTCCACTTGAGATCACAATTAGAAATCATATTGTAAGTGAGAACATGAATTCAGAATATTACGTTTACAACCAAAAATCAGCTGTGAGCAGTAATTAATATTTCTCAGTATTTCCATTAATTCCATAGCATACACAAGTTAATCTACTGTTTCATATTAAGAGGATTTCATATTCTTTTGCACGCGCGCTCTGTACAACTCGCCTCGTCTGTAAAAAACAAGCAAAACTGGTGTAGTTTTCATTAACTGAAAAGCCTTCAATCTCATTATGGTGGCTGCCAAACAAAGAATTTACGGAAACGCGCACCACCATTTTTACCCACAGAGTGATGCTAAAACGCATTTCGCTCTGATTAATTTAGTACAGCAAAAAATTCTAATACTGTCCGAAGACTTTCTTGTTTCGTCGAAAAGAAAAAATAAAGCAGATTTATCATGGAACCCTTATTAACAAAGCAATTGTTACTGGAACTTAATTTTGAAAACCAACAATGGAAAATGAAAATGGAGTGGAGTGCGCTGCGTCCTCTCGTCCTAATGAATGAGGAGTAATTTCAGTTTAAATAAAAGAGAGAACAATAAAATACCCATTTTAAAAACAGTACGATGAGCAAATTGCCGCGGCATCCAATTTATAGACAATGAGGGAGAACTGTTAACATTGCTATTCCCATTAAGAATAGCGAGCGCGGAACACTGTTACAGTTCGTGGCTCATCTTTTATTTTACTTATAATAGCACAGACTTAAACAAAGCAAATATGAAGCGTGCAAATAAATTAACTGTCTGTTCAAATTCCGACGTTGGACTAAAATACAATGATTAAGAATTAATTTAATCCATACATTTGCATGAATTACGCGAAGCATTATGATGCTGTTCAATGTTAGCAGAGAAGTACGTCACAGTGAAACAAACCCAATACCCTCCGAGTCGTTATACCTACATGAATGTACGTATACTAAATGAGAAAAGAGGAGTTTTTTTCATTAAGTCCCTAAAATGCTACGAAATATTTCATTTCGATCGAATGATTGGCTCGGGCCCAACTGTGTGACTCGACGGATGCCGACAGACCTACGACGTTCACTATCAGATGTTCGAGGTATATGCTATTTTTCTCCGTAAGAATACAAATGTCTTGCCAAATTGTCTACCGCCGAACTAGTCCAATTTAGAAAGCAATTTCGCAACCAATTCGTTTTGTAAGCGGATCAAGAGGCCAACCTTAAATATGGCCATTAAATCGTTTGCGCCGAACCCACATTCGTCTTTTTAATGCGAACTTCCAACGCTGACAAATAAGAAACTCTTATCGGCGCTAACTTATCACGTCTACGGTACACGTCTCACCTACTACTGTTTTTATAAATAAGTAAGAAATGACCAAGTAACTCCCACTTGCGGAAAACCGTCCTAATTCGTCTGGTGTTTTTCTTTATTATTTCTTTATGCTGTTCTCGAGTGTACAAACAGAACTTAATAATATGTTTTTGTTGGCATTACCTCTCTTCAGGACCGTGTGTTTTAATTATTTTCTTCATGTGTAGTAATGAGGAATAGAGCTATTAATATGAAACTAAAAGCTAGATTATAAGTACTTTGTTTAGTATGGTTCGGATTAATCACCACTATTTTTTTTTGGAAAATGATCATAGAGCATGTTATATACCTCCATTTCAAAGTCACAACAAACACCACTACAGTAAAGTATAAAATAAAACATCATTACGATAGTATAGTAAGTGCGCTTTTATTCTTAACTTTCTATTAGACGTAGGCGTCAGTCCACATTTGATAGTCAAAAATTACAGGTTAAATTGTAGTGTTCGCCAAGGCGGGCCGACTTCTCCAGACCTGTTTAACCTTTATATCAACGATCTGATTGCAGAACTCAGAAGACCAAAGTTGGCTGTCACCTAGGCAATGTCTGCGTGAACAGTTTGAGCTATGCTGATGACATGGTTCTTTTGAGACCCTCGATCAAAGGCTTGAGGAAACTGTTGTCTGTCTGTGCACATTATGCAGATGCTCATGGATTGAAATATAATGTTCTCAAAACCGAATCAATGGTATTCAGGTCTGGAGCTGTTTCGCGGAACATACCCAGTGTGTATTTGAATGGTGCGAACATAAAAGTCGTAAAGCAGTTTAAGTGCTTAGGCCACATTTGACGGACAGACTTTAGGACGACTGCGACACAGAAAGAGAGCGTAGGGCCCATTCAGTGCAGAGTAACATGCTCGCGCGCAAATCTGTAAAGTGCACCAAAGGCGTAAAGAATACTCTGTTAAGAGCTTAATGCTTGCTAATGTACACCTGCCAGCTTTGGTGCAACTTCGCAAAAAAGAGTTTATTAAGGGTTCAGTACAATGATGCTTACCGAACCCTTATGAAACAGCCAAGATACTGCAGTGCCTCGAGCATGTTTGCCTAATTGAGGGTCCCAGATTTTTACGCCATCATGAGGTCGAGGGTCGCGTCTTTTTGGCAAAGTTTGTTAATGGCATTTTGAGGGGTCTCGTGCAACCTAGCAAGCCCCATATTTGTGCAGTGGATTTCTGTTCACCTAAGCGAGAACAAAAAATTACGAAATACTATGTTTTTGAAGATTATTACTCCATATTTTAATTTTTTATGTTTATTTAATGTTTTACTATTTATTCTATTTTTTGTATATGGGTAATTTGCCTGCAATAAAACACTATTTATTTATTTATTTTATGTATAATACATAAATAACCAAAAATAAATCCTATTTATTTTAAAACCGTCGCCCACACGCACGGATAATGTATATAGTATGGATGTAAACTGTTGACAGGGCACTTTCAACTCGCCTCGACATGAAAGAGCTATGCGTGAAATGTTATGAATAGCATTTGTTGACGTGTATGTGGTCTAACGAGCGAAGTTCTGGCGTGATTGAAACTGTGGCCTTCCGATAGTCATCGCACCCTTTCATTTAACGCTGACCCTCGGATTTTCGCTACACGTCCTGTATCCCTCATATTTGATAAAATGGCTTAATTAAAACTTTGAATAGTTTCGTCCGGACGACGAATAGAGCCTGTTTCTACCGCAGCAGATAAGATCCTTTTAATTACGCAGGATTTGAGTTAATTAAGCCGAATGTGGTTTGGTATGATGTAGGTTTAGGTCTGTCTCTCGGCCTTGAATATGGAAACACGCCTCAACGTATTCATCGAGAACTTTAATAGAACACAGCTCGGTTTCAACGCGGGGAATGCGTATGAATGATTGATGAATGTAACAATTTAAAAAGTTGCCCATCTATGTATGTTGCCGTACTTTAAAGTTATTCATTTCTTTAGGTGCATACGAATTACTATCTTAATAGCATGGGCGTTTTTGATGTTATAAAAATACACAACACTGAAATCGGTTGCAAGTATACATACGTAACATGGCCACAGTGTTGGCCGGTGGCGTGGCGTAGTGTTGATATTTCCGCACCAAAAATTTACCACTTCCGAACCGAACTGAAAAAATCTTTGATGGAATCTCCTCGCTCACTCAATATCAGTTAAAACGTTTTGACCAAAAGAAAGTTACGGTAGAAATATGTGTGCTTTGAGAACTTCTCTCCATATAATTGAATTTCAAAACTTAGTAGCCTTGTCTAAGTTATAGTAAATCATGGAATTTGACTTTGAAATCGACTATGAACCAATTTCTCGGTAGGCAAGGAAGTTGTCCTTTTGGCATATTTATTTCTTATTAATCAAAAAGATCTGCAGCAATGGTGCAATCACTAGTCTACTTTAATAGTAGGCGTTGAACAGTTACTTACTTTAGTGACCTCATTTGAAATTTTGTGTACCGTCGAACAAAATTCATGGTTACCAATTTAGAAGCTACAGTAGTCCGACTAAATCAATAAAATTATGTGTGCTTCCTACAATGCCAAGTCGACCATACTTAAGCAACCAAAGCCAGTATGCTAAATCGATGTGATTCCTTATTCGGCTCATAGTTGACACTGTATGCTGAGAATGATCGAAGTTTGATTCGATAGCAGAGGCAAGCGAGCCACGCAAGCAGTAAGGTAGCCATCGCACGTTGGCAAAGCAAACTCGCGGGACGTGAGGTACATAAACTTGTAGATCAAGCCAGAACCCTCCCAGGACATATTGGTCACGTATTTTCACCAACTGCTTTTATTATCTCTCCGTCGTCGCTTTTAATTTTCTGCCAAAGTTAATCGCCGCTAAGCCGACTAACTGCCGTATTCTTCGTAGTTGGTTTTATGTCTCGCTTAATGACTCGATGTCTCGAACTTCTGAACGTCAAAGTTTATTAAAGGAATTATCAGGAATTCGTGAGTTACGCTTACTGCTGTTATATTTTCGTAATTGGAAAATGTTACGGTCAAAGTTAACTTTACCGATAATAAAATAGGCATTTGTTTCCCATTTCAGTATTCTCTTTATTTTAGTAATTAATACAAATACAGCCTTGGCCAAAAGTATTGAGCACCTTACAAATTTCGCTCGTACACGGTAAGTATGGGAAGAAACCAAATCAATTGCTTATGGATTATTTAATCGGCATCTACAAAGGTTTAAAAATAATCAGTCACGCCGCAGCTAGCAATAAAACACCTGGATGTCACAAAATTTGTCTTTTTCAATTTTTGTATTTATTAATCAGTTCGCTACTATCGCTCGTTGTGAACACATCCAGTGATCTAGTGCGCCTTTTGTATTTTATTTCAGAAGTTTTAAGTGTTATCGTTGCAATATGCCAAAACAAAACGAACTTTCTTTAGAAAAACGTGTGCAGATACAGCTTCTGTATGAGCAAGGGAAATCACAAGTAGAGATTTCTAAAACTGTGAAATGTTCGCGCCGATCCGTGCAATATGCTATTCAGCGATTCTCTACTATCGGATCACATGAAAATAGACCGAGAACCGGGCGCAAACGCATCACCACAGATCATCAAGATCGTCAGTTACTGAGAGAGTCGTTAAGAAATAGGAAAAAAACATCTTCAGAGCTCGCTGCTGAGTTGTCGGAACAAATTAAGAAGCCAATTTCTGCTCGAACTACTCGCAGAAGACTTCAAGAAGCTGGTCTGAAAGGCTGTAAAGCTAGGAAGAAGCCATGGCTCTCCGATAACAACAAAAAAGCTCGATTGAAATGGGCTTTAAAACACCGAACTTTCACCGCTGAAGATTGGTCAAATGTTGTTTGGTCAGACGAATCAAACTTTGAGGTGAGTAAGTCAATTTAATGCCCTGATACAATTTTATAAAATGTTTTAAAAACCAAACGCATAATTGAATTTATTTTAGTTTTACGGAACTCAATATTTTTCTCTTTATTGCAGATTTTTGGTACACCTGGTGTGACCTTTGTGCGTCGCCGTGTGGGCGAAGAATTTAAGCCAGAGTGTGTGATCCCAACCGTTAAACACGGTGGAGGCAGCATAATGGTCTGGGGTTGCATGACCGATTCTGGAGTTGGCGAATTGTTCGTGTGTGAGGGTCGCATGGACTCTACTAAGTACATAAATGTACTAGAAACTGCATTACTGCCTTCATTCACGAAACTTTTTGGCGACACGAATATGGATGGTGTCAAATTCCAGCAGGATAACGCGCCATGCCACAAATCTGCACGCACTATGAGATGGTTTCGGGAAAATAAAACGGAACTGCTTGACTGGCCAGCTCAGTCTCCAGATCTGAACCCCATAGAACATTTATGGGGTTTATTAAAGCGCAGGGTTAGGCGCCACACAATTAACAACAAAGAAGATTTAAAACGCTGCCTGCGCCTAGAATGGAACTCGATTACTGTTGACGACTGTAAAAAACTTGTTAACTCTTTACCAAAAAGAATTTCTGCCGTAATTAAGGCAAAGGGTGGACCCACAAAATATTAATTTTCTATTAATAAATAGTAAAATAAACCCATATAAAACGTTTTGTTTTATTTCTATTTGATACTCCGCATAAAACTGAAAGATATCATGGGTGCTCAATACTTTTGGCCAAGGCTGTATGTGCTATCCATTTGCCAAGTGAGCTAAATATTTTATTAAAAAAATATTATCACTCTAACAAACCATTTTACACAAGCAAATTACCAGTTATTATGATGTTATACCATCATATAACTAACTACAAGAGAACTACCCACAAGTCGGTGTCTTTATTGTTTTTTTAGTATTATTCTATCCGTTTGCGAAACCCATTATAACTTGTTGCCTTTACTAATTCTCACCCAATTCAAGTAGCGAAGTAATAACGCAAAGGGTGTGTTAGGGCGGTTCCTTAGAGAATAACCGAAACTATCCCCACTTCCCGGCAGATGGCGCTGCTCTCCGAATAAATATTTAATTTCTAATACGGTGTTAAAATATGGGGTTACATTTATTTAGAAAGTATGCAATGACTCTTGGTGGGCATGTTATTGTCTGACTTGACTTGCAGTCTGTTCTGTTTTTGCTGTCACTCATATTAAATGAAAGGAGAAGAAAAATACAGATCAGTAAGATGTGTCTTTAAGAAATAAGCTTACTTGTCAGAGAGCGGATATTTATTAGGCCTGCCTGAAAACAACTTGCCAGCTAGTAATAAAATCGATAAAAAAAACACGAATAAAGGTTATAACTAAAATAAATATCTGACTTCTACAGTCGATAATAATTATCGATTATCGATTCAATTAAACAATTAATTATTAATTGTTCAATTGAATCTCACCGAAAAGTCGTGAATAGTTTAGTCTTTATAGGCATATATAGGTAGGACTTATAACTTCTATTAAACTTTTTACGATTTTACTTTCTTTTAATTTAACGTTGGTTCAATAAGTAGATAAATTACCAATTAAAAAAAAAACAACCCAACCACATCTACTTAGTTCCAAATAAACATGTTTTCGTCTACATTTCTACTCGTTATTCTAAGTTTGTGAGAGTTAAAGATAAACGCTTATTTGTGAAAGTCGTTCGTCTTACTATCTCCTTGGCTAGCCGCTTATCTACAATTTCTACTATAATGATAACTTTTAGAACAAAGATATACTACCATTATCCAGGATACCTACCCAAGCTTTTCATAATAATATCGTTAACATTATTTTTAGTAAACGATATAGGTATATGTCTTCTTCTCAAAAGGCATTAATAATACTATGAGTGCCTAAATCCGAGATCAAAAATGGACAATGGACGAGCTTATCTTATCGTTAATAGCGATGTCTTCCAGACGACCTTTGGATTGGCAAGACAATACTTAGGTAGGTAAGTTTCCAAAACGCCAATACCCTAATTTCTAGAGACATATTTTCATTAATTTTGTAAGAAATGAATACTAATGCGAAAAACTACATATTTCGTCAGTATGTATAAAATCCATATAATTCGTTGTATGTAAATATTATACGGAATAAAAGGTCAGTCCGTTAAATCACTAATAAATAACGGTCTATTAATCATAATCAACGTGACCCTGAACGTGTCATTTGGTTGACCACAAATTATAAAACAATATAAATTATCTGGTCCAACCAACTACTAGTCTATAGGTACCTATGTCCATGTCGTCACAAGCTATACGAAATCAATTAATTGGTTTGAACTGTAAAGGCTCCTGCAAACAGGTGCGACACGCGATGTGACACAAAGGCACCGCTCGTCACGCAATCAGCGGTGTCTTTGTGTAGCGTCGCGTGTCGCGCCTGTTTGAAAGAGTCTTTAGTGTATGGAATTTTATAGGAACATAAGGGTCAGTATATACCGAGAAGTGACGCTGCGCTTAATTTTTAAGATACCGACACAATATCGATCTTATTTACGACACGAAAAGGTACCATTTCAGTGCGAGCGTGAACGCGTGTCGAAGTACGCTGAGATGCGCTGTGCGGCACAGCGCGACATACCTTATTGTGTGATAAATAAGTTCGATTTTGTATCGCGATCTAAAAAAGTGAGCGCAGCGTCACGTCGCTTCACGTCTTGGTGTGAATTGACCCTTAGTGCGTCAAAATACACACACGTATGTGTTTGACGAAAGCTTTTGTATGTAAAACGTCGCTAAGACTTAATACTTTAATATGCTTGCCGTTCGAATTTATCAGGCATTGTTTTGAGCGACGAAATGAGCTTAACGAGCTTAGGGGTTATGTTCTAATAATATTCATACTTGAGCTGCAAAATCAATACTCTTACATATGCTTTGGAGAACTTTATTTAATTTTAATTTAATTTATCGCTCTACGTCAAAAACAATTACCCGCATCAAAACTTGTGATCAAACCACGAAGACTGTAACCTAATTACGAATAAATTGATAGATAAACTCATTTTCAGCCTTTGTTTCCAAGCTCAAAACATTTTAGGCTCAACTTTAATGTACTTGTTCTTAGTAATTTGAATGTTCTTTGAAAGCGTTATTAGACTCCAACTTACGTAGGCGTCTTTACCAGCACATGAACCTAACACCTAAGGTCGCACGACACAAGACTAATAAATTTAATGTAAAATAGTCCCCACTGAGACATTATACACAGCCATTTGTGTCATACTTGTGTACGTGTGTGAATATAAATAGAAAAAAAAAACTTGTTTCACCTCGCAGCTTTTTCCCTTGTGAAAAACCGGGATTAATAATAATTATTATTGTGACAGTCGAGTGCTTCGTGTCACAATCAGAGCAATACAACTCCTTGCTTTTCCACTTGATTACTTTCGTACAATGATCTGAGCAAACAATAATATAACCTCGGGTACCATTGTTAAAGAGAAATCATTTCAGTTACCAGCAGTCCCGTTGTCCGCAGCAGTACGATTTCATTCGGATTTTTCCTTCCATTAACAGCATTTTTAATGCTTCGCTGAAAACAAGAAATGAGTTCGCTCGGTGTCCCAATTTTTTGTACGTATAATAATTGCCTTATTCGATACCCGGAATGATGGCAACGCAAGCAGAAAAACAGCAAACAAACAGTAGGTACTGTAGCTGTCATAAAATACCTATATTAATTGTTTTCACAACAACATAATTATGGAACGAACCTTGTATCAATCCAAATAATGCCGAATTGCGAGCGTGTATAGTAAACTAATTAAAAATAAATAAACGCTACAACTACGTTTTTAAACACGTGTTCGAACGAGACGACGTAAATGGCCATCGTAACATGTTCAGGGTTGTAAAATTGTACCATAAAATAAATTTAATATAAATCCAGAGTAGAGGCGACACATAAAATTGGAGTAAATCACCGAAAGTCAGGCGCTGGAGACGTTTACAGCCTCCGAGGCTGTTAGTTCAGGAAGTGTGCCGAGATCGCGGGTACCACTCAAAGCGCGCAATAACCAGATATTTATGTCGCAACTGTACTTAACGAGTATATCTTACTATTTTTGTATTTTTAACACTCGTGTTTAACATTGATAGTTTCATTTTCAACAGTGTGTAAACTGTAAACTAGTTCAGCTAATTCCAAACGAGTAGCCTTGCTATTTGCATTCGCTCATGAAGCGTATAACTTTACAAACGGTTTAGCTCATATTTCTGTTTAATTGAATGGACTTCATCAGCGAGAAATCTAATTTTAATTACTGAATATAATACCAAACGTTACGTAGGTATTAAGTATTATTAAAAGGCAAGACCCTGGTATTATTTAAATTATAATTAATGCAGATTTATGAAAGTCTTCTATACATACGAATAAATAAAATTGAAATGTCCGTTTATGATGTAAAAATCACAACTTTTTATCACATGCATAAGAAAGTATATACGGTACTTACAACAAAAAGCAATTTTAAAATTTTTTGTCTGTCTGTCTATTTGTTCCGGCTAATATCCGAGACGGCTGAGCCGGATTTGACGGAACTTTCACTGGCAGATAGCCGATGTTACGGGGAGTAACCTAGGCTTTTTTTTTTTTTTTTTTTTTGTGGATGGGAAATCATCAAATGACTTCTCCCGCTCTGGGCGGAGCGGGAGGGCGTGTCAGACTTTTACTGACTAAAACCCACCCGTGTTCCTTCTGTTGCCTGTGCCGGGGCCACGGTAACTCTTTCGAACATCCCGCAACCCTAGCTGGCATCGGCCCTAGCGGACCCCGTCAATAGTACTGACATCTCTTTGAGGCGCGCGTGGAACACGACGCGCCGTCGACTCGGGCTTGGTCCTTACCAGACGGCGAGCTACCCATTGCTCGCCGTCCGCAAGCCCGCGCCTACGGTGGCCGGGAATCGGCTGCCAATTCCCGACGCCCAGGGCGTCTCCTGCGGCGACTAGGGGCGTGAGGGTGCAAAGCTGAGTAACCTAGGCTACTTTTATTTTAGAAAAATAATTAGGGTTCCGTGCAAAAAAAAAACCCATGAAATTGTGAACAAAAAGTCAGATTTGAAAAATACTTTTTGCATTTGGTAGCCCAATTCTCGAGGATAGTTATAGGCATCGAGGATAGTTATAACATCACACTATGACCCTTAGGAGCCGAGCAAAAAGAAAAAGTCAGAAAGAACACTAAGCGAAAACGAAGTAATAGCGCGGGCGGGCGATGCAACGTGACGGGTTGGGGGACGAGGGAGTTTTATTAAAATGTGGCTGTTATTTTAGTATATTGTGTATCTTAGGACTTTCACGCGAACGAAGTTGCGGGGCACAGCTAGTTTGTAAAATAAAACTACAATAAAGTTTACTGTTGCTAAGGGCGGCTATAAATTTTTCATCTAACTTTACACGTATAACTGTTATAAAATACGAATTTTATCGTGTTTTATTTTTAATAAAATGCGTGGTAAACTCACATGAGGTTTTGCATGCATAAGTTTACTGAATAGTTCATCGTATAATTTATTTCCCACGTGCATTTTGCAGTAGGGCAAAACTTGGGTAATCGGTGATAGTTTTGTTTTTTACTTGTAAAATTCGATTCATTGATCAGACTATTTTTTAAATTTACTGTGATATAGTAGACAAAATAAGTTTTGCTAACTTATATCTAAAAATGTGGCAAATACTATAATGATTGAAAAATGTACATTTATCAAGTCAGTAGTAACTTGGTAATAAAACACAATTATCTATCACCGAATAGCTGCATATCACGAATTAGCCAAGTTTTGCCCTACAATCCATAGGTAGAGGTATTATGAGCTAAATAAGGGATAATGTTTCTATGTTTGTAAACGCACCCGCGACACAGGAGAAATTCCTAGTGTGGGGCAACGTTTAAAAAAGAAAATTAACCTACATAGACCTACAAAATTACTTTAGTATACGGCCATCAGATCATTCAAAAATTAAGTTCTTTCACCATTCATTTAGAAGTTACTAATACATACTATCAAAAGTAATCTCTAAGAACGAGGAAATCCAACCTTATACGATGAATTCTGTGAACAGAAAAAAAAAGTAAAGAGTGCCCACTGCTTATCTTAATCAGGACGTTCAAAAAGTAGGTTCTATACCACTATTCATTTAGAAGTTACGTCAAACATACACACATAATAATACATAATACATGTTATCAAAGGTGTAATATTTAAGAGCTCCAACCTCATACGATGAATTCGGTGAAAAGAAAAAAATGTAAAGACTGCCAACTGCTTATCTTAAATTCTAACAAGACTAAGGAAACATGAGTATCTAACATTATTAAGAAAAACATACAGAGTAAGTAAGTATGTAAATACGTATAAACAGAGATATGTAATAAAAATAAATTGAATGGTCACGTATGATATTTAAGTTTAACGTGATTATTATAAACTAATTAAGAAAACTTAAATCCATTCATTCACTGACAGACAACGCACTGTCTAAACCGCTGCGTCTAGAAGCTTGAAATTTTGCACAGGAGTTCCTTATATAACGCCTAAACTGCGCGCGAGACCCCTAAACTCGGGAAGGATTTTTGAAAATTCATCCCCTAAAGGGGATAATTACGGGGACGAAAGTTTGTATGGAAGTTCGTAATCTTATTACGATGGAAAACCCAAAGGGGCACATGGCTTTTCATAAATAAAAAACCGGCCGGCCGGCGGTTGTCGGAACACGCACAATGAAGGGTTCCGCAGATGGGATGTAAAAAGAAGGGACATAATAATAATTATTCCAAAAACAAACTTTATTGTTGGAAAATCTTGTTCTCCCATACATTTGAACTGCAAATGTAAGTTTATACGCACAATATTGAGAGATTTACCATGTTATTTATGACCATTGTTTTTAAGACCATAGACTTATTATAGATTTTTCTGTAATCTAAAAGTACCTATATAACTATTTTTGGTATTTTTTTTTAATTTTCGGCTCAGCAGTTTTGGTATTCTGTTTCGGTATGGTAAATTTTATTTATTTATTTATATATACTTTATTGTACACCAGATTATAGATTATTTATAGATAAATTATAAACTACAAAATATACAATTGGCGGCCTATCGCATACTTAATAATATTTTTCTTTCTTTTTTCTCTTTAAAACTATTTATTTTAAAATTATTTAAAAAATCTATTCGCGAACCCTACAATAAGCCCTTTCATTTGATATGTCACACGGTATAATTTGCTATACTATTTTTTAAAATTTTCTTATTCCAAAAGTGACCCCTATATTCAAAATTCATTTATTTATGAAACTCGTCCGTGTTTGGGTTACAGATATTGATATGTATACCAAATTTCAACTTAATCGGTCAATTAGATTCGAAGCAAGTTGGCTGTGACAGACGGACAACAAGAACAATGTACCCAGGATTTTGTAATAATTTTGATTTAAAAGAGTCTCCATGGAGTTTCTTGCCCATTCTTCTCCATAGAGATCTACGTTTTGGAATGGGTGACTAGCTTCAATTTTCTGACTAACTGACTGACTCTTTAACAATTCAAAAGTGCCTGTAATTGGTTTAATTGAAATAAATGCTTTGAGTTTGAGTTTGGACAGACAGACAGACACACGAGTGATCCTCTATGGGTTCCGTTTTATTCCTTTTGAGGTACAGAACCCTAAAAACGTCGTGTTACTACTAGGTTTTTGATATACGGTAAGGCTTACGGAAAACTTGCGATAATTTGATGATAACAGGAACCAAACTTAGTTTACAAATAGGTAGGTGAATTATGTGAGTCGTCCTGCAAGCCTACCACCTTACTTACAGATCACATCCAAAGCTCAATTAAGAAAACCTCTTTTTAATAATAGCATAACACATAAACGTTTACAAAACATAAAAACAAATGCTAACGGCAGACATTTCCGTAGTAGAACACTGTCACCTTCGTACAGTTTGAGCTCAAAGCAATATTGCCATGTTATTATTTGCGGCGTTTACACCGCTAAGCCAGACATATGGGCCATTTGCCGACAGAATCGTGTGAACCGCCTCACGTTATTCATGGGCGACGCATTAATATCGTCCAAATGTGCACTTACGTCCAAAAATTAAAGTAATACCAATGTTTATTCGTCCTTCCTACGATTCTACTGTAATATATTGCAATGTTTATAGTCGGTCTATATAGAAATCGCAATGTCTGTCTGTCATTTTGAAAATGAGCGGATTTTGATATAGTTAGAACTTTAATTGGCAAAAGTTTTGCTAACTTTAAATGGGATTAGGTCTCGTGTAGTTGGGAATATTTCCAAAATGTGGGCAGCTGCTGAAAGTTTAATAGAGACCAAGTAATAGTAAAATCCGCCCTCTGAACAAAACTCCGAATTTCAGTCTCATCAGTGTTATACAGTATTATATACGTCTGTTTATAAAATGGATACGACTGTGTACATCTGCCGATCTATTCTGTAAACATGACACCGTGAGCACTTAGGTGAAGTGAGTTTGAAGTGAGCTCAATTCCTAGTAGAGTAAGGTGGGATGACAGTTCACATCACGCTCACTTCACCTAAATTTTCACGGTGGGATCTTTACAGAATAGCACCACTGGTCACTTGATACGGTCGGTTCATTAATATTAACCGGTGATGAATAATGCCGGAAGTACCATTATCGATAAATAAAACAGATTAAGTAATATTTGTTTGATTATCTCGAGATGATGTTGTTGACGGTATTTGCCACTTTCTACTTCAATAATGCAAGTAGACATGTATCCAAACTGAAAATGAATCGATAACATTTGTTTTTCACTTATACGGGTTACACGTGGAAATTCTTAGCCAAATAAATAAGACTTATTTATTTGGTAATAATATCCATTTCAAGGGAGATACTTACACAATAATGAAGCCGCAAAAACCTTCCTCTCAGTATTTAATTCTCGAAAATTAAATAATTAATTCTGCTTACTGCTACGCGCTTACTACGCCACGCGGCTCTGCTACGCCACGCGGCTCTGCTACGCCGTGCGGCTTTGTTACGTGACGCGTGACTCTTTTTCGCCATACATCTATGCTACGCCACGCGACTTTGCTGTACCACACAACACGTTGCTTCATTAAACTTCCTATTTTTTTTTAAAGTTGCTTTAGTTAAAAGTGTGCAAATAAACGCAATTAATTTCTTTATTCTACTATACTGCACGTACCACGTCCCGCATCGTAATGATCCTCTGCTGTGCTATGCATCCTAGTTCACCGCGTGCCATTCCTATGTCAAAAGCTAATCAACATCGCGAATCGACATCCTTCTATCCTACGCATCGTTGCTATGCCACACGCCTGAGATACGCCAAACGCTTTGCACTGCTTTACCATTCAATACTACTACGCCACTTGCCACTCTAAAGCCACACCACACGTACTCTACTACATTGACAGTTACAAATAATATATGTGAGAACAGTAATAATGCAAAGTGTAGTTCTATATATAAGTTTAAATTGCAATACAGCAAGTTTATACAGTTGCAAACTCATCATTTACAAGCGTCCTAGTTAGAACGACCTACGTGAAACAAACAACTGAAGTAAACAACTATTTCACGGTATTTCTTTCTTTAATATAACTTTTTTAAACATCTAAAGTCGTCATTAGGTCTCTTATCTGTTGTAGCTGTTAACCGCTAGGTGACGAGTTCGATTCGCAGGTTGACTAAAGTTTTAAGATTTTTTGTGAGCTATTTCTTTTCATTTGAATACATACACCTCGTTAATATTAGGTCCACCTTATTGATGATATACTGCATTAAAGATTAAATGAACGCATATTGATGAATAATTAATACTATTAAATGGCGTCTGCCGTAGCGGAGTGGCACGTGTGAACCTTATTACAAATTGACCTCGAGTGTATTCCCATAAGCACCAGGCACATTATTTATTTTGATAGAAACATCGTAATTTAATATGATTACAAAGGTCTTACGTAATAGAACACAAACCTATACGTACATATTAATACAAACGTTTTCAGTTTAACATGACTATTTTGCATGCCATACTCACTTAATATTAAAATAATTAAGGATCTCAGTATCCCTACCAAACTAAGCGAGGTCTAAGCAGTAAATATTTTTGCCCATTCCCTCCGCCGGTGCGAGGGTAACCACAGGAAAAAGTTACTAAGCTATAAATCATAACTGTGCGGACCTCGGTACAATTTATGTATAAGGCCCAATGGGTGGCTTAGCACTGTTTGATTGATAGTGTGAAGAAGACCTTATTCGGGGAATTCACATCCGTCACATAATGACTCCCACACCTTACACGTGTACGTAGTGTCATTAGATCAGTATCCAATTAAATAAAGTAAATTGTGAAGCGACTGACGCACGACGAGAAACAATTGCTTCGACAGGGTGGAATGAGTAAAAAGCAAATGACGCAAAGGTCAAAGCTAGTCCGGAAAACTCGAAATAAATACGTGAGTAATAACCGTACAACATTAATCATCGCGTGGTAAGTCTGTGTACGTAATTTATGGCCGATCCTATACTTACTACTACTAGCCCTAGAAATGTCACAAGATACATTCTGTACGTAAATCTATTAATAGAACAAGGTTTGTATTTGTAACAGGCACCTATGCTGTGCAGCATTATATTTTATTTAGTACAACATTTCCCCTTCCTTACTTCAAAAGTATTGCCAAGTCACCCAGAACGCTTACGAATAGTCACGACCTATCGAAAAAAAGAAAATATATTATCTGTACCTCCGAGGCCAAATAAGTTTAGGAGCGCGCGAGAATTTGGGGCTGCAGCCATTGAAATGCAACAGCTGCTACTCGATATCAATTTAAAAAGTCGTTAAACATGTCAGTACAAAATTGAAAGCTTTATAGTATTGTAAAAAGTGCTATAAAATCGCGTAAAGTTTGTTCGTGTTGACTGTATGTTTTGGAGTGGCATGACATTTAACATTTAAATATTTTCCAATAAAAAAAAAATACAAACGCTACCTAAAATAATCCTGAATGTAGATTTCCCTACGTCCAGGCAAGCTAATATTTTATAGCTGATTCACGGCAAAGCCTTTAGGCTTAAGAAACTCTAGGAGATGTATGGTGAGTGAACAAGAATCTTAGATAAAAAAAAATGTGACGCAAGAACACTGAAATATTTTTACGACGAATCGTGCACAGATCACATTCACGAACGCCCAAAGCCGGGGCAACGAACTGGCCATTCATATAGACACAAAACATTGTTCATCGAATTATAATTAGCTCTTGCCTAAAATTTGGTTGTTAATACACCAGGCACATCCAAAGGTGTCATGCTATAGGATTTCACCCTCTGACCTTCATTGGCTTCAGATCTTATAACGATATTAACTATGACATCACTACAATGGGCTCACATTCTAGTACGACGTTAAAAGACATTTTATCTACCCGACACGGTATTAAACAAAGCTAGATGATATTGTCCTTTGTCCGTGGCTCAAAATGAAGTGTTTTCATAGATTATGCATTAGAGCGATGAATAAACAAAGGCAAGAGCGCACGAGTGTACCTATACGAATTCTAGGTATTCAGTAATGAAAAACCGGTCACTCAGGTTCCTATACAGATATCCGTTATTATCCATAAACATCGATAGCCAAATACATTTCCATCAACAACACCACTTCGAGCGTGTATAGAAAAATCTTTTCACATAATTTTCAATTCTCACGCCTTCCGTTTATCCAATGAAAGAATTCGCGAGCTCGTTTAATTGAATTTTTTCACTTTGACAGATATTGATCGTCGGCAGTTTCAATACCTTTCTGTTTTATTCCACAAATACTTAGAAGCAGTATAATAAATCACTGAAAGTGAAAGCTGCTTTTTAAGCCTTTGAAAGTCTATAAATCATATAATAAATGAGGAGCCTCTGAACTATTCATATTTTTATTTTTTTTATAATACTTGATAGAATTTTAGCGATCCCTTACTGAAATCAGTGCAGTAAGCTGTAAAACCATTAAGTGTCGGGCGATTTAGGTATAGTTGTGTATGTAAAGTTGTGTTTGATACTAAATATTTGGAATGTTATGACATCATTTTTTGAATTTCGTTTAGACTTTTAGCTTTCTGGATCAGTGAACACGTAACGAAACTGTTTTTTTTTTATGAGTTTATAAAAAATCAGTTTTAATACATACATGCATACACTTACGTCTTCTTCCCATGGAGGCTAGGCAGAAACTACAGAACTCCACTTACATACTCCTTTTGCTTCATTTACGTTTACATCTGGTCATACACGCACGCCGGTTGCGAGTACTACTCACTAAAACTTTCTGAAGAACATCACCAATAAGGTCACTATTCGACCTTCCAAGGCCCCTTCCCCTGGCTGGAGAGGCGCCACGGCGTCCTCACCTTCCGCCTGACGCAGGTCCTCACCGGACACGGGTGCTTCGGGAGGTACCTGTTCCGGATAAGGCGGGAGGAAACGCCCGGGTGTCACCACTGTGTGGATCGCCCGGAGGACACGGTGGAGCATACGGTGGAGGTCTGCCCGGCTTGGGCGGAGCACCGCCGTGTCCTCGCGGAAGCGATCGGCGGCGGCGATCTCTCGCGTCCGGCCCTGGTCCAGGCCATGGTACGGAGCGAGAGTGCATGGGAAGCCATTACCTCCTTCTGCGAAGCAGTAATGCTCGTGAAGGAGGAAGCGGGACGCGTGAGGGAGAGGCAAGCTTTGCGCCCTCACGCCCCTAGTCGCCGCAGGAGACGCCCTGGGCGTCGGGAATTGGCAGCCGATTCCCGGCCACCGTAGGCGCGGGCTTGCGGATGGCGAGCAATGGGTAGCTCGCCGTCCGGTAAGGATCAAGCCCGAGTCGACGGCGCGTCGTGTTCCACGCGCGCCTCAAAGAGATGTCAGCACTATTGACGGGGTCCGCTAGGGCCGATGCCAACTAGGGTTGCGGGATGTTCGAAAGAGTTACCGTGGCCCCGGCACAGGCAACAGAAGGAACACGGGTGGGTTTTAGTCAGTAAAAGTCTGACACGCCCTCCCGCTCCGCCCAGAGCGGGAGTAGTCATTTGATGATTTCCCATCCACAAAAAAAAAAGGCCCCTTCCCTTTTGTTAGTCATCTTTCACTCATCCTCTCAACATGACCAAACCATCTAAGCATACTCTTTTTAATTTTTGTCACTACATCTTCTTTTAAACTGCACCGTTGCCTTATTCTCATCATTCATATTTACACCACACATGCTTCGTAAGGAACGCATTTCCACAGTATTTATTCTACATTCATCCCTCTTTTGTCACACTCAACATTCACTTCCACAAGCGTAGATACCAACACACCATTGTGAAAAGCCAGTCGAGTATTTTTGGACATCGACTAGTTGGTCACAATCACATGTATAGCACCAGTCACTTTATTTACTTTATTTACCGCGTTTACTTCGTTCCACATCTTCATCAATCTTTCCATCTCTTGTAAACATACTCCCCAAATATTATATATAAATTCATTCACTTGCTCCACACTCTTATCATTTATTTTCACATCACAGTCCGATAGATTCTCTTCTATTTCGAATACCATGATCTTAGTCATATTTATATTCATAAATTTCATCTTATATGCTTCATCCATAACAGTCAGTTCTGCTGACGGTGCAAGTAGAACTTGATCATCGGCGTAGAGAAGGCATTTGAAATGCAACTCATTCATCCTCAATCCACACTCACCCTCTTTCATATCTGTCAGACATCTATCCATGTACAAGTTGAACAGCCATGGTGACGCTACAGAACTCTGTCTACAGATTGTACTTCGGTGAGTGTGCTCAAGAACTCCACGACCTCATTCTACCGGCTCCCTTCTACCATCGGATATCTAGACGCACTGCAGGTTACCATCCCTACCTAGTTGCTATTCCACCAATTCGCACTAAGCGTTCCCAAATGCCTTTTGTGATGCGCACAGCAAAGGAGTGGAACTTTCTACCTGCGAATGTGTTTCCGAACGCATACAACCCCGATCTCTTCAAAGTGAGAGTGAACAGGCTTCTTCTGGATAAGTTCGCTCCATCGTCGACTTTGTCTCTGTCATCTCTGGCCTAGACTAGTCAAAAGCAAACCTATCTCAAAGAAAAAAATCACCCCTTGAGACGCAGAACCAGTCCGTGTGTACCCCATTTATCCTAACACAAGTACTGGATTCCTTGTACTGTATCCGGCGATAAATATTGCACATCGACCTTTGAAAAGAGACAATCGGCTAATTTCGGCTTCGTAGAGCGTTGTCTCTGTCGCACGAAATACAAACAGTCCGGTATCTATTAGGAGCTGTTAAAACAATTATGATTTGCTTCTTTTGATAATTCTTTTTATTCTTTGTACACCAATTTTTCTACAAGTGATGGCTTTAGGTTGGGGTAAAATAAAATAATAAAAAAACATGTTCACATTATGTTTACATATTTAATTATTTTGGAAAATTGCAGCTGTAGTGTACATAATAAACACCATTATACCTATTGTTAAAATGAGACATTGTAATAAAAATAATAATAATTCTAATTCTCAATTACTTCCATTTCACTATCTGTGCTCTCAAAGAGGTCAATATCACTGTTACTGTCAGCCGTATTTATCACTAGTCTATCAGTGTTATTGTCTAAACCCTGTTGAATGCTTCTATATTCATTCTCACATTTGATTGCATGATCGTAAATCTTTTTCCATTCTTCAGCCATGATCATGTTTACTTTTTCAGTCAATAATGTTTTTACTGTAGTTAAATTCGTACCCACGTTTCTAGAGGCTACATAGCCTTTCAGTTGAGACCATATATTTTCAATTGGAATAAAAATCCGGATGATATGGTGGCAATCGCAACACAGTGTGCCCATGTTCAGCTAGTACTTTGTCCAAGGAAAACTCTGTATACCTCTCCTTGTGCTGACATATAATAGTGTAAATGTGGGTTTTTGTTAATTTTGGATCAACTGGAATTTCGTGTCTGTTTAACCAGTTGATCATTTCCTGTTTAATGGTGTTTGAGTTGGGGGGTCTTTCAACATATTTGTTGTGATAGAGTGCGTTGTCGATAACTAGAACAGAATCACGGGGTATATTTGGGATTAATTGATTAACCAGCCATTTTACGTAGTTATCGTTATTCATTTCATTGTGATAGTCACCTGTAGTGTCCGTGGATTTATACGTTAAAAAGGCACCGGGTACAAAGCCTTTTTCATTTCCCGCATTAACTATTATCAAACGTTGACCTTTTGGAATTGGCTTTTTTACTCCTTTTTTCTTATCATCACTGCAAGATTTCCCTTTAGTGTGGGATGTATGTATGTAAGACTCATCCATGTAGACGATATTTTTTCCTAATTCGCGAAATTTCCGTATTTTATCGAGGTATTCCATTCGTTTGAGACTTACATCGTGCTTTTCCATTAGAACTTTTCGATTATCTTCCATTTTAGTGAACCGAAATCCCATATCCTGATGTATTTTTCTTAACGTCTTTTCAGGCCCATTGTAATTATTAGCTTAAGATAATTTAGCTTTTCATGATTTTATTGTTGCCAGTTCATTAAATCGTAAGTGAAAATCATACACCATTCTCCGAACAACATCATAATCAAAATCGTCCATATCCAAACGAAATTGCTTTTTTGGTGTCCCTTTTTTTGGAGTGCTGAACTTAATTTCAGTAGAATGTGTTTCAGTACTGACTTCGTTTAATATATTGTTCAAAGTTCTTCTTGAAATTCTAGTGGCATTTGCAACTCGCTCTTGAACCTTCTTAAAATAACAACTTACATTTTCATCTTCATTTTTTTAAAAATCTGTCAGCTTCGGTTACAAAATATTTATAAACATTGTAGATAATTTCGTGTGACTAACCTCGTAAAGGTTTCCCTCTTTTTCCTAAAGATGCCATAGTACAACTTTAAATTATTTAAATTTGGGGGTGTTAACAACTCTAAATATATATTTTGAACTGGACGCGACCGCACTCTATCGCACTTGAACAGCGACTGACAAAACGTCACATAGGTAGTGTGCGACAGAGATAACGCTCTATGAAGCCGAAATTAGCCGATTGTCTCTTTCCAAAGGTCGATGTGCAATATTTATCGCCAGGTACTGTATAAAGGTTTCAGTGCCCGTACCAAGCGCCAGTCCACACGGTACACGGACAGTTCTTCCCTCCACACACTGTCATAAGCCTTTTCCAAGTCTACGAAAGCACAGTTGACTTTCTGTCTTTGTGTACATCCCATTTATATTCTCATACTTCACTCTTATCACTCTATTTATACCTTTGCATATATTTAGTTTGCCGACAACACTCAAAATACCAATGTCACGGTAGTTTTTACATTCCTGCTGACCTTTTCTTTTATATAGAGGTACGATTTTAGCCTTGTACTAGACATCCGGCATACGCCATATCTCAAACACATTTAATATTAAAGGTCCGGCACAACAAGCTTGCTACCACACCATCACCACCCTTCAGCATTTGAGCAGACACTCTGTCATACTCTGCAGATTTCTGCTCATTTCTATTTCATTCTCTTCATATACATCTAAGTTTGGGTCTTCAAAACTGGCTTCTGCGCAGTTACTCACTCCTTGCACACTATCCTGACAACCAAATAAACTTTCAAAGTATCCCTTATAGCGTTCCAAGACCCTTACATTCTTCGCTTAGTAAACATCTATCTTTTGCTTTTACAGAATTCATTCTCGATGTTCTTGTCACTCAGCGAGCCAAACATATCTGTTTTCAGAACAACATAATAGTTGTCCTAAGCCCTGCAGTTATCAGAGAAGTTCTTGTTATACTTTTCTTCCTTTTCATCCTTCTTCATTTTTAACCATCTCTTTCAGTTTCGTTTTTATTTGGATGTATTTTTTCTTTACTGTTTCCAAATCATCTCTCACATTCGTTGCCTGATTCATCCTATTTTGAGACTTATAAGCTAACACGTTAGGCCTGGCCCCTTTATTCTTCCTTACAACCTCTTTAACTTCACCTCATTCTTTCTACTACCGCAATCATTCGTTCGTTACCAGAATCATTCGTTCTACTACCACATTTCCTCTGCGCCTGTCCACATACTTTTGTGGCTACTTGCACCATACAAATTTTCACTATATCCCATACTTCGTCTAGACTGTAATCACGTATCATCAAATATCTTATCCATCTTCACTTTAACTTCTCTTATATTCCTCTTTTCATTCTTGTAGTCTTTCTAGTTTTATTCTTTTTACAGTAGTCACAGGAACTCTAACTCGGTGACGCCAATGCCTGAACAGACCATCCACCCGACACATTACCAGATAATGGTCAGTTATTTATTTAGTTATAAATACCTAGATACATAAATAAATCTAGAATGGATATCTATATAAATCAATAAAATTGAAGTGTTTATTTGTAATGTCAAAATAACAACTTTTTGCTAAGTGCATAAGAAAGTATATACGGTACTTATAATAAAAAAGTAATTGTTTTAAATTTTTGTCTGTCTGTCTGTTTGTTCCGGCTAATCTCCGAAACGGCTGGACCGATTTTGACTAGACTTTCACTGGCGGGTACGGAGAACGGATACGTGGAATAACTTAGGCTACTTTTATTTTAGAAAAGTAATTGGGGTTCCGCTCAAAAAAAATAAAACCCTAAAATTGTGAACACAAAGTCGGATTTGAAAAATTCTTTTTGCATTTGGTAGCCCTATTCTCGAGGACAGTTATTGGCTATTCAACATCACACTAAGACCCTTAGGAGCCGAGCAAAAAGAAAAAAGTCAAAAAGAACACTAAGTGAAAACGAAGTAATAGCGCGGGCGGGCGATGCAACGCGACGGGTCGGGGGACGAGGGAACTTTATTAAAATGTGGATGTTACCGATTTCAAAAAAAGAGGATGTTATCAATTTGGTTGTATGTTTTTTTGAATGTTTGTTACCTAGTACTCCGTAAACCTATTTGGAAAATTCTTTTTTTATTTGAAACGACATACTTCCAGATTGGTTCCATTTTTATCAAAATCCAGTTCTGATGATACGATCCATAAGGATTTGAGGGAACTCCTCAAATATTATAGGCAAACACATAGTGATTATGGCATTTTCATCAACAAGTCAAGCACTTGCATTTAGAAATTATCATTTGGTGAATTGGAACTGACGAAAATAACCACAGATGGCCACGGGTACTCCTCATTGGTAAGTATTTCATGGGTGGCGATAAGATATCTCGATTAAGATAGTTAAGCGACTATGATGAAACAAATTTAAATATATGGTTCTGATGAAAACAGTACCATCGTACTGATCTGATGATGAAGCCGAAAGGTAGGCACCGGAATTCCGTAATACAACAATGTATCCTAGCCGTGTTTGGGCTTATTGGAATTGTCATGAAATGCACTCTGGCTATAAATGATTTTAATAGTAATATGCTTCAAATTGCGCTACTTGAGTTGTATGTTATGTGTGGCCTTGACTGTCAGAAGACAGATTTCGTCAACGATCTGTCGTCGTGTGGTTGATTTAATAATTTGTTGGCGACGGCGTTCAAACCTGATAAAACTACGCCTTCCAAACTTCTAACACGACCTAGCACGACATAATATTTGCCTTTCTGCAAAGTTTTTATAGGTACGAAAGGGTGTACTCCTGTGGTCGCATATAACTTTGATCAAATTCTGATGAATGGTTTCGGTGCTAACTATAATAATACGTATTTTTTATATTTATTGTATGTTGATGATGTTATAATAACTTCTTGTCACTGTTATTTACTTAGCAAGTAGTGGTAGGTATACGAATTTTGGTGGGGTAGGTACCACAACTAAAAAGTGGAAAATAAATACTTATTTATTTAAAAAAAAACTACAAAGTGAAAAATAACTTTAATTTCGGAAGTCGGTGGCAAAAAACGAAAATACTAAACCAAAGACACCGACTTCCGAAATTAAAGTTATCTTTCACTTTGTAGTGTTTTTTTTTTTAAGTCAGTTGATTTTTTTTTATAAATAAATTGTTGTAGTATATTGTGTATCTTACGAGTACCACGCGGACGAAGTCGCGGGGCACAGCTAGTTATTCATTAACTTTGAGTAGGTACGCTAAAGTCACTTTCGTAGAGGAATTTAATCAATTTACACTTATGTACTCGTAGCTTTATGGTAATAAATACTGTATAGATTACTGTAGCATCTATTGTCCAGGGTTCAATCTCAGAGTCAAGCAAAGTGTGATTAGGGCTTTATGCATGCCCGAGAGTGGCCCGAGATAGGAAATGCCGATAAGTAGCGATAAGCTTGACTCTATAGCTTTGAGACCTAATATTGCTATTGACGAACAAAGGGTGTTCAGAAAAGCATATTGTGTGCCTATACCCAGTTTGCTGAAATACCTACATTGTTATTTTCACCCCGAAACTATCGACAGGCGTCTATATTATTTGAAGCTTTTGCATTGTACGTGGTGTGAGCAGCGATCAGAACGATTCATAATTATGTATTAAATAGGTACGCGTTTCATAACCTTACACACAATCTACCGAAAAAATGACCTTATTGTTCGTAATGATAAGGTATACTTTTATTTAATTGTTATGACCACGCAAAAATTATAAGATACCCACAATATTCTAATTTTGATGACGTCAAAATATTGCTAAATCTGGTCTGGGATTACTGTGGTTTATATTTTATTGTAGTATCATTAAGAATATTGCGATCTCGTGATTGTAAGGACTGTGCACACTGTGCACGAAAGTGTAACAACTTTAGAAAATGCACTCTTTAGCCATTCATTCTCAGCTCACATATTTATCGATAGTTTGTTAAGAATAGCTCTAAATATAATTAGTGTGACATCAAATTTACAAGTGTGTGAATATTTCAAAACCAATTACTAGATACTTTACAGTATTTAAGGCAGCAATTTAAAATGATGTTTAGGTACCTACTTCTTTTATCTGTAACTTTTGCTAAAATCGACAACTCACAAAGCAAAAGTCACGCGGCGAGTCAGTGAGTCAGCGACATCTTGTAATAGTGTGTATTCTCTTCAAGTTGGTACCCTTGTCACAGCTGGCCGGAACCACTCAAAATAATTACAATCTCACAAAAATGTCACAAGCTCGGCTTCGAACAACAAAGTCGAGCTGAATAAGTGATGAAGCGAACCAATGATATTTATGATTGATGACTCTTAGTCTAACATTGCGCAGCCGGCTGGGACGCGAATGAAAAAATGTTAATTGAATTATAAATGTTAATTTTGAATTAGATTGGTTTTTCACACAAGGGGCGGCGAATAATCAATTCGGGTGGGGACGTGATTTTTTGCAAAATTAAATTAGGTGAATAATGTTCCCATTATTTCAGATGCAAAAAAATATGAAATAAGTGGAAACACTGGACGCAGTGCGACATGTTATCAAATTGCGGACATTTAATTTGATTTCAAAAGAAAAATTAGAATTGAAAATTGTAAAAGTTTTAAGACTTAAAAAAAATCCACTGCCAGTAAGTCTAGACATTTATTTTGATTTCAAAAGTCATGTCCATAGAAAACAGTATATTTGAGTCCCGGTGAGCTCAACGTTATCCGGAGTCCTTGTAGAGAGACAAGATACTGTGCTTCAGCTAAGCGACTTCTACAATCCGCCTTAAAGACAAGCTTCAACAAAACCTTCATAATCTTCAAGTATGGCGTCCAGTTTAAGAATCCTTTCCTAATTATAAATTCCCTTTAATTTTCTGAGAAGAAGGCCCTCGTTAAAGTCAAGTTATATACTTACAATTCCAACTGGTTTCAAGTAAATCACAAAGATTTATGCATAGGTGTAGGTAATGTACTCATGTCGAGTTCTCAAACTGGCGAAGTAAGAGCTGCCAAAGTCAAACTCTAAGAGTTTGGCTCACTTTATTGTAACTGGGTAGCGGGTGTTGGTACCATACGTCACGTTCACAGCCCGCCAATTTGTCTGTCATTTGCCAAATCCGAACGCGCCTTGAATGTAGACCGAATATCTACTAAATATGTATTCAGTGTTGCCACATGCCTACTAAAATTTCACATACATTAGATACCTCATGTCTACATATGACATTTTAGTACTTACCAACATCTCATATAAAATACCTATGTATTTTGCGTGACATGGAAATCTACTGATTTGTATTCACACGTTGGTGTCACAGGAAATTGAGTTTTTTTTTTTTTTTTGTAATAAAATAGAAAAAAATCAAGATAAAGTCACGCACATGGGAAGCTTATTAAATCAAAATATGCATATATTTTTTATTCATGTCAATATTAAAGGTGAGCTAAAGAAAATTTGCATTTGTATTGAACAAAAACATGTCTCGTCCTATTGAAGGAAAAGTTTCATTTTCTTACTGAATTTCAATATAATTTGAGACGCCATGTGAATGAATTTATTAAAATAGCTTTAATATTGGAAAATTAATGTCATCATCAAGTTATTGAAAAGGTCGTTACTAAATGTTCTCGAATTAATTCGACAAAATGGATAAGCTGTATTATATAGTTGAATAATTCTATTCAAATCTCAGGTGACTTCATTTTCGGTTGGTAAATGATAAATGATTTTATTTCTGTAAGTAGGTTTTTACAAACACTGTTACACGCAATCATATTTTTTTAAATACTAGATGAGGCCGGCGTTTCCTATCTGACTACTCTGAAAAGAAAGGCCGAAACAAACTCAAAGGTCACATACTCTTTTAAAGTCCAGACATAATCTTGGTCAGATCATGTGAAGACCATGTGAAATGGTCTTTTGAGGAAAGAACCACACAGATTGAGTGGACCTGTTCAGTCAGTGCACGCATTTGTCAGTAATCATACAGCTCAACTCAGAACATAAGGAGCTCAACGATTCGACGGACAATGCCACAGAAAGGACATTTGGGTAGGCCGCATAAATTACTCAAATTGCCAGACCATGATTAAAACTGAGAGAAAAATAACAAAAAAGTGACCCACATAGTCTTCACATACGCAATAATTAAAATAATATTAACTTTACAAAGTAAATCCTAATGTAATGTACTAATGTCCTTTCTTTGGTATTGTTCGTCGAATCGTTGAGCTCCTTAACTTTTATGTTGAGCTGTACGATTACTGACAGATGCTTGCACTGACTGGACAGGTCCACTCAATCTGTGTGGTTCTTTCCTCAAAAGACCATTTCAGACACCAACCTACATGGTCTTCACATGATCTGACCAAGATTATGTCTGGACTTTAAAAGAGACTGTGACCTCTGAGTTTGTTTCGGCCTTTCTTCTCAGAGTAGTCAGATAGGAAACGCCGGCCTCATCTAGTTTAAAAAAAAAATGTTTGACATGTAAAAGTGTTTGTATAAACCTACTAACAGAAATATAATCATTTATCATTAAATATTCATGTCGTTGTATATATAAAAATCATCAGTGTCAATGTGTATAAAAAGTTAGCAAAAAAAATCGGGGTGATTTTACAAAGTGTTTGTTTATGTACCACAAGTCACATTAACTATTAAAAACGAAATCATGTTTAAACTTTCAACCTAAAAGCTTACTTGTATTGATAGGCCCAGCTGACATTGATTTAAGTAAAACTCAAATTAATGAAGGCTGCAAAGATATCTTTTTGAAAAAAAAAAACGATTTTGTGATTTTATAAAAAATGAAACCGTATTTTTCGTTTAAGCAAAATTTATAGTCGGCAAAGTTAAGGACCACAATTAGAAAAAGTTTTCGTTTAAAAAAGTTTCAGTATTTTAGACTCTAATAAAAATAGCTTGTAGCTCCTCTGTAGGGCACTTAGCATACCAAATAGGTAACAAATTTATAAACTTAACTAATTAGGCGCTTGCCGGACAGAGTATCATGTTTGCTCTGAGCATCGTAAACTTCTTCTAACTTCCTAATTTGGAACGGCCGTAATTATTGTTTATCTGAATCATTTACAAACTTTGTACTCCTTAGAGAAAAGTGGTAATTAAAAACGTAAAATTGTTGGTTGTGCCCCTTTTTATATGACCAATAAACGCCCAAATACCACGCCAAACGCCAACGGCCAAATAACGCGTATAAAGATATTTTACGGCTGTACTGGCAACATATTATAACATATTACTTCTTTTTTATTTGGCGTTTCAGTCGATAAAGTGAATGAAAGCGTTAACATTAAACACCGTTTTACTGTATGCATAACTTAATTGTGTTATCGTGGTAATTTGGTAATAAACAAACACGTAACTTCAACGAAATAAAAACTATTATCTAACACTTACCAATTTACATAACATAACATCACACCTGTATTTCTAAGGGTTAGGCAGAGGTGCACCCACATTTTGCCAGTTATGTTTAAGTCCCATGCAACAAGGGGCGAGCTTATTGCCATCAACCGGGTACAAATCCAGACTCCGGGCTGCTGCTGATAAATTCCAGATGGAAAAACCCAAAAACACTTTACCTGACCCGGGAATTGAATCCAGGTCCTCATGATCAGCAGTAGTGCTTGCGACCACTCCATTTCAGTTTAGCTTGGTTCACATTTTATTGTGAGACGAACTATAAAAACCTTAAATTATAATAGGTTGACAAGACATAACTACTGTCAGTTTTCATTATTCCGGACACTAAAAGTAACTGACATAAAATTTAATACGAATTCTTATTTCAAACTTCAATGAAAACTAAGAATTAATCTAAGAGAATAAAAACACGTAGTATTTAAGAAATTCTATTGTTATTTCTTTATGTATATCTGGACACATACTCAGGTACCCTTTAGAACACAACTGGGTAACAATACAGTAAGAATCTCTCGTTAATACAAGGTACAGCCCTCCGCAGACCGATGGGGTGAATTCAGTTTATTATACTAAGATGACCAGTTCATGAAATTATTTCAGGAACGTTATGGGAATCCAATAAACCTGATTTGTTTTATTAGCACACACGCAATGTATCGTTACCGCGGCAAAACGCGCGTAGCGAACGGTAGCGCAGCGAGCCTTCGGCCGCCGAGTATTTCAACATCCATTGCAGATTTTTTATTTTAGCTGTTTTATTCACATAAAAGGAGTGATGCGTACAGAGAATGTAATTTTATATTGAAGTAAAGTAACTGAAAGTACGATAAAAAAAAAAAAAAAAATCCTGAGAATATTTCCGGTGGAATATGATTCAAAGTAAGGAGCTGAATGCACACTGTTAGTTTGCGGAGGGCTGTCCCTTACACCCTGTATATCAAGGTTTTCTGTAATAAGTTTGTAGCAAACCTGAAAGTTACAGAACCTTTAATACATAGTTATATAGGTAATTTAGTTACACCTGACCTAATCGGCAATATAACAGCAGCCTTAGTTACACCTGACTTAATAGGTAATATGGCAGCAGCTTTAGTTACACCTGACTTAATAGGCAATATGTCAGCAGCCTTAGTTATACCTGACTTTATAGGCAATATGACAGCAGCCTTAGTTACACCTGACTTAATAGGCAATATGACAGCAGCCTTAGTTATACCTGCCTTTATAGGCAATATGACAGCAGCCTTAGTTACACCTGACTTAATAGGTAATATGACAGCAGCCTTAGTTACACCTGACTTAATAGGCAATATGACAGCAGCCTTAGTTATACCTGACTTTGTAGGCAATATGACAGCAGCCTTAGTTACAACTGACTTAATAGGTAATATGACTTCGCAGGAACTCTCGGATATTGTGTCTGCTATTTAACGTCCTTCACAATCCTAAAATGCCATCCTACCTGCGGGAACGCTTTTCCTACGCTCGTCCTTCTGATGCTCCTTGCAGGTCGCATCTTTGAAATCTCCTTAAATCCCCTCCCCACTCTACCGACTTCTACTCCTATTCCTTCACTGTGCATGCGGTTCGGTTATGGAATTCACTTCCGCCAGATATTAGGGACTGCCAAACTGTTACTGTTGCAGTGTTTAAAAGAAGAGTGAAAGAACACTATTTTTCCACTTCGTCATAGCTATTAGTATTTATTATGTTATGCTTCATTATTATCGTATATATTTTAGTGATATTTATTTCGGTAGTATAATGTATGTATTTGTATGTACTCATATTTTATGTTTATATATATATTTGTATATATTCATATTAGTGTATCGTTTGTGATTTTATGTATTTTGTTTTCTCTTTTACTCTTACACACGTTGTCTACATCTCTTTATGTACTTTCCTATCGCAGGTATGCTGGAAGAGTTTTTTTTAGAAATAAGCATCACCTTTGTACGTATTTTTCTGTTCCTTTCTTCTTGTCTGTTTATATGTGTGTACATAAACTGTTAAATAAAATAAATAAATAAAATAAAAATGACAGCAGCCTTAGTTACACCTGACTTAATAGGCAATATGACAGCAGCCTTAGTTACACCTGACTTTATAGGCAATATGACAGCAGCCTTAGTTACACCTGACTTTATAGGCAATATGACAGCAGCTTGCACTTATTAAGGCTTAAATGCTTTCTAAGACGGAGGTGATCGCTTTCGGTTTCAGTGTCACTTACCACTTCTATAATAAAAGGTTTATCTAAATACAAATCATGTTTTAAGTATTCTCCTTCTAACCTGCGAACGTGTTTACAATGCTGTGCCCACTCATGAACTGTAATAGCGTCAAAAGCTTCCCTAACTAGGCGGGGAATTTCAGCATTTTTGTGCTTAATATTTATATCAGCAACTTTTCTTTTCATTGTGCTCCATATGTGTTCAATGGGATTAAGATCACAGTGATAAGGTGGTAAATATAAGCATTTGTGTCTATTGTCTTCTAAACTTTTTTCAATCTCATATACAGGTTCAGGCTTGTTTCTCTTAATTATTTCTAAAAGCTGAGGTTTAGTCAAATTCTCTCCGTAGTCAATTTTATTTTGGGTCAACCATAATTGCATATCTTTGTTTAAGGAATTCGTATTTGGGACTTTATTCACACAAATACGGTGATAAGGAGCATTATCCATCACTATTATGGATGGCTCTCGTAAATTAGGCACAAGTTTTTCAATAACCCACCTTTTAAAGTTGGTACTATTCATCTCGTCATGATAATCACCACTTTTTGTGTTTGATTTAAATACAAGTAGTGCATTTATAACAAATCCAGTATCTCCTCCCGCATGAACAATAATATATCTTTGCCCTTCCGATACAGGCTCCAATACTCCGTCTTCACCCTCTCCTTGCCAACATTTACCCGATGTATGCGAAGAGTGAATATAGGTCTCATCTAAATAAATTATGGGCCGGGGCTGGGGAGATTTATTATTTTTATCCACTGCATGCAAGTACTTAGCTCTCCAAGCTGATATTTCATTACGCTCCATAAGAACCTTCCGGTTGGATTGAGATTTTTTAAAACGAAATCCCACCTTGTGAAGCAGCTTTCGCAGACTCTCTCGCTGTCCTGTGTAATTTATTTCTGTCTTTAAGACCTCTAGAAGCTTTTTAACAGTAGGGACCTCTTTTTTAGCAGAATAAAATTCATGCACTTTCCTCCGTATAACTCCATGTCAAAATCATCAACATGCACAAATCCACTTTTACGTTTTCTCTCTTTGCCTGGTGTCCGAATTTTTGTACCAGTTTCTTCTGCTGCGTGCCCTTCCTTAACTATTTTTGAAATTAGTCCTTGACTCACACCTGAAATATAAGATAATAAAATAAATGTTAGTAGAAATTTGAAATCTGGCAGGTTAGTTTGCTCACTCACTTAGCAGGTTACCTATTAGATGTACGTTACCGTCACGCTAACCTGCAGCAAGAATAGAAACGAATATTTCGTGGACTTAAATAATTAGTTAAGTATCGGGTAATTTATAACAAGAAAGTTGACAACACTAACCTGTCGCTGCCGAAATTCGTTTGTATATTTGATTAAATGGAATAATCGGAGACCCCGCCCGAGCTTCTTCTTCAAAAAAGGTTTTAACCTTTAGAATAATGTTTCGAGTATCACTTTTAATAGCTTTCGGCATATTTAATTTTATAAATTCAGCAATATTACGACAAAACAACCAGAGAACCCGAATGTAGTATACACTGACAATCGAATGACATTTCAACATGACGGCCGTAGTTCCAATTTTTGCCATTTTACAGATAAGTTGGTAGGAGTGTATACGCGTGCGTTCATCAGTCTACGCGTATCCAATCAGTTTCCCGTCATTCTGACATCAATCATGGACTGAAATGATACCAAACTAAACATTCGAGGTTATCTTCCTTTTATCCCAGAAATTATCAAAGCTAACCGCTTTCCATTAAATATCAGCAGGGATGTTGTGCCCCAGTCACCCCAATGACCGTTATTAGAGTGACACGTTATTTTTGTGAGATGCGTACATACGTAATAAAGGCCGGGTAGACGCGTCCGCTAGACAGACACGAGCGAATTGATAAGGGTCACATCGGAACATTACCCCGACGGACAAGCTAAGCCTCTTTTTTTTACCTAAATTAGCTAAGCGAAACGTAACTCAATAATATTTTTTCTCCGACTCCCCTCCGGAAGTTTCGTTATTATTTTTTTCCAAGGCAAACTTCTTTAACTTTCTTTAATTAGCTCCAGGGATTATATCGAAATATGTACTGCTCTTTTTCATTACTTTTTATCCACTGAAAATCCATCTTTCAGGATTAATGACACGTTTATTTATTTTTGCTAATGAATTCCGCGCGTACATAGCAATATTCAATCAATCTTCATACCTTGATGGAGGAAATCAGAGCTCAATTAACATTCAGACAGGCTGCGAGGAAATGGAACCAAAATATTCCGAATGCATCTCTGAATAATTTACCAATATTTTTTCAGACTGCTAAGCACTCTTCAGCCGAAGAAAGATAACTTCCAATCAAACTTAATGACTTTCTTCACGCTGATTGGCCGTGAGCAAAGTACTAACGAGTCTTGATTTCAACAAACTTCGCAAATTGTTTGCTTATTCAACGTAAGGTAATAACAGCTGGGACACACGGTCATAAATTTCAGCAAGCGAGGTATAAAACATTCAGGTTCGCACTATACCCGCTATCGATCTCTTTTGTAATTATTGTGCTCTACATATTTTACAGTTTATGGGAGTTGGGTATCGAGTTGTGATTACAATCAACAATTTTGTTTGTGTAATGTAGATTTATTTTTAACGCGTGTGAAGTACAGATGTAACTATTTAAATTTGTTCAATTTTAAATGTTCGTGTGTACGTGTAAAGCCCCACCTGCATAAATTATCTTCATTAGGTTTTCTATATTACATATTTTATGTTAGTTTTCTTTTTATATTTCTCGGGACCCTGGGGTCCCGGACCATCGGGAGGCATATGAGGGGCCGAAGCCAACTCGCAGAGGCCCGTTAGACTCTTTCAATGGAAATGAGGCACCAACCGACGATTAGCCCTATGCGTAATATGCAAGTGCACCCAAGGACAACCCCCGGTTGGTGTAGGACTATTGCAGGATATGGAGACAAAAAAAATATTGGGCTATGGGTTTGGATGGCTAAAGTGGACGGGTTATCTAAAACTATGGAAGGACTATGGTCCCTGCCTGACCAATGTTTGATAAATACAATACACGGATAAAATGGCAGGGGGTGACTTGCACACTCAACAATGGGCCCCCGGAAACGGTCGCTAGCACATAGTGTCGTAGCGACAAGGGGGCAATATGTCTTGAGGTGCTTAAGGGGAGTGGAGAGGTATTCCACGGCTATCAGGACAATCCCGGAAGTACGGTCAAGATCCCTAGCAGCATCTTACTGGACTACTTCCTTCCTCCGAGCACGTTTGCTCTTGTGAATCTCTACTCAAGCCAGCCAATAAAGGCAAGAATAAGGTGGGAGGTCAGTTCCTCGTCAGTGTTCACTCCAGCCGGCCAATAAAGGCAAGCCAGAGATGAGGAACATGACTTCTCCCGGGAGATAGGGTCCGTGGGGTCGCTACTGCCCAACAGCTCGCCACATGCTGCCCTGCGGGTATTAGTTTTATTAATATGCTTTTTAGAATATTGTTAAAATCAATTTATGTTTTTAGATAGGTATCTCTTTGATTGTGTCGTTTACATAAGTTTCCAATATAATATGTGAGGGTGGTTTTTTGCTATTGAATATTTTTCTCGCAGAATAATCTTGAAGAGGGGATAGAATAGTTTGTATGCAGGTATGATTTGTAGGTGTAAAGGTGTACCTTTGTTTAAAAATAAATAATGAAAATTATGGACCTTACTCAATTGCAAAAAGCAAACAAGTGCCAAATGAATACAAAGATAAAGCTGCGTCTCTTTCTTTTTGTGATAGCAAGAACCTACATATTGTCCTGAAACGCTGAGAAATGCTTTATTAAAATAATTGTTTGCTGAAGAAAACGATCATGTGTATTATCCAAGATATTGAACAGGAGTAATAAAGAATTTTTCCAAAGTTCAGAGAATGGCGATTGCGGACCATTGAAATACGTCGAACTTGAAATGATTGGATCTTTGAATTTAGAAATGCTTTATCGACAGAATTAATAATGGCCGGCCCTTGCATTCTAATTATTCATATTGTACATCCACCCTTAACAAACGTCACGTAAGGCCGCAATATTGTCAAGGGTGTGACGGTACATGGAAATATATGATAAGTTAAGGAACCTACAAAGACCTACAAGCCTAACAGTCCCTAGCCTACCATATACTTAGTGTGTGATAAATAAATATATAGATAAGTACAGGATGTCTGCACCATGCGACCTAAGGTAACAGACGGATAGTAGACAGGAATACCAGGTTCGGGAAGGGTACACTCACTGCCAGTCACGCAGACTCACGAGACTGATCGGAGATGGCTAAAGGTGTCTTGGCCACAGTGAGGGGTAATGAGACAAGAATATAAAATTCAAATCTGATTTATTTACAAAATGTTCTGCTTATATACTAGTTTCTCTTAACACACACTATTATACTTAATTCTATGTGTCCTATGCGTGTAATATGCAACCAAGTCAATATTTTAACTGGACCGCATGAGGCAGGCAGAGTGCTGAGTCAATGTCCAAAGGTAACATTGAACATTCTGGCGACTCTCAGGAACGGGACTCCAATTGGTACAACTCGATGGTCTCGTATGGTCTGGCCTGGCCTTGTTCAGTTTGTTGTGACGGGGTGGGCACGCTGTGTGGAATGCCGTACCGTTGTGGAGTTTGTCGCGGGTGTGGTGGGCAGTTTGTTGGTTGCTGCATAGGTGGCGTAGTCTTCCTTCTTGCTGCAATGGTGGCTCGAAATTTGTTCAATACCTGTGGGCCGAAATAAATTAAAACACATGCTAAACTTATACTGACAAGTGAGGTGCTAATGCTGGCGATGTATGTATGTGATTGTAGTTGTTTCCAAATTGTGTTGTCTAGCTGAGTTTGTAAATTTGTTTCCGAAGTGAGTAAATGGTCGAAAACTCCCTTTGACTTGTCTAAAACTAATTCTTCCTTGGATATGTCTTTTATATGTGTTGGTAGGATTTGCGTATTAATGGAGAAGTTCGTCGTTTTGGAATAAGACGCTAGTACTGTTATAGTCGTTGTCCTTTTTGCAGCAAGTATGTTGTTTAGTGTTTTAATGACACAATTCTCAGAAATATAGAGAACTCCGACATCTTGTATCGTTATTTCTTGTCTTTGGCCGTCACACACAATCGATATGGCAACCGATTTTGTTGCAATGAAGAGCCAGGTGTTTTGCATGTATAATTGTTTCCATACAACATCTGTCGAAATTTTGAAGGTCTTTGACGTGCATTGGGTGTGGGTGTCGTTCTCTGTTCTGAAGAGTTGTTCAACTATGCAATTTTTATTTAATTGCATGTTCTTGACAGCTACGGGATAGCAGACAAACTCTGTGTTACTTTGAAGGCAGTCTTTAAATTCGTCTTGATTTAATTCAAAGTAGCGCTCGTTGTTGTAATCGAAACCCATGAATGTCTGCTGTATCGTTAAACACTCGAAAGATCCATCTGTTTTCCTTTCTGGAATTGGCGTTACGTGTATCAGAGTATACTTTGTGATGTCGTGTATTGGGAAGTACGCGTACACTCTTATGTGCGTAGTATTAACATTCATCTCTGTTTGTATTATCTGACCCTGAATAATTTTTAAGTTTGATGGTAGTTTTTGATTTGCCATTTGTATAATTTTGCTAATGTGTTTTGGTGTTAGTATACTGTATATAGTGGTTTTTTGTGTATAAATTTCAAGTAAGCCTTTATAATAGTCCATAATTTCGTTTATAAAATTGTTTGCTAACTCGTAGGTTTGCATTACTTGTATCTTGATATGATTTTTGTCAATCGATTTATACCAAACATTGTGGTTATTCATGAACGATATTGCTTCATTTAGTTTTGCTTGGAACTTCTCTAACTTCTTCTGGATTTGTTCTTCAGTTTGGTTTACACCTGCGATGGTGGATATCATTATCTTTGTTTGATGATTGGCAGCGTCTATAAGCTTCTGCTGATTGTTATTTAATGTTTCTATGTCCCTGTATACTTCATCATTTACTCCGAATACCGATGTTAAAAGTTGTCCCAAGAGACCTCGTTTCTTCCTAGTTTTCTTTATCTCTGTTAGGTATTCCTTTGTTGTCTCAAATTTTGCTTTTTCTTCATTTAAATGGTGATAAAATTCATTGCAATGCGTTTCATCCATGATGTATTGAGTGTCCTTACAAAGTTGTTGAAATTGTGTTGTTATTTTTTCGATCTTCTTTTGGTCTAGTTCCAAGCTTCCTCTCTCGTAATCAGTTTCAATTCTAAACGTTCCTCGATTAATAGTTGTGGTTCCAATGTCTTCAACGTATAGCCCTGGCTTTAAATTTTTTAATGTGTATGTGGGCGTAGTCGATACGGTGCCGATTAATAAAATAAGCATTGTCTGAACTAGTAAACCCTTTAGCCAACTTTTCGATGATCGTATACCTTTTTTGTTTATTGTGGCTGTTGACATGTTACATTGCGTAGACGTTTGCATGTTTTTGCTAGTTGTTTCAATTTCTTCGTTTTCGTTCACAGGGAGCGGGATCAACGTGTGAATTGATCTTTTATGACAAGCGCCTGTTGATTTTTGAAGAGTTACCACTCTAACTACACCATCATTTCCCGGGTGTACTTCTGTGATTTTTGCTAATGGCCATTTACTTGGATTTATATTGTCGTCTTTTATTAGTACTACCGTTCCAATTTTAGCATTTTCATGTGCTTGTTTCCATTTGTATCTTTGCTGTAGTTGATGAAGATAGTCTTTTGTCCAACTGTTCCAAAAATCTTTTTTCATTTTTTGAATCTGCTTCCATCTGTTAACTAGGTCAGTATTGATGTTTTCGAGCGGGTTTGGTACTCCTACTGCTTCTCGGCCAATAAGAAAATGGCTTGGAGTTAGTATTGTGTTGTCATTAATATTTTCGGTTTGCGCACACAATGGTCTTGAATTCAAACACGCTTCAATTTGGTGTAGAAAGGTTGTCATTTCCTCGTATGTTAGTGTCGAATCCCCGATTACTCGACGTAAATGATGTTTCACTGACTTTACGCCAGCTTCCCAGATGCCACCGAAATGTGGTGATGATGGAGGAATGAAATGCCACTGTGTTCCTATATTCGTCATTGCGTTTTGAAATTCCGGCGATTGCGTGATTTGTAATATTTCTTGATGTAAAAAGTTGGCTGCTCCTACGAAGTTTGTTGCATTGTCACTGTACATGTGTAACACGTGACCTCTTCGTGCCATGAATCTGCGTAGCGCAGCGATAAATGTTTCTGTTGTTAAATCTCCCACCAATTCTAGGTGCACTGCTTTTGTTGCTAAACATACAAAAACAGCAATGTATGATTTATAAGACTTGTGTCCTCTCCCTTTCATGGTTCTTGTTTGTATTGGTCCCGCATAATCCACTCCAGTATAAGTGAATGGGTAGGATTGCGTTACTCGTGCTTTTGGCAGTATTCCCATTTTTTGTGAGTTTGTGTCTGCTTTGTATCGTATGCACCTCACACATTTGTTAATTATACTCTTTACTTTTCTTGTTCCACTAATGATCCAGTATGTTTGTCGTAAATAAGCCATTGTTAATTTGTTACCACCATGCAAAGTTTTTGTATGTGCGTCTTGTATAATTAATGACGTTACGTGATGGTTATATGGTAAAAGTATTGGATGTTTTTGATTGTAAGGCAAATTGGAGTTTTGTAATCTGCCTCCAACTCTAAGTAGTCCGTCCTCGTCTATGAACGGATCTAAAGTGGATAATGTTTTATTTTTCTTCAAGGGTTGTCCACTTTGTATGGTTTTCAATTCATCTTTGAATTCCTGTTGTTGTATCTTCTGAATTATTCGTTTTACTGTCACGTTTAGTTCATTACTAGTAAGTAGCTTATTTGTTGATTGTTTGTTTGTAAATCTGTAGCAGTAAGATAACACTCTTACCATTTTATCTAAACTGGAGAATCTATTCCAGAGATCATTATTTTCAATCTCAGTTGTAGTTGTATGACACACTTTGATTTCTTGGTTCGTCTGCGGCATACCTTTCGTGATAGGAATCTGGTTGGTTTTTAACCAATGTGGCCCGTTCCACCACAGTGAATAGTTAATCAATTTTTCCGGCTCAAGACCTCTTGAAACGATATCAGCCGGGTTATCAGCAGAAATTACATGGTTCCATTCTGCGTTTGGTAAAAGTTGTTTAATTTGAGACACCCTATTGGCTACGAACGTTTGCCACCGTTCTGGCTCTCCTCTTATCCAGCCTAACGTGATCATAGAATCCGTCCAACAAAATATCGTAATGTTCTTGCAGATAAGCGCTTCTTTTACTTTTTCCATTAAACCGGCTAGTAGCAGTGCAGCGCATAACTCAAGTCGAGGTAGAGTAGTTTTTTGTTTCTTCCCCATTTTCTACTGACTATTCTTATCAATAGCGGGCCCCAAGACGATGTGTTTATGCGTTGATTTTTTAGTGCCTCAAGACATTCATTTACAGTGTCATGCATGTCTCGTAATTGTGCCGCGTTAGCTCGTTGCATTTTAGGCAAATCTAATAGTTTGTCAATAAATTTAGTAGCGATCATGCGCTCGTCTTCATATCTCTGCGTCAGCAACTTCCAAGCTGTTTCATAATTTATTTCGCTTATTGTTAGATGACGTATTAATCTTGCTGCGTCGCCTTTTACGTGTGTTTTTAGGTACTGCATTTTTTCTGTTGAAGAAATCGATTTATCTTCGTGAATAATTTTTCTAAATAAGTCTTGGAATGTGTCCCAAGAGTCATAGTTCCCCGTGAATATGGGAATACTTATTCGTGGAAGTTTTCCCGAGGATTTTGTCGTAATAACTTTTTCATCTGAGATTTGAAAGATTCTTTCTTCCAATAACTCCGTAGTAATTTCATAATCTTTCTGCGTTTTTTCGAAACAAGTATCTCTGAAGTAGCTGTTGTCCAGTGTACTTTCGGCCATTAGTAGTTCGATGTGAGTTTCTTCGATTTCTAGCCATTGTTTTTGTAATGTTTGTAATAGTGTTTGTAAGTGCCATATCGGCTTATTTTGTATTACAGATTCCTTAGCCTGAGATATTTTCTTAGCTATCTGTGACATTCGGAATAGCTGTATAAATAGTTTTGGGCTACTGACTCCATCCTTGTCTTCCTCTTCATCTAAAAGTCGTGGTTCGTAGACACTTTGTACATGTTGTAGCCTTTCTTCGCATTTTTCGAGGTACTCGATTCCTTCGTCGTAACATTTTTTAATGTTGTCAAAGTAGTTTGTAGTCATATACTTATGAGTTGATAACACCTCCTGTTCCTGTAGTCTTGTATGGTTTTCTTGAACTCGCTGAAAAACTTGGTATAAGGTTTTTTTTCTCTCATTGATGTATTTTTCTGTTTTTCTTGTGGGCGAGTCTTTTTTTATGTTTGTCAATACTCTTCTGATCTCGTTGTAATCCGCTTCCTGGCTCTTGATTAATTCGTTAATTTCCTGTATCTCCATTGTGCTCTTCTTTCTTCTTCCCTAACGCCCTACCCTACTCTAACAGTCAAGTCCGTACTAGTGGTATCTGCGCTCTTGTTATATTTGTGCGACTTCTCAATCAGCTGGTGAGACCCGCTTGTGGGAGGCCAGTGACCGATCCGCAACGAGAGGCTTTCCGACAGAATACCCTAGTACAATGTTCTTCAGATTACCGAAAACTGTTGCTTTGTTGAGCACACCAGCCCCCAGTTCTCCAAAATGTCAGTCTGTCAAAGTCTATCCCTACTCTGGGCAAGGGGAACCGCGTGATTCAAATGCTCGAAGGACCAAAATGTACATCCACCCTTAACAAACGTCACGTAAGGCCGCAATATTGTCAAGGGTGTGACGGTACATGGAAATATATGATAAGTTAAGGAACCTACAAAGACCTACAAGCCTAACAGTCCCTAGCCTACCATATACTTAGTGTGTGATAAATAAATATATAGATAAGTACAGGATGTCTGCACCATGCGACCTAAGGTAACAGACGGATAGTAGACAGGAATACCAGGTTCGGGAAGGGTACACTCACTGCCAGTCACGCAGACTCACGAGACTGATCGGAGATGGCTAAAGGTGTCTTGGCCACAGTGAGGGGTAATGAGACAAGAATATAAAATTCAAATCTGATTTATTTACAAAATGTTCTGCTTATATACTAGTTTCTCTTAACACACACTATTATACTTAATTCTATGTGTCCTATGCGTGTAATATGCAACCAAGTCAATATTTTAACTGGACCGCATGAGGCAGGCAGAGTGCTGAGTCAATGTCCAAAGGTAACATTGAACACATATATTTTTTGTGTGCTAAAATAAAAATCGTTTTCAGTTTTAATCAACAAAACGTTATCTCGAAGTAATAACTGAAAATAATTATTACGTTGTTTACCTACCAATTTTAAGGACGTATCTACTTGAAAAACAACCAATGCAATGCGCAGCTCGCAGATTTTTGCGATTCGATGCGAATTCGCAGTTTTGTGTGGGAGCCTTTGAATTTAAAATGTAGAAATGCGTTCCTTTCGAAGCATGCAACTATGAATGATGGCTGAGGAATGATGTGATAAAGCAACGGTGCGGTCTAAAGTTAGATTTGGTGAAAAACATTGAAAGAGTATGCTTAGATGGTTTGGTGATGTTGAGAGGATGAATGAAAAGCGAAATGTGTGTGGAAGCGCCGGGCGGGGACGCCCTAGGAAGACATATAGTGACCTTATTCTTCAGGAAGGTCAGGTGCAGTGCGTGTATGAAGCAAAACGAGTATATGAGGATCGTACCAGGTGGCGTTATGTAATTTCTGCCTACACCCGTGGGAAGAAGGCGTGAGTATGTATGTACCTATATTTAAGAAATTCATTCTTTTCTAAATTACCTATTAGGTAGGTACATGTAGACAAAATCCGCGCTTGGATGTGTAGGTACCTAGTTGAGAACACCAGCCTGTTATACATAACATTACGCCTTGTTTCCTCGAAGGGTTGGGCAGAGGTGTAGTTAAAGTACACCCACATTTCGCCAGTTACGTTTAAGTCTCATTTAATAGGGGGCGAGCCTATTGCCATCAAATGGGCAAAATCCAGACTCCGTTTTCCCATCCAAAAAAAAGGCTGCTACTGAGAAATTCCAGATAGAAAAACCCAATATCACTTTGACCGACACGGGAATCGAACCCAGGACCTTATGCTCAGCAGTAGCGCTTGCGACCACTAGACCAACGAGACAGTCATACAATTACAATTATACAATACATTACAATTTGTAGGTTGTATGACACTTTATATAAAAGTTAAGTAAGAATAGTGCTTTTGTTTCATTGGTTTAGTCTATGATTGTTAAAGCCGTGGCAGACCAAGTGCAAGTATAAAAAATGCCTCAAAAAATTATCTGTTTGTTAATTATTTTATAATTATAATTTTATGTGTCCAATTTCATTATGTTTTTATTTTTAATTTTCTAATTGTGCCATGACATTGTTAATTCTATTTTATTTTCTTTAATTTTATTTTTCCAATTTTATTACCAAACTTGTTTTGTGTAGAATTTTGATTTTCATTTGTTAGCTAGTTATATATTCTATTAGGCATGCTGTGGTCTCCTATAATTGAAGGAGTACACGTACGCGATACTTTTGTCTTCTATCATTTATTCCACTGTTTGTGTATATCCTTTGTTGGAGATCCTAAATAAATAAATAATAATTAAAATAATTAAATAAAGTGTAAGTAAAATGGTGCCATAAACAATAATAGGATGGTATTGCAATTTGTTGGATAAACAGTACGTAGGACTGAATGCTTAACATGATTGGCGAAATGGGGAGTACCTACCATTCTGCTTATCCTGCGGAGTACTAACAGGCGTGATGTGAAATCTATTTACAAAGATATTGTACATTAAAAGTTAAACAACGAAATAACTCTCGACTCACAACCTATTTATTTTCTCAAACAATTTATATGCTCAGACATTTTAATTGATTTCATTATCCGTTTATTCCTTTTTACAAACATGATATGTTGTAATCTTTATACAAATGAACACGTGTATCAAATATTAGAAGGTTATGCTTACTAAGGTATGTTGAGTAAGATTGATGTTGTGTAAGAAAAGACAGAATTATCCCAAGTACAGACTTAACATTGTAGTTGAAAAACATGTTCTCCCATACATTACAACTGCAAATGTAAGTTTGTATGCACAATATTGAGAGATTTGCCGTGTTATTTCAAGACCATAGACTCCTTATAGGTTTTCTTTTAAGCTATAAGTATAAAATTATTTCTCAAAATTTTTGGCTTAGTAGTTTCGGAGATAAGGGGTATGGTATGGTAATTTTTTGTCTATTTTCTTAAGTAACTTTAAAGCTATTTATTTAAAAATTATAAAAAAAATCCACTCGAGACCCTACAGTAAACTCTTTTATTTAATATGTCACACATTATAGTTTGCATTTTTTTAAATTTTATTATTTGCCCCGAAAAGTGATGCCCATATTCAAAATTCATTAATTTACGTTACAATTCCGTGTTTGGGTCACAGAAATTCATATGTGAACCAAATTTCAACTTAATCGGTTCAGTAGATTCGGAGCAAATTGGCTGTGACAGACAGACAGACACACGAGTGATTCTATAAGGGTCCCGTTTTTCCCTTTTGAGGTACGGAACCCTAAAAACTGACACCAAATCTGTTTACCATCTAGTTTAGGATAGAAATACCTAGAAATTAATATGAAGATCAGTCGAGTGAAGGGCGAACACAGTGTAAAGGATAAAATTGTCATAACTACGTTTGCTAGACGAAATAGTAACAGTAGTTTTTTGTTTTTTTTCAGCAGACAGCGCACCGGCACGCTGCTACTTATCCTTGTGATGTTACGTACGTGCTTTGTAGGTGTTACGTAATGTCTTGACCAACTATTACACACCTGCGAAGCGAACAGGAGGCCTACGAAATGTAATAAATCATCCTATACTTTTATACAAATTATTCTCCAAATATCATAATATTCCCTTTAGAAATATTATTGCCTAGGGTTTAGTAGAAGCCCGAAACCGAATAAGCGGTTACATATATTAATATCAAAATGTGTATATAAATTCTTCCGAAATTAGAATTCGTAACTATCGGGTCGGTGTCTATAAAATGACGACCCGTGCCAAACGAAGCCTGTCGGAATAAATTGATTTGCAGAAAGTTATCAGCGAGCCTGAATTCGTGCTACTAACGATTCTAATGGGATTCAGAGAATTCAGTGTATCTGCCTATTACTAACTGTTCATGGGTGTTAATTGAGTGATAGCTTTGATAAAACTGCGCAAGCGTTTAGTTGATAATAATACATCGCTTTGTTGGTGAACTTTCACAGATAAACGCACTATCGGCCAAACTTCCGCATGCTCGATAATCGCATAGCACGGCACACGACTCGATCGCCTGATGCATAAGTTTTGACCAATAGGATACACGTTTGTTTTTACACGCCTTGAACTCACACAAATGCATATTGTCTCTAATTGGGCGAAACCAGGAAGGGATGTGGTCTGTCACTAGCTGCGCTTCCGCAGAAATATTTTCTAAATTGAGTATGCTTAAGTTTTGCACATAGTACATCATTTATCCAGTAGTACACAGATTGATAATCACAGTGAAATATTACGGCGTACGTTTTATTAAGGTTTTTCCTGATACTTAATCGCTTCTTTGAGCTTTATAACAATTATTATGGGAGAAGACAGGGTGTTATGCTCGTGACGCAAAAGCATGAATTTTCTTTGTCATTATAAACTGTAATCAATTGCCAGAGATTAATAAGCTTAAATTGTTTAACAGGATCTTCATTGTCTGGCTCAAAGACGATACTCTTATAACAACAAACTTTGCTTAGCTTGAACTAAGACTTGCTATTATAACTTCGTTATTCTCAAAGTGTTCTTTACAGAAGTGCAATGAGTAACGTAAAAGCACGGCGTATAAACTGGCTACTGGTTTTGGCTTAAATAATTAAATTTGGACTTATGTATTGTATAATTATTTAAGCTAAACTTGACCTTATATAACCTGTGTTATTGAGCGCAAAATCATCTCGCGTTATTAGATAATCATTTGGTATTCGGAAAGAGCGGGCGTATTACATAAATAAACTGTTTGCTTTCGGTTCGTATTTACGTAGGAGAACTATCGAGAGAGGCAACAAACACACGTGGCGTGACGCGGCAAGTGCTCTGTGGCGCTGGTTTTGTGATCATACCTGAAATAAACAGAAATTCTAAATATGTGTCAAGGTCGAACCGAATGAAATAATCGTCATAATGAAACTATTGTGTTAAATAGGGCAAAGCCAATCTTTTCCTCTTTGTTAGTCCTTGAAATATAAAAAGTCCATAGACTGGAGGATCTTTGTTTGTGACAGACTCTATAGTCTGTGACAAACAAAGATTGTTACCACCTAATTATTGATCTAAACATGTCTTGTGTTAGCATATCCAATCTGAAATTCTGCATTAATTGCGTATGGAAATCATGATTGCTCATCAACGCATCAGTGTGCATGTCAGGCATTTCGGGAACGTCATTCGCACTTTCCATTTGCGAGGATGATGATTTCATCGGGATTCTATTATTAAACTTAGTTTGTGATTGCACTAACCGTCGGTTTTACGACAGTTTGGCCGGATGTGGTCGAAATGGAATTCACTGTCAGAAAACAAGTAATTACGTTTTGATGATGGTCCCTTTGAGCAAAAGTTAAATACATGCCAGCATAGTTCATAAATTAATTTCAGAATTTTCATAACATCACGCCTGTATTCCGCGAAGGGTTGGGCAGAGGTGCATCTATAGTACACCCACATTTCGCCAGTTATGTCTAAGTCTCATGTCACAGGGGGCGAGCCTATTTCTATCAACCGGGCAAACTACAAAACTATGTATTATTTTACTTATGTTATTCATACATGTTCGAGTACTCTAATTTTGTATCTCATATTCTCATCTCATGGAGCAACGGTCAAAAAATCAAATATGTGTTGCGATCCTACGCTCTAAGGCCTATTTTATGAAGTGTCGTCGTAGCCTATGTGTTCTATATATGTACAGTAACTATGTAAAATATTCGCGAAACCCACATAGGGGCCACATCGGCTGATAGCTGATAAATTGAAGCCTGTACGTGACCCTCCGCGGGTCATTCACGAGATGGGATCATGCTGAGTCAGCGCCTTCGCGGATATGAACACCCACGCGTGGTTGGACACTACATGGTATTTGATACTGAATAGATGTCGAACTGTCACTAGATAAATTACAAATGAAAATGAAATATTTGACATGTGTGACTCACTCGTAGGCACGCAATTTGGCCATTTTGAATATTTATAGAATTTTACAGAGGATAGAGTTATTTCGTTTTTGAGGGTGACATTTTTGTGTAAGATGTCGTTGGACTTTCATATTATTCTATTTGGTACAGTTAGAGCCGCCACAGACAATATACATCTTATATGAATGGCTTTGGTTGACAGATTTCAATGACTCCTTTTATTTGCTCTCTGCCTTTTTTTGAACATTTCAATAAATGGCTTTTGTTACGTTATATGACCTATCTAAACACCTCACGGACTTCTTATTATACACCGAAAGAACGGAAATTTTGTTGTTCATTGGCTGACCAGCCAGACGTTGTCCTGTCCAAAATTCAATAGTTGATACAAACAAGGACGTTCAGTTTTCCCGAATTTGAAAAACTTCCCGGCAACTTTTAAATTTTTTCTTTCCGCATGAATCTGATTCGGACTATTACGAACATTTAAAAAAATTGCCAAATTGGTCCACCTGTTCTGAAGTGATGCGTTTACCAACGAAAAGCATTTAATTTTTAGGTTTCTGTAGTCAACAAGGTACCCTTACAGTTTCGCCATGTCCGTCCGTCTGTCCGTCCGTCCGCAGCTTAGCTCAGAGACTCTTAGCTTAGCTTAGTACTAGAAAGCTATAATTTGGTATACATATTGATCATGCGGCACAAAGTGGTAAAATAAAATCATGAAAAAAAAAAATTTTTTTAGGGTACCTCCTGTACACGTAAAGTGGGGATGTTTTTTTTTCTCGTCTATCCCATAGTGTGGAGTGTTGTTGGATAAGTCTTTCAAAAATAATGTGGGATTGTGAAAACAATTTTTCTATTAAGGGATCCGTTTCTGAAATAATAAGCTTTAAAGTGCTAATTTTTATTAGAGTCAAGTGTACCCCTCCTGCCAGCTAAAGGGTTAGTTTTAGATATGTGAAAAAATCACGATAGTAGTATATACAACGAAGTTAAAAGGAAAACTATCACAACTAAGTAGGCTACAAGTTAACGAGTAATAGTCGGCCATCTTACAATTGCAGTTGGAATGTATGAGAGAACATGTTTTTCAACTACAATGTTAAGGTTGTTCTTGGAATAAACTCATCCCAACTACGGAACTATTCATTGTGCGTGGTCCGACACGCACTTGGCCGGTTTTATTATATAGATTATGTGACTGTATCTACCGCGTTTTTGATGGATTGACTGTTCCAATAATATTGATGTTTTTAATTTCAACCGTTTTTTTTTTTTGAGGTCTAACAAACGAGGCTGCTAAAAACATGTATAACATGGTCATCCTTTTAGTGTCATTGGCTTTTGAAGACGAAATACGAATTTATGTATATAGTCATGCTTTAGCTTATGTAACAGATCATAAAGGTATACATAGGCTAAAATTGAACGTGCATCATCGTCATATCTGGCCAAAGTTGCCGTCCACGTTTTCATAGATTTCGAGGGTGCTAAAGTCGATAGAGAGGTAAAAAAATATAAATCCAAGATGGCGGCTGCGCAAATTTTTTTCTTTAATATTTTCCTGTTTGTCCTGACTGCCTCGTTGATCTGGTGGTTGCAAGCGCTACTACTGAGCATGAGGCCCTGGGTTCAATTCCCGGGTCAGGCAGAGTTATTGGGTTTTCTATCTGGAAATTCTTATTTATTTATTTATTTTACTATTTATGTACACACAATAAAACATATATAGATACGACATTATGAGTATTGAGTACAAAGGTACTGCTTATTTCTTAAGAAATTTCTTCCAGCAGACCTGTGAAAGGAGAAATTAAAAAGAAATGTAGACAATAGTGTGTGAGAACAAGAAGAGAAGAACATGATTTGTGACGTCTTTCACAGTTGAGAGGAGAGGTAATGCTCCTTTACTCGATATTTGATTTAGAAATAGATTTTAAATCTCGAATGCTAGGCGGAAGTGAGTTCCACAATCTTACAGCATGGACAGAGAAGGAATAAGAATAGTAGCTTGTTTTATGAGGATGGGATTTAAGGAGGGATCTAAGGTGTGATCTACATGGTGCGTCGCTACGGCGAGCGTGAGAAAATCGCTCACGCAGATAAGAAGGGTAAGACGGGTTGTGTAAGATGTTGAAGAGGAGACATAAAATTCGAGTGTTCCTGCGAAGGCGTATTGGGAGCCACTTAAGTTCCTTGCGAAGGTGAGAAACATGGTCATACTTTCACAGACCGAAAACAAAGTGAATGCACAAGTTTTTCAAGCGCTCAAGCTTGTTTAATAGCTCCTCAGTAGCATCCTAGTAGCATCTTATTAGCAGCCCAGAGTCTGGATTTGTGCCCGATTGATGGCAATAGGCTCGCCCCATATTAGGTACATGGGATTTAAATATAACTGGCGAAATGTGGGTGTACTTTAAGTAGACCTCTGCCTAACCCTTCGGAAAATACATGCGTGATGTTACGTTGTGCTATTTATATATTTTTTCCTGTTATTTAGGACCTCAATATTTAACTTATTTTTAGGCAAAATCTTTTTCTTGTTATTCATATCTAACAAGAACCAACGTTGAATAAGCTTTTATAAAATAAGTAGGTAATACAAAAGACTGGTCTTTAATCTACATAATATAACAGGTGAATTCAAAGACTACTCTGAATTCAAGGAAGATATACATCAGTGGCGCAGCTACAATTATCATTAGAGGGAAGCCGAAGAAAAAATTGTTCAGTTCTCATAAACTCAGACAAAAACCTGTAGGTTTTTAATCTTATGATGTATTAAACTGGTATTTAAATATGTAATGTGATGTACACACAGTTACACACACAGGTGTACCATATTATTTGGCAATAGTTGACATTAAGAACAGTGGTTGGTCCGAAGGGAAGCCGATAGGAATCGGGTTGTATGAAGGCTTCGCCCCTGGTATACATATAGAAATACCATTTACCTATAGAAATATAAGTGAATAACGAAAATATAATTGGATGAAGTAGGTACGTAAGACGAATGTATCAAACAAACTCAGGGGCTGGCACATAGTGGTATAATTTAGATAAGTCGACCCGCTCTGCCTGCACGTTTAGACGTTTTCCGTTTATGACCTTTGATTTAAAGAAAATTAATTTAACTGACGTCCATCTTCCTGACCTCAACGTGTAGATTACAGAATGTGATTAAACCAACAATTTATTTATAAATAATATGTATATATAAATTATTTATATATATAAAGTTAAATTATCTATAAATAATTTATATAAAAATTGCTGGTTTTGGGCTCCCACACAAAACTGCGATGCTGCGTCGCATCGCAAGAATCTGCGATCTGCTGCGCATTGAATTGTTAGCTACAATTCAATGCTTGCAGATTTTTGCGATGCGATGCGAATTCGCAGTTTTGTGTGGGAGCCCTTAAACTCTACCCAACCAAGTGCAAAATATGCATGGTGACTGATTATAATAGGTAATGTGTCAAATAAACTGTGACATGTGTACCTACTATTTGGTTTATCATCAGAGTCCAAAGCCTAGCTTCAAATGTTAATCATTTTGAGAAAAAGCTTGATGAGAGCAATCGTTTCATTCATACCTTTGGGTAAGTTAACGAATGTTTTTTTCTATTAAGACCCGCGACAGACAAAATAAAAAGACCAAATAAAAAAAACCAGCCAAGTGGGAGTCGGACCACGCACAATGAAGGGTTCCGTAGTTGAGATGAATTTATCCAAAAACAAACTTAGCATTATAATTGAAAAACATGTTCTCCCATACACCGATATACGTCACGGTCAATCCTCCAACTGCAAATGTAAATAAAATGCAATGCAAATGTAATGTGTATTAGCAAAATTATGTATTTAATAAAACTACAAAGTAACAATTTTCAAACTTTTTCATGTACTTGTGCTGTGAGACCTTGCTTCTTGCCAAATTTTATGTTCTAGGTCAGGTGGGTAGGTGTTTCTTATTTGCAAGTAAGTATCAAAATATGTTTAATTATGTCGCATAAATGGCCGTATTTTTTTATTGCGTTGACTTAGATAGAAGCTTGATTTTCTCCATTGGACCGTGGACTTACGTATTTGATATTAATTTCAATTTGATACCTCCACGCGTTCCTATGAAACGGGGTCTTGACAGATAGACAGACAAACAAACAGATAGACAGACAGACGGACAACGAAGTGATCATATAAGGGTTCCGTTTTTTCCTTATGAGGTAAGGGGCCCTAAAAACAAAAAACTGTGACGCATCGCGGCTATATTCTTTGTTTTTACTAAGTCCTGCCACAGACCGTAACTCTTAATAAATTACGTATGATCTTTCACTTATCAGCTAAATGGCAGAACTAGCGGGTCGTGTAGGGAGCACATCAGTCGCAGCCGCTCAGTTTCTGGTCGAACTAGTCCTCACACGGTGCATTACACTCGGCCACCGCATTCGAGAGCTATTTGCTGCCCGGGATCAGATTAATGTTGCCACTTTTCTACTTGTCGTAACCACCAAACTTTGCCCGACCGCCTTTGCCCACTCTATTGTATGACAAAGGGAATTATTTCTGTTGAGTACCTTGGTACCTATCTCGCGGTTCGGAGAAGTAATCGGACTGTGTACACGTAAAATAAGAAGTCTTACTTTTTTTCATATATTTGAAGTTGTCTTCTACATTTAGCCATAGGTAGACAAATCTACACCGATCTACAATAAGAACTAAGATTTTAAGGATAGTTCTTTTAGATAAAGTATGGGTTGTAGCTGAAATCAGCATCAGTTGGTACACCTTGTGTTGTCATCTGACATTATGCTGAGCTGAGGCATCATTGTTTTCTGATTTTATAGTTTTAAGGTTCATTTTTCTTTCTTTCTAAAGATAAGTAATTTTGTATAGACGAGCGAAAACGTTAGGTACTGACACGTAGCTTCGTCCTTTTAGATTTAATTCTAGATTTTGTCGTTGGATTAGAACTGAAATGCGAGGCTTTATTTACAAAAGTCGTGTTTAATGTGCTTTGTCAACACATAATACCTACAACGTCTCGCCTGTAATTCCAGATGGATTAGGCAGGGTTGTACCTATAGTACATGCATATTTTGCCAGTTAACCTCAAGTCACATTAATGAAACGTTATTCAATGTTCATGACTTCTTAACTCACTTAGGTTATTTTTTTTACTATGACAGCCGACCGACTGAATGACCTGCAAACCTTTGTCTTCGTTTTCAATTAATCTTACTATGTATAAAGATTGCTTGAAAATGCAGACACCATCCAGAAACACCAAACACCTTGTGCGAAATAACGTTTGAAAAATAATACAAATATGCTTATTTTGAAACTGCCTCAGATTAGGCACACAATAAAACGAAAATAAGACGCCCCCTATAAACTGACTCCTTATCATACAAAACACATTATGTTAAATCCACTTAAAAGAGAAATTCAGAAGTCCCTAATATTACATTCTACCGGCGACAGTTACCCGAAACCATTAAAATGAAAACTTTTATCAAATAAAATACAATTCAACCGTGCGTACGCCGCGTGGGGTAAAAATGCGGTCGGTAAAAGTAGATACATTCCCTTTACCTCTTGCTTCCGTTCACGCGCAGGTGAAAATATTACGTCGAGGTGTAAACGAGTCCCGGCAAGGCTGTTATTGCCGTCGTTAAGTTAAAAATTTCTCTCTTGAATAGCAAAGCGAATGTGAGACATAAACACAGACATTTATGTTATTTGCAAACGAACATCGAGATGAAAATTATGTAAAATATAAAGGTGTGTCTACGGAAAATTAGATGCTGCTTTATAAGCAAATAAGCTCGATGTGTTTATCTTATTTTTTATTGGTGTTAGATGAAGATTTTGCTTGCATACGATCTTGTTGTGTCTATACAAATAAATAAAATTGAAGTATACATACATTTGTACTGTTAGGTAGAATTTGTGAAGTTAGGGTCGGTAAAGTTAGGCCGTATAGATTCAGAAGCTTGGCTCTACATGAGATCTGATATCTTTTTCACAGGGCAAACCTTATGTGGCAACATTTTACATGAAATGTTTTTGGTGGGATTTCAGTTCTTTTTGTAAGTTGCTAGGCAGTCTTTTTAGTGTTTAATTTTTTCTTCTTTCTTTGGGGTGTATTTCTTGCACATCAGCAGTGCCGGTTTTCATAGCCCATTCTCTGTCTTTGCCTTTTTTCTTTAATGGTTGTAAATACTGAACTTGTATATACTGAACTTGTAAATACTGAACTTTGTTTACATACCAAATTTCGGCTTTCTAGCACTTCAGGAAGTACCCTAACATTTTGAAGTCTCATACAAACTTCCACCCCCCCATTTTAGGGGATGGGGGGTGAAAGTTATAAGTTTGTGAATTTTTTTGTTGGTTGTATACTAAACTTAGATTACATACCAAATTTCAGCTTTCTAGCACTTCAGGAAGTAGCCAAACATTTTGATGATCATCAGTGTGTCAGTGTATCAGTGAGTGTGTCAGTGACGAAATCAATGTATTTTAGATATCAATAAAATCTAAAGTATTAAAGCTATTTAATTGAGACTTTGTATGTTTAATAAGTCTATTATTAACATCATATCCTGAGAATATGAACTATCTGGTACATCGGAAACCAACTCTATGAGGGTTCAAAAAAAACGACGAAACACTTCGAGAAAAGGTAGGTAGTGCCCTTGCGCTTCGCTTGGCTCATCTTGGCGGGGGCACTACCGTACCCCCAGATTGAAAATTAATTTGCACAAAGTACATTTTTGCCAAACGTAATTTTCAAATGACAGTTGACAAATGGAGGTCCTTGACTTTTCTATTCTTATCTCAGTCGCATAGTAAAAGTAATTACGAACCTACCAATAATATACAAAACACGAAACATGCAAGCTTAAACAATTTACCTGTTTAAAAAACGATAGTAAAACTGTATCAGCAGGTAAACTGAAAAAAGATAAGTTTTATCTCTTTTCTTGCTGGATCTACATCCATCAACTGCACATAATATACAGAACCAGACATATCATAAGAATTGGAAACGAAGTACGTCAGGTCGACCGAAATATATGCGTACGTACGCGCCTCGCGGCTGTCGGCAACCCACTGAGAAATGGGCTGCGTGCGGCCCAGCGGTCGGTAGGTAGTCAGTGTGCGTAAATACATGGAGTGATGTATCTGGTAATCTGTGGCGATGGGTCGGGGGACGAAGGAGTTTTATTAAAATGTGGCTGTTATTTTAGTATATTGTGTATCTTACGACATCTACGCGAAAGAAGTCGCGGAGCACAGCTAGCCTCAAGTAAAAGGTGAAATTGTTGGAAATCATAAAGCTTTCTAGACGAGCGCAAGGAGCTCTTATTGTAGGAATACAAAACACGTGTAGGTACCATCACATTATTTTCTCCTGAGACTTGTTATAAAACACGTTGTTAAGAAAGTTTGCATGTTGCGTTGAAGAAACTCTGAGAAAATGTAAGTGAAGAACTATAAGGCACACAAAACATAGATATAAAAACATGGTTTTCCGTAGATTTCTTTTTTTGTTTACCTTAAAATGTTTCATGCCACTGAAATAAAAATCAGAAAAGAATCAACTTAATGGTGCAGAAAAAATTGTCACTAAATTCCTGTTCACCGTCCAATTCACTGAGTCAACTCATATTAACGTTAAAGAATAATAAGTTGTTTTATTTGGTACATTCAGTTAGCCAACAGACGTCAGTTCAACAAAACAAGCTGGCAATAGCACAGATTTCCCTAAGGAGTGCTATATTACGACTTTCCATAGAGGAAATGTACGTAAGTGTTCTGAAAAAGTGGGGGCGTTAGTAATTTGATGGTCGAATTACTTTTATGACGGACTGCCACTTTTGTTTCAAAGTAATGGTCTTTGTCACTACTTTGTTGTGGGTGTCAACTTAGTGGCGAACGGAATAAAATGTGGAATTAACGTCTTAAAAAGGAATTTAATTACATTTAAGTGTAGGTACCTAAAATTATAAAAGTGTGTAAAAAAATCTATAGTAGAAATCGCAACAATTATAATTATGCATCTCTTTCTGTGAGAATGTGAAAATGGATGCTAGACGAGTAAAGTAAAAATTTTATGAGGTACCTAAAATTATAAAAGTGTGTAAAAAAATCTATAGTAGAAATCGCAACAATTATAATTATGCATCTCTTTCTATGAGAATGTGAAAATGGACGCTAGACGAGTAAAGTAAAAATTTTATGAGGTACCTAAAATTATAAAAGTGTGTAAAAAAATCTATAGTAGAAATCGCAACAATTATAATTATGCATCTCTTTCTGTGAGAATGTGAAAATGGATGCTAGGCGAGTAAAGTAAAAATTTTATGAGGTACCTAAAATTATAAAAGTGTGTAAAAAAATCTATAGTAGAAATCGCAACAATTATAATTATGCATCTCTTTCTATGAGAATGTGAAAATGGACGCTAGACGAGTAAAGTAAAAATTTCATGTTGTTTTAGGAGCTACTTGTTATTTCTCATATTTTTCATTCGTTAATTACGCATTTTTTAATTAAAATGAAAACCCAGTCTGAAATATCTAGTTTCTTTTTTGGGGTTCCGTACCCAAAGGGTGCCAACAAGACCCTATTACTAAGGCTCCGCTGTCAGTTCGTCAGTCCGTTCGTCGGTCCGTCTGTCACAGGGCTGTATCTTTTGAACTGTAATAAGTGCCTACCCACTTGAAATTTTCACAGAGTATGTACTACTATGGCTGCTATAACAACAAATGATAAAAATAAAATAAAAGTTAATAAAGATTTAAAGGGCTTCCCATACAAGAAACTTGTTTTTTTTCGGCATTTTTTTTTATACTAAAGCATTTAAAAAAATATGTAGTGTTGAATATTGTAAGCTGGTACGCTGGTACAGAACCATTCATGTGCGAGTACGACTCGCACTTGACTGCTTTTTTCAAATTATTATAACTAATGCTCAACAGAATATTAGTTGTATGACATTATCAATAATGTTACACAGCCATTTCATATTGAAAATGTATGGTGGGTGATGTAATTTATTAAAAGGCCGTTTTGCCACCGCCACGTCAACGGGACGTAAACGCGTCAACGAGAACGAGATGACGGCGCTGAAGTAGCGATACATAGGTACATTTACTATGGCCGCGTGTCCACCGCACGTTCGTCAACGGGACGTCACGTTCAGTTCGAATAATCTCGTTTCTCGTTGACGTCCCGTTGACGGTGGCGGTGGACAAACGCTGTAAGGCCTAATAAAACATTGACCTCGTCCGTAGGCTTCATATAACATCGAATGAACCTAAATAATCGTTAATTAACTTTATAGCACGGTACATTTTAGAACTTGAGTAATTAAAGGCTTAAAAAGCGGTCGTCTAACGCCTATAGTGTTTCAAAGATACTTAATTAGGCGACATAAAACCTTTTGTGCAGACGAGGTCGAATATGATATTATGAATATAAGTTTACAGTATCCTATTAATTAAATAATTTTATGAGGAGGGGCGAATTTACGTGTACCGCCAATAAAAGAACATTCTTTTATTGACGGTAATAATGTAATGTATGTACGTAATGTGTGTTGTGTGTTGTGCATATATTCTCATATTGTATGTTTATATTTAAATTAGGGCTGGTTTTTCAATCGTCAGATAACTTTTATCTGGGGAATATTTTTGACGTTTTGACAGCTTTTGTATAGAAAATATGTCAAACCGCCATATTTATTCCTCAGGTAAAAATTATCTGACGATTGAAAAATCAGCCCTTAGTGAATAGTTTTTTGATTGTATGTATTTTGTTTTCTCTTCAACTATTACACACGTGGTATACGAGTATATCTCTTTATCTACTTTCCTATCGCAGGTATGCTGGAAGAGATTTCTTTAGAAATAAACATCACCTTTGTACATATTTTTCTGTTCCTTTCTTTGTGTCTGTTTATATATGTGTACATAAACTGTTTAATAAAAAAAAGCGATAAATTTTCAGGCAGATAGCTACAAATAATTTCTTACTAATCCTGTGCAGCCAAAGATTTTGATAGTGCCCACTGTAGGGACTCACGCAGGCCTTTACTTTGTCAGAGGGAGTGTGCCGTACCAGTGCAGTATGGGTTGGTGACACATTTCTTAGAATTTGTGGTTCTGGAACATCCTGTTCGCCAGTTCGACATCATCCGTCAAACAATTTCGCTTGCAAATATTGTATTTCTTGCTTACACTTCAAACTACTTTATTGCCTGTACATACTACTTTGTCAGCCGTCTACTGGGTTCGGGTCGAAGGGCTAAGCCAAGCTCGAGACTAAATTATAGCGACTAAATAGTCCAAGCACTTACAAACGGCCAAGTTTGGAAATGGTATAACCGATGCTCACTACCACTGATAAAACTATGTTGTAGAGTTCGTCAGGAATGCGACGAGCGGTAGTGTTCCCTAACCCAAGGATAAAGTCATTTAACTATATTGTGCTATGTACTGTACATATTTATTGGGTAATATTGAGCACAATTTTGCTATTGATTTGTCCTTTAGACATACCAGTAATAGTAAGGGCTCCCTCACGAAACTGCGACGTCGCATCGCATCGCAAAATAAATTGTATACAATTCAATGCGCAGCTCGCAGATTTTTGCCATTCGATGCGACGTCGCAGTTTTGTGTGGGAGCCCTTTTTTTTCTGGATGGGAAATCATCAAATACTTCTTCCGCTCTGGGCGGAGCGAGAGGGCGTGTCAGACTTTTACTGACTAAAACCCACCCGTGTTCCTTCAGTTGTCTGTGCCGGGGCCATGGTAACTCTTTCGAACATCGCGCAACCCTTGCTGGCATCGGCCCTAGCGGACCTCTTCAATGGTGCCAAAGACTATATAAATTCTCTATGAATGGTGCTGACATCTCTTTGAGGCGCGCGTAGAACACAACGCGCCATCGACTCGGGCCTGGTCCTTACCGGACGGCGAGTTACCCATTGCTCGCCGGCTGCAAGCCCGCGCCTAGGGCGTCTTTTGCGGTGACTAGGGGCATGAGGGCGCAAAGCTTGCCGCTCCCTCACGCGTTCCACCTCCTCCTTCGCGAGCATTACTGCTTCGCAGAAGGAGATGATGGGTTCTCATATACTCTCGTTCCGTACCATGGCCTGGACCAGGGCCGGACGCGAAAGATCGCCGCCGCCGATCGCTTCCGCGAGGACACGTCGGTGCTCCGTCCAAGACAGGCGGACCTCCACCGTATACTTCACCGTGTCCTCCGGGCGATTCACACAGTGGTGACATTCGGGCGTTTCCTCCCGCCTTATCCGGAGCAGGTTCCTCCCGAAGCACCCGTGTCCGGTGAGGACCTGCGTGGTGAGGCGGAAGGTGAGGACGCCGTGGCGCCTCCCCAGTCACTCATCAAAGAGGGGACTTATCGCCGCAATTGTGGCGTGCCCAGCGCTGGGTTGCAACAATCGCACTCTCCATATCGCCATGAGATCCTGCCGGAGCTCTGTCCGCCGTGCCGCGATTTCTTGCGGCAGCGGGTGTAGAAGCCCTAAGATGTGGTTGCATAGTATTTAGCAAAATTTAAGACAATTCTTTTTCAAAATGTAATCGTAAACGATTCAACATGGCCATTATAGTTTACTTGCACGCAATATCTTTTATTTCCATGAATATTTTAGAAGGAAACCATTTTGGAATTACGTTAAGTGCATGCGGTACATCTTTTGCACTTGAATGTACACCAAAGGAAATACTTTGTGACGAAAAATTTTAAATTTTGTACTTGCTTCAGTGACATTTTTGCAGCAAAGGAATAGCGTTCCACTCTTAGGTTCCACGTTAACGTACATAGGTAGAGCATATTGCTCCCGGGGGAATTGTAAACTGCATGCAAAGGTGATAACTTAGATGCTCCTACAACATGTTTACATGTTTAAGAGTTCAGATTTGATTAAAAAGATTTTAGATATTTCTCTAGAGATTGTTGTTGCTTTCGTCGTCCGATGTCTTTTTTAACTTTGCAAACAAGAAATGCGACTGGGTAGTTTATTTCCACTTGGGATCTCGTAGAAGAATTCATTATGTTGTAAGATTGTTATACAAAAATCTTGCAAGTGAAATGAATTAAGAAGCCAGTAATAAATACAGTACCTACTTTTATTACCTTATTAACAAAACTCTGCCATGATTAATAACAAACCTCAGTTTGCGGCAGTGCAGCAAGGGTCATTACCAAGCTGTGGCTCACGACAGTAATGTCTTATATGTCGCTACGAATACTACACGATACACGATACGGAGGCCGATCGACAGCGGAGAGGATAACATCACGCCGGTTTTTCCCGAAAGGTTAAGTAGAGGTGTACCTATAGTACACCCACATTTTGCCAGTTATGTTTCGGACACTACCCTCAGAAATCTAGACTAGACAAGTGGCAATCGCTTTCAAAGAGTTTTGTCTTCTACAACGACTTTCAACAGGAGTGACGTACGCTTTTCGGTAACTTATGTCAACCCAATACATTTTTGACTCTTCCAACATCGTTATCACTGGTAGAATATCACTTTGTCTAAGCCCTAAGCTAGCAATTACAAACAAACCGCTTTTCTATATTATCAATTAGCTAGGTTCCCAACACATTGTCAATCCGTTGTTAACAAGCAACATAATAACCATCCAATTAGTCAACTATTCTAATTAACGTTGTATAACAAGCCATTGTATTGTACCCATCCCACAATCAATTTTAGTCATATTTAATTTCAAAATCGTAAATATCTTACGTTAATATTAAACTTTAAGAGAGAAATCCATTAAGTCAAATTAACGGGTTATTTTTCGTAACTTCTTGAACGTCAAAAGTTATAACAGACGGCCCCTAAAACCCTAATTCCTAGTTTTTGAACTGGGAAGAAGTGGCACAGCAAACTCCTTGACTCCACGTCGCTACCAATTGTAGCTAATGCTGGTAATAGGTAACATATCAAAATGCTGGCAATAGGTAACATATCAAAATGCTGGCAATAGGTAACATATCAAAATGCTGGCAATAGGTAACATATCCAAATGCTGGCAATAGGTAACATATCAAAATGCTGGCAATAGGTAACATATCCAAATGCTGGCAATAGGTAACATATCAAAATGCTGGTAATAGGTAACATATAAAAATGCTGGCAATAGGTAACATATCAAAATGCTGGCAATAGGTAACATATCCAAATGCTGGCAATAGGTAACATATCAAAATGCTGGCAATAGGTAACATATCCAAATGCTGGCAATAGGTAACATATCAAAATGCTGGTAATAGGTAACATATAAAAATGCTGGCAATAGGTAACATATCAAAATGCTGGCAATAGGTAACATATCAAAATGCTGGCAATAGGTAACATATCAAAATGCTGGCAATAGGTAACATATCAAAATGCTGGCAATAGGTAACATATCAAAATGCTGGCAATAGGTAACATATCAAAATGCTGGCAATAGGTAACATATCAAAATGCTGGCAATAGGTAACATATCAAAATGATGGCAATAGGTAACATATCCAAATGCTGGCAATAGGTAACATATCAAAATGCTGGTAATAGGTAAAATATAAAAATGCTGGCAATAGGTAACATATCAAAATGCTGGCAATAGGTAACATATCAAAATGCTGGCAATAGGTAACATATCAAAATGCTGGCAATAAGTAACCTATCCAAATGGTAAATATTCATGGGCTACTGCTGAAAACCCCTAAGTTTTTTCACAACATGGCTATCAAACCCAGAATCATAAATATTGCAGCTGTACATCCACCCTTAACAAACGTCACGTAAGGCCGCAATATTGTCAAGGGTGTGACGGTACATGGAAATATATGATAAGTTAAGGAACCTACAAAGACCTACAAGCCTAACAGTCCCTAGCCTACCATATACTTAGTGTGTGATAAATAAATATATAGATAAGTACAGGATGTCTGCACCATGCGACCTAAGGTAACAGACGGATAGTAGACAGGAATACCAGGTTCGGGAAGGGTACACTCACTGCCAGTCACGCAGACTCACGAGACTGATCGGAGATGGCTAAAGGTGTCTTGGCCACAGTGAGGGGTAATGAGACAAGAATATAAAATTCAAATCTGATTTATTTACAAAATGTTCTGCTTATATACTAGTTTCTCTTAACACACACTATTATACTTAATTCTATGTGTCCTATGCGTGTAATATGCAACCAAGTCAATATTTTAACTGGACCGCATGAGGCAGGCAGAGTGCTGAGTCAATGTCCAAAGGTAACATTGAACATTCTGGCGACTCTCAGGAACGGGACTCCAATTGGTACAACTCGATGGTCTCGTATGGTCTGGCCTGGCCTTGTTCAGTTTGTTGTGACGGGGTGGGCACGCTGTGTGGAATGCCGTACCGTTGTGGAGTTTGTCGCGGGTGTGGTGGGCAGTTTGTTGGTTGCTGCATAGGTGGCGTAGTCTTCCTTCTTGCTGCAATGGTGGCTCGAAATTTGTTCAATACCTGTGGGCCGAAATAAATTAAAACACATGCTAAACTTATAATGACAAGTGAGGTGCTAATGCTGGCGATGTATGTATGTGATTGTAGTTGTTTCCAAATTGTGTTGTCTAGCTGAGTTTGTAAATTTGTTTCCGAAGTGAGTAAATGGTCGAAAACTCCCTTTGACTTGTCTAAAACTAATTCTTCCTTGGATATGTCTTTTATATGTGTTGGTAGGATTTGCGTATTAATGGAGAAGTTCGTCGTTTTGGAATAAGACGCTAGTACTGTTATAGTCGTTGTCCTTTTTGCAGCAAGTATGTTGTTTAGTGTTTTAATGACACAATTCTCAGAAATATAGAGAACTCCGACATCTTGTATCGTTATTTCTTGTCTTTGGCCGTCACACACAATCGATATGGCAACCGATTTTGTTGCAATGAAGAGCCAGGTGTTTTGCATGTATAATTGTTTCCATACAACATCTGTCGAAATTTTGAAGGTCTTTGACGTGCATTGGGTGTGGGTGTCGTTCTCTGTTCTGAAGAGTTGTTCAACTATGCAATTTTTATTTAATTGCATGTTCTTGACAGCTACGGGATAGCAGACAAACTCTGTGTTACTTTGAAGGCAGTCTTTAAATTCGTCTTGATTTAATTCAAAGTAGCGCTCGTTGTTGTAATCGAAACCCATGAATGTCTGCTGTATCGTTAAACACTCGAAAGATCCATCTGTTTTCCTTTCTGGAATTGGCGTTACGTGTATCAGAGTATACTTTGTGATGTCGTGTATTGGGAAGTACGCGTACACTCTTATGTGCGTAGTATTAACATTCATCTCTGTTTGTATTATCTGACCCTGAATAATTTTTAAGTTTGATGGTAGTTTTTGATTTGCCATTTGTATAATTTTGCTAATGTGTTTTGGTGTTAGTATACTGTATATAGTGGTTTTTTGTGTATAAATTTCAAGTAAGCCTTTATAATAGTCCATAATTTCGTTTATAAAATTGTTTGCTAACTCGTAGGTTTGCATTACTTGTATTTTGATATGATTTTTGTCAATCGATTTATACCAAACATTGTGGTTATTCATGAACGATATTGCTTCATTTAGTTTTGCTTGGAACTTCTCTAACTTCTTCTGGATTTGTTCTTCAGTTTGGTTTACACCTGCGATGGTGGATATCATTATCTTTGTTTGATGATTGGCAGCGTCTATAAGCTTCTGCTGATTGTTATTTAATGTTTCTATGTCCCTGTATACTTCATCATTTACTCCGAATACCGATGTTAAAAGTTGTCCCAAGAGACCTCGTTTCTTCCTAGTTTTCTTTATCTCTGTTAGGTATTCCTTTGTTGTCTCAAATTTTGCTTTTTCTTCATTTAAATGGTGATAAAATTCATTGCAATGCGTTTCATCCATGATGTATTGAGTGTCCTTACAAAGTTGTTGAAATTGTGTTGTTATTTTTTCGATCTTCTTTTGGTCTAGTTCCAAGCTTCCTCTCTCGTAATCAGTTTCAATTCTAAACGTTCCTCGATTAATAGTTGTGGTTCCAATGTCTTCAACGTATAGCCCTGGCTTTAAATTTTTTAATGTGTATGTGGGCGTAGTCGATACGGTGCCGATTAATAAAATAAGCATTGTCTGAACTAGTAAACCCTTTAGCCAACTTTTCGATGATCGTATACCTTTTTTGTTTATTGTGGCTGTTGACATGTTACATTGCGTAGACGTTTGCATGTTTTTGCTAGTTGTTTCAATTTCTTCGTTTTCGTTCACAGGGAGCGGGATCAACGTGTGAATTGATCTTTTATGACAAGCGCCTGTTGATTTTTGAAGAGTTACCACTCTAACTACACCATCATTTCCCGGGTGTACTTCTGTGATTTTTGCTAATGGCCATTTACTTGGATTTATATTGTCGTCTTTTATTAGTACTACCGTTCCAATTTTAGCATTTTCATGTGCTTGTTTCCATTTGTATCTTTGCTGTAGTTGATGAAGATAGTCTTTTGTCCAACTGTTCCAAAAATCTTTTTTCATTTTTTGAATCTGCTTCCATCTGTTAACTAGGTCAGTATTGATGTTTTCGAGCGGGTTTGGTACTCCTACTGCTTCTCGGCCAATAAGAAAATGGCTTGGAGTTAGTATTGTGTTGTCATTAATATTTTCGGTTTGCGCACACAATGGTCTTGAATTCAAACACGCTTCAATTTGGTGTAGAAAGGTTGTCATTTCCTCGTATGTTAGTGTCGAATCCCCGATTACTCGACGTAAATGATGTTTCACTGACTTTACGCCAGCTTCCCAGATGCCACCGAAATGTGGTGATGATGGAGGAATGAAATGCCACTGTGTTCCTATATTCGTCATTGCGTTTTGAAATTCCGGCGATTGCGTGATTTGTAATATTTCTTGATGTAAAAAGTTGGCTGCTCCTACGAAGTTTGTTGCATTGTCACTGTACATGTGTAACACGTGACCTCTTCGTGCCATGAATCTGCGTAGCGCAGCGATAAATGTTTCTGTTGTTAAATCTCCCACCAATTCTAGGTGCACTGCTTTTGTTGCTAAACATACAAAAACAGCAATGTATGATTTATAAGACTTGTGTCCTCTCCCTTTCATGGTTCTTGTTTGTATTGGTCCCGCATAATCCACTCCAGTATAAGTGAATGGGTAGGATTGCGTTACTCGTGCTTTTGGCAGTATTCCCATTTTTTGTGAGTTTGTGTCTGCTTTGTATCGTATGCACCTCACACATTTGTTAATTATACTCTTTACTTTTCTTGTTCCACTAATGATCCAGTATGTTTGTCGTAAATAAGCCATTGTTAATTTGTTCCCACCATGCAAAGTTTTTGTATGTGCGTCTTGTATAATTAATGACGTTACGTGATGGTTATATGGTAAAAGTATTGGATGTTTTTGATTGTAAGGCAAATTGGAGTTTTGTAATCTGCCTCCAACTCTAAGTAGTCCGTCCTCGTCTATGAACGGATCTAAAGTGGATAATGTTTTATTTTTCTTCAAGGGTTGTCCACTTTGTATGGTTTTCAATTCATCTTTGAATTCCTGTTGTTGTATCTTCTGAATTATTCGTTTTACTGTCACGTTTAGTTCATTACTAGTAAGTAGCTTATTTGTTGATTGTTTGTTTGTAAATCTGTAGCAGTAAGATAACACTCTTACCATTTTATCTAAACTGGAGAATCTATTCCAGAGATCATTATTTTCAATCTCAGTTGTAGTTGTATGACACACTTTGATTTCTTGGTTCGTCTGCGGCATACCTTTCGTGATAGGAATCTGGTTGGTTTTTAACCAATGTGGCCCGTTCCACCACAGTGAATAGTTAATCAATTTTTCCGGCTCAAGACCTCTTGAAACGATATCAGCCGGGTTATCAGCAGAAATTACATGGTTCCATTCTGCGTTTGGTAAAAGTTGTTTAATTTGAGACACCCTATTGGCTACGAACGTTTGCCACCGTTCTGGCTCTCCTCTTATCCAGCCTAACGTGATCATAGAATCCGTCCAACAAAATATCGTAATGTTCTTGCAGATAAGCGCTTCTTTTACTTTTTCCATTAAACCGGCTAGTAGCAGTGCAGCGCATAACTCAAGTCGAGGTAGAGTAGTTTTTTGTTTCTTTGGCGCCACTTTCGATTTTGCTTGTAATAATGTAACGTAGTAAATGTTATTGATTTTTACGCGGCTGTATACCACCGCTCCGTAAGCTTTTTCGGAAGCGTCGCTGAAACCGTATAGCTCAATTTCTGTGCTGTCTGTTATGTAACACCATCGTGGTATTTTAATTTCTTCTATGCTTTTAATTTGGTTTTGTAATTCAACCCATTTTTTCTGGATTATGTCATCAACAGGTTGATCCCATCCTATCTCGTTCGTCCAGAGTTCTTGTATGAGCAGCTTCATTTTAATAATAATTGGCGCTAACCAGCCCAAGGGATCGAATATTTTCGCAACTTCTGACATAATAAATCTTTTCGTTGGTTTTTTATTTTCCGTTATAGTTATCTGGAAATGAAAACTGTCTTCCCGTGGTGACCATATTATGCCCAATGACTTCCTGGACTCGTCTAACGGTAGTTTGAGCAGTTGATCGTCTTTGTCTTCCACTGGTATATTTTCCAGTAGCTCTGAACTATTTGAGGACCATTTTCGTAGTTTGAAACCGCCCTTGTTTAACATGGTTATTAACTGACTCTGTAACTCTTTAGCTGCGCTTTCCTGGGAATCTCCGGATAAAATATCATCCACGTAGAAATCTTGTAAAGTAGCTTGACTTGCAATTGGGTAATTGTTTTGTTCGTCTATCGCAAGTTGTTGCAATGTTCGTACCGCAAGATAGGGGGCACTAGTTGTACCGTAGGTTACAGTTGTAAGTTCATATTCACTAATTGCGTGTTTTGGTGAAAATCTCCATAGTATCCTTTGATGTGCGTAGTCTAATTCGTTAATTTTTATGAAACGGTACATTTTCATAATATCTGCCATAAAGGCAAACTTGTGTTTTCGCCATCGTAGAAGTATAGTGGATAAGTCTTGTTGTAATCGTGGTCCTTTATACATATTGTCGTTAAGGCTTATTTTTGTGCTGCTTTTACTGCTCGCATCAAAAACCACGCGTAGTTTTGTAGTTAATGAGTCTTCTTTGATTACTGCCTGATGTGGTATGTAGTATTTTCCTGAGTTGTAGTTCGTTGTACCTACTTTTCTCATATGACCCATTTGTAGGTATTCATTCATGAAGTCAATGTATTGTTGTCGTAAATTTTCATTTTTTGCGAACTGTCGTTCTAATTGTAGTAGCCGTGCAGCGGCTTTCCTGCGTGATTCACCGTTTAAGTTTAAGTTTACGTTTGCATCTTTTAAAGAAAGTCGTACTGTGTAAGTTCCGTCTGGGTTTCTTATTGTTGTTTCTTTATAGTAGTTTTCGCAGGTCTGGTCATCATTTGTAAGTTCGTAATTTTGTGGAATTTCTTCTAATTCCCAAAATTTGGTAAGTTGTCGTACATCTTCGGTGCAAGCCACCATACTGAGTATTTTAACTCCATTCTTTGTTTCATTGGGATAAAATCCGGATAAAATCCACCCTAATTCTGTATTCTGAGCGATAATTCCGTCCCTTAGTCTTTCGAAACCCTGTAGTAATATTCTGCTGTATTCTTGGGCACCTAATATAATATCAATAGGTCCCTTTTTATAATAAGTTGGGTCTGCTACAAGTGCATTATCCAAGATTTTTTCTTGTAATTGTTGTAGATCATTCCTTGGTAGGGAACTTGTTAGCTTTGGTAGTACTATTAGCGTTACTGGTAGTTTGTAATCGCTGGAATACCTTGGTTGTAGAGTAATGTTGATTGTGTAGTTTGACGTTTTTGGTTTTTCATCTCCGATACCTTTTATTTCGGCTTGGATTTTTTGTCGTGGGTATGATAACAATTGTGCTACTTCTTCAGTACAGAATGACGCTTCTGATCCTTGATCACACAATACTCTCAGCAACTGCGGCATCCCGTCATACGCGGTAGTTCTTACTATGGCAGTAGCTAGTAAAGTAGTGTTTGTAGCGTCAGTATTTGTTGCAGATAAGTTCGAAGTCGCTATATTTTGTGCCTTCTCTGTACCTGTATTTTTTGGTGCGTATTTTTTAGCGTTGTCATTGTTTTGAAACGGCCTAGATTGATGCAATAGAACGTTGTGACCCTTATGTTGACAAATTTCGCATTGTTTATAAACTGCACTCACACATTGTTTCTGATCATCGTGATTTAAGCAACGTTTGCACATTCTTTTTTGCGCGACAGCCTTGTATCGATCGTTGACGCATAACGCCTTGAAACTAGGGCAGTGATGAATAGTATGGTCGTTATTTTGACAAAACCAACAACGTTTATATTTTTCCGTTGTCTGTCTGTCCCGTGATAGTTGCTTGTTTGTATATGATGTAGATCCGTCAAAAGACTTAAGGCAATTGAAACGGTTTTCCATAAATTTCATCATCTCGTCAAAGGATTGTATTTTATTTCGGTTTTGTAGTTGATCTTCATACTTCGTATTTGTCTCTTCATCCCATTTTCTACTGACTATTCTTATCAATAGCGGGCCCCAAGACGATGTGTTTATGCGTTGATTTTTTAGTGCCTCAAGACATTCATTTACAGTGTCATGCATGTCTCGTAATTGTGCCGCGTTAGCTCGTTGCATTTTAGGCAAATCTAATAGTTTGTCAATAAATTTAGTAGCGATCATGCGCTCGTCTTCATATCTCTGCGTCAGCAACTTCCAAGCTGTTTCATAATTTATTTCGCTTATTGTTAGATGACGTATTAATCTTGCTGCGTCGCCTTTTACGTGTGTTTTTAGGTACTGCATTTTTTCTGTTGAAGAAATCGATTTATCTTCGTGAATAATTTTTCTAAATAAGTCTTGGAATGTGTCCCAAGAGTCATAGTTCCCCGTGAATATGGGAATACTTATTCGTGGAAGTTTTCCCGAGGATTTTGTCGTAATAACTTTTTCATCTGAGATTTGAAAGATTCTTTCTTCCAATAACTCCGTAGTAATTTCATAATCTTTCTGCGTTTTTTCGAAACAAGTATCTCTGAAGTAGCTGTTGTCCAGTGTACTTTCGGCCATTAGTAGTTCGATGTGAGTTTCTTCGATTTCTAGCCATTGTTTTTGTAATGTTTGTAATAGTGTTTGTAAGTGCCATATCGGCTTATTTTGTATTACAGATTCCTTAGCCTGAGATATTTTCTTAGCTATCTGTGACATTCGGAATAGCTGTATAAATAGTTTTGGGCTACTGACTCCATCCTTGTCTTCCTCTTCATCTAAAAGTCGTGGTTCGTAGACACTTTGTACATGTTGTAGCCTTTCTTCGCATTTTTCGAGGTACTCGATTCCTTCGTCGTAACATTTTTTAATGTTGTCAAAGTAGTTTGTAGTCATATACTTATGAGTTGATAACACCTCCTGTTCCTGTAGTCTTGTATGGTTTTCTTGAACTCGCTGAAAAACTTGGTATAAGGTTTTTTTTCTCTCATTGATGTATTTTTTTGTTTTTCTTGTGGGCGAGTCTTTTTTTATGTTTGTCAATACTCTTCTGATCTCGTTGTAATCCGCTTCCTGGCTCTTGATTAATTCGTTAATTTCCTGTATCTCCATTGTGCTCTTCTTTCTTCTTCCCTAACGCCCTACCCTACTCTAACAGTCAAGTCCGTACTAGTGGTATCTGCGCTCTTGTTATATTTGTGCGACTTCTCAATCAGCTGGTGAGACCCGCTTGTGGGAGGCCAGTGACCGATCCGCAACGAGAGGCTTTCCGACAGAATACCCTAGTACAATGTTCTTCAGATTACCGAAAACTGTTGCTTTGTTGAGCACACCAGCCCCCAGTTCTCCAAAATGTCAGTCTGTCAAAGTCTATCCCTACTCTGGGCAAGGGGAACCGCGTGATTCAAATGCTCGAAGGACCAAAATGTACATCCACCCTTAACAAACGTCACGTAAGGCCGCAATATTGTCAAGGGTGTGACGGTACATGGAAATATATGATAAGTTAAGGAACCTACAAAGACCTACAAGCCTAACAGTCCCTAGCCTACCATATACTTAGTGTGTGATAAATAAATATATAGATAAGTACAGGATGTCTGCACCATGCGACCTAAGGTAACAGACGGATAGTAGACAGGAATACCAGGTTCGGGAAGGGTACACTCACTGCCAGTCACGCAGACTCACGAGACTGATCGGAGATGGCTAAAGGTGTCTTGGCCACAGTGAGGGGTAATGAGACAAGAATATAAAATTCAAATCTGATTTATTTACAAAATGTTCTGCTTATATACTAGTTTCTCTTAACACACACTATTATACTTAATTCTATGTGTCCTATGCGTGTAATATGCAACCAAGTCAATATTTTAACTGGACCGCATGAGGCAGGCAGAGTGCTGAGTCAATGTCCAAAGGTAACATTGAACAGCAGCCATGCTTTTAAGATTACCATTAGGTACCAGTATCTAGCAAGAAACTACTGGTAGTCTCTAGCAAAATAGTATTTGTAGTGTAACATTAGTCACCGTTATCGTTTAGCCATTTTGTTTCGTAGGAACTGTAGGTAAAAGCGTATTTGGATACGCTCACGTGGTGCTTTTAACTACAAACGTATCAAGAACTTGACAAATCTATCTGAGTCGTTGAACAAAAATCCTTTTACCATTAACCTGCGTATCAAGTTTTACATTTACGAGACTTTCTTAATGATGAGTAGACCGACAGGCCAATGATTTAACAGCACCTTTTCACTCACTCCTCAATACATTAATTCAATACAAACAAGACAATGTAAAACCAACAACAGGTACAATAATTATCGTACATTCCATTTCCTTTTTCTTTTTCATTTCACAGTCTGTTCCGCGACGGATATTAACAACGTGGAACAATGCAAAGATGAGTCGATACTGTATGTTTATTTTCCTGTTTCACTATTATTATAAATATTGTAGAGAAACTATTGTTTGCCGTGCTGGAAAATGTATAGGGCTTTTCGATTTTGAAGTTAGTTGATTAAAGATTCTACGGCCGTTTATTTACTGTTTTATCATTCAAATGTACCCAACTTGTAAGGGCGGATTTTATTTCTGTAAGTAGGTTTGTACAAACACTTTAACAGGTCAGACATATTTTTAAATACTAGATGAGGCCGGCCCTTCCTATCCGACTACTCTGAGAAGAAAGGCCGAAATAAACTCGAGGTCACAGTCTCTTTTAAAGTCCAGACATAATCTTGGTCAGATCATGTTAAGACCATGTACATTGGCGTCTGAAACGGTATTTTGAGGATAGATACCACACAGATTGAGTGGACCTGTCAAGTCGGTGCACGCATTTGTCAGAAATCGTGCAGCTCAACTCAGAACTTAGGGAGCTCAACGAGTCGACGAACTATATCAAAGAAAGGACATTTGGGTAGGCCGCATATATTACTCAAACTGCCAGACCATGATTAAAACTAACAGAGAAACATGCGAATAAATCGAATTCGAATCATCATCATCATCATTGGCAGTCTTGTCGACCTGCTGAGTGGCCACTTTTCTTTTGTGGCATGCTTCCGTGCTTGCAAGTATTATCCAGGTCTTCTCCATTTAGTAGATCATCTACCTACCTGGCTTTTGGTCTGCCAACGCTCCTTCGACCGTCTCCAAATTCGATTATCATAACAGCATGACACCACGCCTTGTTTCTCCGAAAGGTTGGGCAGAGGTGTACTATAGTACACCCACATTTCGCCAGTTAAGTCTCATGTAATAGGGGGCGAGCCTATTGCCATCAACCGGGCACAAATCCAGACTCCGGGTACTACTACTACTTATTACTGAGCAATTCCAGATAGAAAAACCCAATAACACTTTGCCTGACCCGGGAATCGAACCCAAGACCTCGTGTCAAATTCGAATAATCGTGTTAAAATATTTTCAGGGGTGACAAAAGGTAGGTACCGACATAATTACTCATGAATGTGAACAACTTTTATTACGAGACCGAGTCTAAAATGCAATTTAAAAGAAGAAGCTATTATTTTTGAATCGGTAGGTCTAAACAAAAATGCAAGTTGTTATTATTCATGTACCTACAGTACTATCACCTTTTCTAATAGTTTACACTATTTTTACGCCCTCATAAAGCCTGTCAATTTCGAAGCCAGTTGATTATAGATTCTACCAATTTACTGTGATACTTCAAATGTTTTCATTACACCCAATATGTGTGACATGTCAAACCGTTAAGTCTCGTAGATATATTCACTTGAATATCAAGTGAGAAAGGCTTTTAGGGGTGAATAAACTCGTTATATCATACTTACTACTTTAAGGGTAACTTATAGGTTTTTATTTCATAGGAAATTATCGGGTTATGTAGTGTGGTATAGTAGAATGACACACAGATATATATAATGTCAAAGTGGTTTGGAATTAATTTAAATCTGAAGGTTTGTTTGTTTGCTTGTGGTTTTCTTTACACGATTGAAACTCTACTTATCTGAGAGCTTGGAACCAAATTCAGGTACCTACTGGATTTAGCAACGTTAAAAACAAGTTATGAAATCATACTGTAGAAATAGAACTATATGATATTAAAATATTTCCCTCTTCCTGTAAGCTCCCAGTTCATACACTATTCTTTAATACTTTACCGACAAGAAATTCCATGGTTACTCCATTCTTTTAAGACCATACGTCAAGTCTTACTAAATCAAAACCACTTACGAAACAGATTACTCAATCCAATATCAATGGACATGCAACAGCCCCAAATAACATCATAATCTCTCCCCAAATCGTATTTAACGGTGAACAGTCGATAGTTCCTATTTCACGGCGGATAGACGGACGCAATCATTCGCCGACACCTTATCGTCAGCTAGTTAAGCGTTTCGCTGATTGTCGGATTGAGTTATAAATCTCCGACGGCACGCGATCTATCCCTTGAAACGTTGTTTAGTGATACTGGAAGTACCCCTTGTTTGGTGGAATTGCTGTAGTGTGTGCTGGTTTGAATAAAGTCTGATAGTTTCTTTGTCTGTTTCGTCTAAACCATATTGCCATTAGAATTTATGATGTTACAGTTATTTACGTTGTACCTACTAAGTTTTCCATTGGTGTAGAATATTTCGTGCTACGATCATTAGGTACAAATACCTTGCACTGTTCTTAGAATCGTTACCTACCTTTTTTTAGGATGGAAAATCATCAAATGACTTCTCCTGCGAAGGCGTTTCAGACTTTTACTGACTAAAACCCACCCGTGTTCCTTCAGTTGCCTGCGCCGGGGCCACGATCATTACCTACCTAAAAGCTAGTTGCATTTCATAAACAAATGTATAAAACCTATGTTATTATGGTGTAAAAATAACCCAATATTTTTTTTTATTATTCTAATAAATTATCATCATTTTATTAAAAAAAGACATGACCACTTGTATATTGTCTATTTTTTTACTAGCTAATATTGTCCTACTGCTGAGCAAAGGCCTCTCTATTCTCTTTCCACCTCTCCCTGTCCAGAGCTACCAAGGAAAAATCTTTACTAAAGGGGTCCATCTCATCCCGCCATCTCCATCTCGCAATGTCGTTTGCGGACCCACTGGTCCGTAAGTTTGGCCCATTGACCGTCTGACATGCGGCAGATGTGTCCAGCCCAATTCCATTTAAGCGTGGCAGCTTTCAGAGTGACATCAGGTATTTTAGCATGGAACGGATTGTTGTATTCTTAACCCGGTCCACAAGTTTTAATATCCAGAATTCTCTGTTCCATAGCTCTCTGGCAAACTTGTCTATACTTTGAAATATTTTGAGATTGATATTGCGAACGGAATAAAAATTGAAAGCTTCCGATGATCGCGTGTCGGTTATTAAGGAAATGGATTACCTCGTAATAAGTAATTCGTGTATAATGTATCGATAGGGAATTCACTAGAGAGCTCTGCTTTTTATTTGAGGTTATTTTTTCGATGCTTAAGCCTAATTTAAGATAGATAGAAGATAGAATACTCTTTATTATGTACACCATAAAAATTACAGATAAAAATGTAGAAAATTTACATAGAGTGACACAATGGGCGGTCTTATCGCTAAAAGCGATCTTTTACAGACAACCTTTGGATGGATTAAAGGGAGAAGGTGAGACCATACTGTAGGTATTCAGTGGTGTACCAGTTACATATACAATAATATAATATAATATATATATATAAATATAATTTATATATATATAAATATATAATCTAATAATAAACGAAGGAACTTTTTGTAATGATGATGAGGAGAGAGGAAGAGTTTTTTTACCAGAATTTTAAAAGTGGATAAAGATTGAGCACGCCTTATCGACATGGGCAAGCCATTCCATAATCGCACTGCTTGAACTGTAGAAAACTTTTCATAAAAGCAAAATAGATTGGATGGCATGACTTGTGCTCATTTAGTATAAACTGATCACGTTAACGGAATGAAGTATCAAATAAAAATAGGTACATGTCAAAGTATCGATAGGTATTAAGTATATATTTATTGATGGTTGAGAGAGAAAGAGGCGCCAATTTCATGACCATTAATCAGTTTCTCTATACTTTTATTTCTCTCTTATTTCTCTATATTATTAAAGACACTTCATTTCAAGCATATCAAATAATTTTTAGAAGTATTCTTAAACAAAACTCGTATAGAACGCAACGTTAATTCTAGCTAGCACTCAAATTTCAGCACAAAACCCGTCAAAAAATCGGACCTAAATATCTGTATACCTAAATCGTAAGTTAACGTCTATGTTCTGAATATTCTCGTTCTCGATATATTCATGACGACACCTCCAAGTGGGCTGTATTACATGATCGTGATATCATAGTATTGGTTTCATTTGACCCTTACGTCGACCTGTCATTTTCGAATAAATATAGAAGTGTCAACAGCTACTGTGATGGAGTGGCTTTCAGCTAATCTCTTAAAGCTTAATATTGAAAAGACCAAACTCTTACGGTTTGCCTTGCCGCATTCTATTCCTTTACCTATCGAGTCTAGTATAGTAAAAACCTATTCCTGTTCAGAGCCTGATATCAGCTGCGGTTGACTTATACTCTCCTTAGTTTCGAGTATCAAATACCTAGGGGTGTACATTGATGAAAAACTAACCTGGCGCACCCATATCGAGGCATTATGTACATGCAATAGGTACCGCAACTCATATTTAAAGAGACCTTCCGCTAACCCTGCAACTTTGTCATTAGTCTACCAGAGTCTACGTGCATCAATAATCACTGTATTACAGTATGGGGAATCACTTATAACATCTTCTAATTCAAATAGGACGAGCTCAAAAGGTGAATCTAAAGGTATTCTAAGCGTAGATATTATTCAACCGCCCTGCTGTACTCTGAAACCCAAGTCCTCACTGTGCGACAACTATTCATTTTGCGTGTAGTCTTACTACGCCACTTCATCCTACCTCTCGACTCAAACATCCTTCTAAGATGTCGAGGTCGTCCGGTCTGTGATTCCGTCCAATGTCGTTCCGCATTTGCTAGCCGTCATTACTCAGTCCTCAGTGCTTGTCTTTGTAATAGGATACATCGGTTAATTGATATTTACACGTCGACCAAGTTTGCACTGAAAGCAAAGCTAACTAGTTGGTTGCAGAATTTGTCTTACGAAGATACAGAAAAAATTCTAACGATCACCTCATGAATACCTTTCTCAATACTGTTACTTATAATAATTACTGAGTCACTTTAACCTGATTGCATTTAAGTTAATATTTAATGTTTATGAGGAACTTTGGTTCCTGAGATACAAGTATATTTTTATTTTGTTCAGGAGCCAGCTGTTCAACCTGATTTTGACCACCACATATACAATCATGTTTAGTGTATGACTAAATGTACGTGTTTCCCTTTGTACAATAAACTTATTATTATCTATTTACTGAAGGTTTCGGTACGATCAACAGCACGTCAATAGTAAATACGAAACCGTCCACGAAATAAAGGCGCTGTCAATAATAAATATCATGGAAATGCGGTTGACAGTACGTTATCAAAAAATCATGATTTTGTATGATTAACTTAAAATGTTTATATCAGGTGAGAAATGAACATCTTCAAATGGGATTCGTTTAAGCGAAATAGAAAGAAAATATAAAATGAAAACTATTAAAGACCGTATTGTTTATATGGAAATGCAAATGGAAGCTATACCTTCTCCCGGCTCACAATAATTTGCATTAATTGCTTGAGATTAAGGTTAAGCAAAGAGAAATAAAAAACAGATGAAAAGTCGCCGATAGTAGTACATATTCTTTGTGAATGTGAATAAAAAGTATAGTTAGTATTAATACAGTTAGATAAACAATTAATTAAGATTATGATTTGATAAACAATTTCCCTAACAGACTGTAATCACTGAGAAGAGGCCTGTGTCCCAGCAGTGGGAATATTATAGGCTGATTATGTAATGTAATAATATAAATATGTCGGAAATACGTTAGTCGTCGTTTGACTAATCGGGACGCCAGCGCCACCAAACGGCGCTCGACAGAGTCTACAACATAACGCTCGTCGACTGTTCACCGGAGTTAAGCAGAGTTGGTCAGTGGCTGTCGAGCAGTGAACACGTTTAGAAACTGTTCTGCATTCCGTATAGTTGTGTCGTGTATCTACAGTGCGTGAATAGCTAGTGTGATTAATTGAATCGTGAATTATAATTTCATTTGAACTGCAAAGTGAGAGAGTGTGTGTGTGTGGGTGTGTGTGTGTGTGTGTGTGTGTGTGTGTGTGGGTGTGTGTGTGTGTGGGTGTGTGGGGGTGTGTAGGGGTGTGTGGGGGTGTGTAGGGGTGTGTGGGGGTGTGGGTGTGTGGGTGTGTGGGGGTGTGTGTGTGTGTTCTCTTCAAAGTGAGAGTGAACAGGCTTCTTCTGGATAAACTCGCTCCATCGTCGACTTTGTCTCTGTCACCTTTGACCTAGACTAGAGTCAAGAGCAAACCTATCTCTAATGAAAATACAAAAAAATTGAACTGCAAACGGTATTTCTATTGTGCAATAACCAACACTACCCATAGCACGTACACAGTAGTTAAAGTATGGCTGACCTAGAGAGATGTACCTTCTCTGTCAAATATTTATTATATATAATATGAAATGTCATACAACCAACTGTCAAAGATTGACAGTTGTAATTTGTATATACGGACAGTTAATTTAGTCAATTTGCAAAAAAAAAACTTGACTTTACCTACAGATTTACATTATTGTTAATCTGAACAATGAAAACATGCTATTACTTATAGATTAACATTTGCTTTGTAAATGCTAAATATTATTGAAAAGCAAAAAACAAACAAACAAACTACAACATAATTATGACTTAATACAATACATATAATTACATAATGTTTGTGAAAACAATTTTAAGGAGTGAGCCAAATGGCAAAAACGAAACCTTTCTAATTTCGTCGTGTCCGTTTGTCATTCTGTCCGTCCGGAGGTTACACAGCCATTTTACTAGGGGTTTATTTGCACAATATCGATGAAAATTAGAAAGAAGGGCGGCTCTCCCCATACATGTAACCGAGGAATGAAAAATCACAAGCGTATGGGGCATCGTTGGATACCATAATTAAAAAGATTATGTTTCCAAGTGACTTTTTTATTTAAGTCAATAGTATTTTTAAATATATATTTTTAGTTACAACCACAGTAATAACTTTGTTTTTAGAAATACTATGAAATACAAACTTATTTTTGCGGTCGATAAATCAATACTGTGCGAGCGTAAACATCTTTACATAACATAACATAACGCCTGTAATCCCCGGAGGGTTAGGCAGAGGTGTACCGATAGTACACCCACATTTTGCCAGTTATGTGTAAGTCCCATGTAATAGGGACCTAGGACCCAGGACCTAATGCTCAGCAGTAGCCCTTGCGACAACCACCAACGAGGCTGTCGAGGCATAATTTCCTCTAATAGTTAATGATTTTCTATTTAATTTTGAATCTATCACAAATCTACCAATTGTAAGTACCTATTTACTATAGTGCACAATATAGAGGTATAAATGAAGATTTTTATATAAAAATATGCTGTGCGGGAAATTATCAATCACTATCCATAACTACTAATATTATGAATACGAAAGCATCTTTGCGTGCCTGTCTGTTACGTTTTTACGTCCAAACCTCTAAACTTATTGATATTCGACTTAGACGATATGTAGCCCAGGATCTGGTTAAGTAGATAGGCTACTAAAACATCCTGGTTATTTAATCTAAGACTAGTTATTTCTTGCGACTTCGTCAGCGATCCAGGATGAAAAGTAACCTATGTCCTTCTCCAGGTCATGGTCTGCCCATTTGCCAAATTTTATCTAAATCCGTTAAGCCGTTTTAGCGTGAAAGCGTAATATTCAAACAAGCAAACTCACTTTCGCATTTATAATATTATACACATACATAGTTAGGATTACCTTAGAAAATTCTGAATAGAAATCCGACGATTCCATAAATAGGTTTAGAACTCACAACCTTAAACTAGCTAGCCTTAAACTAGGTAGCTCTGATGTACCTACCACGGCATATTCTATACTTATAATAGTTTTTTTAATATTATAAAGCTGAAGAGTTTGTTTGTTTGGTTTAACACGCTAATCTCAGGAACACCTTGTTCGAATTGAAAAATTATTTTAATTTTGGATAGCCCATTTATCGAAGAAGGCTATAGGCTTACGCTATGACCAATAGGAGCGGAGCATCAATGAAAAAAGTTGCAATAACGGGGAAAATTTATTCCTTTTGAGAGCTTCCGTTGTGTGCGCTGCGTAAACGGTTAAAGTTACGCAAAAATCATGTATGACGGAATTGTTCCTCTTAAAAAGATCTAAAAAACAATGCAATAGCATCTTTTAAGGTTGGCTCACTATAACTTTTTTAATGGTAATCAAATTTGTTATAAATTAATGCATTATTTGCGAAGGTGTTTTCAAAAACATGGTATTAATCCTTATCCAAATAAATAATTTCATAATCAAGGTTGATTAAGCACATGCAAATTTCTTTTTAAATTATTCGAATCGGACTTTACGTTTATAAACTACGACGGGTATAAAAATGCTTAAAGTAAGAAAAATGCGCTTAGTTTATTAGTTACCGACACATTTTATTTTTTATTGAATGTTTGAACGCGCTAATCTCTGTCACTACCAGTTGGATTTGAAAAACTATTTTTGCATTTTATAGCCCAATTCTTGATGAAGGCTATAGGGTATGTAACATTACGCTAGGACCCTAAGAAGCCGAGCAAAAAGAAAAGAAAACAAAGTAACAGCGCAGGCAGGCGATGCGATGTGACGGGGCGGGTCGGGGGAACAAGAAATTTCACGCGGACGAAGTCGCGGGCGGAAGCTAGTATAATATTATTATTTACTAAGTAGTTATTAAACAACCGCGGCTTGTTCATTAATTATTAATACTGTGGTGTTGTGTTGATAACATTATTTTATCATTAAAATACGCTTAAATAATTCCGACATTTATTATTGTTTTTGGTTATGCGTTTATTTATTTTGACAGTGAACAATTATTGGCGGGTAAATGGTAGCGGAAATCTCCATCGCAACTAACGATAACGAGGGAAAATTTGAATTAATGTTTCCGTCAATAATGGACAAAAATAACTTGAATCTTTAGCAAATTAATACAAAGCCGTTTTCAATAAAGTTCAATTTTATATAAAGATAAACCATATAATGGTAAAGAGAACACCATGTGGAAACCTAGAGATAGTGATTTAAAAACGCCATTATGCATGTGCAGTGTTCGGTACTGATTCTCAGCCCAGAACTAGCAGTGTAAAAATATTGTATAATATTTTTTTATCAATTTGATTCGTTCTTAAGTGGCACGCAACATAGACCCATTAACAGTAGGCATTGAAGCCTTAAAATAATTAAAATCACTTTAGACACTTATTAAGTAGGTACAAATAAACAATAAAAGATATGCGGTAATCTTCGTGTTTCCGAATTAGCACGGACGTCTCGCCACAGAGTAAATTCGTACAGAGGCAAAGCGTCTACGTTTTGTATTACCGCTGCCACAGATCGTCTTAATTATGTATCTTAAAGTTTTGAAAAGTTTTTTGGAACTGCATAGAGTTGATAATCTATAATTTTGTAATCATGGTAGTACAAAATGGGCAAATACTTCCGTGGTTGTAACAGCTCTATAATAGATCTCATCATCGGGCTATAATCGATGGTTCCTGAAGCGCAAACTTTTCTTATTATTTATTCTTGGTATGTACATTTACTTACCTTAGAAACTAATACTTAACGGTAAACACTATTTCCTTAAAGTTTTTCAAGCTAAATGCTTCCAGTATTTTTTACTCTTCGCTTTCCTCGAGTCAGTGCTTGTGCTAATAATCGAGCTTGTTGACTGATAGCTGTATGAAACGGCTATATACATGGTATATTATGTAAATGACGTATTAATAATATGTGAACAAACTGCATTGTGGTTATAATATCGTCTGTTTTTGTCCTACTACAAGGCAAAGGCTTCTTCTCATCTCATCACGCTTGCTCAATGCCGATTGGCAATTTCAGTCTTATATTAATCCAGGTTTCCGCACGATGTTTTCATAGTGGTTAGCTTACATTATTGATCTAGCGTGTAGATAAGTAGATACAGAAACGCTCGGGTCATGGAGCCCGAGTGCGCGGCTCCTTTTTAAGGAAATTACCCACCGACTGGTCGACTTTTCATGTGACCAGAGGGCTAGCTCGTTTTTTGGCCAAAGACATAGCATTGCCATTCAACCGTAGCAATGCTGCCAGTTTTCTGGGCAGGTTTCCGGATAGCAGCAATGCGGTCGAGTAGGTACTTCGGCGCATAAGAGCGCGTTCATATGACACGATTTCAACGTGTACTGATCGCGTTCGGGCAACCTTTGATAAGAGCACGCGTCGCGTCCGCTCAGAGTCAACAGCCTTTCTATCGGGTGATCACCAAAAATTCTTTGCAAAAACTGCTAGCATCTAACGCAGAAGCGGGGGGCGTGGAGGCGGCGTGGGTGCGACGCGATCGCTGCACGATTGCGACGCGTGTACTACAATACCTATTCGGGCGCTGAGCATGCGCACGTACTTTATATCCATAAAAAATGTACGTTAAGACAAAGGACTAACTATTAAATTCCAAAGTTTCTGAGAAGAGAGCGGCTCGAAAGAGACGCGCGCGCGATTTCGTGCCGAAAAATATCGCGCACATTTGAACGCACTCTTAGTGTCCTTTTGTTTTTGTACAATTATTTGTATAGTTAGTTAGTGATTGTATATTGTATTTAAGATTTCTGAAAAATTAATGATTAGATATAGATTAAATCAGAACATATAATCACGAACTGTCGGTAATTATATTAATGCAAGTAATATCTATATTACTAACAGAAAAACTGTAGGTTTTTAGTATCAAACTTTCAAAAATTAAACGTAAATTGCTTTCTGTAACAGCTACGAGTTTTATGCTCTCGGGTTGTTATCAGAGCCACCCCATCCTGTCATACCCACGGGTGTCATAAAACTTGAGATTATAACATTATTTTTATTAAATAACTAGAGACCAGCCATGGTATAGAAAATAATCTGAGAAAAAACTAATTTAGGTTATTCGTTCATAAAACGAACTCTTCCTAAAGCTGTAAACATTAAGTTCTACTAGCTGAAAACAAATTAAACGTAACAAAAACAAGGCCGCAGTAAATGAGGTCCACATGGGATACTGTCAGGAGTGTGCAGCATAACACATAGTTTTTAACAAATTCTGCTCGCCGGCTAACTTCTGCGGTCAGTGAATAATTTATATCGTACTCTGATTAAAATCCCCGTAGGGAGCTGTTTCTCTTTTTTATCTCACTACAAAGCCAAAAAGGAAATCACAGGAAACATGAGAATTTCAGGACGGGTAATTGTTAGTAACCTCCGACCTGCACTTCAAACTTGGTATCGTCATCAACCAATAAGGTGTCATTATAGTATTTTTCGGACGAAGGAGAGCAGTCGTGGCCCATTGGTAACGGCCCCGGTTTACGAGTTGTATGTCATGAGTTCGAACTCAGACAGACGCTCTACTTTGTGTAAATTATTTCATCACCACTGCTCTCAAAACTGTGAAGGAAAACATCGTGAGGAAATCGGCATGTCCTAGAACCAAAAATTCGAAGATATCTGACATCTACCAACCCGCACTGAACCCGCGTGGTAGATTACAGCCCACTCCCTCTCGAAGAGAGGAGGTCTGTGTCTTAGCTATGGGAACATTATAGGCTGAATTAGCATTATGCATAGTGTTTTTCGGAGTGTGTCATTAGTCATATTATGACGTCACAGGAAATTCAATATGGCGGATGAGACCTGAATCATAGTTACAACAGTGATTCACATCGCATCCGCCATATTGAATTTACTGAAAAAAAAACGAACCGAAAACTATTTCGAAATTGTGTTTTTAAATCTGTTTTCCCATTATCATGTAAATAACACGGTACATTCTGTCATATTCACTTATGATATCATTTCATTTAGCTACAAAATAAAGCCCATATATTTAATTGGCGCGCTACATTTTAATATTTGCTCACATTTTTATATGGAACAATGGAGTTATATTTTATTATTCAATAGGCTTACTTTATTGATGTGTTCGATGCAGTTGCAATATTTCACTGACGTAATACATGCCCTGTGTTACAGTAACGCGTTGCTGTGGCTCTATTCTGGCAATGACTGCAATATGCGTCCGACTGTATGAACGGGGCACTGGGGAGCTTTCCATCTAGATTGGGAGCCCGATGGCTATGCGAATATCAATTGCTTTAAAAATGTATTGTTGAAAGTCCGCCTCGGATTCCCGGCGAACTCGGGACTTTTTCATTGTTATTGACTTGGAACTCTAAACTTTGGAGCTGCTGTGTGTTGAAGAGAGATGTATGTAGTTTTCGCTACTTTTAGAATGTGTGGGAACTGAAATAAAAGGATTTTGGCAAGTTTGCTTTTTGATTCTGCTGATGGATATTGTGTAGTCGCAGCAACAGGAAAATACCACAACAAATTCTATCTATACATATATAATTACTTGTTCTGACTGATTCATCAACGCAGAGCCAAACCGCTGGGGCTACAAACTTGAAATTTTGAAAGCTGATGCCTTTTATGTTGTAAACATCTTTGTAAAGATTTTTGGAAATTTTACACGCGGGCGAAGCCGCGGACAACAGCTAGTTTTGAATACTTGAACATTCAAATTATACCCGCCCTTTCCCTCTAAAGCTGGCTTCCCACGGTCCGTGATATTGCGGATTATCACGCACGGCCGACGACCACGGACAGCCTCGCACCGCACACAAGCCTCTTCCAACGGTGCGTGCCAGTCTGTGTGCGTCTTAAGATTTGAAGCCATTTTGTCATTCCAAAATTCGAAATGAAAGAGAAGCTGGCACCGCATCTTTGAAGTGACCGACTCGCCGCGGGTCGGACGCACCGCGACGGACGTGTCTGCGCTACCACGGACGATTCTCTTCCCATGGTGCGTCGGTGCGGGCTGGTCCGCGTCCGTCCGTAACATCACGCACCGTGGGAAGCCGGCTTAATAGGTTTGTCAGCTGACAAGACATTTTATTAATAATAAACAAGGCTTTTCTTTAACAAAGCATAAATCAGGATATTTATATTAGTCGGTATCCAGCTGATCTATTCTGTAAAAACACCTGATGCTAGAGATTGACTCTATATGATAGCTCACTTCACTTAACTTTTCACAGTGAGATTTTACAGTAAAAAACAGATGTGATCAAACCCACATATCAAACATTGTGTTCAGGTTACAGTACCAACGTCGGTTCTCCTGAAAAATAAAACCAAGAAAATAATCTGAATTGCCAACTCTTATTTGTAGCCATATTGAATTTAAACCACAAATTTTACCTTTTGGCTACGTCAATGCAAAGACATAGCTTTTAAATACCTGCAGAGTTTGTTGACCTAGTTCACATTTCAACTACGCCAAACAAACAGATCGGTAATCTATATCTAGCAAATTCGTATAAAGTTTATAGTGCAGTTTTGGAATCGAAACAAGAGCAATGGACTTTCTTATTAAAATGTAGGTAGGTATCGTTGCTGTATAAAATCCTCTATGGTGACTATGTAAACTCACTAGGTATACAAAGTGATACCATAATATATTAATTATGGACTACCTTCATATTATAATTATCACTTTGTATACCTCAGTTTGCAAGTTACTCAAGTAACTACTAAGATACTTGAGTCACTTGCAAACTTTTATCTTTTAATTGATTACATTACAGACATGTCTGAGTCAAAGTCACTTTTGAACGTCAAAATTTACAAGAAAATTGAATTGATTTTAGTTGCCCCTTCCAAAAGGTAGTTACATTTATGGAGGAGATTGCGAAGGAACTCCATATGCACTCTTTTAAAATGTTTGACAATGTTGTGTTGTTTGTTTGTTTGTTCTCTTCTGTCATTTGTTGTATCAATCTATTAGTTGGGCAATGCTGCGCAGACTCGAGAAAGTTATGTAAGCATGCGAGATCCCTAATTTACATTCCATAGCAGACCGAAGGCATTATGAATGTGAGCCACACTCATCACTTGACATTCAGGGCGCAATGTACTATGTTTGTACTCCAAATATACTTTTTATTCGCATTTATGGTCTCTACGTGGAAGGCAACATAAGACCTCCACACCGAGAGCACTATTGTGTGTGTAATTTTAAAGTTCGCTATCAGAATCTCAGGGCACTTGCACCTTACTTTGTCAGTAGAAAATTGTGTAAACGCAGTGTGAATTTTCAAGAGAAAAATTAATACTTTTAAGTTTAATTTTTCCCCTTGAAAGTGACAACTTTGATACTTTTGATGGTAAAGGAAATAAGGGAAGATATTAAATTGCATCCCTGTTATTAACTTTTGCTTCTGTTTCATACAGCGAGCTTATCTTCGTTGTTTTTACCCTTATAAAGTTTGAAATGTTTGAAATGAATTTATATTATGGTGAACTCCACATGACATGACTCACGCATGCGTAATATGTAAAAACTTTTTACTTTGTCATGTTGTCATAATCATTACGCTTGGTGAAGATGATTGAAATTAATATTTTGTTATTGACGAAAGGTGCTGCTTTACATAATCCCACGTGACAACTCCCATGGAAAAATGAGATAACCTGTCCTTCACCACCCGGCTGTGTACACTCAAACTTTAAGACAAGCTCAAAAGCAACCAACGAAAGGAATTTCCTCTAAGCCACAGAATTCCGCAGCAAATTTTCACTATCGCCTTATACATACGATCCTGGTCAATTGCCTGCCATTGACGTGTTCGCCCCCACATTATTCGATAACGCCGAGTGCATACTTCACCTGTATTGTGCCACAAGCTTATACATAATACCCTGACCATGAGCTCCTATAGAAAATAAGCCGTCACTCAGTAACGGATGTCCTTAAGAGGTGCGATCGCCTTTCTACGAAGACCCAACCCTAATAACTTTACATATTCCTTTTTAGAGATCGACTAAAATTCTTATAAAAGTAAGAGCATATTCAATGAATAGCGTGATTTGGCAGCGTGCCACAGGAACAGGTACGGCTAATACATATCTGGAAGCGTTTTACCTCTTGTTTCCATTAATTTTACATATACTTGCCAAGATCCTAACGTTATTTTCCGTCTGTTACTGCGAATAAGAAAATGGACGACATGGTTGGGAAGGAATTTTGCGGATAATCATGATGGTTTCTGTTTGAGTAATTGACGGAACTGGCAGACAGCCCATCTGGTTTTCAGTAGTAACTCCAGTCTTTTTAGCTGCAGTACTTACCTCGTGGAACACATCCAAAATGAGGCGTTTCAAAGCTGAACAGTCACATGATCCGTCTCCACCCAAATAGTATAAACAAAAGTAATGCTGCTTGGTAGCAAATAGTACATTATGATACAAGTGTGCTATAATGGTCATTACACATGAGGCAGTATTATTCGCTAGCCGCAGGCGAGCGCGTTAAGGGAGCCGAGTACCGACACGACGTTTTTCAACACAATTGTGAGGCAAAAAATAAATAAATAGTAATTTTTTTTATTTTTTTTTATTTTTGAGAAATAAATAAATAAATTAATTAATTGAGTGAGAGCTGGGGTCTATACGGGGCTCGGGGCGTGTATGATAGATCTCCAGGCTCACACCCTTTTTTTTTTTGTGGATGGGAAATCATCAAATGACTTCTCCCTCTCTGGGCGGAGCGGGAGGGCGTGTCAGACTTTTACTGACTAAAACCTACCCGTGTTCCTTCTGTTGCCTGCGCCGGGGCCACGGTAACTCTTTCGAACATCCCGCAACCCTAGCTGGCATCGGCCCTAGCGGACCCCGTCAATAGTGCTGACATCTCTTTGAGGCGCGCGTGGAACACGACGCGCCGTCGACTCGGGCTTGGTCCTTACCGGTCGGCGAGCTACCTATTGCTCGCCGTCCGCAAGCCCGCGCCTACGGTGGCCGGGAATCGGCTGCCAATTCCCGACGCCCAGGGCGTCTCCTGCGGTGACTAGGGGCGTGAGGGCGCAAAGCTTGCCTCTCCCTCACGCGTACCGCCTCCTCCTTTACGAGCATTACTGCTTCGCAGAAGAAGGTAATGGCTTCCCATGTACTCTCGCTCCGTACCATGGCCTGGACCAGGGCCGGACGCGAGAGATCGCCGCCGCCGATCGCTTCCGCGAGGACACGGCGGTGCTCCGCCCAAGCCGGGCAGACCTCCACCGTATGCTCCACCGTGTCCTCCGGGCGATCCACACAGTGGTGACACCCGGGCGTTTCCTCCCGCCTTATCCGGAACAGGTACCTCCCGAAGCACCCGTGTCCGGTGAGGACCTGCGTCAGGTGGAAGGTGAGGACGCCGTGGCGCCTCTCCAGCTAGTCCTCAAAGAGGGGACTTATCGCCGCAATTGTGGCGTGCCCAGCGCTGGGTTGTGACAATCGCACTCTCCATGCTGCCATGAGATCCTGCCGGAGCTCTGTCCGCCGTGCCGTGATTTCTCGCGGCAACGGAGTTACGCCCCGGCGTCCTACCTCCTCGCGCCACTCCCACATGTGCGCGAGGACTTTTGCCTCCAGATCCCATGGCGGTAATCCGGCATGGAGGTTCGTCGCCTCCCCGGAGACCGTGCGGTATCCCCGGGCTAACCGGATGGCCATGACCCTCTGGGACGCGTTCAACCGACGGACTGGTCGCCGCCTCGCGGAACGCGCCCACACCGGAGCTCCGTAAAGGGCCATGGACCGCACGACCCCCACGTAGAGCCTCCGACAGGAGGCGTTTGGACCCCCCAGATTGGGCAGGAGCCGCCTTAAGGCAGCCCCGGCCCGCTCCAGTCTGGGAGCCAAACGTCGGAAATGCTCCACGAAATTCCACCGGCTGTCGAGGACGAGTCCCAGGTGCAGGCTCACACCCTTAGAATTACAATATGAAATTGTACTTACGTACACTGCAATAGCTCCAAGTACTGAGAGGAAGAGTATTAATATTCAAAACAAAGACAAGATGTGCAATGTGTGTGTGTGTGTGTTTTGGAGTGTGTAGTGTGTTCGTGAGTGCAATAGTGCCCATAAAGTTTCATAAATTAATTACCTAGGTAAAACAAAAATAAATATGGCTCGCGGATTCCTTTTATCGCGGTGTCTTTGCAGGTTGAAGGAGAGGCAAAAGCACGAAGCCATTGAACAGTCTAATTATTAGACTGTTCGATGCTAACGACCTATTAGACTCTTAATAGGTATGAAAAGCATACAAACTGAATATCTTGTATGTTATTTGGATATAGAACACGAAATAATGTAACTTTTTGATAAAAATAAATAATTTGTTGAAATATTATGTTGATTTTACTGTAGGCATACAAAGGCACGAAGCCTCTTTGATAAGATTAAAAAAGCGCACATCTCCGACTAGTTAATAGTTATCTGTGGCGCACATTACCGCACTGGTGCGGTAATATAAAGTCAAAAGCACGCAAGTTTAATACACTGCGTTGTGAACCTGAAAGCGGTTCAATTAGAGCCACTTTAGGAGCAAGTGTTGAAAAATAAATTACGGTGTATTAGATCGTACCCCTTTTTCTTATGAATACTTTACAACTTACCTTTTACTACAAATATAATTATACATTAAAACCACAAAAGAGTTCAATTTCTATTATGTTTGAATAAAAGCCTGAACATTAATTTAAAAACTAACTCGTTCCTATTGTGTTCACATTACAATGCCGTTTAAAAATACCCTGCTTTTATATCTGTTAACGCTCCTGCAAACAGGCGCGACACGCGATGCCACATTAAAGCACCGACTGTCGCGTGACGAGTGGTGTCTTTGTGTCGCGCGCGATTCGCGTCGCGTGTCGCGCCTGTTTGCAGGAGCCTTTAAAGTTTATCACTGTTTATAATTCAATGAACGGAGTGGCCTTAAAGTTTCTGTGAACAAGTTACAAAAATAATTAAAAATTTGGCTAGTAGTACCTAGGAACAATCTGGCATTGATGGTATAAACTTGCAGTCGAACATAATAGGTCCGGAAGAGTACTAACAAGTGTACTAATGATCCCGCGAACATCAAAAATTTATGCTCACGGGATTAGTGCATTATCTAAGTAAAGATCAATATCAATCTGCCTAGCCTTTTCCCAAATAAGTTGGGGTCGGTTTCCAGTCTAACCAGATGCAGCTGCGATACCAATATTTTACATGGAACGACTGCTTATCTGACCTCCATATTGCACAAGCCAGTTACTGTTCTTGGTAAATGCCCCTTGACAAGACTGGTAGTCAGATTTTCGGGCTTCTGACTACCGGTAACAACTGTCAAAGATCTACGAATGATAGCCGGTACCAACTGTTTAACACTTTGAAGGATACTAAACGCCCACGTCATAACATTAAAACTTCTTTTGTGTCTTATCACGGCGGCAAGGTTCGGAGCCGGTAAAAAAATACCGGTTAATACCGTTTTATTTCGGTTTTGCTCCTAACTTTTCTTAAGAACGTGTACGTTTTAAGAACGAGCGGCGTGTGTCGGTAAACGCGTTGCAGCTTGTGACCGTCCCAAAACAAAAAGAAATCTTACTGCTGAATAAAAACTGAACGACGTTTGTCCGTGCGTCCATATTAACCGGTTTTTATTGCTCTAAACCGTTTAATCCGAAAAAAACTGTTATGTAAAGATTCCTCCAGACCGGTTTATTCTAACGAAAACTAATGTAAAGGTTTTTCGTCAAGTACATAATAACGGTTTGAAAATTTAACCGGTATCCGAGGCCTGCGGAGGAGTCTCGATATGTTATGGATGGCCACCCATCCACGGACTGACCTCGGCAAGCGTTGCTTAACCTTGAAGATTGACCCGTGCGGGTGTTATTATTTAGCCACGAGCCCCTCTAAATAAAGATAAAACGAACAGAATGAAAACATGCTTAAAACCGTGAACCAAAATAACCAGGGATTAGGGATGACGACGTAATTTACGCAAAACGTTGCATATTTAAATAAAAACTTTTTCAAATTCATCAAAGTGGAAACACATCAATGGTTCGACAATTGTTTGACAATAGTTGGCGCACTCGGGCATTAAGACCGTTATGACTTGACAACGGCAAGTTTAAGGCCGTAGCGCTGCGGACCCAATTGAATTCCGATATTGGCAGTGGTACAGTATGGTAAAGGGGCTTATACGTTTTATTGAATTTCATTGCGGCCAGTTGTAAGCGAGAGAATACTATTTTGTTGCAAATATACGTTACTTCGTGATATAACTTTCAGTAAAAAGTTAAATAAACATTAAGGTAAACGATCGTTCATCATAATAATATTTACTTAACTAAATGTAAAATCCCAAAGGAGCTGGAACAAGGCTGCCAGTGCTGATGATGGCGATAACTCCCATGATCAAAGATGATCAAAGATCATAGTATAAATAACAACATTTATTTATACTATGATCATTACAGGTAACCATAACTCACTTGCAGTGCTCGCGACTTTGTTCACAAGCAAACGTGAAACAATCCCTTCCATATGCAGTTTCAGTTCCAAAAGACTTTAGGTACGCTACATCGTTACAGAAAGAGAAGCCTTAAAGGAAAACGTGAGCGTATTTATGGAAAAAACAAGTTTATTATTTAATAAGAACGAAAATGCATTCAACAACATTGTCAACATAGAGCCACTTAACAAAACAGGGGTACACAGCAAGCCCTCGGCCAATAGGCTAATATAAAACTCGTTTCCGATACGTTTGTGATAAGGGTTTTCGTGTAAGCGGGTCTTCAATGGCGCGATGGGCGCTTTCACTTATCCGTGGCGACGATAGCGCCCCTGGCGTCAAACCCGAGAAACGTTATGTAGGAGACAAAGGTGCCTCTTAGTTATAAGTGTCGTCGATGTTTTGATTAAGGGGAGATTTGATAAAGGGTTTAGATTAAAGGTGACTGGTAGGAAATTACGTATGTGTTGAGAGGGTTATAATTAAATCATTTTGAAATTGTATGAAATATTGTAAGGACAAGGCTTGTTCAGTGACAAGAATTTTCGCTCTGCTGCACAAATTAAATTCTGTTAGGATTAATCGCATTTATACTCGAAGTTTAGAACTTTTTTGCTCAATACAGTATAACCCACAATTAGATAATATATGTCACAGATAGATTGTAGAATCCGCTGTTTTACAAAACAGTGCCGTTATGTCAACAACTGAACGACGTTTAGCGGTTTCACATAATAACTGAACTTTAACACGCCAGATTGTTTAAATGTTTTGCGTTTATCAATGTAGCCGGTCGAGCGGTCAACGATTAGAGGTTATGTAAAACAGCAAGAAATTAAACTCAGATTGTAGATTTTAGTTCTAAATTTTGACGCTGGTAGCTTTGTGTCATGAGAACGATAATGGTGTCCGAAACAGAAACAAATACAACGAGTAAGTTGAGTGAAAATGACTCCTTACTCGAGTGAAAACAGTGATTCGACAATTTTTAACAGACTTCAAAAAAAAAGGAGGAGGTTCTCAGTTCGTCGGATTTTTTGTATGTGTGTTGAAAATTCTTTTTTTTTTTGTTTTATAGACAGTGGCGTGCCTAAGCATAAAAATTAGGGCAAGCTGACAATTTTTTACAATTACAAAAACAGACAACTGAGGGATTTTCTTATGTTGTTCGTAGTACTAAAACCATTATTAAAATTTTGGTTATCACAAAATCACAGCACCGCAATAACTATCACATCATTTTAAATAATAAAACTAATTCATAATCTCAGCACCTGAAAAATACTATTCGTAAAATATCAAAACGATAACAAACTCAGTGTGTCAAACGGTCTTCGCGTGGAATCCCTTTCGCAACTCACTTTACGCGAGTCAACGCGGATAGTGCATTTGCGCGAACTTAATGCCTGTCAAAAGCCTGGCTTAAGCCAGGCTTTGAAATCTTAAGATTTCAAAGAAATCTGCGTATAAGTACTTACATGGTACTTACTAATATGTCAACAAATGTAAACGTTTCTATAGCAATTTGTAGGTGAAAACTGCTAGACAAAGAAAGATACAAAAGCCCCCTTCAAAGCCCCAACGAGTGTGAGCGAGAAGGCGCATTTGTTCGCATTGTATATTGTTAAGAGCGACATTGGCGTGTAGTGTAGCGTAGGTTTGACAACAGAGAGCGGAATTTAAATTTTATTCTTAAGATTACCTATGAATGATTGAGTTCAATGAGTGCGTAGATGTAGCTGCCTAGCCTAATGCGCGCGGCAGATTACGCGGAATTCGAAATTTTATTATTCCTATGACATGAATGTTGACGAGTTCATTGACTTGGTTATTTTTTTAAATATATTTTTTATAGTTATGCTTATGTTTGTTGTTGTAAATTATGATTTTATTAGGGCAAGCCCGGCTTTTTGGCTTCTATGAAGGTGCCACCACTGTTTATAGGGTATACTTTCCAGGTGATCCCATTGTCATTAAGTTAGGATCTGATGATAGGATCCTAGAGAACTTGAGAGAACTCTTCAATAATTTTAGGCACACCTATAGCGATTTGGGTATTTTTTATAGTAACTTGTTCATTTGCTGTTGGAAAGCACCATTTGGTGAAGTAGCTGATGATGAAGACCACAGATGGCCACCGGACCTACTCAATAATAAGTACTTTACGGGTTGCCATTCGATTACTTTAAAATGGTTGCTAAGCAAATTATGCTCGTCACAGTGCATATGGTGAAGTGGAGTTGATGGTGAAGTACCAGGAGAACTCCTCAACCATTAACGTCCCTGCATCGGTAATAGCAATATTTTGTAAAAGGTGATGAGCAATTGTCATTAGGCTATTGTAGCTTAGATAAACCAAACTGATCCACTAAAAAGTGAAAAAAAATTGCAACAAAACAATCGACTTCCAAAAAAAAAAAACATTACAAAGTGAAAAATTATTTTAGTTTCGGAAGTCGTTGGCAAAAACCTAAAATACAGATCCAAAGACACGGACTTCCGAAATTAAAGTTATTTTTTTACATTCCAGTGTTTTTTTTTTGGAAGTCGGTATTTTTTTTTTTCAAAAAAGTTTTTTTTTTTTAATTTAAAGTTTTCAGAGTATTATGAAAGCTAGTACTAAAAATACTAAATAGCCAAGTAACTGCGACCAACTTGGAAGTAGCGCTCTTCTTACCTAACCTAAACCTATTGGTCTGGGTGCCCTAGCTTAGTAATTGCGACTGATTCTGCATTAGAAGCCACACCAAATACTTATTGTGACTGTAGATAAGCCATTTTGCAATACGTCTAAACGTGGGTAGCAGTATCGTAAAATGTAACGCAATGACAATCCAGCTGAACGTTGTTCAGCTGTTTTACATAATGTAGCTGTTTTGCACAACAGCGGATTCTATAATCCATCTGCGACAGATACATTACCTGAACCACCAAAAGTTTAATAAAAATGTCTAGTACAAATTTTGAAATCTGAAATACGTTTAATATTCATATTCTAGTCTATTTTACTTGAAAACAAAGCGCAGTCCCATTACTGGCGCTCTGGATTGATATACACTGTGCTCTCAAAGGAGAATATTCAAGTTTGTTACAAGCAAGACAATTTGTAGAACAATCTCAGACAATTTCGCGATCGGACGTCATCAAAAAGTAAACGAACAAGAGAAAACACCATGTACAGTCAAGAACAGTGATTTGAGAAACAAATAAGGGTTCTGTGATAAGACTCTCAGCTTACATTCAAGTATTTTCATTGTTACGGAACAAAAGGGGCATCGTTGTTTGAAACCTGTTTTGATAAAATGGCTAACACTCCACCGGAACTAAGAGAGCTTATTCAAGAACAAAGTGACGGGTACACTCGAGTGTCAAAAAATTTGCTAGTAATTGTAATAATCCTTCCGGTTAACTTAGCATTTTTACGAGAACAACCATTCAGCTCCTTTGTACTCTTGCTTTACTTATTTTATCGCAGTTAATGATTACTCTGAATTTTACATTTTTTTTGTCTTTAGTTCATTATTTGGCTTGTGAAATCCGACTACATTTGGCATGGTTGCAACTCCAACGGTCTTTCACAGTTAGTTGGAAAGGCCATGAAATACGATATGAGTGCTTTCTCAGATCCCAATTAGCCATTTAAATTCCAACATAGCCTATAATTAAAATCTAGGTTCAACGTTGGCGCTAATTGAAACGACTACGTACATACATAGAGTGAACATAAAATTAATACTGTTGTGGAAGTGGATAGGCGGAGGGTAGTTACGTCGTATAATCCTCATTATCATTCTTATCAGGCCATAAACTTACTCACAGACACTACAAATACCACCTTCCTATATTTTTGAATAAATATTGTCATAGAATTTGTTATTTAGATAGGGATTGTTGTTCTCAGAATATGAAAAAACGCTGGTTAGCAACGGTGGAAACCGTTAAAAATATCTTTTTTGTCCTTCAGGTTGAGAAAAGCTGTAATCACATGATAAAAAAATCACTGGAAAACAAATCTAAAAAGCACTTTTTACTTCAATAATCTACTTATAATAAAGCTTTTGTTTTGCTATCAAAGTAAGTTTTATTTACAGAATATACGCGAATTTCAGGGGTATGTTTATAAATCCCAGATTCTGTAACCCAAGCCCTCTTGTCTCTTATTACGTAGCACATGGATCATCTTATAAGCCTTTCTAGCTTACCAAAGAACCTTTTTAATAACAATATAATTTTGTCTTTCTATTCGACTATTACGTACGGCAAAGAACGTCGAGTACGAACATATTGCATCCTACAGAAAACTCATAAGGTTTACGATATCATCTTACTTAGATTTTATTACAAATCGTGAGTGATACCAGATGTAATAACGTGAAAAAGTACTAGAATGATATACAGGTGATTTCAAGAATAGAACGTACGTGTGAGTGAAATAAAGTGCCTCTTTTCGTGAGTGTAAATTATGAGCAGTTATCGTAAGCCCCAGGGATTAAATTACTGCCGTTGTTTATTTTAAGACATCCTAAAATCTGGCTAAAGACGAATTTTATGATGATATCAGATGGCAAACGGTTTTGACACAGTTTATTTATAAATCACTTGCCTGCGTACGAGTATCACATACATTTAAAAAATATCTATGAGAATAGCATATATGATAGACAACAGCAAGTTCAAATAAATGGTATCAATTCACTCGGTTTGAAAATAAAAATGAGTGTTCCACAAGGCTCGATATTGGGTCCTTTCCTCTTTTTAGTATACTTTAACGATCTACCCCATGTATTAAAAAAACCAACCACAAATGGTGTTATTTGCTGACGGTACCTCCTTAATTTTTTAAGATAAATAGACGTGCATCAAATTTTGACGACGTAAGTAACGCCCTACTGCAGGTCCAAAATTGGTTCACTGCTAAAAATTTTGTATTAAATGGGAAAAAAACTACATGCATAAGATTTGCTTTACTGAATGTTAAAAGTAGTGATTGTGATATAGTATTGAATAAGGAGAATCTAGATTTCGTCGATAAAACTGTTTTCCTGGAGATCACACTCGACTCAAGGCTGCAATGGGGTCCTCATTTAATATCTCTTGCAGGATGGCTAAGTTCAGCAGCACATGCCGTGAGAAAAATCCGTCTATTTACTGATGTAGATACAGCTAGGCTAGTCTATTTCAGTTACTTTCATAGTAAAATGTCTTACGGAATTTTACTATGGGGACGGACTGCAGATATCGAGTCTATTTTTATTCTGCAGAAAAGAGTCATCAGAGCAATATATGGCCTCCGCAGGCGCGATTCTCTAAGGGAACTGTTTAAAGATATTAACACCATGACGGTACCTTGTCAATATATCTATGAAAACGTCATGTACGTAAGGAAAAATCTGACAGATGCTTGCACTGACTGGACAGGTCCACTCCATCTGTGTGGTTCTTTCCTCAAAAGACAATTTCAGATACCAACCTACATGGTCTTCACATGATCTGACCAAGATTATGTCTGGATTTTAAAAGAGACTGTGACCTCTGAGTTTGTTTCGGCCTTTCTTCTCAGAGTAGTCAGATAGGAAACGCCGGCCTCATCTAGTTTAAAAAAAAAAACAAATGTTTGACATGTAAAAGTGTTTGTATAAACCTACTTACAGAAATAAAATCATTTATCATTTATCTAAATCTTTTCGGTAAAAGAGGTGCACAACACAATTATAGGACTAGAAATGGGGACCAATTAGTTCAACCAGGTTTCAGGCTGGCTAAAGTAGACTCATCCTTCATGGGGTACTGTTTAAAGCGTTTCAATAAAATATCTCCCCATATTCTCCAACTGGATGAAACGAAATTTAAATCTTCTATAAAACGAACACTATACAGCCAAGCATATTATAAGTTGGGGTATTACATCGCTGACAAAAATGCTTGGCGCAATGCTGGTCCTATTCCACAAGGGCGCAGAAACTAATTCAAATTCGAAAATGGCGTCTTTGCATTATATAAATTAAATCTCCTAGTATTGTACATGCATAGCACATGTGTGAGCACTATGTACATACCTACTATAAAGCTAACATTAACTGGTTAATCTTTCATTGACTTGAATTTTCCCTGGCGACTGAGAGTATGTCATGCTCACTCAAATGTCTCGCTGGTGGTGGCGTGTGTGTTGGATCATTAAGTTCCCTTCAAAACGGTTGAGCTGAATGGTGCTGATCCATGCGTCATGTTCGTGAACGGGTGCCGTCAGTAGGGACTGGTCATCTCTTAGCTGCCACGGCTTATTTTAATTTTTGAATCGTTTTTGGTTTTTATCTTTGTGTAGCGGACGCTTTTAACGTGCACGTCTTTCTACATTGTTCTCACATACTTAATTTCAACATGAATGATATAACCAATATTTTGTAATAATATTTTGTTTTAAAAGGGTGTCCGTGGAATTTCTTGCCCGTTCTTCTCCATAGAGATCTACGCTTTGGAATTGGCAACTAGCTTCAACATTCTGACTAACTGACCGACTCTTTGACAATTCAAAAGTGCCTGTACCTAATTGGTTTATTTGAAATAAATGCTTAGAGTTTGAGTTTGGGTCCTGTTTATGAATGCGTCAGACTACCATCTGACAGAATCAGATGGAGAGAGCTATACCTGCGATTGGACTCAATTCATCGTGACCACGACCGCTCTGTCAAGAGCGAAGCGAAGAAGAAAAAGATGAGAAGAGGCAAAAACCAAGAATATATCGTGACTAACTTCTGCCCATGACTTCGTCCACGTGAAATTTCTTGTCCCCCCGACCCACTTTTTGTTTTCGCTTAGCGTTCTTTCTGACTTTTTATCATTTTGCTCGGCTCCTGAGGGTCATAGCGTGATGTTAAACAGTCTGTAACCTCCCTCACGAATTGGGCTATCAAAAGCAAAAATAATTTTTCAAATCCGACTGAGAGATTATTCAATTATTATTCAAGATTCCCCCTACATACAGACTTACAAACAAATTTTACCTCTTTAGAATAATATATATTAGTATAGATATGATATTAATTTTAATAATACAAGTCAAATGTCTATTTGAAAACCTTATTGAAATAAAATTTTGAAAAAATACTCTTTGAAATGGCTTTTTATCATTTCACTCAAACGGCTATGAATTTGAGAGTCATAAAATATGTTTAAATTGAATATCAGTGAAAGATAACAAATCTACTAGTAGGTGGTTTCTATAACCTTGATCATAATCAGCCTTTAATGATCCCACAGGCCTCCTATTTCTGTGAGAGGGACTGAGCCGTGATCAATTCAATATTTTCTCTGAGAATTTCGAAGACTTCTCTTATTTTTTGGATTACCATATAGTTTGAGATTTATATTTTATTGTCTTATTGAAAAACAAGCAGTTTCTATTTTCTAGTTTATGTTAGACCAAATAGACGTTGATAAAAATAAAACACAACATTTTCATAACATTACATTAATTTTAAAAGAATACAACTTTGAACAGTCTCAGTCAGTAAATACATTGTATGTAGGCCACTGTTTATCATAGCCAGATTTACTGAATGTGTTGTCATAAATAAATAAGGCGTCTTTGTTCTACTTCTGATATAAAAGGAAACATCAAAAGGGATTTTGTCTAGATTCAAATAATGTAGGTAAGTTATTTTCTTGTGACAGCTTTTCGCCAAGGAATATCCCAGATTTTGTGCTGGGGCCCAAATCACGTAAAACCAGAATGTTCTCTTCATATTTGCCTGATTTAACTCTTAAACGTCAGTTTTATCGGTTTAAATACGTCAGCACACCCTTTATTTTATTCCAAAGTTAAGGGCAAGTCTACTCAAAGCATTCATAATTTGACGGTTGAAATACGTCCCTACAACTGGCATACATAGCTTAGGCAGCATAGCTATACAATACTAAATGATGATTATTATTTACACAATGAAAATCTGTCAAAGCTAGCCATGACTATGCAAAAGTGCCGGTTTGGTCACATGGTAGCTTAAGAAATAATAACTGTAATGATGACCCTACAATGATTATTATTTACGACTAACCCACCCTTAATGACGTAACAACAATGGTCGGTTACTTATAATTTTATCCATTCCCTTTCACCTCAAACCTTCGATTTTCTTTCTACTTAAGGACCCCTAAGGTTTTACACAGAGGCCCCTGTAAGTAGAAACATTTATTCCAAATTTGATCCACTTACGAAAGTACAGACCCATAGTTTATCCCTTGTAAATATGTAAATACATTTACCTTTACTTAAAAAACCAACACAAGGCAGTAGTTTATATTTAAGTATCTTAACCTGGTTTTAGCGGTTTTATTTGGTTGGGTTTTTCATAATTTACCATCAATAAAGAGGAAATTATTGAATTTTCTGTATATTTCGGGAAAAAACAAATACTCAGTGAATAAAGATCGTAGCCCTTTTGTAACTTTGAACTTTCATGTCTCAGTTATCTAATATGATTATACATAATCATTATTATTATTTATGTGACGATGGGAAGAGACCAGACGACATGACGTTGATGCCTTGGAAGGTGGGTAGACCTCTGGTGTGGGACACAACCTGTGTCGACACCCTTGCGCCATCTCATGTTCCAAGCACGGCGTGCTGTGCTGACGCCGCTGCTGCGGCTGCTGTGACCCTAAAGCGGCGCAAATACTGTAACCTTATCGGTAACTACAGTTTTGAGTCGTTTGGGGTCGAATCGCTCGGGTCATGAGGCCCGAGTGCATGTCTCCTTTTTAAGGAAATTTCTCACCGACTGGTCGACACTTCACGTGACCAGAGGGTTGGCTCGTTCTTTGGCCAAACAATTAGCATTGCCGTTCAACGTGGCAATGCTGCCAGTCTTCTGGGCACGTTTCCGGATGACAGCGATGCAGACGAGTAGTTGACGCCTAAGTGTCCTTTTGGTTTTGTATATTTATTTATACAGTCAGTTAGTTATTGATTGTACCTATATATTGTATTTAAGATTTGAGAAAGTTGAATAAAAACCAATGTTTACTATGACGAAGACAATTTATTTAACTGTAAACGAAAAGATCATGTTTTGGCGAAGATTCTCAACACTGCGATTCAGTGGAGAGTGCTAAATGTACAACGCCATCTATCGATACATCAGGAACTAAAAATCGTTAAACATATCAATCAAAACTATTCTAATGGTAAGATTGTACATTCCGCCCACTATGGACAGAATGTCCATTGTCACCGCTCACCATGAACCAAATACATTCCAAAAAATGGACTGTATTATATAGTTAAAAGAAATAAAAACAAAGCTTTAAGTCATGGTGGCTTAGAACAAAACACATTCAAACTAAAAAAAAAAACAAAGTTTACAGTTAACAAAATTGTTGACAATGGTAACAAAATACATATATTTTTTCACTGAGCAACAGGTAACACACACAGTTTAGTTACCGGTCGTTTAAATGTAATACCTTTACATTTTAAAGTGACTACACTCGTAATATTATCCAAACCAGGGTGTTTCTCAGTAATTTTACCTAAAAGCCATTTGCTGGAGGGAGACCATCCTCCTTTACTAAAACTAAATCTCCGATCTGGGGTTCAGTAGTTTTATTTGCCCACTTATAACGGTGTAAAAATTGACTCAAATACTCACTTGACATGTTACATGCTTGGACGGACTCAACCGTGGTACTGGCTTTGTTAAGCAGCCACCCAACTCGTTGGAAAACGTTTATAGCCAATCGGGTGTCGGAGATTTTAAATATATTAGACAGGAACCAATGGTCACACGTATCATCTCCTGATAACCCGGCAGATTGTGCGTCGCGGGGAATTAACCCATCAGAGTTACCGATGTTTGAACTGTGGAAAACAGGACCATTATGGTTGAAACATAGAACTGAAACTTATGATAAAAGACAAATACCAGACACTAATTTAGAAGAAAAGACGAAAAAGGTTTGTTATGTAACGCAGAATGATCACTTCCAATTGTGGACCAAGTTATATAAGACCCTGTGTTAGTTTCTGCCTTTACCAAGGCTGTTGCTAATACAACCTGAATATTTGTGTTAGAAAAACAACTAGTGATGTTCCTTACCTCGGTCTCGTCTTTTGATGTTGTTGCTGTTTCAACAACATTGGTACTGTCAACTGATTGCTTGTTTGGTTCTCCGTTATCAGTTGATTTGCTATTATTATTTGAATGCAGCAACGAATGGTGTTTCTTTTTGCAAATTCTACATCTTGTGGGCAAACGACACGAAGTTACCATGTGATTTGCGCCTAAGCAATTGAAACACAAACCTGAATTTTGGACAAAATTACGACGTGCTGACAACTCTTCCTTAGCAAAATCTTTACAATTTCCTATCTTATGATTATAATTTGAACAAAAGGTACATAAAGATTGTTTATTCACATTAGCATTTTTTACAATATGATGTGACTTTGTGGTAGTGCTCTTTCCTGTTTTAGTACATAAAAATTCAAGCGACCTAAATCTGTGCTCAACAAAATCTAAAAAATGTTTTAATGTAGGCAATTCCTTAGTTGAACTACAAATTTTAGCTTCCCATTGTTTGCGAGACTCATTATCTAATTTAGAACACAAAATGTAAATAACAATAAGATCCCAATTTTCGATATTAATACCTTCATTTTTTAAAGCATTAAGACATTCGTTAGTAGTATCTAAACGTTCTTTTAAAGAATTTGATGACTCAATAGTTATAGATTTTTGATTAAAGAATCTTTTGAAAATACAATCCGTTATAAACTTCTTATTATTGAACCTGTGTTCCAAAAGGTTCCAACTAGTTAAATAGTTATCACTGGTAATAGGTAGGTGTCGCAACAGTTGTTCAGCTTCGCCGGTAAGATAAGTTTTCAAGTAATGCAGTTTTTGTACATTATCCAATGATTTATTATTGTGTATTAATGTTTGAAAGAGATCACGAAACGTTGTCCACTGAGAATAGTGACCCGAAAATGTAGGTATTGCTATTCTTGGCAATTTCACGCCATTCTGAGATATCTGGTTGTTGTCTTCCGCACAATCAAAAGTATTTTTTTTATTCAAACGTTGTTTTAATGCGACCTTGTAATCCATGTATAACTCTTCCGACTGACTATACATGTTACCTAAATAGTATTCTGACTTTTCGTATTCTTCTCTTTTAACCTCGGATATTATTTTACGATGAGTCTCTTCAAACATCGACCACTGTTTCTCTAAACATTCCAGCCTTGTTTCCACGTAGCTAACGGTAACCCTTTCTTTAGGAGACTTTTTGAAGTTGATATATCCTCTCTCCATCTTTTTATTGACATCTACTTGCAATCTTAGTAATGAATCCATTTTTTTAAAACTGTTTATATTCCAGAACTAGTTTAAATTACAAATCCCAAATTCTACAGACTTGTTGATGAAACTTAAATTTTATAAGTTCAAAATCTTGGTAAATTCTTCTAAGTGTTTGTAAACACTTTGCCAAAATTGGGCATGGGTTCCCCGTCTAATCACACTTTTGCATGGAAATTTTACAAGTCCATTCATGCAAGATAGCTAGCTAATTATCTAAGTTCTTTTCCACTTTATTAACTTGAATGAATCACTAACTTTGTAATGTTTTAAAGTACTCACAGTTTGTCCAAATGATTTGCACTATCTCAAACACTTTTCACAAATTAAAGCTTAAACAGTCAAATTTCGCCGGTAGGGGGCGCCACTATCGTACGTACTACGTACTGTCCAAAACTCGCGGTGCATCAGTCACGGCATGCATCCGATATTATCCGACTCGAATGACCATGAATAAAAACCAATGTTTACTATGACGAAGACAATTTATTTAACTATAAACGAAAAGATCATGTTTTGGCGAAGATTCTCAACACCGCGATTCAGTGGAGAGTGCTAAATGTACAACGCCATCTATCGATACATCAGGAACTAAAAATCGTTAAACATATCAATCAAAACTATTCTAATGGTAAGATTGTACAAAGTAATTAATAAAACATTTTTAAATTACAATCATAAAATGAACATTGATTATTGCTGATAAGCTTGTCCTATTTTTTTATTGAAACTCACAAACTATTCAATGATTTTTTAAATTATTTTACAAAATAGTCAAGAGTTTCAGTAATCATGTAAATTCAATTAAAAAAGTGCCCGTTGCAATGGGCGGGTCGAGTAGGCGGGAGATTCCACGCCGTCGCAGCGTGACTAATTTGCAGGAGCATTTAAACTACACACTTTACCGAGAATAGTTAAGTATTTGTATAGTAACTGTTAATGTCCCACTTTTAATTTATACGCTATTAGCTAAACGGGGCATGTTGTGTGTGTGGTAGTTTTGTGAACATTTTACACACAAATTCTTCACAATTCTTTTATTTATATTTAAAATTAAATGACTTTTAATGGCTTTCCATGAGCACGTAAACGTGCCAGTATTTTACATTATATTCTTTAAACCATTAATTTAATTAATTAATTAATGGTCTTTATCTATTTTGCCAGGTTCTGGTGCCAGTTAGAGAAATGCTTATTTTGTATAAACGAAGAAGCGTCATCGTAGGTATAATTTTTCCAGGATTATTTTTGTCTATTCTCAGGGTGGAAAATGTATTAGGCTACGGGTTACGGTTCTTGAATGAGACGCTATAATAAAAAATCTGTTATGATAGCAGTTACGTACGATTATTGCAAGAGTACGGTTCCACTTGAAGTCACATACAGACATCGTATATTATGTTTTCAAGATTCGCAGCACTACTTAGCAGTGACAGTCTGCTAAAATATCGCCTTTCACAACATGTTTGCGGCTTATGGAGTAACAGCTAAGAATATTAGGTTTCACCAAAACTACCAAAATGCATGTTTAGTTTCGATCTTGTAAATATTCATGTTGTTACTGCACTTGTTGTCCACGTTTCTCGAAATGATCATTTCCAAAACATAATTCTCAGTGCTCGAATGATCTACATAGCTAAACTTAGTACGCCTTTAGTCACGAACTCTCCAGTGTTCTAAACGTTACCTCCACAAAGAGGCGTCATTCTCGTCCAATAGCATAATATTCTCCTCAAGGCATAGGATCTAGCCCCACCCATCTGTCTGGACCCATCTGTCTAATTATATTGTACTGCTTTGCCTAGCCAGCTGTTTGACGTCGCTGGGACGAACATGCTTTTACCGGCTGCCTTTGGAAACTATAGTGGAGATAATTAATCGATTTCTTGGAACCGCTTCCTTATAATAAACATGATAGGCCGGGACTAAGATGAAAATTCTATTTAAAAAAAAGTCCTTTATCAGATAAAAACATGCAATGAAATCGTAAAAATATCCTTTCGAACACGCACAATGGCCCACCTGAAGGACTAAGTGTGAAAACCAAACCCGCTAACATTAAACATATTCTTTCGAATGAACACGTTTTATGTTCTGAGATTCTTAAAATTCATGACATGTTACAATATCGGCAGAAAATTGAATGTTCACAAAATATTGTCACCATTCTTTTGTTCAAAACTTTCTGCTATCGAGCTAGACACATGTTATTATTTAGAAAATTGTCCATAAATGAAAGTCGTCCTTTGTTTGCATATTAATACGACGAAAGAAAATTGAGTCTGCATGCCTCTGTTTTTTGCTACGGGCGATACGAAGCGGGAGATTTTCAAACATTTTTCCAATATTCCCTAACAATGGTCTGTAGTCTATCGTAACAAAGCCAAACATTACGTTCTATTAAAATAGTTAACTTGTCTATTATATATAAAGTACTGCTACTATAGTTTAAGTGAGTAATTAATTAATTATAACAATAACACGTCTCCAGCCGTTATCAAGTGTAATTATAACTTAATACGACAATTGATTTAAGTGTGCATCACTGTTAAGAACTTACTTACTTGTTGTTTACATCCGTGACTGATTTCCTCGCATAAACTTTGAATGTAATACCTAAGGAAGTTATTCGGCTCGGCACGTTTGACACTGAAATATGATGGCAATTTTCAAGCTGCCGAATATACCTAGCGGGTTGGCGGGTGAAACTCAGTCAATCCTACTGTTTGTCGATCAACACGCCTCGTATCCGGTGAAATTGAAAATGTTATTTGATTCTGAGGTTAGAATTTATTGTAGTCAACTTTTGATGTCAATGACAGATGATATTTTTAACTGTGAGCGATTTATTTATGAGAGTCTGAAAATACCCTGCCTTAATTCAATATAATCAAAATATAAAGGTAACTTTAGACACAATTATTGATTTTTTGGCCAAAGAATCAGTACTGCCATACAACGTGGCAATGTTGCCAGCCTTTTGGGCACTTTTCCTGTTGACAGCGAAGCGGATGAATTTTTTGACGCTCTCTGATTATTTCCCCTCCCTTTTTTATATACTTGTACATATTATTATTAGTATTTTAAGACTGTTAGTTTTTTTAATTATGTAAATATTAAATGATGTATTATTTAAAAAAAATATATTTTGACAACTAGAAGATTTAATTTGTGCTTAAATGTATATAACGATAAAACAATTAAAAATTAACATAGATATAGAAAACAAATGCTAAACAAAAGAACAGTTATGCAGAATAATATCACAGCTTATTACCTAACCAAACGGAGCTATACAATTAATTATACAATCCAATTCGCAATACATACGATAGCTGTGTACCAATTGCATAAAATAATACCGAAGTCAAATGGAGAGATACTCATAAGCAGGCTGTATAGAACGAGTATTTTACTGTGTTCCAGAATCAATTCTGCAAAATGATAATTTTATTCATAGAGTTCCCGCTAGAATCGTATCGCTTACTTTGTCCGTGATTCGGTTCAGAAATATTTTATGAAACAAACGTTCGCATACGCGTTGCTAATGTGCTAGTTTCCCGGTCGAGTGTTCTCGAAAGGGTAATGAAGGCAATTATCAAGTTTTTGTCCGCGTTGGAGTTATGTAATTAATGACTGTGGGTGGTTGTCCTGATGAGATCAGGATATACTATACATACCTACACATAACCATACACTACGGGTTCTAGGAAAGTTTTTGGTTTAATTAAATTCTGGCTAACGTCAATAAAGCCTATTTCAGTAAAAACAGCTCTATTGTTTTACGTTTCTCCTATTTCGGGCTAGTTCTCTACCAAATTGTCCTTAATTAATAAAGCCATTTTGAAATAACCTGCTAATATCAATCTGACTCAGCCGATTTCGTTAATTAACTATCGAAATCTTAATATTTTTGCTGTTCAATTGTTACTATTCGTGTCAAAAGCTTTTGAATTTTGTAACAGAAATCAACAATAACCTAATTCAATTTACGACTAAAACATTTTCTTTGATGTAGGCATAAGAAATTAGTTTCGTTTGAAAAGAAGAGCATAACATTTATTATTTTCATAGTTAATTGAAGGATTTTTCGGGTTAAGATTTGGAGGACGTTGATAAATGGTATCCTATTTCATTGGCCCTTGTAAACAAGAACAGCTATCAGTCAAGCTGACCTCATAGGGAATATAAACTAGGTACGTACATATATGGCATAAAACAGGCTACAGAAGTAAAGAATGTTCTCGAGGCACGCCCATGAGTAATGACAGGCATCGCTCTCCGGGTTCCTTATGAACTGCAGTAAATTTGTGTCGAACAAAATTTCACTCGTTCTTCTCAGGCTAATAGAAATTTAGGGAGACGTTCCAATATTATTTGTAAGAAGTTCAATTTGTCTGAAATACCGTATTATTGAACTTACGAATAATAATAGGATACAGGTCACGTTTGTATTTCTTAAGGGGTAGGTAGCTCGTGTAATAGAAGCATAATATTGTCATTTAATTTTGGGGTGCATTGCATTATGAAGCAGCCAAGATGTTGGCCCTGCTGCCAACCTTACTGGCTTGCATTTCACCACAACATGAGTTATTTGTACTTTTCATAACATTTTCCTTTTCAGAGGAGATGAAGAAGCCATTGTTATCACTTTCAGGGAATTGATTAGGAGTACCTACCTGCGATCACTAAACTGATGAGATGATTCAATAACGCAATTTGAAACCGGTAAACAACAAATTAATTGATTTACATATTTTTGGAGTTTACTTCTTAAGAATCGATTTTCATATAATGCCGGGAATGGAATTTTTTTTTGAGGATTAAAAACAAGCGTTAACTCAAAAGCGTTATGTTTTTCTGCGCAACGTACCTTGCGCACCTTTCACGGAGTAAACTCCAGTCGTGCGTCGGAGCTGACATACACACACTTTTTATTTTTACACACACTATGGAACTTTTGAACTTCAATCCCTTTAAAACATTACGATGATGATGAAACCTCACGGCACAGTTCGCACACTGACTAATTAACCAATTCCGACAAAAAAGATGGCGGTAACAGTGTCAAACGTCAAAAGTGCTAGTGGCATTGCTTTGTGCAGTGTTCGCGAGGACGCCTTTTTTACGTTTTAACTTGTCAAATAGACTCATATAGCTGGTGGCGGAAAATAATGGGTTGCTTTTACCGGCGAAGTATGAGCGGGTTATTTCGGATGCGAGGTTTTGCTTGATTGCATGAAATCGTAACGGACTTAGTATTTTTTTCTTTTAAATATTTTTCTGTGTATAGTAGTGCATAGTTTTTTGAATGGCTTATATAGATATTTATTTATTTTGTAACACAAACAGGGGTTGGAGTGTACGTAACGGGGCACTGAGAAAAAAGACAAAACTAGCCAAAAAAGTGTTATTTTCGCAAATCGTTTATTTTCTTGATTAGAATCGACTACTACGATAGATCGTATAAAACACCTAAATATAAGGCTAAAAGCGTCTTGGTGTTTTTTGTTTCCGACTAACCTTTTGTCGTAAAAACGATGTCAAAGTTTTCATTTTATAAAGGCGTCAGGGACAGAAAAATATTTTTTTTTTTTTGTTTTTCATAAATCGTTGGTTTAGTGATTCCATGGTGTATAACACCTAAATATAGGTAATGCTAAAAGAGTCTTGGTGTTTTTGTCTCCGACTAACCGTTTGTCGTAAAAACGATGTCGAAGGGATCCGACATAGTAAAAGGCAATGAAAACTTAGGATGCAAGAGCGAGCGAAGCAAGCTCGTGACTTGGGGCACCCCGACTCGGACAGGTTACGTTAGAAGCCCTGCGTGGTATTTTTTTTTAAACCACACAGAAATAGGAGCCCCGCTTCGCGGGGCTCCGTCGACCACGCCTTACTTCGAGACACCTGTCATTGACCTTGAAAAATGCTATGGAGACATTTTTCTAAGTCTTTTTTTCATAGTGCCCCGTTTCGTATCCACTGACCCAAACACGAATGAAACAAATATAGATACAGCAAATATTATTTACCTAAAATGGATATTTTGTTTATGGTACTGTTGTCATTGTCACTAATGAATCACGGCTGAAAACTGGGCTCTAAACAAACCTACCAAAATTACCACTCAAATGCGCTACAATCATCGCGATTGACCGATTGGTAATGGTAGTTTATTTTAGTGGCTTATTCGTTGTTGGGGACCACACGGAATAATGTCGTCCAAAGGGCTCTGATGTAAACCTAATAATTTCCCGCAAAAACAAAATTGTATAAATACTCGTATCAAAAGTTAACAAAACGAATCGTCACATATGCATAGTACATAAACTAATAATTTTGATGTCACTTTGAGCACGTCCAATTAACAATATTGGCAATTGCGCCACAAAATGCAGCAAAAGAGCGTACCCGCGCGATTCATATTCCTTGAAATTATGAATATTAGTCTAACTGAATTCTACAAACTGTTTCATTTACATTTCCTTATGATCAAAATCACCGGTAACTTTCTATCAAATGTATGGAACCAAACTCGGGTACGCTCGCAAATTATTGTTTAATCAGTCTCAAAGGGAATGCGATGCGTCAGCCACTTAATTTGTTGTGCAATTCGATAATTATAAGTAACTGGGGCGTGATTGAGTGCCTAGCTGCTAATTTTGCTAGAATAGCTGACTATTAGTGACTACAGATACGTCTTTATCTGTGTGGAGTGCTCGACCACTGTGAAATGACAAGACATACGCTCTATAGACTGAAGAGGCATTTGGGGCCTGTTCAGTGTGTATTACCCCTATCGGTTTCCACCGTGCTCACAGGAGTGCCAGTTGGTTTGTTCTCCATTGTGTGCGGCGGTTAGATATCAAATAAGTGTTATTATATTATCGCTCTATGGTCCTCAGCGTTAGATAAGCCTTGTGGGATCGTGCTGCTTAAATTATGTATTTTATTCAAGTTTCATTCAGCTAGAATCACTTTTCATAGAATTTGGTTCTATTGTAAGATTATCTTTATCAAATAAGAAATTCAAAGGCTTTTACGTAAAGCTTTAAGAAATAATGACAGACACAAAAAAAATGGATATTTTCAATACCCAATCTTAACGTATTCATCTATATAGCTTTTAATCTCATATATGAGCTACATATCTGGTAGCAAGAGACGAAATTTAATAGTTACGTCCAGTCGGAGAGAAAGGGAAACCGGTGGCCGCAGCCTCCCCAGAGGGCGAACATTTTGACCGTAATCAGGCTAATGGACAAACCCTGTGTCCGATCCGCACAAGAGGTTCTATTCAACTGACACTTTAACAACCTTATTTTGTTTATACACACTTACTTAGTACTTTAGTACGGTTCAATGATACTCGACGTCATTAATAAACCAAGTTATTGGCTTAGAGTGGCTTTATTGATGTACCTACTTGATCGTTCTAGACTTTGTGTTTCTCGAAGGTTTGCCTAATAACATAGCAATCGAACGCAATTCCATTATTGGATTCTCTTTTCATATGGTTGACATTTGTTGAAAAATTAGACAAATAAAATTAAGAATGGAAAAACTAATTTAATTATAGTTTTCTCAAAAGAATCCCACTCGCTGTGACTATATACAAGGTGTAACATAATTAACGCACAACCTCATAAGGGGTAATTGTACTCATCATTATGAACAACTTTTACTATGGCACCAAACCTAAAATCGCGAAAAAAAAATCAGCTGCTCCCTACATTTATGTTCGCATAACTCGTCAAAATGTAGGGAACAGCTGATTTTTTTCGCGATTTCAGGTGACCCCTTAAGAGGTTGTGCGTTATCTTGTACATCTAAAGTGACCTTTCTGCGCGTTACGGTTAAACACATATTAATGAATGCCCAATCCCTTTGACAAATAACAGTCGAAGTTCGGAAACCTTATTTTTTCTGCACAACTTTATATCAATGTGAAAATACAAAATTGTGCTGAGACCAAATGGAAAATACTCAAAGGTAGATTCGATAAGTGCTATGTTTCATAACCTCATTCGCGATTATATTCCTACATTATCGCTAAACATATAAATCAGAGTCCCATCTCTTTTAAAACGAGAGGTATACATATTTGAATAAATTTTCTGTTGCCTTTGTGGATATAACGATTTTGTTCAAAGTTCCACTTTCCTAAGTAAATAGATCTGCTTTATTTAATTTAAAAATATTTTGTATGAAATGGCAATGTAAGTCGGGAGACATTGTTAAGAAAGAATTTCATAAAACACTACTAAACAAATAATTAAAGAAGCATTCTTATTGCTCTATTGACTTTGAAATAAAAGTTCGATATAAAAATGCGTAATAAACTGGCTATTTTCTTTGTACTTTTTGACCTTGCGTTCCTTTAATAATAATTACGAAGTCAAACTCCAAAGTTGAAATCCCGGGAGGACAGCCACTAAAATATATTAAGAAAAGCGTCGCCACTATTTTTCTCTTAAAAAAACCCAACTCTCAACTCTGTTATTTAGGATGAAGTACCTACCATACCTACCTAAGTTTAGTTTTGGTGGTGTTAGGTAAATTTGGACCTACAAACAGGCAGGTGCGCCGCGCAGTCCGTCAGACAGTTTTATCGCGCTGTGTTTTTATTCGCTTCACTTCGTCGGCCGCTTGTCATTTGCATGTCGTTTTACCATGTACCGTTGACAGCTGAGGAATGTACAGTCACGGTACTCATCACAGAGCACCGAATACATTTTGGGAGTCGGTGTCTTTGGATCTGTATTTTAGATTTTTGCCACCGACTTCCGAAATTAAAGTTATTTTTCACTTAGTAGTATTTTTTTTTTAAATCGGATGTTTTTTTTTTGTAAAAGAAGTCTTTTATTTTTCACTTTTTAGTGGGTCGGTTTGTAATTTATCTAAGTTACAATAGCCTAATGTCAACTGCTCATCAGTTTTTACAAAATATTGCTTTTCCCGATGCAGGGACGTTAATTGTTGAGGAGTTCTCCTGGTACTCCACCATCAGCTCCACTTAACGTTTACTTGAAGTTTTGACATGCAGAGTTATGCTGCATTCATTTTGTAGCGAAAAAAAAATAAAAAGACGGAAAATTCACTTTTCTGCTACGACACGTTTAATTTAGTTTTTAAAATAAAAATAGAAAATAACATTAAAAGGTAAAAAAATGAATATTATAGTATAAAAAAGTTGCAGATTGTCTTGTGTGAAGGGAATAAAATAGAGAACTTTGGTCCGATAGGTACGCGAATAACGAACGAGAAAATAAACGTACTATCTAGTCGATTGCAATCACTAATTAGTAACGCTACCAAAACATATCGTTATAAAAAAATTGAGAACCAAGGTATCTCGCATTTTACAAATAAAATTAAATAGTTAATGAATTAAAAAAATCTCGTACTATCTACACTATTAAATTTGTACGTAAAATTATCATAAAAAAAACCGTGGCATAAGTAATTGCGTCCGGCGAGGTGACGTAGACTGTAGATTGTCGCAGGTTCAGGAACTGGCGTTGTTTGTGAAACCTTCAGTGGTCTAAATGCGGTCCAACTCTCGACGTTGGCCAAGGACGTCCAGCGTAATTTTAGGCCAAAACCTGGAGGCCGAAAGGCGGCCTATTCAAAGCTGTTCAATCCTAAGACAAAATGAATTAGGGTTAGACCAGCGTGATCAGACTGAACTTCCGATTGAGGAAAACTGTTAAAAGATACGTACCAGAAAAAATAAAGATGAATGCTTAGAATAATACTTAATATACCATTCTCAATATAGTTTTGCCATAAGGTATTAATAGGACGGCAGAGAAAGTGTGGTTCACTTGAAAAAAACTCGATAATTTTCCACAAACTGGGTCCGTCAATTGATTCAACTTTTGCAACTAAGAAAAAAATGGGGACCCATCTGTCAGAAGAAAAATAATTCGAATCACGAAATAAAAAGATAAAAATCGACCAGGCTCAAATACAAACGGAAAAAAGGTTGATTATAAAGAACCAAAAAGTTTTGACATGCAGAGTTATGCTGCACTATGCTAGTTTTAATCCAAAAATTCTAGTTAAAATATCGCAACAGAATGGCTGTGTTTACTTAGAACTTTAGTATATTGCTTGTAAGTGGAAGTTTATACGGGAAAGAAGTAGTTTTGTTTGATTGAGTTGGTTTTCTAGTTACTCATTTTGTCACGTGTGCCATTTGTTTGTCAACGCGGGATGAAATAAAGAACTTTTGAGAAAGCGTTGTTGTTTACTGAGAAGTTAGAGATTTGTTAACTCACTTTTTCTTACTTCCCCAAACTTTGGCTCTTCTTCTTCTGTCATCGAGACAAACTACACAGTTCATTCCGTGGTCAAGTATAAGTCATTCAGCAAGTTTGGTAGCAGAGTTGAATGCCCAGGGTGTGTAGTACATACTTAAGAGATTAATTATCATATAAAGAGCGATTTTCACTAAAATCCTTAAGTGGTTTGAATAAATATTGTAAGTCTACAATATAAATATGTATATATAGGTAAAGAAACAAGACATTCTTCTCAAGCTTACAATTAGCATGTGTTTAGTACCGGCGCGGCCGCCTAGGATAGTCACCCAGTATTTGTATTTTGATCTTATCTTAATGTGTATAAAGATAAGGTCGAGTGTGAATTAAAACAATCGATTACCATATACTGATCTACATTTTAAGCTCTAATTGGACATTATGGATACGACCCTAACTAAACGGCGGAGAATCTTAACAGCGACTTCTAAAGTGACGCCAACGCCATCTATTTTTTCAAAATTTGTACTAATGTCCTTAAGGAGCGGGTTTTGAACAATCATGGTTCTTAACAGCATAATATTGTTTCACCACATGACTCAAAAAGGATACACTGCTTAGGGACACCGCACGATCGTCGACAGCCAAGTATCATGCATACCTAATGTACTAGTTAGCTCCTCGAAGTCAAGAGGAACATTTCACGGAACTGAGTTCATCCTAACCGAGTTAGTCCAACGGAATCTAACATGAATATATGATTCTCTGATCGAGATTTTGGAAGCGTTCGGCCGAATATATTCTGATGTTATCTAACTGAACTTATATTCTGACTGAAAATGTATTTTGTAAGTTCGATATTAATGCGAAAGCCACTTAACCATTTCGAATAGATCAGTTGGGCTGAAATATAGTAATACGACTTTTTGTGCTTTTTGTAAATCTGCATCGTGCCCTAGTTATCCTAAACCACTTATTTCGAAAGTCGAAATTCAAGAAATGTTTTTATTTTTGGGAAATGGCATCTCGCAGGTCAATGTAGTCGGCTGCTTATCTGGACTTTGACTGCCACTGCGGTCACTCGGTGACCGCAAACAATAGATTTTCTATTGTGTCTGTTGTCTGGCAGCCAAGGAGTTAAGGCTTCCAGCTAGGGCATAAAACTTAAAAACTAAGCGACCACTCGCTAAGGGGGTTCGCACTCCCTGTGGGGTACGGACCTCGACTTAGGGCGTCGCTGGGGGAAAACAGCAAGGAACAGGCTGGATCGGATTGATATTATTTAGGGACGAATTTAAAGCTTCAGGCTCATCGGCGCGGGTTAGCTCGAGCAAGGGTCGAGGCGGGGATGTACGGGGACGTCGCTGCGGGCCTCACCGGCGAGGACGGAAGCTCAGCGGTCTGGACTTAATTTTACGAACTGTGCTAGTGGAGGGATTACTCTCCTGGAGGAGGGTAATAGCGTCATCCGGGTCGGTTACATGCCTAGGTCAGCGAAGCCGACTTATGCGAGAGAAATTATAACGGATGGTCGCCGCAATCAGAGGATTGCGGTGATTTATAGCGGAGTCGAAAAAACTATTTGAGAGGCGTTTCATGAACTGCTGGATGGTGGGTATTTTGAGATCTAGATGTAGTCTCATTACGAACATAGAAGGGAGCTCCCGTGACCTTTCTAAGAAAATGGATCCACAGGGTCTGCACCGTATGGAGAGGGCGTGGTTTAGCGTGTGCGAATACGACGCAAGCATAGCTCATGACGGCATCGATGACCGCGGTATTGATGCATAATTTGTACTTGAGTGACAACTTGCTGCGTGGGGTCAAAATGAAATGAAGCCTACTGAGACCGAAGGAGGTGCGCGAACGAGCCGCCTTAATGTGCTCATTGAAAGTAAGTTGGTGGTCAAGGATCATTCCTAGGTATTTAGCTCGCTTCACCCAAGGGATCGGCTTGCCTTACATAGTGATCGGACTGGGGGAATAGTTTAGGATTCCTGGGATTCAAGAAATAGCCAAGAAAAATCATGCCAAATCCATTTTCAGTCTTACGAATTCTTAGTAGTAAGTAAGTTAGTAAGTATTCGCTTTTGTGTTCAACCTTCAACGTTGACTTTCATATGACATCAGAATATCGTATATCTCTCCACTTAATATCAATTAAGTAACCATATACGTCTAGAAAGTCACTTAATCTTACCCTTGAAAGACGACGTCGCTTTGTTTATAGTTAACTGTGTGTTGCCTACACTAATGTCAGCTCGAAATAATATCTCGGCTATGCAGGTGGGCTGCCGTCCGCCGGTACAAACGAGGTGGTTGACGAGATAAGAGCTCGCTCACGTAAGTGCCACCATTGTTGTTTCGAACAATAACCCCACGTTGCCAGCATTATCTGTAACGCGCCGGTCGGAACGACCTAATGGATGCCCTCCGAATACTACCCCCGTAATTATTTTAATTTTCGTTAAGTAGATGTTTAAGTACTTTTGATCCTTTTATCCTTGAAATTTAAGTAGGTAAATATCCGAATTAGGGAGTTGTTAGGAGTTTGGGTGCTGTTCTGTTAGAACATGTTTTGTGACTTTCTGGATAAAGGGGAATAACATTCTCTCGCTTTTAATCAAATCTACAGCTGTTTTAATGTTTTGTAATTGAATGTATAAATACAAAGTCGGGAGGTGTCGTGGGACACCCGGTTGGAACGAAGTTCCTTTCGCTGTATGGTCTTAAGTTTCAACAAAAACTTTTGACATTTGAAGCTGACGGCATAACGCTGTTTCGTTACGTCACAATTTCTGCCAGTTTACTCCTACCACAAAAACCAAGCCAAAACATATAGTTCAAGTATTCGTAACTATTATACTTATGTTTACTTCCAGACAATGAGCTATAGAACAGAACAATGGCATGGGGTAAGCTAATACCTTCTTAGGTAGATACCACACTACTTGAAAGAGCGTGCATAAAATCATTGGTGTCGCGAAAGAAAATACAAAATGATCGCTGGGAAAACCTAGGTCATCATGTAATGTTACTTAAATTGTGCTTTATCTGAAATATTGTTTATATTTGTTTCTGGTTACTTACGCTCGACTAAAAAAATATAAGTTTGTTTTATTAATTTCATAACATGTGTAGACCCATGTTTTAACACGATATAAGTTAATCTGTTATAATATGTTATTTGTATAATATGTCGGGTCTCTGGCTTCAAGCAATACCGTCACCAATCAAAGGCACTATGCTGGGTGAAACCATCTTCTGGCTCACTACTTGTCTGCCTCTGAGCGCTCGTTACGAGGCTCCGCATCGCTGCTAGTGCGGTGAAGCTGTCGACTGCCTCGTGCACCATGGCCTATCTCGCAGTAAGAGTGTAGGCCGGATAGCACATTACGGCACGCCAGCATTAATCACATCATCTGCCGTACTCTTGTCATCGCTAGTGCTAGCTATTTTAGAACCCAACGGCTTGGCACGCGACAATGGGAAGATACCAGACGGAATGACCATAAGGCCTTGGAAGTTAGGCAGGCCTTTCGTGTGCGATGCAACACGCGTCGACATCCTTGCATCATCCCATCTTCCTAGTACGGCGGGCTGTACTGGGGCGACTACTGCAGGTCAGTGGCGCAACTACAATTATCATTAGAGGGAAGGCGAAGAAAAAATTGTTCAGATCTCATAAACTCAAATAAAAAACTGTAGGTTTTTATCATATGATGAATTAAACTGGTATTAAATATAATTATGTAATGTGATGTGATACACAGTTACATATACAGGTGTACCATATTATTTGGCAATAGTAGATACTAAGAAGAGTGGTTGTTCCAAAGGGAAGCCGATAAGAATCAGGTTGTATGAAGCCTACGCCCCTGCTGCAGGTGCGGAAAACCTCAAACGTCGAAAATATTCCAATCTTATTGGAAGTTACATATTCGAGCCGTTTGGGGTTGAAACACTAGGGCCATGAGGTCTGAGTGCCCACGTGATTTTTCGAGACATCGCCAAGCGGTTGGTCGACTCTTCACGGGACCACAGGGCTGGCCTATTTTTTGGCCAAAGAATCAGCATCGCCATACAACGTGGTAATGCTGCCAGCCTTTAGGGCACTTTTCCTGTTGACAGCGATGCGGACGAATTTTTTGATGCCATACGATTCTTTTCCCTCTTATTTTGTATACGTGTATCTACATATTATTATTAATAATACAAAATATATATATTATTATTATAAGTCTGTTAGCTCTACTCCGTTCCGTGCACACTCCAATATTTGCTTATGGAGTGTGCTCGGAACGGAGTAGAACGCGAGTTATTCGTGAAGGGCTTTAAAATAAATAAATTTGATGTAGGCATAATCCAATCCATCTTATCTGTACCATCTTCGGAGATTATTAAAAAGTTGTGCCATTTAATTATGGTCCTCCACGAATAACTCTAATTCATTAACTATTATGTAATATTATAAACTAATACTATTTTAAGTAAGCCAATTAATGTAAAAGGGTATGATGGGGCTGACATATCTTTGATAAAAGCCCCTAATCAAAATTAGATTTTAAAAAAAAAGTCTGTTAGCTTATATAATATGTAAATATAATATTATATTCGGAAATAAATGAAATAGTCAAGTATTATCTCCAATCTAATATATAAAAATCAATGTTTTGTTTTATTGTGTGTTCATATTTTATGCGCTGCCATCCCATAATCCGATTTCGATAAAACTTTGTCAACTCATTGCTTGCATTTGCTGGAGGGTTCAATAAACATAGTTATAGTTATAGCATTGTTCAATTAACTTTATCAAGTCGCGAACATAAGTTAATTATCTAGTTGTATTAGTTATTATTTGTTACATAAAAATTAATTATACATATTTTTTATTCTTTAATTTAATTTTCATATAGGATATTCACATGTGACTACGTCACAAAAACAGAGTTCCCGTTGTAAAACGCAACGTCATCGTGATAAGCAACAAAAACTCGTAAGTCACTACGCTGTGTATACCTTTGTCCGTTCATATTTTACGACAGTCGCTTACGCCCTTTACTTTGCTCATAGACTTAGGGCATTATTGCAATCTGTAAACGGAAAGCGCACACGTATACACACACATGTATAATACTGATCTCACGATGCGTGTGAAAGAAGTTTATTGCACCCCTTCACAGAATTACGACGGCGTAGCAAGCGTCGTAGCTAGGTGCTACGACGCTACGACGTAGCACTAATACATATATACAAAATGACCCGGAATTAACGCACACCACTAAACACCCCAATTAGAATATTTTGTTATAATCATACATACACTGAATTTTTACAAAACATAACACTGCTTATTTACTAAATGAGTTATACTGATTGGGAGAAAATTGTGGTCACATTACAAATCTATGCACGCACACAGTCACACACGTTTAAGGTCTAGCGTAGTAAGTAGTTAGACTATTTTGGTGTGTTTTTACTGTAGATACAGCGGAAGTGTGACTGTAATTTACGTAGTTTCAATTTTTTTTTTTATAAAAAGTTACCTATATTAGAAATTGCAGAAATCTATTCAGTCAACGATTCTGAACAAACTATTTTCGTAATATGCATTAATTCAGTTACATATGTATATGAATTTATGTAGGTATTGTAGCAATCTGCCGGGATACCACGGCAGATCACTACGTGTGTAGTGTGTATAGGGGCGTACAACTACGATAAATTAGGCATCGAAGCACTATGATAATAGGTACTTTAATGGCTTATTCAAAGCATATTACATTATAAATGTTAATCTAGCACTGACTCAATACAAAACAATTTTCCCATCCTGTCAAATTCAAACCTATTCTATTCGAACACATCATTGCTTGTCTTATCAGCCAACCAAAACTCGCGAAGGTTTCATGCGGAAGGCAGGCCCGATTAAAGCCTCTACAATATTGTTAGTTCGAATCTATTTTCATTTTTGAAGAACTTAATGCATTGCATGAATAATTTATGACAACGTACTTATTCGGTTTTAAAATTATGCGTATATTTAATTCAATACTCATTGTATATTTCCACGAATTTTGACCAAAATGAAAGCAGACGTTTTACGAAGAGTATTTTCCTGCCCCATCATAAATGACAGTGGTTTTATAACAATAATTGGACGAATTGGTGAATAACACTTAATAAATTAATTATAGCCGGTCACCATTGTTATGGCATGTTTCGTCATGTCCTTGGGGCCACTGCCCTTTCAACTTAATCCAATTTGATAAGCGTTACTTTTATGAAAACAGGACCGGACGGGGAAAAAAGGGTATGGCAACATGTCCAAACATTGAGTAGACTAATCACTTTAATTAATGTAAGTGTATTGTTGAAGTACATGCCATATAAGTAATTTACTGAATTATACGCTTATCTTACCGATTCATTAAATGGATTAAGTAGAATGGGTTATGTTAAACTTTAATCTTGTCAATTTTTGTTTACTTTACAATTTTATTCATTTTCATTGTTTCATACATTTTCTTCCATCTTAATTAATACAACTAGATACAAGGTTATAAAACGAAGTCTAGGTACTAAGAGCAGTTTTATGTCAATAATTCAATGTTACAGAATGATGAGTTTTATGTCAATAATTCAATGTTACAGATGAGTTTTATGTCAATAATTCAATGTTACAGATGAGTTTTATGTCAATAATTCAATGTTACAGATGAGTTTTATGTCAATAATTCAATGTTACAGATGAGTTTTATGTCAATAATTCAATGTTACAGATAAGTTTTATGTTAATTATTCAATGTTACATATGAGTTTTATGTCAATAATTCAATGTTACAGATGAGTTTCGAACTCATAATATCTTGATTGTCAGTCAGATGTCCAAGCCGTAAAGCTATTGACACAAAAAAAGGTTGGGGGTTGAATAAAAAGGAATACCCACAAGAAAAAACCTGAAGTAGGACATATTAAATCCGTATAATATTAAACTATTCTGTATGTGTCCACATAGGGTAGTTTCACAAAAATAAACAAATTTTTCACTACAGATCTGTCCAGTGAAATTTATACGTTGTAGTTACATAAATCATGCGCCTCGGGCACTCGCTAGCTAACTTTTACTCGCAGATAGGCATACCATATCACTTTTTAATAGCCTACTTTTGGTTTTAAAAGGAGATATTTCGTGCAGTACGAAATGCACAGTTCTCACCACTAATATCTAATTGTTTATAGGTGATCGTAATGTTGTATAATTAATATATATGATATTTCGGTTGCATCTACATAATTATGTTTTAGTAGATATATGTAGATAGCTATAGATATTCATTCAAGTAGCTAAATAAGTAAGCAAAAATCGTGATTGGTATCACTTCAAGTCTTTCAAGATCATCATCTCTATGAGTATAGTACTTAGATAGGTACATAACAGGCTCTTAAATAGCTTAATTCCGCCGTATGCAAATTGACCAATCATTTTTGATGTCGGTGATGTCAGTCGATGCTGGAAATAAAACGCTATCAAACCAATATTGTGGACGAATGGTTGAGCCGATATCGCGTCATACGCTCCGTATTGACTGACTCCGAAATTCGAAAGCAGTTATGAATGGGGAGTGTGTTAATTGTTTGTTATCAGTTACATACACGCATGTAAAATGGAAGCTGTAGGCTTAATTTTCTCGCGATATAGGTCAGGGCAAATCATCATTGTCATTATTGACATTCTGCACATTGCTGTCCAATATTAACCGCACCGGCCTTATTTCGTTCAATCACTTTATATTAAAAGAGAATTAAACCTTATTGGCAAAACAATGTTTAATATCTCGGCGACTTTAAGGCACCATTATTATTAGACATTTTTGTTTAATTTTAATATTCTGTACCCATCTACATATATCAGTTTCATAGGGCAATTCATGGCTACGGGTGGCTACGCCAGCTTCCATAGAATAAGTCATCACTTGTACAAAAAAACTCAAATAGAATACAGAAGCCGTTCCGAAAAGTTCTCACTTGTACCGATATGATTAGACGTGGTCCAATAAATATGTATTGAGGAGAGAAATAGTGTAATTTGCACATTGACAGTATGTGACCGTGTGTGTTGGCGATCAGTCCCTTCTGCCCACGCTATGGACTTATTAAGGCGAGCACACACTTTTACACAATATTATTATAGTCGTATACTATATGTCTGACTTTTCAGTTTCCACCGAAGCCTGTTTACGACTTTCAAATTATAGATTCTACTGTAGGTATGATATTCAAAAGAAAATGCTTTTGTTGTATTTCGCTGCGTGTATAAAATGACAACGTATTTCTCAACATAATTTGTTATACCACTGTGTGGATAACTATTTATATCTTGGTGCACCGGAATTCATAATTGTACTACCAAGATTGAAAACTACCCAATTTCGGCCGCCAGGGGCGCTAAAGTTGTATTGTAAAAGAGGAATTTACAATAACTAGTTGTTTCCCACTCTTTGACGACTATCCCCGGGCAACTAACGGCCTCAACAATTTCCTACAGCAAGAACACCTTTATTTCTAGCAGGCATATGACTAGTTTTGATTCTAATCGAAGTGACCCATAGATATACCTACTTTATGTTAGAGTATTTATTTGGTATGTACCTAGTTATGGAACCCCGACCCTTACAGATTTTGCGTGTGTACCTAAGCACTTTTGCCCAGCACGACATGTGTGGTCGCTGAGCTTGCACATTCCAAGAATAAGTTGTTTAGTCTAACTAGTCTAAGTTTTAGCTAGTAGGGCAGTTCGTGGCTTACATCCAAATCTGTAACACGTCTCCATATAGAGTTAAATAATTAATAAATTATTTTTATTTTTTAAAAAGGCCTTTAAGGCGCTCCCAACCCTGACTAGCTTCTTGTGATTTAAATATATGGAGGTACTTGTTTATTGGAAAGGGGCTTAACGCTTTCAAGGACACTGATCGAGAGACAATACCTAGAAGTTTAATTGTTGTGACGGCTATGGGCGCTTAGTGTCCTTGAAAGCATTAACGACTAGGCAAACTAGATACGATACGTAGGACTTAACCGCAAAATTTTAGGACGTGCAGACTATTTTCACGCATCAATTTAGATTCGTGACACACAGACGTATGTTCAAGCTGACAAATATCCCAACTTTTCCCACATTACTCCAACTTTTTAATGTAGGTGTACTGATTACAAAAAAAAAATTAAACTATGCAGCATTGCTCCTATAGATGCGCAACCGTTCAATGATACTTCGGTAACAATAATTTAGGTGCAAAAAAGTGTTATTATCTTTTCTCCCTTTGTTACAAAATAAGGTTGTAGGACTTGTATTTGATGTTTTTGAAGGCCCAAATATTAATTTCATTTAAATTACTTACTGGAACAATTATATTAGTAAAAAAGCTATAATTAATTTATTCTATCATCCGATTGAAGATTGAAGAGAGCAGTATTGTAGATAAAACTCTTGTTTCCCAGAGTAAGAAACAATTTCTTCATGCGCTCTCAAATCACACGCTAAAAAGACAAGATGCACGTCAAACCGCCCGGCCATGTATCTTCGTCATTATGTTCATTCGACTAAAAGCACTCAATCTCGTAATGCGATAGGTACTCGTATTTGTTCACATTTCTTACACTTAATTTAGTTTAAGTAGAACGATCCTTTTAGTTATATAAGCGTGAAAGATTAAACTTTTTAGTACATTGAAATATTTGTGCAAATAAACTTCGTGTTTGTTGAAATAACTGAATTGGTTTGATAGTCACGAAAATAGGTGAATATAGGAGGTAAAATCTACTAAGATCTGGAAAATATTTGGTTGAATTTAATTCAACTTTTTGCTTGAAATCAGACACGTGGATTCAATTATGTATATCCAAACAAAACTAATCAATTAATCGAACTAATCGTATTATCATTCCAGTGAAAAGCCAATAGCAATAGTTATGAGACTTATCCATAGTTCATGAACGAAGGGTTATTTATGAATAGGTACTGTTCCGTTAATTCTCGTTTACATGAGGTCGGTATTTGATCACACGTGTATTATAGTCATTACGCGGCAATTTTCAATACAGAGGGTGTTCCACGCCATCCATTCATGCAACACAAAATGTTCTATTTCATCCCTTCTAGAGACGACGGCCATTGTTCTCTGATAAGGCACGTTGCACAGTTTAGATGTTTAGCTGAATAATTTATTAATTTCAATGCATGTAAATAACGTACCTACTGAAAATATTAAAAGGTTTTAAAGTGTCATCATAAAACATTTTGATTTATGTTGAATTTACGAAAAAGCTAAAGAATAAAACCTGTGGCGGCATAGAGTTTACCGCGCGACTAGCATATATACAACATCCCGACATCAACCGTCGGGCAGTAGCCCACCAGACACAACACCCGTCTGGTCGGAGGATCCTCCCTTTTCTATGGAGGATGAGTGAACTTTACACCCTGTTCCTCATGCCTCTATAAAACTTTTACGTACTGTTAACATACATAACATAACATCACGCCTTGTTTCCCCGAAGGGTTAGGCAGAGGTGTACCTATTATGGTACTCTCACATTTCGCCAGTTATGTTTAAGTTGTGTTACGTACTGTTAAATAAAACAATAATAGCATACCTGAACAATATCTACCTATGTACCTAGTAGGAAATGAGAAACGCAAATTGTGTGTACAAAGCCCCTAGTTTTGTGTGATTTACGATGTTTACTCAAGCGACGGCGTGTTTAATAACCCACTGAAAGGTATGTACCTACGTATGTAAATGTGAGGAAAGTACCCAATTTACATAGGCAGGTAGGTACATGTTATGTTTTACTTTCGACTCGGCACTCCGCAATATCGATGCTAAATTAACACCGCATCTCTCACATTACCGTCCTATTTCAAACTCTTTTTCCCCAGGTGTGCCAATTCTTCGGAATTTTTCCCTTTTTATTGAATAAATGTTTGTTTTTCAAGCTATCGAAACGCCTGCTGTATTTAGGCTATTAATAAAAAGTGAGCTCATGAAACGAACGATAGGTACGACACGTTCGAGTTAGTTTCATTACTGAGTGACTTGTTAAAAAGAGGTTTAGTTTAGCAACTAAAATTGCCTTTGAATCTGAAGAAAAAAGAACAAAACAAGCATGACGTTGTGGTCCGTAAACAAAATTACCAAAGTAATATTTGCAGCGACCTCGGAACTTTGACTCTCGTAAGTTCATAGTAAAATATAATATGCTGAAAAAACTATCCGAAATCTGATGTGGGCCCCATCCATCATGTGAGGCGACAGGGACGGAGGCTTGTCGACCCTAATCGAACCCCATACACATAATATAACCGAGTATACCCTTGTATCTCGCCATATTTAGATACTTTCATTTGTAGCCCTGCGATACAACCCGAGCTATACATAATACATGAATGTTGCTCGGTAACAGAAGTGGAAATATACCAACGGGTTTATTACGAAACCAATGTACCCAATAAGTAATTAAGTGTAATTATAACTTATCCTCATTAAAAAATCATGAATTTCTAACTTCAAATACACGTACAGTATTGCTGCGTTTATCGCACAAATTATGTGAAATATAACTAATTAGGTAATAATACACTTACAGCAGAGTGTATAATATATTATGAATCTAACCTGTCCCAAATTAATCGTCAGTAAATAACTAAAGCCATGTTATTAACTGACAATAAAAACAGATTTATTACGACCTCGGCTGTTGATCACGAATAATTATAGCAGGTAATGAATTATTAAAATAAAATTGTGATTAAATCATTGTTTAAACGGTGATGAATATTAATTCACAGAGGTATTACAATACTAATATCACTGAAAGCGTTATAGCTATTAACATCATCCCCGAACTAATTTCAACTGCCTATTCATTTGAGGAACTGTTTAAGTTTCACTACCCTCGAACTGGAATCCCTATTGCGCGGTTTGAAACTCCTGTTAAAACACTGTGTTATGGACGTTCTGAACAAACACGGTATGAACTTATCTCTGATGGAATAAATCTGTTCTGTTTGTATGCAGCAGCAATTTATCTGTGGGTTTGCCGTATGTTTTATCAATCTTCCGATTGCCCTGCCCGCTACAGGCGACTGGAGGGCCCCGCCCGAGTACACGCGATTCCTCGACAAATAAACCAGGTAAACACACTGTATTGGAATTAAACTCCATTACAATGCTTTCCGAGCGAGTGATTCATCTTTTAGATAAAAACGGTGTTTGTTTTTCTTACAGTTTATAAGCACAGAAAAGTAAGTAAGGTAGGTGTAAAATCTGTAATTTTAAACATTGACAATGCACAAGCAATGCAGCTGCAGTGTGAATTCTATTATGGTCCCTTATTATATAGTCTGCCCATAAAAGACGATTTTCTAGTCCGCCAGTGTAACTTTTCTGTTAGATTTTTTTTTGGTTTGCTTTTTTGTTAATAAAAATACCAATATGTCTGTTCGGAACAACCCGGAATTAAATTGTTAATTATTAATGGCAGGTTTCTTTCACCTCTATAATGGGAGTTAATACCGCTATCGGAAAATTTTGGATTAACCAGTTGTTCATCATCATCTTCCTGCCCTTATCCCGTATTATTTGGGGTCGGCGCAACACGTTTTTTTCTTCCATTCTGTCCTGTCACTCGTCAAACTATCACTGACTCCCTTTTCTTTCATATCACTTCTCACACAATCCATCCAGCTTTTTTTTGGCCTCCCTCTCCCTCTCCATCCATCCACATGTAAACTCATAACTCTTTTAGCAACATGCGTTTCATCCCTCCTCTTCACATGACCATACCAAGACAAACGATTCCCTTTAAATTTTTCAGTCACTGGCGCCACTTTCAAACTTCCCCTAATATATTCATTTCTCACTTTATCCATTCTCGTCACAACGGATTAACCAGTTGTTATACTGGTTAATTTAATCCTATTAAAAAAATATATAAAAATTTCACGCGTGAACTTTTGTATATAAAAACTATCTTCATAGGTACTTACGTAACTTATATTCACAAAAACACATAGTGCACAAAACAAAGTAAACCTTTTAGTTTATTCACGTTTCATTTGCCACTGCCAGCCATGACTTCAAGCTAGGTACCCATGCACCTCGTTTGCCACCATTTGGCATTCTTCCACGCAAAAAAGGGACGACATATTTTAAAAATTACAAATTATGCTGTGGGCATGCAGGTTATTATGTAGCAGTGTTATAGCGGAAACGTATGTCATGTTTATCTCTTTCAGGTAAGTAGAACAATGCAGATATTGTTGTTGAAGCCAATTTAAATGCTAGTGCTTAGAGTTTAAAGAATAAATTATGGTGATGCGATTATGGAATATATTTTAAAATGCGGGGATATTATATCGCGGTGCGGAGAGGAAAGATATTATACGTGATTCACAGCCCAATCAAACGAGAAGAATTAGGAACATTACATTTAATTGTTAAACAGTCCCGGTGTCCTTGGAGTCCTCTTCAGCTGGCTGATCATGCAGATTAACGTAGCACATTTACTAACGTTTTTCAAAGCTGTAAAAGTTCATATTTAGTGGACTATGGCTATAGCAGATTAGCCATTGCGCGAGAGGTTATTCGACTGTTTTTTATAAGATTTTGCAGTAAGTGATAAAAATGGCAGCGAGACGCGCGCGTGCAAACCGAGATGTGGTAAAATGGATGGATTTGTGTAAATTAGCGTTCGCGTTAAGGTAAGGCATCTTACTGATGGGATATCTGTTTTTTTGTGAGAAATTCATAGTTTCAGCAAATAATACGGGCCACTTTTTACATACATTGTACTGAATATAAAATTACTAAAATGAAGTTGAGCGGGGTCAACTGTCTACAATTTCCTATAATTAACTACAGCGGCTAAACAGCAATTTCGTTAGCTGTGGTACAAAATTAATAGGTAGGTACCGAAGCGAAATTATTTAACCTTTTAAACAGTTGTGCAGACCTTTATTGAAGACTTACAAAAAAAATCACATCTGTTACATTACTTTAATTCGCAATACGGCCCAAAAACTCACAATAGACGACAATAAAGTTTGCCAACCGTCAGTAGAGACACAATTTATTGTGGAACTTTGAACAATGTTTGAAAAGGGAATAAGTGCTATTTAAATACAACGAGTATTCGACCACAAAGGCCTCAGTTGTTATTCTTGGCAGAACTGTGCTCCTGGGCTGGACATTAACTATCGGGTGAATGGAGGGACACGCCCCCTGGCACCACTACAATCGTAAATAAACGTTTTACTTCAAATCCTAGTTGAAGTATGTGTGTGATGGTTTTTTTAACGGTTAGTGAAGAAGAAACAGACCTTTGCCTAATATTTACTGGTTTATAACTTGCGATTCCACTGGACGTGGCCGTCTCGTCTTCGTGAATTGGAGTTCATGAACCTTTCAGTTTCTATAATCAGTTAATTAGTTAAGTTATTTTCCCAACTGCAGTTATATTTTGTGTTTTTAAAAAGCATTTTAAACTCAAGCTTTTGTGTTTTTAAAAACTCATATTCTAAGTAATTTCCTACACACCGCTCCACGTCGACTCCACCTCCATCAGTGACATTGACTATTAAAACTTGTTATAAACTATTTATGGAAAGAGATCTGCTTGTAATCTCTGTGAGGGATATAATCCGAAGCGAGTACATCCAGGAGAGAACCAAAGTTGTCAACACAGCTCATAGAATAAGCAAGCTGAAATGACAATGGGCCGGCCATATTAGCCGTAGAACCGATGACCGTTGGTTTAGACGAGACCGCGGATCTGCAAAAGTAAGGTAGGACGGGCTAGGTGGATTGACGATCTTCGCAGGGTGGCTGGTAGCAGCTCGCCGTCCGGTTAGGACCAGGCCCGAGTCGACGGCGCGTTGTGTTCCACGCGCGCCTCAAAGAGATGTCAGTACTATTGACGGGGTCCGCTAGGGCCAATGCCAGCTGGGGTTGCGGGATGTTCGAAAGAGTTATCGTGGCCCCTGGGCACAGGCAACTGAAGGAACATGGGTGGGTTTTAGTCAATAAAAGTCTGACATGCCCTCCTGTTCCGCCCAAAGCGGGTGATGAAGTCATTTGATGATTTCCCAGCCAAAAAAAAAGGTGGCTGGTAGCAGCTGGATGAGTGTTGCCGAGAATCGAGCTGAATGGCGTGCAATTGAGGAGGCCTTTGTCCATCAGTGGACTGCTGTAGGCTGATGATGATGATAAATTGACATAAACTTCAATTTTCTTTAGTGAAGGTGAGGAATCATCTGCCAAACACAACCCAGAAAACCTACCTTAACACATTCGAATCCACCCACTTTTCATAGAGCTCATAATATAATTATTATTATGCCTATAGACATAAGAAATTGTGGCATGCCGCCATACATATTGCTAGGGGTCACCGGCATTATTTTTGCGCTAAATTAGTGAACCCTCCAGGGCCATTAGGTTCAAAACCGTGTTATAAAACACAGTAAAATGTACTTAAATACTTCAAACGGATTTAGAATATTGACCTAGGATTCAACTCTTCAGATTTGATTTTTTTTATTTAATATTCTTGTGAGTTGCGCGAAGAAAACTATAAGAATCGGTATAAAATAGGTAGGTACTTATTTTGTACTTACCTGGATATACTATATCATATTCACGCGAATGAAGTTTAGAGTAATGAATCTTCTACTCTTAAGATCTGTGTAGAATTTTAATGTCAAATCTTAAGAAAGAAAGATAATAAATAATAACTAATAACTACAAGTAGTTGAGGATTTTTATCGTATCAGCACTCTAATTGCGTAACACACTATCAATCACAATCTAAATGATTTTGAAGCAAATTGCTAATCTATTGCTTCATATGTTAGAAAAATTTGTCAGCTCAACAACGTAAATAACGCAATGAATGTTGTTGAACCGTCAAAATGAAACCGATTCCTACTGTAATTGTGTTACGCAATTGCCCCGCTGGTAAGCACAAAAAAAAAGAAGTTGTTACTACTATCTACCTATTATCTAACTACCTTTATTACTATGTACTGTAGAGGCCTTAGTTGAGCCTGCCTTCCGCATGAATCCTCTTTGGATTATGACATTGGCTGATAAGACAAACTCTGGTTTTCTATTTGAAACTTAGAATAGGTATAGATTATGACGTAAAGTCATATTGTTTTATATGGAGAGAAGTGTAATATTAGCCCCAGTGATATAATGTATTGTTGCTTTCATATAAGCAAATAAATCAGATTGACAGTGCAACCGCGTTCCTATTTATATATTACCTCGAGTAAACCCTCGATCACACCTCGAAGTCGAGACCCCACAGACAAACTACATAGTGACCTGCCTGTGTATCGTGGCTGGTCACTATAGTACCTACATCATCTACGTGACACATAAAGGGGCTCGCGGCTAAGTAATAACAGCCGCATGGGTCGATCTATCAGGTTAAGCTACGCTTGCTGCGGTCGGTCCGTGGATGGGTGAGCATCTTTACATACCGAGACCCCGCCGTGCCTCGGAAAGCACATTTTAAGCCATTGGTCCCGGCTGTCATTCGTGGAGCACTGACAGTCGTTACGGGTCGCCAGAAGCCCGATAGTCTGACAACCAGCTTAATAACCAAGGGGCGATACCCCTTGGTTATAAAGCTGGTTGTCAGACTATCGATTATCGTATTACCCAGTAACTGGGTTGTGGACGTCAGATAGGCAGTCGCTCCATGTAAAAAACTGGTATTCAGCTGCATCTTGTTAGACTGGAAGCCGACCCCAGCATAATTAAGATAAGGCTAAGCAGATGATAAATCTATGTCACAAAAGGTTCATCAACCCTGAACTTACAAACAAAACTTAAGTAGGTACATAGTTGGTTAACAAACAGGCCCAAAACTGCCCCCATTGTAACTTTGGCTATTATAATTCTATAACAATAGCCATCTCCAATCCAAATGGCGGTCAATACCTTTAATAAATATTAAGGCTCTGCGATTGGAGCCGTTCTGTTGAAACAATGGAACTGTATTATCTAGAATATTTTAAAAGTACACTTGTAAGCTCACGGCAGACTTGGGTTGGTTTGTCTTTCTGACGTCACAATGGGTTGAAGTGCCTAAGTACGGAATATTGAAAACTGATATAATATTTGGATCGTCAGCTAATTTATTCAATCATTTTGACTTTAATCTTATTACGAGTACCTCTTCACCAGGGTATTATTTTGATTGTAGAATTATCATTTAGTTTATGTTTTAACACACATAACATAACATCACGCCTTGTTTCCCCGAAGGGTTAGGCAGAGGTGTACTTATAGTATAGTAACACACACATTTCGCCAGTTATGTTTGAGTCCCATGTAATAGGGGGCGAGCCTATTGCCATCTACCGGGCACAAATCCAGACTCCGGGCTGCTACTGAGAAATTTCAAATAGAAAAACCCAATAACACTTTGCCCGACCTGGGAATCGAACCCAGGACCTCATGCTCAGCAGTAGCACTTGCGACCACTAGACCAACGAGGCAGTCGGGGGGGGTAGTTTATGTTTTATAAACTTATAAATGTACTCTCTATCTGACTGTCTCTATTAAACTATGTATATCTCAGCTGCTCTGATGCTGACTGACTCGATTAATGACTGCCTCGTTGGTCTAATGGTTGGTCGCAAGCGCTACTGCTGAGCATGAGGTCCTGGGTTCGATTCCCAGGTCGGGTAAAGTGTTATTGGATTTTTCTGTCTGGAATTTCTCAGTAACAGCCCGGAGTCTGGATTTGTGCCCGGTAGATAGTTAGTTAGTTGTTAGTCGCCCCCTATTACATTGGACTTAAACATAACTGGCGAAATGTGGGTGTAGCATAGGTCGGTACACCTCTGCCCAACCCTTTGGGGAAACAAGGCGTGATGCATGATGTTATGTTATTAATTTATAATAGGAAAATAAATTATTTATAATAGTTTTAATAGAAAATAGTAACGTGTTGTGTGGTTTTTTCTAAAGTAGAATAACTTATTACAATTAATAGACAAAGGATCTCTTAATTTCTTGATCTTTTGATCTTGGTCTTATACATAAACGATGTTAGCACCTATTTACATATCATCAGCGGATTGTTCATAGTCTCAATTTAACACAATTTTTTTGCAACATGCCTACCGAATTCAACAACTCAGCTCGAACACAAAGGAAACCAAAACAACAACTGCAGAGAGCGGCCTGCAAAGCAAATAATATTTGCGTAATGGGTAATATCGTGGCCAGACACACTAGAAATTGGGATGCATCGAGCCGAGGGATGTGGGGATGTGCGCCACACTGTCATGTGTCAAACTGACTGTCCAATTGTTAAATGGATAGCCAGTGTCCGTTGAGTGAGACGACCCACCCGGCGGGACGTAGCTAAATCTATCCGCCAATGATACGACTTAATTGAGAGATTAAACTACATACCCACACGTAGGTATGTATGTACGAGTACTTACCACACAAATATTACAATAGAGGAAGCTGTGACATATCTCCACCTCGCTTACAAGAAACTCGACAAAGAGATTCACGCATGAAAGCACCTTATAATAACCCAGCTACGTACACAACTATCAATTTAATTGTGGCTGGAGGTGACATCAAAATTAGCTTTGGAATAATTACCGCAAACATTCGTATCAAAATAGCTTACACGGGAAAATATGTAAACAACACGTATTTCATATTATATCTCGCCATCAAATCAGCTGTTATCATTTCCAAAATCGGGAGCGTGTTCCAAAAATGAGCCCAGTTTATTACCTTACGTATCCGTATAATTTAGGGTTCCAATTAAGGGGGAAAGAAAGAAAAGATTTTCTTAATTAGATGCCAAGGTGAAGATAACTCGCTAGGAGCCAAATCGTCAGCTCGTTGCGTGACTAACCGACGATTTATGACTTAATAGCCAAGTCCGCGCGTTAAGTAGGCCTTAGATAAGGCGCTTCTAAGTGATTGTCGGCGCTCACAACAATCGTAATTACTCCAAACTACTATCTTCCCCCAGCCACACGCGATCTCTTTCATCGCCCAACTTGAATTGTGCTAATTGCTTCCCAACACTATTTCACAAATCATTGCCATTCGATTCCAAGTTATTCCGCGTTTGTTAGTAAAGTTTTGAACACGATTATGATTCCACGATAGATAATACAAAATTTTGTTAAATGGAATATCTTTAATTATTTTTAGGCCGATATTTAAGTTAATTAGATGCGAAATCGACTGAAAAACAGACAATGAATTTCCCTGATTTTTTTTAGAGAAGCGTATTGTAATTTAATTTTAACATCGTCGAGTGGATGTTCGTAGTTAACAATAATAAAAGAAGGCCTAAAGAAACGAATGTTGTTAGTAAAGACGAATGAATTTCATAGAAACAAATGGGCCGAATAACTTGAATTTATATTTAAAATTATTTAAATTGGGTTATTTTTTATAACTTAGCACATTACATTTAATAAAAAGGTTTAATGAAAATAATCAGAAAAATCAGTTTACTGCGGTCTGAGATATTAAAATAACAACGTAGGTACACATAGAAAAATAGGCAGTTATGGGGGCTGTCGACAGAAGTGAAAACTTAAAACATTAACATGTACACAGGCTGCTGCCGCCAGTCTAGTGCAACACGTCACATTAGCATGTCGGTGACGTGAGCATGTCGCATCTCGAACCCGTAAGATTTCCCCCTACTAAAAATCGCTCAACGCGCCTAAAGTTTTCACTTCAAAATTAGTCGTAGGTAGGTATAGTAGAAACCACCTCATTTGGAGGCAGTTATAAATATAGTGCTGAAATACATCTTAAAAGTCTTTTATTTAGGAACCCGAAATTATACAGAAATCGTAACGAAGTCCGCTTGACGATTCGCGATTAACAAAGTCACTGAGAAAGTATCTGCATTTACATTTTCCATTCGACATGAACTTTTAACGAACATCCATCGTTACGACTGCTAGGAATACAATTTTGTGGGTCCAATTAGTGAGTTACTTTGAGTCCCGACTACATTTCTCTTCTCATTTCTATACTTTCAGTCCGGGATGAACAATTGTGTGCAAATTAGCAGTGACAACCCGCGGTGGGGGACCGCGCCCCTGCCGCGGTCACACGGCCGGGCGGGTCCACTAACACCGAACGGGAAACGACACAGAAATAGTAGGATTAGTTTTTTGGTAGGAATGGTTGAAAGTTAGCTCTTGGCAACTCCAATCTTTATATTCGAATTTCACAATGAAAAGGTGAAAATTTTATGTATTTCAGTCAGTCATGTATCAGAAAATGTTCTTGTTCCGGTAAATTGTGCTGGCTGGTTTGGCTCGGCAAATAGTTGGCCATCAAATGTTTGTCCGTGTGTAAAAAGGAATATTAATCGTCCTTGCAAATAGTTGAGACCTTTATAATGAAGTTCCATTTCATCCACCGCGGCTTTTCAATTTTAATTTTCTATACTTAATATTAATAGTTTGCGACGGCCCCGCATTGTTGCGTAAAATGGTGATAAATATTTAATATTTATGTCTTGTAGTTTGCGGCATAGTGTAGGTCATATTTTCTTACTTTTTAATTAAAACGCCGAGCTAATGTATTTACTGTTTAATAGAAGAATACAAATTAGTACTTACAAGCCAGTTACTTACTACTTGATATTTGTATTCTTCTATTAAACTTGTAACTATCTTCCATTTAGAATTAAAATTTTAAAGGAGAAATTGACAGATTATAAAATGAAAATAGAATCTTTACTTGGTCCTATTTTCAAACGAGGTTACCGTAGAAGGCAAGTAAAGGATATATCATTTACCAAACCGTTTGATAAGTGTGGTGTTTATGGCAAAAACCCATAGAGGTTATTGTTATAAACACCACATTTATCAAACGGTTATCACGGACCATTATCTTCCAATCACTCAAATGCAAGGCATTGCATTTGAGTGATTGAAAGACAATGGTCAGTAATAAAAATTAACAGGCTTCAACACTGTTAATACTGAAAACATATTTTGTGATCTGCGGTGACGCAGCAGATAAGTTCAATGTTTCTGTTTAACTGCCAGATCAGTCTGGAAAATAGAGTAAAGTAAAAAACTTTTAAGAAATTAATCAAGAGAAGTGGCTAAAAGAAAAAGACAGCATGTTCAATAGATCCACTTCGACGATAAAAACGTCGCAAAATCGCGTTGCATTAATGTTAGCGAAGAACTTTACGAGCGTTCATAGTGATGAATTTAATCATCTACAAAAGAAACTTCTACGCTGGAACGGTTCATAAGATTACTGCGATTAACTGCGGCTGCGTTGCCATAAAATTGAAAAGTTCAAACCGACTTTACCGATCCACAGATATCTAAAAACTTAACAGACATAAAGAAATCCAAACTAATTTATTTTATCGCCGTAATAAAAATACGAATCTGAGCTATTTTTGAATACGATAATTTATATTTTACTGAATATAAATTGCTGGAATATCACCCTCGTCTAAGTAATTCAATATCCTTTTAGGGTGACCCCTTCTAGGCAATCTATCCTAAAATAACATAATACGTAAAGATAGCGGCTTATGGTAATGGAAAGGAATGAATTTTACATTGTAAATCAATATAGCCGAGCGATTGACTATTGTATAACGCTCGGAAAATTCAGGACCTTTCATATTAAAATAAAATAGCCTACCATTTGAAATATACCATTATAAATATCCCTTCATGAGCGTAGGCAGAGTGTTCTCAAGTTTGCCAATGAGTGCTTTAAACAACAAATTGGGGATATGTTTGGTCCCTATGTTTGGACGGAAATCTCAAAAAAACACTGATGAAAAGTGTAATTTAAAAAAATTAAATCGACTTCAAAAAGAAAACTCAAAATTATGAAATAACTTTAATTTCGGAAGTCGGTGTCTTGAGATTTTATTTTAAATTTGGTTGGAAGCTCTAATAGTTGATCATATGTCAATAATATTACATATATACCTACGTGTGGAATTAATAACCTCCTTCTTTTTTTTTTGAAGTCGGTTAAAAATGGTGAGCTGAAGGCAACAAGTAATCGGTCGGTAGCTGGGTCAGGTTGGTTCCATATTACGTATGCAATTAAGTTAACCCTTTTCTCAGAAATAACCGTACCAGTAATAGGGATCGTGTTTTCCTTTATGTATTTCAGTTGTAATTATATTTTGTGAATGGTACTTCCTACCTATATTTATACAGGGCGTCCCACGGATATGCCACATGGAGGGAAAGTACCTTGAATATTGTAGATGGAACATTTTACTGAAAGAAGACTTTATTTGAATTTAAAAAACAATTTTAACTGCATTCATAGATATTTAAATAATTACATGGTTGAACTGGGAATCGAACCCGTTGCACGAGAAAAATAATCATCCTGTAGCTTTATCATACCGATCGAAAGGATTCATCATAAGGATTATTTTTTGCTAAATAACATAGTATCACAAATAAAAGGAAGACCGGGGATTTTAACATTTGATGTGAAATTTTGTTCAGAAAAATGAAAAGCTGACATTGCCGTAAGGACATACAACTGACATTATCATAAGTACTTATTACTAATAAATGTACCCACTTGAGAAGTACGCATCATTTAAAACAAACAAGAACCAGTATGAAAGTGTCCACGAGCTACAAGCAGAACTTAGACGTATTATTCTAAATATCCACCACAACAAGATCAAAAAATCGACAGGGAGCGAAATAATCAAAAGAGTGCGACTTTGTATTCAACAGGAAGGGACTCATTTTGAGCATTTGATAAATTGATTAATTTTGTATTAAAAATGTTAAAATTCATGGTCTTCGTTTTATTTATGACACTATGTTATTTAGCAAAAAACAATCCTTATGATGAATCGTTTCAATCGGTATGATAAAGCTACAGGTGATTATTTTTCTCGTGCAACGGGTTCGATTTCCGGTTCAACCATGTAATTATATAAATATCTATGAATGCTGTTTAAATTGTTTTTTAAATTCAAATAATGTCTTCTGTCAGTAAAATGTTCCATCTACAATATTCAAGGTACTTTCCCTCCATGTGGCATATCCGTGGGACGCCCTGTATAGTATTGTGGAAAGTGAACTATTTACTTAAAAAGGTGGCCAGTTCAACTTAGTAGCAAATTGTTATTTTAGTTTATTCGAATTTTCTTTCCTAGTTCTACTTTATATGAAAAATAGCCAAAAACGTAAGAAAAGAGTTATATATAGATAAATAACAATAATAACTTTGGCGAACTTGTAACATGTTATGTTGTACAACTAGTATCTATCTATCGTATAACTAACTATTAGCATAGTGTACATCAATCACTTCCAACCATGCATAATAATATCAGCTATGTTTATTAAGTTTGAAGTTTGTACTTTACTGCACAACTCTGAAGTTGTAGCGAATTGCATAACTGATCTAGGATTAAATATTCCATATTGCAAAGGTTGCCACGAAGTTGCAGGCGAAGCGAACACCCAAGTTTGTTCATGAAAAAATATACAAGAGTAATAAAATATATTGAAAAGTATCTTTATTTTGAACTAACTGTGCCCGCGACTTTGTTCGTGTGGAAGTCGTAAGATACACAATTTACTAAAAAAATAACAACCACATTTAAATAAAACTTCCTCGTCCACCCCGCCCACATTAATACTTCGTTTTCGCTTAGCGTTCTTTCTCACTTTTTTTTCTTTTTGCTCGGCTTCTAAGGAATCTAGCGTAATGTTACATACCCTTCCTCAAAAATTGGGCTATAAATTGCAAAAAGAATTTTTCAAATCCGACTGGTAGTGATAGAGATTAGCGCGTTCAACCAGTCAATAGAAACTAAAATGTGTCGGTAACTAATAGACCAAGCGCATTTTTCTTACTTTAAGCATTTCTATACCCGTCGTAATTTCTAAACAAAAGGTCCGATTCGAATAATTTAAAAGGGAATTTACATGTACTTAATCAAAATTGTTTAGAAACTATTTATTTAGTTATTGATTAATACCATGTTTTTGAAAACACCTTCGCAAATAGTGCATTATTTTACAACAAATTAGATTACCATTAAAACAGTTATAGTGAGCCAACCTTAAAAGATAGACATATGCTAGGACTTTTTTTTAGAACTTTTTAAGAGAAATGATTCCGTCATACATGATTTTTGCATAACTTTAACCGTTTACGCAGCGCACGCAACGGAAACTCTCAAAAGGAATAAATATAAATTTTCCCCGTTTTTGCAACATTTTTCATTCATGCTTACATACCTAGAAAAAAGAAAAGAATTAAATTAGATTTTAGAAAGTAAGATTTTACACCTTACTTACATACCTTTTAGATGACTATTTTATTTTGTAAAATTACAGTGATTATATCTTAATATTTTTACCTCCTCTCACCTGAAACACAGAATGTCCTAGTTCAAGCAAATAACACTAGTGAACTAGACATAGATTTAAGCAAAATTGTATTTTCTGTTTTACTTTATAACTTGAATAAATATATTATTAAATATTAAATATATATATGCTCCGCTCCTATTGGTTGTAGCATGATGTTATATAGCCACCTCGATAAATGGGCTATACAACACTAAAAGAATTTTTCAATTCTAACCAGTAGTTCCTGAGATTAGCGCGTTCAACCAAACAAACAAACAAACAAACTCTTCAGCTTTATAATATTACGGTATAGATACTAAAAGTGTCCTCGCAATAAAATCACTCACTGAAAAGTCTTGATTCAGAAAAAAAAATAGGATCAAAGTTATTTTATGCCGTAAAAAGTATCTCTGATCGAATAAAAACCATCGCTGCCAATCGTGTCAAGGGAAACTTGCCGCTCGCCCGACATCCCTTTAAATACTTATTTCATTAAATAAGTTAAAACCTTTAAATAAACGCTTTACTGTGACAGGAGAGCCTTCTCTTGAATATTAATATTGCCAAAATAGCCATGTCACGGGTTGCGGTTCAAATTAACACTGACTCCTTGTAATGCGACCTGTCCCTTAATTTCGAGTCCACTTTAGATACCTGAAATGTGTTATAAACAAGAAAACTAATAATATTATTTTTGTAACAAGCCAGAAGAGGAATTCTCATTAAAATTTCTCGTTTAAGTCGCTTACCTACATGACGTGGCGAGATAGTAGCCCGCATTCTTCACGAGATGTTCCCCACAAATATGAAAATGAGATTTACGAAAAATAATACTAAACTTTTTATGATATGGGCTGCCTTGTTTCATATCTTTATAAAGGGAAGACTTTAAGGATTCTTCACACACATGAATTCAACTTAGTTAATCTTTCGACTGTCGAGTACACTAGTTCTCGACAGTCAAAAGTCAAATAGAGAAACGATTAGTGTAACAACTATTTTAATTCAAACATATCTTCGCATTGTATTAGTAATAAGTTGGTAAATGTGTCAGATTAATGTTACTCTGATTGTAATAGACAATGCGAAGATATGTTTGGATTAAAATATCATAGTTGTAACGTTAAACGTTTTTCTATTTCTATGGAAATGATACAAAACAACAAATAATTAATTACTGAGAATAGATGTTAGAAAATAGAACCATGAACTCGTTTCTTTTAACTCAAAATAAAATTAGAAAACAATATTAGGTAAGTTACTATGAAATCGTATCTTAATATAGATCCATCTCGAATAAAATAAAGAAAGATCAATATATGTAGTTTGTATAGTGCGACCAGTGATGTTTAAAGTCAAGTAAATGAAACGATTGCAAGCGATGGCTTATGGCCAATTCTTATAATTTACGGACCGTTATTGGTTAAAATTAAGACTTGTGTATCTTTACCAATAATGAAGCAAAGACCGCATGCTTTGCATAGTAGACCCTCCCATCAGTGGTCTCGAACCTACCGATTTTTCGGTATTTCTACCGATATGGGCTCTCGTTATAAATTAGTCTGTAAGTTTTTTTTTTTTCAATAAATAAACGAATTTGATTGAATATTGTATTTTTTGGTCAAATACCGATTTTGGGTACTAATATACCGATTTTAGCCGATCTCACTCTATGACGTTCGAGACCACTGCCTCCTATATAGAAGTAGCTATCATAGGTAAAATTAGCATACTAATCTATTTATCATATATGAGGTTTGGCACATGATGATGGGAAGAGACCAGACGGCATGACGTTGTTACCTTGGAAGGTGGGTAGACCTCTGGTGTGGGATGCAACCTGTGTCGACACCCTTGCGCCATCTTATGTTCCCAGCACGACGTGCTGTGCTGGCGCCGCTGCTGCGGCTGCTGAGATCCTAAAGCGGCGAAAATATTGTAACCTTATCGGTAACTACAGTTTTGAGCCGTTTGGGGTCGAAAGGCTCGGGTCATGGGGCCCGAGTGCGCGTCTCCTTTTTAAGGAAATTTTACACCAACTGGTCGACACTTCACGTAACCAAGAAGGCTGGCTCGGTCTTTGGCCAAATAATTAGCATTGCCATCCAACATGACAATGCTGCCAGTCTTCTGGGCACGTTTTCGGATGACAGCGATGCGAACGAGTATTTTGATGCCTAATTGTCCTTTTGTTTTTGTATATTTATTTGTATAGTTAGTTAGTGATTGTAATATTGTATTTAAGATTTGAGAAAGTAATTAGTATATTTCTTTATATGCCCAGTTTGGCAATATTGGTAAGCAAAACGATTCGTTTTTGTTTATTGGAACCGAACGTTAGCCAGCTGCCACTTGACAATCAGATTAATGCGGATTATGTTTAGCCTTTTACAGTTCCTGCGATGTGGTATTCGGGTATTGCTGATTATTCAACATTGTAAGTATGTATTCACTGTCGCCATCGCGGACAAAACCTGAATGAGACTAGCGCAGGAGCTTGGGGATCGGTATAAGAAAAGAGAGCCCTATGCCCAGCAGTGGGTGAAGTAGGACTGTAGATGATGATGATGCAGTATGTATAGGGTATTGGAAGCTGGTTCATTGTATAAGTAAGTCATAGTAGCAAATCGGGTCTGAATTTCAATAATGTCTGATTTGGTTATATTCAAGAGCATATTCAAGAGCTTGTGTAATTACCTCTTATATCGAGCTTGCTGAGCGATGGCCGTTTTGCGTGGGTGTGACGCATATTTTCCCCCAACTTATTGCAACGTATTTTAAGTATTGTTAACTATAACGATTAAAAAAAAAAACTGAAGCGTTTACGGATTTTCCTGTCTGATAACTTATGACTGCATTGTACATAAGTAATTAAAATGGTGGTTTAATTTTTTTTATAGACCTTTGAGAAGAAAGAAGGAAATTAGTATTTTATATGGAGCGACTGCCTATCTGTCCTCCACAACACAGTTATTGCGTAATATGGCCTACCGTGCTTTCTGAGGCATAGAGGGATATCAATATGTAATGAAAGGTCATCCATCTGCAGACCGACCTCGGCTAGCGTTGCTTAACTTTAGATATCGTTGCCGGCCACGAGTCCCTCACGAGCACTAATGTATATCAACAGTTTATTTACCAAAAACCAGTTCCATGTTTAAGTTATCTGTATCAAAAGGCTGTCGTTAACGGTATCCATGTAGATACTAGTAAACGGGAGCAAAGCCCCGTAAGTCGTTTGGAGCTTCATTACTTCGACCAAAGGATCACAAAACTAAGACAATCCCTATCTAAATACCTACCTACGACCTAAGCCCGGGAAGATTCTTATAAAACTACCGACGATCAACCATTGTGCCTAAATTAGGAAACCGTGCAAATTGGCGGTTTTCGTGTTTACAATTTTCTGGGAATCAGATTATGTAAACAAGGAATTGCTATTAATTTTGATACATTAATTTAGGCTAGATGTAAAGTGCTAATTGTATGTAAAATTAGGAAAATTAATTGTAAAGCGAATTGACTACCAACTTAAATAATTGTCCGTATATTCAAATCACAACTGTCATTATTTGACAGTTGTATGAAATGGCTTTATCATGTCAAATTGACGGAGGGCGGCAATTTGGTTAATAATTAATCTCCCTGACTGTACATTGGCAAGTTTAAATGCGGAAGTTGACTTGCGCAGGTGACTGTCAAATTTATCATGCCTTTGGTAGTCCACTGCTGGGCAACATGGGTATTTATGCCGATTGATATTTGATACTCGATCATGGAAATGGATGAATGACAATGGTGTAGGATATTGGCTTAGCAACTACATTCATGAAAACCAATGTCTTCATAATCCTCGACACGTTGTGAACATTACCTGACAATATGTTTGCTCCAAATTAAAGTACGTAATCAGGCGATCTGTGTCTTGTTTTTTTTTTATTTATGTTAGTAATAATTATGTTGGTTTATGTTTGTTATGACTCAAACTCAAAGCATTTATTTCAAATAAACCAATTACAGGCACTTTTGAATTGTCAAGGGATCGGTCAGCCGGAAAGATGAAGCTAGTTGCCCGTTCCAAGCGTAGTAGGTTCCTATGGAGAAGAACGAGCAATAAACTCCACGAACACTCTTTGAAATCAAAATATGGTTACAAAATATTTGTTACTTCATTCGTGTTGAAATTATGTGAGAACAATGCAGAACGGTATAAGCGACCGTAATAAAAAGATAAACAAAAACAATTCAAAAATTAAATTAAAATAAGCCGTGGCAGCTAAGAGATGACCAGTGCCTACTGACGTGACGGCGCCCGTTCACGAACCTGGCGCATTGATTAGCACCATCCAGCTCCACCATTTTGAAGGGAACTAAATCGATCCAACACACGTGCCACCATCAGCGAGATATTAAAGTGAGCATGGCATCCTCTCAGCCGCCAGGGCACATTCAAATCAATGAAAGACGTACCCAGTATGTGGTAGCTTTATAGTAGGTGCATAGTACTCACACATGTGCTATGCAATTGTTTACTTACTTATTATGAAGCGCAGGCCACACTGAGAACGAAACGAAACGAATCTTAGTTCGCTTAGCTTCGCTTATGTAGCTAGAGCGAAGCTAAACGAACTAAGATTCGTTTTCTAGTATATCTAACATAAGATTTCAAATCTCTTCCATACGGTGCGGTGGTCGGAGATGAACCTTATTTTATGTAGGTAGGTAAATCCACTTTACTTATTTTGTCGTTCTTTATGAGAAGTGCAAAAACACCCAGCACGGCCCATCGTCTACAGAAGCAAAAAAAAAATCGCCGTCTCGGACACGAAACTTTGCTAACGATATTTATTGAAATCGGATATTCGGTCGGTGTCGCGAGCTTTTGACCCGCCTAAAGTATTGCATTACAAAAAACTCACTGACCCGTTTTGTTGTTTATTTCCCTTTCTTTAAGATTAAAAATAAGGAATGAGACAGCGTTTTCTACTTTAAGAATATTCTCAACATCGCTTTTTTAGAATTATCAAGATTAATCTTTACGAATATCATAAAGCTGAAAGGTTTGTTTGTTTGGTTGAACGCACTAATCTCAGGAACTACTGGTTCGAATAGAAACATTCTTTTAGTGTTGGATAGCCCATTTATCGAGGTAGGCTATAGGTTATATAACATTACGCTACAACTAAGAGGAGCGAAGCATCAATGAAAAATGTTGCAAAAACGAGGAAAATTTATTCCTTTTCAGAGCTTCCGTTTCGTGCTTTGCGTAAACTGTTAAAATTACGCAAAAAATATGTATGACGGAATTGTTCCTCTTAAAAAGTTCTAATAAAAAATCTTCAATAGCATATGTCTATCTTTTAAGGTTGGCTCACTACTGTTTTAATGGTAATCTAATTTGTTATAAAATAATGCATTATTTGCGAGGGTGTTTTCATAAACATGGTTATCCAAATAAATAGTTTAATAATCAAGGTTGATTAAGTACCTACATGTAAATTCCTTTTTAAATTATTCGAATCAGACCTATCGTTTAGAAATTACGACGGGTCTAGTAATGCTTAAAGTAAGAAAAATGCGCTTAGTCTATTAGTTACCGACACATTTTATTTTTATTGACTGTTTGAACGCGATCTCTGTCAAATTAAAACCCATGAAATTGTGAATAAAAATTCGGATTGGAAAAATTATTTTTGCATTTTATAGCCCAATTCTTGAGAAAGGCTATAGGGTATGTAGCTAAACATCAGTCAATCAAAATTTGTCGGAAATCCTCCCTAATGCTGAATAAGGAAGGATTTCCGACAAATTTTCGTAAGCAAGGAGCTGCAAAAATTTACGAGGGTGTTTAAAACTGCTCGTTTGTAATTTGAAAACTCATTCTTGCAAATGAAAATCTTCTGAGGCCGATGTGAAACTTTACAACTACTTTGGTAATTGCTCCAAAAGTTGGGAAATGAAAAGACCCCGCGGCTGCCGAGTTGAAATGAGGGATTCAATATAGAGCAAGAAGAGGAATGTATTCAAAACCTTAGCAGCTACTTACATGCACTGCGTATAATGAAAACTTGGTGCACGGAAAAAATGGCAACAATGGGAAAACATACACTAATATTTTGAGTAAAATACAAAAAAAAAAATAACGTTTACCAATCCTGTAGTATTATTAACCAAGAATATTTTATTCCGTTTGAAAATGTTTGCAACTACAAGTACAGGCCGTGTCCCACATCCCATTATATACATATATGTATAGTAAAAGATCCCGGGGGAAATATATATATACGTAAGCACCACGATTGGCAATCATATCAGTGTACTAGATACCTACTTCATTTGAGGCTTTCGTCGCCAGACTTGCTAAGTTGGTCGAACTTCTCGAAATTTTAAATACTTCTTCCTTAATTCTTATACCACAAGGCAGTTCCATTGTCTCTGTTTCCTTGTAAAAGAGTTGCAATTTCGAGCTCACCATTGAAACAGCAGCAAAATATTACTTTTGAGGCGTCTATTTTTCATTGCAACTGCCATTCGATTTATTTACCTGTAGGTATTATTTATTACTTTCTGCAGTATTGTTCCAAATATTATGCTCGCGAAACTGATTTATATTTTCGTTTTTACGTGGATTGCTAGGGGTGGAAACAAAAGGCGGATTCTTTACAAAAGCCATTGTTTGGTCAAATTTGAAGTCACAATTAAGTGATATCTGCAAGTAGATCGGCACAGCAGCAAGACTGTCGATGATTATTACCAAACTCACACGATTTTTGCAAAATTACAATCATACTGATTACATGTTGATTAATATAATTTTTACTCTAATGTGACACTTATTGTCTCAAATTAACCACAGTTGTCATTCACATATTAAATATCGCATGCATATTCATTTCATGTGGCAAATTCGTATTATGTGGTCCTACATGTGGACGGACATTAATTAATGCTCTTGGAATTATGTTTTCCGAACAGCTTTGTGAGATCTACGCGGTGAAAACTTTTACCTAAAACCGAGCTACCAAAGTCTTTGGAAACTTTTTAACTGGGAACTCTATTGTAGCAGAAGATTAAAATTAATCCCGGTGAGGCGCTAAGACCAACTGCAATACGCCGAGACAAAGCGTTACGGCACAGATTCTCGAGATACCGCAGTTTCTAGCAATTTAAATGCACATATAATTTTGCTGGCGAATAATTTAATTGTGTAACTGTGTCTGGAAATTGTTGTTGATACAATAATATTGTAAGCAATATCATCAACGTAGTCATAATATTATTATACGCACCTATGTAGATAAGCCAAACACATACATACATAAGCTCACGCCTTTTTCCCATAGTGATAAGCAGAAACTACAGAACGCCAAACATATCAACTAAGAATATAGGTCATATTATTTGTAACGTATAATGAATTCGTTTTATTTACCTAGGTACCCAGTAGTCTTTTGTAATCAAGGGTATTAAAGTTGATGATTCCGGAAAAATAAGTAAGAAACATTCTGATGCAGAAGTCTCCATAATTGTAAAGCATCCATCTTTGTATTATTTATATAAAGGATGTAAGGGACAGCCCTCCGCACACTGATGGGGTGAATTCAGTATATTATACTAAGATGAAACGATGAAAAAAACATGAAATTTTTTCAGAAACATTATGAGAATCCAATAAACCAGATTCGTTTTATTTTCTCACACGCAATGTATCGCTACCGTGGCAAAACGCGCGTAGCGAACGGCAGCGCAGCGAGCCTTCGGCCGCCGAGTATTTCAACATCCATTGCTGATTTTTTTTATTTTAGCTGTTTTGTTTACATAAATTGTGTGCTGCGTACAGAGAATTTAAATTTACATTGAAATAAAGGAATAGTAACTGAAAATACGATTAAAAAAATTAAAATTTTCCTGAGAATATTTCCGGTGGAATATGATTCAAAATAAGGAGCTGAATGCACCCAGTTAGTTTGCGGAGGGCTGTCCCTTAAACCCTGTATAGACGACTTAACCTGCTGAATCTTGCCATATCCTATCAAAATAAATATCAACCACAACAAACAACAGCACACTTGTTTATGTACTCAATATTATTATAGATTAGATTGGTTACACTCATAAGGGAGTTCTCACCGATGCAGCCAGCTTTTTGTGACAGCTTTTAATAAGCTTTGGGCTTTAGCGTCCCGCGGCAGCCTCGAACACACACAGGCGTATATAACTTATTTGATCTCCCATAAATTAACTTAAGAGGTTCCCCAGTAATTATGTCGTGTGTCGAACTTTTGGGGTTTTACATTATTTATATATTATGTACACTCCGCAGTACGGAAACTCGTTTAGAATAACATTTGACGTAAGTAATGCGCTTACGACGATTATTACGTTACTGTCTACCTCACTCCGTAATTCCGCGTCGAGAGTTTAAGACTCGTTATTATTGGAATCTGCAAAATGTTTGTCGAGCAGACTTGTTTCATTTTCCACTGAAAATTATATTTCACAACGAATGACTTTTTAACGATTTTTAAACGACAACAAACTACTATGCTCGAGCGCAAAGTAAAGGCGATTTCATATTCGCTGTTATTACGCGGCTTAATATTGACATTCACCAAATTAAAAAAGTTCACAATAAATTCTCAACAAAAACAAATTAAAATACGTCGTGAAGTTTAAAACAGCGGCGTGTGCTGGCAAAGTTTAGTGGAACGTAACCGAACTGAAGCGCACTCGGCGCCCAGTACGCAGCGCAAAATTTTTTTTGTGCATTCGCGAAACAACAAACGGGGTGGTATATTCGTCACTGTAACTTCGGACAAAGTTACAATGTAGCAACTCGAGCAATTAAAATTTGTAGGGGACGTAGAAATTATGCATGAACTGAGAGCAATAGCCGTGGGTTTCTGCCCTCGAGTATTAATATTAATGAACTGTGACACGCCGTTCAACCGAGCCCGTAACGAGCTGCCGTGTTTCTTTTGATTGTAAATTCAGTTTTGTTGATGTACTTGTTGCATACTCAAGTTGTAGCTTTGTACGTCGGCCTCCATATAACTTTGAGACGTAAATTGGAGCTGACGTGGGATCTCGCTGCTGATAATTATGTTTCACAAGGTCGTGCTGCACAAGTTATACCGTTTTAACAACTCTTTCTTATCCTCACCGCAAAGGTGTCACAGTATTATTGAGTAATATTAAGAATGGTTGGATAAAAACTAGTAGGTACACCCAGCGTGGGCCAATGTGTACCGGAGTGGAATGCGTTGTTAATGACTTATAGAGGCATGAGGAACAGGGTGTAAAGTTCACTCATCCTCTATGAAAATGGAGGATCCTCCGACCAGACGGGTGTTGTGTCTGGTGGGCTACTGTCCGACGGTTGATGTCGGGATGTTGTATATATGCTAGTCGCGCGGTAAACTCTGTTTGCGCGATGCAGGATTTTGCGTGACGTCAGTGTGACGCGTTCCATTGTAGCGATGCCGCCACATCACTCCCCTCCGGAGACCGGAGGTCGATAGTGGGCAGAGTCGTGTATCTTGCGATGCTTGCCAGGGCCAGTTGCGGTTCCAGGGAGTCGGAACCGGGTGCCGCATAGTTCACGGTGAGTCGGAACTGTCTGCGAAGATGCCCCCAGTGAGTTGGGGTGGCGCTGCGTTATGCTCCAGTGCGTCGGATGTGGTACAGCGCCGGGTTGAGGCTGACTGCTGGCGTCGACCAGGAGAGGTTTGAAAGGCTCTGCTTGTTGACCGGCCGAGAGTGCAGTGTGCTGTGCCAAGTTTGCTGATGAGGCTGAGGGTGATGACCAGGTATGCGCGGTCGCTGCATGCTGGTGGTCAGGATACCCGTTGAAGCCGTGGGTGCTGGCTGGCTGTGTGACTCGCCGCTCGAGAGCTTGAGGAAGTGATGATGATGACGTCACGCTGTAGTAGTTGCACGAAGGCTGCGCTGACGATCACGTCGGGTCACCAGTATAGAGGCATGAGGAACAGGGTGTAAAGTTCACTCATCCTCTATGAAAAGGGAGGATCCTCCGACCAGACGGGTGTTGTGTCTGGTGGGCTACTGCCCGACGGTTGATGTCGGGATGTTGTATATATGCTAGTCGCGCGGTAAACTCTGTTTGCGCGATGCAGGATTTTGCGTGACGTCAGTGTGACGCGTTCCATTGTAGCGATGCCGCCACAGACTAAAAGACGAAAATAAAAGTTTCGTAGAAACTTATACTTAATTAAAACTGTTTATGTCTAACATAAAAAGTTTTAATTATGTATAAGTTTGGTAATTAAAATCTTTAGACAGCATTATTATTCTAATGAAAAGGCCCGATACGCTCTAGGTATTTTCTATAGGTAGTCATGGTTTATGGAATACAAATCGACTACCTACTAAACTTCAATAAACGATGTTAATATCTAGCAGGTACATACCTACTCGTACACACCAAGGCATCAATCGTTCGCATTGTTCCTTTTTTTTTTTTTTTTTTGTTGTGGATGGGAAATCATCAAATGACTTCTCCCGCTCTGGGCGGAGCGGGAGGGCGTGTCAGACTTTTACTGACTAAAACCCACCCGTGTTCCTTCTGTTGCCTGTGCCGGGGCCTTGGTAACTCTTTCGAACATCCCGCAACCCTAGCTGGCATCGGCCCTAGCGGACCCCGTCAATAGTGCTGACATCTCTTTGAGGCGCGCGTGGAACACGACGCGCCGTCGACTCGGGCTTGGTCCTTACCGGACGGCGAGCTACCCATTGCTCGCCGTCCGCAAGCCCGCGCCTACGGTGGCCGGGAATCGGCTGCCAATTCCCGACGCTCAGTCGCATTGTTCCTTGGCTTTCGCTTGCAATCTGGCCATCCGTAGCGTGTCAATGTTATCAAATATTGGACCAATAGATAATTTTGTCAGATAAGAAGCCTACTATCCTACATATATATTTTTTTTTTTACTTAATCCTACTAATATTATAAACGTGAACGTTTGTGAGGATGGATGGATTGATGTTTGTTAATCTTTCACGCAAAAACTACTGAACGGATTTGGATGAAATGTAGCACAGTTTATAACCCGGATTAACACAGGATACTTTTATCCCGATATCCCCATGGGATCTTAAAAAAAAATTGAGTTCAAGACCTGGATCAGTTCACGTGTGATCAAATTGAAGCACGCTTCAGCATATTTTATGCTAAAACCTTTCCAATATCACGTGACGCCTTTATCCTACTAAATATTATAAATGTGAATATATAATATTATAAACTAGCTGTGCCCCGCGTGGATGTCGTAAGATACACAATATACTAAAATAACAGACACATTTTAATAAAACTCCCTCGTCCCCCGACCCGTCGTGTTGCATCGCCCGCCCGCGCTATTACTTCGTTTTCGCTTAGTGTTCTTTCTGACTTTTTTCTTTTTGCTCGGCTCCAAAGGGTTGTAGCGTAATGTTAAATAGCCTATAACTATCCTCTATACTTGGGTTACCAAATGCAAAAAGAATTTTTCAAATCCGACTTTTTGTTCATAATTTCATGGATTTTAATTTTTTTGCGCGGAACACTTGTTATTTTTCTAAAATAAAAGTAGCCTAAGTTACCCGCCGTAACATTATCTATCTGTCAGTGAAAGTCCCATCAAAATCGGTCTAGGCGTTTTGGAGATTAGCCGGAACACAGACAGACAGACAAAAGTTTTAAAAATTGCTGTTTTGTTATAAGTACTGCGTATTTTATTAAAAAAATAACAACATTTTGACATTACAAACAGACACTTCAATTTTATTTATTTGTATAGATGTGAAAGTTTGTATATTTGGATGTTTGTTACTCAATCACGAAAAAATGGCTGAAAAGATTTAAATGAAATTTGGCACTCAGATATAGTTTATAACCTCGATTAACGCATAGGATACTTTTTATACAGGTAGTACGTTCCCGTGGAATATTTACCGACCTCCACGCGGGTGAAGCAGTGGGCAAAAGCTAATGTTTTAATATTTCGGGGAACGTACTATAAAACTTAGGTAGGTAAACTTAATTAAGAACTTAATGAAGTTTTTCCGGTAAATGGAACAGCAGCATTGACTTCGACAGCATAACGGTCAACTAGTCCTCAGTGTCTTACGACTCCAGTGTGACCATGTGTGTGTGGCCGTTTTGCGTGAAGCATATTGTCCCCCAACTTGTTCGTTTTTTTGTTTGTGTACTTTCTTTGCGTCATGTTTACCGCAAATAAACGTATTTTCTGCGTTTCTTTTTTCTTCCTTTAGTCTATAGATATTTATGTGCCATTATAGATTGCGTAGCTATCTTTTTTATCTAAAAAACAACCGCCCCACTAAAAAGTGAAAAATAAAAAAAACTTAGTCGGAGTCTTTGGTTCTGTATTTTAGTTTTTAGCCACTGACTTCCGAAATTAAAGTTATTTTTCACTTCGTTTTTTTTTTGCAAAAAAGTTTTTTATTTTTAACTTTTTAGTGGGTAGGTTTGTAATTTATCTAAGTTACAATAGCCTAATGTGAACTGCTCATCAGCTTTTACAAAATATTGCTCTTCCCGATGCAGGGGCGTTAATTGTTGAGCAGTTCTCCTGATATTTCACCATCAGCTCCACTTCACCATATGCCTTGTGACGAGCATAAATTGCTTCGCAACCATATTGAAGTAATCGAACCGCAACCCGTGAAATTTTTATTATTGAGTACTTCCGGTGGCAATCTGTGGTCTTCATCATCAGTTCCAATTCACCAAATGATGCTTTCCGAGAGCAAATGCACGAGTTACTATAAAAATGCCCAAATCGCTGTAGGTGTGCCTATAATATTTGAAGAGTTCCAACGATTTCTCCAGGATTCTATCATCATGTCCTGACCTGATGACAATGGGATCACATGGAAAGTATACACTTTCAAACAAAAAAGAATTTTCCAAATCGGTCCAGCCATCATCGAATCATCGGGAAACACACATAAAAAAAAAAGATTCTGACGAACTGAGAACCTATTCACACATAACATAACATCATGCCTTGTTTCCCCGAAGGGTTGGCTTGGGCTCAGAACCTATTCCTTTTTTTGAAATCATTTAATTAAGTACCTATTGTAAGCCTAGTCTAGAACTCTAGATGTGTCGGTTCCAAAGGTCAGTCTTTAAATAATTCAAATTCCTAGAATTGTAGGTAAAACCCATCGTCTAAAGTAGTGACCAAGGTAGGTGACCTATGTCGTGATACCCTCACATGTTCACGTCATCTAATCATATCAACTGAAAGACGTCCGCTACCGGGACAGTGTTCCTATTAATTACCATAAAGAACGGTTCCGAGCTGTCTACTCTATTACATAAATTCACTGCTTGTACGTTAAGTAGCTGTTCATAAAGTATAATATACTAGCAGCGCCCCGCGATTTCACCCGCATAAGTCTCGATCTCGTAAGGATGCCGGGATAAAAAGTATTCTATGTGTTAATCCAGGTTACAAACTTGTGTGCCAAATTTCATCCAAATCCGTTTAGTAGATTTTGCGTGAAAGAGTAACAAACATCCATCCATCCATCCATCCTCACAAACTTTCACGTTTATAATATTAGTAGGATTATACATGCTGCCTGTAAGCGTTAAGAAGTGGTTCTGCCCGTCATTATAAACAATTTTTACACAGAAAACCTAACCAATTCGTGAAACAAAAATATTCAATTTCCTATACAACAGCAGATAGACAATTTCATTGCATGTAGATATGAAAAGTTGTTAGTTTGTTCTGTTCTGTAGGTATTATGAGACTCTGATGCTAAGCATTGTGTCCGGGATTTGATTCCCAGTTTGAGGAAAGTCTCAGCCTAGGATTTCCGTCAGGAATTTCTTAGCAGCAGCCCAGTCTTGATTTATTCCCGTTTAATTGCAACACCCTCGCTTACTTGCCCTCTATTACACATAACGTAATAGTACCTACTCCAATCATATAACTAGCGTGATGTGAGTGTACCCACACCTGCATTACACCTCTGCCCATCCTTTCAGGAAAAGCAGACGTAATGTAATGTCATATTTTGATGATATTGGAACAATATCATCATCATCTGCCTAGCCTTTTCCCAACTATGTTGAATTCGGCTTCCGGTCTAACCGGTTGCAGCTGAATACCAGTATTTTACATGGAGCGACTGCTTATCTGACCTCCACAACCCAGTTATGAGTAGACACTGCAAAAACGTAACACCTTAAAATAATAAATATCTAACACAATTGATTAAACATGCTTTGTATACGTTACATATTGTCAGCCGCGCGCTGGACAACGGATAAAGGGCAAGGGGGAGTTAATAATAGCCAAGTTTTATTTATAAGGGATTTATACACAATCAGCTCATATAATTAGTATTGTAGGACTAGGTGTCCCCGAAACGATCAATTGCCATTGATCGATTGCCATCAGTTTCTATAGTACTATTGACAATCGCTTCTGATAGACTTGATTATGAACTTGGTAGACGGTCAATTTGCGCGTCAATGTGTATCAATCACGTAAAAATTGACAAATGCGATTGATCGTTTCAGGGACCCTTTTTTTTCTCGTCGTTGATATTTCCTATATTATAGATGTGGTTCGGGGCGATGTAATGAAAGTCTTCAGGTAGGTATTTTAGCTAGCTTTTAATACGTTCCAAAGCACAGTACACAGATATAAATAAGCACAAGAAGATGGAGAAATTAAGACAAAGATAGGTTATTATGTATATTCACAAAGTTCGCAAGCATAGGAGCCGAAAGCAAACGTACATGATGGGGTTCAGGGTAGCACTATAAAATAATCCTGATTACATTTTAGAGAAATGATAATTACTTATAAGCGGGTATAAGCAGAACAGTAAGCAACTGAACGCCGTTTGACGATGCTCGCGCGCCTGCGACCGGCGTACAACGAAAATGGTTTACTCCAATGTTGAATTTCCACGGAACTGCGGCGGCCGAAGTTCCGACATGAAGTATTAATGTAGTTATTAAATGGAGATGGGCGGGGCACATCTGTAGAATGGAAAACGAAAGATGGACAAAGCAAATCATAGAGTGGGTACCTAAAGACGGAAAAAGAAAACGAGGAAGGCCGTTGAAGCGCTGCTGGGAAGATATATTTAAGAAAAGATGTGGACCAGACTGGAGGAGACAAGCCAGAGATAGGGAAAAATGGAGAAAGTTGGGGGAGGCCTACGCCGCAGAGGCGACTTCCGTAAATACATGATCTCACGTGCATGTCAACAATAATAATAATATTTTAATCCTTACATAATTACAACATAAATTTGCTTACAAACATTCAGAATAATAAAATTATAAATATAAAATTTACTCAAATAATAATATAATCAGTAATGTAATTATAATGAAATGTGTAATGTAACAATATGTGATATGATAAAATAATTACTATGCTAAATTTTTTATATGTATTTATAATAGAATCAAAGGCTTATTTTTATTTTTTTTATTTTAGTAATGTAAATATACCTAATGTAAATATACGAGTAAATACTATGTATAATTTATTGTGTATAACCATGTACATAATACGTATTAAGTGTCTAAGCCGCTACTGTATTAAGCCTTCTGTCCGATCCTACCGGATTATACCTTGTAACGGAACGTTACATGAATAATGATGTTTTGTTTATGGTTTGCTACATGACAATTATAGATTATAAATGAATGCTTTGTGCTTTGTTTGTGTTCGACTTGGAACGCGCCGGGAACGTGCGATGCGCGCGGGGTGTTCGCATAGAACGAAGGAGGTGAACGTGATTGCGCCAGCGCAGCTGACGCGAGTCCACGGCAGTCGCTTCTAGGCTGATCTGAGGGCTGAGAGTGCACGTATCGCTTTGTGTCCTGTCGAGCGCCCTAGCCGACACGACCGTTATTTTAATTTTATGTTTTTTCAAAATTACAACAAGCTTAAAAGTTAATAGTGATAATCCCGATTTAGGGTAAGTTTTGAATAGCACACAAAACGCACATCATAACTATGTCATTTTCTTGCCAAACATTATTCTGTGTACTACTATTATAATTATATTTCTTGTTTTAACTCATTATTATGTTGCTTTTTCATCTAATTAAGTAAGCGCCATTTAGGAATAGTCTCAGAAATTGCTAATAATGCTGTATTATGCTACTTAATTTTTCTTCTACCTTCAAGCACAACATTAATTTCAAAATTTATATTGTTAACGTTTTAACCGGTTCACAACTATTGTTTTTTACCGATTTGTTTTTGCTCAATCTTGCTTAAATATGTAAACTCCGTTCTGGTTCAGTACCACCACGTCAATACTACTACAAATAAATATGTATTTTCTTCCTGTTGTCGTCGGTGGTACCCCAGCACGGAAGTTATTAGGCCGAACTCTAATGAGCTGGCACGGTGGTTTTCAGATTTCACGTTTATCGTCAAGTCATCAACGGCAACAGCTTGGTCCGAAGATCATTTTCATCGCTTCGCTACTGGTGTGCTAAGCAAGTCGGAAGGCTGGCCGTTTTACCTACCTACCAGTGACATCACCATACAGTACTGCACCGAACTTCGGCAATCTTCCATCTCCGGCCAGCAGCGGGATTTCGCCTGCAACTACAGGGGAGTACCTATCCCTGCAGGAGTGACAACAGACGTCCGCAATCCACGTCCTACAAATATTTGTGTGCCTCCGGCTTAACTAGTTTGGTTCTCAAATTAAAGACTTTAAAGGTACACACCCGTTTTTTCATTCTTTCGCAAATCATTAGGTGGGAATCGAACGGATGGAGGCTACAACCTATATGTCATAAACTACCTAAATAGGTCATCATCATTCATTATCCTCATCACCTTCATTCTCTTGCCCTTATTTTAATTTGTTTGGTGTCGGCACAGCATATTTTCTTCCTCCATGCTTCTCTATTAGTCTTCATCTCAGTAGACACTGCCTTTCTAACTATATCATCTTTCATAGTTCATCCATCGTTGCTTTGGTCTTCCCCTACTTTTATAGCTATCAACACTAATACTCAAAACTTTCCTGACAACATTTTCCTCATTCCTCCACATCGCATGTTCGTACCGTGATAATCGATTTCCACACTACTTTTCAGTCACCGATGCCACTTTCAGAGTTCATTTTATAACACCACACATCCTGCAAATTATCATACTTCTTTTGTGGCACAACATTTTGATTCATCCGATATACTAAATGCTAGCTGATTTGATGGCAAACATCACAATTTTCTTGATAGCGAACACAACTTCATCATAATTTTCTTGGTAATAGTAGTAGATAATATAATTTAATATGTAGTAGCAAAACCGAAATAGATACCTACACCTACTTTGATGCCGATAACGATATTACGTTTTATGTCAAAGGGTATTTCATTTTCGAGCTACAATACAATTGGGCGTGAACTAAAAACACTACTGATCCGAACCGTGTCCCGATCGACACTGAGCGCTCTCGAGGTTACGCACACAAAAACAATGTGCATGTGCACGCTTGACAACATTCATAGCCAAACGGACTTCATGACATAGAACATTTGTACAATAATAATATTGTAGATTTCGATCTGCCATTGATAATTATCTGATAGGAATATCCTATAATACTCTTGAATTAATCAGGAGTGGGTAGTAGTACCTCAGGCAGTCGGGATCACTACTAAATAGACAGTTTTCTTATTAGATGAGCACACACTTCACAAGGTGCGGGCTGAGTGCGGCCATTCCATGCCCAACCGCAAGCACGTGATGGTTCATAGGCGAGCCAAATACCATCTTAATATTGTGTAGCTATACTAAAGAAATTATTATTTCATTCAAGTTGAGTTCATAAAAAAATATACGGCGAAAATCAGTATTAGCTATTGTCATATGATAATTGTGTTCTTGTTATAAATTGAAAATGATATACTTAATTAAAACGACTACTGGTTCGCGGAAGATATGAATATTAATAAAGAAACGTTAAGAACACATCCATAAGCCATAATAATATCTGTCTGTCTGCAATAATAGTTCAGTATTTTTCTTTTGAAAAATTGCGAGATTTTCATTCTCATTAAAATATTCTCCTGACAAGTTGGAATTCTTAATTAAAGGCAACACCGCAATAATGTAAGACTAAAAAATAAATGTGGCTCTGCTCGGTTCATTTAACAGTAACAGGTAGGTACCAATTTTAGAAAAAAATATTAAAGACCGTTCAGGCGTCTCGATGATAATGTATTTATTGAGGTAGGTACCTACTTATTATAGAAGACTTACTTTTGATGTTCAACGAGGTATTTATATAACTAAACTTCTATGAAAGGCCAAATGGCGTTTTATACGGCTTTTTTATGGGTTATAGAATACGAAGAAAACGCTAGAAAAGCGCACACAGATTACGGAACGCAATGCTGCCATTTTATAAATATTATATGATATTTATACTAGCTTTTGCCCGCGGCTTCGCCCGCGTGGATGTCGGAAAATATCCCACGGGAACGTACTACTGGAATTTAAACTACCCGATGTTCCGTAATACTCTATTGGTTTACGCGGCGCACGCCAGAAAGCTCCCAGTCGGCATGATTTTTCCGACATCTTCAACAATCATCATATTTCAGCTAATTTAACCGTAATGAATTATACAGCTAAACCTTCCTAAAAAATCATTCCGTAAATTCGTGAAAACCGGATGAATATCTGTTCGGTAATTTTTGAGTTAATCGCGTTGAGAAGACAGACGCGGCGGGAGGACTTTGTTTAGTCAAAATTACCCCGGTCACGCTCTAATAACAAATAAGAAATAACTTTTGACCGAGTGGACCGATTTTAATTATAACTTATTTATAAAAAAAAAAACAACAAACTTCCAAAAAAAAAAAACACTACAATGGGAAAAATAACTTTAATTTCAGTTTTTGGTTTAGTATTTTCGTTTTTTGCCACAGACTTCCGAAATTAAAGTTAATTTTCACTTTGTAGTTTTTTTTTTTAAATGAGACCAATCTGGAAGTTCGTCCTTTCAAATTAAAAAAAAAATCCAAATCGGTTTATAAATGACGGATAAGCATAGAGCATAAGTATGGATAAGCATTTAGAATTAAATATTGTGAATTTATTTTATTTTTTATTTAGTCTGTATGGCGCACCGGTCGACATTATCACTTCAACGCCGGCTGTCGCTGAAAACCATCGCTGGGGCTCTGTCTCGCATAGAGTCGCAGCATTATGCTGAGCGATGGCCATTTAGCGTGGATGTGATGCATATTTTCCCAACTTGTTATTTTTTGTGTTTGTGTTCTTTCTTTGCGTCACGTTTGACGCAAATAAACGTATATTCTTTCTTCTAAAAGTCTGGCTTTTGATGAAACCGAATTTAGGATCTTATGTATACATAAGATCCTAAATTCGGTTTCGGCACTGTATGCAGTGCGTTAGATTAAACGACGGTCGTATTTAAACCCACAATAGTTCATGCTTACTTGTAATGCTACGGCTAGGTACATTTCACGATAACGCGATTTACACTTCGCGCACCGCTTGACGTCTCGCTGTACAACAGAGAGCGCGCGAAGTGTAGTTCGCGTTATCGCGACAATGTAGCCGTAGCATAACTAATAAAAATATACACTGTATGTACAAATGTAAGAGAAAATTATTGCAGTTTAATCATTATTTTGAACAACAAGCAGTAGTGGCAGTAGTTGAATTTGACTTTTTTAAACTTTTCTTGGGTTTATAATTACTGTCATTTATTGATTAAGTAAAAAAAAAACATGCATATTCCCTAGTCAATCAATTTTTTTTCGATTAATTTTATTTGCCCTTCTTTGTGATTTGTAGATAGTATTTTTGTTTTAAATTGAGTCACTTCACACATTATATTATTATAATACTTATAATGTGTGAAGTTACTTAATTAACTCTTGTGTGGTTTGGCTAAGTCGCCGCCTCATTTCGTCATCTCTTACGTAATAAGCGACACATGTCTGGTGGGCAGTCTGCCAAACTCACCTGGACATTGATGACGTCATACTGCTAAAATATAGCTTTTCTAGGTTTACTTACTAAAGGCAGCAGTTCAGAATGTACTCAGTTAATAAACAAATTAGCTGATAATTTACATTTCTAATGATCAAAAGGACATACAGGACACGTTGAAGGTATAAGTATGTTACTTTTCAGAGCCAGATAAATAATAAAAAAATGCAGCCATTACAATATTCCCCAAGGATACGTTGTTATCTAAAACATCCGTAATAATATAAAAGAGAATATATCTCAATACCGAATCGAAATACAAAGTGTCAAAGCAAAATACAAAAGGAAACTGAAGATGAAGCGAATGGTAATGGCGCTGGGGTGAGCGCGAAGCATGGAAAATAATGTCTTGGAGGGAAATTACTGCGAAGCTTAGGGGCTGCTCTATCTCCACACAGGAAAGGCGTGAGTGTGAGGGCTAAGTGTCTTTTTTCCAAGTTATTTGACACACCATTCTTCCAGTCCACGCGCTTCAAACGAAAGTCGCAAAAAAATGCCAAGTGCGAACTCGGCTGCCGGCAAGAAATGTAATCACTTTACACATTATCTTGTCCCAAAAAAGTTTATACGCTGTTTTTATTTTTGTACGCTCTATAAATGTACTGTGACTGCAATATATCACTTTTTATCGGGCGAAGCAAATGGAGCTAGAGTGAATTCAATATACGAATGGCTACGTCAAAACTTAGATACTACGTTTTAGTATTAAATAGCTGGATTCCAATATATTGTCTTAGCTTTGACTAGTTACTAAGTTGCCGTCTTCAAGCAACGGAGTGGATAACTAATCACAATTAATTGACTTTTGCTACTTGCAAGTAGGATAAGTAACGACGTCTATTTATTTTAACTTTAATTCTAGTTTCAGTTAAATAGTTGCTCAATAACAGAAACTGAAATATAGCATGTGAACTTTAAAGAGGAATACTGTATTTCAAACATTCGAGGATTATAGGCAGAGTAAAATCACAAGAAAAAAGTCTTGAAAAAAACAACACTACGCTAACCTTGAACTCCTTTCTTCCTTCTGGATCTGTTCAGCTTAGGCTTGCTGAGGCAGCTCATGGATAGATGTGACAAAAAATTCGCGATTCTTTATTTATATTATTTCGAAATGTTTAATTAATTATCGTTTTTAGGTTTCCGTACCCGAAGGTTGCCAAACGGATCCCTATTACTCTGTCCGTCCGTCCGTCTGTCTGTCAGCGGACCGTATCTCATGAACTGTAATAATTAGACACTTGAAATTTTCACAGATTGTGTATTTATATTGCCGCTATATATATAAATAATAAAAATAAATAATAAAAATAAAATAAAGTTAAAAATTAAAGGGGTCCCGATGCAATAAACTTTTGATTTTGAAAATTGTTTTTTTCTAACCATGGCATGTGGGGTGTCATTGTTTACAACTCATCGAGTAGAGTACAAATGTATTTTTATTTATTTTTATCTTCAAAAATAAAGAAATAGGGGCCGCAAAAGTTGTCAGTATTAGAACATTGTTGTACGAGCGCTATTGCAACAACTAAACAAGTTAGGAATTTGAAACTTCTGTAGGTATATTATGTACCATATACTGTATTTAATCAACAAATAGTATCATAATACAAAGTTATCTTTGCGATAGTTATAATATATGATGAAAAATATTCTTCGTCTAGTATTTTTTTCAAATATGTAGTGTTAAATATTGTACGGTGGTACGGAACCCTTCGTGTGCGAGTCGGACTCGCACTTGACTGGTTTTTTTAATATTTTTGATTTTACTGGTGTATCTGGTAAAATGAGAGCTTACAAAATGCAATCTGTATATCATGTTTTGATTTAATTAACCCCCGACGGAAAAAGAGGTGTGCTATAAGATTAACGTGTGTATCTGTGTGTCTGTCTGCGGCATCGTAGCTCCCAAACGGTTGAACTGATTTTGATTTTATAGTTTTGTTTGAAAGGTGACTTGATCGAAAGTGTTCTTAGCCATACTTCATGAAAATCAGTTCTTTCGTTTGAAGATTATCAGCTCTTTTCCAGTTGATAATTGGATATAAACATCTTCCACTGGTCTGATCAAGTCGAAATTTGGTATTCTGTTACTTGAAGGATGTTAGAACATATTAACCTTGAACAGATGCTGCAGCATCACCTGGAATTTGCAGAATACTCAACTCCCTCACCAACTTACAGCAGAGGTATCGCGTTTGGGCTCATTGGAATGGTCTCAATAAATCGGTTATAGATAGATAGTGATCAGGGTCGATTGGAAAAATTAAAATCACATGTATAATGCATAATCAGCCTATAATGTTCCACTGCTGGATAACAGGCCTCCTCTCTTCGAAAGAAAGTGGGCTGTAATTTACTACGCGGGCCCAGTGCGGGTTGATAGATGTCACATTTCTTCGATTTTTGGTTCTAGGACATGCCGGTTTCCTCACGATGTTTTCTTTCACCGTTTTGAGAGCAGTGGTGATGAAATTATTTAAACGAACCCGCGACTTACAACTCGTAAGTCACGGCCGTCATCACTGGACCGCCATTGCTCAAAATCATATATTGCTTTAGTCATGCAAACAACAAAAACAAATCAATAAACCCTTTTACTTACCGAAAGTACGATATCTCAACCTTTTTTAACATTCTTGACGTAATATTTTTACAATTTTTCAACGAACACTTCGGCATTTTTATCGTGCGTGCAGTAACGCGAGCGACGCGATATTATTTGAAATGAGCGCACAAGTTTTGCGTACAGCCAAGCGTCGTCGCGTCGGGGGACGGCTAATGAAACCGCCAAACAGACAAGGCGTATACAGTTGTGAATATAAGCTATTATAGAAAGGATAGCTGCTGTTAACTTCCTATTTTCAATAGTCATCCCCCGACCGCGACGACGCTTGGTTCAAAATATTACCTACAACTTAAATTAAACTTAAAGGGCCAATACATTTTTTTTTTTTTTACTTTTTTGATGTTTTTGTTTGTGGAGGGGGGGGGGGGGGGTATTAAAAATTTTAATTTGACTTTTTTAGTTCTCAAAATAAGTATCGTTTCTACATTACAACCAGTTAACCTCAAGTAAATATTAATGAGCCTGTATTTAATCGAATTAGAGAAATTAAACATCACATAAAATATTGAAGCTTTTATTTACAAAATTACCAACATATAATATCACTTTGGGAATTTGCAGGTTTACTTGCATAACGCCATAAATATACATAACTATTTATTACTATTTCATAAAAACAATAGTGATTACAATTCCTCAATTGTTACTTACAGTATGCCTACTATTATAGTAGGTGTAGAATGTTACGACAAAATGTTCATGTATCGATAATTGGAAGTACAATAATTGTAATACTTAATTACTATTATTATGAAAATAAAATTTATGATATAAAAAAGTGTTTTCCAGTACATTGGTGATCAAGTTGTTGCGCCCACCGTTTATATTACAACAGATTTCATAATTATGCCTAATCCCAGGTTCCTCGCACGGGCGATTTTTTCGCGCACTGGACTTCCAACGCACTGTTTAGCGCCGAGAGTTGAAAATCCAACAGTGTTGTTTTGACGCGCTGGGATGCGCTCTGTTGGATTCTCAATGCTCGGTTGAACGCTGAGAGTTCCGAAAATCCAGTGCGCGATAAAATCGCGCCGCGATATTTTCGTCCGTGCGAACGCGGGTTAAGTGTCGAAGAACGCGTGATAATAACCTTTTTTTACTAAGTATGGTAGGCGGTAGCTTTTAAGTTTTTATTTATGAAAAATAATAATTATTTTTCATAAATAAAATCTTAAAAGTATAATTATTATAACAAATATAATATTTGAAAGATACCATTAAATAAAACTTCCTAACTATTAACAAAATGTATCTGCTTTTATAATGATAATACTTGACTGAGAATTCTAAGATTTGATTAGCTAAAAAGCGTTTTATGTTCAAGTTAGTAAACACGACAATGTAAATAAAATTTTAGCTTATTTTTGCCTCGACAGTAAAAGAAGTTTTTTAGAAAATAGTCGACAAGAAAATCTTAAAAATTAATACTTTATAGAGTCGCAAATGAACAAGAACGCTCATTAGGAAAATGTTTTGAAGGTAAATTCTTAGTACATATAATTTATAAAACAGAAATAAGTTTTATAAACTTATTTGAAACAGTTTTGGTGGGCGCATAGAGTAGGAAGCAAAATATCGATATTATTGTAATGCTATAAATTGTTAAGAAGCGTACACAACTTTGCAATAATTTATTCATAATGATTCTTGCGCTGCAATTTATTATTCATTTTAATCATTATTATTCGAATAATTACATCAATTATAATTTAATGATATAACGCATATTTTTAACGTGACTGTATTTATAAAGACGAGGCTGGGTTTGTTAATAGTTTTTTTTTTTTAATTTTTAAGTAATCAGTTTTAAAAATTCTAATTTTCTCACTTTTTTAATTATTAGGCCTGGTCTGTACACACAATCACGCAACTAGTGAAATATTTTTAGATCCTAATCAAATAAAAATATTTTAAAGGATTTCTCCGAGGTTAGTACCTACTGATGTTTTTGCGCAAGCTTTTACAATATTACTAGTATGTACAAATCACTTTTCATGTTTCCAAGAGTATCAGCCTATGTTTTATTTTGTTAAGAATATTATCATTAGTACTTAGTTCTGTTATCGTTAGCCTGTATCATCCTACTGCTGAACAAAGGCCTCCCCTATTACGTTCAGTTATTTGCCCTACTATGTCCTTTAAAATATTTAATTAAATTTGAACCATTAGGTATATTAATAAAAATTCTGCTTAAAGAAACTGAAATCATTTTATTTGGCATTTATCTATGACTACAAAGCGTAATTTACATTTATTGTCACAGGTGTGAGAAGTAAAACGACAAAAAATAATAATTAGAAATGTAAAATCATTTTTATCGTTATACGGTATTATGCGCCTTAAATATTTTTATTTACAACAATTTTATTTACCATTTTTTATTCGTAATAACAATTATGTCCGGTTGTATATCTTTACAAACACGACATAGATATGTTTCAGACTTCGTAAAATAATGAATCGATCACAAATCTATCATTTATGTACGATAAATTTCAGAAAACATCAACACATACAAAATAATCAAAGTAACCAAAGTCTTTTTTTTAGGAAGTTTTCTAATCATACGTCATATTTCATTATTATTTTTTTTATTAATTAACAAAACGTTAAATATTTTTCAAGTCGATCTGTATATTTTACCAGAAAATGATGAATAAGTCCTGAAAATATATCATTTTATTATTCCTTGGCGTCTTTCCTCGGATTGTATTTTACGACATTTCGTCAGCGGTGTACTGGTTTACAACATAACACCTAGTATTGCAATTCCTATCACGTTCTTAATGCAAGCCGTCAGGAACTTATGAATGTTACATGACAATTCAACCGAGGATTCGCGACGCGAATAATCTTTAGCAGCGCGGCTGCAAGTAATGTGGCTCATATACGTTTGAGCGGCAGCAAGAAATTTTATTACCATTTTCAGAAACTGCGTTCTTATAACATAACCAACTGGTAATTGTACACCATTCGAATCGTAACTCGAAAATACCATCACCAGCGATTAAACCATATATTCGAAAATGGTACATATTAATTTGCTTAAACGAAGAATTTTCTTTACTTATATCTACAAAATTTGAATGTGATAATTCCATTCTCGTTACCAGTTATAAATCAGTACACGCTTAAAGGGAACGCCACTTTACATGTCCATAATTGTTGGGACTATGGCCGGGAATCTATAATTTATATGTTATAGATAATAGAAGGGATTAAGGGGCAGCCAGGCCGTCCGAAGGCGATCGGTCCCCGTCGAGGAATTCAAGCCGCAACACAATTAGAAGGTAATACCATCGGCTTCCTGTATAACGTATTGGCTTTCGCCCCAGCGTGAACAATCAGTATCTCACAGTAGGCTTAGTCCTGCAAGATGAACCCTGTTTAGAACCTAGCAATCGTACATCAATAAAACAACTTTATATTATAATATGATACATAGTATAGACACTAGCCTTTCACTTCGATAACAACGCATCCATTGTTGTAGGTTCGGCATTTCACAAGGTACAGATAGTTAAAATATAATGGAAGACGAAAAAAATAACAATAGAGTACCATAATTTTCCATTGAAATAATGGGAATTAACACTTTTCATAGAATTATATTTGCACACGTATAAAATTGTTTATTTTATAAGTCTATTTACAATAATTTCTAACTACTCCTATAACGTTGTCTTAAGACTCTTCAGTGTATTCGTTTGAAACCACAAGTATGCGCGATTTAGAGTTTTGCATTAATTATAATAATAAAAAGAGGTAAATAAGTTTTTTTTTTTGAGGAAATTACCGTACAGGCAGGCAATACACAATATAATCTACCAAAATAAAACTGTTTTATTTCAATTTTATATCATGAACGCGGCGACGCTATTCCCAATAATTGTTTACCATAAGAAAATACACGTAAAGTTTACCACTTTAGAATTCACCGTTGTGCTTGAAAATCTATAATTACGGATATAATTGAATAATTCAAGGTACTTATGTTCCTTTTACGATAATGAATAATGATATACGGTTTAAATATTAATATTTAATGATTATCATGATAATCATGATAATAGGAAAACTTCACCAGTGCGTCGAAAAAGTGTGAAAATTCGATTTTATCAATTTACACTGCTTTATGGCTAGAATCTGTACTTACCTGGGGGCCAACCACCACCTCTTAAAGCAGTATTATTTTTATGTTACTTCAGTGTGAGAAAGAGATGGAGCTATACAGGACGTCTAGCTCCATCTCTTTCCCACACTGAAGTAAGATTACAATAATACTGCTTTAAGAGGTGGTGGTCTAGCTCCTGTTTTGATGATTCCTTGCTGACAGGTAGGCAGTTACACTACCGAGATTTGGTCTTCATAACTTTACAAGCACAGGCAATAAGCCTAGTATGTACGAGTAAATAAACATTTAGTGGCTTATATACAAACGCATAAAATAAATAATGTACTCCGTATCTAACAATACTTTTGGCAATTGACATCCTATTTCATCTATTTGATGTGTCGATTTACATGAGGCCTTCGTTTCAATAGATTATTTTCTGCGTTGTTTGCTCATTAGTGCTCTGACTCTTTTAAGGTTGGTGATGGTAATGTCGTCGTTGGGTTGCAGTTGGAGGGCCCTCCGGTACGACGTGGCTGCTGCCGCGTACTTCCCATTGAGGTGTAGGATAGCGCCAAGATTAGAATGGAACTCGGCGTCCTGTAACCAAAGCGACACGCTATTCGAGGAACATGTAGAAGCCGGTAATTAATTACACTAAACGGAATGCTTTACCGGATCCAAATCAGAGACTATGACGTTAAGCGGTAAACATTTGCAATTCTTTCTGATTTGTGAAGTCATGTTCTTAGTAATACATCACTAGTAAAGATCAAATGTGAAGCGATGTAAAGTCAATAAAAATGTTAGTTTTTATTGTGTTGCACATAGCTGGCAACGGTTTTGGTAACTGAATTATTGACCAAAAAACGCTGAACGTTATAGATGTGTGAGTCAAACCTTTCACAATTTAGAAATATAGAGGCGGTCAAATCCGCGGCTGCGGTCACACAGCAATGAACAAAAAGGAATAACACGCTCAGCGCTCGTTCTTGTTGATTCGTTTTTGTTTATACACCTGAGGTGAACGTATTCTCCTATATTTTTTTAGTTCTGTGGAATTTTGAAAGTGTTCAAAGATTACGGGTTTCGGATTTCTACTATTCTGTAGGTAATGTCCTTCCTGTACGTAGGTATTTTCTGGCCAGTGAAAATGTTGATATTTTTTTTTTCTATAACCGTATCCATGATTATTTCAACAAATAAAACGATAAGCAAAACAAACACCCCACTCAAAAACTCGAAAAATAAAAAAACGCGTCGTTTTTTAAAAAAGACATTTGTTACCACAAAGGACGGAAGAACAAAGAAAACAGCCGTCGGCAAGACCTTGATCTGACCACGTTTAACAAACAAACAGGAATGTTCACTTGAACCCATTCCCTACTGGGGAGTGGGGATTCCCCTCCGTGCAGTGGTATGTTTTAAATCTTTATTTAACGAATATCGTGGCCATACTAAATCAATTCAACGGACATACGTCGAATCGAATGCGCGACTTTCATGTGAATATCTGCTAGATATTATTGGGGCAGTAAAAAATGCAACGCGGAAAACGTTTCACGATTTAAAGGTAACTTGGTTTTTTTGGTTACGTCAAATATGTTGGAGTGGGATGTTAGTTGAAACGGTTCGATTGTTTCAAATCCTAAGTACTACCATACGGATTCTAGCGGTTGGGGCGGTGGGGATAGACCACTTAGCTACATAGGTATCCATAGGTATGCCTACCTAGAAATCCATCATGGGGGCACGTATTCTTGGAGATTTACATACATGCAATCTAATGGTCCGTTCATCAGACAAAAGACGACGAATGGACAATTCAAGAGTAATTCTATTCAATTTTGTTTTGTCCACTTTTCTATCTATACAAATAAATGAATTTTGAATAAAACAACAACAATTTTCTTGCATAATCTCGGGACAGCTGTCAATAACAATAATATCACATTTTCAGATGAAACTTACATCAGGGTTCAACTGCACTGCGCGCGCATACCACCGCTCGGCGGAGCGGCAACGTCGGGCGTCCCGAAGCGCACGCGCAGCCGACGCGGCACGCGCACTGTCTGCAGGTGACAACTGAGCTGCTGCTACTAACTGCTCTGCTGACTCCCGGAGTCGGCGTTGTGATCTCAGGAACATACCTATTGTAGAATAATATTAAGTATTATTAATTTACTAGCTGAGCCCCGCGACTTCATTCGCGTGGAAGTCGTAAGATACACAATATGTATACTAAAATAAAACCACATTTTAATAAAAAATCCCCCGACCCGCCGCGTTGCATCGTCCGCCCGCGCTATTTGTTCACAATTTCATGAGTTTTAATATTTTTGCGACGAGTCCTAATTATTTTCCAAAAATAAAAGTACCTACGTTACTTCTTATAGCATCAGCTATCTGCCATGAAAGTTCAGTCAAAATTGGTCCAGCCGTTTCGAAGATTAGCCGGAACAAACAGGCAGACAAACAAAAAATTTTTTTTTTTTTTTTTGTTATAAGTACCGTATATGCTTTCATATGCATTTAGTAAAAAGCTGTTATTTTAACATTACAAACAGACACTTCAATTTTATTTATTTGTATAGATTTCTCTCAAGCATGCTTGGAAATTCGAGCATTACTTTGACAACCTTCCTCGAGATAAATCGAAAATGCTGTACTGGTCAAATACATGCGTGCAGCGGCCGGTAATGCCAGTATGAAAATCCATATCTATTGTATTTAGCGGCCGAATAAATTATTCTGAAAACTCATATCTGTCATGTAATTTAAAAATGAAACGAATTTTTTATTTCGACACATGGCAACCAAGGAGGTAACTTTATCAATGATTTTATTTAAATCTGGAACTGGCTAAACAAACACAACTGTTTATAGTAAAAAAGAAACAAATGAACATATTGGCGCGTAAAAAATTATCATTTTTTGTTCGTCATTGATTCTGGAATTAATAATTGATTGTTGAATTTCCACGCATTATTTGAAAAAAGTACTATACGAGCCTTGGCCGCAACTAGGCATTGATGGACTCGCCTTCGCCTCGGCCCAAATTTTTGCTTCGTCCATCAATGCCTCTGTTGTAGGGCGGCGCAGTAATGTACTATTTCTCTGTTCACGACATGCTAAGTGTGACGAATGAACAAAGAAAGAAAATGGATCTGAATCGGAAAATAAAAGAGAATCTAAAATGTAATATCTGTTAATTATTTCTTGAAGAACTCATAGTTCGAACTTGAAAAATACTAATTGACAATAAGGTTGTTTTTTCTCTAAAGCAACAAATCTTTACAATATTCGTATCGCCGTAGAGGGTCTACGAAGATGCTACAAAATCGCTACGAATCTTCGTTCATAGTATTTATTTTGAATCTATGACATAATCTAGATATTAAAATCAGTATTTACATGGATATTATGGTCATTGATCTTGTCTGCAATAGTCATTGATTAATGGCCATCATTACTAAAAAGTTTTCTCATAAAAAGTATGTAACTTACCAAACTGATCTCTTACTGATGGATCGTTAGGCGCTAAAGTTAGTGCTTTTTTGAACCACATTTCAGCTTCAATACTCCTACTAGCCTGTAACAAAATATATTATTAATGAAACTTGGACAAGTTTAATACTTTCGGGAAAGATTAGTTCAGAAAGATTCTTCACTTGTAATTCTTGTAAGAGAATAATTGATCAATGCGACGTAATAACGCAAGCCCCTAAGGAGTAATAATCTTAAGATACCGCAATCTTGCCGCAGTAGAGAGGAATTTTACTGGTTTTTGTTGTTATGTGGTGTTGTAGGTACTGTAGAGGCCTTAGTTGAGCCTGCCTTCCGCATGAATCCTCTTTGGATTATGACATTGGCTGATAAGACAAACATTGGTTTTTATTTGAATCTTAGAATAGGTGAAAAACCATGACGTAAAGTCATATTGTTTTATATGGAGTCAGTGTAATATTAGCCCCAGTGATATAATGTATTGTTGCTTTCATATAAGCAAATAAATCAGATTGACAGTGCAACCGCGTTCCTATTTATATATTACCTCGAGTAAACCCTCAAACACACCTCGAAGTCGAGACCCCACAGACAAACTACATAGTGACCTGCCTGTGTATCGTGGCTGGTCACTATAATTGGTAAGGCGTCATATTATAATTCGCGTGTGCTTCAGATAATTACAAGGCAAGCGCCTTGTGTGAGCGCTGCGAAGTGCGCTGTATGCGATTCCGCGTACGTCATTCGTTGTTACAGCGATACAACGAGACCTCTCGTTTATAAAGCCAAGCGGTATTATTTTTGAAGACGAAGTAAAGAAGTTTGTAGGCACGTAGAGAAAAGTGTCCCATGCGACGTTGAGTGGTTTATTTATATTTATTATTAATGAGTGATAATCAAGCGCGATGACGCTAGCGCTAGATATTCAATATTACTCGGGCTTCAACATGTGCCTTGAGCGGTTTATTGTCGATTTTATAAATCTAGCAGTTCGTAGGGGATGGCCAGGAAAAGATCAAACGATTAAATTAATAATCGGAATAGCTAATGGATACAAGGTGTAACATAGGTAGGTGTATTTTGAGGAAAACAATGTAAGTTGTCTGTATTGAATTTTGAATAGGAAAATCCGAAATCCGTGGGAACAAAGTACTAGACACTTATAAACTCGCTGTGGTTTATACATTGATCGTTCGATACTAAGGAAAGTCAGTGGGTGTACATAGATACATCTCTGCCCAACCCTTCGGGGAAAACAAGGCGTGATGCCATGTTATGTTGAAAGTCAGTCAAACTGTCAGTTTCAGCTACCCTGTATATTCATAACACTAAGCGTAAGTAAGCGAAAACAGTTTGACACTCGGTAAAACTTTTGTATGGGAAACCACAATCCGTTGCGTTTATTTGCAAAAATGAAATGGCTGCGTGTGAAAACAGGTTAGGTACAGTCAACAAAAGGCAAGTTACCAGCCAAGACATTACAACATTTAAATCACCACGGTGAATTTATTTTGGGGAAAATATTATTCACACTTGGCAGTTCTATATAATGTTTTGACAGAGGGTATGTTTTAGATCCACACAATAAGGGAAAGTTAAAGATGATTTTTTTCCTATGATGTTGCAATAGTTCTAATTGTTGTTGTAATTTTTTAAATTTGTGGTTCAGAATTCCGCACCAACCTAAAGTACTAAAGACTTTGAACGGGACGAATTGTTCTAGAAAATTGTTTGGATGCTATTACATACATAAACTCACGCCTTCCTCCTATGGGGGTAGGCAGAAACTACAGAACGCCACGCGCTACGATCCTTACATACTCCTTTTGCCTCGTTTACGTTCATACATTTGGTCACACACGCACGCTGGTTGCGAGTACTACGCAGCTGACCTTTCTGAAGAACATCACCAATAAGATCACTATATGTATTCCTAGGGCGTTTCGGCGTTTGGATGCTATTCTTAATTTTTAATCTTATATTCTATCATATGCCAATACTCACATTTCTGGCGAGTATTTGTGCTAATGTGACATGTGTGCCGGCATGATGCGGCGCGGCCGCTAGCGCTGACACTAAACTATGCTCGGCCAGCGGCCATTGTTGTAGCTGCACATAAATCTCGCCCACCATTGATAGAACACTCTGCAAACAACGAAACCGAAATTAGTCTAACGATATATCATTCTAATTGCGTTGCGGAAGAGGGAAAGAATAGATCAGCCTCAATTTTTATACTTGGTGCGAGACACCTTAATTCCGTTCATGCATAGCAATTTTTCATAAACTTTATCTGGGACAGGACTGTACCGTGCTGTACAGTTTTCGTAGTTTTTTTCTTTTCATCTATGTGGGTGGGCCAGGCTTAGATTGCGGCCAGTTAACTCCAAACGGACAGAAACCATCGGCACGCACCTAATGCCAACTTCATGAGACAACACTGTTGAATGCGTGTTAGAACGCGACGAGCTGGTTACTTACATGTCGCGTCCAGCCAACTATCGGCGTGTTTGTGTCTGGCAGTATTTGCAGCGCTTCTTTGTATGCTGAAAGCGCTTTATGCCAGTGCCCTCTCTGTGAGTGTAAAGCCGCTAGTTGTACGAGCGCTGACACTCGAGCAGCGTCGTGTTCTCTTCGGTCGCGCACGCGCACGCCTTCGGCTCGGGAGCCGGCGCGGAGTGCGCTTGCGGCTTCCGCGAGACGACCGTCCGCCATAAGTGAGGTTCCAAGATTTACGTACGCGACTAGAACAATTTCCACTTTTAAATGTCTTGAAGTAGGAACAAAATGAAGGCAACCATAATATGTAATTTCTAGTATAAAGATTGTTGATTCAAAGATAAAAGGAAAGTCCACTCAACATCTTAATAACTTCTTGTTCACAAGTTTAATATTGAATTTAATCTCGATTGTATGGAAAACAAATACCTAAAAAAGAAACCACAAAGATTATTTTGTGAACAAGTAAACAACTTCATAATAAAAGTCACTGAAATAGATGGTATTAATGTTAAATTCTACTTCTAAATCACAGACAGCTTGAGTCGAAATAACTGAACCTATTACTAGTTTCAGTTCAACTGCAAAACTAGTCTTTTACATACGACTACTGAACAGAAAACAACTCAACTACAGAATTCAAAGTGGATGGAAAATATTCAAAATATTTATTTCCAACTGTCCTTATCTTATTTTGTTCCAAATACTCCATTAAAACTTGTTCTTGTATTTACTGAACAAAGAAAATATTATAAACCCCTTTATTTTCAAGACAATAACAAAATTAGAAGAAAATAAAGACTCGGCCGGCCCTGAAGTAAAATAATTTGAAAGGACAATTAAATTATTAGTAAGAGCTATGAAGAAATACCAAAGAGGCTTTGTTATTAATAATTAATTTATCTCAAGTACTTACGAGCCATTGAAGGTCTAAAGTAAATTGCTCTCTCAAAACTTTTGATAGCATCGCTGTAACGTCTTTGGTTTTGTAGTAATATTCCCCTGAAACAAAGATAAACACTCATTTTAGGAACGGTTATGTTTTTGAAATACTTTCAGCTGTTTATTAAGTTGATAATGTTTAAATAATAATTAGACTTGGTTCATTAAAATACTGCTAACTGCCTTTTGCATTCACCACGGTTACATTCAAATTAGAAATGACTCCACCCAGTTTCTTGGAGGCTAATAAATTAGTCTGTTATCAAATCTGCAGCTAAACGATTTTATTATTTGAACATGTGATTTTACAGTAGATCAACACAAAGATCGCATAAACTAAACAATCATCAAAACTTTAAAAAAAACTTATTTAAAATGAAATATTCAAATAATAAACAATGTTAATAGCATTGTTGTGTTTCGGCGGTTAGAGGTAAGGTAGCAAGTTCATCTGTAGTTAACGATTCCGGGTGAAGCTCGCATTCACCTTCGACTAGATCATCACTTATCATCAGGTGAGATGCAGGCCAAGGGCTTACCCGTTGGGGTTTAAAAAAATAAAGATTATTCTATTATATTTAACGTCACTGATAGATAGGTACTTTCAAGATGTAATAGAAACAAAAGTATATATTTATATCGTGTTACATTTAAAAGACCTTCGTAGTAAAACAATACTCGTAGACACGTAGAAGACCTACGGCGTAGCAAAAATAAACGCGCCTTTATTACTACGCCGTAGACCATTTATTGTTTCTTGTGAAAAGTTTCCACAAAGTTTTGTTCACTAGGGTTTCACGTGAAGCTTTATATAATTGTATTCAAACATTTCTTTAACGTCCACAGTTTTGTTTGAAGGCAATTATTGTTCAGTCCGCATAGAATTATACGCTTCTTTTCTAAGTAAAAAAGGTAGGTAATAGAATTTGTGGTAGTATACAGAAGCATGTCCATGACAATCTCTGAATAGTCTATGGCTACGAAGCTTATAAAGACCAGTATTTGAAGAGCCTATTTGTCGTACATCTATTCTGTTCACACTATTCATCTTTCACAGCCACATCAGAGTCACCTTTTGTGACGTATTCATATGACGTATGAAATATTGAACCAGCCTTCGTGCAGAACTGAAGTTGCGGAGCTTGACGCTTTCATAATCCACATTAATATTGCGATCCTAGTTTCCCATTTGGCGCTAATTAGTGATGAGCATTTGCTGCTCCCAAATTCATAGCTCATCAAACGTTGTTTCGCGCTGTTCCACCAAAATCTCGTCACTATTTAGCTCTTGTATGCAGTATTTTCATTAATCAGAATGAAAATGGAATAGCGATCCTTATAGAGTCTGGGCTCTGAACTTTAGTTAATCAAAATGATGCTAGAAATGTTTGTAGCTGGCTGACAATATATCTACATATGTTAGCAAGTGTATATGCCTACTACCCTCATATGCCTATTAGCCTGTATCTTATGTAAAATCTTCTTAACTAAACTTTAGTTTCGAAACGAATAATATTTTTTATGAACTATAAATTACAATAGTGTCCTTGTGGGTACTATGATTGCTATAGTTAATATTAACATTTTTTTCATAGCAGTAATTAACATAATATCACGCCTTGTTTCCCCGAAGGGCTGAGCAGAGGTATACTTATAGTACACTCACATTTTGCCAGTTGTGATTAAGTAGAATAATAATAAAAAAAGAGTTTGTAGAAGTTATTAATAAAATGTAAAACATTATTAAAGGACTGGACTGGCGAAATGTGGGTGTACCTCTGCCTAACATTTCGGAGAATACAGGCGTGATGTTATGTGTTATTAAAGGAAAAAAATGACCATAACCTCTTCAAAATTCCCTCCACATGCATTACCACGCAAATTACCGTCCAGATCTTTGACATGCCGCCACGAAGTATATTCAGAATCAAACCATCAGACGGCATTATTACACGCGAACAATGCAAATGTCAGCCTTAATGAAACATCACCTGATGTAACCGTACAACGTTATAAAAGCTGTATAGATAGATGCGGCAGTGCAATATTGTCCGCATGAATAATGCAGGGCCACAACGAGGCAGCTCTACGTGGGACCAACGTACACTAATGAGAACCATCCAGCTCGGGCGGGCTATTATACCCTCCTCTTCGCGAGCAATAATTTGTTACTAATTCCCTTCTAATTATTGTAACGTTGGTATTGTGAGTGGAATTGCTTTTGTGCGGTTGGTGCAGCCTTACCAAAACTCGTTGTGTTGACATTCAGTCGCTCTGTTGGACGGTATTAAATTCGGTGAAATGAAAGTATGTAACTAATTATGTTGAATGTGGTGAGTAGTCGTAGCTACGTAGAATGAAGTTTGGGATTGTACGTTTTAAGTTTGGTAAGCTTATGATTCAAACTTATGTTTGCCTCTGGCTTCAATTTCGGGGTTAATAGAGAAAGTCAAGTAATCTGAAAATCACAATGATCTAATTTTCGATTCGGTTATAAAAACTACAAAATATATTAATACTCTAGCACTTTATTTCTTTTCCGTGTTACAAACATTTTCAATAATTAATAGTAGGTACTGCAAATAAACGAGAAAATGCCCGTTTTCCTTTCTATAAAATTGGCTCTTTAATCCTAACCACTAACGAGCGAAATACTTAACTATCTTTGGAGCAGTATCTATAAATTAGTAGCGTATCGCCGGTTGTATACTATCACAATTTTTATTTCTTTCAACGCTTTCCACAGCTCGTATAACGTTTTTTGTCTTTTTGTGTTTTCCTCTTATCTCTTTGCCCCTATGTGGGAGTGCAATATATGCAATGTTATGTGTTTCCGCAATGTTTACGACACTTAAATATTGATATTTATAAAGAGCTTAATTTTAAATCGATGCCAAATTTATATTTTTAGGCACTGAAAATGGATTTAAAAAAACCCACGACTAGACGTGAAAGGTGCGCAAGGTACCTACGTTGTGCAGAAAAACTTAACGCTTTTGAGTTAACGCTTGTATTAATTTCACTCCTCATAAAATCTCCATACCGGGGGCCTTATATGAAAATTGATTCTTAAGGCGTAAACTTCCGGCGTCCTCACCTTCCGCCTGACGCAGGTCCTCACCGGACACGGGTGCTTCGGGAGGTACCTGTTCCGGATAAGGCGAGAGGAAACGCCCGGGTGTCACCACTGTGTGGATCGCCCGGAGGACACGGTGGAGCATACGGTGGAGGTCTGCCCGGCTTGGGCGGAGCACCGCCGTGTCCTCGCGGAAGCGATCGGCGGCGGCGATCTCTCGCGTCCGGCCCTGGTCCAGGCCATGGTACGGAGCGAGAGTGCATGGGAAGCCATTACCTCCTTCTGCGAAGCAGTAATGCTCGTGAAGGAGGAGGCGGGACGCGTGAGGGAGAGGCAAGCTTTGCGCCCTCACGCCCCTAGTCGCCGCAGGAGACGCCCTGGGCGTCGGGAATTGGCAGCCGATTCCCGGCCACCGTAGGCGCGGGCTTGCGGACGGCGAGCAATGGGTAGCTCGCCGTCCGGTAAGGACCAAGCCCGAGTCGACGGCGCGTCGTGTTCCACGCGCGCCTCAAAGAGATGTCAGCACTATTGACGGGGTCCGCTAGGGCCGATGCCAGCTAGGGTTGCGGGATGTTCGAAAGAGTTACCGTGGCCCCGGCACAGGCAACATAAGGAACACGGGTGGGTTTTAGTCAGTAAAAGTCTGACACGCCCTCCCGCTCCGCCCAGAGCGGGAGAAGTCATTTGATGATTTCCCATCCACAAAAAAAAAAAAAAAAAAAAGGCGTAAACTTCAAAAATTAATTTTTCATTGTAATTAATAATCTATTCCACTGAACCTTCATCTATACGAATATAATAAAGAGGTACAATTTGTGAGTTTGTATGTAAACTTCGAAACTACTGATCCGATTCCGAAAATTCTGTCATTAATGGTAAGCTACAGTATTGTCGAGTGTCATAGGATATATTCTATTTTAAAACAAAAAGTTTCACGAGTACGAAGTCGCGGGCAGAAGCTAGTAGATAATAAATTAGCAATAAGTATTTCAGTAACTTTAAGTATTTTCTATTAGCAATTCTATGAAACAAAATCCTTGCAAAGTCTGTAGAAACAAAATCAAGCACTTCTTCCACAAAAGTGGCACAGGACAGAGCAGAATTTTCCTCAAATTGTTGTACAACTGCCAGTTTCCCACTGAACGTCAATGTTCCGTTGGAAAATATTGTGCACGAGTAAAATAGGCGTTCACACAATCATTTTAGCAGCGACACTCGCAGCCCGTCAGCTTTTAACACAACGTGTGATGAAAAGGTTTTTTCTCTCTCACTTCATAATGGGCTCGCGGTCCCTCACAGACCCAACTGCACAACTTTCGATTAATACGCCTTTTTACCCGACTATAAGGATTGAAAGAGTTGGATAAGGGTTCTTTAAAGTTTTCAGACTGTATTTTATTTTATCATGACTGGTGTGTTATAGAGATCGTTTCTCTGCTTGTATAAGTAGGGATATAATAAGACACCTAATAATAGTTATGAAATTCAATTCAGACACGAAGGTGAATTTGATATTTGATTTTGGTTTTAGTGATATTTGATTTAGATTAGATAAATAAAATATTCAGTTTTATAATTATTCGCCGTAATGTAACATTTCCACATTTATTTTTAAAAAATCATATTCTAGGTTACAATTACCAAAAGGATTTTAAACCTATAGGCTAACTATAGCAATACATATTAATTTGAACGTTTACCAGTAAGCCTTTAAAAGTAATAACTAACAAAGTTGTGGTTACAATTCACAGCAAACCATTTTACAGATCGATTCGATAAAATCAGGGTAATAGGCAGTTTGCCATCGCAGTTAATACCTAGATTACCGCCTGCATATTGATTCTAGGAAGACAATTATAATAGTTTATACAAAAGTTAAAAAATTATAAACTTCATGATGTACGATAAAAGTTATTTCATGTCCATGTTCCCATAATTTCATGCTATTACAGTTTCGGGTCAAAATACTTACTTTTTTAAATTATTGTCTGTGTAGAATCCATTACGGTAACAACGAAGTTCGCATGTAAAGTAAATTAATAGTGTGGAATTTCTTTAGCTGTTGGACACAAAAGTTTTTACCGTTATTATTTTTATGTACCTATTATTATTAGTTGTATAACGTTTTTATTTTTTGTGTAGCCAAATATTGTTACGATGATAAAATAGACGAGAATCGTTGTGTAAAGTTCAAAAGTGTTTGTAATTTCATGCCTATTCATTTTGTACTTCGGTACATTCTTGTGGTTGTTTTTATTGTTATCGAACTCTTGTAGGTACTGAGTATTTTGAAGCATCTCGGGCTGCGATATCAAAGTTTTAAATGGTTACGGGGTAAGGGCTAGCGCGCACTGCGGTGCGGTGTTATGCGGTGCGTTACGTTGATACCAGTCGGCAGAAATAACGCACCGCGCGTTATTTCTGCCGTACAGTATCAAACTGTTCTGTGTGTGTGTAGTAAAATCCAACCTTTGTTCAAAGGCATACCTACTATTCTATCAACGGCTACTTAAACGATAAGAATAGTTGGTCGCTGTGATTAACTCAAGACAATTTTTGTCCTTTCTCCAGAATTAGCTTACCTACTGACAGATTATATGAGTTCATATAATTGTTTATTTTATTTGACTGTATAAGTCAATTTATTTTAATTTTATTTTGCCTTGATCTATTCATTACAATGTTTTTTTTTTTATATGAGTTGTATTGCAATATGTGGTTAGCTAGCGACCTCGACAATTGATCATATTATTCTTGCCCGAGCAACCGGCAGCAAGTGCGTCATGCTCCCTTAGATGTCACTGCTTGCGGTAGCGTTGGGGGTCGGGTTGCCTCCTTCCCTCAAATATGGCGAGGGGGTAATGGCTGATCTTTGCGTTGTGCTCGTGAACGGGTGCTGCTTGTGGTGACTGGTCGTCTTGCTGACCCAGGTTTCTTTTATTGTTATTAGTTATTAACTGCTTATTTATTTTACTTCGATGGTCCTAGTATATCATTTGTGACTTCAAGTTACAACTGCTTATAGCTATGTGTAAGCGGGCACACCTTTATGCCTGGAGGCTTTTATTTAGGTATAAAGTTCTTTTACGTTTTTAGTTTTTAATTTTTATTTCTGCTTGAGTATAATTTTGATGTTTTATTATATTTATTTTTATTAGTATATTGGTGTGTGCTAGCTAACACATGGCTAATAATTATGTAAATAATTTTGCATACATAGAATCAAGTTTAACTAACTAAACAGACAGCTGTGCTGCTGGGGAGTTTGTTGCGCCACTCCTTCTTCCCACCACTAGGAAGTGGTGACGGGCGGGCGTTTTGGGGGACTGTCTTATGTAATTTTTGACGTTCGAAAAGTGCTGATTCTTAGCCTAAGTAGTTTGAATAAATTACTTTTAATTTTGATTTTGAAACGTAATCATGGATTCGCGCACTGGCGGTGAAGAAATTCACGATGATATTTTTTTTATTTATTTATTAAAACTTTATGCACAAGTAAAAAGAATACCGTACAAAGGCGGACTTAATGCCTGAGGCATTTTCTACCAGTCAACCTTAGGGTAATGCAGAGAGAAAACATGGCAGGTGCAACATAAGGGATAGATAACACGAAAATAACTATAAAATACTAGAGTAAATACATAGATATATATAGATATGTAGTTATATGTATAAACTTCGTCAGGAGAAATAACGATCAAAAGAGGACAGAGATAATCTGCATATACCACGTGTAACAGGAGGATTGATATTGTTTTAAACCAAATAAAGAGAATCATGTTTTTTGCCCGTATACAAAAAATCAATCAAATCCAATGAATACTTTAGCCACAGGAAATTATTTTTCATTTTATTATTTTTCAACATGATGTAGATCCGAGTCCGTAATAATAGGTAAACATCGCCGCCGCCGCGCCCCGCACCCCGCACCGCACCGTTGGTCAGTGACTTTGCGTAGATAAAGCGTGTTTACTTTTTATGCAGTTGATTCTACTATTTATTTTGTTTGAAAACTGCAATTTTTTAATTTTCCATTAACTACTAATCTTCGTGTTTTAAAATGTTTCAATGGATTAGTACTGTGCTCGTTTTCATTTAATGTCGTACAATCAGAAACACGTTGTATATTTATTGTTGCTTATAAAAAAGTCCCAAAACGGATTTGGGTGCATCCCTTGATAACCGTAAGGCCTAATAAGTTCTTCTTTTTCGTAAGATAAAAAGATTTCCAAAAAAATATTTTAGATATTACTATCACTGTAATGCGCGGTACTTCATATACTATGCGATCACACGTCACACGTGCGGTGACGCACCGCTTTGCAGCAGGAGGCACACTGTGAATAAACCGCATGCGTGTTTTTCAACGCAATGCGCGCACTTCTATGACATTCGGTAAAAAAGCGCACGGTATTTTAAAATAATTTGTATCTATAAGAAAATATAAAACTTACAGTGATACCCACTACAAGCTCATCAAATTTTAATAAAACCAGCACTATTCGACAGCCTTCAATTTCCTTCTTAAATTTAAGCCCAAAATTCTTCACCACAAAAGGTAAAATCATTATATCTCAACTCTAAATTCCATTACATCAAAGACTAAGAAATAGTATCAGGATTATGGCCGGCAGCAGTCTCGTCGGCTAATAAGATCATACTGCAATCGCTTGCTAAGTAGGGTAATTACGACAATGCTCCCTTGGGTCGGCCTTGCCGGGTTATGGGAGAGAAGTGGATGTTTATGGGTTGATTTCGATATTAGGGTACAGAGACCATAATGTTATGTGGTGATAATATAATATCCTGACCTTATAATACTCATTTAATTTGGAAAAAAATTGGAACTTGTGCTTATATTATGTTGCCATATAATTATACACTATGTGGACGAGAACTTACATCGATCAATATGATTGACACTATAGAACCATTTACTAATCTAGCAAAGGATCTAGCGTACCTACCAACTATGTCATTCTTAGAAGAAGTAACCCGATACGACATAGACAGAATTAGTAAAAACATCGAAAGTGACATCGCGTATGAGCAGCTTACATACCCCATATAGGTGTATATAGGCACAGAACAAAAGATTTATAAGCGTTGGTCGTGACGGGTGTAGGCACAGTGACACCCGTTTGTAGGTGCGATAAATTAAATACAGATACGGTTTGTTAATGTTAACGTTGCATTAATTATGATGACGGAATGTTTGTTTAATTTGGCACGTTGGAGCGGCGACGCAAACGTTGCTTGGATAAATTGTAGGTAATTTATGCAGTGAATACTCACGGTTCTCACGACACCGGGCTGATGTCCCCGCCGAGCCGGGTGCGTCGCACGCGATACCGACATTCCGCGATTTCACCGAGGTGACAAATTGTGAATTGAATTAATGTTTACCACCCCGCTTAAATTATAACTTACGCATTATAACACTATCTTTATTGTTGCTATAATTCACAGCTGAACTGCCAACTCGTTATACAAAGGGAACGATATTTTATTCCAGATTTATTTGAATGAGCAATTTGTCTGTTTCCATTAACTCGCCTTCCGAAATTTCAGTTTGCCGATTCGTTGACCGTGGTTTTATAAATACGACAGGGCCAATTTCATTTCACCGTAATTTGAAGTTTTTATCAATGAATAACATAAATCTTAATATTTTAGAACCAACTCCGAGTCTATTCTTGGAGACAGCTTTAGAATAATGTTGTCTTACTATGTTATATTATTTTCTTTAGAATACTGTAAAAAGAACTTCTTATAATTTTATTTCATATTTCAATAAAAAAACAGCTTTTGAAAAATTACAAAAGTGTAAATTGGTTTGGTAAATTTGTGTACAAAAGTAACTCCCTTTCAATAACAAAAAATAGTAAATAAATACAAATCCTATTCATAAAACATACCTGCTATAAGTTCGCAATTATAATGGCTCATATTTTTAAACTAACAAGTCACAGTTTATCGTAATCCCAGAATTCAAGCCCATTTCATAAACCCAAAAAGGCATAGTGACATTGATTTCCAGCTTCGAGAGTACCAACATTGTGTCAGCGAAGTGTTGCTGATCCTCACACACAGAGATTGCAAAATTGACCACTTAACTGCGTAACAGCATTATGTCCGCCACATACGCTAGGAGTCGAGGGATTGGGACCCATATCTTTTGAGTGCAATACGCGCAGTATATGACAGCCTGTACATCTCTTTAGATATTTATATTTGCAGAGTATGGTTAGGGCATTCCGCCTGTGGTGGTCATCTGTGGGTACCAACACGTATTCGTTTTTAGGGTTCCGTACGCAAAGGGTGCCAACGGGGTCCCGTATTACTAAAGCTCCGTTCTCCGTCCATCCGTCCGTCCGTATGTCACAGGGCTGTATCTTTTGAACCGTAATTAATGTAGACCAGAGGTTCCCAGACTTTTTTTCTCATAGACCACTTTCAAAATTTAGCTGGTTCCGGCGGACTCCCTGCAGCTATATTTCTACCATATTCCCCAAAACTCGACAAAATATATGAAGATAGACCCCAACGTAGACCCCCGTCGAGTCTCCCGTGGAACTCTGGGGGTCCACCTGGACCACTTTGGGAACTAAGTATGTAGACGATTGAAATTTTCACAGAGTGTGTACTACTATAGTGGATATAACAACAAACAATAAAAGTTAAATAAAGTTGAACAAACCGGCCAAGTGCGTGACGGGCCACTCAATGAGGTTCCGTTTTTTCCTTTTGAGGTACAGAACCCTAATTAAAGGGGGTCCATACAAGAAACGAGTTTTTTTACTAAAGTATTAAAAAATATGTACCTAGTGTTATATTATTGTACGGTGGTACGGAACCCTTCATGTGCGTGTCCAACTCGCAACTTGTCCGCTATTAAATTTGATGGGTTGGTAAATTAACGGCCCATCTAACAATAAGTTGCTCGGACAAGCCCTTTCAAAGAGCTTTACTACAACTGAGGCCCTAGTATAGACTAGGGCGTCAGTTGTACGAACGTATAGACGTTCGTACGCACGAAGTAAACGTATGACGTTATCGAAAATACAAATACACTCTAGCATTTTGCTTTCAACTGAAACAAGCACAAAATACAGTAAATATGTATTCATAAGTCTTAAAACTAAGCAAATAATGTGTCCAAAACGAGTATTTTCAACTTTAAAATCGCTCGAATTTAAGTTATGTTTACTCCGCGCGTTCGTGCTAGGCTCACTGAAGCCTTCCTACTTATCCCACTGTTAGACATAAGCGCTTTCCTTTCTTTGTCTTTCGCCGCTGTGCTAGTCACACCCATAATTGGTGGCTAATTGATATTGTCACTAGGACTACGTATTTTAAACGTAACCTTCAACCTGCTATTCAAGCTAAAAATTCATTATGTAAACACTGTGATTCGTCTAGTCTATTACAGTTTATTACCCCTAATCCTCCATTAAACCTTCCCATGAACCGATCAGGTGTATAGAAAATTATCTATAATAGGTACAGAATAATGAACCATATCCGTATACAAATCGGTAATCATGATTCTTACATACAAAAGGATTACTGATAACCGAAATCAAAACCCCTTTAAATACTTCTTATCTATATAGGTATCTACATACATATACAGGGGTACTGGTAACTCGACGTATTGCTTGCAGGACATCATAGTAGGGTTAAAATGCAACAAATTAAGCCACCGAAATTTAGTAGTTTTTGAGTTAGTTAGATTTTTAGTTTTTCAAACCCGACTTTTTGTTCATAATTTCATGGGTTTTAATTTTTTTGCGCGGAACCATAATTAGTTTTCTAAAATAAAAGTAGCCTAAGTTACCCGCCGTAATATCAGCTATCTGCCAGTGAAAGTCCAGTCGTTTCGGAGATTAGTTGGAATAAACAGACAAACGACAAAAATGTTAAAAATTGCTTTTTTGTTATAAGAACCGTTTATACTTTCCTATGCATTTAATAAAAAGTTGTTATTTTAACATTACAAACAGACACTTCAATTTTATTTATTTGTATAGATATTAGTATAGATATTAGAAGAATAGTTATCGACATTAATAATTCAAACTTCGACGTCAATAACTAATTTACGTCACTATTGCACTGTAGCACTCCTTACTGTCAGAATTATGAAACATCTCTTCACTGATTCTCTGTGAAAACTCGCGGAAAAGTGGAAAGAGCCAAGTTTTCCTCAAGAGTTACCCGCTTTTCTTTTGTGTTTCAATGTAACTGTTTGATTTATTCTTGAAATGCATCGTGAAATAAAAGAAGTTTTTAATTAAACATGACAGAGTTATTCTGACGCGGGTAATTAAGTTTGTGATGCATTGCATAAAACGCGATGAAATTATTACGAAGTTCTTTGTAATAAATTGTAATCCGTAATATGAGTAGGGTTTTTTTTTCTTTCTAAATAGCGTATGTATATAGACGGGATTATGTTTAACATGTTCGTCTTACGGTTGGATAGTGTTACTAAAACTTTGTATCATAACATTGTCACATCACATCATCTAAACACGGCAACTATAAACCCAAAACTTTCCAACGAAACTTTTCGTCCAAGCTCCGAAGAAACAACATTAATATCCGTAAAACTACATTTAACATTAATTCATTAATTACATTTCCACCAGAAAAAGTTATCTAGAAAAATCCCAGTGAATTTACAATTACTCGTAGCGAGTGTTGTATGGTCCCGTATAAATTGCATTTGCAGTAGACGCGTCCAGATCTAGACCAAATCGTTTCACAAACAAGTATGCAAATAACAAGCAAGCGTTGTCGCGACTCTAGATGGTGGGAATGTTAAATATGTGTGTGTGAGCAAACACCGGTTTAATCTACGCCTTATCGCCACTGGGACGTTGTAGTCCCGCCCCGCTTCGCTTCTGTACAGCACTGATATTGCATAGGGTTGATGCGCGATTTATATTTGCTTTTTGGCGTCAATGGCTAGGGAATATACTTTATTTATTTAAAGTTAATTAAAACGGTACAACACCAGTTACATTAATTAACAAAGAAACGCAAGACGATGACAATAAATTATTAACTTTTATACTCTAAATTACATTTTGCTTGTAGACGATATATTTGCTACACTGAATGGTTAATGTCTTGTAAGTAAATAAAGGCACATCTAATCTAAGTATTTTTACATCTACCGTCGCTGTTGTTTAATAGGATTGTTGTTTTAAATTCGTTTTAAAAATGTTTTCAATAGAGAGTAACAATATTAGGTACTTGTTATTGAATCATGATTATTTCTAGAATCCGTATTAGGAATCATACTAAATGCCATACATTCCTAAGTCAAAAACAAAGTTTAATCATTTATTTCAAATAGGCCCATAAAGGCACTTTTGAAAGTCAAAATTAACGAGAAAATAGGATTGGTTCTTTAATTCTATTGGAGTCTCTAATTGATGCAACTTCCAAAAGGTAGTTTCGTACGGAGAAGAATGGGCAAGAAACTCTACCGTGACGTCCGTTACTCTTTTAAATGTTTTACAATATTTTGTATACATTAATAATGATGCGTTTAGAATTTTAAAAAATGTAGTTTAAAAAGAAACTAAAAAACACGCTTTTATCACGCACTAAAAAATATTAAATAAGAAGAAAATAGGTAGGTAATATTAGCCTTCCTAGCCTGCTAGCTTTTATAGGTAATATTACGTAGATCTATTTATCAAACAGATTATGCTATTTAATCATTGGTGTATGTTGTTACATTGATTTACTTAGACAGGTCTCAGAGAGGTCATGTCTGGCGTAAGGTAAGGAGATTTGCTTTAGCCTAAGATGAAGTAACAAGATTATTAATTTATTAGCTAGGTGCACTGAAGGATATCTGTGTTTCATCTGTTGCTTTGATGAACTGAGGATACGTATAGCTCAATAGCTAATTCTTGTTCATATTTATTAAAATGTTATTGAATAATGTGGTTACGGCAATATTGCACTGTTCATCCAAATTATTTTAATTTAATGGCCTAGACACTTGAAGTTTTGTCAACATATGGTATTTTATATTTATTTAACTGCCTCGTCCAAACTGAAAGTTATAATTAAACCGTGTAGTACTGCGATACGAGACCCAGATACTTAGATGCATTATTTTTTAAATACAATTCAATAAGCTGCCGCAAAATTCTCGTAGACCACGGGTGGCGATGAGCTACAGTCACAAAACTTATACTAGCCACTTCAAACACTACACACAAATTTACTTCGACAACAAACTTGTATTTTTCTTTCACTGTCAGCCCTGTAAGTACAATGTGACTTGTGTACGTCCATCACTACTGCAAATACCGTCAAGTGATTCGGGATTTGTTGCTTCAAATCCTCGTGCGAGCTTACAAAACCAGCTATTCATACTACGGTACTACGTAGTATTTCCTTTGAAGTTTATACTGAGATTATAAGGTCTTATATGGTCGTTGGCCTTAGAAGACGACCTATACGGAACTATTTTGGTTTGGTGATCATTTACGATGTTTGTGTAGTGTGAGGACTATCTATTTGGTGTTGAAATTGATATTGTGAAAATACTTGTATTACTACGTGTATACTTGTGTTTCTATTAGAAAGAGCTTCTTCTTACAAAGATGATAAAGATGGAAACAAATCTTCACAAATTAATATTATAAATTGTAATATTGTGACATTTAGGTGTTTCAGTCGGATTGTTACTTTTTCGATTTCGGTCAAACTACCTAAACAATTTTTATAGAAAAAGTTCCTCTTATCTGGGAAGAACATAGGCAAGTTTTCATATTCACAACTAGCTATTGCCCATGGCTTCGCCCGCGTGGGTCACAATACTTCCCTATTTGAATCGGATTTTGTTCACAATTTCATGAGTTTTAATTGTTTTGCGCGGAACCTTAACTTTTTTCTAAAATAAAAGTAGCCTAAATTACTCCTTAATATATATTCTAAACAGACCAGAAGACATAACCAACTTCTGGAGGGAGGTGGGCTGGTTGGAATAACCACCGATGGCCGCCATGGCCCACATACAATGGTCCACATGTAGGATTAAGTGCGGAAACCAAGTCCCGTAACATAGAACATAGAACTCCTTAACACATAAGTCCCTTCAAAATTGGTCCAGCCGTTTTGGAGATTAACCGAAACAAACAGACTGACAGATAGACAAAAATATCAAAAATTGTTTTTTTGTATGCTTTCATATGCATTTAGTAAATGGCTATTATTTTGACATTACAAAAAGACACTTCAATCTTATTTATTTGTTTAGATGTATAGATAAATATTATCAAGAATTTCTTAATCATGCATCACAAAATTCTTTAGACTTTCCTATCAAATGCCTAAATCATGTACAATTCCGCCTCCATATAATAGATTCTGTGCTATAAGGTATTCAACATATGCAAGGTACATAACACAGGCCACAAATTCTCAGGCGACAAGCTATGCGTTCAAGTGATTTCTTGCCACCACAATTGGAATAATCTAATCTTTGCGAGAAATCGCTGCTCCGGGACCATTATGTCTGCCTCCAAGTAATAATTCACCTCAATAAGATGACGCTTACGTTTTTACGTCGTCCCCACTTCGTTTCTACTTGAAATAATTATTTTATATAGAACAATCATTGTGAATTTCATTCTTTGCACGGTAATGAGGCAGCTATTCTTATCTCTGAGTACAGCCGACTAAGGGTGACTAACGAGTTAGTTGATTGAGGGGCTAGAAACATTTTTTTCTGAGCACTGCTGAGAATTTACTACCTAATGGTATTATACGAAAAATGCCCGGTTCCTATATGACATACCAATCGTTAGTAGTAACATCATAGTATGCAGTAGCCCAGCGTTTTCAAAGAATTAACATACAGTTCATTTATTCTTATTCAAGAGCTTAAAAGTGAATTTCCTTAAGCTTACAGTTTTCCTTTCAAAATCTTTTCAGAGAACCGGTAGTGCACCCAATGCAAAATTATCCATGTTTAAACATTTGAGTTTGATGCCCTCTAACAAAATTGTACGTAAACGAATTGCTTACATAACAATTTTATTCTTTAGTTCTGCAAGTAGATTGTCGCCCGTCATCAGTATATTTTGCAATGTAACGACTAACAAGGCATTGTGACCTTTTTATTGTGTGTTGTACGGAACGGATATTCATTCAATCAAAGAAGCCATCCGATCGCAAGGACGTTTCCCCAACATTATTTCACAGCTGCGTTACGCTTTATATAAATATATATATCTATATCCGCCTTCTAAATACGCCTTTTGTAGGGCAGTTCTTTCAATTACAGCGCGTGGTATTAGAGATTATATCGGGCACGTGCGTAATATCGTATGACCTTAACAGAATAAGGAGATGTGCGATGTTCACCCATTCAGCTACGCCTGAACGCATGCTTGGCTATCATCACGTACGGATACCTACTTAAACATGGGACTCACTGCTGCTGAGGTGATCACACTAAACTATTAGCTAATGGGAGGGAATGTGTGCTGTTAAATCTGGTTTGGTATTGGAACCGTGTAAGAAGTATATATGGGCCATTCAAATATTTGAATGGGGAATGAACCCGCAATCCACATTGTGTTTATTACAAACTCTTTTAACGTATTAAAATAAAACATTTGAGCAAGAATAAACGGGTAAAGTAAATATAATTCACGTCAAGACTGTCATGATTATCATAAAACAATGTTACTGTGGTCGCTAGCTCGCTCCCAAGCACGCCTGTATGTCCCACGCCTATTATAATATGAAAATATTAACAAGGTTTTATTCAAACAAGCTAAGAAGCTGACGTACCAAAATGGAAGACTAAACAATACCTATTATCTTCGCAGGGGCTGAGATTGAAACGATCTTGCTCGTAAACAGGCCGGTTTATGGCGAACATGTTTAGTGCAAAATAGGGACCAGCTCAACCGCCTATCAACCTACACGTGTTTACTTTGATTAACATTCTTAATTTCATCCAAGCATTATGCGTAGCTCTCAAAGAATAAGTAGATTATAACAAAACAAACTCCAACATTAACCTTTAGAATACTGATGAAAAGCTATACAATCTTCCTTAAGATTTATCTCAAAATTATGAAAAGACCCCAAAATGAGGCGAAACTTAACGAGAACTCGGCGGATTGAAATGTAAACCGTAGATTGAAGAACACTCGCCACAGAGATCTTATCAAACCGAATATATAGTGCCTGTCAGTCCTTTTGACCTCTTCGCGTAATTATATTATGATCGTGTGGCTTGACGTTAATTTGTGAAACTGCTCGGAAACCCAACGCTTAGGTGGCCGGGCAGAGAGCTCTGTACCCGATTAATTCAAGGAGTGGAATCCTCGGTGAATTAATGGAACGGCCCGTCGTTCTGTGCCTATTGATCGAGCGCCCCCTGCTGGAACGGGACCGGCAAACATATTGTTTTCGAATAAGCGTTTTAAAACATCAGGGTCTTCATATCCACATTACCTTACGTGCTCATTAACAAACTACCCATATGTAGGCTTCGTTGCTGCTATAATTGGATTGTAATGAGAAATAGGTAATCAGGTAATCGGATAAATGCTAACGAAAATGACAACATAATTTACTATAGTCGAAACAACTTGTTTGACGAGGCATGATAAGTCGCAACCGTAAAATCTTCATTAATAATTCGAATCTATTATTTCATGTAATCCTCTTACTCGAAATAAGGCAAAATAATAATAATTCAGTGTAATTGTCCTTACCATTCCGTGTTATCATAAAAGAAGTTTTGTTATTGGTTTGCCGAAGAAGAAACTCCAAACAAGGGCAATTGTTGAAACACGAGGAAGCAAATGCGGTGTGGTCGCCATTTATTATATTTTATAATATTTTCTTTTCCCGATGTCCTTAATAGGGATCGGACCTTTTGCCTTTTTAGCCCCTTGGGGAAGACATGGCGAATATTATTTCACCCTCCGCTAAGGGTACTCTCAGGTCCTTTGAATGTATTATTAAACTTTTGTTGTTATAGAGATTACAATAATATGGGTCTCGCATCAAATCTGTCTCTTTTGTTATTTCTTAAACATTCATCCGCTCTCGTTGGTAATATTTTAGATTATTTCATATCAGGGTGAATTGAAAATAGATAAACTCGTTATTATTTCAGTTACCAGGCGGCATTGATAGGAGCACACTGTCTTAGCGTGGTAGTTTAATATTTTTCTTCTATTTTTAAATATTAACAGTCAACGTTTTTTTTATTCCTCATGACACTTATTTACATAGACTTTCAGTGACTGTAGCCTGCTTTAAATACGACGATATATATAACCTATTTTAGCATTGATTTAAATACATACCATAAAATCCTATGGTACAACTGTTAATTCGCATCGCATCGCAGCTTTGTGTGGGCTCCCACGAGCCCCAAGGGTTAAGAACTGTTGTCACTGTATGCAAGGAAGCCTTTACGAGACTGCTCATATCTATCTGCTGATTATGTAAAATTCTCAACGAGAAAACTTAATTGAAGGGAGCTAGAAGTGAGCTGTCAATAGTGTCAATCTTAGCAACAAAAGGAATGACAGCTCACTTCAACTATGTAAGTTGTCACGGTGAGATTTTACAGAATAGACCGGTTGTGTCGCCTTCTAGTCTATGCTCTGTGGAATTTGCTGTATGCTATTGCCAATTACGTAGCATAATCAGCCTATAATGTTCCCTGCTGGGATACAGGCCTCCTCTCGGTGAGAGGGAGTGGGTCGTAATCCACCACGCGGGCCCAGTGCGGGTTGGTAGATGTCACATGTCTTTGAATTTTTGGTTCTAGGACATGCCAGTTTCCTCACGATGTTTTCTTTCACCATTTGGAGAGCAGTGGTGAAGAATAATTTACACAAAGTAAAGTGCCTGCTTGGGTTACGTAGATATTAAGTAATTTTACAAACAAAAAAAATATAATAATACACTAAAATACTGATAACAAAATTACTCACAAATTATAATGCACGTCGGCCATGTTCGGTCGGTACTTGAGCGCCCTCTCAAAGGCTACTTCCGCTTCCGCGGTTCGGCCCTGTGTGGTCAGCACACTTCCCAAGTTGCCGTATGCTGTGAAAAACAAAGTTTTGTTAGTCCTGTGCCAAATTCCATTAATAATAAAAGGTTAGATCATATACACAAAACGTGTTCCTATAAAGTACTGAACGTTTTTACTGTCTGCAGGTTAAAAGTTACTATCAGAATCGGTTTGTATGTGGTAAGCAGGTGAACGAATAAACTCCCGCGTTTACTGAATATCATAAATATTTAGTGAATGAAGACAATCTATGGCGTAATCTGATACAGGCCAATCTAATTTGATTGGTTAATTACGATGAGTCGAAAGTATACCTACATTATTTATTCCCATGATGAAGTCAAAAACGATATACGTATATGTTAAGTTTGTGTGGAGCATTTAATATTAAACATTTTATTACTCAATTGGGTGGGCTCAGATGATGAAAATCCTCAAAAAATAAGCAGCAATAGCTAAGCAACGGCACTCAGAATACGCACTGTAAGTTTTATATTGTTCGGCAGACAATATCTTTTAAAAACTTGCTCCACCGTGATTGATTATAATGAATCAAGTTAGTGTACAAAACGGGAAGTAGGCTGTAAAGCCTACTTCCCGTTTTGTACCCTAACTTGATTAAGTATAAGGATGTAAAATAACCCACATGATCCATCATTTTAATCCACTAACGAAGCAGACGACAAAATTTCATTAATTATTCATACTTATGAGCAAGAGTAAGCCGATTTATTATATTATTTTAACACCAAACTGCTTCAAAGTTGATTACTCGGCTTATAACAATAGTAAGACAATGGAGATTTAATATGTGTTAAGAAAGTACTACAGTTGTCTACGGCTTTGTCCACGTGGACCCGTTTAAATTTGAGAAGAATTGCACTATCGTTTTCAAAATTTTAACAAAATCAATTTAGTTGTTTAGCCATACAGTAACTATAATTTAAGCATAACTATAATTCATAATATATGCAGTAGTATATGCCTTAACGTGCCTCGGAAAGCACCGTGCTGTCGTGTCGTGCGGCTGTCATTCGTTGATCTTTAACAGTCGTTACGAGTCGTCAGAAGCCCGAAAGTCTGGCAACCAGTCTTAGGGTTGGGTTGTGGAGGTTAGATAGACAGTTGTTCTATGTAAAATAAAGGTATTCAGCTGCATCCGGTTTGACTGGAAGCAGACCGCAACATTACAGGTAGTCAAAAGCCCGAATGTCTGACAACCAGTCTTACCAAGCGGTATCATGTTACAAAGTTACTGGGTTGAGGAGGTCCGACAGGTAGTCGCTTCATGTAAAATACGGGTATTTAGATACATCCGGTTAGACTGGAAGCCGACCCCAACATAGATTGGAAAAGGATAGGCGAATGGTGATGTAGGTATAACTTAAATTATGTATACAATAAATGTTTTAACCTTTATGGATATTATGGAACAAAGCTTGTGGTCAGTAAAATTAATCCTTTGCCACGTATATTGTCGTGATCAGATCTAAGAATTTCATGAAGTTTTCGGTCTTTTTATGAAATGGTTGCGTTTCATAAAATGGCCAGCTAAAATTGGCCATATCGTTTAAACGTAAACGTTTAATGATAAATATGTCAGTCGACGTTTGGCCATATCTTTAATGTAGGGTATCTGTCGTGGTCTGATCGCAGAAATGGCCATATCGTGATCTGGCTGGCCATTTCACCAGCTGACCACTGGCAAATCGCAAAGTAGTTGCATTTCACGCCGCTAGTGGCACCCCGACCAAATGGATTAGGTTAGGTTAGAACTGTGACCAACCGCGCGGGAGCTGAGCGTGCCAAGCAAGCGGTTTCGCGGCAGCGGCCGGCGAGCACTACATTCAAGTTGGTCTCAGTTACTTAGGAATTATTCGAATAGGAATAGATGCACAACAAAAACAAAGTGACATCAACGCCTCTACCGGTGGATAATCTAACTATTTTACGATATGATCTCTGATCTTTGGCCACATCATGAAGTAGTCGTGCGTTTAACTGTTCATATCGTCAAACGTTGAGCATTCAATGATTTGGCCAGACTACATCATGATGTGACCAGCAGTCGATGTTCTATTTAAATGATAAATGATTTTATTTCTGTAAGTAGGTTAATACAAACACTTTTACATGTCAAACATTTTTTTTTTTTAAACCAGATGAGGCCGGAGTTTCCTATCTGACTACTCTGAGAAGAAAGGCCGAAACAAACTCAGAGGTCACAGTCTCTTTTAAAGTCCAGACATAATCTTGGTCAGATCATGTGAAGACCATGTAGGTTGGTGTCTGAAATGGTCTTTTGAGGAAAGAACCACACAGATTGAGTGGACCTGTCCAGTCAGTGCAAGCATCTGTCAGTAATCGTACAGCTCAACATAAAAGTTAAGGAGCTCAACGATTCGACGAACAATACCAAAGAAAGGACATTTGGGTAGGCCACATAATTTACTCAAACTGGCAAACAATGATTAAAGCTGAGAGAAAAAAAAAAGACCCACATAGTCTTCACATTCACAGTAATTAAAATAATATTACATTTTACAAAGTAAATATTCATGTCATTGTATATATAAAATTCATCAATGACAAAGTGATTCCATGAAATACAACCATTTTATGAAATGGTCGAACATTTCATGAAATGATCAATTCTAAGATCTGGCCACGATATATACATCTTATTGAGGCTGACTATACTTCGTTTTCATAGTTCTGAACTTAGGTACTAAGTATCTTGCGTGTAAATCTAATGTCATCTTAATTATGTTGGAGTACACTTCTCCAAATCTTGAACTATGTTTAAGAGCCCTAGAAATATGTATGATGAATGAACACGAGTGGCATAGGTTATTAATTTGATGCAAAATAATAATCATGTTTGGTATCTACTTAGTGAAAATCTTAAATTGACTCATTGACAGACCACGCACAGGCTAAACTGCTGGGTACAGAAGTATAAAATTATCCAAAGGATTCCTTAAATAGCGAAAGTGAGTACGGAAAAAGTCATCCTCTAAAGGGGTTAAGTAGGGAATGAAAGTTTGTATGGACTTTTCGTCATTTCTGCCGATATAGGAATCACATGGCTACTAACTTAACCTACTACGAAGTTCCTAGGGATAACAATAGATAAATACTGTAACTGGAAAGCTCATAGTGACGAACTCTGCACAAAGGTAGATAGATTCGTATTTGTCCTATACAGATTAACTCGTGTGGCTAGTGTTCATGCGGCACTGTGTGCATACCATGGCTATGTCTCATCAATTTGCATTATGGCATTATAATATGGGGTAATACTGTAGAACTTAATAGTGTTTCGAGCTCAAAAGAAATGCATTCGCTCAATACGTGGAGTGCACCCACTGAACCTCTATGTTCCATTATTTAAAAAATTAAAAATATTACCACTCCCAGCACTATATATTTTTGAAAGGACATCGTTCGGCGTTCATACATCGTTCGCCTAAGAAGCAACAGAGACGTGAATTTACTTTCTGTGATCTAAATAATTCTTAAATTCAATTGAAACTCAATTTTTAATTTAGTTTCAATTGAATTTCACGGACACTTCTGAGAATTGTAAAAAATCCAAAACACTTTCGGATTTTGAGGTTATAATTAGGCCAATAGAAACACACTAACGTAGCGTTTATTAGTGAAAATACATTGGATTTTATCTTTAAGCGTTTCATTACATACTATTAGGTCGTCAGAGCTATTCTTTCTTTATTTATACTAATTTTTTTGTAGTTAAGACTAGATTAGGGCTATGGATTGTTTCGTTTTTGTGTGACTTAGGAGTAAATATTGCATTTTACTAAGAATACTACATAAATAAAATCTCGCTTGTTTACCCAAAAGGGTTAGGCAGAGCACCAGAGGTATACTTTAATTAGTGTTGAACTGACTATCTGTCAATTATTTTTAAAAGTAAAACCGTGGAGTTTTTTGCCGGCTCTTTTCCATAGGAAACGACCAATTGGAACCGTGCACCTAGCTTCTGACGTTTTAGTGCTCATGTAAGTTTATGTGTAATAAAATATTTTGATTTTGAATTCATTGACGCCACTGACATGTCGATGTTGGTCATTTCACGCAGCGCTGAGAGTGGAGAGTGCTGAGTTTTGTAATTACGGTGCACAAGACTTGGCTTTATGAGCTACAATACCCTTTGCCTATTCAAAACGTCAAACTGAAACAAAAAATAATGGCGCCGGGGAATAAGACCGAAGTGAATTACTTTTTAATTAAAATGTTTTCGAAATTCTGAAGTGTCTGTCCTATTGTAAAAGTGTTGATTCATAGGCCATTTTTAACAATGTCCTGTGTATTTTTGTGTACCAAAATAAGCATGAATCTGATCTTGTATCCAGACTTAGTCGTAAAGTTTACATGATTCGTGTACACGAAGCATGTTAACTTTACGGCTAGGTCATTATTAGAAAATAGTTTATTATTTTATCAAGGTACGTAGACAAAATGATAAACTATTTTCTAATAATGTATTTTGTATGGCGACCAAAGTTTATAATAAACTACCAGATTGTTTTAAAACACGTAACTTTAAAAATGTAAATTACATTAAATGTAAATTATTAAATTTTCTCGACTAATAATTTTGTGAATGAAAAGTTGACATAAATATTAAGAAATAATTGTATTCTCTTCTTATTGTCTCTTTGACTTAATTTAATCTTTTTGACAACTAATAGTTGACTAATTTGCAATTTGAATGTTATCCTAATTTATTTAATTCAATTCAATGTTATATATGAAAATGTTTTTGTACGCCGGAAACGGCAGAATATTATGAACTTTTAAAACGATGTAACTACTTTGTAACAATATTCTGACAAATAAATGGACTATAAATTGACTACTTACAGAAATAAAATCATTTCTCATTTAGGGGTTGGGTGAGGGTAGCAGTGTGAGGCACTGTCGTGTGAGTATAGGTACTTGAAAACTTAGTATCTATTCAAAATTGGATATAATAGACAAACAATAGGACATAATTAATGACCATTAAAACATTTAATGGTCATTAATCAAATGGTCAGTAGATACTTGTCGATCAAAATCGTGGATTTATTACATTTTCGGTACCTATTGGTTTTCAGTGGAGTTGATTGGCATAATGGATATTAATTTACATTTTAGATATTCATTTCAGGAATGATTAATTTCTGGAGATCGAGGTCAAACACAATATAGGCAAGTTATTAATTTTCTCCTATGCTTTTCTTTGGAATTTTTTTTGTTTTAATTTTTTAGAACGGCTATGCGGTGGGTCTATTATATACTATTTCAAGGTTATTCATTCATTACCGGACACCCTGTATATCTTCATACAAGTAACGTAGGTACACAAGTAACGTAGGTAAGTCTGTTGTTATTCTCCTCAACTAGTGCTACTTCTATGAGAATTTCATCAAAATCAGCTTAGCAGTTTCCTAGAAAACGTACAATACTAACAGACAGTCACTATCTCATGATTTGCAATTACTTATAAGTAAATCAGGATCACATCTTTGCACTACACAAGTTTGTCTATCACTATATAGTCTACCAATCATAGCTAACATTGCCCACAATCGTTGTAGCGGTCTGTGGTGTTGGCCCACGTACTGAGACGTTTATGGTCTGTACTGTGGTATATTAATAACACCAATTAATTTTCCTGACCTCAAGTTAAACCTATAATAAGCTCGGGCCAGGCATACCTTAAACTTATGAAAAGAAACAAGAACAAAATATCGAGTTGATGATTAATATTCGGCGCGTCATCTAAAACTTGGCCTATCATCACAGAAGCTAGACCACCACCTCTTAAAGCAGTATGATTGTAATCCAGTAGTCTCGAACGTCATAGAGCGAGATCGGTAGAGTTGCCAGCTAAAATCGGTATATTTGTACCCAAAATCGGTATTTGACAAAAAAAAAAAAAATACAATATTCAATCAAATTCGTTTATTTATTGAAAAAAAAAACTTACAAATTTATAACGAGAGCCCATATCGGTAGAAATACCGAAAAATCGGTAGGTTCGAGACCACTGTTGTAATCTTACTTCAGTGTGGGAAAGAGATGGAGATAGACGTCGTGTGTAGCTCCATCTCTTTCTCACACTGAAGTAACATTAAAATAATACTGCTTTAAGAGGTGGTGGTTGGCCCCCTGTTATAAAATGTAACACTTGAAAACTGCCAGTAAACTAAATAGTAAAACCGCTAAGTAGTTTGCAAAACGTTCCTTCACTTTAAAACTCAAGTTCTGGTGAAACAAGCCATGTCATTTAGCCGCCATACAACGTATCGTCCCAAACACTACAGTCCGGAGTGGCGAAACTCAATATACGTTTTAGATTTTAGAACTCATCGTTTTACGTGCCTATGCTATATGTCAGTCTATTAGACGGGTTTCATATACGAGGATGATTGGACCGCACTATCACGGCGCGCCCCATCTCCGGTGCACTGCGATCCGCTTTTACCGAATAAACATTAGGCGGCTCTGCGGTCGTATGAACTCCTGGTACCCCGGAGTATTGGACGCAGGCATTTCGAGTTATCTCGATGTATTATCCTTTTCAAAAACGCTGTAATGAGTATTTGGGACATTTATGCGTCGTGTGTTTCGCTTTATGTAAAAATTTTTGTTTGGATTTAAATACTTTGTGTAAGTTTTTATCAGACCCGGCCTTCATGTAGATTGAATTATGAAAATCTAAAATTAATTTGAAATAATTCAAAAACTAATTAAATAAAGTAAAGTTATAAAGAACATGCATGAGAGCTACTTTCGGGGCGCAGCTTTAACAATAGCGTAGTGTACCACCCGCATTTACCTATAATTTTCTTGGAGCTAATATTGTATAGAATTTGATCGTGTTTGTACCTACCTATAAGAAAATTCGACATAAAAATTAAAGGTTGCTGAGCTGAAAAGTAGTCTAACTCTCGAATAGCCTTAAAAACATTAATATTTTGTAGTATCTATAGTTATCCTTTATAATCTTCAAATCATACTAAATCAACAGCTAAAACTCACAGAAATGCCAGCGTTGCGACCGGGTGCTTAAACACACTGAATGCGAAAGCTTAGTCGATTAAATTCGATTCAAGGACCACTCCGGGCGTTCGTAGCCGTGCTGGTAATATACCCGTAAAATATTTTACTGAAAATACTCTATGAATTTTATAAGGGACTTTAAAAGTGTGAGTATGGAATTAGCTTGGTTATAGATATAGGTAAGTTTTCTAACTAGGTTTTAAGGACGTGATTTTTCGTCTAATTTTGACAAATACTCTATTCTTCAACGTTCAAAGCTGAGTAAAACCCCTACTATTATTGCTAATTTAATAGGTTCAGACAACAATATATATCGGAGGGCGCCTTTATTTTTGGGGTTGATCCGGTTAAGAACCGACATAAAATGACCCAACACTGGAGATTCGGTTTATTGAAAAGTAGAATAAGAAATGGGATCCCGTGGCCTATGAGGACTTATGCTAACAAAAGACATTATCAAACAGAGGCAATGGATTTTCGAGGGATTCTTTTATATTTATGACCACGTGCGTAACTCTTCGGCAAAAATCAACGCACTTTCACGAAAAATGTTCGCAAGAAATAATTTTCACTGTTTCAAATACTCGTTCCAGAGATCCACCAGTGAATTAAGGTTGTTTGAAGAGCGATAAATCAATAGTAATAATAATCCTCGCTAACCTTAAGAGCCCTAAATCGTACTTTTAACAATTTTACGTGTGTTTACTGTAAGTGTTCATCCGTAAAGAGGCGATTACATAAAAGTGTAACTGGGTGCTTCTCTTAAATAGAGCACATCAAAAAGAAAATAAAAATCTTATCCCATTTACGATCGGCACCATTAGCTGTAAGAAAAACATAGAGCGAAAAAATATAAAGGAGACACGGCGTTACTTAGTCGTTCCGCTGATTGGAATATTGGTCTGAAAGCTTTTTTATGTACCCACTTACACGGGAAATACGCGAAACATTGACGTTATACCCGTAGGTGTTTATGAATGCTGGCTTGTTTATTGCCTCATATTTTTTCTTTTAAAGTACAGCCTATACCTGGCCATATTTATTTACTCGACATTCGTGTACAAAACCGCTATTGCCAACGAAGTTTATTGCTTAACGTAGAATAAATCGAGGAAAGAACATTTTTAGAACACTATAACGGTCGGTCTTATATGTAAGGTACAATAATTGCGTCGATGGTTTAATTACTCTACTAACGAGTTCATATAACTAGAAATGGTTTCTCTATTTCTGTGTAAACGAAGGCTTAGACAGAGAAAAGTAAAACGTTTCATGTGGTTCCGCGGATGTGTCGGCTTATCAAGGATTACGGGGCTATTAAAATCTTACTCTATTATTTTTAGTATTGTTAAACGATGGAAACGACCGTTTCTGTCAGAAATATTTATTTTTACTCTGCCTTAATATTAAATCTCATCTAAAGTAATGTTCACAGTATTCGGTACAAGAAGCTAGATATTTTATGGGCATGGACAGACTAGACAGGTCTGTCGTAATGGACCTGTGGTTAAGGCCTCACCTCTCGTTCACGCGGCCGTGGGTTCAAATCCGGGTAAGCACCAATGCATATAAGCGTCATCATCATCTTCCTGCCCTTGTCCCATGTTACTTGGGGTCGGCGCAACTCGTTTTCTCTTTCCATTTTCCCATGTCAAAAGTCACGCTTTCATTCACTCCCTTCTCTTTCATATCATTCCTTACACAATCCATCCATCTTTTCTTTGGCCTTCCTCTCCCTCTCCATCCATCAACAATGCGATGCATACAAGCATAATCGGCCTATAATGTTCCCACTGCTGGGACACAGGCCTCCTCTCGGTGACAGGGAGTGGGCCGTAATCCACCATACGGGCCCAGTACGGGTTGGTAGATGTGACATGTCTTCGGGTTTTTGGTTCTAGGATATGCCGGTTTCCTCACCATGTTTTCCTTCACCGTTTTGAGAGCAGTGGTGATGAAATAATTTACACAAAGTAAAGCGCCTGCTTGGGTTCGAACCTACGACCTACAACTCGTAAGTCGCGGCTGTTACCACTGGGCCACCACTGCTCTAAGTACTAAAGTGACTTTTTCAATTCATATGTACTTTCTAAGTTTATCTTGGATATCACTGGCATCGGTGAAGGAAAACATCGTGACGAAACCTGAACTTATAGTTAATATAAGTCTGAAATTGCCAACCCGTCTTGAGCAAGCGTGATGACCAATGCTCACGCCTTCTCTGTACGAGAAGAGGCTTCTGCCCTGGAGTGAGACAGTAACAGGCTGGTATATAGGCAGGCTAGCATTTTAATATAGCTAGCTGTCTATCAAAAATCGAATGCAACCAGAATTTAGACAGCAATAAACCGAGCTATATTATCAACTATATACCTACCTCAACCTACTCGAATAGTACTCCATTCTAATAAAAACAGTCGAATGATTTGTTTCGTGTGCCATAAATAGTCAGATTTGTTTCAGAACTCTGGGGCATAGCGCGGCACCGACAAAGAATTGCGGACGCTTTTGCGAAAACATTATATTATTGTCATTTTTATTACCTTTAGCAGTTAGCAACACAACTCTGTGCGGGTAATAAAGGCCTGCGCCGAAATGTTTCATTTAGCCTCAATATCTAACCATAACCAATGTTCCAGTTTCGCTTTTATTATGTAGAAGAGGTCATCTATTGTTCGTTTTCAAATCAAAACTCAATAAAACTGAGCCCCAGAGCTGTGTCTTTGTGTTACAAATTGAAAACATATTGTTATGATGTTGATTAAATTACGCCTTGGCTTAATGAATGGACATCTCCCACACAGCCTTTGTGTAGGCTGTGATTGTAATTATGGTTTCTTTACAAAAGGATTTAAAAGCTTTTTATATTTATCCATATAATCCCCTGATCAGAAACATCTTAGAAATATCAGCTTGTTGACTCTTACTTCTTTGACATAAAAATAACAAAGAAAGGGAGGTACATACACACGGTACATATTTATAAAAGGTCTGTAAGTGTCTTTAAACGTGACTCTTATTTTTTTATATAGATACCGTTTTATCTTTGCATTGTTTCCATTTTAAGTTTTTAAATAACAACACAAACAAAGTCTGTACGGAAATGCCATTCTTTTACTCATTTAACAAATTGGTGTAATGACATCGGATCTCGCCAGGACAACTGCGTAAGTAAGTTTGTGACACCTAAGTAGCCGTAAGACAAGTTCGAAAGAGATAATGGCGTTAATCTGGGAGAGTCGCCAATCGAACCAGTTGCTATCGGGGCAAAGATGGCGTCGATAAGCCGTGGCTTAACCGATAACATCTGAGGGGACGACGAGTGCTGTAAGAAATAGGCTCGTAATGAATCGGCCTATAATCACCTCGGCCATGATAGTGCGATACAAGTGAAGTGAATGTAGGTGTTTGTATTCGTGTTTTTCATACCTCCCTAATTATTATGAGTCTGGCTAAAAGGTGCTGCATTTATTTAGTACACGTAGAATTTCGAGCATACCTTTAGGGTTCCTAGCCCAAACTGTGCCAACACTGTCACCGTGACCCTATGTCTAAATCTCTACCGTCTTTCTGTCCGTCTGTCTGTTATAGGACTGTATTTTTTGCTGTAACAGATAGCCAACACTACTTATTTTCACAGAATACATGTATAAACTATAGACTAAAAAAACAGTAGAGATTGTACATCTTCTGCATCTTTGGTCTAGTGGTCGCAAGCGCTACTGCTGAGCATGAGGTCCTGGTTTCGATTCCCAGGTCGGGCAAAGTGTTATTGGGTTTCTATCTGGAATTTCTCAGTAGCAGCCCAGAGTCTGGATTTGTGCCCAGTAGATGGCAATAGGCTCGCCCCCTATTACATGAAACTGAAACATAACTGGCGAAATGTGGGTGTACTATAGGTACACCTCTGCCTAACCCTTCGGGGAAACAAGGCGTGATGTTATGTTATGTTAGATTGTACAAAAAAGGACGTAACCAAATAAATTCTAAACCCGCACGGGCATCGTAATTTGGTTGAACTTCAGCGATTACACCCGTATGAACTAGGAGGACAGTCGCATTTAGATTTGTTTGCAGCTTTCCAATTAGTACAAAAAACAATTAAGGGTTTAAAAATTCAACAGTTTGCGACCAGAACCGTGGGGGTGAAAAAATCTTTTAACGAAAATAATTATGAGCAACTCAGTTGCATGCTTAAAATTTCCCTTTACGAATATGAATATTATTGATATGCTGACCTCGAGGTATAGCCTTACATTATTGTGATGTAGATACGGCAACAAAAGTAGGTACTGTAAAGGTTTGATGCCGGTGGCAACCTTATGTGGCACAAGCTGTTAAATAATTGCCTATGGTCACATAGAAAAGAGAATATATTTGAATTTGAAGGATATGCCAATTGTTTGTATACAAGCCATATAGAAAATAGCCGTGTCTTGAACATGTACCATTACTAAGTTAAAATAATATAATGATAAAATGCTTTATAGAGTTTAAACTCTAGTGGTGTTGATATCCCCCGCACACTACACAATCAACACAACATAAAACACTTAATGGTCTGCTCGGCTCCCGTAAGGTACTTGTGGGTTATTACAGTACCTACCTATTATAACAAAAATAAATCCCCGTAAGAAACGTAAGAAAACCTTATTAATAATCTAACGAGCTTGTTAACATGATTCCCCGTTTTCCAAGTTTGTTTTATTCGCGATATATTAAAAATTCATCATTAAAAAAATGTTGCGCAGCTTATTTGTACCTACTTATTTTTAAAAAGATACACAATAATATTAATAAACGTATTTCATAAAAGCGGCCTCATTAAAAGTTTTATTCGTAACATAAAAAAAAAAAACGTAAGAATAATAAATAAGATGTGACAAAGCCTTTGGAAGCAGGAAGGCGTATTATTATGTTTGAATAATCGGCCGTGACTGTACTTTACGTGTTTCGGGATGGCAGCAAAATGTTTTAGTAATGTCTTCTTGTGATACTACTGAGGAGACGTTAAGTACTAGTGTTACTAGGTAGGTTACCTAATTCAGATGTTGAAACGCGTCGGCGCAGAAAGATTATGCATGCCTTACACTCCTCATGATAACAATGCGGATCTGCAGCTGTGTCATCAGACGAAACGAACTCTGCGCTGCGGGCGCTGACACTGACGTCGCCGTAGAATTGGCGAAGTGTTGGACTGACAACGTACCATCGACAAGGGGAAGGCGACGATCATAACAATATTCGAGGACAAAGCGCGATTCGTTTTTGTCTAGTCATGCAAATTCTAAAACCTCAGAATGTAGATTCCTAACACAAAATCATAAAGCTCAATGTTATAATTATTAATAACTTCATTAATACCAACAACAACGCAAACACAATAATTTCATCATCTCCCAAGCTCCGCGCACTGACATTGTAACAACGTAGCTTCCCACAAACAAGCATCAGATCAAGCTAATTGAATATTCTGCGTGATGGTCACAGTGTTAATCCACTATACGAACAGTTCAATAGATCAGTTATCACGGCAAAAGGTGTATTGGATAAAGCCAGCTTTAGACCGATTACATCGCCTCACCGTCCTCTGTCCCGGCAAATTCGTGTAATAGGAGGCGCCTTGTGATTGGCCAGTTTCGAATAGCCGCCAGCGACAAATTGGATCCAGTTAGCCTGTAGGTTATGTTACTAAAAGATAAAAGGAGGAATGGAAGCCACTTCAAATTGGAGGAGATTCAACTATCGCCACAATCTAACAGAGTAAACTGTTGTTATTATTTTAAATTATACACTAACGTTGTATATACCTGAACTGAACGTTAATTAGGTAAACGGGTTGTTTGAAGAGGATCCAGCTTTGAAAGCGACGATGAAATTGGTACTTGAGTAAATAGAGCATTTTCTGATGAGCACCTACCGAAAATGAGAGAAAAATATTTTTTTATGTAGCTGTTCTTGAAAGCACAAAGCTTCTCTATTTTATGACTGAAATGAATGCGAGTTTGATAAAAAATCTTAGCAAAAAATTGAGTTCAAGACCTGGATCAGTTCATGTGTGATCAAATTGAAGCACGCTTCAGCATATTTTATGCTAAAACCTTTCCAATGCCATGTGACGCGTTTAATATCACACCTTTATCCTACTTAATATTATAAATGTGAAAGTTTTGATGTTTATTACACAATTACGCAAAAACGGCAGAACCGATTTGGATGAAATTTGGCACACAAATAGTTCATAACCTGGATTAATAACAGAATACTTTTTGTTCCCGTAGTATGTTCCCGCGGGATAATTTCAGACCTCCACGCGGGCGAAGCCGCGGGCAAAATCTACTTTCTAAATAAAAGGCTCTTTGATTCAATATCACAACATTAATGTAGCCTGTTTTTATTTGTGTGAATACCCGTCAGTTCGTGGAAGACCTCCGTCTTCCCCGAACTGACGGGTATTCGGGTTATGTCGGATTTCTACTGACTGAAACCACAAGGTGGCCTTTTTCGGCCACTGCATGACAGGTATATAACGGGTCAAAGAACTATGTGCCAGATTTGCGAACATAGGTACATAAAGTAATGAACTTAGGGCTGATTTTTCAATCGTCAGATAGCTTTCATCTTGGGAATAAGTTTGTCGTTTTGACAGCTTTTGTATAGAAAATATGTCAAACCGCCACATTTATTCCTCAGATAAAAGTTATCTGACGATTGAAAAATCAGCCCTTAAGGAAGTATGAACTACGTTAGTGTGTGTAGCCGGTATTAATTGGGGATAATTATGTTATGCGAGAAGAATTTGGCTTATTTAAATAAAAGTCTCTCAAAAGGATCTCTTACTAACTACTTTGAATAAATAGAAGCTAAGCCAGCAATGTGGGTGTACTACCTATAGGTACACATCTGCCTAACCTTTCGGGGAATACAGGCGTGATGTTATGTTTATGTTATTAAATACAAGGTAAGTTTACATTTACCCTTTTAAATCAAATTTACAAATTCTTAAGGCTAATAAAATTCCTTTCTTAGTGCCCCTTAACAAAGTTGAGGACCGTCACTTCAAAAACTACTTTTATGTTTAGACATTAAAGCTGTGTTGTCGTTCAATCAGTTAGTAACGGAACCATTCTATAATATATGTTGTAGTAAGATTGTTGTAGATGTGATATAGTTGTATCCCTAGGTATATCTAGGGATATAGCTATATATACCCTTACCTAGTTGCTATCCCACCAATTCGCACTAAGCGTTTCCAAATGTCTTTTGTGATGCGTACAGCAAAGGAGTGGAACTCTCTGCCTGCGTCTGTGTTTCCGAATGCATACAACCCCGATCTCTTCAAAGTGAGAGTGAACCGGCTTCTTCTGGGTAAGCTCGCTCCATCGTCGACTTTGTCTCTGTCATCTCTGACCTAGACTAGAGTCAAGAGCAAACCTATCTCAAATAAAAAAAAAAATGTATACCGTAATTTAGTTATATGAAAGCGGTTTATAATTATCTTACTAGGTATACGTATAACTATGATACAAGCACGATCTAGTAATATAACTATTAGGGCACTCCGACCAGATAAGTTAGGGGGCTGCGTGGAAGAGTGCTTAAGTGCCCCCGTAGCGGCCCCGGGGTGGTTTTAGTCAGTAAGAGTCTGACAGACCCTTCTGCCCACCCCAGGGCAGAGGACGTCCATGAGGATTTCCACCCCGTCACCAAAAAAAAAAAAGGTTAGTACTGTGACTAACTACGCGCGAGCTGAGCGAGCGTAGCGAGCGATGCCGCGGCAGCGGCCGGCGAGCGCTACGTCAAAATTTGTCGCAGTAACAAAATAAGGACACTCCCGACACTTATGAACCGTTTTCATATAACTATATCATGGTATATAGCTATATCCCTAGGGATATAACTATATCATGGCTACCACCATCTTATTGCAACATATAGATACAGACAGACAAATGTGTATTCGTTAAACCATTTAATTGAATGATGGCTCCCCCATTTGTAGACACGATAGGAGCATACGTTAACCTTGACTCGAACTTAGTGTGTGAATAAATACAAATAAAATGTTCTTTAACTTTCTACGCCATTACGTTAGTCTATTTTCTACATTTCTGTGATTTGATCAATTTAATTTAAGGTAACGAATCAACAAGGCCCATGAATTATTACTTATTCAAATTATGAATTATTTCTTATTTATTACTTATTCAAATACACTTGACCCGTATGAAGTAATGTAATCATTACAATTAGTTTATTCGTGGTATTTCTTACAATAATACTGACTTCAGTGAATAAGTTCCTGCCATATTTATGTTTACATACATAAACTTGAAACTAATTACTATTAAAGTTTCGAGTTCACAGACACACACATTTCACATTTGTAAGGAGAATTGATATTCTCCTTACAAAATATGTGAAATGAGAAAGCTGGTGAATATGTTTGTTACCGAATTACGCATAAATGACTGAACGGATTTGAACTAAAATTTGCACACGTATAGACCACGCCTTGGATTAAGAAATAGAATACGTAAATTATGTTGGGTACATGAAATAGTTGCCCTAGGATACGAGTGATACCGTAAGTTTTAGATACATAGGTAAAGATCAGAGCATTTTCATCTTAAAAAAAATTTTCAAAGTAAGATGCTATTAATTTTCAACCTGTACCAAACGAGGCATCCTTGTAGCGAGCTCAAAGTTACCCGTGAATGTCCCACGAGGTATCCCAGGCTCGGCTGAAACCGACGTGCTTCAGTGACTGTGGCAGAGCTTTCGAATTTGCGTGCCGAGTGCCTCATAAACAAAGCCGCGCTGCTGACGTTTGTGGACATTGTACTGACTGTACCTACTGATATAATAAATTTACTGTAAACCGCGTTTATTGTAAACAAGGTGCATGTTGTGCTGGAATTTATTTGTATGATTATGAGAAGTTTTTTACGCAGTCGGGTTAAAGTTAAAAATAATTTAACCCGACTGCGTAAAAAAGGGGTCTAAAAAGGACGAAAGTAGAAAATAATTCAAATAGAAATCCAGAAGTGCATAGTGCAGCATAACTCTGCATGTCAAAACTTTTTGGTTCTTTATAATCAACCTTTTTTTCCGTTTGTATTTGAGCCTGGTCGATTTTTGTCTTTTTATTTCGTGATTCGAATTATTTTTCTTCTGACAGATGGGTCTCCATTTTTTTCTTAGTTGCAAAAGTTGAATCTATTGATACGGACCCAGTTTGTGGAAAATTAACGAGTTTTTTTCAAGTGTACTAGACTATCTCTGCCGTCCTATTAATACCTTATGGCAAAATTATATTGAGAATGGTATATTAAGTATTATTCTAAGCATTCATCTTTATTTTTTCTGGTACGTATCTTTTAACAGTTCTCCTCAATCGGAAGTTCAGTCTGATCACGCTGGTCTAACCCTAATTCATTTTGTCTTAGGATTGAACAGCTTTGAACAGGCCGCCTTTCGGCCTCCAGGTTTTGGCCTAAAATTACGCTGGACGTCCTTGGCCAACGTCGAGAGTTGGGTCGCATTTAGACCACTGAAGGTTTCACAAACAACGCCAGTTCCTGAACCTGCAACAATCTACAGTCTACGTCACCTCGCCGGACACAATTACTTATGCCACGGTTTTTTTTATGATAATTTTACGTACAAATTTAATAGTGTAGATAGTACGAGATTTTTTTTATTCATTAACTATTTAATTTTATTTGTAAAATGTGAGATACTTTGGTTCTCAATTTTTTTATAACGATATGTTTTGGTAGCGTTACTTACTAGAGATTGCAATCGACTAGGTAGTACGTTTATTTTCTCGTTCGTTATTCGCGTACCTATCGGACCAAAGTTCTCTATTTTCTTCCCTTCACACAAGACAATCTGCAACTTTTTTATACAATAATATTCATTTTTTTTACCTTTTAATGTTATTTTTTATTTTTATTTTAAAAACTAAATTAAACGTAACGTAGCAGAAAAGTGAATTTTCCGTCTTTTTATTTTTTTTTTCGCTACAAAATGGCGCCCGAACTAAAGTAAGTAATTTTGATGGTTACTTAATATATTTTTTTCTGTTATTTTGTGTGATGCTCTTCGAGCAAATATAATCCATATTTTTTTCCTTTTGTCCTTTTTCCAGTGTCATGGATGGAGCAGAATATGCATTACAATACAATGATACCATTGATGATCACCTTTTAATGTTGGATTTTGTGTGTGATTGTACTTTAATTCCATAATAATACTAAATTAATAACTTTTTCATTTCTTCCCAACAAATATATTTTAATCCCGAGTTTTATTTTAATGCCTGTATTTGTAGTTCCCTGTAGAGAATGCTTGGTGTTTGAATGTATAGGCGTCGTGTTTCAAAGGTAAGCTTTTTTTGCGGTTGTGTGCTTGGTTTCGTTTTTTTTTGGTATTCTATTAGCCCAAAGCGTCCTCTTTCACGTTTTGTTTTTCTAATAGGTTGCTATCTTTTTTTGACTCCTAGCCTGACCGTTTAGCTTGCCGAATGCGTGTCTTTCTATTCATCCACCAGCCATATTACTCACTAAATAACTTTTTCCAACTACTGGTAAACATGCTCGTGGATTGTTTTATTCTGTTTTGGTTTTTTTCATGATTTAATATAGCAGATGGAGGAATTCAATGTGTGTGACACTCTGATGTGGAAGTCTTTTTATTTGCAGGCCTCTACTTATTTCATTCAGGGTTACTCCGCATTTTATTTTGTTGAATTCTTCCTTTCCAATTTGTCCTAGGAACTTTATTATGTAATACATTCTAATTCTATGCCTTTGACATAAAAGCACAACATTTTTTCAACAAAAACACAGACAACATGATCATACAGCCTAAAACATTTTTTCGCATCTATTTTCATCTGGTTTCCCTCCTATTAGTATTAAATTATCCCTTTATCTTATTAAACAATAATATTTGACATATTTTCATACATTTTGGTTTTGTTAAACATTAACTCAAAAAATGTAGCTCTGAACATTTTTATTTCACTAATTCCCTTTTTGAGCTTTTATTTTTCATAGATTCTTATATCCCTACAATTTTGATTAAACTATCCCGTTTTCATATTAAACTATTTGTCCTATATACAAACAACAACTTTCCTTCTATACATCCTGGTGTCACAAATCCTACCTTAAGATCAAGGAGATTTTTTATTGGCCAAACATGTTTCGTGATGTTTCTGAAACTTTGAGGCAATGTGAGGTTTGTAAGGCTCATAAAATTGCAAACACTCAACCACGAGGCCAAATGATTTGTCCGAAAGATGTTTCATTGCCCCTACAGGTAATTTCTATCGATGTCATTGGACCTTTGCCTGATGCTTACTATGGTTTTAAGTATATTCTGTCCATGGTAGACGTTTTCTCGAAATATGACTGGTTATTTCCCCTTAAGAAGGTTGACGCTGGTTCTGTTATTAGAGCTCTGGAATCTGAATTATTTTTCAATTTTGGTGTACCACGTGCTATTCTCTGTGACAATGCTACTGTTTTTCGTAGTAATATATTTTTAAACTTCCTTAGTTCTTTTCACATCGATTCAGGTTTTACTCCAAATTTTCTCATGTTCGGCAGAGAGGTCTTTACGAATTCTTCTCGTGCGAATAGCCAGACTCGAAGCACGAATTTAGCCGAAAGTCGGGCTCAGCACGCGTCGAATCTTTCCTCTCTTGTTGAGGTTTATGCGAAAGTAGCTGATAATCTTTCTATGGCTTTCCTCCGTAATTCTCGGGCTTATAATACGAACCGTACGGCTGTTACTCTTAACGTTGGTGACACGGTATGGAGACGTAAATTTGCTAGATCCTCTGGAGCAGATTATTTTTCGGGAAAGCTTGCTCGTCGCTTTATTAAGTGTCGTGTGACTAGAGTTATTTCTAGAACCACCTATGTCCTTCAAGATTATGATTCTGTCCATTCCGGAACATATCATATAAAAGATATCCTTAAATAATTTCTCACAACTTCAAAACGCGTTGTCCGATTTACACGAATTCAATTGGAATATTAGTTTTACATAAATTTCTATCCTTTGTAACCAAGAATTACAAAATATTTACGTAAACAAAAAACTCATTTTTAAATTTCGTAAATATTTCGACAAACTACCATTTCTAAAACCATCCACAGCGACATCTAATTGTCACAAGTGGAACCTTTTGATTACGTCTTATTTACAGCTTACCTCTTGTGTGTAGTGATGTACCAATGTCGATAATTTTTTTCGATAAAACCAAGTGGTTTAACAGTCTCGATCATTCTGGTTTTTTCAATGGAGCAATTTATCATAATATCGTTTCTATTTCATTAATGCAGTTGGTAACTCCAATGATTTAGCAGGGAAGTCCTTATAGATTCAACCTGTGCTTATGGTCAGACTCGAAGCATCCATTTAGCTGAAAGTCGGGCTCGACAGGCGTCGAATCTTTCTTCCTTTGCTGAGGTTAAGGCGGGATTGTCAGACTCAAAGCGTTAATTTAGCTGAAAGTCGGACTCAACTCGCGTCTTACCTTTCATTCATTGCTGAGTTTTTGTGTTAACATCGCTATTAATCCCTCTATTGCTTTACCCCTTATTTATCCGAGCGTATGAGCTCGCTTAATTTTTTGGCTGTGTTACTAGTAATATCACTAGGACCACTTAGTCCTATGGACTTTCTTCGACTTCTGTCGACTTGTTTCGACTGAAGTCTCTTTCGACAGAAGTTTGTGTTGACTGATGTCGCCCTTTTTTTGACTGATGTCACCTTTTTTGACTGATGTCGCCTTTTTTGACTGATGTCGCCTTTTTTGACTGATGTCGCCTTTTTTGACTGATGTCACTTTTGTTGACTGATGTCACTTTTGTTGACTGATGTCACTTTTGTTGACTGATGTCACTTTTTTTGACTGATGTCACTTTTTTTGACTGATGTCACTTTTGTTGACTGAGGTTACTTTTGTTGACTGAGGTTACTTTTGTTGACTGATGTCACTTTTGTTGACTGATGTCACTTTTGTTGACTGATGTCACTTTTGTCTTTTTTTTTGACTGATGTCACATCATCTTTGGCTGATGTTGTATCGTCTTTGACTGAGGCTATTTTCTTTCGCCAAGGTTGTTTCATGTATATTATTTTTTTTCAGGGTTTCTTTCATATTTAGGTTAGTTAGGTACATATAGTTTTAATTAGTCTCTAAGGTTTTTAGTCTTTGTCCTTAGGATTGTTAGTTTTTAGTCTTTTGCTTTTAAGTCTCTAGGTTACTCAGATTTAGTGGACACATCTGGAGCTCGCGCTGATAACGTCTAAGTTGAAGGATCTTTCGATTTTATTCTGTATCTCCTGCACTCCAATGTCGTCTATTATATGTATTTTAATTTTCTTCTAGGTTTTAGATTGCGTCATGTAAGTTAATTAATTTTCTCGTTCTATCGTTTATTTTATAGGGTTGTCATTTGTTTTAGGGTTGCCACATTTCGGTTATGTATTTTTTTCTTTTTTTGTTGGAAAGGGGGTAATGCAGCATAACTCTGCATGTCAAAACTTTTTGGTTCTTTATAATCAACCTTTTTTTCCGTTTGTATTTGAGCCTGGTCGATTTTTGTCTTTTTATTTCGTGATTCGAATTATTTTTCTTCTGACAGATGGGTCTCCATTTTTTTCTTAGTTGCAAAAGTTGAATCTATTGATACGGACCCAGTTTGTGGAAAATTAACGAGTTTTTTTCAAGTGTACTAGACTATCTCTGCCGTCCTATTAATACCTTATGGCAAAATTATATTGAGAATGGTATATTAAGTATTATTCTAAGCATTCATCTTTATTTTTTCTGGTACGTATCTTTTAACAGTTCTCCTCAATCGGAAGTTCAGTCTGATCACGCTGGTCTAACCCTAATTCATTTTGTCTTAGGATTGAACAGCTTTGAACAGGCCGCCTTTCGGCCTCCAGGTTTTGGCCTAAAATTACGCTGGACGTCCTTGGCCAACGTCGAGAGTTGGGTCGCATTTAGACCACTGAAGGTTTCACAAACAACGCCAGTTCCTGAACCTGCGACAATCTACAGTCTACGTCACCTCGCCGGACACAATTACTTATGCCACGGTTTTTTTTATGATAATTTTACGTACAAATTTAATAGTGTAGATAGTACGAGATTTTTTTTATTCATTAACTATTTAATTTTATTTGTAAAATGTGAGATACTTTGGTTCTCAATTTTTTTATAACGATATGTTTTGGTAGCGTTACTTACTAGAGATTGCAATCGACTAGGTAGTACGTTTATTTTCTCGTTCGTTATTCGCGTACCTATCGGACCAAAGTTCTCTATTTCCTTCCCTTCACACAAGACAATCTGCAACTTTTTTATACAATAATATTCATTTTTTTTACCTTTTAATGTTATTTTTTATTTTTATTTTAAAAACTAAATTAAACGTAACGTAGCAGAAAAGTGAATTTTCCGTCTTTTTATTTTTTTTTTCGCTACAATAGGTACAAAAATGGTCAAGGTAGAGTCGTGGTCGCACCCACTGTATACTATACATACCATCTCTGTTCATTGGAGGTGTTCCTGGCACCCACATAAGTGGGTGCCAGAAACCACGCTACTATGATTATTCATAGTAGGTATACAAGTAAGTGTGATCACGGTTCTACCTTGACCATTTTTGTATCTATACATTTCTGGATTTGTATTAGAATTCTTTTCTTGTTTCGTCCTTTTTAGACCCCTTTTTTTACGTGTTCGGGTTAAAGTTTTTTTAACTTTATTTTTTTAGTGGATTAATGAATACCCTGCATATGCTACCTAATGGCACAACACTGATTCACTGACTGATGGATGATTACTATATATTACAGAAGATTCCTGACGAACGGATATCACTAAAATAATATATCAGTAGATTGTAAACACCCGGATTTCTCATTAACAGAGATCTAACCATAGATTTTTTTTTGTAACCATTACCTACAAGATTGCATTACCTAATGCGATAGTATGGTCTCATAAAATGCATTTATTAAAATTATTTACAATTTAAAATTATTAAGAACTTTGCCCTGTTTTAATAGAAACTTTTTGTTAGCTAGTTTTACCACAGACGTACGCCATGTTGTTCTGTTTACCAAGCGTTGCAGGTGGGCCCTCTAGCGGGATAAATTGTCCGTAAGGTTCCCTATTTGATAGATATACGTAGGTACATGAATTTTTCAAATTGACACACTACGTAAATTGGCCGTGTTATAGCCATTTCGTACAACTGAGAAAGAACGACAGTTGTGATTTGGACATACGAACAATTTAAGTTGCTAGTCAATTTTATAAACAATTAATATCCCTGACTTCACTTAAACAGATAGTTTTTGTGCTATCACAAAAACCTTACAGACTCATGGCCCTAGTGTCAGCACTACAACACAATGGGAATGTTAGTATGGGGACAAGGTTTAGCAAAACCTATGAGCTATACAACATGTTCCGGAATTAACGCACAACCTCTTAAGGGGTCATTGTACTCATAATTATGAACAACGGCTACTATGGGACCAAACCTGAAATCGCGAAAAAAATCTGTTATTCCCTACATTTTGACGAGTTATGAGAACATAAATATAGGGAACAGCAGATTTTTTTTTCACGATTTCAGGTTGGTCTCAAAGTAAAAGTTGTAAACACCATAATGATGAGTACAATGACTTAAGAGGTTTGCGTTAATTCCGGGACATGTAGTCTATCCTTTATATGTTTCGTATTATAAATATATAACAAGTGTTTTCAAAAAGCTTTGCTGCTTACCGAGTGGTAAACAAAACAAAAGTAACTAAATGACAACGTCGCAAAAAGACAAATAATAAGGCTGCACTGTCGCAAATGTAGCAATTAGCAACTAGAAAAGCACGGTGAACCTGTTTATTCTGCAAGATATCTATCCTTATTCTTATCTATCTATCTGCAGGTACTAATAATAAAGCTGACGAGTTTGCTTTTTTGTTTGTATGTTTGTTTGAACGCGCTAATCTCTGGAACTGCCAGTCGGATTAAAAAAAAGGCTTTTGCATTTGATAGCCCATTCAGGAAGGTATTCTTCAGGAAGGCTATAGGCTAATTAACATCACACTAGGACCCTTAAGCGCCGAGCAAAACGAAAAAAATTCAGAAAGAACACTAAGTGAAAACGAAGTAATACCGATGCGATGCGATGGGGTGGGCCGGGGAACAACAAATTTCACGCGGACGAAGTCCACTGTTAATTATTACTTACGCACCATTGACACTTTCTATAGTCAAAAACGTTGACCTATGTATATACTGCAATAGAAACTCTGTGTAGGTCGCCAATCTATATTACTATACTCTATGGTGGCAAACCAGTAGGTGCACCGCAAGTGTCCGCGGTGGTACCTACACCTAGCTACTTCTGAAAAACAAGTAATTAACGAACTGCATTGTAGGTACTCATTATAATAGCTCTTTAGTTCAGGATTTCTATGAGAAAGCCGTTAATTACTAAGCTATTTTCAGGAAAGTAATTTTATTTTTATTGGCAATAGGCTCGCCCCCTATTACATGGGACTTAAACAAAACTGGCGAAATATGGGTGTACTATATGTATACCTCTGCCTAACCCTTCGGGGAAACAAGGCGTGATATTATGTGTAAATTTATTGAAAAGGGTACTTCTAAAACAGATTGCTTTTAACAAGCTTTTACTTCTGTAACTTATGAACAATGAGGTTTATTTTTTACTTTATTATAATTATGAAAATATTATATAATGGAATATTAAATATGCTAGTGCAAAAAAACCGGCCAAGTACAATATTTAACATTTTATTTAAAATAAACACGTTCCTTGTATGGGTCCCCCTTTAATTTAATTTTTTAACTTTACTTTATTTTTATTATTTTTTGTTATAGCGGCAATAGAAATACACTATCTGTGAAAATTTCAACTAACTACCTATTACAGTTCATGAGATATAGCCCGCTGACAGACAGACGGACGGACATCGGAAGCTTAGTAGGAAGGTTCCGTATGGCATCCTTTGGGTACGGTACCCTAAAACTTGACCGATCACGTTTTTTAGTAAGCATGGGAATTTGCTTGTAACAACTTGCTTGATTACTATCAGCCATACAGTGGCGAAAGCACCATATAACACGATTCCTACCGATAAGGGAAGCCGCCTTCGGAGGATCGTATCGGCAACTCTACCGCTATTGAAAAATGGCACAGTCAATAGTGTCTAGTATTGCCAAAAAATATAGTTACACTACGAGTATTTAAATCACCATAACATTCAAACAACAAAACGCCTATTATTAGCTTTGAATTCCAACAATACTTTTATTTTTAAGTTAATTAATTAATTTAAAGTTTATTGATAAGTAAGTTAATTAAGACCGGTTTCGCTTCCGCTTCTCTCTTACAAAAATACACACATCGCCGCTGCATCCATAAAAAAAATTCATTTATTAAAATTAAATTCTTGCACAGCCTTGCACTTGACCAGTCACCTCATTTACTTTAATATACCCAAAAAGAAAACCCGTTATATTTCCTGGGAATTATGAAGACGATGTGTAACTAGACCACCACCTCTTAAAGCAGTATTATTTTAATTTTACTTGAGTGTGGGAAAGAGATGGAGCTAGACGTCCTGTATAGCTCCATCTCTTTCTCACACTGAAATAACAGTTTAAGAGGTGGTGGTTGCCCCCCTGTGTTTTTATGATATAATTTCTAACGTAATGATATTATTGTGGACGTCCACGGCAGAGAAGTATAATTAAAAAAACGCATGGAAGTATTTATCAAAGATACAATTGTAAAAGGAAATACATAAATACGATATTATGTGCTAGTGGACAATGCATTGTACGTACAGTCGTGGCCAGCACTGGTTAACAATGGAACTATGTCATTATTTATACGCGTATAAGCGTATTGTACTTTGGAGGAATTTTAAATGAGCAACGTATACGTATGCTGTATGCGCAGATACGAGAAAATTTTAAATATCGTCTGCTTACTGGTAAAACAAGATAAATGCATTGTTTTACTAAATCAAGTTAAAAATGCAGTTACATGTAATTTTTAACGCGCTATCTACTGGTAGACCCGAATAAATGCAATGACCAATGGCTGCAGAGATAATGAGTTTGTAAAAGTGATATCTTTTTACATTTTAAAAAAATATACCAGTCATAATAAATAATGTTATGGCTTAAATCCGTTTCAGTTTATACAGTTAAAAACAATATAATTTAAATAGTATAATGTTAAGAATTATTCTGAGGAAAGGTCATAAATGCATTTTTTGTTGTAGAGAAATTAGCAAAACAAGAAGTATTTAACTAGTAAAATGGAATAAATAACTTTAATATAGTTATATACTACGTATTGTATTGTATACTACGTATTGTTATGTACTATGTATTGTATTTAACGTTTGTGTGTTGATATAATAAGAGGTTTGAAAGTATTTCAAATATGGCAAGCTTTATTTCCTTCTTTGCTGATCTGTTTTTGTAAGTGCCTCTATCCGACTTTTCATTTTGATTTTATTGGAGAAAGATTAAGAAGCAGGAAGAGATCGTAGTAAGCGATAAGGCCGCCATGTAAGTTTTGCAGTGTCTAAGTTATTTTTATATACTGTATAATCTGGTGTAAAATAAGGTACCTATAAATAAATAATTATAAAGAAAACTTGAATATTTAAAGCTGCATGTATGCAATCCCCACTCGTAAAAGTGTATTTTAATTCTTATATAGTAGAGTACCTAACTCACGCAATTTACATGAGTCTTATGTTTAGAATTTATTATTTTATACGACAACGATTTCTGTTAAGAAAATAGTTACCGAAATTCCTTCTGTAAGATGAACATACTTTTACAGGGGTTAAAGGTCTCGCATGATAGTATTCAACATTAAAATATATAACACTGAATCTGTTTATACTGAAAGCTATCCTACTAATATTATAAATGTAAAAGTTTGAATGTTTGTTACTGATAAAAGAGGCTGAACAGATTTGGATGTAATTTGGCACACAGATAGTTTATAACCTGGATGTGTATACATAATATGTGTTACATAGATAGATAGATATAATACTCTTTACGAGTATTATGTACACTATAAATGTAACAGATATAAAAGTAGAAACACAGAACACACGTAACGTACATATATTTATAAGTATAGTACTTTTTATCCCGTTCCGATATACTCGTACTTGCGGTTGAAGCAAAAGGTATTATAAAATTATAATTGACGTGTTTAATATTGGTAGGAAAAAGGTTAAGTGTGATCCTTACTCATTAAGAAGTTCTTATTAGCAAAGTTATCTGCCTACTTCCGTGGGCGTCGTAATTAGATGTAGAAAACTTATTATTTTACGTAGGAGTGGGTTTTATACTCTTCGTTAGCTTTCTTCATATAAATAGGTACACTAACGTTAATATCTATACATATTATAAATTAAAGAAGCTTTTCGTGTCTGTCTGTGTGACCGCGTTATTCTAGTAAACTACGCAACGAATTTTGATGCGGTGTATAATACGTTAGTATTTAACTTGCATATAAGAAATCTCGATGTTTTGTCAAGTCGAAAAACCATGCGAAGCAGGGGCGGGTCGCTTATAGTTTCATAAATAATACTGTATTGCAGAATCAATAACTTGATTTGCATGTAAAGCTTACATTATTTCACCCCGCACTGAACACTTATTCCACCAATTATTCGTATAATTACACTCGCGGTCAAATAATACGGGTCGATGACGAAAATCCTTGTAACTTGCAAATTAATAATGGTACATGCATGAAACTAATTTTATATTACAGAGAATTTAAATATCGTATGAAATAAAACCTTAAACGATCTACAACGTAATTAAAAAAATAAATTCAATTCGCGATTGTTTTACTTTTGTTTGTTTTATCACTTTTGTTTTCAATCTGTCAAATCAAAATGATAAAAGGCGGTCATAGACCCAAAGACGACTGTCTTTCACCATCATTATTGAATTACTATCATGTCGCTAACACCAGAATAATGTACACGTATCGTCACTATGTTAGATGAAGGCAGAAGTCAGCGAAGTACAGCAAGAACAATAGGCGTGTCACTTTCTACAGTGCAGCGAGTCGTCCAACGTTTCCAAGAAACTAGGCAGAACATAAGAAGATCAGGAACCGGCAGACCGAGCTGTACTACGGCTCGAGAGGATCACTTTATTGTTATGACAATGCTCCGAAATCGGCACCTCAAGCAGTTGAAGTAACAAATCAACTTCGGGAGACCCGTAGAGACGACGTAACCGAGCGGACTGGAAGGCGGCGGCTCCTTGAAGCTAATTTGATCCACATAGACCCGCAAATGATCCAAAACTTGAAAAGGAACATCGGGTAGCAGTTACACCCGCGAACACGCACAATGGGGAGACGAAGAATGGACAAGAGTAATATTTTCTGATAAATCCAGATTTATGCTGTATGCACATGATGGGCGGCGAAGAGTCTACCGACGGCCAGGGGAACGTTTTATTCCAGTTTGTTTTGAGGAAAAAGTGCCGTTAGGCGATGGATCTGTCATGGTTTGGGCTGGAATCTCTTCAGAGAATCGCACGGAGTTAGTGCTGACAGAAAATGGTACGCTGACTAGTGCAAGATATGTGTATGCTGTATGCTGATGACTTGCAGTTGTACTGTCAAGGGAAGGTTGATGAAATACCTGAAGCTATCGACAAATTAAATAGAGACTTGATAGCCATAAAAACCTGGTCTGATAGATTTGGTGTTGCAGTAAACCCTAATAAGTGTCAGGCAATCATCATCGGTAGTTCTCGGAGTATGAGTAAGGTGGATAGTACAACCTTGCCACCAGTTCTCTTCAATGGTACAATCGTTCCATTTAGCAATGACGTGAAGGACCTAGGCTTGCACATTGATAGTACCCTGAACTGGCGTATCCAAGTCGCTAGGGTCAGCCAGAAGGTTACTGGAACATTGCGGGCTCTGTACCGACTGAAAAATTTATTACCAAAGAGAACGAAGACAATGCTTGTGCAGTCCTTAATTTTCCCTATCATCGATTATGGTGATGTGTGCTACTATGACCTGAATGCAGATCTCCTCGACAAACTTGACCGTCTTCTCAATTACTGCATTCGATTCGTTTTCAATCTGCGTAAATATGATCATGTCTCTGCGCATCGGTCGCTTCTTAAGTGGTTGCCTATACGCCAGCGCAGAGAGCAAAGGGCGCTGACCACCTTGTTTTCATTTCTTGACTCTCCCACTTCCCCTAGTTATCTTGCCCCCCACTTTCAGTACATTTGTGCCAACCACAATAAAAATCTACGTTCATCAAATAATCGCCTTCTTCAATGTCCCTCTCATCGCACAGACTTTATTCACTCTTCCTTCTTCGTTCAGTCTATCTCTCTGTGGAATGCGCTCCCCCTGGAAATCAGGATGGCTACCAACCGATTATCCTTTAAAATAAAAGTTCGCGAGCACATTCGTAAGAAGCTGGCAGTATCATCACAACGTTAACGTTTTCCCATTGTTTGTCTTATTTGTTTTAGTATATTCGTGTATTTATGTATATATTTATTTGCGCTTATTTATATATAATTAGGTATATATTATTATATTTATAGTTTGTAATAGGTATATGTGTATCTTTATATTTAAATAAATATGTATTCCACAATTTCTCATAACTGCACCTACCACTGTTTGTCTCTGCATCACCCAAAGGTTGATTGGTAGAAAATGCCTATGGCATTAAGTCCGCCTCTGTACTTTTCTGTGCATGAAGTATTAAATAAATAAATAAATATGTGGAAGAAATTCTTAATGAGCATGTCGGCTCGTAATTAATTAATATGGGTTTTTTTTTTTTTTTTGTGGATGGGAAATCATCAAATGACTTCTCCCGCTCTGGGCGGAGCGGGAGGGCGTGTCAGACTTTTACTGACTAACCACCCGTAACCAAACCCACCCGTGTTCCTTCTGTTGCCTGTGCCGGGGCCACGGTAACTCTTTCGAACATCCCGCAACCCTAGCTGGCATCGGCCCTAGCGGACCCCGTCAATAGTGCTGACATCTCTTTGAGGCGCGCGTGGAACACGACACGCCGTCGACTCGGGCTTGGTCCTTACCGGACGGCGAGCTACCCATTGCTTGCCGTCCGCAAGCCCGCGCCTACGGTGGCCGGGAATCAGCTGCCAATTCCCGACGCCCAGGGCGTCTCCTGCGGCGACTAGGGGCGTGAGGGTGCAAAGCTTGCCTCTCCCTCACGCGTCCCGCCTCCTCCTTCACGAGCATTACTGCTTCGCAGAAGGAGGTAATGGCTTCCCATGCACTCTCGCTCCGTACCATGGCCTGGACCAGGGCCGGACGCGAGAGATCGCCGCCGCCGATCGCTTCCGCGAGGACACGGCGGTGCTCCGCCCAAGCCGGGCAGACCTCCACCGTATGCTCCACCGTGTCTTCCGGGCGATCCACACAGTGGTGACACCCGGGCGTTTCCTCCCGCCTTATCCGGAACAGGTACCTCCCGAAGCACCCGTGTCCGGTGAGGACCTGCGTCAGGCGGAAGGTGAGGACGCCGTGGCGCCTCTCCAGCCACTCCTCAAAGAGGGGACTTATCGCCGCAATTGTGGCATGCCCAGCGCTGGGTTGCGACAATCGCACTCTCCATGCCGCCATGAGATCCTGCCGGAGCTCTGTCCGCCGTGCCGCGATTTCTCGCGGCAACGGAGTTACGCCCCGGCGTCCTGCCTCCTCGCGCCACTCCCAGATGTGCGCGAGGACTTTTGCCTCCAGATCCCATGGCGGTAATCCGGCAAGGAGGTTCGCCGCCTCCCCGGAGACCGTGCGGTATCCCCGGGCTAACCGGATGGCCATGACCCTCTGGGACGCGTTTAACCGACGGACCGGTCGCCGCCTCACGGAACGCGCCCACACCGGAGCTCCGTAAAGGGCCATGGACCGCACGACCCCCGCGTAGAGCCTCCGGCAGGAGGCGTTTGGACCCCCCAGATTGGGCAGGAGCCGCCCCAAGGCAGCCCCGGCCCGCTCCAGTCTGGGAGCCAAACGTCGGAAATGCTCCACGAAATTCCACCGGCTGTCGAGGACGAGTCCCAGGTACTTCATCGTCGACTCGACACCGATGAGAACCCCTCCTACCGTTATTTGGGAACCCGATGGTGGCGCGTTCCGAGGACCATGAAAACACATGGCCTCGGACTTGTGCAAGGCCACCTCGAGTCCCAATTGCCGGATCCTCTCTACGATTGTCGCAACCCCGCGTGCCGCTAATTCGGCCGCCGCCTGGTGCGACCTCCCCTGCGCCAGGACCAGCGTGTCGTCAGCGTAGCAAACTACGCCGACGCCACCAGGGAGGTCGGCGCGCAGCACCCAGTCGTACCCGATGTCCCACAGATGCGGTCTCAGAACCGATCCCTGCGGGACACCGCACGACATCTCTCGCCGGTTCCACTCTCCCCGGTGACCGGGGTAGATGACGGCCCTGTCCATCAGATAGGCCTCGACCACGCGACAGAGGTAGGTCGGCACTCGGTGATACCGGAGTGCCTCCTTGATGCAACTCCAGGGCAGGGTGTTGAAGGCATTGGCGATGTCTAGAGACACCGCCAAGACGACCCCACCCCGGGCCACAGCATCCCCCGTCGTGAGGGCTCGTACGCGCATGATGGCGTCCACCGTAGAGCGCCCCTTGCGGAAATCAAACTGGCTGTCCGCCAAATGCGGCCCCACCCTCACCAGCCGCCCGACAAGGCGGTCTGAAATGACTCTTTCAAAGAGCTTGCCCACCTCGTCGAGCAGCACGATGGGCCGGTAAGCGGACGGCGAGTCCGCAGGGCGCCCCGGTTTCTTAATGAGGACCAGTTTCCCTGTCCTCCATTGAAGCGGGAACTGGCCCCTCTCCAAGCATGCGCTTAGGAGCCCCCTTAGTCGAGGCCCGAGAGCCTCCAAGGCCAGGACCCAGGCTTTTCCAGGTAAGCCGTCGGATCCTGGGGCGGTATTCTTGGCATTCAGCCTGCGCACCGCCACTCTCAGCTCTACCTCGGTCACCTCCGGAGCATCGTCGTCATCGTCGGCTGCGTGGTCCGCATCCGACACCGCAGGAGGCGGAGCCATGGGCGGGGGAGTATGTTCCCCTCGCGAAGGGAACAGAGCGCTCACCACGTCCTCCACGAGCTGGGGCCGGAGACTCTGCGTCAGCGGGGGAGCCCATGGGCGGAGCTTGTTCCGCACCATTTTATAGGGGCGTCCCCACGGGTCCCTGTTCAGAGTCTCCAGCAACTCCTCACGGGCCAGTCCCTTGGCCCGCAGGATCTCCGCTCGGAGGGCGGTCTTCGCCGCTCTGTACCCCTCGTACAGCTCCGCCTGAATGGCTTCCGTATCCGGAGGGCGGATACGGAGCCTGCGGTGCCTGGTGTACCGGCGTCGCGCAGCAACGCACGCGTCGCGCAGAGACGTCAACTCCGGCGACCACCAGCACACCTGGCGCCGGGCGCGTCCGGGCCGGACCCGGGGCATTGCCACGTCGCATACTTCGGACATGGCCTCCCGGAACCACCCCGCCTCGTCATTGATGTCAGCAGGCCTGTCCGGTGGTGACACCCAGGCCTGCACGATCGAGGCTTCCAGGAGGAGCTCCCGGTCCAGCTGCTTCAACGCCCACCGCGGACCACTCGGGGTCTGTCGGACCGGCGCGCTCGAGGTCTGGGCGGAGACGTCAAACCGGATGTACCGGTGATCGGAGTAGGTCTCCACCCCCTCCATGACGCGCCAGTCGAGGACACGCGGCGACAGAGCGGGGCTGGCGAACGAAATGTCCACCACTGACTCACCCCGCATCCGCACACACGGTTTAGGACGACCAGGCCCGTCTCCAGAGCCCAGTCCTCCACCATCCTGCCCCGTGTGTCCGTAAGCCGGGAACCCCAAGCCACATTCTTGGCATTGAAGTCCCCAAGGACGAGCACAGGCAGGGAACGGAACCCGACGACGACGACTCTCAACTCCGCAAGGGAGTTGTGGAACTCGGCGAGAGTTCGGTTCGGGGAGAAGTATACCCCTACCACGACAATCTCCCCGAACCGTGCTGCCACGCAACCCCGTCCCCTCTTGACCGCCTCGAGGGACGGGGTACCGGCGGCGGCCGATGAAATTAGAGTCACTGAGCCGCTCAGGTCCTCCACCCAGTCATCCCTGGGCGGGACAAAGTACGGCTCAGCGACCACGGCGATGTTAATCGATCACTGCGCCATGCTCTGGAGCAACAGATCCTGAGCGGAGGCGCAGTGGTTGATGTTCGCCTGGAGGAGGCGTAATGGGGCCATTATTGGCACTCCATATCAGCCCCCTCCCGAACCCCCTGTGAGGGCCCTGCCGCGGTGGTTGCGGCGGCGGCGACAGTGGAGGCGGCGGCGGCAGCGGTGGCAGTGGCGGCGGCTGCGGCGGTGACGACGGTGGCGGAGGGCTTGCTGGCCGAATGGTCATTAATCAAATGGGTGAGAATTCAATATTCATGCATGACAACGCCAGGCCACATACAACTCAAATTGTAAATGAGTATTTTCAGGACGTTGGCATCAATCGCATGGATTGGCCCGCGAGAAGCCTGGACCTGAATCCAGTTGAATATGCTTGTGACGAGCTTCGGGGGTGTGTAAGAAATCGAAACCCTGCCGCAGCTACACTTCGAGACCTGAAACATGCGTTAGTGGAAGAATGGACCAATATCCCGCAACATCGCATAAGAAACTTAATAAACAGTATGCCCAATCACATGGCATCTGTGAAAAGAGCCCGTGGAGGCAATACAAAGTATTAATTTTGTTTTAAAGTTCGTTTTTGTGTTGTGTGTGAGACCAATCATTATTTATTCAACATAAAACTTATTGATATTTTGTTTTTTTTTTAATGTAATTTTGACTATTAAACTAATAATATTTCCAAAATTTGGTGTTGTTTTATTAACTGGTAAATTATCTACAACATACGGTTTCATTTATGTCGCCAGCTCTATCATTTCAAGAGTAATTTTAGTTTTTCGTACTGACCCGTACTCCTTGTCCGCGAGTCTGCTCGACGTCCGTATGTCACTGCAGGGATCCAGCAGAATATCAGCGTCAGGTATATTTGCCTGACACATGCTGACCTGGACTCCCATTTGATGCAGCCTTGAGACGAACACCGCACTTTGGTTGTTCTTTATTTGAATTTTCTTTACTAAGTCATACTGTCACTTTCATTCTAAATGTGTTTTTTTTTTTTTTGAATAATGTTCTTTTACGGGGTTTGCGGTAGGAGTTAACTAGCAGAAAATGTAACTAACGAAAAAGCGTATGTCCCCTCCACGCGACTTTCTTCATTTGAATTTGGTCAAAATGACCATCCAGGATGGCGGCTGCAAACATTTTCAAGTTTTCAAATTCATTTTATTTGCATTAAAACATGGTATTACAGGTGTTACATTAAAGTTAGTGCTTACATAGGTGAAAAAAAAAGGATGGCGGCTGCGAAAATTTTGAAGTTTTTCGGCATGGGTGTCGTTTGCATAGTTTTCGAGGGTGCTAAAGCCGATAGTGACGTCAAAATGTAAATCCAAGATGGCGGCTGCGAAAATTTGTTTTTTTTTTTTAATCATACGTGAGAAAGAATTTCAATCCTGACAGGGGTCCCCCAACCGCACACGTTTTTATATTGTACATATATTGGCACCACCTCAGTAAATTGTGCATGTATACGTATTTTCAAATTGTATATAATTACATAAAGAAGAATCAGAGCATCACGAATTAGTGTTTTTTTATTATGCTATATTTGGGATTGAAAAAATAATATGACTTATGTTGGAATCGGTTTAAAAACATCATTGGGATAATTTTAAAATATAGTTTATGTAATTTAAAAAACTAGAAACATCTGACCAGACAAAGAACCGTGTAACAGACAGCTTAGCTACACAAAAGATTCTGAAGCTGACCCTTTTGGATCAAAACGCAAGAAAGCGAAAAATCTGTAAACCTTTAACCTAGACAACATTACGATGTCTATAAAAAACATGAATCATCGTAAAAATGATCTAAATTGAACATCTTTATGTAACTTAATATTATTTCGGGTAAAATATAATATTGTCACGTCAACACGAAATAAATTCATATCTTAAAATGGGTCAGCGCTGGTTTTTCTTGGAACTGTCTTTTTTATCAGGTACCTATTTAATTCCCATGAGAACTTATAAGTTACGCCGCAGCTGCGAAGCGTGCTCAATATTTTACAAGTGATTTCGGATCTCGTAAAAATACAAGAACTCTGATAGAAACTTTTAAAAAGCAACTTGGCCCTCTTATTTTTTCCTCGCAGACCCATCCTGAACAAGTTGGATAGTTTTACAACGAAGACCCTTCGATAAAATGTCATAATTTAGGTGAAATATTGTTTTTCTGGCGAGGGGAGCATATTTCGTTATCTTATTTGTGGTTTCTGAATAAGTTACAGTTTTCTTTCCTTTCAATAGTATATATTTACCAAAGCGACTTCGGAGACCTGTTGATAATATTATTTATGAAGTTCTCCAAATGTATGGACGTATTTGCGTTATATAGTTCGTCTGTTTTATTTGTCAGGTAAATAATGTCGCAATTGAAAACTTTTCTTATTTTCCCTTTTCACTAACTTTGCCCCTATTTTGTGTTAGTTACGCCAATCTTAACGCTGAACTATTTTGTTGTGATGTTTGTAAGACTGGCCAAGGGCGGGCCATTTTTGCACTTTCCAACGAGGAAAAACACAAAAAACAGTTTTATCCAAAGAGTTTTTTTTATAAAACGAAACACTATTATCGAATAATTAATTTCCTACGTACTCCGTACAACATAATCATTATACTTAGGTATAATTAGCTAAGTATGACAATAATTATAACGGTCTGACGAAAACGCAATACTTTTCTTTGAAATATTTGGTGTCTTAATTATCTATACACTAAGGTGTATATTTTATATATCTAAATTAATTAGCCTACCAATTACCGACACTTCCCATAGAATAATAAAGTAAGCTGATAACATATTCATGAGCAATAGATTTACAAAACACAACTAATATAATATTCGAGATTGAGTCGTCCATTCGTCGTATGAAGGGAGCCAAAATGAGAGCCATCAGACGAAAGTTTTCTCTTTGCGCAAAAGTTTGTGATGTGAACAGAAACCCGGGGCGTGCGGGCGGCGCCCCTCGGGACGCACATGCATGTTTAATGGCGTCCTAGAAAGGTCAAGAGTCTGAATGTGAGTGGAAGCAGTGAATACATTACCAGCTCCCGAGTGGCCAGGTACTCACATCCAAGCAGCCGTGCCGTGACAACCTCTTTTCTAACTTACACGAACTAACACGCGGACAGGTAGTTTGTAGCTGTCTCTCAAACAAATTAATTGTGTCTTAGTTTTGAGCTGTAACGAGGGAGCAACAAACTTTTGAGAAAGGTACGGGATGGAAGTGTTGGTTCCCCTGCGCTAACATTATGCCGTGAACTGGCAAAATTTCGCCGCGACGTTGACTAACGGTTAGCACAACTGGCCTGCTCGGAATTGAAACTTTGTTGGACTTTAAATTATGTGACAAACTGTGCAATAAATGTAATAAGTACAATCATTTCTACTTTTACATTTAGATCCAACTTAAAGTTTCAGACTATGCTGTGTTAAGTGCTTAAGTAAAAACTTATGTACGTAATTTTGTTTGTGTAATAACTCCCACGACGCAGTGTTAGGGTTGTACCTACTTAAAGCTCAGGCCTAAGTGACCAATATTAACTCAGTATTTCGCTAATTTTAATACGGAACACGAAAAAAGCCCAGAATATATCCGCTGACATCCTCCCGCTGCGTCGTAAGAAGAGGAAATAGGTCAGTAAGACGCTCGTAAACGAGGCTTAGCAAGTAGTCACAAGTCGCGACCTACGCACTGTTGCGATACAATGCGAACGCAGTCACAAGTGGTGTGAGTACTTCACTCCCCTTTCAGAGTGGAACAAAAACATTTATAAATTATATATGTAGGTAGTAGGTGCATAAAGGTTTTTTGCTCACCTTTTGGTGGGTTGATATGCAGTGCGCTTCTGAAGAGGCTTTCTTCGTCACGCCAGTCAAGGTTCCTCTTCATCGTGTAACCGCACATAGCGGACAAGGTCACAAGCAGGGCCAACATGAACAGCCTGCTCCGCATCTCGCCGCGATGCCAGTTCCGTGTCAACACACCAGCCCCCAGGCCCAGCAACAAACAGAAACCCACACTCGGTATGTACAAAACACGCTCCGCCACCACGAAGCCAACGTAGAAAAGTAAATTAGTCGCAGGCACGAATGGCAGTACCATAAACGCAGTGAACATCAGCAACGCAACTTGGGGATTGCGATAAACACTTATCTGCGTACTGCTCGCCTTGGACTTCGCTAACGATATCGGACAAATGCAACTAGAGTTGTGCATCGTTATGTTATTGTTGTTGCTCGCGCGACACACACTCGTGTGCTCATCACTGAGTGAATGTTTGCAGCCAGTGCACGGACACAATAGCTTTTTAGATGATACATTCTCTTTGTGCGGCGCATGATAGCTTTTTCTCTCATAACAGTCTTGTCCTCTATTATACTGCTTGCTACTATAATTCCATTTGTGCTTAATTTTACAGTTTTGTTTTTTGTAGTACTTTGCATCCCGAAATAGGTTATCTTGATGCTTTTTTAATTCATTCGTAAGTGTTCGCCAGGTCACTTTTGAAATGACGGCGTAGAATATCGCAGTAGTGATATTCCGGGCGTCGAACAGCGTCGTTATCCTCGGTATCGAGTCCATCGACCAATCGAAGCTCAGATGAAAAGGGTATAAAAGGAGGAAGAAGTTGAAGACGGGGAGATAAGCGAAAGTATAGAGGCGCGTAAGAATTGAGGGGTCTCGCGACGCGGGGTTATCAGCCGCCGCGAAGGCGGTGGGTGCCCCGGCCAGTCGCAAGCGCCAGTATAAGAGGGCGAAGCCTCCGGTGCCCAGCGCGCAAACGCTCCGCCATCGATGCTGCAACAATGAAAAAATATCATTTAATAAAAAAAACGATCAACACAAGTGAAGCGTTCAAGTGAGAAGTGAACAGTTGACTACGTAAAAACTTTTAAGAAAGGATCTAAAAGTATCAAGTTATTCCTAATTCATAAAATAAAGTTTATTCATAATCGCAAAGAGGAAAGTTAGGTATTTGAAGTTTTATTTTTCTAAATATTGTTGGGAACTCCATGGTGATTGATTACCCCGGAGCAATATTTCATTAATATCTGTCGAAGAATTCGCCGCGATGTAATAGAATTATAGTATTTTTTTTAAACTCGTCGGATGCGTGGTGAAAATGTGTTTACCGACTTTTTGATTAAAGGAACATTGAATAATAAACTAAAATATAATCCAAACTAAATCGAATCCGAACTAAAAATATAATCCAAATTAAATCGATACCTATTTACAAAGGAAAAAATTAAGCCATATCCTTATAAACAAACAATCCGGTTCAGAACAATCAAATCGATCTCAGAGTCGAGAGATTAATGACCATTTTACCAAGTCGTCAACCGAGTAGGTTTTCTACACAGATTTATTTGTTCGCGTTTGTTCGAGATTCAACCCTATGACAGGGGTATTTACGGCTCACATCTTAACGGCACGAGGACGGCGGTATTAAGAACTAATCCCCACCGCACCAGAACGTGTCGTAAGGTGACTAAAACTAGTGGGAAACTGCGGTACTGTGGCTCTTCGGCTCTACCAGCGACGATATACATCTTGAGTGATAAATCTGGATCAGCCACTATCATTTTATTTTATAGGGCACTTATTTCCAACTAAACTTTTTGAAGCCTTACACACACAAAATTATTAAAAAAAAGGTTATTTACGTACAAAGAGCACAATAATGTTATTTTTATTATTATGAACACAATCAATATTGTTGAAATTTATGTTTAAATCAATTTAGTTGATGGATGAAAACTCCAAACTTTACTTATTGTAACCTTGTCATTTTTTTTTTCTTAAATCGAAATGAAATCAAACGGTTCATATGTGTTTTCATTTAGCAAGCAATTATCTGTGCTATTTTTCCAGAGAATACTGGCAAAACTAGTGTATAGTATAGTCAAAGTGCCTCACCCGTCCGCAGAACTAATAATTTGAAGCCACAGCGAAGGCACCCGATAAAACTGATTTATAAAGGAGCGAATCGTGGCGAGACGTCCCTTAGATTATTAAATTACTACTAGCACGTAGGTATATAACGCCGACCCTCTTTCAGGCACTATATGATTAATATGATTATACATCAGTTAGGTATTTTAATCTACTTAAAGTGGTGTTATTATGAAAGTTTTCACGGTTATTTAGTGGCGGTGGGGTTCGATCCGCGCCAGCCGGAGTGCGCTGCCGGCTTGTTAGTTGCGGGAAGCTCGAGGAAAAGATTTATGAAGGTTACCGCGTCCCCTACCCGACCTGGCCCAGGGGAACTCCCCGCAGAACTAACGACGCCGTTTCGGATTTCTAGCACAATTTACACCACCGGGGGAGCAAATCGGAAATCTCGGCGAAACTTAGATGAAGTACAAATTAATCAATCTGAATGAGGGGGAAAAGGCTGAATAATACAACACACTTTTGACACCTTTGTGATTTTCCTCGCCTATTACGAGAGTTCGAGGTCTTTTACAAACCGGAAATAACGATGTAAGGGCAATTACCTACGTATTGTTTTGAATTCTATATCGAGATAATGGTAAGGAAATATCAGATATTATGTTAAGAAAACAAGGTGTTTTACATTACATGATAACATACATTAATAAATCACAAAGGATTTGTAAACCGAATTTTATAAAATAATATTCATACATTACAGTAATAAGTTCGTAAGTACATATTTCCCGTAAATTGTCGACTTGTATTTCATCAGGCAAGTTGAAGTCAAAGCAAATAACTTAATGAAATAAGCGAGCGAGCTTGGCCTAGACGTCAGAGCTGCGCTTATCTGGAAAATTTACTGGCTGGCTGACATTGCCATCGCCGCCTCGCAAATGCCGACTCATTTGCCAGTCCGTTTGAAAAACCCTCAGCATTAACTAGTAACGAATCTTCATTCAAAATACCCGCATTTGTTTAAATCGAGAATAAAATTATATTAAGCTTGATTAAGATTAAAAATGCCGTTTTGCAAATGTACAAAATGACCTCGCATAAAAAGAGGCACTGTCGGCAAAAAGTTCTTACCTAATGTTTTCACTTATTCGTGTTACTCCGACTAAGAATAAAACGTTTTGACTAATTATGTCCTAATTTATGTCCTTTGGCACTAGATCGAGATAAAAAACGCGACGATTTAACACAGAATCTCAGTACCTACCAACTTATAGGTATGTATCAACGAAAGTACGGGCAAGAAAAACCTCTTACATTTTTCTGAAAAATAATCTTCTAAGAGGCTTCCAAAATGGAAATTATTTCTTACAAATAAAACGTTGCCACAAAGATACCCTGCCTATGAACTCATAAACTCGGCGAGGTAGACGTTGGTGCCGAGGGCTCCATTAACTTTAATACCCTCATAACTACATGACGAAATTTCTACAACAGGAAAAAGCTCTTTTAATTCCGACCGCCAAGGTCTTCGACAGGGAATGACAATATTTTTATACCGCTACAATATAACGCGTATAAAGTTAGGTTTACACTCCACCCTGCGTGGCGGTGTTATTCAGAACGAATTATTATGTGAGGAACATATTGTAGGGCTCTACTAACAACAAACAACTATATAAAAATACATGACATACTTCTTAACCCTGCTTGTACCTTTATTTTTATAAGTCAGCTTAGCAGAAAGTAACTTCGGCCTCACTTGAAAGTTAACCGTTAGTGGTATAAACTTTAATATTCAGACTCAACTAACTCCTTCCAACAATATTATAATTGCCGTTTAAAAGCAGCCAGTATTCTATTCTATTTTTCTCTATGGCAATGGTGCCGATGTCGACAATTCTGCCAATGTCAGATGTGTTAGGAAAAAACTAGTATTTGTTTAAATAGTCAGCACACCATAAGTTTGCCTAATGTCTGACTTGGGTTATTCAAACATGCACTCAAAGTTTTTGTTTCGCGCTTTGTCTAAGTCCCGACAACAGACTACACATGCATTTTGTATTGAAAGTTCCTGCACCTCGGAGTGAACCCGCTCTCGTCTCAGATGCATGCACTGTGCTGGATTAAATATGGCAACATTTAAGTGAACATACTTAGAAAATGGCGGTATTTTATTTTTAACCGACTTCAAAAAAAAGAGGAGGTTCCCCATTCATTGGAATCTTTTTTTTATGTGTGTTCCCCGATTACTCGAAGACGACTGGACCGATTTGGAATATTATTTTTTTGTTTGAAAGGGTTCCCAAGTAGTCCTATTGTCATCAGGTCAGGATCTGATGATGGGATCCTGGAGAAATCGAGGGAACTCTTCAAATATTATAGGCACACCTACAGCGATTTGGGTATTTTTTATAGTCACTCGTGCATTTGCTCTCGGAAAGCACCATTTGGTGAAGTCGAACTGATTATGAAGACCAGAGATGGCCACCGGAACTACTCAATAATAAATATTTCACGGGTTGCGACTTACTTTAAAATGATTGCTAAGCAATATAAGCTCGTCACAATGCATATGGTGCAGTGGATCTGATGGTGAAGTACCAGGAGAACTCCTCAACAGTTAACGTCCCTGCATCGGGAAAAGCAATATTATGTAAAAGGTGATGAGCAGTTGTCATTAGGCTATTGTAATTTATCTAAATCAAAAAAACGTGAAAAATAAAAAACTTTTTTGCCAAAAAAACAACCAACTTCCAAAAAAACCTACAAAGTGAAAAATAACTTTAATTTTGGAAGTCGGTGGCAAAAACCTAAAATACCAACACCGACTTCCGAAATTAAAGTTATTTTTCACTTTTAAGTGTTTTTTTTTTTTTTTTTTTGAAAGACGGTTGTTTTTTTTTTTTGCAAAAATGTTTTTGTAATAACTTGTCCACAAACGTTCAAATATTTATTTTATGTATTTAAGCTTTACTAAAAGAGACGATGCGATAGATTTATGAGTGACAAAGAGCATTCGACGCACGCTAGGTGGTCAGTCCTGCTACCATGCGCGATTAATCTTTTGACTATGAACTTTATTATATTTCTCGTGTGAAAACAGAAGATAGACTATTATAGAAAGGTTGATTCATTGACGCACATGAACACAACCCATTGTTTTCATGACAGTTATTTTTCATACTCTCTATACAAAAAAAAAAAAAAAAATTAAACCAGACGGCATCAGACGGCACTGACGACAAGCATCAAATAAAGCAATGTTGACGAAAAACAGAGTACAATAATCTCATATTTCATAACTTGCATTGCAATTTCTAACGTAAATAAGCAAGTTTCCTGTGGCGAACAAATTTCATATCGTCATAAGCAGGTAACTGGTGAAATTCGAGTCACGTAGTCACAGCAGCAAATAATATTATGAGAGAAATCGTGTCTGTTGGGAGTATAACTTTACCGGCATTCCGTCTCCTTCGTGGGCCGTGGGTGCCTGTTCTTATTATTTATACTAGCGCTCCGCCCGCCGGCTTCGCTCGCAGGTTTTCCTCTAGTTCGAATCATATTGTAAACTAAGGGAGCATAAACATGAGCAAGACATATTTTTATTCAATATTCTCAAGTTATTTGAAGAGGTTTGTAAGTGTGTGTGAGCTCCTACTCCGGTAAATCTTTGTTCGCTGCCTATTCAGCGTGCCGCTTTAAGTGTGTCATTATTTTAATACACGTATACGGTTTCCCGTTTTCATTTTATGAAGATATTATAATTTCATTAAACGTTATTATTTTTAGATTTAATTACAATTTTCTAAAATAGCACCTGTACTTAAAGAACTGTAGGGCAGAGGTCATTTTGCCGGGGTCACGGATCATAATATCGCATCAATGAAATTAAAACGAATAACGTGCCAAGAGTAGATGAATTAAAGGAAAGAGCTTTATTTAGTTTGTTGGAAATTTTTCATTTTTCAGTTTACGAATTATTTTATCTTATTATAATCTTTGTGATTACTGGCCACTAGACCTACCCGTGTGTTAAATTAATGTTGCCATTGTAGCGGCACGTTGTATTTGGTATTCTAAATATTCATCACTATAATTTGGAAAGTATTTCACAGAATTACTAAAAGGTCAAACGAGCAAGTATTATTATTTACCTTTTAGTAAACGATCCACGACCTTATTTCTAATCATGGAAAACAATTGAACAAATAAATACAAAATATTTTATTTTATTTGTCGGTAATAATCTTAGATAAATAAGTAATTAGGTAATTCGAAGAAATGTTTTAGTTTATTTTCTTTGATTGAAACATGCTGAGTCACACTTATGTCGATATCTGTACATTTGTAGTAAACAAGTTCACGCGAGAAGCACGTTCATTAGCCGCTCTTATTTATGTATTACATCAACAGACCTTCACATTGCTCACGTTAACTAACGTCAAACAAATACAAAACTATCAGGGATTTTGACATCGCAGGAACAACTGTGGGCGCTAGGAAAAGGGATAGATCCATTGAACTTGTCTAGAGACTAAGGCGATAAGATGGAACTCTCAGGCTGATTTCTAGGGAGCAGGTACACAAATCTTTAAAAGCCCGAGAAAACAAACAGAAAATGAATACCTACTTGTATCGGACAAAAATAATCATGTTGTCATAAATATACTAAAAATCAATAACTCATACACACAAAGCAACTTCTGTTTCACAATATTTATGTTTTGGCTACAATATTGTTGTAACTAAAAGGCGCCTGACCTTCGGACTTAGAAACAAAAAATATAAAACTAATTTAGCACGTGCCAACTTGTTTTTAGAAAGGAGCAAAGTTATCCGTGTTCGGCTACGCCGTAGCTGCGCGACACGACAGCCGCTACGTGTGCTACGAGGCTACGAGTCTACGGCTACGACAATAAGCTATTTTATTATTGGGGGCGCTAAACGAAACAAAAGTTCGTGACGTCTAAAATAGTGCCAACCATAAACTGGCTAAGTTTTCAATATCTAGAAAATGTACAAAATGCTTAATATTTTTACTCGAAAATAGGAACAAAGGAACACGTTAATACAGATGTGTCGCACACAATAAGGCCCATAGAACACGTTGATGACTGAATTATGTGCTCATTCGTAAGGTGTTCGGTACCGAATTTCTCTCTGTTGTTATATGTTAACTCCAAAATAACATTCTGTCAGAATATTCATCGTTCAATATTCTACCCAAATGTTGAGCATCACAGCTATTGAATCGGTTACTTCTGTTACTGATAGGTTGTATTATCAAACCTGAAAGGCGAATAAATGGCTTTATAACTAAAAGAAGCAAATAATTTGGTAACGTCTCCTAAGAAGTCTGATATGGAGTTAACTTAGTTATTTTAAGACCAACTAAAATGAGTCATATACTCACGCAGTAGATATTTGGCTTCGTACGACATTTTGATGAAGCATTTGTACTGCGACATCAATTGATTTATTTGTATCATCACATCATTATCATTTCGGCGGAAAGACCTCCACTGGTCAGCCCCAGTCGTGTCGCCACATGATTCATTTGTATGGATATGTCGCAGTAAGATAGTTATAGCCGTCATATAGTTATATCCCTTGGGATATAACTATATACCGTAATATAGTTATATGAAAGCGGTTCATAACTGTCGGAGTGCCCTAATATTGTTACTGCCACTAATTTCGACGTAGCGCTCGCCGGCCGCTGCCGCAGCACCGCTCGCTTCTCTCGCTCGGCTCGCGCGTAGTTGGTCACAGTTCTAACTTAACCTAACCTATTTGGTCGGAGTGCCCTAATAGCTATACTACTAGATCGTGCTCGTATCATAGTCATATTCCTAGTAAGATAGTTATGTACCTCTTTCATATAACTATATTACGGTATGTAGCTATATCCCTAGGGCTATAACAATATAATGGCTACAACCATCTTACTGTCCTATCCGCCTGATCCTACCCGCGGACACCGAAGTGATAACACTGTTTTGAGCTTTGCTCCGTTGAAATACAATTATAATATTTAGAAAAGTGGTCAAAAGTGTTCATAATAAGTAGTGTTATATACCCCCGTGAAGCTGTGTTGACGGACTGTCCAGTGGTGTTTACATCTCACCAGGACTCTCGTGCGTTCGTGAGTAATAAGCAAATTACTTTTAAAATATTTAAATAACGACTGCGTTGTGGCTGCGTCCCTGACCTAGGGCAACCCGCGGAGCGCTCGTGCCCACGCACACACGCGCAACACTTACACGCACGCTCGCCTGCCGCCTTGCGCTCAACGACTTCAAGCTTTGCACTACATATTAATAGCGACTTGTTTTGCTTGGAAGCATTAATTTGAATCCAAAAATTAATAAATTAATAAAATGGAAACGGTAACAAATACTTGCGCCGGATGTTGAAACGAAATAGATAATTTGGAATTTTTGGATTGCTGTGAGTGCAAATCAAGATTTGATATTTTTTGTGTGAACATACCAAGTAGCAACTTTTATCTTATGGATCATGATTATAAGTCCACCTGGAAATGCCCCGAATGTTGTTGCAAACAGCTAAAAACTGACAATACTAATACGCCTGCGCGCCCGGCTATTAATACTGGGAACCTCGGTCGCCCATCAAGTCGGGAACAAGCACTGAGCCCCAAAACTAAAACTATAGCTAAAACTCTTGGTAATCAAAACACTCCGCCTGATGTAATGAATGTGACTCTAAGGAAGAAAATTAGTCAATCCATATCTAAGAAGTCAGATAATCAGGAACATTGTTTTAACGAAGATACTCTAAGAGTTATAATTAAGGAAGAATTGGCCGCGGCTGTTAAATCATCCTTCAAAGAGTTACTTACTGATCAACTAAAAAGTATACAGGGAGAAATATCTGCATTTCAAGCTTCGTTCGGATTTTTCAATGAACACTTCGAAGAGTTCAAGAAACGCTTTGATGAAAAAGATGCCATAATTGATCAACTGCGCAACGATAATGTAAACCTCCAGCAAAGTGTCAATAATCTTACTACGCGGTTGTGTATAGTGGAACAAAATATGCGCGAAAACAACGTGGAAATTAATGGTATACCCGAGGATAGGTCTGAAAACCTTGTGAAAACTTTACAAAATATCGCGAGGGTGACTAGTTGCGATTTTGGCGACAGTGACATCATGTACGTTACAAGAGTAGCCAAACTAAATAAGGATAATAACCGCCCACGCACTGTGATTGCTAAGCTCCGCAGCCCCCGCCAGCGCGACAACCTTCTGGCTGCTGTAGGTGACTTCAACAAAAAACATCCCTCGGACAAATTGAACTCGCATCACTTAGGCATAGGTGGTGTCAGAGTGCCTATTTTTGTAAGCGAGCATTTATACCCAGCTGGCAAACAACTGCATGCGGCAACACGGAAACTGGCTAAAGAGATGTCATATAACTTTGTTTGGTTACGCAATGGGCGAATTCTTGTACGGAAAAATATTCATTCGAAGCCTATCTACATTCGCAATCAAGATAGTTTGAAGTTAATGAAAACAACTGACATCACAATTCAGACTTAGGTATATTAATGTTTTTTATGTAAATGTTGTTGGCGTTATTTGTATTCGCAATGCTTGATATTGATTATCAAAATGTTCGTGGAATGAGGACTAAAACTGAAGATATCTATAAAAATATTTTACTGACTAGCTATGATGTGATAGCATTTACTGAGTCTTGGTTAAATCCTAACATAATTAATGGCGAGTTCATTGACCCGCGATATGTGGTGTATCGTAGGGATAGATTAACTTCTAAGACATCTAAAAAAGACGGGGGTGGGGTTATGGTTGCTGTTAGTGATAAAATTAAATCTGTAAGAATGAAAAACTGGGAAAGTGATTTCGAAGATTTATGGTTGTCTGTAGAGTTAACTGTTAACAATAATACTAAAAAAATTGCACTTTGTGTTGTCTATATAATGCCTCCACCTGTCAAACTGGATTCTCTAGAGAGCTTCTTAAATAATATAAACAACGTGCTAGATAATGTCGACGATGTTTGTATTCTTGGGGATTTTAACTTGGGTTTTATTGATTGGAACAGGAGTGATGACGACCTGCATCTATCGCCATCTAATTATGGAAATTCACTGGGGTACTCACTTGTAGACTTTCTGTCAATCAATGAACTCCACCAATTTAATTCTATTCTGAATGCTGACTGCAGAGTTTTAGACCTAGTATTGAGCAACATATCAGATGTAATAGTTACTAAACCCAATAACCTGCTTAGTAAATTAGACTCCCACCACCCGAACATCCTCATCTCTATTCCGCTTTCAATCGTGAAACAATTATAAACCAAATCTCGTTTAGGATCCAACTTTTTTAAGGCCGACTATGCACAAATCAAAGTCTATCTTAAAAATATAAACTGGTATGATGCCTTTCGTGGGTGTGCTGATGCTAATGAAAGGGTTGATGCCTTCTACAGCATTCTACAGAACGCTATTGACAATTTTGTACCCAAATATGCAAGGAAAAAATCTAAATATCCCTCTTGGTATTCTAACTCACTTGTTGGAGCTCTATTTGAAAAAGAGAAATTTAGGCAGAAATACCGCAAATATAATAATCCCCGAGACAGACACCTTTGAATTACTTCGTAGTCGCTGCCATACTTTAATAAATAACTGTTATAATACTTATAAATGTAAAATTGAAAATGATATTCCCAAAAACCCTAAAGCTTTCTGGCGATTCATAAAAGATAAACGTCGTGGGGAATCTTGTATACCTGCTGACATGTTTATGGATGATATGATATGTTGATGGCTAGCAGTGGTCCATAAATTGCTTATCTTTTCGCGGATCAATTTGACTCTGTTTTTAGCCAAAGTCCAACAACTACTTGCAATGCTTCCAATGGATTTTCGGGTGTTGACTCTGTCTTAAGTACTATTAAGTTTACGGAAAAACAAATTTTTAACAAGCTCAAACTTATAGATGCCTCTAAAGGTGCTGGACCTGATTCTATACCACCTTTGTTTGTAAAGCGCTGCTGCCACGAACTTGCCTTACCGCTGCAGATTATTTTTAATTCTTCTTTTGCTGAAGGAATCTTCCCTGATGTATGGCAGAGCGCAAGAATTGTCCCAGTTTTTAAAAAGGGAGATCCTGCTAATGTTAAGAATTACCGCCCTATTTCAATATTGTCATGTTTTTCAAAGATCTTTGAGTCTCTTGTCTGTCCAGTCATTACCCACCACATTAATAGAATTGTTTCACCAAGTCATCATGGCTTCAAAGCTGGACGCAGCGTAGAAACAAACCTCGTCGAGTTTGTGTCTGATGTGACCCTAGCTCTTGACAACAGACTTGAAGTAGATGCCGTGTACACGGACTTCAGCAGTGCGTTTGACAAAGTTGACCATTCTCTGTTGCTGTCCAAGTTAGAATATAATGGTGTGCACGGCTCACTTTTAAACTGGTTCTCATCTTATTTACTCCATAGATCGCAGATTCTTGTTGTTAATGGTTACGAATCTTACCCATACTATGCTGACTCAGGAGTTCCTCAGGGTTCGCACCTTGCACCGGTTCTATTTTTGCTCTTCATTAACGATATTACTGTCCAAATCCATCACTGTAAATATCTAATGTTTGCTGACGATCTAAAAATATATAAAACTATAACTTCAAGTGAGGATGTTACCCTAATTCAGGAGGATTTGGACAGAATTGAGCATTGGTGCAACCTTAATCACATGAAACTTAATGTACAAAAATGTAGCCATATACGATTCACGAGGAAAAAAAAGTCCAATACAGTCTCATATAGTATAAAAGGAGCAGTATTGGAAACTGTAAACGAGGTTCGTGATCTTGGCATCGTCATGGATAGTGAGGTCAACTTCAGGAGCCATATTGACAGTATTGTTACGAAATCGGCACGGCTACTAGGATTTCTTAAGAGAAATACTAAAGGGTTTAAGCTGGTAAGAACAAAAATTGTGCTGTATAACGCCTTAGTTCGGAGTCACCTTGAATTTGCCAGCGTGGTGTGGAGCCCGCACTATGCAGTACACTCACAAAGAGTAGAAAGCATCCAAAGGGCCTTCACAAAACACCTAGCATATGCTTTCGGAGATATATCTCCCCGGTGCCCATACGAACAACGTAAGGATTGTTACAAAATTATTACTCTGCGCGACCGTTGACTGGTACAAGATCTCATGTTCTTTTTCAAATTGGTTAACAGTGGATTGGACTGCGATAAATTAACTGAACAAATTGGACTAAAAGTCCCCTATAATTTACCCAGATATCCCATTACCAATCTATTCCACACTAAAGCATCCAATACAAATATAGGAGTAAACTCACCTCTCAACAGGCTCAGCCGAGAGATGAATTCATATATAAAATCCACTCCAGATGTTGACATATATCATGACTCAGTGAATAGCTTTAAAACCCAAGTTTTGAAATGCAAGTTTTGAGATCCCAAAGCACACAACTCACACAATTTAAAGGTAGGTTTTATTGTATTAGTATGTAGGTATTTCTTGTAACCTCTCTTTTTATGTTTTTGTTTAGGTTTAAAGTTTGTTACCACTAAAATTTTTGTACATTTCGTTTTTGGCATAGTATAATAATATCACTGTATTTGAGAATGTTGGTTCACCTGTTATTGGCATCTGTATAAGCCCATAACTGTCATATATTACTGTTTTATATTTTGTATACAGAAGCTGTTGGTGTACCTTTATAAATAAATAAAAAAAATAAAATAAAAAAAATACTGTGACACATATATTTCACGCCTATATTTCCCGAAGGGTAGAGCAGAGGTCTACCTTTATATGTACTCCCCTGTCTGTCTGGTTTACAAACAAAATGAGTTTGTACTACTATTTGTACACCCTCATTTTACTAGTTATGTTTAAGTCCCATGTAATAGGGGGCGAGCCTATTGCCATCTACCGGGCACAAACCCAAACTACTACACACTTTCAGTTACTGACTTATTTACATTTATGTACATAAAATATAGTAATTGTATTTTAGTAGTGTAAATATATAATTGATACAAGGTAAATTGAAGGTAAAAGCCAGCCCTTAGGCTGGCTCACGGCTCACGGGAAGTGTCAACCAGCCGTTTGGAGATTTCAAATATAAGTTTGGTATAATCAGATTATTCCCGTCATTCATTATTTCAATTCCCGTCTGTCTGTTTCATGAAACAGAACGTAATTGTATAGTAACGTAAAAGCGATATATTCACATGTTAACAAGCGGAACTTGAACTGATGCAATGTGCGATAATTCCGAGTTTTAATTGGCGGTTAGTCATGCCCCAAACGCTATCGATTGGAACTTCAGCAGTTGGTTATAGTTTCATTCTTTCCTATTGTGTGTATTTGCTCAGTAGTAGGTATTACGTCTGCTCGATAAATAATGGTAAGCCGAGTATTTACCGTGACAGTAAATGTCAACAGACAGTTCGCTTTGTACCGACTGTCGAGCAAACAAACGTAATCCTCACTGTTCGGTAGATGAGATAGTCTTGAAGAAGGGGGAAGGGTGAATGCGAGCGATGAAAGATGGTTCGTTCTCAAATCGGTGAATTGATTCCAGTTTATTTTTCAATTTGTTATTCGTATAACTTCGCCTATTGAACATATTAATATTAAATGATTCGTACGATTTCTTGCTGTCGGAGTTAATTAGAATAAATTACATACATACATACACACACAAATGTACATAAACTGACGCCTTCTTCCCATGGGGGTAGGCAGAAACAACAGAACGCCACCAGCTATGATCCTTTCATATTCCCTTTGGCTCGTTCAAGTTCATACATCCGGTCATACACGCACGCCGGTTGCGAGTACTACGCACCTGACCTTTCTGAAGAACATCACCAATAAGATCACTATATGTCCTCCTAGGGCGTCCCCTCCCGGTGTTTTCACTTACATCTGCCTTGAAAATACCTTTCGTTAGTCGCCTTTCATTCATCCTCCCAATATGACTAAATCATCTAAGCATACTCTTTTCTATTTTTGTCACAACATCTTCTTTTAAACCGCACCGTTGCCTTATCACATCATTCCTCATTCTATCATTCATAGTAAATAGAATAAATGCTGTAATTACTTATAGTAAATAATTATTAAAATATAATTACTTATAGTATTATTAATATAGTATTTGGCAAAAAATTTTTATTTTTTCAAATCTTAAATACACTATACAATTACTAACATAATAATAATAATATGTACAAGTATATAAAAAAGGGAGGGGGTAAATAATCAGAGGGCATCAAAAAATTCATCCGCATCGCTGTCAGCAGGAAAAGTGCCCAGAAGGCTGGCAGCATTGCCACGTTGTATAGCAATGCTGATTCTTTGGCCAAAAAATAGGCCAGCCCTCTGGTCACGTGTGGAGTCGACCAACCGCCTGGCGATGTCTCGAAAAACTAAGTGGGCACTCGGACCCCATGGCCCAAGTGTTTCAACCCCAAACGGCTCGAACATATAAGTCCCAATAAGACTGGAGAGGTTTTTGTTTTGGCCCAAATTTTATTTACTTTCTACGTTCTTCCCCTTTATGGAAGCAGCCAAACCTCTTGGACAAAATTGACCAAATTATTCGCAGCACACTAACATCCATTTTAAATGTGGCCCTGGACGACCGAGCGTGGCTGCAAGCCACACTACCCATCCGTTTTGGTGGCCTCGGCGTCCGCAAAATTACCAGTATTAGCTTACCGGCGTTCCTGTCCTCTGTCCACAGCACGGAAAAGTTGACCGAGAAAATTTTAGCCCCCTCCTTGGTTGACTCAGAAGTGCCGTGTTTGACTGACGCAGTGAACGCCTGGAAAGTGGCTTGCTCGGATACAGATCGGCCCTTGAACCTATCTTCCCAGAGGCAGTGGGATGAACCGCTCTGCAGGTTGGTACGGAATAATCTAATTAATACGACCACCAATACTGCTGAGCGTGCCCGCCTGCTGGCTGTGGGGGAGTGGGAGTCAGGCCTCTGGCTTCAGGCGCTACCGTCACCCAACATAGGCACCATGCTGGGTGACACCACCTTCCGGCTCGCTACTTGTCTGCGTCTGGGCGCTCCCTGCGTGGCTCCGCATCGCTGCCAATGCGGTGTCAGTGTCGACTGCCTCGGACAACATGGCCTATCCTGCAGTAAGAGCGCAGGCCGGATAGCACGGCACGCCAGCATCAATGACATCATCCGTCGTGCTCTTGTCACCGCCGGGGTGCCAGCTGTTTTAGAACCCAATGGCTTAGCACGCGACGATGGAAAGAGACCAGACGGAATGACCATAATGCCTTGGAAGGTAGGTAGGCCTTTGGTGTGGGATGCAACGTGTGTCGACACCCTTGCGCCATCCCATCTTCCTAGCACGGCAGGCTGTGCTGGAGCGGCTGCTGCGGGTGCGGAAAACCTCAAACGGCGCAAATACTCCAGTCTTAATATAGTAATTAATAATTAATTGTTGCAATTACAGTAATTACTGTGAATAAAAAGCTTAGTTTATGATGCTAATAACAATAAAGATTTATCGTTATATAATTTCAATTATTTCAATTACCCAGTAAATAAAAATACAATTATTTGAAATCGCCAAAACTGAAACCGTCTAAATTGATGTTGGCAAGATTCTGGATCTTCTCTACTTACACCGGGTGAATTCTACTCAAACTGAGCTTCAAAGACTCAAGAGATGTTCAAACACTTTACAGTAACAGTTAAATGCCAAAGTATTTAAACTTGGACGCTGCTACTGTCGATAATGAAAACCTTAGAACTATTCGTCTTAATTACATTCCTAAAGAAATTAATTTGACTATTATTTAATGAAAATATAATGAAAACTAGACTTCAATTGGTGGGCACAGGAACTTAAACATATACACCACTAGCAGCGCCCCGCAGTTTCACCCTCATAAGTCTCGATCCCGTAAGGATATCGGAATTAAAAGTATTCTATGTGTTAATCCAAGTTATAAACTATAGGTATATGTGCCAAATTTCATCCAAATCCGTTTGGTTGCTTTTGCGTGAAAGAGTAACAAACATCCATCCATCCATCCTCACAAATTTTCGCATTTATAATAATAATATATTAGTAGGAAGTAGAATAGGATTATATTTAAGTTTCGTTTCGTGTAAGAGAGGGCAACTCTATTGGCATTTTCCGGCCACAAATCTACACTCCGACCTACACAGCGACATGAGAATCAAAGGACCGAGGCAGACTTTACAAATATTGCGCAATTAAGGCCTTTTTTATTAATTTATAAAAGAGACATAAAGTTAATAAAATTCAAAGTAGGTCAAACCTAATAAAAATATTACGAGCTGGATATAACGCAGGAATGTTCTATGCTAGGTGTAGTTAACTAGGTACAATATAACCACTTGAAATTTCGTGTATAACGCTCATAAAATTATCACGAAGTTACGGGGAACTTAAAACAAGCTGTTTGTAAATTGATCCTAAAACAGTGGCGGGTATTTAACAGTACATAGTTCTAAATAATAATATTATGAGGCATAACAACCTTGTTGTTTTAGTGGTCGCAAGCGCTACTGCTGAGCATGAGGTCTTGGGTTCGATTCCCAGGTCGGGCAAAGTGTTATTAGGTTTTTCTCTCTGAAATTTCTCAGTAGCAGCCCGGAGTCTGGATTTTGTGCCCGGTTGATGGCAATAGCATCGTCCCCTATTACATGGGACTTAAACATAACTGGCGAAATGTGGGTGTACTATAAATACACCCCTGCCCAACCCTTCGGGGAAACAAGGCGTGATATTATTGTTATGTTATGAGAGGCGTTTTATTTACGATGATATGTGATACTAAGATACGTACGTAATCGCCAAAAAAAAATCTGCTGTTCCATACATTTTGTTCGCTTAACTCGTCAAAATGTAGAGAACAGCTGATTTCTTTTCGCGATTTCAGGTTTGGTCCCATAGTAAAATTTGTTCATAATGTATTAAGAGGTTGTACGTTACTTAAGTTACACCTTGTATATTAGTAGGTGGTATGTATAGTTCGGCTATGAATAATGAATTTGATCCATCACCTTTTTCACCAAAATATTCATAGAACTGGATTTTATAAAGTAACAAAATGCTAATGGTTAAAAGACGGTGACGTCGACGACAATCATCAGTTTTTACCTTTTGATACAAAACTCCCTTTATTGATAAGCCTAAAAATACAAAGTCTCAAAATAATACAGGGTGGCAGGGACATTGACGCGAATCCGGTTACCATGGATTCAGTACATGATCCTGGACCCTTTGCGGTGAAAGTTTTCGTCGGTTATCTAAAAAAAAAAATAGCTGTTCCAAACATTTTGACCGCGTAGGTATTGCACTTTTGTAGGAAACGGCTTATTTTTTTTTTTAATAACCGACAAAAATTTTCATTGCAGGGGGTCCAGAATCATGATGAACTGAATCCGTGGTAACCGGATTCGCGTCGATGTCCCTGCCACCCTGTATATAACCAATATATAATTAAAATGAAATTAATGAAGTAAGTAATCTGTAAAAAAGAGTGACGTAAAATTTTAATTTGATTCTATAGCGATAAGCGACGGTCTTCTGGCTATCAAAGAGAATGACGAGTGATACAATTTTAATTTGATTCTATAGCGATAAGCGACGGTCTTCTGGCTATCAAAGAGAATGACGAGTGATACAATTTTAATTTGATTCTATAGCGATAAGCGACGGTCTTCTGGCCATCAAAGAGAATGACGAGTGGTACAATTTTAATTTGATTCTATAGCGATAAGCGACGGTCTTCTGGCTATCAAAGAGAATGACGAGTGGTACAATTTTAATTTGATTCTATAGCGATAAGCGACGGTCTTCTGGCCATCAAAGAGAATGACGAGTGATACGATTTTAATTTGATTCTATAGCGATAAGCGACGGTCTTCTGGCCATCAAAGAGAATGACGAGTGGTACAATTTTAATTTGATTCTATAGCGATAAGCGACGGTCTTCTGGCCATCAAAGAGAATGACGAGTGGTACAATTTTAATTTGATTCTATAGCGATAAGCGACGGTCTTCTGGCCATCAAAGAGAATGACGAGTGATACAATTTTAATTTGATTCTATAGCGATAAGCGACGGTCTTCTGGCCATCAAAGAGAATGACGAGTGATACAATTTTAATTTGATTCTATAGCGATAAGCGACGGTCTTCTGGCCATCAAAGAGAATGACGAGTGATACAATTTTAATTTGATTCTATAGCGATAAGCGACGGTCTTCTGGCTATCAAAGAGAATGACGAGTGATACAATTTTAATTTGATTCTATAGCGATAAGCGACGGTCTTCTGGCCATCAAAGAGAATGACGAGTCATACAATTTTAATTTGATTCTATAGCGATAAGCGACGGTCTTCTGGCTATCAAAGAGAATGACGAGTCATACAATATTAATTTCATTCTATAGCGATTCTGCGATACAGCATTAGGTTTTGGGAGAGCAGTTACGAGTATAATTGCCAAAGAGCATTCATACTACAGAAACGTGCATTAAGAACGATTGTCAGAATCCCACAACCATAGTCATGTAAAGAATATTTAAAAAAAAATAGGTATTTTAATAATCCCAAGTTTATATCTTTTAGTACTACTCAGCCACATTGCAAAATACATACACGAGAACTAATCACAAGAAGAACGTGAACTTAGAGAGAACACTAGAAGAAACGTTATAAAAACTAAAATTGTACCTAAACTTAATATTGCTAAACATTGCTCTAAAAACCAAGCAGTAGAATTATTTAATAGGTTGCCTACTGACTTAAGATCATTGATTTACCAAGGTACTCTATTTAAAGCTAAACTTAGAGCATTCCTGTTAAATAAGTCTTTATATTCTGTATCTGAATTGCTGACAAATGGTACATACTAAATAGTTTTTATATTTAGTAATTTACCTTTTTGTACCTACCATTTCCTATGACATTAAATATATTCAAGACATTATTAGATTTTTTGCATTTTCGAGAATAGATTTATAATAATAACATAATTTCACGCCCTGTTTCCCCGAAGGGTTAGGCAGAGGTGTACCTATAGTAACACCCACATTTCGCCAGTTATGTTTTTATTTATAATAATTTGATATGATAATATTTACAATCATTTATATAATAACTATTTACAATCTGTTGACAGAGTATTTATCATATGTTATTAATTTTTATTTTTAAGTAGTGAAATTTACTGTTTGATATTCGTAATTTATTTTTTTAGCTGTAATAAATGAATTAATGTACTACATAATTCAAACACAATGCGAATTGTTATATAAATAAATAAATAGATAAGCGATGGTCTTCTGGCCATCAAAGAGAATGACGAGTGATACAATTTTAATTTGATTCTATAGCGATAAGCGACGGTCTTCTGGCCATCAAAGAAAATGACGACTGATACATTTCTGAACCATGCCTCAAAAAAAGATTTCAACTGTTGGCAATCAATACACAAACCCTATAAGCGGAGTTGAAACAGTTCCGAAACATTAACGAGCATAGAATTTTCCTCATACTACCAACATAACCAAAATACATTTATGTATTAGGTACGTCATAGTACGACTACTTCTAATAAATGTTAATACTCTTTCTCACTTTTACACCAGTCAGGAATCCTTAGGGAACCAAACTCACCCTTGTCATTAAGCGAATAAGACATTACCTACCATTTATTTTAACAGTGAAACAAACTACTAATTATACCTTTGTGCGTAATATATATTAAAAACTTCATAAGTACACCAAGGCCCAGCTAGGGTTGCGGGATGTTCGAAAGAGTTACCGTGGCCCCGGCACAGGCAACTGAAGGAACACGGTTGGGCTTTAGTCAGTAAACTGACACGCCCTCCTGCTCCACCCAGAGCGGGAGAAGTCATTTGATGATTTCCCATCCAAAAAAAAAGTCCACCGAGGTATTTGTGTAGTTTTGACATTTGTTTACCTCTGGTCAATGTTTTCGTAGGTTTCTCTTCCACGTTTCCATTGTTTATACGCCTCGCTGCGAAAGCACGACACACGAGACGGGTAATTAAAGAAAAACAAGCGGGAGTCCGGTCAGTTTCCGCTTGGCAGCTGAAGTGGACGGTTGTAATTGCTTAATTCCCATTTACACTCAATATCCGCGAATCCTGTTCCGAGCACTCGAACAAATAATTAGGAGATCGTGACACGTGTTCCGTTCCACGACACAAGTGTCTGTGTATTATCTGTTACTTTGTTTTGCAGCTAACAATAGATATTAATCGTGTTCTTTTATTTTCTGTTTCTGCACTTGGTACTTTTCATTTGTGCATCAAAGAAATAAGTGTATAGCAATGCTTCCATATGCATCAGACAAAAATGCTCGGTGCGGGAGTTTAGCGGTAGTTTCTATCGGAGTATTTCGCACGGAAAGTTTTCGTCGAAATTGTTTTATATAAAGCTTAGAATAAAAAGAGCAATCTCGTTTTGATTTTCCCTTACCTTTTGCCCGCGTGTTTACTGTCACGTGTCCAAGGTATTTAACAAATATACAAAGACAAATTATATATTGTTAAAGTAAACAAAAACGTGTGCGGTCGGCGGACCCCCGTCAGGAACAAAGTTCCTTCTCAGGTATGATTTAAAAACAAAAAAAAAAAAACAAAATTTTCGCAACCGCCATCTTGGATTTACATTTTTATTTTATTTTATTTATTTTATTTTTGACGTCACTATCGACTTTTAGTACCCTCGAAAACCATGAAAACGATACCCATGATGAAAAATTTAATTTTTCATTTTGACCAAATTCACACTTTCTGAGAGAGAAAGTCGCATGGACCGATCTCAAAATCGGAAATCAGCTTTACAATCTTTTCAGAAGTAACGTCTGACCGTTGTAAAACATACCCCGTCAAGTATCTATTGATAGAGACGATCTAATTCAAACAACATGCTAAAATTAGCTTCAGTATTAAATCCAGCCTGATTCGTGAAGGTCTTATACCACCTCATTTTTAGTCATGCTATTTCCGTAGAGTTGGTCGAATAACTAATTATTATTTGTATGGTAATGTCGGTCACAGCAGGTAGGACTTAGTTAGGCGGGTACAATGTGATACCATTTCGGATACAGCACTATTGTTTGACTATACAGGATGTATTGTGTATTATAAGCTTGTATAGGGTAAGACTTATCTTACCAGGCTGAACAGTCGTGTAGATAATATTTAAGTAGAGGCGTTTAATTTTAAGTAACATTTTTGAGTTCATGAAATATTTTTAACAGTTAATCAAACTATATCCTTCCAAAACGAGCTATTCTAGGCATACTCTAAATCACAAGTTTCAGGTGTAATATTGACAATCCAAATTCGGAATGTAAAATATTCATCCTGTATGCGCAGTTTTATACGCGAAGCTCCGAATCCTAATTGCCTGAACATTGGCTAACACAGAATGGAGTTTACGTTGAGTTAGGTATAATTAGATTGAACAGTCAGATAAATATAAAAAAAATCTGCTGAGCATGTGTTAAAGCATCAATCCCACCGTTAGCTCGTTAATTCGGCGCAACTCATAGACAATAAGATTTTAGCTATAAGTTTTTTATCAGGCATTAACTTACTGTCCTTGGGTTCTATTTCAATGTCACTACTATAGTTAAACTATGTTCACTGCTTGCTACATCCTGAGTTTTTTTAATTCCCGAAATTCCTGCGAAGTTCCTTCAGTTTTATACAGCATGAGATCCCGGGTTCGATTCCTAGATTGGACAAAGGGTTATTGGGTTTATCAGGACTTTTTGAGTAGCAGCCCGGAGTCTGGATTCGTGCTCAGTTAATGGCAATAGGCTCGCCTCTTAGTACATGGGGCTACACATAACTGGCAAAATAAGGGCGTAGGTACACGTCTGCCTAACCCTTCGGAGAAAACAGGTGTGATGCTATGTCACATTAAATATAAAAATTGCAGCTCATTAAGGAACAAACGAATATTATTTAATAATAACTATTGTTGCTTGAAACAAAAATCAAAGATCTTCTATGTAATAAAGTCATTCACATTAAGCCATTCTCATTGTCTGGCTCTTGAAATACAGGTATTCTAACCTAGCTCTGGAGCCAGGGTCTCACATTTTTCTGTAACCTCTGTTTTTACGGAAATAAAGAAATTTATTTATTTATTATTAAGGAACAAATTAATAATATTTGAACAATAACTTGTTACTATAGGTACACACTATATACCTACCTTACTTAACTTACCTTGATAACTTGTTGCTTTAAATAAATCAAGATCTTATATCTAAAGTTCTATTCCATAAAACCAACTTTGCAATACCAAGACCGCAATGCATGAGCACGGTAATGCCACTGCAATGGCTTGTGTTACCTGTCACACAATGGTCCCCATTCACGAGGGACGGGGGCCACCACCGGGATTGACATTCGATTAAGTATCACTGTGTACGCAGGGGAAATAAGTGTAATGATACGTTTTTAGCTGTCCCGCGATTTGATTCTGCTACCCTATGGGGAGAGTTTCGAATATTGTATCGATATTTAAAACGTAGACAACTGACATTCCTTATACCGAAAAAAAAACTACCGTTTTAGCAGTTCGGGCTGAATGCATTAAATCTCCACTAAAAATCTTAAATTCACTCGCTGACAGACAATAACACACAGCCTAACAAATTGGCTCAAGAAACTTGAAATTTTGGACAAGAGTTCCTTCTATTACGAAGGAAGCACTAAGGAATGAATCATCCCCTACAGGGGTTAAATAGGGAATTGAAGTTTTTATGGAAGTTTGTTATTTCTGCCAATGGGGAAATGCCATCGGGAGCACGGCTTGTATCATATAGAACTATAACTTACTTAAATTTTTAATTAAAATTACGTGATTCAGGATTCAGGTTCTCAAAAACCCATATTTTTAACAGACTTCAAAAAAGGTACTTGTTTTTTTTTTTCTTCTTTTTTCTCTCTCAGTTTTAATAATAGTCTGGCAGGTTAAGTAAATTATGCGGCCTACCCAAATGTCCTTTCTTTGGTATTGTTCGTCGAATCGTTGAGCTCCTTAAGTTTTAACTTGAGCTGTACGATTACTGATAGATGCGTACACTGACTGGACAGGTCCACTCAATCTGTGTGGTTCTTTTCTCAAAAGACCATTTCAGACACCAATCTACATGGTCTTCACATGACCTGGCCAAGATTATGTCTGGACTTTAAAAGAGACTGTGACCTCTGAGTTTGTTTCAGCTTTTCTTCTCAGAGTAGTCAGACAGGAAACCGCGCCGGTCTCATCTAGATTAAAAAAAATGTTTGACGTGTAAAAAATAGTGTTTGTATAAATCTACTTACAGAAATAAAATAATTTATCATTTATCAAAGGAGGAGGTTCTTAATTCGGTGGTATTATTATGTCGTTTATTAATTTTTGTTTCTTATTTAATTATATTTTTAAATATTTCTTAAAATAAAAAATATAAAAAAACATTTAAAAATATAAAAAAATAGAGTTCCACCGGTGTCGGGAGCAGGGTCCAAGCTACCGGTGGTTAGGGCTGCACAGAAAGAAAACTCCTCACAATACGAGCCGTATCAAGAAGAACTGCCTTCTGAATCAGGCCCTTGATCCAACCGCCTAACTAGAGCCTCGAGAGATGTTGGTCGAGGCTTTCGGCCATCAGGCCATTGGTCATTACGACAATCGGCACAATGACAGCCGAGCTCATATTCCACATGTCAACAACCTCGTGCGCTAAGTCGAGATATTTAATTTGTTTCTCTTTCTCAGCTTTCAGAGGTTCTCGTCATGTGGGATGGTAACATCGATTATCATTGCGCGGCGGGCTAATCGATCTATCACCACTTTATCAGGCTTATTGGCGATAATAGTCCTGTCAGTAATAATAGACCGATCCCAGTACAACGTGACATGGTCATTTTCAAGAACTGGTTCGGGCACATACTTGTAATACGGTAACTCAGAGTCTACAAGTTTGTATTTCAAGGCAAGTTGCTGGTGAATAGTCCTGGCCACTTGGTTATGTTTGTGCAAGTACTCGCCGTTAGCCAGACGAGAACAACCAGAGATAATATGTCTGATAGACTCACCCGGACGGTGGCATGCCCGACACACGTCAACCCGTCCTTCATAATATGTCTCTGATAGTTATTCGTCACCAAAACGTAGCCAGGATACGGACGCTAAGAAATCTACACCGGGCTCATAAAGAGCCCGATAGAAGCGCCCGTGAAGCTCCTTGCTTTGCCATACCACCTTGCGGTCATCTGTTGTAAGTACTACAGGTTTTGCACCAGTTCTTTTTAGCCATGGAGAGCGGGGTGAGCCCCTTGTCCACTGCTACCACATCACGGTGAATACCCACGTCGGCTTTTAAAAAATATTCCCTGAGGATGCACACCTGCCGGTTGTGGAGGGTCTTAGCATTTAAAAAGCCTCGACCCCCGCACTTCCGCGGGATGTGCAGTCTCATCACCGATGAGCGTGGGTCTGGGAGCGAGACCCTTCTATCTAGGGCATCAAGTTCGGTCTGAGTCTATTTGAGTATGCCGAAAGAGTTCATCAAAACCGTCATGACCCAACCGTTGAAGGCGCGCACCTTGTTTCCGCCTGAAAGAAGACTAGTTAATACCTTCTTCAGGCGACTAAAGAAGCACTCCATCAACGATTGCTTCATGTCAGCAACATTGATGCCTAACGCTTCCGACATAAACAAATACTTATAGCTTTCGGCTGAGGAGAGGGATCTAAGCTGTATGGAATCCGAAAGTTGAATCCCCTTGGATTGTATAATCTTGCCTCGCTTTACATGCATGACTGCATATTTGTTCACACCAAATTCCATCCTGATGGCGTTACTGAAAGTTTCAGTTACCTTCAGTAGCTCCAACAGTCTTTCGAGCAGCGAGTCACACAGCCAGCCAGCACCCACGGCTTCAACGGGTATCCTGACCACCAGCATGCAGCGACCGCGCATACCTGATCATCACCCTCAGCATCATCAGAAACCTTGGCACAGCACACTGCACTCTCGGCCGGTCAACAAACAGAGCCCTTCAAACCTCTCCTGGTCAACGCCAGCAGTCAGCCTCAACCCAGCGCTGTACCACATCCGACGCACTGGAGCATAACGCAGCGCCACCCCGACTCACTGGGGACATCTCCGCAGACAATTCCGACTCACCGCGAACTATGCGGCACCCGGTTCCGACTCACTGGAACCTCAACTGGCCCTGGCAAGCAGCGCAAGATACACGACTCAGCCCACTATCGACCTCGGTCTCCGAAGAGGAGTGATGTGGCGGCACATCTACATCGCCACATTGGAACGCATCACACTGACGTCACGCAAAATCCTGCATCGCGCAATCAGAGTTTACCACGCGACTAGCATATATACAACATCCCGACATCAACCGTCGGGCAGTAGCCCACCAAACACAACACCCGTCTGGTCGGAGGATCCTCCCTTTTCTATGGAGGATGAGTGAACTTTACACCCTGTTCCTCATGCCTCTTTATGGGTATTTATTTTCAAAAGCTTATAGATCGTGGACAAACACGTGATTGGTCTATAATTCTTGGGTTCCGCGGGACTTCCTGACTTATGGAGCAGGTGGGTAACGCCTACGCCTGTTGTTAGAAACTGCGGTAGCGACCCAGACTCTAAGGATGACTGGAATTGAGATGCCAGGCGAGTGTGTGAACTACGTAGCCATTTTAGCCAAAAGTTGTGCAGTCCGTCCGGTCCCGGTGATTTCCAATTTGGCAACGGTCGGACTGCTTTGGCTACGTCTAATGGCGTTATTAAAACCTTTTCCATTTCTGATATAGTTCCACACACTTGCTCGACATCCTGCATCCAGCCAGCCTCAGCGTTTCAGACGGGCACCGACCAGATGCTGCGCCAGAATGTACTCGTGGTGGCTTCATCTGGGCGGCGCACGTCCGCCACATTTTTTTCAGGTCGCTTCTAAGCTCTATATACCCACCTCTCATCGCTCTGGAACATGCGATTCTGCGTGTGTCGATCAACCCGCCGCTTATGCCGCCGAATACGGCTCGCCCATGCACAAACTTTCTGCTTCAGGAAGTCGATGCGCTCTGTGACACGGGACATGTATTCTCGAGGGCTGTTTCCAGTCCCCGAGAATGCCCGCCTTACAAAGCGCATCACTCGTGGTCAAGTATTGCCCTCCCTGAAGCAGTATAGTTTGCCGATGAGTACCCTGGTCCCATCGGTATGACGTTCGATCCTGCACTGCCAGGCTGGTACGGCTGGTTTTGGTCGAGTAGCTCCGTCACAGTTTGGAAACTTTACGTTAGCTAAACGACATGCCGCACCAGCCGCGCAATACAGGATCGAATGTGTATCAATGAAATCCTCGCTGCTCTCGAAAAAATTCTTGAGCTGCGAGTCCAAAGCACACATCAGTGCCCTATTCTTCTTATTTCTTGTGCATAGGCAAGCGTAGTAATCGGGGCCTAAGTTCAGTCGGAGTGGACCTATACTCACGAAACGCATCCTCCAGTGCGCTCCTCAATCGGGCGTTGCACTGGCTACTTACTATGGCAACCCTATCATCCTCCTCTACAACACCATGATTAGACCGCGGCGAGATTGAATCAATTATTATTATGTTAAAATTTGATAGGTCTCGGGACCCTAGCGTCCCGGACCTTTGGAAGGCATATGAGGGGCGGAAGCCAACTCGCAGAGGCCCGTTAGACGTATTATTATTTTATTATTATTATTTACTTTTAATCTTTGTAACCTCAGAACTCTGTCATTTATAAACCGATTTGATTTTTTTTTTGTATTTGAAAAGACATACTTCCAGATTGGCCCCGTAAAATTTTTTTAAGTTCTGATGAGTGGTTTTTGAGTTAGCTTCAATAATAAGTATTTTATCCACTTAGTGTATGTTGATGATCTTATAATAATTTCCTGTCATTTTTATTTACTTTGCAAGTAGTGATTATACGACTTTATGTGAAGTAGGTACCAGACCTAAAATTGTAAAAGGTGATGAGCAGTTTTCATTAGGCTCTTGTAATTTAGATAAATTATACACCGACCCACTAAAAAATGAAAAATAAAAAACTTTTTTGCAAAAAAAAAAAAAATACAACCAATTTAAAAAAAAAAACACTACAAAGTGAAAAATAACCTTAATTTCGGAAGTCGGTGGCAAAAACTAATATACAGATCCAAAGACACCGACCTCCGAAATTAAAGTTATTTTCACTTTGTAGTGTTTTTTTTTGGAAGTTGGTTGTTTTTTTTTTTGCAAAAATCTTTTTGGCCAACAAGCAAGTTCTTTGTTAATTTACTTCTGTACGTCAATACATAGCCTTTTATTATGAACTAATAACACAGAGCCCGACAGTACATGTTATAAAAATCGAGCAAGGCTTCAGCGTTGATTGACGCTGAACTTCCAGGTATTAATTAATGATACACACCTATATGTATAGATTATAGTTTCTGCGTTCTAAGAACGGTTCGCTGGTTAATTGACTGGCATGATCAATACGCGGACGTGGACGCAATTCGTGGAATTTAGACGTGATTTAACGTTTATTCAGTGTATGCTACTGGGTCAGGCCTAGAGGACCCTCATTTTCTTCACTTAGCCAGGACTATATATAGGTTTTGGAACACAGAAGCGTGGGAGGAAAGCTTCCGCTCATATCAGAGAACAAGCATGACAACCACGCTTGCTCACTGCATGTTAAATTGGCTATTCAATTCAATTTGCATAAGTTTTTTTTTTTCTTAGTGGTTTTATAATTTTATAATTTTAATAATAATTACTCATATTATTGACCCGTTTCGAGTAGCGCAAAAGATAATGGGTGTGTGTTTATAACACCGATTCATAAATCCAAAAAGTTTCGTTAGAAAAAGGTAGGTGCTGTTGATTATCAACAAACTGATAATTTAAGCGAGATTAGAAACACATTTTGTTTTATTACTAGGAACGAATAAGGAACCCAGGCGTTTTGTCCAAACAGTGGAGCCGATAAACACACATGGCGATTTTAAATTGTACTCTAAAGGCTATCGGAGCGACAAACGTGACTAGCGCTATGCTACGCTGCAAATTTTTCGAACAAATATTTTCAAAGCGTTCGATATCGATATTCCAAAAATAACACAATCTGTTGTAGAAAAATTGCACAGATTTTTACTTTTATTTTGGCATGAGCAGATGATAGAGTGTTGAGTAGCTTCGTTTCTTTTTTCTTTCACGTTTGTGCGTCTATAAGGCTGTCTTTTCAAAGGATTAAACATTCACATTATCAATACTAATTAGACGAAATAACAAGACCTTACATTTGAAACGGTTTCTTTGCCGTCTGACTGTCAGACAGCGTACTTATAGAAAAAACAATCGAAAATAGAAACAATTCATTTGCAAGGTTCTTCTAGAGTGGAGGTAATATAAGATTTAGTGAAACCCATGTGTCAATTGGTAATCCTACCGTGTAGGTATCATCCTCAAAAAAATAATGAAACAGGTATTTTTGTTTTTCTCAAGAATCCTTTATATGAGCCAGCATTGAATTTAGCGTGAAACCCGAAAAAAAATTGGGCTGTTTATTTCGGAATGAAGTTGTGGGAAAAATTAAATATTTCATTTTTTCTAGAAAATTTATTTACTTGACGCGAATTGGAAACGAAACAAACACAGTAAATAAAATCTTTAGAAGAAAGTTTTGGTGTCTCTCTAGGTAACTAAATAGATAGTTGTTTAGTTTTGCAAATATTATTTTTAAATGTAGAGATGGGCCTCTGCCTTATATTTTCCTTCCCAGTTTATTGCCTATACAACATGTCCCGGAATTAACGCACAACCTCTTAAGGGGTCATTGTACTCATCACTATGAACAACTTTCACTGTGGGACCAAACCTGAAATCGCAAAAAAAATCTGCTGTTACACCTACATTTATGGTCGCATAATTCGTCAAAATGTAGGGAACACCTTAATTTTTCGCGATTGTTGTTTTAGGCTACTTTTATATTACATATTACAAAAATAATTAGGGTTCCGCACAAATAAATTAAAATCCATGAAATTGTAAACAAAAATAAAAACTCTGGAACTACCAGTTAGATTTGAAAACTTCTTTTTTCATTTGGTAGCCCAATTTTCGAGGATATTTATAGGCTATTTAACATCACGCTTCGACCCTAAGGAGCCGAGGAAAAATAAAAAAAGTCAGAAAGGTTTCGCTAAGCGAAAACGAAGTAATAGCGCGTGCGGGCGATGCTACGCGGCGGTTCGAGGGACGAGGGAGTTTTATTAAAATGTACCTGTTTTATTTTAGTATATTATGTAACTTGCAACTTCCACGCGAACGAAGTCGCGGGGTACAGCTAGCCTTTTAATAATAAATCGACATTATAACTGAGTGAACATTGAAGTAGATAGAAGTCATATATAAAAATCTTTTAAATCTTAAATGTTAAGACTATAAAGTCTCAATGGGACTTAACGCTGACCCCGTGCAGTGACCCACTTTTGGTACAATACCTACACGGCGATTATTAAAATTCGAGAGATCAGAAATTCTTAATGTACGTCAAAGTTTTTCTATAGGCACCTTAACAATTTTAACACTACAAATTCTTTCGAAGAATGAAAGACGTTCTGTAGTTTCTGCCTACCCCAATGGGAAAAAGGCGTGAGTTCATGTTTGTACGCAAATTCTTTTATTATAATGCCCTGTATCAGAACCGTATTACGTTCCGTAAAATAAATTAATATATGAATTAAAAATATATATACTACGTCATAAAATAAAACATAATAACGAGAGAAAAACCTAATTTAGTACCCGAAGGCTCGCAGCTTATGCAAATGGTAATCACATAGCGAAAAATTAAACAGTCTCGACGTCGCCGCACTCGTGTGTCGACTCCCTTCTGACAACTTCGTTATATCACCGACTTCATACATAAACTCACGCCTTCTTCCCATGGGGGTAGGCAGAAACTACAGAACGCTACCTGCTATGATCCTTACATATTCCTTTTGTCTCGTTTACGTTCATTCATCTGGTCATACACGCACGCCGGTTGCGAGTACTACGCACCTGACCTTTCTGAAGAACATCACCAATAAGGTCACTATATGTCCTCCTAGGGCGTCCCTTCCTGGCGTTTCCACTCACATCTGCCTTGAAAATACCTTTTGTTAGTCACCTTTGATTCAACCTCTCAACATGACCAAACCATCTAAGCATACTATTTTAAAAAAAATTGTCACTACATCTTCTTTTAAACCGCACCGTTGCTTTATCACGAAGCAAAGCGAAGCTTGTGCAGTGTAACTATGAATTATAGGCTGAGGAGTGATGTCACCGACTTCATTAATATGTTAATTAGTTTTAGCCTCTACACGTACACATTGGTCCAAAGCCATAAGCACTCATAAGAGTTCTTCCAGTGGCTGTAAAGGCTTTGAAAAAGAAACATAATTTAAAGTGATCGAAGATTGGTCTCATATGTATACGTAAGTTTGGCTTGTTTTAAATAACACAACAGTTTAACATAATAACAGTGATCATTTCACAAATCATGTTTTAACACTTTTTCCAATCAGTGTTTTGGAAAGATAGACAGCATAACTCTATGGTTAGCTGCCATAGCATCGAACTAAGAGGATCTAAAATGCCTAAAAAGCTTTTCGATTTCCATATAATTTATATTGTCACGCAATAAAGGCAATACCTACTCCCGTTATATTGAAACTTCCAATCGGTACGCTGTACGCGGCAAGTTCACGAGAATGTGTTCACAAAATGTAATATCACTGAAAGTTATAACCGAAGTAATACTGTATATCAGTCAGCCTCAGAGATGACGTCAAACGGCAGCAGAATGGAAGTGGCAGCGGGGCGCGTCATAACAAATGATCAACTAATCGTATGGAGATGAGCGGCACAGCGATACGCTCCAGACATTTGCATTTCGTTTGCAAACCTACCCTGCTCTACACGGACCTAGCATTTCTTTATCAACTAACTTAACGGAGGAACAACGAATGTCCTTGCGTTTTCGCTTCTTTATTTCATTTTACCCCATTATGAGCCGGCTGCGCACCGAAATAGAAACCGCAAAAGGTTATGTTGCCCTGTCATGATAACCACAGCGAGCAATCGGTGTCACAATTATAAAGCGGGTTTCCAATTAGCTAAACAAAGGAAGCGACCAATAGTTGGAATTAAATATACAAAGGAAATGGAATATTACGACGTTAATTAGTCGTGTTGCACTACAAATGCTTACCTACGTAGCATGTCAATTAAAATTGGTTTCACTCACAATTTAACAACGTTGATCGGATGCGACGTGCACCAATTAATATCATATTTGCATTACTAGTTTTACTACACGTAAGTATGTAAACAAGCAATTAGTCGTATAGTTTTGTTCACAAACAGGTGTTATGATGTCACTAATTCGGGTACACTTTTAGGGTTTATGATGCTGTTATTCGAAATAATGAATTCGCCGTTAATAACACTGTTACCTTGGTGTGACAACCGTAATTCCGTGGCTTTAATTCATTATGAGAAGCGAGTATCTCTACGGTCACCAACCTATTCATTCTCTTCTAATAAATCGATTCTAATTAACTTGTTGTCTTCTGTAAGTAAGTATATGAAATACCTAATATTGACCATCAACACAGGTGGTGAACGCTTCAGAACCGATGTGTAGGTACTATCGACGATGCCCCGGGCAGTACCTACATGTCTGACGTGACAAGCTTACATATCGCCCCAATGAGAACAATTTACTGGCGGACGTGTTAATAAATCTATACCAATAAATAAAATTGAAGTGTTTGTTTGTAATATCAAAATAACAACTTTTTACTAAATGTATAAGAAAGTATATACGGTATTTATAACCAAAAACCAATTTTTTTAATGTTTATCTGTCTGTTTGTTCCGGCTAATCTCCGACACGGCTGGACCGACTTTCACTGGCAGAAATCTGATGTTACGGGGCGCAACTAAGGCTACTTTTATTTTAGAAAAATAATTAGGGTTCCGCGCAAAAAAAATGAAAACCCATGAAATTGTGAACAAAAAGTCGGATTTGAAAAATTCTTTTTGCATTTGGTAGCCCAATTCTCGAGGATAGGTATAGGCTATTTAACATTACGTTACGACCCTTTGGAGCCAAGCAAAAAGAAAACAGGCAGAATGAACACTAAGCGAAAATGAAGTAATAGTGCGGGCAGGCGATGCAACGCGACGGGTCGAGGGACGCGGGAGTTATATTAAAATGTGGCTGTTATTTTACTATATTGTGCATCTTACGACTTACACACGACCGAAATCGTGGAGCATAGCTAGTTAGGTATCTAATAATATACAGAAAAAATACAGAGAAAAGGGGATGAATACTGAGAAGTATTGAAGACGAAAGTATGATGACGACCAAAAAAGTAAGAATAAAAATAAAATTGGAATAAGAGCAGGAAGGTGGATAATGTAAGAGCAGGAAGGTGGATAATGTAAGAGCAGGAAGGTGGATAATGTAAGAGCAGGAAGGTGGATAATGTAAGAGCAGGAAGGTGGATAATGTAAGAGCAGGAAGGTGGATAATGTAAGAGCAGGAAGGTGGATAATGTAAGAGCAGGAAGGTGGATAATGTAAGAGCAGGAAGGTGGATAATGTAAGAGCAGGAAGGTGGATAATGTAAGAGCAGGAAGGTGGATAATGTAAGAGCAGGAAGGTGGATAATGTAAGAGCAGGAAGGTGGATAATGTAAGAGCAGGAAGGTGGATAATGTAAGAGCAGGAAGGTGGATAATGTAAGAGCAGGAAGGTGGATAATGTAAGAGCAGGAAGGTGGATAATGTAAGAGCAGGAAGGTGGATAATGTAAGAGCAGGAAGGTGGATAATGTAAGAGCAGGAAGGTGGATAATGTAAGAGCAGGAAGGTGGATAATGTAAGAGCAGGAAGGTGGATAATGTAAGAGCAGGAAGGTGGATAATGTAAGAGCAGGAAGGTGGATAATGATGTTACATGCAAAATTAATTTTAGAAGACTACATCGATTTCACGCATTAAAACCTAAAGCTGGCAAAAAAGAAGAATGCGTTATTTGGATTGACCCCTACTTGAAAATATTACGTTAGGTTCTCTCTAAATTGCTCATAAGTCATGACTGAGCCTTAACTCCTTTACCACAAGACAAATTGAGACGAGACCGATACATCCCGAGAAGGAGTGTGTTACCCTTTTTTACCTCACGTCGTAAAATTTGACAGTTGAGAGTTGAGACAAGAGATAATGATTATTATGTTCTCTCGTCTCAACTCTTAGCTCTAAAATGAAATAAAAGATTTGTCAGAAAAGTTGGACAAAAGATGATCATACGACACGTTTGATGTCAAATCAAGTGATGGATGGGACAAGTTGAAAAGTACGTATTGTCTGCCTATCCCTCCAAAAGGGTCACGCACTTCTTACTTACTTCATTTGTGTTAGCCCGCAACCGTAATTGCTAAATAGGCTGACTACAAAAATGTACAACAGAATATCGCTCTAATTTCATCAGTTTCGAAGCTTTTTTGAGGTAAAAATTATTTCTAAGTTTTCATTCCCACAGAAAGGTGCTGCTGCCCGTTCTCTTGTGTTAAGCTCTTGAATACCAGCCATACTAACGGACGAGGATCAAGTTCTGAGTAGTCAATAAAATTATATAAAAACGAAAACCTAAATATAACTCAAAAAAATCATCAAATAATCATCATCTGTGTAGCCTTTTCCCAACTATGTTGGGGTCGGCTTCCAGTCTAACCGGATGCAGCTGAACAACAGCATTTTACATGGAGCGACTGCCTATCTGACCTTCACAACCCGGTTATGGGTAATACGATACCTCTTCGTAAGACTGGCTGTCAGACTTTCGGGCTTTTGACGACCTACCCGTAACGACTGTCGAAGATAGACGAATGACAGCCGGGACCAACGGCTTAACGTGCTTTCCGAGGCACGGAGGGGTCTTGGTATATGTAAAGATGGTCACCCCTCCACGGGCCAACCGCGGTAAGCTTAGCTTAACCTGGTCGATCGATCCGTGCGGCTGTTATTACTTAGCCACGAGCCCATCTCCCCAAATAATAAGCCAGTTAAATACAGAAACATTGAACATATAAATTTCTTAAACAAACATTTTCCATCGTTTGCTTCTAAAATAAACTATGTGGACACTGGACATATGTTTGAAAAACATATTGCCCTGGTAGAAAGCGACGCTAATAGTCGAGTGATTAGTGACATCGGATAGAAGTAATTAGTACCTACTGGGCGTGTACGAATGTTTTCCCACACGAGCATACTGCATCAAACTAATGACCAAAGGCGTGTACAGGGATGTCAATTACCTTTAATGTAACTTAGGGCTGATTTAACCAAAGTCTGACACATCTTTTATCTGCGGAATAAAATTGACGTCTGACAGTTTTCGTATGGAAAATCAGTCAAAAATAAAAAAAAATATTCGCTGGATTAGACTTATACTAGGTATAAAAGTTTGGTCAAATTCGCCCTTAATCGTAGGTCAACAATATAATTATTACACTGAACATCACGCATCTATTCCCTGAAGAGATAAGCATACCCACATGTCGTAAATTAATGTTAAGTCCCATTTAATAAGGGCGAGCCTATTGTCATAAACCGGGCCTAAATCCAGACTCCGGCCTGCTATTCGTAATGGAAAAACCCAATAACACTTTGCCCGACCTGTAGATTGAACCCAGTACCCCATGCTCACTGTTCGCTTGCGTTCACTAGCCCAAAGAGGCTGTCAAAAATATTTTGTTTCTGAAAATAGTGTAGAACGTGTATGGATGATTTAGACATCTCCTTACAGGACCTCTTGATCATAAATAGAGCTTTGGACGTTGAAATGTTGCCAATGCCAAGGCTTATTGTTTACGGAAGGCCATACAGAACCACCTGTTACTTTAAAAACAGTCTGCAGAAATAGGTTTAATACTACGCATTTCAGATAATCATTTCAATGCTCACTAATTAAGTCGTTTAATGAATACCGCATGCGTTACCAATTATGCCCGTGCTTGGTAATCGCAGTATCATGATATCGATAAACAGTCGGATGCTGAAGTGTGATTGTGGTTTTACCTTCGCCAAAATCGATTCAAACAATCGTCAGAGTAACAAATAGAACTAGAAACGCTTTGTTTCCTTACACTATTTGTAAAATCTATACAAAGAAATACAATTGAAGAGTCTGTTTGTAATGTCAAAATAACAACTTTTTACTAAATGCATAAGAAAATATGTATATACGGTACATATAACAAAAAAGCAATTTTTAAATTTTTGTCTATCTGTCTGTTTGTTCCGGCTAATCTCCGAAAAGACTGGATCGATTTTGACTGAACTTCCACTGGCAGATAGCTGATGTTACGGGGAGTAACTTAGGCTACTTTTATTTTAAAAAATAATTAAAGTTCCGCGCAAAAAAAAATAAAACCCATCAAATTGTGAACTAAAAGTCGGATTTGAAAAATTCTTTTTGCATTTGGTAGCCCAATCTCGAGGATAGTTATAGGCTATTTAACATCACGCTAGGAACCCTTAGGAGCAGAGCAAAAAGAAAAAAGTCAGAAAGAACACTAAGCGAAAACAAAATAATAGCGCGAGCGGGCGATGCAACGCGACAGGTCGAGGGACGAAGGAGTTTTATTAAAACGTGGCTGTGTATTTTAGTACATTGTGTATCTTACGACTTCCACGTGAACGAAGTCACGGGTCACAGCTAGTGAAATAATAAAAGAACACAAACAATTTTTTTTAATGAATTGTGCTATCTAACTCAAACAAAGGTATTGGTAGATAAATAGATAGATAGAATACTAGACAGTTATAGCTAGGCTATAGACATGTAGATCACAGACTAATAACGACAAACTTTTTAGTTTTTCTGCACTGTACCACTGCTGGGCAAAGGCCTACCCTAGGTGCCTGAAGATGGACAGGGCTGCCGAGGCCAGCAAACTCAAACTCAAAGCATTTATTTCAAATAAACCAATTACAGGCACTTTTGAATTGTGAAAGACTCGGTCAGCTAGTCAGAAACTTGAAGCTAGTTGCTCATTCCAAAGCATAGATCTCTATGGAGAAGAACGGGCAAGAAACTCCACGGACACTCTTTTAAATCAATATATTGTTACAAAATATTGGTTATATCATTCATGTTGAAATTAAGTATGTGAGAACAATGTAGAAAGACGTGCACGTTAAAAGCGTCCGCAACAAAAAGATAAGAGTCAAAAACGATTCAAAAATTAAAATAAGCCGTGGCAGCTAAGAGATGACCAGTCCCTACTGACGGCGCCCGTTCACGAATATGACGCATGGATCAGCACCATTCAACTCAACCATTTTGAAGGGAACTTAATGATCCAACACACACGCCACCAGCGGCGAGACATTTGAGTGAGCATGACATACTCTCAGCCTAGGAAGATGTGATGAGACGGCCTAAGATCTAAACGAACTAAATAAACAAATATCAGTAAAGTTCTCAGCAACTCTTTTCTAACTTCAATTTTATGAATGAAATTATTTTTCTTTTTCCCATCCCCTAAATGGCGCAGCTCCCATATTCCGTTTCAAAATTCAGTAGCATCATTCAATTTAACTGTTTACAATTTGTTCTATGTGTTATTGGAGCTCCCCATTTATAATGCAAATCATTATCACGCAAACATTTCGTGGTTGAACATAAAACGAGCAGCGTGTTCAATGTTTAGTGCGTTAAATACCTGGATGTATAACAATCAATCAATTATTGGGATAAATCAATGAGCTTCAATTATTTTGCCTAACAGAAGTGGCCCTGTGCTTATTGATTCAGCTCCTGTTATTTGGTGTGAAAAATGATTTTGTTAGCCCCTGAAATTGAAGTCTATGTTTGTCAAAGAGTTGGTTAACAAAATATCAATAGTAATAGTTGATCAAATAAGTATGTACAAGATGAAGAGACTTATATATTCTTGTCAAGAATGAGACGGACTTATAAAAGTAAAGACAACGTCACATTTAAATATTGTTAACGATATAGAAAAGGTACAGTCGACTGCAAATCAGTGGTAACACTTTGAGCGGGCCTGGCGTAGTACAGAATTTCAATAGAGTACGAAGCCAGCTCATACTGATTTTGTTACCACTAACGTGCGGTCGAATGTACTTAGTTGTTAGACAAAAATAAAAAAACGATAAGCAATGTAACTTCAATTATCAAAGACCACAAAATAGACCAGTAATAAAACTAAATTAAAATTTCAACGAAGAATAGTCCCACAGTTGGTTGTGACTTTTCTATTATCACGTGGCGTTTTGAAGAGCAACATCACTGCATCCGACATTCAAGTGAGATTCCTCGCTTGACGCAGAGCGACTGCTGTCTGCCTTCGCACCCCTCGACCTCTGGGAAATCTGAGCCATGTTAAAATTCTACATCCCATCTGAATTATAATCCCGTAATCTTGTAATATCCGTGAAAAAAGGGCTGACCTATTTGCAGCTAAATATTTTTGAATTTGGAGAATTTGTAATTCTTTTATTTATTTTTAAACTATGGAAAATAAAGCAATAGTCATCTTTCACTAACAAACTAAGCGAAAAAGAGACGGTAATAGTTTATAACTGTCAAACTAGATTACGTGATTTTCAGCTTGATATCAGGTGGCATGTTCCGAGTCACGTCTAAAACTTTTATGGAAGTAGTAGGGGTTAAACTAATTTGACAGATTTAATGTTCATCCTTCTCTTTCTAATTCCATCTGCAAATATGAGGTAGCAATATTAAAATATTGAGTAATGCACAAAAGGTCGGGGTATATTTTTGTTTCGAAATACGTCGTTGCAATAAGAATGCACCGTAAATAGCAATCCCTGCACTTCTGTAAGCCTCAAGTTATTTGAATCTAAAGTTGGCTTCAAATAATGTAGAGCAAGCTGGCAATACTATGAAGAAAATATAGCTATTTCCTGCTCACAATTTACATTTGATGACAGCTCCTTTACAGTATTACGTAGCTATGTAAGTAACAGCACAAAGCTAGCACTAGAGATGCCTAATTACCTACTTCTTGGTATAATTTGTGAATGAACTCGCTTTTTTATTTCTCTGTGATTAAAATTTAATGTTCATAAAATACTATAAGAATAAAAGCATGGAGACTTCAATTAACATTGAAATAATTGGTATTGGTTTTCGTGTGGGGGTAAAATTAATTGATTAGTAATAAAACATTTATTGATGAAAAACATAGTGTGAATGATCCAAAGCTGTATTTAAAGACATAGGTACAAAAATAAATCATAACACTTATATTTAAATGTAATTTTTTTGACAGGGCTTTGTATAAGACAGGACACACAGACAGACAGACAGACAGGGCTTTGTAGGTGACCAAACTATAAAAAAATTAAAAGTTTAAATAAATCTACGATGATCTTTTAAATATCAGAGCGCTATTCTGAGTTTTCTCTGTTCCGTGTTTGAGCAATTCCGTCTGAAATACGAGGTCATTGTTGGTGGCACCGACGGCGTTGGAAACTGAAGGGTGGGGGCGGGGTGGGGGGCGGTACCAGCAACACCACTAGTGGGAAGAGGGAGCACCAAACCCATTACTGTAGTAGGCGAGAAAGAAATAGGACGCTTGTGTCGAGTTCTGTTTAAGTAATTGTGTTTCATCCAGTCTTTCCTATTTCAAAATGAAATGGTATTATTGATGAAATTTTGCACTCGTACATAATAATATCGCGGTTCACCTCACGCCGACGCTGTAATTTATAACAGTACTTTTATTCACACGATACTTTTGGTCTTTGATCGCCATTCGTTACTATCGACATCGGTAAAATATTTTTCAGTGCGAAGCTGACCTATTTTATTAACCGACTTCAAAAAAAGGAGGAGGTTCTCAGTTCATCGGATTTTTCTTTTTTATGTACGTTCCCCGATTACTCAAAGATTTGGAATATTCTTTTTTTTATTATTTGCTCGTCCTGCAACGCTTTATGAGTATAATTTTGTATTGAAAACTCTTTATTTATATTTAATAGTCTTAAGAAAATTTTGTAAGTAACTTGATTAAGGATATGATGGGGCTGACATGACCTATTAATGGTTGCAAGTCCCTAATAAATAAAGAGAAAAAAAAAATGATAAACACATGTGGTTCGTAGGAAAAATAAAAGCTCAATGTCATAGGAAACAAATCAAAACAAAAGACATCGCAATAATTATATTAGTTTAGGAACGAGGAGGCACCACGGCACAATAATACAGCAATTTTCTTGTAGCAACACGAAGCAAAGCCAACTCTATCAAACAACCTAAACTCTAATAATAATTTAGTAGGTAAGTGGGCAAGTCAAGGGAAAATTACCCAAATGCGGACCGGCCTTAACTGTCATAGATACAAACTGACCTAGTTTGCGTTTCATTAAAGTGTCAACGTCATTCTTCTGAAATTATACTTTGAAGATTTTTTAAGAACTCAATGTTAAAATTTTCATAATATCTTCTTAATTTTTCTTTGGAAAAGGTGGCGTTAATTGAAATTTTGTTAAATATAATATTAAGTAACTCGTACCGTGTCCTCATCATGAGCAAATAAGACCCACGATTTAATGAAATCCCCATGGCGGGAAATTACCATAATCAGTAAGCTTCACTGCTGGGTGGAGGTCGTTGCCTGCAGGTTGACCCTCCAGTTGCTTGTTGTAATCCTTTAAACGCCTCTGAGAGTGTAGGCCTTATTATCATGGAAGTATTCACTGATTGTCTGGATCTGTGAGTCTGGATCTGTGCCCGGTTGATGGCAATAGGCTCGCCCCCTATTACATGGGACTTAGAACATAACTGGCGAAATGTGGGTGTACTATAGGTACACCTCTGCCTAACCCTTCGGGGAAACAAGGCGTGATGTTATGATGTCATTCACTGATTGTCTTTTGTTTTGCGTCATCTACTAAAAGTATCTGAACAGTCTAATGACATATTTTCGTATGTCAATCTAGTAGGTACTTATTTAGCTTGATTTGAAACTAGCTAGGTTAAATGATCTGATAATGTAAGGTTTTTATGTTAATATAAGTAGCTTGAGGTTAAAGGTTGCCTCTATTCCGTGAGACTTCATACCATAACTAACAAACTGTGGGTGTACAGTCACGAGCACTAATATGTATACACTTAGGGAAATTCAAAAGCGATTTTCTCGTGGAATAACGATAGTAACTTAGAGATGCCTGCCTAATTCATAATTCTAAGAATTCCAAAACACTATGTTCGTAACAACATAAAATTACAATCAATGCAGTAGAAAAAAAGTTTTAAAAGTATCTAAGTGTACACAAATTAATGCTCGTGACTGTACATCAATCCACCTCAACTTACACCTACACGAGAAACTGTAGCTCAATGAAAATAATAGACGATCTGGGAGCCAGCCACCACCTCTTAAAGCAGTATTATTTTAATGTTACTTCAGTGTGAGAAAGAGATGAAGCTATACAGGACGCCTAGCTCCATCTCTTTCCCACACTGAAGTAACATTAAAATAATACTGCTTTAAGAGGTGGTGGTCTAGCTCCAGTCTCCGTATTAATTCGTACGAAGACGTATGCACACTAGCCGTCACGGGCACCCAGTAGGCCCTATTCGTTACCGGCGACCACAAGCACAGTCGGCCGTACCGCCGCCGTCGGTAAATACCACAGTCAGTTATTTCCTTCATTTGAATGGCATGGCTTTATACACTATTGGCCAGGCTGGCTTGGCCTCATGACGCTCCAATGACCTGTTAAGATCATTCAATCGATTTGTTTGCTTGAATGGACTGGTTGTAAACCTAGAGCATAGAGTAATTAGCATAATTTTTTAAGTTAGTAAAGTTTAAAAACGGCTCTAAAAGTGGGAGTTTGGCCAAATATAGAGCCACTCTTCAACTCCTCCCATAGGTTCCGTATAATACTAGAAAAATCTTTAAAAGGTAAAACAGATATTCCATAATTTTTATTGAAAAGCGTAGTGATTTTGACAGTTTTTTCTCAAAGCACAACCCTATTTCAGAATGTCCAGGTTGTTGTGTACGTTTCAAAGGTTTCAACATTTTAAATAAACAACTTCCTTTTGTATTTTAACTTGTAGCGCCAGAACAAAGCAGTTTTTAATATAATTACAGTGTTCGTCAAAAGAGAAATAGATGATTTTAACTTTTTAACTCGACTAAAAGGCGACCTCGGGGCAATTAGAAGCAAACAATATTCTATATCCTACAGTATAAACACAGAGTTGAAACACGAAGGTCGCGATGATAATGAATTAATGTTTTTTTAAACGTTATATTATAGGTACTTAGTCAACCATGTACACCCGCGAACGTTCCCGGTCGCCCAGTTTTCGCCTTTATTCCCTTAGCAATAAGGTTGAAAAGTGGTCGACCGGGAACGTTCACCTACGTGGTGATGTGACCAAATGTGTATACCTAAGTGTCAATGACATTCCTGTCTATCTAAACTTTGTCTGCTACCTACACAATATCATCATTAGGCAGCGATATGATCGTCTCTGTGTACATTAAAGCGTTATTCTATCTATCTCACACACTACGGAGAATCAATTTCATTGCAAATTTACTTACATAATAAACCAATTATACTTACTGTATTGAATAAATGTATAATCAACTGAAAATTCGAAACCTTTAGCAAGCTATGATAAGCTTCCGACTAGCTTACTTGCTAACTAAAATCACTCATCGTGGACATTCAGTAATCTTATTGGTGATGTTCTTCAGAAAGGTCAGGTGCGTAGTACTCGCGACCGGCGTGCGTGTATGACCAGATGATGAACGTAAACGAAGCAAAAGGAGGATAAGGATCGTAGGAGGTGTCGTTCTGTAGTTTGGGAAAAAGCGTGAGTTTATGTAGGTATGTGTGTGTGTGTGGTGGATCAAACATGTAGCTGACACTTAAGGTATTTTCTATACATCTATACAAATAAATAAAATTGAAGTGTCTGTTTGTAATGTCAAAGTAACAACTTTTACTAAATGCATAAGAAAGTATATAGGTACGATACTTATAACAAAAAAGCAATTTGTAAAATTTTTGTCTGTCTGTCTGTTTGTTCCGGCTAATCTCCAAAACTTTTTTTTTTTTGACGGGACTTTCACTGGTAGATAGCTGATGTTACGGCGGGTAATTAGGCTACTTTTATTTTAGAAAAGTAATTAGGGTTCCGCGTAAAAAAATTAAAACCCATGAAATTATGAACAAAAAGTCAGATTTGAAAAATTCTTTTTGCATTTGATATCCCAATCCTCGAGGATAGTTATAGGCTATTTATCATCACCCAACTACCCTTAGGAGCTGAGCAAAAAGAAAAAAAGTCAGAAATAACACTAAGCGAAAACAAAGTAACAGCGCGGGCGGGCGATTCAACGTGACGGCTGGCGACGGGTCGGGGGACGAGGGAGTTTTATTAAAATGTGGCTGTTATTTTAGTATATTGTGTATCTTAGAACATCCACGCAAACGAAGTCGCGGGGCACAGCTGGTCCAAAATAAAATTATACATTGATTAACCTTGAAATATAAACCCACATTATTTAAAGATATCTTCTATAGTAATCCCGTATGCTATAGTGACATCCGGCATCATGCTTAGCTGAGACCCTTTTGGCATGAGCATTTTTTTTAATTCATTTATCATGTTTTTGCTGTAGGTATTTATGCCATTAAACTAATTTTATTTCTTTATTTTCTTTCTTAGTTATTTAGTGATGTAAAATTTCAGAGTTTATCCAACGTTATGTACTCTGTTTTCTAAAGTTCACTTCACGTGTTTTCCCTTATCATTCATCGTCTATATTAGGAGGAAGCGCCTGCCATAACAAACGGTCCCAGGGGACTCTGCATTATTCACCAAGCTAGGCTGTGACCTGTTCATGCAATCAAAATAATCTTCATTTACACGTGTGAAACAAATATAATACGTGGCCAAGATTTCCACTTCAACTTTCGTATGGGGGATTGGAACACCGAGATTAAAATTAAAAAATCACGCAAAACATTTATTTATTTCTTCTTACATCTACCATTACAGGATAACCCAATGCGATAAATGCGCCTATCCTAACATGCCTGAAAGCGGATCGGTATATAACCTCAGAACAATAATTGCTATAAATATTAAGATGAATCATCTTTCAAGTAATTTCAAAGCTGTAAAAGTTTACTCAGACAAGCTGTGAACGTTAAAAGGCAACAATTCAGAAAATGTTTAAAACTTTCTAAGAATTAATTCAGCTCAAATCCTGTATGCAGATTCTTTGAGATAAGACGAGGGGAACTCGACTTCGGTTTCCAACAAAACGGATTAAATACCATGAACGAAATGTAGGTAAGTTTTATTGCAAAATATATACACTTGTTTGGTACCTAACTTAAAGCGCTATCAGTGAGTGAAAAATATAGAAAAACATTTTTTTTTTCACAAAACCTAACATCACGCATGTAATCCCCAAAGAGTTAGAGTTCCCCAGAGGTGTGCCTTTAGTACACCCACATTTCGCCAGTTATGTTTAAGTCCCATGTAAGAAGGGGCGAGCCTATTGCCATCAACCGGGCACTAGACTGCTACTGAGAAATTCCTGACTGAAAAACCCAATAACACTTTGCCTGACCTGGGAATTGAACCCAGGACCTCATGCTCAGCAGTAGAGAATGCGACCACTAGACCAATGTGGCAGTGTTTTTCCAGTTCCTTCATAGTTCGAGAAAGAACTAAACAAATCATAGGTACATTTTTAGATTTGTTTAAAAATTAAATGCAATGTAATAGATATTTTTAACAGCAATTATTATTTTACTAAACAATCCTCAAACGAACCACTATTAAATGTAGTTACGTCATCTCCAGTTGCATTATTATGAATGTTTACAAAAGACTCGGTAGTCCGTTTGCATCGGCAACTGCACTAGCGTAGATTAAGTTACTGGAGCTCTTTGCTCGCTCCATATTATTTAAAAGAAAAGACAGACTGTTGACAGAAATATGATTCTTGAAGCAAGTCGTACTATGATGCAAAACAACGAGTAGGCAAGCTTAGGGGCGAGCTGTAGTAAAACTACCTAAGTAGTAGGTTTTAGAATAGAATATTCCAAACTTTGTATTATTCACAGTAAAGTTGTGAAAGTTTGTCTGAGTACTCCCTTTTACACTATTTTCGTCTTCTGGTTTTATAATTGTAACGGAACTGGAACTAGTGGTGGTCAATAATAGCGTACTTTTCCATCATATCAAATTAGTATTAATTTATAACTCAACTAGAGTTTCTAGAATGAAGTAGGCCGACGCCTATTTCAGTATTCCAAACCAAACTGAACTATTTCTATAGCTACTGAAATAAAATCTAGCAACCTTCTAATCTAACAACAATTTAGAGTGACGAATTGAATGAATGAATATGGGTTACTACGACGCGAGACCTAATTACCAAATAAACAAACATTCTATTCTGATATTCACGGTGTAATTTTTCATGTCACGTTTAATCGATGGACATAATTATCTATTATTCTTCATGAATATTTAATGGAGTGAGATATTAAAATAATCGTTATTTCCCTGCTCAACCTCGGCGACAGATTATATTTTTAACAGAATAGTAAAACTGATTGAAATTCTTTATTTTTTAAATCCCATTCACAGGGGCCCAATATGGCCAGGTGCAATAAAAATTAAACCTTCATTGTTCAAAAACTGAGTTAAAAATCAGAGACACTATCCAAGCTGTAAACTTAGTTAAGAAACCGCAATCATTTCTTGTGTCAATTTTATTTTACTAAATATAGCAATATGCACACAGAGGCAACGTAAATTGTTTTTGGTCCCTGGTTCGGACATCATGCAATGAACAAAAAATTGATCCTAGTTTTACTGATTATTGTTTTATATAATTTAACTTCGCGGAGCTTTACACTACGGCATAATGAAAGCGCTTGAAACGACGGAAAATCCAATAAAAATAATAAATGGACTGAAAATATTTTACGTTTTTAATGCGAGAAAATTTTTGGATTTATTTATTTATCGCATCAATATCGTCCAGTCCTGCATTGCTTGCTAACTTATTAACATCATAATAGGTTTATTGGACCAAAAACTTCCTTACAAAAAAATCTGAACAGCAAAAAAAAAAATATCAACCCACCTTAATTAAAACATCTTTAACATAATAGAAAACAAAAAAATTAAGGACAAGGGCAGAAAAAATCCAAATTCCGTCAAAACTTTGCCTGTGTTCAGTCGAACAACATTGTCCCATCCACATCAAATTATTCACAAATTAGTCCTTGTTATCGTTGTTTGAATATTCAACGCGATACGGAACAGAAATAAAGGAATGTCTGGCTGTGTTCCTTCCGCTTCAATGCAAAACGCAGAATGGAACACTACGTAACGTTGCGCTCTTTGTGCTCGACCAGATAGAGAAATCTATCGAATGTTCACTTTGTTTAGGATTTGATAGTGAACGGTTAACTTTGCGTGTGTACGCAAAATGGTAAAACAAATCTGGCTGTTTGTATTTTGTATGTTAACGCTTACATAAAACTACAGATAAAAATGAAAAAAAAATTAATCATAAAAGGTACATACCTACCTAAATAGTAGATTGTTTGCAAAGGGAGCAAACCACTATTTTAAAGGCGAAAGTGTTCTCGAAAAACTTGAGCTTAAAAAACTCGAGCTTAAAATAGTGTTTCTCCCGAGGTGGACACTACTTTTATCACCCTCTATGAGAAAAAAGCAAGTGCAATTATGAATAAGAATAGTACATTTAATTATTTACATACAATTAGGAACAATAAAACATATCATAGAAATAACATTTTGTTTTTCATATAAAACTAAGTTAAATCCGAATTCGAGTAAACGATTTACGAATGAAGGCGGAATGCATTTCGCGTGTCTTTAATTTTTTCACAAACTTTTTTTTTTAATTTGGCGCGCGGTTTACTTTATCAAACAGCCTGGTACTTGTTCATAAAATATTCGTGATTGATCTCTTTGGTGATTGGAACTTTTACTAACAATATCTACATTCCAAATTCGAATCACTTTTAGTCCCTGGGGATTAAAGAGCTATTTTAGTCCCTATTTACGAAGAAGCTTTTAAACTAGCTCTTTTTGAATAGATGTAACACCTGTAATACCATGTTTTAATGCAAATAAAATGAATTTGAATTTTGAATTTGAATTTGAAAAATATTTTCGTCTAGATAGTGCTCTGTACGGGTTTGGTTTATTCTTTTTTAAATTATTAAAACGTATTACAAGTAAAAGCTTTGAAATATTAATTCTAACTGAAATCTTCATACTATTTTTTATTTTTTGGTTTAGCTCATAGTAGTCAATCTTATAGCAAATTATATTGACATCTCTTATTTATCATTTTATTTCAGAATAATTAATGCATAACTGCAGAATTTTAACCCAATCACTATTGTTTTTAGGGTTCCGTTATTTTCAAATCCGACTTTTTGTTCACAATTTCATGGGTTTTTTTTTGCGCGGAACCCTAATTATTTTTTCTAAAATATAAGTAGCATAAGCTACTCACCATAACATCAGCTATCTGCCAGTGAAAGTCCCGTCAAAATCAGTCCAGCCGTTTCGAAGATTAGCCGGAACAAACAGACAGATAGACAAAAATTTTAAAAATTGCTTTTTGTTATCAGTATCGTATATACTTTCAAATGCATTTAGTAAAAAGCTGTTACTTTGATATTACAAACAGACACTTTAATTTTATTTATTTGTATAGATAATTATAGTTAAAAATTATAATTATTCAGAAAGGCCAATTAGTATTTTACACGGAAAACCGATGTAAAGCGAAAACTTTACATGTTTTGAGGAAAATCTTCACTTTCCCGTGTATCATGTTCGAAAGTGGCGTCAAGTGCTACCAGGCGCCCAGTTCGTAGAAGCGGTGTAATTTAGTCTTCTTACGAAGATTCATCATTATTATCACCGAGACTATTGAGACCACAGTTCATTGTGGCAATTCTAAATTCTAACTAACACTTTATATACACTGAAACAATAACATAGCGTTCAAATATGTTAACATAACACCTTTATGTAAAAACCTATGTTTTACAAATAAATACCCTGATTCTGATTCTGAATACCATTTTAAAGACTTTTAAAGCCTTCCTGTAAACATTTTGAGGAGAATCATTTTCCGTGTATCATGTCGTAAAGTGGCGTCACGTGCTACCAGGCGCCCAGTTCTATAGAGTGATGTAATTTTCTCGCTCCATTCGACCGACGTAAGAGACGCACCCGACCATATCTATTCGGTTTGTATCCCTCTCTAAACATTCACGTACGGAGCTTTCTCTAGATCTCCCACATTTAAGTGGGATCTGACTAGTTTAAATTGCCATTAAAATTAAATAAAGCTGGCGTTTAAGTATATATAGTATTGTTTTTGGGTGTTATTAAAGTTAAGAAAATATTTTAAACTGAATTAAAATAAAACCATTGTGCCACAGACGTTTCAGTTTAGATAGTATTGTTAATGGGGGTTATTAAAATTAAGGGAGTATTTTAAAATGATTTAAAATAAAACCATTTTTCCACTAAGGTTTCAGGAAAAAGTAAAAAAAAATCCATATTACAAATGTATGGCATTTTATTGTTTTGAAATATGAAACATTATCTCCGGCAAAAATCGGTATCCATTTACACGTAAATCGAAAACGTCATAAATATCAGAGATAGTCATTCGGTCGAGATGTTGTTTTTATAGAAAATATTTCAGGAAAACTGTTATCACTAGGAAGCTCGGTCTTACATACTTCGGATCAAACTGACGGTCCATATAAGACCGAATTTTGGCGTTCCACGGAAAACTTTACGAGTTACGAGATTATTTTTCACATACTTGTAGATATGAAGTTTTCGTATAAAGGTTTCGATTTATCTCATTTTGGTGCAACGCGACCGCTCCGAACTAGCGACTTTATCAACGGAGCGTATCTTTTACGCAGGTGTTGAACGGAAGGTCCGACTTTCTTAGATTCCCAACTTAAGGTACTATTCACAACTTTGTTCGGCGTCGTTTCTATCGATTTTAGATTAAGGAACTTCGAAAACCAGTAAAAACATTCTGTAATAAATTTTCGTACTTTACGTAGGTAGCAACTTACCAGAGCAGGGTGTTTCGAACTTGATGTAAAAGTTTTCAATAATGATTATGACGTCGGTGGCTATATTGTACCTATATTCTGTCCGGCCAGGCTTACTGGCGACCTTTGCGAACTGTTCGCATCTGCGTAGCCGGAACACCGATCAATTGTACAGTCTGTGGGTAACGTAATATTTCACCAATAAACCATGAATAATATTTTTATGTACCCACATCATTTAACAGTTAACTCTTATTAACAACTTTAATGTAGGTATTCTATTTTAAATGGATATGAACAATGTTATAATAATAATCAGCCTATTATGTTCCTACTGCTGGGACACAGGCCTTCTCTCGGTGAGAGGGAGTGGGTCGTAGTCCCCCACACGGGCCCAGTGCGGGTTGGTAGATGTCACATGTCTTCGAGTTTTTGGTTCTAGGACATGCCGGTTTCCTCACGATGTTTTCTTTCACCATTTTGAGAGCAGTGGTGACAAAATTATTTACACAAAGTAAAGTGCCTACCTTTTTTTTGGATGGGAAATCACCAAATGACTTCTCCCGCTCTGGGCGGAGCGGGAGGGCGGGTCAGACTTTTACTGACTAAAACCCACCCGTGTTCCTTCAGTTGCCTGTGCCGGGGCCACGGTAACTCTTTCGAACATCCCACGACCCTGGCTGGCATCAGCCCTAGCGGACCCATTCAATAGTGCTGACATCTCCTTGAGGCGCGCGTGGAACACAACGCGCCGTCGACTCGGGCCTAGTTCTTACCGGACGGCGAGCCAGATTTCGAACCCACGACCTACAACTCGTAAGCCGAGGCCGTTACCACTGCTCTCTTTAAAAATAATAATGATATTAAAATAATTGTAACATTTTGGTACAAAATATAAAATAAAGTAGGAACCTACGTACCTACTTCAAAAATAAAATTTAATTTCACACGTGAGGTAAGGCCGTACAAAGGAAAATATACCTACTGAAAAAAAATATTCCATATTTTGTCTGGCATCGTGTAAAAGAGGCGGACACGAAATATAGTACCAAATAAAATTTTTGAATTAAAAATATAATCCCAGTCCATTGTTAAGTTTACAGCACGAAGCCGACGTGAATTTATGCATACACTTTACTAATAAACTTTTTTTTATACCTGAGAAATGAGAATACAAGTTGCCTTTTTATTTTTTTTAACAACAGAACAATACCGACCAGTTATAAAAGCGGTACGTGAGTGCGGTGAGGAATCAATGACGATCAAAGTTTTGAGAGCAAAAAAACTTCAGAAATGTTTAAGATGCAACCGGAAATTCTTTAATTTAAATATGAGAGTAAAGCACTAGACTCTTTCGATACTCGATCGCTTACTTCTTTTGTTCGCTTCGCACCATTTACGTCGAAGTTTGCATAACAGTCATAATAAACTTAAATTCCGTGCTCTGAATAAAAACAAGATCCCAGCAGCGGAGCGGCGTGGTACAACATTCGTACAACGTATATTAATGACAGTGTTTCTTCGCTGCTCGTTTCCGTTCTTTTGTGATTGCTCTCGCCGGTTTCTCTCCGCTTTTTGAATGGGCACATACGTGAGCGAACAATTGTCCCGGGTATTAAGGTGTTTTTGTGGTAGTTGGATTTACAACGGACGTGTTAGTTTGATTAAAATTAAGTTAAAACAACTTTGCTCCACGCAAACCAAGCGTACTCTATGAACACGCCACAAGAGGGTAAACATGTACGTATAGATCCCTAACAGTCTTCTGGTTATACTATTCATAGCCTCCATCAAATTAATCAAATCGATCGCCATGTAATTCCCTTCCTGAATACGCCATTTAGTCGCAATATACCATATCTTCCGTTGATATCAATAACTTCTATTATTTATGTGCGAGACAAAGATCAAAATAATTTATTGTGTCATAGAACACGGAGACTTTTTCCCACATATGTTATGTGAGGCCAATTCCAGGCTTCCAGCTCCGCATAAAGATGAGAATATGACATGAAAGTCGATAAATTTGGTCAATAGCCATTATACGACGTTGTCGGGGTGCGAAAATATGGAAGTGTGGGGGGGGACTTCACGGCTCTTTGATTTAGGGCCGTCGGGCCGCACACAGTTACTGTGGAATGGAAGAGGCTCGGACAACACGCATGAGACTTAATTGTTTGGAATGTCGGCGGCGCGTGGTACATGGTTCGTGGTGTGTCCTGTCGTTATATGCCAATTTGAATGCGAAACGACGTCACGGACATACAAGCGCAGCGGGATTCGCGGCGCGTAAATTACGTAAACGGCTATACGTATGGACGTGTGCCATTCATTGCTTGGATATTGTGACACTTATTGAAGTGAACATGTTTGGAGAATACAAGAACGATAATACTCAAGATGGCTTACAGTATGAAAAAGCCAATAAAACCATAGAATAAAAGATTTCTATATCCAGAAAGTACGTTTAAAATTTATTACTTTGGCAGTTCTGCTTCTCTCCCGAGAGCTAAAAATGTAGTGGCGCAGGTCTCCTCCAGCGGCATAGTAAGTTTACATCTTTGGGACGGGAGGGACACTAGAACTGGATGCGGAGCGCCGCAGCTGGCAGCCATCCGAGCGGACATAAGTATATCTAGTACAACCTAACGAAATAGAAAATACCATTATTCTTCTCTCAAGACAAGGAGGCGTTCAACCAGTGTTATTTACAACCTGGTTTGTTTATTGCTTTACGTAAAAATAGTGATGTATCGCGTCGAAGTCGCAATTTGCACGACAAAGAACTTGGCTCGGTTTGTGTCAGCAATCATTAGGGAAATACCCATTATTTGGAACTTATTGGAAAATATTTGTGACACAATAACACGAAATGCACGTTCGTGCGGCCACGCCACAAACATTTTCCTCGCTAATTTTATTGCGACCTATTGTATTACAAAAGCATTAATAGCAGTACTAATCCGTTTTTTATACAGAAATAAGAATTAGAATCACATTTGCAGTCACATTTACAGGTAAAAATAAACGTGATTTTTACTCACGAAAGAAATGTTTATCCATGTTCAGTTCACAGCGGAATGGTCATTATTTACTCATTATCGTTACTAAAGCTGGACTCACGTAATCCAACACAAATACACACCTAAATAATAATTAATTAAACATTTATTAGACTTTGTGAACGTTTAATATTTTACTATCGGTTCATTTAAAATCCACACAGAAAATTAACAATTTAGTTTGTTCCTTCATTATATTCCATTTTGAACTTTCTAAAATGATAACACGGTAAAGAATACAAACAATAATTACAGCTTAAGTGAACTTTCCGAACTTTAAACACTTTGAATGCTCGGGGTCCTTTCAATTACACGGTAAGCAGATTTCCGAGAAGAAGCAACAAAAAGTTCCCATAGCTCGTGGCTACGTTACGTTTTCAAGGAAGTTTTGTTTGTTAATTATTATAAATTATTATTAGTAAATTTTGTTCCATTAAACAAGAACATTGAATTAGTCAATTCATCGACGGAAACAATAGATAAGTGGTAGATCAGCGGGAAAAATAAAACATTCCGGCGTTATGGAAGAACATGGCACTTGTACTCCAAACCGAAAACATCTACAAAGCTACCCAACTATAACATCCCTTGCAATCTTCTATCTGTCAACCTTCCAATATTCCCCATGTACGCACTATAATAAAATGAAGCAATCATCGGGTATCCAATTTATTGGAAGCACAAAATGAATAAGAATTTATAAGTGAGATATTTCATGTGCAGGCTCTTTTTACTGGGCCGCAGCAATCTTGGGGCATTGGCATTCAAATTGATGGTGAGGGTACGTTTCACCATTAGAGGGGACTTATTAATTCCCCTTTCGACAGGCCGACCGAGGAGGCAATAAATTCACCTCAACCAAAGGGATGACCAATTTCAGAACATTTACGAGCCACAAATTACGCGACCGCTGAAATATACTGAGCTAAGGACGGGAGGACCGGCCATGCGGACCAAGAAAAAGCCCAAATGTTAATTTAATGTTGAGAGCTACACAAAATTGCTTCAATCCTCAACATGAGAGAAAAATTGGGCCTGCCGCGAAAAGGTCCAAATACTAATTTTATGCAGGGCAAATGAGCCGAGGGCAGGGCGTTGAATCGATATTCATTTAGCTAAGCGTACCGTTAATTTTTCCTGGCGAACGATATCATGAATATTACGTATCTAATTAGTTTTATAAGCGGCCTTTTATTATTACTGAACTTATACTTTGTTCGCCACAATGTACCTGCAGAGTTAACAGTCGCTTTGTATCGCTAACTACTCATTTACATAGTGTGCTTTTGTGTCGATTTTAAGTGCATGGTTATTGAAACAATTTATTTAATTAATGTGCACAATAAGAGGCGTGATTGCGATACCGGTATAAATTGATCTGTAATGAGTAATATACATAATTAATGAGATGATTAATTAATGGAACGCGAAACCAAGCTGTGAATAATCTACCAATCGTTATAGCGTACTTACTCGTATCTGAATTCAAAGAAAGACAAGACACAATCGTAATTTTTGTTTTAAAATACCCGTGTACAAAGTAAGCACGTATCAAAGCATATAACTTCGATTATTATTCTACCATTAGCGTACATGATGAGAAATATTATCGCTATATCCATAATGCGTCGGTTCGCAGGAGTTATGATGAAAAAAACAAAACATTCGGCAAGTTTGCGCTTATAATGTCAGTTATATTTGTTCGTCGATATATCTGAGCCAGTTCGGGGCGCTGTGCTAGCTAACTGTTTTATCACTTTATTGCATGAGATGGCATAAACTTGCGAAGAAGATACCAATAAAACATTGTTGTAGGGTAAATAGACGTTTGTTTTCCTCATATCTCGATACGTAGATACATACCTATACCACATGAAATACCAAATCGAAAATCAGAAGGGTCATGTCAACCACGAAGGGAATGTCGGGTCGTGAATGCCAACTATGCCAGAGTTATGCAAGCAAATATCGAACTCCTTGGTTTGCATTTTATTATTTCTTGAAATGTATTGAAGTTTTTTTATTCATAAAATTTAAATACAAAAGAATCCTGTCAGCAATTTCTTTCGTGAACCGTGCCTTTATAGTCACCTAATTACTTCAACCGAATTTGTATGCTGGTCTAACTATGGAAGAAAGGTCGCCCATCTTTTTATATGAGGGTTAACGAATATTGAGGTTTATAACAGAAATATATTTAAAACGAAAACTAAAGTAATTTGAGTTGAATATGAAAATGTTTAGTTTTACTGTTTTAAGTACCTTTTGAATGTCTTAAGTTACACAGTTCGACATAAGCAATTGTCTTTCTATTGTGTCTCTAATTACGGCATTCAAAGAGTTAAGCAACTGTTTAGGAAATACAGTTCGCAACTAAAATATAACTTGCTTTAAAGTACATTTGGGTAGCGTTTGCATGCGCTGCATGGAGCTTTCAATTCGCTTTTTTTTACGCTTCTACCACAAAATAACATAAAAAAATAAAATTCATAATTCATAATTTTGCTAACTGAACTATTAGGTATCACACTCCAGAGGGCAGAGAATACGTACTCGAAACTCAACGGTCAAAATATGTTATCTTGAAAAATAGCAATCTGTTTTTTCGGGATAACAGTTATTTACTATGAGTATAATAATAAAGACAGCTTAGTGCGTCCTATTTGGGGCCGTATGAAAGCAATGAAAAATAATGTTCAGCCTATTAGGAAACTAATTGTTCTATGTGTAATTTTCATCTCATATTAGATTTAATTTTGCATTTGGATTACTCGCAAAATTATGAATTGATGATTGAATTATGATTTGAATAAGTAAAACTTAATATTAAACGGTGACAGATATAAAATTATTGTCTGACTAGCTGTGCCCGCGACTTAATTCGCGTGGATGTCGAAAAACAATTTCATATTTGAATCGTATTTTGTTCACAATTTCACGGGTTTATTTTTTTGCGCGGAACCCTAATTCTTTTTCTAAAAGTAATCTAAGTTGCTCCATGTAACAACAGCTATCTGCCAGTGAAAGTTTCGTAAAAATTGGTCCAGACGTTTCGGAGATTAGCCGGAACAAACAGACAGACAGACATTTTTTTTTTGGTATAAGTATGTTAAAGCTGTTATTTTGACATCACAGACACTTCAATTTTATTTATTTGTATGTACAGTACGTTACTGATTACCTAGTAGACATAATATATACGGAAAAATAAAGAACCTCACTAATGATTATTTGTTCGAAAAAGGAATAATAGACAAATCGAATCGACACGAGTTTTCCACTCATAGTTATCAATTCTATTATTTTAATCAAATTAAGCGAACGTAAGTCACAATCAATTTAAAACCACAAAAGGACAGAACGACATCCAACAAGCAATCATAGACAATCAATACCAATGAAAAAGCCATCCGAATCCGACAGAACACATCCGCCAAAAGATAGCGCAGAGATTATAAACTCAGTTAAATAATTATACGATGGTCACAATACAGTCTTGTTCAGCCAGTATTTCGACATAAAATGATCCTGGGAGTCGGACCGGCCCCGCAATATCTCTGTCATGGCTGCCCGCATTCGAAAATTGAATTTAATTAGCCCGCAGTATAAAACCGACCGCCTCCGGCACGCGTGTGTTAAACGGTTACCCTCTACGCCTGCACGGATCTAATCCTACCCTGTATATATATATACGTACTTAATATGAAGCGTTATATATGTCTTTCTATTTGCGGTTGTATTTGTTTTGCCGCAGAGTTGTTTAAGGGAATGTTGCTACATCATTTTTGGTTACAGTTATTCTGTATTTTGATCCTTTGGTACCTAGGTAGGAGATGACTGTGTTATAACGTTTAATGCGCCTAATGGTCGTACAACTATAAAGGTACAGGACCTTTAAATGAAAACCATAAAACCATAATGTTGATTGAGATATTGTCAAGTAGATACAGTAAAATGGAAATTATGAGAGTACGAGGTCTTCCCCTAAAATTATTCCAGGACTCTAACCGCAAACAGCAGGTTAGAATTGAAGGTATTGTGAGTAACGAAGAGCCAGTGACCTTTGGAGTACGTCAGGGCAGTATACTCGGACCGACTCTCTTCTTGATCTACATCAACGGTATGTGTCAGCTTCACTGTAATGGTCAAATTTTTACATTTGCCAATGATACTGCCCTCTTCTTTAGTGGCGATAGCTGGGACGGGGTCTTTGGTGTTGTTGGTGGTTTGTTGATTGGTTACGGAAAAATGTGCTGACTCTCAATGTAACAAAAACCAAATACGTGACATTTGCACTTCGATCGAATGTGTTACCCTCACGTTCACTTTCAGTAACGGCCCACACGTGTTGGTCAACATACCAGCCATGCATATGTCCTTCTCTTTAAAGGACAGATAACATTAAATATCTTGGAGTTACATTAGACCAACTCCTCAGCTTTAAACCACATATGGACGTTCTGGTAACTAGATTGCGCAAACTAATTTACATAATAATAATCAAGGGTCTGAACTGAGGTCGTAGCCGACCTTCGTACCATGAAGATGCCTTGTGTCAGTCACTTATTGACTACTGCATTATCTGCTGGGGAGCTGCTGCTAAATCGCATTTGATAGAGGCGGAAAGAGCTCAACGTGCCATTCTTAAGGTCGCTGCGGGTCTTCCCTTCTGCTTCCCTACAGTCGACTTACACAAAAAGTGGGATGTACTATCTATAAGACAAACTTTCGTTCTGCATACAGTCCTCAAAAAGCACTCACAGCTAGTTTATGATTTGGATCTTTTGAAAGATAAACTAAGAAAGGGTGTGTGTTCAGTACAACATTTTTCCGTTTAAGTCTGTCCCACAAGTTCTTCTGTTACCTAGGGGATTATCTTTATAATTTTATCAACAAGGGTCTAAATATTTATCCACTACACAAACCAAGTTGTACGAAAAAAGTAACTGACTTCTTAAAAACGCTTTCCTTCGATGACACTGAGATATTGCTCCACTCAATTAAATAACACTTGTATTCAAATAATGATCTACTTATTCACTACCATTCACCTCCATTCACCTACACATTCAGCACCATCACATTCACTTCCATTCAACCTACACATTCTGCACTATCACATTCACCTACACATTCAGCACTATCACATTCACCTCCATTCACCTACACATTCAGCACTATCACATTCACCTACACATTCAGCACCATCACATTCACCTCCATTCACCTACACATTCAGCACTATCACATTCACCTACACATTCAGCACCATCACATTCACCTCCATTCACCTACACATTCAGCACCATCACATTCACCTCCATTCACCTACACATTCCGCACTATCACATTCACCTCCATTCACCTACACATTCAGCACTCTCACATTCACCTCCATTCACCTACACATTCAGCACCATCACATTCACTTCCATTCAACCTACACATTCTGCACTATCACATTCACCTACACATTCAGCACTATCACATTCACCTCCATTCACCTACACATTCAGCACCATCACATTCACTTCCATTCAACCTACACAGTATGCACTATCACATTCACCTCCATTCACCTACACATTCAGCACCATCACATTCACCTCCATTCACCTACACATTCAGCACCATCACATTCACCTCCATTCACCTACACATTCAGCACTATCACATTCACCTCCATTCACCTACACATTCAGCACTATCACATTCACCTCCATTCGCCTACACATTCAGCACCATCACATTCACTTCCATTCAACCTACACAGTATGCACTATCACATTCACCTCCATTCACCTACACATTCAGCACCATCACATTCACCTCCATTCACCTACACATTCAGCACCATCACATTCACCTCCATTCACCTACACATTCAGCACCATCACATTCACCTCCATTCACCTACACATTCAGCACTATCACATTCACCTCCATTCAGCTACACATTCAGCACCATCACATTCACCTCCATTCACCTACACATTCACCACTACTCATCTGCATATCCACCACCATTCACCACACACCCTTAGACAGCTTTTGTTTTGTTGTGTTATTAATTTTTTTTTTCCTTATATTTATTTTCTATTTTAATTGTTTAGTAGAAATATATATAACTTGCCTGTTTATTTGTATGATGCCACTAAATGGGGCCTGGTGACCTGTATACAGGTTTTTTTCCAAAACTTACTTCAGGCACCAGCTCTCACAATGTGAATCTTTATATAGTTCAAAACTGTTAAGTGCTACCATTGTGAGAGAAAATAAATAAACTATATTATTAATATTATTTCTTTTATTTTAGTTTACACATATAAATTATATTTTTAAATATTAGAATATAAAATTATAAAAATATTAAAAAATAGTAGCCCACCGGTATTGGGAACAGGGTCCAAGCTACGCCGGCGGTCCGGGCTCCAGAGAGAAGAACCTCCTAACAATGCGAGCCGTGTCCAGAAGTACCACTTTCTGAATCAAGCCCTTAATCCAGCTGCCCAACGAGAGCCTCCTTATGTGTTGGTCGAGGCTCTTGGCAAATAAGCCATTGGCTGATACGACTATCGGCACAATGATCGCTGAGCCCACATCCCACATGTCGACAACCTCGTGAGACAAGTCAATATACTTGATTTGTTTATCTTTTTCGGCTTTCACGAGGTTTCCGTCATGCGGGTCAATGTCAATAATCATTGCGCGCCACTCTATTCGATCCACCACCACTATATCAGGCTTATTAGCAACAATAGTCGTAACAGCGATGATAGATCGATCGCAGTACAATGTGATATTTCTATTTTCGAGAACTGGGTCGGGCACATACCTGTAACACGGCACTTCCGATTCCACAAGACTGTATTTCAGAGCAAGTTGCTGATGGATAATCCTGGCTACAAGTTTGTGTCTATGCAAGTACTCTTCGTTAGCTAGACGAGAACACCCGGAGATAATGTGTCGGATTGATTCCCCCGGACGGTGGCATGCCCGACAGATGTCAACCGTGCCGTCCTTCACAATAAATCTCCGGTAATTGTTCGTCATGATAACTTCGTCCATAATTGCACAGACAAAACGAATTAATATTATTATAATAAAAATCGCCTATCTCCTGCACTAGTTGAAACTGGATTAGGTACCATCCCCTCATAAATTGACTCAAAGTGATTAAATCTGGACGCTAAAAGCTATCGAAGAGTGAAAGATCTGTCGATATTAAAATATTTTCATCAGCCACATACAAAGTCGTAATGATAATATTTGTAAACTACTCGTACAAATATAGTGTATAATATAGTTGGAAAAATAGCCGATCCCTTACATGGTCACCTCGGTTTCTAAAGCTATTCGGTGGACTATTTTTGGTACAATCGCTTCTACGACAGGTGTGTCAAAAAATAGCTCTTACAATCTTCTCGGAGTAGAATAAACTAAAAAACTAAACTAAACTAGAAAAACTAAAAATATGTTTGTTATTTATGTCATAATATTGTTTGATAGGTTTCTGCTTTAGAAAAAAAGAAAATAACCACCTACTAACGTGTTAAGATAGACAAACAGTATTTAATGACTAGAAAAGCTTACAAAGATGCTCTGAATGATTCACATTTTTGGAGAAGACTTTCTTCTACCATTTATAACACGTTAGTATGGGTCTTCTGATCTAAAGTCAATATTCAAATGATAAAATCGTCATAAAACTTAGCAAATAATCGGATCATACTTTTTCGTTTCCATTGTAGATATTCAATTAATTATGTATATTAACCATTGAATAGGGTGTTCTCCAAAAAACCTTATTTTTGAACTTTGTTTCACACAACAAATTCTTTACCATAGCTCCTTTGCGAGACTAGGTGTAAAAGATGGTTTTTATCATTTTAAAATCGTGTTTAACAATTGTTTAGAGATTAAACACAGCTCATATAAACGATTGTTTTAATGATATTATTTTTATAGCAACTTTTAAACTGTTAAGTGTAGTTAGAAAGGCTCTGTCTATTAAATAATACCATAATTTCAGCATCACGATTACCAAAGATTACAACCATTTCATATTAACTACAAAACCCAGTAAGCCACTGTTCCGAGAACATCCTATGACCTACGATCTGCAAACAAAATCAAAATATTTTATTTCACCTAAACCTACATGGGCACTTATGAAACGTCAGAAGCTAGGTGCACGGTTCCAATTGGTCGTTTCCTATGGAGAAGAACCGGCAAGAAACTCCACGGTTACTCTTTTAAAAATAATTGGCTTTTACAATGTTTTCAAACTACAGTGTTATTAGGAATGGGAGGACAGTAAGTTGGTAGTACACATCCGTCACCTCATTAATGGTGGGCAATCACGGTTTCCGCCTTGCGCTCCACGTATAAAAATAAGGACACAAAGCGAAACCAGTACAAATCTAAAGAAATAAATAAAGTTGAAGTGTCTGTTTGTAATGTCAAAATAACAGATTTTTACTAAATGTATGAAAGTAAGGTACTCATAACAAAAAAACAATTTTTAATATTTTTGTTTGTCTGTCTGTCTGTCTGTTTGTTCCGGCTAATCTCCGAAACGGCTAGACCGATTTTGACAGGACTTTCACTGGCGGATAGCTGATGTTACGGAGAGTAATTGCGGCTACTTTTATTTTAGAAAAATAATTAGAGTTCCGCGCAAAAAATTAAAACCCATGAAATTGTGATCAAAAAGTCGGATTTGGATTTTTTTTTGCATTTGGTAGCCCAATTCTCGAGGATAGTTACAGGTTATTTAACATCACGCTACGACTCTTAGGAGCCGAACAAAAAGAAAAACGTCACACAGAAAGAACACACACTATTACTTCGTTTTCGTTTAGGAAAACGAAGTAATAGCGCGGGCAGGCGATGCAACACGACGGGTCGGGGGGGACGAGGGAGTTTTATTAAAATGTGGCTGTTATTTTAGTACATTGTGTATCTTACGACTTCCACGCAATATTCATTGCGTTATTTACGTTCTTGAGTAAACAAATTTCGAAAAATTTGTTTACTCATATGAGGATGGATTCGCAATTTGCTTCAAAATCATTCAGATTGTAATTTATAGTGTGTTATGCAATTAGGGTGCAGAACTAAGAACTGCAAGAGTTATGTGAAGTAGGATAATTTAAAAATAATATTATGCTACAAATCTAAATAATTATAAGATAATAAAATAAGTTTGGTGTGAATAATAAACTTATTATTCCTCAATAATAAGGTATTATACTATTTACTACGCGATATCTGAAACCTTAAACTAACATTAAATTACCTACTTATAATACAACCATTTCTCTTTTAACGTTTATCTTTTAAAATTCTAGATTAAAATTAAAAGCAATAGAGCTTCGAGATTAGTTCCATTAATCTCTAGAACTGCTTTTAAACTCGGTGCGCGGCATAATTTTCCTATGCTCAGCAGCGCGTGGATATTAACTCTAAGCAAAAACTACCATAGACACGTGGACAGCCCTATTTAATTTTAAATGTATTTAAAAAAGACTTTTAATATTTTACACGAGGCAACAGAAAATAGATTTATTAATCGAACCTATTCTTGGATAAATTGATATTTTGCAACAGCACTTTCCTTCCTTGGTTTTTACACGAGTTTTTATTTATTGGAAACTCAAACTTATTTTATTTAAAACTAGCTGTTGTCCGCGGCTTCACCCGCGTGGATTCCAATACTTCCCTATTAAATCAGATTTTGTTCACAATTTCATGGGTTTTATTTTTTTTTGCGTGGAATCCTAATTCTTTTCCTAAAATAATAGTACCCTAAGTTACTCCTTGTAACATCAACTATCTGCCAGTGAAAGTCCCGTCAAAATCGGTCCAGCCGTTTTGGAGATTAGCCGAAACAAACAGACAGAAAGACAAAAAAAAATTAAATTGCTTTTTCGGTATAAATATCGTGTATACTTTCATAAGCATTTAGTAAAAAGCTGTTGTTTTGACATTAGAAACAGACACTTCAATTTTATTTATCTGTATGTATGTATAGACTAACGACCCGCCCCCACTTCGCACTATATTTACGATTTGTCAAAACATCGATATTTATTTAGGTATTTTAAGCATGTTAAATATTTATGTATTACTAGCGACCCGCCCCGGCTTCGCACGGGTGCAATGCTGATACTAAATACAGAGTGTAAGGGACAGCCCTCCGCAAATTAACAGGGTGCATTCAGCTCTTATTTTGAATAATATTCCATCGGGAATATTCTCATGAAAATTGACATTTTTCTAATCCTATTTTCAGTTACTATTCCTTTATTTCAATGTAAAATTATATTCTCTGTATGCCTCTCCATTTATGTAAATAAAACAACTAAAATCAAAAAATCAGCAATGGATGTTGAAATACTCGGCGGCCGAAAGCTCGCTGCGCTGCCGTTCGCTACGCGCGTTTGGCGGTAACTATACATTGCGTGTGAGGTAATAAAACAAATCAGGTGTATTGGATTCCCATAACAATCCTGACATAATTTCATGTACCGGTCGTCTTAGTATGATATACTGAAGTCGGGTCCCATCAGTCTGCGGAGGGCTGTCCCTTACACCCTGTATACAGTAGATAATCAAAAATTCTCAACAACAAAAGATTCTATTCAGTTCTTTTTTGAACTTTAATACCTTACCTTAAACTACGATTTTCGATAATTAAAAATACTTGCCCTAATACTAAATTGCCTTAACTCTAAATTCAAACCAATATCTTAATAGAAGAAATACAATTGATAAATTATGGTTTTAATCTAATCCTATCTAACCTACATAATGTACTTACTATAAGTGCGGTTTAAAAATTAACCTTAATACCGACTAAAGTACGAACATACAATTTCGTAAAAATTTTCGCGCTGAAAAGCACGTTTTTATTAAGTAATAATTGTTATTTTCCTTGCTAGAGAACACCGATAAACGCGTGCGATCGCTGCTAATCATAAAGTGCTACAGGGCGAAGCGCGACCTTTGACGCGCTATTTATAGGCACGCGCCGCCGGCCCCCCGCCTGCCTTTTAAATCTGTATTATCTTCGAAAATATTCATTTAAATTACATGCTGTACAGGGCTATATTGATCTATATTACATGCACAATGTATTTAAGGTACTTAATTGGGTAAGGATTTATGCTGTATTGCTTAAAATCGCTTCGTAAATAAGCCATTATTTCTCGTAAAACGTAAAGGATAAAAAATGGTTATGGTGGGTTATCCCTAAGAGATAGACATATTATTATACCATTGTGGATTTTTTTGTAGACCTTTTTAAGGTTTACAATACTGTTGTACATTATTTTGATCTATCTCGTAGGGTTCAGCCAGCGTTTGCAATGTAATCGCAAAAAAATGTGCTTATTTACGACATCACATTAGAAACCTCTAAAGTTATCAGTGTTTCTCTACTACATTATGCATGTATTATACATATAAACCTTCCTCCTTAACCACTCTATCTATTAAAAAAACCGCATCAAAATCCGTTGCGCAGTTTTAAAGATCTAAGCATACACAGGGACAGACAGACAGCGGGAAGCGACTTTGTTTTATTGTATGTAGTGATGATACGCACAAACCTTCCGGAATTAATTCTCTAAATGATGGTGCAACCGAATCAAAAGCCGTTGAGTAGTTTATAAGAACAAAACTCTCACACATTTAGACACGAAAACTAATAGCGAGGCCGAGGTTGTAATCGTTCATTTAGGAGGCTATGTTCAGCTATATACAGGCACATTTGAAAAAGTGTTATAAAGGTGAGCATCATGGCAGTAATATTATTAACTCGTAACTACACGAAAGTTATAACCGCGTTTCAGACTCAAAAGTACCGTAACATCACTATCGCTCGCGAGATACAATTATCTCTGGTTGGTTATATTTCCCAGGTGTGTGAATGCATTCATTCGAAAATTAAAAAGCAAGCTTTTCCGAAACACAGTCGTGTTTGCACAACCCCGTAAATCTAACAGTAAATTCTTTTACATGTTTCGCGAGCGATTGTTCAATGGAGATAAGTTTTGCGACTATGTATGTACATTTGGAGGATGAGAACTAGCTTATGGATCAATGTAATTTTGTATGTTTAAACAATTGAAAAACGTACTTATAGGTACATGAAGGATGTTTTTAGGGAACAACGAGTTTTAAAAAGAGTCAATTACACAGGATATATGTAGACAACCTTTGGGATTTAGGAGCAACATAGGACAACATAGGAGCAATCATAGTGTGAAAGAAATAGAGTATACGTACTGCATAGCTCCATCTCTTTCTCACAATGAATTATGGTGGTTGGTATATAGGAATTTTCTTTGCTATATGTATGTTTCTTAGGTAGTACGTACCTAGGTACGTACATAAGCTAAGTGCAAACTACGCAGATACGCGAATGAACCACGTAGGCCGCTACAACCATAGCCTTGCTAATTAATCATTTGCTAATCCTATTTGCATGCCATTACGCACTAAGTAAACAGAAAGTCAAGTGAAGGAGATAACTAAATACATATTTTATAAGACAATTAACGCAGCAAACATTTCAATGTAGGTTCGTGTGTGTTAGAGGTGCTATACACTTGTTCGGGTCGGCACATTCGATTTGCCAGTATTGGTTGAACAACAAAAGTCAAAGCCAAAGTCGTTTCTTTCCAATAGGCACGTAAAAGGCACTTTTGAACGTCAAAGATTAACAAGAAAATAGAATTGATTCTAGTTGCTCCTTCCAACAAAGCCGATCCGAAGCATTTGCAATTACTACACATATTCGGCTTTCATTCAACTCGTGCCGATCGGCAAAGTGGGTTCAGCATCCTCGCTCGCTGATTCATGTTCGGGTCGGCTCGGTACAATGCGAGCAACGTCAAACGGCTTTTTCTCAACATTATATCTACATTTATTAAATTCGATTTTGCCGCCCAGATTTGCAGAATCATGCCGACCCGAACAAGTGTGTAACACCCGTTACGACTTTGATTTACTCTTCATTAGTTATCATATGCTATTAGCTGGATGGAAACGTCAAACATTATCAATAGAGAGATTTGTATGAATTATTTAAACAGGTGCCGCATTTAATATTTATTCGTAATTGGGATTAAAGATTTAAGCCCATTTGTATGACAGCTTATCACATAAATATGTATTTGTACCTACGAACAAACAAAATTTAAACATTCCACATTTTACCTAATAACTACATCATTGGTCTAGTGTTTGGAAGTGACGCTGCTGTGATCGTGAGGTCCCAGCTATGATTCTGGTTTTTCTGTAAATTTTTAGTAGCAGCATTGTACCCGATAAACGAAAATAAGCTCGCACCCTAACAATCTACCAATCCTGCAGGGAAAAAGGCATGTTGTGAATTGTCTATTTTATTTCGCCGTTCGCGCAGACGCCAAGAGTCTCTATAAAATATATTTTTTTCTGCAGCAACTTGTCTTTTAATCGTCAACTTAATAGTATTTCAAATTATATATCCGCCCTATTGATTCCGCAAATGCACCAAAAAAAATTCTGTTAAGTCCTTTTTGCATCGTTGCCAGTTCTACAACCCTTTACACACTAGCCCACAATCGTCAGTTGTCTGTCTATCACTCAATTCGTATGAAAGAAGCCATCAAAGAGCAGCCAGTAATCGATCAATAGACTTGAACTGTATACAACAATCGTTACTGTTTCCTAGAATCGTGAATGAGAATGGTTATTCGTGCACTTTGTGGCTATATTTTGCTATCAAGAAAATTCTCTTCGTATTCACAAAAGCCCTCTTATTCAAACAAACATCATAACCAAAGCATGTACAGACTTTTGTGTATACAACAACAAAGATTTAAAAATAAAACTTGGTATAATAATTTTTATATTATACACAAACTATATTTCGCTTCTTAAAATTCATATAATTAGATTTAGGTAAAGGCACGATAATGAGGTACAAACCAACATTAGTAGGGAATTTGTAGAGGCATAGAAATGTAACCAAAGAGCGAATGCTACATAATAATATCAGTCTGCCGAATCTATTGTTGTGCTAGACTTGTTATTTCAAGTTTTAAGTTTCACGAATGTAGCCTGAATGTTATTTAAAGGTGAATAGGTACGAGATTTTGTATTTACTAAAAATAAGTGTACTAGATGTTTAATAACAAGATAAAAACCCTAACCTAAGCGGATCGTGGTGATTAAAGCAATATTACGATGTAAAATAAATGTCGCAGATGAATTGTCGAATCCGCTGTTTTACTAAACCGCTAGCTGTTTCACAAAACCGCTCCGTTATGTAAAACAGCTGAACGACGTTCAGCGATATTCCATAATTATTCAACTTTAATACGTAGAATTGCATAAACGTTATGCATTTATCAATGCAGCGGGTCAACGATTAGAGTTTATTGAAAACAGCGTGAAATGAATCGTCAGATTGTAGATTTTAGTTCTAAATTTTGTCGCTCGTGGCTCTGTGTGTCATAACAACAAGAATGGCGTCAAAAACATAAATAAATGAAACGAGTAATATGAGTGAATACCGAACGCTTATTGTGACTGCAGATAAGCCATTCTGCATTATGTCTAAACCTGGGTAGCAGTTTTGTTAAACGTAACGCAATGCAATCCAGCTGAACGTTGTTCAGCTTTTTACGTAAAAGAGCTATTTTGTAGCACAGCTAGCGGTTGTGTAAAATAGCTAATTAAGCAATCCAACTGCGATAGAAATATAACCATTCGCTACAAGACCTGCCGAATCCTGTTCCTAATAATCTTAGTAATATTGTGCTCCACGAACTAAGGAAATCAGAAACTTTTTTGTAAAAAAAAACAACCGACTTCCAAAAAAAACATAACTTTAATTTCGGAAGTCGGTATCTTTGGATCCGTATTTTAGGTGTTTGCCACCGACTTCCGCAATTAAAGTTATTTTTCACTTTGTAGAGTTTTTTTTTGAAGTCGGCTGTTTTTTTTTTTAGAAAAACGTGTTTTATTTTTCACTTTTTAGTGAGTCGGTTTGTAGTTTATCTAAGCTGCAATAGCCAATTGACAACTGCTCATCACCTTTTACAAAATATTGCTTTCCCCGATGCAGGGACGTTAATGAGGAGTTCTCCTGGTACTTCACCATCAGCTCCACTTCACCAAATGGGGCTTACCGAGAGTAAATACACGAGTTACTATAAAAAAATACCCAAATCGCTATAGGTGTGCCTATAATATTTGAAGAGTTCCCTCGATTTTTATGGGATCCCGTCATCAGATTCTGACTTGGTGACAATGGAACCACCTCGAAAGTTTACACATTCAAACAAAAAAAAAAAAAAAATTTCAATATCGGTTCACAATTGACGGAGAAATCGGTGGACATACATAAAAAAAATATACATACAGTCGAACATAAAACCTCCTCCTTTTTCGAAGTCGGTTAAAAAATAATCTACGACTGGGAATTTGTTGGCTATGTAGGACGCTCATTTTCGGCGAAAACAGACTATTGTAGCCATCAAACGAATCTAATCTCTATCTTTCTGGCTATAAACCTAATTTCTAAAATATTTAAATTATAGTACCTACCTATTTCTATTTCTGTGGATAAGACTAGCATATTAAGTGTAATGAAAAAAGTAGGAGTTTATAAGAACTGACAAAACTGCCGCGGGTGATTCCGTAAATATTAGCGTAGCGTAGCGTAGCTCGTAGGTAGCGTTACCCATTGAATGAAAATAGAGCTGTCACCCGATATACTCTCAGTACTTACAAAAAGTTAAAACTTCACTGTTATTTATATCGTGACGCGGAACTGTTGTGTAGGACTTGTCTATTACTAATTACGGTGCAGTGCGTCCGAAGTTTCCTCTCCTCCATCGAACATTCAGATCACGACTTGGGAACAATCAAGATGTTCACGGGATACCAATTGGATTAGTACTGACTTTAGTTCCAAAGACACTTCCTTGTAGTGCCTTATTTCCGCTGTGTGTTTATTTATTCGACTTGTTCTTAGGAGTTTTAGTAACAGTGATTTTTAACGCATCTGTCGATCAAAACAGAAACAGTGAATATCAAAAGATAACATCATTTTAGTATCCCTAAGTATTAGTAATAGAGCCATCGAAATGAGGCGTCGCTTCGGAATGATTAGCGAGGCAGTGAGCTGTGAGTTCAAAGCCCACTCGTTGCCACTCTGATGTAAACCCGATTCGGCTACTAGCTTTTTATTCAGATCAGTAGAAATATCTTACAGACATATAGGCTCTTTCTTAAACAATACGTACATGGTTTGCATCCAAAGATTTATGAAAATTGTGGGTTTATTGGGATAGGACCAAATCTGACCCAAAAGTGTCCTTTATGGATTTCTTTAAATCTTTCACATAATTTGAAAAGGTAAATAGCTTCCACAATTTATCTTCCTTTTATTACCGGATCAGCATGAGAATAACCCTCGGCTTTATTTTAAAGTCAGTCTCTACTAGGTAATATCAGTCACCCGACGTTCATTAGCTGAAAGAACCCTTTCAATCTCAAAACCCCTCGAAAACAATCTCATAACTTTTCGAATACTTGACCTTATAAAAAGAAAACCAAACCCTTTCGCAAGTTAAACGTATTTCCGTCAAAAAATGGTATTCCTTACCTTATAGTACGGTTCCTCGTAGCGAGTGCCCTTAAGAAAGTCATAGAATATGCAAAGAGGCAGAACCATGATGGCCGGCTCTTTGCACAGAGTGGCGGCCGCGGCGAATGTAAGTGTCCCCGCCAGCGTCAGCCACCGCAACAGTTCACCTGAGTCCTCACTGATGCCACCACTGAACTGACACTTTAGTCGCACTGCGCTGTTAACTTCACAAGCGTCCAACATCTTCAGAGGCCCCGCTTTACTCGCCTTTAACAGTTTACGAAAATTCATCATGATGTGTTGCACCAAGCTGTGACAGCTCAGCCTGAACGGCGGATCGTTCGATGTTATTTGTCGTCGCATTAAATTGTCTTTCACTATATGCCGACATTGTTTCTTGTGTCTTTCCTCACGTAATCGAATGTGTTCGCTGTATAGCAGGAAACTCAATAGAAACAAGTTGCATGCGGCTAGATCAGCCCGGCCGACCACGCCCGCCACCGCCTCAGTGTGTATCGGATGTGCAGCGAAAGCGATGCCGGTGACTGCAGTGCCCACTCTCATACAATACGCTGGCAGGAGGCGACGTGCAGTCACCACCACTAAAGCCGTCGCTGTACAATGGAATATAACGTTGAGGAGATGATAACTCCACGGCTTAAATCCACTAAAAGCGTAGTTGAATCGATATGTAGCGACGCACAGTGGTCGGTAGGAGCCGTGTGAACCGGGATCTGTGAGCGGTGTTCCCCAGAAATCGTTTTCGAATAATGCGTTGATAGGTGTGTGTCCGATGACATCCGGGTTGGAGAGAATCGCCCGCCTGCGAAATAAACAAAAAAAACACGTTAACGTACATACATAGGTATATTATTTCATTAAAATTCCATGAATTTATTAAAATGGTAATGAAAGGATTGATATTTAAAATGTAGATGCCTAGCATGTTCAGTATACAATGAAAACAGAAGGTTAATAAGTTTTTTTTTTATAAAATATATGAATAAATATTCTCTTCACGAATCTGTGGGTCATTAAACTGGCAGGCGGCAGCCATAATGTCATATTCGAACTGGACCGCAGCGTATTGTCAATGCGTGTGGTATCATTACGCACGTTTCACAGGTTTTGTATCATCAATAAAATGTATAATGGAACGCCTACTATCACTGATTTCTTAGTACTTTATTAACGTAGCCAAGTCAATACCTATGTTTCTTTTTAAACAACTTCAAAAAAAGGAGGAGGTTCTCAATTCAGTTGTTTTTTTTTTTAACGTTTGTTACTTCATTATTCCGTAATTTATAAACCGATTTGGAAAATTATTTTTTAATTAAAAGGATATACTTCCAGATTGGTCTCATTTTTATCAAAATCCAGTTCTGATGATAGGATTCATGAGGAATTGAGGGAACTTCTTAAAGATTATAGGCATACATATAGCGACTTTGATGTTTTCATCAATAAGTCAAGCATTTGCATTCAGAAAGTATCATTTGGTGAAGTGGAACTGATGATGAAGACCACAGATGGACACCGGAACTAGTCAATAATATAATATTAGTATTTCACGGGTTGCGATTCGATTACGATTGATTGCTAAGCAATTATGGTCGTCACAATGCATATGGTGAAGTGGAACTGATGGTGGAGTACCGGGAGAACTCCTCAACAATTAACGTCCCTGCATCGGGAAAAGCAATATTTTGTAAAAAGGTGATGAGCAGTTGACATTAGGCTATTGTAACTTAGATAAATTACAAACTGACCCACTAAAAAGTAAAAAATAAAAAACTATTTTACAAAAAAAAAAAAAAATAACCGATTTCCATAAAAACAACGAAAGTGAAAAAAAGTGAAAAATAACTGTAATTTCGGAAGTCGGTGGCAAAAAACGCAAATACAAAACCAAAGACACCGACTTCCGAAATTAAAGTTATCTTTCACTTTGTAGTGTCTTTTTGGAAATCGGTTGTGTTTTTGTTGTAAAAAAAGCTTTTTATTTATGTATTTATATACTTATACAAAGTGTTTACAATTTCCTGAGATTTAATAAAAACACTTTTAAAGTCCACTAAAATTCTTTAAGGGCAATTTGTAGATTGTTCCGGAGCTACACGGCACTAAGTAATAAGTAAGTATCTTAACGACCAGCGCCTTCGTATCGTATATTTTTCATCAGCTTTGATTAAAAAACTTTGCTAACGTAACTTTTTTCCAGCACGGCTACCTTTTAATGAAATATAAAAGATCAATACCTAACACATTTTTTGTAGCCTCCTGTGTCAATCTGTGAACATTTTTTGCCCGTTAGTTATTTATAAAGAGAAATTGCGAGCGTTTTTTCGAATATAACAGTTAGTAAAAGATTTTTGACGAAAAATCTGCTATTTCGTTAAGAGGTACTATATACTTACTATAGTACTTTTTCTGTGATATTCAAACCCGTACAGTTTTAAATAGGTTTCTAGATTCAAAAACAGTAAAATAGCAATAGGTATATTTTATATTGCGTGGACAGTAATTGAAATGCTGAAATAAATTACAGTAGGTATGTTAATCAATTTCAAAGTTATTATTTTATGAGAATTTTTTATCAATTTAAGTAACTTTAAACATTGCGTATAATTTATAATTTATTAAAATACCTTCCAGGAAAGAGTAGTCACCGCAAGGTGACTACCCTTTCCTGGAAGGTAAAGGGTAGTCACCTTGCGGTGACTACTCTTTCCTGGAAGGTTAAACAATTTCAGTGATATTTTAAATGAGAAAATTTAATCAATTTAAGTCATTTTAAACATTGCGCATAATTTGCTGAAAAGTTCTCAGTATTTCACATAAAGCAAAATAATTACTGATCGAGGTTTACCGTTTGGTCTTTTAACAATAATTCTACATAGATACCTACGTCACACATCCTGAAGCAAGTCTTATTGTTTTAATTTGAAAATACTCTTTCCTGGAAGGTATTGATAGGTATATCATGGTGAACATTTTATTAAGTTTTAAACCATCGTTTGAAGAGGAACCAGCTTATTACAACAAGAGGTTCAGGCACTTGATCAAAAAAAAAAAAGTACCTACACAATAAGTAACTGAGTATTTTCTATCCGCCAAGCAACACAAAATAAAATTATAAGCGAAGAATTCCGGTAAATTGACGTTATAACGTATCAAAAGATTACAGATTGTTTTCTCAAAGACATTGTAAAGACGACAAAATAAAGATAACTTCTAAGAAGATTACATGTTTACATTAAAGCTCGTAATTGAACATCCCCAATCTGTAAGTCCTTGCTATTAATTTATACAAAGTACCTAAACGCAAAAGGGATTCCAACTTTTATTTACGCTACACATCAAAATTTAATACCAAAGAACAAATTCAAACAGCCGTCCCTAACTGCTTAATTTAAATAAAATATTACCATCTTACCTGAGCGAGCAGTCGCTCATCGCCGCCGGATCCGTTCGATGTTTTCCCGAACGATTGGCCCCGTGCCCTCAGCCGTTCCCTCTGTAGGGTGCCTCAATACCGACTTAATAATGGACATGTTTTAACGTACCAATTTCTCCTCTCAAATTGATTTTGCGAGCCGTGTTTTGACGTTTTCCGGTTGATGTGTGGAGCAATCCGGTTGAATGCCTGACGGGTGACGGAATAAGCTTACTGACCTGTGCTGCGATTTGAACTCAGAGGAATAATTTTCTATCTGGTTTATTAATTGACGCGCTTGCTGGCATGCGATAACAGAACAGTAAAGGAAATTATTAACGAAGTGAACGTCGGAAACTCAATCGGATGGCATTGGCAACCGGGGATGTTTAGCGGGCACATTTTACGTGTGGAGGAAATTACAAAGTCACCGATCGCCTTGCCCAGCTTGTTCTAAACCAACCACATAATTTGGTCGCTCTTAATGGCTAACATTTTTTTTCTATGGTATCCATTACGAATACTAACTATTAAATTAAATATTAATTGAAGTAACTTTACACTAAATAGCTAAACAGCAGTTAGTAAAATAGACTCTCTTGAACTTATGGTTTTGTGAAACAACAACCGAACCGCTGAAAAGTTGTTCAGTATTTTGTTTGCTAATATATTTTGGGATACATTTCAGCCACGCAGCTATTTTTACAACAGTCAGATGGTCCACAATTATAAGGGGAAAGATTTATTGTGTGAGGATACCGACCACCTACACCTACGCAAGGTACCTCTCATCCATTTGTCTATTGATCCCTCATACATTTTATTCGTCCATCTTAGATTTGGAAGGAAAAGTCGGTGAAATAGCCGATTGAATAATATATTTTTATGGGACCAAAACCGTGCTTACTATGCGAAGAGGCAAAAATCATCTCTAACAGTCGGCCATTGTATTGCAAATTGTGAGTAAGAAGCCTTTTCCTTCAGTTATTTACATAAAAAGTTCGTCGAGTATTTTGTTCGTAAATGACTTTCGTTTTGCACTTCCTCATTTCCGTTTTTGCAGAAATATATTTATACCGATTGAGAGAAACACGAATCTAGAAAGTTTAGTTTACGCGTGTTCTGTCAAATACGTTATCTTACGAACGTCATAAATATGAAAGCTTCCATGTTTTATTCAATGTCAGCTGAACGCTTTTTGATAAATCTTGTATGAATCAGAAAGTAAACTAACACAGAAAATTCCAATAATCTCAGACATTTAAGGCGCCGTAAACACTAGTGTTCTATAAACAACTTGGCTGTAATTACTTACATTAATTATTTATTTATTATTATACAATTAGTTCCTTTAAATACCACTACAGGCGTGGCGTGACGTGGCTACAGACGTGAAGTTATGTGTGTTGTCTACAGACCACTTCAAATATTTTACAATCTGAATTTATCTGTCAATGCGACATATTTGACAAAAAACACAACTGTCACATTTCCGTGACAGGTGCTGTCTAAAAAACAGGAAACTAAGACAAATCTTAAAAATGACAGATTTTCCCTGTCATATAGACCCCTGAAGAGACCCCTGGTACAGTAAATGATTTCTCGAAATTTCATTCCAGCAGGATCGCAAGCGAGAGTATCTAATATTATTTTACCATGTTCAAGATTATCTGAGAAAATTCATGGTTGGAAATATTTCATCCCTTTTTTGCAAGTCACACAAAGGATGGGGCCCAAAGTTATTCTTTCCATGTTCCGGCACGGTGGCCAGTCCACATTCCGAACACTTTCCTTACAGGCTTATGTTCCTGGTTCAATGCCAATACCGGTACCACGCCTCATAATAAAAATGAAAATAGAAATATCGAATACCTTAGTAGGCTCCAGTTATGGGCGTTTTCACTTTACGACGCCAGCGATTTCGTGATCGGTACTGCCTCGTTTTCACGTCAGCACAAGAATGATACCTACACATATAAATACAGGCTATATACGCATAACCATAGAGGAAAAGCTTTTCCTCAATTAGTTAAATATACCGTTCGATAGAAAACTAAGTTACGGTATTGATTTACTTTAGGTGTTAGTAAAATGTGTGTACATTTTACACTACATTTATTTATCAGTCTCATATAGGTAGGTAGTATTAATCGATTGAGTAAAGATAATAATATCTATAATAACAGCATTTAATAATGTTAGATTTTCCATTTGTTAAAATTATGCACTAAGCGTTTCCAAATATCTTTTGTGATGCGCACAGCAAAGGAGTAGAACTCTCTACTTGCGTCTGTGTTTCTGAACGGAGTGAACAGGCTTCTTCTTGGTAACCTCGCTCCATCATCAACTTTGTCTCTGTCACTTCTGACCTAGACTAAAGTCAAGAGCACACCTATCTCTAATAAAAATAAAAAATAAACAAATCCTATTCCAATATCAAAGCAAACCATTTTACGTCTTTTCAGTATATCTTGTAAGAAGAATATCAATCTTTGTACACGCATCAAATAAGGCTGAAATAGCAAAATACGTAATCCCTTACATCTTATATCAAAGCCTATCCTGTAAGAATATTGGCCTATATTGGTTTTCATAACCATATCGATAAAAAGCAGTCGCGTCCCTAGTAGAATCGAAACTAAGATTGAGATAAAGTTGGAATAGTGCGGAACTTTTTGTTGGGCGAGTTGTGGGCAGCTGTGCGCAGTCGTCACGTAAGCCCTCAATTACGAAACACTGGAGTGGTTTTCGACGAGCTCTGATCCAGAACAAAGTTCATCGATTCTATCACGATTATCGGTTTGGAACGTTTCCACTGACAAAATTAGCGCTGTCCTCCAAATGTTCTTCTCGAACTTTGTGTTGTAGTGTTCGTTAATACCGCACTTGACACATGACATAAGTATAAGTGCTTTTAGACAGGTAGCTTTTATGTTTTCTTGGTACTGTTAATACGAACTCAAACGCCAGGGGAATCATTCAGTTTGAAACTAATTCATTTAGGTACTTTATAACTTTTAACTTACTGTCTAACTTCATGAAAAAAATTAATTAAAGTTCAGATCACACTAATATTGTTTCAAGCCGCCGAACCGCTCAAAGAAGTCAAAAGAAGTATAAAGTATAAATCAAACACAATAATGTGGCTGCCCTTATACCCTCAGGGACAATGGGATCAAAGGAAAATCTAAATTATTCAACATGCCCAAGTCTGGGCGTTCGCCAAATAGCGGGTTACCTTTTTACAGCTCCTTCAATTCCACAGGGAGCCTTATTTAGGTGTTAATTGGTGGCATTCCTCAAGAGGATCTGACCGTAGTTTTTTATGTAAAAAGTCGAATGATATAAGCTCAATGTTGCTTTAAAGCTCTGATGTGTTAGAATATTTTAACTGAAGGAAAACTTAGAATTTTCAATGCGATTATTATTAAAGTTTCGCTTAGAAATTTAGTTTTCAGACTTTATGTTAAATAAAAGTAAATATTTTACAGCAATTTCATGCAAAATATCACTCCTATTTGACAACGCTTTTAAACAATTTTCCAAGTAAAGGTACTTTTTTCTCATATAAAACAGGCAGCTATTTCCATGAATTTCGAATACAAAGCAAAAATATTTTACCGGCAACCTGCCTATTGAAACCTGATAACGTTATTTTGCACGAAAAAATCAGAACGCAACCGTATTCCCAAAGAAAATACTGAACTAAAATAAAACCACAGAAATTGCTGTTTTTACCTATAATCTTAAAGTGCCACGAAAGTTTCATTATCTAACACAATGTTTCTCAAGGTGTGGGTACCGACCACCTAGGGGGTCGCCAAACCTCTTTAAGGGGTCGTCGTTACTTTAAAATTTAAAGCTCATAAATATAAAATCACGAGTTCAAAATGTTAAATTCATTAAGAATAAGTTAATAAAGACTTAGGTTAACACAAATCAGCAAATACCTACAAGTCACATGAATTATTAATGTGACAAGGAACAGGAGCCCCCACCCATTCACATTAATGTGACAGTTGCGCCTATTTCTCGTTAACCAATTTTTCCCATTGCGGATCCGTTTTTGCTACACATAGGATTAAATCGTTTTCTAAATTTAAGCGATTTCTCTGTTTGCCTTTTATTTGAGCCATCGGCGAAAACGTTAACTCGCACGAGTAGGTTTCAAATGGAATCAAACACTTCAAAGCTTCTATGGTTAATTGAGTATACCCATATTGTCTTTCTGTTTAACCAAAAGGTACCCAAAGCGATAGACTTGAATTTCAAGTTAGAAACAGCGGAGGGTCGCGAAATATTTTTCCACACTAAGGGGACCGCGCCATGAAAAAGGTTGAAAAACACTGATCGAACAGATGCCAAAGAAAAATCTTCATAACATATATTTAAGTTATTTTCCCTATTCTTTTCTTATAATATTGGATTTGGGCCCGGTTGATGGCAATAGGCTCGCCCCCTATTACATGGGACTTAAAGATAACAGGCGAAATGTGGGTGTTTATCACCTCTGCCGAACCCGTCGTGGAAACAAGGCGTGATGTTATGTTATGTTGTTTCTTAAAATAACACAAAAATGTATATATCTTCAACCAAAAGTCTCACATAATAAATAAGAAGTAATTATTTTACAAATCTATCAGTAAACGAGGTTGGTATTTAACGATTCGAAAAGCAAACGTAGGCAGATCTTACCACCTGAAAAGTTTCCGTTTTTCATTTATGAAGGGACCTTTGTAGCAAGATCTCTCAAACGAAAATCTTATAAATTAAATAAAAATATCTTCGATGTTACCTTTCAAAGTTACCAGATTTTTCTCATTGACCCACAAAAACGAAATCCAAATGCTTGGCATCATCAACATTATCGGTAATGTCGAATTGGAACTTACACTTATTTATTTAACTTGTTTTAACTCCAACCACACTTATAGAGAATTTTGAAATGAGAACGAACAAGTATTAAACTTCGAAAATTAAGAATTTTTTAATCATAATCGGTTGACCTACATATACTTATATAATAACTAAGTACTTTAGTATCAAAAGACATGAGTCCATTATTTCCATCACATAACTCTTGAGCTGTTTGGCTCAACAGAATCCTGAAGGGCCTTCTAGTACTTCTTGATGTCAAACTATAGCTTTCGTGTGACGTTACTCAAATATTTAATTAAATTCTGTCTCTATTTCTAAAGGAGAGTGAATGGATAAACGGCATTTTCAGAACAAAACAGTATCAGACTAACAGCAATGATAGATTATTATAACCAACGTTTTATGTAGATTTAGACGAAGAAAACCATTCCAAGTATTCAACACTGCTCGTACATCTTCATTGTGATATTTTTTTAACAAAGACAACGTATGTGCTGTAGTGGATGGATCAGAAATGACGAACAGCCACGCAGCCACGCAACCACGCAGCCACGCAGCCACGCAGCCACGCAGCCATGCAGCCATGCAGCCACGCAGCCACGCAGCCACGCGCCACGCAGCTACGCAGCCACGCAGCCAAGCAGCCACGCAGCCACGCAGCCACGCAGCCACGCAGCCACGCAGCCACGCAGCCACGCAGCCACGCAGCCACGCAGCCACGCAGCTACGCACCCACGCAGCCACGCAGCCACGCAGCCACGCCAGCATACAAACTTCATCCCTATTTAAACTATTTAGGAGAGAATTTTCAAAAATCTTTCCTGCGTACTTCTAGATTCACTGCCAAACAATGCATAGCTGCAGCAGTGAATGAATGAATTTTAGATTTTTATCAAATAGATATTAAATTACCTGTCATCGTAAACAAATCCTGCGTCCAAGGTGTTATAGTACAGCAAGAAGGCCAGCAGCGAGCTGGCTGCCGTCACCCAGTGCTCCATTCTCGGCGCTATGATGTCTACATTAGGGTTGCTCCCTCCTCTCTGTAACAAACACCTTTATATATATATTTTTTGAAGCATTTACAACGCACATGCGAACTACGCATCACACTGACGATACACAAAATCCTGCAGCGCGCAACCAAAGTTCGCCGCACGCCTAGCATACATACAATATATAAAATATAAAACATCACGACCTCAACCGTCGGGCCTACCAGACACAACACCCGTCTGTTCGGAGGATCCTTCCTTTTCTATAGAGGATGAAGAACTTTAGGAAGAAATAAATAAATAAAATACGTTTATTTGCGGCAAACATGACGCAAAGAAAGAACACAAACAAAAAAAGAACAAGTTAGGGAAAATATGCGTCACATCCACGCAAAACGGCCATCGCTCAGCATAATGCGGCGACCCTATGCAAGACAGAGCCCCAGCGCTGGTTTTCAGCGACAGCCGGCGTTGACGTGACGACCGGTGCAGCATACAATCAGATAAAAATAATAAAATGAAGGTAAAATATATACAGAATACTTAGTTCTATTAATGTTAATATAAATATCGTATTTAAAATGGCAATATGGCTCTACACCTAAAATATCTACTAGTGACCCGTCACTGCTTCGCACAGATGCAATCTACTAATATGGTGACACGTCAAACCATTAAGATTTAAGTGCTATATCTATGTTTAATATTACTGTATTATACACATAAACCTTCCGAAATAAATTATCCACATGATAGTGAAAACCGCATGAAAATGCCGTGTGAACTAAGCGACTTTGTTTTTATACTATGTATAAATATAGATGTCACAGGCTTTCAAACGAATATAGCCCCGCCCCCTTTGGCAATGCAACGAGTAATAGGTATTTGGGCTGGATGTAATGGAAAAGCCTCCATGAGCGACGCGACTAGTTTGTCGCGCTCTGGGCCGCTTCCATACTTGTTGGCTGGGTAATCTTTTTAACCACGAGCTTCTCATCTTTAGCTCTTGACGTCACGTAGAAGCCCATTACAAACCTAGCTGTGTTTGGTAATCTATCAGTCTTCTTATCAGTAAGACCACCTACAGACAGTTAATTGAAGGAAGGCTCCAGGAATGATCAGTATCAAGAAAATGTGACGCGGTTTTGAAAACTGTTCGGTAGCAAAACCCTGAACAAAAGAGGATTTTTATTGAAACGGGAAGCTTTAATAAAGCAAGAAACCAAATCCTGTGAAATACTTAGAACATCAAATGGTTATATTCCTGGAAACAGGCGAGCCTACTCCTAGTTTTGAAATTCTACTAGCCTGTTGAAAATCTACACTGCTGTGTTACAAAGGATACCGTAACATCCAAAAAGCTTTTTATGCGGAAAATCCAGTCAACAATATTACAAATTTTCAAGATTTAACTATCTCACAATAAACGGTTGTTTGAACCGGTGACTTGATTCCTAACCTGAATTAAAAACTATACATTATTGCCCGTTTTCACTTTACTAGGCGACACTTAAATATAATGTCTTAATATTATTGCACAGTTGTATTTTCAATGCTCAACGCCGAGAGCGCGCTTTCATGTAGACATTACATTTAGGTGTCGCCTAGTATTAGTGAAAACGGGCATAAGCATGTTCTCTATTTAGCGGGAAACGTATTCATGTCACGTCATCGCGTTTAGGTAACGTCCCATTCTAACTAGATGCTTTACAGACTTTTTAATTATTAAATGGATATTTAAAACGTTTTGAATTTCGTTTGCATTTGTACATAAAGTCCTAGGTTTCAATTAAGCTTAGTACGCCTCGTGTGAATTACGAATGTATGTTTGTTACAAAAAGAGAAATAAATATTGTAGGTACAATAAAGCGATAACACTGCCTACATACAGTGTCAATGTATATAATGTCCTGTTTTTAACGTCTCTTCAGCCTACAACCACCGCGCCGTATGTAGATAATTTCCAACTTTTTACACCAGAACTTTGCCTCCACCTGCTCTAAAATGTTCCATGCCTAATCCACAATAATTTAGTTTGTCGGCGCGAACGTTTTCATTGGACATAGTTCATGTCCCCGCTGTCATCCGTCTCCGGACGACGCCGCGCCGCCGGCTATCAACAAAAGTTACTATTTAGTTTACCAGATGTATATTTTAACTTTAATTAGTTTTTCATTTGACACTTTTAGTAGTTAGATTGGTTGAAAATGTCGCGAGGAAGTTTTGAATATGAATGTGGATGGCTACAAGAGTAGGGGAAGACCAAAGCCACGATGGATGGACTGTGAAAGATGATATGGCTAGAAAGGGGGGTGTCTACTGAGATCACGACAATAGTGAAGTATGCAGAAGGAAGACAGGCTGCGCCGATCCCATATACATTGGGATAGGTAAGGGCTAGAGAATTACGACTTTTAATACTTAGCTGGTAATGCCGCGCCATCTGGTTTCATAATCAGTTTGCATTGAACAACGCCTATTAACCATTAAATAGACAAAGTTCTTATAAAACTTCAAAGAAGATCCAATCCCGGAAGAGAAGCCATTCTATCCCGCTCCGGCTCGTGTAGTTTTTGTAAATGACACACGCCTAACTCGCAATTAAACAGGTCTACTTATGTATTTACGGTCATTAATTTTGTAATTAATTAAGTACACCTAAAAACATAACCTCTTGATAAAAATTCCTGTTAGAATATGTGAATATAATATTATAATAGTGTGTTGCTGTTGTGTCTAAAACGGTAACCGTATTTATTATAATAGAGATGGATGGAGAGAGGATGAAGACGAGAACGTTGATGATGAGCCTAAATCTAAATCGCCACTTCTTTCAAGGACTTTTGACAAGCAACCTAAAATCAAACATACTACAAAACTCGAACACATCTGCACGAGAAAACAAATACATTTGCCCTATCTTTATTCGTTACAAGCGTAAAGGGATACATCTGTAGTAGAATAACAGCGCAATGCTAATATTCCGTCCGTATCTGCCCTTTATGTATCCCAAAAGCGCTGCCGCATGCAAACGCTGGAGCTTACGCGTAGAAGACGTCTCGTAGGCCCAACCGACGGCTCACCGACGACTGTTCGTAAACAAAGCGTCACTGGGTTGCTTTATTACAGTTGTCAAGCACTACAACGTTATTCATTTTATCTCTGAGACATGTCGACGAGCTGTTTAGCTGTTCGTAGTGTTTGTACTTCTGCTAATTGAGCTACAGCGCCTTTCCTGTTTGCTATCGTTTTGTGTTGAGAGGTGTAGCAGTATTCAGGAGATTGTGGTTTTGAATGATAGTCATAAGTTAGGAGTCTAGACAAAAAGTCTAGAAAAACTAACTAACGGGAATTTTCATCGAATTATTTCGTAAAATCTTATTACTTTACAGAACAACGAATCATAATTTTACGTCCATGTTTTTCATAGGCGTGTATTTGCATTTTGTAACGATTATTTTTTTCAATTTCCCATCCATTCAAACAAGGTTTTCCACAAAGACGCATTTCGTGTAAAGGTAGCGTGTAATTAAATCGTAAAAGAGAGGGGAATTTTTCCTCACCGCGGTATGTCCTTGAATAGCTCTTTAAAGTGGAACAAACATATCGTAGATCACTTTTCTTTATATTGATGCTTTGATACGAATAATAGGCCCCAAAGTCGTTTGCATTGTACATTTCCCGCCCCGACATTTTCCAACCAATGGACATTATCATAATAGCACTTTTTATGAAAATTAATACAAACGACTTAGGACGATATTTTGGCATATAACGACGACTTATTTTGTTATAACTTCGGTACAGCTTTTTGAAGAACAGACATTAACTCTTCATACTTATATTTTTTATTATGTGTCTACATACAAACAAATAGGTACAGGAAAATTAAAACATACTGATTTATCTAACGCTAAAGATTTGTTTTGGGAAGAAAGTAATCCGGGAAACTAGTAATAACTTTGTTTCATTTGTTATGTCGGAATGAAGCAGCCAATCGTGCAGAGCAAATAAAGCGAACTTTGTGGAGCGAAAATAGACAAAGGATCAGATACAGGTAAATAACTACGCATGACTTGGGCAGAGAAAGCAGTTCCAGCGTTCCGTTCAGGGCTGCCACGCAACAAATGAACACTCAACGTGTTCGCAATAATTTACTTATTGCCAAATAAATATGCAAATTGCCGAAGCGGCTCCCTTTTTTAATATATCCAGAATATATATCGGAAAGTGATAAATTACTTGCTTAAACAAATTTTCCGCCTCGCTTTCCCGTCGCGATACGTCGACACTTGCGGTGCGGTTGAAAAAATGTGTCAACGATTAAAAATCAAGCGTCGAGACTCAGGATTTATGATCCATTATAGAAGGTCATACTTGGTTAAACAATGAGTGGGTAACACGAAGATCGCAAGTATTCGCATCTCGCCGTTACGTCGCGTCTTTCACACAAGATTAACGCTAAATTCAAAGGTGAGCGCCGTTTCAAAAGCTATAAATTTCTCCCCGTGGCTCGTTTTACCCGCGAGAACGCACAAATTTATCGGAAATTAGTATCTACTAGAAACTCCGTCGGGATGAATAGACATAACGTTTACGAAAGCTCAGCTCAATTTATTATTACCTACTGCCTCGGGGCTGGGAATAAACGAAAAACAAATTCTGAACTCGACTCACTGACTCAGCAGTCCAAAATACAACATACATTATATAAGTATCATATTTTGGTATTTTTGCGGTTTACCGCTCCCTGGTACGGGTGCAGTACGATTACATTTGGTTTACTCGGTACAAATTCGGTCGGCTACTAATGAAATCTTGCCTACATTTCAGTGAACCTGAGCTCATTGAAATGTGCCATATGATTTGTGTGGGATGCGGGCTCATTGAAATGTAGATGATCGGTAAGTTTTCACTGCCGATATCACAACAAACGCCACTGAATGACTAGTGAAGTCTCGAAATTCAAAACTAGAAAGAATCATACGGGCTTTCTAAAGAGAATAAGTCAATAAGACAGAAATAGGACACAAAGCGAATGATGGCGACACTAATTACCTTTCGTAAGTAGTTACCTTCAGTAATGTCTTTCACTATTAGCGAGATCACAAATCTTATGCTTATGTAATCAGCCAAGACGGCACATTACTTTCGGCCGGTTAGGTTATGTTATTTTCTTTAATAATGTTCTATTTATTACGAAAGGGAAATTCATAGTAAAAGTTTACTCTCATTAAAGAAGTGTCTACATTATAATTAATTGATTGATTGCCGTCAACGGCTCTTTGTTAGTGACTAAGAAAATAAAAAGAGAAGTCCTGACTAACTGACTGACTGACTCTCATCAACACCCAGCCCAAACCCTTAGACCTAGAAAGCTGAAATTTTGCACAGAGGTTACCTTTACAATATAGACACTGAATAAGGAAAGATTTTTTTAATTCAACCCCTAAGGGAGTAAAATAGGGGATGAAAATTTGCATGGATAATCGTCATTTTTGTAAACAATGAAAATTGGTATTTAGCATTTTGGTTCAAAATTAATAACCACGTGTTTCAGTGTTTTTGGAAAATCATCGCCTAAAGCGAGAAAATAGGGGATGAAAATTTGTAAGCAAGAAATTGGTATTAAGCTTTTTGTTTGGAAATTACGAATGACGCGTTTTGGCATTTTAGGAAAATCATACTGATTAGGGGGTCAAAAATCCTTACTAACTCATTATCGGTCAGCCCGACTTTCGCCATCGCCAAAGACAATTTAGTAGTTAGGTAATTCAGAGAACAATAACTTTACTAAGTTCCGTACCTGTAATTATTTAGGTAACTATTTTTTTTCGAAATTCCAACGGGATAGGGATTAAAAGAGGATTTATGTTTTTGCTTTAAAGTTGCCTTCAAATTTGGCATGCAAGTAGGTAATTTTATTTTCCGTTATATATTGCGTTACTATTGTTAGGTTTTAGGATTTTTGGACGAAGTTCTTTTACGCGGCTTGCGGTAGGAGTAAACTTGCAGAAGTCGTCACAAACGAAAAAGCGTTCATACTTGTATGATGATGATGGCGGCTGCAAAAATTTTCAAATTTTCCATCATGGGTTTTCATAGTTTTCGAGGGTGCTAAAGCTGATAGTGAGGTCAAAATGAAAATCCAACATGGCGGCTGCGAAAATTTTCAAACTTTTCGTAATGGGTGTCGTTTTCATAATAGGTAGGGGAAAAAGTTTCTTCGCATTTTTTAAGAAAATTCAAAACATTTTTTAATATACACTTCTGGACACATCTATTGGCCCACCTTGTATTTTCAGTTTCGTTTGGTCCTAGCTAAAATTTTATATTAGGTCGAGCAAAAAGTTTTTATGCAGTTTTGAACCTGGCACATTCACAATTTCATTCAATAGTCTTTTTTTGAATTTCGAACACAGAATTTAAAGAAACAAAAGACAATTTGGAGCCTGTTTGTTGATATCAAACAATCGAATACTAAGAAAACTTGGTTTTATTGGTTTACTTGGATTTAATTCTTGAAAAAGTGATTGATATCTTTGGTTTTGCAACAAACATTACTTATTCTTAACATTAAGGTGAGGTTCTATCAATAATCTATGGATATTTCACCTGAAGTCGCCGCCCAAGCTGTGGCACTTATTCAGGCCGGACACAGCCAAAGAAACGTGAGTGCTCAACTTAATTTAAGTCGATCTGCGGTCCGAAATGTTTATCGGAGGTACCTAGAGACTGGCGGCTTTGTTCGTCGCCAAGGAAGGCCACGATCTCGGGTCACAACTGAAAGGCAGGATCGATTCATCGTGACGACCAGCTTGAGAAATCGTCACCTTACCTCCATTGAGATACAAAACCAACTTCGCGACTTCCACGGAGTATCTGTGAGCGCTCGAACTGTTCGGAGAAGGTTAAAAGAACGCGATATGGTACCACACAAGCCAGCTAATGGGCCCAAACTAACGCGAGCCCACCGAACAGCGCGCCTTCATTTCGCACGCAGTCATTTAAATTGGACACAGCAAGATTGGAGCCGTGTACTCTTTTCTGATGAGTCTAAAATTGTGTTACATGGCAATGATGGAAGGAAGAAGGTCTACCGACGTAAGGGAGAGCGTTTCGCACAATGCTGCTTTGAAGAGAGGGTTGCTTATGGCGGTGGCTCATGGACTGTCTGGGGCGGTATATCCGCGAGTGGCAAAACTCAACTTGAGGTTGTTACAGGACCACGGCTGCCAACATTAAATGCTGAAAGGTACATTCGTGAGTGCTTAGAACCTCACGTGATACCATACGCGGACTATGTGGGCCCAAATTTCCTTTTTATGCATGATAATGCAAGAGCCCATGCGGCCGGCATCGTCAGGGAATATCTTCGGGATGTGAACATCACAGTTATGGACTGGCCAGCCAGAAGCCCAGACATGAACCCCATTGAGCACATGTAGGACGAGCTAAAAAGACGTGTTAGGGCTCGTCAGCCAGTTGCCCAGACGATGCAGGAGTTGAAAACTGCCATAGAAGAGGAATGGGAGATGATCCCTCCTAATTTCATACAGCGGTTGATAAACTCTATGCCTAATCGTATGAGAGCTGTGGTAGATGCCCATGGAGGCAACACGCGTTATTAAATTAAACCTTTATTTGATAAAACATGTTTTTTATTCAAAAATCAATTGCCTTTAACAAGGCGCATATCCGACTTGTTAGGCGTAGCTCCATGTCGTATGGTATTCTGAATTCAAATTTAAAACAATACGATCGAAAAAGATGGTAAAATGTATCAGGTTTAAAACTGCATCAACAGTTTTTGTTCAATCTAGCAATCATATTTCGGTAGGGGCCATCGAAACCTAAACTCTAAGGTGGGCCAATAGATGTGTCCAGAAGTGTAGTTTATTCACATTTAACTAAAGTATTTAGGTACCATTTTGTTTGATAACTTTTTGCCATCTTGTAGGTAGGGACATGATCCCATTGCTATAGAAATTTTGGGACTTCTGATCAAAATACCGCGACAAGTGGTTTTCGCAGTCCTCTCGTGATGTTAACCTGACACTGCCTAAAGAATTCTGAAGAGACCGAAACAGGTGGAAATCTGAAGGTGCAAGGTCAGGACTATACGGCGGATGCATTAACACCTCCCAGCCAAACTCTCTTAATTTTTGCTCAGTGGCTAAAGATGTGTGAGGTCTAGCGTTATCATGATGAAAAACCACACCCCTTCTGTTGATTAATTCCGGCTGCTTTCTCTCAACTTCTTACTTTAATCTCATCAGTTGTTCTCAGTAGAGTTCAGAATCGATGATCCTGCCTGGTGGTAACAGCTCATAATGAATAATGCCCTTCCAATCCCACCACACACACAGCATCACCTTGTTGCGAGTTAACCCGGGTTTCGCCACAGTCTGTGAAGCCTGACCGGCCTTTGATAACGACCTTTTTCGCACGTTCTTGTCGTACGTGATCCACTTTTTATCACCAGTTATCAGCTTCTTTAAAAATGGTTCGGTTTCATTACGTCGTAATAAAGAATCACAAATGAGTACACGGTTCATTAGGTTTCTTTCAGTGAGCTCGTGATGTACCCAAATATCGAGCTTTTTTGTGTACCCAGTTTTTTTCAAATGCGTCAAAACTGTTTTGTGGTCAATTCCCAGTTCTTCAGCTACGTCGTAACTACTGATATGCCGATCTTGCTCCACTTTTTCAAAAATGGCATCCATTTTATCCGTAATAGGGCGACCAGAGCGACGTGCATCTTTGACATCAAAATTTCCGGATTGAAAACGCTTAAACCAAATTTATGCTACTCTCACAGACACTGCACCAGGTCCATAAACATCGCAAATTTTTTTCGCGGCTTGCGTTGCATTTTTACCTTTTTTGTAGTAAAATTTTAAAATGTATCGAATTTCTTCATTAGATTCACTCATCTTGACAGTACGAAAAACAAATGAAAATCACACATTTTCCTAATTTGAATTTGGAATTATGTTCTTTAAAAATTAAACTTTCAATGATACCAAAACCAGCTAGATACAAATAGTATAGCCAAAGAGATTTTATTACAAGTTCATACATACTATAATGCGAAAAGACTTTTTCTCCAACCTAATACTTTTCGAGGGTGCTAAAGCCAAGATGGCGGCAACGAAAATTTTGTTTTTGTTTTAAATCATATTGGAGAAAAAACTTAGTTCCTGACATCCCCCGACCGTACAGGTTTTTTATCGTCCAGCAATCATATATCAATCCGCGCGCCGCTCCTCGGATACATAAGTATAAGCAGTTTGTTACCTGAATTAACACATAGGGTACTTTTAATCCATGATACGTTCCCGTGAGATATTTTCCGACATCCATGTGGGCAAAGCCACGGGCGAAAGCTAGTAGACCATAAAATTGAATTGAAGTACGCTTACAATCGACGGTAGTTTGAAAATTTTCAATTTTGAAGTTATATCGCGTGCGCTTGATATTCCACCAATATATGGTGTAGCGCACTCGGTTAGCCAACGAACTAAACTATTGGTGGAATAAATATCATACGGCAACTATTATTCCTTGGACCTATGCTCACACAACCGGAATAAAAGCATCAACATATATTTCTATAGTTGTTTTTTTATCACTGCGAAACTGAATATCTTTGAATTGGCTTTTTGGTACATTTTTGAACTACCTTTCAAACTTACTCCATTGATGGGAAGAGAGATCTTGGTATCTGGAAAAATAATTTTTCGTCTTTTACACGTGGTCGAAATACGTGGCTATATAAATATATTCATCCCTATCGTCTCTTGGTGACCCTATCAGAAATTCTTGCTGTCCACAAGAAACAACATTTTTTATGATTCTGGAAAGTAAACCACCCGGGTTACGTCTTATAAATTTTACCACGACGCGACGCTCAACCTTCTCCGGGAAATGGTTGTCCGAGAATATTCCCGGATAATCAAAATATAAGACTATCGTAAAGACGCAACAAAGGAATATTGCTGTATTCATCAACTTTTAATAACGGTAATAAATGTGATTTGAAGATATGCTTGATGTTTCTTATTTTCTTTCGCTTAAATGCAAGTACCTAGCCCGCAGCTAAAACAATGAAATCTTAAAATAAAGCTACATACACATTGATACAATTTTCTACCTCCTTTACTTAGTCTCATATATATCCGTTTACGTATCCAACGTCTTCGTGACTTTAATATATTGTCATTCATTTAAGATAAAAAGCTAACGTACCCGGATAAAGAAAATGAAACAAAGGGTAAGTAATTTGTTGATGTGCTACGAAATAAAAATATAATATGGACTAAAAGTACTCGAAGTGCCTACATTACCAGTAGTAACGTGCCTACTGTTTTCAGTTATATAATCTCGTTAAATCAAGAATGTAATGAATGTGCGAGGTCGTTGACAGTTGAAAGTCGACGGAATTTCGTCGATATGACGGGTGGAGGTGGAGGAGACAAGCTGTAAATTTTATTTCCGTGTATAAAAAAATAAAACGACTCCAACATTCCGTGCAAAGTGGTGTGAGCATATTAATTACATTAGCCGCCAGTCCTGTACCGTTTAATTGAAAAATGACAAAAGTGTAGTGTTCCATTCATCAAATATTTTCTGCTCGGAACAAAAAATGGTTTTGTGAACCGAAAACTAGGTACGAATGTTTGCGAACAAGGAATTTTACACATTTTTTGCCCTAAGTAATTCCTTTGAAATCTTCTACCTAATATAGCTCCTGCATAACATCTACACGTTGAGTCATTTGATTTTATTATTATTATAAATTATTTCATTGTAATTATTGGACCTCTTCTTTGTAACGCAGTGCATGGTGGTCCCGACTTTGAGATCGAAAAAAGAAGACAATGTGAAACAAATGATTAAAAAACAAGTAAGTAAAGTGAAAAACCCGGTTTTTGTGCAGTAATTGCAGCCCAGAATAATGTCCTTTGTCCAGTCAATTTTTTATTTTATTTGACTTAAAACTCGAATCTGTCACCCGTAATTTTCATGCTTCATCTGTTTGTTCACAGATTTTTTGTTTCATGAGAATTGCAACGTAAAGCATGATGGGGAAAAAGTGTTGTGCGGACGCTGATATAATACCTTAGCCATTCCCGTCGCCTTCACGGGAGAAAAGCAGGGTGGCGAAATATAAGCCCAGGATCACTCTTAATAATAATTGGTCTTACTTTCCTTCCTTGTGATTTCCTAGCTTTTTCGATATTTAGGTAACGGAAAATGTGGCCAACATTGTGAATATTTGAAACAGAAAAACAACTAGGTACTTTATCAAATCGAAAAACAATATTACGATAATACCTATGTTAAATACATAGTACTAAAAACTACTACGAACGAATAAAAAACCGGGACTCTGTGAGCATATCGCTTACGCAAAAAATGTTGATTTCCCTCCGTTGACTCTTAAAACTTCCTCGGGAAGCCAGTCAACAAATACGCCACATTTTTCTTTCATTCTGAAGCCGACAAGGAAACAACGGAAAAAAAAATACTATTTTGTCCCGAGATAAAAAGAAACAGGTATGGAAGAGATCCTATTGGTCGTATTACCGTCCATAAGGTACCTTAGTTCCTATCTAATTTACCTCGGCAGGCCAGATAATCCAAGAAGCAATAGCTGGCATAAAGACGAGAGGAATGGAATACCGGCCGCCGGGAAGGTATGCAGGTACCTATTGTAATTTCTCTCCGGCCTCGCTCGACCCTCGCGTAGGAATGTCTGTTGTTTATACAACATACATAACCTACTATTGATAAAAACCTGATGAATTATCGAAAGAACTATGCTTTTATTTATGAAATGCGTGTTTTCTTTAGCTTTATTTATGGACTTACGGAAGTTTTCGGGGAAATAGGTCTTTGCGCAGGAGTTTTATAATACGAACTGAAAATAAATAAGTAGGAAAATATGACTAGGCATATTTTTAAAAGTACTACTACCCACTTCCCTAGTCCCAAAACCGAATAGCGACACGTTCAGAGCTCAATGTTCTGGTGCCGATCAGATTCAAATTTGTGTCTTGTATGCCCATTAAAATATTTTAAAAGAAATATAAAATTTTATAGAAAACCTTAACATTTTGAACGACTGATACATTATCAAAAAATTATTTTTTGAATTTTTCTTAGCACATTTTATATTAAATGTGATATTTTCTTTTCCGTCAATTTCTTGGCTTTCGACTTTCTACAAACATTATCCTTTACAATGTTAATTTTTTACAAAGTATACAAAACTAGTAGCACCGGTGAAATTATATTAATTAACCGAAAATAAAATTAACAAAACATTATTATATTCTTATATCCTTATTAAGGAAATGTCAATACTTTCACCGTATTCACGTACAAAAAGAAACATAAAGCAAAATATCTTTAATATCAACAGAAAACAACTATTTTCATAGTTAAAATTTTACCAATCGTCTACATCGCTCATCTTCATAAATCATACCCTTCCTAAAAACCGATCTAGTCTAACCAGAATTACAGAACAGCAATAATAAGCAGGAATATCAAAACATAAACAACAGAATTCCATTCCGTACACATGACAACAAACATTTAAATCGATTCTCGATAGCCATTTCGTTCACTTCGCTGTAATCTCTAGTCCACGTAGAACGTTAAAATAAAGTTCCTTATCATTCGGGCACTAAAGAAGTTATGAGATACCGGATGGGGTGACGACCGTCCCCCAAATCCATCCTAAAGGTGCCAATAAGACAGGTATGCCAAATCTATGTCTTAAACGTTTATGTTATCATCCGCTACGCCCGTCTACGAAAGTGCTACGAATTGGCTACGATTGCTACGAATATGTTCGACATTCGCACTTGAGATGTTCGCTTTCTAACTTTTCTGAATAAATTCGTGAATGATTAAAAATGTAAACATGCGTGATTTTATTTGAATAAGTGGAGTAAATGTCATTAGGGACATAAAAAGGAAATGATTTATTGCTGGATAAATAAACTGAACCATCGTTCAGTTTAAACCGTCTCGTTTTATTTTTATACTCATGAAAATACCAATCTCATAACATGTTAAAATATTAATAATATTATAATATGCTGTTACATTTCTGACCTTATCAATCAAGAAATAACCAGGAAGGCGTGTCGCTACGCTTACTAGAAATGAGAACAGCCCAAAAAGCTAAAAATTAAATGAAAGCGTTTTTGTTATTTTCCAAACAAATTAGAATGAATGAAGCCAATAATTCATAACAGAAATCATAAAACTACTAATCGTTAGGAGCTCAGGCCGTGTTTGTTTCTATTATCAACGGCACGATATTCACTCATGCAAAAACTCCTGATAAGAATGTTTAAAGGACAAATGCAATTTAATCATTACCTTTTCGGTTACAATCCTTTCTTTGTTCACTTCATAATTAAATTGGAGCACTAATCGAGTGTCCGCTCCTAAATTAAATTTAACGTTTGTGGCCGTTTTCGTAAGTTGGAACTAGTTTTTAAAAGTTTATCTAATAATTACGTCCGACAATAATTAACGTTACATCTCACTGGCGTACAGAATGTGTGATTACATTCGACCGCGAACCGTTTATACCGGCCGAACGTTACAGTCACTACAAAGAACAGCGTGTACGTGGAACAGGCTCACAGGAGCCATGATCGAGGGCTCCGGCCGCCTGCCGCTAGCCGACTGACGTTGGTATACACGACACATCTGCATTTAAGAAGCCGCTATCGTTATGCGACTAATCGATTGGTCGAAGCGAGTGCCACTGTCACCCGTCCCTCTCCCACAATTCTCTCGCTCGGATTTCACGCAGGCGCACTCAACAATCATTCTCTTTTAAAAGTAGCGAAAAGTAAATAAACTCATACGAACTGTTTACTAAGAGAACTGAAGATGCGGTTGAAATCAAACATTTGAATTGAGATCATGGACAAGTTCATAGGGGAAGTTATTATTTTGGAAGTGATCAGTTTTTCAGGGTTTTGGGTGAATTTATTGGGTATAATACTTTATTATAAGGAAAAGCTATTTCGCCTTAGGTGGTGGCTAGGGACGAAACGTCACTTGTTGCACGGCGACTTTGTTCCGGCGATGAAAGCCACGCACGCCATTGCACGCCATTCCTTTCCCTCTTGTTGTTCTAGTGGTAATTAATTGGAACGTATTATGCTTTACAAACAGGCCAATCATCGCCATGTAACGATTAGTGTTTGCGACAATAAATAGTGTTTGAGCACTAATCTGATAGGATGTGGTGTACGTGATGAGATTATCACAATAACAGATTGTAGACTACCATCTTTTCTCTTAGAGAAAGAACGAAAGTATTCGCTACACATGCTCAACAAATATTGACGATTTTGGATTATAATATCTAGATTTCAGAGAGATACCACGTTAGTGGTGAGATGACTCTAATTAGCCGTGAGAGTTTATAAGACACTAGCCTACGCCCGCAGCTTCGCCCGCGTGGCTGTCGGAAAATATCCCACGGGAACATACTACCGGGATTAAAAGTACCCTAAGTGTTAATCCAGGTAAAAAACTATATAGTATCCGAGGAGCAGCGCGCGGATTGATATATTATTGCTGGACGATAAAAAACGTGTGCGGTCGGGTGACGTCAGGAACGAAGATTTTCCTCCCATATGATTTAAAACAAAAACAAAATTTTCGCTGCCGCCATCTTGGCTTTAGCACCCTCCAAAATTATGAAAGCGACACCCATTGCGAAAAATTCGAAAATTGTCGCAGCCGCCATTTTGGATTATCATTTAGACCCCACTATCGTCTTAAGCACCCTCGAAAACTATGTTATCATAGTAATTATTCGTCATGGGTCACCATCTTGGATTTTCATTTTGACCTCAGTGTCGGCTTTAGCACCCTCGAAAACTATGAAAACGACACCCATAACCAATAATTTGAAAATATTCACAGCCGCCATCATCATCTAACAAGTATGAACGCTTTTTCTGCCAGTTGACTCCTGTGGCAAGCCGCGTAAATGAACTTCGTCCAAAAACTCCTAAAACCTAACAATAGTAACGCAATATATAACGGAAGAGAAAAATTACCTACTTGCATGCCAAATTTGAAGGCAACTTTAAAGCGAAAATATAAATCCTCTTTAATCCCTATCCCGTTGGAATTTCAAAAAAAATAGTTACCTAAATAAATTCAGGTACGGAACTTAGTAAAGTTATTGTTCTCTGAATTACTTACTAAAGTGTCTTTGGTGATGGCGAAAGTCGGGCTGACCGATGATGAGTTAGTAATGATGTTTAACCCCCTAGGTGATGATTTTCCAAAAATGCTAAAACGCGTCATTCGTAATTTCTAAACAAAAAGCTGAATACCAATTTCTTGCTTACAAATTTTCATCCCCGATTTTCCCTCTTTAGGTGATGATTTTCCAAAAACGCTGAAACACGTGGTTTTTAACCAGAATACTAAATACCAATTTTCATTGTTTACAAAAATGACGATATACATACAAACTTTCATCCCCTATTTCACTCCCTTAGGGGTTGAATTTCGAAAGATCCCTCCTTATTCCTTGTCTACATTATAAAGGGAACCTCAGTGCAAAATTTCAGCTTTCTAGGTTTAAGGGTTTGGGCTGGGCGTTGATGAGTCAGTCAGTCAGTCAGTCAGGACTTCTCTTTTTATTTATATAGATAGATAGAAGAATAGATAGATAGATTGAAAAGTCTCCATAGTAGGTAATAGGTATACATACTAAGGTGACTTAGAGTCGTTTGTGTGTAACACAAATACTGCACTTCATACGTAACTTTAAACTCTATAGATATTGAGGAAATTAGAATAACTCATTTAAAAAAATGCGTTTCACACAGATTGGTCCTTAGGGACCAATCTGTGTGAAACGCATTTTTTGAAATCTAATCTATTATCTATATCTATTATCTGTGTGAAACAAAATTTTGTTACCTATTACAGAACCTAAGGGGGATCGCGCAGCGTGCTCGTGTAAACGCGCGGCGTGCTCGTGTGTACGCCCCCTAACTCAAGGCTCTAAGCATAACTTATAACTAGTTTCGACCAATAAAATTAACTAGTGGTAAGTAATGTCTTGAAGTAGGTTCTATAATACTGGCCCAAGATTCCGGATGTTAATTTTATAATTTAGATAGAATTTCCTCGCACGTACATTATTTATTTTGACAAAATTTTACCATTGATATTTTAACTTGGTTTCCCAGTGATGTCAAAAACATAATGACTTAAATTAACACGATTATTATTTTACAATTTTCCACCCATGATAAGGACGAGAGGGTCGTTGGAAAATTTAAATAATAATCATACAATATAGTATTAATAAATAAGCTAATTAGTGTTCATTATGCTGTGGTGGCAACATTGACGCGTTAAAAAACACAATTTATTTACATATTTTACTAGAAATAAAATATTGTTTATAAATTAATACTCAAACACTGTCTCTCAATTTACAGGCCTCCTAGTTTAAGCGACAGGGTTCATATTATTTTTTTATATATAGATATTCATAGCTTTTTAACTTTTGTTCAGATAATTATGTATCATTTTAGTATATTTACCACTATGCTGAACCTGTGTCTATGTATGCTTTACTTTGGATAAATAAACATTATTATTATTTACGTCTTTGACATTTCTCGGGACTCTGGAGTCCCGGACCTTTGGAAGGCGTACGAGGGACCGAAGCCAACTCGCAGAGGCCCGTTAGACGCTTTCAATGGAAATGAGGTACCAACCAGATTATCAGATTATCCCTGTACGCACTATGTAAGTGCACCCAAGGACAAACCCCGGTTGGTGTATATGGAAACAAAAATAATTATTGGGCTATGAGTTTGGATGGCTAAAGTGGACTGGTTATCTAAAACTATGGAAGGACTATGGCCCCTGCCTGACTAATGTTTTATAAATACAATACACGAATAAAATGGCAGGGGGTGACTTGGATACTCAATAATGGGCCCACAGAAACCGCCGCTAGCACATAGTGTCGTAGCGACAAGGGGTAAAATGTCCTGAGGTGCTTAAGTGGAGTGGAGAGGTATTCCACGGCTATCAGGACAATCCCGGAAGTACGGTCAAGACCCCTACCAGCATCTTACTGGAAGACTTCCTTCCTCCGAGCACGTTTGCTCTTGCGAATGGCTCAAGCCGGCCAGTAAAGGCTAGAATGAGTGGGAGGTCAGTTCCTCGTCAGTGTTCACTCCAGTCAGCTAATAAAGGCAAGCCAGAGATGAGGAACATAACATCTCCCGGGACATAAGGTACGGTCGCTACTGCCCAAGCTCGCCACATGCTGCCCTGAGGGTTTCTGTATCTCTCTTGGTCTGGCTCCTCACCCTAGACCTGTTCCGGCAAAGTAAACTCTACTGGCACAGACCTAGAGTTCGGAGCGGGCAAGCCCCACCACGAGGTCAACGTAGAGATACGGCTGTGGGGATATTATTATTATTATTGTACTGACAGCCTCGTTGGTCTACTGGTCGCAAGCGCTACTGCTGAGCATAAGTTCCTAGGTTTGATTCCCAGGTCAGGCAAAGTGTTATTGGATTTTTCGATCTGGAATTTCTCAGTAGCAGCTCGGAGTCTGGACTTATGCTCGGTTGATGGCAATATGCTCGCCCCCTATTGAAATAAAATGAAATTATTTATTCTGTAAATAGGATATCGGAATAACTTTTACACGTCATATTAAAAAAATATTGTTGTGCCCGGTAGATGGCAATAGGCTCGGCCCCTATTACATGGGACTTAAACATAACTAGCGAAATGTGGGTGTACTTTAAGTACACCTCTGTCCAACCCTTCGGGGAAACAAGGCGTGATGTTATGTTATTAAAAAAAATAAGCTAGATGGAGTCGACATTTCCTATCTAAATGGCTCTGAGAAGAAATGGCGAAACTAACTGAACTTAACATATCAAACCTCTGAATTCTGTTATTCAGATAAGAAGTCAGAAGGTCGAGAGCCCTGTCCCTCATACCATAGTGGTACAGTTTCCTGATAAGTGTATCATGATTTGCGCAATCTAAGGCCTTAGAAAAGTTGCAGGAAATGCCAAGAGCATCTTGCGAGGGCATATTCGAGGCCTAGGAGGAGTCCTAGGCCTCGAATATGCCCTTCAGTAATCCCACGCCCGCGTCTGTAGTTGAACGACCCTTTGTAAAACCAAACTGCTTCAGATTAAGTGAATTATGAGTATTGAAATGTCTTAACATTTGTTTTAAAATTAATTCAAAGATTTTGCTCAATGTAGGTAATATCGAAATAGGCCGAAAATTCGTGGGATCAGTTGTGCTGCCAGATTTGAACAGTGGAATCACTTTACGAAGTTTCATCAGATCAGGAAATACACCAGATGCAATACAAGAGTTAAAAACAATTGCTAAAAAGGGTGAAATAATATAAATTATTGAAGACACGATATGTACTGATACTCCCCAAAGAACAGCAGTTTTTGTTACATCAAGATCTTTAAAAGACTCTACGAGAATATTTTTAGCGGTAACAATTATGAATTTAAAGTGTTTATCACATTCTGTTACACATTCTTCTAGTACTGAGTATTACATGGGATTTAAACATAATTGGCGACATGTTGATGTGCTATAAGTGCACCTCTGCCTAACTCTTCAGGAAATACAGGCGTGATGCTATGTGTATTATTATTATTATATAGACTCTGATTTTTATTCGTATCTGTGTTAATAATGTAGCATAAAATTAGTCGATTTCTTAAAAGTGACTCCGTGAGTGAGTGAGTGAGTGAGTGTGGTGTAAGTGAGTGAGTGTGGTGTAAGTGAGTGAGTGTGTGTGTGAGTGAGTGTGGTGTAAGTGAGTGAGTGAGTGTGGTGTAAGTGAGTGAGTGTGGTGTAAGTGAGTGAGTGAGTGTGGTGTAAGTGAGTGAGTGTGTGAGTGAAGTGACTGTGTGAATGTGTGAGTGAGTGATCTATGGCATTATCAAATTGTCTTAGAAATAAACGCTGTCACTTCCCTACACAGCGTTCTCAACGGCTATAAAAAATGCTCCATTAGACAGAATCGTTCCTTTTCCCGGCACGTCGCCAAACCCTTCGCAACGAACCCCTTGAGATAGGGGTTCTTCCAGGCGACTAGGACTGCTGGGCTACTTCAAGGTCCAACGCGTCGCGTCCGGACGAATGCACTACCGCAGCAGGCACTAGCCCCTGGGGCACATCCGCTCGTCCACCGCACCGGTCGCTATGACGTAGCCTTTGCGAGCGTTGCAGGGATAGCGGCGCTCCAGGCTCCACTCTGCATCCCTGGAGCACCTTGCCGCTACCGCCGCTGCCGCATCTCTACCGTGCGCCGCCTACTTCAGGACTCTCTGTTAGTAGGCTACTCCGTGTTACCAAGCGGACAAAACCAAAGCCCAGGGCAGTAGCTATACTATTCTGAACCTACGACCGGTGAAAGGCCCCAAAGACTTTAAGAACCTACCCCCTAGATCCTGTGCTCGTGCTCTAGTTCCAATAAACGTGTTATTAAGTGGGATCTTGTTTTCATCCAATCTACCCCTATTCTCTACTTAATCACCTACCTAAAGCGCAAAGCCACAACAAGTAATAAAAAGAATCCTACTATAATCTAAACTAATATTATAAAGAGAAAAGATTTGATATTTTGTTTGTTTGTTTGTTATGCTTTTACGGCTAAACGGCTAAACCGATTTTGACAAAATTTGGTATAGAGATACCTTGAACCCTGGGGAAGGATATAGGCTACTTTTTATTGACATACCAAGCTGGCTAGGAAGCTAATATAATGTTATTATTATATATTATAAACTAACTGTGCCCCACGACTTCGTTCGCGTGGAAATCGTAAGATACACAATATAATAAAATAACAGCTACATTTTAATAAAACTCCCTCGTCTCCCGACCCGCCGCGTTGCATCGCCCATCCATTTTTGCTTAGCGTTCTTACTGACTTTTTTTCTTTTTGCACATCTCCTATGGGTCTTAGCGTGATGTTAAATAGTATATAACTATCCTCGCAAGTTAGGCTACCAAATGCAGAAATAATTTTTCAAATCCGACTTTTTGTTCACAATTTCATGGGTTTTATGTTTTTGCGCGGAACCCTAATTATTTTTCTAAAATAAAAAGTAGCCTAAGTTACTCCTTAGAGTATCAGCTATCTTCCAGACAAAGTCCAAAATCGGTCGAGCTGTTTCGGAGATTAGCCGGAACAAACAGGCAGACAGACAAAAATTTTCAAAATTGATATTTGTTATAAGTACCGTATATGCCGTATACCGTATATTCATATGTATTTAGTAAAAAACTGTTATTTTGACATTACAAACAGACACTTCCATTTCATTTATTTGTATGTATGTATGTATGTACATGTATAGATAAATGTGAAAGATTGGATGTTTGTTACTCAATCACGCAAAAACGGCTGAACAGATTTGGATGCAATTTGGCACATAGATAGTTTACAAGCGTGGGATATATTTTTTACTACGCGTGCAAAGCCGCGGGCAAAAGCTAGTTACTAATAAAAAATAATATGTAGGTAGGTATATATATATTTTTAAATATGTAAGTATACGTGTTCCCGCAAAACCAGAACCTTTATTTTGGAACGCTTCCTAATTAACTTTTAACAAAATAAAACATGAATAGGAGCACAAAGGAACATGGAAACCCAAAACCACTGATTGGAATATTTGCCATATTTTAATAATCTTCTTCAATATAAAAGTAAACAATCCATTTCAAACGTTGAACCTTTTTAAATCTCCAATAATGACCTTCTAAGAAAAAGGTAAATGTGAATAAATGTAATGAAATTTTTCCTCGATTTTCTTCAGTGACCTAAATAAAGTTTTGCCTAAAATATTGATGATTCGAAGGGAAAAGAAATTTCAATACAAATAATAAAAAAGTAATAATTTGATTGGCGTAACGTACATACTTAGGTATGTACCTACATAATGTACACGAATACTTTCAACGCACTTTTGAATTATTGAAAGCTTCAGTGATTAAAAATATAGCATTTCCATTATACAATATAACCCAACCGTTCTATGGTAAAGTAATCTCTTTGCTTTTGACGACTCTGACTCGGTTTTGGAAACTTTAACAATGTTCTACACAATTATTTACCGAAGATATTTGAAGGTCTGTCTTTATGTAATGATTCCGTTCTACCATTACAAACAGTTTCTATGTTATCTCAGATTATTCTATAAACGAACCGGCCATTTAATATAAACTTAATCCTATTTAAGCACCTTTTTAGATAGAATTCTGCGGAACACGGTTATCTAACGCCCCTATTCATAAATAAAATGGAAGAATTTAATTAATAGAAACAGTGCAATAGTCTGACGTTACACACGCACATTTAAAAAAGGAACATTTTTCCGGAGATCTTTCCTGCGATATGTTCGTAAACTTTTTAATAAAACATGATTGTGCGTCGTGCGTGAACATTATAACTTTAGGGTTCAACTCACGCAACAAACATAAATAACTGTGTAACAGAAGTTTCGTACAAATTCAACATTATGCATGGTTCAAAGAGCGTTAAATTGTAATTGAATTAATTGGATGCTTACGCCATTGCTAGCGGTTCTTTTTCATAAATGAGCCATGTTCCCGAGTGGTGGGTATCGGCGCTCACCGGGCGCTCGGTCAGTGGGTCCCCACAGAGCGGTCGCCGTAGGTACGTAGATACACAGGCAGCGAACTCTTAACATTTAGCCGGGAGCCGTATGAAACGACGCGGAAATTCCCACTTACTCTCTGATTGCCACACTAGGGGGGGTTAATATCATTGTTGATTTGGAATGCCGAATGCGCTTACTGGGATAACGGCTTTAACGTTTTTGCGCCTTGCGATCAATTGAAGCTGAACTTTAGATGATATTAAGCGCTTTTTATGAACCGGAACTGCTATTCGGTTCTAATGCGCTTTGACGCAAACCTATTATTTGTATTAGTAGAAGTATAATAGACGAACGAACATGAGACGAAGAGGGGCTTATGGCTAAGTAATAACAGTCGCATGGCTCGATCGATCAGGTTTAGCTACGCTTGCCGCGGTTGTTCTGTGGATGGATGATCATTTTAAAATACAAAGACCCCTCCGTGCTTTGGAAAGCACGTTAAGCCGTTGGTCCCGGCTGTCATTCGTGGATCTTTAATAAAAATAATAAAATAAAATAAACCCCATTTATTTCAGGTTCCCCCATATTAAAAATTACACCTTTACGACAACAACAAGATACATACAAATCTCAATTTAACATGAAAATGTAAAAATAATAATAAAAACAATGTCAACAAATCAGAACTACAATGTCAAGGAAATCAAATGAAAATCAGTGTCACATAAAACAATTAACCTGAAATTAAATTATATATAATACAAATAAGGGCACATTTTGGATAAAATAGAATAACATCAATTAATAAAAACTCAGCAATAATCTAAATTAGTCGCTAACATGCTCTGGCTATATGCCTACTGCAGCACTTCCTAATATAAGGGCAGTCCAAACGTCCAGCGATCATCGCCAGGACAGCATTGGAGCTGGCCCGCACCCTGCGCACCAAGGACGCGCACCGCTTGCGCATTGTGGTGTGAAAACAGTCGGTGCGCGCATCCGCAAACATGCCCGAGGCACTGCAGAAGCGGGGCAGCCCCAATATCGCCCTGAACGCGTTGTTGTACTGGACGCGGAGGGCACTGTAGCTGGCCTGTGTATAGCTAGCCCACAGGCTGCACGTGTACAGAGATGTGCAATATGCTTTAAAAATTGTAATTTTAACTTGATCAGAACAGCGTGCAAACCTTCGTGCAAACCTTCGTGCCAACATGTTCGCCCTTCTTGACAATGCCCTCCGCTCCCGTTCGATGTCAGCATGATCTCCGAGGCTAGCCGTGACCAAATGCCCCAAGTATTTAAATTGTTTCACCCAGTCTAGGGGAACACCATTGATATAAACTGGTGGTATACTTTGCGGGCATTTTGCACAACTCGTCTCAAAGACCATGCATTAAGTTTTGGTCACATTATATTTAAGGCCGTGTCCACTCGCGTACTCCTCACAGATTTGCATTAGCTTCCTCAAGCCACAAACCGAAGCGCTCAGCAGCACCATGTCGTCCGCATAACTAAAATTATTGACGCAAACATCATCAACATGGCAGCCGACACGGGCACTGCTGAGCGCGACTATTAGTGCGTCCATATAGAGGTTGAACAGGGTCGGGGAAGTCAATCCGCCCTGCCTCACGCCGCACTTTAACTTATATGGCTCCGACATAGCCCCCGCCCATCTTACGGTGTTGACCTGGTGCGTATACCAGTACTTGAAGATTCCCACAAGTTCATGTGGTAAGTTAATGTCCTCCAGTTTTTTCCATAGAACATCGTACGCGACCAGGTCGAAAGCCCTGGATAGGTCGAGGAAACAGGCGTACATGGGTGTTTTCCGATCAACGTAGTATCTGACGGTATGCTTAAGACACAATATTGCACTCTCTGTAGACAGCTGGGGTCTAAATCCAAACTGATTGTCATGCAGCGCCACGAACTTATTTAACAGTGTATTAAGTTGACCGTCAAACACCTTAGCTACAATTGTAGCTAGCGAAATAGGCCTATAGTTACTTTTATCCGCAAGGTCGCCCGTTTTATTTTTCACTATAGGCACTACCACAGTCCTCATTAAATCGGATGGCAGGTAAGAGTGGCTCACGCACAGCGAGTAGAACATTGCCAGTACCCTAGATATGTGAGGCCCAGCGTGCTGCAGGTGCTCTATGCTGAGACCATCATGGCCTGGAGATTTGCCTTTAGTCATGTCTTTAATAATTTTTGACACCTCGTTTGCAGTGAAACGGACTCCCATTGTCTTATTTGATATCCCAGCACCGAGAGCCCCACACGCCGGACCCAGCGGCGACTGCACTGAAAAATGATCTCTGAAAATATTTGCAATGTCCCCATGGTCACTCACCCCGTCGACGCTCACCGGAAGACCAGGTTTTACGTTTACTTTATTTGTACTTTTCCAGAATTTGCGAAAGTCACCCTTCGAATGCAATCGAGCAAGTGCGTCCATTTTTAATTGGCCTTGATGGTCTTGGCACCTCTTCAGTCTAGACTTAAACACTCTCCGACTCTCACACATTTCATTAAACATGAAACCGAACCTAGGCCTACCACGGGATACCCATTCGATAAACTTCTTCCTGGCCGCCCGGTGAGCCTCTTTGACGTGTACATTCCAGCCTACTAAGCGCGGCCCACTCCCACCAGCCCTCGTGCACCCCCGACCCGCCACAGAAGCGCCACGCAGAGCGGCCACAATGTCAGAATACAGTCTATCAAGAGTACGCGTGTGGGCAGGGTTATTACAATAGAAGTCAGCACAGTTTATACACTCCGTAGGAAAATCAATTCTCCCCAATCGTTTATGACACTCGCTGGTATATTTAATTACTTGTTCCTGTTTTCTTACACCCCATACTACATCCCTGTTGTTACAGTATGGCTTTTGAGGCAGCTTTGGTGTTAAAAGATCTAAGTTACATTCAACGATAAGGGGAAAATGGTCAGACCACAGCGTGTCATATTTCACAAAAATATTTACAACCGCTTGTTTTGCCGCTTGACTGCAGTGATCTAACCAGCTGCAAGACCCGTACACATCACTAATAAAAGTATAAGTACCCGAGTCTGAGCCTAGAAAGTCAACATCGATACATGACCAACATTGTTCATTGCAAAAGCCTACAAGCTCGTTAAAAAACAATTCATAAATATTGGCATTATAATCACCTAACATAAAAACAGATTCAATCCCGTATTCGTCTATAACAGCACTCACCGTACTTAAACAATCCGTAAAGTCAGGCAGATTTACCACAGAACTCGTAGGCATGTATATACTCATCACTATCACTGGACGATTACTCATTATTTTAATGGCACATATACGAGGATTATCACACTCCACAACTGAAACTTGCTGAAACACACTGTTTCTCCACAAAAGAGCGACCCCACCATACGGTCTACCGCGTAGCATGCCGGCGGACGTGTCCACTGCTGAGGTTCCAGTGTAGCCAAAGCCACAGTCGATCGTGCTTAGGTATGGTATTTCCTCTGGAAGTAGCCATGTTTCCTGCAGCGCCACTAAATCACAGGTGCGACATAGATCCCTAACACCGTCCACAGAACGCTTAACGCTCTTGCAGATGAAGCTGGCGAAACAATAAGGACATTTATCCATTCACGCCGTTATCAGATAAAAATCTGTTCGACTTTCGACGTTTAAAATTCACGAAACTTCAAAATATGATACCTTGTGGCCACAGATTTTCGTCTAGGTACAATGGTAATTTAGACTCAGATACTAAAAATTTGTATGCAATATGGTTCCTTTCTTTCTTCATAATTATTTTCTCAAGATGCACTGTTTCCTCTGTCTTACTGCGAATGTAAGTAATTATGTCATCTGCAGTCGTTTCGCTGTGAATATTCGTGATAAATATGGAAACTTTCCAATCAGCCGCCTTGAATTGGCCCTCCATATCTCGCGCTTTTCCTGTCTTGCCCACGTAACGGTATTTCGGTTTCTTGTTACGATACGATACCCTTTGCCACCCTTCATTATCTTTGTTTACATTAGGAAACGTTTCGTTCACGCACGGCGGATCTCGCTGTTCAATGACATAATTATTGTCGCTGGCCACCACGTCATTAGTTATCAGCTGACGCGCTCCCTTCTCTGCTTGTCTCGAGCGCACTGTCGGCGTCGTCGCCGTTCCCGCCGCACTCATCAAACCGGTTTTACATGCACTTGCCGCGCGAACATGACTCACCGCGGCACCTGAGCTACTCGTTGTCGATAGTCGTTGCTCCGTACATAATTCGTTTTCATTTTTTTTCTTTTCTACCCGCACAATTTCTCTGTACTGTGGGGATTTGTTACTTAATTCATTTTCGCTATTGCTGTTAACCTCATCCCGTAATGAATTATGCATTATATGTGACATTCCCATAGGACCACTATCTAGTAACCAAGCACCTCTTTTCATGTTCACTTTAAACGCCGATGTAGGTGCCAAAGAATCATTTCTAATTTGCAAAAATTCAGTTCGTATTTCTTTCAGATGATCCAACGTCGCGTATGTTGACTTTACCTCGTCAATTGTAGCTTGCATTCGTAAAAGATCCTTCAGAAGTTTTGTAAAATCCAAGTGATCAAAAGTAATAGGTGACAGTTTTTCTAACTGTCGGGCCACAAACACTGGAATGTCATCTGGATCGGCAGATTTGAATAGGTTTATAATATCCGCTAGATCTCGTTCTTCCTTCCCTTTATTTTTCCGTATAATTTTACGCAAATTTGATGGAACGGATTCATAAAGAAGAGACTTCGATTTTTTTATTTCTTCGCTAACAAACGATGAGACACAAATTCGCACCAATGTTTCTTCATCTATAACCGACACTTTGTTTTGGATGTACGACAACATCTCGCCGATAACGATGTTACATTTATCGCACTTTAAAATTATTACTCAGCGAATCAGCACTGCCGTACGCAACCGTCACGAATAGGTGCGCATGCGCGTGCGCGACTCCATCTTTGACAGTCGTTACGGGTCGTCAGAAGTCCGAAAATCAAACAACCAGTCTTACCAAGGGGTATCGTATTACCCAGTAACTGGGTTGTGGAGGTCAGATAGGCAGTCGCTCCATGTGAAATACTGGTATTCAGCTGCATCCGGTTAGACTGGAAGCTGACTCCAACATAGTTGGGAAAAGGCTAGACAGACGATGAATAGAAAAACAAACGTCTGAATATGCGTGGGTGGCATGTTATGTTTTTAGTGTTATTGATTACTTTACTGGGAATCCAACCATCCGGCAGTTCACTAGAACTATCTGATTGATAATTTAGTAAATTTTACAGAAACTATATGTACATATACGAGTAAATACATAGATTGTCGCTACCAACAGAGAGATGCTTCCGAAACTAATCAAGATCAAATTATTTAGGTATTAATCAACACGCGTAATTACAATCCATTCCGAATTCCTAATATAACGCAAACTTTATGATTACAATCATGTAAACATTAAACAATGAAGGCAGTGAGCCGAGACAAGTTACCGCAAACGATTGTTTACAGTACGTCGTAAACTAAACACTACTTAAGCTGACAGTTCGTTGTCATCCAGATGCTTAAACTTGATTAATAGACGATTTGGGAGCGGTCTGATTAATACACGCGCGACGATCCATTCAAAAGCCGTAACAACTTAACCATGATCAAACAAAGCGGTACATAGCTGCATGATGGATCTTATGTACCTATGTATTGTCAATACATAACCGGGTCCCAAGTATAACGCCTTCAGAGAAGTCATTCCCTCATCGAATTAACGGTACCTTGATTGGATAACATCGCTATTCCATTTCTATCAGACATTTAGTCTTAATTAATTGTCATTGGTTGTGTCAGTCATCGAGAAACAACTCATCTGTTTACCTTAATCGATTAGTCAACGGCAGATGCTAGTAAATCTGTAAACGCCACATCAATAAGAACAAATATCAGGTTTTTATTAATAGAGTAGGTATGTCGGTTTAATGTCAGAGACAGTACAAGCAATTTAGAATATTGATGATAGTTTTCTAGTAAAGTAATTGTATTAAAAGCTGGCCATGTAGATATAGTAAATGTTACTGACGTAAAACTTATGTTACAATAATAATGCTACAAATTACAATAAGTCTGAGACAAAAACTACGTTCGGTGCTTTTATCTTGAAGATGAATGTTCGAAGGAGACTGATTATTACTTAGACCAACCCCTTTATCGATGACAGTGATGTAAATTACTTACCTATGGACGTCTTTATCTTGTTTTCTTCCCTTTCTTCATTGGTTTGGCTAAGTTGGGAGGCGATAGGTTCACTCAGGGACATGTTTGCATAGAGCTGTGACCTGTATGTGTGAGAGGTAGACGCAAATCAAAATTGAATACTGACATAACGCACACATTAAAGGATGCTACTTAAGTGGTTTCAATTCTAAAGTCATACTGCCATATCGAGCCATGCGCTGTGAATGGTTTGCTTTCGATCTATTAGCGGCACTAAAACAGATAAAAGAATATGTTCTCGGACATGAATCGCTTGACTTCATTACTATGGTGTACTTCGAAAATGAAATCGACTTTGTACAAAGTTATTCGAGATAGATTAGTTAGTTTAAGGGCTTAGAAGTAATGTAACGATCTGTATGCTCTGGAGTGTTTTTATTACCACGGTACGCGAGTTTGAGATTACCAACGACGCCTCCCATAAGCCGGCCTATTGACTCCGATTTTATATGGGCCAAGAGTTTGTAATGGCTATTAACTAAGCTCGCACTTGATTTATGGGAATTGGAACTATGCATTGGTTAATTGTCAGAATAGTCTTTATTTTGTGGGCAGTAAGGTTTAAATGCATTGAAGTCATCTCTAAACTCAAAAAAAATCTTGCTAAGGAAATTAAAACCTTTAAAGTTATAAATTACTTTCTCCAGTGTACTCACTGGAGCCTTTAAATAATTTTATCGATATTTCGAACAATTTAACCTATAATTACATTATAGTAGACACCCTGTCTGTAAAACTAACTGCAGAGCGACCATCGAAAAAAAATATTTCTTGAACAATAAGCAGTAGACTCGCTTTGAATACTAAGTAAAAAATAATACAATAAGCAGTCACTACACACAGTTATCCCTTTATTCGTTGTAATAAAAATCAATAACGCAAATTAATTAATCTATACGTACACGCAATAAACAGAAGCAGAACAATATCGAAGAGGGAGGAGGCACTAATGAAATGTAGCGAGCGGGCGACGCCGGCAAATGTAGCGAAACAAACGCACCAACTTCCATCCCGCCCCGCCGAATATCAATGGTGGAAACACAAAGATGTTTGTCTCTGTATTGAACGAAAATCTTTTTCATTATACCCATATCTTTCTTTATACATTTAATCCCCCGGAGGTATAGACTGTTCTTTCTTTCTTTATTTCTTTACCAACAAAGAATATCACTCGCAGAAGTTTTGCAATAGCCTCATTTGCATATAAACGGGCCATATTATCCAAACATTATAGTTGACAGGTGCTGCTGCGCTTACACCAATATTTACCTCTAGACACTGAGCCCCAACGTAATGAGACGTTAGGAAAATACAGCTATATACACATGCCTATATAAAGTACTCGTAAATCAATATAATCCGGGATGCTCATACCGATAAGAAACTTTAATTAGCTTTCACATCCATACAATACCGTCAAAGAAGCCTTATTTAAATCTTATAATCCAATTAGCAGACTAAAATATTCAACGAACAAAAACAGAGAGGGTTGAAAGAGCTGCAAGCTATAATAAGCCAACAATTCAAACGTGAGACAGGACCAAGATTCAAGAAACAGTGGTGTACAAAGGGATTGAGTGGAGACAGGGACAGGAAGCTTCCACTCAACAATAATCAAACAGGAAGCGCAAACTTGCTTCTTGCGTAATTTTAAAAGGTTTATTCAACATAGTTTGTAACTGAAGGCAAGGGTTTTCCGAGAATCTTGTGTAACATAACATAACATCATGCCTTGTTTCCCCGAAGGGTTAGGCAGAGGTGTACCACTAGTACACCCACAATTCGCTAGTTATGTTAAGTCCCATGTAATAAGGGGCGAGCCTATTACCATCAACAGGGCACATATCCAGACTCCGGACTGCTACTGAGAAATTCCAGATGGAAAAACCCAACACTGCTCGATAACACTGCTCGACCCGGGAATCGAACCCAGGACCTTACGCTCAGCAGTAGCGCTTGCGACTACTAGGCTAAGGAGGCAGTCACAGCGCTACAGCAGCTAGTAACGATTGACCACTTGGAGGACAACATTCGCCGCGTTGTTGCCGATATACGGCCACAAATGTTGGAAAAAGTCATCGAAAATTGGTGCTCCAGATTAGACTACGTGCGAGCCAGCCGTAGCGGTCATATGTCAGAAGTCATATTTAAATTATAATGCCAGAAGATTATCTTTCGAATAAAGTAAATTTCATATCAATTTAAAAAAATCATCTTTGCTTTATTCCATTTCAAAGTTCTATACCTCTAAAAAAAACACCCGTTATTTACAAATTTAAAAAGCTAAGTCTAAAAACTAAGAATCTTGTGTAATTTATATAATTAACGTTCTTAACCTTTAATAGGCTTATAAAGCTTAGACATAAGTAGTTTGCGCCTTTATCTTTGTCAGGGGAGTTTGTTTAGGAGCGCAACTAAAATACATTGTGGAACAGTAGAGCGTCACAAAAGCCCGTAACAGACGAACTCAAGTACAAGTACAAGCATTCACCCAGTGAGTTGAACTAACTAGCTAATAAGTATAAGTTGAACACTGCGATTATTTATTTACTGTCGTCATTTTCTTCTAACATTGAGATTTATAAATAAAAAAGGCAAGTTCTTTTTAACCGACTTCAAAAGAAGGAAGAGGATCTCAGTTCGTCGGAATCTTTTTTTTTTACGTATGATCCCCGATTACTCGAAGATGGCTGGACCGATTTGGAAAATTCTTATTTTGTTTGCAGGTGGTCTCATTGTCATCAGGTCAGGATCTGATGATGGGATCCTGAATAAATCGAGGGAACTCTTCAAATATTATAGGCACACCTACAGCGATTTGGGTATTTTTTATAGTAACTCGTGCATTTGGTATTGGAAAGCACCATTAGGTGAAGTGGAACTGATGATGAAGACCACAGATGGCCACCAAAACTACTCAATATGCTCGTCACAATGCATATGGCCAAGTGGAGCTGATGGTGAAGTACCAGGAGAACTCCTCAACCCGTAACGTTCCTGCATCGGGAAAATCAATATTTTGTAGAAGGTGATGAGCAGTTGACATTAGGCTATTATAACTTAGATAAATTACAAACCTTATAAATTAAAAATTAAAAAATCTCTTTTCACAAAAAAAAACAACCGACTTCCAAAAAAACACTACAAAGTGAAAAATAACTTTAATTTCGGAAGTCGGTGGCAAAAAAACTAAAATATAGATCCAAAGACACCGACTTTTCACATTGTAGTGTTTTTTGGAACTCTGTTGTTTTTTTATTTTTTTTAACTTTACTAGTAAACAGGACAAGTATGTAAAGAACCATCGAAAAATATTTAGGTTTTTATGTACTAACCTACATCATTTGGCCGATGACGTATTTAACATTATAGCAATATTTATCTATACTAATATTATAAAGCTGATGAGTTTGTTTGTTTGTTTGGTTGAACGCGCTAATCTCAGTAACTACTGGTTCGAATTGAAAAATTCTTTTAGTGATGGATAGCTCATTTATCGAAGAAGGCTATAGGCATTATAACATCACACTACGACTAATAGGAGCGGAGCATTATTGATAAATATTGCAAAAACGGGGAAAATTTATTCCTTTTAAGAGCTTCCGTCTTCCGTTGCGTGCGCTGCATAAACGGTTGAAGATACCCAAAAATCATGTATGACGGAATTGATCCTCTTAAAATGTTCTAAAAAAAGTCCGCAATAGCATATGTCTATCTTTTAAGGTTGGCTCACTATAACCTTTTTAATGGTATCAAATTTGTTATAAAATAATGCATTATTTGCGAAGGTGTTTCCATAAACATGGTATTAATCCTTATCTGAATAAGTAGTTTCGTAATCAAAGTTAGTTAAGCACATGTAAATTCCTTTTTAAATTATTCGAATCGGCCCTTTAGTTTAGAAATTACGACGGGTATATGAAAAATGCGCTTAGTCTATTAGTTACCAACACATTTTGTTTTTATTGACTGTTTGAACGCGCTGATCTCTGTCACTTACAGTCGGATTTGAAAAATTATTTTTGCATTATAAAGTACAATTCTTGAGGAAGGCTATAGGATATGTAACATTACGCTAGGACCCTCAGAAGCCGAGCAAAAACAAAAAAAGGAAGAATGAGCGCTAAGCGAAAACGAAGTAAGAGCGCGGGCAGGCGATGCGATGCGACGGGGTGGGTCAGGGGAATAAGAAATTTGACGCGGACGAATTCGCGGGCGGAAGCTAGTATTCTGTAAACTTTAAATGATTTTTCCAATCCCCAATGCAAACGAAATCGCATGAAAATCATGTTGGTAACACTATTCTTTGTATATTTTTCAGTTCCTGTAAAAATATTTTTAATAACCTATATAGGTACGTACTGTTTACAGTATTTCAATTACTTTACGAAATAATTTTAAAGAGTGCATGGCTCTGTATATTTGTTGGAAATATGAATAAATATACAAAATGTAATTAATATTTTTATCATGGACTGCCTCGTTGGTCTAATGGTCACACGCGGTACTGCTGAGCATGAGGTCCTGGATTCGATTCCCAGGTGGGGCAAAGTTGGGCACGCCACAATTGCGGCGATAAGTCCCCTCTTTGAGGAGTGGCTGGAGAGGCGCCACGGCGTCCTCACCTTCCGCCTGACGCAGGTCCTCACCGGACACGGGTGCTTCGGGAGGTACCTGTTCCGGATAGGGCGGGAGGAAACGCCCGGGTGTCACCACTGTGTGGATCGCCCGGAGGACACGGTGGAGCATACGGTGGAGGTCTGCCCGGTTTGGGCGGAGCACCGCCGTGTCCTCGCGGAAGCGATCGGCGGCGGCGATCTCTCGCGTCCGGCCCTGGTCCAGGCCATGGTACGGAGCGAGAGTACATGGGAAGCCATTACCTCCTTCTGCGAAGCAGTAATGCTCGTGAAGGAGGAGGCGGGACGCGTGAGGGAGAGGCAAGCTTTGCGCCCTCACGCCCCTAGTCGCCGCAGGAGACGCCCTGGGCGTCGGGAATTGGCAGCCGATTCCCGGCCACCGTAGGCGCGGGCTTGCGGACGGCGAGCAATGGGTAGCTCGCCGTCCGGTAAGGACCAAGCCCGAGTCGACGGCGCGTCGTGTTCCACGCGCGCCTCAAAGAGATGTCAGCACTATTGACGGGGTCTGCTAGGGCCGATGCCAGCTAGGGTTGCGGGATGTTCGAAAGAGTTACCGTGGCCCCGGCACAGGCAACAGAAGGAACACGGGTGGGTTTTAGTCAGTAAAAGTCTGACACGCCCTCCCGCTCCGCCCAGAGCGGGAGAAGTCATTTGATGATTTCCCATCCACAAAAAAAAAAAAAAAAAGGTGGGGCAAAGCGTTATTGGGCTTTTCTATCTGGAATTTCTCAGTAGCAGCCCGGAGTCTGGAATTTGTGCCCGATGGTGGCAATAGGCTCGCTCCCTGTTATTTGGGACTTAAACATAACTGGTGAAATATGGGTGTGTACTATGGGTACACCTCTGCCTAACCCTTCAGGGAAACAAGGCGTGATGCTATGTTATGTTGTTATTTTATTATTGAAGTTCCTCGTATGAAGGACTCCTTATTAATTAATGTTAATTAAACAATGTTTTACCTCCATCTTCCGGCTCAAGTGACGTGTTGGCTCTGTAATCTTATAAGTATCTTCGATACAAACATGTCATGAAAATTGCACTTTATATTTTACACGATAATGCTTAAGCTATGTATCTACTGTAGTCAGTTTCATTTTATATTACTTACGTCCTTTATCGAAGATTCTGACTACTATTGATACCTACTAGAATTTGTGGGTCCGCTAGTTTAAAAGTCATAGAAATGGAATGATACTGTCATCACTAGTTATTGAAATGAGAATTATGCGCACATGGCACAAAATTAAATTCATAATATTCAAATACCTAAAACACGAGTGCCTCACGGAGTAATAACATAGAATTTAATATTACATATCTCCGCCATCGGCAGTAAAACTGAAACGTAAGACGCAATTACTACAAATGAAGTAAGTACCAAAAACAATTGAACTTGCATAATATTATTTTAACGGTACGGCTTGGGCTGGTATAAGAACGTCGAGGTATAAACGTTACGTAACTCCTCTGATGAGTAGGGACGTATTTTGCCAAAGAGGAATTGCGCACACTTGTGCTCTACTCAAAGTTTCCATTGTAACATCTTAACTTATGCAATATAGCGTCTACTTCTTTAATACTTTCCACGACGCTCGATTACGTTTAACGACGCAGTTCGAATGAATTTTCTTATTTACAGTAAGCTGGCAGAAAATCGGATGGTATTCTTAGATGGCAGGATTTCACACGAGACGTGCTTCATACGAGAAGTTTTGCGTACTGTTTCATTTTGCATTCAAATAGACTCGGTGAATCTCGATTCATATGGCTGACTTGTTGGTTTGCTTTCTGCGCATCTATACAACAATGTTTTAACAAATATACTTCTCCGTGTTACGATATTTTTGCATTTTCTCTGATAACTTATTTTTCTTTGAAATCAAAGTTTCTTTACTCTTGTTTACGGTTTTATTGTTTTTTTTTCTCTATCGCATGACTCGAGTTTCGCATTTAAACAAAACCTATAGGTATTTACTGATAATTTAGCAAATTATAAACCGCGGTAGTAATAAAAACCGTTTGTATGTTTCATATACACATACATAAACTCATGCCTTCTTCCCATGGGCGTAGGCAGAGACTACAAAACGCCACCTGCTACGATCCTTACATACCCACTCTTTCTGCTTCGTTTACGTTCATACATCTGGTCATAAACGAAATCATGAAAGTTCTCATATGTATAAGAAAAAGTCACCCATGAAAAAGTTACTTTTTTTCTACAATGGATATAGCTACCGTACCATACTTTATTTATTATAATTTATGGAGTAAAGCTTACATGCAAAGATTCTCATGAAATTCAATATCCATCATATATTGTAATAGCTAAAAGCTTTGTCCGCGTGGTCACACACGCATGCTGGTGGGCCGTTATTGATGACGTCACTATAGACGCGCCCATATCGATCTAATATCAATAACCTATCGACAAAAAGCCTCTTCCACAGGTAATTTTAATTTGAGTATAAGCGGTACCAGGGAGTGGTCAAACCGGTAGCCTTATTCTGAAAACCATTTGTTATTGGTAGGAGTAAGTAATAAAAAGTGATGTGAATGTACTTGTTTCCTTAAACTTTAAAATGATAGGGTGCAAAATTAGATACGAGCCAATTAAAAAAAGAAGTAAATGTAGGTAAATTACATATATTCATGTGTGCACACACTGAGCAACGATAAAGAAGACACGGTTACTTTACATGCATACAACATATAAATAGATTAAATTCTGAAACTGGCGTTTAATTAATATAACCACGCCAGCATATCGTACAGTAGGAACACATAATGCAAATAACTACCCCTTTAATCATGCAAACAGTTCCCGGGCGAACAACTTCAATCCAAACAAGACAGCTGAAACTACTCATACGTAGCACATAAGCTTTCTGAACTTACTTCTACGTAAATACCGCACCAAACGATATGACAAATACATGACCAATATGACAAATATATGAGCAATTATATGACAAACACGTGACCAAATGTTGTAGATAGATCTACAGATAAAAGTCTTGAATTTACTTTAAGAATCTAAGTTACTTAACCAATGTTCTCTCCTTATGTATCAGGCTTATGAAAATAAATTATTATTATTTAAAAAAATATCTTTGACATATCTCGGGATCCCGGGGTCCCGGACCTTTGGAAGGCGTACCAGGGGCCGAAGCCACCTCGCCTTTAGACAATTTTAAATGGAATAAGACACCAACCGATGATTATCCTTGTATGCACTATGCAAGTGCACCCAAGGTATTATTAAATTCATTCATTTGCTGACAGACATCGCACAGCCTTCACCGTTGAGTTTAGAAGCAAGAAATTTTGCCCAAGAGTTCCAGGTTATAATATAACGAAAGTGAACACTAAGGAAAATTTTTTGAAAATTGATCTCTTAAGGGGTTAAATATACGGGATGAAAGTTTGTATGGAAGTTTGTAATTTTTGCCGATATGGGTAAAACATCAGGTACACGGTTTGTAGATACATAATATAGATAAAACTATGTGCAATGCAATAAAAGACAAAAAAAAAACGACATCGACAAACACATGACCAATATGGCGAGTACATACTAGCGAAGTCCATTATGAAGCCACGAGCCATAAGCTTACCGATACGGAATAGAGGCCTAAAATCTCAAAATAGGCCAAACCACTCAGCTTATATTGTTCCGCGAACTCTAATTATTATTAATGATAGCGCACGCTTATGAAAATTCCGACTCGAAGAAAGGTTCTCCGTATTAAAACGACGTACCTACATTTAGTATTAATCAGCAAGGTGAGAACATGGTTAGTGATTCGTCACCTTTGGGGCTTAAGCCGAAGATCTATAAACGTTACTTAGACAATAAATAGACATGTTCCAGTCTCTATCTTGCGCTTGTAATTTGACAATTGTGTGACACTGACAGGAATAAAGTTAAACCAAAGTACGTGCTAAGTCACGTTTATAGATCTCGGCCTAAACACACTTTCTACTTTTAATCAAACAACAGTCAGCTTTAGTTCGAATCAATGCGCGAGTATATTGTACCCGCAATAATGTTAATAATATGTAATACGGGCTGGTGTCCGCAACTCCAAGTCAATGCGCTTATTTTGTGTACAGGTGGGAAAATGGATTATCCGATCCACCCTAGCTCCTCAAGGAAGGCCAGCAACGCCTTGGTGTTACTAACAATGTTCCAGAGGGTAGGTACCCTCCGGAACATTGTCAGTAAAAAAAAGAAAAAAAATAACTAATAAAAAAAGTAACTAATATAAATAATACTTCGGTAACTCAGGTGAGTTACCGAAGTATTTTTTTTTCTTTTTTTTAAGGGGTCTATCGCCGAGCGATAACGTCGCCCTGTAATATCCGCACAATCAACTAAACCTAAAAACATTTAACACCTACTTTAAAACAAAAAATGCTAGTTTGTATAGTATCCTAGCTTGTTTCGATAAAGGACAAGCCACGATAGCATCACACTCTCCAATATTGTATTTATTTGTTGGACCAAGTAAGTAAATTATATCGCAAAGCCTCATTCCGCACACACTCTACCAAAATGTGTTGCACATCTTCGACTACTCTACCGAAGTACTTTGCCCTGTATGTGGTGACCATCGGGCAGTTTAGTAGCACATGAGCTGCTGTCTCGTCGTCTTCCATGCAGGCCCTGCACAGCGGATTGTCTGTGACTTTATTTAGTCGGAGAAACTGTTTCATGAGGCGGCCATCACTTGTAGGGCCTGCTTCCTTAGCCTGTCTACACGCACCCGGTCCAACGATAGTTTGTGATGTTGGTCCCTGGTGCATCTCCTTACCAGAGTGCGTAGGTACCCGAAGGGGAGAGCGCAATGGGTTCAGGTCCCACTGGTGCCATGCTCGACACCCTTCTAGCAAGTTCGTCGGCTGCGTCGTTGCCTAACGAACCGCTGTGTCCTTTGATCCATTGAATGTTTATGTTATTATGGCTACCCACCTGGTTAAGGCGCTGGTGACACTCGTATATTAGCCCAGAATCAACTGTGTGACTGCTTAGCGCTCCGCAATTATGTTATAACTTATCGTAGCATTGACCTAACTTATGAATTCAGACCAAACAGTATTTCTAAGAATTACCTATACTACGACTTACTTAGCAACTGGTATCTAAGTTATCAATAACTAGCTTCAGCCCGTGACTTCGTTGCCATGGAAGTCAACTATACTTCGGAGCCACCATTGAGTACAAAGCCCAAACTGCGGTCAAGAAACTGGACATCCTAAATAGGGTGAAGCGATACTTTACGCCTGGACAGCTTTTAACTCTCTACAAAGCGCAAGTCCGATCCTGCATGGAGTATTGCAGCCACTTTTGGGATGGCTCAGCTAAATACCAACTTGCCACGCTTGACTCGGTGGAAGACAGAGCTAAGAGGCTCATTGGCGACGTAAGACTGGTGGATGCCAAGCTTCACAGCTTGGCTCATCGCCGCAAGGTTGCCTGCTTGTCGGTCTTCGACAGATTGGACTTCGGTGAGTGTGCTCGAGAACTCCACGACCTCATTCCACCTGCCCCCTTCTACCATCGGACATCTAGACGCACTACAGGTTACCATCCTTACCTAGTTGCTATTCCACCAATTCGCACTAAGCGTTTCCAAATGTCTTTTGTGATGCGCACAGCAAAGGAGTGGAACTCTCTGCCTGCGTCTGTGTTTCCGAACGTATACAACCCCAATCTCTTCAAAGTGAGAGTTAACAGGCTTCTTCTGGGTAAGCTCGCTCCATCGTTGACTTTGTCTCTGTCATCTCTGACCTAGACTAGAGTCAAGAGCAAACCTATCTCAAATAAAAAAAGAATTTAAAAAAAATACCATAATCCATATCCTATTATTATATGGCACTCGGCAATTATGTAGTTTTCTACCAGTGAAAGAAAGGAGACGTTTCATTTTTATATGGAACTTTGGCTAGGACTTGTACATTCCAGAAAATCTGTGAAATGTATTTGTAAACATATAACAGGCAATGATTTATAGAATTCATTTGTATTTATTTAAGTACAACATTAAAATTGAAAATGTTTGACATTTATTGTGAGACAAATGGAGACATAATTACAGATGCCAACAAAGTAACATATAATAATTGTAGTCCCGTGACAGTGTATGTCAAGGGGTATCGTAATACCCAGTAACTGGGTTGTGGAGGTCAGATAGGCAGTCGCTCCATGTGAAATACTGGTATTCAGCTGCGTCCAGTTAGACTGGAAGCCGACCCCAACATAGTTGGGAAAAGGCTAGGCAGGCAGACAATGTATGTCAAAATATAACTTTCGGAAGTACACTGGCCAAGTAGAATAAATTGAAGTAGAAATAATTATATTTAATAGATACAAGATATAATTATATTTAATATTGTTGTATTTACGGTTTTACATTCATTTCAGATCCATTCTGATTTTAGAAGGCTAACGTAATTAAAAACGTTAAAAATCTAGTCTCAATTTCATCTCAGCGACAATCAAATGTCAAAAATGTAGGTAAACGCTAGACAATTTTTGACAGATTGTAACTAAGAATAGAATGCGAACATTTTTAAAATTACCGGAATTGCTCCTCTGAACGCAAGTTAGGACGCCGCGCCGCCATAGTGCCCATAACGATATCAATGGCAATAATGGAAAAACTTTAATTTGTTTGTACACAAATTAATATTCTCAAATTCACGGATTAATAATTTCCTAAATTCAGGATACTTTTTCCCCGTTTTTTTATATAAGTACAAGTGCTGGTGAAAAATTAAAGATCTCTTTTTATAATCGGGTCAGTACTTTCAGAGAATTAATTACCTTTTAAAATCATAATACAGGTACTTAAACAAACAATTTTACCTCTTTAAAACATTAGAGGTAGGGCGATGTTACCCTATAATAACCGGATTGGTTTTCATTATACGAGTACGTTCCGGCCAAGGTTAATAGTTTTCGTTATAAAAACTGTAATCTGCGACCGTTAGTTGATACTTAAAATATTTTGTAGAGGTAAAAATCAAGAAAGGAGAGAAATTCTAGTGTATTATTTTCCATCGCCATTACATTTTCTTAAGTGTTCTCTTCGGCATAGGACATAATTATTATTAAAGTGACTGAAGAGTTTAATTTTTATCAGCAATAAAAAGAAAGAAAAAATGTTTATTTTATCACAGAGATGCGTGAATACCTATACAAAAGACAACTAGAGGGACGAATTTTATTACTCTAAACACTAACCGTATTATTCATAAAAAAACTCAAATGCCTAGTAAACCTATTTTAGTTAAAAAATTGTCATGTCAATTTCTTTCGAATTTTGATTTGAATTTGAAAGAAGCAGATAAAAGACTCTATAACTAAAATAGGTTTATAATACGTTTTAGTTTTTTATTAATAATACGGTTACGACGTAGGGTTAAGATATATTAAGCGTTGACATTCAAATTAAAATGCAGAAAGTTGTTTCTAATTTTATGACAACAATGTTTTACTCCGAATGATTTCGTTTTAGTGTCGAATAAGACTAACGAATTAAAAAATATATTTTGGTTCGCCTATAAATCCTAAATTTAACTTGTAAAGATTACCCATCTACAAAATGTTGTATAACATTATACAATATTTCCATTTTATAGGTAGGTGTTTTGACTTTTTCGAAAAAAGCCAACATTTTATTTAAAAAAAAAATAATCTCATCTGCTTAGGTTTTTCTCAACTATGAGATCGGTTTACATTCTGAATATGAATATTTTACACCAAAAATCTAACTTTCTGAGCCCTATTACCAAAGAATAATACCGACATCCAAAGGCGCAGATTGTGGAGCTTCTGACTGCGATAGGTACGACTTTCGTTGCTATGACAACCGGGACTGACCGACTAACGTATTGCACTTCGATATAAACACCAGCACATCTTAGCTTCTCATATCGTTGTGCTTTAGTCACGAGCCCTAAAAACCCACTAACCCTTTTATTATGCTATCATCATCATCATCCAAAGCCCGACGGCACCCACTGCTGGGCATAGGCCTCTCTTTTCTTGTGCCAATCCCCATGCTCCTGTGCCAGCCTCATCCAGCTTCTACACGCGATGGCAACAATGTCGTCCGCCCATCTAGCCGCTGGACGAGACGACCGACACTTCGTCTTCAAATCTTTAGACGCCACTCGGTCACTTCCTCCCCCCCCCTGCCTGTACCCCCTGTCATCACTGCGCCTTGCCAGGTGTCCTGCCCAAGTCCATTTGAGTTCCATAATTCGTTTTCTGATATCGAATACGTTCATACGTCTTCGCATTTCGAATTTTGGAACTCGGCCTTATGCCAAGCATGGGACGCTCCATGGCTCTTTGTGCAATTCTTACCGCTCAAGGACGCTCACACAGCCTCTTGCGTGAGCGTCCACGTCTCAGCACCGTACATCATGGTGGGCAGAACACGCTGGTTATAGAGGCGGGACTTTAGACATAGTAAAATTTTGGCTGATTTCAAAATGCCGTCCAATTTATTAACTGTCGTAATTATTAATTATTAAAAAATCAAGCTTAGAACTTGTAATTCCAATTTACATTCGGGACCAATTAATACTGAGTAATCGCTTTATTGCTAACAAGTAAATTAATCGGATCTACTATCACACTCTAATTGGCATCTTATTACCTACTCTACTGGAGACTAAAACAAAGTATAGCTAACGGCAAAAGCCGATCGATATTTCTAAATATTGAAAACACTTTTCATTGAAGCTCTCTAAGAAAATAAAGCATTATTTCGTTCAAAATTACCCTTTGAAACCTAATTTTTAAGTTGACTATACAATTGTCTAATTTAAAATTGTATGCCCCTCCACTGCTTGTTGCATACACAATTTAAATGTTCGTATAGCAATTTTATAGCAATAGTTTGCAAAAATATTTAATGTATCACGTGTAATTAATACGATTCTGTTGTTTTAGGTCATGAATATTTTTGTTTGATCGGCGAAATAAATTCACATCGCTGTCTTTAGAATAGATACTGAAACTACTCAGCACAGGAATAGAAAAATATTCAATTTACGGCTGTATTTTCTGTAGATTAAAGTACTTTTGTACCCCAACATTTAGCCAATACACGTGTTCAATTAGGAAGCGAACCTTTTACCATTTATTGAGAATTTGTGCTGAAAATATATTTTTGAAACCATATTTTCACACTTTTATAATAATGTTTTCATATACCTTTTTTTTTCAATATTTTACATACATTTTGTGTCCGGTTTATTTAGGGGCGCCCTGTTACACTGGACTGAAACATAACTGGCGAAATGTGGGTGTAGGTACACTGCATACCCGTCCGGAGAATACAGGCGCGATCTTATGTTATTCTTTGTTATTTCAGATGACGTGCTGGTCTCTTATAAGTGCCTAAGCTTTATGCATCGTACTCTTCCCTCGTTCAGAATATGTATAGGGTCTGAAATCGGCTTATAAAACATCCAGCTTTTCTTGACATTCTCATCGAAGCATTTCCCAGCGTTTTTATACAGTTATGTAGCTTATATAGGGTGTGGCGTAAATAATGGATAACCCTTCATCTGTGGGTGGGAGCCCTATAATATAAAAAGAAATCAAACCCCGGAGTCGACGGGTATGCACAATTTTCTTTTTAATTAATTTTTGAAAACTTGCCATCTTCGGTCACTTCCTTGTCACCGTGTTCATAAATGAAGGGATTTTCACTATCTGAGTTCTGCTTAATATTCTTATATAAACGTGCTATAAGATGTGTATTACAGCTTTAGAATACCTCATGTGGTTTTTTTTTAATCTTAATGTGAAAAAATTGTGTTTCTGTAATCTTTTTTCCTAAGTTCAAGTTCGTCTGGTGTAAAAAAAAAAATGTATGGAAACCTAGCTGCCCATCTATACCAATATAATAAAGAGGAAAAATTTGTTTGTAAGTTTGTATGTAGGGGGTAATCTCCGGAGCTAATGATAACGAGCTAATCTCTGTCACTGCCAGTCGGATTTGAAAAATTCTTTTTGCATTTTATAGCCCAATTCTTAAGTAGGCTATAGGGTATGTAACATTACGCTAGGACTCTTAGCTGCCGAGCAAAAAAAAAAAAGTAAGAACGAGCGCTAAGCGAAAACGAAGTAACAGCGCGGGCAGGCGATGCGATGCGACGGGGTGGATCGGGGGAACAAGAAATTTTACGCGGACGAAGTCGCGGGCGGAAGCTAGTTCCTAATTTATCAACTCCGATTTATCATTCGTCCTATTTTTATAATTCCGAAATTTCAATATTCCTAACGTTTGTACTATTCTCAAAATACCGAATAATTCGAAACATCACAAATATGAATTCCGATTATTAAAGTACCGATTCATTAGAATTCCGAAATAAAAACGCCTTGTAAAACTGAATAGTAAAACAAATAAACACAATTTGCTCGTCAGAGAGAAGTATAATATTATGTTTAAAATGAGGAGGTAGAATTAAAAAAACTAATGACAGATGCGTTTTCCTACTCATAATTGCATAGTTAAGTGATTGTTTACAGTTATGCAAACTGTTAAAAATGTTATGTTAGTTAGTTATGTTAAGTTGTGTTTAAGTAGCATGCAGCAAGCAAGCAAGCATGCAACTTGCAAGCAAGCATGCATCATGTAACCGAGCATGCAACATGTAAGCTAGCATGCAACATGCAGCACGCATGGTTTCTGTCACGGCTCCGGCGCTGCGGGGCTCCGGCGGTCCCACGCGAGCTTATCGTCGCAGATGGTTTTAACGCTCACCACCGCAGCTTCGGCTTGCTGGCCGACTTCGCCGGCCAGCCTCAACCGCGGCGCCGGGCGATAAATCCACCTACCTGTTTCTCAGCTCGCGGCCCGCTTCACCCCTCCGCGCCTACGCAGGCTTAAATTACACTCTAGGGGTAAGGCAGACAAGACCACGTGGAGTCGGTTTTGCAGCGATTCGTTTCTGTCACTAATATCCCATAAACTAATTGAATCAAAATCAGAATCCTAATTTTAGCATAGTATTCGAAGTATTGAAAATCGAAATGTCGTTTTTCGGACCGAGAACCCATCGAGCATTTGATTCTTCGAACATATGAAAATCGGAAAACAAAATAATCGCATTTTCGACTTTCGGTAAAATAAATTTCGTGATTTATAATAATAGACAATTCTTAGGTATTATGAAATTTGGACTTTTGAAAATCGGAACATCGAAATTCGGAATAAAATATTTCGGAGTATTTAGGTGTTCCCGTTTGTAATGTCAAAATAACAACTTTTTATTGAATGCATACGAAAGCATGATACTTATAACAAAATAGCAATTTTTAAAATTTTTGTCTGTCTGTTTGTTCCGGCTAATTTCCGAAATGGCTGGACCGATTTTGACGGGACTATCACTGGCCGATAGGTGATGTTACGGGGAGTACCAACGCAAAAAAAATAAAACCCATGAAATTGTGAACAAAAAGTCGGATTTGAAAAATTATTTTTGCATTTGGTAGCCCAATTCTCGGGGATAGTTTATAGACTAACATCACGCTACGACCCTTAGGAGTCAAGCAAAAAGAAAAAAGTCACATAGAACACTAAGCGAAAACGAAATATAGCGCGGGCGGGCCATGCAACGCGGCGGGTCTTATTAAAATGTGGCTGTTATTTTAGTATATTGTGTATCGTACGACTTCCATGCGAATGAAGTCGCGGGGCACAGCTATTTCTATTATACGAATGTTTATAAATTATCTCAAGTTGCAGTAAATTGAGTTGATTATTACTACCATTTAAAGGGGGTGTTAAATTTTGTAGGATAAAATACGAAATCAACGCGGACGACGTCGAGGGGAAAATGGTAGTATTTTATAAAACTTTTCGGAGTTAATGCAGATTTCAAAATGGTATAAAATCAATATTCTATTTCTTTTTTAGATACAAGTTATTGCTAATAAACCGAAGAATGAGCTATTTAAAAATATATATATTATTCGGCATGTGACGATGCACAGCATCTTTGAGAAGGCATTGTAGGCTTCCCGTTAGTTGTCAGCCAATCACAACTCTCGTGACGTCACATCCTCGACCAATCGGCGCCGAATTCCGGTAGTCGCGTGGTCCTAGGTGGCGTGTTCGCTAATGGCGGACCTTTACCTCATAGCATCGTTACTTCCCGAGTAAGTACCATCTAATTTAGAGTTTGCATTCACTTTTTAATATTTTGAATTTTATTATAGTTCAAAGTGATATAAAATTATTAATTATCTGACCAAGATTATGTCTGGACTTTAAAAGAGACTGTGACCTCTGAGTTTGTTTCGACCTTTCTTCTCAGAGTAGTCAGATAGGAAACGCCGGCCTCATCTAGTTATAAAAAAAATGTTTGACGTGTAAAAGTGTTCGTATAAACCTACTTACAGAAATAAAATCATTTATCATTTATAATTAATATGAGTGAAAATTAAATAAATAGTGCAAATGTGCGTTATTGTGATTCGGATAAAGAATTGCAGGTAGGTGACGATTTGGTGTTTACATTGAGCCGTAAACGCTGCCTACCACGAAGCGATTCGAGCTCTATGCAATCCGATTCTTATGACACTGAAGTAAAACGTCGGATATTCAGGTGAGTCATCAAACATTTTAAATCTTGTTAATCAAGTGGCTGTGCTCACTAACTTTTTAATGTGTGGGTGCATCCGTTTCGACTCCGGATAACCCTACAAACGGCACATACATTTGCCTGAACTAGTTCCTGGACCTAGCTCCGCGATACCTTTAGACTTTTTAACCGCCCGCCGGCGACTACCAATATTATATCAAGTGGAGTTCTGCGTTTAAATTCAAGCATCGTTAATACGTCTCTTAAGGACCCCAAGGTGCCTCGCTCTAATCCAAATCAAGTGAAGTGACTTTAAGCATTACAAATAAGGTCGGTGATTCGCCATGGAAGTATGTCCGTATGAAAATTCGCTTGGAGTGTAGCCTTAGGGCCGCTATGGAGCCCCTCCGCCCCTAAGACGACCCACTGACTGAAAATTCATAACGCTGCACCTGGCTTGGTCGAGCTCGATAATAACGATGAAACCGACAGTTTGTTATGGGTAACGATTTTGCAAAGAATTCCAAGAGATTAATAGCAGCCTTAATTACTAGAGTTACTCAATCAAAGCTTACAGAACTTCTAAATTTATTATTTGACGTCCGATAAAATTTTGGAATTATTTCTACCCTCATCGAAATTCCACAAAATTAGTGAGGAAATCGTGCAGCTAGTTTGCGGAAAACGAGCTGAATTCATTAGGAATCGCCGGGAGCGTATCCTGAGCGACATTGCTTATAGTAACCTTCGTGACTGTCTGCGTAAAATCCCTCCGAGTTCTAATTGTTTATTTGACGTTTGCTATAATTTCGGAATCATTTCTAACCTCCTCAAAATTCCACAAAATAAGTGATAAAATCATGTAGTTAGTTTGCGCAAAACGATCTGAATACTTTGAGAATCGCTGGGAGCGCAGCCTAAGCGAAACTGCTAATAAGAGCCTTTGTCGGGACGGTCTGCGTAAGATCTCTCAGAGTTCTAATTGTTTATTTACATTGATACTTACATTAAAAATAGACAATTTTGGGAGTTACCATTTCAAGATCGCACAATCACCAGATATGGCGATCCAGGTAGAACAGCTGATGGCTTGCCTACCGTTCGGTCTGTAATGCGCACCGAAAGATTTCGCAGCGTTGACCGACTCGGTGGCCCAACGTCTACGATCAAAAGGAATGCGTGTCGTGGTGTACTTAGAAGATATTTTGATAGCATGCCAATCGAGAAGTCTTCTACGCTCTCAGGTAGATGTGTCTTTATACGTTCTAGAGACGTCAAAGTGAACAGTAAATTATAAAAAATCTATCACCGAACCCTCTCACGCAATAGAATTCCTCGGGTTCATTTGGTACACCAAAGAAAACTTCATGACTCACAGCCACACCAGTTCTACAGAGGCTGTCTCCGAGCGTATCAGAGACAGTGGCAGACGCTGCGGGCTCCGGAAGCCCTCCTCGGTATGATCTTGGGAAAGCGTCTGCCAAATGGCAGACGATTTGCTAAATGGCACTAAACCACCAATGATTGAAATGACTGATTAATTGGCTCCAAAAAGACCCAATCAATTCTATCGCTCTCGAAGAGAGTTATTCGCAGGGGAAAAAATATTTGAAAGAGGCGCAGATTATTTTAGGCACTCTCAACCTTGCCAACTTTGTCGTTCCAATAGGTCGTTTTCATTGTCACCAACTTAAAATTCTTTCTCGGACTCTGAAGCGTCTCCTCGCAAACCGGTAGCAACATCACAAACGGTCGCGAAGGATCTGAAATGGTGGGTCACACCACTCACAACTTTAGAAATGCCGGAGCCGGATCAGCTTGCAGCCGAAGTTGATTTACCATTTCATGACCACGGATGCTGCAGATTACGGGTGGGGAGCATAGTTAGACGATCTTTGTTTCAGGAAAGTGGAAACTAGACCAGCGGTGCTGGCACTGCAATCGAAAGGAAATATTTGCCATACTAGCAGCAGCCAACATTTCCGATCTCACCTTCGAGGTCGCCATGTGTGCCTGCAATCGGACAACCCCACAGTTGTTTCCTACTTTCGGAAAGAAGGTGGAACACGATCGGCGGCCTTACTCCACATGACTTACCAACTCTTAAGTCTTCTAGACAAAGAGCGTATTTCCATGACTGTGGAATATATTATATTCCAGGGAAATTTATCGACGTCGCAGACAGGTTATCCCGCGAAACAGGCGGTAGAGAGGCACCTACTAAGACTTTTTTTTTGTGGATGGGAAATCTAAGACCTGAGGAATGTTATTTTTTTTCGCAAATTTGGAGTTCCACAGGTAGACCTTTTTGCCACCAGGGACACCAGGGTTGTGGGGAAGTATGTTTCCGAAGATTGTTCAGACTTATCAACCTATTTTTGCACCGTCAGTGGCTGAGTTGTGTATTGAATACATGTTGCTATACATAAATGGTTTTATTTTTTCAGTAATTATTATCATATTCGCACATAGCGACATTGTAGTCACCAGGAGTTATAAACGCGTCTCTCAAAGATGCTATGCATCGGCACATGCCGAATAATAGTGCAAGTTTTACATTAAAATAAAACTTGTATTATTAAGCAGAGTCGCTGCACAGCATCGCTTCAAGGTCTCCTGGTAAGAGACTTCTGTGAGGTAAAGGTCCGCCATTAGCAAACACGCCAGCTGGGACCACGTGACTACTGGAACTCAGCCTTGGTCGAGGATGTGACGTCACGAGAGTTGTGATTGGCTGACAACTAACGGTAAGTATACAACACCCTCTCAAAGATGCTGTGCATCGTCTCTGCTTAATAATACAAGTTTTATTTTTATGTAAGACTTGCACTATTATTGAATTAAAACAATGAGGTACTCTAAAACTGTTGTACACATCTTATAGTAGATTTATTTAATAATATTATGCAAAATTCCTTCATTTGTGAACACGGTGGCGCGGAAGTGACCAATGGTGGCAATTTTTGAAAAAAAAAATTTTAATGCGCATACCTATCGACTCCGGGTTTTGACAATTTTGATCATTTTGGCTTGGGGTCCCCCACCTGCAGATACAGGGTTATCCATTAATTACACCACACCCTATATACAAAAGCGCCTACTATATACAAATACTTTCTATTTACTACATGTATATAAAAATAACGATGAATATGAATGCGGTTTTAAATAAAATAGAAGCACTTTGGAAGCTTCCACTATGTTTTTACAAACCTTTTACGCATATTTTCACTGTAGGTCGTTGAACGATCTTTGCTATACCAAAAATTGTAAAACTCAATTTTTAACGAGTGTAGAACGCCTACTACATTTTTAACGAAAGTTTGTGCTCCAAATATTTTCTAAAATAGAAATACACCTTGCCGTGTTTCGTATTTTTAGAAACGGGCTATAAACTCACCTGTGTATAATGAGAATTAATTGTTAAGCAAATTGACACCCTATTTCAATTTGACGAGATTTAGAGCAATTTCATACAACTGTCAAAGAATGACACTTGTGATTTAAAATACGGACAATTTAAGTTGGTAGTCAGTTTGCTTAACAATAAATCCTGACTTTACCTACTGACGTATTTACTTAAAATAACGGTAACTAAGTACTTTTTTGCGTCAAAGTACTTAATTTAAATCGAAACGACCTACTCAACTAATTATGACCATAATATAAAGTAAAAGAATCAAAACATCAACAGCTCTATTAATATTTTATTGAAGAGAGTACCCGCAATTCTCAAAAAAAAAAAAAGCAGAGTGTAAATCCGACTTCCGGGCCTGCTGCCAACTCGATTCGCATTGCAGAAAGATGAGCTATAAGATTGTAATGGAACAAGATATAGAAATGAACTGAAAAGTGAACATGCCTCGTTCTGTAGACCACATGTCATGAACAGTGATATAGTGTTGTGCAGGCTTTTGGCATACTATTTCAAATTATTTTTTTCAAATTTAATTCGAGAATAGATTTACAACACATTCACCTCTTATCTATACCTAGAAATAAATAAAATTGAAGTATCTGTTTGTAATGTCAAAATAACAACATTTCACAAAATGCTTATGAAAGTATATAGGTACGGTAATTATAACAAAAAAAGCAATTTGTAAAAATGTTGTCTGTCTGTCTGTCTGTTCCGGCTAATCTCCGTAAAGGCGGGGCCGATTTTGACGGGACTTTCACTGGCAGATAGCTGACGTTATGAGGAGTAACTTAGGCTACTTTTATTTTAGAAAAATAATTAGGGTTCCGCGCAAAAAAAAAAACATGAAATTGTGAACAAAAAGTCCGATTTCAAAAATTATTTTTGCATTTGGTAGCCCAATTATCGAGGATAGTTATAGGCTAACATCACGCTACGACCCATAGGAGATGACAAAAAAGAAAAAAGTCAGAAAGAACACTAAGCGAAAAGGAAGTAATAGCGCGGGCGGGCGATGCAACGCGACGGGTCGGGGGACGAGGGAGTTTTATTAAAATGTGGCTGTTACTTTAGTATATTGTGTAACTTACGTCTTTCACGCGAACGAAGTCGCGGGGAATAGTTAGTTGTGAATAATAGTGTTTCGCTTATAACATGCAGAATTATGTGAAATATTTCTGCGTCCATGTATACAAGTTTTGGAAATGCGACTGCAAGGCAGAAAACTATAAAGCTATGAAAAATAGAGAAAACTGGTCAAATCAGTTGTGAACTCGTTTTCGGGCAAAACTTTATTAATTTATTTAAAGACTTTGGAAGACTTACAGCTAAATACAATAGTGATAAATAACAATACGACAATCTGACAGCCAATTAAAAGTGTTCACGTCTAGAGCTTGTCTGGTATGTACTGTGGAACAAAATATACACACTGCTAAATAAGGCCAAAAAAAATATGAAAAAAAATAATAAACATACATCACCTAAGTTGTATAAAATGTTATATAATAACAAGAGGTTATTTCATATGAGAACCATGATGTTAAAAATTCGATTTAAAAATGAAAAACAACGTCTAAAGAATTAATTAACGCTTAATTAGTGTTCAAAGAGTTAACGAAATTCATAGCTGAACACTTTTTTGCTGTTTCAAAAAAACACGTGTTTCAAAAAGATCAAAGTCGAACTGTTTGCACACCTTATTAAAATACCTAATTACACGCACAACGTACGAATTTTGTCTGTAGTTAGTAATTGCAAATGGCACCCGTGGTGGTGGGTTGAACCGTTTGGACTTGTTTTTTTTTTTATTATTTAAGATAGGTTTGCTCTTGACTCTAGTCTAGGTCAGAGATGACAACGAAACGAAACGAAAAACGATGAAACGTTGAAGTAGAAAGTTGACAAAATATCCGAACAATTTATGCCACTTTGAACCGTCTTCAACAAAAATATACAGTCAGATCTCACGACGATTAATCAATGGTGAGAGATGATATGTTTTACAGAGACTGAGATAGTTACTGGACTGATACGATACCCGTTGATGAAAGCATAAAAAAATTTATAAACCTTTTTTGTACGCGTTCAATACGGTCAACATATTTATGATAGCATGGATTCCATTTTTCAAATGCGTATTCCAAGTGGCTTCTAACAAAAGTGCAGTATAGAATTTTTAACGTTTTAGCTTGTGTGAAGCACTTGGATAATCGAACTATTATGAAACCAATGGGTTTTGTGAGTTTAGCGACGATGGTATCAACATGCTTATGAAAAATAAGTTTAGAATCGTGATGAACCCCAGATCACGAATAGTACTACATCTAGGTAATATATAACCACCAAGAGTATATGTTGTGGCTAGGACTGACCGTTCACGGGAATACGTTACAACTGAGCATTTTTTGCGATTGAGATCAAGCTTGCTTTTTTGGCAGTATACTTCAAGCCACAGTAAGTCAGTTTGAAGTGCAATCATATCCGCAGTCGATGATATGGTAGCATGAATTTTCATATCGTCAGCGAAGCACAGTAGTTTGGATGAGGTAAGACAGGAGTCGACAGGAGTCGATGTCGTTTACATAGATAATAAATAATAATGGACCGAGCAATGAACCTTGGGGGACGCCGTTGGGGACTAAAACCCTAGATATATAATTATTCAGTACCACAGCTTGCGACCTGTTTTCTATGTAGGAAGAAAACCATCTGAGTAAGTTCTCGCGTATACCGATGCCCTCTAACTTCCGTAATAGGATAACGTGGTCGATTCGGTCGAAACACTTACTAAAGTCTCTGTAGACAACATCGACCTGTTTACCGTGGTCCATTGCGTCGCTGATGTAGTTATTAAGCAAAATAAGATTGGTGACAGTGGATCTACCTTTAAGAAAGCCGTGTTGGAAGGGACTAAACGATTGTTCCAGAGGAGAATAGACCTCGTTATAAATAATTCTTTCGAAATCTTTAGCGATTATACACAATTTCGATATCGGTCTGTAATTAGTAATGTCTGTTTTGACTCCTTTCTTATATACAGGCGTTATGAATGCAGATTTTCAAAGTTTGGAAACAACACAAGCATCTAAAGATTTTTTAAATAGAATTGAGATAGGAACTGCAATAGATGAAGCGCAACGTACGAGAAGCTGGGATGAGACAATAATATCCCGGATAACCGGGCCTGGCGCTTTCGATGTATCTAATTTACGAAGCAAGTTGGCTATGTCTTCAGTGTTCACCGTGATATCGGACGACAGGTTTGAGGAGTCGGTAATAGAGGAGGAAGAGGAATTAAAACTACCACCATGACTAAGGTTGGGATCTAAAAATGTGGAATGAAAATAAGTTTAGCATTAAGCATATTATTTTTTCTCCAAAATCTAGCTTGGTACATATTCCTTTGACCATTGCGATTTACTCTATTTCTCATAGTTTAAGTAAGCATTAGTATTAAAAAAGCTTTATACATATTGAAATAAACAGAAAACAAAATCACTGTTAACTTGTCGTGGGTAATTATTTGTCACTAAAATATACAATCATTTATCTACATTCATATTTTATTATGTCCCCATTATAATAATATTTAGAAAGAATAAATACCTCCTTTGACCTTTGGTACCAATTTGTCACCTTACACATAAGCACATCATTATTTTTGGGTGACATTCTAAGTGCCTCAATATTCTGAACGTTCACCTTTTACAAAACGACTTTTGAAGCAGCCATGAAAGTAACCAAAGTACGTCTACATATATATATACGAAATTTAAAAATAGTGTTTTGCTAGAATCATAGTTGTTCGGTACAATTACTGAACTATAATATCTGTGTGGGTGTCTCTGAGTTTATTTCGAAGTTTCTGCACAAATATTGAAGTAAGCAGTAATTTAAACTAGAATTGGTATCTACGTGTTTGTGGCATATTCTTCCGCGATGAAAATAGAGGCATCGCGATATTACATAGTTATATATGGGAACACCCAAATACTCCGAAATATTTTGTTCCGAGGTTCGATGTTCCGATTTTCAAATGTCCGAATTTCATAATACCTAAGAATTATAATGCCTATTATTAAAAATCGCGAAATTTATTTTACCGAAAGTCGTAAATGCGATTTGTTTGTTTTCCGATTTTCATATGTTCGAATCAAATCAAAAATGCTCAAATGAAAAAAAAAAAAAAAAAATGCAATCAAATGCTCCGTGGCTCTGAAAAACGACATTCCGATTTTATATAATTCGAATAAACTGCTAAAATTAGGATTCTGATTTTGATTCAATTAGTATAATATGGGATATTAGTGACAGAAACGAATCGCTGCAAAACCGACTCTACGTGGTTTGTCTGCCCTACCCCTAGAGTGTAATTTAAGCCCGCGTAGGCATGAATAGGGCAAGGTGGGCCGCGAGCTGAGGAGCAGATGGCTTTATCGCCCGCCGCCGCGACTGAGGCTGGCCGGCTAAGCCGGCCAGCAAGCAGAAGCTGCGGTGGTGAGCGTTAAAACCATCTGCGACGATAAGCTCGCGTGGGACCGCCGGAGCCGTGACAGAAACCATGCCTGCTGCATGTTGCATGCTAGCTTACATGTTGCACGCTCGCTTACATGATGCATGCTTGCTTGCATGTTGCATGCTTGCTTGCATGCTTGTGCATGCTTGCTGCATGCTTGCTGTATGCTTGCTGCATGCTTGCTGCATGCATGTTGCATGCTTGCTTGCATGCTTGTGCATGCTTGCTGCATGCTTGCTGCATGCTTGCTGCATGCTTGCTGCATGCTTGCTGCATGCTTGCTGCATGCTTGCTGCATGCTTGCTGCATGATTGCTGCATGCTTGCTGCATGCTTGCTGCATGCTTGCTGCATGCTTGCTGCATGCTTGCTGCATGCTTGCTGCATGCTTGCTGCATGCTTGCTGCATGCTTGCTGCATGCTTGCTGCATGCTTGCTGCATGCTTGCTGCATGCTTGCTGCATGCATGCTTGTGCATGCTTGTGCATGCTTGTGCATGCTTGTGCATGCTTGCTGCATGCTTGTGCATGCTTGCTGCATCATGGCTGTGCAATCAGTATTTTTGATTAGGATTGGGATTTTTTTGACACTGTATAATATTATCTTCGTGTTCACTCATTGTCAAAACAAACAACTTGGATATCGACGAATCTTATTCGGACTTATATATTCGAGCCGTTTAGGGTTGAAACACTAGGGCCATGGGGTCCGAGTGCCCACTTAGTTTTTCGAGACATCGCCAGGCGGTTGGTCGACTCTATACGTGACCAGAGGGCTGGCCTATTTTTTGGCCAAAGAATAAGCATTGCCATACAACGTGGCAATGCTGCCAGCCTTTTGGGCACTTTTCTTTTTGACAGCAATGCGGATGAATTTTTTAATGCCCTCTGATTATTTCCCCTCCTTTTTTATATACTTGTACATATTATTATTATTATTTTAAGATTGTTAGTTTTTAAATTACCAATGTAAATATTAAATGATGTATTATTTAAAAGAAGCCGATAAAGTGGTACTTAAAATAAAAACTTGGATATTATAATATGTACCTAACACTGCAAGGATACCAACAAGGTTTATAACTGTAAACAATCACTTAACTATGCAATTATGAGTAGGAAAAAGCATCTGTCATTAGTTTTTTAATTCTACCTCCTCATATTATACTTCTCTCTGACGAGCAAATTGGGGTTATTTGTCTTGCTATTCAGTTTTACAAGGCGTTTTTATTTCGGAATTCTAATGAATCGGTACTTTAATAATCGGAATTCGTATTTTTGATGTTTCGAATTATCATTAAGTCGGAAGTTTAGTTATTCGTTATATTGAAACGACAATAACGATCGACAAAGTAAATGTCTATTCAACTAACAACTTTTGATGGGCATCAAAATGCAGCGTGGGGAACGGCAAAAACAATCCACAAACTCGAGAAAATTTGTAAGCATCTTTACAAGCTTGAACACTTAACTCCATTGATAATTTCATATTCTATAACACAACTCTGATGAATTGAACCAATTAGTATTATAACAATTTCCACATAACATTGTTTGACAGAGGCATTATGATTACAGCCGAAAACCTTCCGCAAAATGTCCTTAGGAAATTTCAAATTACATCACACAACTTTGCTTAGTCGGCGACTAAATCAATTGAAGAATGTAACTCTGAAACAGAAATCAAACTTGAGTTCTGTTTCAGAGTTACATTCTTCAATTTGTGAATAATTACAGCGAGGTCCCCGCTTCTATCTCCCTTTATCAACTTCTCAAACGTGACCAGTTTACAAGGTAACATAATTAGTATGACAAAATTAGAAGTTACGATAATAATATGGCTTCCTCAATATCAAATGGCTGTCTACTAATTTTAGACGCACACATTGTTCGTAATTAATGTTTTCAAGGTACGTTATGTATATTGTATAGGTCAGAAGACAGCCTCAAAAAGACGTAATGAGAATAAGATTCATTTAATTGTCTCTACAATCTTTTTCCTTATTATTGTATCAACTGGCTACAATTTAGTACTGCATGAATATATCTTTTGTTGCTACACATTGATTAAGTTCCATTTAATTGTCTACAATCTTTTTTGTTATTTAATATTTTATGGAACAAAGATTGTAAACAATTAAATTAAACTATGTCCGCGTTTACATCTTTTTGAGACTACACCAATGTGACTTTTTAACTTTTTATAATTAGTTAGGTATTGATACTTTTTAAAGTATTACATCCGAGATTACTGACAAATTATCGTTGGGAAATCTGAACTTAACACGTTCAACGCCACGGAATAAAATGATAAATTTCCATTCAGGCCATGTCGGACAATGTTGGGCGACATGGGTTATCTTCATATCTATAAATATTTCCGCAGTTATGTCAATGTTTTGTAAGTTAAAAATACATAAATATGCATTTTAATAAATATTATTTATCATTATTATTAAAAAAATATATATATTATTAATAAAAAGAAAAGTCGATTTTTAGTCAATTTAAAATTTTTTGTGTGGCTTATAGGGAAAGTTAAGTGTCGCCCAGCATTGTCCGACATGGCGGTGAACGTGTTAATGATCTGAAATTGCTAACACGCAGTAGGTACCTAAGTATATATGATCAATGCTTGTTCTACTTTTCATGAGAAGAGGTCTTTGAAAGGAATTTTAAATGTTTTGGTACCTTCAGAATTCGACTGTGGCAGTTTCTTATCGCCTCGCGGAAAAAACTGGTTATGACCGTTTCGAACACTTCCATAATATAACTAGCTGTCGTGTTCTTCCCGACTCATTCTGATTTTTTAAGGTTCCGTAGTCAACCAGGAACCCTTATAGTTTTGCCATGTCCGTCTGTCTGTCTGTCGGCGGCTTAGTTCAGACACTCGTAGTACTAGAAAGCTGTAATTTGGCATGGGCATATTAATCACGCCGACCACGTGGTAAAATAAACTTGAAAAAAATTATTTTACAGTAGCTCCCCTACAAGTATAGTGGGGATAACTTATTTTTCTTGTCTATCCCATGGTGTAGGGTGTCGCTGTATAGGCTGTTCAAAAATATTGTGGGTGTGTAGAAACCATTTTTCGATACAGGCATCCGTTTGCCAAATATTAAGTGTCCCCCTGCCAGCTAAATGGTTGTTTTTGGATATGTGAAAAAATTCACGGCAGTAGTAAATACAGGGTGTCCCAGACCGAGTGGACCAAAGGCAAATGGGATAAAGCGGAGGTGGCTGTCTATCATTTAAAAAGTTTAAACTTGGGATATTCTCAACAGTTCAGAAAATTTCGCTAATTAATCATTTTCATGAAATCGACGTAGTGAGTTCAAATCTGGCTGCAAGCCTGAAAGATGCCTTGATAATGTAGGTTCAAGATTATGTTCCTATTTACGTTCAGTGTGACTGTGCAACGCTTCAGATTTTATTTTTAAGTCAAGTGCCAGCTAATTGGTTATTTTCGTATGTGAAAAAAATCATGGCAGTACCAATAGTATATGTATAACTAAGTTACAAGGAAAACTATCACAGCTAAGTAGGCTTTGCAAGTTAAGGGGGAAGCGCTAAGGTAGCCCGCGAAATTCAAATTTTCTTACGATTTTTGCAATTTGCAGCTAAGTGTCTGGGTGTACGTTGATTAAAGTGTGATTCACGACCGTAACAAATATGTTTTTACATAATTATAATAATTAGAATCAGTAATATAACTCCTTAAGTTAGTATAATCCTCAAATGTTAAGATTTCATGAAATAGTCATTCTTAGGAGTACTTGGTCTTAGAGAGTTGTATTGATGACTTTAATTCTATAAATAGATATTTTTTACGGTCGCGAATCATATTTTAATCAATATACAATCCAATACTGACCTGCAGATTGCAAAAAACATAAGAAAATTTGAATTTCGCGGGCTACCTTGGCGCTTTCGGCTTAACGAGTATAGTCGACCAACTTACATTTGCAGTTGGAATGTATGGGAGAACATGTTTTGCAACTACAATGTTAAGTTTTTTCAAGGGGGATAATCCTACTACTATTATAAACGCGAAAGTTTGTGAGGATGGATGGATGGAAGGATAGATGGCTGGATGGAGCAAGGACGAATCCAGGATTTATTTCTGGGAGAGGCACAAGGGCCAGACAAGTACGACGACGACGAGGGGGACGAGTGTCCCCCTTCAAATTCAAAATTCAAACTCAAATTATTCTATTTCAGATAAGCCTATATGGGCACTTATGAAACGTCAGAAGCTAGGTGCACGGTTCCAATTGGACGTTTCTTATGGAGAAGAAGCGGCAAGAAACTCCACGGTTACTCTTTTAAAAATAGTTGGCTTTTACAATGTTTTCAAATTACAGTGTTATTAAGTATGGGAGGACAGTGTATGCCTGTCAACAAGGACGAGGTACTTGCCTACAACGTTCTCACATTCATAAAATATTTAAAAAATCTATTTAAAAGACAAGACTGTAAAATAATGAAAAGATGATATCATGGAAGCATGTAAAAAAAAACAATAAAATAAATTAAATTAAAGTTATTTGGGAGCAGTTAATAGACATTTACAAAAATAGTAATGCTGTTAATGAGGTACCAGGGAAGCCACACGTGCAGAAGGAATTAGCGCCAAACCTCCCTGCCTTCAACGTAGTCATTAATCTTATAATATGTTTTTTTAATAAGGACACGTTTGATGTGGGTTTTGAACTTTCCATCACTAAGCTCTGTAACCGACTTTGGCAACTTGTTATAAAAGCGGATACTGTTTATAAGAAATTACTTGCTTGTTTTAGGTAATCTAAATTTGGGTATCATAATTTCATGTTTACTACGTGTATTTTTATTATGGAGATCGCTTCTTATTTTGAAAAGTCCTAAGTTTTTGCAAACACACAAAGTACTCTCTAACATATAAAGAGAAGGCAGAGTTAGTATCTCAATTTCTTTGAATTTGTTTCTAGGGACTCACGAGGACCCATTTTATAGACCGCATGAATTGCCCTCTTTTGTAAAATGAAAATTGAATCTACGTCAGCTGCCCATCCCCACAACAGAACACCATAAGACATAATAGTGTGGAAATAAGCAAAATACACTAACCTAGCTGTGGCTATATCAGTCAACTGCCTCATTTTTCGTACTGCATATGCAGCTGAATTTAATCTACCTGAAATAGCTCTAATGTGGGCGCCCCATTGTAACTTAGAATCTAGAGTAAATCCTAGAAATACCGTTTCCGTAATAGCATCTAGTTTCTTGGCATCAAGTTTTAAATTTAGATCTACATAACTAACTAAATGTCTTAAGTTCTCATTACCAAATGTAGCCCACATTTGGTAATGAGAACTTAAGATATTTAGTTGTGTTCGCATTAAGTAAAAGATTATTAGCTGCAAACCATTTCGAAAGAATAGCCAGACTATCGTTGACATGTAAGACATCCGTATCTTTTCTATCTATTTTAAAAATAAGTGAGGTGTCATCAGCGAATAGAATTATATCCGATAAGTTAGCCATCATGTAAGGACGGTCATTAATATAAACTAGAAATAGGAAAGGGCCAAGAATTGAACCTTGAGGCACGCCCATCTTAACTAGAGATCCCGAGGAAGTCGCCCCGTTAACGTTTACTTTTTGCTGCCTGTTTGATAGATAGGAAAGAACAAGATCAACAGCTCGTCCACGAATTCCGTAGTGGTGTAATTTACAGATCGGTGTATTGTGGCCAACACAGTCAAACGCTTTAGAGAGGTCACAGAAAATACCAATTGCATCCTGGGAATTCTCCCAGGACTCCAAAATGTGACTAATGAGTTTTACTCCTGCGTCAGTCGTCGACCTACCTTTCGTGAATCCAAACTGGCGACTATGTAAAAGCCCATTTGAATTAAAATGTGACAACATCTGGTTTAGCATAATTTTTTAAATATTTTACTCAATGCTGGTAGCACACATATAGGTCTATAGTTAGAGGGAAAACTCTTACTACCTGGTTTGAAAATTCGTACTACTTTACTACGTTTCATTAAATCAGGAAACGTACCGCTGTCTAAACATTGATTAAATATGCCTGTTAGGACAGAGGCAATTGTGTCAATGATATCTCTAATAACCTCAACAGAAATCCTCCATAAATCTTCAGTGTTTTTTTTTATGTTAAGACTTTTGAATGCTTTTTTAATTGTGGCAATAGAAATGGGCTTGAATTCAAAACTTGGAATGTTCTTACTGAAGTTTTCTTTGAGAAGGGATTTAGCCTATAAAGATGATAAGGGGAGAGATTTCGTAACCTCGGTTGGGATGTTGGTAAAGAAATTTTCTAGTGTCTCTGCAACTTTTAACTTATATGAGATGGTTTCATTCTGAATTTTTAGAGACAATTCATTCTGATCTCGCTGTTTTGTGTTGCCAGTTTCTTTCAATCGATTAAAATCGATCGATCGATCGATTCGAATCGATTTAGCATGAGCGCAGACTCTTTTGAATATCTTAGAATAGTTTCTGACATAATTATGAAGGGCTTGATCTGAAGTCAATGATTTCTCGTGGTACAAATTATATAAAATATCTCTGTTTTTTCTAATGCCAGCAGTGGCTCATTCATTAAATTTAGGTTTGGTATTGATTGTAACTTTTTTACAGGACACGCTTTATTTAATTCATGGCATACTGTAGAAAATAATATACCGTAGTTTATATTGCGGTCTTGTGAATCAAAAGTAGCTGTTGAAAGATTGCTAAGAACATTATTATTGAACATTTTCAATTTATTTTTACTGAGAGGTCTCAATTCAATGGTTTTATCTAAGTGTCAAAATATTTTATTTCACATAAGCCTACATGGGCACTTATGTTACAGCTAGTTACAGTGTAACTTTTTATGTAAGTCAAATGATACAAGTTTACCAGTATGGTCAGACCTGACGCCACCAATTAAGGACGAGTCTTTTATTTTACAATTAGTAAATACATTGTCTATGCATGAAGCTGAGGTTGCCGTTATTCTAGTCGCTTCATTAAATATACATTTTAAATTGAATGATTTGAACAATGATATAGGCTTACATTTATCCGGTGAATTAACTAATAGATCAATATTTAGGTCGCCACAGACAAAAACTAATTTATTATCTTTAAAAAGTTCACTTAGCATTTCTTCCATAATGTTTAAAAATGATGACAAGTTTGAGACTGGTGGTCTACACACAAGAAAGTATGGCCCTCAACCTCTGCACATGTTACCTCACATAAGAGATCAACAGAGCAAGCAGTGATACCCTTCCTTTCCTTATGTCTGAAACAACTATTACATAATATTAAGGTACCACCCCCTATTGAGGACCTCTTGTACGCACTGGCAACTGAAAAATGATTTACATTAAACAACATTCTATCCGGTCTTAACCAGGTGTCACAAAAACATAAGATTTCCATATGATATTAGGCCTTTACATATGAAATTGGAGATTTGTATGAAAATTTTAAAATATAAAAATTTCGGTATTTTTTTATTTTCAGCTAATCAAAATACTGGCCCAAATTATCTATACAATTTTGCCATTTTGATGGCAGTTTGTCTATCCCTTTACTGTAGAAGTCTGCCGGACGGAAGGCGATGCAGTCAGCGAAAGCGTTTTGTACTGCCTCTCGGGTGTTGAATTTTTTCTCACTTAAAAAATTGTCTAAATTTTTAAATAAGTAGAAATCTGTTGGGGCAAGGTCCGGTGAGTACGGTAGGCGACGGAGAGCTTCCAGCTGTAACTCTTGTAGCTTTGCGATGGTCTGTCGTGAAGTGTGAGCTCGCGCGTTATCGTGGAGAAGCAATGGGGAAGAGCGATTGACCACTATTGGTTGTAGAATTGCGAGCTTCTCCATCATTGTTTGCAATTCTTAGCAATAGATATCTGCCGTCACTGTTGTGCCATTCGGTAAGAAGCTGTGATGTACAAGTCTGGTCCACCAGAAAGTCGCCAACATCTTCCTATGAGTAATATTTTTTTTAGCGCACTGATTAGGTGCTGTACTCGGGTCCACCCACTGACACGAACGCTTACGGGTGTCGTACAGGATCCACTTTTCATCACAGGTAACAATTCGCTTTAGAATTCCCTCGTTTCTATGCCGATTCAGTAGTGCTATGCATGCTTCGACACGTAAGTCTCGCTGTTGGTCGCTTAGTTCGTATGGCACCCACTTATCTAGCTTTTTAATCTTACCGATTTGACGCAAGTGCTTCAATGTTGTTTTGACACTAACTCCAAGGCCCGCAGCAAGTTCAGTCGTAGATTGAGTTGGATCCGCTTCCACTATCGCCTTCAATTCGTCGTTGTCGACAATAGTTACCGGCCGACCGCGCGGCTCGTTCTTCAACTCAAAATTTCCAGATTTAAAACGATTTAACCAATAATGGACCGTGTTTATGCATGCAGTGTTAGGCCCGTACACATCGTTAATGTTTCGTGTTGTTTGCGCAGCGGTATTTCCACGTAGGAACTCATATTCGAAAATTGTATGAATTTTCAGTTTATCCATGGCGCCAAATACTACCACAATTTCACAAAAACAAAAGACTATCTAAAAACAAATGACTGAATTAGAAATTAAATTAACACAGCTTTCGAATAAAACTTATTTGAATTTCCAATTGCGCGCCAGTCCACAGATAATTAAATGTGAAAATGCTGGTTATAGAATCTCCAATTACATAGGTTATTTATCTATTAACAATCCCACATCTAGGATTTAGCCAAGTATGCCTAGTATTGCACTATATTTTTGGGATTAATTATTTATCAGTGACATATTAACTATACAAAATACTTGTAATAAAAGTTTAATGATATAAATTACATGTTTAATAATGATAATTTTCTATTATGTTGCCTGCTAGGAGCTTACTTTGCAAAAACTACTGAACGGATTTGGATCATACAGATAGTTTAAAACCTGCATTAACATAAATAGGATACTTTTTGTCCCAATATCCCCACGGGATCGAGCATTATGCGGGTGAAACCGCGGGGTACTGCTAGTGATTTAATAATTTGTGAATCGATTTTTAGATAATAATTAATTGTAATAAGTACATGTTTATTTACCTATACTTATTTATTTATTACAAACATATTTTAATCTAGTCAAATTGTTTATTTTATTCAGACCTACACTCATATAATTATGATAAGACTATTCATTTATAGATACATATTATAACTATTTAAATAATCAAATATACAATTTTGGTTGTTCTTTCACTTTCTTTCTTTAAAAAGTGTGTGCTTTTTAGGATTCCGTATTCAACAAGGAACCCTTATAGTTTCGCCATGTCCGTCCGTCCGTCCGTCCGTAGTTTAGCTCAGAGACTGTTAGTACTAGAAAACTATAATTTATGTTGTAATTTGTTATCATTTAATCGTGCTTTTCGTGTTGTGATATTTCTTTTGTGTATATTAAATAAATCATTTCTCTCTTTCATCTTTACTCTGCAGTGAAAGGAAACATAAGCTGAAATTCGAAAAATACTAATTCAAAATTTTCTACCACATCAATCAATCAATATTCTTTATCTTTAGCTTTTCTCCTCACAATGATAAGGTTATTCTAAGTTTTACATAATATTTGTGTCTGAGTTTGGCGTAAAATGCCTGTTTTACAAATCACCAGGTCCCCACCCCACGGAAGAACAGAAAATTTTAATTAAAAAACATGATATTACAATCAAACGTCATAGAAACGAGATTCAAGACTAAAAACTTGCAACACCAAAGGCAAACTTGTAATATATTTGCATACATGGCATAGTGAGAAAATCTAAGTTACAACCAGCGAATAAACTGCACAGTAACGTGTGTAGTTATCTAAAGTTGTTTGGTGAGAACATAACTGTAGTGCGAACTTAAGTGCGAAGTTGCACAGAATGCACAGACTATACGTGGCATAGACTACGGCAGATGTGAGTGCGACCAAGTTGATGCGGCGACGACGCCAACCTCACCAGGGTTGCGCTTGCTAATTAAATACGGGATACAACGCAGTGTTTGTTGTGTAGGGCTGTTTGATAATAAACTTGTACATGCTAGAATATTAGTATTTTAGACTAAAGTATGTTAAAGAACGCCAGTGGCGCGTGACGTCATTAATCCTACGTGAGTTGTGGGTTTTAGGCAATGGACTGCACTGGGTAATTAAAGCTTAAATTGAGTTTTGCTGTAACTTCGATCATACATTACATATAAGTCGATATTTATGATATAGCAAGCCAAATCACCAACTTTACACGAGCAAAAGCGGCTGAATATTTAACAAAATCTGTACATATACCTACAATATGCGAGATTGAGTATCTGGATGAGTGGAAGCGTGGCTCGAACTTATTAACACAGTTGATTGCCGTGGCAAATTGGACGGGGACTTGCATACGCACCGCCAATGTTCAGGCCTCATAGCTAATAATAGTCTCGTGTGATTTACATAATATAGAACTTTGTACATTATGAAACAAGTACAATGTTTGTTAAGTATGTCCAATAGGTCAGTTTTGAATAAATTATGGGATTTGATTCCATTAAAAGCGCAATGAGCTGTTGCATATTAATGTGGAATTGTTTTACGGTGTGTTTTGTTTGTCGTTAAAGTTGTACACTCGCACACCGCTCGATGTTTCGCTGTACCTACAACAGAGAGCGCGCGAAGTGTAGTTCGCGTTATCACGACAATGTAGGTAGCCGTAGCATTATGACTAGTTCATAGGTGACTAGGTGAGAAACATATGTTTACCTACAATAAAGAATAGCCTACAACTAGAGTTTAAATTAATAACAGGTTGGTAACAAAATAGCACCGTTTCTAATGTTCAATTCCAAACCAATACAATTTAATTTGTCGTCTGATTCGACACATATATGGTACATAGACACGTAACGGTTTACTTGCGCAAGCCTAAATTTGCGCAAGTAAATGTAAAGTAAGTAATCGTTACGTGTGTGGCTAGCATTATGTCGGTAGCCTGCCGTATCCGTGTATTCTCACATGTAGGTAATGTACTAGTACTACGTTAGCAAACGTACGCAATTTCAATCAAGACAACCGCAAATCGATGATTTGGTCGGACTGTGGCAACCGTAGACAATTTACCCTGAATCCAAACTATTTGCCTTGGTTTCAAACTTCAAACAATCTGCCTAGCCTTTTCCCGACTATGTTGGGGTCGGCTTTCAGTCTAACCAGATGTAGCCAATATTTTACAAAGACTGCCTATCTGACCTCCACAACCCAGTAACTGTGTAATACGATACACCTTGGTAGACTTTCGGACTTCTGACGACCCGTAACGACTGTCAAGATCCACGAATGACAGCCGGGGCCAACGGCTTAACGTGCTTTCCGAGACACGGAGGGGTCTCTGTATATAAAGATCGTCACCCATCCACGGACCAACCCACAAGTCAAGACTGCCTCGTTGGTCTAGTGGTCGGAAGCGCTACTGCTGAGCATGACGTCCTGTGTTCGATTCCCGGGTCGGGCAAAGTGTTATTGGGTTTTTCCATCTGGAATTTCTCAGTAGCAGCCCGGATTCAGGATTTGTGCCCGGTTGATAGCAATAGGCTCGCCGCCTATTACATGGGACTTAAACTTTGGATGCTAAGCTTCAGTGGGGCCCACATATAAATAGATAATTTGTCAAAAAAACTAAGCTCCACACGCATACGCTTTAAGAAAAATTCGTGATTTAACTGACATAGAGACAGCCCGTTTAGTGTACTTTAGCTATTTTCATAGTGTAATGTCGTACGGTATTCTGTTGGTGGGGAAATGCCGCCGACATTCAGACTATCTTTGTTTTGGAGAAGAGAGTTGTTTGATCAATTTATAAATTAAGTCCAAGACACTCTCAATCGTTGAGCTCACTAAGTTCTGAGTCGAGCTGTACGATTACACAGGTCCAGTCAATCTGTGTTCTTTTCTCAAAAGACCATTTCAGTTACCAATCTACACGGTCTTCACATGATTTGACCAAGATTATGTCTGGACTTAAAAGAGACTGTGACCTCTGAGTTTGTTTCGGCCTTTCTTCTCAGAGTAGTCAGACAGGAAACGTCGGTCTCATCTAGTTTTAAAAAAAAATATGATTGACGTGTAAAAGTGTCGGTACAAACCTACTTACAGAAATAAAATCATTTATCATTTAGACAGGGAAACGGGGATTCGAGATGTGGGTGTACTATAGGTACACCTCTATTTAACCTTTCGGGGAATACAGGCATGATGTTATGTTTGTTATACCGGATAGAATTCTGAACAAAACATGGAACAGTTGCTTAAACATTCACTTAGTATTTTCCGACATTATAATAAAAAATAATTCCTCAAAAGATTCCATCTACATTAATTCCACTTAACTTCGAATCAGAATATAAGAAAAAAATATCATTTGTCAGATCCTTAACAACTTACCTTCAGTTACTTCTTCTAAATCTGAAATATGTTTTCCATATAACATAAATTATCTCCTTAAGCGTAAAATGAAAGAAGCTAGAGCATAAAATATGTCGTAAAACATGATTCACATGTATTATGTTGGTACTTATTACCGGAGCAGATATTATGTTGTATTTTACGAGGCGTAAAATGAACTGTTACAAAAGTACGAGTATTCACACGTTAACGTGGAACGTCGCCCTGTTATAATGGAAAGTTTTATAAAGCTGGAATAACAAAATGTTAAGACATTTTTATGAATAATAACTAATCACAATAGATTTCGTCCTCCGATAAACATGGGTCATGAACCCATACAAAGTAGGTACCTATGAACTTGGTGCTTTTCAAATAAAAGTTCATAATATTGTCACAATTTTAGGGTCCCCGAATTGATCAATTCCAATTGTCAATTTTTACGTGATGAATAAACATTGATGCGCAAATTGATCGTCTATCAAGTGCAATTGAAGCGATTGTCCATATTACTACAAAGAAAATTGATCAGTCGCAATTGATCGTTTCGGGGACCCCTTACAACGCTTTGCAAGTGAGGGATTGATAGATACCTATTCACAGTGTGTTGTAATTAGAAGACGCTGTTGCCTATCCACTTGGAATAATCTCTTAGTCGCCTTTTACGACATTCACAAGTAAAAGCCCCCGAGCCTCGTAGTCTTTAGCAAATGCTTTCCGTCCAATCTTTCTAATTTGCGACGTTCGACCTAATATGTAAGGGGACATTGACCTACCTCGCCATTGATAGTTATTGTGAGTTGTGAGTACAAACTATATGCAAATACTCACAATAAACAACATCACGCCTTGTTTCCCCGAAGGGTTGGGCAGAGGTGTGCCTACCTAAGTACATCCACATTTCGCCAGTTATGTTTAAGTCCCATGAAATAGGGGGCGAGCCTATTGCCATCAAGCGTGCACTAATCCAGACTCTGGGCTGCTACTGAGAACGACCAGATGGAAAAACCAAATAACACTTTGTCCGACCTAGGAATCGAAACCAAGACCTCATGGTCAGCAGTAGCGCTTACGATCACTAGACCAACGAGGCAGAATACTCGCAATATTATCAAAGTTACTACGCTCAGCAGTTGCGGGACTAGTAACTACAGTTTGGTGTATAATTAGCAGACAGGAGGACACTGCAACCTATCCACTTGAAATAATCTCCTAGTCACCTTTTACGACATCCTTGAGTTAATCCGGCGCGAAGCAGACGTACAGTCTCTCTAATATTCAAAGACCGACTTAATCCCTCCCATTGACCTACCTCGCGAAAATATGAAAATAAGAAAGCAAAGGGCATTTTTGACAAAGCAATCATTAGCAGCGATCCACCGCTACATGTTCGCGTGTAGCGTGTAATGGGTTAACTGGCTATTACAAACGTCATCACTAACAAAGGGTTAACGGAGTCAATTAGCCATCGAAAACACCGCCCCGTGACATTTAGAGGCGCTGGGTGGGACTCTATTTGTCATTAATTTAGCAATGAGGTGACAGAAACAGGGGCGCGGTTTACGAACAAATTAATATTAACATAACATTACGCCTTCTTTCCCCGAAAGGAGGCAGAGGTGTACCTATAGTAGGTACACCCACATTTCGCCAGTTATGTTTTTAAGTCCCGTGTAATAGGGGCGAGACTATTGCCATCAACCGGGCACAAATCCAGACTCCGGGCTGCTACTGAGAAATTCCAGATAGAAAAACCCAATAACACTTTGCCTGACCTGGGAATCGAACCCAGGACCTCATGCTCAGCAGTAGTGCTTGCAACCACTAGACCAACGAGGCAGTCACTAGACCAACGAGGCAGTCACAATTAATATTAGGTTCTGATATGGCGACGGGCTCACAATAACCTGTGAGTTTAGTGTAGGTTACCGCTAAATTAGCTTTAAATTACAACTAAAGGTCGGTACTAATGCTAAGAACTAAGTAACAGCATCTAAATTTATACTAAAGCAGAAAAAAGTGGCTACCACCATAATTTTTCCAGCACATACATGTTTGTGTTTACACATCACGTACATTCCTAAAATAATCCTTTTGAGTGATATTCTATGCACGGCCTACATAAGTGTACCAAACAAAGCTATTGCTGCTATATAAAAAAATTTAAGCGTTCCAATTGCCCAAACATGGGGGAAACAAACCACAAGAGGTAACAGATATTCGTGAAAATGGCCGCCCGATGTTTCACGGCATGTCAAACTGGGTTATCTATGCAACAAAATTGCATTTTGAACCGTGTATGATTTTTTTTGTTTATTTTTATCACATCCAACTTCCTATAAAATGTTATCAATAACACGTAACGAATTTATCAAAATTTCGTAGTCGGTATTGCGGTAAAACCGTATATTTAATTGAGGGCTGATTTTTCAATCGTTAGATAACTTTTACCTGAGGAATAAATATGGCGGTTTGACACATCTTCTATACAAAAGCTGTCAAAACGTCAAACATATTCCCCAGGTAAAAGTTATCTAACGATTGAAAAATCAGCCCTAAACGAAATATCTAAAACGTAAACATTGAACAACTCTACGTAATACAAACACTGTTAGGTCATTACGTTTGCATTGTGGAAATCACTCACTAACATTAATTAGCAAATTGAACCGAAATCAGTTGACAATTTATCATGCGGAATTTCAGACCACAATTGCAATTGCATCCGGGTGGCAAGTAAATAAAAGCCCACGGCTTCCGCCACGAAAACTGCACACAGAGGGATGCGTTTTGGCACAAATTTTGCATAATAACCTTTGTGATGTTGGCTTCAGGGCGTGAAACTGCGAAATACCGACGAATACTGCAACATACGCGTATATTTAATGTTATTTTATACCTTAGCAATGATTTTTCTCTCTGTATTCCGTTTTTTTGCGCTTTTAAAGCAATCAGCCGTTGGTAGTATCTATTAAAAACAATTCTATCTGCATGTTGTTGAACAAAACGAGATGTATAAAGGTTCATGAAATTGTGATTTTTGGGTGTAGTTTCCTGATAGTTTGCACCCATACATTTAAAACTATAGCAATAAATCAGTGTTTGTTTGCATAAGATACCAATTTGTCGTTGTAAACGGTGTGTTAGTATTACCATCATGCGGGCCTTTGTAATCGCCAGTGATTATTTTGTACATCAGTAGTAATTCTTTTAACGTATTCTAATCAAATAGAATCCTAAAAACTTTGTAGTGGGCCACCTTCATACAATTATTGTAATTTTACATTTTGTTACCAGTCCGTATCGGGAAACATAATCTTATGGATTTATTCTTTAACATATTTATCAAAATACTTCACATTAATTTATGGGAAAGGTTTATACCACAACATCTGCAGCAATGAACATAAAATAAATGGAGCGAACGGAAACTTCTACACTAAATCCGGGCGCTAGCTACCCGCGAATCCCACTCCAAAACAATTTTAAAGATTTAATCTCGCCATAGCCACGCAAAAATGAGAAATTAGATTCACCTAAGCCTTAATCCTAGCTAACCCTGGGCAATTTATTAAAACTTCTTTATTTAATCTTGCAAGTTATAATTTTTGTGGAAAACTTTACAGAAACTTGAAGATAAAAGAAACAAAACAGCGGAAAGCTTTTTCAGGCTGTTATCAAAGGCCATTATCTCTTGACCTGAAAAGTGGAATTATATTTTGTTTCTTCTTCTAAGGAGTAAATAAGTTAGCGGGAGCGGAGACGTAATTTAAAAGTTACCTTCAAGTGGTATTTCTTCCCAAGGCACACTTATTAAGTGGCTGCCTAAACAAGATTTAACAACGGGAAAAAATGCAAGTACCTTGTTTGATGACAGAAAGTCGTTTACGTGAAAATGTTGATTAGTGACCGCGGGGCCATTTTTATCACCTTTCGTGGCTATATTTATTACGTCATAACTTCATTTATTTGCACTTTTCGGATGGAAGTAGATTACCACATCCTTTCCATTAGTGAGAAAGTCGCCTAAGATATTAGATCAGGTGGATGAGTATTGGGCTGCGAGATCTGCCTCTTACACTAATACAATTCAAACTCAAACTCAAAGCATTTATTTCAATTAAACCAATTACAGGCACTTTTGAATTGTTAAAGAGTCAGTCAGTTGGTCAGAAAATTGAAGCTAGTCGTCCATTCCAAAACGTAGATCTCTATGGAGAAGAATGGGCAAGAAACTCCATGGACACTCTTTTAAATCAAAATTGTTACAAAATCCTAGGTACATTGTTTTTGTTGCTTCTATATGTGAGAACAATGTAAAAAATAGATAATTAAAAACAATTCAAAATATAAGATTAAAAATAAGCCCTGGCAGCTAAGAGATGACCAGTCTCCACTGACGGCGCCCGTTCACGAACATGACGCGTGGATCAGCACCATCGAGCTCAACCATTTTGTAGGGAACCGAATGATCCAACACACGCGCCACCATCAGCGAGACATTTAAGTGAGCATGACATACTCTCAACTGCCATACTCTTTCAAGTCAACATAACATAAAACCGCTTCATGGTACTCACATTTACAAAATTGAAAAGATGCTTCTAATTTATACAAAACTATAGTTTGCAATGTAACCCATAGTTGTTTCACTAATGGTTGCCGCAGATCAGCGGCTGCAAAGCCTCATTGTTTCGTATACTTTTTACTGTTAAGCATGTAATACTATTCGCAGCATAATACTGGAACTTGGCAATAGGCCGGGACAGCGCTGGTATTTAGAAGAGGTACTACATTTTCATGCTAATCGAGAACTGAAAGAAAAGGCGTTCTTTACTTTTATAGTTATGGGAGACTACTTAGACAACGTTTACCCAGAAAGCTTTAAGCTCTTAAACAGTGTTTAATGTACTATGTTATAGTTGTAGATATTGCATATGTAAAAAACTTTTTTGCAAAAAAAAACCACCGACTTCCAAAATAAATACTCCAAAGTGAAAAATAACTTTAATTTGGGAAGTCATTGTCTTTTTTAAAGTTTTTATTTTTTACTTTTTAGTTGAGGTACATACCAACCCCGCACAAAGTCGTATATCACTACTTACAATGTAAATAACAGCGACAGGAATTTTTTATAACATCATCAACATACACTAAGTGGAAAAAATATGTATTATTGAAGCTAACTTAAAAACCACTCGTCAGAACTTGACCAAAATACGTGACTAATCTGGAATCCTTTCAAATAAAAAAAGATTTATTCAAATCGGTTTATAAAGGATGGAGTTCTGAGGTAACAAACATTTAAAAAAACAACCGAATTGAAAACCTCCTCCTTTTTTGAAGACGGATAAAGATGAAAGCAAATGTGATTTCAGTAAACTGTGTCAAAAGAATCGGAAAATGCAACGCATTGCGAAGTTTAGGCGTCAGTGACGACATTTTGCGCAGCGATAAGACAAAGGTTGAACATTTTCTATACAGGTAGATACCAACAGCACACTCGTTAGTAGTAGACATACAAAAATATATGTAGTTTTCACAGGTGTCAACACACATTATGACTAATGTTTGAACGTTTTTAATATCCCGAAAGCTTTAATTAACAAAGAGAAACTGAACAAGGGGCACGTTATTAATATCACATATTTACATGACAACGGAATTAAAAACCAGCTCTCATTTCCTTTCCGTCCATTTGCTTAATGGACTTATGTGGCACGGGGGACTTTCGCAACAACTTTCATCACACTAAAAGCAACGTACGGAAAATGCCCTCAGATTAATATACCTCATAACATTTTCTCTTCACTGTAAAAGTACGCGAAATTCACATATTAACTAGCTTCATTTGCTAGTTAATATGTGAATTTCGCGTACGTTGCTTTTACGAGCTTCACGTTTTTAAGAAATTAAAAACAGCGACGTGTCTGTTATTGAATCTGGCTCGATGTGTAATGTACTGACGTGCCCCAAGAACATAGGTATGCTCATTCCCAAAAGTATCTAATGGAAATGTAAACAAATGGGTCAGAATTGAGAATACGTGGATGCTAATTTGTAGTGCCACTTTCAAATTGAGTGCTTTGATTTTAAATCTCCTAAAGATGTTTTTCATTTGACAATTTGAGTAGGGCTTCCAATCCCGGAATACCGAGCCGATCCGATACCGATCTCGGTATTGCGGGACCCAGCATCATTTTCCAATCCTGCGTGTTGCGGGATTACGAGCGCGGGATCCGCCGGATTTGCGGGACTGGAAAGAAGCATGCACACGACCTATCACGAGCGCGATCACTCGGTGGACAGGGTGGCAAAAGAACGGAGCGCTCGCGCCGCGCGCGGCGCGGCTCGTGGTGGGTTGCGGGGAGCGGAGTGCCAAGCAAGCGAGTGCCATTTTGTCTACCAGTTTCAAAGTAAACAAAAACAAACATATTCCATCTGCGTGAAATATTCTTCATAACTCAAGTTCTTGACTGTTCCGTATTTCCGTGAAGTTTATTGGTACAGTGATGGCTATAATCTTCTATACAAATACAAATAAATAAAATTGAAGTGTCTGTTTGTAACGTCATAATAACAACTTTTTTACTAAATGCATAGGAAAGTATAAACGGTTTTAATAACAAAAAAGCAATATTTAACATTTTTGTCTGTCTGTTTGTTCCGGCAAATCTCTGAAACGGCTGAACCGATTTTGACGGAACTTTCACTGGCAGATAGCCGAAGTTACGGTGGGTAACTTAGGCTACTTTTATTTTAGAAAAATAATTAGGGTTCCGCGCAAAAAAAATAAAACCCTTGAAATTATGAACAAAAAGTTGGATTTGAAAAATTCTTTTTGCATTTGGTAACACAATTCTCGAATATAGTTATAGGCTATTTTACATCACGCTACGACCCTTAGGAGCCGAGCATAAAGAAAAAAGTCAGAAAGAACACTAAGCGAAAACGAAGTAATAGCGCGGGCGGGCGGTGCAACGCGGCGGTTTGGGGGGGACGAGCGAGTAGTTTTATTCAAAGGTGGCTGTTATTTTTAACCAACTTCAGAAAAGGAGGAAGTTCTCAATTCGGTTGTATATATATATTTTTTTAATGTTTGTTACCTCAGTACTCCGTCATTTATAAACCGATTTGGAAATTTCTTCTTTTTGTTTGAAAGGGCATACAGATTGGTCCCATTTTTATCAAAATTTAGTTCTGATGATAGGATCCATGAGGAATTGAGGGACCTCCTCTTATATAATATTATAGGCATACACATAGTAATATTGGTATTTTCATCAACAAGTCAAGCATCTGCATTCAGAAAGTATCATTTGGTAAAGTGGAACTGACGAAGAAGACCACAGATGGCCACGGAAACTCCTCAATATATGTAACGGGTAGCGATAAGATATGTCGATTAAGATGGTTAAAGCGACTATGATGAAGCAAATTTAAATAAATGGTTCTGATGAAACTGGTACCAACGATCTGATCTGATAATGAAGCCAGAAGGTAGGCACCGGAACTACGTAATAAAACAATGTATCCTAGCCGTGTTTGGGCTTATTGGATTGTCATGAGATGCACTCTGGCTATACATGATTTTAATGGTAATATGCTTCATATCGCGCTACTTGAGTTGTATGTTATGCGTGGGTTTGATTGTCAGAAGACAGATTTCGTCATCGTCAATGATCTGTCGTCGTGTGGTTGATTTAATAATTTGTTGGCGACGGCGTCCAAACCTGATAATACTACGCCTTTCAAATTTTTGACACGACTAATCGCGATATAATATATGTACATACATATTTGCCTTTTTGCAAAGTTCTTATTTGAAAGGGTATCCTGTGGTCGCATATAATTTTGGTCAAATTTTGACGAGTGATTTTTGCGTTAGCTTCAATAATAAGTATTTTGTTCCATTTAGTGTATGTTGATGATGTTATAATAATTTACTGTCACTGTTATTTACTTAGCAAGTAGTGGTATACGAATTCGGGTGGGGTAGGTACTTACCGCAAAAAAAAGTGAAAAATAAAAACGTATTAATTAATTCAAATTATTTTTCACTTTGTAGTGTTTTTTTTTTTATGAATGTCGGTTGTTTTTCTTTTTTATAAATAAGTTTTAGTATATTGTGTATCTTACGACTTCCACGCGAATGATGTCGCGGGGCACAGCTAGTTAAACATAAAAATGTCATGTTAATCTAATATTAAAATTAAAATCAGTCAATATAATAGTTAATTTTCAAGTAATTCTTACATTTGGGAGCTTTTTCTCAAATCTAATGATGGCTTAACTGCAAAATGTAAACTGTGCCATGTTATACTTAAAACCACTGCTTGGTCGACCAAAGGATTGCACGTGCATTTGAAATCTAAGCATCATATAGAGGATTTAAGCAAAAAAAGGCCCGAAAATGCAGCGTCTTTGAGTACCCGTTCATCCTCCCGTGTGTTATCTCCAGAATCACAGCCAAATCCGACGTCAAAGCGAACGAAGATCACGGACCATTTTCCAGTTCATATTTTTTTCGGTATCTGTTTCTGTTTTCTGTGATAAATAAACGGAGTAATTCGATTGATCTCATGCTAATAGTAAAATCGAAATAAATGTGGAGTTATGTTGATTAATTCATTGTTTTATTTGTCATAAATATTAGTTTTAGTTTATGCGAAACCCGAAACACGAGCCTGGTATTTTTATGTAAAGAATCTATGTACAAAATTTCAAAACTGTATCATGAGAAACACAAAGTTATAAGCTTGTTATGTATCTGGTTGTCCGTACAAAAACATGCTTACCCCGCGGCGTCCTCGCGCCGCCCGCAGCCTCCAGTAGCGTCGTCTTGCGCTCATTGATAATAATTTGGCAGTAGGTACCTAACCGTACGGTGATTGTATTGTAATTAACTGGTGATAACATTTTCCATCACACTTGCAGGCTTAGAACTGTGTAATGGTCAAGTGTTACGGCTGCATTTACGATTAAAGTACATAATAGTAAGTGATAAAATGTAGTCATTGCGATTTGTTGCACCTTATGCCAACCACTTACAAGTTCAAAGTGGATGTAAAGTGTTAAACATCGCATTATTTAACCACAGCAGGCTGTACAAATAATAACTTTCTACAATTAACCGTCTTGGCGTGTTTAAAAATGTTAGTCATCACTATTTTACAATAACTGACTTGCTCACTACTTACAATGTCGTGCCATTTTTGTGTACTGGACGTTTGTGTATGAGAAAGACATGGTTGCACTATACTTTTTACATACGATAGGTACACGATCAACCGAAACACAAAGGCCCACGGCGACCGCACGCCCGCGCGGAGCGTGACACGTGCGCATCAACCTGTAGCATCCGGGCGACTGAAGGGGTTGTTTTACCCCCGCCCCGCTGCCTGTGCGCCCGCGCCTACTCGCCTAGTGCCACTGCTATGAATTACCGTGGCTGTGACCTGTGTTGTGCGCATATGATTGCGGATAGAGTACTTAGTGTCGCTTGGCGTCCAACTTGTAACCTATTTAAAATATTTTTGGGACAAAATATAACATGATGTAAAAATTATTGGAATCGATTCAGTTGCTTATTCTGAACAAACTATGTTCAGGTGTTTCGCGTATACTAAAAATAATGTTATATAAATATGAATATTTTCTATGTGCAGGATCCCACGGGATTGAAAATTCCTAGTCCCGCAAATACCGATATTGAATACAGGTTGCGGGATTGGAAGCCCTAAAGAGTATTATAACCTCAATTTTCGTCGATGAATTTAATAATGGTAGTCAAACAATATTTTTTGGAAAAAAATATTAAAACTTTCTAAATATAGATAAATGTGTTACTAATTCCCTTTAGTGAGTGATTACGAAAGAATTTAACCTGAACTGGGTTTGCTAACACGTACATTAGATACGTTTGGAGCAGACATTAGTAATTATCACTGAGTGTAGTACCTACTGTACTCGGTTATAATTACTAATGTCTGTATCTACCTAGGTATAAGTACCTACAATTAAACGATACTACATAGTACATTTACTAATGAAAATGTGAAGTTGTCACAAAAATGACACATGACTCATTCTAGTGTGGATCATTCAGTATAACAAGCAGATAATAAGCTAGAATTTAGCAGATATAACCACCTAACTAACATTAAACATTAAATGATTAAGATCTCGTTTATTCATTGATGAACATAGTAGTTCTAGTTATAATAATTGTAATATGTTAAACCAATTTTCCAGCGGCTACGTAATTAATTTCGTAAAACAATTACTATCGTACATAATAAATTATGCATAGCAAACTTACTCATATTAATCTTTTTAGGTAAAATGGTACATCCCTTTAGGAATTATTTACTTAAACGTATTGGAACGGGAATTAAAACTTTCATAATAAATTCACAATGTAGGCTAGACTTTAATAACTGTATGGTGGGCAGGCGCATAAACATCAGAACGTATTTATTTATGAGTGAGCTTATAACATGGTTACGAGGGAAAATTAACTACCGAAGACTTAGCGTAAGTGTAGTGTTGTGGAAATAACAAGGTGTTTTAAAAGTGGAGCGCGTTGATTGTGTATGGTAACATTATTAGGTGCGCATATAGGGGAGACTTAGAGCGTTTACTTACATCCTGTGAAACGTTTAATCTGCTTTATTAATAATCTTTTCTGAGAAAAGTTAAGAAAAATGCTTGCCGAAGGATTAATTACTGTGAAGTAGGTATTACACTGTCTTACGTTTTTAAACCGATTTAAATTTTATTATGACTTACTAGAAAGTCTTGAAACACACATCGCACGCTGGTTGTTCTTGACTTATAGTTTCAAATGAAATCGGTAATTAAAATATTATTTTATTTCAGCCAGCAAATAATCAGGTACATTGATAGTCCTCTTTAAAGAAGAACTAAAGTTGTGTAGGTACTTGGCATAATTTTTATGAGGGCTTTTCAATTCAATGTTTTTACTGAACCCGATATCGGCTCATAATATTTTCTGTTTAAATAAATCCAGAATTCACGTGAATTGAAACGAAGATAAGTTTATCAATTAATCATCCATATTTCGCAGAACTATTAGCAACACAGCTAATATTTCTGCGAAATACGGATCTGTCAAATCAATTAGCCATACATAATACCTATCAGATTTCATTCGGAAAAACACAGACTCAAAATATTTATAAGAGGGAGTTTTTTTTTTACTTTTTCCAGGAATCATAATAGCATCGATCATCGAGTACTATTCCCCAAATACGAGACGACTATGTGAGACTTTTATACAAGTGCTTGTATATACAAATTATAAACACTTCACTTTTTAATAGACATGTTTATCACTAGAATTTCATGAAGAGCCTGTGTGCTTGGAAAGAAAGGCGGTTGGTAGGTAATCGCATAGATAGCACAGCTTTTTATGAATTCTCGGAAGGGGCATCAGAGTGAAAATCATAGCTATCATAAATGCAGCAAGGTTGTCACAGAATTTCCTTTAATAAGTTCGTTTCAAAGGAAACTGAAAACATAATTTTCGACCGGCAAACCGGCGTGCGTGTATGAGCAGATGTATGAACGTAAACGAGGCAAAAGGAGTATGTAAGGATCGTAGCAGGTGGCGTTCTGTAGTTTTGGCCTACCCCTGTGAGAAGGTGTGAGTTTATGTGTATGTGTGTAATTTTTGAGCCAGCTCTTAGTTTAAAAAAATATGGCCCTGAATGTACCCAGTAATAGTGCAGCGACACTTAAGTTAGGAGAAAAATCTTTAAAAAAATAAGTCAGAAAACAAAATAATAATAATAATATCAGCCACAAACAAAGTACCTACATACATAATGGTACGTAGACTTCGGCTCTAACCATATTGCAGGAAATGTTGTTGTTGAATCTCTTGAATCGTAAATAACAAATGGGAGAAAATAAAACTTTTCCGCCACATCATCCTGTTTATATCGAGATGGTAAGGTGAGGTAGGTACTCTGTATAATGTACAGTCACAAAAAGAAACAAGTAACTATGTAGGCAACTAAGTTCCAACTTTTTATAATTTTAAATAATTTTGTGAGTGTGCCGAGTGGGCAAGCCTTCAACATCACACTTTTTAGTGCGTTCATGTTTTAGTTATTAACATAGTCAGTGTACTGGAAAGATGAATATGTATTTTTGCCAAGATACCTAACTCTTTTGCTGGCTGTACTTACCTACTTATAGAGGCTACAGGTACTCTCTAGGGGCTTCCGTTTTCAAACTGAACTGTCATTGTGAGCAGTTAAAATTGAAGTTTCCCAAAAGAGATTAGATTAAGTTAGAGCTCGTTTGCAGCCACGCGCCTATCTACCTTGAAGGGTGCTTCTCATCAAAGCGGAATGAATAACGAACTTTCTAATTAAGTTACACTACTTTGTTTTATCTGCGTTGATGAGGGAAGGAGTTCCTATGTGAAAATAGTGGCCAGCACAGGTGCACAGCGAGTTGCGACGTGGCTGGCGGGAAGGCGTGGACCCTGTAATTAGGAAAATGAATAGTTTTAGATTAAAAGTTTTTTGTGACCACGTCATTCTTTTTTTTATAACATTTTATAGGGTCGTATTTTTTTTCTTGTTTGTATGTATTAATTTATTTATTAAAGTAGGTGTAAAAATGTAGTGTCTATCTGTCTCTGTGTGTATTTGTGTATAAATTCTGCTAAACGTTGTTGGTAGTTGTTGTTATCATTTTTTTTAAACTAAAATTTAAACATTTTACACCTATTACCCATCTTATTTTTGAATTGGAACCACCTTAAACTTGAAGGCTACTAAGTATAAAACTTGAGTGTTAAAACGTCGTTAACCAAGACTTTATTAAACTAATTACTGGCGCCCGTCAATTTGTCAGAGTTACGGTGGTGGTTATGGGCATTATGCATTCATCATCTGCCTAGCCTGTTCCCAACTATATTGGGGTCGGCTTCCAGTCAAACCAGATGCAGCTGAATACCAGTATTTTACATGGAGCGACTGCCTATCTGACCTCCACAACCCAGTTACTGGGTAATACGATACCCCTTGGTAAGACGACTGGTTGTCAGACTTTCGGGCTTCTGACGACCCGTAACGACTGTCAAAGATACACGAATGGCAGCCGGGACCAACGGCTTAACGTGCTTTCCGAGGAACGGAGGGGTCTTCATATGTAAAGATGGTCACCCATCCACGGACCAATCGCGGCAAGCGTAGCTTAACCTGCTCGATCGACCCGTGCGGCTGTTATTTCTTAGCCACAATCTGGGCACTATACATTATCATATTCATAATTTCTTGAATATTTTGTTATTATATTATATTTGTACAGTTCTGCCTAACTCTTCGTACAGACGTGGTGTTATGTAATGTTATATTTATTATTTATTTGAAAGTCAGTACCACGCTCTCGCCGTGTTAAATCTACCATTTCGTTTCTTACTTATATCAAAAAACGTACAAAAAATAATAATCTTGAACACAAAGATTTCTTATAAGATCTTGCTAGATACCTGAAAACAACGCAAAAGCTCCCAGAGTGCAATAAAAAATTCACAGATGTTTGTCACGTAAAGTTAATTTTTGAACAGACTCCAGCATCTCTTGACTTCACTTCAGGTTGCTTTTATATTATTTCGTTATGCCACTTGAATATCATACCTTGAACGTCGAGGAGTCCAATTTGGCTCCGTTTCCAGTCTTCCTTACTCGTATGAACTTTATTTTAGTGGTTAGATTACAAATGTATGAGTTTTGACTGTAAACGAACTACATGTATGCTCGCGAAATGCACCGTAAATATCTTTGCAATAACTACACTTAGCATAGCTTAGCTTGTGATACAGTGGCGAGGTGTCATTTTTTGTAAGAGAGAAGCCGAAGCGAAGCTGGTTTTAACTTTTTTGTCAATAGTAGACACTATTGGCTATGCCATTTTCCAATAGCCATGCTGATGCGAACCTCCGAAAGGAAGCCGGTAAGAATCGTGTTATATGGTGCTTTCGCCACTGTTGTGAAACCTTCTGCCTCAGGTAATGGGTTTAATAAACCTGTATTTTAAAAATAATGGATTCAACCTGACCTAGAAAATAATAAACCTAAGCGTAGTTTTCTTTTCTTACTTGAAAGTTATAAGAGTTCTAGTACCTACTTAAGACTTTGAGTGGATGCTCTTAATCTCCTACTAACGCTGAAAAATAAGAAATTGTTCCAGAAAGTGCTTCCAGTACCTATACATATACTTGTCCTCTTAACAATTTTATTCATTAATTTTGTAATAATTTCTCATACATAAATATGACGCGAAACCATGCAGCGGCTACCTACAACGAACAAAGAAAATACCAAAGCAATTTTGCAAGATTATCAGGCGATTCATTAAATTTAATCATAACAAGGATGCTTCCTCCTCCGCCGTCATTGTGACGTAATATTAATCTACAATCTTCAAGCAGCCCGGGCCTGGCTGTAATAGCCTCGTGACCACATCTAACAGTAATCCTTTCAAGTATTAAACTCCCACTTTAATATAACTTGAACAATGCGGCGACCCATGGCTCAGCAGTAACAATAGCAAAGTTTTCATTCTAAGACTCTGTTTTATATCTGCGCGGACCCTTTTGTTGTTCCTCACGACGGGGTATGGCGGGTAAATGCGGAAACCCTTGTTATTATGACAACGTTACTAATTCTAGTGAAACACAATCGTTTTGTGGTGAACACAGTACACCTCAAGTTATAATGATGTTTCTACGCTAATTAAAAAGTGAAATTTTACCCCGTCTATTCTAACCAATTTGCTCTCAGTCCCTCGGTTTGTGTAACTATGTAGGCATGTAGTCGATGTACCATAAAAGTATTTTATGGATCAAACATGGATTTTCCAGCTTTCTGTTTAAATGTGAAATCTAACTCCAATTAAAAACAATATACGCCATGAACACTACGGTTTAGCGAATTGTTGGAACACGTACATTCAAATACACAGGTACGTGACCTAATTCCGTGGACCATAAGTCCTCTTTTGTACGTAGGGTTGAATTGCATCGAGAATTAAATTATAACTGTGCTACAAACTACTGTTTTGTTTCACTCACGAAGAATCTGCATCTGTTAACTCACTCTTATACGAGAGCTATCCCGGTAAGGGCATCATTAAAATATATCCCTGTAAGATTAGAACTACGTTCGCTCCTAAGCTTTATCGTCGAATAATTTCAAAACCGAACTGAATCCCTCACCGACCCTACAAAATAATGGACATAACAAACACGATCAACTACCTGTTTTAGTCTCATTAGCAATTCGGTATTTAAATGTAGTCTGTACTCTACAAATAAAATTGAAGTGTCTGTTTGTAATGTCAAAATAACAACTTTTTACTGAATGCATAAGAAACTATAAGCGGTACTTATAACATAAAAGCAATTTTTAACATTTTTGTCTGTCTGTTTTTTCCGGCTAATCTCCTAAACGGCTGGACCGATTTTGACAGAACTTTCACAGGCAGATATCTGATGTCACGGCGGGTAATTTAAGCTTCTTTTATTTTAGAAAAATAATTAGGGTTCCGCGCAAAAAAAGTTGAAACCCATGAAATTATGAACAAAAAGTCGGATTTGAAAAATTCTTTTTGCATTTGGTAGCCCAACTCTCGAGGATAGTTATAAGCTATTTAACATCACGCTACGATCCTCAGGAGCCGAGCAAAAAGAAAAAAGTCAGAAAGAACACTAAGCGAAAACGAAGTAATAGCGATGGCGGGCGATGCAACGCGACGGGTCGGAGGGCGAGGGAGTTTTATTAAAATGTGACTGTTATTTTAGTATATTGTGTATCTTACGACATCCACGCGAATAAAGTCGCGGGGCACAGCTAGTGACTACAATAAATTATTAACTCATTCAAATACCAATTTGATTTGAAATAAAACATGACACAATCACAGTGTCATGTTTTACTTGGACACGGTGACTTATTAGGGGTACATGGGTTACTCGCGTCTGCCAATAATAATTGTGGGCAGTGACTGCCACTTTTCAAACATTTAGCGAGTGGCCGCCACCGACTCAAGAATATGGCGAGCCGTGGGCGAGCCCAAACAAAAAGTATGTACAGTATTTCGAGAGGTTGACATTTAAGTACCTATACTCGGGGGGATGAAGTAATATTAAAATAAATCTCGCAAACAATCTTCTGTCTCAGTGTTATGGTAGTCTGTGCCGTGTAGACGTTGCCTGTTAGTCATAAAATACCTGTTTATATAAGGAAACGTCCTCTTAATCCCTAAATTCGGAATATACGAGTAGTAGTATTCTATCCTAATCTGTTCTATTCTATAAAACGTAACATAGAAGTTACTGGGTACTCATTTAGATAAACCAACCGTCTACAATAATCACGCATACTGCTAACACGTCACTTAAATCGGCACTTAGCAGCAGAAATCAAATTACTGTAGCAAAGGCAGTAAATAGACAAACGTCTTAGACTTAAGCGGAGATTACGTGGATCGGGCCTCATGCTCATTGTCGATGGAACGGCTGAGATACGGCCATGGCGCCATACCCAGCTAGTTTGATGTCTTTGTGAGCTGCACATTGTCAACTTGGCGAGGCATACCTGCACAGCTGCAGTGCCACTTATGTGCTAGTAGAAATTAGCTGCTTGTTGGAATATAACTTTGGTTAGTTGGGCTTCTCACTTTTTTTTTATATTAGCATAATACCGTAGCGTTACTTGAAATATAGTAAGAATAATAAGTACAGCCGATCTATTCTGTAAACTTCACACTGTGAGCACTTAGGTGAAGTGAGTTTGAAGTGAGCTCAATTCCTAGTAGAGTAAGGTGGGATGACAGTTCACATCACGCTCACTTCACCTAAATTTTCCACGGTGGGATCTTTACAGAATATCCCCACAGTAAAATGTTGTTATAGTTTTGTTAGTCTGTGCTACTCAAACATAAAAGAAGCCTCTTGACTTTATATCCACTAAGAAACAAAAAACCACATCTTTTCAAATCCTGAATTAACTTTAAAAGCATCTATGAGTATGTAAATAACATCGAAGTAATTGGTACACCACAGAGTTCAAAGTGAACCCCGCACGTTCTACTTACACACAGTATTGTTACCTACTCGTATATAAAATTGTATATACGAGCGACCGGTTCGGAATTAATTAGTTTTATTCGATGTATTGGAAATATGAAAGGCTTCGTATTCACTCCCAACACGCTTAGTTTTATAAAAACTGGCACAGCCAGCTGTTAATTTACTTCATATGCATATTTTACAGCATTGCGTTCTTTTTATTTTTATCCCAGCATGAATCATATTGTAGACGTAGTCAGTAATACCTATCTAAGTAGATCTTTCAACGGATTTAGTTGTATATAATGAGGCTTAACTACGTATAATTACACGCATAATATTTTACAATGCATGTGCTCAAAAAGAGCGTTTTCCAAGCAGCCAAACTGTGCGCAAAAGTGCCACTTTTTCACACTAGTGCTTTTTACTTTTCAGTTTTTTTTTTTTTTTTTAACTCCGTCGTCAGCCCGACGCAAAGAGTTTTTATTATTTGAAAAAAAGTTTTACAAATTAGTCAAGTACAGATTATCATTTATATAAAAGGTACAATAAAACTTATACTTCATTAAACGCGTTATTAATTACTCTAGATTTAGATGTATATCAATAAATTTATTTTAAATATTCATTAAATATCTGAACGCATAACGTATACGTACGTGGCTGAACGTATATTTTGCTCGTGCCTTTTAGCAATACGACGTGGCAGCTATTTGCACATGCGCAGTAGTAGATATGCTGAGCGCGCATGTATTTAAAATAAGCCCGCCATTTTACTAATTTCTTGCTTATAATAGTTCGGATTCGATCTGTACAATATTTTTTTATTTCCTCGGACAATGCATAGTAAAACGTTGTAAGATGATGATCATAGAACGGAATCTTGGGTGCTATTACTATCAAAAGTATAGATATGACCAGAAATTCCCAGGAATCGGTACTATGGTTACGGATATGAAAACATTACTAGAACTGATGATTCTTCTACTTAAATACTTACAACGTTTTTCTCTACACATGTAATTAATATTTCACACAATATATATATATTCTCGGGAAATTGTTTTTTTAATAAGTAAATGAAACAATCATTTAATACTGAAAGTATATATTTATAATAAAAATAAAAACAACTATAACAGATTCGCGGGATTATCGTGTTTATCGTTATTATATCCATATTAGTGATATCGTCTCAACCAGCACCCAAGTTCCGATCAATGATAATGATACACGTGTGTAAGATGATTTCCGACTCCTGTCATATTATACACTCGCTCGCTTCACTCGCATGTGAATAAAAATGCCACTCGCCGGAAATCACCTACTATTCGCGCTCGTAGCATAAATAAATATTATGTTATAGGTACCTAATTTAAAGTAAATAATTTTAATCAATCAACGTAGGTATATTAAGTTCACTTGATATGGATATTTTATTAAAACATTTTTATGGACTTTAAAAATAAACATAAAAGAAGATGCGGATTTCCATCTTTAACACTAGAATAATAATAAGACCTAGTCGTAATAACCACAGTTATTGAACTCTCTACGCGCTGAAAAAAAGCAATAACAGTACAGCTCATAATGTAATACGAAACTTATGAAAAAATAATAAAATCACAGCCATAATGTCTTCGTGAAAAAGACGAATGTACCTACCTAAAAGAATTCGCGAATAAAGAACAAAGAATACAATAATAACTCTTACTAACTTGCCGTAAAAGAAAGTTTTAAGAATTTTCGTCTACGAAACTTGGTCCAATCCAATTTCAGTAAAGCTTCAGATTATAATTTTCGTTATTCCAAATTAAAAACTGTTGGCTACCTACTAACTAGTCTCCGTTTTATTGAAAATTAATTTAACTGAGTTTTAAAGGTTAATTTTATCATTAATATTAATTTTGGCTGAATATTCCAATTGTAATGAACAGCATGAATTAAAACCATTGTACACAAATACATTTTCATGTATTTTTTTTTTAAAAGTTCATGCACTTCACGCATGACATATTATAATACATAATATAGATATCTACTAGGAACCCGATTAAATTGAAGGTTTTCAAAACCAATAACTTGTTAAAATTATAATAGCACTAACTTTTGCCCGCGGTTTCACCCGCGTGGATGTCGGAAAATATCCCACGGGAACGTACCACCGGGATTAAAAGTACCCTATGTGTTAATCCAGGTAAACAATGTCTTTTCGCACTCCTTATATATAATAATATCCGAGGAGTGGATTAATATATGATTACTGGAGCATAAAAAATCCTACAACCTAACAATAGTAATTGTAACGGAATATATAACAAACAGAAAATGCATGCCAATGAAGGCAAATTTAAAGCGAAAATATAAATCCTCTTTATTCCCTATCCCGTGGAAATTTTGAAAAATATAGTTACCGAATATTTACAGGTACGGAACTTAGTAAAGTTATTGTTCTCTGAATTACTAAAGTATCTTTGGCGATGGCGAAAGTCGGGCTGAGCGATGGTGAGTTAGTAACGATTTTTAACCGCCAAAACACTTCATTCGTAATTTTAAAAGAAAAGGCTTACCAATTTTTTCCTTACAAACTTTCATCCCCTATTTTATCCCCTTAGGGGATGATATTCCAAAAACGCTGAAACACGTGGTTTTTAATTTTTAAACAGAATGCCTTCCAATTTTCAAGGTTTAAACTACAAAATTGACGATTCTCCATACAAACTTTCATCCCCTATTTTGCTCCCTTAGCGATGCGGAAGAATTTTTTGATGCCCAATGAGCTCTTCTCCCTTTTTACTTTTTATTGTATACTTGTACATAATATATATATATATATATATATATATATATATATATATATATATATATATATATATATATATATATATTAGTGTTATCTTGTACCTACATATAAATAAAAGAACCTTAGACGTTGAATTTCGAAAAATCCTTCCTTATTCATTGTCTACATTATAAAGGGAACCTCTGTGCAAAATTTCACCTTTCTTCTTTCCAAGGGTTGTCAGTCAGGACTTTTAAGTATTTTTTTAGAACGGCCATAATAAGGTCGATTTATTATTGTATATGCTATTTCAAGATTATCCATTAATTACCAGACACATTGAGATGTTTGTTTCATGGTCACACCGCAATTGCACATTATGAGTGATGTGTCGTTAATTAAACCCAATTTTAATTACCACAATCCTACCAACACTTGTTTCATTAAATTTTAGTTAGCTGGAGAACCAACTTACTGATCCCCTATAAATAACTTTACAATACTTATCATGAAGGTTTAGCAAAAAATATCAGATAAGGTATAACAAATGTATTTGTTCTTGAAGACTAAAAGTTACCAACATTTATTTTTCTTAAGTTGTTCCGATGGTTGACAGTCTCATAGCTCGAATGTGGCCTGGAAGACACGCAACTTATGTAACATTGTCTGTTGAATATCAAGCTCCAGGTGGGCTGCTGGTGGTCTTGAAAAAAAAACTACTTGAATTTGACGATATGACTGTATTTCTTGGACTGATTACAAATTTTGATTGAGACGACCAGTACGTGCTCACGTTCAAGGGGTCGGCGAGCGAGTGAGTGGCGACGGGGAGCCCGCGATCGCGGTGTGGTGTGTGGCCGATGTGACGTCAGGAACATTGTCAGCCCGTTGAAATATGGTAAATCCTATGGGTAAATCCCACTTGCGTCGGTGGTGCGGAGTTTCATAGTTTTTGTGATAGGACAGGACCAGCCCTGAGTTAGACTTACAAACAATTCCAGCATGCAAACTCACACATACACATACACACACGCTCACACAAATACACACATACATACACCAACAAACATACTTTCGCGCAATAAAACCAAGTACGAGGAGGGATCAAAAAGTAGTGAGAACGACATACTCCTTGGTAAGAAAAAAAATAAATACTGGCAGGCATAGCTCAGATACATATTTGTAATAGTTAATAAAGAAAAAAATCTTCGATTCTCTTTTGTTTTTTTCTGAATGTAGTCATTTGTTTGCGTCGTGTCGGAACGTGTTCTCGAAAATGGAGAAAAACGAAGTGCGAGCCGTTATTAAATACCTCTGTTTAAAAAAGTTAACGACGCAAGAGATTCATTGCGATTTGGAGGCAACATAAGGAGAGTCTGCTCCGCCGTATTCCACTGTCGCAAGGTGGGCTTCTCAATTTCGAGTAGGGAGAACGAGCACGGAAGACGAACATCGTTGCGGCCGTCCATCGACGTCAGTCACCCAAGAAAATGTTGCGAAAGTCGAGAAAATTGTATTGAGCGATCGAAGAGTTACCATCCGATACTTAATTCAAGAAACGGGCATTTCATATGGAAGTATTCAATCCATATTGAAACAATCTTTGAATATGAGAAAAGTCTCCGCAAGATGGGTGCCGAGAATGTTAACCGACAGTCAGAAACAAAATCGACTTGACATTTCGAAGATATTGTTGGACAAGTTTCAAGAAGATTCTGAAAACTTTTTGTCTTTTTTCGTAACAATGGACGAAACATGGGTCCATCATTTTGATCCCGAGACAAAACAGCAATTTTCGCAATGGGAACGGCCATCATCACCGACCCCGAAGAAGTTTCGTGCCGTGGCATCGGCTGGCAAGGTTATGGCCTCAATATTTTGGGACTCAGAAGGGATATTGTTGATTGATTACCTGAAGCGTGGAACCACTATTACAGGCATTATGCAGCTTTAATTCCCAAGTTGAGGAATGCCATCAAAGAGAAAAGGAGAGGGAAACTTCGAAGGGGCGTGCTGTTTCATCACGACAACGCACCCGCGCACAGGTCGGCAGTTGCGATGGCTGCCATTCAGCAAGCTGGCTTCGAATTAGTTGACCACCCCCCTTATTCACCAGATCTGGTGCCTAGCGATTTTTATCTGTTCCCCAAATTGAAAGAATACTTAAGGGGAAACAGGTACAAAGACGATAACGAGGTGATGGATGCCGTGGAGAGCTTTTTGCAGGACCAAGACAAAACTCTTTTTTTTGAAAGGGATTGAAGCCTTGGAAAAGCGCTGGACTCGGTGTGTAGAGAGACTCGGAGACTATGTAGAAAAATAAATTATTATGTTATCAATAGTCATTATATTCTATCTCATTCTCACTACTTTTTGATCCCTCCTCGTATGTGTATACTATATTTTTTGTAATTTCTTAGGTTGTACATCACTTTCATCAAAAGTTTAGATACTTTTGATGAAAATGATGTACAAACTTTTTCGTTTCCTTTTATTTATTTATTTTTTTACGTTTTTTTTTTGTGTTGTCATAAAACAACAAAACGTTGTGTCTTTATTATGGGAGAACACTGGCTCCTGGGCTGCAACACAGTTTATAACTTGCGCAGGAGTCGGAGAATTCTAGAATTTGTGTATTTTATTTATTGGCATAAAACAAATTTTTATGCCAATAAATAATTTTTCTATTCTTTTTTGTTTGTTTTGTACCCGTTGGACTGAAGAATTAACTGCAATCAAAATATAAATATATACGAATCTCAGGCTTATCAGGGCTAGTTTGTTTTAATAGACAACGACAACAACGACTGACAGAGAAAACTACTTTTCAACTAAATAAAGCAGACAACCTAATACCTTTTAAGTATGGGCAGTGCAAATAAGTAACATTTAGTAACCACATTTAAACATTAGTTCAAGTTGCACTATACTTTTTATTTTACACGACCCTTTTGACAAACTGGGTTTTAGTGTTTGAATTTATATTTTTCAAATTACAATGAAAATCGCCACAAAACGGAGTTAAGTATAAACAAACGATTCACTAATTTCCTAGTACTGTGCATATATTTATAAAATCGAAATAAAAGCCTGTGAGACCAATCTGTCACACGTCCATTTAACACAATAAAATCGCACCTGCAACTGAGTTTGCCGAATTCCAAATTCCCGAACTATCGGTAAAACGTACATACAATACTACGTTATACTGATATTGAAAAGTTTATTTACGGACAGACACGAGCTTAAACCGGCGGTATTTACGATAAATGTATAGGGGGATGAAATACATAGATGGATGGAAACTAACTACTGACTGGGTGTATTTTAATTGGTTTTATTTTTTTGATAAATGGGTTGACAATTTGGTATCAGCCTAGCAAACAAAACTGTAGACCTACATTTCGTGAGACCCCTTTGTGTGGGACTATTGTGGTAAACTTACTTCTTTTACCACCGTAGTAGGTGTTTAATAAAATTATAGTACCTAATGTGCACTTAGCTCGACCTCATAAATAAAAATTATACATTCCTTTTGCATGCCCCAATTATTTAAGATTGACAAGCTCTAAATCAATCATAAACCGCAATATCTATAAATTAAAGTAGTATGCCCCATGAGAAACATGGAAACCTTAGCTTCTGTCCGCCTGAATAAACCGACAACCGCCCAACTTGGCCAACTTTGACTAATTAGTCGCTAAACAAACAGAACGCCGACATCGGGCGACTAGAAGAGACTAGCACATAAAGCTTGATTTTTAACCGACTTCAAAAAAAGGAATAGGTTCTCAGTTCATCGGAATGTTTTTTCTTTTTTTATGTGTGTGTTCCCGGTTACTCGAAGATGACTGGACCGATTTGGATTTTTTTTTTGTTTGAAAGGCTCTTCCCAGGTGGTCCCAATGTCATCAGGTCAGGATCTGATGATGGGATCCTGGAGAAATCGAGGGAACTCTTCAAATATTATAGGCACACCTATAGCGATTTGGGTATTTTTATAGTAACTTGTTCATTTGCTGTTGGAAAGCACCATTTGGTGAAGTAGCTGATGATGAAGACCACAGATGGCCACTGGACCTACTCAATAATAAGTATTTCACGGATTGCGATTCGATTACTTTAATATGGTTGCTAAGCAATTTATGCTCATCACTATATGCATTGGCATATAGTGAAGTGGAGCTGATGGTAAAGTACCAGAAGAACTCCTCAACCATTAACGGTAATGAGCAGTTGACATTAGGCTATTGAAACTTAGATAAATTATAAACCGACCTACTAAAAAGTGAAAAATAAAAACGTTTTTACAAAAAAAAAACAACTGACTTCCAAAAAAACACTACAAAGTGAAACATAACTTTAATTTCAGTAGTCGGTGGCACAAAACTAAAATACAGATCCAAAGACACAGGCACAGACATCATGTCAGTACTGACATGATGTCTGTGTATACAAAACTTCAATACCTACTCGACCAAACATATGGGACGACTGATAATTTTTTCTCGATTACGATGTTGGTCCCCGGGAAAAAGTTGTTCAGTTTGATGGTCTGTACCTCTCATCCTTAATTTTCGCTAGACTGAAACCGGACACTCTGTATAGTTAGTCATTGTAAGCCATGTATGAGGTCCACGTAAAAGTGGAGAATAGTTCATTAGTTCAAAAAGTGACTACCTATTTAACGAAACGTCTGAAGGACCATTCCCGTAATTAAAAACGTTCAAAATCTAGTCGCAATCTCATCTCCGCGACAATCAATGTCAAAAACTTAAAGTATTTTTGACAGATTGAGACTGAGGTTCTTATAAAATGCGAACGTTCTTAAAATAAGGGAATTGCCTCGTAAAGAGGTCAGAGGGACCTCTTCAGCTATATTTAGTGGAATAAAACAAAAGAATTTTACCTACTACTCCAACCTCGCACACCTTGAAAATGATGCAATAGTACTCATTTCATAATTATTTCTTCAGTGATGGCTGCGTGTACGTTCACTTTATAAGTTTTGGAACGTACATAAAAGCTAACATAGGCAAGAAAACTATGTCTTCTGCCTATGGAAACTATTTTCATAAACATGTTTATTGGGATGGGAAAATATTTCGTGATACCATTTCGTATTTCACATTTCTGGCATATAATAATGTTCTAATACCCACATATTTTGATCGACAGCGGCCTGAATTTCGGAGAATTCTTGTGTAAGGCATTATGCCTATATGAGACAATAGCGTAAGTTTATGTAATATTAAAATTGTTATCGCAAAATTGTCTGTATTGGTAGCCCAAAAAGATTCATGTAAATAATTATTGTGTACAATAATCAGTGATCGGATAATCGGGCGCGTATACCTAAACTTCTTCCCACGAATGAATAATATGGAAATTCCTTTCTGAATAAATAAGTAATCTCGGGTTCCCGGGATTGAACGATTTTGACGAATGACGAACAACTAAAACAAACTTAATGAAATTATAGCAGTGTTTTTTTTTTTTTTATTGAGTATCTTTATTTTATTCAAAACAAATGGAATATCAATAAAAATAAATGATAATGTGCACAATGTGGTCAAGTAGTGGAAATTGATTTCTCTATCTACTAACGGATTAGTGATCGAATCGACTAATTTATTGTATTCTATATCAACAGAATACTAAAAAATATTTATATTTTTAAAATATTTATATTTTTGTCTGTTAAAAAAGTTCACAGTTGTATTTTCCGCGTGGACGGTGTTTAATAAATAATATTAGCCATTAAAATTTAAACTTTAATCTAAGATCAACAGGTTGACCTACCTGATGCTCAAGATGATGGGTGGTATTATTCAAGTTCAAATCTACTTCCGGGACTTCAACTTTCGGGATTAAAAGCACTCAAAAACTGATTTCAATACCACCCACTATAATAAAATATCTGACATTTTTCAAACATTCACAAAAAACTGCCATAATTACGTAGACAATACCTTAAAGTGACGGCTTAGCGGTCGTAGCAATCTGCTACGTCGTAGCACTCGTAGCAACTACGTAGATCTTGTTACTTGTACTATTATAATTATATTCTGTGCTGTTACTAACCTTGAGTGACAATTATTATTTTTACAAATTTTTTTCTCTCCTAGATATCTAGACATGACGCGGCTATTTTTTTACTCTGTAGCTGTGAGGGCAACAATTCCTACATATTGTAGCGAAAAAAAAATAAAAAGACGGAAGAGATAGTGTGGTTCACTTGAAAAAAACTCGTTAATTTTCCACAAACTGGGTCCGTATCAATTCATTCAACTTTTGCAACTGAGAAAAAAATGGGGACCCATCTGTCAGAAGAAAAATAATTCGAATCACGAAATAAAAAGATAAAAATCGACCAGGCTCAAATACAAACGGAAAAAAGGTTGATTATAAAGAACCAAAAAGTTTTGACATGCAGAGTTATGCTGCATTACCCCCTTTCCAACAAAAAAAAGAAAAAAATATATATAACCGAAATGTGGCAACCCTAAAACAAATGACAACCCTATAAAATAAACGATAGAACGAGAAAATTAATTAACTTACATGACGCAATCTAAAACCTAGAAGATAATTAAAATACATATAATAGACGACATTGGAGTGCAGGAGATACAGAATAAAATCGAAAGATCCTTCAACTTAGACGTTATCAGCGCGAGCTCCAGATGTGTCCACTAAATCTGAGTAACCTAGAGACTTAAAAGCAAAAGACTAAAAACTAACAATCCTAAGGACAAAGACTAAAAAACCTTAGAGACTAATTAAAACTATATGTACCTAACTAACCTAAATATGAAAGGAACCCTGAAAAAAATAATATACATGAAACAACCTTGGTGAAAGAAAATATCCTCAGTCAAAGACGATACAACATCAGTCAAAGACGATACGACATCAGCCAGAGATGATGTGACATCAGTCAAAAAAAGGACAAAAGTGACATCAGTCAACAAAAGTGACATCAGTCAACAAAAGTGACATCAGGTCAACAAAAGTGACATCAGTCAAAAAAAAGTGACATCTGTCAACAAAAGTGACATCAGTCAACAAAAGTGACATCTGTCAACAAAAGTGACATCAGTCAACAAAAGTGACATCAGTCAACAAAAGTGACATCAGTCAAAAAAAGCGACATCAGTCAAAAAAGGCGACATCAGTCAAAAAAGGCGACATCAGTCAAAAAGGCGACATCAGTCAAAAAAGGCGACATCAGTCAAAAAAGGCGACATCAGTCAAAAAAAGGCGACATCAGTCAACACAAACTTCTGTCGAAAGAGACTTCAGTCGAAACATGTCGACAGAAGTCGAAGAAAGTCCGTAGGACTAAGTGGTCCTAGTGATATTACTAGTAACACAGCCAAAAAATTAAGCGAGCTCATACGCTCGGGTAAATAAGGGGTAAAGCAATAAAGGGATTAATAGCGATGTTAACACAAAAACTCAGCAATGAGTGTAAGGTAAGACGCGAGTTGAGTCCGACTTTCAGCTAAATTAACGCTTTGAGTCTGACAATCCCGCCTTAACCTCAGCAAAGGAAGAAAGATTCGATGCCTGTCGAGCCCGACTTTCAGCTAAATGGATGCTTCGAGTCTGACCATAAGCACAGGTTGAATCTATAAGGACTTCCCTGCTAAATCATTGGAGTTACCAACTGCATTAATCAAATAGAAACGTTAACAATATTATGATTAATTGCTCCATTGAAAAACCAGAATGATCGAGACTGTTAAACCACTTGCGTTTTATCGAAAAAAATTATCGACAATGGTACATCACTACACAGAAGAGGTAAGCTGTAAATAAGACGTAATCAAAAAGTTCCACTTGTGACAACTAGATGTCGCTGTGGATGGTTTTAGAAATGGTAGTTTGTCGAAATATTTACGAAATTTAAAAATGAGTTTTTTTGTTTACGTAAATATTTTGTAATTCTTGGTTACAAAGGAAAGAAATTTACGTAAAACTAATATTCCAATTGAATTCGTGTAAATCGGACAACGCGTTTTGAAGTTGTGAGAAATTATTTAAGGATATCTTTTATATGATATGTTCCGGAATGGGCAGAATCATAATCTTGAAGGATATAGGTGGTTCTAGAAATAACTCCAGTCACACGACACTTAATAAAGCGAGGAGCAAGCTTTCCCGAAAAATAATCTGCTCCAGAGGATCTAGCAAAGTTACGTCTCCATACCGTGTCACCAACGTTAAGAGTAACAGCCGTGCGGTTCGTATTATAAGCCCGAGAATTACGGAGGAAAGTCATAGAAAGATTATCAGCTACTTTCGCATTAAACCTCAACAAGAGAGGAAAGATTCGACGCGTGCTGAGCCCGACTTTCGGCTAAATTCGTGCTTCGAGTCTGACTATTCGCACGAGAAGAATTCATAAAGACCTCTCTGCCGAACATGAGAAAATTTGGAGTAAAACCTGTAGCTAAATTAATACAAGAGTTGAGATAGAGTTTGACTTTTGGAAGCATTTTCGCCCAATTTCTTTGATTTTCTCCGACTAAAATACTTAAACATGTAACCACGCTCTGGTTGTAACGTTCAACAGTGTTGGCTTGTGGAGTATAGTAAGGAGTGTAAGTAGGTGAATCGATGTGAAAAGAACTAAGGAAGTTTAAAAATATATTACTACGAAAAACAGTAGCATTGTCACAGAATAGCACGTGGTACACCAAAATTGAAAAATAATTCAGATTCCAGAGCTCTAATAACAGAACCAGCGTCAACCTTCTTAAGGGGAAATAACCAGACATATTTCGAAAAAACGTCTACCATGGACAGAATATACTTAAAACCATAGTAAGCAACAGGCAAAGGTCCAATGACATTGTTAGAAATTACCTGTAGGGGCAATGAAACATCTTTCGGACAAATCATTTGGCCTCGTGGTTGAGTGTTTGCAATTTTATGAGCCTTACAAACCTCACATTGCCTCAAAGTTTCAGAAACATCACGAAACATGTTTGGCCAATAAAAAATCTCCTTGATCTTAAGGTAGGATTTGTGACACCAGGATGTATAGAAGGAAAGTTGTTGTTTGTATATAGGACAAATAGTTTAATATGAAAACGGGATAGTTTAATCAAAATTGTAGGGATATAAGAATAAACATCTATGAAAAATAAAAGCTCAAAAAGGGAATTAGTGAAATAAAAATGTTCAGAGCTACATTTTTTGAGTTAATGTATAACAAAACCAAAATGTATGAAAATATGTCAAATATTATTGTTTAATAAGATAAAAGGATAATTTAATACTAATAGGAGGGAAACCAGATGAAAATAGAAGCGAAAAAATGTTTTAGGCTGTATGATCATGTTGTCTGTGCTTTTGTTGAAAAAATGTTTTGTGCTTTTGTGTCAAGGCATAGAATTAGAGAGTATTACATAATAAAGTTCCTAGGACAAATTGGAAAGGAAGAATTCAACAAAATAAAATGCGGAGTAACCCTGAATGAAATAAGTAGAGGCCTGCAAATAAAAAGACTTCCACATCAGAGTGTCACACATATTGAATTCCTCCATCTGCTATATTAAATCATGAAAAAAACCAAAACAGAATAAAACAATCCACGAGCATGTTTACCAGTAGTTGGAAAAAGTTATTTAGTGAGTAATGTGGCTGGTGGATGAATAGAAAGACACGCATTCGGCAAGCTAAACGGTCAGGCTAGGAGTCAAAGAAAGATAGGAACCTATTAGAAAAACAAAACGTGAAAGAGGACGCTTTGGGCTAATAGAATACCAAAAAAAACGAAACCAAGCACACAACCGCATAAAAAAGCTTACCTTTGAAACACGACGCCTATACATTCACACACCAAGCATTCTCTACAGGGAACTACAAATACAGGCATTAAAATAAAACTCGGGATTAAAATATATTTGTTGGGAAGAAATGAAAAAGTTATTAATTTAGTATTATTATGGAATTAAAGTACAATCACACACAACATCCAACATTAAAAGGTGATCATCAATGGTATCATTGTCCTGTAATGCATATTCTGCTCCATCCATGACACTGGAAAAAGGACAAAAGTAAAAAAATAGGGATTACATTTGCTCGAAGAGCATCACACACAAAATAACAGAAAAAAATATATTAAGTAACCATCAAAATTACTTACTTTAGTTCGGGCGCCATTTTGTAGCGAAAAAAAAAATAAAAAGACGGAAGAGATAGTGTGGTTCACTTGAAAAAAACTCGTTAATTTTCCACAAACTGGGTCCGTGTCAATTCATTCAACTTTTGCAACTGAGAAAAAAATGGGGACCCATCTGTCAGAAAAAAAATAATTCGAATCACGAAATAAAAAGATAAAAATCGACCAGGCTCAAATACAAACGGAAAAAAGGTTGATTATAAAGAACCAAAAAGTTTTGACATGCAGAGTTATGCTGCAATATGTACCTACAGCAAGCAAAATGAGAGAAAACGCAAACTACATGTAAGCAAAATAAATGATTCCGCGGATAAGTGTAAGTCTGTAACGGAAAATTACAGCATGGAATATGTTGATTCAGTCCCGTATACGGTACACAGAAAAACCAAACCTTCTGAACGAACCCTAATTGTCTACGAAGTTATAATAATATCGACAAGTACACTTCACCTTGGTTTTCCTTGTTAAGAACTCGCCCAATTATAGATAAAAGTTACTGACATGTTTTCTAAAGAGATGTCTGCACGTTTTCAGATACAGTATTTTAACGTAACATAATATCACGCCTGCTTTCCCCGAACGGGTAGGCAGAGGTATATGTACCATCGCGCACATTTGCGGTGAACCACTTTTCGACCTTATTATTATGGCAATAAGGTTGAAAAGTGGTTCACCGCAAATGTTCCCGATGGTACCTACATCCAGATTTCGCCAGTTGTTATGTTTAGGATTGCCAACGTTTTTATAACAAACTAGCTTTTGCCCGTGGCTTCGCCCGCGTGGATGTCGGAAAATATCTCGCGGGAACGTACTACTGGAATTAAAAGTATCCTATGTGTTAATCCAGGTAAACAATGTCTTCTCGCACTGCTTATATAGTATCCGAGGAGCGGCGAGCGGATTGATATAAATGATTGCTGGAGGATAAAACACGCTGCCGCCATCTTGGATTTACATTTTGACCTCACTATCGACTTTAGCACCCTCGAAAACTATGAGAACGACACAAATGACGAAAAGTTTGAAAATTTTCGCAGCCGCCATCTTGGTTTTACATTTTGAGCGCTATGAAAACGACACCCACGACGAAAAATGTGAAAATATTCGCAGCCGCCATTTTGGATATACATTTTGACGTCACTATCGGCTTAAGCACCCTCGAAAACTATGAAAACGACACCCATGACGAAAAATTTGAAAAAATTCACAGCCGCCATCTTTTTTTTTTGTGGATGGGAAATCATCAAATGACTTCTCCCGCTCTGGGCGGAGCGGAAGGGCGTGTCAGACTTTTACTGACTAAAACCCACCCGTGTTCCTTCTGTTGCCTGTGCCGGGGCCACGGTAACTCTTTCGAACATCCCACAACCCTGGCTGGCATCGGTCCTAGCGGACCCCTTTAATGCTGCTGACATCTCTTTGAGGCGCGCGTGGAACACAACGCGCCATCTACTCGGGCCTGGTCCTTACCGGACGGCGAGCTATACATTGCTCGCCGTCCGCAAGCCCGCGCCTACGATGGCCGGGAATCGGCTGCCAATTCCTGACGCCCAGGGCGTCTCCTGCGGCGACTAGGGGCGTGAGGGCGCAAAATTTGCCTCTCCCTCACGCGTCCCGCCTCCTCCTTCGCGAGCATTACTGCTTCGTAGAAAGAGGTGATGGCTTCCCATGTACTCTCGCTCCGTACCATGGCCTGGACCAGGGCCGGACGCGAGAGATAGCCGCCGCTGATCGCTTCTGCGAGGACACGGCGGTGCCCCGAAGCACCCGTGTCCGGTGAGGACCTGCGTCAGGCGGAAGGTGAGGACGCCGTAGCGCCTCTCCAGCCACTCCTCAAAGAGGGGACTTATCGCCGCAATTGTGGCGTGCCCAGCGCTAGGTTGCGACAATCGCACTCTCCATGGCGCCATGATATCCTGCCGGAGCTCTGTCCGCCGTGCCGCGATTTCTCGCGGCAGCAGAGTTACGCCTCCTCGCGCCACTCCTACATGTGCGCGAGGATTTTTGCCTCTAGATCCCATGGCGGTAATCCGGCAAGGAGGTTCGCCGCCTCACCGGAGACCGTGTGGTATCCCCGGGCTAGCCGGATGGCCATGACCCTCTGGGACGCGTTTAACCGACGGACCGGTCGCCGCCTCACGGAACGCGCCCACACCGGAGCCCCGTAAAGGGCCATGGACCGCGCGCAGCCGCCATCTTGGATTTTCATTTTGACTAATTCGTAAGAAAAACGAAAGAAATTCGAAAAAAAATCGAAAAATTGATCCGATTGAAGAACAACAAGAAAGTGGCATGGAATGGTCATACAAGTATGAACGCTTTTTCGTTTGTGACGATTTCTGCCAGTTTACTCGTACTGCAGCCGCATAAAAGAACTTCGTTCCAAAAATCGTAAAACCTAACAACAGTAACGGAATATATAACGGAACGGAAAATTACCTACTTGCATGCCAAATTTGAAGGCAACTTTAAAGCGAAAATATAAATCCACTTTAATCCCTATACCGTGGGAATTTCGAAAAAAATAATTACAAGTACGGAACTTAGTAAAGCTATTGTTCTCTGAATTACTAAAGTGTCTTTGGCGATGGCGAAAATCGAGCTAACCGATGATGAGTTAGTAAGGATTTTTAACTCCTTAGGGGATGATTTTCCAAAAACGCCAAACATTTCATTCGTAATGTCTAAACAAAAAACTTAATACCAATTTCTTCCTTACGTACTTTCATCCCCTATTTTCCCCCCTTAGGGCATGATTTTCCAAAAACGCTGAATTGTGGTTTTTAATTTTTAACCAGATTGCCAATTTTCATGGTTTAAACTACAAAAATGACGATTTTCCATACAAACTTTCATCCCCTATTTCACCCCTTGGGGTGGAATTTCAAAAAATCCTTCCTTATTCCTTGTCAACATTATAAAGGGAACATCTGTGCAAAATTTCAGCTTTCTAGGTCCAAGGGTTTGGGCTGGGCGTTGTTGAGTCAGTCAGGACTATTCTTTTTATTTATACAGGGCGTCCCACGGATGGAGCGAAATAATCAAAAGAGTGCGACTTTGTATTCAACAGGAAGGGACTCATTTTGAGCATTTGATAAATTGATTAATTTTGTATTAAAAATGTTAGAACTCATGGTCTTCCTTTTATTTTTGACACTATGTTATTTAGCAAAAAATAATCCTTATGATGAAGCCTTTCGATCGGTATGATAAAGCTACAGGCTGATTATTTTTCTCATGTAACGGGTTCGATTTCCGGTTCAACCATGTAATTATTTAAATATCTATGCATGCAGTTTAAATTGTTTTTTAAATTCAAATAATGTCTTCTTTCAGTAAAATGTTCCATCTACAATATTCAAGATACTTTCCCTCCATGTGGCATATCCGTGGGACGCCCTGTATAGATACCTACAATATTTTCGAAGCCATTGCTTGTAATAGTATAGTAGACGGCGAAAAAATAAAAAAAATATAATAGATATGTATCAAAAATATTTCATTTTTTAAATACATATTTTTTGAGCCTTTATTGGCGGGATTTTTTTTAAGTAAATTTCTCATAACTAATAATTATTACACATCTCGCAAACTGCTATGTATATTTTCATTTCAATACAAAAGTATTTAAAATATACATAGTAGTTTCATCTACTACATTTTTTGAAGAAATACAGTTTTTAGGCCTTTAAGGATACTGTATTATAAAGTAGTGTTGGTAACCCTAGTTATATTCCCATGTAATATGGAGCAGGCGTACTACCATTACTTGGGCATAAATCCAGACTACGCTTTTTAATTTGTATGCCAAATTATTTACAGGAAGGAAGTAACAGGAGCCCTTCCCAATAAATAAGCTATGCAAAATTTCATCTTTATGCAAAATTGCTCCCTTGACACCCGATTGTGTAACGCCTTTATAATATAAATTAAAAAGTATAATTAAGCTGGTTCCCCTGGAGGGGTCAGTAACGATGCCTTGTTGTGTACGCTTTGATTATTACTACGAGTATGTATACATCTACAAGGTTGAAAATCAAAAAAATACAATCAAATTCAACGATTCAAATCGTTGAATTTGAAGTTGAACAGGAGTTAGAACACCACCTCTTAAAGTACACACACACAGTAGACACACAGTATTATAGTGGTCTTACATGAGTGTGGGAAAGAGATGGAGCTAGACGTCCTGTATAGCTCCATCTCTTTCTCACACTGAAGTAACATTAAAATAATACTGCTTTAAGAGGTGGTGGTTGGCCCCCTGAATAGCCTTAAGTGATGGACGCTTTAGCACTAAGTATAGCAATACTGGTAATCTCTCCAATATTAATATTTGTCCTTTCTGACGTCATTCATTTCAACTATTCAATACAAATTTAAAAATATAATTAGTCCACAAAGACTCATAAACTCTGCCAACATGAGCTCATTTCATTTTATAACGCCAACTTTTTTCCGCTAAAGCGCTCGTGAACGCTGCCACCGTGTGTACGAACACTTCTATGCAAAGTTCGTAGTTTGTTTTGATCTTAATTCAGTTCGCCAAACAAGTCGCCCGTATGTCCGCCATGTTATCTCTGATAATGTTGGGAACTCTGCTGTTTTAGGTGATACTTTATCTCACTTTGCAAAAGTTTCGTCAGCCAACAAGATTAAATGCAAAGTTTAAATTTATTCTAGGTTCCCGGAACAAAATGTTGCTCTAAGTTTCTAAAGCTTTAATGAGTAACCGTTTCAGTTAGTTAAATATCATAATAATATGATTACGTATAACTACTCTTCATTTAACGCTACTTTTCGTTCATTTTCAGTCAATTACTGATGGAATTTGCTTCGCTTTGAAATGTAGCTGTATACACTGCATGCATAAAATCAAAAGTAAATATCATTTACCGTGCTAACCAAGCTAGTAAAACACATAGCGCGCAAATTGTTTACTTTGCCGAGTGATTTAAGATTGTGTGTTACCATTACGATATCTATCGCTAATAATATGGCAGGATTGTCGCGCCAACCAATTGAAAAACAGCCCCAAATCTGTTATCAGCGGCGCGCACGCCTGCTCAGCTCCCAGCTGCTGAATTTCCATATACCTACTTATCGACGCCATACTTTATTGGAAGCTCGATTGCAAGAACATAAATATTTATGAATTCATGCTAAAATAATAGTTGTGGAAGTTTGATAAACCCTGTCAGTTTTAATTGAAAATGTATATTTGCTGAATACATATACCTAGTAATATTTTACTATCCAACAGTGCTGTAGATAATGTAACCAGGTATTTAAACAAAGTCCTTCCTATGACCCCTTACAAAATTAATAACGGCGAATGTCAAACGGATCGCTTAATCTCAAAATTAAATTAAAAAGTGAGGAGTACAGAAACAGAAGACGTGCAATTATCAGGAATCCATTAATCACTGTAGCGCCCCCTAAAAGCACCCTGCAGTCGATATAAAGTTAACATTCATTATTAAACTGGCTTAAAACAAATTCGTTTGCAAGGGAACAAAACAGCCGTAACGAAGACATAATAAAAACAAGTCCTGAAATTGTTTCAGTGTAGTTACTGTGCGCTAATTGAGCTCAGTAATGGTTGAATAAATTTGTTTGCGCAATAAAGACGCTTAAACTGAACTATGTCCTATTGTTGGGGGTCCAAATTGCTAATTTGACCGCGTAGATTTAATTATGCATGCCGTCCGCCGAGAGGGGGTCATAAAGGAGGGGTGTCACAGGCAGACTTGTTTATAATGTAGCAAGTAATGCGCAATCCAACCCGCCCCGCCTGCGCCAAGTATTAACTTTTTATTACACTGAACGAACTTTCGCGGTTTACGGCCACGTTGGGGAGGGCACGGACGTGTCAAAATTTAAGCGCCTGTTATTTTAAATGCAGCAAACATTCATTTACGCCCCTGTCAGCAATAAAGGCCACTGCATTTTTTGAATAAAGGATAATACGCTCTTGGTACACTACGACCTACTTTTTGTGTGATGCAGGATACAATTTTTCAAAATGACAACTGCAAGTAAAAGTAAATTAATTGTTGCATTAAACTCAAATAGCTACAAAATAGGCACTAAAAGCCCGAATCGAGCAAAATTACAAAGTCAGTTCCGAGAAAAGCAACGGCAACAAAGTGACAGACACAACGATTTCATTATTTACATAGAGTGACGTCGTTCACTTCGATTCCCCATGGTAAGCATCGGCTGTCCAATAAAACCTTGACAATTAACGTAATTTATCGTCAGATTGACACTGGCCGCAGTCCATTGAGATGAGATAGTGTTTGGCAAATATTGGCCTCTAATTGGCCATCTGAGCGTTCGGAAACGATATTGGCAGCAAAGGAAGTGTGTATCAATTTTGAGTGAATATGCAGATCCGTGCTCCTTTCCTTTAAGTAAGGAAAATACTCAGATTCAGATTTTGTTGTGAAATTAGCTAGTCAAGTTAGGTCAACCAATTTTTGTCCACTATTACATAATATAATATTGTTATTTCAACCCTAAAGAACGTCGTTTTTGAGTGGACGTAATTACTAAAGTATTTAAATCTGAGATCAACTAAAAAACAAAACAAGGTCCTTTCCTAAATCATATTCACTCAAAATCAAAATTCATGCGACCATTAAAACGTTATATTTTTCGATTACCAGCCACAAATTGTACATGAATATCGGGTCCAATAAATCTGGGTCAAAGAGCAAGATAAAATCGTCAATACTTTGAGATGCAGTATCGTGTTACCATTATCACGATAACGTTATAAGTATAGAAAGTAGGTTAATAGCCGCTTTCATGTTTGATATAAGTGGTAACCACGCACTCTTCACCACAAATTACAGAGTAGGTACCTATTCTACTTTTTTTTATAGTCATACTTATGTCCATACTTTCATATCGTACTACCCAGTTACTGGGTTGTGGAGGTCAGATAGGCAGTCGCTCCATGTAAAATACTGGTATTCAGCTGCATCCGGTTAGACTGGAAGCCGACCCCAATATAGTTGGGAAAAGGCTAGGCAGATGATGATGTCCATACTTTCATAATAATATTATAAATGCAACAGTCACTCTGCCTATCTGTCTTTTTTTTTTTTTTTTTTTGTGGATGGGAAATCATCAAATGACTTCTCCCGCTCTGGGCGGAGCGGGAGGGCGTGTCAGACTTTTACTGACTAAAACCCACCCGTGTTCCTTCTGTTGCCTGTGCCGGGGCCACGGTAACTCTTTCGAACATCCCGCAACCCTAGCTGGCATCGGCCCTAGCGGACCCCGTCAATAGTGCTGACATCTCTTTGAGGCGCGCGTGGAACACGACGCGCCGTCGACTCGGGCCTGGTCCTTACCGGACGGCGAGCTACCCATTGCTCGCCGTCCGCAAGCCCGCGCCTACGGTGGCCGGGAATCGGCTGCCGATTCCCGACGCCCAGGGCGTCTCCTGCGGCGACTAGGGGCGTGAGGGTGCAAAGCTTGCCTCTCCCTCACGCGTCCCGCCTCCTCCTTCACGAGCATTACTGCTTCGCAGAAGGAGGTAATGGCTTCCCATGCACTCTCGCTCCGTACCATGGCCTGGACCAGGGCCGGACGCGAGAGATCGCCGCCGCCGATCGCTTCCGCGAGGACACGGCGGTGCCCCGCCCAAGCCGGGCAGACTTCCACCGTATGCTCCACCGTGTCCTCCGGGCGATCCACACAGTGGTGACACCCGGGCGTTTCCTCCCGCCTTATCCGGAACAGGTACCTCCCGAAGCACCCGTGTCCGGTGAGGACCTGCGTCAGGCGGAAGGTGAGGACGCCGTGGCGCCTCTCCAGCCACTCCTCAAAGAGGGGACTTATCGCCGCAATTGTGGCGTGCCCAGCGCTGGGTTGCGACAATCGCACTCTCCATGCCGCCATGAGATCCTGCCGGAGCTCTGTCCGCCGTGCCGCGATTTCTCGCGGCAACGGAGTTACGCCCCGGCGTCCTGCCTCCTCGCGCCACTCCCAGATGTGCGCGAGGACTTTTGCCTCCAGATCCCATGGCGGTAATCCGGCAAGGAGGTTCGCCGCCTCCCCGGAGACCGTGCGGTATCCCCGGGCTAACCGGATGGCCATGACCCTCTGGGACGCGTTCAACCGACGGACCGGTCGCCGCCTCACGGAACGCGCCCACACCGGAGCTCCGTAAAGGGCCATGGACCGCACGACCCCCGCGTAGAGCCTCCGGCAGGAGGCGTTTGGACCCCCCAGATTGGGCAGGAGCCGCCCCAAGGCAGCCCCGGCCCGCTCCAGTCTGGGAGCCAAACGTCGGAAATGCTCCACGAAATTCCACCGGCTGTCGAGGACGAGTCCCAGGTACTTCATCGTCGACTCGACACCGATGAGAACCCCTCCTACCGTTATTTGGGAACCCGATGGTGGCGCGTTCCGAGGACCATGAAAACACATGGCCTCGGACTTGTGCAAGGCCACCTCGAGTCCCAATTGCCGGATCCTCTCTACGATTGTCGCAACCCCGCGTGCCGCTAATTCGGCCGCCGCCTGGTGCGACCTCCCCTGCGCCAGGACCAGCGTGTCGTCAGCGTAGCAAACTACGCTGACGCCACCAAGGAGGTCGGCGCGCAGCACCCAGTCGTACCCGATGTCCCACAGATGCGGTCCCAGAACCGATCCCTGCGGGACACCGCACGACATCTCTCGCCGGTTCCACTCTCCCCGGTGACCGGGGTAGATGACGGCCCTGTCCGTCAGATAGGCCTCGACCACGCGACAGAGGTAGGTCGGCACTCGGTGATACCGGAGTGCCTCCCTGATGCAACTCCAGGGCAGGGTGTTGAAGGCATTGGCGATGTCTAGAGACACCGCCAAGACGACCCCACCCCGGGCCACAGCATCCCCCGTCGTGAGGGCTCGTACGCGCATGATGGCGTCCACCGTAGAGCGCCCCTTGCGGAAACCAAACTGGCTCTCCGCCAAATCCGGCCCCACCCTCACCAGCCGCCCGACAAGGCGGTCTGCAATGACTCTTTCAAAGAGCTTGCCCACCTCGTCGAGCAGCACGATGGGCCGGTAAGCGGACGGCGAGTCCGCAGGGCGCCCCGGTTTCTTAATGAGGACCAGTTTCCCTGTCCTCCATTGAAGCGGGAACTGGCCCCTCTCCAAGCATGCGCTTAGGAGCCCCCTTAGTCGAGGCCCGAGAGCCTCCAAGGCCAGGACCCAGGCTTTTCCAGGTAAGCCGTCGGGTCCTGGGGCGGTATTCTTGGCATTCAGCCTGCGCACCGCCACTCTCAGCTCTACCTCGGTCACCTCCGGAGCATCGTCGTCATCGTCGGCTGCGTGGTCCGCATCCGACACCGCAGGAGGCGGAGCCATGGGCGGGGGAGTATGTTCCCCTCGCGAAGGGAACAGAGCGCTCACCACGTCCTCCACGAGCTGGGGCCGGAGACTCTGCGTCAGCGGGGGAGCCCATGGGCGGAGCTTGTTCCGCACCATTTTATAGGGGCGTCCCCACGGGTCCCTGTTCAGAGTCTCCAGCGACTCCTCACAGGCCAGTCCCTTGGCCCGCAGGATCTCCGCTCGGAGGGCGGTCTTCGCCGCTCTGTACCCCTCGTACAGCTCCGCCTGAATGGCTTCCGTATCCGGAGGGCGGATACGGAGCCTGCGGTGCCTGGTGTACCGGCGTCGCGCAGCAACGCACGTGTCGCGCAGAGACGTCAACTCCGGCGACCACCAGCACACCTGACGCCGGGCGCGTCCGGGCCGGACCCGGGGCATTGCCACGTCGCATACTTCGGACATGGCGTCCCGGAACCACCCCGCCTCGTCATTGATGTCAGCAGGCCTGTCCAGTGGTGACACCCAGGCCTGCACGATCGAGGCTTCCAGGAGGAGCTCCCGGTCCAGCTGCTTCAACGCCCACCGCGGACCACTCGGGGCCTGTCGGACCGGCGCGCTCGAGGTCTGGGCGGAGACGTCAAACCGGATGTACCGGTGATCGGAGTAGGTCTCCACCCCCTCCATGACGCGCCAGTCGAGGACACGCGGCGACAGAGCGGGGCTGGCGAACGAAATGTCCACCACTGACTCACCCCGCATCCGCACACACGTGGGGACAGAACCCCGGTTTAGGACGACCAGGCCCGTCTCCAGAGCCCAGTCCTCCACCATCCTGCCCCGTGTGTCCGTATGCCGGGAACCCCAAGCCACATTCTTGGCATTGAAGTCCCCGAGGACGAGTACAGGGAGGGAACGGAATCCGACGACGACGACTCTCAACTCCGCAAGGGAGTTGTGGAACTCGGCGAGAGTTCGGTTCGGGGAGAAGTATACCCCTACCACGACAATCTCCCCGAACCGTGCTGCCACGCAACCCCGTCCCCTCTTGACCGCCTCGAGGGACGGGGTACCGGCGGCGGCCGATGAAATTAGAGTCACTGAGCCGCTCAGGTCCTCCACCCAGTCATCCCTGGGCGGGACAAAGTACGGCTCAGCGACCACGGCGATGTTAATCGACCACTGCGCCATGCTCTGGAGCAACAGATCCTGAGCGGAGGCGCAGTGGTTGATGTTCGCCTGGAGGAGGCGTAATGGGGCCATTATTGGCACTCCATATCAGCCCCCTCCCGAACCCCCTGTGAGGGCCCTGCCGCGGTGGTTGCGGCGACGGCGACAGTGGAAGCGGCAGCGGCGGAGGCGGCAGCGGCGACGGCGGCAGTGGTGGCGGCTTCGGCGGTGACGCTGGTGGCAGAGGGCTTGCTGCCCCTGGGTTTGGCGGGTGGAGCGCAGGCCTTGCTCCCAGCCCGGTGATTGGCCGGCTTGCCAGCTGCCGCACACGCGAAGCAGTGCGGCGCGGCTTTACACGAGCCGGCCTTGTGACCGGGCTGACCACAGCAGAAGCAATGGCCGCTACGGTCCACCTCCGAGGTGCATTTAGCTCCCACGTGGTTGCCCACGTGACAGCGGAAGCACCTCAGAGGTCTGGGTTCCAGCAGTTTCACCTGCGTGGAAACCCAGCCCACCTTGAGCCTTTGGCCCTCCCCAGTTATTTTTCGGGCCACCGCCACGGGGCAGCTCACTGTAACAGTTCGCATCCCCGTGAAGTCAGGACGGATGGTGCCTACCCTAACCTGCTCGGCTGAGCACCCTCCAGTCCTAACAACGGCGGCCACCACCTCTCCCTCCGTCGCTGAGTCGTCCAAACCCAGTATGCGCATGTTCGCGCACTTGGTGGGTCTGGACACTCGGGCCTCGTCCGCATTTAGGGACGCCCTAAGCCTCTCGGCCAGAGCGTCAGCGGTCGGGCCGCTGGCCGCACCGGGAACCTCCAGCATCCGGGCCCCAGTCGCAGTGACCCTTATCCGGATGCCATCGGCAACGCCGAGCTCCTCGAGGTTCACCGCCTCCCTCGCCTTGGCAAGCACGTCGCGGTAGGACACGCCCTTCTTCTCCGCTTCCGGCTGTAGTGTGATCACTACAGCTGCGGACCTCGGGGCACGGAGCCTAGCCGCGACGATTCGCTCCTTGCGCCGCTGCCGCCTCTCCTTCTTTTTGGCCGCCCTTGCTGCCTTACCCGCCTTCCTCTTCTCCCCGGCTACTTGCCATTCGGCGTCAGCCGGAGGAGATTTAGGAGGCGGGGGCGGCCGTTTCGCCGCCGGGGCTGGGGCCCTCGCGGGTTCCTGCACGGCCCCGCCTTTCGCCTGCCCCGTTGATGCAGGCTTGACCGTGGCAGCCGCGGCGGCGGCATACGATGCCGCCTTCCGCTGGCCCGAGGCCGGCTGGCTCGCCGCTAGCGGGGGCCGCAGGACTATGGCCTCCAGGGCGGAAAACCGGCTTCGGAAGGCAGCCAGCTCCTGCCGGACCAGGGCCAGAACCCGGTCCTCAGCAGGCACGGGCCCGACCTGCCCATGCCGCGCCTCCCCCTGTGGCACCTCCCGGGGGCCAGCTCCTCGGAGCCTGGCCAGGTCCGCTCGGAGCTCCTCATTCTCCTTTCGGAGAAGCTCCATGGCGGCTGTCAAGCGAGCGACCTCCGCCCGCATCCCTGTCATTCCGTCCGACGGGGGCCTGAGGTGATTGGCCTCCGCTGCCGCCATAATGGAGGCCCTGGCTGCCGATATGGCCTTGTCTTTAGAGGACTGAGTCCTCTTCAAGGCCACACTCTTGATCGCGGCTGCCACGACCTCTGCGAACCTGATCGTTTGCTCCGAATTGGAGCCGCCAGCGGCGTCCGGCTCACCACCTGCTGACTCCGACCCAGCCGAGACTGACCCCAACTGCGACTCTGGCTCGGCCGGGCTGGCTGGGCTCGGCTTACTGGCTTCTTTGGTGAGCCCTCTGCCCACACCCCTTTCATGGGCCCCACCCCGCCGGCTGATTTTTTTACGGGCCGAGCTCAGCCCACCATCCGAGGAAGACCCCAGGCCATCCCCCGGTTTGGGGCGCTTCTTGAAGAACTTTTGGTTCTTCCCAGCGCCCCCCACCATTTCGCGCTCCGGGCTCTTACATGAGCCCTTCACGCCAGATGCGGCGTCGGACTCCGACCCCGCATCACTCCCCTCCTCTTCGCTGCTATTTTTGTTTGTTTTATTATCCATGTTTGTTCCCACGAGTAAAAAACTTTGTATCTTCTCAAAAACCAGTGGTTCGCACTAGCGACTAATTTAGCTACCCATTAGTCAAGCTATCAACCTCCCTCACGGTGCGCCGCCGCTTGGAGGTTTGGGGTGATTTTTTATAGAGGTTTTCTTCCTCGCGGCCCGGGCGGTTAAGCCAAGACCCTCGACCCCCGTCAAAAGTCAGAGACATGACCTTGACAATCTTCGGGGCTACGAGAACAACGGTGGCAGAAAGAGAAGGCCTCTTCCTGCCTGCCCGGCGGCAGAGTTAGTGCACACCGAGCCCGCTCTTACTCCGCCGCTGTGCGTCTCTGCTTAGAGCGCAGAGAGACACACGTTGGAGCGTACTTCTGACAGGATATTGGCATACGGGCAACAAGACCCCTTAGGCACACAGTACCTAATGGGGAGTCATTGCCCGTACCCCAGGGTGCACCGTCCCGGTGACTGGCCTTCCCCCCGGACGCATCCATAAGGGAATTCCAGCCCACAGGCACACGGGGAGGTTTCCTGTCCAAGCACCCCTGCCTATCTGTCTGATAGTTATACAGGATAATTTTAAAAGGAGTGCGAATATTTCAGGAGGTAATTAGGTGCATAAAACTGGACAACTTTCCCCAAGGAACATAGGTCGAAATCTTAAAATTGAAAATCGACTTTTCATACAAAGTGACTGGTCACGTGACTTGTGTTTGTATGAGAAGTTGAATTTTATTTTTTAGATTTCGACCTATGTTCCTTGGGGAAAGTTGTTCAGTTTTATGCACCTGATTACCTGCTAAAATATCCGCAATCCTTTTAAACTTATCCTGTATTTGACATATAGGTAGCATGGGAGCTGGAGAAGGACATAGTCTTCTTTTCAACCTGGATATTTTATGTTTACGAAATACACGCAGACGAAGTCACGGGCAACAGCTATAAGATCTATCTACTCGTACACGAAATCTCTTTAGGTCTCATTGTACTCATCATTATGAACAACTTTTACTATGGGGCCAAACCTGAAATCGCAAAAAAATATCAGCTGTTCCCTACATTTTTGTTCGCATAACTCGTCAAAATGTAGGGAACAGCTGATATTTTTTTGCGATTTCAGGTTTGGTTTCATAGTAAAAGTGAAACATAATGAGGAGTACAATGACGCCTTAAGAGATTTCGTAAGTGAATAGATAGACCTTATAACGGTTGACAAAATTAAGTGTATACTTACTTTTGTCAACCGTACTTCAGTACTCATGTACTTAAATATGTACACACGTGAAAGACGTCTTATAAATTAAGCTGGTTTTGTCTACCCGAACGTTTGCGGGAATTCCAAAATGATCCTATCAAAACTTTACACGATTTAATACCTCTCGTAATTATATATGACGAAAGCTTTTTGCGGTAGGAGATAATATATCTGTCTGTGGGTATATTATATTATGCACTGTATAATTTAGTTATATCTGAGTGTTTGATTTTATTTAGGCAGCGAATATAACATTTTAATTACAGGTAGGTTGTAATTATACACATTACAGGAATCATATATTAAAACATAATCACCCTACGTTCAATTATCTAATTACAGAGCAGAATTTGTGATTTATAAAGAAAATCGTTACTAATATCATCCCTATACCTTTTGTATTAGCCACAGAATTTGACTACTGGACAAAGATATCCTCAAAGAATCCCAAATGTGCGAAAACGTTCATCGACATCTAGAACCTCTCAGAATCTATCTACGCTCTACTGTCCCCATGCTGTGTGAAACCTCTTACAATTCTGTTAAAGTTCTGGACAACGGGACCCGTAGAAGAATGTTCAAAACAAACATTTGCTCAGCAATTCCACACCGTCCTATCTAACTTAACTGTCCCCATTTACATACACTGAGGTGTGAGTAAAATGCAACACAAACGTATCTAAAGAAGCTTAGCGTCACCTGCAACGCTCCACACTCACCGCACCACCGCACCTACAGACAAACACTTTAAGCTGATTATGACGGATACGTCCCTCAGCAATAGTTACACAGATAGGTATAATAAGATAGATAGATAGAAGCAACATAAGCAACATTTCCACGCAATGCGAATTTAAATAACATTAATTATCTGCCTATCCTTGTCCCAACTATGTTGAGGTCGGCTTCTAGTCTAACTGGATGCAGCTGAATATCAGCATTTTACATGAGCAGTGGTTGCCCAGTGGTATAGGCCCCAAACTACGAGTTGTAAGTCGTGAGTTCGAACCCAGACAGGCACTTTACTTTGTGTATCTAATTTCATCACCACTGCTCTCAAAACGGTGCAGGAAAACATCGTGAGGAAACCGGCATGTCCTAGAGCCAAAAATTCGAAGAAATTTGATATCTATCAACCCGCACTGGGCCTGCGTGGTGGATTATGACCCACTCCCTCTCACAGAGAGGAGACCTGTGTCCCAGCAGTGGGAACATTATAGGCTGATTATGTACTTGGAGCGACTGCCTATCTGACCTCCACAATCCAGTTACTGGGTAATACAATACCCTTAGGTAAGACTGGTTGTCAGACTTTCGGGCTTCTGACGACCCGTAATGACTGTCAAAGGTCCACGAATGACAGCCGGGGGGACCAACAGCTTAACGTGCTTTCCGAGACACGGAGGGGTCTTGGTATGTAAATATGGTCACCCATCCACGGACCAACCGTGGCAAACGTAGCTTAACCTAATCGATTGACCCATGCGGCTGTTATTACTTAACCACAAGAATAACATTTATGTATTTAAAATCGGGAGCTTTTGTAGGATGACCACGACCACCCCTCATCCACATCTGGCTATCGATCTAGGGGTCTTATTGTTTTATGTTGATGGATAGTAGATCTTTAACAACATAGGTATCTATTGCGGTCACCCATCCTCTGCTAAGTATGATGATTCTGACATTAAGCCTTAGGATGGTTCATTGTAACGGCTGATGGATTCCCTATGTTCGGAAAGTAGGATTTTTACGCGTTCATTTTTTTTATGAGGATGTGACCCAGCATCAGAAGTTTTATCAAGCATAGTCGATTGATCAAAAATGCAGCTTCTGGGCATTAAGTTCTAAGTTTAGGTCCCAGATCGGAAGATTACTCAATTATTTTATTTGAAATTAAATAAAAGCTTTTAAAAAGGTGCCTCGGTCCCTACATCACCTTTGCCTACCGCTTCCGGTTAAATTCCACAAATTTCTATTATTACATTCAGTAACGAATATTATACCTATTGCCACATTCAGCTCACATATTGTAATTTTAGGGTTGTCAATTTGTATGCAAGAAGCCCGTCTAGTCTTGTTTGCAAACTGTATTGCCCTACCAACTACCGAGCCGTCGCGTTCGTCCCTAACAAGTTAATTTAAACTTCTAACGCTTAGCCGACTTAGGTTGATGGAGCTTAATAGTAATATTGTAAACAAAATTTAAATTAAGTTAGACCAAAATCTTTAATTATGAACAGATAGTGATCTAAGATCTCATTGATACAAACAGAACAATATCATATCTATACAAATAAATAAAATTGAAGTGTCTGTTTGTACTTGGGTAATAGGTAATAGATAAAACGGGCTGGTGTCCACGTCAATGCGCGTATTTTGCGTAATGGGTGGGAAAATCGATTATTCGATCCACCCCAGCTCCTCAAGGAAGGCCAGCAACGCCTTGGTGTTACTGACCATCTCACGAAGGGTACCTGGGTTATGGTTGGCCTAGTTATGTGGCGACCACCGGGCAGCACATGAGCCGCTGTCTCATCGTCCTCCATGCAGGCCCTGCACAATCTGTGACTCCTGCTACAAAGAGGTGTTTATGACCCGTGGCTAGTTATAGCTGTTGTAACTGGACGTAGCTGTTGATTATTTATTCGGAGAACCTGTGTCGTGAGGCGGCCATCAGTTGTAGGACGTGCTTCCTTAGGCTGCTTGCACTCCTCTTGGTCCGACCATAGTTTGTAATGTTGGTCCCGAGTGCGTTTCCTTACCAGAAGTACCCGAAGGGGAGTAGCGCGACGGGTTCAGATCCCACTGGTGCCATGCTCGACCGGCTGCATTGTTGCTAGCGAACGTTGTGCCCTTTGATTCATTGACTGATATTTGTTGAGGAAGCTACCCACCTGGTTGAGGCGCTGGTGGCACTCGGTATATTAGCCCAGAGTCAACTGTGAAACTGCTTAGCGCTTGCAGGACAGCCATGCTGTCTGAGCCATGCTGGTCCTTAACTTCTGGAACACTGAACCCCCAATGGTGTGGTTACGTGTATGTTGAAGTCCTCCGAGAAGATTCCAGCACCAGTATCACAGCATCAGCGCATCTTCACAGCAAATGAATCCAAAACAGGTAGGGGTACCAGTTTTGGATTCATCTGCTGTGAAGATGCGCAGCTCTGCGGGCCGCAATCCCTCGCAATGGCGATCCTCGTGAAGTTAGATTGATTTTTTTATCATAGATAAATTTGTTTAGGTACACGGTTAAATAGATTTCATAATGGGGAACTCCATCGAGTCCCTTTGTTTGTACTTACTAAAGCTACGGTATCCTATAAAAGAGCGGTGGTTGCCCATATAGCGTCCGCAATTTACCGGCGAATGACGTCACTAAAATGTTATTTATAAAAGTTGGAGTATTTTTCTAGAGAGTGTTTTAGGGTTCCGTACCCGAAGAGTGCCAAACGGAACCCTATTACAAAGCCTCCGCTGCCTCCGCCGCCTCCATCCTTCCATCTATCCGCCTGTCCGTCATTTTCACAGATTGTGTATTTCTATTGCCGCTATAACAGTAAATGTGTATTTCTATTGCCGCTAACAATAAATAATAAAACACACAACACATCCTGGCTACACAACCTTGTAGCCAGGATTATCCATCAGCAACTTGCTCTGAAATACAGTCTCGTGGAATCGGAAGTGCCGTACTACAGGTATGTGCCCGACCCAGTTCTCGAAAATGGACATATCACATTGTACTGGGATCGATCCATCATCACTGACAGGACTATTGTTGCCAATAAGCCTGATATAGTGGTGCTGGATCGAATAGAGCGGCGCGCAATGATAATTGACGTTACCTACTGTCCCGCATGACGGGAACCTCGTGAAAGCCGAGAAAGATAAACAAATCAAGTATCTTAACTTGGCCCGCGAGGTTGTCGACATGTGGGCTGTGGACTCAGCGATCATTGTGCCGATAGTCGTATCAGCCAATGGCTTAATTGCCAAGAGCCTCGACCAACACCTAAGGAGGCTCTCGTTGGGCAGCTGGATTAAGGGCTTGATTCAGAAAGCGGTACCTACTTCTGGACACGGCTCGCATCGTTAGGAGGTTCCTCTCTCTGGAGCCCTGACCGCCGGTAGCTTGGACCCTGTTCCCGATACCGGTGGGCTACTATTTTTTATACTTATTTTTACATGTTTTTTTATAATATTTATATTCAAATATTTAAAAATATAATTTATATGTATTTATTGTAATAAAGGAAATAATAAAAAAGTAACGTAAAAATTTAGAAGTATTTTTAACACACTTTTATTTATATAAGCTTCACTTGTAACTAACAATGTAAAAAAATCATGGAAATCAATTTTAACCTACTTATAATAATTATAAGTAGGTTAAAATTGATTTCCATGATTTTTTGTCATATCGAAGTGAAACTTTGTATGTATATGCAATTCGGAAGACAATACTATAATTTGGTATCTTGAAGCTGATCAGAGGGGCAACTCTCGTAATTTTAAGAACGTACGTAATTTTAGTTAAAAACATTCAAAATCTAGTCACAATCTCATCTCAGCGACAATCAAATGTCAAAAATGTAGGGAAATTATAGGTATTTTGGACATAAATTGAGACGGAGATCAGACTGTGAACGTCATTTAAATTACGGGAATTACCTCTCTATAATTCGGATGACAATACCGTAATTTGGTATCTTGGAACTGGTCTAATGATGGAGCCAGGAGGTAGATATTGAGACCTTTCAGTGGGTTCTAACGTAGTAAACCCCTCAAATTTGGGCTCATATGATTTATTTTGACGAGTCCAATAGATTAAGCTTGGTAACGAGGGTCTGATAATGGAGCCAGGAGGTGGATAGTGGAATTCTTCAGTGGCTACTAGTAAACCCCTTGCGTTTGAGCTCATATGACTTGTTTTCATTAATCCAATACTCAATCACTCAGATTCGAGGGTTTGATGATGGAGCCAGGAGGTGGATAGTGGAACTCTTCAGTGGCTACTAGTAAACCCCTCGAGTTTGGGCTCATATAATTCGTTTTGATGAGTCCAATATATTGCACTTGGTGTCGAGGCTCTGATGATGGAGCCAAGAGGTGGATAGTGGAACTCTTTAGTGGCTACTATTAAACCAGTCAAGACATAACTTCGTTGACATTAGACTTATTACCTAATTGAAGAATGTAGGTACTAGACTAAAAAGTAAAAAAATAAAAATATGTCGTTTTAACTAAAAAAACACGCTTTTATCACGCACTGAAAATTATAAAATAATTAAATTGACTTGTATTAGTTAAGATATAAGTACCTAAACAACTTATCACTTCTTGTATATCTAATAATTCAAAAAGCGTAGAGCGCTTTTTAGTTGTTTGTACTTTTAATTAATTTAAACAAATCGCTCCACGCTTTTTGAATTAATCGCTTTTTTTTTGCTTTGTGATTGTTTGTGATTTTGATTTTCCAAATCACTAAATTTACCTTTGCAGTCCGAGCAATAATGAAACAATACCTAAATAAGTATACCTACGGCCAAAAATTGCCCTAATACCACAACCTGTCAAGTAATCGAAAAGCCAAAACGTATATTCATAAATTCTTCTTTGAAAGAAAGGTGTGTGAGAATTGGGGTTGTCCGTCCCAAAATATCGTATGCCTGTGATGCGGGGACTTAATAATAAATTCCTTTGTGCAAAAGGAACAAAAATTTAAAATTCTTTTCGTGTCCCAGGGCCTTCTCCGGCGCAGTTTTGTCATTTTGTTTGGAGGGATCTTGCGTGACATACGCAAATCCCTCTGCTGAATATATGTATAAAACATATGCTACTACGAATCTCTAAGTGAGCAATATTAGACACGTTTTCTCATAAATCTTACCATATTCATGGTATGAATGCTCTTAGATATAATATATAGTATTTTTCATATTCAGTGATGGACAAAATACAGCTGTCATATCACAATATATCATAGTTTATAGTTTAATATCGCATAGGTACCTACATACATTATTAATATCATGCCCTTACGAAACGATATCTATTTCTCTTAAAAATAAGACCTCGTAATATTGCAATATTCCTCTGAAAATATTAAAAAAATGTTGTTTAAGTACAAATTGTACCTTTTATTTATTTGTAAGTAGACTCCTGGAAAATCACGGGTAACAAAGCCAGCAAATAGGTTACAAAAAAAGACGTTCTATTTTTCCAACCTTTAATTTTGACAAAAAGGTATTCATATTACTACGATTAACAATTTCGCTAGTGACTGTTCCAACTGGCCAACATATTTACATGTGCCGTACCATTCGTTGGTGTAACATTTACGTATGCTTGCAATGTTTTCTTAAGACATGCTTTGGGCCGAATGAACAAGTGTACCGAGCCTCGGGTGGGGAACGAACTATATTCGGCATTCGCTACCATACTTTCATTGACTCAGTCTGTACCCATCATACATAGATCACACATACCTGCTTGTTATAATTCAGTAAAAAAGTTTAAATTAAAAATATCTAAAAAGACTCGAATGTAAATTATACCTACAAGAGAAATTATATTAAAAGTTAAGTAGTGAAAGAGATAAACATCTATAAACTTAGATAAACTACAACAATTCTCAATATAGTTTTCATAGATATAAACCCTACTTTGAACGCTTGGTAAAGTAAACAAATGAATACTACTATACGAACGTAAACCACAAAATTAGTTGGTGGAACCGCACGTATGTCATTACTCCGAATGGCGACGGTGGTAGGGAAACGCCTGTCACGGGCTCTCTGCAGAAGTTGAGCAAAGACTTGCTGTCTTTCATCAGAATTCCATTTGTTTACTCTTCCTTGTACTAAAGCTTCCAAATCACTCCTCAAAGAAGTAATATCGGACGTGTTTGGAAGTGGGGTCGAAGAACTCATCGTGTGGGAGGTCGAGGGCTGAGAGCACTGTGCCGAAGTAATGCCTGGTGAAGTGCAAGGTGTCTTGCGGCCGGAGCAGCAGGATCGCTTGGAGGTAGTCCCGCACAGTGCCCGTGAGGGTTCCACTTTCCGTGACGTAGCGGCCTCCTTCGGATTCGCGGGTACTCTGTAGACAGTGTAACGATATAAAATATATAAAATAAACAGAATATGTAAAGTAAAGTCGGGCAATCGAGTAAGTATTAACGTTGTAATCATTTGGCTGATGTGATTTGTAATTTTAATCGACTGAAAGCAGCTGAGGCAGCAGCATTCACGTGACAAATTAACGCAATGAGTATTAAATTTGATAATGTTGCTGACAACTCTGTAACAAAAATATAATAAGACTCTCATCGTCGAGACAATATGCAACGCAGCTTGCGCTCAACTCTCGAAATTTTGTCAAAACAAAAAATCCATTCTTCAAGTTGAAATCCTATCCTAAACCTTAGTTTGTCAATTTTATTTCACCAGGCTGGCATTTCATGGGGATGAATGAGGAACATGTCGTGAGGTAAGTTTAGAATATAAATGTGATAGTTGTAGCTTCTGTGGTAGTTAGGAGAGTAGAGGATACCCAAAGGAAAGACGACGGATGGATTGTGTAAAAAGATTATTATAGCTATAAAAGGGGTGACATCTCAGTAGATGCCAGCTCACATGCCAGCTAGAAGAGATTTCGTGGAAGAAGAAATGTTGCGCTGGCACTTAATAAATTGGGATATAGGTAGGAGGACGATAATGATATACCTTGAAATCCAGAAAGTCGGACATTAGTTGAAGGTCATTGCGCCACGTGTCACGCAACGGCTCGTGTCTTTCTATCTCGTCTCTTGCGGGAACGACGCGCAGGAGTGGGTTCACATGGAAAATGTAGCAGTTGTCTGCCCACTCGTGACTTATAGTATAACCTTGAAAACAGACAAAAACGATAAAAAAATAGAAAAACACTAATGAAATCAAATATAATACAGAGTTGAATAGTTTCCATAAAAGCAAGGTGTCTTCATCATTATTTAAATGACGTTCCCAAAAAGTGTTAAAAAAACTGAAAAGTATATAATATATGTATCTCTTCTGTTTTACCTTTGAGACTAAGCACCGTCAATGTTTGATGAACATATCCTGAAGGTTCGACAATATGCCGCTCAACCTTGACCACGTAAAACGGAGTGCCATTCACGATTCCTTGACTTACACCTTTAGAAACCTAGGGGCAAATGTTTGATGATTAGTCATTTAACTATTACCATAATCAAAACTAGGTTTGAAGAGTTCGGTTTTCTACCATTGAGTACCAAGGATTATTTATTGTACAGTCACGGACTTTAATTGATGAGCCACTTGCCACTGTTCGTATTTTAGCCGTGTAATGCAAATCGGGTTTAGTCGGATAGACTCGTGCATTCAGAAACGGAAAGTCATACGTTGCAGGTCTAGCAACCGTAACCTAGCAACAATTGTTTTAGCGTAGCGATAGCAACGTTAGCTTACGGAGAAATTATGATTGGTCATTTCGACTTTGGAAAAACTCGGACCCACGATTTTATCCGAACGCGTAGCGTCCAAGATGACGTTCATGACAATTATGATAACTGTTGCACTTAAACATAAATAACATACTCGTATAACTGCCGCCATCTTGGAAGAATTGATTATGAATTTTATTTCCACTAACTGTTGCCCGCGGCTTCGCCCGCGTGGATGTCAATACTTCCCTATTCGAATCGGATTTTGTTCACAATTTCATGGGTTTTAATTTTTTTTTGCACGGAACCCTAATTATTTTCTAAAATAAAAGTAACATACGTTATTGCTTATAAAATCAGCTATCTGCCAGTGAAAGTCCCGTCAAAATCGGTCCAGCCCTTTTGAAGATTAGCCGGAACAAACAGACAGACAGACGGAGAAGACAGACCGACAGACAAACAGACAAAAAATTTAAAAATTGTGTTTTGTTATAAGTACCGTTTATACTTTCATATTATTATACATTTAGTAAAAAGCTGTTATTTTGACATTACAAACAGACACTTCAATTTTATTTTATATGTATAGATTTCCGTGTCGTAGTTTATATTATCATCTCTGACATCGACATTTCAACTGTCACTGTCTTCGGATAGGTTTTCAGAAATAAAGAGTCTTTAATGAGCTGTAATTCAAAAGAGGCCAGTATCAAATAGATTGGATAAACTTATGCACTGTTGTAATAATTTATTATTGACAACTTGTTAGTCAACCTTCAACCTCTATGGATATGACTATTTCCGATTATTAGTAATTTGTCATCTTGTTTCCGAGCATGCGGTTTGAGTTCGTGTTTAATCGTGTAATCTCGTGAATGTATAAAACTGCAAAATTGGAAAGTGTGAATAGTGGCTCATCAATTAAAGTCCGTGACTATAGGTACACAGAAATCTCAAAGATTAGACATTAGATAAAGTAGCATTTAAAAGCCCTCAGTTTCTTTTCGAAAACCTCAATTTTCTAAATTAGCTAATACTTTACGTATACTTTGTGTGTTTGTGTGTTTCCTAGAACTAAAAATTCGAAGATATATGACATCTACCACAGATTACATACAGATACCCAATCCCATACAAAGAAATGTGACCTCCCTAAAACTGGCATTTCGACTGGCTAAATTTTTTTCTCCATTTTCTCAACAGATGGCAGTACCGGCGACTCACTAATTGCCAGAAACAGTAGTTTTACAACGCCATCTAGGAGTCCACCTTAGTAAATTTTATAGTTCCAGGTGAAAATGAAAAAAAAAATGTATTTTTTTTACATTTCTATGTAAGTAATATATTTATAAAAAGACTAGCTTTAGCCCGCAGCTTCGCCTGCGTGAATTTCGGAAAATATCCCACGGGAACGTACTACCTGGATTATAAGGAAGCGAAGCGATCGGAAATAACAATGAAATTGTTATCAAATTCTGAAAGATAAAAATGGTTACTGTGGGTCATCCTTAGAAGATAGACGTATAAGCTATTGCGGATTTTTTGTTGATTTTTTTAAAATGTACAATCCTTTAGAATAAATTTAATGTATCTCTTACGGTTTACGCGGCGCATGCCAGTAAAGCTCCCCAGTCGGCATATTTTTTTCCGACATCTTCTACAATAATCGTCATATTTCAGCCAATTTACACAAAACTTTAATGAATTAAACCTTGAAAACCCTGACTTAAACCTTCCTCATGAATCACTCCGTTCATTGGTGAAAACCGTTTGGAAATCCGTTTGGTAATTTTTGAGTTTATCGCATTCACACAGACAGACAGACGCGGCGCGGCGGCGGGGGACTTTGTTTTATAATACGTAAGGAATTATTGATTAATTTATAGACTTATTATTTAATTTATTGATCAAAGGTAAAATTAAATTTTCATATCAACTGTTCCTCCCTTTTCACCCCGAAAGAGGTTGATTTAAAAAACATCTTCAATCATGTTTTTTGTCATTTAATGTTTACATTACTTTTGACTTAATTTAGATACGCAGTGAAATCCTCCTCGAAAAATAAATTACCCCCTTTTGCTGGTCGATTTTCGAAAAACCCAAAAACTATGTCTATGTTTTATGTCAAAAGTATTAATTTATTCAAGGTAACCGAACAGCGCGTTAAAATTCTTCCATACAAACTTTAGCACCCCCTAAATAAAATCCCTTTGACGGGTAGTTTTGAAAAACCAAATAATGACAAACTTTATTATTCATTGAATGTCTTCGTGCTAAGTTTCAAGTTTGATAAGATTTTTCATACAAAAGAAAACCCCCTTTTTCACCCCATTTAAGGTCGAATTTCCAAAAACTCCTTCATAGAGCTCGCCTACATTATAAAAGGAACCCTTGTGCAAAAAGTCTGATATGTCAGTCATTCAGCACTTCGCCCGTTATTTGGTTCGCGTGATTTTATTACTTTCCCCTACACATTTCACAACCCCGTCCACCCGCTGTAAATGGTAGTTTTATAGATTAAGATCATTATTATTTATTTGTAAGTAGTGTTTTTTTAAGTATAAGTGGACATGTTGCGCCGACCCTAAATAAATTGGGATTAGGTCAGAAGAATGATGATGAAGTATTCGAGCCAAAGTTAAAAGATCAACGAAATAAGATTCTTTTCGCCCCCAATTTTCATTATTTGACTTATAGGTTATTTATTAACTCAAGGAATAAGATTTGTCATACTCAAACGAAATCCCCCCTTTAAGGGGGTGCCCTTAGAGGTCGAATTTCCAAAAACCCCTTCTTAGTGCTCCCCTACGTTACAAAAGGAATCAGTGTGCAAAATTTCACGTTCCTAGTCCCAGTAGTTTCGGCTGTGCGTTGTTATGTCAGTCAGTCAGTCAGTTTCTCCTTTTATATAAATAGATTAAATATACTAAAAATGTATTAACTAAACGTAAATTAATAACGATTGTTGCTACCTTTATCGTGAAAAATTGAGTAAAACGCCATCTGTTGCAAATAGCTCTAAACAAAATGGGTAACAGATATCTGCATTTAACGACTTTATCATTCTATGGGTTCGAATCACGTTCGAATGGAAGTTAAAGTTTTCAGTTATCTTTTTTTGTCGAAATTATGTGATTTATGATTGTAAATAGATAAATCAGCCTTGAGCAACGAAGTTTTAATATTTACTAATCTTACTTCAGCCAAAATCAGCCGTTTAACGCAATTTAGTGGTTGTACATTTTGTTAGAGTAACCTATACTGCCATCTATGGTTTTTTTTTTCAAGACTAATTATAATTCGTTCCAGATGAGACCCCATGCATCTACTAACCCGCACTGAGCCCGCGTGGTGGTTCACGGCCCATTGCTTCTCACCGAGAAGAGGCCTGTGTCCTAGCAGTGGGAACATTATAGGCTAATTATGTTAAGAATACTTCCCCCGGTCTAAAGGCAAGGCAACTAATTAATTCCCCAATATACCTTACCCAATAGTCATAAATCAACAATTTAGTAAAATCTATTAATAATGCAGGTAGATTACCGGTCTAACAAGAAATATTCATTAGTCAACGTAAACTGCTAAAACTAACATACCACGCTAGATAGTTCGTGAATTAGTTAGTCCTAGTCCCTACCTGCCTACCTATCTGATATTATCTACGAGATTAGTTTAGGTTTATCATTATTATGTATCTGTATATTCAGTACCATTTATGTAACATTTTGAATAGTAGGTAAAGTAATAGTGCGACTGGAGACTTTCGCATGATCGAATGGTGACAACGTTTTTTTTTTTTTGCAACCCATCGGTACACTTCCTTGTTAATAACGAGTTTGAATTTTCCTGATACACCTATATAATACATATTATAAACATAATATATTACAGTGCCAGATACTTAAATAATAAAACTCACATAAATACTCCGACAGATAGTTCCATCCATCATGACTGTGTCAGTCTGAACGGTACCTTTGAAGCGGCGAAGAGCGAGATAACGCAGAAACACAATATTTGATCCTTCAAGTAAAAAGTTGTGAGCCTTTTCGAAAGAGTGGTAGAATCGCTTAACAACATGCTTGTCTCCGCAAATGCGAGTCACTTTGTTATAGTAACCGCTGTCGCAGATAGCTGTGTAACTCCGCCGCTCTTTGGTTAAGTCTTTCTTTGTTATATGTCTGTGATTATAAAACAAAAGATATCAGTGCCTATTATTTTACTAAGAAACAATTTCTTAGCAGCAATCGCTATTGAATTCGACTCTCACTTTAATCTTGACTTAGTTCTGTCTCACGCCTGGGCAAAGGCCTCTTTTCACTCCTTCCAGTTTCCGGGATTTAGCGCTTCCGCCTTCCTGTTTTTTACGGAATCTATCCAATTCGTCCCGCCAATCCCTTCGTGGCCTGCCGTGTCTCCATCTGTCTCGGGGCACCAGGTCTGTGCCATCTGGACCCACAATTTGAATACAGCAGACATGTCTCGCCCGGTCCCACTTAAGTTGGGAAAACTTTTGAGCCCCGTCAGCTATATTTGTTTTAGAGCAGTGACTTTAGTGTTTCACACACGATCCGATTACATTAAGAACCGTCTTTATAGTACCTGATAATAGCCACAAATAATAGCAACAAGAGACACACATAATGGCGACAAGACTGACTAGCTATAAGAAATACCAGTGACAATATCTTACTCGATTCTATTCTCCTCCATCGTGTGTAAGTTACAATCCAAAATGCTAACAATCTTTGAGCCAGTTTTTGCACCTTCCTTTGACGAATATGAAACCACTTGCACGAGAAGTTTATCTTTGTCCTCACCTAGAGTTTCAACACAAATGCTGATGCCTGTTTATAAAAAGAGTATATTAACAAAATGTTCTGTATAATGATAAATTTCACATCAGCTCATCATTGCTCACTCGTAAGCATTAACTTCCTCTACAGAAAAGTTACTTGATCTAGGAGAGGTAATATTTACAGTAGTTCTTAAAGGGCAAATGGTGTAGTAAATTCTAGGATAATGTGAAATTAATTAACTCATACAAAAGCTTTACGTAATGTAGTTTTAAGAAAGTGGACTAGATTCTTAAACAAAAGTAGTTTCTAAAAAAGAAATGTTTCCAACCTTTGAGAAAAAATCACATTTGAATTTAGCTACGAGTGAACAACTTATTTTTTCCTGTAATTATAAAGAAAAAGCACCAGTTCTCGTGCCTACGTAAGACTTGTATTATTTTTACATAAAAAAATCACATGCATTCTAATGCATGTTACGGCCAAAAAAAAATTTACTTAGGGCTGATTTTTCAATCGTCAGATAACTTTTATCGGCGGAATATGTTTGACGTTTTGACAGATTGTGTATAGAAAATGTGTCAAACCGCCATATTTATTCGTCAGGTAAAAGTTATCTGACGATTGAAAAATCAGCCCTTAATAAAATAGTGGTTGATTTTTCAATCGTCAGATAACTTTTACCCGAGGAATAAATATGGCGGTTTGACACATTTTCTATACAAAAGCTGTCAAAACGTCAAACATATTCCCCAGGTAAAAGTTATCTGACGATTAAAAAATCAGCCCTAAAAGGAATTAAATATACCCACCCCCAACAGCACTGCAACAATCTAAAGATGGTTTCCTTGCTTTTTTTTTGTATTGAGGCACCCATGGGCCATGAACAGGACATACATCAAGTTCGTCAAGTTTATCGTGAAGGCCTTGAATCTGGAAGTTTTCCACCTTTGGCTCTTCAAGATTGATTTTGTCATGTTTACCATAGGCATAATCAAAATACGTATGCTGTGGATCAACTTCGTGACACCATCGATATCCCTCTTTACCAGCACGAACTTTTTTCTGTTTTCTGGTTGATTCCTGTTTGCACTGACAAGTGCTGGCAAAATCTGATGCTCCCGGTGGTTTTAAACATATACATTCTTCTGTTTTAACTGGAAAAGTGTCACAAATGCATGGATTTGTGCAATCGCAAGTAGTGAAGCACCTGCATTTTTTTGGATCTCCACACGTACAAACTTGTATCGGGAAACACTTGCAAACGGCACCAGCATTTTCGTTTTTGCAAGTGCAGAGTTTGGGGGCATCGCAACTACAAGTCGATTTGTTTTCGTCATGTTTACAAGGGATTTCTTCATTAATGTTATCGGGCTCACATAGACAAGGGCGTTGTACACCACAAATACATTCAGTCAAGCATGTACAATCTTTGCCTTTAAGACAGTAGCACAACTTTTTAGGATCTGGCTTTTGGCAAATACATGGTTCCTCTTCAGTTACTGTTTTACTTGCTTCCTCAGACCCCTCCTCAACTTTGCCTTCGTGGAGAATATCTACTTCATCAGCTTCATATCCTTCTTCTATAACTTCTTCATATTTGGTTTTAATGAGACTTAAAAATTTGGGCTTATATTTACATTTGCATACAGGACTAGGAAATTTATCCGGGTGGCAAATACATGGTTTTTCTATTTTGGCACAGGTGCATTTAGTTGATATTTTACCATCAGGATCACAAACGCATACATCAGCATGTTCACATTTGCACACGGTTGCAGGGTATCCTGAACCACAAACGCATATTTCTTTTAGTTCAGAGCAAGTACAATTAGCAATCATTTTAGCTCCACATTTGCAAGGCACTTTTGTATAACATGGACATTCCCCTGTTTTGTCTTTTTTACAAGTACAATTTTTTATCCCCTTTGCAGATGGATTTAGTTTTGGCAAACCATCAACAACAATAAAGCTTGTTTTGCTATTTTGTGATGGCGGAGGTTTATTGCAATCGGGAAAAAAATAAAAACAAAATTCATCAACTTCTTCTTCTTCCTCGTCGTGTGCAGATTCCTCCGCAACGTAATCCTTTACTTCATACATTTGATGTTCTTTGTCGTCATCCGCCACTGTAGGTTCGGTTGACTCTGAACATGACCACTCTGATTCTGACTTTTCTTCTCCATCTTCATCATCATCCAGGTCACCCTCATAATGTCCACAACTAATAATCAAGGTTTCTCCAAAACAAATTTCTTCCTTTATTCTTTGGTCTGTAAGTACGATCAAAGATCATTACTGGATGGGGATCTGAACATGTACTTTTTTATTAAAATCTTGATATGAGAAACGAATAACAAAAATGTACCTATTTATTAAAATTAAACACATAGTAAAAAAATTTTTTGGTACCTACCTACGGGTAGGTACCTAATTTAGACCAATATCGCAGTTTCATGCAACGAGAACATGGTAACCATGTAGTTTCTCCATGTTACGTAAGTATGCCTAAGTAGGTAGGTGCGCCTCCTTATCAACGTCATTCGAGCGTCAAAAGATCCGGAAAGCACTATAGTCTGGTTCACACCCTAACACCTTAAGGGCCGATTTTTCAATCATCAGATAACTTTTATCTGGGGAATAAGTCTGATGTTTTGACAGCTTTTGTATAGAAAAGATGTCAAACCGTCATTTATTCCTTAGGTAATAGTTATCTGACGAATGAAAAATCAGCCCTAAATCTATTTATGACCTCCAGCATAGTATTACAGTAGTTGGGCGGATTTTTTAAAAATTGTACCTAAGTTAAAATTACAAAGTTACGTATGCAGTTCATATATCTAGAAAACGGGACTGAAATTGCGGTATGTTTTAGCTGTTGCTTGCTTAAGGTCTTAATTTTTTATGATTTTTTTTTTATATGTGTAGTTGAATTCTTATAGTCTATTAATTAAACTAAGAAAATGTTTATAATATTTGAATACTTGCTACAAATTAATCATAATAAGTTAATGAAATTCAGAGGTTTTTGGGTTGCACTGAATAACAATTTAATATCTTACTCGGTGAGTTAAATAAAACGGGTATTTATTAATATCTGGTAAATTATAAATATAAACGAAAATAATAAACATTTAGTTCCGACAAAGGAATTTAAAAGTCATAATGTGTCTCCTAACGTTTACTCGTTTATCAGAGAGACTAAAGAATATGCGAACGCTTTACGCCCCTTAGATAAAATTTACCTAAAATCGAAGAATGAAATCCACGCTCGGTATGTATGTATACAAGGTGGAACAGGACGATTGACATTCCTTTAAACCACGTAAAGAGAATCATGTTCTTTACCCGTATACAAAAAATCAATCAAATCCAATGAATACTTTAGCCACAGGAAATTATTTTTCATTTTCTTATTTTTCAACATGATGTAGATCTGAGTCCGTAATAATAGATAAACATTGCCGCCGCCGCGCCCCGCACCCCGCACCGCATCGTTGGTCAGTGACTTTTCGTAGATAAAGCGTGTTTACTTTTTATGCAGTTGATTCTGCTATTTATTTTGTTTGAAAACTGCACTTTTTTAATTTTCCATTATCTACTAATCTTCATGTTTTAAAATGTTTCGATGGACTAGTACTGTGCTCGTTTTCATTTAATGTCGTACGTCCAGACACACGTTGTATACTGTCTACAACCAAACAAAAGCCTGAAGAAACAGTGGCAGACTATACGCACGCACGTTACAACAACTAGGTAGCGTTTGAGTGCTCTTTCAAATCTGTTACTAATGAAGAAAATCGAAACGAATATGTTCCGTGACGCTTTCATTGCTGGCTTAAGTTCTCAAAAAAATCATCAAAGGCTATTTGAAAATTTAGAAATAAGCCTAGAAGAAGCGTGTAATCAGGTCATGTCACTCGAAATGGCTGAAAAGAATTCTAATAAGTTCCAAACTGCAAAGGAACTTTACCGAATCGAAAACACAGATGAAGCGGGAAATAGTTCCAATCTGGCCGCGGCCCCATCACATAGACGCTGCTTCTTCTGCGGCGGAAATGTTCATCAGAGAATAAAATGGCAGGCTTTTCACACAACTTGTCAAAACTGCGGAAAAAGGCCATTACGCCAAAGTAGGTATGCAGAAGCAGAAACGCCACAGATAACCCAGTTAACAACGCTGTAGCACAATCGAAGGAGCCAGAAGCATCAGCAATTTCAGCAGCAACTCCAGCTAGTTTACATAAGACCACAGTTTCAATCACTGTCAACAACCATAAAGGAGGCTGCGTTCACATGTGCGCGTTTTTTTTTCGCTTACCAGCCGCTCCTTCTTCAGAAACTTTGGAATTTAATAGTTAGTCTTTGTCTTTACGTACATTTTTATAGATATAAAGTACGCGCACACGCTCAGCGTCCGAATAGCTATTGCGTAGTACACGCGTCACAATCGCGCAGCGACCGCACCACCGATGCGCCGCCTCCACGCCCCCCGCTTCCACGTCAGATGCGAGGAACATGACATTCTTGCCACAACCGCTCGGGACTTTGACCGTTTTTTTTTTTGTTATTACAATGGATACTATAGATAACGAGCAATTTTTGCAAAGGATTTTTGGTGGCCACCCGATAGAGCGGCTGTTGACTCCGAGCGGACGCGACGCGTGCGCGATGCGTGCTCTTATCAAAGGCTGCCCGAACGCGATCAAAAAGCTGATGCCTTGATTGACAGTGGAAGTTCATCAAGCTTTATTGCCGAGAACTTCACTCTATTGCAAAACTTGAAATGCCATCCATAGAAAAAAAACGGTAACACTAGTTTCAAATAAACGGACTTCACTCGTAGATAAATTTTACTGCGCAACAATCAAGTTAAGCGAGCACATCTACAACGACAAGCCTCTTTACGCCATGCAAGTTCTTTGTGCTGATGTGATTCTAAGCGACCATTCATCAGTAGAAATCAAATTCGGAGGCATGGCAAAACCCCTTAAGTTATGTAGCATCATGGAAGCTACGATGCCTCCTGTATCACTTTTCAGTTATCATTCGAATAATATTAAACCCATCGCTTTATAGTCAAGAAAACATTCTGAAGCTGATAATCAATTCATAGGAGACGAAATCAGTAAACTCTTAAAAGATCGGGTTATCGAACTTAGTAACTCGCCATGGCGAGCTCAAGTCTTGGTCATTGAAGGCATAACGCACCGCAAACGTCTCGTAACTGATTACTCGTTAACGATCAACAAATTTACTGAACTGTACGTTTACCCTTTGCCAAACATAGAATCAATCGTATCGAAGGTAGCACAATACAACTTCTTCAGCAAAATTGATTTACTAATTGCATATCATCTAGTATCTTGCTGACTGAGAAAAATTATACAGCTTTTAAAGCTTGCGGTAACTTACACCAATTTACAAATACTTATACCATTTGGAGTCACAAACGTGGTCGCTGCATTCCAAAGAACACTTCATTATATTATCAACTAGCTGTGCCCCGCGACTTCGTTCGCGGGGATGCCGTCAGATACACAATATACTAAAATAACAGCCACATTTTAATAAAACTCCCTCGTTCCCCGACCCGTCGCCAACCGTCGCGTTGAATCGCCCGCCCGCGCTATTACTTCGTTTTCGCTTAGTGTTCTTTCTGACTTTTTCTTTTTGCTCGACTCCTGAGTGTCTTAGCGTGATATTAAATAGCCTATAACTATCCTCGACAATTGAGTTACCAAATGCAAAAAGAATTTTTCAAATCCGACTTTTAGTTCATCATTTCATGGGTTTTCATTTTTTTGCACGGAACCATAATTATTTTTCTAAAATAAAAGTAGCCTAAGTTACCCGCCGTAATATCAGCTATCTGCCAGTAAAATCGGTCCACCTGGTTCGGAGATTAGCCGGAACAAACAGACAGACAAAAATATTAAAAATTGCTTTTTTGTTATAATTATGTGCCGTTTATACTTTCTTATGGATTTATGATTTGTAAAAAGTTGTTATTTTGACATTACAAACAGACACTCCAATTTTATTTATTTGTATAGATAAAGAAAAACTGGCAGGTAGGTACTTATTCGTATTTAGATGACGTCACAATTTGTGGCAAAATAACAGCGGAATATGATCAGAATTTGTCTCAATTCCGGGAGAATTATGTGGCATAATACTGTCTCATTATTAATGAGGAAAAGTGTTCATACGGGCAAGTCTATAAAATTGTTGGGTTACATAATTGAAAAGAATACCATTCGACCAGCGGGGTAATTGCGTAACACACTTACAGTAGGAATCGGTTTCATTTTGACAGTTGAACAACATTCATTCCGCTATTTATGTTGTTGAGCAGACTAATTTTTCGAACATATGAAGCAATGGATTAGCATTATGCTTCAAAATCATTCAGATTGTGATTGATGGTGTGTTACGTAATTAGGATGCAGATGATGACTGCCTTAGTCCTCTTTTGATCTTGCCCATTCCACCTAACTCGTGATCTCTTAAAAGGACACTAGGCATGTTCGCCCATTACTCAAAATGGATTCGGAATTTCTCTGAAAAGATTAGCCCCCTGACTAAAGATTCTGAATTTCAAAGAAGCAAGCGCTATTGTTGAATCGTTCAGAAAATGGCGGCACTACCTCATTGGTAGACATTTCTTATTAATAACTGACCAACGAATCCAACGATGTCTCTTTCATGTTCAAGTAATTTCATAACAGCAAAATCAAAAATGAGAAGATAGAGTTTGGAGCTATAAAATTATAAATTTGATATAATATACCGTCAGGCTAAAGATAATATTACGGCTGACACACTCTCCCGTGTGTGCTCAAGTAAAACCACGGATAGATTGAATGAGTTACACAATATCTTGGAACATCCCGGTATAGTACGGATATTTCACTGGGTACGGCCTAAAAATCTGCTATATTCTGTAGGCGATATCAAGAAGATGACACCTGAGTGTCGTATTTGCGCAGAAATCGAACTTAGATTTGTTAAAAAGCAGGGACCTCATCTCATGCTGCACCAATGATTTCTATCGAAATACAAATGTATGTGCTCTATGATCATATTGTCCTATATCTGGGTTCCACAGGTGGGCCCACTTCAGTGATGTTGCTATCTGTCACCAGAAGAAGGCCTACGCTTATTTTCAAGCTATAAAGCTATATAAAAATTATTACGTTATCACTTACCTATTTCAAATGGTAATTGTTTCGATAAATCAATAAGTGACACGCCATCTTGTAGATCCATTATGATATCTTTTTGCAATATTGAAATAATTTGGAAATGGATTTTTTGACATTATGCCATTATGCCATTTTTTATTTTAGATTTATCCTGTTTATTGGCAGCATTCAGTATCTCTGACAGTACCTTCCAGCCAGTACCAAAACGCATTCCGCGCCTATAAAATACTCCAAAAAGTACTTAAGGTGAAAGCGCCAGGGTAGCCCGCGAAATTCAAATTTTCTTACGTTTTTTGCTATTTGCAGGTCAGTATTAGGTTTTATATTGATTAAAATATGATTCGCGACCGTAACAAATATGTATTTACAGAATTATAATCATTAAAGTCATAAATACATCTAAGACCAAGTATTTCTATTGAATGACTATTTCATGAAATCTTAACATTTCAGGATTATACTAAATTAAGGAATTTTATTACTGATTCTAATATTATAATTCCGTAAATACACATTTGTTACGGTCGCGTATCATACTTTAATCAACATACACCCAGACACTGAGCTGCAAGGTGCAAAAATCGTAAGAAAATTTGAATTTCGCGGCTACCTTAGCGCTTCCCCCTTACGTCACATTTTGTCACCTCTCTAGCTCACACGGGACCAATTAAGAATGTTAAATGAATAGATGCTTCTTTGAAAAATGTAATCAATGGGCGAGCTCATCTCAAAAACAGATCATAATACTTATTGAGCTAAGTTTATTAGATAACACAATAGAAAAGTGTTTTTAATGACTACCTATTAAAATAATATTATTTAGTAGGTCGCCCATAGATTACATTTTTAAAATTTGGTCCCGTGTGAGCGAGAGAGGTGACAAAATGTGACAGCCATCTTATAATGATGATAAAAATAAGCTATACCCAGAAATGGAATTGGAGATCAAAAATGTAAGCAAAGAAATGTCATTGTCAAAGTGACAGTTCAGGGGTAGTCAACATTTCCCTAGTAATTCAAATTATTTTTTTTTTATTTTTTATTTTGTGTTTTTGGAAGAACGCTAAAGCAGCGTGTCAAAATTAAAAATATGATAGCCTAAGGTAAGTCCTAATATTATAGGTAAGGTAAACGAAATGAAAGTAAAAGATTTATATTCTTATGAACAAGTTGCTCATGTTTATTTAAAATTAGGATTTATATAATATTATTATTAATTCACTTTGTGATTCGGACTCTGGTGAGCTTGATGAAGAGTCCGAATCAGTTACACTAATTATGAACTGATCCGTCATCCTGTCTATAATGTGATCGAGATCACACATTTTGATCACTCTTCTTTTATTACGTGTTTAAAACACTCCACCGCTGCGGCGTCACCTCTTTTTTTTTGTTCTGTTCATAACAATGTCAGGACAAGGTTTGTGTGTAAGAAAATTCTAATTTATTTAATTAGTAAAAAGCACCCATGCGAAGCCGAGGCATTTCGCTAGTAGAAAACACTAAATGAAGTCAAAATATTTAAGACTACTGTAGTACTGCCCTATTGCCAGTAGCATAAAAATAATTTGCACGATTTTATTTCAAACAGTTCTTGGATCGTAGTTTCCGTCACTTTAAAGTTGAAAACTGTGTGCAATAATATATTTTACCTGATTTACCTACAATTTTAGCACTATGTTGTAGTACTTTTCGGCAAATTGCACAATTGAGGTTATTATTTAAAATTGGCAGCACCTTAGTTTACATTTTTTATCTCGAATTCCATTTCTGGGTATAATGATATATTTTGATTTTTTTATAGTATCTAAACTTTTAGATCAAACATTCATAAACCTTTTTATACATAAGCAAAATCAACAGTAGGCACTTTTATTTCTATTTCCTATTTTACCTTACACAAATCAGTAACTTTTTATGAAACTAAAAATAATGGTATTGAACAAAAGTTATAAAAAAATATTAAAAAGATACTAAACAATTAAAAAAAAAAAAACATTTTTTCTGAAACTTTAAGGGGTGCTTACTAAAAGCATAATAAACATAAGCATACAAAAAGAAAATAAAACTTCTAATAAAAACTGTCATTGATCAAAATGAGCCAAGTTATTTCTTCCATAAAAATATCCCGAAAAAGCATTTGCTTCAACTTCAACATGACCTTGATCTTCGTAATGACTTTGATCTTCGTTGCCAGATAACTCACGAGTTTGAGTCATGGCATGTTTGGTCACTCATTATCAAACTCTTCGTCATTATCCAAAAATTCATTAGTTTCTGAATGTGTGGCTGGAGGTTGCAATTTTTGGTCCTTGTCTTCATCTTCACTAGTTAGTTCCGCATTCAACCATGGCTCCGACAATTACACTCGGTTCTTAGAACCTCTGCTATGGTTTCCCATGTCAAATACCTGCAATAAAACCGAAATACTGAATAAATAAAAATAAAAAAGTTACGTATCTATAGTGGAGGACCCACGCGTATGATAATACTGCTTAGGAGTAGCAAGATAAACACGTCCTTCCCACTGCGCGTGCTGCGGCTTATTGCATGAAGGTACCTAGAAGCGGGGGGTGCTGCGGTGTCTGCGGATATTTTTAAACACGTTCAAAGATTGAACATGGGTCCGATGGACCCAGGGCTACAGTTACGGGTTAAAACGAAACCAAGAACGGAGAAAACGGAACTTATTGACTTGTCAAATGATGAGAACATTGATTTTGATCAAAAACGCAGTGAGTAGTATTTAGTGTAGGTATACTGGGCAGTCTGTAGTTGGCAGTTGCGGTAACGGTGGTGCAAGCGTCAAGCGAAACTCCACTCTCGAAGTAGGAAATCTGCTGCTTTGCAGTTTATTGAACAAAAGCAAATTATTTATTAACTAGAAATAAAATAAAATAAAATAAAAGATTTTTTTCATCGCAAATGAGGTTTCCGAACATTTTTACATTCCGATCAAAGTAACTTAGTGGCAGATAAAATTATTATTTATCAAAAACAATTTATTTAATTCCATATTTAATAAACAATTAACAGATACATGAAATGATACGCTGATCATTAAATTTCTATTTTTGAATCTTTGCCAATCTATTCATGGTTGAGTTGAATTAACTTTCCTGCGTTACACCGAACGACCTAACGATCGACTTGACAGATGATGTGGCCTAACGTCTAGCGAATTTTTTAGGAAATTAAAATTTAATTATTAGAATGCGAAAATGATTGTATTAAAACTTATTTTATTTACGTTATTTATCTCAGTGTCACAATGCAGGATTCCTGACAAAGTATATTGTGCTAACCAAGAATGTAATGGTAAGATACTTGCCTGCAATACAATGTCAGTTTTCATGTGATAACTTTCTAACAACATAATATTTGTACCTCTTCCAGAACCTATTTCTAAAGCGAAAACTTTGCTGAGTTATACTAGTGTTGATTCGGACCTACTATCTTTTCGCGGAAATAGCGATGCAATCGTATATATGAAATCAGCTGGTACCAATTCAGACTTGTGGTTTGTGAGCATTAGCGGAAAGGCTGGTTTTGTTAACAATCGTTTTTTAAGAGAAACTAAAATAATAGAAAAGAATCTACATATTGTTCCTTTTGAAAAAGAGGGTGATGTTAAACCTGATAAGGTACAGCATGCTCATGAAGTGTTTGAAGGCACGACAATATACACCACCGAAGCAGCTGTGAATGATGCACAGCAAGATTCTTCTACTGAATCCCCCTTAACCTCTTCCAATGAAGATCTTACTCCATCACTTAATAGTGCAGTGGAAATACCAAATCAAAATATAGATGATAATGTTTCAAATAAAGCTGATGACAAAGTAAAGGTAGTTCATGAAAATCTGTCAGATGAAAACGTAAATTCAGAGGCACAAAACAATGAGGGGCCTTCTGCATCAACTGCAACACCACCTGAAATTGCTGCACTAACAGAAGCTTCAGCTACTACCGGTGATGTGGATGAAAGTGTGGAACCAAATACAGAAACAACCCCTGAGACAGCTGAACAGGAAGCCAGCAATAACTCTGAACAGAGTGAGCCATTAGAAGCACAACAAAATAATGCAAAGGTTCCCAATGAAATGCCACTAGAGACAATACCTCCACAGAAATTATTACCTACTGTTAATCATGGTTCATTAAATAGTGAGTCTATAATAGAAGTGCCTGAGAAACAAGATTACTTGCAAAGCACTTTAACTGAATCAGAACAGAGTGACAGCAAAGAACAAAATACATCTTCTCTCAATAATAACCTTGAGAATTTACAAGTACCTGAAGAAACTTCTTCTGAATCTAACAATGTGCCCAATGGTAATTCTTTAAATGATCTTGTAAACCCAATTGAAGAACTTGTAGAAACTCCCACAGTTGAACCTGACATAATCCCTACTACTGAACCAACAGTCACCACCACAACAGAAACTATGGTGAATCCTACTAACGAACCTGTAGTACCTCCAGTAAATGACCCAATAGTTAACCAAATAAATCAAGTTATTCCACCAATTTATACCAACATGATTGCAGAAAACCAATATAACAGTCTGCCACTTGTTAAAAGGTTAGACCCTAATGACAATACTGCCCCAACAGAGGAGCATCTGGCCTCAGCATCTATGGAAATTCCACAAACATTTGAACCAGTGCCAGCACCATCTACTGAAACATTACTCCCTGTGTCAACTGAAGCAGAACTACCAACAACAACAGAGACTTTACTTCCAGTGTACTCTGAAGAACCTCAGACTGTGGCAACTCTAGAAACAATCCCTCCTCTTATGAGCATGGAAGCTCCACCTACAACTGAAATCCCACCTCAAGAGCTACCACCATATACATATATCACCACTGCTGCAGCAAACAGTCCTGACGAGTCTTACAAAACCGATGAAGTATTAGAGCCTGCTCCTACTGAAGATAGTCCTTCATACCCTCAAGAGCCTGTTGAAGACATTATCGCTGCCTTGCCTGACTCCACAGAAGATATCAATAGTTCACCAACAGAAGTTCCAGTACCTGACGAAAACACAGAAAGTTTCTTTTCAAATATGTACACAACTGTAGCGGACATCTTGCCATCTTCAACTGAATCACCAGAATCTCTATACAACACAGAGTATCCCACTTATGAGAGTGAAAAGGCTGATGGAAATGAAGGATTTTCTTTTGTGAAATATTTTATTTCTACTTATTATTCAATTATGGGGACTAGTGAAGAGTCTAAAGCTTTGTTTGCTTCAGTTGGTAAGTTAATCATCATTTTAATAAAATAGTATTTTATACAAAAAAAAAAACATCTATTTTATACATTTTCTGTACCACACTGTGTGCTACTGTCTCAACAGCCAAGAGTATTCCTCAACCAATAGAATATTCTTAACTTGTCATTTTATTCACATAGTATGCGAATGTTAATGTTACATTATATAACAGTGTGAGTAATAATAATAACAAAATGCAGTCAATACTATGGAGAACTATTCACTGTTATAATGATTTCATTTTAAAAACAACTTCATTTGTTAACATAACATTGGCGTTAACTTTAGTAAATTTCTGTACAGCTACTTTAAACAATAGTATTACTATATCTTTGTTTACAACCAACATCTGATAAGTATTTTATCCAATAACTAAATGATTTTGGAGATAAAAGTCTGAAATAGTTTTATCTAACAATATCAATAGTTTATCTCTTTCATAATTCTGTATGAAAGCACTATCTTCTAGGCAACTTGCACCATTCATATTACAAAACAACATTTGATATTTCAAATGATATTTATAGGTAAGTATCAATTCCTTTTTACTCATTTTTATATTAAATTATCAGTTTACTAATTTAAAACTATTTAACCTTGAGGTAGTTTTTTATTAGTAGCATCTGTTATAGATGTACTTCTTAGAGTTTTATAAAATTTATACTATTCATCAAAAAAATAATTTATTATCCCTTTGAAAAATGTTTATGATTTTATTCAACTAAAACATTTTGTTACAGGACAAACCTGCTTCACCGATGAGTTCTGCGATGGAACCTCAAACGATGGCACTAACCGCTTGCTGACATTCCTTCTGACCACAGCCAGTTCCGTCCTTCTGTTTACATTAGGATACTACTACATAGACAATAGGAGACAAGATGGAAGACTCATTGGCACAATCAATTCATTACAACGGGATTTACTTTTCACTACTAAGGTAAGATATTTTAACTTGAATTTGATAAATAAAGATAAAATTACTAAAAATGTTCTTCTTGTATTGCCTTCTGACTGGCATTATCTCCCTTCTGTCCCTGTAATAATAAAAAAACGTTAAAGTATCTACCTATGTATTATTATTATCATTATAGCAGTAAATACATTTTTGGCCTTAGGATGTTATGGCACAATATTTATACAAATTATCAATTTCCAGGAGTGTGAGATCCTCAAAGAGGAACTTACAACTACTAAGAATAAGCTAGCTGGCATTGAAGACAGCTCATTTGGAATGGATGACATGGTACTGTCCCTGAAAGAAGAAATCAGTGAGTTAAAGGCCACAAACGATAGGCTACGGAATTCCTTAGATGATAATGAAAAGTTGCTCAGAGTATCAGAGAATACTGCGGGAGAGTTGCAGAATACCCTGGGCGAGGTGGAAAATACTCTTAGTGAGCTCTTGGCTGAGAGAGCTAATTCTGAAGAGCAAATAGTGGAACTGAATGGTGAGTTTCTATTATTTTAATTGGATGGTATTTGTTACCAGCCACATCGCCTTTTCGATGATTTAGCAATAATCTGCTGAAATATACAAATAAAACATCACAAATTATACTTAAAACTGATAACTAAGCATGCTGGATTGTAATTCAAAATAAGCTGTAAATTCACCACAGTTGCAAAATTTTGTGATCAGTTTTATTTCTGTAGATTTTATTTTACATGCGCACAATACACTTACACGGTAAACAGGTCAAGGCATATAAAATGTTCATAAAGACCAGCATGATAATGCAAAACAATTGTTGTATTAAAAGCGTTATCTAAAAAGGTTTTGTAGGCATCACTCCTTTAGATCTATTTTCTTTATAGTATTAATGTACGAATATATACTCACACCATTGTACCATGGGGGTAGGTAATAGGTAACACGGGCTGGTGTCCGCAACTCCACGGCAGTGCGCGTATTTTGCGTAATGGGTGCGAAAATCGATTATTCGATCCACCCCAGCTCCTCAAGGAAGGCCAGCAACGCCTTGGTGTTACTGACAATCTCACATAGGGTACCTGGGTTACCGAAGTACTTTGCCCTGTATGTAGTGAGCACTGTGCAGTTTAGTAGCACATGAGCTGCTGTCTCGTCGTTCTCCATGCAGGCCCTGCACAGCGGACTGTCTGTGACTCCTATGACAAAGAGGTGTTTATTAAATGACCCGTGGCCAGTTATAACTGCTGTAATTATATGCAGCTGCTGTTTATTTAGTCCGAGAAGCCGCTTCATGAGGCGGCCATCAATTGCAGGGACTGCTTCCTTGGCCTGCCTACACTCACCCTGCTCTAACCATTGCTTGTGGTGTTGCTCGCTGGTGCGTTTCCGTACCAGAGTGCGTATGTACCCGAAGGGGAGTGGCACGATGGGTTCAAGTCCCACTGGTGCCATGCTCGACCCCCACCTGGCAAGTTCGTCGGCTACGTCGTTGCCTAACGAACCGCTGTGTCCCTTGATCCATTGAATGGTTATGTTATTATGGGCTATCCACCTGGTTAAGGCGCTGGTGGCACTCGTATATTAGCCCAGAATCAACTGTGTGACTGTTTAGCACTTGCAGGACAGTCATGCTGTCCTGAGAGTATATGGATCGAGTGGTCCTTAACTTCCCTGGCCATGATGGCTGCAGCCGCCAAAGAAATACCCATGCATTCGGCCTGGATCACTGTGTTATGGACACCCAATGGTGTGGCTATGTGTATGTTGATACCATGGGGGTAGGCAGAAACGAAAGTGTTCAATCGCGGGTTCAAATCCCGCACAGAACAAATAAGTATTTGTATAACATTCAAATAGTGTCTGAAAACGCATTCATGATACAGCGGAATAGTATTTATTCCCTTGCGTATTTGTAAATCCTGAATTTCTCTGTTACCAGAAAAGATGCAGGCATTCGAGGAGGAATTAATATCAGTGAGCCGCGAAAGAGATAACTTCCAACTCAAGTATGTATCAGCTGAAAGTGCTTTAGAAGAATTCAAGAAACAAAAGAAACAATTTGATGAAATCAACCAACTGTTAGCAGAAGCTAAAAACACTGTTGAGTTACAAAAACACGAGATTGAAGCCCTAAAGGTAAGTCTCTTTAATACTATTAAACTAGAATTATGTTAGACTAAACCGTGTGATATAATTATGCAATGTTAGCATACTTACAGCAATTGAAATGGCTTCTAAGACCTAAGTTTTGTGTATATTTTTTTTAAACAAAACATACAGTTAAATATCAACTGTGGCTGTTGTAATTGATTTATTACCGATTATTGACAGGTCAATCCTAGTAATGTGATCATTTGAAGGTTAGTCAATCATTAGTTCCATCTGCTCTGATCAAGATTGACGCCGCAAATCGAAATATCTCGTTATTTTTTGTCAATGAAGACTTTACAAGATCAACGTAGTATGAATCGTAACAATTTCACAGTTTGGACTGATATAAATTAACTGCCTAATATTCACCAAACAATCTTGTGTCGGTTTTATATGAATTTATTCAATAACCAACTATTTTATATTTTCAGGAAGCTATCAAAGAATTAAAGAGTGGTATGTCAGCAGATGTGGACGTAACATCCTTCATAGACCACACAGAAATCAAAGCAAAACTGTCTAAAGCACTGCAAGAGAAGAACTCATTTGAAAGCAAGTTTGAGGTTAGTTAGGCATTGTCACTGACTTTCAGAACAGAATGAAAGAATAGAATAATTTAAACTAGTCATGTGCTACATTGCTTATTGATATACGCAAGTAGTAGTAATAACTTGTAGTCGTAACTATTTCATGATAAGTACTCATTAAAATTATATGATGCACTTACAACCCCGTTCTAACTGCAATTTCTGTCATTTTCCAGACATTTTCGAGCCGAAATCATGACTAGACAATATTGAATTTTATTTGCCTTTCTCATCACATCTTACATTGTTATTACAGACAGAATACAAAGAAAGAACACGTCTTGCAGAAGAACTGAAGATTACTCAAGAAACATTAACTAATACAAGTCAAAATGCTACAGAAGCGCTCACTAGGCTAGAGGTCTTAGGGAAATACTTCCAGGAAAGAGAGGGCGAGCTTCTAAAGTAAGTAAACCACATGTATAACTGCATTCACAATCGTATGATATTTCGGAAAAGAAACTTTATTGTCTACATTTAAAGTTTAGTTTCCGCTGCAGCTTTGAAAATGTCACTAAAATATTTTTATAACATTTTAAATCAACTTAATTTTGCACAAATGTAGATACTTATTTTTTCATGTAAATAATATATTGAAACAAAGATATTTTAATTGACTTTAGATTCTAAGCATACTCCTTATTCACTTGTAAAAAATATTATAATAATATCTTCTTATTTATTTTTAGAGAACTTAGCGCCAAAGAATCGTTGTGGCTGAGCAAGCAAGGCGAATCAGCTAGCACAGTGGAAAAAATTGAAATTCTACAACAAGAAGTTCAGAGATACAAGTGAGTTATATTAATATTTTCCTTTTGCATAAACAGTTACAAAATAATACTGATAAATAAAGTAAAAGAACGAAAATACAAAATTGTGCTATGCATCAATACAACCAAAAATGTTGCCACAAACTTTTGTGTTGTATGTATATTTCATGATGTTTTCGCCCTGACACCGTTAGGCGTGTAACACACAGGTTTAGCCGGGCGGCAAACTATACTTTCGATTTTGCCGCCCGGCCTAAACTGAGTCATGTCGACTCTAACATTGTGTTGCACCCCTTACATTCCATATCAGTAAATGAATCCATCAAACAACTTTCCACTTTACAGGGAAAAATGCGACGCGCTAACACTAGAGCTAGCAGAACAAGAGTCATCGCGTCGCAGCGCACTTAGCGAAGTAGAATCCCGTGCGCACGCCGCGTGGTTAGAAGCGCGCGCGGCTAAGCGTGACGCCGACGCAGCGCGCGACGACGCCGCGGCGTTACGACGCAAGCTGGCGTCACTCAGTGCGGCCGACGGAGCCGTCTCACCTCATCACAGTACGTAAACGTTTAACCCCTTCAAAATCAAAATAAATACTGGATGATTTTTTTACAGTCTCGAAATGTTTACAGGCTGTTCTACCCATGAATATGAACAACTTTCACTATGGGACCAACTCTGAAATCACGAAGAAAAAATCAGCTGATTGATACAAAAGTTCAATACCTACTCGACCAAAATGTATGAAACAGCAGATTTTTTTTTATGATTTAGAGTTGATCCCATAGTGAAAGTTGTTCATGTTCATGGGTAGAACACCCTGTAAAAATTTCGAGACGGTAAAAAAAATCATCCAGTATATCTCTTTTTCTAATTATGGTGAGACTGGTTGAGCTCGCGAAATCAGTGACACTAAATGCCAACATCTGTGGCAGGCGCGATCATAATAAAATGTGAGCGAGAAGACAAAAGTCTGAAAAATCTCCTACTAAATTTACACGGCCGTCACACGTTTTATGACCGCGACCTCTACAAGCGTATAGCCCTGCTAATGACGTATAGCGTATAGCTCTGCTAGACATTTTTCGCACTTAGATCTTAAGACTCTAAGTACATCTCTCAATGCTAACGCTCATATATTTATTACAGAAGTGTCTTCCCCGTTGGAGAGCGTAGAGCCGTCCTTGCTCCCGCCGCCCCTGCCCCCGATGTTCCTGCCGCCGCCGCTGCTGCCTCCGCTGCCGCGCCCGCCGCCGCTGGGCAGGCTACCCTCTCCGCACCCGCCGAGGTATGTATTGTTTGTTCCAAAAGTATCTCATGCAAATGTAAACAAATAGATTAGAATTCTTCAAATTGAGTGCTTTGATTTAATTATTTAAATGCTTAAATCCGAAATTCTAATCTTAAATCACCTTAAACATCTTTTTCATTTGACAAGTTTATTGAGGTTATTTTTATAACCTCAATTTTCGTCTATGATTTTTCAATTATAATTTAATAATTATATTCTAACAATAATAATTGGAAGCCGGCCTGTTATGACTTACGGAGCCGAAACGTAGACACTCACGGTACAGCTGGTCCATAAATTCAAGGTCGCTCAGCGATCTATGGAACGGGCTATGCTTGGAGTCTCTCTAAGGGATCGAATCCGGAACGAGGTGATCCGGCAGAGAACCAAAGTTGTAGACATAGCTCACGAAATAAGCAAGTTGAAGTGACAATGGGCCGGCCATATTAGCTTTAGAACCGATGACCGTTGGGGTAGACGTGTTCTTAAGTGGAGACCGCGAATCGGCAAACGTAAGGTAGGACGCCCTCAGGCTAGGTGAAGCGACGATCTTTGCAGGGTGGCTGGTCGCTAGATGAGAGTTACCGAGGATCGAGCTGAATCGCCATTCACGCACGCCTGCAATGACTGCTATAGGCTGATGATGATGAATAATTAGAAAAAGTGCGGACATATAAAGTTGAAACTTTCTAAATACAGATGAATGTGTTACTGATTTCCTATAGTAAGTGATTGCGTAAGAATTTAACCTGAACAGGGTTTGTTAACACTTTCATCAGATACTTTCCAACAGACTATAGTCTGATATTTCTGAAAAACGATACATAGGCATGCCTATCGTTTTTCTGGCCGATATATTTTTTTTATTACGAATTGCCATCGTTCACAGATACGGCGAAAGGCGCTATTCTCCCGATAGTCGGTATTCGCCCGAAAGTCGATACTCGCCAGACAGTCGGTATTCGCCCGAGACGGTGCGATATTCGCCTGACAGTCGGTACTCGCCGCGTTCCAGGCGATCGCCTTACTCGCCGAGGTCGAGGCGACGATCGAGATCTAGGGAAAGGTAAGCCTTTCAAATCCATTTTAAATCTAATATTATGCTTATTTTTAGATTGACAGTCGTTATCGGGTAGGCAGGAGCCAGAAAGTCTGACAAACAGTCTTTCAAAGATCGTGTTGCCCAGTAACTCGGTTGTGGAGATAAGCACTCGCTGCATGTAGATAAAATGAATCTGCTTATTTTTAAATTCAGTTAAGCTCCAGAGATTCCGTTGAAGTGGATATCCATTCTGCAGGTGCGTGCTTTTCAGAGAAACGCTTACTTTCGAAGTCTGTCGGCTATTTTATGTCACACTAGCTGTCCCCCGCGACTTCGTTCGCATGGAAGTCGTAAGATACACAATATACTAAGATAACAGCCACATTTTAATAAAACCGACCCGTCGCGTTGCATCGCCTGCCCGCGCTATTACTACTTACTTATTATTACTACTTCGTTTTCGCTTAGTGTTCTTTCTGACTTTTTTCTTTTTGCTCGGCTCCTAGGGGTCATAGCGTGATATTAAATAACCAATAACTATCGTCGAGAATTGGGCTACCAAAAATGCAAAAAGAATTTTTTAAATCCGACTTTTTGTTCATAATTTCATGGGTTTTAATTTTTTTGCGCGGAACCCTAATTATTTTTCGAAAATAAAAGTAGCCTAAGTTACCCGCCGTAACATCAGCTATCTACCAGCGAAAGTCCCGTTAAAATCGGTCCAGCCGTTTCGGAGATTAGCCGGAACAAACAGACAGACAAAAATGTTTAAAATTGCTTTTTTGTTATAAGTACCGTATATACAGTATACTTTCATATGCATTTAGTAAAAAGTTGTTATTTTGACATTACAAACAGACACTTCAATTTTATTTATTTGTGTAGATTGGAGATCATTCAAATCTTTCATTCTCCATTTAACGCCTTCAGGGGATGAATTTTTAAAAATCTATCATTAGCTACACTTCACTTCACTTTTGCTATATAAAGAACTCTAGTGCAAAGTTCTATGCTTCTAGCGATTTAGGCTGTACGTTGTCTGTCAGTGAGTGAATGAATTTAAAATTTATTCATTTATCAGGTACGAAGACCCTCGTGTGACACGGTCGCGGAATGGCCCAGCGCCTCCGCCCATAGACACGGAAACTGAATACAACTCAGACAGCCCGTCACGGCAGCCGCGCAGGCGTCGTAGATACTCAAGACATTCAGGTAATATGATCATTACACCGTACACACCCTTTTACACAATGCAAGTTTCTTGCCTAGTGATGCAATAAAATTGAAGCAACAAATCACTTGCATCATCTAAACACTGTTAAGACGGTCCAACTTTTATTGTTGCTTTGCGTATGCGACTGGCAATTAAATCGCACCGTGTTAATCGGGCTTTGCATCTTATGTAATCGCCCGTATTTAACTATTGTGTCTATTTCGCGGAATATGAAGTTGTTAAATATGTTCAGCAGTTGACATTCCGAATCTTATTTAAATAAGCCTATATATCTGGCAATTAACTGTAAAGCTTTTTATGCTAATGTTGTCACTTCATGTTATAACGTATATTACAACAATTTTGCCATTTTATCATCCCTATGAACGTGAAACCTTCGCGTTACGTTACAACTGACCCCCACCATACTTTTTCCGCCATCCATATACATTACACGAAAATAATATTTATTTCATTTTTCAATAACAGCTCGACAGCAACACGGGTAAACATTTTCGATACTAACAAAATAATTTTTCATTGTAACAGTCCCCCATTTAAATTATTAAGTACATGTTTTTGTTTATTTCTTTCGACAGATGCAAGTCAAACATTATCCATTATTTATATTGTTTGTTTCAGGTCCTAGCTCAGGTTCTGGATGTTCAACGGAATCGGATAAATGAGACGGCTTCAATAGGTTACCTAAACCAAGATCTATTTGTATATAATAATGTTGAGATGATGCCAAAATTGGTTACGGTGGTTGACGAATGTATTAGTTGTGAAAAATAAACATTTAATAGCTTATGACAAGTGTTAAAATCTACAGCTTAAGGGTAGGTTTCATTTGGGTTTCATTCGATTCTGTATCCCTATTTATTCTTAAACCATTTTGTGGTATACGAAATGAAAATGGTAAACAATGACACAGAAAAGATTGCAATTTATTCCAAAATGATCTGTGATTGAACTGTAGCTTTCCTTTCTCTCAAAGAGGTCCAGGATACCGGAATTGCAGTTCTACTTGTCAATATACTTTTTGACAACATGTAGAAAGTATTTGAATAAATATACGAGCACAGCAACGTGTTACGTTAGTAACTAGACTAACTAGGGTTTAAAGTAATCGAGACTGGGATATGTGCACTTTGATCACGTCAGATCTTTCCGAACGCACCCAGTGCCGGTTTAAGCCAGCGCGGGGCCTCTAGCATTTCTACCAAGGGGCCCCCTATGATAGAAATCGGGAATTGTCTTGAAAAATTTTGCACCTTGGATAGGTTAGATTAGGTTAAAAGATTAAGACCTAAAGGAAATGAAAATGCGTGAGCGAGCGAAGCAAGCTCGAAAAATTTTAGCACCCCGCCTCTTCAAGGCTCTTGACGATTCATACAGAAATGGGAATTGTTTTTTACTACATAAATAGGAAAACAGAAGAATAAAGAGAAATCAGGATGCAAGAGCGAGCGAAGCGAGCTCGAAAATGTACAGCATCCCGCCTCGGAGAGGTTACATTTCTTTTACCCTTTCGAACATAATATTCCATTGGATCTACCGGTAGTATAGGTAACAGGACTTGCTTTTAGAAACGTCCAAGCGCGGGGCCCCCCAAAGCTCGAGGCCTGTAACATTAGCTACAACTGCGCTGTGGCTAATCCGGCCCTGAACGCACCACTCAGTAGAATCTATCAACGTATATTTAAAGTTTTGAGCCATAGTATACCCGGAAAGACTGCTATTATTCGATTAGGCAAAATAATTATAGTAATTGTTAATAATCATAACAGCGTTGATGAATCACAGTAAACCTTCCGTATCTGCGCAGAAAGAAATCGTCAGTGCTGCCTACTTTCAGGAAATTAAATTCTTACGTTGCTATTTATAATAAAAACCGGATCGGAGGTCCTACTGTGGTCACGAAGGTATAGTAATGTAAATAAACACTCAAACTATGCGAAAAAGGTAACTCTTAACTTCATCGATTTTGAAAAATAATGGACAATAAACATCTCTTTCATTATTAATTTTTTTCTGGTGCTGCTTCATTTTGTATTCTATGTTCAGCTAAAATACAAAATTTTATCGAATTTATTTATTTAGCCTTTTTATTATGCATTTAAAAATCTCTGAACCAAAGCGTTTAACTGTTATTTTATGTTCTTGTACCTGAATTTCTTTCACATTTGATCATTATTTTTGTCATTAAATAATTGTGTGTTCCTAAAGTGTAAAAATTAACTTCACACCTTTGTTTTATTTCTTAATGAATTCGAATGTACTTACAGTTCACATTGTATGCCTTTCACTGTTAATTAATGATAGTCGCCAACTAAGAAATTAGCGATAAACTAGTGTCAATAGATAATCCGTTAAAAGAATTGCAATCTTTAATTTATTGAACATTTGTTGTTTTATTAGTCAGATAAATGTATTATAATTATTAGATACAATTTTAAAATAAATAATTTTATCATTGCAAAGTTTTTGTTGTTTTCTCAATCCGATACTCTTTAGTGGAATGTTATTAACAAATTGTATACTGGTATTAAATAAACAATGTTTTACAGAAATATAGGGAAAATAAATATATTCAAAAATTAAAAACTTATGTTTTTTGCACAATGAACTGTTCATTACAAAATATGAAGATTTTTTTTTTAAATATATATACAAAAGAAAAAGAATAACACCAATTTAAATAACATTGGAGATAACAATTGTGAATGAACAAACATTGGCTTTTTAAATGACTGTGTATTAAACACATATTACATATGTGCACATTAAAAGTACTTATATTAAATATCAGTATTATGAGATGTTACACAACTATTTCACAACCTCTATTTGGCATAAGATGTAGACCAAGGCGATGGTCTAAGGAACGACATTCCATGGAACGAAGGTGCCTGGTTCTGGTACATCGAGCTGAAACATAAAATTGTAAGAGTTATTATTATATTCTAATACTAGCGACCTGCCCCTGCTTCGCACGGTTTTAACGATTTGACAAAACGAAATTTCTTTAGTATAATATGTACCCCCCCCCCCCCCCCCCTAAAACCTAAATGATGGTGAAAATCGCAGCAAAATCCGTTGCGTAGTTTAGAAGAACAGCGCGGTGACACACCGACACGATAACCAACTTCAATAAAATATGAATAGATATATATAGATTAGCTTTTGTTTACCAAGTAGTTTAACTAATTATCTACTTACCTCCTTACTAATAAACGTTGTATAGCGTCTGTATAGTTACACAACGCTTTGTCTTCTTCTTTCGAAAGTCAAATTACTGACGACTAAAAAGAGACAAATCGATGTATAACTATTCACCTGATATAATAAGTTTATTAGTAAGGAGGTTAGTTTCTAATATAAATTGGTGCCAACACATCAAACACATGTTGACTTTTCTTCCCAACAAAAGTCAACATGTATTGGCTACTTTGTTAGCTTACAATAAACACGCAGTTATTGATAATTTAACTGAGGTTAGGCTAAGTGACGAAACAGTACCTACCTATTATGTAGTACATCTAATAATACCTACTGTAAAAGATTCTGTAAACTTGACTCGACAAAAGAGAAGCATAATAAGAATATTTTACTATATCACCAAAATATAAATCGCTTCTCTGGCAAAATCCTAGACGTGAAATTGTTAATAGATAAATATCACATGGATATCTTATGTTTCTGTCAAACCTGGTTAACACCGGATAAGATGTTATTTAATGTAAATAATTTTTCAGTTGCCAGTGCGTGTCCTCAATAGGGGGTGGTACCTTAATATTATGTAATAATTGTTTCAGACATAAGGAAAGGAAGGATATCACTGCTTGTTCTGTTAATCGCTTAAGTATATGAGGTAGCATGTGCAGCGGTTGAGGGCCATACTTTCTTGTGTGTTTATAGACCACTAGTCTCAAACTTGTCATCATTTTTAATCATTATGGAAGAAATACTAAGTATCATTGTTTAAATCATTCAATTTAAAATGTATATTTAAGGAAGCGACTAGAATAACGGCTCAGCGTCATGCATAGACAATGTATTTACTAATTGTTAAATAAAAGACTCGTCCTTAATTAGTGGCGTCAAGTCTGACCATACTGGTCAACTTGTATCATTTGACTTACATAAAAAGTTACATTTAGATAAAACCACTGAATTGAGACCTCTCGCTAAAAATAAATCGAAAATATTTAATAAATGTTCTTAGAAATCTTTCAACAGCTACTTTTGATTCACAAGACCCCACTACAAACTACGGTACATTATTTTCTACAGTATGCCAAGAATTCAATAAAGCGTGTCCTGTAAAAAAGTTATAATCAATACCAAACCTAAATTTAATGAATGAGCCACTGCTGGCATTAGAAAAAACAGAGATATTTTATATAATTTGTACCACGAGAAATCATTGACTTCTGATCAAGTCCTTCATAATCGAAATTAATAAGTAACAGAATCAGTATTTCTAATAATAAAATAAAAACGGTGTCCCCATCGCCGTATCTCTACGTTGACGTCGTGGTGGGGCTTGCGCGCTTCGAACTCTAGGTCTGTGCCGGTAGAGGTTACTTTGCCGGAACAGGTCTAGGGTGAGGAGCCAGACCAAGAGAGATACAGAAACCCGCAGGGCAGCATGTGGCGAGCTGCTGGGCAGTAGCGACCCCACGTACCCTATCTCCCGGGAGAAGTCATGTTCCTCATCTCTGGCTTGCCTTTATTGGCCGGCTGGAGTGAACACTGACGAGAACTGACCTCCCACCTCATTCTTGCCTTTATTGGCTGGCTTGAGTAGAGATTCGCAAGAGCAAACGTGCTCGGAGGAAGGAAGTAGTCCAGTAAGATGCTGGTAGGGATCTTGACCGTACTTCCGGGATTGTCCTGATAGCCGTGGAATACCTCTCCACTCCTCTTAAGCACCTCAAGACATGTTGCCCCCTTGTCGCTACGACACTATGTGCTAGCGACCGTTTCCGGGGGCCCATTGTTGAGTGTGCAAGTCACCCCCTGCCATTTTATCCGTGTATTGTATTTATCACACATTGGTCAGGCAGGGGCCATAGTCCTTCCATAGTTTTAGATAACCAGTCCACTTTAGCCATCCAAACCCATAGCCCAATTTTTTTTTGTCTCCATATTCTGCAATAGTCCTACACCATCCGGGGGTTGTCCTTGGGTGCACTTGCATGGTACGCACAGGGATAATCGTCGGTTAGTGCCTCATTTCCATTGAAAGCGTCTAACGGGCCTCTGCGAGTTGGCTTCGGCCCCTCATATGCCTTCTAAAGGTCCGGGACCCTGGGGTCCCGAGAAATATCAAAAAAAAAAAAAAAAAAACGGTGTTACAGGTAATTAACAAAGAAACTGGAAACACAAAACAGCGAGATCAGAATGAATTGTCTTTAAAAATTCAGAGTGAAACCATTGCTGAGAGACTAGAAAATTTCTTTACCAACATCCCAATCGAGGTTACGAAATCATCTTTATTGGCTGAATCCCTTCTCAAAGAAAACTTCAGTAAGGACATTCAAAGTTTTGAATTCAAGCCTATTTCTATTGCCACAATTAAATAAGCATTCAAAAGTCTTAACATAAAAAACATTGAAGACTTATGGGAGATTTCTTTTAAGGGTATTGATGATATCATTGACACAATTGCCTCTGTCCTAACAGACATATTTAATCAATGTTTAGACAGCGGTACGTTTCCTGATTAATGAAACATAATAAAGTAGTACCAATTTTCAAACCAGGTAGTAAGAGTGATCCTTCTAACTATAGACCTATATCTGTGCTACCAGCATTGAGTAAAATATTTAAAAAATTATGCTAAACCAGATGTTGTCACATTTTAATTCAAATGGGCTTTTACATAGTCGCCAGTTTCGATTCACGAAAGGTAGGTCGACGAGTGACGCAGGAGTAAAACTCATCAGTCACATTTTAGAGTCCTTGGAGAAGTCCCAGGATGCAATTGGCATTTTCTGTGACCTAAAGCGTTTGACTACGTTGACCATAATACACTGATCTGTAAATTACACCACTACGGAATTCGTGGACGAGCTGCTGATCTTGTTCTTTCCTCTCTATCAAACAGGCAGCAAAAAGTAAACGTTAACAACGCGCCGCAAGGTTCAATTCTTGGCCCTTTCCTATTTCTAGTTCATATTAATGACCTTCCTTACATAATGGCTAACTTATCGGATATAATTCTATTCGCTGATGAATGACACTTCGCTTAATTTTAAAATAGATAGAAAAGATACGGATACTTGTCAACGATAGTCTGGCTATTCTTTCGAAATGGTTTGCAGCTAATAATCTTTTACTTAATGCGAACAAAACTAAATGTCTTAAGTTCTCATTACCAAATGTAAAGTGGGTCTAAATTTAAAAGTTGAGAGCAAGAAACTATATATTATTACGGAAACGGTATTTCTAGGATTTACTCTAGATTCTAAATTGCAATGGGGCGACCATATTAGAGCTATTTCAGGTAGATTAAGTTCAGCTGCATATGCAGTACGAAAAATAAGGCAGTTGACTGATATAGCCACAGCTAGGTTAGTATACTTTGCTTATTTCCACAGTATTATGTCTTATGGGGATCGGCAGCTGACGTACCTAAATTCAATATTCATTTTACAAAAGGGCAATCCGCGCGATCTGAAAAATGGGTCCTCGTGAGTTCCTTAGAAAGAAATTCAAAGAAATTGATATACTAACTTTGCCTTCTCTTTATATCTAAGAAAGTATTTGTTTGTTCGCAAAAACTTAGGACTTTTCAAAATAAGAAGCGATTTCCATAATATAAATACACGTAGTAAACATGAAATTGTGATACCCAAATTTAGATTAACTAAAACAAGCAAGTCATTTCTTATAAACAGTATCCGCTTTTATAACAAGTTGTTGTTCAAGTCGGTTACAGAACTTAGCGATGGAAAGTTCCAAGCTCACATCAAACGTGTCCTTATTAAAAAAGCATGTTTACCCATGTATTAAAGACTACGTTGAAGACAGGGAAGTTTGGCGCTAATTCCTTCATGTGGCTTCCCTGGTACCTCATTAACAGCATAACTATTTATCAGTAGCGAAGCTACAACTTCCATTAGAGAGAAGCCGAAGAAAAAATTGTTCAGTTCCCATAAACTCTATAGAACTATAGAATACGCTTTTTTGTAATGTTTTTTTATCTTATGACTGCCTCGTTGATCTAGTGGTCGCAAACGCTACTGCTGAGCATGAGGTCCTGGGTTCGATTCCCAGGTCGGGCAAAGTTTTATTGGGTTTTTCTATCTTGGAATTTCTCAGTAGCAGCCCGGAGTCTGGATTTGTGCCCGATAGATGGCAATAGGCTCGTCCCCTATTACATGGGACTTAATCATAACTGGTGAAATGTGGGTGTACTATAGGTACGCCTCTGCCTAACCCTTCGGTGATTACAGGCGTGATGTTGTGTTATGTTTATCTTATGATATTGTATTAAATACCTGTGATATGACTATGTTATTTAGTAAAAGTAGACTCAAGTACAGTCATTGTTCCGAAAAGAAGCCGGTATGAATGGGGTTGTATAAAGCCGTCGCCACTGCTATTTATGTAAAGTCTATTAACTGCTCCCAAATTACTTTTTTTTTACATACTTCCATGATATAATCTTTTCATTATTTTCCATTATAGTCTTGTCTTTTAAATAGATTCTTTTATATTTTGTGAATGTGAGAACGTTGTAGGCTAATAGATTGTAGATTTGTAAACCATTTTCTTTTTTGTTAAGTACCTGGTTCCTTGCTGACAGACCTATACTGCTCTCCCATATTTAATAACACTGTAATTTCAAAACATTGTAAAAGCCAATTATTTTTAACAGAGTAACCGTGGAGTTTCTTGCCGGTTCTTCTCCATAGGAAACGACCAATTGGAACCGTGCACCTAGCTTCTGACGTTTCATAAGTGCCCATTTAGGCTTATATGAAATAACGTATTTTCAATTTGAATTCAAAAAAGGTCAATAATTTTTTTTTTTAATCGGGTAGACACCCATTGGCCCATCGTGTCACCCTTTGTAAAATGTATGTGTAATATTTATGGTGTACATAATAAAGAGTATTCTATCTATCTTCTACAACATTTACATTTAACTCTCATCAACTTCATTTTTGAAAAAGATATTTACCTTCTTAGTAATATGATCCTCACACGCCATTCGAATGCGTGCGGAAGTCGCAGGCGCATCCAAGCGGAATTCCAAAGACGCCCCGGCATCGGCGCGCGCTGCTTTGATTGCTTCTTTTATCGCGAAGAATGCAGATGACGCAAGGAATAGAGGAGGCTCACCCACAGCCTGGAAAACACAAAAAATAATTTCATGAAATTTTGTAGCCACCACATTTTGTTTTGCTAGGCAATGTATGCTCTAACAGTTGCTCACCTTTGAAGAATATATCGCTCTCGGGTTCGGAGCTCCCTTGAGCAGAGATACATTAAATTCCTGAGGAATGTCTCCGAATCCAGGGATTTTATAGGCACCAGGTCCTCTTGAAAACAATGTACCATTTGGAGAATAAATGAGCTCCTCAATTGTGAACAAGCCATAACCTTGGATAAAACCACCTTCGATTTGACCAATATCTATAGCTGGGTTCAAACTTTCACCCAGATCCATCACGATGTCACATCTAATGACTTGATGGTCGCCGCTGAGGCAGTCGATCTCGACCTCGGTACATGCAGCACCAAACGTGAAGTAGTTGAAGGCTATTCCTTTATTTTCCTTAATGTTATAACCAATGTCAGGTGTGGCATGGAACCCTGTAGCTGACAAGCTGACTCTGTCGATCCAAGCTTGTAAAACCCAGTCTTCCCATTTACCATTAGGATTCTTCTCTTTGAAGGGTTGTAGTCGTTGTGAAAGTGTCTCACAAGCTTGCAGGACAGCCATGCCATTCAGATCTGATCCGGCACTGGCTGCTGTAGCGGAGGTATTGGGCACTTTATCTGTTGAAGTTTCACTGATGTGAATCTTAGACACGTCGATTCCAAGTGCACGAGAAGCAACCTGGATCATTTTGGTGTGAAGACCTTGGCCCATTTCAGTACCACCGTGTGACAGAAGAACTGATCCATCCATATAAATTAGTACTAAAGCGCCAGCTTGGTTGAGTAATTTTTCCGTGAAAGCAATTCCAAACTTCGTGGGGATAATCGCAATTCCGCGCTTTCTCCATCTGTGCTCCCTGAAAATCAAGAAAAATAATGTACCTACAGCATGTTTTGGGGAGCTGATTTGTTAAAATGTATGTCTTTGGCAAAGTTACCAGTCTCTACTTGTTTCAAGTTTTTCAAGCCCTCATAAACACTTTTTTTTTAATTCATGGTTTTATGAATTGTTAAATATCTAAAATAAATATTTTAAATATAACAAATAAATAAAATTGAAGTGTCCGTTTATAATATCAAAATAACAACTTTTTACTAAATGCGAAAGTATATACGGTACTTATAACAAAAAAGCATTTTTTTAAATTTTTGTCTGTCTGTCTGTTTGTTCCGGCTAATCTCCGAAACGGATGAATCAATTTTGACGCGACTTTCACTGGCAGATAGCTGATATTACAGGAAGTAACTTAGGCTACTTTTATTTTAGAAAAATAATTAGGATTCCGCGCAAAAAAATTAAAACCCATGAAATCGTGAATAAAAAGTCGAATTTGAAAAATTATTTTTGCTTTTGGTAGCACAATTCTCGAGGATAGTTTATAGGCCATTTAACATACGCTACGACGCCTTACGCCTTAGGAGCCGAGCAATAAGAAAAAAGTCAGTAAGAACACTAAGTGAAAACGAATAGCGCGGGCGTTCGATGCAACGCGACGGGTCGGGGACGAGGAAGTTTTTATTAAAATGTGACTGTTATTTTAGTATATTGTGTATCATACGACTTCCACGCGAACGAAGTCGCGGGGCACATCAAGTTAAGTATAAAATAACTCACTTGTTAAACTTTTCGACAAGCAATCTCCTTTCAGCTAATTTACTCTTTTGGATACATTCATCCCAACATCTCTGTAGGGTGCAGTTCTCCAAAGTTTGGCCATAGTGAGTTATTGCGTTTTCTCTGTACAAGTTTAGTCTGCGGATCTCATCAGAGCTCTTTCCTAGTTTAAATGCAATATCTTCAATTATACTCTCGGCACCAAACATACCCTGTGGACCACCGAATCCTCGGAATGCAGTGTTTGATGGTAAATTGGTTTTACAAACGTGTCCAGTTACTTCTGCGTTGGGAATATGATAAGCATTCTCGTAGTGGAACATGGCTCTTTCAACAACCTAGAAAATAACAATTTAGTTTTAAAAACCATAGTAAAAATAAATAAAGTACTCGTACTTAGTTTAGTAATAGTGCATAAATTTTAATAATATCAAGACCCGCGGTAGCGGGTCAGACAAATTTTTTACTTACAGGGCCTGATAAATCTATAGAGTAGCCTCCATTATTGTAAATATTAACTTGAGCTCCCATTAATTTGCCTTCTTGAGTTACAGCCACTTTATATTTGATCAGGAATGGATGTCTGGTGCCAGTCATCATCATGTCTTCGTCTCGATCAAGCATGCATCGCACTGGCTTTTGGAGCTTATGAGCTGCAAACGCAACAGGTAATGCTACAAGCATACCACGAGATTCTTTGCCACCAAATCCTCCTCCCATACGTTTTACACGGGCCACAATCCTATTCATGGGAACGTGCAAAATATGGCTGACTAATTTCTGAAACAGATTAATAGGAGTATAACAAACATGTACAGTTAAAGTCTGTATTGAATTTCAAATATAGCACAAATCAATTGGTACATTTACCGCTATTTCTGAAGGATGTTGACTTGAACAAAATATTTCTAATTCATCGTCTTCTTTTTTTGGAATTGCAAACGAAGCGTGAGTTTCTAAATAAAAGTGTTCTTGTCCGCCTATCCGACATTGACCTTCTATTATAAGATTGTTCTTATCGGCAAAAGTGCTTTGAACGTCTCCTCTACTTATAGTCTTAGGGAATTGTGGGTAAAATGAATTCTTCTCAATAGCGTCTTCTATCGTTACGATAATTGGATGTATATCTTCGTATTTGATTTCCACCATTCTAGCTGCTTCTTGAGCTGTCGCTTGATCTTGTGCTACAATAACACCAATAGTCTGCCCGTGACTTATAACTTTCTCACTAACAAATAATTCCTCGTCATGGAAAATAGGTCCAATAGCATTTTGTTCAGGAGTTAAATCCTTTGCAGAAAAGAATGCGACAACTCCTGGTTTAGATAGAGCTTTTTGGGCGTCTACTGAAACTAATTTAGCGTGCGCTCTCGTGCTTAGAACAAAAGCCAAATAAAGCTCCCCTTCTGCGGTTGGCATATCATCGCAATATATCGCTTCACCAGTGGTCTGCTTATATGCTGACATATGCGTTAGTGGTCTTCCAACAGCATCGCTTTTGATCTGTTCATCTCCAACCAGATCGAAATATTGAGCACTTTTGGGTATGTCACCATGAAATTGTTCAGCACCGCTACTATGATATGGCAAAATAAGGTCTGCATGGATGTAATCCTTGGTCATTTGCTTAGCAATAGCCAAGTAAGCTTTAAGGAATAAACTCATGGTTAAAGTTCTTCGGAATTGTATATTACCACCCGGTGCTGAAGGACTTAGTGGAAACTCCTCTATTAAGGACGAAAATGCTTTTTCTAACATACTTTCGTTCCATTTTTCTCCTTTTAGTGTTTCACTTGTTTTGGTAGCTAGCTTAGTTACTGGAGCCATTCCACCAAAACCCACGTTAATGTACTTTATTACATTAGTGTTATCTTCGAACTCGACGTTGATTGCAGCAGTGACGATCGAGATATCATCTTCTCTTCTTTTAGCTTGTTTAAATGCCATTACATATTGGTATTTATTAGAATAAGGAATCTCTATGGACAACAAAATTTCGTTTGGCTTTACTACGTTTTTTCTGTAACCAGTGAAAAATGTTTCATCCATCGGAACAGAACGATGACCTCCGTCTTCGCTCATCAGATTAAGCTTGACTTTCAAGGCCATTAAAATTGGATTCAAGTCTGATATAGGACTGCCTGTCATTATGTTTCCACCTATAGCTGCAACATTTCTTATTTGTTTGCCTGCAAACCAGTTTAGCATTTTTACAATTGTTACATAAGATCGAGTTTTATGTTTGGACAAGTCCTTTATGTACTTTCTTAAAGTATTTTCTATCTCCATAAGGGTAACAGCAGCTCCTATTGTTAACCCGGTATCATTTTCGGTGATAGCATTTAATTCTGGTACGCAGTTGGGCATTATTATCGCCGGATAAACGCAGTGTTTGAATTTTACTTCAACTCCGACCTCAGTATTTCCCACGACGATTTTCGCATCAGGATATTTATTTTTCAGTTTCAAAATCGATCTTATATCCTGCGGTCTAAACCATGAAACTTTCGGCCCTTTAAATAGTAAATAATCATCATCGTAAACGGAAGATAACTTAAGCTCTGGTGGAAATATGGGCTCTTGTGTCTTATCATATGGCAAAAATGATGATCTATCAAAAATATGTTCTGTTTCACTTTTCTCTTCCTCTTTATCAGTCTTGTTTTTACAACAGTCTTTTCCCATGGCACAGACGCGGGCTTGTCCATTTTGTACACCATTCGTTCCATTAGCTGTGCTATTAGCGATACGTTGTGTCTCCCAATCTTCTATGAAGGTCTTGTAACCTTCTATAATGGCCCTGTATCCTGTACATCTACAAAGATTTCCTTGAAAAGCGACTTCCATATCGTTGTATGTTATAGTGCTATTGGTCCTAAGTAAAGTGTACATAGACATGACAATGCCTGGCGTGCAGAATCCGCATTGTGAGCCGTGTGCCTTAGCTATACGTTCTTGTACTGGATGCAATCTAGTTTTGGTTGACCCAATACCTTCCACTGTAGTGACAGCCAAACCGTGCATAGCGCACACTGGCGCTAGACAAGCATTCACTGCGAGGTGGCTGCATATTAAGGTTAGGGAACATAATAACATTGTTCTAGACTGAAAACGAATGTTTATTTTGCTTATGCAATACCTACTTTATCCATGAATAATGTTAGTAGCAAAGTTGCAGATAAGACTAGATATGATGGATATCAGATGTTATTGCGTATTGCTCCCAATAAACATCTCAAACTTCACATGGAACAACATCGCAATGTTGGTGATGTGATAATGTTATCTCAAGAAGTCACTTCAAAATTATATTATTGATCGACAAACAAATTGTAACTTACGCAAATTACCATCAACAGTTATTTATGGTTCTTTACAAATTAACATCAATAACAAAATAAATCAATGATTTTTGGTTAGATAACGGATAACCAAAAAGTATTAATAAAATACATTGCTCAATGGTAAAATAAGTTAGGTGGGCAGATACCTAAGTTCCATTTTTAAAAGGATACTTTACTTTCTTCTCTTTTCGATTATATTTAGATATCATGACAGTGCAAGCTCCGCATCCTCCCTCGGCACATCCCAGCTTGGTGCCGGTCAGACGAAGTTTCTTTCGAAGATACCAGAGCAGAGTCCATTCTGGATCAGGATTGTTTTCTACCACCTGAGAATTTATAAGATAATGAGGTAAAAAGAAAAAAAAAACCCTCCGTATCTAAATATCCTAAAAGCAAATGGTCCTAATAGCAAAGTGACCTATAGTCAAAATGCCACTTTAGCAAAATGTCCTATTAGCTAATTCGTCCAACGAGCAATTTCTCCTATTAGCAAAACGTCCTATTTGTAAAGTACAGTGAGGCTGAAAAGTAGTAACTTTTACGTACTTTTAACGGATAATAATCCGTTTTTATCGTCAAGGCTCATTATAGCATTTATTTGAAAGGTACCACCATTGAAATGACAAAAAGAGTAGTTTCTTAATTCGCTTGTTAATCCTACTTCCTACTAATCCTATCCTACTAATCCTACTTCCTACTTCCTACTAGTCCTACTAATATTATAAACGCGAAAGTTTGTGAGGATGGATGGATGGATGTTTGTTACTCTTTCACGTAAAAACTACTGAACGGATTTTGGTGAAACTTTACAGTAATATAGCTTATACATCAGAATAACACATAGGGTACAATTTATAAAGATTTTGTGTGATTTGGCCATAATATAACGATAAGAATCAATTAAGTCGGAAAAATTCCTGCTTTCTGAGAGCTATCTTGGCGTGCGCTGCCTAAACCGTTAGAGTTACACGAAGATAATGTATCGCGGGAATGTTAGTCTTAAACAGTTCTAAATAAAAGTCCGCGACAGCATATATCTACCTTTTATGTAGAAGTCATTATATCCAAAATAGTGAGCCATAAATACATTTAAATTGGATACTTTTTACAATGCACATTTTAGAGTACTTAGTTAATTCTTATCAAAATTAATACATTAATCACTTTCTGTATTTAATGTAGATAAACTTTGTCTTTAACACTAAGCAATTTGGACAAATAGTTTAAAAGTTATCACGATAAAATTGAATTGGTGGAGCGCCATTAATGACTACTATGAGTCGGCGGCGCCGTCGTTGGCGCGCAGAGCGGGGGTGGAGGGGCGTCCAGGCTATGACGCGCCATTTCCGAGTGCGCGACCCGAACGCGGACAGACGCGTGAGGGCAGACGTCGTTGACGGTTGTGTTCATTTTGCGATTTATTACGGAGTATATTTTAAGTAGAAAGATAGATTCGATTTTCTTTGTTTAAGTATTTATTTATAGGATTGTATTTTTAATTAGTTAGGTATAGGTTGTATTTTTAAGTATTATGTAAATAAATATTCGTTTTTGTTTTCATTAGATTATTACAATTGTTTTTTTTTTTTGGTTAGTTTAAGTTTTTATACAGTACTGACAATAATGCCGCGAAAGCGTAAGTCTAATGTTTCACAAAGCACTAATAAAGCTCGAGCTATGAAAATAGCTCGAGTTAACGAGACGTCTCAACAATGTGAACTGCGAAGGTTTGAGCAGGCGGTGCGGGAGGCGGTGCATAGAGCTACTGAGACACCAGAACAGTCCCAAGATCGGCGTCAACAACACGCTGAGTATCTGGTGTCTCAACGGGCTGCAGAAACACCAGAACAGTCCCAAGATCGGCGTCAACAACACGCTGAGTATCTGGTGTCTCAACGGGCTGCAGAAACACCAGAACAGTCCCAAGATCGGCGTCAACAACACGCTGAGTATCTGGTGTCTCAACGGGCTGCAGAAACACCAGAACAGTCCCAAGATCGGCGTCAACAGCATGCTGAGTATCTGGTGTCTCAACGGGCTGCTGAAACACCGGAACAGTCTCAAGATCGGCGTCAACAGCATGCTGAGTATCTAGTGTCTCAACGGGCTGCGGAGACACCAGAACAGTCACAAGCTCGACGTCAGCAGCAGGCGACTTACATGGCGTCCCAAAGAGCCACAGAAACCTTTGCAGCGGCTGAATCTCGCAGACGCGCTGTTGCTGATAGGGCAGCACAGCGACGTCAAACATTTTCAAGAAACATGTGGGGGGTGTTTGGTAAAGCTGCATTTGAGTATGACGAAACTCTTGATTATGAAACTCACAAGCTTATAAAAATAGAAGCAATGAGCAAAGATTGCAGATTTTGCGGAGCTCTTAAGTGGAAAGAAGAAACAGCAGGTATGTGTTGTTCGGGCGGGAAAGTAGCCATTCCTTCTATAGATGAGCCAGTGGAACCTTTGAGAGAACTTTTCTCTAATGAAACAGACGAGTCTCGCCGTTTTCTGAGAAATATAAGAAAATACAATACGTGTTTTCATATGACTTCTTTTGCAGCAGATATAAGTGTCTCAATGCCAGGATTTTGCCCGACCTTCACAATACAAGGACAAGTATACCATCGAATCGGTTCTTTACTTCCTGCGGCCAGTATGGAACCACAATCATTACAAGTTTATTTCATGGGTGATGAAGAAGCCCAAGTCAATAGGCGTACTGTGTATGTGCAAGGCGTAGAAAGAAACATAGTTCAAAAATTACAACGTGTTCTACACGATCACAACATTTTGGTGCATGAATTTAAAACGGCTAGAGACAGAATTACCAATGACACTAATTTCAAAGTAGTGATCCACCCAGACCGTGTACCACGTGGTCAACATGAGAGACGGTTTAATGTCCCGACCACAAATGAAATAGCTGCCGTAATAGTTAGTAGTGAACAAACTACGTCTCGGGACATCGTTGTACAGACGCACGATGGCATGCTCACTAGGGTTCCCGATACACACAGATATTATGACGCTCTCGAGTACCCAATTATTTTTTGGAAAGGACAAGAGGGGTACAGTATTGACATTCTGCAGATAAATCCAGTTACCAAACACCCCATGCCAAACAAAAAGGTGTCCTGTAAAGATTTTTATACCTATCACTTGATGGTCCGTCGTGGCGATTTTAATTTACTGCTTAGGTGTAGGTTCCTCCTTCATCAGTTTCTGGTAGACATGTATGTAAAGATGGAGAGTGAGCGCTTAAGGTTTATTTCTTTAAATCAAAAAAAATTGCGCGCAGAAAACTACATTCACTTGCAAGACGCGATAAGAAATGATGCGGATTTGGATCCAAATAACTTGGGTCAGATGGTGATTCTCCCGTCATCATTTGTAAATAGCCCGAGTTGTGTTGTTGAGTTGTTGTAGCCCGAGATATCTACATGAATATACGCAGGATGCGTTGACATACGTGCGTAATTACGGGAGGCCTGATTTATTTATTACAATGACATGTAACCCCGCCTGGCCAGAAATCACCGAAGAGCTTATGCCTGGTCAAAATTCAACGGACAGGCATGACTTAACAGCCAGAGTATTTAAAATAAAAGTACAGAAGTTGGTTGCTCTACTTACAAAAGGTAACATATTTGGTGACATGCAGTGCTTCATGTACTCGATCGAGTGGCAAAAACGAGGTTTGCCTCACGTGCACTTACTGCTGTGGTTGAAGGAAAAATTACGCCCCAACCAAATTGACGAAGTTATATGTGCTGAGATACCAAACCCGGAAACCGATCAAAAGCTCTATGATACGGTAACCAAGAATATGATTCAGCCTGGGGAAGGACATAGGCTACTTTTTATCAACACACTACGCGGGCGAAGCCGCGGGCGGAAGCTAGTGTACCATAACTTCACAAATATGCACTGATTCGATTTATCTGCTTTGTGTTTGAAAGAGTAGGTACTTTATGTTTGTCTCATTTAGCTATAGGTATAATTATTTTTGCTTCTGCAAGAATCCAATAAGCACGACATGACACCAGGCTTTTTCCACGTTGTGTTTATTAGGAACTGATTGTGTTGTTTTATGTAAAAATTAATTTTAGCTAATGTTTATTTGATTAATAAAATAAGGTGCCGGCGGACAGATAATCCCACACATTTTACAAATACTTTCACACTGTGTAAATCGCTGGTTGTACACTTCGGTCTTCTGTACGATTTGCCGAACAGTATGGATGTGGTCTGCGGTACTAAAGCCTTTTCGAAACCGGCTTGTTCTGGTGGCTGGTGGTTCAAGTCTCCTGGCGAGACGGTGTGTGACAACCCTCGAGAACAGCACCTACACGTGGCTCGCAAATTAGAAAGGTCGACAGTGGGTGGGTGACGGTAAAAAAATACGTCACGCTAAATTCGCGGGAGCCGAGGTAGCGTTTCAAAGCATAGATGCCAGAATAACCTGGACTTCCTTTCCTTTATAAAGTGTTCGAAGATACAGAATGGAACAATGTGTGGCAGCAAATTAGCAACGATTGCTGCAGTCGCTTGTCAATAGCTATGCCTTTCAAACTTAATGTGTTGTTTATGTAAGTATCGTACCTTTTTTCTGAACTGAATAACGAAAAAAATAAAAAATAAGGTCGAAAGTTTAGTGTCTCGAGCAAAAGATAAATAAAATTATTCCTTTAAAAGTTTCATATTTATATGTGACTGAACCGTCTATACGACTGTATCTACCATTTCCGTTCTTTTGTTTTTAGGACCATTTGCTCATAGGACGATTTGCTAATAGAACATTTCGCTAAAGTGCCGTTTTGATTATACGAGGTGGAGATGACAATACAACAATAAATTAAATTTCATATACCTAATGACGTTCCCAGTCTGCATACAAAAATTCAATCAAATATAAGTAATTTAGTTACTGGACATTATTTTTCATTTTTAAGATTTTCTACATGATGTATCTGTTAACAGGCCAGCACCGACAGGTTAAAGACATTTGTAGTAATGTGCATCTGTATAAACCCAACATGTTGCCAGCTCGCTACCCCTTCGCCAAATTTGTCCTTAAGTTTTATTTCCCGATGCGAATTAATGCATATTATACCTTATGCTAGAGGCATAAGAGTCATAAAGCGTGTCATTAGATAATAAAAGAATGCATGCGGAAGCTATTACTACAAATTTTACGCACTCATGACAATCGAAAATTAAGTATGTGTGAAAAGGATAGATGATAGATAATAGTTCGTTTGTTTCTACTTCGCTTTCTTGCCAAAACCTGCAAAAAATGGAGTAGGTCACTGCACTGGTCAGTGTGTCACCGCAATCCTGTGACGTCGTACGCGTCATTATTTTGCAAGCGCACGTGTTCGGCGTAAGATGTATGGTATTGTGCAAAATTGGACGCTTTATTTTTAAAGTGACAAGACACGTAACGTAGTAATAGGTACATACCTAGTTTAAATTGTTATGTGAATTGTGCAAAATTAGACGCTTAGTACATTGTGTGTAATCGTTTTTTTTTTAACATCAATGCCTCATTTTAGTTACACAGCTTCGGAATACACCGACATGATTTTAATTTATGGGGAATGTCACGGAAACGCCGAGGATATGCGAAAATGTACCCTTAATCCCGCATTTGGATAGTGCTACTCTAGTCTGTAACAGTGACCCGAGACGAACGAATTTTAAATTATTTTGGACACAACCCAACATCTAGTCTGCATAGAGCAGCTCGAAATTTGAAGACTAGCTAAGTGATTGAACAGTGATTGTGATTAATAATTACTCGAGGGCGACTGATTATTCGGTTAATAAACTGTAATTGTTTTATTGAGCATTAATAATATTAAATATGGCGCTAAAAGACCACGTCTCGTCAACGCAACACACCACCGATACAAATGACAGCGCGCTGTTGCCACACTTCTCACAAGTTATGTTATATAATATTTAAGTGGTGTTTTATTTTGTTTACACTGTTTTGCTATTTATTTTTTTAGAAAAAATCACTTTTTTATTTCAACGTGAGGATTGCTAGTGTGTTCATTTATTGTTATATGGTCGTCTCCACCTCGTAGGTCGTTTTGCTTTTAGGACTATGATACGGAGGGGAGAAAAATAACAGGTTATTTTATCATTTTATATTTTTCAATCATGCGGGTAGAATGCTAATAAATATCATAAGAAACAAGGAAATTTAAATATTGCAAGTTGTATTTACGTACCATGACGTTTTTTTGATGAGTAGATAAAAGTTTTTTTTTTAACCAATTTACAGAAATAAAACCGAATCGGAATCTATTGGAATCTAGTATCAGATTTTTTTAAATCCTATATACCTACCTACCTCTGTAGTACCTTCTAAATGTTATCATTGTGTAGGTAATTAACAGTTGATCTAATAGCAATCTTTGATAATATCATAAACAGCACTATCTGCACAATATATCTGTTAACGTATCTTCTATAGGAGATGAACACTTGGGGGTAATTTTACTCAAGACAATAGAAATAAACTGTGAGATGAATTAAACCATCTGTCATAGATAATCTCACGACACATGCAACCCATTGATACTTATTTATGGATTCCTCGTACCATTTTCCTTGTTTTTTAAATAGATAATAATAATAAATATAGGTAGGTAGATTCTTAGTATCTCAAAACAGGGCCAGCCACCAGCGGCGAGGTGTAATTTTTTATAAAAGAGAAGCCGGTTTTAACTTACTTACCAGTAAAGTAAAAATTTATTTTCATGTTTGTTACCAGATTTAACACTCTACTATTCGTCAAATAGCAGAACCAAAAAGACGCTATTACTACACAAACAAAACTTTCGATGTTTTAGAGAAATAAACTCAACTAAATTAGGTACTATCTTTCTAAAATTATTATAGGAATATAAATAATCAGCATTACAGTTGAACATGTGAAAACTAAACCTCCTCCATCTCATTATCGCTGACGCATTTTTTCTATATCTGTCTCTATCGTAACCCGATGTATAGCGGCTTTCTCTCGTTCATTATCAAGCGGTGCCACGTGACCTAGTGACGTAATGACGGGATCGCTATTGTATGAATTTTTATTTCCCGATTAATTTTGGCGCCGGGTTATTTTAGATTTTTTTGTTGTTATTATTTGAATGTTATGGTGAATGAAATACCCGTAGTGTTACTATATTTTTTGGCAATAGTAGACACTATTGACTATGGCATTTTTCAAAAGCGGTAGAGTTGCTGATTCAATGCGAACCTCCGAAGGGAAGCCGGTAGGAATCGTGTTATATGATGCCTTCGCCACTGCCAGCCACGCACTCTACTAACTGCGTCATTTATTTCCTAACTAAGAACTATAACTAGATATTTCTACATAATAGGCAGTAGTAAATAACACACTTTAATAATACACAATTTCTGCATACCTACCTAAAGGTAAAAACTATCTATACCTACATATATTATAAGATCTATCTATTCATACACGAAATCACTTAAGGGGTCATTGTGCTTACTCATCATTATGAACAACTTTTATTATGGGACCAAACCTGAAATCGAGAAAAAAATCAGCTGTTCCCTACATTTTGACGAGTTATGCAAACATAAATGTAGGGAACAGCTGATTTTTTTTCAGACACTGTACACGTGCGGGCTATGGGTGAATTATACGCATCGCGCGTACAGTGCCCTTCGCGTCCAATATAACAACACCTTCAGGGGAATGTTGGGGCTGCCGCGGTGGTGCAGCGCATCTGCCATGTTCGCAGAAGCGCGCACACAGGATTTCTTCGCTGTGATGCGCACGCGCTGCGCTTCATTGTTGAGTCGGATGCGGATCACCTCTAACGTTCTCCTGAAGACCTTGTCTGAACGGTGGGATTCACCAATGTTGCAGACGTGGATGGGGTGGCACTCTCTTTGCAACAGGAGATGAGTGGTTCTCCTTTCATGCCCGATTAGTTTAATATTTTTACGTACTAACATTATTTTTAAGACTGTAATACTAACAAAATGGAACCTGATTTCCGAAATAAACGATTATTATTATTATTATTATAAAATAATGCATACGGAAATAGAACAACAAATCGATAATTTGGAGGCCATCTAGTGGCTTTTGATTGAAAAATTTTGCATGTGGCAAGCGAATTGTGGATTAAGGTGAAAAGGTGTGGCTAAGCAGTGTAGTTATACGTATCCAATAATATAGATGGCGCTTATGTTAATTATCAACCAATTAACATAAGCGCCATCTGATGCTTGAAATATACGTAGTACTTTTCGTATTTTAAAGGTTAACTAACCAACATTTTAATAATGGTTTTAGTATGAACAACGTAAGAAAATCCCTGTTTTTTTTTTTATCGACGGCTTGCCCTAATTTTCACCCTTAGGCACGCCACTGGTCATGAAATGGCCAGGCAGATCCCAATCATTGCCATTTCTACTATCGGCCCACGACAGATACCCTACATTAATGATATAGCCAAACGTCGATTGACATATAATTGAACGTTGACGTACTTATAAACGATAGTAATATGGTCAACTTTAGCTGGCCATTTCATAAAACACAACCATTTCATGTAATGACCGAACACTAGATGAAATGATCAATTCTAAGATCTGCGGGGCAATTGCGTAATACATCATCAATCGGAATCGGTTTCATTTTGACAGTTCAACAACATTCATTGCGTTATTTACGTGTTGAGCAGACAAATTTTTCGAACTTATGAAGCAACGGATTAGCAATTGGCTTCAAAATTATTCACATTCCAACTATAGCATCTTACGCAATTAGGGTGCTGGCCACGATATAAATCAATTATTAGTCTCGCAAGACCTCGAAAATGGCTCGACCGACTGTGATGAAACTTTGGTAAGTTGTTATGTGCACGCCGGAGAAGATGCATGCAACTTTCTTTATGATATTCTGTAAGTATTATACAGGGTTACAGGGAAAGTCGTACTGAATATTAAAGGAGGTTATTATTCAGGTCATTTCTGATGATTTTGATTCTGAAATAAAATGTCCGAAACTTAACCGTTATGGAGATATTAAATTTTAAAGATTATTTTTAAAAATCCTTTATTTTTTGGCTTTTAGTCGTTTTCTTTGGGATTAGAGCTCCTAGAGTCGGTTTTTTTGATGTATCTAGTTAGAAGACATGTCCATTAATAAAAATGATCAATAGAAACTGAACCTACTACTAACAGCTTAAAAAACTGCTCGACAACGGTTAGCATTATGAATTTTCTAAGTGTTCTTAACTTTGATGGGCTTTAAAAAAAAATGTATGGAACTTATTCTGCGAATAACTTTACAAAGTTCTACGTCTCTTTAGCTATTCAAAAAGGTATATCATCTACTAGGTTTGTTCATAAAATCTTAAAATAATTTTATTAGAATAGGCCCATCTGGTAGTACAACATAACAGAATTTCGATACAAAAGAATCCGGCTTACTACCTGGCACTTTTAAACAATGAAAAAAGGTTTGGGTAGACATTGTTTGTGCCCGGGAGACGTGCGGTGACAGGTATTTATGTCATTTTAAATGTCTGAATTGTCAAATCGTGGATCGTGGTGTTTGTTTAGTCTGCTCATGCGATTCTTCCATGGTAGATGTGTTATCCGTCGCCTCCGATTTTTTTTTTGTAAAAACGCGACTTGGCTTGGATTTTTGGACTGTTTCATCTTCTAACTGTGTGACGTGGCTTGTAACTGGACTTTGATTTATGTTGTGAACATGGCAACATTTACCAACGAGGAATATGCTGACATCCTAATGTGTTATGGATTTTGCGAAGGAGTGTCGTTGCGTGCACGCAATGAATACATGCTAAGGTATCCTACTCGCCGAGTACCTGATATTGGCGTATTTGACAGAGTTTATCGAAGACTACGAGAAACTGGTTCTGTGCTAGTACGTCGGACTGACATGGGACGACCTCGTGTTCTTGATGACGACGACGAAGATAATGAAATACGACGTCTCTTTGAAGCCGACCCAACCACGTCAACAAACGTTGTCGCTCGACGGCTTGGTATTTCCCAGTGGAAAGTCTGGTTCGTAATGCACAGTTCTGGGCAATACCCTTACCATTACACGCCAGTGCAAGTAATTGAAGAAGGGGATCCATTGAGACGACTAGACCTGCAGATTTATGCTCAATGCCGATAATGAAGATCCGGATTTTTTAAAGAAAATCATGTGGACAGATGAGTCGAAATTTGACAAAGACGGCATCACAAACTATCATAACACCCATTATTGGGCTCCCAAAGCGCAAGGTAACCCCAAGAAAAAAAGACCAAAAGGGTCACAAAGGAGATTCAGTCTTAATGTGTGGATGGGTATAATATCAAATAACTTGATAGGGCCATACTTCCTGCCCGATAACTTGGCAAGAATGGCGAGACATATGAAAACTTTTTGAGGGAGGAGTTACCCTCTTTAATGCAAGACTTGCCTATTGCATTGAGACGAGACATGTTCTTTCAACATGATGGCTGCCCAGCGCACTACAGAAGAAGTGTTCGAGCATGGTTGGACGAGAATTACCCAAACCAATGGATTGGAAGAGGCGGACCCATAGTATGGCCGGCGAGGAGCCCCGATTTAACGCCGATGGATTTTTATGTGTGGGGTCACATGAAAAGCCTAGTATACGACCAAATGACACCGATCGCAAATGTCGATATTCTAAGACAAAAAATTATTGATGCGGCTGAGGAAATGAGGCGGAACCTACGAACTTCTGTCGTGAAAAGTAATTTAAGAAAAAGAATGAGACTTTGTGTAAGAAATAGCGACGGCCATGTAGAACATGAATTATAAAAATATTGCTAAAATTTTTGTCTTTTTTTACGTATTTTAGCTACTTTTACCTCAAACTAAAAATGTACCCTCTCCTAACTTAACTGTTATTTGGGCAATGTTTTGCCTATTTAATAGCAAGTGTTATACCTTTTTGAATAGCTAAAGAGACGTAGAACTTTATAAAATTATTTGCAGAATAAGTTCCATACAATATTTTTTATTAAAAGCCTGTTAAAGTTAAGAACACTCTATTAGAAAATTCATAATGCTAACCGTTGTCGAGCAGTTTTTTAAGCTGTTAGTAGTAGGTTCAGTTTCTGTTGATCATTTTTATTAATGGACATGTCCTCTAACTAGATACATCAAAAAACCCGACTCTAGGAGCTCTAATCCCAAAGAAAACGACTAAAAGCCAAAAAATAAAGGATTTTTAAAAATAATCTTTAAAATTTAATATCTCCATAACGGTTAAGTTTCGGACATTTTATTTCAGAATGAAATTCATCGGAAATGACCTGAATAATAACATCCTTTAATATTCAGTACGACTTTCCCTGTAACCTTGTATAAGTACATAATATATATTATCTTAAAGAAATCGCGATGTTTAAAAACCATGCGAAACAGCGGACCGCTATCGCTCGTAACTTATAAACGTACCTAATTAACTGAATAATACTGTTTGACATTACTTATGTCGCAAACATGTTGTAAATTACTGCCAATGTCGTAAATTGATAATGTTCTAAAATGGAATTATTGTTTCTTGCTGTTCCGGTAATCGGTATAAGATAAAAAAAAAATTATCAACTTGTTGTTAAACCAGTGTTGTGACCATAGAAATATAAAAACCGGTCAAGTGCGTGTCGGACTATGCACAATGAAGGGTTCCGCAGTTGGGATGGAATTACCTATCCCAAAAACCAACTCAACATTGTAGTTGAAAAACATGTGTCAATTGCAAATGTAAGCTTGTAGTCGCAAAAAAAATGTTTTTTTTTATAAATGATATAACTACAAATTATTGATTTTCGGACTTTTCCCTTTACTTGTGCTGTGAGACCTTGCTTCTTGCCAAATTTCATGGTTCTAGGTAAACGGGAAGTATCCTATAGGCTTTGATTGATTTGCGAGTATCAAAATATGTCACATAAATGGCCGTATTTTTTATTGCGTTGTTTTATAAGCTCGATTTTTTTAGAGCTCTAAGGGACCATAGACCTACGTATTTGATATTAATTTCAACTTGATACCTCCATGCATTCCTGAGAAAAAGGATCTTGACAGATGGACAACGAAGTGATCCTATAAGGGTTCCGTTTTTTCCTTTTGAGGTACGGAACCCTAAAAACAGGTAACAGTCTAAAGTTGAGACTGATGCAATGTGATCATGTGACCATGATACCAACAGACGATGGGCTAACAACTTCGACGTCACTAATCTCCATTATTACCAAGGCTGGCCATGCTTTCGAACTTTAGACTACTTGTAACTAGGTATTTCTTTGTGGTCAATTACTTAGGGCTGCTATAACTGAAGTCAGATATCTTTTATCCGCGGAATAAAATTGACGTCTGACAATTTTTGTATCTATGGAAAACCTGTCAACAATAAAACAATTATTCGCTGGATTATAATATACTAGGTATAAAAGTTTGGTCGAATTCGCCCTTAGTGTGTTGTGGTCCAGTTGCTTATTTTATGGTGGTTCAATTGATTTTCAAACTTAGAGATGTTATTAATAACCAATAACCAGTAACGATTCGTACCTAACTAACACTTTCGCGGACGCTTGACGTATATAGATGCCATAACAATAAAACTTCTATTGTGTCTCGTTTATCTTCCGCGAACCGGTTAAACTGGGAACATTTTGATCTGTCATACATTGATGCATTTTTATTTTCATTCACAATTACAAGCAGAGGTTGGATACGGTTTGCTATGGGAAAAAAAGCATGGCATATTCGCTGTGTATAGGTACCTACCTACCCAGTAGGTAAGGTTAGGTGTGGCTGTGCAGTAGCACAGCCACATTAATTGTTATAGTTTGTATCATAGCATAGGTATACATACAGACTCGTGTCACATACAAATGATAAGTAAACGCCGCTATAAACGAGCAAACAATAATTATAATTACTTAATCTAATAAATAATATAAAGTACTGAATACGGGTCATCATTATTATTATTCATTAATTTTTATCTTTACGTATCTCAGGACCATGCCATGGAGTCCCAGTCCTTTGGAAGGCGTTCGAGGAGCCGAAGCCAACTCGCAGAGGCCCCTTAGGCCATTTTAAATTAAATAAGGCACCAACCGACGATTATCCCTATATGCACTATGCAAGTGCACTCAAGGACAACCCCCGGTTGGTGTAGGACTATTGCAGGATATGGAAACAAAGATATTGGAATATCTGTTTGGATGGCTAAAGTGGATTGGTTACCTAGAATTATGAAAGGACTATGGCCCCTGCCTGATCAATGTTTTTTTCTACACGGAAAAAATGGCAGGGGGTGACTTGCACACTCAATAATGGGCCCCCGAAAACGGTCGCTAGCCCATAGTGTCGTAGTGACAAGGGGGCAACATGTTCTGAGACGCTTAAGAAGAGTGGAGAGGTATTCCACGACTATCAGGACAGGAATTCCAGAGCCCGGAAGATGGTCAAGATCCCTACCAGCACTTACTGGGAATACTTCCTTCCTCCGAGCACGTTTGCTCTTGCGAATCTCCACTCAAGCCGCCCAATAAAGGCAAGAATGAGGTGGGAGCTCTGTTCCTCGTCAGTGTTCACTCCAGCCGGCCAATAAAGGCAAGCCAGAGGTGAGGAACGGTCCGTCGGGTCGCTACTGCCCAAGCTCGCCACATGCTGCCCTGCAGGTTTCTGTATCTCTCTTGGTCTGGCTCCTCATCCTAGACCCGTTCCCGCAAAGTAAACTCTACCGGCACAGACCTAGAGATCAGAGCGCGCAAGCCCCACCACGACGTCAACGTAGAGATACGGCAGTAGAGTTATTATTATGATTATTACCAAGAGGGCGTTATAGGTCAGTACTATCAGGGCCAATCTGCCGTCGAACCCTCCTCTTTTAATCATAATAATTATTCTGGGCAAATAAAAACAGTCACATGACGCAATATTATACGACGTACTTATTTAATACTTCTTGATGTTTATTTTTAGGGTTCCGTATCCAAATGGTGAAGGTCTGTAAGTTGTCCGTCCGTCCATCCGTCTGTCGCAGGGCTATATCTTGTGAATCGTAATAGGTAGCCACTTGAAATTTTCACAGAGTGTGTAGGTACTACTATGAATGGTTGATATAACAACAAATAGTAAAAATAAAGTTATAAAATTCGAGGGGGTCCCCGTTCCGTACACAAGATACGTGATAAAGAAATGCCTGATAACTAATTATATTATTATATTGTAGGTGCCATTATCGATATCTTAGATACCTACCTGTACCTAGGCCCGTATTACAGAACCTCACTCAAGACTCGAGTATTACTTAAAACTACGAGTAGTTTCAACCAGGCTTTAAACGAGTTTTTAGTAATGCTTCAGTTTTGAGTGAGTTTCTATAATACAGGCCCTAGAAGATTACTTTTGATCATAATTCCAGTAGTATTTTGAGACGGATAAGTATTATGTATTTACCCTAAATATATCCTATCTTATCTATAGCGATGGAACTCAACGTGAAAATAATTAGATACTGTCTTACAACTACATAATTATTTGAGGGTACCTACTGACTGGTAGATCTGCCTTGCAGTCTGCAGATCTATTTTTACAAAGTTATACTATATCATTTGTTCCGCAAACAGTACTAATTTTGACATTATCTTATCACATGGTAATGCACATCACTCACCTTCTTTCCATTCACAAAGAAAACCAACTCCGTACAAATATCACCGGTTTCCTCTTCTATATTCAACAAACCCATATTGTCATAGAAACTTTATTATTTTATCAAACAAAAGCATACGTAATTAAGAGATGGATACGTCTCACTCTGTGACGGTATGAAACACAACTGACAAATGACGATGTATGATCGTCGGTTGCGTGGTCGTCTGCTTGCCTCTTGTTATCCGGTGCGCGGGCGCAGTACGTACTTACATCCACATGGACGGACAACCAATAAACAACTCGTTATCTGCTCCTATTGAAGTTATAAAAAGATCAACTTGTGAAATCTTTGACTGTTACTAGTCATTTGAAATGAACTTGATGCAGCAAGGTCGTTAAGAACTTTTTAACATCTCGAAAGAAAACAACACCTGTAGAAGTGATGTAAATAATTGTGAAATTAACATATTTATGAGAACGCATGTTGTTTAATAAGGCCCCCGCGGGGCAATTGCGTAACACACTCACAGTTGTAATCGGTTTCATTTTGACAGTTCAACAACATTCATTACGTTATTTACATTGTTGAGCAGACAGATTTTTCGAGCATATAAAGCAATGGATTAGCAATTTGCTTCAAAATCATTCAGATTGTGATTGATAGTGTGTTACGCAATTAGAGTACTGGTATGGAAATTTTAAGAGGAGTGAAAAGCGTAAGTTTTCAAGTCAAGCGTTAACTTAACGCAAGATAGGTAGCTACTTTGCGCACCTTTCACGGAGTAAACTTCAGTCGTGCGCCGGAGCTGACACACACACACACTTTTTTATAAGTACTTTGGTTATTTTTGCAATAACTAACTCTGTACCTAGCTGTTCACGCACTACAAATAACAAACTCCTCCAACTTACTATTTTTTACTTCAAATACCAACTGACTTTGCAAATGACCAGATAGTAAGTGGTACTTATTCACAAATAATATTAATATTTAAACAATAATGGGAATGAAAATAATATTGTGAAGTACGCTAATTAATAGATAAATTCGCCTTCACATCATACCTACAAATTTCATCATCTCAGTTAACTAATAATTTTATTGGTATTCTAAAGATGGTAGTAAGAATAGGTTCATAATTGAATTGTATTGAATACAAGTAAAAAGAAAGAATCAACTACGCATAACGCATCAAGCTAAGTAAATATTTTGCGTTTACTGCAAGCAGCTTACCTTTGTAATGGCACTTGTTGGGGTTCGAACTCACGACTCAACATCTCAATCGCAAGCCTACAGAAGTTGCGCTAAGCGCGCTCGCACACGGCATAGGAACTTACGTGCGGCAAACGTTTTACCCTACTGCGGCGAAGCCAAAAAAGGAGGGTTATGTGTTTGACCTGTATGTATGATTGGCACAAAAGTAATGAGACACTTGGTTTACGTTTTATATTTTTTTATTATTATTACAATACAAAAAGCTTAGTCAATGATGTAATCACCATTAGCATCTAAGATTTCTTGCCAACGATCCGGCAAAGTTTGGATATCATTCGCCCAGAACTCTGATGGCTGTGCCTCGAAAAAGTTGTTCAACTCCACCTCTACATACCTACATCCGAGAAATCATTAAATTGTTTACCCCGCAAATGTTGTTTCAGGGCTCTAAACAAATGATAGTCTGATGGGGCGAGGAGGTTTGGGGAATAAGGTGGGTGGGGTATCGTCTCCCAGCCCAAGTTCTCCAACTGTTGGCGAACGGCAGATGCGACGTGAGGTCGAGCGTTATCGTGTAGTAAAACTACATTGACTCGTCTTCGTCCATTTTTCTTCAACAGACTAAACCGATCGCGAGGGCGGCTTTATATACCCCCACATCACAAGTACCTAGAATGCTCTACAACATTCTAGAACATTATCGAAAACAATTATCTTGAAAATGGAAATGTACAGAGTTTTGTAGGGTGTCTCATTACTATTGTGCCAACCTGTTATATCCGTCCCTGTGTTCCCTCGTAACTACTAAACGGCTGAACCGATTTAGATGAATGATATGTCGTTAGATTCGTCTTTATTGCACGCAGTGGCGGATTTACCAGCAGGCTGAGTAGGCTGGAGCCTAGTGCAACAGATTTTATGGGGGCAGCAAAGGACATGGTCCAAAATGTATGGACCAAAAACCCAAAATCGAAACGTAATCGATACGGTCAAACTGTGTGCACGAGAATTCCCTAGAACTATTTATTTATTTATTTATTGATATGACACTTCAACAACTTACTCACTAGAACATACACAAACAAAAATCACAAACAGTTACAGATATTGTGAGTACGTCACTACTCACTAACTATACATATAAATAAACGTACCCAAGTTGCAATATCCTAATCCGTGGGATATCGGAGCTATGGGCTGTCAAAGTATGCAAAAAAATAACTTTTTGACTTGGGATTTTCACAGCTGTGGTGCCAAAATAGTCATGCTGTCGATTGTATTATGTATGTGTATAGATGTTATTAACGTTATTACACTAAGGATAGTATCGATGTACAGTTGACAAAATAATAATAGTAGTAAGTAAAAATAGTTGTAGTTCTCATTGTTGGTATTGTATTGTCATTGACGGTATTATCATATAAGATTATAAGGTATTCATTTATTTCAATCTTAGCTTGTCTGCAAAACAGCAGTCGAGTTGCTACTAGTTGCGTTATTACACTAAGATCTAAAATATCGATATACACTTAACAAAATAATACTTAATAGTAATAAACTATTAATGTTGTCTGCATCAATACTACCTACTCTAATAAGGTATTCATTAATTGTGCCGGTATTTTGAAACTGCAATCAACGTTTTATCAATACTGCGTGCGGCAAATACGCATTCTTGACGCATGACGTCATTTATGGCCCCATCAGCCAGATACGTTTGCGTTGAATACAGCAATATCTTATCTATTCTTCACAGCACAGCCATCAGAGTTCTGGGCGAAAGGCATCCAAACTTTGCCGGATCATTGGCAAGAAGTCTCAGATGCTAATGGTGATTACATCATTGACTAAGCTTTTTGTATTGTAATAATAATAAAAAATATCTGTGGCCCGACTGTCAAGGTGACGGTCAAAAAACATTTTTCTCCGTAAATTTTTTTTGATTTTTAATTTTATTATATCACAATATCATCCACGATGTTATATTCTGTACCCATACACCACCCCTTGAAACCCAAGATTGAAATAAAAAACAAAAATTAGCCAGGATGCAAGAAGGAAATACGGAGAAAAAAATAGTACAATGTTGACGAGAAGTCGGGCACGATTGGCAGCAATCACACACCCAACATCTTCGGGTTCGTCGCTCAGCTCCGCCTCGCAGTTGCCAGAACCTGCTCCAACCGTGAGTCCAGTGATATCGGCCGCTGCAGTTGCGTCGAGCTCGAGCGACGAATACTTCTCGCCGCCGACGACACCACCACCACCAGTACGTCGACGCGGAAGAGACCGACCACCGGCCAGCTTAGGACTCCGAGGCCCACCGGCCTCTGATAGGGTCCCCGCTCCCGGTGGAAGTGTGCAGCGCATGAGGTGGACACAAACTGTCAACGAAAATGTCATGCGCGCATACTTTGGGGCTACAGAGGGGGGAACTAACTTGACTGCGTACCGTGGTCGGATGCTCTCTCTGTTTCAGGTGCTTGAGCCAGCTGTCAACGTGACGGCGCAACGACTGTCGGATCAGGTGCGGGTCATCCAGCGTAATCATATGTTAGATGACACTGTACTTGATCGCCTGCGACGTGAAATACAGAGTAGCCATGTCGTCGCCCACCCGTCACAGACTGTTATTGCACCACAGTGCAACACAAGTCAAGCTGACGAGGGAAGTGACGACAGGGCTACAAATGTAAGTACCCAGTGCAATGAGCAATTGAGGAGTGCTTTGGAGGGTGCGATTCGAGAATATCGGTTCATATCGCCCGAACTTAGACCACGCTTACCTCGTTTGCCCATGCATAACAAAAATAGGGCGCTGGTGGCCGTCCTGGATTCGCAGTTGTCAAACTATTTTGATGACTGCGAAGACCTCACCGATACTCATTCGATTTTGTACTGTGCGGCTGTAGCGGCATGTCGTGTAGCTCACGTCAAATTTGCTAATGACTCTAGAGCTACACGACCAAAACCAGCCGTACCAGCTTGGCAGTGCAGAATTGAGCGCCGTATTGGTGAGGCCAGATCGCTCATCGGCAAACTAATCTGCTTCAGGGAGGGCAATACTCGCCCTAGAGTGATGCGCTTTGTGAGGCGGGCGTTCTCAGGGACCGATATTAGCCCTCAGGACTATATATCGCGTGTCACAGAGCGCATCGACTTCCTGAAGCAGAAAGTGTATGCATGGGCGAACCGTATTCGTAGGTATAAGAGGCGAGTAGAGCGATACACTCAGAATCGCACCTTTCAGAGCGATGAAAGGTGGGTTTATAGGACTTGGGAGCGACCGGACCAAGGTGTGACTGATACGCGCCTGCCGGATGATGATACCATGTGCTCTTTCTGGCGCAGTATCTGGTCGGTGCCTGTCAGCCACACCGAAGGTGACTGGGCTCGGGAAGTCGAGCGGGCCTGTGATCCAATACCAGAAATGGGGGCTATTACCATCTGCCCCCAAGACGTAGCTCGTGCAGTCCGTCCGTTACCTAACTGGAAGTCTCCAGGGCCGGACGGGCTGCACAACTTCTGGATCAAATGGTTTGCAAGATCGCACGCTCGCTTGGCAGCTCAGTACCAGGCTGCTTTGGAGTCTGGTTCGCTACCCCAGTTCCTAACAACAGGAATTACCCACCTGCTCTATAAATCAGGTAACACCGCGGAACCCAGAAATTATAGGCCGATCACGTGTTTACCGACGGTCTATAAAGTTCTTACATCCATTTTGAGAGCTAAAATCAACAAACATATAGACACAAACTTCATCATGTCTGCCTCTCAAAATGGATGTAAGAATGGGTCCCGCGGTGCTAAGGAGCTACTCCTCATTGATATGGCCATTAGCCAACAGGTTCGTCGTTCCCGAAAGGATCTGTCGACATGTTGGATAGATTATAAGAAGGCCTATGACTCGGTGCCACATACATGGCTCATGAGGGTGCTAGAGTTGTATAAAGTAGATGCAACTCTGCGCACCTTCCTGATATCGTGTATGGGGCAATGGAGGACGGTCCTTCGCTATCCAGGATGTCGAAATATCCAGAAGAATAGCGAGCCGATAAGGATTGAGCGAGGCATATTTCAGGGTGATAGTTTGAGTCCGCTTTGGTTCTGCTTAGCCTTGAATCCCCTAAGCACACTGCTGGAGGGTTCTGGTCTAGGCTATCGGCTGAGGAGAGGTGGTCAGGTTATATCTCACCTCCTCTACATGGATGACCTAAAACTCTTTGCCCCCAACAATTTGCAACTGATGGAGCTACTGAAAGTAACTGAAACTTTCAGTAGCGCCATCAGGATGGAATTTGGTGTGGACAAATGTGCGGTCATGCATGTAAAGCGAGGAGAGATTGTGGAATCCGAGGGAACCCAACTCTCGGATTCCATAAACCTTAGAGCCCTCTCCGCAACCGAAACCTATAAGTATTTGGGTATGTCGGAAGCGTTGGGCATTAATGCTGCTGACATGAAGCAATCGTTGAAGGAGCGCTTCTTTGGCCGCCTGAAGAAAGTATTTAATAGTCTTCTATCAGGCGGAAACAAGGTGCGCGCCTTCAACGGTTGGGTCATGCCGGTTTTGATGTACTCTTTCGGCATACTCAAATGGACTCAGACCGAACTAGACGCCCTGGATAGGAGGGTCCGTACGCTGCTGACTGCATATCGAATGCATCACCCGCGATCATCGGTAATGAGACTGTATATCCCGCGAAAGTGTGGAGGTCGAGGCTTTTTAAATGTCAAGACCCTCCACAATCGCGAGATATGCAGTCTCAGGGAATATTTCCTTGAAGCCGACGTGGGGATGCATCGAGATGTGGTCGCAGTGGACAAGGGCCTCACCCCGCTCTCCTTGGCTAAAGAGAACTGGCGCAAGCCTGTAGTGCTTGACACTAACGATCGCCTGGAGGTATGGCAGAGTAAGGAGCTTCACGGACGCTTTTTCCGGGCCCTACATGAACCCGATGTAGATTTCCCAGCGTCCGTAGCCTGGCTGCGTTTTGGTGACCTCTTTGGGGAAACCGAAGGTTTTGTCTGTGCAATTATGGACGAAGTTATCATGACGAACAATTACCGGAGATTCATTGTGAAGGACGGCACGGTTGACATCTGTCGGGCATGCCACCGTCCGGGAGAATCAATCCGACACATCATCTCCGGGTGTTCTCGTCTAGCTAACGAAGAGTACTTGCATAGACACAACCTTGTAGCCAGGATTATCCATCAGCAACTTGCTCTGAAATACAGTCTCGTGGAATCGGAAGTGCCGTACTACAGGTATGTGCCCGACCCAGTTCTCGAAAATGGACATATCACATTGTACTGGGATCGATCCATCATCACTGACAGGACTATTGTTGCCAATAAGCCTGATATAGTGGTGGTGGATCGAATAGAGCGGCGCGCAATGATTATTGACGTAACTGTCCCGCATGACGGGAACCTCGTGAAAGCCGAGAAAGATAAACAAATCAAGTATCTTGACTTGGCCCGCGAGGTTGTCGACATGTGGGATGTGGACTCAGCGATCATTGTGCCGATAGTCGTTACAGCCAATGGCTTAATTGCCAAGAGCCTCGACCAACACCTAAGGAGGCTCTCGTTGGGCAGCTGGATTAAGGGCTTGATTCAGAAAGCGGTACTTCTGGACACGGCTCGCATTGTTAGGAGGTTCCTCTCTCTAGAGCCCTGACCGCCGGTAGCTTGGACCCTGTTCCCGATACCGGTGGGCTACTATTTTTTATATTTTTAAATGTTTTTTTATAATCTTTATATTCTAATATTTAAAAATATAATTTATATGTATTTAGTTTAATAAAGGAAATAAAAAATATAAAACGTAAACCAAGTGTCTCATTACTTTTGTGCAAACCTGATACAAATGTCGTCGGTTTCGGTAAAGAATCCACATTTTGTGTCATCACAGTGCTTACATCTTGTAGCACAGGTGTTTCGGTTACGTTGTTTACAACCGGGCACATCGTCGTTTTTAAATGCGCATCGACATCAGTGGTATTGAGCGCACATAATGACGCGCACAAAGTACTTTCCACTTGCGCATGGGCATCGACATTGCGATTCCAGAAGTATCGAAGGGACATTTTGGCGAAAATGAGTTATATATATCATTGGATTCAGAATTTCCCGCGCTATCGATTGTTATTATTAAAATTTCTCTATCGTTAAAAAAATGTCCCATGCAGTATAAATTTTTGGACTACGTAGAACGATTTATGACAAAAAAAAAATGATTTAACAGTCATTAAAATTTTTTTCTCAGAAAAATAAAGTAAGTCATCGTATTAAATAATTTACACCCTTACTTTAAACCTCAAATCAATCAATTTAAAAAATCTGTGATATCAAGCTGTAAAACCTGAAACTAACGTATAGATTTGACAGACTTTTTTCCATGGTCAAAATCAAACTCAAAGCATTTATTTCAAATAAACCAATTACAGGCACATTTGAACTGTCAAAGAGTCGGTCAGTTAGTCAGAAAGTTGAAGCTAGTCGCCTATTCCAAAGCGTAGATCTCTATGGAGAAGAACAGGCAAGAAACTCCACGGACACTCTTTTATATCAAAATATTGTTACAAAATATTGGTTATATCATTCATGTTGAAATTAAGTATGTGAGAACAATGTAGAAAGACGTGCACCGTCCGCAACAAAAAGATAAAAACCAAAAACGATTCAAAAATTAAAATAAGCCGTGGCAGCTAAGAGATGACCAGTCCCTACTGACGGCGCCCGTTCACTAACATGATGCATGGATCAGCACCATTCAGCTCAACCATTTTGAAGGGAACTTAATGATCCAACACACACGCCACCACCAGCGAGACATTCGAGTGAGCATGACATACTCTGTCGTCAGGGCAAATTCAAGTCAATGAAGGACGTACCCAGTTAATGGTAGCTTTATAGTAGGTAGGTATATAGTGCTCACACATGTGCTATGCAATTATACAATACTAAGAAATTGAATCTATATAATGCAAAGATAGTTTTTACAATCTTTAGCAGCTCCAACAATATTTTCGAATGCTAATCAATCAGTTTCTGCGCCCTTGCGGAGCAGGACTACCATTGAGTCTTAAAATACCATCAATTTTAGTAGATGATCTATAGTTACATCAAATTGCAACACTGTAAAAGTCCTTTACAATAGAATCAGTATAAAAATCATATTTTTAGACCGTGGTAGAATTACGTATAATTTTCTATTTCTCTTGCTGCTTACACCATGCTCGACGGTTTACACATAAAATATTAGTAACGTAAGGCACAACTAAACATTTTTTTTTAATGTAAGGGACATGCTATATTTTAAACCACTGGGCATTCCTAAATCTTTCGTTTAGGGCATGAAAGAAGAGGAAACTCTAAGAAACTGCTCTAGACATAATTAAAATTGGAGCAGACAGTAAAAAGTTATACACAGATTTAAAAAAATAAAATCGGTTTTTGGCTCTCCTAAAAAACCGTGGTTTGTCCCTTACATTAATTTATATTTCTGGTATCGATTGGCTGTTTTAGACGCGCACTTGTTATCTACAAAATCTACTGAGTGCGGGCTGGACGCGGCAGAGGTTTCCTCGTACCCACGCATGTTAACATTTTTGTTCTTTGAATTATTTACAGTTGCAATTAATGGTGATTGATTTATTCCTGATTTCATGACACATATTCCAGTCCCATTGGCCCACTGTCATAGGAATGAATATTAATAAGGTGCGCACCTCTTTTCCTGTTGACATTACTTTCGAAATAATTAACAATCGATGCCAGTTTTAAGTTTTCTACTTCACTTTTTAACGAGTTGAAAGTCACCATTAATACTCGTACATACCAAAAAAATTAAAGTCATTCATATAATTCCCTAAGACCAAGTAATTCTAAGAATGACTATTTCATGAAATCTTGACATAAGAGGATTATACTAACTGAAGGAGTTGTATTACTAATTCTAATTATTATAATTCTGTAAATACATATTTGTTACGGTCGCGAATCATACTTTAATCAACATACACCCAAAAACTGAGCTCCAAATTGCAAAAATCATAAGAAAATTTGAATTTCGCGGGCTACCTTAGCACTTCCCCCTTAAAAGGTGATTATAAAAATACTATTAAAAGGTGATTATAATAATATTCCATGCGTCATGTTCGTGAACGGGCGCCGTCAGTAGGGACTGGTCATCTCTTAGCTGCCATGGCTTATTTTAATGTTTGAATCGTTTTTGGTTTTTACCTTTTGTTGCGGACGCTTTTAACGTGCACGTCTTTCTACACTCGGCGCTGAGAAATTAATCAGGAAAATCTCAGCCTCCACACTAATTAATTTTGATGTGCCGTGCTTCACCGAGCCTATGGATGCCTGGAGACTCGCTTGCCCGAATTCAGATCCTCCCGACAATCCATCTTCCCAGAGACGGTGGGATGAGCCGCTCTGCAGAATAGTACAGAACAATTTATTTGACACGTCTCATCACGCCTGCTACTACTGCGGAGCGTGCGTGCCTGCTGGCTGTGGGTAAGTGGGAGTCGGGTCTTTCGCTTTATGCACTACCGTCGTCGAGCAATAGGCACATTGTTCGATGACACTACTTTCCGCCTCGCTGCTTCCCTGCGACTAGGAGCTCCTTGTTATTCTCCTCATCGGTGTCACTGTGGCGAAGTTGTCAACAGCCTCGGACACCACCACCAGCTGTGTGAACCTATTGGCTTGGCACGAGACGATGGCAAGAGGCCGAACGGCATGTCTTTATTCCATGGAAGGTAGATAGGACTTTAGTTGAGACGCAACGTGTGTCAATACTCTTGCGCCATCCCATTTTCCTGGCTCGGCGTGTTGTGCTGGCGCTGCTGCTTCGCCTGCAGAAAACCTCAAGCGGCGAAAGTATAATAACCTTACCGGTAATTAATTTTCGAGCCGTTTGAGGTTGAAACCCTCGGGCCGTGGGGTCTGAGTGCTCACACATTGTTCAACGAAATTTCCAAACGGCTGGTTGACACTTCCCGTGACCCAAGGGCTGGCCACCCTGGCCAGAGGCTAAGCAGTGCCATACAACGTAGCAATGCCGCCAGTCTCTTGAGTACATTACCAGTCGACAGCGATGCGGAGGAATTTTTCGACGCCATATTTTAGATTGTTAATAGTTAGGTTAGGTTATTACTTATTAGGTATATTTTTATTTTAATAGTTTGTTAGTTAATTTAGTAGGTACCTATAAGAAGCTTTATGTTTGTCAGTTAGTTACAAGTAAATATAATATTAAACAAAAAAAAATTAAAAATTATGGTAAAACAATCCCGAACTTTTGGAGAGAGTAAGGCTGCCTGTCGACTGGAGTGGAGAAGAGAGGAGAGCGGAACTGTGCCAATATTAACCAATAGAATCTAAACTCTGGAGCGGAGTGTAGATTTCTATTGGTTAATATTGGCACAGCTCCGCTCCTCTTCTCCCTTTTCCGCTCCAGTGGACAGGCAGCCTAAGAAGTCGTTATCACCCGATAATAAGTGGGTATTTTATTTACGACCGTTACCATTACTAAATACAGTTGCATTACTTAATACAGTGAGAGAAAAATAATCCTAGCTAAAAAGTGTAAAATAAAAAAGTTAATTCAAAAAATCTAAAAACCCGACTACATAAAAAGTGAACTTTAAAAAAGATGGAAACAAGATGACCTATTTTGTCTCCAAACAATCTCATGCAGTCGGAGGCATCTTCTTAATTTTAACAATAAAGACCTATTGCTGATTGACAATAAATGATTGAAAGCAGCTGATTTGTTTTTCACGATTTCAAGTTTGGTCCCATATTAAAAGTTTTTGATAACAGGAGTACAATCATGTCGTGTCGGTTCCCTACAAAATGGTTGAGCTGGATGGTGCTGATCCACGCGTCATGTTCGTGAACGGGCGCCGTCAGTGGAGACTGGTCATCTCTTAGCTGCCAGGGCTTATTTTTAATCTTATATTTGAAATTGTTTTAATTATCTATTTTTTACATTGTTCTTCTTGTTCATTGTACAATGTAAAAAATAGATAATTAAAACAATTTAGTGTTTTGTAACAATTTTGATTTAAAAGAGTGTCCATGGAGTTTCTTGCCCATTCTTCTCCATAGAGATCTACGTTTTGGAATGGGCGACTAGCTTCAATTTTCTAACTGACTGACTCTTTGACAATTCAAAAGTGCCTGTGATTGGTTTAATTGAAATAAATGCTTTGAGTTTGAGTTTGAGTTAAATATCATGTTATTTACCAGTCACATATATACCTACGTATATCAATGCTACTAGCCCATTGATTATCTTATAAGACTTCTTATAACCCACTTCCGTCAATTGACTATTAGTGGCAACCGGTCAATGTCCATATTTATCGTACTGTACCTGACCTTTGGGGCCACCCACCATACAAATATGTATATCTAAGATCGACACTCGACAGCCTAGAGCTGGCAGTCTTGTATCGATAAATTATACGAGACGGTATACAAAGAAACCAGTCTGGCTCATAAATAAATAATAATCTAGGAAGCAACACAAAAACTAAATATCCGATCCACACAGTCATTATCAGCGGGGCAATTGCGTAACTCACTCACAGTATGAATCGGTGTCGTGTGTGTGCCCTCACTTACCCGCCCGCCGCCGACCATCGATCTAAAATCAGGATTCGCCTTACCTTGTCAAAAGATGATCACATTTATGCTTAAGTTGTCATCAGTCACGACTGTCACACAATGACGTAGTGAATTGTCGACTGTACCGTCAGCATACTCGTTTCGAAAAGGGTACTTAATTTTAAAAGGAGGTTCTTTTGAAATAATAAAATGTTTGTTTATAGTCTTTATTAAATATTCTAAATTAATATTAAAAGGAACTTAGTATGTGACTACAATACAATTTTTATTCGAAAACATAGTTGCAAAGAAAAATTACATAACATAACATCACGCCTTGTTTTCCCGAAGGGTTAGCACTTTGCCCGACCTGGGAATCGAACCCAGGACCTCATGCTCAGCAGTAGCGCTTGCAACCACTAGACCAACGAGGCAGTCTAAAGAAAAATTAATCTAAAAAAACCGGCCACGTGCGAGTCGGATTAGCACACAGTGTTCTGTACCACCGTACAATATTTAACACTACCTACATATAAAAAAAAATACTAAACGAGGAATATTTTTAATCTTAAATTTTAACGATCGCAAAGATAACTTTGTATTTCATAATGATACTGTGAATTACAATGTTATTTTTTGCAGTTGCAGAAAATCGATCATATTTAAACAAAATAACTTATGAATCGGCGTTTTTAGTATTTTTTGATGAAATACGGTACATGAATACTAGCTTTTGCCCGCGGCTTCGCCTGCGTGAATTTCGGAAAATATCCCACGGGAACGTACTACCTGGATTAAAAGGAAGCGAAGCGATCGGAAATAACAATAAAATTTTTATCAAAAAAAAACATAGCTGGCGAAATGTGGGTGTACTATAGGTACACCTCTGCCTAACCCTTCGGGGAAACAAGGCGTGATGTTATGTTTGTTATTTTTATCAAATTCTGAAAGATAGGGTTACTGTGGGTCATCCTTAGAAGATAGACGTATATATGGTATTGCGGATTTTTTTGTTGATTTTTTTAAGATGTATAAAATCCTTTAGAATATTAAAAGTATCTCTTACGATTACGCGGCACATGCCAGTAAAGCTCCCCAGTCGGCATAATTTTTTCCGACATCTTCTATAATAATCGTCATATTTCAGCCCATTTACACAAAACCTTACTGAATCAAACCTTCAAAACCATGTGATTCATGAGGAATCATGAATCACTCCGTCCATTGGTGAAAACCGTTTGGTAATTCTTGAGTTTATCGCATTCATACAGACAGACAGACGCGGCGGGGGACTTTATTTTATAATATGCAAGGATTTATTAATTAATTTATAGACTTAATATTTAATTTATTGATCAAAGGAAAAATTAAATTTTCGTATCAACTGTTCCTCCCTTTTCACCCCGAAAGAAGTTGATTTAAAAAAACATCTTCAATCATGTTTTTCGACATTAAATGTTTAGATTACTTTTGACTTAATCTAGATATGCAGTCAAATCCTCCTCAAAAAATAAATTACCAACTTTAGCTGGTCGATTTTCGAAAAACCCAAAAACTATGTCTATGTTTTTTGTCAAAAGTATTAATTAATTCGAGGTAACCGGACAGCGCGTTAAAATTCTACCATACAAACTTTAGCACCCTCTAAATAAAATCCCTTTCACGAAACCAAAATACCAAATTAAAAACCAAATAATGACAAACTTTGTTATTCATTTTAGAATGTATTCGTGCTACGTTTCTAGTTTGATAAGATTTTTCATACAATAGAAAACCCCCTTTTTCACCCCCTTTAAGGTCGAATTTCCGAAAACCCTTTCATAGAGCTCGCCTACATTATAAAAGGAACCCTTGTGCAAAAAATCTGATATGTCAGTCATTCAGCACTTCGTCCGTTATTTCGTTCGCGTGATTTTCTTACTTTCCCCTACACATTTCACCAACCCCCTCCACCCGCTTTAAATGGTAGTATTATAAATTAAGATTTTTATTATTTATTTACACATTAGTATAATAGCGACCCTAAATAAATTGTGATTAGAGCAGGAGAATGATGATGAAGTATTCGGGTCAAGTTCGAAGTTAAAAGATCACGCAGAGCTAAGAGGCTCTTTGGCAACGTAAGACTGGTGGATTCCAAGCTTCACAGCTTGGCTCATCGCCGCAAGGTTGCCTGCTTGTCGGTCTTCTACAAATTGTACTTCGGTGAGTGTGCTCGAGAACTCCACGACCTCATTCCGCCTGCCCCCTTCTACCATCGGACATCTAGACTCACTGCAGGTTACCATCCCTACCTAGTTGCTATTCCACCAATCCGCACTAAGCGTTTCCAAAGGTCTTTTGTGATGCGCACAGCAAAGGAGTGGAACTCTCTGCCTGCGTCTGTGTTTCCGAACGCATACAACCCCGATCTCTTCAAAGTGAGAGTTAACAGGCTTCTTCTGGGTAAGCTCGCTCCATCGTCGACTTTGTCTCTGTCATCTCTGACCTAGACTAGAGTCAAGAGCAAACCTATCTCAAATAAAAAAAAAACGACGTAATTGACTAATAATAAACATACCTACAGCTACAGGCAGCGTGGTCAGAATGTGGTTTCATATCAGCTGTTCTTTTTTTATTTGACCAGATTATAATTTATCAGTTATCTATCACGTTTCTCTGTAAGATGTTTCACATAATCAGCCTATAATGTTTCCACTGCTGGGTCACAGGCCTCCTCTCTGTGAGATGGAGTGCGCCATAATCCACCACGCGGGCCCAGTGCGACTTGGAAGATGTCACATGTCTTCGAATTTTCGGTTCTAGGACATGCTGATTTCCTCACAATGATGTTTTCCTTCACCGTTTTGAGAGCAGTGGTGATGAAATAATTTACACTAAGTAACGCGCCTGTCAGGGTTCCAACCTTTTTTTTTATTATTTATTTATTTAACAGTTTATGTACACACATATAAACAAACAAGAAGAAAGGAACAGAAAAATACGTACAAAGGTGATGCTTATTTCTAAAGAAATCTCTTCCAGCATACCTGCGATAGGCAAGTAGATAAAGAGATGTAGACAACGTGTGTAAGAGTAAAAGAGAAAACAAAATACATAAAATCACAAACGATACACTAATATGAATATAAACAAATATATATATAAACATAAAATATGAGTACATACAAATACATACATTATACTACCAAAATAAATATCACAAAAAAATATACGATAATAATGAAACATAACTTAATAAATACTAATAGCTATGACGAAGTGGAGAGATAGTGTTCTTTCACTCTTCTTTTAAACACTGCAACAGTTTGGCAGTCCATATTATCAGGCGGAAGTGAATTCCATAACCGAACCGCATGCACAGTGAAGGAGTAGGAGTAGAAGTCGGTTGAGTGGGGAGGGGATTTAAGGAGATTTCTAAGATGTGACCTGCAAGGAGCATCAGAAGGACGAGCGTAGGAAAAGCGTTCCCGCAGGTAGGATGGCATTTTAGGATTGTGAAGGACGTTAAATAGCAGACACAATATCCGAGAGTTCCTGCGAAGTCGAATAGGGAGCCACTTGAGTATCTTGCGAAAGTTAGAAACGTGATCATACTTTTTAAGATTAAAAATAAAACGAATACATATATTTTGCAAACGCTCAAGTTTATTTAAGAGCTCCTCTGTGGCATCCAAGTAACAGGCATCAGCGTAGTCAATAATGGGCTGGATGGGTTTTTTTTGTGGGAAATCATCAAATGACTTCTCCCGCTCTGGACTAAAACCCACCCGTGTTCCTTCAGTTGCCTGTGCCAGAGCCACGGTAACCCTTTCAAACATCCCACAACCATGGCTGAGGGTTCGAATCTACGACCTACAACTCATAAGTTGCGGTCGTTACCACTGGGCCACCACTGTTCTGTAGATGTTTCACACTTGGTGGAATAGGTGACGCTGAGAGCTTCATCGTCTCATAATACTAGCTAGGGCCTTAGCAGCTATTTTTGTAGTAAGAGGGACAACATGAGATTCACCCAATGTTAGATGAAGTAGATTTTTCTGATACCTAAGTAGGTAATTACTTACTTAATTCTGTTACATATCTTTGTAGTAAAATAAAAGAAAACTCGAAACGGTAGGTTGGGTACCTACATAATGTTTATCTAAGTGTTAATCGGTTACCGGCCAATATATTACCACCTACCTACCTACTAATGTTAATCTTTAAACATAATAAACGAGTAATCTTCCAAAAACGACGCGCGACGTTTTGTGGCGTAACAGCTAACCTAATTGTGCGGGATACACATTTATGTGCTGGGTTGGTGAGGAATAAAACCAATGTTGAAGCTTGAAGCCTTCTTTAATCTTCTTGTAGTGTTCCTATTTCTTCAACTGCTGCCCGCTGACTGTGCCGATACCGTTGTTTTTTTTTTGTTTTTGGGGAATGGCATCTCGCAGTTCAACCTATAGGAGGTTGTCGACTGCTTAACCGGGCTTTCCTGTGGATGCCTCAATAAATTAAGGCCTCCAACCAGGCTTAAAAACTAAGCGACTACACGCTAAGGGCACCCCCTGTGGGGTACGGACCTCGGCTTAGGGCGTCGCTGGGAGAGGACAGCAATGGGACATGCTGGATCGGATTATTTGGGGGCAAATTTAAAATTACGGGCTCAGCTGCGCGGGCTGGCTCGAGCAAGGGTCGGGGTGGGTATGGACGGGGGCGTCGCGGTGGCCCTCGGCGGCGAGGGCGAAAGCACGGCGGTCTCGATTTGAGTTTCCGGATCGTGCTGGTGGCGGGATTACTCTCCTGGAGGAGAGTTATGGCGTCATCCGGGACGGTTAGGGCGTGCCTAGGACGGCGGATGCGACTTATGCGCGACGGTGCGTAGCGGGCGGCCGCCGCAATCAGGGGATTCGGGTGTTTAGAGGCAGATTCAAAGAAACGCTTGGCGAGGCGTTTCATGAACTGCTGGACGGTGGGGATTTTTAGATCAACGTGAAGAGACTCGTTGCGTACATAATAGGGTGCCCCCGTGACCTTTCTGAGGAAACGGTTCTGTAGGGTCTGCATCCTATGGAGCAAGTGTGGCTTAGCGTGCGCAAATACAACACAAGCATACGTCATGATGGGACGGATGACTGCGGTGTAGATGCGCAGCTTGCACTTAAAAGATAGTTTGCTACGCGCGGTCAGGATGAAATGAAGCCTGCCGAGAGCGCAAGCGGCACGCGAACGAGCCGTCTTGATGTGCTCTCTGAAGGTCAGGTGTTGATCCAAGATCACGCCAAGGTATTTGGCTTGCTTCTCCCAAGGGATCGGCTTGCCATACATGGTGATCGGGCTAGGAGGTGCGGGAGCGCGGAGTCGCGGTCGCAAGAAAAGGACGGCCTGACTCTTATCGGGATTGACCTCAATTCTCCACTTCCGGAACCAAACGCCTAAAGCGTTTGCGGAGTTTTGGAGAGTTCTGGCGATAGAGTTCTGGCACCGCCCTGTGTAGTAGATAGCTGTGTCATCGGCGAAAAGCGCCAAATGAGTCTTGCTACATTTGGGGATGTCGCTCGTGAAGAGCGAGAAGATGAGGGGAGAAATCACCGAGCCCTGAGGGACACCGGCGCGTAAGGGGTGAGGGGAAGAGAGTGTACCCTCAATGCGATAGCGAAAGGTGCGGTTCAATAAAAAGTCTCGTAAGATGAGCACGAGACGGTCAGGCACCCCGAGTTGGTACAGCTTATATATTAAGCCGTTGTGCCAGACCTTGTCGAACGCTTTCGCTATGTCGAAGAACAACATGCCCGTCGTTGCCTTGCGCTGGAATCCAGCGCTTAGGTGCTCAACGATTCGGTGAACTTGCTGGATGCAAGAGTGATGAGTCCTGAAACCAAACTGTTCACTAGGGATAAGGCTCTTAGCCTCGACAAAATCTTTGAGACGCTTATAAATAAGCCTCTCATATATTTTGCCGAGGACATTGAGGAGACTAATGGGGCGGTAACTAGTGGGCTCAGACTTGGGCTTGCCTGGCTTGGGGATGACGGTGTCCTCTTTCCACGTCTGCGGAAAGATGTTGTTGCTGAGAGCACCATTGAAGATGGCGGTCATTAGCATTATCAGGGAGGCGGGGAGGAGTTTGAAAACCTTATTGGTGATACCGTCCGAGCCAGGGGCCTTCCGATCCTGTAGCCCTTTAGAGAGCCGACTAGGAGACCCCCCAAGGCCGGTTATCTCTGGGACCCGTCCAATTAACTGCCTTACCCTGAAGGGGCTCAGCGGGTGTGTTGGGTCAACACCCCCTTGACTTCGTTGGCACCGTGAGGTATCCGCCAAGGACCACGAAACTGTGTTTTTTACCCTGAGGGGGCCAAAGAGACACGCCGAACGTTTATTTGACGGAAGACGTTAAAGAAACAATTTATCAACAATCGCCTTGAAAAAGGCAATAGTTGATACAACGGTGTAGTCAGAAACTACAGGAGTCGTTCCGTGACGTGACGTCACGAACGATCGTCGATGGCGGTGAGTCAGCGGTGAGTCAGCGGTGCAGCGAGCAGAATGCGTCAGCGGCACGACCATCCACAGCGGTGTCGAGCGAGCGAATGTGCCGATACCGTGTTTTTTTTTGTTTTTGGGGAATGGCATCTCGCAGTTCAACCTATAGGAGGTTGTCGACTGCTTAACCGGGCTTTCCTGTGGATGCCTCAATAAATTAAGGCCTTCAGCCAGGCTTAAAACTAGGACTAAAAACTAAGAATGGGACATGCTGGATCGGATTATGTGCCGATACCGAAATTCTTCCAGATATTTATACTAAAATGGCTAACGAAATGTGGGCAGTCTGATTGGTCAGCCAATCAGAACACGGGAATTTTTAGCCAATCAGAATAGAGTCGATTTCGGCACAGTTAGCTTAAATACGACGAAACTTTACCTTAATGAGAGCCGCGTGACATTATTTGCGTTTTTCTCTCGCTATTATCTATAAACCTATGGTAAAGCATATATTTTTACATTCTATAAACTAAGATCTATTTAACAAAAATACAAAATATAAGAAAACATGAAGTACTATTTACAAGACATCTTAGCTTACTATGTAAACACTATAACTATACTACACATATAACTGTTTTGTCAATTTGCTATTATCACTGTCCCGCACATCTCTCCCGCCGTGCGACTGCGTCGCATTACATCTTGGTGCGGGCAGGTCGTCCGTAGGCAGGGGCAGGATCACCAGCTTCCTCACCGGTCGGCGCAGGACACCTCCCTTGGTCTGCACGCCCACCGTCCGCACGATGCTGTCGGGTCCAGGATATACCGCGATGACTCGTCCTCGTATCCACACGTTGCGGGGTAGGTTCGGGTCGACGATCTGCACGAGGTCATTCACTTTGACCTCTTGACCTCGTCCGTGGGGCTCCCGCCGGTGTTGGAGCTCGGGAAGGTACTCCTTTACCCAGCGGAGCCAGAAGATGTCGGCGAGTCTCTGCGCAGCTCGCCAGCTGGACCGGGAGATGGTGTCTTGCTCGGAGAATGTGCCCGGTTGTGGCACGCGCCCAGGACCTCCCAGCAGGAAGTGATTGGGAGTCAGGGCCTCTGGATCCTCTGCGCTGACAGAGACGTGGGTCAGCGGACGGCTGTTGACGGTGTACTCCACCTCAGCTAGTAGAGTGGTGAGGACTTCTTCGGTGGGGTGGCGCTCGTGGAGTGTTGCTGCGAGCGCAGTCTTCACGGAACGCACCATGCGTTCCCAGGCACCGCCCATGAACGGAGCTCCGGGTGGGATGTAACGCCAGGAGATGGTCCTCTTCGCTGCTTCCTCCGCTGTCGCCGCGTCGATTGTTTGTCGAAGTTCCTTGTCGGCAGCCTTCAGGTTGGTGCCGTTGTCCGACCAAATTTCAGCCGGGCAGCCACGTCGCGCGATCATTCGTCTGACCGCCATTACCGCTGAATCGGCGCTGAGCGAGCCGGCGACTTCGAGATGGATGGCTCGCGTCGTGAGACACGTGAAGATGGCTACGTATCTCTTCTGTTTGGTGCGTCCGACGGTCACGGAGAGAGGCCCAAAATAGTCTATCCCGGTGAAGGTGAAGGGTCGCTTGTGATGTGCTAAGCGACACGCTGGTAAGTCTCCGGTTCTCGGATACGGCGGCACTTGAGTCTTCATGCGGCAGAAGAGGCATTGTCGAAGGATTGCGCGCGTGATGGGGCGCAATCTTAATACCCAGTACTGTTGGCGACATTCGTTGATCGTTGCCTCGACGCCGGCGTGATGTAGCTGCCGGTGTACTGCCCGTATCCATAACTTCACCGTTGGATGATCCCCGTCGACCACTAGCGGGCTCTTGACGTCTTCTTGTACGTCCCTGGCCGCTCGGATGCGGCTCCGAAGTCGGAGTGAGCCGTTGATGGATTCGATGCTGAGCTGGTGAAGGCGGCTCTCCTTGGCGATTGGCCTCCCGTTTTTCAATTTCTCTATCTCTTCTGTGAAGGCTTCTTCTTGTGAAGACCGCATCAGTAGCTCTTCTGCTTTCTTGAGGAGCTCGGCCGTGACTAGGAGCAGGTTGAGTGTCGATCTCTTTCTCGGTACGGGTGCCTGCTGTTTCGCTGCTGTCGGCTTGTTCTTCCTCCATGTGGGATCCGCTTCTTTATTTTTCTTTGTTCGTCGGTAGTTGACCTTCTGGTTGGGGGCTCTGCAGAGGTCGATGAACTGCAGAACACGTGCCGTCGCATACCGGAGGCAATCCCAGCTGGAGAACTTCGCTGGATCAGGTAGACCCTCTGCTAGCCTCAGTCTTCTTCTATTGATCATGTGGTGCGTCTTCTCTTCTTCGGAAAGTTCTTCCGCTGTTGTCTTCACAGGTTCCATTGGCCAGTAGTCTTCCGTCAAGTGGAGGAAATCTGGCCCTTTGTACCATCGATGATTCTTGTCGAAGGCGGTTGGTACATCTCTTGTTGCGTCGTCAGCAACATTCTGCTTCGTCGGAACCCAGCGCCAGTCGTTGACTTTGGAGCTCTCTTCTATTGCTGCGAGACGGTGAGCCACGTAGGGTTTGTAAGAACGTGACCCTGTCCTTATCCAGGTGATTACCGTCTTGCTATCGGTCCAGAACACTTTTCTGTCGGGCTTCCTCTCGTGCTCTTCTATGACTGTGTCGGCGAGTCTGGTCCCTATGACTGCTGCTTGTAGCTCCAGTCTTGGTATGCTTGTCAACTTTAGCGGTGCCACCTTTGCCTTGGCCATGATGAATGATATGCCAACTTCGCTGTCCGGCGTTACTGCCCTCCAGAACAGGACCGCAAAGTAGGCCGATTCGCTGGCGTCGCTGAAGACGTGGAGTTCAGAGGCATCGCTGTAGTGTAGATACTGCCGCGGGATTGTTATGTCGTGAAGACTTTTCAAGTGTCCCATCCACGACTCCCACTGCTCCGTCAAGTCTTCATCGATCCGGTCGTCCCACGCTGTTCCTCGGCGCCAAACTTCTTGGAGTAACTGTTTCGCCCTGATGGTGACAGGCGAGGCGAATCCTAACGGGTCGAAGAGTGACATGACGATGCGCAAGGCTTCTCTCTTCGTTGGCTGCTTTCCTTCGATTAGTGTCGAAGGTATTCGTGCTAAGTTGGGGTTGAACGTCAGCTCGTCTGAGCTTATTTTCCAGATGACGCCCAATACTCGTTCTGTTTGTTCTTCCGTCTTGTACAGCTCCAGCTCTTCTATGTGGTGTTCTTCTCCCAGTGCTTCTAGGAGTGACGCTGAGTTCGATTTCCATTGCTTCAGTTCGAAGCTGGCCTTCTTGTGTACTTCGCGCACACTCGTTGTTATCTTCACTGCATCTTCCAGGCTTCTGAAGCTATCGAGATAATCATCGACGTAGTGTATGTCTATGATAGCAGCTGCGGCTTCCGTATGAGTCTTCTCATGTTGTTTGGCGTTCAAGTTCTTGACGTAGATTGCTGTCGATGGTGAACTCGATGCCCCGAAGATCAACGAAGTCATCCTGTACTCTTCCGGAGGTAGGTTGTCGCGGCGATCCCCACGCCACAAGTACTGCAGTGCGTCTCGGTCTTCGGTGCGTAGCTTGACCTGCATGAACATTTCCTTGATGTCCGCTGTGACCCCGATGAGATGCTGTCGGAAGCGCATGACGACACCCGGTAGCTATTGAAGTAAATCCGGACCTTTGAGGAGCATATCGTTGAGGGCTACTCCTCTGGTCTTGGCGGCGGCGTCATGCACAACGCGTAGTTTGTCCGGCTTCATGGGGTTGATGACCGCGAAGTGAGGCAGGTACCAAGTCTTCTCTGGAGTTTTCTGTGGCGGCGCGGGCTCGGCGTAGCCCTTTCCTATAAGGGCGTCCATCTGTTCGACGTACTTCTTCTTGAGGACCGGGTCGCGATCGATCTTCTTTTCAATGTTGAAGAGCCTCTTCAGTGAGTTTTCATAATTATCTGGGAACTTGATGTCTTCCTTTTTCCAGAGGAGGCCAGTCTGGTATCTTGTTTCTTCGATCTCTTCAGTTGTCTGTTCCAGTATTCGAAGTGCCTTCTCTTCTGGATCGGTCTTCGGTCTCTTCGGGTTTATGCAGAAGGCGTCCGTCTCGAAGTATCTCTTCACCAGGTCCTCGAGGTCATCTTTAGCTTCCTTCATATGCGACACGAAGTCAATCTTCTGACCGAAGGAGTTCGTTTGGCTTCCATGGAGTACCCATCCGAGCGGCGTGAGAGATGCCACTAGATGGTCCTTGTCTCCTTTCCTGGTTTCTTTAGTCAGCAGAAGATGCCAGTTGTCTTGCCCGATGAGTACGCGCGGCTTCGCATTGGAGTATGTGAGATGTGTCTTGATGTCCGATAGGTGTGGACATCCCTCCACTAACTCTTGTGGAACCCGTTGAGAGGAGACTTGTAAGTTCTTCACTGTTCTTGCTTGAATTTGCTCTTCTCGGTTGTTGACCCCTTTCAGCCCAATGGTTACCCTTCTTGATGTCGATTCTGCCGTCTTCAGCTCGTTGATGGTTTCTATCTTCAGTGGATCTAAAGGTCCTGTAGCTCCTATGCTCTCAGCGACGTCGTCGTCGACGAGCGTGACCGTTGATCCGTCGTCCATCAGTGCGAATGTGTTGACAGCTCCCTTTGGCCCCTTCACCTGGACCGGCAGGATCTTCAGATAGGATTGCTTCTTTATTGTCCACGTCGAATTGATTACTTCTGTCGCCTCGTTGTTTTCTGTCTCCTCTGCCTTTTCTGTCCTCTTTTCATAATGAAGTAGCTTGTGGTGCGTGTACTTGCACCCGTTGACACCACATGGCTTCGTTCGGCAGTTGTGAGTCTTGCTTCTATAACGTAGGCATCTGAAGCAGAGGCGCTTGGACTTCGCAGCATCCCATCTTGAATTGGCTTCCATCTTCTTAAATGTGTCGCACTCCGTCGCGTTGGTGTGGCTTGTCTCGTCGCACACGAAGCACTTCGGTGTGTTGTTCTTCTCTGTGACGTTGGTGACCCGCTGAGTCTTCTTGTGTGGTGCGGCTGTCGATGGTGCCGCCACCTGTTCAGGAAGCGCATAGGGTCCGCACAGTTCAGCTTCCCTCTTGAAGAATCTATCTAGTTTGATGAGGCAGGGATCTTCTTTTGGTTGCGTCGATGAGAAGTCATAGTAGCGGTACCGAAGCGTCGGCGTCAGCTTGTCCACTAATGTCTTCGCAAGTTCGGGGTTGTACATGTAGTTGAAACAACCCAATGTCTTCAATGTTGCTACGACGTTGGAGATCTTAGTGGCGAATATGCAGATATCTCTCGGCGACTCGGAGAGGCGTGGCAGACTTCGAAGTGTTTCCATTTCTATCATGGTGATTGACTCTGGTCTTCCGAATCTTGACTCCAAAGTCTTTATCACTTCAGAAGGGTGTGCGTTGGTGATGAGCAATCCTTCTACCGCTTCTCTGGCCTTCCCTTTCAAGTTTCTTCGTAGCCTGTTGATGTTCTCGACGGTGCTGAACATCGGTTCAGACTCGTAGTAGGCGGCGCGGAAGGGTAGCCACTCCTGATGCGACCCGCTGAAGAAAGGCAATTCGATGAACTTGGGTCGCTGGGCGGCGCTGATAGCCCTAGTGATAGCTTCAGCTAGGAGGGCTAGGTCCCCTTGATCTCCCGCCGGTGTTCGATGAACTTCTTCTTGTTTCGGTGGTTCTTCGTGGACGATCGTCGGCTCTGGCGGAGGGCGGTGAGGCTCGTTGGCGATGGTTAGAACGGGGCGAGTCACCTGGTTATCCAACCAGTTGTCCACTCAGGCGTTGACTTCTGAGTAGAGGGAGACATCATCTTCTTCTCCTTCTTCTTCTTCTTCTTCCTTGTCGGAGTCCTCCGTTTCTAGCGCGGCCAAGCGTGCAGCAGCTAGTTCGACTTGGAGGCGGAGCAAATCTTCCTTTGCTTTGGCGATTTTTTGTAACTTCGTCTTGCTATGCGTCGATCCCCCCCCCCTCCCCCTTTCTTGCTAGGGGGACGGAGGAGCTGTGGGCCGGTTGGTTTCGACGTACCGGCATTCTTGACAACTCGTTTCACAGTCGTGGCGTCAGTATCACGGCGATTTTCTCTAGAGGTGACAGCGGCGGGTGGCTTCATCAGCTGTTTCGATTTCGCACCTGCAGTGAGTGTCGTTGCGGCGGAGAGGGCGACGGAGGGTGCGGCGACACCGGCGGGGTGCGAGGCGGGGAGCGCGATGGCGACCGAGGGGGGGGGGGGCGCGGTGGCTGCCGACGCGGGGGTGCTGGCGACTGAGGCGGTGGCAGCGGAAGTCACTATGGTTGGGTCGGTCGTCGCGGAGGTGAAGGTCTGGTCTGAACTCTCCGTGGCAGTCGTCTCTGTCTGTGTCGATTCGGATGTGGCATCCGTGCTGGTACCCGTCGCAGAAGTCCCTGGAGTGGCTTCCGATGATGACGGCTTTTGTTCACCCGACGGCTTGCGGCCCTTACCCTCGGAGCGCGTAACGGGCATGATGTCAGCTGATCTTCGAAGTCGATGATACTAACACGAAGATTAAGTACTTTCTTCAAAGCTTCTTCACTATAGCACTATCTTCAGGCAATATTCCCCACAATATCCGGTGCTCGAAGGACCATTAAATGTGCGGGATACACATTTATGTGCTCGGTTGGTGAGGAATAAAACCAATGTTGAAGCTTGAAGCCTTCTTTAATCTTCTTGTAGTGTTCCTATTTCTTCAACTGCTGCCCGCTGACTGTGCCGATACCGTTTTGTTTTTGGGGAATGGCATCTCGCAGGTCAACCTATAGGAGGTTGTCGACTGCTTAACCGGGCTTTCCTGTGGATGCCTCAATAAATTAAGGCCTCCAGCCAGGCTTAAAACTAAGACTAAAAACTAAGCGACTACACGCTAAGGGCACCCCCTGTGGGGTACGGACCTCGGCTTAGGGCGTCGCTGGGAGAGGACAGCAATGGGACATGCTGGATCGGATTATTTGAGGGCAAATTTAGAATTACGGGCTCAGCTGCGCGGGCTGGCTCGAGCAAGGGTCGGGGTGGGTATGGACGGGGGCGTCGCGGTGGCCCTCGGCGGCGAGGGCGGAAGCACGGCGGTCTCGATTTGAGTTTCCGGATCGTGCTGGTGGCGGGATTACTCTCCTGGAGGAGAGTTATGGCGTCATCCGGGACGGTTAGGGCGTGCCTAGGACAGCGGATGCGACTTATTCGCGACGGTGTGTAGCGGGCGGCCGCCGCAATCAGGGGATTCGGGTGTTTGGAGGCAGATTCGAAGAAACGCTTGGCGAGGCGTTTCATGAACTGCTGGACGGTTGGGATTTTTAGATCAACGTGAAGAGACTCGTTGCGTACATAATAGGGTGCCCCCGTGACCTTTCTGAGGAAACGGTTCTGTAGGGTCTGCATCCTATGGAGCAAGTGTGGCTTAGCGTGCGCAAATACAACACAAGCATACGTCATGATGGGACGGATGACTGCGGTGTAGATGCGCAGCTTGCACTTAAGAGATAGTTTGCTACGCGCGGTCAGGATGAAATGAAGCCTGCCGAGAGCGCAAGCGGCACGCGAACGAGCCGTCTTGATGTGCTCTCTAAAGGTCAGGTGTTGATCTAAGATCACGCCAAGGTATTTGGCTTGCTTCTCCCAAGGGATCGGCTTGCCATACATGGTGATCGGGCTAGGAGGTGCGGAAGCGCGGAGTCGCGGTCGCGTGAAAAGGACGGCCTGACTCTTATCGGGATTGACCTCGATCCTCCACTTCCGGAACCAGACGCCTAAAGCGTTTGCGGAGTTTTGGAGAGTTCTGGCGATAGAGTTCTGGCACCGCCCTGTGTAGTAGATAGCTGTGTCATCGGCGAAAAGCGCCAAATGAGTCTTGCTACATTTGGGGATGTCGCTCGTGAAGAACGAGAAGATGAGGGGAGAAATCACCGAGCCCTGGGGGACACCGGCGCGTAAGGGGTGACGGGAGGAGAGTGTACCCTCAATGCGATAGCGAAAGGTGCGGTTCGACAAAAAGTCTCGTAAGATGAGCACGAGACGGTCAGGCACCCCGAGTTGGTACAGCTTATATATTAAGCCGTTGTGCCAGACCTTGTCGAACGCTTTCGCTATGTCGAAGAACAACATGCCTGTCGTTGCCTTGCGCTGGAATCCAGCGCTTAGGTGCTCAACGATTCGGTGAACTTGCTGGATGCAAGAGTGATGGGTCCTGAAACCAAACTGTTCACTAGGGATAAGGCTCTTAGCCTCGACAAAATCTTTGAGACGCTTATAAATAAGCCTCTCATATATTTTGCCGAGGACATTGAGGAGACTAATGGGGCGGTAACTAGTGGGCTCAGACTTGGGCTTGCCTGGCTTGGGGATACCGATGACGGTGGCCTCTTTCCACGTCTGCGGAAAGATGTTGTTGCTGAGAGCACCATTGAAGATGGCGGTCATTAGCATTATCAGGGGGGCGGGGAGGAGTTTGAAGACCTTATTGGTGATACCGTCCGAGCCAGGGGCCTTCCGATCCTGTAGCCCTTTAATGATGTCGTGCACCTCGTCTGGAGTGACGGGAGGCAACGGATCATCAGGGTCTTCCACAGGGGGAAGAGCAGCCCTGCGTTCGACTTCGGCGTCGACCTTGGCAAGGTGCGCTTGGTCAGCTGGTTGGGAGCTAGGAGAACATTGAGACTCCAGGCTGTCGGCTAGGCATTCTGCCTTTTCGGGATTGTCGAATGCGATGCTCTTGTCAGGGCGAATGAGGGGAGGCATTGTAGCCTCCCCAGTGGAGGTACGCATTTTGCGATGGAGTTGCCAGAAGGCCAGATGGTTGGGCTCGAGCTCGCTGAGCATCTTGTCCCAGCCCTCGGAACGCCACTCCGTTATACGTTTCTTTACAGCACGCTGTAAATGGCGCATGTGGGCTTTGTTCGCGTCGCAGGGAAAGGAGTCGTAGGCACGAATGGCCGCGTTCTTCTCGGTTATCAGTTCACGTACGTCAATCGGTAACTTCCAACGATGGTCATCCATCGCCGGAACTTCCCGCGAACAATCCGTCAAAACGGATTGAACGTGTTCTGTAAACGAGTCGATCGCACCCGTCGTGTCTTCGACTGACACTATGTGGTCGGGGATTTTATCCAAGTGAGGCGACGTGGTGGATTTCAGCTGTTCGCTTACTTTCCTCCAGTCGGTTATCACTTTGGTTCGAGGGGGCTGGTTAGGATCGAGCGGGCCCGAATAAGGGGCAAAGAGCATGGTAATTGGGCGGTGATCCGAGTTGAGTTCGTGGTGCGTCTCAATAGAGTGCAAACGAAGGTTTACATTCTTGAGTAGCGCAACATCGAGCACGTCTGGAAGCTGGCTGGGAACGCCAGGGTTGCCGATACCGTTGTTTTTGTTTTTGGGGAATGGCATCTCGCAGTTCAACCTATAGGAGGTTGTCGACTGCTTAACCGGGCTTTCCTGTGGATGCCTCAATAAATTAAGGCCTCCAGCCAGGCTTAAAACTAAGACTAAAAACTAAGCGACTACACGCTAAGGGCACCCCCTGTGGGGTACGGACCTCGGCTTAGGGCGTCGCTGGGAGAGGACAGCAATGGGACATGCTGGATCGGATTATTTGGGGGCAAATTTAGAATTACGGGCTCAGCTGCGCGGGCTGGCTCGAGCAAGGGTCGGGGTGGGTATGGACGGGGGCGTCGCGGTGGCCCTCGGCGGCGAGGGCGGAAGCACGGCGGTCTCGATTTGAGTTTCCGGATCGTGCTGGTGGCGGGATTACTCTCCTGGAGGAGAGTTATGGCGTCATCCGGGACGGTTAGGGCGTGCCTAGGACGGCGGATGCGACTTATGCGCGACGGTGTGTAGCGGGCGGCCGCCGCAATCAGGGGATTCGGGTGTTTGGAGGCAGATTCGAAGAAACGCTTGGCGAGGCGTTTCATGAACTGCTGGACGGTTGGGATTTTTAGATCAACGTGAAGAGACTCGTTGCGTACATAATAGGGTGCCCCCGTGACCTTTCTGAGGAAACGGTTCTGTAGGGTCTGCATCCTATGGAGCAAGTGTGGCTTAGCGTGCGCAAATACAACACAAGCATACGTCATGATGGGACGGATGACTGCGGTGTAGATGCGCAGCTTGCACTTAAGAGATAGTTTGCTACGCGCGGTCAGGATGAAATGAAGCCTGCCGAGAGCGCAAGCGGCACGCGAACGAGCCGTCTTGATGTGCTCTCTAAAGGTCAGGTGTTGATCTAAGATCACGCCAAGGTATTTGGCTTGCTTCTCCCAAGGGATCGGCTTGCCATACATGGTGATCGGGCTAGGAGGTGCGGAAGCGCGGAGTCGCGGTCGCGTGAAAAGGACGGCCTGACTCTTATCGGGATTGACCTCAATCCTCCACTTCCGGAACCAGACGCCTAAAGCGTTTGCGGAGTTTTGGAGAGTTCTGGCGATAGAGTTCTGGCACCGCCCTGTGTAGTAGATAGCTGTGTCATCGGCGAAAAGCGCCAAATGAGTCTTGCTACATTTGGGGATGTCGCTCGTGAAGAGCGAGAAGATGAGGGGAGAAATCACCGAGCCCTGGGGGACACCGGCGCGTAAGGGGTGAGGGGAGGAGAGTGTACCCTCAATGCGATAGCGAAAGGTGCGGTTCGACAAAAAGTCTCGTAAGATGAGCACGAGACGGTCAGGCACCCCGAGTTGGTACAGCTTATATATTAAGCCGTTGTGCCAGACCTTGTCGAACGCTTTCGCTATATCGAAGAACAACATGCCTGTCGTTGCCTTGCGCTGGAAGCCAGCGCTTAGGTGCTCAACGATTCGGTGAACTTGCTGGATGCAAGAGTGATGGGTCCTGAACCCAAACTGTTCACTAGGGATAAGGCTCTTAGCCTCGGCGAAATCTTTGAGACGCTTATAAATAAGCCTCTCATAAATTTTGCCGAGGACATTGAGGAGACTAATGGGGCGGTAACTAGTAGGCTCAGACTTGGGCTTGCCTGGCTTGGGGATACCGATGACGGTGGCCTCTTTCCATGTCTGCGGAAAGATGTTGTTGCTGAGAGCACCATTGAAGATGGCGGTCATTAGCATTATCAGGGGGGCGGGGAGGAGTTTGAAAACCTTATTGGTGATACCGTCCGAGCCAGGGGCCTTCCGATCCTGTAGCCCTTTAATGATGTCGTGCACCTCGTCTGGAGTGACGGGAGGCAACGGATCATCAGGGTCTTCCACAGGGGGAAGAGCAGCCCTGCGTTCGACTTCGGCGTCGACCTTGGCAAGGTGCGGTTGGTCAGCTGGTTGGGAGCTAGGAGAACATTGAGACTCCAGGCTGTCGGCTAGGCATTCTGCCTTTTCGGGATTATCGAATGCGATGCTCTTGTCAGGGCGAATGAGGGGAGGCATTGTAGCCTCCCCAGTGGAGGTACGCATTTTGCGTTGGAGTTGCCAGAAGGCCAGATGGTTGGGCTCGAGCTCGCTGAGCATCTTGTCCCAGCCCTCGGAACGCCACTCCGTTATACGTTTCTTTACAGCACGCTGTAAATGGCGCATGTGGGCTTTGTTCGCGTCGCAGGGAAAGGAGTCGTAGGCACAAATGGCCGCGTTCTTCTCGGTTATCAGTTCACGTACGTCAATCGGTAACTTCCAGCGATGATTATCCATCGCCGGAACTTCCCGCGAACAATCCGTCAAAACGGATTGAACGTGTTCTGTAAACGAGTCGATCGCACCCGTCGTGTCTTCGACTGACACTATGTGGTCGGGGATCTTATCCAAGTGAGGCGACGTGGTGGATTTCAGCTGTTCGCTTACTTTCTTCCAGTCGGTTATCACTTTGGTTCGAGGGGGCTGGTTAGGATCGAGCGGGCCCGAATAAGGGGCGAAGAGCATGGTAATTGGGCGGTGATCCGAGTTAAGCTCGTGGTGTGTCTCAATAGAGTGCAAACGAAGGTTTACATTCTTGAGTAGCGCAACATCGAGCACGTCTGGAAGCTGGCTGGGAACGCCAGGGAAGTGGGTTGGGTTCATCGGAGCGATGACATCGAAGTTGAGGGAGGCACCTAGGTTGAACAGTATCCTACCTCTGGTGGAGGTCGTGTTGCTGTTCCAGGCGGGATGCTTGGCATTGAGATCCCCCGCCAAGATGACGGAGTCACTCAGTCCGAAGAGGACAGTTAGGTCCTTGGTGATCGCGGTGGGATCCTCCGCACCATTGGCAGGCGGGAAGTAGGCAGAGATGATGGTGATTGGTTGATGACCAGTCATGCCGAGCCGACAGATTGAGACCTCAAGATGAGAGACTAGTGGAGGAGGGTCCATAGGACTACAGTAAAGAGACCTTTTGTAGTATATAAGGGTGCCACCCTTGTGGCAGCGGGACCTGTCATTGCGAACTATGTCATAGTTGGCGATTTTCGGGTCCCGCTGATGGGGCTTCAGGAAGGTCTCTTGAATGAGCATAATGTCAAGCTGATGATCACGCAGAAAGGTGGCGATCTCATCGCGTTGACCGGTAATTGCATTGGCGTTGAAGACGCCTAGTTTAAGGGAGCGGGGTTTGAGGGACCTAATCTTTTGTAAATTCATAATGGAATTTTAAAAGGTTAGATTTTCGAGAGCTTGCGATACCTCGGGGTACGCGTTGAAGATCTCAAGGAGACGAAGAGCGTTTCCTTGAGCGGCACGGATTTCCTTCACCATGGCGTTGGCCGCCGGGGTGTAGAAAACAGCGAATACGCTGAGAAGCACCTGTGGGTTTGAAGGCTGATGGCCTGAAGAAGGGGACCTGTTTGCTGCCGTGGGAACCGGCGCAGCTTTGGGAGCGGCGGTGGCCACAGGAGCCAATGGGGCTGCTGCCGGGACCGGCGTGGCAATGGCCAATGGCGCAGGGATGGGTTGAGAGGGCGGCACCGAGGCCGAAGCTGCCTTAAAGTTGACCCATGGGGAGGGTCTCTGAGGAGCGAGGCGCTCGGGCAACTGAGCAGAGGGGAGCTTTACGCTCGGGCTTTCCCTTTGCTGGCGCTCGCTGGCACGCTTCGCCAGCTTGGCCGAGGAGGATTTAGGGGCTTTACTGCATCCCCGGTAGTTAGCTGGGTGACCAGCTTGCCCGCAGAGCACACAACTTGGAGGTTCTGTGCACAGAGTCCTGTCCTTGGGGCGAGGGCAGTCCGCAGTGCCATGCCCGCCCAGACACTTAACGCATCTGGGAGTAGCGTAGCAGTGCGACTGGGAGTGGCCGTATAATTGGCAACGGTGGCACTGGCCAACGATATTGGACTTTCTGGGCTTCTCAATAGAGATGCCCGACAGTGAACACACCGACTTCACTTTGAAGATCGGGTGATGACCCTCAACGGGGTCGCAGATCACCAGGACCATGTCGTATACAAGGCCCTGTTTCGCCCGGTGAAGGCGGTGAACTGCAGACACTGGGATACCCTTGGAGATCAGGTCTGCCTTGATCTCTTCGGTGGCGATCTCCTTCGGGATACGCCTGATGACCACTCTAGTCGGAGTTTCCTCCGGGAGGGAGAATGTGTGAAAGGAGTACTTCCTTTCACGAAGAATTCGGACAAGGTCCCTGTAGTCCGAGGACGAGGGGACAGTAACCTTGATGCCCTGCTGGGTAGATCGGGCATTGGTGTATTGGATCTTGCGATCCACACAAACTTTGGAGATTTCTGTCCACTTGGACTTATCTTGGATGTATAAGGGGGGCGGGGGACGCACCTTCCTCTTTGAGTCCGTTGGGATAGGACTGGCTGAGGTGGGTGATCGGGTGGGTGCCGAGCCGGAAGTAGAGGAAGGGGCAGGGGCAGGGGCGCAGGCAGGGGCGCAGTCAGGGGCGGAGGGGATGGCTGCCGCCAGAGGCTTTTTGGCCTTGCCGGCCTTTGAGGAGGCGCTCTTCTTCCTCTTCCCTCCCTTTCCGACGACCTGATAGTCGTCTGAGGAGGAGGAGGAGGAAGTGAGCGAGATGGCGTCCTCTGATTCGGAGTCCGAAGGAGGGGTGGAGGTGTCCATCACCTCGGGCTGGGGGGAGACTACAGCCGGCATCGAAACCGCCGTAGGAGGGGTGCCCCTGTCTGCTACAGGGGGGGAAAGCGGGCTCTCAAGAGCCTCGCTTGGATCGAGATGGCGACTACGCCAAGCCTTCCCATATCTGAGGAGGAAATCAGGGTCCTTAAAAAGGACCTCTCTTGCAAAAGCTGCGATGTCGGTTGCCGATACCGAAATCCCTCCAGATATTTATACTAAAATGGCTAACGAAATGTGGGCAGTCTGATTGGTCAGCCAATCAGAACACGGGAATTTTTAGCCAATCAGAATAGAGTCGATTTCGGCACAGTTAGCTTAAATACGACGAAACTTTACCTTAATGAGAGCCGCGTGACATTATTTGCGTTTTTCTCTCGCTATTATCTATAAACCTATGGTAAAGCATATATTTTTACATTCTATAAACTAAGATCTATTTAACAAAAATACAAAATATAAGAAAACATGAAGTACTATTTACAAGACATCTTAACTTACTATGTAAACACTATAACTATACTACACATATAACTGTTTTGTCAATTTGCTATTATCACTGTCCCGCACACTAATGCCCCTTTTCACTAACATTAAACAACTAAAGACTAAATAAACGCGCACTGTGGGATTTTCAACGCTCTACTCAGTGCCGAAAGTTGGAAATCTCAAAACCTTTCAGAGAAAATTCGCTAAAGCAAGGCTTTGGGCAGCTGTGGTTTTCCGAGCGTATGGCTCGGAAATCAGAAGTTGCGAAAATCAAGAGGGGGAGAGTAGCCATTGCATGTACACAGTTCTTTTTAATTTACTAGGTAAACTTTTCAGTATGTACCAGTGGCGAAAGTACCATATAACACGATTCCTACCGGCTTCCCGTCGGAAGTTCGCATCAGCAACACTACCGCTATTGAAAAATGGCACAGCCAATAGGTAGTGTCTATTATTGCCAAAAAATATAGTTACACTATTTAATTTACCATAATATTCAAACAACAAAAACGCCTCTTTTTAAGTTAATAAATTAATTTTACTTTATTTATATGTAAGTAAGTTAAAACCTGCTTCCCTTCGGCTTCTCTCTTACAAAAATTCACACCTCGCCGCTGGTATATGTACCTATATAATTATGTACCTAAGTAGATACCTACCTACCTAATGATAATGATGCAATGGAAGTCAAGGTTATCAATAAGTGCGCAAGTCAAAATTATCGACAAATAAATCTGGAAATAGGAATTAAAATTTTAGGTAATAATTTATTTCCAATTCGTATTCAGCTGTCAATTATCAGCATAGGTAATACCATAAACATATACTGGGTAATACCTATAACCTAATTACCAGTGATAGGAATAGGTAGTGCCTATTTGCCTAAACTTCGAAGAACAGAGACAAGAAACGGAGACTTCCTTAGGACTAAATTTTTTCCGGGACATCTGTCCCGAAATTCGGGACAACACTTTTAAATATTATAAAAAATATGGTATTTGGAATAAGTAATTTGTCTATATTTACCTAAAGTTTGCGACTAGACATAACATTTATAATTTATAACTCCATAATAATAACTTATCCTCTATGGGCTCTAAAGGAAAAATAAAACACATAGAATATTGTTGTAACAAATATATGTATATTTATATTATTTTTTAAATATGACGTAATTGGAAAGCATGAAACAAAATGTACAGACGGAAAAAACTTAAGTTACAAATTTATGTTTATCTATCTATGTCATATTTATTTTACTGACGTTGAGTGATGCAATTTTAACTCAAATCAAAGTACAAATTAACCTTTGAAGTATAAAATTTAGGACAATCAGTTTTAATAGTGAACTACTAACTGTTCGGTTTTGATACAGATCTTGACGTATTAAAAATTGCTAAGAATTTGAAAATCTTTATCTGTGTTACAAATACCATAAAAAATAAAGAACAATTTTAATTTAATCATCTTGATTCGATTCGTTCAGTATCAGAACCGAAATTTTCTTTGTCAGATGAGTTATCTAAGTTAGAATACACAATCATAATTTTTTCTTTATTTTCAACCGTCAGGCGATTTTGTTTTACGTTAAGAATCCATTTATAAGTTGAAAACGACCTTTCAACATCGACTGAGGTTAAAGGCGCGTACATATAGTATGATCGCTCATCCCTTCCTGCTGTTATCGCGTCACATATGTCTCTAATTTTATCTAGATCGGGATTTCTGTCCGTGACATTTACGAGTTTATTTTTTATAGGCTCAGACGAACACCAGCTAAGCACAGTTCTCACGTGGTCAAATATTTCAATGGATTCCGTTAGAGTTAAATTCGATTTTTGTAATTTCTTTAACCCAATTTGTATATCTTTAAAATATTCCTCAATGTAGTCCAAGTCCGATTTCAAGTTTTCCTTTTGAAGAACATTTTTGGCACATCTAATAGAGAGCGCGTCGGAACTTCTTAAAAGATTTACAATTGTTTTAATTTGATCGTAATATTTTGCATAATATGACACTGCCCCCAACCAAGTACCCCATCTTGTAATAACGGGTTCTGGAGGAAGCGGCATGTGGGGAAAGGTGTTGTTTAACAAGCGCACTCTAAACGGTGACTTTAATTTTTTTTTTTTACGTTTGAAATTAATTCATCTACATCTGAGTATTCGCATCGTATTTTTTCTGCCACGAGATGCAGTGCATGTGCTAAGCAAGTGACGTGTATCATGTTGGGTAAATAATTTTTCATAACACGTCCCGCTTTTAGCATATATGCTAGACTATCAGTGCATAATACAGCAACGTCTCCTACTTTGGATTCATATGAATCGCGCCACATATTTTCAAGGCAGTCTGTTACAAATTGGGCAATGATGTTCCCATTAACAATTTCTAGTACTTTACAAGCAACTAAAATGGTTTTTGTGTGATAGCATTTAAAGGTTTTACAAGAAAATGTACCATGTATTTGCCTAAAAAATCAGTTGTCCCGTCTGAAGATACCCACAGCTTTTGATTTGCAGTTTGTTCATAAATCGAGTCAATATTTGTTTTAAAAATCTTATCTAAATAAACTTTTCTCAGCAATGATTGCTCAGGAACCTTTTGTCGATTTGTACAATTGCAGCAAATATATTTATGGAAGAACTTTTTGAAAGCGGGGTTGTTTACTTGAATCCAAGGTATATTACATAATATGAGAAATTGTACTAGGTCCAAATAAAATTCTTCATTTGGTTTCTTACTTGTCCCTTTGTGTTTCGGACCTTTAACGTGCCTCTTGACACTACTAAGTTTAGCCGTTATACTGCTCTCGCACTTAGAACAGTAAATCAAATTACTGGCTGGGTCGTAATATAATTCAGGATGAAGTCCAATCCAACTTTGTACTGTTGCTTCCTTAGGCTTGTTCGCGCACGGTGGAGCATACGGTGGAGGTCTGCCCGGCTTGGGCGGAGCACCGCAGTGTCCTCGCGGAAGCGATTGGCGGCGGTGATCTCTCGCGTGCGGCCCTGGTCCAGGCCATGGTACGGAGCGAGAGTACATGGGAAGCCATTACCTCCTTCTGCGAAGCAGTAATGCTCGTGAAGGAGGAGGCGGGACGCGTGAGGGAGAGGCAAGCTTTGCGCCCTCACGCCCCTAGTCGCCGCAGGAGACGCCCTGGGCGTCGGGAATTGGCAGCCGATTCCCGGCCACCGTAGGCGCGGGCTTGCGGACGGCGAGCAATGGGGAGCTCGCCGTCCGGTAAGGACCAAGCCCGAGTCGACGGCGCGTTGTGTTCCACGCGCGCCTCAAGGAGATGTCAGTACTATTGACGGGGTCCGCTAGGGCCGATGCCAGCTAGGGTTGCGGGATGTTCGAAAGAGTTACCGTGGCCCCGGCACAGGCAACAGAAGGAACACGGGTGGGTTTTAGTCAGTAAAAGTCTGACACGCCCTCCCGCTCCGCCCAGAGCGGGAGAAGTCATTTGATGATTCCCATCTACAAAAAAAAAAAAAAGGCTTGTTCGCCATCGCCAATCTTAATGGTCTCCAAAAAGAGGTACGGTAGCAAGTACCTAAAATAAAATAAACTTTTATAGTTTTCCATACCTCAAAAGGAAAAACAAACCCTTATAGACATGGGGAGGTGGAAGGGAAAGCGGGAGAGGCGCGCGCATTCCAGCTAGATGCATCGATTGTATCGATTTGAAGATTTTATTATTTCATTTTACGCTCTAATAAAGAAATACGGTTAGAAAATATGAACACGCGTAGCGTCATTGTTATTGAAATAGTTTTTTTTTTCTTCTACAGAGTTACATTTTAGTCAATGCGCAAAGGACATAATCCATTTTGGTTCAAATATAAAAAGAGCCGGCCAGAAAAATAATATATTTTGATAGAATTGGTCCGCCTTAGCATTTATTTATGACACCAAAGATGTAGCATCACTATGCTTGGTAGTATTTAAGTTCACTTTTATATTTGGACCAAAAATTAAATGCGGATGATGTCCTGTCTTGTACGTAATGGTCATCAAATATTAAAATAACCATATTTTTTTTCTTTAACATAACATTTCATACACAATAATTATCTTAAAAACTCCACTCAAAAATGTCAAGTTCACACAACTGCAGATCAAGCTAGACTGTCAAATTGCTAGTTTAAGATAAAATAATATATACATTTATGTTTTACTTTATATTTAACTTACTGTTTGTTTCCCTACAAGAAATAAAATAAATAACTTTAGTCAAAACATTAAAAAGTAATAAATGTTGACTTACCGTATTATTTGATGTAGACAGACAGGAACAATGTTATTGCAGCAAATCGTAATCCATAAATTCAAGCCAAGGTAGTCGTATTAGGAAGATCCAATGAACCAAAAAACGTGCGAGGGTCAAAAACAATATTCACAGAAACAATACAGGAAGATGCGCACTTAACAGACCGAAGTACAGGAGTGAAGTGAGGGTAACCTGGGCGCGCCGGCACGCGGGCGGCAGGGGAAGGTATGTAGACCCTCCCTGCGCCGCACAGGTATGCGATCATGGCGGTTTCTTTTTGTAATTTCTAAGAATAGATAACGAAATGCGCTGCCGTAAACGTCGTATTGTACTTTATGTGCAATAAAGATTAAATGATGTTTTTAAAGATTTTTAAAGTTTCAGTGTGTTACTAAACAATGTGATAAGGCCATTATTTTAATATCATGCACATTTTTAAATATACTTTAGAAATATATTTCATTAAGATAAAATACAAATACCGTTGGTTTTTGAAATGATAAATTCGTCCTACTATAGAGAATGCTAAAATGATAAAAATTACCGTTTTATTATTTTAAAGACAAAATGTTTTTTTTCAATTATACACTTGAACTTTAGAAATCTCATTAAACGTAGCCGAGAGTGAGCTAGAAAGAAGATATTAACTTCGAAACGTGTACGGCTCCTTATACAAACATTGTGATTCATAGTATTAAGATCAATAAGTCATTTACAAAATGATCTCCAAAAAAAAATTTCAGAAAATTTTATGGTTGTAACGACTGTGAATGTTATTTATTATGTTATGTCTAGTCGCAAACTTTAGGTAAATATAGACGAATTACTTATTCCAAATAACATATTTTTTTAATGTATTTAAAAGTGTTGTCCCGAATTTCGGGACAGATGTCCCGGAAAAAATTTAGTCCTAAGGAAGTCTCCGTTTCTTGTCTCTGTTCTTCGAAGTTTAGGCAAATAGGCACCTACCTATTCCTATCACTGCTAATTTAAAGGCTAAAGGAATCGCGAAAGTGAATTTTTAACCGATCTCAAAAAAAGAAGGAGGTTCTCAATTCGTCGCGTTTATATATATATTTTTTTATGTATGTTCACCGATTTCTCCGTTAATTGTGGACCGATTTTGAAAATTATTTTTTTGTTTGAAAGGGTATGCTCTTGAGGTGGTCCCATTGTCAGCAAGTCAGAATCTGATGAGGGGATCCCATGGAAATCGAGGGAAACCCTCAAATTTTATAGGCACACCTATAGCGATTTGGGTATTTTTTATAGTATTAGTAGTAGTATTTTATAGTATTTCGTGCATTTTCTCTCGGGAAGCACCATTTGGTGAAGTGAAACTGATGATGAACACCACAGATGGTCACCGAAACTACTCAATAATAAGTATTTCACAGGATGTGATTCGATTACTTTAATATGGTTGCTAAGCAATCTATGCTCTTCACCATTGTGAAGAGTAAGCTCGTCACAATGCCTAAGGTGAAGTTGAGCTGATGGTGCAACACCAGGAGAACTCCTCAACAATTAACGTCCCTGCATCGGGGAAAGCAATATTTTGAAAAAGGTGATGATCAGTTGACATTAGACTATTGTAACTTAGATAAATTACAAACCGACCCACTAAAAAGTGAAAAAAAAAATTTTTTTTTACAAAAAAAGCAACCGACTTCCAAAAATAACTACGAAGTGATAAATATCGGAAATCCGTTGCAAAAAACTAAAATACACATCCAAAGACACCGACTTCCGAAATTGAAGTATTATTTTTCACTTTACTTAGTTTTTTTTTTTTTGGAAGTCGGTTGGTTTTTTTTTTTTTGTAAAAAAGTTTTTTTAATGTCATTTTTCCTCTTTACTACATAACACATAACATAACATCACACCTCGTTCATCATGCCTTGTTTCCCCGAAGGGTTAGGCAGAGGTGTACCTATAGTATACGCCCACATTTCGCCAGTTATGTTTAAGTCCCATGTAATAGGGGGCGAGCCTATTTCCATCAACCGGGCACAAATATAGACTCCGAGCTGCTACTGCGAAATTCCAAGATAGAAAAACCCAATAACACTGCCCGACCTGGGAATCGAACCCAGGACCTCATGCTCAGCAGTAGCGCTTGCGACCACTAGACCAACGAGGCAGTCTCTTTTCTACCTACCTACTACGGTCGGTGTGATAGGAACCATATTCAGCAATAAACGTTAACGAATAAAAAAAATTGGTACATAAAATCATCGAGATATAAGTACTAACGTACGTTAGTACTTATATCTCGATGCATAAAATATATAAAAATAAATATATATAAGCGTATATTGTAATACTTAATAAAAAAGAAAAAAAAAAGAAAGAAATTACGTTTATTAATATCTTTACATTTTCAACAAAGTTACATACTTCTACACAGTGTGATGTGAACTCTTAATAAAAAAAATATTATATTTAGGTTAGGATACTTTACGTTAATTTACTTATGTGACATATCAAATTGTAAACAGATAAAGCGATAACAAATACTAATTTACACTGAAGCTCTAAAAATACCAACATCGTTAACAAAACGTGACGTAATCTAAAACTATGTTATTTATTCACAGATCATTTAAAACAGTAGATACAACCACAGAGTATGGACAGAGGCAAAGCTTCATACAGCTGCACTATGATAGGTACACTACTAGGCATGAGGCGCGTGTGTGCGTATAACTGGCGGCCTCGTCGCGTACGAAGAGATACTGGTTTATACCGGCTCGGCCTGATGAATCCCTTAGGGTTTCGCGTACGTAGCTCGCCGTCCGGTAAGGACCAAGCCCGAGTCGACGGCGCGTTGTGTTCCACGCGCGCCTCAAAGAGATGTCAGCACTATTGACGGGGTCCGCTAGGGCCGATGGCAGCTAGGGTTGCGGGATGTTCGAAAGAGTTACCGTGGCCCCGGCACAGGCAACAGAAGGAACACGGGTGGGTTTTAGTCAGTAAAAGTCTGACACGCCCTCCCGCTCCGCCCAGAGCGGGAGAAGTCATTTGATGATTTCCCATCCACAAAAAAAAAAAAGGGTTTCGCGTACGCGTCTTATTTGTTTGCGTATCACATTTTGAAAGTGTAAATATGGTGGTTTACTGTACTGTGTATATGAACAATACTAATAAGAATAAAAACATATAATCTTTTAATCATCCCAAAGACTACACTAGGTAAATAGTAACTTTATTATAATGTATTATTTTTAATTACCTTATACCTCAACATAGAAAGAAAACAACCCGGTGGTGAAGCAAAAAAGTTGGAAAATATTATTTTTTCAGCCATTACGAGGATTTCAATGAAGGCTGTGTACAATCGGGTTTTTTAATAATACCTCCTGACAATTTTATTGCACTTGTTGAATTGCTTGAGCAAAAATCTCGCGAATATTTTGATCTCAAAATAAACATTAATATTGGTAGTTTTTTACTAAAACGTGGCAAGATTATAAATTGCATATGCCATGTGAGCGCTTTCCATTAGATTGTTAAAAAAAAAACTGTTAGATTTAGAATTTACCGTTCAATTAAAAGGCACAACAAATTATTCAAAAACAGAAGTTATGAAAAAAGAATAAGTAATTTGTAATAAAAATATTATATCGTGTCATTACAAAAAAAAAAAAAAAAAATTGCAAGTAATTTGTAAAAAAAGTATTATATCATAGTTACCTACACAATAAAAAGTTGATTAACGTTTTGTTTATTTAATTTTATCCTCCTGTAACAACCCTGCCAAAATAGGTGCACGCTCTTTAGAAGCTTTGTCTAAGTCCGTACTCTGTGGTACAACCTACACATTAATTTAATTTTGATTCAACGTTTAGGTACTTTTTACTTGATTTAGAGGTATCTAGTAGGTATGCCAGTATTATATTATAACATTCCATGGTTTCCCGTTGTCTTTAATCGTAGGTCTTACCTGAAACAATAAAATGTTTTACAATTAAGTATAGGTAAGTACGAGTACTTAGGTACTGCTCAAACCACCAAAAGAACCATCATCTATCAAAATGAATTCTACGCCACCACACCACACACACACACATACTACACCACACACACATTACCGCCACACCACCACACACCACCACATTTACCGTTGTGTACTATATTCAAATTTAAGGAGTGGGGCGCGTCATTTCAGAGTAAAACAGCTTTAACATCATCTTAAAATGGGTCCTTGAGGACTTTTTAAACATTATTTGATACAAGTTAAGCTATAGGTACGCTACCCTGTTGTCAGAACGCCGGTAGGTATCTACTAAAATATTAGTACAACGCAAACATTTTATTTGCAAGAATCGCTTAATTTTGCTATTTCGCCTCCTTGCATTCTTGGGCAAAGTAGGTCTAAAATAAATCATTTGCGTAGGTACCTGTTTGGTAATCGGATCTTCGCAAGCCATTCTGATCCGACAGCAAGTCGCTGGTGTATTTAACACAAAGTGTGGAGGCACTCCACTGTCCAATCTGGCCGCTCTTATAGCTTCTTTTATTGCGAAAAATACTGATGCGGCGAGAAATAGAGGCGGTTCTCCCACAGCCTGAAATCATAGAAAGTAGTGTTTAGTCCTCTGTCCTTGTGTCTCAGTGTTGGCTTATCCTGCTTTTAGAAGGTAACACGTCAGTTTTACAATGGTTAAACTAAGTTAAAACGTTTTGTTTATAACGATGTGCAGTAGAATTTTGCACTGCTGGTAATAATATCACTATGTCGCTTTCATGGCACGTAAAATATAATGACTGATTAGGAAAAGCAAAAATATTACCTTGGATGAGTAAACTGTACGTGGGTTCGGAGCGCCCTTTAGCAACGATACATTAAAAACTTTCGGTATGTCAGCAAAGCTAGGTATCTTATAAGTTCCAGGTCCTCGCGAAAGTGCTTCTCCATTAGCTGAGAATACCATTTCCTCCAATGTGTAAAAACCGTAACCTTGTATAAAGGCACCTTCTATCTGTCCTATGTCTATAGCAGGGTTTACACTTTCTCCGACATCCATCACTATGTCTGATTGCAGGACTTGATGATCACCGGTCAAACAATCAATGATAACCTCAGAACATGCAACTCCATAAGTAAAATATTCAAAAAGATTTCCATTATTTGTCTCCGGATTATATTCTATCTTTGGCGCAGCGTAAAATCCTGTGGCCGATAACTGTACCCTGTTCACAAAAGCATCTATGACCCAGTCTTCCCATTTCCCAGTTGGATTTTTAGCTTTGAATGGCTCCAGTCGTGCTTTCAGCACTTCACAAGCTTCTATAACAGCCATCCCATACAAATCAGAACTTATGCTTGCAGCTGTAGGTGAACTGTTAGGAACTTTGTCGGTCGACATTTCACTAATGTGAATTTTTGTATAATCAATTTCTAGAACCCTTGACGCAACTTGTATGATTTTAGTGTAGAGTCCTTGGCCCATTTCTATTCCCCCAATGGAAAGTAGCACAGATCCATCTTTATACACCAACAAAAGTGCGCCTGCCTGCATTAGGACATCGACTTGGAAAGATATTCCATATTTTGTGGGTACTAGGGTGATGCCTTTCTTCTTCCATCTGTTTTGTCTGGAAATAATTATTATTAATAAGGATTTTATTAAAACCATGCCAATTTACGTCAATCATTGTGGCAGAGATACTGATTTTTTGTTGGGTTATAGGTATAATGGATATGATTTAAGAATATAGTATTTTTATGATAAAAACCTTTACCTATTAAATTCCTCAACGTCTTTCTTCCTCTTCCAATAGTTAGAAGTTTCTATACATTCATTCCAACATCTTGACAAAGTACAATACGTCAGCGTCTGGTTGAAATGAGTCAATGAGCCTTCTTGATAAAGATTTCTTTCAACAATCTGCTCATAGCTTTCTCCTAATGTCTCGGCTATATGACGCATCATAGTTTCGGCAGCCATCATTGATTTTGGAGCCCCGAAGCCTCTGAATGCTGTGTTCGAAGGCATATTGGTTTTACAAAGATATCCGTATACTTCGACGTTAGGTATGAAGTAGCAATTGTCCACGTGCATCATCGCTCTTTCCATCATCTGTAATTTTAATTCTATTATATTACCTATTTACTATTTACTTAATATAGTTTGTAAAATTTTATTAAGCTTATGAATCCTCACGTAAGAGTTTAACGATATAAAAGAAGTAATGGGGATCTAGGAGATCAAATTATTAACAGCTGTGGTCTTACCGCGCAAGATATATCCATGGAGTTTCCGGCGTTTCCGTATATCTCAAATTTTGCAGCAGTTATTAGTCCTTGTGCAGTAAATCCTACTTTATACTTGATCAAACAAGGATGCCTGTAGCCGGAAACTTGCATATCTTCATCTCTGTCTAACACAGCTCTTACAGATGTCTTGAGTTTAAAAGCAGCTACTGCGACAGGTATAGCTAATATGGTAGCTCTCGTTTCTTTGCCCCCAAAACCGCCGCCAACTCTTTTTACTTTAACAACAACTTTGTGGTTTGGTATTCGAAGTGCTTCTGAGGCTATGTGCTGAAACATCGAACAAATTAGTTATACCATTGTATTTTTCTTCCATTGACTTCACATTTTACCGTGTAAATATCGGTAGAACTTACTGCTATTTCTTCTGGATTTTGTGTAGTTGCTATAATTTCCAGTTCGTCTTCTTTTCTAATGGCATAGGCAGATATGGTTTCAAGATAAAAATGATCTTGGGCACCATTTCGTACGCATCCTTCTTTTACGTAACTGGTGTTATTGAATACCTCATTTATGTCACCTTTGCGGAGAATGCGAGGATACCCAGAAAAAAATGATCCGTGTGAAATAGCATCTTCTAGCGTTACAATGACGGGTTCTATACGCTCGTAAGTAATAACCACCAAGTCTCTTCCTTTCCTTGCTACACTCTCTGACGTAGCTACTATAGCTCCTACTACACAAGCCCGGCTAGTTACTATTTCACTACAAAATATTTCTTCATCTTTTATAATAGGACCCATCTTATTACATTCTTCATCTAAATCTGCAGCTGATAGAAATGCCTTCACTCCTGGTAGCAACAAAGCTTTACTGACATCTATAGATTTTATTTTTGCATGTGCTTCTGCGCTAAAAACTAGTTTTAAATACAGTTCTCCCACTACGGGAGGAGTATCATCACAATATATAGCTTCACCGGTGGCTTGCTTTAGAGCTGACGTATGAGTTATCGGCCTGCCAACAGCGTCTGAAACTATTTGTTTTTCGTTTCTTATTTCGAAGCACTGCGAACTGTTTGGTTGATCTATTGGTATTTCCTCGACACCACTTGCGTCTTCATCATTGATTTTGTTAACACCACAAGGTCTGCTTAGTTGTAATACATATAAATAAAACCTAAAAAATAAGCTCAAACATAGTGTCTTGCGGTACTCGGGCATTCCTCCGGGAACTGAGACATCTAGATGCAACTCATTTATTAACGATTCAAATACTAAAGTTAACATTTCGCGATCCCATCGATGTCCATGAATTAACTCTGAAGTTGCTTTCGCATAAATTGTAGTTGGTCCCATACCACCATAACACAATCTTGCATCAAATACTGTATTTGTAACTGGATCAAATATAACATTGAACGCAGACGTTACTATAGAAATATCGTCTTCTTTTCGTCGAGCTTGTTTATACGCTTTAAAATACTGCGTACTTTTTGAGAATGGAATTTCAACAGAAGTAACGATTTCATCATCTTCAAGAACTGTCTGTCTATATCCTTTGAAAAATGTTTCATCGGTAACAACTTGCCGATGTCCCTTATTCTTGCTATGAATATTCAATACAGCTGAACACGCTATTAAAATGGGATTTAAATCAGATATTGGACTAGCTGTTACAATATTTCCAACGAGTGATGCTACATTCCGAATTTGATCCCCAGCAAACCAATGTAGCATTTCATTTATTGCTTGATATACTTTAGATTTCGTAGGATTTGCATCAATTTGTTCTTGTAGGAAACTAGATAAATCACTTAGGGTGGTAGTAGCGCCTATGATGATGCCTTCAGTTGATACTTTGCAAAAGTTCATGTCTGTTATTATTGACGGATACAGCAGCACTGGATAGACTTTCTTTTTAAATTTAACTTCCACTCCTATTTCGCTGTTGCCAACAATTATTTTAGAATGTATACAGTTAGATTTTAAAAGAAGCAGATCGTCATGTGTTTGCGGTCGAACCCATGTAACATTTTCTCCGACAAAAAATAAATACTCCTCTGCATAACGACTATCTAACTTCAATTCTGGTGGGAAAATTGGTTCTTGTGTTGGATCGTATGGTTTGTACATTGACTTATTAAACAATTCATCGCTGTTATCATTTAGTATCTTATTGCGACAACAATCTTGACCCATTGAGCAGGAATTCTTTTCACCTTCACAACTATAATTTCTTTCCCATCCTTCTATAAAAGTTTTGAACCCTTCGATAATGGGTCTGTATCCTGTACATCTACAAAGGTTTCCCTGTAATGCTGTTTCTATGTCAGTATAATGTACTTCGGCTTTATTTCTTAGTAATGCATACATAGACATTACTATGCCAGGTGTGCAGAAGCCACACTGTGATCCATGAGCCTTGGCTATCCTTTCTTGCACCGGGTGTAGGCGTTCTTGCGTGGAGCCAATTCCTTCAACGGTCGTGACTGCTAAGCCGTGCATGGCACAAATGGGCGTCAGACATGCATTTACTGCCATGTGCCTATTATGAAAATAGTTAGGGATATAATTAAGTAAGTAGGTAATGTTCAAAACGCCACGCTATGAAAGAGACCCGTTTCGTCACTGGACATCTATTTATACGCTGGGGTTGGAGATAAAATACTTGACGAACTACAGAACCACCAGCATTTAGGCGTCTAGTCTGAATTGAAAAAAACGTGTGCGGTCAAGGGACCCCCATCAAACACGAAGTTCCTTCTCACGTATAATTAAAAAAAAAAACTAAATTTTCGCAGCCGCCATTTTGGATTTACATTTTGACCTCACTATCGACTTTAGCACCCTCGAAAACTATGAAAACGATACCCATGACAAAAATTTTGAAAAGGAGATGTTTCAAAATGTATGGAGCCCCGGCCACACCCTACTAAAAAATGGGGAAACAGAATTAAAACAGTTTCCAATCATCCAATTACTTTTAATTGGCTTTGTTTGGTAGTAAAGTACAAGAATGTACAATTGAAATTGCAACACACAACAAAAACCCATCATGGCGGTAAGCTGTCATGTTGATTGATTATTGACGTTTGACATGTTTACTTCTGTCAACAAACATTGTCAAAGAGAACCATAACATTGTCGTACTTTTAGTCTTTTGCAATATTATTTTAGATCTAATTGTAAAGTCGAAAATCTACTAAAGAAATCTGAGAGATTGTAGTAGCTTGATGTACTGGCGTCTGTACATAAAGTATAGTCCAGTTAAGCAGACGACAACCTCATAGGTTGACCTGCGATATGCCAAGATTTTTACTTATTATTATTATTATATTTTTTTTTTATATTTCTCGGGACCCTAGGGTCCCGGACCTTTGAAAGGCATATGAGGGGCCGAAGCCAACTCGCAGAGGCCCGTTAGACGCTTTCAATGGAAATGAGGCACCAACCGACGATTATCCTTGTGCGTACTATGCAAGTGCACCCAAGGACAACTCCCGGTTGGTGTAGGACTATTGCAGGATATGGAGACAAAAAAAAATATTGGGCTATGGGTTTGGATGGCTAAAGTGGACTGGTTATCTAAAACTATGGAAGGACTATGGCCCCTGCCTGATCAATGTTTGATAAAATACAATACACGGATAAAATGGCAGGGGGTGACTTGCACACTCAACAATGGGCCCCCAGAAACGGTCGCTAGCACATAGTGTCGTAGCGACATGTCTTGAGGTGCTTAAGAGGAGTGGAGAGGTATTCCACGGCTATCAGGACAATCCCGGAAGTACGGTCAAGATCCCTACCAGCATCTTATTGGACTACTTCCTTCCTCCGAGCACGTTTGCTCTTGCGAATCTCTACTCAAGCCAGCCAATAAAGGCAAGAATGAGGTGGGAGGTCAGTTCTCGTCAGTGTTCACTCCAGCCGGCCAATAAAGGCAAGCCAGAGATGAGGAACATGACTTCTCCCGGGAGATAGGGTACGTGGGGTCGCTACTGCCCAGCAGCTCGCCACATGCTGCCCTGCGGGTTTCTGTATCTCTCTTGGTCTGGCTCCTCATCCTAGACCTGTTCCGGCAAAGAAACCTCCACCGGCACAGACCTAGAGTTCGGAGCGCGCAAGCCCCATCACGACATCAACGTAGAGATACGGCGATGGGGTTATTATTATTATTATTAAGCATTTATTTCAGATCGAAAGAATCCATAAATTGTTAGTAATGACTTAAAACTATGTTAGTAAAACCTATCTAAACATAAAAATTGTTGGCCTGGAACCCGTGTGCACACTGTTCCAGTAGCGCACGAGAGGGCAATCGAACCTTTCAATAATTGTGTTTAGGCTACCGCTGGCGCTGCCGCGCACTCGACGCATCAGAGAGGCAATACGTTTGCGCACAATTGTTTTAAAACAATCGGTTCTAGCCTCAGCAAACATTCCTGACGCGCTACAAAAGCGCGGCAGCCCCAGCAGCATCCTTAAACCATTATTGTACTGAACACGTAGGGCGTCTAGCGATCTACGTGCAAATCTCACCCATAGGCTGCAGGTGTAAAAATTCTGGCAATACGCTTTGAATAAAGTAACCTTAACTTCCTTTGTACACTTTGCAAACCTACGAATAAACGCATAAACGTACAGAATACAAACATTCAATAGTCGACATATTAACTCAGACAAAAACAATGTAGCGATAAACGAAAGCCAGCTTGTTAAAAATAACTCGAGAGAACAGAACATCAGAACACGATTGACAACGAAAGCGACTGAAGTGACAGTAGACAGTTCACGATCTATGATCAATGGTCGATCTATGGTTTACTGTCATTGGTTTTTAACCACAGAGTACCTAAATTGGCGAGACGTATATTTATTATGATAGTCTATATCCTATCACATCCGAGAGTCCTATAAGACGAACAATTTTCAATTCCTACTTTTGTGTATTATGACCGGAAGTACTTTTTAAAGAACAAATGGCTGGTCAAAGTAAAACATGTTAAAAAAATTAAAAAATCTTGCAAAAAACTTATGTTCTGGCAAAAATCATGATATGCAGTGGTAACACTGTAATTACAAAATAAAGTCTCAGGACTTACGGCACTCTTCCATTTTGTTCTTTATAAAGGACAGTCGGCCTTTTAGACATAGTGAGAAAAAAATATGGCGGACTCAGGAGGATATTGAAAGTCGATAAAAATAATTGATAAATATCAAATTATTACAAGAGAAATGTGCATTTATGCAATTTATCAGTATTTTTCCCGAATTCCACGGATTTTTCTCGATTTTTCGAGGTATTGTACATATTCTGGGTCCATTTTGAAACATCTCCTTTTCGCAGCTGCCATCTTGGATTTACATTTTCACCTCACTATCGGCTTTAACACCCTCGAAAACTATGAAAATGACATCTATGACGAAAAATGTCAAACATTTCGCAGCCGCCATCTTGGATTTTCATTTTGACCAAATTCACACTTTCTTTTTGTTGTGTGTGTTTATGTAATTGACTCACTAACATAGTTGTAAGTTTATTTATTGTTACTAACACTATATGAGTATCATTGTTACTCTCAATAAAGAATTTATATTATTAGTCTCGAAATCTCGAAGAAAAATTAGTTGTTCCCTACATTTATGTTCGCATAACTAGTCAAAATGTAGGGAACAGCAGATTTTTTTTTCGCGACAATACACCCGTCACTCTGACCCACACGATTTCAAGTTTGGTCCCATAGTAAAAGTTGTTCATAATTATGAGTACAACACTAATGTGGCAGCTCCCTAACCAATAAAAAAGCAACGTGTAGCTATATATCCTAGTTAACAACTCGACTGCCGGAAACGCGGATCTACGCGAGACTTTTTGTTTCTGTAATTACGGCATTTTTCATCGAAAAAAGGCACAAAAAAATATTTTAGAAGCAAAAAGATACGCCCAACGTGGGGCTCGAACCCACGACCCTGAGATTAAGAGTCTCATGCTCTACCGACTGAGCTAGCCGGGCTGTGATTTGTAGGTCAAAAATGACCATCTGATCGTGAATGTCATGAAAAAGATACTTGATGCGATCTTCAGTCTTCAAATATTGGGAGATCATGACTGTGCAAGCACCACAGCCACCTTCTCCGCATCCATATTTGGTGCCGGTAAGCAAAAGTTTCTTGCGGAGGTAAAAAAGAAGTGTCCATTCTGGGTCTGGATTTTCCTCGACGACCTGAAACATTATTGTAAAGTATTACTTATAATATTATAATGTAGGTACGGTTTTCTTTTCTTTAGCTTTTTGTTAAATAAATACTGTACATATACTAAGTGTATATATACTAAGTATATAGGTAGGACAAAAAACAAAAACAGTATCCACTCTACTCTAGATAAACAAGTATGAGTGAAAGGGGACGTTAGTAGGCACTCTGCTATTCGATCATGAACTGAAACTTGATATGATTGCGCTACGTTGGTTCCTATTTGTTCAGACAGACTTTCACCAAGTAAATATTTGTATCAATCAAAATTCCGTTTTATACAGTGTCATTCATAACTATGTATAAGGTAGGTTCCTAAAAAGTCCCGATAAATGTTTATTGAAATTTAACTGTGCAATAACTTGGAATTATGTCTGTGGAAGTTGTGCATGTTTTCTATGAATGTACCTACTTATTTAATTATTTACCTAGCAGTGGCGAAAGCACCATATAACACGATTCGTACCGGCTTACCTTCGGAAGTTCGCATCAGCAACTTTACCGCTATTAGAAAATGGTAAGTCAAAACCGGCTTTGCTTCGGCTTCTCTTACAAAAATTGACACCTCGCCGCAGTTACCTAGGTTGATAGGAAAGTAGGTACCTACTATACCCAATTAACAACGTGCAGTAGGTATGTAAGCTCGTATAATAATCGTTATGTACAGCAGTACAAACAGTTCACTATAACTTGTCCCTTGCCGTCATGTTGGCACCATTGCTTCAAGTTATAGAGAACGGTCTGTTAGGTCTGTCTGCTACATTGTACCTACCTGCCTACATAGTCAGCGAAAAAAGTCAGTAGTAGGTACCTAACCACTGTTCAAACAGAAAAGATTCAAAATAAAAACTTGTTGGTAAATTAGGTATTATTATTACTATGAAGGCTAGAGTATTTTGAATTAATAGTAATGATGAATTAATAAGATTCAGTGCGATGTACTTAGGTAATTAAATAATGAAAATTACGAAATGATCAGCGACTTTTTTTGCTTACTGTAGGTACCTACTGTAGGGCATAGAAATCTATGTCGCGGGTTATCACAACACGGATTCAATCGTATCAGGGTTCGATAGGTTACCGAACCCAAAATTATTTTGTAACACTCTAGCTGAAAGGTTATCGTTATTACTTATTTAACACACCAAAAGCGCTGCACAAGTCTTCCGCGTTTTATTCCATACAGGCCTAAGAAAGAAAAATGTAAGTACCTACCTCTCTAAACAATCTACACACAGGAAATATTGCCAATCAGGTGCCATATTATGACGTTCTAATGCCACCATGATTCCAGTACGCGAGAGAGACCTAGCCGATAACACCATCCGTTCTTCGGACTGGAATCATGATGGCATTAATACTTCATAATACGGCCCCTGGTTAGTAGACTCAGTAGTGAAAGAATTATCTAGGTACCTACCTGAAAATCTTTAAGCAAGTCATTAGATTCCTTCACACAAAAACCCACACTGCTCACCACCACACACTTAGAATTATAATTATTTTGCTCATTTTTTATTTATCTTCATAGTTCGCTACCATTATTTATATAAGTATTCTGTCCATTTTCAAACATCCTGAACAACTCTAAGTCCCCTCTTTGAGGAGTGGCTGGAGAGGCGCCACGGCGTCCTTACCTTCCGCCTGACGCAGGTCCTCACCGGACACGGGTGCTTCGGGAGGTACCTATTCCGGATAAGGCGGGAGGAAACGCCCGGGTGTCTCCACTGTGTGGATCACCCGGAGGACACGGTGGAGCATACGGTGGAGGTCTGCCCGGCTTGGGCGGAGCACCGCCGTGTCCTCGCGGAAGCGATAGGCGGCGGCGATCTCTCGCGTCCGGCCCTGGCCCAGGCCATGGTACGGAGCAAGAGTACATGGGAAGCCATTACCTCCTTCTGCGAAGCAGTAAAGCTCGTGAAGGAGGAAGCGGGACGCGTGAGGGAGAGGCAAGCTTTGCGCCCTCACGCCCCTAGTCGCCGCAGGAGACGCCCTGGGCGTCGGGAATTGGCAGCCGATTCCCGGCCACCGTAGGCGCGGGTTTGCGGACGGCGAGCAATGGGTAGCTCGCCGTCTGGTAAGGACCAAGCCCGAGTCGACGGCGCGTTGTGTTCCACGCGCGCCTCAAAGAGATGTCAGAACTATTGACGGGGTCCGCTAGGGCCGATGCCAGCTAGGGTTGCGGGATATTCGAAAGAGTTACCGTGGCCCCGACACAGACAACAGAAGGAACACGGGTGGGTTTTAGTCAGTAAAAGTCTGACACGCCCTCCCGCTCCGCCCAGAGCGGGAGAAGTCATTTGATGATTTCCCTTCCACAAAAAAAAAAAGCCCCCAAGATACAGGCGCTCCCTAGTTTGAGGACCACTGTTCAAATAACTATGTTAAATATTCTAATTACAGTAAATAGACATTATAATTATTTTTTTTAATTTATTTTGTAACAATGGATCAATAAATTATTCTTACTTAACTTACCTAGTGGGTAACACATAACATTCAATACTATTTGATGACTGCATAGGTAATAGGTAGGTAGGTAACCCATGCTTTTATATGTATAAAGTCAAACACAGAAATATGAAAATTATATCTAAGGTCATACATTAGTAATCGAGATTCTCAACGTATCGTCTCCTGTACCTACTACCTCTCTATACTTACCTACAGTTTTTAATTTGCATGAAGGTACTTCACACGTTATGGAAAGATTCAGTAAGCAGGTACGTATCCATCCATCCCCCCAGTGTATCAACAGTTAATATTAGTCGAGGTTGAAATAAGACCTATAAAACATGTTGGCCAGAAAGCAGACCGCAGTGCAAAATAACTAAGTACAATCTTAATCTATAATATAAAAGGAGAAACTGACTGACTGACATATCAACGTACAGCCGAAACTATCGGGACTAGGAACATGAAATTTTGCACACGGGTTCCTTTTATAACGTAGGGGAAGCACTAAGAAGGGGTTTTTGGAAATTCGACCTTTAAGGGGGTGAAAAGGGGGCATTTCGTTTGTATGAAAAATCTTATTCCTTGAGTTAATAAACTTGAAACTTGGTACGAATACTTATCTAAGTAAATTATGAACTTTGTAATTTTTTGTATCTCTAAACTACCCCCAAGAGGGGGGTTGGGGGGTGTCAAAGTTTGTATGGAAGTTTTTAACGCGCAGTCCGATTAATTCGAAACTCAGTATTTATACTTGAGACTAAAACTAAAGAATAACCTGTATCAGGGCTTTTTGAAATCTACCCCTGAGGGGGTGAAAAGGGGTAGTCAATTTTACAAGGGAAGGTTTTACTGCGTCGTTTGATTAACTCGAAAATTGGTATAAATAATCTTTGAGTCAAGTTTTGGAAGTATCCTAAACATATTTTTTCAATTCTGCCCGTGGGGGTAAAAAGCGGGGATATAGTTTATATGAAAAATCTTATTCATTATATTAATAAACTTGAAACTAGGTAGGAATATTTGCCTAAGTAAGCGATAAAGTTTCTCACTATTAGTTTTGAAAACTACCCCTCAAAAAAGTGTTAAAGTTTATATGGAAAAATTTTAACGCGCCGTCTGATTAACTCGAAACTCAGTTCTTAAAACCGTAAATAAAAAATAACGTATATCAGGGTTTTATGAAAATCTATCCTAACGGGGTGAAAAGGGGTAGTCAATTTTACAGGGGAGGATTTTACTTCGTGGCTTGATTAACTCGAAAATTGGTTTAAATAACCTATAAGTCAAATAATGAAAATTAGGGGTGAAAAAAATCTTATTTCGTTGATCTTTTAACTTGAAACTGTCCGAATACTTCATCATCATTCTCCTGCCCTAATCCCAATTTATTTGGGGTCGGCGCAACATGTCTACTTATACTAATGTATAAATAAATAATAAAGATCTTAATCTACAATACTACCATTTAAAGCGGGTGAGGGGGTTGTGAAATGTGTTGGGGAAAATAAGAAAATCACGCGAACGAAATAACGGGCGAAGTGCTGAATGACTGACATACTTACCAGATTTTTGCACAAGGTTTCCTTTTATAATGTAGGCGAGCTCTATGAAGGGGTTTTTGGAAACTCGACCTTTAAAGAGGGTGAAAAAGGGGGATTTCTATTGTATGAAAAATCTTATCAAACTTGAAACATAGCACGAATACATTCTTAAATGAATAATAAAGTTTGTCATTATTTCGTTCTTCAAAACTACCCATCAAAGGGATTTTAGGGGGTGCTAAAGTTTGTATGGAAGAATTTTGGAATAGCGGTATTAATACTTTTGACAAAAAACGTAGACATCGTTTTTGGGTTTTTTGAAAATCGACTAGCAAAAGGGGGTAATTTATATTTTGAGGAGGATTTCACTGCGTATCTAAATTAACTCAAAAGTAATCTAAACATTAAATGACGAAAAACAATATTGAAGATGTTTCAATGTTCGGGGTGAAAAAGGAGGAACAGTTGATATGAAAATTTAATTTTTCCTTTGATCAATAAATTAAAGAATAAGTCTATAAATTGATCAATAAATCCATACTTATTATATTATAAAACAAAGTCCCCCACCGTGTCTGTCTGTCTGTGTGAATGCGATAAACTCAAAAATTATCAAACGGATTTCCAAACAGTTTTCACCAATAGACGGAGTGATTCGTGAGGAAGGTTTAAGTGGGTTTAGGTATAATTCATTAAGGTATTGTGTAAATTGGCTGAAATATGACGATTATTGTAGAAGATGTCGGAAGAAATCATGCCGACTGGGGAGCTTTACTGGCATGCGCCGCGTACCTAAACCGTAAGAGATACATTAAACTTATTAATGTTCTAAAGGATTGTACATCTTAAAAAAAATCCGCAATAGCATACATACGTCTATCTTCTAAGTACCCACAGTAACCATTTTCTTTCAGAGTTTGATAAAAATTTCATTGTTATTTCCGATCGCTACGCTTCCTTTTAATCCCGGTAGTACGTTCCCGTGGGATATTTTCCGGAATTCACGAGGGCGAAGCCGCGGGCAAAAGCTAGTACTATACATAGGTACAACACCATAAACCAAGGTAAGTAGGTTTACCTTATCACAGGTCTGTCTACGACTACAATTCCTAGGTAGGTACCTACATTCCGCTAGACAATTGCCGAGATATAAAATAAACAGAAAATAAAGCTTTTAAAAAGTATGTTTCTATCGATAGGATATTAAACAGAATTTCATGTCTGACGAGAATGGACCTAGACGTACCTAGATGGCTATGACTCGAAGGTACACTCCTACCAACTTATCTGTGAAATGGCGAAAATTGGAACTACGGCCGTCATGTTGAAATGTCATTCGATTGTCAGTGTATACTACATTCGGGTTTTCTGGTTGTTTTGTCGTGATATTGCTGAATTTATAAAGTTAAATATGCCGAAAGCTATTAAAAGTGATGCTCGAATCATTATTCTAAAGGTTAAAACCTTTTTTGAAGAAGAACCTCGGGCGGGGTCTCCGATTATTCCATTTAATCAAATATACAAACGAATTTCGGCAGCGACAGGTTAGTGTTGTCAACTTTCTTATTATAAATTACCCGATACTTAACTAATTATTTAAGTCCACGAAATATTCGTTTCTATTCTTGCTGCAGGTTAGTGTAACGGTAATGTACATCTAATAGGTAACCTGCTAAGTGAGTGAGCAAACTAACCTGCCAGATCTCAAATTTCTACTAACATTTCTTTTATCATCTTATATTTCAGGTGTGAGTCAAGGACTAATTTCAAAAATAGTTAAGGAAGGGCACGCAGCAGAAGAAACTGGTACAAAAATTCGGACACCAGGCAAGGAGAGAAAACGTAAAAGTGGATTTGTGCCTGTTGATGATTTTGACACGGGAGTTATACGGAGGAAAGTACATGAATTTTATTCTGCTAAAAAAGAGGTCCCTACTGTTAAAAAGCTTCTAGAGATCTTAAAGACAGAAATAAATTACACAGGACAGCGAGAGAGTAAGCGAAAGCTGCTTCACAAGGTGGGATTTCGTTTTAAAAATCTCAATCCAATCGGAAGGTTCTTATGGAGCGTAATGAAATATCAGCTTGGAGAGCTAAGTACTTGCATGCAGTGGATAAAAATAATAAATCTTCCCAGCTCCGGCCCATAATTTAGAGACCTATATTCACTCTTCGCATACATCGGGTAAATGTTGGCAAGGAGAGGGTGAAGACGGGAGTATTGGAGCCTGTATCGAAAGGGCAAAGATATATTATTGTTCATGCGGGAGGAGATACTGGATTTGTTACAAATGCACTACTTGTGTTTAAATCAAACACAAAAAGTGGTGATTATCATGACGAGATGAATAGTACCAACTTTAAAAAGTGGGTTATTGAAAAACTTGTGCCTAATTTACGAGAGCCATCCATAATAGTGATGGATAATACTCCTTATCACCGTATTTGTGTGAATAAAGTCCCAAATACGAATTCCTTAAAAAAAGATATGCAATTATGGTTGACCCAAAATAAAATTGACTACGGAGAGAATAAATATGACTAAACCTCAGCTTTTAGAAATAATTAAGAGAAACAAGCCTGAACCTGTAAATGAGATTGAAAAAAAATTAGAAGACAATAGACACAAATGCTTATATTTACAACCTTATCACTGTGATCTCAATCCCATTGAACTCATATGGAGCACAATGAAAAGAAAAGTTGCTGATGTAAATATTGAGCATGAAAATACTGAAATTCCCCGCCTAGTTAGAGAAGCTTTTGACGCTATTACAGTTCATGAGTGGGCACAGCATTGTAAACACGTTCGCAGGTTAGAAGGAGAATACTTAAAACATGATTTGTATTTAGATAAACCTTTTATTATAGAAGTGGTAAGTGACACTGAAACCGAAAGCGATAGTGATAATGATGATAGTGGTACGGAAATAAGCGGAGTATGGTCTCACAACCAGGATGAAGTTGTGTATGCAGGTTAATGATCACAATTACTGTAAACCTGGTTTTCAATAAATCATTGTAAAGCAATTTGTTTTTTTTATTACACTACACTACCACTAGGTACCACTGCTAATTATAATTAGTCAAATCTGGTGTTAGGGGTTAGGTACGGTCATAACTAAATGCTAGACATCCAGGTACCTCTTGCAAGGTAGGTACCTACTTAACTTCGCATTAAATGAAAGTTTTATCCCCCCCGTGGAACATTTTATCTACTTAATTTCCACTTCATTGGATTACTTTTTAGATAAAGCCATTGTTTATTGCTGAGAGACTAAACTGTTAGCGTTCCTACGTAACTGTAAATTATCAAATTCTTTTTATTTATTTTATTATTTTTATATAGGTATCACTGTTTTTAATTTGTAAAAACTGTAATTCTTATTAAACGATTATGTCTAATGTGAAATTTCCTTCTTGAAAACTTACTCAATTTTGGGCACCTTATAATAATTATATTAATTAGCAACACTGAATCGACGGTGCCGTCCTCTTTCAGTTCAGAGATAAGTTGGTAGAACTGTACCTACTTATTTATTTACACAGGATGTCCGGTTTCGGAATAGCAAAACATAAAGGGGTGGTACAGACCATCAAACTGAACAACTTTCTCCTGGGGACCAACACCGTAATCGTGAAAAAAAAATCAGTCGTCCCATATAAAACTTCAATACCTACTCGACCAAATGTATGGGACGACTGATAATTTTTTTGCGATTATGATGTTGATCCCGGGAGAACGTTGTTCAGTTTGATGGTATGTACCTCACCCTTAATTTTCGTCACACCGTGTAAAAAACACACATTGTATAAAAAAATATTCACACCGGCAAGCAACTTATTAAAACAACACAGATTACTTACCTTTTTGCCATTAACGAAGAAAATCAGCGTTTTTTGCGCGTCTTCAGGTATCAAACTTTTTAACGAGTCCATTAGTATGATTTTGAATTGATATGGTAAGATATTTCTAACCTAAACCGGTTTCTTATTTTTATTACTGACGAACTACGTCCGATAGAACGCGTCTCTCTCGCATCACTGCCACATCACATGCCGCGTATATTATATATCCTCGTAGTCGTACGTACTACGTACCGCCCAAGCTATGGCCATGTGCGTGTAAACTGAGGGACCACACTGGGGTTTTGCAGAATAAAATCCTCGGATTTAGTAGTAGACATAAAACAATTGTAGAACGAATCTGGGAATTTGTAAAAAAATAAATTAAAAACTACAGCCCTTAAGGTGTGGTCCCTCAGTTCTAACTAGGGTTGCCAGGTCGTCTAATCTAATAGCCGGACAGACCAGCCAGTTTGGCCGGACATTTGGGTAAAAAAGCCGGACATCCTAAATTATTAAGGATTTTGTGTCTTAGTAATAACTCGACAAAATTGTTTTTACGTAAAACTAGGATTTTTTATCATTTACCATAAAACTTCTTAAATTCTAATGAAATAAAATAAAATTTAATAACGTATCAGTCTTTATTACTACTAATCATTCATTAATATTATTATTTTCCAAGGGAAAACACAAAAATAAAACTAAGAAAACAAAACAAAACTTCTTCACTAATGAATAAGAAACGTTCATCTAGCCATTTCAGTTAATTTTTCGATCATTCGGTAGGCGAGTGACTGAAATCCAATATTTGATTGATTCACTAATGAATGAATTTTTAACTTTTCATTTATTTTGTGTTCAGACATTTCACTCAAGTGAAAGATGCCGAATGAAAAAAAACCGGCCAAGTGCGTGTCGGAAGAACAATGAAAGGTTCCATTGTTGGCATAAATTTATCCCAAGAACAAACTTAAGTTTGTCAACAACAATGCTAACATTGTTGTTGACAAACTTGTTCTCTCATACGTTCCAACTGCAAATGTAAGTTGGTCGACTATTACTCGTGAACTTGTAAAGCCTACTTAGTTATGATAGCTTTTCTTTTAACTTCGTTGTATATACTACTACCGTGAATTTTTTCACATATCCAAAACTAACCGTTTAGCTGGCAGGGGAGGGGGGACACTTGACTCTAACAAAAATTAGCACTTTAAAGCTTAATATTTTAGAAACGGATCCCTTAATCGAAAAAGTGTTTTCACAAACCCGCAATATTTTTGAAATACCTATCCAACAACACCCCACACCATGAGGTAGACGAGAAAAAAAAGCTAGGAAGCTAGCTTAACAAAAGCCGGACAGGCCGGACACCGTATAATTTGGCCGGACACACAATCAAAAAGCCTACCTATGTCCGGCTTTAGCCGGACGCCTGGCAACCCTAGTTCTAACAGACCATTTATTTTTAACCGACTTCAAAAAAGGAGGAGGTTCTCAATTCGGTTGTATGTATTTTTTTAAACCGATTTGGAAAGTTCTTTTTGTAATTTGAAAGGAGATACTTCCAGATTGGTCCCATTTTTATCAAAATCCAGTTCTGATGACAGGATCCATGAGGAAGTGAGGGAAATCCTCAAATATTATAGGCATTTAAATAATATTAATTAAGTATTTTCATCAACAATTCAAGCATTATCATTCAGAAAGTATCATTTGGTGAAGTGGAACTGATGTAGAAGACCACATATGTCCACGGGAACTCCTCAATGATAAGTATTTCACGGGTGGCGATATCTCGATTAAGATAGTTAAGCGACTATGACGAAGTAAATTTAAATAAATGGTTCTGATGAAAATGGTAGCATTGAACTGATCTGATGATGAAGCCGGAAAGTAGGCACCGGAACTCCGTAATAAAACAATGTATCCTAGGCGTGTTTGGGCTTTTCGGAATTGTCATGAAATGTACTATGGCTACAAATGATTTTAATGGTACCTAATATGCTTCAAATTGCGCTACTTGAGTTGTATGTTATGTGCGGCCTTGATTGTCAGAAGACAGATTTGGTTAACGATCTGCCGTTGTTCCTGACGTCACATCGGGCCACATACCACACCGCGATCGCGGCTGGAGCTTGATAATCAACATATGGTCCTTCAAGTTAAAGAAGATCGGTTTTTGTGCTACGCACGCGCCTCCTGTGGACTTTGGACTGGCCGTCCTTACCGCACGCTCGCCTACGCCGTAGAGGACACATAAAGGACAGTCTACCCAGAGGGACATTATTCTGAGTGAGCCCGTTCCATTATCCTTAACTACTTTCCTGTATTTTCGCCTTTTCTATCCAGGAATTTTAAAATAGTGCTATACGGATCAGGCATACATTGATCTCTTCATATATAGCTTAACTATTCAGTGGAAGTTTCCAAACTTCTCATAATTTCTTAACACATCCCTTCGTTCGCTTATCGCACGTGTTTGCTAAACGCGTAAACAACCTCATTAGTATTTTTTCGATATTGTATGGACGGCAGCACATCAAGCTACTACAATCTGTCAAATTTCTTTAATAGATTTTCAACTTTATCGCTAAAACATTAGGTTTAAGGTTGATTGGGAAAATTTGACAGTTTCGGGTAGCTTGATCTGCTGACGTCTGTACTTAATGCACCAGTTAGCTCGCTGGGCTCATTAGCAATATCAGCTGATTTTACCGTAGGCTTGGCCAGCTGTTTACGCATAATTATATAACTTACAATTTATCGGTTTCTTTGTCTCTGCTTGCACTTTAGACTTATTGCTTTGCCTTAACGACCTACCTACATACCATCTCATTATATCTGATGCAAAATTAAGAGAACTTATAAAGAGGCGTGGTGGCTACAAAGCAAAGCTTACGCATTTTAGCAACATTTAAAGATTATTACCTAGCACGGGTAACGATTTAGATTGCTTCCAATCAGCAGAATTAAAGAACCGTCTTAGTTTAATGGAAACATTATATAAGGAATTCGACGTGTTACAGACAGAGTTGGAGCTGTTTTTGGAGGATACGGATGACATGTATGACGAGAGGGAGCAGTTCGAGACGCAGTACCACGCGATGGTGGCCCGCGTGAGGGCGAGTCTCGCCCCCGCGCGTGTCTCCTCGCCTGCGCTCATGTCTGCCACCTCCGTCGATGAGCTCCCACGTCACGGCTCTAGTTGCAGGCACGACTTCGTTCGGCTGCCCAAGATAGACTTGCCTCACTTCGACGGGGACTATCAGCACTGGCTTGAATTCCGAGATACGTATATTTCTCTTATTTATAACAATGACAGCATACAAGACATCAACAAATTTCACTACTTACGTGCTGCCTTAACCAGCAGCGCGTCATTAGTGATAAAAAGCATAGATTTCAAAGCAGATAACTATGGCACAGCTTGGCAGTTATTATCCGAAAGGTACAACAATGAAAGACTACTTGTTAATAATCACGTGCAGGCCTTAATTAATCTTTAACAAATTTAACACGAATCTTGTAAATCGTTATGGAACATGATTGACGTCACAAATAAAAATCTTCGTGCCTTGTCCACTTTACGGCAGCCTACCGAGCAAGGGGGTCTAGGGGAAACTCTTATCATATACATGACGTCAGAAAAACTTGACAAGGTCACACGAAGGGAGTGGGTAGAATATAAAAATAATTTAGATACTTTTTCAAATTTAAAAGATTACATTAAATTTTGAACTAACAGAGCAGACTATTACTTGAAACTTTAAATTGTAATAAAAACACAACATCAACAAAAAATACTAACGAAAACAACAAAACCAAAATCTTTCTTACAACAACTAAAACTAAAAATAATAACAATTCAGATGATGTTAAATGTCCTATGTGTTCACAGACTCACTTTTTATTCAGTTGTCAGCCTTTCAGAAAACTTGACATTGAAGCACGCATTAAAAAAGCTTCAGAAAGCAATGTTTGTATGAACTGCCTTCGACCTGGTCATACCGAAAAGCGCTGAAAATTTAACTGCGGTAGCGACCCAAACTCTAAGGATAACTGGAATTGAGATGCCAGGCGAGTGTGTGAACTACTTAGCCATTTTAGCCAAAAGTTGTGCAGTCCGTCCGGTCCCGGTGATTTCCAATTTGGCAACGGGCGGACCGCTTTGGCTACGTCTAATGGCGTAATTAAGACCTTTTCCATTTCTGGTATAGTTCCACACACTCGCTCGACATCCTGCATCCAGCCAGCCTCAGCATGACAGACGGGCACCGACCAGATGCTGTGCCAGAATGTACTCGTGGTGGCATCATCTGGGCGGCGCACGTCCGCCACATTTTTTTCAGGTCGCTCCCAAGCTCTATATACCCGCCTCTCATCGCTCTGGAACATGCGATTCTGCGTGTATCGATCGACCCGCCGCTTATACCGCCGAATACGGCTCGCCCATGCACAAACTTTCTGCTTCAGGAAGGCAATGCGCTCTGTGACACGGGATATGTATTCTCGAGGGCGGATTCCAGTCCCTGAGAATGCCCGCCTTACAAAGCGCATCACTTGTGGTCGTGTATTGCCCTCCCTGAAGCAGTATAGTTTGCCGATGAGTACCCTGGTCCCATCGATACGATGTTCGATCCTGCACTGCCAGGCTGGTACTGCTGGTTTTGGTCGAGTAGCTCCGTCACAGTTTGGAAACTTTACGTTAGCTAAACGACATTCCGCAACAGCCGCGCAATACAGGATCGAATGTGTATCAATGGGATCCTCGCTGCTCTCGAAAAAATTCTTGAGCTGCGAGTCCAAAGCACACACCAGCGCCCTATTTTTTTGTGCATAGGCAAGCGTGGTAATCGGGGCCTAAGTTCGGTCGGAATGGACCTATACTCAAGAAGCGCATCCTCCAGTGCGCTCCTCAATCGGGCGTTGCACTGGCTACTTACTGTGGCAACCCTATCATCCTCCTCTACAACACCATGATTAGACCGCGGCGGGATAGAATCAATAGTTGAAACTTGTAACGCGGTTTGTGCCGGAGTTGAGACAATATGGTTGCTCAATACCTCTGAGCGTAGCCTATCAAGTGCGGCATCGCCCAACCTGTGATTGCGTTGGATGACCCGCACCTGATCCGATAGGTAGTCGTTGGGCTGAGACGCTGACGGTTGGCTCTAGTTCCTGAAACAGATACAGCATTCTAACACGGTACGCAGTGAGGTTAGTTCCGTAGACTCGTAATATGCGGTCATGACGTTCTCGTTCATAGACTGAGTCCATCTCATGCGCTGCGCACAACCGCCAGCAGCGGGGACCCGGCTCGGGGCCGGTTGGCCCCTAAGTGCCAAGCTCTTCGGTGGCCGGCCTCTCCCCTGTCGACGTACAGATGTTGGCGACGTCGGCGGGGAAAAATACTCGTTACTCGAGCTCGACGCAACTACCGCAGCTGGTGTCATCACAGCGCTCACGGTGGGGCTGGATACCGGCGGCGGCGAGGCGGAGCTGAGCGAAGAGTCCGGAGGTGGTGGGCGTGCTCGTGCAGCTGATCTCATCAACATTATTATTTATTCATTGATTATTTCTGTGATTATTCGGTATTTTTATTATAGTGTGCATTTTCTTCTTTTGTAGATTAAATATTGATATAAAAGGGTTTAGGTTGCTTTTGGGTTTCTGATATAATACAAAATTGCGTCTAAGATAAAGAAAACTATAAAAATTATTGAGAATAAATTTCGTGACGTGTTGACGTTAGTATCGCCGCAAGTATTATTTTTATTATAATAGATATTTGCACACCTATTAAGGTAAGATATATGGTCTAAAGAACTTATTTTTTCTTGGGAATTATGTAACACCTCATGTACCTACCCATAATCGAGCAAACAAATGATTTGATTTGATTTATCCCATTAATCCGGACAGACCTAAATCAATACTAGCACAAAATGCCCCTAACGAAGCCAATTCTGTGGCGTCTGAAGTGGTAATAGATATGTTGAGAGATATGAGAGGAGTCTCAGGCACACTGAAGACACTAAAAGAAAGAAGAAGTGTATAGTTCCGCCGGGTAAAAGCATCACGTCTAACGATCTTGAACCAAAAGAACCTGCGACCAATTCTAATGAAAACAAAAGAAAGGAAAGAGAGTTGAAAAAAAAAACCAAATCAATGGGAGAAAAAAATAAAGAAAAAGCGTCGGAAATAGAAATGTCTTGGTTTTTTTTTTTTATTTATCATTTATACAAAAGAACACAGGATTACATATTTAATAGCAACCAAAAACCACTAAGGTTTAAACTTGTGCTATCATGAGTCTATCTCAATATCAAACTATACATGAAGCATTTTATATGTATGCGTTATTGCCGATACAATATTTAACATCTTTAGGTCTTTAAACAGTAACAATCATTCCTACATAATACTTAAGTAATATTGCTTAAGTTTACATTTAATATTATTATGTGTAATACATTTGCTTATTTCTGAGGGTAGACTATTAATAAGTCTCGGTATAATAATATAAAAATTTTACCTTCAAATAAAATTTGTATTATGTTTCCTAAGACGTCCGAAGTCCCTTATGAGAGAGTGCACGCTTCCTTCCGTGAACAGCTGCTAGATCTCGTCACTTCCGCCTCGTAATCGCGCCACTAGCGACCCCCAACGCCAAATCTGTGAACTACTTTTCCAAACCGCATACAAGCCGCCATGATGAAGTTTTTGGTCATTGTTCAGCTCATAAAGGTGCCAAGATAATTAGGTATGCACCAGGAAGAACTTACCTGGACTTCGGACATCTTAGGAAACATAATACAAATTTTATTTGAAGGTAAAATTTTTATATTATGTGTTCCGTTTGACGTCCGAAGTCCCTTATGAGAGAAGTGTTTGTTATCTCCTGGTGGATTGTATGAATGAAAAGCAACAATGTGAATTATAAACCAATATTATTATTCTTTTTAATCACCATTTTATAGGTATCTACATAAACATAGGTTTTAAATATGAAACATAATCTAGCCATGTAAGTATTGGCATTAGACAAATCACTTGCAATCTATGCAAAATCTTCATTAGTAATTTTAACCTAAATCATTTGACTTGAAAACATCGGTAAAGATAAAATCAATTGGGGACTTGAAATAATCTCGATAACGAATGAACCGAGGACATTTCGTTACCTACTAGATCTGATTTCTTTACGATAAAATTTTCTGAAAGTTGATTCATGCCTCCAGTTTGCCTTAGTTAATATGTCATTTATAGGATAATTTTCTAGCCAATTTAAAGATGACACAGCTGATCTAAAACTACCTGGAGAGGCTTGTATTCCAGCATCAGATAGAAAACGTTTTACCCAACCACCAATTATAGTTGGTGTAGCTGCTCTAACGGGACCTCTAGTAGTTATGAACAAATTTGTTAACACGCTCACTGCGTAACAGGCCGATATCGGCCTGCCGCGGTACTTCAGCTGGTGCGGACGAAGAAAACTATGTCCCTTTCGCTTGTGCGAAACGTTATCTCAGGTGTTTGTAAAAATTCGACACAGACAAATATATATTTCATCTTGCGGTCAAAATTGTAGGTGTTCCCTATCAAAACATAACGGCAGGCTTTTATCGACCTACCACGCACTGATGGTGAAAAACATCCGCTGAGTGCGGCAGTGGGTCTATTTCGGCCCGCCCTCCCAACAGGCAGCTGGCGACCCGATACCGCACAGAGCGCGCGCCCCGCCAGTTAGTGTTGTGCTATCTAACTGATCTGACGTAGCGTTCGATATAATCAACGATGGCAAGCAATAAAAGAAAAATACAAATTTTGGAAAATAGAGTAATTCGCCCTGCAGTTATTGACAGTGATAGTGACAGCAGTGAAGAAATATTTTCCACTAAGAAAAATAAAAAGAATTTGGAAACAAATGTGCACGGAAAACGAAGCACAAGCGGTAAGTTTTGTTTACTACCTACACATATCCAACATATCAGCATATCATATCAAGAGGATGCAGTCGTTTGCTAACGGGTAAAGATCGAATGAAATCCTCCGCTCTTTCTCAGTATAAAATGAAGCAGTGGTTTTCAAACTTTTATTCTATTTGTATTTACTGCGACTAAATTTTAGAACCACAAAATCTAAACAAAATAGCATCGGATGATTTTTAGTAAAAAAAAATTAAAGTTTTATACAGGGTGTAAAAAAGTCTTATCTTCCTTTTGTGGGGTGATTCAGTATCGATAGTAGATTCCAAAAAAAAATAAAAAAATATCTTTAATTTATTATTTTACAGTACCAAACATTTATTTAGATGTAGAGCATAACTCATTAATTATTAACAGCCTCAATTTATTTTGTTCACTTTGAAAATTTGAAACTTTCGTTCAAAACTAGCTATTCTCATCAGCTAACAACGCCACCTCGCCAAATTCAGGCGACTGGCACGGCGATGGCGCTTTCTTATTTGATAAATTTGTTACCTAGGTCTTTGAGTAATGCTCTAAAGTTAAAGAAATGTTTAGTAGAATAAAAAAGCATTAAATAAAAAAAAATATTAAAAAAGAATACTTTATTTTTTTGAATCTATTATAGATACTGAATCACCTCACGAAAGGAAGCCAAGACTTTCTTTACACCCTGTATACACGGTAAAATTTCATTCGTTTTAAACCCTGAAGGAGGTGAAAGTGCTCGTGAAACTGAACAACTTTCCCCAAAGAACATAGGTCGAAGTATGAAAAAAAATGTTGGACCTCCCATAGTAATAGTAAATCAATCAGCTGGTTGTCAGTTTTGTAAGGGTGGGCCAATTTTTTTTTCATATTTCGACCAAAATTTCATATTTTCTCTGGGGAAAGTTGTTCAGTTTCGCGAGTTCTGTGGTAAAACTCATAAATGGTTAATAAATCACACGGAATTAAGAAAAAAAATTTCATTTCAGAAAATCAAGTAAAACCTAAGGACAATGACCATGTCCTTGAGATGAGCGCTAAACGAAGAAATTGTGCAGGGTACGAATGACTGCGGAAAACCTTTAATAGTACCCAAGCAAAAAAAAAAGTTAAGAAAATAAAAAAATATTGCAGGAAATGCAACCAAAACCTTTGCGTAACATGTTTCCAAGACAGGCATAAGTAAATAAAAACATTTTTCAGTTCTTTTACGATAATTCTGTTTTATTTTCGATATCCCCTTATTTTTCTCTGTCCCATCACTACTAAAAATACTTTCTAGTGCGGTTCAGGTCGATATCGGCCTGCCGCTTTTCCTGCTTTATTTCTCATTTCCTGTTTGTCAAATCCCGGGGCGAATCAAACCTAAGGAAGTTGGGTTCAAGGTCATTCTAACAATATAAAAAAAAATGTATACATTATGTTTCCACAAAGATATAGCAATTTAATCTATCCTAGTGCTGGTGGGTCTAGAAAGACCTGCCACGCACTGGCGGAAATATCATTGGGGGTGCATTTTGGCCCGCCGCCGCACCAGATGAAGAATTATGATTTTACTTGCCGCAGTAAACGTGTTAATGAACCCCGATTTTCCTTTGATATATTTTTTAAAGTGCGGAGCCAAAATAAAGGATTTGTATTTTGATCTTGGGATGCCAACAAAACCCAACTTGATTGCTGGAAAGACGCGCTATCTGTCTTTGAACCAAACACTGGGTGTAAAGTTATCGAATCCCCATTATCTACAAAATGATCTGAATCAATGTGCAAGAGGGAAAGGTCGTGTATGCGACGTCCCGAACATAATAATAAAATAGTCGCCGTTCTCCTAGACACCTCATACAAACTACTAATGCAAGGAGTATTGTCTTTTAAGTAAGTTATTAATACCCTGGCGTCCCATATGGGTACCTTAGGTGGCAATGGCTTTGCAATTGAAATTGCTTTCAAAATGTGCTTAACAATGTGACTAGAAGAAATTTTAATATCTGAAGTAGTTTCACAAACAGATGCAATAACAGACTTATGCACAAGAATAGTTCTGTAAGCTAACTTTTGATTAAGATATAGATATGCTAGATATTTCGCAACATCTGCCGGACTTGGTGTACGAAAATTTACGTTATTTTGTCTACACCACCTAGACCACTTACCCCAAATAGGTGTGTACGTTTTAAGAGTTGAAGTTCGCCAGCAAGATAAAAGAAGATCTTTCTCTTGTGGGGACCAATCTTTTGTCATAGTGTCCGAGCCGAAATGAGCCAAGCTTCCAACTGCAGATCGTTGATATGAGCTGGTGGTAGGCCGGTCATCGTATCTACCAAGGTCTTCTTCAGGTCTCTGATCTTCAGGGGCCGTGTCAAGGTTCGATTCTTCAGGTCTGGTCGCCAAAAGGGTTTCTTCCACTTGGGTGCTACTATGATGTACTGACCTGATGCCGAGTTGAGATGGTGCAGAACTCGTGGAAGCAGCGCTGGCGGTGGGAACACCCATGCGAGGTCGTATTTCCAGTACCTGCTGAACGCGTCGTGATAACAGGCGTTGGAGTCTGAGGAATCTAGAGAAACGTAATTTATCACGACGTGTGCGGTTTGAGACGCGAACAAGTCTATTTCCGGTTTTCCCCAAGTCAGAAATATCTTGGAAGTTGCTGACATCTGAAGGTGCCACTCGCTGCCGGCGCGATTTCGCGACAGGTGGTCGGCTTCGGTGTTGTACAACCCTGGTAGGTGGTGAGGGATCAGTACAACATTGAGTTCGTCCGTCAGTCAGCAATTCCCGCGTCAACTCCATCAATCGGTGTGATTTTGTACCGCCTTCTTTCTGAATGTACGAGACCACTGTCTTGTTGTCGGTCTGAAGAATGATCCTGGAGCCCCGGAGGGTTCTGGATTTCTTCGACAGTACAGCAATTACAGCATACATTTCTTTGAGATTGCAATGCCATTTTTTCTGGTGGGTTGGCCATGCACCTTGTACCTTGTTGTTGTTGACCAGGGCACCCCACATAATGTCGGTAGCATCCGTGATGACAAAGTTTGTGGGTAGCACATCCATGTGAAGTGCCGTCTTTTGACCCACATTTTCCATCCACCACTCGAGTTCTTGCCGAATGTCTTGTGTCAGTTGTGCTGCTTCGAGAGAATTTTGACGCAGTACTTTTATTTGAAATTGCAGCGCACGGCAATGCATCCTTCCCCGGTGGGTGATGAAGGATGCAAAGTTGAGAAGCCCTAAGAGGCGTTGCGCCTGCTTGAGGGTCCAACTGCCCGCTGCGAGTCTGGTCGAGAGGTTCTGTCGAATCTTTCTTACCTTCCTTGGTGGCAGGGACCTGTGGTTTGTTTGGGTGTCCCAATTGATGCCGAGATATTCGATCGACCTCGTGGGCCTGGTGATCGATTTCTCGTGATTTACACTCCAGCCCAGACTGGACAAGAAGCGTACAGCTATGTTTAGATGCGTGCTGAGTACTTCCTTGTTCTGATGGACTAATAAATAGTCGTCTAGATACACGACGAGGCGCAGACCCTTTTTGCGAAGGTATTCTGCAGTCCAGTTTGTTATAGTCGCAAACATTTTGGGAGCAGCAGCCAGGCCGAATGGTAGACATGTCATTTGCAGAAGTTGACCTTCGTAGCTGATGCGCAAGAAACGCCTGTGTTGTGCGCGTATTGGAAGATGATAATAGGCCTGGTCAGCTGAGGTCCAGCTTGACCATCCAGTCGCCTTGTTGCAGAAACGATGGCATTTGTTGATGGTGGAAAAGATGGAAATGTTTTGGCTCCATGTATAAATTTAGTGCTTTCAAGTTGAATATTACTCGATTTTTGCCATTGCTCTTTGTGATTATGAAAAGAGGACAAATGAACGACGGGGTCAAAGGAGCAGGCTCTAACACTCGTTCTTGAACCATCTTCCGAATTTCTAATGTCATTTTTTCCGAAACAGGGGTTTGAAATTTTGAAAGGTTGTCCAAAGTTGGTAAAATTAAGGGCGGTGCTTGATTGAAGGGGATACGAGCTCCCGAAATCATTTTTAAAATAGTCTTTGGAGGGTCGAAACGATTCCAAATTTCTACATAATGCCGAAGACAACCGCCCCAAAAACTCGGTATTAAATAGTCATTTATGCTTTTGATTTTGTCCTGTTCGCCTCCCGTTCCTATATTTTCGCCCCCCTTTCTTTTTTGAAGAGAAATCGTAATTTCTTTTGTTGTCTTTTTTGTCATTGTGCTTCGGTTTGTTTTGTCGCGAACGAAAATTACTATCTTGAAAAGACGACGAAGGCTCTAAAGAAATCGGACGACTAGTTCCCGCACTACTATTCTGTTTTTCTAATTTTTCTACACCCCCAATCTTTTGTAGGTAGTTTGATAAATTCTGAGGATTGAATATATATTCGATTGAGGGTGGAATTTTTTCTATGTCGTCGCGTATGTATTTACTCTTAACATTTTTTAACAACGATCGGCGCCGCGTCTCTATAACTTCAGCTCGTTTGCCGCAAATAATTTGAAGAATGTCATGTGATACCGTTTTATACGACGACTCAGCACCAAACAACTCTTTTAGTTTATCAAAGAGGGTAGTTGGAGATAATTGAGCGTTAGAACTAGTAGACCAATCAATTAGATTTTGTAATGCCGTGTTTACATGTTCATTTTGAGTTAAAAAGGCATTAGATAACGCCGCAAAACTGCGTTCCATTTGAAACCATTTTAATGGTACAAATGGATCTTCAAAACGCCGCAATTCTTCGTTCACTTTCAATTCGACAAAACTGGGAAAGGCTACATATTTCTTCTGCACTTCTGTGTAACGTACAGCATTCCAATCCGGGGAATCAAACCTCTGCATTTCTGCTATTTTCGTTACACGTTCTGGATTTGCTTTAGGTACACTAGGTTCTTTAACGTAAACGTCTAAATTTGCAATATTTTCAAAGCCCTAAGGGGTTAGCTGCGGCGGACGTAAGAAATTTTCTTGCAAATTGTGGGTAGAAACAGACGATGTTGAAGACAAAGCAGTGCCAATATAATTTTGCGTAACGGGTAGGCTTTTTGCTAATGAAGCATTATTTGCCATGATACAATTTGTTAAAATATTGTTGACATGACTCACCAACTGTTGGGATAGTAGGTCAAACCTGCGATCCAGTTCGGAATCTTGCGAGAGGGAGCGCCCGCGTGCCTGACGGGGCCGCTTGCGCGGCGCAGGATCACCTACATCGCTCTCCGATGACACCGTATCACTTCCTTTCGATGACGATGAAGAACTTGAACTCCTCGCCCTTTTCCTCGAAGTATCCTCTGGCGCGATAGTTTCCCCGTTCATTTCGTCCGTTTAAAATAAACACACTCACGAGACGGAAAATTAATTTAGATACTAATATTACGAACTTTTTACTTTAATCTCAAAAGTTCTAAATATACAGTGTGAGTCTTTATAATGTGCACATATCGAAATGAGGGAATCTATGCTTAATTTTATCGACGGAAAAAATGTTAAAAAAAATCTAAATATTTATTTATATTTTTTATGGATTTTTAAAAAAAATTGTTTGCTTTTGTGACCCCAGTGTATACAAAACTGTGTAACTTTTAAACTAAACGATTTATCACGATGAAACAAACTCTATAATGTTTGGAAGTAATTAGGTGTCGTCATAAAATAAAAATTATGGAAAAAAAATAGCCACATTTAAAAATAAACATTTTTGTTTGGCAAAAATCTGATTTTTTTTCATTAATTTTTACAAAAATTGTAAAATTTCTCAATAACATGCCCCCATCACCTTCTTTTTTTATAACTTTAAGTTATTCTTCATTGTATTAGAAACCTAACGGTAAAAATTGCATGTTTTTAACTCAACCCCAACATTTTTTATCAACTGTCAAAGAAAGGCCCAACGCATAGCTATTGTTTAGCAGGTAGATAAACTTTCTTTTGAATGTGCGCAGGTCGGGGAGGTAGGGCCAGCCAAAGGAACTTGAATTATGACAGATGTCAGACTGGCAGTCGCTCCGAATTATTCGCCGCTGCTACATGTGTTTCGGTACTTTCGTTCGCTGGACTTTCATAACTTTCGTTCGCTGCTACATGATGCCGCGTTTAAGTGAATTTTCCCCGGCACACATCGCCGACATACATTTTTATTATGGAGTGGGACAAGGAAGTGCCAGAGCTGCGCGCGCGGCTTACATAGCTGCGTATCCTAACAGGCAACCAGTGCCATCTGCCCGAAACATCCAGGAAGTTCACAGGTTGTCGATCACTGGACTTGGATCAAGTAGAGATCGTCGCGAGCCACCTCAAGTAATTATTGATGCGGCTACTGAACAAGCAGTATTAAGTGATTTGTTTGCTGATCCATCCATAAGTACTAGACGACTGGCTCTTCGTCACGGAATATCCCAAAAATCAGTGTGGCGTATTTTAAAGAAAGAAGGATTGCATCCTTATCACTATCAAAGGGTGCAACATCTACATGAAGACGTAGACTGGCGTCCAAGGTGTGTGATGTCCACATGGATTCAAAGAAAAACCAGAGCAAACCCAAACTTTCCAAGAAAAATACTATGGATGGACGAAGCGACATTCACTAGAGACGGTATTACTAATTGTCGAAATTTACACAGATGGTGCCGCGCAGGTGAAAACCCGAAACTGAAACGGTCATCTACTTTCCAAGTAAGATTTTCGATAAATGTTTGGGCTGGTCTTATCGATAACATGTTGATTGGACCAGTCATATTGCCGAGAACGTTGACTGGTGAAAGATTTTTAAGTCTATTGAGAGATGATATGCCTCAGTTATTGGAAGATGTCCCACTGGCTGTGCGTCCAAGGATGTTTCTTCAGATGGACGGATGTCCTGCCCATTACGCTACAAATGTAAGAAGATTTTTAAACGAAAATTATCATGACAAATGGATCGGCCGGCAAGGACCTGTAGGGTGGCCTGCGCGTTCACCCGATTTGACGCCCCTTGATTATTTCCTATGGGGGACCATGAAGCAACGCGTCTACAGTACCCCCATCAACAGTGAGGCCGATTTGCGTGACCGCATAATAAACTGTGCGAATGATATTCGCAATGATCCCGAAATGATAAGGAGAGCGACACACCAAATTCTAATTCGCGCGGCTTTGTGTTACAACGAGGTGGACATTTTGAGAACCTGATGCATTAAATTTTGTATTTAATAATAAATGGGTTTCAATTGAACTCTTTTGCATTAATTATCATCCCAAACAAACCACCCTTATGAGAACAATACGATTCCGCGTTCGGAGTGCCATCTTTGAAACGACCCGCGCGCATTCACAACAAAGTTAACAAAAAAAAGTTTATCTACCTGCTAAACAATGTGCGTAGCTATGCGTTGGGCCTTTCTTTGACATTTGATAAAAAATGTTGGGGTTGAGTTAAAAACATGCAATTTTTACCGTTAGGTTCCTAATACAATGAAGAATAACTTAAAGTTATAAAAAAAGAAGGTGATGGGGGCATGTTATTGAGAAATTTTACAATTTTTGTAAAAATTAATGAAAAAAAATCAGATTTTTGCCAAAAAAAAATGTTTATATTTGATTATGGCTATTTTTTTTCCATAATTTTTATTTTATGACGACACCTAATTACTTCCAAACACACTCACACAAAGACTCACACTGTATACAGTGTGTCTTTATAATCTGCACATATCGAAATGAGGGAATCTATGCTTAATTTTATCGACGGAAAAAATGTTAAAAAAAATCTAAATATTTATTAATATTTTTTATGGATTTTTAAACAAAATTGTTTGCTTTTGTGACCCCAGTGTATACAAAACTGTGTAACTTTTAAACTAAACGATTTATCACGATGAAACAAACTCCATAATGTTTGGAAGTAATTAGGTGTCGTCATAAAATAAAAATTATGGAAAAAAAATAGCCATAATCAAATATAAACATTTTTTTTTGGCAAAAATCTGATTTTTTTTCATTAATTTTTACAAAAATTGTAAAATTTCTCAATAACATGCCCCCATCACCTTCTTTTTTTATAACTTTAAGTTATTCTTCATTGTATTAGGAACCTAACGGTAAAAATTGCATGTTTTTAACTCAACCCCAACATTTTTTATCAAATGTCAAAGAAAGGCCCAACGCATAGCTACGCACATTGTTTAGCAGGTAGATAAACTTTTTTTTGTTAACTTTGTTGTGAATGCGCGCGGGTCGTTTCAAAGATGGCACTCCGAACGCGGAATCGTATTGTTCTCATAAGGGTGGTTTGTTTGGGATGATAATTAATGCAAAAGAGTTCAATTGAAACCCATTTATTATTAAATACAAAATTTAATGCATCAGGTTCTCAAAATGTCCACCTCGTTGTTGTAAACACAAAGCCGCGCGAATTAGAATTTGGTGTGTCGCTCTCCTTATCATTTCGGGATCATTGCGAATATCATTCGCACAGTTTATTATGCGGTCACGCAAATCGGCCTCACTGTTGATGGGGGTACTGTAGACGCGTTGCTTCATGGTCCCCCATAGGAAATAATCAAGGGGCGTCAAATCGGGTGAACGCGCAGGCCACCCTACAGGTCCTTGCCGGCCGATCCATTTGTCATGATAATTTTCGTTTAAAAATCTTCTTATATTTGTAGCGTAATGGGCAGGACATCCGTCCATCTGAAGAAACATCCTTTGACGCACAGCCAGTGGGACATCTTCCAATAACTGAGGCATATCATCTCTCAATAGACTTAAAAATCTTTCACCAGTCAACGTTCTCGGCAATATGACTGGTCCAATCAACATGTTATCGATAAGACCAGCCCAAACATTTATCGAAAATCTTACTTGGAAAGTAGATGACCGTTTCAGTTTCGGGTTTTCACCTGCGCGGCACCATCTGTGTAAATTTCGACAGTTAGTAATACCGTCTCTAGTGAATGTCGCTTCGTCCATCCATAGTATTTTTCTTGGAAAGTTTGGGTTTGCTCTGGTTTTTCTTTGAATCCATGTGGACATCACACTCCTTGGACGCCAGTCTACGTCTTCATGTAGATGTTGCACCCTTTGATGGTGATAAGGATGCAATCCTTCTTTCTTTAAAATACGCCACACTGATTTTTGGGATATTCCGTGACGAAGAGCCAGTCGTCTAGTACTTATGGATGGATCAGCAAACAAATCACTTAATACTGCTTGTTCAGTAGCCGCATCAATAATTACTTGAGGTGGCTCGCGACGATCTCTACTTGATCCAAGTCCAGTGATCGACAACCTTCTGTGAACTTCCTGGAAGTTTCGGGCAGATGGCACTGGTTGCCTGTTAGGATACGCAGCTATGTAATCCGCGCGCGCAGCTCTGGCACTTCCTTGTCCCACTCCATAATAAAAATGTATGTCGGCGATGTGTGCCGGGGAAAATTCACTTAAACGCGGCATCATGTAGCAGCGAACGAAAGTTATGAAAGTCCAGCGAACGAAAGTACCGAAACACATGTAGCAGCGGCGAATAATTCGGAGCGACTGCCAGTCTGACATCTGTCATAATTCAAGTTCCTTTGGCTGGCCCTACCTCCCCGACCTGCGCACATTCAAAAGAAAGTTTATCTACCTGCTAAACAATAGCTATGCGTTGGGCCTTTCTTTGACAGTTGATAAAAATGTTGGGGTTGAGTTAAAAACATGCAATTTTTACCGTTAGGTTCCTAATACAATGAAGAATAACTTAAAGTTATAAAAAAAGAAGGTGATGGGGGCATGTTATTGAGAAATTTTACAATTTTTGTAAAAATTAATGAAAAAAAATCAGATTTTTGCCAAACAAAAATGTTTATTTTTAAATGTGGCTATTTTTTTTCCATAATTTTTATTTTATGACGACACCTAATTACTTCCAAACATTATAGAGTTTGTTTCATCGTGATAAATCGTTTAGTTTAAAAGTTACACAGTTTTGTATACACTGGGGTCACAAAAGCAAACAATTTTTTTTTTAAATCCATAAAAAATATAAATAAATATTTAGATTTTTTTAACATTTTTTCCGTCGATAAAATTAAGCATAGATTCCCTCATTTCGATATGTGCACATTATAAAGACTCACACTGTATATGTAGGATTAATATTAATTAAACATTTCTGAACGCTAAAGAATTTAGTTTCAGAACGAATGAATGTGTGAGTGAAAGAGAAGGAATGAATGACGGAAGGAAAAGAAGGATGGCAACCAACGATGTTTAAGCTAAGTACGTTTTGTATCGAAGGTGAAATTAAAAATAGTAATTAAAGTGCAATATTGTTTCCTTTCTGGATATCCCACTCTACAACTTGGGGGCTCGTCCGGGATACCAGAAAAACAATACTTAAGAAGATTGCCTTGTGTGTGCATCGCGGTAAGGTGAGCCGCGACCACGTGCGCCGGGCGGCAAATTAACGACGACGAAGTTTCAAAATTTCAAAATACGACGATGTGCGACGAGAAGAATCCCGTTCCGACATTCAACTACGCTGATATAATCCCGAAATTCAACGGCGTCGACAAGACGTACTCGTCGGCAAAATGGGCGCAGGATATCGAGGACAACGCCGAGATATTCGGATGGACGGCGGCTCAAAAACTCATTCTGGCGAGAAGGTCACTAACGGGCACAGCAGAATTATGGCTCAAGTCGGAAAAAGCCTTCAAAAGTTACGAAGAATTACGGAATGCATTACATAAAGAATTCCCAGAAACCGTCAACAGCAAAGAAATGCACGAGCTCATGGCGTCCCGCAAAAAGAAAAGCACTGAAACATACTACGAGTATATGTTGACGATGAAGGAATTGGGTAAGCGTGCTAAATTCCCGGATTATGTGGCGATACAGTATATTATAGACGGAATACAAGACTATGAATCGAATAAAACGATCCTATACGGCGCGACCACATACCCAGTGCTAAAGGAAAGAATCGTCATCTACGAAACCATGAAGAGTAAAAATAAGAAAAGGCAAGATGATACGACGAAGCAGCAGAAGCAGGACCTGGAAAAGAAGGGTCATTCGGAAAAGTCGAGTCGCCGGTGTTATAAGTGTGGTGAGACAGATCACGTCGCAAACGCATGCAAGAAAGGTGTAAAATGCTTCCGCTGCAACTCGTTCGGTCATATCGGACGAGAGTGCAAGGAGCCAATCTCGAATACAGATTCTCAGGGTAAGCATAAAGATGGCGGCGGCGGTCATAGTTCTCGTACTTCCATGCTGTGTACGAAGCAAAGACCTTATACTTACGAAGATTTCGCCGGCACTCGGAGATGACGTCACGGATCCGGCAAGAAAACATGGCGGCGACGGTGAAGATGAACGAGGAAGGAACGAACGAATGACAGGTGTGAACCGCGTGAACGAATCAGCGTTAACGTCAAACTTCTGTCAATCATGTCAGTGTCATAAGTGTCAAAGTGAAATGGTGTTAAGTGTAAACAAAGACTTTGCGAGTAACAAATCAGTTAAAAACATTAAGATTAGTGGAATAAATGTTGATAGCCTTGTAGATTCTGGTAGTGATTTAAATTTAATAGCTTCTAACTTGTTTTTTGAGTTGAATGTAACATCCTACGAAAAGGTAAGAGTCACATTGTCAGGACTTGGTTCTGCAAGCGTGTATTCGCTAGGAAAGTTCAATGTAAACACAGAAATTGATGGTTATTGCTTCGATGTGTGTTTTTACATCGTTCCACAAGAAGTTATGCCATATAAAGTTATTTTAGGCCAACCATTCTTAGTAAATGTTACTGCTGTCATTGATAAAGGTTCAGTCACTGTTATGCCTCACCATAATGATGTTTTGCTGCAGTGTATGCTTGCCGAGGTTCCAGAATCCGTATGTTATGTTTCTGATCCACAGATACGAGAGGTGGCTCGGAATTTGGTTGACAATTACCAACCTAAGAGGATAAAGGAGGCTCCGATAGAAATGAAGATTATATTGAAGGATGACATTCCTGTTGCACAGCGTCCGCGAAGGCTGTCACTCGCTGAGCAGAGGGAAGTAGAAAGACAGGTTAGTGAATGGTTACGAGATGGAATTGTTAGGCCAAGTTTTTCTGAATATGCAAGTCCATTAGTACTTGTAAAGAAGAAAGATGGATCTACACGGGTATGTGTTGACTATCGAATGATCAATAAAAAGATGGTCAAGGACGAATTTCCACTTCCAGTGATAGAAGATCATATTGACAAGTTATCAGGGGCTAAGGTGTTCAGTAAATTGGATTTAAAAGACGCATTCTTTCATTTGAAGATAGAAGAAAGCTCAGTTCCATATACCTCTTTTGTAACACACCATGGTCAATTTGAGTTCCTCAGAGCACCATTCGGATTGTCAATTTGTCCTAAGTATTTCACAAGATTTATAACTATAATTTTCCGTGATCTTATAGCCAAAGGCCACATTCTTATATTCATTGATGATGCCATAATTCCAGCGAATGACTATAAAGAAGCAGTTGAGAGGCTACGAGAGGCACTACAAGTGGCATCAGATTATGGACTTGAAATAAACTGGAAGAAGAGTGAAGTATTGACGACAAAAGTTGAGTATTTGGGTCACATTGTGCAAGGTGGTGAAATCAAACCCTCCACTGAGAAAACTGAAGCGGTTGTCAAGTTCCCTGAACCCAAGACGGTGAAACAACTACAAAGCTTTATAGGGCTAGCATCATATTTCAGGAAGTACATACCTCACTTTGCTAAAGTAGCTAGTCCATTGACTGATTTACTAAAAAAGGATCAAAGTTTTACATTTGAAGATGAACACAAGTATGCATTTAATATTTTAAAAGAAAAATTAGGAAGTGGTCCAGTACTGAAGATTTTCAACCCAAAAGGGCATACAGAACTACACACAGATGCTTCGAGTTTGGCTTATGCAGCAGTATTAATGCAGTGGTGTGAAGACAGTGGCCTACATCCTGTATATTATATGAGCCGGAAGACCAGCGATGCAGAAAAGAAATATTCTAGTTATGAGTTGGAGGCTCTTGCTATAATAGAAGGTGTAAAGAAGTTTCGACACTATCTATATGGCATCCCATTTAAAATTGTAACAGATTGCCAAGCTTTTCAGATGATGCTACAAAAGAAAGATCTCTCAACTAGAGTTGCAAGATGGGCATTGTTATTACAAGAATTTGATTTTCAGGTTGAACACCGGTCTGGTACAAGGATGAAACATGTAGATGCATTGAGCCGCAACCCATACATAGGAGTGATAACTAATAGCCTACATGAACAAATAAAGAAGGCACGAGAGCAAGATGAAGGATTAAAAGCTGTCATGGAGGTACTTTCTGAGAAACCCTATCTCGACTACTACTTGGAAGGCGGTGTGCTGTACAAAGGCCTGGAAAGAAAATTGATGGTACCTAAGAACATGGAGATGGAGGTCATAAAGAGAGTGCACTCCAATGGACATTTTGGTAAAAAGAAGATGACGGAACTTATAAATAAAGATTATTACATTAAAGATTTATCAAAGAAATTAGAAGATTTTATCATCACTTGTATCCCATGTATACTTGGCAGCAGAAAAGAGGGCAAGCAGGAGGGATTTTTACACCTTTTAGAGAAGGAAGATACTCCCCTACATACTGTCCACATTGACCACCTTGGGCCAATGACGGAGACAAAGAAGATGTACAATCATCTACTCACAATGGTGGATGCATTTACAAAGTTTGTGTGGATATTTCCCACAAGAAGTACTACGAGTAAGGAAACCATTGAGAAATTGAGAATTCACCAGCAGCACTTTGGAAATCCTACTAGAATAATTAGTGATAGGGGAACAGCATTCACTAGTCAAGAATTTCAACAATATTGTGAAGAAGAAGGAATCAAACATGCCAAGATTACTACAGGAGTGCCTAGGGGAAACGGGCAGGTAGAAAGAATACACAGAACCATAATATCAATCCTTACAAAGCTATGCATTGAAGACCCTACCCAATGGTACAAGCATGTTAGTCATGTGCAAAGAGCATTGAATAGTACTTGGCAGAGAAGCATCAATTGTACCCCATTTGAACTACTTGTAGGAATGACTATGAAAACCAAAGAAGACATTGTAATCTACGACTTACTAATGCAAGAGGGAAGAGATATGTTTGTTCAAGATAGAGAAGAAAACCGACGAAAGGCGAAAGAGCACATCTTGCAGGTGCAGAAATATAATATTCAAGCTTTTAACAGAAAACGTAAAGAAAGTACTAAGTATAAAGAAGGTGACTTAGTAGCAATCAAACGAACTCAGTTTGGGTCTGGGATGAAGCTTAAGCCTAAATACCTTGGACCTTATAGCATCACTAAAGTCAAAGGGAACGACCGGTATGATGTACAGAAGGTGGACCCCACGGCAGAAGGACCAGGTAAGACATCCACTGTAGTTGACTTCATGAAGAGATGGCCCAATGACTGAACCAATATCATTTCAGCTTATTATTTTAGCTTAGCTTCATTATTATTTTATTCTGTGTATCCAACATAATTTTAGTTGATAAAACTGTAACAAGGTGTAAGACTGTATTCTTGTTAGTGCTGTATCATTTCTGAGGCCAGAAATAGCGGCAGGATGGCCGAGTTGTAGGATTAATATTAATTAAACATTTCTGAACGCTAAAGAACTTAGTTTCAGAACGAATGAATGTGTGAGTGAAAAAGAAGGAATGAATGACAGAAGGAAAAGAAGGATGGCAACCAACGATGTTTAAGCTAAGTACGTTTTGTATCGAAGGTGAAATTAAAAATAGTAATTAAAGTGCAATATTGTTTCCTTTCTGGATATCCCACTCTACATATATATATCGAATAATTCGAATATAACTGTGAATCTAACAAAGCTGCGCACCGTTCGGAAAAACGACGCAACAATGACCAAAAACTTCATCATGGCGGCTTGTATGCGGTTTGGAAAAGTAGTTCACAGATTTGGCGTTAGGGGTCGCTAGTGGCGCGATTACGAGGCGGAAGTGACGAGATCTAACAGCTGTTCACGGAAGGAAGCGTGCACTCTCATAAGGGACTTCGGACGTCAAACGGAACACATAATAACCGCTAGTTCGCTCGCCATACGTATTGTTGGCGCGTTGTGTACGAAGCCTATTCTCAGAAACTGCCCGAGTGCATACAGGATGTTCGATTTTGTTTCTTAGAGATTCGTTGAAAAATTGTTCTTTTAATAAAAAAAATTTTTATTGAATATGAACTGGTAAGACATTACAGTGTTTAAAGAGGCCATTTATATTGTCGTAAAATTGACTTCTAATTTTAGGAGATACCATTGTTTTTAAAATTCGAAATTGAAGTTTAAAAATACTGTCAAGGTAGGTTTTATAGGTACGACCATAACTACTAAGGCCATACTGGACGTAAGATTCAGCCATTACGTAATAAAGCATTATCTTCACTTTGAAGGGAAGACGGTTTTTTTAATATGGTCATAATAGCGAGAAATTGCCGAAGTTTATCGCAAACACGTTCTATGTGATAACTCCAGTTAAACTTATCGTCTATAATTACTCCGAGATATGTTTGTTTACTGACAATATCTATTTGTGGACAGTTAACAATTAATCGCATTGACCGTATGCAAGCAGTCATGGTCGTGGGCTATTAAGTTCCGTAAGGGCAATTTCCTAATGTATGGAGAATTAATAACCAGCAGTTTAGTTTTGCTTGCATTAAGTACTAAGCCAGCATCGTGACACCACCTTGTTAGAGCATCCAGGTCGAGTTGTAGGCGTTCGCATGCTATTTGAGGATTTCTATTAGCAATAACAAGGCAAGTGTCATCCGCAAACTGATAGCATTTACTGTTCGTGATGCAGTTACTCATATCATTTACATATGACAAAAAGTGCAGGGGCCCTAATACTGAGTCCTGGGCTGTTCCCTCAGTTACAGCCATGCGATCACTACAGATGTTATCAATTTTTACAGTAAAGGTACAATTTTTAAGATAATTTTTACACCAGTTAAGTAATGGACCACGTGCTCCGCAGTCGTCTAATTTATCAACTAGCTGATTATGAATTAGGGTCAATCCCCACTAAAAGAGCAGCGGCGCGCAGCGGCTGTAAGAGCAAGTGACAGCGCGGCGCCGCAAGGGGCAGTGTGGCGCCACGCGGGGCAGTGCGGCGCCGCGAGAGGCAGCGCGGCATCCCGAGGCGCCGCAATGAGCCTCCGCGTGGTAGCTTTGAAAACTAGTGTGCGATCTACTTCACTCAAGGAAAGTTGTGTGGCAATAAATATGGTGGATTTGGATTTATGTATCATAGCACTGGCTGTAGAAAAATACAAATACAAATAAGATTTATTTCTCTCAAAAAGGTACAGACATTGGTTCGTGACATATTATTTCCATCAAATTTGTAACCTTTGTGAGAGCTGGAGTCTGTAGCGGGTTCGGGACCTGTATGACAGATCTCCAGGCTCTCACCCTCTTAAAACAATACTATTAAGCACTAGGTAATTTGTAAACATCAAAGCCTTCACGTACAGAGAGGAATATTTAAAAACTAAAATAGGAAAATGTTAAAACTAAAGATGGTGTGTATATGGGTGCGTAGTGTATGGTGCGTGTTGAGTGTGTGTTGCGTGTTGTGTGTGTGTGTGTGTGAAAGTATATTTGTTAGAGTGAGTGTAGGTGTGTGTATTAAAATGTGGTCTACAAATTTACTATCTAATTTATTTTAAAACAGCTAAAATATTTTCTGTCTCAGAATAATCTAAATCAAGAAGCCAATTTATTATTTTTGCTTTACATTTGGATTTGCACAAGGGGTATATGTTTAAAATTTTGTTAGTGTTATTGTACACATGACTGCTAAGGAAGCGGAAGAAGCGTTGGGTCGAAGCACAATTTGTACGAATCGAGGGACAGACCGAACGCTTACGTCTTTGGGAGATCAAAGAAGGATCGTAGAGAGTGTGGCCGTGAGTTGTCATTAAAAGATTGAGTATATATAATTTGCGAACAGTAAGAACCTTACAAGTTTTGTAAAGGTCTGTGGTCGGAAAGCGATAGGGTAACTGCCAACCAACCTTCAACAGTGCCCTTTGGGCGCGTTCTACTTTCAACATGTGGGACCTTCCCGAACCACCCCAAGTAACAATACAATATTGGATGAGGGATTGGCAGAGTGCTAGATACACAAGCTTAATCACCTTTGAGTCAGCAACGTAGCGGAGGTTCTTAAAAACATAGATTAACCTGCGCAACCGTGAAGTAAGTGTTTCAATGTGAGTACTAAAGGTTAAACAGTCATCGATCTGCACTCCTAGATACTTAATGTATTTTACCCGATTTAGGTGGGGGCAAAAGCAGCCCATATGGTGAGTTGAAATACAGGAGTGAGCGATTAAAGCAAGAGAAGAGGAAGGAGGCTTTCCAGCGGCTGAAAGTGAGAAGGTGAGGTAATTTGTTTTATCAACGTTCAGAGTGAGCAGGTTCTGCGCCAACCAGCGGGTCACAGTGCCAAGTCCAGACTGTGCATACTGAAACACCAGATTCCATGTATCCCCGGAGAAAATTAGAGCAGTATCATCGGCATATGTAAAGATGGAAGCATTAGGAAGCTTTAGCTGGCAAAGGTCATTTATATAAATGAGAAAAAGAGTGGGACCGATAATACTGCCCTGGGGAACTCCGTATGTCATTGGGAGTTCATCACTGGTCCAATCTCCTATCCTGAGACATTGTCTTCTGCCAGTGAGGTAACTACTGAAAAGGGATAGTTGAGTGCCTCTTATACCAATTTTTTCCAGCTTGGCAATGAGGGTGGGGACAGAAATAGTGTCGAAGGCTTTCGCTAAATCTAGGAAAACGCCTATGACCTTCTGTTTTTCATCAAGTTTGGTGACAATAGTATTTGTTAGGTCTAATACAGCATTATTAGTAGAAATTCCGGAGCGAAAACCATATTGAGAAGATGAGAGTATGTGATTTTGATTTAAGAATTGAACTAATCTGTTGTTCATAAGCCTCTCAAGTAATTTCGATAGTGTAGGCAAAATTGAGATAGGTCTGTAATTGTTCAAACGATCTCTGTCCCCTCCTTTATGAATTGGGTGCACTACTGCCAGTTTGAAAGCGTTTGGGAAAGTGCCTGAACTAAAAGCAAGGTTACATATGTAGGTTAAGTGGGGAATGAGTATATTTTTGTTATTTTTAAGAAGAGCGGCTGAAATATCATCGGAACCAATCGCACAATCGCTCCTTAGAGACATAATTAAACTATCCAATTCAGCTTCATCTGTATCCAGGAGGACAAAGGAATTATTGCATGCTTGGAGAACATCGGATTGTGGAGGCATGGCCGCAACGGCAGGTATGTTTTCAGCTAAGGTACGACCAATATTAGCAAAATAAGAGTTCGCATCATTTACGGAGTTCTCTGGATCGGAGGATGACAAAAGAGCGTCGGCGTGCGTCCTGACTTTTGCAGTGTGAGTAACTGATTTTATAGCCTCCCAGAGCTTTTTATTGTTATTTTGTGCATTACTTATTTGAGCTTTATTATAGTTAGATTTGGAAGTTTTAAGTATCATCGAACAGTAATTTCTGTACCTTTTAAAAGTGATTTGTAGAATTTCGTTATCGGGATTTTTTTTAGATTTCAAATGCAAATTGTCGCGGTTCCGCAAGCATCTAAGAAGCCCCGGGGTCATCCAGGGTTTGCTCAATCTTTTACGGTTGGAAACCACTTTAAATGTAGAATTTTGAAGTATAATTTGTTTGAGAGTAGAGATAAAGAATTCGGTGGCTTCATTAACATCTGGGGAGGAATACAAGGGGCTAAAATCTGCCTCGAAAAGGTCCAATTTAATTTTCTCGTGGTCCAATACGCGAGCAGTTCTGGTTTTTTGCCGAGAATAACTGGATGTGGTATAATTCTCCAAAAACAACAGAACTGTGTCATGATCCGTAATTGAGGTATTAGCGACGAAACAAAAAGCAGGATGCCGCGTTTTTAGGATTAGGTGGTCCAAACAGGAGTTGAGATGTCGTGTAGGAAGGGTGTGTGCCGGAAGCATGCCGTGATAAGCTAAAATAGTCAAATACTCAGTTGCCCGAGAATCGTCGCTGGTTTCATGTATATTAATATTTATGTCGCCAGTTAAAATAATATTTTTATAGTTGCGAGACAGATTTAAGGAGTTCATTTAGTGAATCCAGGAACGCGGTGACATTCCGAACAGCAGGCGAGCGGTAAATTGCAATTACAACGGTATCATTATTTAGTTTTAGCAATAAGCAGTTAGCATCCTGGATCAGGGGCTCAGAGGCAGAAGCCTGAAGGTGGGAACGGTAAAATATCACTACGCCCTCATTTTGTGACCTATGCAAGTTAGTAGCAGCGGAAGTATACCCATGCATTGAGGGAAGAGGGGGGGAGTTGTATAGCCAACATTCGGTGAGTATAATTAAATCCCAGCATGTCCTACTTCTTTCGAGGAGTGTTGTCAGGCTGTCAAAGTTCTTATTTATACTTCGTATGTTTTGACAGATCAGGGAAATAGATTTTTTGTGTAAGCTAGCAATCCGTCTACAATCCTCAATCATACAGGTGGCAGATTGAGCTACTGAGATATTATCCAAGTCTATTTGAATATCTTCTAAATTATCGAATGATATAACGAAGGTTAAGTAACGGTAGGCAGAAAGGGCAAAAATACAAAATGACGGCATGGGCGCCAGTAAGTTGAGACTTGATTAAGGCGTTTCCCTGTGTATCATGCATTGGTGGGACAAAACTTTCTATTTGGTGGGACAATATCATATTAAAAAATGTGTGAAAATAGTAGACATTTAGTGAGTGTGACCGATGTCTATGAGGAGGAATAACGATATGAAAGCGTATTTTCAACATCATCATTCCGTAATATAGCTTGATGAAGTAATTGCAAACATAAATACTAGCTTGAATGAAACTGTGTATGTGTGTAATATGTGTTTGTTGTGGTTTTAGTATAAGTGTAACGTACAATGACAAATAATTGAAATAGTTAACAATATAGAAGCTAAACAGATCCATAAGATACCATCGAATACATGCATAAATGCGAACAATTTTAAGCGAAAATGAAAATAGTCATGGTTTAACTCGAGATGGGGCTGGTACTGGCACTGTAATTGCTAACATGGTAAGGCATTTCTCAGATTTAATTTCAACGGGTTTTTCTGCAGGGTCTTTCTTCAGAAGAATTCTTCCGTTGGAATACCAGCTGGTATAGCTCTTTGCCTTAGCAAACTGACGAGCTTCATACAGCAGTTTTTTGGTTGCGGGAGGTAAATGTTCGTCGATGTAAACTGGTTTCTTTTCACCGGCCATTCCGAGTAATTGTGTGTTTAGCTTGTTATTGACGGAGCGTTCTTTATTAAACTTCTTCACGTTAGAAAGGAATTCATTTCTCATATTGACAGAGCTAAATTCAGCAACAATTGGTCTGCATAAACCCGCTTTCCCGGGTATACGATAAACATCCCGGAAGGCAGATTGCTGGATCTCCATGTTAACAGTCTTCCCTACGCTTGAAACTGCAGAAATGAGATCTGCAGGCGTTTCTTTATCTTTAGTTGGGATGTTGCGCAGCTCGATAGTAGCTTGTCGAGACAGGAAGTTCAGATCTTGTACCTGCTTGTTTAGGCGGTTAATATGGTCTTCGTTGCCAATTCCCTTATTTTCCAGGAACGAAACTTTAGAATTTAGGCCTACAAATTGATCGTTAATAAAAGACATGCTGTTGTCGAATTCGACGTTGGACTTTTCAAGAGAGAGACATTTTTGTTTGAGTTCGGCAACTTCCTTGACCAGCTTGGATAAAATGGCAGCTTGTTCGTCTTTCCATGACGTGAGCAGCTTTTCCTGTTCGGACTTCCAAGTTGTTAGCATGTCCATTAATTCAAACTTAAAAGCAGAGAATGCACCGGATCGTTCGGTATGCTCTGCGTAATTTGGGGAGTCGGCAAGGCGCTGTCGTTTGCTTCGCACGGTGATGTTACCCGCGTCTGATTTTCCGGCTGTAGCAGCCGGGATGTCGGGCTCGGAAAGAGATTGTCCCTGACTCAAACCGGATTTAGGCGGAGTTCTTTGCATGTTGTTGCAGTTTTTAATTAAAAATGGGGGGAAAGAAAAATATAATATATAAAAATAAATTACAAAAGGCAAAAAAATTGCACAATGCCGGATTCGAACTTGCGACCACTTGGCTCAAGCAGGTAAATAATACCGACGAGTTACCCCGCTGCGCTAACTATGCAGTCACACTAACTTATAGATTACGTGTATGCTTTGCTGTGCGTTGTTTCAGTGGTCAGGATAGGTGTACGAGACTCCTTTGTGTATCTAATGAGTGCAAAGTCCAAAAAGCGAACACGTTTAAAAATTTTTTAGTTCGTTGTGATATTAAAACTGTTCACACACTGAGTGTGAGACGTAATTTCACTGTTGAATTGCACTTAATTTGTCACTGATTTACTGAAAGATATAATTATATAGTTTTGTCACTGATTTATCTACTTTTTACTTAGTTTTTGAATTTATAATACGGAGGTAAAAACAAGTACGTGAGTGCGCGGCGGCGTCTCAGAGGGGAGGGCCAAAAAGAACAAGAAGTAACAAACAAAACGGAAAGAAAAAGGAAAAGAAAATTTTGGGTACATGATTTATGGAAGAAAAGAAGAGAAGTTGGTGAATTTGAAACATTTTGTAAAAAATTAAATCAGTACCCAGATTTGTACTACGATTATTATAAAATGACCTATATTCAATTTGAAACCTTAGTGAATATCTTAAAGCCACACCTCAAGAGACACGAAACAAATTTTCGAATACCTGTATCTGTTGAAGAACGATTGTCTATATGCCTCAGGTAAGTATTATTTTGTATAATTATATTGTTTTGTATAATTTAACTACCGCGACCATTGGATCGGAAGTCAAGCACACTACCACTGACCCAGACGGTCTTCAGGTAATTAACTAGACTGTTTAAAAAAACATATAGATATTAGATATAAACTCAAAACATTTTAAATAAAAGAAGGTTATTTTATATTCGTCGTTTTAATCAATTATTTTTCATAATAATATTAATTAATATTCTGCCTAATTATATTACTTATTTTGATTACATTTCGTTGACCATGTCGTTCAAAGGATTTGAGTAGTTTGTTTCTGTTGTATTGTCAATCAATGAAAAATTACTGATCTGTTGTGGTGTGTAAGTTGAAGATGGCTGTTGTGGTGTCCTAGAAATTGTATGCGGTGTGTAAGTTGAAGGCGTATGCTGTGGTGTCCTAGGTATTGGGTATGGTGTGTAAGTTGAAGGCGTTTGTGGTGTTCTAGATATTGGTTGTGGTATATAAGGTGATGGCGGTGAGTCGGTTGTGTAAATTCCTGTGGCACCAGTATCCAAATCAGTTGATGAGTTATGAGCTTCATTACTTTCAAATGACGCCAGTTTAATCTCTTCATTATTGACAAGGCGGAAAATTTCTTTCTTTAGTTCAGCTTGCACTTTTGCTGGCATTCTCTTTACAGTACGGCCCATGGTGAGAAAAAAGCTGATAGTGGGGTCATCTTCCTTTAGCTTTGACTCCATATATTGTTTATATAACATTGTTGACAGTTTTGGTTGTTCATTTTGAGGAGTAGGTGTCCATGATGATTGTGATGGCGGTCTTGATATTGAAGGTCGTGGAGACGGAACAGACTGAGATTCAATGTCTGTAACTTCTGGCGAACTATCCAAATTTGTAGTCTGTTTCTTGTTCTGGATAAAAGGCTTAATGAATTGTAGCTCGTTTTCATACTTTATAGCGCGATCATTCGACCTTGCAGAACCACTTTTAGATTCTCGTAAACGAAGACTTTTTCTGTAGCTGTCTCGCAATTTTTTCCAAAGTTTTTGGCATTCTACCACTGAAAAAAAAAGAAAATATTATAATAACAATAACAACAACACAACGATATGTGGTGTACGCCTGTCCAAGACAGCGTTCGGTTGACGAACGTTCGGAGAACATGCAGCCTTTGTAAATATATGTATGTATCACTATACCATATACCTTTCAGAGTTTTAACCGTGACATGTTTTTGTTTCAGATTTTTAACTACCGCCATCAGTTTTCAGGCACTATCTCATAGTTATAGATTGGGACACAGTACTGTACACACTATTGTTCATGAAACTTGCGGAGCTATTTGGAAATATTTACAACCACATGTTATGCCAAAACCGACACCACAGTTATGGACCCGAATAGAAGAAGAATTTAGAACTATATGGAACTTTCCTAATTGTATTGGTGCGATAGATGGCAAGCATGTGAATATTCGGGCACCTTGGAATAGCGGTAGCCTCTTCTATAACTACAAAAAGTTTTTCAGTACTGTTTTGCTAGCCATCACTGACGCAAAATACAGATTTATTGTAGTGGATATCGGATCGTATGGACGCAATAGTGACAGTGGCATCTTGAGCAGTTCCAAACTTGGGAGAAAACTTCAAAATAAAACACTCGGTATACCACCTAATAAATGTTTGCCAGGTACGAGAGAGGAATTGCCTCATGTTTTTGTTGGGGATGAAGGTTTTCCCCTGTCTGAACACTTGATGAGACCCTATCCTAGCAACCAACTAACAGGCGATAACGAAAAAAAAATATTTAATTATCGGTTAAGCCGCGCAAGGCGTATTGTAGAAAGCAGTTTCGGCATACTACAACAAAAGTTTGAAGTGTTCCAAAAAAGAATACGAATGCAACCGAGATATGTCGACATTATGATTCTTGCATGCACATGTTTACATAATTACATAAGAAATCATGAAATTGAAAATGATTTTGGGGATCAGTTGGAAAATGTATCTGCTGCAACAAATAGTATTTTACAAATTGTAGATGAACAGGAGAATGATGACCTACAAAATAATAATAGTGGTATAATCGTTAGAAACAAATTCAAGTCTTTTTTCAATTCTCCAAATGGGGCGATAACGTGGCAAAACGAAAGGTTGGATTTTGTTAGGTAAGGAGCCGAAGTTAATGTATAGGTACCTACTTAATGCAAAACTCGATACAATCAATCTGCCTAGCCTTTTCCCAACTATGTTGGGGTCGGCTTCCAGTCTAACCGGATGCAGCTGAATACCAGTATTTTACATGGAGCGACTGCCTATCTGACCTCCACAACCCAGTAACTGGGTAATACGATACCCCTTGGTAAGACTGGTTGTCAGACTTTCGGGCTTCTGACGACCCGTAACGACTGTCAAAGATCTAAGAATGACAGCCGGGACCAACAGCTTAACGTGCTTTCCGAGGCACGGAGGAATCTCGGTATGTAAAGATGGTCACCCATCCACGGACAACCCCGGCAAGCGTAGCTTAACCTGATGGATCGACCCGTGCGGCTGTTATTATTTAGCCACGAGCTCCTCAAAACTCGATACATTGTGGAATAAATATACTCACCAGACATATTCAAGTCTGCGCTCACTTTTGTCCAAGCATTATTTACTACGTGTTGGTCACTGTAATATTTGGATTTCATGTTGTACAAACACTCGTATTTTTGTACATTACAAATTAAATTCTCTTCAATATTCATTGTTTTCTTTTTTCTCACGGACGTTCTAACTTGATACCCTCTAATAAAATGACGCGAAATGCGCAAGCGGCAGGGCGGGCGGGTAGGAAATGGTCGCTCGCGCGCAGCCGCGAGTCTGTCAGCTGCACCGCGGTCGGCCGCACGTCAGCTAGCTGCGCCGCGATCAGCCGCGCGGCGCCTCTTTTGACTAGTCGGTAGAAGGCTCGTGCAGCCTCGCGACGCCACGCTACCCCTCCTTTGCCTTCAAATGACTATGAACTTTTTAATCACGTAGATAAGATTCAAAATAGTTTGTAATATTTTGCCTCAAAAAGACGCTGCCGGCCGCTGCTCTTTCAGTGGGAATTGACCCTTAAGGTGTCAAAGGCACGTGAGAAGTCAATAAAGAGAGCAAGAACATATTTTTTATCATTTAGGTGCTTATTGACTTCATCGGTGAAGTTTGACAAGAGGTTCGTGGTGCTTTTGCCGGCCTGAAAGCCAAATTGGTACCGGTTAATTACGTCGTGCTGCTTATAAAATGCGTGAATTTGTTCACAAACATATTTTTCGACTATTTTATCAATCGATGAGAGCAATGTTATTGGACGATAGTTTGAATAATCGTTTTTTTTACCCCTTTTATGGACTGGCCTTATGCAACCTACCTTTAGATCATCTGGGTATAGACCACTTTCAATACTTCGATTAATTAAGTCAGCAATAGGGTTGGATATGCTATCACCTATCATTTTAATATCGGAAACTTTAATATTGTCTGGACCTGGGGCTTTTCTTGAATTAAGTTGCTTAATGATTTTATGAATGCTGTTAGCCGAGGCTTTTTTAAACAGCATACTAGAATCCAGGGTTATACGTGTTGCTTTAGGGTCCGTTAATTTTATGTTACATTTAGGAACGATGTCTTTTACCGCTCTGTCAATACAATTTGCAAAGTTGTCAGCAATGGTTTTGGTAGTGATTCCTTGCGCATCAAAAGCCCTAAGAATGGCGGTGTCAAGTGACAAGGTCACTCTCCCTAACATTTGATTTAAAATATTGTACATTTTTTTAACGTTTTTAAAATTATCACTAATATATTGCATATAATAATTGTTTCTTCTATTTTCTAATATTTTATGAATTTTATTTCTAATTTTATTTTTGAATTTTTTAAATTATTTTTCCAATCCCTATGTAATTTGTCCCTTTTATCACAAAGCCGGGCAATATTGTCATCAATCCTAGGTATAGTAAAACGTTTGGAGTACTTGCCAGTTTTACTTGCTTTATTACTACTTGCACACTTGTCAGCATTATCAAACGATTCATAAATAAAACTTAAAATGTCATTAGGGGAATTCATACTTGTTGTTTTTGTCCAGTCAACATTTTGAAGTTCCTTGTAAAAACTATCGTAGTTAATAGATTGTTTTTAAACAACCTGTATACACCTCGGACTTACAAACGACTCATCACCGCAGGTAAAGATAATGCCACGATGGTCAGCTAGTACGCTCTCGTCAGAGAGTAGTATATTCTTTGGCCAGTACGACATCGAGCACCGCCGCGAACGGATGTAGTGTGGGAAAACGTGCAAATATGTGGTTAATACACGACTTAGTGATTAAATCTTTTTTAGTTTCAATTCGGGTGTAATCTGTTATTCCACACAATAATCCATGTTCGCTAAGTGTTCTTAGATATGAATCTTTGTATGCCGAGCTTTCTTTCAGATTAATGTTCGTATCACCAATAAGGAGTAAGTTTTGTTTTAGATCAAACTTAGTGATGTGGTTAGCAAGCTCTGCAACAAACAAACTTTTATTTGTAGACGGTGGCCTATAGATTGCAGAGACAACTGCGTTATTATGTAAATCTATTTTCAGGTAGCCTGTTAGGTTTTCAAAGGTCTTAGTTTTTTGTTCAATTAATGTAAACTTAATATGATTCCGTACATACATGATGATGCCGCCGCCTTTTCGGCTCGGACGCAATTGTGAGTACAATTTATAGCCAGGTAAGTTATACAAGTTAACTATATTATCTGAGATACCCACTTCTGTTAAAATTATAAGGTCTAGTGGATAATTAATTGTATGAATAGTTTGTTGCAATTTCGTAAAGTTTTTAATGAGCGATCTGATATTAAAATGTAAACATGATAAATTTATACTGGTTTTTGGAGGTATTTGTTTGAAAAAGTGATTAGTTGAATTGCAATGGAAGATTTCTTGTGCTTTTATGTCCATACTTATATCACACTAACTTGATCTTATAAACAGAAATAAATAAAACAAGTGCTACTTGAGGGGCAGAGAAAGATAAAGAATTTATATTGGAGTAGATCCTTCTGTTCGTTTCCCGGGTTGAGTTGAACATAGCTTTTCTACTTGCTTTATATCCTGCAATGTACTTACGGATATAATAAATTTTGCTATCCTTGATCTTCCTAGCCTGCACTTTGCCATTCTTACACCATACGTACTGACAACATTTATTTAACAATTGGGTTTTTGCGTTATATAGTAGTGTTTTTTGGTACTTGGTGAGGGCCTCCCTTATGTAGACGCGATCGTCAGCTTTTTCCTTCGGGACGTCCGGCACCAGTTGACCCACGGTAATACAATTTTCCTTGCTAGCGCCTATCCATTGTTGCTGGACCGTCTTCGACTTTAGCTCCACAAGGATGGGTCCTGGTTTATCCTTGCTTCCTGGTAGTCGTCGCGTTGAATGAATTTCCCCAGCAGCTACATTCAATTTGACGGCCACGATATCCATCACCTTCTCTATGCCATTTGGGAGCATTTCAGGCAACCCAGCTACTTCCACGGATGTTGCGAGGGACTGCTGCTCAACCTCTTGGAACCCTTGCTCCAAGACATTTATGTGCAATTCAAGGTTCTTGTTTTTGTTTTGGAGGTCGTAGTTTTTGTTTTCAAGGTCCTTGATTTTGCTGTCTTGTTTTTTAATAGCCTGCTCCATTGATGTCAGTTGCTCACTGAGGAACTCTAGCGAGTTTTCGAGACCTCTAAATTCCTCGCGAAAAGCCTTCTTCACTTCTCGACTGATATCCTGCACCAGTTTATTGGCATCAACCACAGGAGTCGTCTCCGTACATTTAGGGTCTTCATAGTCGTTTTCTTCATCGTCCTCTTCAGGGATTATGAAGGAAGACCTTCGCGAGAGATTTTTAAGACACTCTTCACAGCTCCATTCTATACCAGGCGAATTCTTGAGGGTGTGCAGCTGCTTATTTGAGAGCTTTGAGCACACGGGATCAGCATGTACAACTTAGTCACACCTACTGCACTCCAGCCCGGGCACTTTCTTGGTAACATTTTTTTTGCATTTAACACACCTTTTAATTACCATATTAGGGAATGAAGGTAGAAGTATAATTAATTTTCTCGTTAACAATACACGACCGTTCGCTTTTACGATCTAACGTAGACTTGGTAACTCAACGAATAGCACTATTGTAGCTGAGAAAATCGCTAGGCTACGGAGTCTTGGCTCGTTCACAACGTTCCAGTTCCACTACCAGCATAAGTTCTAACATGTGTGTATATTCTGATTCTGACTTATTAAATGTTAACTTTGGCGATAATAGTGATTCAGACAGGTAATCAGCTACATCCATGACCATAGATCTTACAAATATTCCTGAGTACACATGTGATAATATGGCAGGTCCATCGACAAGCTTTTGACCCAGTGAGAATATGGCAGGTCCATCGACAAGCTAAGAAACATAACATAACATCACGCCTTGTTTCCCCGAAGGGTTAGGTAGAGGTGTAGTTATAGTACACCCACATTTCGCCAGTTATGTTTAAGTCCCATGTAATAGGGGGCGAGCCTATTGCCTTCTACCGGGCACAAATCCAGACTCCGGGCTGCTACTGAGAAATTCCAGATAGAAAAACCCAATAACACTTTGCCCGACCTGGGAATCGAACCCAGGACCTCATGCTCAGCAGTAGCGCTTGCGACCACTAGACCAACGAGGCAGTCACGACAAGCTTTTATCCCAATGAAAAACCACCTCCATCCACTGTCTCCAAACCTACAAATCTTTCTGAAACGGATGCTGAGAGTGACCTTAATGCTGATGTTGAAACTTCCTGCATTAAAAAAAAAATGTGTTTATTATCATAAATCTTTACAATTAAGTTGCCGGGGCTTCCCAGAAAGTAATCCTAAGATACTTGTGATGAGATAAACCTCGCTCTTCCTCTATTAATTAACAGTTGTTTCGTTGTGCTAATTAGGTATAAGTTACACATTTTTATAAAACCAATAAAAAGAGAAAATAAAAACAAATAAGAAAAATGAGAATCGTGTTATGGCATTGTGTGAGAACTAGAGTGTGTTTTGTATAAATGTGTGTTTATACATGTGTTTATGAGTGTGTGAATGTATGTTTCGTGTGTAAGGGTGTGTGTATGAATGGGTGTGTGTGTGAGTGGGCGTGTGTATGTGTGAGTGAGTGTGTGTGTATGAATGGGGTGTGTAGGTGTGTGTGTGCGTGTGTTAGGGTGTGTGTGTGTGTGTGTGTGTGTGTATGTGTGTGTGCATTTCAAATGATATTATGGATACATATGAAAATTTCTATGTTGACGACACCGTGTTGGTAAGATACTGGTCCAATATGCATTGAAAGTATTTCGTAGGAGTAATAGAAAAAGTTGAACAGCACAAATTTGACGTGAATTTCTACAAATTGTGATGAAGCCAGAACTGAAATTTAAATTTCCGAAGAGAGTTGATCGTGACGTAGCTGTACCCCCTTTATCGATTGTTAAAAAGCTTGAACTTCAAGAAAAGACTGATGAAAAAGGAGCATTTATTCTATTAAATAATGAAGACACCATTTATTTTTTACTAAATATTATTGTTTTTGTGATTGATTGGAAATAATATTGGACTAAATTACTGTGTTCCAAAAGACTGACTTCCAAGTCTGAATAGACGTTTTGTAAGTATTGTTTTAATTATTTTTTATTATAAAATGTATCGTGAAGTGTGCATTATTTTAGTTGATAAGTTTCATTTGCTATTTTGTAACGAAATATTGCTATATTTGTAAGACGAATACGTTATTTTTGTAACTGTTAATCATGATATTTTATTGATATTGATTTTTTTCTGCCGAAAGCAAATAGAAGTTGATTTCAAAAAGTTTTTAATTTTCACCAAATTTTATTATTATGTGTGGATTCACCTTAATAATGGATAGTTGTTCAACATTAACCTTTTAACCGCCTACGTCGGATTAATCCGACAAATATTTTCGGGCCCATTTCGCCAGAGTCGTATATGTACGACCAAAATATCACTGCTCTCTTAATCAGCTTTTTTATTTAATAACGCTGTATTCTATCAAAAATATGTTTATATTAGGTAAATAGTTAACTAAGTAATCATTTACAGTTTAATACACTTTAGTCTCTTAATTAGAAGTCCTAAAAAAAAGGTCCAAAGTTAGATGACTTACTAACATTATTTTTAGAAAATTGTATTGATGTGCAATGCCCATGACGACAAAATCCGACATGAGGGACGGGACATATGCCAAGATTTACCGATACAAAAATAAACATAAATCAAAATATTTCTCGTTATACTGACTAATTATTAACTTTAAAACATATACAGCAATTGTTAATAAAACATTTTTTTACAAATATTTGTGAGTATTTCATTTAATTTCTTTAAAATTAAGTAAATTTACTTGTGAAATGTCAGCGACTGAATTGATGGTCATCCCATCCGTAGCCTACATGTTCCGAAACTTACTTTGTTAGTACGCCCTGCGCCACGGTCGTATAAAGACGACCGCTTCTTACGTCATAAACGAGTACCGACTTCTGGAATTTTCCATTAGTGTTGTGCTTGTGCATGTAGTTTTACGTTCATATGTCGATAAATGTACATGTCAGAAATTTATCATGACGACTACTGAAGAGTTAATTAATACGAATTCTAGAAGGCGATGAAAATGAAGAATTTTTATCAGATGAAGAGTTTGACATTGATGTAGAGGTAATTATTTTCTTTATTACACACCTAGTTATATTTTAATTTATTGTGTAGTATGGTGGTGATGTCTGAATGAAAATTTTAAACTTAATTAGAGTGAGTGAGATGGCGAGAGCGCACCGTGCGATAACTTAAATAATAATAATAATAGTTTTTCTTCTCTGGACTGATTTTATTGTGAATAGCCTAAGTACTAATTAATAAATCGTTCAAATTTTTAAACACTTTTTGATTTTACTGGATTACGAAAAATGCCGAATAATTTCGTAAAGTAAGTGGTATTCAAGTAGGTACCTATATCTCCACCAAGCTAAGTTTGCACCTCGCTGGAATGCGGCGTGTACCCGTGTACCTATGTATAATATAATGTTAAAAACAATAAATGCAAAGTAAAATCTAACAAAGATTTGTTTACTTTTTTAAAGTCATAGTGAATCCTTTTTTGCAGCCCGTACCTAAGCGTCAGTGTGACGTAATCGACGCGAGGTGCAAACTCAGCTTGGTCGAGTTGTAGTTGTTAGTTAACCACGCTTGCAAATGCAAATGTCGTTATTAAAACGAAATATCGACATCGAAAAGTTAAGTACTGCACATCCCTCTTTGTTGTAGGTATATATTTTTCGATTCACTGTGCCGGGCGAAGGGGGCACGCCAACTGATATGAAGTCAGGCGGTTAAAAGGTTAACCGTTCCAAATATCGCGGTGACTGATCTATTTGGTATTTGCTTTTAAATTCAGCTAATTCCTATGCAGAATCCAAAATAAATTCCAAATAACCCCATCACAGGCTTATTTGAGACACCCCACAAAAAATATAATAATAATAATAACCCCACCGCCGTATCTCTACGTTGACGTCGTGGTGGGGCTTGCGCGCTTCTGAACTCTAGGTCTGTGCCGGTAGAGTTTACTTTGTCGATACGGATCTAGGGTGAGGAGCCAGACCAAGAGAGATACATGAACTCGCAGGGCAGCATGTGGCGAGCTGTTGGGCAGTAGCGACCCCACGGACCATATCTCCCGGGAGAAGTCTTGTTCCTCACCTCTGGCTTGCCTTTATTGGCCGTCTGGAGTGAACACTGACGAGGAACAGAGTTCCCACCTCATTCTTGCCTTTATTGGTCGGCTTGAGTGGAGATTCGCTAGAGCAAACGTGCTCGGAGGAAGGAAGTATTCTAGTAAGTGCTGGTAGGGATCTTGACCATCTTCCGGGCTCTGGGATTGTCCTGATAGTCGTGGAATACCTCTCCACTCCTCATAAGCACCTCAGGACATGTTGCCCCATTGTCACTACGACACTATGTGCTAGCGACTGTTTTCAGGGGCCCATTATTGAGTGTGCAAGTCACCCCCTGCCATTTTATCTATGTATTATCTAACATTGATCAGGCAGGGGACATAGCTTTTCCATAGTTCTTGGTAACCAATCCACTATAGCCACCCAAACCCATAGCCCAGTATGTTTCGTTTCCATGTCCTACAATAGTCCTGCACCAACCGGGGGTTGTCCTTGGGTGCAATTGCATAATGCATATAGGGATAATCGTCGGTTGGTGCCTCCTCATCGTTTAAAATTGTCTAAGGGGCCTCTGCGAGTTGGCTTCGGCCCCTTGTACGCCTTCCAAAAGTCCGGGACCCCAGGGTCCCGAGATATAAAAACAAATAATAATAATAAACCTTTATTTCAGACGTTTGTCCATAGGTAGGTATACACAATAAATACAATATAATAAAATAAAAAACAAAAAATTAATTAATTAGGGTAAAGTCGGAACTGTCCACTGTTTACAATGCAGTAACTGTGTGCAAGCGTATCCAGTGGCGCAGCAGCGGAGAGTCCCACCTATTCACGAACACTCTTAAGATACTGTTACGGCTGGATCTAACACGACTCAGCAGCGACGCACACTGTTTCCTTAGAAGGGCATGAAAGCCATCTGTATGCGTTTCTGCGAACATATTTGAAGCACTGCAGAATCGTGGTAGCCCCAGCAGCACCCTAAACGCGTTATTGTATTGAACACGCAAGGTGCCGTATACCCCCAGTGTGTAGTTCACCCACAGGCTGCATGTGTATAATGTTTGGCAGTGAGATTTAAAAAGTGTAACTTTTACTTGATTGCTGCAATGCACGAACCTGCGGGCCAACATGTTACACCGGACAGCCAACGCCCTACGTGCTCTTTCCACGTCCATGTTGTCCTTAAGGTCCTCGGAGACCCAGTGACCCAGATACTTGAAATGTAAGACTCTATTTAAAGCGGTACCAGCTAAAGTGACTGAAGGTACTGACTCGTAACTTTTGCCACGCGCCTTAAACACTAGCCAAAGCTCCAATCGATGGACTCAGCAATACCATGTCATCTGCGTAGCTAAGATTATTGACACAGACTCCGTCAACGTAGCACCCGACATTGGCACTGCTGAGTTCACCGACAAGTCGGTTTATATACATACAGGTTGAAGAGCTTGGGTGAGGTCAATCCACCCTGCCTCACTCCGCACTGCAACCTGTACACATCCGAATAAGAGCCTGCCCATTTGACACTATTATTTTGGTTGTCGTACCAATATCTGAAAATTGATATAACCTCCTGGCTATAATCTGTCTCACTCTGTAGCTTCTGCCATAGTCCGCTATAAGACACTAGGTCGAACGCTTTTGAGAAATCCAGAAAGCATACAAAGATAGGTGTTTTCCGGTCACTGTAATATTGAACAGTCTGCTTGAGACACATGATAGCGCTCTCTGTAGACAAACCAGACCTAAATCCGAATTGCGCGTCATGGAGCTTAATATGCGTGCCCAGGTGTTGGTCAAGCAGACTTTCCAATATTTTAGCTACAATAGTGGCTAGTGAGATTGGTCTATAATTTAACGCATCAGAAGTATCTCCAGTTTTATTCTTAATTATTGGTACAATAATAGTGTACATTAATTTATCAGGTAAGTATGAATGACTCACACAAAGATTAAAAAACAAGGACAATACCCTCGGCAAGTGACAGCCTGCATGTTGCAGATGCTCGATGTTAAGGCTGTCGTGCCCGTGAGATTTACCTCTTACCATGTTGTCAATAACGTTTGCCACATCTTTCGCTGAAAATCTGACTTTAAGATCTCCCTCACCACAGCCCACACCACGCATCCGCGATTCCGTTCCCAAAGGAGACTCAACTTTAAACAGCTATTGGAATAGGTTGGCAATTTTCCGCGGTTCATGCACGCCAGCCACACTCACTGGATGACCAGGCCTCGGATTCAATTGATTCGTTTTTTTCCAGAAAATCCTTCTTATAGTGGCGGTCTGCAATGATGTCCATTTTAATTTTTTGTTCATTATTCTGAAACCACTTCAATTGGGACTTAAAAAGCTTCCTGTAACTCATTATATTTACAAATTTGATTTTGGTCCCTCTCTCCCCATACCACTTGGTTATTACTAAAGTCAGTAAACACAATTTTTCAATGATAGGATAGTGGTCGGACCAATAGATGTCATAAAGCACTAACGCACTAATGACGGCGAGCCTAGCGGCCGTGGTTTACCACACAGTGATCAAGCCAGCGCCGCGACCCATGCGCGTCACTAACAAAAGTGTGTGTCCGAGGGCAATAGTTCCCTATCAACGCATGACCATAACTGTTTGGAGCAAAAGTTTGTTAGTTCAGTATCAAAAAGCTCACCTGGATGCGCGTTGAAATCACCCAATATAAACACAGATTCTACGTTATTACTTTCTATGATGGCATTTATTTCACAAAGACACTGTAAACTCCACTAAATTATCTATTGAGTCTGTGGGCATATACACGGAAATTACTATTATAGAACGATCACAGAGTTCGATTTTTATAGCAACCAGCCGCACATTCGAGTATAATAACACTGTCACTGTGGGAAACGAACTTTTTCTCCAGAGTATCGCCACCCCTCCGTAAGCCTACCCCGAAGTATGCCAGCAGAGGTATCCACAGCTGAGTTACCGATGAATCCAAAATCCTTGTCGATGCTGCCTAGGTACGGGATGTTGTGTGGCAGTAACCAAGTTTCTTGTAAGGCAATTATATCTGCCGTCTTGCAAAGTCGCCTTATGTAATCAACCGAACGGGTTACACTTTTACAATTGTAACTTACTAACTTAGTTGTACTAATCATGGTTTGGGTTAACAACATCCTTTTTCAGAATATCCGCTCTGTCTTTATTTTGCCGATCGAAGTTTACAAAACGACGAAAAGCTATCCCTTTTGGCCAAAAATCGGATTTCATAAACAAATCCAATTTATATTTTGGAACAAATAATTTATAAGCATCGTAATCTTTTGCCACTTTCATGTTAATTTTTTCCAATTTTTTTTTCGTTAATATTACATTTATTTCTAATGTAATTTAGTATATCACACACGGTCACTTCCTTCGCCACATTATAGATGTACATCGGGATTTGTATATCCGCCGCTTTAAAATTCACTCCGGGATCTATCACAGCCTTCCCTCTATTTCCGATAAAACGATTCCTATGTCGCCTATATTGCACCTTGATCCACCCTTCATCCTTTGGTTCGGGTTCCCATTGCCCATCGCGTACAATATCAGCAAGACATTTTTTGTTTTGTGTGACAACATGTTGCACATTCGGAGCGTTCGTATGTCCCGTCCCCGGTGTAGGTAACCGAGGAGCCAACTTCGGCATGCGCTCGGCTATGTTCGTGTCTGATCGACACGGTCGAGGACGCTGATTGGCCTCCTCACCCACCTCGGGCGTCGTTTCAACTCCGCAGCTCTGTTCCACACATACCGGTTGAAGTGTATTACAACTACCTCCATTACAGGATAAAGCTACGGACTTGCACTTATTATCATCTTCCATACACAAAGGTGGTAATCCAACAGGACCACTGTTGCCCTCTTCATAGCTAACAATTCCAAAGGCACCTCGTTTTGTATTCACATTACACGGAAAATAATTAACTACCGACGTATTTTTTAACGACTCAAGATCCGACTTTAGCTGCTGTAACTGGTCAGTAGTGTCATACTGTTCCTTTATCTGAGTTATTTCGCTCTGCATCTTTAATATGTCTTTTAATAATCTTGTAACATCGACGTGATCGAATAGAACCGGCGGCAGTTTCTGCAACTCGCGAGCTACAAAGATAGGAATTGCATCTGGGTCACTTTCCTTCAATAGACAGATAATATCATCAATGTTACATAGCGATTTGCCGTCCCTCTTCCTTGTTTTCTTCCGCTTTGTCGTCGATATGGAATCGAATAACAGATTTTTAGCATTTTCCATATCAGATTCTGAAAAAACACTAATGCATATACGACTAATGCTCTCTTCATCCATGACGTCTATCTTATTGCATATAAATACAAGCACCTCGTTAATAACAACATTGCATGACTTACACTTTATCACATTAGTAGCCATCTTAAAGTACACGACCGATCGGCAAACGCGCGCGTCGTGGACTGCAATATAAATCGGACTGTATTGAACCTACATGTTAATACTCTCCATTAAAATGTAGATCAAGGTAGATTATATTTAAAAAAAAAAATAAGCAGTTTGATGAGGTAAAGGTAAACAGTTAAAAAACTGTAAGCCACTTTTCAACAAAAATCATACCAAATAGCTCCGTTCTACGGTACTGATAATAGAGATATTAATTTTAACACATTTTACGGAAATCTAACATTAGGTGGAGTGTATTGAAACAATGACATTTATATAAAATGTGACCCATATTTTTTTATTAGTGGAATGGATTCTACCATTGATTCTGAACAAACTATTTTCAGGTTTTGCGCATTCATATTCACACGTTGTATCCTTAGTCTGGCCATAAATACTGTTTCAATTAAAAATAAACAAAATATTACATTTGAATTTGGAATCTGTCATTTTTAATGATTGTTCATTGAGTTTTCTCATTTTGGTGCCAATACATTGTCAGCCATACCAGTCTTACCAAGAGGTATCGTATTACCCAGTTACTGGGTTGTGGAGGTCAGATAGGCAGTCGCTCCACGTAAAATACTGGTATTCAGCTGCATCCGGTTAGACTGGAAGCCGACCCCAACATAGTTGGGAAAAGGCTAGGCAGATTGATTGGTGCCAATACATTGTACAATATTTTGCGATATTAAAATGGAGTAGGGTGATAAAGAGAACCGAATCGCTGTGATTGCATTACACAAAGTAGGTATGGAGCCAAATGTAATTTTTAAAACTCCATACGCTTGGTATTAGTAAAATGTTTGTATACCGGGCTATTAATAGGTACAATGAGACCTCTGTTTGTGACAGAAAAAGTTGGTCCACGTAGTGTTCATACAAAAAAGGTGGTCAAAGCAGTAAGGGAAAGAATTCGAAGAAATCCTGTCCGAAAGCAAAAGATTTTATCTCGGGAGATGAAGATAGCACCTAGAACCATGTCGCGTATTTTAAAAGATGACTTAGGACTTGCAGCCTATAAGAGTCGTACAGTGGTGGTCATTTCTTAACTGATAATTTAAAAAAGAATAGGGTGGTAAAATCGAAACAACTACTGAAGCGGTACGCAAAGGGAGGTCACAGAAAAAATTTGTTTACGGATGAGAAAATTTTTACAATTGAGCAACATTTTAACAAACAAAATGACCGTATTTATGCTCAAAGCTCTAAGAAAGCTTCCCAATTAGTCGACAGAGTGCAACGTGGGCACTATCCGACTTTAGTGATGGTTTGGTGGGCTATTAGCTATGAAGGAGTGACTGAGCCATACTTTTGTGAAAAAGGTATCAAAACATCGGCACAAGTGTATCAAGATACCATTCTTGAGAAGGTAGTGAAGCCCCTTAACAACACCATGTTCAATAGCCAAGAATGATCCTTCCAGCAAGACTCGGCGCAGGGTCATAAAGCTCGGTTTACGCAGTCTTGGTTGGAAACGAACGTTTCGGACTTCATCAGAGCTGAAGACTGGCCGTCGTCTAGTCCCGATAATAATCCGCTGGATTATGATTTATGGTCAGTTTTAGAGAGTACGGCTTGCTCTAAACGCTTAACGCCATGATAATTTGGAGCCCCTAAAACAATCCGTACGATTGGCAGTGAAGAATTTTCCCATGGAAAGTGCGTGCTTCTATTGATAACTGGCCTCAACGTTTAAAGGACTGTATTGCAGCCAATGGAGACCACTTTGAATAAGCTTTTTATATTTTAAATTGTTTTATATTTATGTATTAAACTAACGCACTGTAAAAGTAATAAACGTTATTTGCAATAGAATTTTTTTTTTCTGTTTCAGTAATTATGGCAAGACTAGGTACTCGTATATAGCAAGGCAAAAGTTAAGAAAAACAAGAGCGATACAAGAATAGATTTAGAAACCGCGCTGCGACTTGCTGTGTAAATGTGAGAGAGATGAATAAACTTTTGTCTAGTACCTCTTCTTTACGCTAACGTCCATACGGCTTTTGTATTTTTCTTCCTAGAATACGCATTCGGCGCCTAATCTTTCGGTTATGTGCACGGGTGTTTCGTTGTCTTTGAGTGTGTTTTTGACGACTGGGGTTTTGTTTTATGGATTTTGATTTACATTGTGATTGGAACGGTATTTTTACTTGGAACGACGACTTTAAGCTACACTTTATGGACTCTGATATCCAGTGATCGGAATAGGTAGTGCTAATTTGCCTAAAGTTCGAAGAACATAGACGAAAGTCGGAGACTTCCTTATGACTATATTTTTTTTACGGGACAACGGTCCCGGAATTCGAGACATCGCCTAAGAACATAAAAAATAATGTTATTAATACAGTTATTAATTGTATTACTTATTTTGTATCCCAGAAAAATCAGCAGACATGTTTTTTATGATTTTCAAAAATAAAAGACAATCTTGCTATCTTAGATTGAATGTATTCTTTTCATTACCTTAGTGTGTAAGAAAACTCGAAAGTTAATATAATATGTTAATAAAGATAAAATACCAGCAATAATAAAATAACTAATATATATAGTACATACTACACATTATACAAGGTGTCCAGAAAGGGTATCGGGTATTTGTAAGTTCAATGAAACAAAAATTATTTGTATGCAATAAAAAAGTTTATTGTTTATTATTAGCATATGAATTGGAGAATTATTTGGAAAAGATGACGTTATCCAAATGATGACCGTTACGTTGCTGGCACTCTTCTAAACGGACACGAAGATTGGCGATAACACGTTGACACATAGCTATCGATATTGCTGCCATTTCTGACCTGATGTTTTGCTTTAACTGGGTTAGATTCGTCGGATTGTTTTGATAAACCTTACTTTTAAGGTATCCCCATGCAAAATAGTCAAGCGGGCTAAGGTCGGGGCTTCTGGGAGGCCAGTTGATGTTACCCCTTCGCGAAATGACTTTATTAGGGAATAATTCGTTAACAACTTCCATTGAGTCATTTGAGGTATGGCAAGTGGCCCCATCTTGCTGGAACCACGTTCTTGAGTTGAAACCTGCAAACTCCTGCAACTCTGGGACCAAAAAATTTCGCAACATATCGCAATAACGGTCACTATTCACATTAATTGCTCGGCCACATTGATCTTCATGAAAATAAGGACCAATTATGCCTTTAGCAGACATAGCGGCCCAAACAACGACCTTTGGGCTATGCAGGGGTCGTTCATGCTTTCGTCTCGGATTCTCCACTGCCCAGTACCGACAATTCTGCTTATTAACATGACCATTCAGGTGAAAATTTGCTTCGTCACTGAACAGTATGTTGTTAAAGTTGTTAAATCGCTGCAGCATTTCGTTCGCAAAATTCAGTCGATTAGCATAGTCCGTATCCTTCAATTCTTGAACCAATTGAATTTTATAGGCTTTTAGATGTAAGTCTTTCTTTAAAATCGAATGTAAAGACGATTTTTTGATGTTCAACGCTTGGCTTCGCTTTCGGATGGATAAAGACGGATTTTGACGAACCGACGCCTCAACTTCTTCAATTGTTTCTTCATCGCGAACTGAACGAGGACGACCAGAGTTTTGAATTTTAACTGTCGCACCTGTATTCTCGAACATCCTGATCCATTTCCTAATGCTATCGTCACTTGGCGCGTGGCGTGTACGATATTCCGCACGATAGAGACGTTGAGCAGTCACTATTGAATCACCATTACGATAATACGCTCGTACGCAAAATGCGCGATGCGTCCCCGAGTACTGTTCCATCGTGACTAAAACTCCACAAAATGGCGGACGCCACGAACCCCTCCCCGCACCCTTTAGACGCCCCGTTTCGAATATGGCGCGAAAACAAATACCCGATACCCTTTCTGGACACCTTGTACAAATTGGTAATTTGAATGCATAACACCTCAGACACCCCAACTTATTTTTACTGTAAAAAATATATGGATAAAAATTATTAGATTTAATTTTTGCGAACTATTTATTTAGATAGTTGATTTTTTTTAGTTTCTGGCACTTCTAGCAAATTAGTAACTTTACGTAAATGCCCCCCGATGTTGCCGTACGCGCATGCAGATTTCGCGAAAAAACTAACACGTGCTCCCGTAACGCTAGCGTAATTTTGAAAAAGGCATAACTAAAAATGTTTTTTTTTTTATATAGAAAATGTGACCCATATTTTTTTATTAGTGGAATGGATTCTACTATTGATTCTGAACAAACTATTTTCAGGCTTTGTGCATTCATATTAACACGTTGTATATACAAGGTGGAACAGGACGATTGACATTCTTTTAAACCACGTAAAGAAAATCATGTTCTTTACCCGTATACAAAAAATTAATCAAATCAATGAATACTTTAGCCACGGGAAATTATTTTTCATTTTCTTATTTTTCAACATGATGTAGATCTGAGTCCGTAATAATAATAGGTAAACACTGTAAGGTCAAGAACCTGTGCAAAACATATCATTCTATAATATTATCTGCGTCTCAATATGCTTGATTCTACTCTGATACGCCCCGCCCAGTCCCACAAAATCTTACAATTAGGAAGTAAAAAGAAATATTACTTATGCAAATTATGCATTAGTGGAGCATAGAAAATTGCGAGTGTGTGTGTGAGCGGAATTTTTGCGGCAAAAAGTGTCGGACTCGATAATTAGGTCAGTCAGTGCACCGGCGCCCTTTGAGGAGCATGCGCTTTTTCTTTTATCACGAGACGAGCCGCGCGCGCATTGTCGTGATTTTATGAAAAGTTTTTGTTGCTATTGGCCTGACACCACTGGATTTCTTTTTGTGGTGGGCCGTAAAAAACGAGGTGCATAGAATTGAACACTGTGGACGATTTAAAAATTAAAATAATTAATGCCTTCGGCAAACTAAAAATAATGACAGACTTGTTACGTTACGAGTCCGTCAAAATTAAATAAGACGATGTCGCTTGTGCATAATTAACAAAGGACACTTTGAAAATTTAAAAATTTGACTCTATTGATGATATAAATTCTGATTGTGATTTGATATTATGTGATTGTGTTTTTTTTGTGTGTGAGTGTGTGTTTTATTTGTTTTTGTGTTATTGTTTTGTTTCCTTCAATCCGTGATCTTTTAATTAACAACTTTGAGTTTGTATTGTTCTCCGACTAAAGTGCCTGTAGGTCGGCACTTGCCTGCGCCCCGTACCGCAAAATTCAAATGGACTGCAAATCAACCCTAAGAAATCCCAGGCTATAATCATCGGCGGAAGGTTTATGCGGAATAGACTCGATGTCGCGTCGCTGTCTCCACTCTGTCTGAATGGAGTTCAGATAGAATACGCAAATACGGTTAAAAACTTGGGGGTGACCATGGACCCTTACCTATGTGGACTGCCCAAGTTGCTCAAGTCAGTCGCAAAGTGCACTACACGTTCCATACTTTGAAATGCCTCCAGAGCTTCTTGCCCTTCAATACCAGAATCTCCCTTGCCCAAACTCTCATACAGCCTATTATTGACTACGCTGATGCCTGTTACTTGGATGCCACCGAGGAGCTCTTAAATAAATTGAGCGTTTGCAAAATATATGTATTTGTTTTGTTTTTAATCTTAAAAAGTATGATCACGTTTCTAACTTTCGCAAGATACTCAAGTGGCTCCTTATTCGACTTCGCAGGAACTCTCGGATATTGTGTCTGCTATTTAACGTCCTTCACAATCCTAAAATGCCATCCTACCTGCGGGAACGCTTTTCCTACGCTTGTCCTTCTGATGCACCTTGCAGGTCGCATCTTAGAAATCTCCTTAAATCCCCTCCTCACTCAACCGACTGTACTCCTACTCCTTCACTGTGCATGCGGTTCGGTTATGGAACAAACTTCCGCCTAATATAAGGGACTGCCAAACTGTTGCAGTGTTTAAAAGAAGAGTGAAAGAACACTATCTTTCCATTTCGTCATAGCTGTTAGTATTTATTATGTTATGCTTGCTTATGTTAGTATGCATGTATGTATTTGTATGTACTCATATTTTATTTTTATTTACATATTTGTATGTATTCATATTAGTATATCGTTTGTGATTTTATGTATTTCGTTTTCTCTTTTACTCTTACACACGTTGTCTACATCTCTTTATCTACTTTCCTATCGCAGGTATGCTGGAAGAGATTTCTTTAGAAATAAGCATCACCTTTGTACGTATTTTTCTGTTCCTTTCTTCTTGTCTGTTTATATGTGTGTACATAAACTATTAAATAAATAAAATATTTTTTTTAAAAATTGCTTCAATCCATGACAATATTCAAAATCAAAAACTGTGGATATCTTTAGATGAAACAACTGATTATTTAGGTCGATATGTTGTGCATTTTCTTGCCAAACCTTTAAATGAGGTAACAAATAAACCATTTTTGATAGCGTGCAAAATGTTAGAAGTTGTAAATGGTGATACAATAGCTCAATTTGTGATTGGTTGCTTAGAAAATATGTGAGGAGATTCTTATGAATCCAAAGTAGGAGATGCATATCACTACCGTCCAAAGTTTGGAAGCAGCAAGGTAAAATCAAATAAAGCAAAACAAAGTCATTTCAATTTCAATGTATTGATAATAAATTAAAATATAAACAAAAACGAATTTAAGTACAACAAAAATTTTATATACAATATAAAATTAAGTTAATTAAATTTTAGCTTCATCAAAGTGTCCTCCTTCTTCCTTCATTAGCTTCTCGCATATTCTAGGCATTCTATTAATTTATTTATTAAAATAATGTTCATCTAATTTGTTCCATTCGCTCTCTAATAGCTTCCACAAATGTTCTGAGCTCGTAGGAGAACGATTTTTCACCCTTCTATCGAGTTCATCCCAAACAAGCAATCAAAAAAATCTCAATGGGAGAAAGATCAGGTGATTGAGATGGCCATTGATGTTTAAGATTTTTTCATCTTTTTTCTTGTTCAAAAAGGTCTGGCACAGTTTAGAAGAATCCTGTTGGAAAATGAATCCAGGACCAATTAGATTTAGTCCACTGGGTACGGCGGAATTTCGGAGAATTTTCAAATAACCTTCCTTGTTTAGTTTTCCGGTTATCCTCACAAGATTTCCGGGTTTATTGTTGCCAAAACACCCCCAAACTATGACATTACCTCCACCATGTTTGATAGTAGGCACAGTACATGCCTCTGAAGCCCTCTCTTCTTTTAATCGGCGTACAAACACACGTCTATTGGATTCGAAAATTGGAACTTTGATTCGTCACTCCAAAGGACATTTTCCCATTAGTCTATTGTCCAGTTTTGGTGCGCTTTTGCCCATTCTAGTCTATTTTTCTTATGTCGAATTGTTAGTATTGGTTTTTAGCTGCAACGCATCCTCTTAGTCCCGCACACAATAAACGTCTTTTAACAGTTGTTTTTGAAACGGGTGTTTCTCGCGTTTCATTCAGAGCCGCGGTGATTTGTAGTGCAGTTAAGCGTCGATTCCGTTTAGGGAGAATCCTGATGAAGTTGTCTTCTTGCCTTGTTGTGGATTTGGGCCTACCAGATCTCTTTCTATCTTCATTTTCTCAGTTTCTCGTTTTCTAACAAGGGTGTAGTGGACACCTCTACGAGAGATTCCGAGCCTTTCTGCGATTTGAAGTTCACTGTATCCTTCCTCACGTAGAGTGCAAATAGCGCTTCTCTGTTCGAGCGTGATTTGCTTGCGTTTTGCCATTTTCAGAAGAAAAAGTAAGGTCAAAGGAGTCGTCGATATCTTTCGAATACGGACAATGTTAATATCACAACTTTCACGTGCCAATGCTCCTGCTCCATTTGGACCAAACGGGGTCTTAAAAAGTTAAAACCACTAAATATTATCAATAAAACCACACCATTGCAACAATAAAGTACCCGGCGGATTAAGTCATAAAACACGTGTTTCGTCAAAACTAAGGAGTTAGTTAAAACTTCATGAATGTGGAATAACAATCCTTTTATTTTTATGTAAACAATCGTAAAAGCTTATTAAACTTTTGGACGGTAGTGTATGTTAAAAGTAGGACGTCCTACTTTTAAAGAATTATTTACCAAACTTGAAACATGTCACATGTTTAGCACACGCTCTTAACCGCGTTGCAGAACAAATACGTGCAGAGTATTCGGATGTTGATATCAAACGTAAAAAAAAAATATTTCTTCAAGCTCCTAACAGAATAAAACTGTTAAGGGAAAAGTTTCCCAACATCCCAATGCCACCGGAACCAGTCATCACAAGGTGGGGTACATGGCTAGAAGCAGCTTCTTATTATGCCAAATATTATCAAGAAATGAAGACAATTGTTAGACTTTTTCGAAGCTATCAGGCATGCTAAATCGGTATTAAACAAAGATAATTTAAAAATGATTTAGATTATATTGACGAATATTATAAAATAATTCAAATTTCATTAAAGGCTTTACAAAAATCTAATTTAACTTTGACTGAATCTATACTAATATTATAAAGAGGAAGTTTGTTTGTTTGGTTGAACGCGCTAATCTCAGGAACTACTGGTTCGAATTGTAAAACTCTTTTAGTGTTGGATAGCTCATTTATCGAGGAAGGCTATAGGCTATACAGTATGGAGCCCACATATATGCAATAAATGAAACCGTAAGTAATACTAGTCCACAGAAGTATAGCAAAATTAAATATTAAATTAAAAACCGTAAATTAAAAAAGTTACATTTTCAAACAAAATGAATATTAAAATAAATTCAGTAAAAGTAAACACTGTTTAGGCAACCGAGCTGGCCACCTGCGGTGCACCACAGCGTCCAATCCATTGTTCGCCGAACATGTTTTTTTTGTTTGCGCACATGTCCAAGGATTCAAGTTCATTGAATCATTGACTGATCAAATTCTAGTGTTCAAATTTGCTCAAAATTAAAACTATACTTTTTGACCTAATTACTGGGCCGATTTTGTAATTTTTTTGTATATCGTCAGCAAAGACAATAACAAGTATGTGGGTTGATTTATTGCATATATGTGGGCTCCATACTGTATAACATCACGCTACGACCAATAGGAGCGGAGCATCAATGAAAGATGTCGCAAAAACGGGGAAAATGTATTCCTTTTGCGAGCTTCCGTTGCGTGCGCTACGTAAACGGTTAAAGTTACGAAAAAATCATGTATGACGGAAATGTTCCTCTTAAAAAGTTCGAAAAAAAAGTCCGCGATAGCATGTTAATTATGTGTATCTTTTAAGGTTAGCTCACTATAACTTTTTGAATGGTAATCAAATTTGTTATAAAATAATGCATTATTTACGAAGGTGTCTTCATAAACATGGTATTAATCCTTATCCAAATAAATAGTTTCATAATCAAGGGTGATAAGTACATGAAAATTCCTTTTTAAATTATTCGAATCAGACGTTTCGTTTAGAAATTACGACGGGTATAAAAATGCTTACAAGTAAGAAAAATGCGCTTAGTCTATTAGTTACCGACACATTTTATTTTTTATTGACTGTTTGATCGCGCTAACCCTAAAAATTCTTTTTGCATTTTATGGTCCAAATCTTGAGGAAGGCTTTAAGTATGTAACATTACGCTAGGACCCTTAGAAGCCGAGCAAAAAGAAAAAAAGTAAGAACGAGCGCTAAGCGAAAACAAAGTAATAACACGGGCGATGCGATGCGACGGGGTGGGTTGGGGGATAAAAAATTCACGCGTACGAAGTCGCGGGCGGAAGCTAGTCTATCCATGTATTTGATGAAGCAAGAACTGTTCTAAGCTGGTGTTCGTCTGACAGTCAAAATAAAATTAGAAAACGAGATAGCGAGAAACCCCGATTTAGGTGTATTAAGAGATAGGTACCTATTTGCGAAGATATTGAAAGTATTAAATGAAAATCAAACCTACTACAAATATGCATGTCTAACTTCTGTTGATGTCGAAAGGTCTCTACATATAAATGGATTTTAAGTGTAAAAAGAAATCGATTAAAAATATAGAAAAAATCATCGTACTTTATTTTAAATCTGTGGATGAAGATAAAGCATGTGAAGATTCAGAGTAAGGTTCAACTTTTCAGTATCGATGCATTTGTTCTGAAGGAATTTAAGGCGAGGTAGACCCTGCGAAGTAGGTATTTAACGCTACCAACCTACCCACGGAGCGAGCCGTGCGCTTACCTCGCCAGCGTGAACTTGCATGAACCCAAAATGTGTCACAGTATAGGTAAGCGTGTCGTGTAGGCAGTAGGTCAACTCATTGGAACGAAGTTCTTTGACGCGGCTTGGCAGAAATCGTCACTAACGAAAATGCGCGTTCATACTTTCTTCTTTGAAATTCACACTTTCACTCTCTCTTTCTCTATCAAGAGAAAAATTTCAAATTTTCCTTCATGGGTGTCGTTTTCAAGGTTTTCGAGGGTGCTGAATCCGATAGTTAAGTCAAAATGAAAATCCAAGATGGCGGCCGTGAAAATTTTCAAATTTTCCTTCATGGGTGTCGTTTTCAAGGTTTTCACGGTGTGCTAAAGCCGATAGTAAAGTCAAAATGAAAATTCAAGATGGCGGCTGTGAAAATTTTCAAGTTTTTCATCATGGGTGTCGCTTTCATGGTTTTCGCGGGTGCTAAAGCCGATAGTAAAGTCAAAATGAAAATCCAAGATGGCGGCCGTGAAAATTTTCAAATTTCCTTCAAGGGTGTCGTTTTCAAGGTTTTCGAAGGTGCTAAAGCCGATAGTAAAGTCAAAATGAGAATTCAAGATGGCGGCTGTGAAAATTTTCAAGTTTTTCATCATGGGTTGTCGTTTTCAAGGTTTTCGAGGGTGCTGAAACCGATAGTAAAGTCAAAATGAAAATCCAAGATGGCGGCTGTGAAAATTTTCAAGTTTTTCATCATGGGTGTCGTTTTCAAGGTTTTCGAGGGTGCTAAAGCCGATAGTAAAGTCAAAATGAAAATTCAAGATGGCGGCTGTGAAAATTTTCAAGTTTTTCATCATTGGTGTCGTTTTCATGGTTTTCGCGGGTGCTAAAGCCGATAGGAAAGTCAAAATGAAAATACAAGATGGCGGCCGTGAAAATTTTCAAATTTTGTTCATGAGTGTCCTTTTCAAGGTTTTCGAGGGTGCTGAAACCGATAGTAAAGTCAAAATGAAAATCCAAGATGGCGGCTTTGAAATTTTTCAAGTTTTTCATCATGGGTGTCGTTTTCATGGTTTTCGCGGGTGCTAAAGCCGATAGTAAAGTCAAAATGAAAATCCAAGATGGCGGCCGTGAAAATTTTCAAATTTTCCTTCATGGGTGTCGTTTTCAAGGTTTTCGAGGGTGCTAAAGCCGATAGTAAAGTCAAAATGAAAATTCAAGATGGCGGCTGTGAAAGTTTTCAAGTTTTTCATCATGGGTGTCGTTTTCAAGGTTTTCGCGGGTGCTAAAGCCGATAGTAAAGTCAAAATGAAAATCCAAGATGGCGGCCGTGAAAGTTTTCAAATTTTCCTTCATGGGTGTCGTTTTCACGGTTTTTGCGGGTGCTAAAGCCGACAGTAAAGTCAAAATGAAAATTCAAGATGGCGGCTGTGAAAAGTTTTTCATCATGGGTGTCGTTTTCATGGTTTTAGAGGGTGCTGAAGCCAATAATAAAGTCAAAATGAAAATCCAAGATGGCGGCTGTGATAATTTTCAAGTTTTTCATCATGGGTGTCGTTTTCAAGGTTTTCGCGGGTGCTAAAGCCGATAGTAAAGTCAAAATGAAAATCCAGATGGCGGCTGCGGAAATTTTTAAATTTTTCGTCATGGGTGTAGTTTTTCTAGTTTTCGAGGATACTTAAGTCGACAGTGAGGTCAAAATGTAAAATAAAAATTTTAACATAACATTACAACATAACATCACGCCTTTTTTTTTTTTTTTTTTTTTGTGGATGGGAAATCATCAAATGACTTCTCCCGCTCTAGGCGGAGCGGGAGGGCGTGTCAGACTTTTACTGACTAAAAAAAAAAACCCGTGTTCCTTCTGTTGCCTGTGCCGGGGCCACGGTAACTCTTTCGAACATCCCGCAACCCTAGCTGGCATCGGCCCTAGCGGACCCCGTCAATAGTGCTGACATCTCTTTGAGGCGCGCGTGGAACACGACGCGCCGTCGACTCGGGCTTGGTCCTTACCGGACGGCGAGCTACCCATTGCTCGCCGTCCGCAAGCCCGCGCCTACGGTGGCCGGGAATCGGCTGCCAATTCCCGACGCCCAGGGCGTCTCCTGCGGCGACTAGGGGCGTGAGGGCGCAAAGCTTGCCTCTCCCTCACGCGTCCCGCCTCCTCCTTCACGAGCATTACTGCTTCGCAGAAGGAGGTAATGGCTTCCCATGCACTCTCGCTCCGTACCATGGCCTGGACCAGGGCCGGACGCGAGAGATCGCCGCCGCCGATCGCTTCCGCGAGGACACGGCGGTGCTTCGCCCAAGCCGGGCAGACCTCCACCGTATGCTCCACCGTGTCCTCCGGGCGATCCACACAGTGGTGACACCCGGGCGTTTCCTCCCGCCTTATCCGGAACAGGTACCTCCCGAAGCACCCGTGTCCGGTGAGGACCTGCGTCAGGCGGAAGGTGAGGACGCCGTGGCGCCTCTCTAGCCACTCCTCAAAGAGGGGACTTATCGCCGCAATTGTGGCGTGCCCAAATTGACGCAAAGTGACGCACTCGTCGCTCCAGCGGAACTCCCACAGACACCGTGTTGTGAACGCGCCATAAATGATTCACCAGCATGCCCCGACGCTGATACGGAAAACTAGTAATTACACACACACAAACATAACATAACATCACGCCTTGTTTCCCCGAAGGGTTAGGCAGAGGTGTATCTATAGTACACCCACATTTCGCCCGTTATATTTAAGTAAAAAAAAGTGTAGTGTTTTAATAAAAATTTTGGTTTTGTATTAAATCATATGTGAGATCCCGGAATCCTCCCGGGATCCTTGTTAAGTGATAACTCTTACATGATTTTAAATAAAAACAAAAGTTTTACAGCCACCATCTTGGATTTTCATTTTGACTTTATTATCAGTTTCAGCACCCGCGAAAACCATGAAAACGACACCCATGAAGAAAAACTTGAAAATTTTCACGGCCTCCATCATGGATTTTCATTTTGACTTTACTATCAGCTTCAGCACCTCCGAAAACCATGAAAACGTCACCCATGAAGAAAAATTTGAAAATTATCATAGCCACCATCTTGGATTTTCATTTTGACTTTATTATTGTCTTCAGCACCCTCTAAAACCATGAAAACGACACCCATGATGAAAAACTTGAAAATTATCACAGCCGCCATCTTGGATTTTCATTTTGACTTTATTATTGGCTTCAGCACCCTCTAAAACCATGAAAACGACACCCATGATGAAAAACTTTTCACAGCCGCCATCTTGAATGTTCATTTTGACTACTATCGGCTTTAGCACCCGCAAAAACCGTGAAAACGACATCCATCAAGGAAAATTTGAAAATTTTCACAGCCGCCATCTTAGATTTTCATTTTGACTTTACTATCGGCTTTAGCACCCGCGAAAACCATGAAAACGACACCCATGATGAAAAACTTGAAAATTTTCACAGCCGCCATCTTGAATTTTCATTTTGACTTTACTATCGGCTTTAGCACCCTCGAAAACCTTGAAAACGACACCCATGATGAAAAACTTGAAAATTTTCACAGCCGCCATCTTCAATTTTCATTTTGACTTTACTATCGGCTTTAGCACCCTCGAAAACCTTGAAAACGACACCCATGAAGAAAAATTTGAAAATTTTCACGGCCGCCATCTTGGATTTTCATTTTGACTACTATCGGCTTTAGCACCCTCGAAAACCTTGAAAACGACACCCATGAAGGAAAATTTGAAAATTTTCACGGCCGCCATCTTGGATTTTCATTTTGACTACTATCGGCTTTAGCACCCTCGAAAACCTTGAAAACGACACCCATGAAGGAAAATTTGGAAATTTTCACGGCCGCCATCTTGGATTTTCTTTTTGACCAAATTTACACTTTGAAAGTCGAGTCGTGACGATTTCTACCAGTTAACTCCTTTTTTTTTTTTTTTTTTGGTGACGGGGTGGAAATCCTCATGGATGTCCTCTGTCCTGGGGTGGACAGAGGGGTCTGTCAGACTCTTACTGACTAAAACCACCCCGGTGTTCCCTCGCACACTTGCACCGGGGGCTACGGGGGCACTTAAGCACTCTTCAACGCAGCCCCCGACTGGTGCTAGCCCGCGTCTGCGGGCTCCGTCTTGTCGAGCGAGGGGAGTGAGGTGTTTGACTCCCCCCGCGACGTCTGAGAGGGGCGCGCGTGGGACACTACGCGCCACCACCTCGGGTCCTGTGGAGTGGGGGGCGGCAGACGTCCCCGAGTCCGCCGCCCTTGGACCCATTTAGGGGGGCCGGAAGAGGGCATTGTCAGCCCTCTGCCGACGCCCGGTGCGCCTGCTGCGGGCCGGGAGAGCACTTGAAATCTCCCTCTCCCTTTCCGCTGCCTCCTTCTGGGACATGACCTTTTCGCAGAAGGAGATCACCGCGTCCCACGACGCTGCGCCACCGACCATAGAACGAATCACAGCCGGCAGCGACAGGTCGCTTCCCACTTCCGAAATGAGGGCACGGCGCGGCTCCTCCCAAGCTGCACACTCTGCAAGCGTATGCCACGCCGTGTCCTCCAGACAATGGACGCAGTGATGACACCGAGCGTCCGGCTCCCTGCCTATGCGACACAGGTACTTCCCGAAGCAGCCGTGCCCCGAGAGCACCTGCGTCGCCCTAAATGACAGGGAGCCGTGCCTCCTCCCGAGCCAATCGTCGAGCACTGGCCGGACCGCCTCGATGGTGACGAAGCCGGCGGTAGGGCGCAAAAGCCTGTCACGCCACTCCGCCACCAAGACCTGACGGAGTTCAGACCGGAGCAGCGTAATCTGCCGCTGCACCAGTACTACGCCCCGCGTCCGCGCCTCCTCACGCCACCGATGTAGTGACGCGAGGGCTCTCGCTTCCAGGTCCCACGGCGGGGTTCCGGCCAGCGCACAAGCCGCCTCGTAGGAGATCGTGCGATACCCTCTGATGACTCTGACGGCCATCGTCCTCTGCGGTACTCGCAACACTGCGATACTGCGGGCCGTCAGGTCAGCCGCCCACACTGGGGCCCCATACAGGGCCATGGATCGCACGATCCCCACGTACAACCGCCTGCAGGCGGTACTTGGGCCCCCCAAATTGGGAAGCAGCGTTGACAGCGCGCCCGCCGCGCCCATCAACTTGGGCGCCAGCCGCCGAAAGTGGGGGCTGAAGTCCCAACGGCTGTCGAGCACCAATCCCAGGTACTTCATGGTTGACTCGACAGCGATCCGGGTCCCCCCGACCACGACACCAGTTAACTCCTACCGCAAGCCGCGTTACAGAACTTCGTTCCTAAATAAGGGTTCCGTTATTCATTCAAACATACGAAACCCAAAAAAACATACCGACTTATTTACACTATGTCCCACGAATGAATTGTTCGATAAATTAGCGGAACAGCCGTGCGCTAGCAAAACGGACATAGGTCCAACCTCGTCAAGGCCCGGCGGGCGACTGAATCGCCGTGCGCAAGCCGCTGTATTAATAATATTTTATTATTAAATGAATTTAATTATTTTGCAAAATGTAACCACAAATTGTTCTTCTATGTGTTATGAACTTTTTACAGATATATTTTTTGGAAGTATTGCTTTCATAGGTTTCAAGCAAAATTAGAAAAACATCAAAAAAAAAAAAAAAAAAATCACCGATTAGACTCCTCTTCCGATTTTTTTTTGATCGAGCGAAGTTTTCGATATCATGTTTTGAACCACAAAAAGTCAAAGTACATATAGTAAACTACAATATATATTTTTTTTTTTGGCTTTAAACAATCACTATTTCTTTGTTTATTTTTGAATCAAAGTGATGCAATATTTGGTATAGGTCGCCTTAAGTACGAGTGACAAGTTTGTTTCTTATTTAATTTCTGTTAACGTTGTGTCTTACTTTTAAAATAATTGTACGAAAGGAATAAATGGTATTTTAAGACACATTATACATGATGAACTTGTTTTTCTTAACTTTGCATTGCTATCATAAATATATTAATATTTTATTAATGCTGGTATTTTAACTTTATAAAACAAATTATATTAGCTTTCGAGTTTTCATAGAAACTAAGATATTATAATACGTTCAATCTAAGCCAGCAAGATTGTCTTTTATTTTTCAAAATCATAAAAAAAAACATGTCTACTGACTTTTCTGGGATATAAAATAAGTAATACAATTAATAACTGTATTAATAACATTATCTTTTAATTTTCTTAGGCGATGTCCCGAATTCCAGGACCGTTGTCCCGTAAAAAAATATAGCCATAAGGAAGTCTCCGACTTTCGTTATGTTACTATGTTCCTCGAACTTTAGGCAAATTAGCACTACCTATTCCGATCACTGCTTATAATTTCGCAATATCCGTCTGTCCGTAGCTCAGCTCAGACTTACTAGAAAGCTATAATTTGGCATGGATATACATAATCACGCCGACATAGTGGTAAAATAAAATCACGAAAAAAATTTTTTTTGAGGGTACGGAGGTATATGGACGCCAACACATCAAGCTACTACAATCTGTCAACTTTAACCCGTGAGAAGGCGCGCCTAATATTGTTACACGGACAGGCGCGCGCGAGCAAAATGCTTACACTACTTCAAATGCTTGTTTCCACAGTTATAAAATTTATTGGCTAAAAATGAGTTTTAATGAATAAATCAAACATTTAATAGTGAGAAAATACGAGTTTTAATTAAAACTATGAAACATAAATGCAATTTCTAACGCAAATAATAAATCAATTAATTTAAGTTTTAAAATTTTGGCAGTCTTCAAAAAAAGCACTCTATAAATCTAAATTAACAAAAACTTAAAAATTTCACCCTTCCACAAATTCAGGACGAATGTGCCTCTCGAAACACGTTAAACACTTAAACATGTGATTGGTGCAGAGTAATTGCTTGCGCGAAATGTACGCTTTTTTTGTTCACACATCTAGAACATATTGAACAGAATCCGCTTGGTCTGAAAACAAAAATATTATTACTAAAATATTACTTTAGAGTGTTTACGTAATGACTAAATAATATTATATAAATTAACCAAATAATACGCAAGCAAATTACTAAAATCAATTTTTAATACCAAAAAAACTACTTACGCGGATGGGCGCGCGAAGAGCAAGTTGCCGCGGGATGGTATACGGCCTCCACAAACACTTCCCTGCATGGTCGCAGCTGTATGGAGCGGCGCATGAGTGGCTTTAGGGGAGAGGGTGAATAGTTATGAAGGTACCGAGGTGCTTGAGCCGCTACGACGTCGGTATCACCAAAGAAATTAGCAATCAATCTTTGCGTGAGCAAATTGCTCATAGCGCGCCTTCTCACGGGTTAATAGATTTTCAACTTTATTGCTAAAGCATTAGGTTCAAGGTTGATTGGGAAAATTTCACAGTTTCGGGTAGCTCCTTCGGGTCCTGGCGTCTGTACCCTAAAAAAATTTTCTTGTACACGTAAAGTGGGGAAGTTTTTTTTCTCATCTACCCCATGGTGTGGGGTCTTTCAAGAATATTGCGGGTTTGTGAAAACAATTTTTCGATTAAAGGATCCGTATCTGAAATATTAAGCTTTTTTTTATATTAAAAGGTTCAGATAAAAATAAAAACATTAGGGACATGTAATAACAATATTTTATTCTCTACGCTTATATCTAAAATAAACACTTTAATACTTGTACATAATTTACACAAGCGTATTTGCTTCTTTAGTTCATGTTATCATGAAGACAACTGATTAGCATGATTAGGTACAATAGTTTCATAAGTTCAAACAAAAACAACCTATTTAATTAAGGGCTGATTTTTCAATCGTCAGATAACTTTTATCTGGGGAATATGTTTGACGTTTTCACAGTTTTTGTATAGAAAATGTGTCAAACCGCCATATTTATTCCTCAGGTAAAAGTTATCTGACGATTGAAAAATCAGCCCTAAAACATGTAGAAAGAGCTTTAACACTGCAGTAGGTACTCGCACCCTAATTTTCTCAAAAACTCTTTTTTTTTTTTTTACTTAGTCAATATTCTTACTTCCATATATTGACTTAAGTGACAGATTTTAATCTACAGTTTAAAATCATAAAAAGAGCATATTTACAGGATGTAAAAACTTTTGTTTAGCAGCTTTGACTTTGTGTACTGAATACTTATTATTTGGTTTAGTCAAAGCAGCTTAACCCAACATATGTCATATGAAGCAGCAATTGTTCATAAGAAAAATACACTCAAAATGACAAGAAATATATTTGTGAAAACCATTGAGCGCTTACATGCAAATGGCTTCTAATACACGATTGTTTGACAGGTTAAAATGTCCTAAAAAAATAAAAGAACTTTTATACCTAATGGTTCTGTATTTTTTTGTGTAGCCTCTTATTTTTGCAGTTAAATAGTAAATCTATTGTTGTGTTTATTACTTTTGAAAAAAGTTAAAAATAAGTACAAAAAGATAAATGAATTGTGAGTAGTTAGTATAAATTGCTAGATGTTGCCCCTAATGCAATTTTCATGCATGTAGCAGTAGCTATCTAGCTATAATGAATGTTGTGAATTGAAAATATTTATTTGTAACACATTAGAGAAACAGTATGCATTCTTATTTTACTCTTATGCTGATTTCAATACGCCTTCCTGTTCAAGTTCTTTCTCTACCATAGTACCTTCATAAAGAATTTTATCTTTCAGTGCATCTTGCAGAAGTTGTGCATCAAATCGTTGTCTAGACCATGCATACCTACAATAACACCAATATACCATGGTGGTCATTGAAAATGTTCCCACACCGATGTGTTGAGATAACATGGGACGAGACGTTTTTATGAATGCAGCTAAACCAACACCCACTCCAGTTGCAATTCCATATAGAAAACTTTCTCTGAAGCACGGTATTTTGGAAACATCCCTACCAAATATTACAAATCCCTGTAATAAGAGAAAAAGTGGATTGATCATTTACACAAAATTATTACTTACAGGAATTATTACGTATTACCTAGTAATAAAGCATTCCAACTGCGCATTATTAAATGTTCTTAAAAAAAGGAATTTTGAATGAAGGTTCAGTATTTGAAAACAAACTAAAAACTAGTTTTTTCCTTTTTATTACAAATTAAAATAACCTTTTTTTCTTCCTCTGCTTCCTCATCAAGCAAACTTTTCACTACTGTGTCCATAGTGATAAGGTTTATTGTCTTCAATTCAGAATTATGAAAATTGGAAAATGAACTAAATTTGTGTTTTCGAGAACAACAATAACCTCAAAGCACCTCAGTGCTTATTTTGACACAATCATTTTTTTAAATGTTAATCGGTAGTTTGGAGCAAAGTCTTTTAAGGTTAGATTCTGCGGTAAGGCAGGACTAATAAAAAAATCGAGGGGTTTTTGAGGTCATTGGTTAGATATTACCTCATTGACCCCTGTCCCAAGTGTCACGGTAATGGGGATATGTTAAATGATAACCAACCAAAATCTCATCTTTAGGCACCTGTCCCACCACCGCCGCCGGCGACTTACGAGAAGCAAGTAGAGCTAGCAACTGAAAACAAGTTGGCAAGCAGCAAGTGTGCAACGGTGACCAGCGATCACTCGCTGGTACGCGTTATAACGCGTCGCCGTGAGCACACTCGCTGGGTGAGAGACTCACGCTTGGTATACCAAGCGTGAGTCTCTCACCCATCGAGTGTTTTGTCCGCCAAGCGAGCACCATTGAACGAGTACTCTCTTTGATAGCTTTTGTCACTGAGTGAGACAAACGACTACATGGGACTTACAGTTTTTGTACGTTTCTACTAGCGAGAAAATTGTTGATAGTTGCTAATCGCTTCCTCCTCGACGGTGTGCATGGTGCGGGTGGCAGGTGACAGAGAAGATTAAAGACATTCATGATGACTTTTACCTTCTCTGTTACTGCCAAATATATCTCTTCAGGGGCTTCATTTAAAAATGTTTCCATTTCGTAAGAGGTGAAAACCTTCGATTTTTTCCTCATGAACCCCTGAGACTGTCTTTTCAAAAACGATGTAGGATTAAAAGGATTTTTTTCAAATCTACAGGTTGTTTGGTAGAACGTTGAACATACGAAAATGGTGGTTAGTTAGGGTCATCTGCTACCCACTTGGCTCAAATTATTTGACCTTGGCCCCACCGTTTTTCTTTTTTACTTTTTCTTAATTTTACAGAAAATTACCAGTTTTTTAACTTTAAATTCGAATATCTTTACTTGCGATGGGTAAAACAGGCAGGATGTTGTTTTTTATTAATGTCTAATAATAGCAGACTCTCATAAAATTATTGTTTGGTACAGATTAGTAGGTATTAGTAGGAAAAAAGTTTAGTCTTTAAAGGTGTAAAAAGATGTAAAAAAATACTTAGAGCATAACTTTGACTTTCATTAAAAAAAAAAACTAAAAGCGATCGAGAACTTAGGATTACATCAAAATATCTCTGCTGTATGAGCTTTCTAACGGTATGTAATTTACATTTACTAAAACAAAAAATCAGGACTTATTTGACAATTTTATCAAGTAGGAGGTTTTTGACGAAACAGAAAATTAAAGTGTTTTGCGAAATTTAAAACTGTAAAGTTGTCAAAAAATGTAGCAATCAATTTAAATGAGGGGATTACTTAAATTACCCATTCAAAGGGCCTTTTTCTGTTACCTAAATGTCAGTGGGTAATAAAACAATTAAATTACATTTAAATGAATTTATTCAATTAAGTAATTGCTCAAATTGACGCCCTCCATTTTCAATGCATGCGCGACATCTGCGTCTTATTTCAACGGTTGTCGTCCGCAGCAGCATCTCTCCCCTCATCACTTGGAATGCAGCATTAATTCTGTTGATAAATTCTTTACGCGTTTCTACTTCCGTGAAGTAGACAAGTTCTTTGGCTCTTCCCCACACGTAAAAGTCGACACTCCGATTTAGTCGCTCATTTCGTAAGCGTAACACATCGGAGCAACTTTCTTGTTTTTACTACAAACAACGGTATAAAAATGCCCTCTTGTGCCTTCAGAAAATGTACCAACAATTCAACAATTAGTTTTTTTAGCCTGTTTCTTTTTAGGGTTCCGTACCCGAAGGGTGCTAAACGGAACCCTATTATAAGCTTCCGCTGTCCGTCCGTCTGTCCGTCTGTCTGTCAGCGGGCCGTATCTCATGAACCGTAATAGGTAGACGGTTAAAATTTTCACAGATTGTGTATTTCTATTGCCGCTATAACAACAAATAATAAAAATAAAATAAAGTTAAAAATTAATTGTGCCTTTAATTTTTAACTTTATTGCAATAAACTTTTGATTTTGAATTTTTGTTTCTTACCCTATCATGTGGGGTGTCACTGTCTAGAAATCATTGAGTAGAGTGCAAATATAATATACAGGGTGTAAGGGACAGCCCTCCGCAAACTAACAGTGTGCATCTCTAGCTCCTTATTTTGAATAATATTCCCCCGAAAATATTCTCAGGAAAATTTTAATTTTTTTATCGTATTGTCAGTTACTATTCCTTTATTAGAAATGTAAAATTACATTCTCTGTACGCAGCACTCCATTTATGTAAATAAAACAGCTAAAATAAAAAAATCCGCAATGGATGTTGTAATACTCGGCGGCCGAAGGCTCGCTGCGCTACCGTTCGCTACGTGCGGTTTGCTACGGTAACGATTCATTGCGTCATGCGTGTGAGGGTATAAAACAAATCAGATTTATTGGATTCCCATAACGTTCCTGAAATAATTATTTTCATGTACAGGTGATCATAGTATAATATACTGAATTCACCCCATCAGTCTGCGGAGGGCTTACACCATGTATATTTTTTTATCTTCAAAAATGAAAAAATAGAGGGCCGCAAAAGTTTTAGACCATTTTTGTACGAGCTCTATCGCAACAACTAAACAAGTTAGGAAATTGAAACTTCTGTGTATTATTCATGTACCATATACTGCATTTAATCAACAAATAGGTACCTACTAAAAACGCCGATTCATAAGTTATTTTGTTTAAATACGGCCAATTTTCTGCAACTGCAAAAAATAACTGTAATTGACAGTATCATTATGAAATACAAAGTTGTTCAGAATATTTAATAAAGACTGAAGAACAAACATTTTATTATTTCAAAAGAATCTCTTTTTAAAATTAAGTACCCTTTTCGAAACGAGTATGCTGACGGTTAGTGGACAATTCACTACGTCATTGTGTGACAGTCGTGACAGATGACATGTGCTCATCTTTTGACGCGGTAACGCATATCCTGATTTTACATCGATGGTCATCATATTTTATTTTTTATTTTAGTCGTAGCGTGATGCTAAATAGCGTTTATCGATTCTTGAGAATTGGGCTACCAAATGCAAAAGATTTTTTTTTTAATCCGAGTGGTAGTTCCCAAGTTATTATTTTTGTTAACATTTCATGGGTTTTTTTTTTGTGAGGAATCCTGATTATTTTTCTGAAATAAAAGTATCCTAAGTTACTCCTTAGAACATCAGCTAGATCTTCTATCTGCTAGTGTAAGTCCCGTCAAAATCGGTCCAGCCGTTTCGGAGATTAGCCGGAACAAATAGGCAGACACACAAACAAACCGACAGACAGACAAATATTTTATAAATTGATTTTTTTGTTATAAGTAAGTACCGTTAATACTATCATAGAAGCATTAAGAAATAAGCAGTCAATGATGTTATATCAGTTATTTTGACATTAAACAGACACTTCAGTTTTATATAATTGTATGTACGTTTATCTATTTGTATTATATGTTTATGTCACCGAATGATTGTGAACTTCGCTAGTGTAAAATCTATCTCACGATATTGTACAGACGCCAGCAGGTCAGGCTATCCGAAACTGTCTAATTCTCTCAATCAACCTTGAACCTAATACTTCAGCGATAAAGTTGAAAATCTATTAAAGAAATTTGACAGATTGTAGTAGCTTGATATGCTGCCGTCCATACATAAATTATTGTACACGATATTGTCAATTAATTGTGAACTGTACCATACTGCTTACAATATCGTATTAATTTACGATATTTCTAAAATCTATCCACGTCAAACCATCACATTGTGAACGAACCTGCAATTACCGACAGGGTTCACAATCTGTCCGATTTTATCACCCGTAAAATTGTGAACCGTCCCTGATTGGTAGGTCTTGGCGATAGCCGAATTGGTCGCAGTAACTAAGCCAGGGCACCCCGACCAAATGGGTTAGGTCAGGGTAGAATTGTGACCAACCGCGTGCGAGCCGATCGAGCGAAGTGAGCGGTGCCGCGGCAGCAGCGCCAGCAGCCAGCGAGCGCTTCTTCCAAGTTGGTCGCAGTTACTTGGCTATTTAGTATTAGCGCGCAAGATGCGTTCGTCGCATGCAAGTTTGATAAGTAGTTTACAATTTGTCGGTTTGCCATGGATGGAATTGGGGTTGTCATCATTTCGAGCGCCTTGTGCGAGCCAACGCCTGCTCGTTTAGAATGAGCAAATCAACGTTGCGTAATTAGATGTAAGAATTATCTGTATCTGACTATATACTATCAAATATAATGCGTTAAATTGTAAATGGTTTGTTGCAGTCCACAATCTATCGATAGTTTATAATCTTGCGAGATAGATTATAAACTAGGATAATCATATGGTGACATAAACATTGATTTTACAAAACTGTGTGTGATAGGTACTCATGCTTGCCTAGTGTTTTATTATCAATAAAATAAAATGTCAATTTGACTGGAAGATTGACGTCACTGGGTTTCGTTTCATACCAAATCATGTTACATTTTTAACATGAACTACTTCTATCTCGTTTACTCCCATAGGTTTTGTGATATTCTATCCTGTTGTCATTTTAGAATAATTATTTCCTATCATAGCTCGGCTGAAGAAAGCAAGAAAGGGCTGTTGGTTGGTTGGGTTGGTTGACATCTCTTTTAATTCAGTCAATTCAGTCAAGCTTTTTTAAATCCAAAAAATTGGATTTCTTAAATTCCTGTGTCATTCAAAACGCGACTACGTCTCGAATTAGTTCAAGTTTTTATAGTTAAACCAGTTTTGTTCGTCTCAGTAAAGTACCTATCTTTAAACGTGAGTGATATATAAGTTTTAGATATTTTAGAAAGCTTATCGCTAGCCTAGTGTTTATAAAAGAAAGAAGGATTACAAAAGTAATTAGTAGCTTAAAATAAAGAAGTAATTATAAATATTATATAATGCGCCAGCTGTGAAGGATACACCACATAGTCTACATTTTATGATAGGTAAGTAAGTAGAACCTATATTAAGTATCAATAGTAGCAAGTTATCATAACCATCAAGATATCCGCCTGTAGCCATCCTGTAGCGCGCGGTATCAATTACAGGTCACGTTTTAGTGCCGTTTATTGCAACCATGATTTATAGATTTCTTTAATTGATTAAAACTAATTATAGATAACAGGTGCAGGGGAATCTAACTGGACTCTTATTGGTCTTTATTTGCCTTTCAAAATTTCGTTATTTTTTGTATGAGTAGAAGTAACAATATGGTAGAAACAAAAGACTTATTTATTATTTTATGCCAATAATAAATAAATATTCACTCATTAAATCATTTTAGAGGATCAATGGTTAACAATTAACTGTTCCATAGCAACAATAAATAGTGATAACTTTATCTGTAATCTCTGATATTAAGTATCAGAGATCTCTCAATCTCTGGTAATAAGTTTTATTGGATGAATTTTTATTTATGTAAGTATTATTGAGAAGTAAAATTGTATGTAAAGTAAATAATATGCTGCAAAAAATTGAATTTACATTACATTAAATTATTATTATTTACATTATTTTATTATTGAATTTTATTTACAGTAATAATTGCTAAAAAAAGAATTCAGTCAGTGACTCCTCAGTTATTTTTTCAATATATTTCCTTTTTAAATCTATTGTCATTTAAAAATATACATATTACTAGTAAATGATGCAATGGAAAATTATTTTTGGATATGTAAATAGGTAAAATGCTCCCATAACTAAATATAACATTCTACATTGAGGTTTTGTGCTGATCCATACTATTATTAACAACATAATATTAATGTTTGGAAAAATGGATGGCAGCCAATGCATAAGTTTATGTACAATGGGCCAGCCTGGCAAAATGCCTAAATATCTCATGTTATGTAAAAAATTATAACACTATGTATGAGCTATATTTTTCTCAAGTAGTAATGTTGTTAAAGCAATGCTACATTTTGATTGCGTTTGCCAGACAAAACATTGAATATATCATCCCCATAGAGCGAAAAGTCACCAAGTCTAAAAAGAAGAGTTACAAGTTTTTCTCAAGTTATAGTTAGTTCTTCTATTATAAACTTTATTTTATTTCTTTTAAAATAAAGCTAAAAACATAAAGGTATGTAATGTCAAGCCAAAATTATAACAATTTATATTTTCACTCTCATTAACTCAGAACAGGGTTTATGACTTAATGACTTTTTGCTCTACAGGGACGATATCTATAATTTTAATACTTTATAAAAATATTTGTTCCCACACTAAGTAAAAATATTAAAACGTGTATACAAAGCGTAATGTTAAATGCGCAAAACCTCTTAAGGGGTCATTGTACTCATAACTATGAACAACTTTTGCTATGGGACCAAACTTGAAATCGAGAAAAAAAAAATTCAGCTGTTCCCTACATTTTGACGAGTTATGCGAACATAAATGTATTGAACAGCTGATTTTGTTTTCGCGATTTCAGGTTTGGTCTCATAGTAAAAGTTGTTCATAATGATGAGTACAATAACCCCTTAAGAGGTTTTGCGCATTTAATGTTACATGTTGTATATTATAATTACAATGTAGTGATCAAGATAAATTAGAAATTAGTCATACTATTGAACATTTTGCATGCTAATAAAGGAAAGAGAGTATTAAGTATTTTTTGAAAAGTATGCGAAAATTTAACAAGTATTCAGTATTCCATTTCAGTTATAAACTGGAATATTACAATTAAAATCTATCGATCCAGTTCAGTGCACATTTAAATACATTTCATCTAGAGCTCTCTGGCATAATCTATATGGAATGAAAATTTTCGTAAACTAGCCGGACTCTCAAATGGGAGTCCGGCTAGTCTCCCAAATGGGAGGCGGCTTCGTTATATGCAACTGCAATAAATAGGAAACTATCAATTAGCTTGAGCTTTAATATCCGCTCTCTCGCCATTTACAAAGTATATGACAGTATACTTAGTACAGTGAATAGGTACGCCATATGTTATGTAATGGCGAAACATGGGTGTACTATAGGTACACCTCTGCCTAACCCTTCGGGGAAACAAGGCGCGATGTTATGTATGTATGTATATGTTATGTATGTCGCCAAATACAGTCATTTAAATCTAGGTACTCTATGTGGGCGAATCGTTCTGTCGCGTGAACTGGAATGTCACTAGAACCAAATAATACGTCACAGGATCACTAACTAAAACGTATTGAGCGGGAGTAGAGGGCAGTAGTGGCCTAGTGATAACGGCCGCGACTTACAAGTTGTAGGTCGTAGGTTTGAACCCAGACAGGCGCTCTACTTCGTGTAAATTGTTTCATCACCACAGACTGCTCTCAAAACGGTGAAAGAAAACATCGTGAGGAAAGTGGTATGTCCTAGAACCAACAATTCAAAGCCATGTGACATCTACCAACCTGCACTGGGCCCGCGTGGTGGATTACGGGCCACTCCCTCTCATAGAGAGGATGCCTGTGTCCCAGCAGTGGAAATATTATTCGCTGATTATGCTATGCTTTGCGGAAATTTTGTATACTCATGAGTCCCAGGATATCGCATCGTTCACGACTATTATTTAAATAAAGTTGCTAGGCACGTAGGTGTGCAAGATTTTCGTGTTCTTTCATATTTTCCTATATTTCTATTTATAGATATCAACCTATAACTGATTGAAAAGATTTGGAACGACTTTAAAATGTATCACGAAAGCAGCCATATCAGAACATTTGAACATCATTTGAACGCCTATGTCAGATTCAAGGACTTCAGTAGTTTCAATGCTAATTTGTACTAAAAAAAAACTCTTTGTTCTGAACTTAAACCAGGCCGTCTATTCCTCTAGGGTACGTCTAATTAATCAGACAACTCTAGCATGAAAATATACTTACGATGGCTACTAGGTTAGTTCGCTCCGCGTACTAGTTAGATCAGTTTATTATTACTTCGCAAAGTGGTTACGCGTAGGTAACAGGAAATAATCGGGGTCTGAAGGGCAACAATCAGCAGTATAAAAATCGGTATGTCACCTTCAATTTAAAAATATCAGACACTCCTTGAAACAAGTTCATTTCTACAACAAAATCGTAACGACTCTACTATGTATAACGATCACTAAAATATTTACACTGAAACGAGGACTGAATACGAAGAATGATCAATATCGGTGTGTTTTAAAGGTGATACCAACCGAACAATCTATACTAGTTTCGACTCGTAACAATGTTTCCTCAGCAATCTAACAGAATAATCTGTATTGATGAGGAGCACATCTCTCAACAAAGGGATAGCCGCGTGAATCGGTCCGTCTCTAAAAGGCAAAAATACATTGCCGCGGTTAAACATTCTTGGAGCAACAATTCTTCCATGGCTCGCAGAATATGCAAAGCCGTTTCCTATGAATACCCAAGATACTCGCCAGAGGTATTCTTAATATTCAGAAATATTCATGTCATATCTTATTGTATTCAGAAGACTATTGATCAGATACCAGCATCTGGTGAAAGTTAGATGGTATTTGCCATTTTCTTCGTGTCATATTATTATGTTAAATAAAATATTCAATCCCAACTAGCGCGACTGCTGATCGTGGGGTCTTTTGTTCGATTCCCGGGTCGGGCAGTGTTATTGGATTTTTCCATCTAGAATTTCTCAGTAGCAACCCGGAGTCAGGATTTGTGCCCGGTTGATGCCAACAGGCTCGCCCCCTATTACATGGGACTTGATGGGTCTTAAACATAACCGGCGAGATGTGGGTGTTACTGTAGATAGGTATACCATTGTGCTACATAATAATCTAGAAAGCTCTATCAAACCCTATCTGAAACAGCAAAAAGTATGAAACTCCACATACATACTACCTATACTGTTAACAATACCACCGTATTATGTATTTCATAATCATAAACGTACGGACGTAGCGTGGAAAATAATCGCGCGTCAAAAGAAAAATGTATGTGTAAAAAACATAATACAGTTGAATATCACCTTGAGTAACGATCGGCGGCGCCTCGGAACGATCGCCCACCCACTGCAAATAGATTTTACAATCAACCTATTGACACAAATAAGTGTCCTCTCCAGTTCAGGCGAACTGAGATATTTACCTATTTTCAATCAATTAAAAGTCATCATTTTTCAATTGTGTAGATAAAACACCTACCTAAAACCTGCTTTGAAAAGACGCAAAATCTAACGAAATAACAAGACTTCGACGGCTTAGAAATAGATATTGTTATGATTTAGCAAACGACTGAAAATAATTTAAGAGTTCTTGGCGCGTTAACGTTTGTTATTCAGCCCTTCGAGAATTTAAATATCAAGGACGAGCACTAGAATAAAATCCGACTCCGATTGTTAGAGGTCTGGCTTCAGGCAGATGGTAATGATGTAGATATTTTATTCATCAAAACGATCAAAATGCAAGATGTTGTGCAACGAGACTACCTACTTTAATACACATGGGTGAATACGCGGTTAGTCATAGTCTGCCTACATAAAAGTGAAGGGATTCCGCAGAGGTAATTTTGCAATGTATGTGTAGGTGAACGATATTTTCTTTAATCAAAGAAAGTATGATAATTACATTAATTACGTGCACAAATTAACATATTTGCTGTTTCTGATATCAGTTTGTTTGTTGAGAAGATAACTGTTGATATCATTAGGTACGTTATTCTTTATAATTCGCAGAATTCACCGAACTTGATTCAGATGTCATAATTATAAATTTTATTACTTATTTTAAAGATTCATAAATCTGTTTTGACCACTTTATCATGTTCTCTTTCAGTTTCCCTGAAATTTCGTTTGCAACATCAACGTCGCGCATTCGGTGTAAAGATATTTATTCTCATAAAGAAACACAAATAGTTCACTTAAAATATGAGATTATAAATAGATCATGCACTTATACATCATGACTCCGTGATCCGACAGTATATAGATTGAGAGCGATAACAAAAAAAGAAAAAAATAGATATATTAGCATTAATTCCACTTATAACACAAATAATATTTGGGTGTGTTACTTAACAAAAGCATAATTAGAATGATTAACCAGCGAACCTACTAATTACTCAGGGTTATAAAATCTTTCATTCATATTATATTTTAAGGTCATGGTCAATTTACAACATTAAGGGCTTGTTTCACAACGTCCGGATAGGTTTTATAAGCAATTGGCGATACTGAAATGAGATAATACTCTGCCTGGCTGGAGGTCTACTCTAGGTCCATCAACGAAGATACGGGCCCGTCCGAAAGTAGTCGATCCGTCAAAGTCAAAACTAGTGTCGAATTAAATTTTTCGGACGGGCAAATACATATCGGGACAACTGTCAAATTGTGTTGTCATTCATTCTTAATTCGGGCCCCGTCTAAGTGATACGGAGTAGGAAACGCCCGTAACTTCGGCCGAAACTATGGATTTTATGCTTAGGGAGTAGCAGTAGACCCCCCCTTTTTTTTTTTTTTTTTTTTGGATGGGAAATCATCAAATGACTTCTCCCGCTCTGGGCGGAGCGGGAGGGCGTGTCAGACTTTTACTGACTAAAACCCACCCGTGTTCCTTCTGTTGCCTGTGCCGGGGCCACGGTAACTCTTTCGAACATCCCGCAACCCTAGCTGGCATCGGCCCTAGCGGACCCCGTCAATAGTGCTGACCCCCCTGCAACCACCTTGCTGACGGACTGTTTCGTTAGGAAAGAAGAGAAGGCCAAAATTTTCCAAAATGTACTTTCTAAATTCCCATATTTAGGAGATTCTAACAGTGCGTAAACATTGGACTAACAAAGTAACAAACCGCCAACAGCTGCTGTGTCACCGCCACCCACGCCTACATCCAAATCGTACCAACAACAGTTTGTCTTAGGCTTTAACAATTAAAACTGTTTGGGCCCCTGAATACATTATCCTGAACCAACGCAGTCCGTACAACTTGTTTAATGTTTGTAATTTATTCAAGACAGTAATGAATGGGTTTCTCAGCCGACAGACACCCGTGTTTATCCGATAGATTCGCGACCTTCGGCAATTTCTGTGGTGTTGAAGTGTTGAAAGTTTCAGCCACAGTTAGTCAGTGGCGTCGATCGCTATGAATCAGTCTACTAGAGTGTTCACGTGCTCGCTCGCCTGAAATAGTGCAGTGTAGTAATTAGTGCAGTGCTGGTGTTACGTCTCGGAACTTGGCACCTCAACATATATATTAATTTTAGTTTGGTCTTCAACTCAGAAGTGTGCACCGCCAATGTTGTTGGAAGCGAAAAATATACCTACTACGCTAGACTTTTTGTGTACATCATTACAGCTTTTTGCTTACAACTTTTTTTGTGATTCCTCTCTGTGACAAAGTCGAGAGTTCAGTTCCATTCAGTTCTCCCAAGTGTTTCGACGTGTAGTGTATGCTGTTAAATATTAAGGGACAATCATCTTTAAGATCTTCAATTTTGATCGTAAGTACTCAATTACGAGTAATATTATATTTAGCATTTGCGGTTGTTTACTAAATCATAATAAAACCAAGTGACTGTTCACGTTTATCTGAAGTAGTTACCTAATAATAGTGTTAAGGCTCCTGCAAACAGGCGCGACACGCGACGCGAATCGCGCGCGACTCAAAGACACCGCTTGTCGTGCGACACGCGGTGCCTTTGTGTCGCGTCGCGTGTCGCGCCTGTTTGCATGAGCCTTTAAGTCTTTGATCAATTGAAAGAACAATTTAAATTCAAAATTCTTTACTTTGTTACACCTTACCTATACCTAATTATTTTTTAGACAGAAGTCTATTATTGTAAATGAATTCACACGATATTACTTAATGAGATCGTTACACTCTGATAATCTTAGCGAAATAATATAATTATTTGGTTTACGTTCTCTTTCAAGGACAATTTTATACATGGTATGTATGTCTTATATCCACTAAACCCTTAACCCACCGAAAACTACAAGATATAATTATGTCGACCGGTAGACGAATAAAGTCTCTCGAAATCTAACTGAGAGTTAGGAAATATTTCCGCAGTCAGATCCGAGGGCTGTAAGGCATCCTACTGACCATTAATAATAGTCTTCAATCGCTTTTGGACCATAGGAAGACAGAACACGAAACACCCATTGGCGTTTGCCGCGGGTCAGGCGGCAAATTATATCATTTCATTATTATCATTCCACAAAGTATAAACAGTTGTGATTCTATTTAAATATTTCTTGTAAACATATTACGTAAACTTATTAGAGCGTTAAGACTTATTTACATAATTATTGTAAAATGTTATTTGATCCTAAAGAGGATCATTACAAGAAACAAACGTTAAACTATACATATATGATTCAAAAACTGCTTTTCTTAGCATAATTATATTCAATCGTAATTCGTAACTGTTTATTGTTCTGTTACAATCACGACGTTCATATTCACAAATGTCTACTATACATCGTTCTTTAACTTCTTTTAATAGCTTTCCATTAAACCGACTAGCGAGAAAAATACAGTATAGCAGAATATATGATTGAAGACTAGCTTTGTTGGTAAATAATACCCAGAGAGACTACAAAGAGACAAAATTCACATGAAAAAAGTAGGTTAATTAATTACTTGCAACACGTAGTCACGTTTCTAATTAAACAGCAAGATGTCTGTAATGCGGATGGTTCATATCATTTATGTATCAATAACGTCTTTGTTGACATATCGCATGATATTTAAATTCCAATTAATATGTACTTAATGATATCTTCATTTTCTGTATTTATCTCTTACGATTTCGGCGACTATGTCTCTGGGTATCATGGTCGCGCTTGCAGTCTTCGTAAGCGCCGCTTTGGCACTCCTCCCGGGACGTCTGCTAAAGTACACATAAACGTTGTACACTAGCTGCCTGGTATCTGCTGGCAGCTCTATGCGACTCTCTTCCCCACAGTCTGCCACCCTGCCATTGTATAATCTTCGCCAACTAAACATTGTCCATGCGGTCATTGCCTCGTCTCCGTATTGCGCCGTTTTGACAGTCAATTTCTAATTCGCTCCACAAATACACTGGGCAATGTTAGTGTCACTCTAGATTCCACTTGCAAGAACGGAAAATATATATAGTTTTATAGTGAAGTTTGATATAGTAAAACTTTGATTGTCCGCCAGTAACTATGATTCCGGAGAATTAAACAATGATCAAATATTTAAACATTGCTTGAACATAATTAATAGCGGGTTATCACGAAAATATCCGTTCAATCGCAAAGACGCTCACACACTGGTTGCTACAAAGCCTCAGAAGACCACATTTGCAAACAAGTCACACGGTCGTGACATCCGCTGTGTTACAAACGTGATCACAATGCTATAATTGAAGATACAGCGCAAGTAGACCAAGATGAGCCGACTTTGTATGCGTGGTAGCATTCCTATTTACAACCTTGGTCAGAGATAGCATTATGTCCGTTATATTAAAAAATATATTGCTTCTTACAAATATGTACATCGCCATTTTCAAATACACCGTTGTTTAATATTTGGGTATGAATAGAAACGTTCCATAATCGTATTTAGGGTTTAGAAACTGTTTTTGTTTATATGCAAGCGTTGAAGACATTTGTTAAAATCTGGCTATAGAGTGAATACCTCAGTACCTAATAAGCCAGGCTTTAATTTTGTTAGTTCTTTTTTAAGTCAAAATCGGCTTCAAAGTCGCCCGTCAAACCCGATCCAATATGGCTCACCTTGAAGTTATAAACGTCCAAGTCTTTTTGCTTTTTAAATAAAAAACTATATAACGTCGCTAGTTGCTATGTTAATAGTGCGTTGCTAGTGAGATATGCCCCTACTTCGTTTCAGATTCACTGTTTTTCATGTCTCGATGCCTTCTGTTATTTCTTGAAAAGGTCAAAGGGGCAATGAAAAATATCCATTGTGAATTTGTGAACATTGTGGTAATTTTGGGCCCTTTGTCCAGTTATTACTGGTTAGTACTATGCCTTTTCTGTTGGAGTGGGTTATATTTCAAGTGTCGTAAGCGCTAAATATTTCGTTTTCCCGGATTTATGCTTATGGGACATATTCTGGGTAAAGTCTTTCCGGGGTTTTATACATCCTGGATCACTTGAAAAAATCATTAAAAACAGACTATTTTCATCAGTGTTTTTCGATACCAAACCAGCCTTTAATAAAGTTTTGCAAATTAACTTGTCTTCTAAACTTTACACTACAGCCATACTACTACTCTCTCTACTTTACTTTACTTTTTTTAAAATTTTTTTATTAGGTAAGTACTGATTATAAAATGATACTACTGAAAAAGGGTCTTTGAACGTTATTATTAGATATTTGCCTGGTTTATTACTCGAGCAAACATAGATTTTTCACGACATTGAAGAAGGCGTACCACAAGGATCTGTTATAGGACCAATATTATAATATTGCGCTGACTTCTCAGCATCACTGGCGTTACAGGAATATCTCACGACCAACATGTGGATATTGTGGATGAACCGGTACTAAAAAGTGTAGGCGGATATAGCATCTCCATAGAGTTTCCCACGCAACTTGATGCAATATGGTACAAGCGTATCAAATACCCCTACCAAAAGTTACGAAAATATTCCGTAAAACGTTAGTGTTGTAAAAAAATTCAAATCAATCCACGGATTGTTCCATAGTATTGGATTCTCACAATCTTACGGTGACAGACACATTATTTCCCGCTGAAGGAACCACTCCTTAGAAATATTAGAAATGTAGTTCAAACGGAAACTTTTTACAATCGAACTGATTTTGATTAAACAATACCAGACTCGTAGAGCTTCTTTTGTGTATGGATTCTTAGAGGTGTTTTAGATACAAAAAAAAATAAAAACCCGTAAACTACTGGGCGCGGAGTCAGCACCCTAATTGCGTAATACACTTTCAATCGGAATCTGAATCATTTTGAAGCAAATTGCTAATCCATTGCTTCATAAGTTCGAAAAATTTGTCTGCTCAACACGTAAATAGCGCAATGAATGTTGTTGAAGTGTCAAAATGAAACCGATTCCAATTGATAATGTATTACGCAATTGCCCCGCTGGTTATACTGAAAGCCGGCCTGCAATGTTGATGCATGCTGAGGATGACCTCATGGACTTCTCTACGCATCATTGAGATTCAACGGTCGCTATAATATCCATTTTTGTTTGCAGTATCATTATTGTTTGCGCACATAAGAAACAAGAAGTAGTAGTTTATTGGCACTGATTGTTCATTGTGCACTATTAACGTCAATTCTTATTTATTTGTTTGCGTTGTGTAAGCACTTTACAGGAGTATTTTAACTGGCGCAAAATAGATTACATCAAACGCTACGCCACCAGAACACAGCAATCTCGATACATGTATATCTGTAGAATAACTGTGCAGATTGTTGCAGAGTTCAACCTCTCCCAAAATTAAGGTTATCGTGGTGCGAACTTTGTTGGAGTAGATACCTAAGTGTCAAGTAACGGCACTCAGATTGAATAGGATGGTACTGTTGGCGGAAATTATTGCCGAATAGACAATGATCGTGCTAGCAATTTTACGGTTGCTGGTGGCGGAACAATGTCAGTGTGCTCTGCACTGTTTTTTTACAGGTTCTAACTTCTAAGTTATGACAAGCGTTTAGTAGTTTAGTACTGTTTGCTTTTCAATTCTCACATTAACAGTTATGTATGTTTTATCATATGAATTCGTACTTATTTGCACAATAAACGGCATTAGTTTGTAACTTGTTTGTAGGTATGTATGTCCTCTTCTAACGATATGGCGCTAACAAGTTGGTCATAGATACCTATATTATGTAACACAGTAATTGCATCAAAGTAGGTAAACAACTACGAATAGGGTTAGTAGGGTTTCCTCTAGAATGTCTAGAGTTGAATGACACATAAATATGATGTGTAACTCTTTGAATATATGATAATAATCCTACGTTTGATCTGGATGTTTCTATTGAACAAAGGCATGATTTGATTGCGTTGTAGTGATTTCATGGTAGAATTTCGATAATTTGATAGATTTTATGACTAGGTGCTGCGAATTTCTTTGTTCCATGTAATGTTGTATAACCGTAAACAATCAAAAATCGTCTACAAAATGACTTGGTTTTGTCGTCTTAACTTTTCCTTTTTCTTATTGCAATCCTATTCACTTCCTGGTTTTTATTGTAATCTTTTGTTGGTTGTTTAAGTTGTTTTGTTCTACTGCTTGCTGGCTTTGATTGGAGGATGATTATAATTTTGTGTATCCTGAGAAAGTATCCACCTGCAAACTTACCCGCTAATTCAATGTTTAAACAGTAGTGAAAGCTGTACAAAATGTCAACATTGACGGTCACTTTCAACACGCTAGCGGCAGCTTTGGTAAAATTGATTTTAAAATTTGAAGCACTCAAAGAGTATAAATAGATACCTATCGATCTTCGAAAGCAAGGCTGTATCAGGTGTGTATTTTCCCACGCAGGTTGTCTGGGTCTACAAACTAATACTCTTAGTACAAATTACACTACCGTCCAAAAGTTTGGAAGCAGCAAGGTAAAATCAAATAAAACAAAACCAAGTCATTTCAATTTCAATGTATTGATAAAAAATTCAAATATAAACAAAAACTAATTTAAGCAAAACCAAAATTTTACATACAATAGCGTTACACAGTAGGAATCGGTTTCATTTTAACAGTGCAACAGCATTAATTGTGTTATTTACGCAAATTTCCGAACATTATAATAAAAATAAATAAATAAAACTTTAATTCAGACTACAGTCCATAATAGTTTTGTTAGCATTTTGGTGTTAGTAACAATGGTGCTTACGTAAGTAGGTTAGTATTATTAGTTTATATAAATGAGTTATTTAATTATACCCATGACTGTCCCCACCCAGTGTCCCTGAAAGGGACAGTCCGGTCTGGCAGCTATCATTTTCAGGATGCTGCTGTCACTACCGTGCAAGCGCTGTATGTAGTAAGGAGGCCGCTTTCTTTCGCATGATGGCATGGAAACCATCTGTGCGAGCCTCCGCGAACATTCCTGACGCACTACAACGCCATGGCAGTCCCAACAGCATCCTAAAAGCATTAATGAATTGAACACGCAGGACGTTGTAGGCTCGGCGCGTGTATGATACCCACAGGCCACTCGTGTAAAAGGATTGACAGAGCGCTTTAAAAAGGGTTACTTTGACGTCTGTAGTACAACGAGCGAACCTGCGGGCAAGCATATTGCTCCTCACCGACAACGCCTTGCGCTCCCTCTCTATATCTAAGTCGTCACTTAGGTCACTCGTCACAATATTGCCCAGGTACCTAAAACTACTCACAACTTTTAGTGGTGTTTTATTATGAAGCAATGGATTAGCAATATGCTTCAGAATCATTCAGATTGTGATTCATAGTGTGTTACGCAATTAGGATGCTGAAGCTGCATAAAGATATGACATGGTTTCCTTTTGCCAATTATTGGAATTAAAATACATGCCCCTAACGCTTTTTACCTAACCGAAAAATAAAAATCCATTTTAGGGAAAATGCATAAATATAATACAATATCTGATTCGAATTGTTTATCTATTATTTACATTTATGCATAGCATGATAAATTATCTTACTCATTTACCTGCATTAAAAATAGCCTATCAAGGTTTGTTCTTCATTAATTGTTTTCTAACAACTCGTGTCATGTTATGTGATCATTTGATCAGTGCGATCACATTGATCACTAAGACGCTGAACCATGATTTTCTCGCTGATAATGATTATCATAACGGGTGTAATCTGAAACCTTGGTATCGGATCCGTCGAGTCATTGGCATGCAGTGACTCAGCGTGTGAGTCAGGAAGGATAACAATTTTTACTTCCATTCTCCTGAGAGGTTTCATCATATCCTCCGTTCTAAAATTTAAATTTTTTTTTTTTAAAGTTTTGAAAATTTTTACATATGTACATTATATTACCTACAATTTTTGAATGTAACTAATGGATCACTGGAGATTTGTCGGCACTGCCGTTGTATCAAAGGTCAGTTCACGAAACCAGTAAAACTCCCATTTTTGTAAGTTTGTGACAGATTTCGCAATAGCCATTATTATCTAGATCTACATTGCTCCCAACAAACGTACATCCATTTCTTTTCCCGCTTTTGATAGGTTGCAGAAGTCTTCTGCTACAAAGCTACACACTACTATTTCGTAAGAAAACGTGTGCGATTTGCTCTAATTTACGAAATGTAAACAAATCTGTTCCAAATAAAACACATAATATAAAACAACGAGCATATTGTTGCAGATGCTTGATCAGCTATAAATAAATGCTGCAGACGGCAGACGCATGCATCTCAAATGCTTCGACGTTCAAAAGCCATATGTTCCAATTTCGAACGCTTACAATGAGCTCTCTAGCTTTGCACCTGCGTCCGTCCCAGTCTCACTCGCACGTGCTTATTCCAGCTGTTGTTACGGCAAACGCTCCCGAGTCCCGACACAAAGATGAGCCCAAGATTTGCATTATTTCATTCAATTATAAAACATTCAACAACTTGCCAACATTTTGCAAGACATAACATCTAGTCATTTAGAATATTGATTCGACAAGGCTACGATCTTGAAACTTGATGATTTTATTGACCTGATGGAACGAATTATGGAATTATCGAGTACGAATTAAAGACTGGCTATTCGTGATGATCTCACCGGTCGTCAATCTCGACAATGCAAAGGACCGGTCGTCTGCGGGGCGAGGTATGGGACGGGACGGGGACTCCGCTGCAGGGTTTTGTGCGATTCACGGCGCACGCGGCGTTACGTACGACCCACAGTCACTAGTCAGTGCGACAGTTGGTCGCTCAATGCGCGGCGCGCGCGCCTCTTTTCCAAATTCCTTCTACATTCCTAAATTATTTGCTAGTCAAAATGAAGTTCAGTGTTTACGTTTATAAACGGAGGTGTTTGTGCAAATTCAGAAAAAGTGGATTAGTTCTCTAATCGTTACTCGCTACGGTCCAAAGAACAATGCTGTGGGAAAAAATAACGTTCAGCTGGCATCGGCAGTCGTTCCCAGCTACCTACCTTACCTCGCTCCCCGCGCCGACCGGGTACCGGGTTCAATGCGCCTCTGCGTTTATTCATCGTTTGTGGGAAAAGTTGACCCCCGTTTTTAAAAATTATTGTTAACGAATTCACACGACTCGTATTGTAGTCACTACCGCATCTTAAATGATCGAATTGAAAGTTCACAACATGCGAAGTTATAAATGCAACAGGTATTTAATTAATACCTACATATTAACTAATTTTGTGTGAAGTGATTAATTTAGGCACCAGCGTAAATACCGAAATGTTTGTATGCGCCAAGCGACAAGGTTGTAGCATTCCGCAGATCTAAACTATTTATTCTGGGCTTTGCCATGTTTGTTGAGTTTCAACTTCGTCGAAATTATTATCTCGCTGTGCTGCGGATAGAACATTTATCAGAGGAGGACAATACTCTTACATTAAGCAACGTGTGTAATGTTAGTGAATTAAATGTGGAAATAGCCGTTAAATATTAGTTTGCGGATACGCTCGCCGTAATGTGAATAGTGACGACATCAAGTGATGTGGATGTAGTGAATTATCTAGTGTATTGTGTTCCCTGATTGAAGCTCGTTTTGAAGATATAGCTCCGTGGGAACCCGCCGTACGATGGGGAACCAAGGATCTTCAGCACACGAGCCGTTCGACCGGGCGGCTCAGGCGGCTGCCAATGCCGACCTCAAAATGGTACTCATTTGATTAAGCTTCATTTACAATTCATTATTCAACTTGAGTCATTGAATACATACTAAACTATATTATAGTCGGTTGTTTTGTGGCCACCGTTTATTGTTCCTGCAGTTCCTACCTCACGTACACACGGCTATTTATCAAGCTATACATCTCCAGTATAAGCTGATCTCGCATTAGATAGGATTTCCGTACAATGAGAGTTCAGCTTAGCTTGATATTATGTAGCCGTGTGTACATTATACACACCAGATAATAACGAGTTACCTGTGTGCTAACCGTGCGTAGCTTCAAGTCTTTGTACTTTGCTATCTAGAAGTAGGTACCTACACTACACCTTAGTTCGTTGGCTCTGTATAGGTCACACTAAACGGAATTGGCGAAATAACGTCATCCTCGCATATAAATAGGTGTAAGATATCCATAATTCATTCATATCACGTCAGCGTTTTTTGTTAATGAAATAGGTACTAGCTCGCATAAAATGCTAGCTCTCAGTTTTTGTAACTAGGTGGTTAATAGATAAACACAATATATGTTTACATAATGCTTTTCTGTATTTAATTAATTACAATAATTACATATATCGAAGATTTTAATGTTTGTTACCTACTTAAATATCGCTTACTTATCTAATCAAAATAATGATTTTGTGCAAGAATCTTCTGTTGTTATTATACCTAAGTACTTGTTGGTTTCTAGTTGCAGGGATCTGTCCCTACAATTAAAACCAATCGGGACAAAGTAGACGAAAAAATAAAAATTTGGACCTGTATTCATAAGCCACCCGGCCTATGAATACAGGCCCAAATTTTTATTTAAATAACAATAGGTAGGTTCAAAGTAGGATTCATCAACTTTTTAATAATTTGTTGCAAAAATAGAAAAACAAGTTGGAAATGGCAAGTTTTCATTCATAAATCTCTTCTGCAACTCTATAGATAGGGTAACCTACTTTTTTAATGTCCATGACTAAATCTCATACATGTAGGTATAAATGTACAACAAACAAACGGTGCTGCTTTGGGTGCATATTTTTTAAAACCAAATGACGCGAATCACTTGCCATTCAATTTTGAACTTTATTTAATTGGCTCAAAGTTCAAAATGTCTTAAATCATTTAATTTAAATCCAGATGACAGATTGACGAGTGTTAGTGGGTCTTAAGCACATACTTATAATGAATACCTATAATATAATGGATTCATTATTTAGTGTAAGCCAGATGGCTTAATAAGTGTGTCATTGTCATTATAAAAATATGCCTGGGAATTTTACAATCTTTAATGAACATTATGCTAATGCGTGTTTGTTTTTTTTAAGATTTTAGTTTATCAAATCAATTATTTGACAAAAGAAAAACAAATATCATTAAGGTGAAAGCGCCAGGTAGCCCGGGAATTTCAAATTTTCTTACGTTTTTTGCAACTTGCAAGTCAGTATTAGGTTGTATGTTGATCAAAATATGATTCGCGGCCGTAAAAAGTATGTATCTACAGAATTATAATAATTAACGTCATCAACACTAACTAACAATACTATAAGACTAAGTAATTCTATTTAATGACTATTTCATGAAGTCTTGACAATTAGGATTATACTAAATTATAGAGTTGTATTACCTACTGATTTTGATGATTATAATTCTGTAAATGCATATTTGTTACGATCGCGAATGCTACTTTAATTAACATACACATTAATACTGAGTTGCAAATTGCAAAAAACATGTCGTTGAGGCTAACTGTATTAATTAGTTATTGATTGAGTGATCATTATCAATCATTTAGGGCGCATTCGACCAAACTTTTAAACTTAACCTAACCTAAGTCTAATCCAGCGAATAAATTTTTATATTTTGACAGATTTTCCATACCAAAACTGTCAGACGTCAATTTTATTCCGCGGATAAAACTTAACTGAAGTTGGTTAAATCAGCCCATAGACAAATAAATAAAATTGAAGTGTCTATTTGTAATGTCAAAATAACAGCTTTTTACTAAATGCCTATGCAAGTATAGGTACATGTGGCGGTACTTATAACAAAAAACAATTTTAAACATTTTTGTCTGTCTGTTTGTTCTGGCTAATATCCGAAACGGCTGGATGATTTTAACGGGACTTTCACTGGCAGATAGCTGGTGTTATAAGGAGTAACTTAGGCTACTTATATTTTAGAAAAAGAATTAGGGTTCCGCGCAAAAAATAAAACCCATGAAATTATGAACAAAATCCGATTCAAATAGGGCAGTATTTATTTATAGATAGATAAATGATAAATGATTTTATTTCTGTAAGTAGGTTTATACAAACACTTTTACATGTCAAAAGATAGAATACTCTTTACTATATACACCATAAAAATTTTAGATACTGAAGAAGAAGCTGTTATTTTGATATTACAAACATACACTTCAATTTTATTTATTTGTATAGATAAAGATAGATATTATAAAACAAAGTCGTCCGGCCGCGTCTGTCTGTCTGAAGTTTCAGAACGCGACAAACTCAAAAACTACCGAACGGATTTTCATACGGTTTTCACTAATGGACGAAGTGATTCATGAGAAAGGTTTAGGTGTATAATTCATTAAGGTTTTGTGTAAATTGGCTGAAATGTGACGATGATTGTTGAAGATGTCGGAAAAAATCATGCCGAATGGGAGCTTTACTGGCGCGTAAACCAATAGAGTTATATGACAACAATGTATTACGCAAGTATTCCTCTTCAGCCGGGGTTGCGGGATGTTCGAAAGAGTTACCGTGGCCCTGGCACAGGCAACAGAAGGAACACGGGTGGGTTTTAGTCAGTAAAAGTCTGACACGCTCTCCCGCTCCGCCCAGAGCGGGAGAAGTCATTTGATGATTTCCCATCCACAAAAGAAAAAAAAGTATTCCTCTTAAAAAGATATATTATACTGTAGCAACGCTATCATGTATATCTGCATTTTTCATTTCTCTCTGAACCCAGTTCTGAAGTCCACGCAAACCAAGTCGCGGGCAGAAGCTAGTTTTCTGTAAAAAAACCGGCCAAGTTCGTGTCGGACCGCGCACAATAAAAGGTTCCGTAGTTGAAAAAAAATGTATCCCAAAAACAAACTTAACATTGTAGATGAAAAACATGCTCTTTCATACATTGATAGACGTCACGGACAATTCTACAACTGCGACTTTAAGTTTGTAATCGCAGAAAAAACATGTGCTAAACCTACATTAACTATTTTCAAACTTCTTCCTTTACTACTTCATGATTCTAGGTCAACGGGAAGTACCCTTTAGGTTTTGATTTATTTGCGGGTATCAAAATATGTCGCATAAGGGCTGGCGCCCACTGGCGGCACGGCACGACAAAGGATTTTTATGCGACAAATAGAAATATAGCTTAATATTGGCACACTGTTTTTATGTGTTGTATATTCATGTAATTTGTTATCATCTTTTTAATTGTGCTTTTGTGTTGTGCTATATCTTTAGTGTGCACTGAATAAATGTTTTATCTATCTATCTATCAATCTTAATAGTATGACAATAAAATTGACATTTCAACGGCAACGATGCCGCGGTATCCTTAGGCATGCCGCAACGTCATTAGGCATCATCATTGAAATTTAATTCTTATTGTCATACATATAAGTTATATATGTATTTCTAGTCGTCGCATAAAAATCCCTTGACGCGCCGTGCCGCCAGTGGGCCGGGGCCCTAAATGGCCGTGTTTTTTATTGTGTTAACTTAAAAGCTTCAATTTTTTTAGTGCTTCAAGGGACTATAGACTAATTATTAATATTAATTTCAACTTGATACCTCCACGCGTTCCTGAGAAAAAGGGTCTTGACAGACTGACAGACAACGAAGTGATCCTATAAGGGTTCCGTTTTTTCCTTTTGAGGTTGAAGTACGGAACCCTAAAAATTCACCCCTCAAGTAGAAAAATCTGGACGGCAAGGCCGGATAAAGTCCGGACGACAAGGCAGGACAAAGTCCGGACGGGGCACCAAAAAGCTTGACATGTATGGATAAATCCGGACGGATGCTGTGCGCCTTTCGGCTGAGATCATGATGATAATATCATAGTTTATTTTACTAATAAAATTATTTAATTGAATGACACAATTTTGTCTCCAAAATATAGCTCTTTTTACATGACTTTTAATTGTTATCAGTTACCGAATGTGTTGATATTGTTATATCTTCTGATTTGATATCTCTGCTGTACCTACGCTGTACATTTCACGCAGCCAGTCTAATTTGTTGTAACCTTGGAACACGTGCCAATGAATGCACGTTGTTTTATTATAACAGCTATAGATATTATAAAACGTTCTTACTGCTTCTATTATTACAGGATTTCCTTAGTTATTATTAATTCATAACAGAGTGTAATTCATTGTAACTATTTAATTAGTGAATAGTTGAATGTCTTTATAATGTCACATGCAGAACTTACTGAAGACAGACTATTTCCATTAGACGCCTCTTCAGTAGCGAAGCTACAACTTCCATTAGAGGGAAGGCGAAGAAAAAATTGTTCAGTTCTCATAAATTCAAGATAACATCATTTATTAAACTCAAGTAGAGTCGTTGCTCCGAAGGGAAGCCGGTAGGAATAGGGTTGTATGAAGCCGTCGCCCCTGCGCCTCTTTTTACTGTGCTGTCTGTACAAAGCAAGCTTTTCCATTTACCATTTATAATTTATTCAGCTCTAGCATCTCAGTAATTATTTGGCTAAGTCAGACTAAACGCTTACTTTTCCACTTGTTCTCGTACGTAGACCTGAACGGAATCTGAATCATTTTGAAGCAAATTTCTAATCCATTGCTTCTTAAGTTCTAAAAACTTGTCTGCTCAACAACGTAAATAGCGCAATGAATGTTGTTGAACTGTCAAAATGAAACCGATTCCTACTGTAAGTACCTATGTTACGCAATTGCCCCGCTGTGACTAAGCATAGGCTAGCTTATGAATAACACCTCTTTAGGTACTTTACCTTTAATTACAAATTATCCTTATAACCAAAAATAAAATGAAACAATATTATTAGCACTACCTTTAATTACAAATTATCCTTATAACCAAAAATAAAATGAAACAATATTATTAGCACTACCTTTAATTACAAATTATCCTTATAACCAAAAATAAAATGAAACAATGTTATTAGCACTACCTTTAATTACAAATTATCCTTATAACCAAAAATAAAATGAAACAATATTATTAGCACTACCTTTAATTACAAATTATCCTTATAACCAAAAATAAAATGAAACAATATTATTAGCACTACCTTTAATTACAAATTATCCTTATAACCAAAATTAAAATGAAACAATATTATTAGCACTACCTTTAATTACAAATTATCCTTATAACCAAAAATAAAATGAAACAATATTATTAGCACTACTTTTAATCACAAATTATCCTTATAACCAAAATTAAAATGAAACAATATTATTAGCACTACCTTTAATTACAAATTATCCTTATAACCAAAATTAAAATGAAACAATATTATTAGCACTACCTTTAATTACAAATTATCCTTATAACCAAAATTAAAATGAAACAATATTATTAGCACTATTTCTTAAGCGTCAGTACCAGGAAATCGTGTTGTGAGTTTTTGATAAGTTTATATAGAAAACTAGTTGTAGCCACGAAAGAAACGTCTAGCTAGCTCAAGAGTTTCACCAGGCAGTGAAAAAATTGGATTGAAGATAAACCTTGTAGATAATTGTAAAAAAAATATTGAATATCACTAAAAACGTGCAAAAATCACTGCTGCATTTTGATAACTTTGGCGTAAATAAGCAGTCATCTAATTAGTACTATACATAAATAAAGACAGCAATGAACAGTGAACCCACTGAATTTTTCTGTTTTCCATAATTTCTGTTTTGCGTAAAAAATTCGGAAATTATCTGAATTTTCACGCCCTAAATATCCATAAAATTTACTATGGCGGCGTGTTTTACTCGATATATGGCTGAGAACGGAATTGCGGAGCTCAGTCGACCGATACGACGACTTCAATGTGAGAGCACGTCGCTTTTTACAAAATAAATACGCGGCAAATAATGGCCTGTCCCTTTGATTATTTACATGTCTAGATAGAGCATTGCGCTGCATCGAAACAAAAACAATAGGCCAGATTTGAAGCGCTTCAAGTAAGCGTAGCTTCTTTTGTCTAACAAGCGCGCGCATCACTGATGGGGCGTACTCAGTGACCAGCCTTTGAATATTTCCCATAAAAGGAGGAAAAAAATATGTTGCGATTTTTAGTTATATCTATAATTTGTTTAAACTTTTAAATTAATTTAATTATGATTTTTTTCACATAGGAGTTTGTGCATATGAATTACTAGGTAAAATATGTATATTTATAATGAAAAAGATATTGGTATTGAAGCTTATATTAATTCTTAATTTTTTAGTTCGGAATTATTTAACAACACTAAATATACTTATATTTTAACAAGTCATTAAACTGAAGAACCATTCTTACTCTTGGATTATTAATATTTGGACTGGATTGGAAACAAACATTTGTTATAAATGCTATGTAAGTACAGCAGGAAGCTTAGTGAGCTTCTCTTTGAATTTGTTTTTAAAACAGTTTTCGATTAGATCAGAGGTTCCCAGACTTTTTTTTCTCATAGACCACTTTCAAAATTTTGCTGGTTCCGGTGGATCCCTGCAGCTACATTTCTACCATATTTCCCAAAACTCGACAAAAAACGTAGACCCCCGTCGAGTCTCCCGTGGACCCCTGGGGGTCCACCTGGACTTCTTTGGGAACTAAGGGTTTAGATGTCATATCCCGGTTGATATTATCCAATTTTTTCTACAGTTAAATGGTGGCTTGAAATCTCGAAATATAATATTAGCTAACGCTCACATGGGAAATTGTACATTCAATAAACAGGCAACCCTGAAAACGTCAAATAGCGTTACATCTTTGGATAAAATTACACTTTATTAATTTACTTGTTTCATTATAATAATAGTTATTTAAAGTTTACTTACCGATGACAGATAACTTTTTTAGTTGTTTTCAATCGTCCTTTGTAATTACTGCACACTTTTATAGCGCAAACCGTCATTTTTAGATGCCACAGAACGCGTGTTTACCGTACAATGACACGTGTCGCCACTGAGCGGGCAGGACGAGCTTATGAGCCAACAGTTGACTGATATTTTTTTTGGCGTTTAGACGATCGAACTCTCTATCTAGACATGTAAATAATCTAAGGGCCTGTCCGTACACAAGATCCCCGCACAGTGGTTGAAAGTCAGCAATTGAATCATTTTAGTACTTACCTTGTATAGATAAAATTTCTTTTTTTTTGTGCATTTTTACTCCCGATTATTTTGTGCACGTATTTTGTTTATTGTGTCACTTATTATTATTATTGGAAAGAAGTTCTTTTACGCGGCTTGCGGTAAGAGTAAACTGGCAGAAATCGTCACGCGAAAAAGCGTTCATATTTGTATGCCTCCTCCATGCGACTTTCTTCTTTTGGTCAAAATGTAAATCCAAGATGGTGGCTGCGAAAATTTTCAAATTTTTCATCATGGGTGTCGATTTCATGGTTTTCGAGGGGTACACGTGTCTTCCAGGCGTGGTCTCAAGTACCAAACGGGCGCGTGCACTCTAGTTTAAATAAAAACTTTGATGTAGACCTATTATTGACTTTGTTTTTGAAAATCACAATAAATAACAGCTGATTGATACATATAAAACTGTGCAATAAAAAAACAACCCCTCTCCCATCCTTCCTTACTAAGTATAAATTCAATAAAAATAAGAACATAGTACCCGCTCCTATTTTGCTTCCTACCGCATGAAACACTATGTAAACATAGATGTGTGCGTGAGCGGGGCGAGCGCGTCTGTCGCTGTGTGAGTAGCGTTCAATGCCTAATTTTCACTAGCGCCCGCGTCGTAACCGACCCTTAAATACCAATTGTCCGTCAGGTACTTATTCATTGTAAATTTTGTAATGTTGTTATTGTACGGATTTTACCATTGAATTTGTGGAAATGACAACGATGGTCATTGTTACCGGTACAGTCGATGTGTCATGGCGTGTACTGTTACCGTTACCTGGGACCCTACCGTCAACATTTTGAATCATGGAATTAAAAGTAGTTTAGTTTTAGTGCTTGTGGTTAGGATGTAAGAAGGAAGTGCATTAGGTATATTCTCCTTAGCCATAATGTAACCTTACACCACACACAATGCCGAGGGCCATGTGGAGGCGAAAATCCTTAAGATCCAAAAGTTAAAAAAAAACTTTCCTGCCCGCGTTTCTCACTTTTATTATTAGGAGAATGCCCATTATGCCCAACAGCTCACCACCTCATTCGAAAGTTAACGAGCCCTGCAAAAGATACATTTTGTTATGAGAAGGTGCACGTCATTTAGTTCCCCAAAAACCTCTGCACGCAGTGCAATCTGTCACAAAATAATTATAGCCTAACTTTTTCCAGCTAAGGACTATGAAATGAAATCGACCGTTACCAGAATGTCTAATTTATCATGTACTTACTGGTTTACAGAAGTCGTCAGTGCGTGCGTCGTTGCGGCGTGCGCGCGCGGGCGCGGCGCTGTCACCGCCGCGCGCCGGCATGGAGCGGCTGCGGCGCTCTTTCCGGGAGTCGTTCCGGCGACGCAAGGGCTCTCCGCCGGAGTCGGCTCGGCCGCACCAATGGCACGCCGACGAGGCCGCCGTGCGCGCCGGCACCTGCACCTTTCCCGTCAAGTACCTCGGATGCGTCGAGGTCTTCGAGTCGAGAGGCATGCAAGTCTGCGAGGAAGCGCTAAAGGTGCTTAGGGTGAGTTTTAACCTTTTTATCGCTGGGCCTCGCGTATCCGATCTTATTCTGAGCGCCAGCTAGAGAAACCTAATTTTTCGACCTTACGGGTGGATGAATATTTTATTTAATGTCGGTGATGGGCGCTGTCGGCTATTGTCGACTGGCGGTGAAAAGGTTAAATAGCATTCGTAGCATAGGAAACTGTAGAATGTGATCACTGATCAGTGAAGTTTGATTGCATGCGTTTACCTAACAGTTTTTAGTGAACTAATTCCTTAGACTAGCAAAAATGGTAATTTGCATTTTATGCATTTTTGCATAATAATGTATAAAACATAAATGTTGTGTATTGTACCTACTTGCATTATAAATTGTGTCGCTTCTGAGAAAATTTCGCAATGTAGTAATAAACGGTAGATATTCTTCCGACCTTGTGCAATCAACTGTGAAGTTGTGTGCGTCGAGAACGAATCGATGCGATGCTACAATCTCGCACGTTTGTTTTGTAGTTTAGACGTTGTTTGATGCATCTTGGCATGTTTACGTTACATTCGGTGCGATGATTGCATCGCTATTCGCAATCTATCTATCTATACGATGACAGAGATCAAAGATCATCTAGTAACATTGAACTGTGTCAATACGTATAATTATGGAGCTAACTCACATACAACTAATACAATCTTAGCCATTCATCTTAAAGGTATTTCTAGCGTTTTCTTGAGTGTTGGGGTTTCTTATTTTTAAAACTAATACAACGCACTAATTACTGGTTTTTCAACGCAACTAATATCGTCCTACTTCATCATCATCACTTGTGTGTAACCGGCTGAGTATTAGTATTTTATGTAAACTGTAATTTGACTAGGAATCCTGATGATATCCTAAGACTAGATCGGTTGTCAAAATTTCTTGTTCTGGTAAACTAACACATCATTTATTCATTCTTACATTACACTAAAAACTAAAAGAAATACAGTTTTCTTATAAAAACTGCATTGAAATTAGACCATCCGCGTTTGGGAGCTACAATGCCAACGACACAGGACACAATCACAGATAGGTACCTACACAAAGCGACAGTCATACAACTTATAGCACCACTCTTTATACGTCGAGGGTTAAATAAACTAACTCCGTAACGACGAAATCTTAACATATAAAGTTTTCACCCATCAAGAATTGATTGCAGCATGTTGCTTGATCTTCTTAGGGTGAATTTCACCAATAAAATAAAACTTAACGAGATCAGCACATTTATACCGCGTTCAAGAGCTGTCAGTGTCAATATTCCACAACAAAGATGGCACTGACAGCTGTTGAACGCGGTTTAGACTATGATGTTTATTGCGTTCAGTTTCATTGGTAAAGTTCGCCCTTAATCGCTTAGCAAGCTTTCCTAGCGATAGCAGTACTGACCCGTAACCTTTCAGAACTCTCGCCGACGGCCGGTGCGGGCCGTGTTGCACGTTAGCGGCGACGGTCTGCGAGTCGTTGAGGAAGAAACCAAGGGACTCATCGTAGACCAGACCATCGAGAAAGTCTCCTTCTGCGCGCCTGATAGAAACCATGAAAGAGGATTCAGGTAATTATGCAACTCTAGATAAATCTCTTGCGGTTCCTTGGCCTGCATAGGAAACGAACGACACCCGTTTTCAGTTAGAACTAGATAAAATAAAATACATCTATTGTCAAATTCAAATATATATTAATGCGCCCACCATACATGAGTGTCTAAAGCTATGGTGTGTTCATAAAGCATCTCATGAAAGTGTAAACAAACCCTGTTCAGGTTATATTCTAACGCAATAACTCACTCGTTTGAATGACATTATTAAATTGTAATTAAAAAATCGTCGACATTAATGGATGTTATAAAATTTACCTTAGTTGTCAAATGAAAAACATTTAAGGTGATTTAAATTTAATTTAGGGTTTAAGTATTCTAATAATCAAATCAAATAACTCAATTTGTAAGTGACACTATAAATTAGCACCACAGGGACATTTTCTGATCTATTTGTTTACATTCTAATCAGAGACTAGTGGAACAGACTATATAAAACTTTATTTGCAGTAGTTTTTCCACTTCGTAGTTCCCTTGAACTTCGGACCTTGTTAAGTACCTATTGATCTTTCAGTCAATCGATACAGCCGATTACAGTCAACTGCCAGAAATTACAATTGCTTACTGTTCTTACAGTTTATCTCCGACCGCATTTAGTCTACTTCAATTTTACTTATGTATACTTGTATCCATAATCTCAGATAATTTACATTCCATCGCCTCTTATTGATTTATCTATTTTAACGTTGTATATTTTAAAATGATTTCGATCAGCCAAAGTCCTAAATGTTTTGGCTGCAATGGAATTTGAACTTTTTCATTTATGGCATTGAGTTTGTTGTTGCAAAACTTGATAATTTACTCGCATTACCTCACAAAGCACTAATGTCTCGTTACCTCCCCAGTTACATATGCCGTGACGGCACGACCCGTCGTTGGATGTGCCACGGCTTCCTCGCATCTCGAGACAGCGGTGAGCGGCTGTCGCACGCGGTTGGATGCGCCTTCGCGGCGTGTCTAGAACGGAAACAGCGCAGAGATAAGGAGTGCGCCGTGTCTATGAGCATAGATGCCGCGAGCCACGCGTTTACTAGGCAGGGGTCTTTCCGCAAATCAGGTTAGTATTTTCATCTTTGTTTTATTTTCTTGGGGACAGTAAACTGTACTGTGTCTGTAAATAAGTACTTTTCACCCGCTTCTTGATAAGTTAAGAAGAGCCTGAAATTTTTTTTTTTTTTTTAGTTTTTCCAAATCAAATGGATAAAAACTTCGCCTTCGGGTGCTCCCGACAATGTTCAGCAACTAGAGATTATGCCACTACAATCAATCGGACATGCAAAATTTAAATTGTAGGGGAGTAAGTATTTTGTACTTAAATTCCGTATGATATCTTTCCAGGCATAACACCCCGCCGCGCATCAGAAGCGGACGCCAACAACAGCAATGGCGGCAACGGCGGCGTCATCGTGCCGGTGGGCTCGCTGGGCGGCGTCGGCAACCCCGCCGCCACCACCGGCAACCTCGGCGGCCACACGGGGCCCTTCGGCCACGTCGCTCTCGCCGGCAACACCGGCCACGCCGTGGTAGCGCCCGCCGCGTCACGCCCCACGCCACACAACCCCTTCGCTGTGGAACGACCGCATGCTGCGCCGCATCTGCTCGAGAGGCAGGGATCCTTCCGCGGGTTTGCGCATCTTAATAACAGGTGAGATATAGTGAGGAGGAAACGTCCTTCCAGATAATAATAATTCTTATTATGTTAATGAAATAATGATTTATAATAATTGTATCCTTGACAATTTCTAGCTTCATCATTCTGAATGATCGACTCCTTTGACAATTCAAAAGTGCCTGTAAATAGTTTAATTGAAATGAATGCTTTGAGGATGACAGTTAAAGGCTGTATACATTAAGATTGATAAGAGCAATCTCTAACAAAAGTTTTGAATATTTTCCAGTTCTCCATTCAAGCGGCAAATGTCGCTTCGTATCAGCGAGTTACCGTCGAACTTAGAGCGTCAGCGCGCCGGTCTGGGCTCTCCCACGCGAGTCATGTCGGCGCCCGCTGCGCCTGCGCCGGTCGCCGAGCCAAAGCCTGAAGCACCGCCTCCACCGGTACTACTGGTTAACTGTTGTTTCTGTGATATGACTTATTGAAAACTGTCGAATGTCACTGGTGATAACGCACAAAAAAAAGTTTAATAAATAACAATCATTTGATTGGTGTTCGGCTAGAAGTTATGGAAAAATAATTTCCTCGTTTATTATTGTGAAAGATGATATGGCTAGAAAGGGGGTGACCCGAGATGACGATTAATAGAGAAGTATGGAAGAAAAAGGCATAATGCGCCGACTCCAAATAAATTGGGATTAGGGCAAGAGAATTATAATGATGATGCTTTTTGTGTCCTAAATTGAATAATTTTCGATGCACACCAGAGTAGCTCATATCAACCGTTAATTGTGATTACAGGAGATGACGTCAGCGGACCCAGTGGCAGCGATGTGCCAGCAATTGTCGGCAGGTCTGCGCGCATTAGTCGAGGAGCCAGTAGCGATCGCCGAGCCCGTGGCAGTACCCGCGCCCGGCCTGCCGCACCCAGACGCGTGGCTGGGCCGCGTAGCCCGCGTGCCGGGCATGGCCCAAGCTGGCCTGGCCCACACTGGCCGGGCTCCCGGCCTGGGCCAGGCTGGCCGCGCCCAGTCGTACGCCGGCCGCGCGGCCTCCACCAACCCGTTCCTATCGCCGCCCGACGTCGCGCCTGCGCTCTAGGCCTCGCCTCGCGCCGCTCCTCACGCACAAGAGGCCGTTCTACTAATATTCGATTAGAGGACCCACGCCTGGGACTGGACTGGACTTCTTCTACGTCACGACAAATATTTTCGGCTTTCAGTCGTGACCTACTGGACTACTGGAGACGAGTCAACTTTGTCCAGTCCACAGATAAGTCGTGTAGCGCGCGCGTTATAAAACTTCGATCCTGCTGTAACCATTGATGGTCGTCATATGTACCACTTTTTATTATCAATGTCTATGTAGGACTTATAATGAATACCCTTGCCAGACGGCCAAGTATTTAAATATGCTAGATGCGATGCCATACTGGAAACACCTGTACTTACTACATTAATTGATTTATGTTCTCTTAGAATATCAAAATAAAATTGATACGGTACTTATACTTGTTTTGTAGACAAGACCAATAGCCTAGTACTGATGTTATTTTTATAATGATTGATGAATTTATGAAAAAAATTACTTAAAATGTGGTGAGGTGTATCCTCAAATACAATTCTGACTAATGTTCCTTTTTAGTAAATTGACTAAAGCTATAACTTCGAGTCGATGTTACGAATAAAATCGATGTTGTTAAACTTATGGATGCAAAATAATTATTATTGACTACACAGAGAGCTAACGAGTGTTAGGTATTGATCTTGCTGTAATAATTAACTAGGCCCTGAATCGATGTGAACAAGAACACTGAGGCAGGCCCCGTTTAACTTATCCTATTTTATTATTCAATGGTCTTATTACGAATCGTTATAAATGTGATAAAATGCTACTAAAATATATTATAGCGATACGGTATTTAATGCATCTTATAACCTTGCTATCGTGTTCTAGCGTTCGTAAATGTCTATATGGTTCAAATTCGAACACTAGCATCACATGAGTAATGAAACGGACAAGCTTTATACAATCGCGCAATGATAGGTACACTGCTACAAGCTTGAATCGCGTGTGCATTACCACTGGCGGCTTCTTCGCGTATGGAGTGACACCGGTTTATACCGGCTCTGCCAGTGGTAAAGCTCAGGGCTGCGCGCAGTGCGCGTACGCGTCGTGTTTGTTTACGTTTCAAGTTTTAATTTAATAATGGCACACGAATGACGAATAATAGTGTTTTAATATAAAAAAGTGTAAATAAAGTTTACTGTACTGTGCGTCTGAACAATAGTAGAAGGAATAAAAACACTAAACGACTTACTATTCTGTCAAGAAAGTACCGGGAAAAGATCAATAATACACAAAATGTTAGTTATTCAACCAAATTTATTTTATCACCTTCCTTTGAATTGTATTGTATTCTTTGTGTAATATTTTCAGCGCTTCATCACAAGAAATCCCATTTGCAGTGCAAAATTTAAGAAATTCTGTGTTAGATTTTTTAATCCATTGTAAAAAACCCAAAAACACACTGACAAAATGGCGCGCTGTAAACAAACTAAATGACAAGTGACGCTCAAACCCCGCGTGCTCCGTACCTACGAATTTAGTACCGCATTCTGACACACGAGGGCCGGCTTATTTTGACGCTGATGTTATCGGAAATCATTGTTTAGACAAAAAATTTAGGCATTTTTGTAATGTTTTTAGTCATTGTAATGTATTAAACTGGTATTAAATATCTGTAATGTGATGTGACACACAGTTACACATACAGGTGTCCATTATTATTTGGCAATAGTAGACACTAAGAAGAGTGGTTGTTCCGAAGGGAAGCCGATAGGAATCGGGTTGTATGAACGCTGCGCCACTACCTCTTACCTCTACATCGAAAGAAAACTCAACCCGGTGGTGCAACAAAGTTTTGGTACTGATCGTAAATGGTTTAGTGGTTTTTTATTAAGTGGCACGGATTAGGTACCTACCTATCTCGTAAACGGTGCTTTCAAGAGCCAAAATGAAGACAAGAGTTTTTTTTTTTACAATTAATGCCAGATGATTACTGTTTATAGTTTGAAATACGTAGGAAATACCTACCGGCCTGTTAATGATTGAATAATTGTTTATAAATTAAAACACCTAAGCTGATTAACGTTCTGTTTATTTAATTTTATCCTTCTGTGCCAACTCTACCAAAATAGGTATAAATGCACGTTCTTTAGAAGCTTTGTCTTTGTTCCGTTTCTTTACTCTGTGCTAGCAAGTATAGTTCGTTGTAAACATAGAATCGCGAGCTGTTTGTGTCTAAACTTATAAAATAAGTATGCGAATGAGAGAATAATAAAAACATGAAAAACAAATGTTCATGTAAATAATATAACAGCTCAAATGATCGACATTTATATGTTATGTTATAATCAATTCTTATTTATACGTAGACAACATACAACACGTGTCTTGGCTTGTGTTGCCGAAAAGACTAGCATTAAAATAGTGCTTGTACAAGAGATCCCAGAATGACTGTTATTTTTGTATCAATATAACCCGGTGCCAGAAATTGACGGATTTCGAGAAATAAATGTAAACTATGTTTTTGTGACGACTAGCTAATTTAATGAATATTGTACTTAACTCTATAGTAAATCGCACCGTGCTTTTGCGCCACACACTACTACTGTTGTGCAAGTGTTCGTGTTTATAAATACATACGTAAGTTATATTATTAATTCCATAATATTCGTCCATGCAGTATTAGTCGAGCCGAGCGGATTATTACTAAACACTATACAACAACAAAGAAACGATCAATGCAGTATTTTAATATTAAATCATTTTATGTAATATAGGATTTTGGATATATTTTTCCTTTTTTGTATATAGGTATTTGTAAAGTTGTAAGGTATTTATCTCTTCGCCGTTCGTGGATCTGTTTTTTATACTTTTTTATTACTATTTTTTTCTATGCTGCTATAATTATTAGGTGTAAATTTGGATCGAACAAATGGTAAATATAATTTTCATGTTAGTCATTTTAAAATTCACGTACTTACTTTTACAATTTTAATAATAATTTAGTTACTAATTTACGTTATGATGTTATAATTTTCTGTTACGTTGAGCCATCTATCTTAAGTATAGATTATGTGGTTAAATCAATTTTATTTTTGCTGTAAATAATTTTTCACTTCTTAAAATGACCTCTCGGTTTTGTGTTACTTTCAATTATTAATATCCACAAAAAGAAACATGTTTGGTTACATTAACATTTAGCAAATTTTAACACAATAACTGCTGCAATATGTTGCATCACTACATTCCAGATTGTTTTTTATAATAACACACGATGTAATTGATAGATTTAGTAGATATAATGCATATCACTGGCTAGCCTTGCATAAATTATACGCACTTATGTACTTACGAATTATAAAACTTATAATATTACTTAAAACTAAAAAAAAAGTTATTGTAACTTTTCTAGATATTTAACTTATAACCGAAAATTAGTGTTGTTGTATGTTAAGCAGCTATGTAAAGCAGCAGGCACCTATTTGGATAATTTTAAGCATGTTCTTAAATGTCCTATATAATAAATTTAAATGTGTCTATGAAAAAGATTAGACTTCATAAAATGAATTGCAGTATGTTTCGGAAAGTTTTGTAGTTCTTTGAACTAAATATAGCGATACAAATACTTAATGTTAAAATGATGTTGAAATTAAAACAAAAATATTTATGAAACTGTAGTTAGCATTTCACAGTGTCTCTATGTGCACATTATTTATACATTGAATAGCACCAAAAAGCGATTTGAAATTAAATTGCTGTTATACAAAGTACATTAGATTTGTAGGATTATAAATGAGTAGGTCATTCCGGAATATATTTTCGTGTGCTTATATAAAATATACTACTGGAAAAGTTGTACTTAAAAATCGTGTTGTTTCGGACGTATTTGTTGGGTGTTATTTGTATATTATACAGTGATTTTATCCTTGTCTAAAGCTTGTAAATATTGGCGTATATATGTAGATATTTTAGATAATGAGAGTTCAAATATTATAAAAAATAATAAATTATGTTTAGTTGACAATCGCTTTTCATTTATTTGTGAAATATCCTTCTAACTCGCTTAGGCTACGTTCACACGGCGACAATTTTTCAAGTATATCGGATAGAACAGTGAAACCGTATATCTTATTAAAAACTAGTAAAACAGTGTCAACAGATTAGTGTGACTGACACTGGCATAGCCACCATCAGGGATTTTAATTACACAAAAAATTAGTCGCCAATTAGTCGAAATTTGTCGCCAAATATCAGAATTTCTCGGTCACTGGTTCAAGGGTTTATGTATGTTATGGGTTAAAAAAATCTGCTGTTCCCTATATTTTGACGAGTTATGCGAATATAAATGTAGGGAGCAGCAGATTTTTTTCGCGATTTCAGGTTTGGTCCAATGGTAAATGGTAAAATGGTAAAAAATTGGTTAATAACCCCTTAAGAGGTTGTGCGTTAATTATGTTACACCTTGTATATATATATAACTCTTCAAAACGTAGGGAACAGCTACAGCTATACGTGTATCTCTTAAAATATTTCGTGTATGAAAAGTCCAGGTTTCGTCACGATGTTTTCCTTCACCGATGTCAGTGTCCAAGATAAACTTAGAAAGTACTTATAATTGAAAACAAAAATCACATTGGTAGGTAGTACTTGCTCGGATTTGAACCCACAACCTCGTGCATTAGAGACGAGGTCTGGATTACTAAACTAGGCGGCCTTGGTAAAAAAATAATGAAGTTTTCATCTCCACGCGATCTCTCCACGGCAGGCAGCATTCAATCTCGCTTGATTGCCGGGCGAGATCTTGAATGGCCAATCTCGACACCAGACTTGCCACGCGAGACCTCGAGTTGCCAATCTCGACTCGAGATTGTTTTCCCCAGTATCGTGATACAAAAGCGTAGTGATTACGAGCAACTGGTGTCTCTATTGAACACGGAAATGGTAATTGAAATACGCTTGACGACCAATACTTTCAACATACACTTATGTGAATCCGTTATTACAACATTATTTTTAGTATATGCGAAACCTGAATGTAGTTTGTTCAGAATAAGTAACTGAATCGATAACAATAGTTTTTACACCATGTTATAATAGGTATTTACCTACGTAATTGGAGATTCTGTAACCATCATTTTCAGATTTAATTATCTGTGGATTATTGGCGCGCAATTCAAAATTCAAATAAATTTTATTCGAAAGCCGTGTTAATTTAATTTCAAATTCAGTCATTTGTTTTTAGATAGTTTTTTGTTTTTGTGAAATTGTGGTAGTTTTTGGCGCCATGGATAAACTGAAAATTTACCGAACAGAGCTTCTTACCGAATGGCACATCAGTGACGGCAGATGTCTATTGCTAAGAATTGCAAACAATAATGGAGAAACTCGAAATTCAACAACCAATACTGGTCAATCGCTCTTCCCCATTGCTTCTCCACGATAACGCGCGACCTCACACTTCACGACAGACCATATCGCAAAGCTACAAGAGTTACAGCTGGAAGCTCTGCGTCACCCACCGTACTCACCGGACCTTGCCCCAATAGATTTTAACTTTTTTTTAAATTTAGACAATTTTTTAAGTGGGAAAAAATTCAATACCCGAGAGGCGGTACAAAACGCTTTCGCTGACTTCATCGCCTCCCATCCGGCAGACTTCTACAGTAAAGGGATAAACAAACTGCCATCAAAATGGCAAAATTGTATAGATAATTTGGGCCAGTACCTACTTTGATTAGCTGAAATAAAAAAATTACCAAAATTTTTACATTTTAAAATTTTCCTACAAATCTCCAATTTCATATGTAAAGACCTAATATTTTGTCCCAAAAATATTTAAAAAAGGTTACAAGTTGGACACCGAGGGACACTAAGTACTTATCCGCAATCATACGCGTACAGGTCACGGCAGGTAATAGCGGCACTAGGCGCGGGCGCACAGCGGGGCGGGAGAAAACAACCCCTTCCGTCGCCCGGATGCTATAGGTTGATGCGCACGTGTCACGCTCTCGCTCAGGTACATAACGCGATCGCGAGCGCTCGCGATCGGTTGATCGTGTACCTATCAAATGGAAAAAGTATCATGTATCCATGTCTTTCCTATACACAAACGTCCAGTAGACAGAAATGGTACGACATTGTAAATAGTGATGATTAACACTTTTAAACACGCCAAGACGGTTAATTGTAGAAAGTTATTATTTGTACCTACAGCCTGTTGTGGTTAAGTAATGCGATGTTTAACACTTTTCATCCACTTTGAACTTGTAACTGGTCAGCATAAGGTGCAACAAATCGCATTGACTACATTTTATCACGGTTGCATTTACGAATAAAGTACATAATAATATTTACACTCGACCATTACGACAGTCCAAAGCCTGCAAGTGTGATGGAAAATGTTATCACCAGTTAATTACAATACAATCGCCGTATGGTTTGGTACCTACTTCCAAATTATTATCAATCAGCCCAAGACGACGCTGGAGGCGCGTGCGCCGCGTGGTGAGCATGTTTTTGTACGGACAACCAAGTAACATAACAAGCATATAACTTTGTGATTTTTCATGATAGTTTTGAAATTTTCTACATAGAATGTTGTATATGACACTGCAGCATTGCACCTTGTGGACGGGGCCTTATTATCTATATGATTGAACAAACAACCAGTTGGTTTGCTGCACCACTTTATTCATTTATGGGTACATGAATACATTAGTCAACGGCATAAACTTCAGTGCCTACGTACTACCTAAACAACGTATTATATTGTCTGTAAATTATTTTTCTATACATGACAGGTCAGGTGACTAAGAAACATCCACTTACATTACTAATTGTTGTCGCTATAACCTTACTACAGACACTAAACGACCCAATAAATTACATAACTTACAGTATTCAAAGCAAGATTATAGTATTTTAAACTTCATAATAATCTTTTCATTTATTCAAGATAATCTTTTTCTAATTTCTTCTTTTGAGTTTATAAAATATAGAAAATTGCGAATGCATATTTTATACAATATTTATTTACTTCGGCAAGATTTGTGAAGGTGTTATTTCTTGAACAGTTACAACTTTTTAATCTTAAAAATATTATTCTATGGACATACATTTATACTAATTCTTGTCGCCAAGCGGAGAAGGTATTCTTTTATAGTGTTGATAGTGAACTATGCATATAATATGTGACTTGTAATATAATTTCGCCCAAGCTTAACAGCAAATCTTATGATTTACTTTGGTACTGCACCCGATACAATTTAAACTTCAAATTATAGAGATCATGTTATAAATAATGTAACCCCGAAATGCGTGATCAACAGAAACCTATATAATTGAGTTATGTTAAAAAATCTCCGTTCAGTACGTATCAAACTGCTACAAAGACCTGATCTGTGTAAAAATGTTTTATTATTTGTATTAAACTGTTCTGTTTTAATTTTTTGTGTAATAACACATACATGCATTGAAAAGACTTATTTTGTTAGTAAAGAACCATTCAAAGTTCCCTGTTTTTATGTAAACAGTGAACAGTATGAAAGCATTAATTTATATTGCATACACTGCGATTTGGTTTATCGTAAGATTATCTGTATTTTTTAAATTAATTATACACCTAAAATAGCTCCAGCACAGTAGACAATTATTATGATTATATTGTAAAACATTCAGATGACGGTTATATTATGTACGCATACTTGTAAGTTTGCGGCTAGGAATGTTGCATATAAATGCGTAAGCCGGGACCTACCGCTACATACACAAGATCCAACATAACTCAAATTTAATGACAAAAATACACATCATTATTTCTTGCTTCACTAAATTTCAATGCGAGGAGGAATAACACTCACAGATAAATAAAATATAGGTACAAAAATATGACTAGCACTAATTTATATTCACATGAAATTCCATCGCAACACTGGAAAGTGGAATGAATTTTATACATTGATGTAGCTAATTTTTTTATCAAACTAAATATCATTTATCACAATTTTAAAAATAATATCTTTCTAATTTGACTTTAACATTTAATTCGATTTAAAATAAATATGATCAACTGAATAATAAAATTTATTAAATATTTTTGGAAATACAAAATAATAAACTTCGAGATTTCTGAGATCTATCTTAAATAATATTAAAAACAATAATTGTACAATTACCTAATCGTATTAATACTGTTTTAATAATAGTAATAAAAAATAAGCAGCACCATAAATAAAATATTTTATAAATATGTTGAATATAAAGTACAATCAAAAATAGAAACAGACGCTTATAAAGTTTCATAGAAAATAACTTTGGCGGTAAACACAACGCTAAATAAGCAAAATTTTGGTATTTGTTAAGAAAAGTTAAATTATTAGCCAGATATATAATTTTAGATTTTTACCCAAGATACTGATTTCGCTTCAAAAATGATATATTATATTTAAAATACCGCAGACCAGGGAATATATTCACAGTCTGAGGCATAATGTTAGAACACTAGTCCATCAATTGTGTTGATGTTAATAATATTTCATAAGTTGGGAGGAACCTTACATAATATTCCATTAGGTCCCCCTAATTTGTCATCATCATAATACAGATAGGCATACCACAACGTAGCGGCCTGTACTTCAGTTTAAAATTATATACACATTAGGAAGCGTACCACTGAAAAAAGGCCAAGGTCGGTCGAAACTACAAACCGACGACACTACCAGGCTGGGCTGCACTGACAAGTGGTTCGCTTACCAACTGAATCCTGGTAAAAACACGGAGCATACCGTACGTAGATAGAGTATAGCAATAGACAAGCAAGTCACTAAATAATAACTGATAAGACAAGGACACCCTTATTACAAGCTAGACACAGTGGTAATATATTTTCTTTATCTCCTTCGCGTCTACAAAATTTTTATCTGGCCTCAGTTGTTAGCCATAGACTGAAGCCCAACCGTGGCCCGACAAGACTGCCACCAATTTCTTTAGAAAGTACTACCCGACTACATTAGATAGTAACAATTTACAAGTGTCTGTCAAAGACTATCGCTATCTCATACATAAGGCATACGCTAACAGCTATTGCAATACTTTATCTACGGAGCGTACGAAGATCTTCATTCATAAGAATTACAGATAAAACAATAGGCTTCGACGTTATTGTCATGACTAGAGTCAAACTTGTTTTATTTCATTTACTGTCAGCACAAACTGAGCATCAAAATACTCAACAAATTAATCTTCATTGATAATGAACTAAATCAAAGCTGGCATAAAGTTGATATTAGCGTGCAAGACATAATTCACAGTGGCGTGTGTCCGCGCATGCTATTTTCAACTCGTCAGTTGTGATTTAGCTCATTATTCATTTATCGAAGAAAATTGCCGGAAGATTTTGCTGGTCACCTTTACTGACCAGCGGGGCAATTGCGTATCACACTTACAATATGAATCGGTTTCTTTTTGACAGTTCAACAACATTCATTGCGTTATTTACGTTTTTGAGCACACACATTTTTCGAACATATGAAGCAATGGATTAGCAATATGCTTCAAAATCATTCAGATTTTGACTAATAGTGTGTTACGCAATTAGGGTGCAGGATTTAGGGAGTAAGCTAACAATTTTAAATACGGGCACGGGTGTATCGTCGGTTTGTCAGTTTGCATATCCGTGGGTGTCACCTAGCGCGCAGTAATGTTGTCATGGCATCGTTGGCACACACGCACGGGTCGTAGCGCGCGCAGACGTCGCACGGGCGCCTCGTAGCGAGAGCATCGGCCGCAGAATACGGCGCCGCATTCCCGGCAGTGGTGGCGACGCTCTAGCGCTGTGAAACGGACCTGGAGAACACATAAGAGTTTCAATACTGTGTTCGGATGTTCTAGGCGGTTATAAGCCATTGTATACGTTGTTTTTGCGGGATGTTGATATAAAAAATGAGTCCTCAAAATCTAGATTGCGGTATAACCGCAATCTTGGTTTTGGGGACTCATTTTCATAATGGGTAAAAATGGTCAGGGGTAATTCAGGACTTTTGAGGTCAAAAATAAAGTCATGTCACGAATTACCAAAACTTCACGATTAATCAACTATATCAGCTTTGTTACAACCAACACAAGAATGACATTTGAAATATATTCGCAAAAAAAAAAGAGTTTTAGCTTACCTGACATTGCGTACAGTAAGGTGCGGTGTCGTCACGTATCCAGTGATCAGCCGGGCCGCCCTTAGCTCCAGCCGCGCTTGACATATCGGGCGCCGACCAGCGGAAAATCTAGAACAAATACAATATTGATAGTAATAATATCTACAAAGTAAGCGATGCCTTTACACGATCGCCAAAAATGAGGCTATTTTTATTAATAATTAAAACCTAGATACAACAACGCAGACAAACGTTAACCTGGGTCGCGTTTTCGTACTATTTTGAGTCGTTTGAATACGTACGAAAACGCACAAACAATTCTGAACCTCTAAGTAGGTATTATAGAAGCTCGCACTGGGTACGAGTTCCTAAGTCGTGTGTCGTGTTTCGACGACGTCAAAAATCAATCCGAACTTTTGCGTTGGGCGTAGCAAATAGAAAATACCCTTAACGAAGCCGAGCGCCACTTGTTCTTTCCTTTATTATGATCATTTTTGTACTGGATCCTACCTGGGAACCTTCTAGTTACGGAGATATTGAAAGTCATTTCAACAACATTTTTTTACGAAACCAAGTTTTAAATGAACATAAACAACTTAACTTTAAATACTACCGACATCCATGTAACCATTGCCTGCACCCATACGCACAATGTTTTGTGAGCGTTACATTGCACACTACCGTAAACAGTGAACAAAAATAAAAGTCATTTTCCAGCAATTATATTTGCACAAAGTTATTAAGTTTGATATACAGAATGACGGCGGCAGTAGATGACGCCTTCGTGATGGGTCTTTTTACGATTGTTAGCGTGACTCACCCGCCCCCTCGTGTCTCCCACAGCGAGCCCGCGCCCGTTGCGTGCGGCGGCCACGGCGGTAACGGACGGTATTGTTAACGTGACTCACCCGTCCCCTCGCGTCTCCCACGGCGAGCCCGCGCCCGCTGCGTGCGGCGGCCACGGCGGTGACGGACGGTATTGTTAACGTGACTCACCCGTCCCCTCGCGTCTCCCACGGCGAGCCCGCGCCCGCTGCGTGCGGCGGCCACGGCGGTGACGGACGGTATTGTTAACGTGACTCACCCGTCCCCTCGCGTCTCCCACGGCGAGCCCGCACCCGCTGCGTACGGCGGCGGCCACGGCGGTGACGGACGGTATTGTTAACGTGACTCACCCGTCCCCTCGCGTCTCCCACGGCGAGCCCGCGCCCGCTGCATGCGGCGGCCACGGCGGTGACGGACGGTATTGTTAACGTGACTCACCCGTCCCCTCGCGTCTCCCACGGCGAGCCCGCGCCCGCTGCGTGCGGCGGCCACGGCGGTGACGGACGGTATTGTTAACGTGACTCACCCGTCCCCTCGCGTCTCCCACGGCGAGCCCGCGCCCGCTGCGTGCGGCGGCCACGGCGGTGACGGACGGTATTGTTAACGTGACTCACCCGTCCCCTCGCGTCTCCCACGGCGAGCCCGCGCCCGCTGCGTGCGGCGGCCACGGTGGTGACGGACGGTATTGTTAACGTGACTCACCCGTCCCCTCGCGTCTCCCACGGCGAGCCCGCGCCCGCTGCGTGCGGCGGCCACGGCGGTGACGGACGGTATTGTTAACGTGACTCACCCGTCCCCTCGCGTCTCCCACGACGAGCCCGCGCCTGCTGCGTGCGGCGGCCACGGTGGTGACGGACGGTATTGTTAACGTGACTCACCCGTCCCCTCGCGTCTCCCACGGCGAGCCCGCGCCTGCTGCGTGCGGCGGCCACGGCGGTGACGGACGGTATTGTTAACGTGACTCACCCGTCCCCTCGCGTCTCCCACGGCGAGCCCGCGCCCGCTGCGTGCGGCGGCCTTGGCGGTGACGGACGGTATTGTTAACGTGACTCACCCGTCCCCTCGCATCTCCCACGGCGAGCCCGCGCCCGCTGCGTGCGGCGGCCACGGCGGTGACGGACGGTATTGTTAACGTGACTCACCCGTCCCCTCGCGTCTCCCACGGCGAGCCCGCGCCCGCTGCGTGCGGCGGCCACGGCGGTGACGGACGGTATTGTTAGCGTGACTCACCCGTCCCCTCGCGTCTCCCACGGCGAGCCCGCGCCCGCTGCGTGCGGCGGCCACGGCGGTGACGGACGGTATTGTTAGCGTGACTCACCCGTCCCCTCGCGTCTCCCACGGCGAGCCCGCGCCCGCTGCGTGCGGCGGCCACGGCGGTGACGGACGGTATTGTTAGCGTGACTCACCCGTCCCCTCGCGTCTCCCACGGCGAGCCCGCGCCCGCTGCGTGCGGCGGCCACGGCGGTGACGGACGGTATTGTTAGCGTGACTCACCCGTCCCCTCGCGTCTCCCACGGCGAGCCCGCGCCCGCTGCGCGCGGCGGCTACGGCGGTGACGGACGGTATTGTTAGCGTGACTCACCCGTCCCCTCGCGTCTCCCACGGCGAGCCCGCGCCCGCTGCGTGCGGCGGCCACGGCGGTGACGGACGGTATTGTTAACGTGACTCACCCGTCCCCTCGCGTCTCCCACGGCGAGCCCGCGCCCGCTGCGTGCGGCGGCCTTGGCGGTGACGGACGGTATTGTTAACGTGACTCACCCGTCCCCTCGCGTCTCCCACGGCGAGCCCGCGCCCGCTGCGTGCGGCGGCCACGGCGGTGACGGACGGTATTGTTAGCGTGACTCACCCGTTCCCTCGCGTCTCCCACGGCGAGCCCGCGCCCGCTGCGTGCGGCGGCCACGGCGGTGACGGACGGTATTGTTAGCGTGACTCACCCGTCCCCTCGCGTCTCCCACGGCGAGCCCGCGCCCGCTGCGCGCGGCGGCTACGGCTGTAACGGAGGCAGGGCACGCGTTGTCGCGCCGCTCGTACGCCGTGTGCATCGTCAGCTTGCCGCGCAGCACCAGGCGACGGATCCATTTTATACATGATTCTGTGGGATGTTTTTGTTGTTATTCATGTTGAGATATTAAAGATTTAAATTCAGATAAGTTTAAGAAGTATTAATTTCTAATTTAATTATCGCAAGCTCAACGAGAACTCATTTCTAGGGCCTCCTATGCACTTGTTCGGAATGGCACATTTTACAAGCCAGCTTACCTATATCTAAAGTAGCGGGTTGTATCTTAGCAGGAGGTCTATGCGTGGCTGCGGGCGAGGCGGGCGCGGACACGACAACAAACGAGTCGGTAAGGCTAGTGTCCGACTTGCTGGCGCGCATACCGCTCTCTTGGCTGGCATCTACTGACGCGGCTCCCGATGCTTCCATTGAACAGGACTCGCTTGAATCGCCGATGCTGCCACCGCCTGTGGGAATCGATTTATTTTAGAACTCTCTAGAAAAACTTACGACTGTTTAATACCGGCAAAATTAACAACCGGTTTTTTCTGAAACGTCATTCAATACAAAAAGGTAACAGACTGTCAAACTCATGTTAACTGTTGTGATTGATTTACCGAAATAACAAAAGTCAATCAAATCACTTGTCAAGAGGTGACATTCTAGGCTTTCAGAAACTGGCGGAAACTGATAAATAGCTTGTTCAGGAGCAACGTGCAATACTCCGCCATATAGCCTTAATAATAAGCTAAACTAACCGGATGTGAGTCCAAAACCCAAGTTTGTGCATTATTAAATAGGACGAAGAGAACCACAGATGAAAAAAATTAGTATAAAATGAGCACTTACTTTTACGATATAATGGATTCCCTTTCGACTTCCTTCTAAGCATGACGTGTCCTTGTTTATGCAGTTTACTTCGATTCGTCAAGTCCTTTTCAATTTCCAAGTCTTTCTCATTGTCATACTCCTGCTTGGCTTCGTCACAAGAGTCGATTGGTTCTTCCTTCGGTTCGACGTATTGTGGAGTTTCCTCGTTATCACTGCACGTGTCTTTTTCGTCGTGTCTTCGCGCAGATTCCTTAGCGCTTGTAGTTTCACAGGCGTCTGATAACGAACTTTCTGAACCTGATTTTGTTAGGGTACCTGTGGAGAAGGACTTGTATTAGTACAGCCCGATTCAAACTCTATGGCGGCTCGGAACATGAGGCGAATGGCTGCGCAGTAAAAAATTCATGCGTCAGCGGGGGGAGGGGTGCGGTACTGCGCAGCGAGTGGCGCACTTCAGAGCCGCTATGAAGTTTGACGCGTTCTTTATCTATTTGAACATTTCAGCTTGCGTAGTGGTATATAAATGTAGTGTTAATCATTACTATGGCGTAACTTGAGATATAAAGAAGATTGCAAATGACGGTTTCGGTGGAAAGTTTTCAGAAGCAGCTTTTATCCACGTCGAACTCAATACGTACCCACCAAACAATCGTACGTAGGTATTTTTTCTTCTACCACATAATTCAAATGTCAAATACTATACATCTAAACACAAACCTTCTTTCTCCTGCGACAGGCTCATCTGTTTGACCAGCTCCTCAACCCTCTTAATGGCCGCCTCCCTATCATGTGGCTCCTGTGGTTTCTCAGACATTTCTTCAGTCTTAGTCTCGCTCTCCGATTTCAGTTCACATTCGGACTTAATCTCTTCGCTGTCCTGTACTGTCAGTTTTTGTTCGTCCTTTTCTTTGACAATTTCTACAGAACTTGAGACGGGGTCTACACTGCCGCCTTCTATGCTTTCGCTCTGTTCTTCTGCTGTTTCTGCTAAATAGTCTATTGACCACATCTAAGGAGTAATGGAAAGTATGTTATACATAGTGATTCGTTGAGATTGGCGGGCAAGCTCAAATTTAATAGAGCGAAGGATATTAGCATCAAATGGTTTTATGTTTAAACTCAAAATTAAATTAAGCCACTAATCTGCTGGTTATTCTATTGCGATGATTTTCAGTGTTCGTTGGCAGACACAAATAGGGATGAAGACTAAAAATGTTTTTTGTCGATCAGGTATCTATTTATTCAGGTACGTATTTTTTCGTTTTTTACGTAATCAAAAGATTACGGCGATACATTGTGTTAAAATGTGGCATGACGTCACGCCTTACTAGATTTTATACTGATTTGTGACGTAGCTAGCTCCCACTCCCCAACTTTAATGCGTTTTATCCAAGTTATCATCATCTGCCTAGCCTTTTCCCAATCATGTTGGGGTCGGCTTCCAATCAAACTGGATGCAGCTGAATAGCGTTTTATCCAAGTCATTTTTTATTAATATGATGAAGCAAAACATACGTGTCTAATATTTTTTTATTATCTGAATGACAGACTAAATATATATTTTTTTTTTTACCCAGGCATCATCCCTATTGATTATGAAACACGAGTGTCCGATTTGTATTTAAACGATTTAAACAGTGCCTGTATTTCAGTCATAAATACAACCCCAAAACTCCAAAAGCTACTTTCACTATAACCAACCAATAATCTATAAACTCACCCTAACAACGCCATCAGTAGATCCAGTAATGATAACATTAAGAGGGTCCCACTCTCGGGTCTGACTGAAGGACACGCACAGAACCTGCTGCGTTCGCTCGCGGCCGCCGATCGTGTCCACTGCGCCTAACAGCTCGCCGTTGATAGACCACGCGTACAGCCAGCTGCCACTGCAGGTTGCTATGTCACCCTACAATAAATTAAGTGTTTGGTGTATTACAGATAACTTATCGACAGGTCTACAAAGGCCTTAAAAATATTTAGGACCTTTTTGCAGATCTGACGAAGCGGATTAGTGGAAGTTTATTAAATTTTATACTTTATTTCCTAGTGCGAATGACGATATTTGTTTGAATCTTTTCAAAGGACCAGTTAATCTTTGCAAAAGTTAGATACGTTGGTCTGTTTTTGGACTATAGCTCAAATAGGGAAATTATAATATTTTATCATGAGAGCTTTTAAAACATCTAGAACACAAGTTTTATGACAACATAATCGTGAGCTTTATTTAGCAAAGTTTTTTTTTTTTAACTGTTCATAACATTTGAATACTTACAGTAAGGTCATCAATCGCAAGCGCCGATACAGGCGGCGGGGGTCCATAGGAATGCGGCGGCAGTAGCTGTCGTATGAACGTGCCTCGCTCCACATCCCAGACTATAGCCTGCCCGTCGCGACTGCCGCTGACTACGAGGTTATAAGCCGGGCTTGCCGCTAAACAGGTTACTGCTTCTTCGTGACCATAGAGACAGACTTTTACAGCTAAACGACGGCGCCGGGCCCAGTATTGCCAGACTGTTACCACCTAAAGAGAAAATAAAAATTGTGTTGAGTTTTAAAAAACTCGGCAAACTAAAAAAAGGCCCAATGGACGTCTCCCTAAAGCTTTAAACAACATGATGTTATCCAATAGTTAAAGTTTTATAAGAATTGAACGCTCACTCAGTAAAAAAATTCGGAATAACGACCCTGGTTCTACTCACTAAAGGATAGTGGGGAGTAGATGTTTCGTAAACAACCAGTAGGTTATCGTGTTGCGTTCTAGCTACGTGGAGGAATGTGAAAATAACGCAAACCTATAGGTTGTTCGAGACATCTCTCTACTTTGGTGGAAGCGGGCCAGGCTGGGCTTTCTAAACCCGCATCGAACATTTCAGTATACTCAAATTCATGAACAACGAGATTTTCTTTTGTTATATTGGTACAATTTCAACTCACCGTGCTAGTCCCCGCAGTAACAATAGTCTTATCAGAAGGACACACGCACGTCACAATTTCTCCACACGCCTGCGCCACAGTCTCGCATACAAACAGGGCCTTATCGTTGTCATAGTTGCCGATGCGCAGCGAATGGTCCGCGAAGCCCCACGCTACGTACTTGTTGTATGTCGGAGGCATTAAGACCTTGTTCTGTTCTACTGCTAATATTGCCTTGTCTGTATACAGGATTTGGCCGACCGGGCCTTTTACTTCTGTAATGCGATGTCACACTGTGTTATTTGGAATCTAATTAAATAGTAGCTAAATTAAGAGCCTATACTACCTCAGCTAAAATTCACTCTTTATCTCGCTCGCACGATAGTTTAGGTAATTGCTTTTTACGGTGAAAATAATAGTAATTAGGAAAAAAAAAACATAAGACCTGCTTTATAGTTAGTTCAGTTAGTATGCAAAGTATTTTTTGGATGCCAGCGGTTTATTGTTCGGTTTGGAGGTAACTTTGGATTTTTTTTCTATCGAGAAAATTTTATGGAATCGTGTTTTCGGCAAACATAGTACTCGTACTTAACATTCATCCTCAACTTTACTATATATTTATTTCAAAATTAAAGCTGCAGTATTTTCGACATAACGGAGGATCATGCTAAGCCATTTGAGGTAGCATAGGCCCTTAAACTATAGTGGTAATTAAGTAAGACGAGTCGCGAACGCACTTAAGAAAAATGGAGCCTTGATTAGCCTGTCAGAAACATAACAAGGGTGCAGCAACTGGACTACGATGTCGGTCGCCTTCTGTTTCATATTCCATATTATTATATTACATTTTCAAAATATCATTTAATTTACTTCGTATTTGACTAATAACGTACCTTTCACAGGTTGTAATGAAGGCCTCAAGTTTTCTAGATTGTGGAAGAATAGTTTCTCCGGTGGCGTGATACCCTGAGACGGTATTATATTGTTCGGGTCTAATATAGTTGAACTTCGCTGAGACATCTTCTTGCTCGGATGCGCTTTCTTGAACAGTTGCTTTGGTATCTGGCCAAAGTTGTTTATGAAGCCGATTGTTGCATTTTTCTTTAGAGGGTCGTCGATACTGTAACAAAATTAAACAATGTAAAACCGGCCATCATGGAAGTATGATTTGTTTTCTGGCCGTTGTCTGTCAGTCGTGACTTCTCTTTTTGCGTATTATTTCCTGTTAATAATAAATATGTAGTTTGAGCCTGTTTCCAAGGTATAGTTTTCGTCAAACTTTATGGCAGCTGTGAAGTGCGCCACTCGCTGCGCAGTACCGCACCCCTCCCCCCGCTGACACGTGAATTTGTTACTGCGCAGCGACTCGCCTCATGTTCCGAGCCGCCATAAAGTTTGAATCGGACTGTAGCTGGTTAATCAATCAGTATACTAATACTAACTTGTATATATCGACGTTGCCCTCGTAGAACAGATGGTGGAACACGTTGGAGGAGTCGACGGCAGGCGCGCCTTGTTGCTTGTAGCCGAACACGAGGTCGATCCAGTGGTGCAGGCGATGTGACACGTAGTCGGACTCTAGCGCTGCGCGATGCGCGCGGATGAACTCGCGCGGGTCGCCGCGGGCCCACGCCGGGAGGACCACGTCGCCGAGCGCTACGCCGGATTGCTTGCAACCTGGGATAGCACGACTTACTGTAAGCAGTGTTCAGTGTAGGCTCGGCCTAGTCGTGCGAGCTCCACGGAGGCATTCACGTAAAGTGCAAAAGAAACGTACTTTTATCATGATGATGCCCAATAATGTGTATTTTATGTGCGCTCTTTGTAAGGACCATAAAATTATACGAATACTTCCTCCACGTACTTCCCCAAAAAATTACGGATCATAGCAATAACAACACTTCACAAGGAAAGTTGTTTAGAACATTTTAGATGCTGCAGCGCTGTTTAAACTCATGAAAACTATGTCCAGTAGTAATACTTAAGATTTGCCCTATTTATGTAATGATTTAAACCAGAGCTCCAAAATGATTGCTTACCTAAATCGAAGTTATTGGAGTTAATCAGGAACTCTGGTAAGTAAAAGAATTCCGGTATTAGCTCTTTTACGTCAGCCATGTTATGTCGCGACGCCGAATTCCACGCCTCCTTTACTGAGTGGAACATTCTGGAATAAAACATTAATTTTACCTCTATTTTCAAAATGAATTAACTCCTGAACCCTGAACAAGGGACCACAAGTACGAACTGCACGCTCATGGAGTGTCTTTACGAATTTCCTGCGTGCGCATTAACTTTCATGTCCTGCGACCTCGGTCCTCGATTAAAATCGGTACATCTCAGCCAGGACTGCTCTTGTGATTCGTTGAGGCGTAGAAGAGATACGATATAGTACACCCATCCTTTTCTGTGGTCGGATGTCAACGGCCGTTTATATCGTAGTTATACAAGTTACATGTTTGTATACAGGGTGATGATTTAGTCACCTGCATAACTTCAAGTAGTACTTTCTCCTTATCATTCTGAAAAACTTTCTCTACGAAAAAACCAAATATGATTCGTGAAAAATAAAACATTTCATGCAATGTTGTCTGCCTACTCTACTTCTACTTTAGTATCACGACCCTGTATAGAAATGTCAAGTTACCTGTCAGCCAAATCAAAATGTCCGCCCTGTAGCTTGAGGAAGTGTTGAGTGAAGGGCTCCATCCTGACTAGATACGAGCACACGATCATTGCCGACGAGTAATGTGTGCCGTAGTGGTATGGAGGAGTTTCACCGTGGGGGTCGTCCCATTCCTACACATAAAAGAGAGCCTTTACAAGTTTGAAAAGGTCATAAGAGCTTCTCAAAGGCTGCTTGTAATAAGGTTTAGTTTCAACTGGCAACTGTCGCGTTAGCACGGCCGAGTATTATGAGTGGCAAAAATACAAGTTGACAATCTATTTATTATCATCTTTGTTGTTCAAAATACCACATTGTTCACAATATATATTCAACAGTGTAAAGCCAAACCTAGGCTTGTGGCTAAGTAATAACAGCCGCACGGGTCGATCGATCAGGTTAAGCTACGCTTGCCGCGGTTGGTCCGTGCATGGGTGACCATCTTTACATACCAAGACCCCTCCGTGCCTCGGAAAGCACGTTAAGCCGTTGGTCCCGGCTGTCATGCATGGATCTTTAACAGTCGTTACGGGTCGTCTGAAGCCCGATAATTTGACAACCAGTCTTACAAGGGGTATCGTATTAACCAGTAACTGGGTTGTAGTGGTCAGATAGGCAGGCGCTCCATGTAAAATATTGGTATTCAGCTGCATCTTTGAAAAAGCCTAGGCAGATAATGATGTAAAGCCAAACCTATCGAGAATGTCAGCAGTGGTTATTGTCTGTGGTAACATAAAAAATTCTGACACTACTACCTGTATGCGTTTCTCTGTTTTTAGCTATACCCGAGTCGCTTTAGCGTAGCAATAGCGGTCATTGACCCACGTACAATTTCTAGCATTCTTTATTTCAAAAACTGAAATGAAGTCGTTAACGCCCTGAATCAATATCTATCGTGATCTTCAACATGTTCCAGTAACGAAAAACCATAAATATATAGTATATTGTTTGGGTTCCTACGCGCTACAGAGATATTAGGGGAATTGCAATGACCACTATTGCCATGCTAAAGCGACTCGGGTATAGTTTTGTCTGTCCATGATCCCATATAAGTTATCTTTTGTGAGAATAAATCTATTGTTCTTCTGACGATTGGCATATCATTTCCTCATAACCCAATAACCTCTTTGAAATATGCATATTCTTTAGTCCTTACTATATTCGTAAATTTATATATATAACCAACCTTATATCGTTTCCTAAACTGCTCCAATCTGTCGGGACTCTGTGCGCCCATGGGTTTAGTGAGATCACGGAAGGTAGCCGGGTCGTTGAGGTCCAGTTCCAACGAGTCATAGTCAGCTAAGATCCACGGAAACACTGGGTACTGCATCAGATCGTTATATGAACGACCGGCAAGAGTGTTTAGGTGCATGAGGTATTGGAAGTTTGATATTTCGCCTCTCTGAAATGAAACGTGATAATTAGGAGTTATATTAATTTTTGTCTTGTCAGAAGATTCCATAGACGAGAAAGTTTTTCTAATTATTGTAATTACACTTTTATCCGATTGTTTGAAAATACTAAACTTATATATGTTCGTATATTTTTTGCAATCACTTACGTGCTGACCAAAAACATTGTTTCATAGACATAACAAATCCAAGTTTTGTCTCTACGCCTAAAATTTAAAGAGGTCGCATTTCTATGTGATTATTATTTGTAACTTTACAAATAGGGTATTTGTAAAAACTACATTTAATATCAGAATTTTAAATTGGTCTTCAGGTCAAACCTATGATAAATTTAACTCTATGATTCTCTATGGTACATACCAGCCACCGCTGCGTGACGGAGGTGTCTCCTATGAGTGTAGCTAGCAAGCCGCCTGGCTGCTCCACGGCGACGCCACGCTTTTGCCCAGCTACTGACCCAGCCGCACTGTCCGCCATACCTGTGGCTAGTGCTGTGAAACGGCTGTATACCTAAGGGAATATAAACAATAAATAAAACTGTTCTAATTATGATTTTATTGGATACAAGCAAAGACATTAAATTATTTAATTAATAGACGTTTATTTAATTTTTTTAATAGACGGGACATAGCAAACAAAATCGTAATCCTATACATTTGGTACGCGTGCATGTCAAGTCGCATTCGTGTCCACAAAAAGAAAAATAATTTCGAAGAAAATATGCCGAATTGTACACTGTGGTAACATAAAAAAACCCTCAAACCCGCAAACCTCGCAGTGATAAAATGACTGGACTTAACTACGGTGTATTTTGCTTAGTATTTCATAATTTACCGAGTATTTAGATAAATTAAATAATTTTCTTAGATATGTCAAACTATCTTATGGTTGGTAATCAAAGGTTGGCGTCGGTAAAATATTATGCTAGATGGCGTCACTGAGACATGGTTTTTCTAAGACATTTCTTCTGATAGCCTCTCTATAGTATCTTAAATCTCTTTGGATCTCTTTTCTAGATGCGAGTCTTAAACCTCCAGAGAGAAATAAAACTTTTGGCGCTCGCTTTTTCACACCGTCAAATAAGCGTTTTTCTGGATGTTTTCAGTTAATTTATCGAATGGCAAAGGTTTCGGTATATTTTCTATTTAGATTTAAATACTTCTATTTTGTTTCTCAGCAGATTAAAAAGAACTATCTTACCTTGTTTCGCACTTTTCTTGGAAAAGCGAGCAAGTAGTTTCTACCGTCACTTGAAAACACTTCCAAAGCTATCGGTTGTAAAAGATACCTCCTTTTGTGTACCTCCCTACAACACAACAACACAAAATATAATACCTACATAGCTTAGTCATACCACATTAGTAACAAAATCATGACAAATATAGACAAGTTTGATTCACATACCGAATATCTTCATACAAAAACTTGGAGCACTGCCTTTGGTTGCTCCTCTGTATGCCCTGGGCCGGTAGGATAGGTTCATAGTCATCAGGACAACTGTCCAAATCTCGTATTTCTCTGTTCTTTAGTAACGTGAATCCGTCTATGACGTAGCAGTGCTCACGACCAAATAGTAATAGTCCCTCTGTTGTATCTAAACCTTGTATTCTTGCGCAACGGAACATGTGGGAGATCTGAAAGAAATAATAATAATATTAAACTTTTGCTGAATCTGGCTTGAAGTGAAGTAAAAAGGTCCTTATAAAAGTCATCATCTCTCTAGCCTTTTCCCAACTGTGTTGGGGTCGGCTTCCAGTCTAACCGGATGCAGCTGAATATTAATATTTTACATGGAGCGAATGCCTATCTGACCTCCATAACCCAGGTACTGGGTAAAACGATAACCTTGGGAAGACTGGTTGTGAGACTCGGGCTTCTGACGAGCGGTAACGACTGTCAAAGATCCACGGTTAACAGACGGGACCAATGGCTTAACGTGCTTTCCGAGGCACAGAGGGGACTTAGTATGTAAAAGGTCCATAAAAAGTAAAACATTAAAATATAATACATAATTATGTATTTTATGTTTCAGAGCGAATAATCTACTTTCGGTAGATTACTTATTGTTTCACGCAGCAGTATTCCCAACTCGTTTGCTGGGGGTAAGCACGTAATACTTGCTCTAGAAAATTACTTTGTTGCTTCTTTTCACCCACCACACGCTGTATAACACAGTACCTTTTCGTGATGTTCTAGAAGCCGTAGAAGAGTTTGATTATCAGGTGGCGGAGTTGGTTGTTCGTCTTCATCCTCATTGTCAGGCCCATCTTCATTCCCTGAATAAATTAAATTATAATTTTTAATGTGATTCTTTGACAATCGTTTACAGTTTTAGCAACGTCAAAGCGCGCATTAATCATTGCAATGTAAGCCTTGTGTCAATGATATAAGCCGACGTTCAAACGGACGCGAAAAAACGCGGCGGGATTTTATCACACACTGGATTTTCAATGCTCGGCTCAACACCGAGAGTTGAAAATCCAGTGCACGATAAAATCCCGCCGCGATATTTTCGCGTCCATGCGAACGTCGGCTTAGCGACTTGCAAGTGCAAGGACTATACCTATATTACTTATTGTTTCTATTAACTTACCTTCACACGAAGATTGGTTAGTACCGCGACTAACGACGCCGCTACTGACGAGGTCTGAAGGTGAACCGTCGCCGTTCGCCACATCAAGTGATGTATCTGCACTTCTGCGAAGCGAGTTCAACGTATGTCACTTGCCTACTATGTTTTATTAAATGGTTGAACATATGAAAGCCCTTTGGTTCGTTAGAATGGGAAATATTAACATAAAAGAAAGTTCCATAGGTCTGATCTAAGATACAATGTATATAAAAACAGGGAACCGGAGTTTCAATATTATACGGAAATTGGAACCTGAATTCAATCCGAGCCATAGGGTTAAGACAACCAGAATTTAATGTCTACTTAATAAAAGTCTTGGAATTTATTCATCATTCACTGGCAAACAACGCACAGCCTAAACCGCTGGACCTAGAAGCATGAAATTTAGCACAAGAGTTCCTTATACAACATGTCCCGGAATTAACGCACAACATCTTAAGGGGTCATTGTACTCATCATTATGAACAACTTTTACTGTAGGACCAAACCTCAAAACCCGAAAAAAAAAATCAGCTGTTACCTACATTTATATACGCATAAATCGTCAAAATGTGTTTTTCGCCATTTCAGCTTTGGTCTCAAAAAGTTGTTCACAATGATGAGTTCAATGACCCCTTAAGAGGTTGTGCGTTAACTCCGCGACATATTGTATAACGAAAGTGAGCAGTAAGGAAGGATTTTTGAAAATCCATCTCTTAAAGGGGTTAAACAAAGGATGTAAGTGTATATGGAAGTTCGTCATTTTGCCGAGGGGAAATCTCATCGGGCACATGGCTTGTTGTAAATAATGAGGATGTCTTACGTTGTAGGCTCGTCGGTAGTTTCAGGTATATCTGTAGGCTCAGCGCCCTCGACCTCGCCGAGGTTACTCGCCGCCCGCCATTGTTGATACACGCGGTAGTATTCCTTGCTGTCCAAGCTTTGGGCCACTTTGTATTTTAGTTGTTTCTAGAACAGGTGAGTGGAGAATTAAATATGTATTCGAGTAACCAACGGTGGGTGATACAAGCACCTTCAACATTTTTATATTGGTATTTATTACTCAATACTTTTATGCATTTGTTATGTATAGGTAATATCACCTTTAGTAAGGCGGAATTTGAGTTTATATTCACGGAAGCAGCAATTGATATCCCTACCTCTCTCTCTCTCTCTTTGATAATATTCTATTGGTTTTCTGAATGTTTCACAAAATACCTACTCAGAGATGCTGAGCAAACACAAATAATAACTCTAACTTACATTATCCGGATCATCGAGGTCAGGCCGATAAGGATAATGCATATAGAAGCAGTGGTTCCGCTTTAGCATCTTGCGCATGCGCGCGGGCCCCTCGGTACAGTCTAGGGCCCACTTTGCTAGGGCCTGGCCCCGCGTCGGGCCCCAGAGTGCTCGCTCGCGGGTCAGTTCGCGCCACGCACCCGCCCACTCTGCTTGTACGTAGCGCATCGTGTGGAGTCGGGTGTTTGATGCACCTTGGACTACGGCGCACCATGCTTGTCTAAAATACAATATGATTAGTTAATATCTACTGTGTTAATATACCACTTTGCGAAATTAAATATTTTGATTCAATACGACAAATCCGATACGTTGTACCAGTAAATTTCGACATTAACCCTCGGCATGCCTGGAGGCAAAAAGTTACACGATATGCCTGGTGGGTCTGTCAGACCCGGATTTTTAACTTGTTATTTGTCTAATAAGTTTTGATAAATAAGTTATTATAATGTGTTAATCATTTTGCTAGGGGTATATATTAAAAATTAAAATAAAAAAAATATTACAAATCAAGAACTATTTCATTATTTTTCTAATTAAACTCAGGTACCGTTTTTTGACAAAAAACTAGATTTCGTTTCTCGTCATATATTAGACTTATAACATACTCTTGGAACTATACGCACTTACTATCCTACTACTATGAGTGAGTGCTCCGGACTGATGTAGCGGGTGGGGGGCGTCTAGCGATTCATAACAGCCAGCTATTGAGTGCGGTTAGGCGCGAAATTCAAATTTCAATGAAAAACAACGGTTTATGTGCAGAGGTGGGTCTGACAGACCCTACCAGGCATACCGAGGGTTAAGGAGAACTGCTAGAGATCGCCAATGTGGTGTTCACTAGAATGACTAGTTAAGGCTTTGGGTTTAGAGTAAAACTATCGAATTATCAATAGGTACACAACAACTCAAAGGAAACGTCTAGTCTCCACAGGGGATAGAGCGGGACTCTCTTGAGACACTACCATTGAGTTGTGCGCTACATTTAAGCATTTTTTCCCTGACAATAAATTGTTTATTTTCATTCGGGTAGATTTGAAAATAGCTTCATTTTCAAAAATAATTTGCTCTAAAGGACAACGCACTTGTTTGTATGGACGGCAGCACATCAAGCTACTACAATCTGTCAAATTTCTTTAATAGACTTTCAACTTTATTACCTCAGCATTAGGTTCAAGATTGATTGAGAAAATTTGACAGTTTCGGATAGCTTGACCTGCTGGCGTCTGTACAATCTACCACTATTATTGAAAGTGTGAGCCACCTACATGTGTCGTCCTTTCAAAAAGGCATGTAATTAATAGAACCCCAAATAATTCCCATTTAGATGTCTTAAAAATATTAATGGACACTGTAATATAACATAATAAATGTGCCTTTTTTTGTAATAATTCCTATTTGGTTTTCCTAAAATACTAAATAGCCAATTAACTGCGGCCAACTTGGATGTAGTATGTATTACTTACCTGACAAGTTGCACATGATCCTGCATATAAGCCAGTGCATGATCTCGCGGCGGATTCGATCGTTGCTTAGCAGAGTCTTCCTTCTTCACTTTAGTTCTAGACGCGAGCCGTGTAAGACCGCCTGTTACTTTCTGTATCTTTGACTGGATTTGATTGTGAAGCTCCCACGGGACGCGGTATATAGCCTGTTATGTCATTAATAAATACATTACTATTTATATTTCCTTGCAATCGACACTTATTCAATTATGTACTTTAGCGCTTTGTATTTTAAGTTGTTTTTTGAGTAATCATTTGTAATAAAAAGGTCGCGTAATGGAATTTGAATTTTGTCATGTATGACGATGAGTTTGTTGTTCCAAAACTTCATTCAACATTCTAAGCAAATCATACAAAGCGCGACTGAGCTTAAGAGTTTCACAGTTACGTCACAATATGGAAAAAAGGGCATTCTTATCCTTTATTCTATAATATGATAAAGAATTTTGAGCATTATTATTATAGCAATATGGCTTATATCTATATCCCAGCTTATAATGATTTATAATTATAATTGGATTGAAATAATACACATTCGAATACATTGGTTTGGATATCCAAACCAATGTATTCTAATGTGTATTATGTGAATGTGTATTGTGTTTGTATTATTTTATATTCATTTTTATAAAGAAAAATATAATTAAGTATCCTACCTTCCTTTCAATATCAATATAGTTAATCCACAGTTTATGCGCGCTCTCACTTAGTTGCTCCCTCACAGGAGTAAGATCAGGTGCGCGCGCGTTTCCTACGGGCAGTATCAATGTTATCTTGAACACTTCTTCTATCGCAGGCTTCTTGCACACATAGAGCTCTTCCCAAACACGACGAGCGGCGCCGGCCATTAAATTACGTCCTGTTTGGAAATACGATTTGGAATAGAAACATTTTCTATCAGCTAAATGGGAGGAGTGAAAGAAGGTTAAGATGTAAAGCCAAAGATTCTTTTAGCAATGAATATATTTGTAAACATGTTGCTTTTCTCTAACAGCTTCCCAAGGCAGAAAACTGGGGTGTGTTTTCGAAGATTAGCCCTTCGGAAGCGCACGTCATATTATTATTGCAGTGTGTCGCGAGCAGACTGGACTGCTTGTGTGAATCGCTGCTGCAAGCTTTCCAAATCGGTGTTGAGCTTGTAGCAGGGATTCTCATAACTACAGGGGATTGTTAAGTTTACTAACATAGTTGTTACTAACATATTGAGTTCATTGTTACTTGTTAATTAAATATAAATAAAATAAAATATGATTGTCATGGTTTGGTCTTAGGACCGCCTAAGCCCTAATTCCCATACTCATATGTCCCACTCTATAAAACGTACCATAATGCAACTAATGAATAAATAAATTAAAATGTGCCAATGTTTTACCTTGATGTGTAGTAAGTTTGTCATCTCTGGACTCCAAGTCGCCACTAGGGTTAACATGCCATGTAGTACGCATATGCGAGTCGAGGGCGATCTTCATGTTAGAACTCAACTGCAGCAGGCAGTAGGTAAGGCAGCCGATGAACTCCAGCTCATGGTTGCCCGCGCCGAAAATAAGTAACCTAAAAAACAGGTGGATAGTTCAATCTTTAATATTCTGGCACATTTACTTAAAATTGAATGTTATTCTAATCCTAATTCCTAGCTGGGTAGAGCGTTTACACGCAGACTTAAAATTAACAATAATTAGTCACAAATATTAAGTATTAACACGTAAATAAAATCGCTCGAATAGGGCGAGAATAAAGATATCCATGTGCGATATATATCGTAAACTCCGTATGACTCATACCTGTTAGTTGTCAGTTTGTGTAAAGCCTCCAAAACCGACATTTGGTCCGCTATAGAATCGGTAGATCGAGACAGAAGGAACAGAATAGTTCTGTTCAGACAATGGTGTAATCCCTCCAGAGAAATCACAGACGACTTCTTTTTGGCTTGCATGATTAGCTTTACTATAAAATCGAACACCTGTAATCACAGTTCATAATACAATAAAATAGTAAAATAAAATTCCCATTAGTATTTATAATCTTCTTCACATACCTCGTGAGGATCCCTTGAAAGTTGTCCCTGCCATAGCTTATCAACCAGCCTGGCAGCCAAATAACAAACGTTCGATATATTGTACTCCGATCCAAACAGCTCCGTATTTAATAAATTCTCCATCAGTGTAGTTAAAACCTCTGTTTGATACTCTATTTGTTGCTGGCTGGTTGAGTTCGGTGGTGAAGCATCCAAAACCAAATCGATTACCTGCAAGCAGTCAAGGGAGTCACAAAATTGGTAACCCCATGGTCTTTTTGAAGACGGCCGCTATGACCAGTCCCACAAGAAATTAATAACGGACTATGCGTGAAGCACTTAGAACACAGCACATTGACTCAACCTTACATAATGTGTATCACAACATCCGAGTGCAAGGAAGCTCTGACGTCATTATCATTGTCTATCGATGCGTTGGCGGAAGCAAAAGTGTTACATAATGTGAGTGTACTACATAACGAACAAGCGTGCGACAGGCGCGAGATATGCGTACGTTAACCCTTAATTGGGCATGCCGTGTGTGGGTTCTACTCGGTTTTATAAACCTAGTGGGAATTTTTTATTTAGGTATCAGATTAAAAAAAAAAAAAAAAAAAAAAAAAAAATTAATAAAAAAACAACGTGGGAAATATACTCCTACTGCAAGTGTAGGGCTAAATGAAATGAGCTCTATGTGGGAAATAATCTACATGTTGGAGAGTGCTGGTCTAGAATGATAATTCTCAAAGCATGGATCAGCACATAAGGATACCAAACATATGGAACAAGAATATTTTGTCCTCTGCTCTTTTGCTCGGGTGCTACAGAATTTACACCTTCTATATTTACTAATGCGTGGCATATGGGCAAAGACACATTCTTTGTTCATATAATAATTGATATATTGTGGGATTCATGTAACTTTTGACGGCTTACAGACTCTTAAAATGATGTGGGAAGCATTCTCCTTTAGTCCAATTAAGGGTTAAACTGGTTTAGTACTGAAGTTACTATCACAGAGGAAATTATATACGAAGGTTTTGATATGCATTGAGGTCGGTTAATATTGCAGCGTTAGTTTATATATTAGTGGAGTTATAGTTTTCATAATAAAAAAATTCCCCATATTTACGCTATAAAAGTAGGATCTCCCTGGACCGGAGCTACATGGAGTACAAAACATTGACGATGGCACTGAGTCAGTGGCGCTTTCGGCGTTCTAGAACCAATATTGAAGCTGATACTCAGAATTAGTACTCTTAGATAGCTACCAATTTATTACGGCATTATTCATTAGACGTTAATTAGTTATATCCCTGTTGGCGCCAATGTGCAACATGCGACATTGTTTAAAACTTACTCTAGATACACACAACATACATAATTAAAACAAAATGATTGGGTAGGCTTGGCAAAAAAAAAAAACTAAATAAACATTTAGCCAGACAACATAAGAAAGCAGCCAAGTATTGTATCGGCGCAACAGGCAGGTTCGATGAAGTCATTCTGTCGATAGTGTTGTAAAAGCTGATCAGCCCTTAGGAAAAATTTTCTAAGGCCATAAAGTCAGATAAAAGTTAACTTTACCTTGTGATATTAATACCCCTTTGTTAATAATCGAACTCGAAGGATGGTCAAGCCGATATAACAGGTAAAGCAAAATAGTAATCTTACGTCTCAACGGTCACAAACCCGTTTACCTAGACAGGTGACTACGGGGAATATCTCCATTTTGAAGATAATTGTGTTGATAAGGCTAAGGGATAAATTGCTCTGACACGCATGTCGGTCTCACTTCTCAGCGACCTTCTATACGCGATCGACGTTGGCATAATTTAGGCCTAAGTTACATACAGCTAAACTAGAAAAGGTATGCACATCGGGAATCTTCTAAGTTTTATACTACCAAGCTTTTTAGTAGTGCACCTATAATTGCGCGTTTCTATGAAGTTTCCTCGTCGGTTACTAAATCTGGTCGCAAATTGTCATTTGTCACTCAAAAGTTTCGAAAAGTTTTTTGGAATCGTATATTTATATTACCCCTATTTTGTAATACAAAATAGGAAAGTACTTCCATAGTTCTGACAGCTCTGTATTAGATCTCATCATCGCGCGTTCGTATTTCCGAAAATAACGATGATTCCCGAGGCGCATACTTTTCTTGGGACAGCTGTACAAGTGTACATGCTACATAAATTAAATGTATTCGTGTGACATACCGGTGCAGTCTTCCCAGTGACGTTTAACGGTAGCGAGTCAAGCACAATGACCCGAAGGAAGTCCATGACGCCCTGACGTACGCCGTGCTGCGTCAACGCGCCCGCTACGCCGGGTACTACTACCTCCTTCTCTGAGCCTGGTGTTGATGCCCCAGAACTCTCGCCACTCTCACATATTGCTGATAAAAGATAATTATAAACTTGTTACAGTTATTTTTTTATTTGCTTTTCATCCTTCTTTGGAATGGATTTATTCCGTATAATACCCGGGCGTAAATATGACATACTGAGCACGTATGAAACACAGGTTTGAGTGGCAGAAACGACGCACTACAAATAGCCGATTACAAAAAGTATTTTCAATGTAATCTCCGTTGTTATGTCCACTTATCCATTACACTAACATGACATTGAATAACATATTTACTGACCAAAGCTCAAAAGACAAGATCAGAAAACGGGTGACAGTCTTTTGTTTAAAAGAGTATATTACATGAATGAAAACTTACGCATATGAATATCGTCTGTAGAGTTTGGCGGGAAGAGTATCGCTGCTAGAGCCGTTAAAACTTCCGCCATCATCATAATAGGAACGAAGTCTGGCAGTGTGTTGTACAGCGAAAACAGGACCTATAATTTTACAACCAATATTATCTCAAGTTCTAAACATCGTTCTAAATCAAATCTAGACCAAAAAATTTCTGTTGAAGTCAGAGTCAATGTAGCTCCATGTCCTGAAATACTTTGTTGCAGCCTTGGATAAATAGTCACGTGAATCTAGTACCATTACTTTACAAAAAAGTTGGTCCTCACAAGGTTGACTTATCCTACGTTTTGGAGATGCTTTGGGAAGGCCTATGTTTTATGGACGACTTTTGGTTTACATGGTGATGATGAATACGACATACCTGCACAATAGCCACAGGATGATCAGCCAGCCAATCGGGCTCATTGGTCTTATCATTATGCACGAGCGCGCGCACGGCAGCCAATAGCACGACCACAGCATCAGGACACAACGTGATGCGAGCTGACAACGCCGCGGGAGACTGCCGCGCCGGCGCAGCGGCTCCCCAGGCGGCCCCCCATACACGCTCTACTGAGACCACGCGGTCTGCGCAAGCGGCGCGGACGGGCTGGCCTAGTGCGAGCCCGAACAGGAGGTAGTATAGCTCTGGGATTTGGAGGTGGGCTGGTACCAACCTGAGAAGAAATTACATTGATTAAGTCGAATCTGGGGAAGAAAAATTAGAAGCACACTACGTCATGTTGTTTTTTTAAAGAATATTTTGTCAATCTAGGTCTACTACTGTCTATGATGGAAAGTGGGTACAGTCGCTATGGACACTTGCAACACCAAAGGTTTGTTGATGTTCCCCTACTTAGCTTTCCATTTGTATTTAAAAAAATAAACACAGCAATATTACTTGACAGAAAAAATATGGAGGTAGAACTAATTTGGACAAGCCTTCCAATAAGGACTTTTTAGTCAGACTACTATTACACCTCAATAACAGTTTATCAAATTATTTTCTCACCATGCGAGCAGCGTGAAGCCGGGAGTATGTAGTAACGACGTGTGTAGATGCGAGTTGGAGTGCACAGTGGTAGCCATCACCACGCCTGCTTGTTGAGGCTGTGCTAAGTTCTCTGTGTGGCGCAACCAACCTCCGTTACCAATGCCTTCTCTAAACCTGTACAAAATTATAAGGATCTTTTTAGAATGGGTATGTGCTCATACATGTGGTCAGCAAAGTAGCCAGAATGTCACGTCCCTCCTAGCTACAATAGTGCAACTCGGGACGTAAACACTTTCAATTACCCCACGAAATTACACACGCAGACCAACTTATCACATTGTAAGATTCAATAAATTGACTTTTTGGAAGGGTTATGAAGACAAAATACAAAGCTTAAAAATATCTACCTTTGCATTATAGCAGATTGCTGTCCCTGTCCCGAACACAGAACGACCATTATCCTCAATGCCCACAAAACCGTGGATGGATGAACATTCTCCAACATGAAACTGAGTAACCAATCAACGCCCAGAACTCTCGATATCTCTTCACATACAATCGTGTTCACTAGATTCCTCGCCGTGAATAATAGACCATGTATAACATTGAAGCATTTGTTTCTTAAAATAATTTGTTCTCCCTCACTCTCGCAGTCACTTTCTTTAGGGTTTATTCCCCTCTCTGTCTGCGACGGTAGTGGTAAAGTGAATGCCATGAATTGCCCTAAACAGAGTAAATCGCTCGGTCTTGGTTGTCCTCCTAGTAAGGCAGCTAGTAATTGTATGAGGACATTCCTTGTGCTCACGATCTTTACGTCATTTATTATGTAAAGGAGCTTGGAGACTAGTTGCAGCTCCCTCATTGTGCGTAGGTTGTGCGTTCTGTGAGCTGTCTCGGTTGCCAGTTCTAGTAAGTGTTCTAAGAGGGATTTGATCAGCCCACCTGGGGCCCCGAGCCATACTTCTAGCTCGCATATTAAATCCTAAAAATACATGAAGTTTTAGAAAAAATAGTTTCAGTTACTATAAAAATTCATTGTAATTGAACTTACTTGAAAGGCAGTTAAGTTAGGAATGGAAGAAGTTTCTTTTTGACTATCAACAGTTCCGACTAGACCAAAAATGAGATGCAGTATATGTGAGTTGAGCAATTGTTTTTTCCTTTTCAGCAGCATGGCTAAAGTTTGGTATCCTTTCCGCCTGTCCATCTCCGCTTGCGCAGCCTTATTCGACCGTACGACGCAAACCAGCGCTTTCACGCTTGCGTATAAACATTCCACGTCTTGAGCCATTGCAATTAATCCTAATAATACTGAGCAGCCACCAACTGTATCAATCTACAAGAAAACACAGCAATTTTAAACCTTTGACATTTTTTACCCTACACAAGGTGTAATTTAAACAACTGAAAATCTGTAAAAGGGTCACTGGAATCATCAACTGTTACTAAGGTACCACCGCTGGAAACGCGAAAAAAACCACTTTTGCCCTATATTTTGTCTAGATGCGAATAAGAAAGTATGGAGCAGCAGTTTTTTTTGCGACCTGTATAATTATGAACAATACAAAATAGCATATTGCACTTACCATGATGGCAGCAGGTTTTGGGCAAAATACTCTGACGCCTAAATAACCAACGACAGTCCCGCCCAAACATCTCGCCGGGCCCATGAGGTGTCCAGCAGAATTGTGCAATATCCTTATCGGCGTCGCATTTTCATGTGAAGACATGCCAAGCATCTTTGCAATAGCTTTGTTATCATTCTTACTGTAAACTTTACGAATCTTGGCAAGGGTTAGTTGGGACATCGCACGAGCGTTTATGCCAAAAACAACCTTTTCTTCGGCGACTAAAGGAGCGAGTGGCTCTTGGTACTGTCCGGGCGGTAAAGGTGCTTGTAGCGTGCCTACGTAGTGCGGGCCCAGTTGGTAGACTATGGACACTGTTTGGGCTGGGAGTACCTAGAACAGATGTTTGAAATTAGATAACACTTTTGTAAAACATACTTTGAGGAAATGAAATACCTTAGGAAACTGAAGATAACCTGTCCCTTTGGTTGTGCATGTCTAAATAAGGCGTTTCGCACGCGTATATTCGACGTCCCGCGTATCTGGGCCCACGCTTAGTTACGCAGGCGATAAGTGCTTGTCTGTACGCGTACGCATGTATGTGTCTGTACGCTAGTTAATATTTTTGTTGCCATAAATTTTGCAACATCACAACTTGTAGTACTTACATCTTCCAGCAACAGCGCGGGTCCCTGGCGCCACACGAGCTTGGAGTAGCGCCTCCAGTGCGGCGGCGTGCCCAGCACGCAGTACACGCTGGACGCGCCCGACAATGTGGCCGCACCGCCGCCCGGGTTCGCGCTCACATAGTGCAACTTGCCCGAGTGCATGTGAGTACCTACGGAACACAATAATTTTAAGTGTGCTCGGCCATTATTGATTTTTACACAGTCGGGAAGGCACGGACAAAGCCCAGTGCGTCGTATCGTCAGACCGGCGGTATCTCCATACAAATCCAAAAGCCCAGCAATAAATTTCATGTCATAATAACATTTACATAATATATTTAAGTCGCACATACCGTCCAAATACAAGGAGAAGGATGAGTTCTTAAGCACAGCGCGGTTGAGCACCAACACTAGATGGTGCCATTGTCCCTCATGCTGTAGATCGGGACACCACACACGAGCCCCACATTCTCCTGAACCTTCAGGCTCCCATTCACCAACGTCTGTGGAAAGTGGCACTATTTTATTTCACTAATAAAAGTACCATCGACCCTTCGACTTACACTCCACAATGCATGATTTTCGACAAAAACAACACATCACAATTTAACACACACATTAATACATTCGGTTGAGAATAACTTACTGTGCGGCACTAAAGTCTCCTGCGTTGAAACAATGATTGCTTTATCCCTTGCTGATAAAACCATAGTAAGACACACTAGATGTTCATCACGACTGTTGTTAATGTTCCGCACGAGAGTCAGCAAGCGGACACAGTGCGGATCCGAACGTGGGTCCGAGTACTTCTCAACACATATCCACGTAGAATACGTAAGACCAGTTTGCGGCGGAAACACCCGATCACCTAGAACAAAAGGTTTTCGTCACCATAAAATCGAGTCTAACAAAATAAATTTTGAAAATAAAACTCACTGGGCCGCCAACTACCTGAACCAATTCCACCTAAAGTGGCAGTGTCTTGCGTTCCAAGAGCGTTTAAATTGGCAGATTGTGGCGCAATACTTGGCAAGTAAAGACACCCAAAACCTTCGGCAGACATGTCGAATTCGACAAATGGAGGCAGAGTGCAAGAGTTCTGAGATCTGGAGAGAACGAAAGAACAAACGTTATTTGTGAAGCCTTTAGTTAGATAGTAAATAGATTAAGGAAGATCAAAAATTATACAATATTTATTTACCTGTAGTCCCTTGGCGTCGTCATGGATACTAACGTCTTGATCCTAGTAAGTGGTACAGGACCTCCAGGTTTACAAACCTGTCCCTGTTCTGGCGCCACGCAATTTAAAGGATTACCCATTCGTAGGAATTCCCTGTAAATATAATAATTAATATTTATTTGCCGTCATTTCCGTTTTTACTAACATAGTTTTTAACATGTCACCTCTGTTATGTTATGTGACATGTCTGTGTCTATGTTATGTTATTTTTTACTAATATTATGGATTAAACCATGATCTAAAATAAAGACTATTGTTATAAACAGTTTTCCTTACATGTTTATTTCGGGTTTACCCAATTAGTTTCGATCTTGAACAGAGATCTTATTCATAGGCTCATTACTCAGCAAAGTCTTAAAGCGTCAGTAAACATGAATACATAAATATATTTGTAACGAGATTTATAACACTGAAGCATTGCATTCCATAGGGAAGTCCTCAGATGTTTTCATTGCAACAAGAAAAATAACACCCCCGATTCCTTCTATTTAGATATGGTATTATGGATTGTTATTCAATTAGCACAGTAGATATAATCTACTTAGATATAAGCTACTCTTTTCAGTTGACTGATAGTGTATTAAATTAACACCTGACTTCGGAGTACACGTTTACAAGTCAGCTGATCGCTAAGCACGACGTTAAATGTTAAGGGGGAAGCGCTAAAGTAGCCCGCGAAATTAAAATTTTCTTACGATTTTAGCAATTTGCAGCTCAGTGTCTAGGTGTATTATGATTAAACTATGATTCGCGACTGTAACAAATATGTTTTTACATAAATATAATCATTAGAATCAGTAGTAGTTCTTCTTAGAATTACTTGGTCTTAGAGAGTTGTATTAATGACTTTTGTTCTTTTTATTGTTAGCAATCTCATAGAACCAAGGGGGCTGACTCAGCGTGCGGACATCTATTCATCCAGCATGGTTAATTCTATTTACTGGAGGCCTATATTTATCAGCAGATGTTCTCCAGGAGTCGAGTTTGTTGACAAGCTCGATTTACCTGAGTTCGGAAGGTCTAAGCGCATGCGCAGCAAGTCTCTCGAGCATATACATAGCAGGTGCGTGCAACGGGTGCCGTTCGGCTCGCAGTGCCGCGCCGCATACACGTAGTACGACACCGGCTAGGCCTGCGCCACACATCACTTGCTGGTTGCGCTCGCTGGTTGGAGGAACACCAAAGATTGCAATATTTAGTTTTGAAATCACGGAGTTCTGTACAAATGGAGTGCTAATACCTATGAATATTTGTTTTATGAAATTGGTTTCATCGTATTAAGTGTGCGAGAAGTAAATAAAAAAAATGCGGACACCCGTCGGCGACTAACTCATTGACCAGCTAATTGTCAGGCAGATGTTGAGCACTCCATTTTTAATACTCCGTGTAAAAATAATAGAAGAGACAGAATATCAAAGAGTATCCCTAGATCAAAATGTAATCATACCTTCTAACAAGACTTTTAAGCACATGCGCCAAATAGTCTCGTATGGCTCTGGCATGCGCCTCGTGTTCAGGAGGCCGCGGCAAAGCGGGCAACAGTTTGGCGAGCACTATGACGACGCCTGAGTGTATCACCCACGCCTCCCCATTATTACTGCCTGTGGATAGGTTCAGCGGCGCTGTACGTCCTGCCGGCTTTGACTAGAAAGAAAATATTGTATCAGCTAAATTGTTTACTACCCAGAAATAAATTAATATGGGTGTTATGCATGCCCCTTAAAATACTGAGCACGAACGAATCAAAACCGAACATTTAACAAACAAAAGAAGAATAAATTAACTAGCTAAACTCACCTCATTAATTGCAGAGCTCTGTCTGGTCAAACTGGGAGATTTGACATTGAGCGATCCACAGAAAGTTGGCTTATCAAAAGAGTCCAATGCGACATCGTACAAAAGTCGCAGAATGATGCACGCATGCACAAACACTACTGGTACTTTCTCAGGAAAACTGTAGAATAGAAAGATAATGTAAAGCCCCATACTCATTACAAAACAAAGTTGCGGGTATCTTGCTGGCAACGTGGAATGTAACATCGTTGCTGGCAATTTGCTAATAAAAAAAAGATAAACAAAAGAAGTGCAACATTATCGCCAGCAACATTAAAATTTGATGTTGCGGTTACAATGTTACGCAACTGTTTATCGACTTTGTTCCAATTGAATATGCAGCTTAAGTAAATGCCATGCTATCAAGTTAAAAGAATCGAAAAGCAAATGATACTTACGTCATTTCTAATATGTTGCTTGTGAATACTTCGTGGAATACTTCGTATAGTTCTGCATCACCGGGTTCTGTATCATTTTGTAGTTCCGTTTCGTTTATAAAACAGCCTAAAAGCCGTATTGTCTCGCATAGAGTTGTCATACATATCTGTAATAAATAATTTTAATTCAGAAACTTTTCAAGTTAAGTATGCTCCGTGAGATTGTCAGTAACACCAAGGCGTTGCTGGCCTTCCTTGAGGAGCTGGAGTGGATCGAATGATCGATTTTCCCACCCGTACACAAAATATGCGCATTGTCGTGGACTTGCGGGCACCAGCCCGTATTACCCATTACCTAACTATTCAAGTTTCTAGGAAAATACAGTACCCGGCCGTAAATATGGCTCATGGAGTTACGGAAAAAAATAAAAACCGGCCAAGTGCGTGTCGGACCACGCACAATGAAGAGTTTCGTAGTTGGGGTGAATTTATCCCAAGAACAAACTTAACATTGTAGTTGAAAAACATGTTCTCTCACACATTCCAATTGCAAATGTAAGTTGGCCGACTATTGCTCGTTAATTTGTAAAGCCTACTTAGCTGTGATAGTTTTCCTTTTAACTTCGTTGTATATACTACTACCGTGAATTTTTTCACATATCCAAAACCGATTAGCTGGCGGGGGGGCCGACGACGACGACGACGGACACTTGACTCTAAAAAAATTAGCACTTTAAAGCTTAATATTTCATAAACGGATCCCTTAATCGAAAAATTGTTTTCACAAACCCGCAATATTTTTGAAATACAAATACCTATCCAACAACACCCCACACCATGGGGTAGACAAGAAAAAAAAACATCCCCACTTTATGTGTACAGGAGGTACCCTAAAAAATTTGTTTTTCATGATTTTATTTTACCACTTTGTCGGCGTGATTAATATGTATATCCATGCCAAATTATAGCTTTCTAGTACTAAGAGTCACTGAGCTAAGCTGCGGACGGACGGACATGGCGAAACTATAAAGGTTCATTGTTGACTATGGAACCCTAAAAATTGCCTCTACCATCATCTGACATACCTATATAAAAGTTTCTTTCCACAGCTTCATGTGCCATTTTTACACCCGGCTACTATATTTTGGATTGACATACTGACCTCGTGATGAAAAAACTTCGCATTAGCTGGCTCGAACCTCATAGCTGTACTGATGGTATAGAATACAATATGTATTAGCTGTAGCATATCTTTGTCCATCGGCTCATCGCCTTTTAGTTTCCCTTCAAGGGAAACTAGGACACTAGTTACGTAAACGAAACCGCTAACCTGTGGGAATTTGTGAATAGAAGTTATAAATATGAATAGAAGTTATATAGTATGATTCCTAAGAAACTTTTGAATTGGAATGCTAAATCTCATATTTTTAATGTGTATTAAGAACTTCCGGTGTTAGGTATGGTTTTATTAATTCATCAATGACATCAGCATAATCAGCCTATAATGTTACGGCTGCTGGGACACAGGCTTCCTCTCTATGAGAGGGAGTGGGCCATAATCCACTACGCAGGCCCAGTGCGGGTTGATGGATGTCACGTCTTCGAATTTTTGTTTCTAGGACATGCCGGTTTCCACACGATCGATGTGTGTTACACAAAGTAAAGCGCCTGCCTGGGTTCGAACCGACGACTCGTAAGTCGGGGCCGTTACCACTGGGCTACCACTGCTCTCAATGACATCAATATTTGAAAAATTTATGATGACTCTATCAAATTGTAGTGTTTTGACCATACCAACATGTGCGCATTGTATTGCGTGCATAAAGATTAGATTAGCGTAACATACTTCAGTGGTTTACCAACAAATTAGCACTCCATTTGTGTGTTAACAATACATAATTACCTTTCTAAATATAGTTCTAGTGCGATGCGAGTCTCGTAAGCAAGCTAGCAGCGCCTTCAATATGTGCAGCTTAAGAAGCAACGCATCGTTAGGGGCGGCGTGCATGCCACACAATAACGCAGACATATCCTCTTCACCTGACCCACTCACTATTAGTTCTCTTACTACACCTAAAACAAAACAAACATGGTATAATAATGTTCTAAGTTGAAACGCACGTGACCTTTAAGTGAGTGATAAAAATGATTGTTGATAGATAGTGAGGGATGAATGATAACGTGACGGCTGATAGGGGAGAATAAAGGAGAAATTCATACTGCGCCGATCACAAGTAAAATAGGTCCAGCGTGGCAATTGCGTAACACACTTTAGAAATCAGTTTCATGCGTTATTTACGTTGTTGAGCAGACAAATTTTTCGAACTTATGAAGCAATGGATTAGCAACTAGCTTCAAAATGATTCAGATTGTGATGCATAGTGTGTTACGCAATTAGGGTGCTAGGCAGGCAGAGGGAGACAATAATATTCTTACATGGATTATTAATATTAGCATCTCTGATGAGAACGATAGTTTCATGTTTTACCAACTTACCTAAAGCTTTACTTCTACAAGATTCATACACAACCATCCCATGCACACATTTAGCGCCTCCACAGTCTCTAAACACGTTGCAATTATTAGAGTTCGCATTCAACAACGCCGTCAAGCCTTCCATTACTAATGATCCCAATTCCTCTTCTTCTTCATCTAAATTAGGGTCTCTGATCAATGAGTCGTGACGAGTCGACTGTCTTTTTTTCCTTTCGGGGGCCTTCGGGGACTCATTCGGGGTTTTGTCGTGGGAAGGCGAATCCGACGTGTCTCTTTTGCTTTTTTCATCATCAAGAATTTGCTTGTCTTTTAGAAACACAGCGTAGCGAGACAGGCAAGTGACGAATACTTCTAACATACCCACCTCCCGGTATACGTCTTTGAAAATAGCGTTATGCCTAAAACACAATCGTACACAATGAGAGTCCATGTATCTTAATTTAATACTATAACGAGCAAGCAAAATACACGATACTTACTTTAAAATATTCAAAAGTGTTTTCATACACAGTGTGCTACACAATCTTGACCGATTCGCCTTCAATAATAACGACAAAGATATCAGCTCTTTGCACGGCACAAAATTTAGTTGAAAAACAATGAACTCCAGCAATTCGAAGAATTTTTCTTGTATTTCAGCGTTCTTAACGTATATTCTTTCGGAGAATTGACTGAGCGTGTTTTGATTTTCAAGAATGAAATAGTTGGCATTGTCGGCGTGATACACGCTTGATATGGCGTCTAATATCGTGCAGCATAACGCTGGAGAGTTGGACTTCATAAATACTGATTGAAGGACCTGCAATTTGGAACAATTGTTATACCTAGTTGATAGTAACATCCTGTGTGGCAATAATACAGTCAGCATCGAAAACAGCAGGACAAACAGACAGTCCAAAATTATGTAAACATCTAAAGAACATTAAACTTTACCATAACTAAACAAAATTCTTGTCAGAATGACAGTTGTCGTACACTGTGTTCATTCTGAAACTCAAGGAGTGTTTCAGAAAGAACGCAGTTTACGTCAATTTCAAAGAAAAAAATAAACAAAAAAATGTGTGCGGTCGGGAGACCACCACCAGGAATGAAGTTCCTTCTCGCGTATAATTAAAACAAAAAAATTCGAGCCGCCATCTTGCATTTACATTTTGACGTAACTATTGGTTTTAGCACTCTCGAAAGCTATGAAAACGACACCCATGACAAAAAATTTGAAAATATTCACAGCCGCCATTTTCGATTTACATTTTTACGTCACTTTCGGCTTTAGCACCCTCGAAAACTATGAAAACGACACCCATGATGAACGACTTGAAAAATTTCGCAGCCGCCATCTTGGATTTTCATTTTGACCAATTCACACTTTCTCTCTCTATCGAGACAGAGAGAAAGTGTGAATACGACAGAGGAAAGTCGCATGGAGGGGACATACAATATGAACGCTTTTTCGTTAATCACGATTTCTGCCAGTTTACGTCTACCGCAAGCCGCGTAAAAGACCATCGTTCCAAAAAGTTTAATTTTCCAAGCGGTTTGATCATTTTGGATAGTCTGTTCTTCCCGGTATTTTTGACGCTGACTGTACACATTTTTTTTTTATACATAAGTACCTGAAAAGCCTGTACATTTCTCACAGCCTGTCCCGGAGTGGAAGGCTGCGGTAACACGAACCCCTGAAGTTGAAAGAGTTCAGTGTTGGCGCGCGTTGGTCGCAACTCTGAGAAGCCGCATGCGCATAACGACGATATCATCAACACTAGGTTTCGAAGAGCAGCTCGAGCTTCCGTGCCACTCACGCGTTCTTCTTCTAGCCTTTATTTAAAGAAGAGATCGGGTAAGAAAGAAGGATGTATTCGAAGATACAAAATCGCCATTAAAAAGAAAAGTTCAATACATTTATAAGAAAAAAGAAAGTTGAATAAACACTGTAAAAGCACGGTCGCGGAACACGGAGAGTTTCGAATACACAAATGCGATGAGTAAGCGGGACGATAATAATATAATAGCGCGTGAGCGATAGAGATGTAGTGATAGGTCAATTCTTCGTGTTCCTCAACCATGTCTTAATTACCAAAATAATAAGCTACGGTGAAGTGCTTACCCTGATGTCAAATAATCGGGTACACCTTGTCTCTCATGTCTGTGATAAACAAAACAAAACATCGGTAAAAAAAAAACATAAAATAGTGCAGTCACATGCTATAACAACTAACAATATCTAGAAACCAAACATGCTCATGCTGTATTATAGTAATAATGATAACACCCATATTCACTAGAAACTTACTTTAGAAGAAATTCAGATAGAAAAAGGTAGCCTTGGCAAGTACGGAAATCATCCAGTAATAATTGACTAACTTCACTTGAATCCTTTAGGAAACAGAATACTGCTACGAACATTTCAACTACCTGTAAAAAAAGTATTAGGGTAATCAGATGAGATTGAAGTCTTCAAATAGGTACAAAAATGTACAGTTAAACTAGAAATGTTTTGCGCTTCGGTAATCTTCGTGTTCACAGTTGCCTATAAGGCAAGTACTTTCATGGTTGTAATTGTAACAGCTCCAATTAGATCTCATCATCGCGCACTCGTATTTCCGACGATAGACGATGATTGCCGAAGCGCATAATTTTCTGGGAAACCTGTAGGTTCAATTGAAGCTTTAGAAAGCATTAGTTTACAACTTCATAATTACCTCTAAAGGTGTCAATTCTGGTATCCTTTGCATGTTTTCTATGCAAAGCGCAACACATCCTTTATCTGCAATAATATAGTAAATAGAGATTTCCAAGTTGACCTATTTTGCTAATTAATGGCGTCGTTTACTAAACAAATCAAGTGCGTAAATAGATTAGACTGGATACTAACGTTTTGAACAACAGATAGGTAGTTACGTAATTCAAATTGACCTTTATAGTCATATTATAAGCACTTACTGTGTATATATTGAACTACAGATTGTGTCAATCCATGTCTAGATAGTGTCATCAGCACTTCAGCAGCTGATTTCCTCCACATAATGTTATGGGGGGCACACCATGAAGTAATGGCGGAAAATAATAAGCTGAGGTCATCTTTTCTCGCTAGTTCTTCACATGGGAATGGATGACTGCACAGTCTTACAAGTACCTAAAATGGTTATTAAGATGTTTTAATTATTGTTGGAAAATTTCATAAAAGTTTACTATTCCAAAATTAGTACTGCCTTAAGGATCTCCACACACAGGCGCCGTGCGTGCAGCGCCGTCAGGAATTGCGTTTCATTAAAAATCAAAACAAAACTACACAGCACCGAGTCCTGTGAGTCCTGTCGTACCGTTTCGCGACCTTTGTCTATAATTTCTGTCTATTTTTATTTCAAAGAAATATCGGGCAGCAGTTATATTAGGTCCTTACATATGAAATTAGCGTTTTGTCGTACTGACCACTTTGATCTGAAATATCTCCTCTTTGGTTAAGAATTTCAAATTCAAATTTATAAATTCATTTAGCTGGTACATTTGAGTTTTGAAAACAGTAATTCATTTGTTTTTTCCTCATTATTTTTTTCTTTGGCGTCGCTTATTACCGCACAATGGAAAACATGTAATATCGGTATATTTACGAGTACCGAGTTCTACCGTGGCACCAGTGCTGCAGAAACAGCTCGAATGATTAATGATGTGTACGGCGCTGGTGTCGCAAAAGAAAGCACGGTACGTTTTTGGTTTCAACGTTTTCGTTCTGGAAATTTCGACCTTCAGAACCAACCCCGTGGACAGCCGGAGACCAAAGTGGAAAATGAAGAATTAAAGGCTATTGTGGAAGCGGATCCATCACAAAGCACTTCAGAGATAGCTGCAGGCTTCGGGGTAAGTGATAAAACTATATTAATCCACTTGAAGCAAATCGGGAAAGTAAAAAAACTTGAACGATGGGTACCTCATGAATTGATTGAATCGAACTTGCAAACACGCGTCGACTGCTGTGTTACTTTGCTCAACCGGCACAATAATGAAGAAAAGTGGATACTGTACGATAATCGGAAGCGCTCGTCGCAATGGCTGAACCCTGGAGGCCCAGCCAAATCCTGCCCTAAACGAAAATTGACTCAGAAAAAGTTACTTGTGAGTGTTTGGTGGACTAGCGCCAATGTCGTTCACTAGAGCTTTCTAAAATCTGGCCAAACGATTACAGCAGATATCTATTGTCAGCAACTGCAAACCATGAAGGAAGAACTAGCTGCTAAACAACCGAGATTGGTCAATCGCTCTAGGCCACTGCTGCTTCACGACAACGCAAGACTGTGGTCTTGCGTTGTTTGTTGTGCACTGCACAACAAACAACCACTAAGTTAGATGAGCTACAATTGGAATGTCTGCGACATCTACCGTACTCCCCGGACCTTGCTCCAACAGATTACCATTTTTTCCGGAATTTGGACCACTTCTTACAAGGAAAAAAATTCTAATTCGATGCGGCAGTCCAAACCGCCTTCAAAGAGTTTATTGATTCTCGCCCCCATGGTTTTTTTAGTAAAGGGACCAATGAACCTATGAGATGGCAAAAGTGCATAGATAACAACGGTGCATACTTTGATTAATTAAATATATTTTCCAAAAAAAAAATTGACTATATTCCTCCCGTACAAAACGCCAATTTAATATGTAAGGACCTATGTAATACATTACCAATACGAATCCATACTAACCACACTTCCCTAGTAATATTATAAATGCGAAAGTAACTCTGTGTCTGAACACAGAGTTAACTTTAACCGACAGATAACTGTTAGCAGTTCTGTCTGTTACCTTTACACGCCTTAACAGCTGAAAGGATTTGGATGAAATTAGTGCGTTCATGTGGGATGATTTCTGACCTCCACGCGGGCAAAGCCGCGAGCGAAACCTAGTCCAGAATAAGGACAAACTTGAGGGCAAGTATGTTTTAAATGTTTCACATTTAATGACTATGTAAACCATACATGTTTACTTAGCTGTTTTAAATATTTACTTGAACCACCAGTTGAAGCAATATTAAAATTGGTAACAAATGTTACCAATTTTCTAAATGAATTATTATAATTTATGTTATAATTTTTTTTATATAAATTTTACTAAATGCAAATGCATTTGGTAAAATTTAGATTAGGATTTTAGTAACATAGGTTCTGTTATCTACTGTAACTGTAATCTATTTGTACTACTAGCAAATATTGTGACGTAAAGCAACAGTATTAAAACAAATATACCTACATAACCTCGGCATAAGAGTCACAAATACACAATCATATATCTGCATGATGAAGATCAAAATAAATTGTGTTCCAGGAAATCCTGTCTGAACACATGGTAGGTTTATTTTGAAAAATTTAATTACCTGCACAAATATTTTCTGTAACAATATTCGCCTTTCCCTAGGAGTAAAGTCACTGTTTCCATCTTGAACATCAGCCTCAGACTCGGGTATTTCAGGTAGATCAAAAAACAGGTATAAACATTTGACTAATGTTGAAGGTATTGATGCAGTGGTCATGACCTAGAAATTAAATTCAAGTAAATCAAACTATGATAAGAATAGACTACTTTAGATAGGACCTTGAACTGGTATTTTAAGGTCACAAAAAATAATATAACTACAGGCTGATGCAAACTTTAAGATGGCTCGGAACATGAGGAGAGTTGTTGCGCAGTAACAAATTCATGTGTCAATGGGGGTGAGGGGTGCGTTACTGCGCGGCAAGTAGCGCACTTGAGCGCCGCCATAAGTTTGACGCGTACTATACCTAACAGACCTTAAAAAAAGTTGAAGTTGGTTATCTACACAAAAAAATAAAGTATATAATTATGAATATTTAACTAATTAGGCACTAAAATAATACAATACTGTATTTTTTAATATTTGAATTTATGGAAATATTTATTTTATCGATATTTTGGAATATTTTTCTAAAATATTTTATGCAGTGCCATAAAATATTCAACAAATCATGGACAATAGTTTTTTTTTTATGTGTTGTTACCTGTATTAAAGACTGATCACCAGCCGCCAAGAGATTTAGTGTTGACAGTAACATCCAACCATTGCTTGATTCCTCAGAATTTTCAATTTCTAGGAACTTAGCGATAGCACAACTGGCTGCCTCAGTGCTTTGATTGCTGGCTCTCTTTCTAATCTCTGACACCATGAGCTTAGAAACTTGCTGGCAGAATGATAGAATGTCCCAGAACTTTTCATTCATCTCACTTGATGGACTAGTGCCAAACACCTATTGAAAATAAATATTGTTATAATCTTTGGTGGTGAGAAAGTAAATAAATTTATTTATGTGGGATTTGCTTTAATCTATATATGTATACAATGTGGAGAAAACAATATGATAATAAATAAAAACACTGACAATACTAATGCATAGGAGTATTTTGAAACTATCAAATAAATCCTAACAAAAATTTAAAAAAAATGATTATTTCAATCAAACTAAATAGCAGTGATGCACCGACTATGTATTTTGCTAATCATTGACTGGCTAGTGACTAAACTATTGGATATATTCAGTTGAATTTGTGTATGCAGACTGGGAGCGACATTGGATATACAAAGTTTAATTTATTGTAGTCTCCACCTTGTATAATAAAAATGAAATGCTAAACGTTAGTAAGTGCATAACTTGAGAACGGCTAGACCAATTTGGCTATTTTTTGTTTTAAAATGTTCATAATAGACCGAATTAAGTTCTTACAGATAATATTAGAAAATTACCAGAAAAATTTGTGCATTTTCTATGGAAATTTTGTATGCATTATTGAAATTTGGGCAGGACAACGTCTGTTGGGTCAGCTAGTAGATAGTAAAAACTTGTTTAATAAACTAAGGTGTAAAGGCAGACCTTTACACCATAGTTTAATAATACCTTAGGGAATGGGCTTAGGGTTTTAGTAAAAAGATTTGTATAAGATTGCTTATAATGTGCCCAACAGTCTTTATCATGTTTTTGTTGTCTCTGGTTATTTAAATACACTTCAAATTTTATAATAATAATTATTTATACTAAGAATATGACTTAGAATATGGATATATAAATCTTATTATCTTTCAAGAATAAATAAGTGGAATCATTTGTATGCTGCAGCCAAATTACAGAAGATTAATTTGGTTTTAGATAAAATAATAGCATCAACATTTTTTTCAATAATATTGACGCTGGCCAGGTAAATAAAAAACTTGTTTGAATAAAATAATACGTATTATGTATAATCATTTCAAAATAATCTTCAAGATAAACATGCTAAGCCCACTCATGTCTATCAGAAGGCTAGTCAATAAAATAACATCAATAGAATGGATTAAGTATCACGAATTAATTAATTACAAAACGAACACAATTACCTAACTAATTGTATTTTAAGCTGCAAAAAGAATAATAAATACAAATCTTTGTTATTACTGGAAACAAATTTTACTAACAAAATGTATTTACCTTACAAAAGAGAGGTAGCATATTGTACAGTTTATCATCTTTTTCTGCGTCTGTAAGTGGTTGTGGTGGATGTGTGTACTCTGCGAAGAGTTTCTTGAGGTGCATTAAGCCAAGTTGGACATGAGACGACGAGCTGGAAGCTTCGGCACTCTCAGGAGATGCCGAAGTAGTCGCCCCACGCAATTTGCGCATTAGATTCATTTTAGAAATCTAAATCGATACGGTTACACTTTCAAGCACATCTTTGTTTCTTTGATGGAAGTAGAAATAAACATTTTAATTAAATAATAATAAACATTGATTTTTCATTTAATTTTAATGTAGTAGTACCACCATTTTGCACAGTTACTGAGTAAATAAAACGTATATAAAATACATAACTTAATAAGGGTAAACTAAAAATATTATGTAAATGACGATATTTTCTTGGTTTTTCTTTTGTAAATTGATTGATTATTTTCTAAAACTTTCGTACGCCCACACTGCAAAGTGTCTGCCATAGATAATAAAAAATATTTTCATTTCTCAGTCCCTATCATAGAGTATAGTAATATAGATGGTCCCTATCCTGAAAAGAATGGATGGGATGCTCACCACTCTTACCGATCAGTAATGAGTACAATAGCAAGATTGGGTTTCATTACATTACGATTTTGAAATGTGAGTGAATAAGGCTTAGCTTGTGACCTGCCGATCCAACTGAGTATTGGTTTTTGTACAAAAATCTAATGATGCTTTTGCAAGTGCTTGCTCTAACCGTTCAACTTAAAAATTCATAATTATCTTTTTTTGTAGTGGGTATTTTTCAGTTCTTTTTTGTGAATTAATGGGGTTAAAAACTGAAAGCATGACATAGGTGGCAGCACTTTTGTTCGTCTTCAAACCGCCATTGTTGTTTATGTGTTCACTGTTGTGTCACATGTGTCAATTACAAAATATACGAAAACGGGACAAAAATATCTACGAATCTGTCTTCAGCTGACGGGTTGACTGGTTTGACTTTCGTAAATGAAAACATATAGGGTACAGCAGTCTTCCTCAGCCTTTTATTTGTAGATATTTTCATCACCTAGAACAGACAAAAAGGATCTATTTAAATGCAAAATATTTTACATAACTATGAGATTCAGTGCAAGATATGTGTTAATAATAGGTCTTTACCTATGTAATTGGAGATTTTATAAACAGCATTTTCAGATTTAATTATCTGTGGATTGGCGTGTAATTCGAAATTCAAATTTTTATTCGAAAACCATTTAATTTAATTTGAAATTCCGTCATTTGTTTTTAGATAGTTTTTGTTTTTGTGAAGTTGTGGTAGTTTTTGGCGCCATGGATAAACTGAAAATTCATACAATTTTCGAGTTCCTACCTGGAAATACCGCTACGTAAACAACACGAAACATCAATGACGTGTACGGGCCTAATACTGCTTGCATAAACACGGTCCATTATTGGTTCAATCGTTTTAAATCTGGAAATTTTGAGTTGAACAACGTGCCTTACTGTCGGCCGGTATTGAGTTGCAAAAAAATAAAATCTCGACAGTCTTCTACTTTTTTTTTAGATTTTTTTTTTTAATTTGGTCAGGTCGAAAATTCTCAAAATTCAGACAAAAATGACTCGAAAACTATGAAAAGTCGCGGAGCATACATGGGAGTGATTCGGATACCGGACGATACGAGGGACCAAAATTTTTTTTCGACGTCAATGTTCCGCCCACCCTGCATATTAGTTGTCAAAAATGATTGCAGCTTTAGACGATCAAGAAGTTCTTATTTTAGATGATGGTTCTGTGGTTTAGCTAATCTTTGGTCTAATGTCAAATTGATTATCGATGTTGTCATGTCATGTCATGTGTCATGTCATGTGTCATGTCTGTCCTCCGCTATATATGTGTTCTGTGTGTCTGTCTCTCATTACGTGCTACAAAAATAGTTTCTTGATTTTTTAGTTACCAATTCCTTGCACGTTGTCTTGACGCTAAAATTCTCGTTTCTTGAATTAAAATGCCAGAAAACCAGAATCTTGTGCAGTGTTATAACCGTGGTTGTGGCCAACTCTTTGACCTCAACCACAACGATAAAGGTACGCGAAGTTTCTAGATTTTTCTATATCCAGAGCCTATCCATAGCCAAGCCAGGAGGATATTCGTAGTCCATCATCTCACCTTGAGGAGGCCTGTGTCCCAGCAGTCGGAAAATTATAGGCTGATTATGCTATGGCTAATAATATATTAGTGCCATACCTGTGAGCTGTCTTAGTTTTATAATAAAACTAAGATGTTAGGCTATCTAAATTACTCTCATGTTTTTGTGTTTTCCATGTAAACCTACAGATGAATGCCGCCATCATCCTGGCACTCCAGTGTTCCACGATGCATACAAGGGTTGGTCATGCTGCAATAAGAAGAGTGTTGACTTTACTGAATTCCTAAATATCAAGGGATGTACTTTGTCAAAGCATTCTAATGAGGTCTGTATTTACATCTGAAATATTGGAACCAACTCTCTGTGAATAAATAATATCTATTTATGCCCTACATTAATATTTATTTATATCTTACTGTCTTCCCAGAAACCTCCAGAGCCTGAGAAAAAGGCTTTAGATAAGGATTTGGATAAAAATGAAATAATTGAAGTGAGAGCACCAGTAGTTGGCCCACAACTACCAAGACCTCAATTTGAGACACCTATGATCACAGTTAAACCTACTATAGCTGAGGCTTTGAAACAAGCTGTACAAAATATGTCACAACCAACAGTTTCCACTGATGATGGGTATGTAAATGATTAAAATATTACTTATCACTATTGATGTGGCAATCAATATTTCTAAGCCCAACCCATGCTGAGCCTGCATAGTGGATTATGGCCCACTCACTGTCACAAAGAGGAGACCTTTCTTATAACCACAGAATTTATCTTTATCATAATGTTGATACTACTCAACTTTCTTGCTGTCTCACTCCATTAACTTCTAAATAACAATATCAGATTGTTGATAAAAATCTTTGCCACTAATGTGTCCAGTTCCAAGTCAATCAGTTCAGTGTCAATTGAGACTGTCATTGTGTATAGCATATTATATCTATTATCATTAATTTTTTTATCTTTTACAGAAGCATAGCAGTTGGTACAACATGCAAGAATGGTGGCTGTGGTGTCACCTATGAAGGTCCACACACAAATGACACCATGTGCACCTACCATCCAGGCTGTCCTATCTTCCATGAAGGTCTTAAATTCTGGTCCTGCTGCCAAAAGAGAACTACAGACTTTAACACTTTCCTTAGCCAACCTGGGTGCACAACTGGGACTCATAAATGGACTAAAGAGGTAAATAAATACCATATCTTCACACTTGCAAAAAATAAACTATTTAGCAAAGGAGATCATGCATACAGAGTGTAAGGGACAGCTCTCCGCAGACTAGCAGGGTGCATTCGGCTCCTTATTTTGAATCATATTTTATCAGAAAATTTCTCAGGATTTTTTTTTTTATCGTTGATTCAGTTTCTATTCCTTTATTTCAATGTAAATTATATTATCTGTATGCAGCACTCCATTTATGTTAATAAAACAGCTAAAATAAAATAAAAAATCAGCAATGGATGTTGAGATACTCGGCGGTCGAAGGATCATTGCGCTACCATTCGCCACGCGCGTTTTGCCACGGTAACGATACATTGAATGTGAGGTAATACAACAAATTAATCAGGTTTATTGGATTCCAATAACATTCCTGGAATAATTTCATCTACTGGTCATCTTAGTATGATATATTGAATTCCCTGCCTCAGTCTGCGGAGGGCTGTCCCTTACGCCCTGGATGTAATCAAGAATTTGAATAAAATTCAGCATTCAGGATTCAAGAGCTTATTAGTTAGTAAAAATACATCCCCACAATGCCCTACAATGGATTGCATGTAATATACCAAGAGATTCAGACATTTATTTGTACTTCATTTTATATTAAAACTTCTACATCTTTTTCAGGGTGCACCAGCTGGTACAGTGAAATGTCGTTGGGACTGGCATCAAACACCCGATTACGTTATTGTAAGCGTATATGCCAAGAAATATGACCCAGTACTAAGTTTTGTGAAGTTAAACCCTATTCGCCTAAATACGAAACTGGTATTCCGAGAGCAAGGAGATGCAGCATTTGAACTGGATGTTGAACTTAGAGGTGTAAGTATACCACAGGATACATCAAGATTTTGAAAGTACTGATTTTAGGGTTCTCTATGTCTGAATGGCAAAATGGAACCCTTATAGCATCACTACTGTGTCTGTCTGTTATAGCCAATTGGCTCCGAAACTAATGAATCAGTTAAGTTGAAAAGACTATGCCCATCTGTGCCCCAGAAATGCCCAGATAAAGTAAATTACAACATTGTACTAATAAATGAAAACTAGAATTAAGTTGTTAATTTTGAAACCTAACAAGCACTGGATAAAAAAAAAAACGAAAAAAAAAAGACTTGTTTACATTGCAGTACCTATGATAAATAATGTTTCATTCATTCATTCATGCACTAATGGTGCGGTTTATTACGGTCTGGAACGGTCTGGAATCACGTCCTTTGGCCGATTTATTCATTCGTTGTGATAGTATTGTTACTTGTTACCGATGATAACGAATACCTACTATTATAGTGTTGCGGTTTTATTTGCGTATTATTGATACGATCGGCAAGATAAAACTTCACAAAAAGTAGCCGCATGTAGATTATTGTAGGTATTCATATTGTGTGCCTTCTATAGTGCTCTGAATATAGATTACGTATTTATTTGAGACTGTCCTATTGAATATTTTTAAATATGTTTCGAAAAGTTGTAGTTCCTAGTGGAAAACTAATAGCAATGCTGTCTGTAAACGATAAAATGTATAAACAATACCAGTAGGCAGTTAATGTTTAACGTCCAATAACTTTTCAATCAGTGCTTTATATGACATTAAATCTAGATATCATAAAAATACTGTTAATAAGTTATCGTATGACATAGAGCTGCAATTTGGGCATTGCATGGCATTGCTGACTTTCACCTCCATGTTAATATGGGCATGGTCCTTTGGTACACATCACTTTCAGTGACCCAAACACGGACGTGCTATGTAAATAAATAAATTTTCAATATAGGAGTCACTTTTGGGCAGGAGACTATTTAATAAGAAAATAAAAAAAATGTTTTGCACACTGTACCATGTGACATATCAAATAAAAGGGCTTACTGTGAGGGTCTCAAGTATACAGGGTGTAAGGGACAGCCCTCCGCAAACTAACAGGGTGCATTCAGCTCATTATTTTGAATCATATTCCACCGGAAATACTCTCAGGAAAATTATTATATATTTTTATAGTATTTTCAGTTACTATTCCTTTATTTTAATGTAAAATTACATAATCTGTACGCAGCAGTCCACTTATGTAAATAAAACAGCTAAAATAAAAAATAAAACAGCAATGGATGTTGAAATACTCGGCGGCTGAAGGCTCGCTGCGCTGCTGTTCGCTACGCTCGTTTTGCCACGGTAACGATACATTGCGTGTGAGGTAATAAAACAAATCAGGTTTACTAGATTCCCATAACGTTCCTGAAATAATTTATGTACTGGTCATTTTAGTTTGATATATTGAATTCACCCTATCAGTCTGCGGAGGGCTGTCCCTTACACCCATATATATTTTTTATAATTTTAAAGTAGTTTATAGTTATTTAAGAAAATTGACCCCCTCCTTTACCTTCAAAACTACTGAGCAGCCTAAAATTTTTGAAAAAAATACAGAAAATAGTTCTATACTACTAATCTATAGATTACAGGAAAACCTATAAGAAGTCTGTGATCTTAAAATAACATGGTAAATCTCTCAATATCGTGCGTACAAACTCACATTTGCAGTTGGAATGTATGGGAGAACATGTTTTTCAACTACAATGTTAGGTTTTTTCTTGGGATAAATTCATCCCAACTACGGAACCCTTCATTTTGCATGGTCCAACACGCACTTGGCCGGTTTTTTAATATATAATTTATTGACCCAATTGTAAACTATTGCAGGTAATATGTGTAGAAAGAAGTACTGCATCAATGCTGTCAACAAAAATTGAAATCAAACTAAAAAAAGGTGAACCAGGTTCATGGAGCAAATTGGACTTCCCTCGACCACAGCCAAAAACGGAGGAAGCAAAACCACAAGACGACGCCAGGCCGTCAGACGACGACTACGAAGACCTTTCCACTGTAGAAGCTGTGCAATCTATAGGAAAAGTGAATGTAACTGATTGATAAACAAATTTTAAATAATGAATTTCTAGTTTATTACTTTTTTTAAGAAGCACAATATTGTTCTCGGTGACAAGTAATTGTAATTCTAAGCTTTGGGTAATGGTAGATGTGCATTTATTCAGTGAAAATAAAATGTGCTTTTACTATTATAATGTTTCATATCAGTGGCGTAGCGTGGGTTTTCGCCGCCCGGGGCCTACCAGAAATTTGCCGCCCCCCCACCCCCTCTATATTGATTATTAGTTTCAATATTTTATTCAATGGACCTAATGTACATGGTACTCGAAACTCAATCTCAAAGCATTTATTTTAAATAAACCAATTACAGGCACTTTTGAATTGTCAAGGGGTCAGTATGTCAGAAAGATGAAGCTAGTTGCCCATTCCAAAGCGTAGTAGGTTCCTATGGAGAAAAACGGAAAAGAAACTCCACGGACACTTATAAATCAAAATATTGGTTACATCATTCATGTTGAAATTAAGTATGTGAGAACAATGTAGAAAGACGTGCACGTTTAAAGCGTCCGCAACAAAATGATAAAAACCAAAAATGATTCAAAAATGAAAATAAGCCATGGCAGCTAAGAGATGACAGCACTATTGACGGGATTCGCTAGGGCTGATGCCAGCTAGGGTTGCGGGATGTTCGAAAGAGTTACCGTGGCCCCGGCACAGACAACAGAAGGAACACGGGTGGATTCCCCATCCACAAAAAAAAAAAAAAACCTAAGAGATGACCAGTCCCTACTGACGGCGCCCGTTCACGAACATAACGCATGGATCAGCACCATTCAGCTCAACCATTTTGAAGGGAACTTCCAACACACATGCCACCACCAGCGAGACATTCGAGTGAGCATGACATACTCTCAGTCGCCAGGGCAAATTCAAGTCAATGAAAGACGTACCCAGTTAATGGTAGCTTTATAGTAGGTAGGTACATTATGCTCACACATGTGCTATGCAATTATACAATACTAAGAGATTGAATCTGTATAATGCAAAGATAGTTTTTACAATCTTCAGCAGCTCCTACAATGTTTTCGAATGCTGATCAATTAGTTAGTTTCTGCGCCCTTGTGGAGCAGGACCAGCATTGCGCCAAGTATTTTTGTTAGCGGTGTAATCCCCCAACTTATACTATGCTTGGCTGCATAGTGTGCGTTTTATAGAAGATTTAAATTTCGTTTCATCCAGTTGGAGTATATTGGGAGGTATTTTATTGTAACACTTCAGGACCCCATGAAGGATGAGTCTACTTTAGCCAGTCTGAAACCTGGTTGAACTAATTGGTGTTATACCCTATTTATAGTCTTATAATATCGTGTCGTTCACCTCTGTTACTGAAAAGATTTAGATTTTTCCTTATGATTAGATGTTTTAATAGATATATTGACAAGGTACCGTCATGATGTTAATATCTTTAAAGAGTTCCCTTAGAGAATCGCGCCTGCGGAGGTCATGGCTCTGATGGCTCTTTTCTGCAGAATAAAAATAGACTCGATATCTGCAGCCCGTCCCCATAGTAAAATTCCGTAAGTCATGATACTATGAAAGTAACTGAAATAGACTAGCCTTGCGGTATCTACCTACATCATCAGTAAATTGACGGATTTTTCACAGCATTAAATGAGGACCCCATTGCAGCCTTGAGTCGAGTGTGATCCCCAAGAAAACAGTTTTATCGACGAATTTTAGTTTCTCCTTATTCAATACCATGTCACAATCACTACTTTTAACATTCGGTAAAGCAAATCTTATGCATTTAGTTTTTTCCCATATTATTAGTAGTGAACCAATTTTGTGACCTGCAGTAGGACGTTATTTACGCCGCGCCATCAAGATTTGATGCACGTCTATTTATCTTAAAAACTAGCTGTGCCCCGCGACTTCGTTCGCGTGGAAGTCGTAAGATACATAATACACTAAAATAACAGCCATATTTTAATAAAACTTCCTCGTCTCCCGATCCGCCATTAATTCCTTTTTTACTTAGCGTTCTTACTGACTTTTTTCTATTTGCTCGGCTCCTAAGGGTCAAATAGCCTATAACTATCCTCGAGAATTGGGCTACCAAAAGCAAAGAGACTTTCAAATTCGGCTTTTTGTTCACAATTTCATGGGTTTATTTTTTGCGCGGAACCCTAATTCTTTTTCTAAAATAAAAGTAGCTTATGTTACTCCTGATAACATCAGACAATATCTGCCAGTGAAAGTCCCCTCGAAATCGGTCCAGCCGTTTCGGAGATACAAACAGACAGATAACGGACAACGTTTTTAAAAATAGTTTTTTTGTTATAAGTGCCGTATATACTTGCATATGCATCTATTACAAAACTGTTATTTTGACATTACAAACAGACACTTCAATTTTATTTATTTGTATAGATATATAAATAAAAACTGACACGTTTGTTAATGGTTAATGGCTTTTATGACATTTGGCGAATATATGGAATATAAATATTTGTACACCATAATTATGTTATGGTAGAATGTATGGAACTTAAAAAATATTAACTTCATACCATGTAAAACTACATTCTTGAAAATAAATAAATTCTGATTGTGATTCTGATTCCGTCACAGCGTGTCGCAATAATGAGGGTAGTGAAAAATCTCAAACAGAAAAAAGTTGTGGAAATTAATGTTTAGCATTCTGTAATTCAACTCAGACATTGACTTTTATGTGGCCGGATTTATGATAGAAATTAGGTACCCAATTATTATTATGCGTTAGGTATAGTTTATGGGATTGGGCTTTCCTTCGTTCAATACTGTTTTCGAGTACTATAAAAGAAATGTTTTGAGATGTTCTGTTCGTTTGAGTTCATTAGGCATTTTATGGTTCAACCTTTATTTTATTTATTTTTTGTTTCGGGGTGGAAAATCCTCATGGATGTCCTCCGCCCTGGAGCGGGCGGAGGGGTCTGTCAGATTCTTACTGACTAAAAACCTGAACTGAATAAATTCGGCATAGGGATTGATATCCTTTATCCGCTGTTGCACACACCTGTGTGGCATCCAGCCATCGTGGCAGCGTTATCGTAAGCTTGCCCTCTGCAATTCATGATATCGAGCCCGTCAGCCGTCAGTTTGCTTACTAACATGTCACTAATGAAATGAAATTGTTTATTCTATAAATTGGATATCGGAATCACTTTTACATGTCATATTAAAAAATAATAATACCTTCGAATAATAAATAATATCTTCCGCAGTGTTGCTTTTAATGAATCTATAATAGATTCCTCAACTTTAACCTCCTAGTTTTCAATCATCACGTATCGTAATACTTGGCTTGTTAGATCTATAAGGGAAATGTCCGGGGTGCTGTAAAAAATCATGGAATAATATTTGGCCTTTTGGACACGAGCTAAAATTACTTGGCGAACTTTTTTTCCTAAAATTTCTATCAACTCGTTTTGAATTTCAGGTGACATATATGTAAGAGACATGTTTTGGCCCATTTTTATCCTTACTAAATGCTCTCTGAGAACAGCCTTGCAGTTTTGCTTGGCACGTAACATTGCGGGCGCAATTAGAAGTAAATTTAAAAAAAGAATTCCAATTGAAAAAATAAAATTGTGGCCGGCCCCTTTCATATGACGCCCGGGGTTTTGGCCTTGGCCCCACCTGCGCCCCCCTCCTCACTCGACGTACCTGTTTTATATTTGGGGTCTTTGAAATAAAATCACACATTGAATGTTAACTCCTTGATCAAATCAAAACATATTTATATACAAATAAAAGTACCTACGTACATGCCTATAGTTTCTTTCTTTACAATATTTCCTCAAAACATTTTTGAAATCATGACTAGATCACGGCGAATATAATTTAAATATAGCTTATCTAAGAACATTTTATTACAATAGAATAATAACATTTACAAAATTTATACAACGTGACTAGGTTGACTAGAACAAGTTTCACAAAGGTACATTTTTCATCCTAATACGTAAAACGTTTTTTTAATCATTCAGATGCTCTCATACCTATACTATAATTGATTGTTTATACAAATCTATTTAGAGATTCTATTGAAATCGAATTATTGGTTTGTATTTTCTAAATACCGGTATTGCATTCTACAATCTCGAATAATGCATAGAATTATTTATTTTTGAAATTCGACTTGGCAACCCTACGATCACAGAGAACTTATTTTAAAAATGGAGTTTGAATACAGGCTGGTCTAGAGGTCAAAACACATCTTGTTACATTCAGACTGTCGGGAGACGGGGGAGAAAATTATTAACATTCGCTCGCATTCGTTCTCAAATTCGGAACTCTATACCTGCTAGTGGTACCGTCATTTTATGCATGTTTATAGAGGCTGTTGTTTTTGTCACCACCAATAGACATTAAGGGGGTGATTCTAACAATGCGAATCGTATTCATATTATAATGAGCTTCAGAGGGAAAGTTAGGTATAACCTATAGAATGACCCCATTTTTCACCACTATTTCAGCTGACCAACACCCGGTTTCTGATTTGAGAATTCGAAGTTGTGAACTAGTCAAACAAAAGTTATGAATACGCGTGTGTCCATTACACCTTATTTATGTAAGATGACCACTTCAACGTAGCCCGCGAAAGTCAAAACTTCGTTGCAAAAAAACGTATCTTACGAAATTTTGAATTTCGCGCGCTATCTAAAGTAGAGCAGACTACTTTACAAGTTCTCAACTTCAAATTTACAAATCGAAAACTGGGTGTGACCCCACAGTCTGTATAAGACGGTAGTTTTACGGCGACGAGCAGTGTTCGCTGGTAGGTGGCGCAGGCGCATGGAAGGCTGGCGTGGGCGCAGGTTGCATGCGGTACATGTCGTGTAGCAGTGTGGCTACTGACACATCGCCGACCGTGTCGCGAAACAATAGAAGTTCGATGGAGTGCGCGCGCACAGCTCGCAGTGATGGTAGCAGGAGGAGCAGGCGACCGAATCTGAAGATAATCAATGTGTGATTGTATGTTATACGCGGCAGGTATCTAATTAAATGAGGCAATATTGTAGGGTGCAGGTAGATAATGAAAAGTAGTAAAGAGATAAAAATTGTAACATTTGGTAATGATATGATATGTTAGACATGTAAGTACCTACTAAGTAGGTAGGTACTACACACAATTCCGGGATGGGACTTCTGGCTAAAAGGATTATTAGACACATTTATATGGTAGGTAGGCCAATTTAAAAGAAGTTGGCACAGAACAGATAAAACATGATTAGTGGCCCTCTTTTGTCTGTTCTGTGACTATTAGAGTTACTGAAGTAGCTGATCTAGTCTACCGTCAGGGCGGGTTACTTTGACTCTAGGGCGTAACGTTGGCCCCAATCGAGATATATGTTTAGTGTCATTAATCCACTCAACAGTTCCGCAAGTACGCGTCTATATCGCCATCCGTTCGGTTGTGTGGTCGCGACACTGCGGGTAGGTCAAACATTAGTCTCGATTTAGGCCAAAGTTATACCCTAGAGTCAAAGTAACCCGCCATGACGGTATGTGATTGTCAGAAATTAAACGTGGTTTTACCTTGTAGGTTGCCTGGTATATCTAGTCCGCACATAGTCGGCAAGTATGCACTGAGCTTGATCCTGTAGCATCTCCACCGGCTGAGTTTCACTTAGGCCAGGAGTATCTACACAAAAATTAAAATTAAAAATGGGGTGAATCGGGACGAAACTTTAGAAGGGATTTTAGCATTGAAATAATATAAGGTGTTTCAATATTAACGCAACAAACATTAAGAGGTGCTTTAGACCGTCTTTAAAATTCAGTTCGACGCGTCGAACTGAATAACTTTTACTATGGGACCAACTTTGAAATCGCGAAAATAAAAACAGTTGTCCCATACAGTTTAAAACGGTACCTATGTATTAAACTTTAGTACCTACATATGGAACAGCTGATTTTTTTTCGCAATTTCCATGTTGGTCCCATAGTAAAAGTTATTCAGTTCGATTGTCTAAAGTACTCCTTAACCCTTTAACCGCCTACGACGGATTAATCCGACAAATATTTTCGTGTCCATTTCGCCAGGGTCGTATATTTACGACCAAATATCGTAATGATTCAAGTTGCCCGGCGCTGGGGGCACGACAACTGATATGAAGTCGGGCGGTTAAAAGGTTAAAGTTGGTCGGGTTAGTTTTGAAACACCTTACCTATATAGTTTGTTGCCAAAAAGGACTCAATGTGTTTTTTGTATTATAATTAACGATTAATTGTCCTTGTGTGCAACAAACTATATTATTTCAACGTTAAAATCCATTTTAAAGTTTCGTCCCAATTCACCCCTGCATCCTTATTCACCCCGTTTCACGGTACCTACTTAAATAATAAGTATTTAGGTAAGTATGGGTACTTATAATTATTATCACTACTTATTCTATATAATTGAACGATCTATATATATGATGTTGTTATACGTAAATAAAAACTAACCTGGCGAAAAGAGAACAATAGCTTTCATACACCCACACTCGCTACCGTCGGGCGCTATTTGCCGAAATCGACACAGAATCTCCTGAAATGAAATAGAGATACATTAAGACGTTCTTTAAAATGGTGCAAGTAAAGCAATAAAAAATTGGGTATATTACTAAGCTGCTACGTAGGATTTAGAATAAGTATAGTGATATTGAAAAACAACCACCAAGCTTGAATAACCCATTGGTAATAGATATCATATCGCCTCCTAAAACTACGTCGCCGGTCGGCCGGTCCACATCAAAGCTTTTTACTAACCTGTAAAGTATTCAGTTCTAAATCTGCCAATGGGTCAGGTGGCAGTCGTGCCCTGGCTGCCGGCGCTGCCAGCAATGGCGCCAGGTCCCAGGGCGCTGACCACTGTGCCAAGTGCAGAAGGAACAGGTCCTTCCAGGCCGCTCGTAGTAGTACCAGCTGATCAGAAGCCGCGAGAGCCTGGAACGGCGCTAAGCATCGCACCCAGCGCACTGCCATGAAGAGGAGACGGGCACTTGTCTCCTGATGTCGAAAAATAGAATATTTTAGATAATATGTAAATATTATTAGGTGGGTATATGGGTAATAGAGGAGGCCTATGTCGCAAGACAGACTAACCTGGTAGCTGATAATGGCTAAGTAGGGTTAATGACCAGAAAACATAGGTAAGAACTTGTTTATGTACTTATTGTACGAAGAAGGGTTAGAGGAAATAAAGGCTATTTTATTGTATTTTATAACTAGATTCTGCCCGCGACTTCATTCGCGTGGACGTCGTAAGATACACAATATACTAAAATAACAACCACATTTTTATAAATCTCCTTCGACCCCTCCACCTCGTCGCATCGCATCGCCCGCCCGCGCTATTGCTTCGTTTTCGCTGAGCGTTCTTTCTAAGTTTTTTCTATTTGCTCGGCTCCTAAGGGTCGTAGCGTAATGTTAAATAGCCATACCTAACCTTTCTGAAGATTTAGGGTATCTAATGAATAATAATTTTTCAAATTCGACCTAAGTGGTTCCAGAAATTAGCGTTCAAATAAAAAAACAAACACAATCTTCAGCTTTTTATATTAAGTAGTAGGTATACATAGATAAAAATTTTCTCGTTTGGCGGTAAACTTTTGAGGAATATGGACATACGGACATACCTTATGCAATATAGCTAATCCCCCCATAGCAAGTAGCGTGATGAAGATAATATATAGCCTATTCGATGACCAGACCTTTAAGGAATAGGTATGTGCTGAACAGAATCCATTCAGTAGTTTTTGCGCAACATACATCCAGACAAACAGATAAAAAATTGGAAACTATATTTTCGGCATCAGAATCGTTCCCAGCACCCTATTTACGTAACACGCTTACAGTAGGAATCGGTTTCATTTTGACAGTTCAACAACATTAATTGCGTTATCCTACGTTGTTGAGCGGACAAATTTTCGAGGATTTGAAGCAATGGATTAGCAATATGCTTCAAAATCATTCAGATTGTGATTCATAGTATGTTACACAATAAGGGTGCAGATCTCATAGATAGCAATTACTTTAACCCTTAGAGCTAATTTAATTACTTAGAGCTGTTGGTCCCGGCTGTCATTTGTAGATCTTTGACAGTTCTTACGGGTAGTCAGAAGCCCGAAAGTCTGACTATCAGTCTTACCAAGGGGTATCGTGTTACCCAGTAACTAAGTTGTGGAGGTCAGATAGGCAGTCGGTCCATATAAAATAATGGTATAGCTGCGACCGGTTAGACTTGAAACCGACCCCAACATAGTTGGGAAAAGGCTAGGCTGATGATGATGATATGATGTATAGAACTCCTGGTACCTACATTAGATTAGAGCTAATTATCAGCTTCTGCGTATTAGGTAGAATACTCTGCGCCGAACCGTTGAGTAATTGATAGAAGATATTCTAAAGTGTCCTTTCTAATTTCGTAGCTAGGTATGTCATGTAGGCATATAGGTACTTAGACAATGTAGTTTAGTATTTGCCTAACTGGTAAATAGCATACAATTATATCGAAGTACCAATGGTGCTTTCTCAAACATGCGCAACGCAACACAAGTCAAGCTACGATGTCTCCAGTGTCGTAGTGCGTAGAGGGCGATGGGCGGGGTAAGTCAACCTAAGGCGATAAGTCACCCCGCGAACGCCCAATCGCGGCTCGCGCCCGCCCCTTTAGTCAAAAAGCCACCTATCAAATGTCAATGTTTACACCCCTTGAAGGAGACTTGAAGTCGCTGCGCGATAAGGAATGAAGAGGATGAAGTTTTAGATGCTTACGAAAAGAATTGAATGATTCATAGTGATACTGCTCTAAAGCTTCCCTAATTTTAATTGACTGTCTTAGGCAAATAATTTTAAAACTTCATTCACATTACGGCACGAGCCCGAAATTCTTAATACCTTCTTATTTCAAGACTGTGTTCAAAACCAAAACCTTTAGCTGAAAGGTCATTGTAGGTATTCTAGTGAAGAAAAGCCATAAGTTTATATAAACTATGCAGTTCCTAACTATGTATAAGTTACCTATACTGAATGAAAGGATCTTACTTGCAAAAGTTCCCATGTAGGCGCGAGGGGTGCTCCAAAAGCACTTGGTGGCGGTCGCAGCAGTGTTGGATCACCTTGTAACTGAAGCTGTTTTGCACTCCACATCAATTCCTAAGGAAAGTACTTACAAATGATTAAAATTACTATGGTTACCATTCCTACCTACCTACCAACGACATGTATGAACCGTTTGAGAAAAAAATGGGATTGAAAGAATGTTTCAACTGAAGAAGCAAATTCCGTAACCCAAGTAGCGTGCTACGGATACCTACCGAATTGCTTATTGAGTAGATTTAAGATACTTTTACCTTGATGCATCATGATCTTACCTGGCATTTATCAGACGACATGAGTATGTGCAGTAAGCCAGGAGGCGGTGGCGCTAAGAATGGGTCAGGCACAAGCGGCAAGGGACTGGGAGCGCCCGCACCGCCACCGGCACCGCTCGATCCAGCTGATGATGCCGTGCTCAGGGGCGCTGGCTCACTCATGCCGCTGATACTGAACTGTTTGATGTGGAAAACTTCCGTAGGTAAGTCTAATATGGTAACTTTCGTTCTCGGAAAACTTTTCTTTAAAAGCTTTTAACGTTTCTTTAATTCTATAAACGCTGGAAAGAGGCATTGCGATAATATTATAAAAGACAGTATTTTTGAGCTTATCCGTCAGCATGTTTTTACAGGGGTTGAAAAGAAGAGGATCGTACCTACAGATTATGGGTTTCAAAGACATTGAAGAAACCATTTTTTCCACCATCTATGTTTTGAAATGATATGCCCAAATATGTTAGTAAAGTATCTGTGCTAGCTTAATGGGATACACGAATGAATATAATTAACGTGGGATTAATAAGTAGGTACCTGAAAGTTGAAGGGTTGTTGTAGCGGCGCATACGGCGAGGGTGGCGAGAGCTTGAGCGGATGCGGCTTGTGTGCGTGACCGAGCTGCGGCGGTCCGAGTGCGCCCATTGCACCCGCTTGCAGCTTCGGCTTGCGGGGACCTCGCTCGTGCTGCACCGCTGGGGGAGATATGGCTATGTGAACAATAAGTCTAGAAGTCTTCGTATAAACTACAGAGTTTTCTGAAATAATCGCACAGCTGTTAAGATATCAGGTGATGCTAATACTAAAAGTTCTGTTGGCTATTCCGTAAAGTACCAATAGGAATAAAAATGGTGGCTGTTTATAAATGAATAAGTATGTAGATCATCGTCTTGAATGTGTTATTTGGTAGACATTTCGACGGCCGCAAAGTACTTGTATATAACAGTTATCTACAAAATCATTAATTTACAGGGGAGCCGTTTGAACGCAAAACTGTGATAATTAATAGAAGAACAAAGCTATCTTCTTCTTTTTTACTACTTAAATTTAGTTAATAGGGCCAAGGAAATGGTTAAGGCCAATTACTGTAATATTTTTTTTCCCAAAATACGGTAGGTGTCTTTATCTACCTATTACGTACAAAAAAGTAAACTAAATGAGACGACTGCCATATCTTATCGCTTCTACGCGGGACTTCTAAATTGCTTAAGGCGAAAGCGCCAGGGTAGCCCGCGAAATTCAAATTTTCTTACGTTTTTTGCAATTTTCAGGTCAGTATTAAGTTGTATGTTGATTAAAATATAATTCGCGACCGTAACAAATATGTATTTACAGAATTATAATCATTTTAATCATCAATACAGTTCTCTAAGACCAAGTAGGTAATTCCATTGAATGACTATTTCATGAAATCTTAACATTTCAGGATTATAACAACTTAAGGAATTGTATAACTGATTCTAATGATTGTAATTCTGTAAAAAACATATTTGTTACTGTCGCGAATCCTACTTTAATCAATATACACCCAGATACTGAGCTGTAAATTGCAAAAAACGTAAGAAAATTTGAATTTCGCGGGCTACTTAGCGCTTCCCCCTTAAGCTTATTAAACTTTTAATATAAAGACAGTTATTACTATTCTTTTGTATCTTACATTGTTTATTGCTATACTAAATAACCTAATAATTTTCCTTATTTAATCAAGATTGCGCGGTCATTATAAAAGCGTTGAAATCAATATAATTTTTTTAAAGAAAAAAACTTAAATTGATTTTACTGGTTAACGCACTGTATAAGTATGTATTTGTAACTCCGACGTGACTTATTATTGTTGTTGCACTAAAATAACGCAAGTTTAAAAAGCCGACGTTAAAACGGCTATGTGACTGATATTTTGGTTTACAACAGGTGAACGTGCTGGCGGACTAATGGTATACATAATTATGTCCGTGTCTACTTCGTCACTTTGTGAAAAATAGGTACGTAGGGTGTTCTGTAAGTCTTGAGACAATAATAAATACTAAGGCGAATGGCTGACGCGAGCACGTAGTTTGATTGTTTATGTTATGATATAGTACGTTAGTGTCAGTTACTTCGTTGTCATTTGATGGCATACAGTATTGCCGCAGATCCTGGTCGAACAAGTTCACTATAGTGGCTTCGTGGACGACTATCGAATATCGCGCAATTTTGCGTTATAACTTTTTACATGGATTAAGTCCAGAAAATTGTTTAGAAGAAATGAAGCCTTGGTGATGACTGTCCCTCTCGTGCAACCGTCTACAGATGGTACAAACAGTTTGAGCGTGGCTGTTTTAACCAAGAAGACGGCCCGCGTTCAGGGCGTCCGGCGGAAACAGTTACTTCAGAAAATATTTCTGCAGTTAAAAATTTAATTGAAACTGACCGGCGAATAACCTACCGGCAAATAGAGTCCTTACTGCAGATTGGCTCAGCAGCGTAACTTTCAATTATTCACTATCATTTAGGTTATAGAAAAGTTTGTACTCTTTGGATTCCACATAAACTTACCGATGAATAAAAGGAACAGCGAGTTAAATGGTGTAAAAAATGATTGCAAAGTTTGGAAAATCTAAAGACATCATTTCAATCGTCACGGGCGATGAAACGTGGCTTTATTATTACGACGTGCCCACAAAGCAGCAAAATAAAATATAGGTGATACAACGCGAAGAAACTCCGACTGAAGTAAAAAAATCTAAGTCGATAAAAAAGAAAATGATCGTGGTTTTTTTCGGTATTCGGGGAATTATGGAACCAGTAGTTCTCCGTGAGCAGAGGACTGTAAACGCTGCTTGGTACCCACTGTCTGCCTTCCTCAACTTATTCAGGAATTCAAGAAGCTTCATCCAATGTCACAACTCTGCACCTGGTGTCTTCATCATGATAGGTAATGCTCCGGCACATCGTGCTGACGTTACATGCCAATTTTTGCGAGATGCCGGCTTGAAACTTCTTGAACATCCACTTTACAGCCCAGACTTGGCGCCATATGACTTTGGACTGTTTCCTTTCGTGAAAAGTAAATTGAAGGGGCAAAGATTTCGGGACGAAGAAGCTTTACTTTCGGCCTGCGACGATATACAAGGTGTAATTTTAATCGCTGTTTACCTCTTAAGGGGTCATTGCACTCATCATTATGAACAACAACTAATGGATATGTCAAAAGCATTTGATCATGTAGACCACCATATATTATTAAGCAAGTTAGAACGCTATGGCATTAGAGGCAACATGCTAAAACTTATTGAAGCATACTTAACAGGCCGACAACAAGTGACTGTCATAAATAGACTATGTTCAAAAACAAAAATAGAAATTGGGTACATGTCTTCAACTAGATTTACAATATGCGGGGTTCCTCAAGGAAGTGTCCTTGGGCCCCTGCTATTCATTATCTACATAAATGATTTACCAAAATGCACTGAACATCAAACTATTTTATATGCCGATGACAGCACAGTAATCGTTCCATGTACAGATATAAAAACATATGAAAATAATATAAATAGTTCCCTACAATGCATAATTAATTGGTTAGAAATAAATAAATTAAAAATAAACGTGGATAAAACAAAAATAATGTCATTTTATCAACGGACAAATCGATCACCATTAAATATCATTCATAAAAATTCAAAAATAGCTGACACCAGTAATGCCAGGTTCTTGGGACTGCATTTAGATAGTCATCTATCTTGGAAATCACACATCGAAATTATATGCAGAAAGTTAAATCAATACTCTTATGCAGTTTACAACTTAAGAAAAATTGTAAATGAGTCCGTCGTCCTAGTAGCGTACAATGCCTAGGTACGTAACATCTACTCTACGCTATGGAATAATATTCTGGGGAAATTCTACAGATAAACTCATGGCATTCAAGGCACAGAAGAAATGTTTACGATCTGTCTTCAAGCTAAAATCAACTGACAGTTGTTTGCCATTTTTTAAAAAGTATAAGTTGCTAACCTTACCATGTTTATATATTTATGAGACAGCAGTATTCGTGAAATCAAACTTACATCTATTTGAAACACTGAAATCGAAATGTCGCAACAATAAGATTTGTGCTAATACACACAACACAGCATTCTACACTAAAAGTTTTCTAGGCATGGCACCCAGAATGTATAACAAAATACCGAAGTCTATTAGAGACAAACGCGATTTAATTGATTTTAAAACACACCTAAACAACTTCTTAGCGCAGAAGGCATATTATTCAATTAATGAATATCTAGACGATAATGCTAATTATGCAGATAAATATGTGCAATAAGAGTTAGAGTTAGGTAGTTAAATCCTGTGATTATATATTATATTTGTCACCCTCTAAATGACTAAAATGAGGTATAATAAATGTAGAAGTGTGTATTTAATTTAATTTTTTACAATTGTGTACGCAGAATTGTAATGTTTGTTTGATTTTAAGATAAGTTTTATGTCATCATTTAGCGTGGATCGATTTTGTCATTAATTTTAATAATTCTAATTTTGTTGCATATGTGAAATTTTAGATACTACTTTTTTGATATTTGTACGCCGTCAACGGCAAAGCATAGTGTACCTATACATATTTTTATTTACAACACCTGTTTTTACACCCACCTACATATGTTTTACAAATAAAAACTTTGACTTTGACTTTGAACTTTTACTATGGGACCAAACCCGAAATCGTAAAAAAAAAATCAAGTGTTTCCTACATTTTGACAAATTATGTGAACATAAATGTAGGGAAAAGCAGGTTTTTTTTTCGCGATTTCAGGTTTGGTTGGGTTAGGTTGTGGTTAAGCTACGCTTGCCGGGGTTGGTTCGTGGATGGGTGACCATCTTTACATACCGAGACTCCTCCGTGCCTCGGTACTATCTGATAATATCATACATTCAATACAATCATCTGAATCATCCGACTAGTAAAGATAACAATTATCTGCTCATATCTTTTCCCCTTGGGTTTCTAACAGATATACTTTTACTTAGTAAGGTAATTTATCTGTAATAAGCATTTACAAATTCAATTCCGTTTCAACATCACACACATTCACATGATCTGACCAAGATTATGTCTGGACTTTAAAAGAGACTGACCTCTGAGTTTGTTTCGGCCTTTCTTCTCAGAGTAGTCAGATAGGAAACGCCGGCCTCATCTAATTAAAAAAAAAAATGTTTGACGTGTAAAAGTGTTTGTATAAACCTACTTACAGAAATAAAATCATTTATCATTTAACACTTTACTGCTGATACAAAAACCATTGATAAATATCCCGTCAATTCAATATATAAAAAAAAGTATTAAGTAGTAAAAGTATTTGACTACAACTTGGTAGTTGTTTTACACCGAGGATTATAGAGCCATGAACCGCTTATTTGCTGGCGATCCCTCGGTAAGCCGGGATCGTCCGCGCCTCGCCTGCCTTCGTATAATTTGCTTCTGTGGGCCGTGCTCATACTCGTACATAACGCGCCCTTTGATCAGGTGGCGATTATTCTGTTTAAAATACTTTTGGGACGGATTTCTTTGTAAATCATTGGTGCTAATTTGTTTGTTGATAAAAGTACTTTTAAGGTTCTTTTGAAGTTAGTTCATGAGTGTCGGTGACTCTACATTAAAGAGATCAGAGGGATCAATTTATTCTTTGAGTTTTTCATCCATTCTTTAAATATTTTAAAGTTTTTAGAGTGATTATCGTGATCGTTTTATCAATAGATAAGAACCTAATACGTGCAGCACGAACCTATTTGCAGGCATTTTATAAAATAGATTGAGGTACCTATATAATAAATTAGATTGTATCTTAAGTAGATTTACGAGACATTGACCAAAATATCAATGACACCTACTTACGAATTAAAATTTAGTTAAGAGAATAAACTACTCAGCAGATGAGAAAGGTGACCATTCGGCAAGCTAACATCAGCCATCAAAACAAAGCCTTTTTTTTTAACTTAAAGCGAATTGTTTTAATTGCACATCCAATGTGCACGGGGCCTGTACAGGGATGACGTCACGCAATCAGCTTAACGAGGCTGAGTCCATGAGAATGCGGCTATTGTGCCCGCACATGTCGGCGCATACGCTGCGTTCCCGCGCCGCCACAACTAGCTAGGGCCAACGAAAAAGTTATACAGAAGACCGTCTCTGAATAATAATGACAAATAAGTTTATCTTGGATATCACTGACTTCGTTGAAGGAAAACATCGTGAGGAAACTAGTCCAGGTTTCCTCACGAACTATAAGCTTTTGCCCGCGGCTTCGCCCGCGTAAAGGTCGGAAATTATTCATGGCTAGATCATGGCCTACCCGTATGCTTTTCATCCCCTATATCCCCTGTAGAATTATTTTTGACACAAAAAGTTGCCTATGTCATTCCCCAGAATAACATCTATCTTTTGTCTTTTATCGAAATCCGTTCAGTGGTTTAGGCGTGAAAAGGTAAAATACAGACAGACAGACAGAGTTACTTTCGAATTTATAATATTTTATATAATATATACTAGCTTTTGCCCGCGGCTTCGCCCGCGTGGATGTCGGAAAATATCCCACGGGAACGTACTATCGAGATAAAAATATCCTCATGTCCTAACCCCGGTCATGGCCTACCTATGTGCCAAATGTTGAAAGCGTAACATACAAACTCACATGCGCATTTATAATATTAGTTAGGATTAAGTATATTAACATAACATAACATCACGCCTTGTTTCCCCGAAGGGTTAGGCAGAGGTGTACCTATAGTACACCCACAGTTAAGTATATTATTATGGATATGTCTGAAATCGCCAATCCGTCTTAAACCAGCGTGGTGATTAATGCTCACTCCTTCTCTACATGAGAACAGGCCTTTGCCCTGCAGTGGGAAAATAATAGGCTGGTAAAAAAAAGAAGTAATTTATGAAGTTCGACCACTCACTACAGAGGTTGCATTTGGAGTAGATATGTAGGCATTTGGATTGACTGGCACTATGAAGCAATCAATTACAGTGCAGTAGGTACCATGGGAGAAACGAACATCTATACACCGCAAGGGGTATTCTTGCTTGCAGCACTCGGCCGCTATAGTAACACTTGCTAACAGATGTGGTCATCGTGTGCACGGGATTTTGTTTTCAAATTGGTCACATGTAAGTTTCCTCGATAGTACCTACGCGTGTTTCCAATACTTTGATAAATTAGACCAGAGACAAGTGCAAACTACGTTATTACATAATTAAAATAATACTGCACTATTACAGCTGCTTGCAGTCCAATTGTATTTTACATATAACCTAGCTCAAAAGAAAGTCTCTTTATCAAACCAATTGTAATTAGTTTTGCTTGTAGTAAACCCGTTTGTTTTTCTTGGTCATTTTGATAAACCTTCTTCGTCTAACTATTGGGTGGGACTGTCTATGCGGCTTAGCAGACGATACAAACGCTGACGGACGCACTATTCGAATAGCTGACAGCCTCTACGTACGTAAGTGGGGACTTTAAATATTTAATGACTATTCTAGAATGGCTTATTAGGGAATTAGTCACTCTAACGCATTCTCTTAACACCTCTCTAAGCTCAAACGAAGTTTTATAAATATTTTATTTCTTACATAATATAGTCAGCAGCTTAACATTTTTTTTAAATTTGGATTCGTAGATGAGGTTCCCAATTTTTTTGACATTGAGAATTGCGTTCTTAAAAACTATCTATCATACAAACATTCATATTTTTGAGATAAGCAATAATGACATCACTTTCGCCTCCTAGTCGTTTTACAATAACCCTGTGTATAAATACATAGCGATAGAAAGATAACATTCAATTCCTACAGTTAGAAGAATACTACCTCCGTATGGAAAACTAGCCAAAACAGAAAATCTAAACTGTAATAAATATACTACAGCGTTTCATAAAATACATCGCGTGTATTGCAGTGTCGGAGCAACTGATGCAATGTTAACCTTTTGTTTATGGGGCGCATGTAATCCCAAATACAACACGTGCTTTTTTTCACGACGTCATCGGCTTCCCTCACTATCTCCCACCAATCTAAAACCGACTTTACGACCTCACTCTAAGGTATATATTCACTAATCGCAGATATTTAGGGTCGGTTAAGCCAAGGGGCTCAGTTTCCAGTGTGACGCAGATAAGCGAGATTTTAATTAAATGAAGGCGAAATGTGTAACAAGTTTTTCATTATCTGATGACTCTAGCGTTATGGAGTTTGTGGTTTAAAAACTGTAAAGTAAAAGTTAAAGTAACATTTTATTTAATAATCAATAGGGATAACTACTTTCGGACTGTTTGTACCCTGTGTGCTTTTATGCGTAAGCGTGCCGTGGCGTAGCCGCAACCGTAGCAGTCGTAGCGTTTTGCTACGCCGCGCCGCTACGCGCCCGCCGCCGCCCGGTTCAGCTCAAAGCACTAATGGCCGATTCCTACAATTTACGGACCGTTATTGGTTAAAACTAAAACTCTTGTATCTTTGTCAATAATGAAGCAAATACCTCATAGCTTTGGACCCTCCCATATGAAAGTAGCTAGTATATTTATATGCCCAGTGTGCCAATAAAAAAGATACCATTGGTAAGCAAACCGAGTCGTTTTTATTTATAGGAACCGAGCATAAGCAAATTTGGAAGACCTTTTACTACAATGCTATTATGTTTTGTACCTACTAAGACTAGACCGTTACAATATTGTCGCTGTTTATCTATAACTGTAAAAGTATATAGCAAAAAGTTTTTCTTTATCGGCAGAATAACTGTACTATGTATGTATGATACTTTTAGTTTTATTATTTACATTTTGTAGGACCATGTATCATGTATAGCGAATCCCCATCTATTTATAATCCAATCAATAAAACCCAAAATACTTATCGCCAAATACTCATCATTTATAAAATATCAAAAGTGTAAATATAGTTTAAGTTAAAGATATAAAGCTCAAAAAGAAGTTAAGTCTCCGTCGCTTAAGCTCGTATAAAAGGCGCACTGTGAATCACATTGGCAGCGTTTAAAAGGGAGATTTAACTTCAAACATGTATCAGCGACAAACCCCTCGCGAACCGAATTGAAAGCAAACAAAACATGTTTTTAAAAAAGGTAGTTGATACAAAAAGTATTTGTTATTTATTACCCGCAGGCGTTGGCGCATGGCGGTTGGACGTCAATTACTTTCACTAAATTTTAATTTTGCATTTTGTAATATGGCTATCGATATAATAGAGGTCAAATTGGTTAATAAGAGTTAGATATACATACATTGGTTCACACATACCTATATACTTATTTATTTATTTATTTACTAATAAGTAAACATACCTTAGAACTTAATAATAGAGGTAACAAATATATACGTACCTAAATGGTAATGAAACTCACTTTTACAAGTTTTAGTACCTACTGGCCTGGCCTATACCATTACCTATGCTTTACAAAACAAAACAAAACAAAACAATTTCTAAGAGATTTCTTAAAGTACGTAGACAACTAGTCAGTAGTAACTTAAATCAAAGTAATCCATATTGTTAACCACGGTCCACACATGTCATGTCTAAATCCTGTCTTTGAAGTGTAGCGTTCTATGTGACCTACATGTATGCAGCGTGAGTACCAACCTATGCACTTTATCCGTGCACCCGGAAAGTGTAAAAGCATTTGTTGCAAGCAACCCATACCAATATTGTTGGGTGGTGGGTAGCGGCTAGGTTACCTAGGCTATAATGTACTTACAGTACGACGTTACTGCCCGTGTAAATGGAGTTCTGCGGTCGATATCATAGTGATGTACTGCATCTCGATGTGGTTTCATATATGAAATTGAACACCCAGTTTCTGTTACACGTAAATTATATGCGGAGGTGTGTTTTTTGAAGCTCATGTTAGGTGGACAAAGGCAAAATAGTAGTTTGATTTAAATCTAGTAACTCGCCAATGCTTCGCACGGGTGCAATCTACTGATATGGCGACTTGTCAAAACGTTGAGATTTCTGATGATGGTGAAAACCGCATCAATAGTTATTTGTTATGCAAGGCTGCAAAGTTGTTTTTTGGCGTTAGTACTTGTATTGAAACCTGAGCAAGCGAAGGATTCTAGAATACGAGACGCAGAATAACTTTGCTGCCGAGCGAAACACACAACTTTTGACCTCACTATAGCAAGGAAAACGCTAGGTGCAAGAAAAACAGCATAAATATTATATTAAATTAGCGTCGTGTCAGACGTCGTGCTGGCCAGTGCGGTTATTCTAAAAATGAGGTTGGCGCACTGACAAGAAATAAGTATTAAAACATTTTCAGTGAACTGGCGGTATAAAAACTTATTGAACATAGAACGGTTCGAATTTAAAAAAATCTTTCCATGCTAGCGGATAAAATGCACTTTTGCACTCAGATTTTGAATTATTGTCAGAATCTTTCCGAGGTTGTGAGGTGAAATTGTAGATTGTAGAACAAGTGAAAAAAGTGGATTTAATTCGAGGGATACAAGGACCGAGATGATTTTTTTTTTCACGAGTTATGTACTCAATAGTAGTAAGTATACCGCCATGGGATCTGGCGGCAAAAGTCCTCGCGCACATGTGGGAGTGGCGCGAGGAGGCAGGACGCCGGGGCGTAACTCTGTTGCCGCGAGAAATCGTGGCACGGCGGACAGAGCTCTGGCAGGATCTCATGGCGGCATGGAGAGTGCGATTGTCGCAACCCAGCGCTGGGCACGCCACAATTGCGGCGATAAGTCCCCTCTTTGAGGAGTGGCTGGAGAGGCGCCACGGCGTCCTCACCTTCCGCCTGACGCAGGTCCTCACCGGACACGGGTGCTTCGGGAGGTACCTGTTCCGGATAAGGCGGGAGGAAACGCCCGGGTGTCACCACTGTTTGGATCGCCCGGAGGACACGGTGGAGCATACGGTGGAGGTCTGCCCGGCTTGGGCGGAGCACCGCTGTGTCCTCGCGGAAGCGATCGGCGGCGGCGATCTCTCGCGTCCGGCCCTGGTCCAGGCCATGGTACGGAGCGAGAGTGCATGGGAAGCCATTACCTCCTTCTGCGAAGCAGTAATGCTGGTGAAGGAGGAGGCGGGACGCGTGAGGGAGAGGCAAGCTTTGCACCCTCACGCCCCTAGTCGCCGCAGGAGACGCCCTGGGCGTCGGGAATCGGCAGCCGATTCCCGGCCACCGTAGGCGCGGGCTTGCGGACGGCGAGCAATGGGTAGCTCGCCGTCCGGCAAGGACCAAGCCCGAGTCGACGGCGCGTCGTGTTCCACGCGCGCCTCAAAGAGATGTCAGCACTATTGACGGGGTCCGCTAGGGCCGATGCCAGCTAGGGTTGCGGGATGTTCGAAAGAGTCACCGTGGCCCCGGCACAGGCAACAGAAGGAACACGGGTGGGTTTTAGTCAGTAAAAGTCTGACACGCCCTCCCGCTCCGCCCAGAGCGGGAGAAGTCATTTGATGATTTCCCATCCACAAAAAAAAAAAAAAAAAATAGTAGTAAGTATAATATTTATATTTATCACATTTTATTAGACATTAGACACGCTGCTTTTTTATTGGCTAGGGAGCTGCCACGATAGTGTTGTACTCATCATTATGAACAACTTTTGCTATAGGACTAAACCTGAAATCACGAAACAATTTGACGAGTTATGCGAACAGAAATGTAGGGAACAGCAGATTTTTTTTGCAATTTCAGGCTTGATCCCGTAGTAAAAGTTGGAGCTATAATACATTCCAGAATAGTCATCTACTAGGTACTTATTTTTTAAACATAAAGTGGTGTTTAGCTAACTTTGAAACCTAATCAAGCGTGCAAGCACTTGCCAAAGTTTTCCTTTGTTACCAAGAAAAACCTAGGCATTTATCGACAAGTGTGGGCACTACTCTGGTCGGGCAGACACGTACCCTGAGGAGGTAGCGTGGTGTGGGGCGTGATTAATGACCCAATAATCCCGGCCGCCCGCCCGCCTCATGAAAGCTTCACGAAGCCGAATTGGTGAGCGGTCAAAAGGTTTATTGACTGAACAGGCATAACCGAGACGCACTTACATAACTAACAAGTGTGTTAACTAAGTCATTAAGTGTGAGGAACCTGGTTTAACTGAGTTTTTACCTAATGAACCTTCGGATATTTGCAGTTTCTTAAAAGGATACCGGGACTAATTCGGTCTAGTGTTCTTATTTAAATGGTGGCAGGTATTCTTTGGATAAATTGTTAGACCAAACGGAATATGAAATTACAATATATTTGATGTCTGTCAAAGACTTGAGAACATTATCGGATGTGTTTGTTCAAATTTGTTTTTTTAGCAGCACTGTAGTCGCGGGATGATAATGATGATAAAGTATGTATTGGCTACAACCTATCCCTGGGGCTCTACGTGAGTGGAATCTAACAGGTCTATTCTGTTAAATAATTGCACCGTGAAAACTTTGCAAGGTGAAGTAAGCACTTCAAGCTCACTTCACCTAAGTTTTAATGGTGAGATTTTTACAGAATAGCACTACAGTTATCCACTTCTACTTTAAGTATCACTGTAATGAAATCTTTATTCCCAGAAACTCCTAATGAGATGTTCACGTCGAGTGTTCGCTTTCCAGGCAACGTGATTCATTCAAGGAGCATGACTGTGCAGAAGTTGCCGACTTGCCGCCAACAGGCAAGCCCACTGCCATGATAATGCCAACGCGGATCAAGATGTTAAACAACCAGTTTTTTGCATCGTAGGCTTTATAAAATATATTTATTGAGGAAAATGGGGCAAAGGCAGTGATGTTAGAGGATTACTTTTTTTTTAGAGCCTAGACGTCTTTTGTCATCAAATACTCAGAATAGTTTTATGATACACGTAAAATAAATGTATTTGTGTATTTCTATACGCAAATAGGTTTATTTTATTGAAAGTCCCAAATGCGTAAGTACCAGTTCGTAGAAGGTTAGCCAAATGTTTGTAATTCAAAAGGACCCAAGCTTAAATTATATTATGTATATTATCTACTCTACCTACTTAGTGTTTATTTTCCACAAACATTAATAGCGCTTCATAGCTGCGTATCAAAATCATCGCGTGGAAAATATCCTGCGAGAGAACGACCCCGTGTCCCGACATTCGTTTCGACGTTAATTCCAGCCGCATTTGTTCCATTACATTTCCGACACAAAGTAGATACGCGTTTGCCGAATTGACTAGGTGGATGCGACCAGGCGAACGGCGCACGAAGAGGATGGGGCGAGCGTGGCCAGCGGCCAGACAGGGACAGAGTATCAAAAGTGAGAAAGATGTATTCAGAAGTGAAATAGTCTGCTGGCTGAGCACATCATCATTAACGAGCCAGAGAGGGCGGAGGGCAGCGAAGAGGCAGAGGGGGCGCGCCAGGTGGGCGATGTCCCACGCTCCAGCACACCTGCGCGCGAAATTGTTCCTTACTACAACCGCCTCAGAGAACTTATCTCTTTAAAGCCAGCTAGCTACCAGTACCGACCTCAGGGAATATTTTCGAGTGCACCGACATAAATATGAGAAATATCCAGGTTTTTATTCACCTTCCACCCTGCGGGGTCCGCCCGGGTCCCGGACAAACATCCCATATAATAGATGTCCAACAATGTCGAGATGACAACGGGTTTTTCTCCTACCTACTTACTTTTGCTTTTATTTCTTCTATGACACCTGTCAATAAGTATGTTGTAGAGGGAAAATAATAATAAGGACGATAGATTTTCTCTACAAGAAAGTGAAATGCCTTTAAGTAGAAACCTATGTAGGTACTTATTAGGTCTCATAAATGACACGTCAGAGTACAACAAAATCTATCCAATGTAGATTAAAGTTTGATTTTTAACCTAGTTAGATAATATTCAAGATACCCAATCGGCACAGCTACAACAGCGGAACTTTATTGGAGTACTATGGCAAGTCTTAGTATAAAATCCGATGTATTGATAGAAGGCGAGAAGACCAACTAAACTGTATCTCTTCATAAAGTTGACGCAAAGTTAACGCTCTGCGGTTTCAGAACGTCGAGCCTGTTTCAGAACTGAACAAGTTGGGAGTGCAGCGCATCGCTTTATTTCACCACTATAAATAACTTTGTTTTGTACAGCATAAAGTTTACAGATGAACTCAAAGTTTTTCCATTTTATAAAAGCTCGCCTAAAAACGCGATCGTAAGTAGGTAACGTTAATTTTCGGCTATTGTTTTGTTTTCATAAAAATGAATTGCACCGGTGTGCACTCGTGTTAGGATTTTCAATCATGTAAATTACAATGATAATATAATCTAATAATTTGGGATAAACCAAACTTAATTTAACTACAAAAACAATCATCAATAAACCGACTAATCCATTCGTGTGTAATGCAATTAACCCAGCCACGGTACAACGCGAAAATTAATTAAGAATCACGTAAACGTGAACAAAAAATAACCCCTAAACCAGATGCAACAGATTATCCCATTAAACATTTTAGTTTTATTCGCTATGACAGTGCAATAATTTGTTCACGCACAACATTAAAATGAAATTAGACGGGTGAGATTCACCCCGGGGGCGAGGGTTGAATCACTTGATCTGTCAAAATATAGGCAATATTTTAGTTGGTCGGGAGGACAGCAGACAAACACGGAAGCGGTGAATAAATCACTTAATCGGTTCGAAACCTACGAGCCTTTATTCTGCCTAACCTTTGTCAAGTATCGAATCAATAGGTAGCCCGGAAGAACAAATGTATTTCATAATACCTAGGATACTACATATGTTCCCGGAAATATGAATAAACGCACATTGTTGCTTATGTTGCATATTGCCCAGGAACTGAACCTCAATCAGTGGAAAAAGATTCATGAAATAATAAATTCAGGAAAGTACTATTTTATAATTAACAAAACATTTAATTGCTAATTGACTTTTTCATCAATGGACATGATTTCAATTAGTTCTTGAATAAGTATCTACCTCAATTTCATTTTAATCCGTAATTGACACATTTTGAAATACTAAATTCATATTAGGTACCTACATTCATCGAATTACTTTGAACAAGATGATTTTTTTTTAATTTGACAAGAACATAAACAAAGTCCAAAAGAACGATACAAAAGTGTATAAAAACTAACTTAGAATGTAATTAAAGGTAATAAATATCCGCAAACACAAGTGAAGTAGCTATTATAGTACAATTGGCGTCCCTTTGTTCGGTCTCCCCTCGGGTGTGGTCACGCTGCACGCTGCACTGGCGCGAACACGTGTTACTGATCCTTAACACTGCTCTGCTCCAAAAGCACCGATCTACTCCATTTGATACGCTCCCGATGCCCCCACACGCAACATACGGTTTTATACATCGATAAATATTCATTTGAAGTGGAATATGAAGTATGCAATAAAGCTTGACTATTACCTGATCATTGATGATGTAGTATGTGAGCTTACAATACTTTTATTAATAAGAAGGGGCCGCAATCAAAATAATATACATAATAATGTTAAGAACCTAAATAAACACTTCAGTAGTAACAAAGATTTTGTAAAATTAATTGAATCCATCATTTGCTTAATGTTTTATAAACTGGCCCTTGTTTTAACATTTGCAGAAAATACACGTAGCAAGGTTCGTTCCAATTCGTTACGAACCATTGAAATTCTCTTTTTAACACAAAAGGACTTCAAAAAGGTAAGCTCGTTGTTGAATCAAAATCTAGCGCGCGAACCGTTAAATTAAAAATAAATATTGCGAAACGTCAGCATGTTACGAGTTGGGTTCTGGAATATATCCAGGGAAAAATCGAAAAACGTTAGGATGGCCGATGTCGGTTCACAGGGGTGGTTTGGGGTAAGGTGAATCTTTTTGTGAAGTGGAGAGAATTAATTTAACCCGCTGCGGGGTAACACGACATGGCGGTAATTGAAAAGTTTGCCCCTTGTAGCAAAGGACGCCGACGGCTACGCGTCTTCGCGACACTCAGGTTTTATAACAGCCTTTTATGGTAATTGATATTTAAAAATTTATTAAGTATAAAAATTGAAAATGTTCTTCAGCTCATTTGTATGATGAGATGTAGAAGACGTTTATCACAAAGCAACGTGTGAAGATACCAGAAGAAATGGTTTAATTTCACAAAGTCCAAGACTAAACCTCGGTGCGCCGTTAAGTCTTAACGGCGCACCGAGGTTTTTTATACACACAAAAACGTTTTTATAACCCTTGTTTAAAGTAGTAAATAATAAAATTTAAATCTAAGGTATTGGTATTATTCGGATATATACTAGGAAGTATACACGATGGAAACATGATTTGATAAAGTTGGCTCGATTGAAAAAAATCTCAGTTTCCTCTTTTCAAGTAATTTTTTCCTCTATTTCCCTACTTTTAATATATATAAGTAATTTGATATTATTACTAAAATAAAGTTCATAGGTAACTGGAGCGTTTATACACGATAGTTTTTTATTTAAGAGCAATATGATGAAAAGAAGCACAACGTTGCAAAATTAAAATGGATGCAACATTAAAATGGATACACGTTCATACCTCTCTCTTCTCTAAAATATTCATAAGAAGCTCGAGAAAAAGCAAGTACCTGTGTAGAGACCAAAAGTCCATTGCAGCTAGTTATTTGAACTTTCCTATTGATGACAACTGATTAACTTCAAGAAAGGCCATCGATGAAAAAGCTTTTAGATATCAACCCTTTAACTTTTTCAACGAATATTTAAAAGTACTCGTAACTTTGAGAAGCGAACGCCTGGCTTGCTCGCCCCTGATCGATTTTAAATTAATTTTATAAAGTTAAATTGGGGATTATGTTTATTTGATCACTTGAAAGAGACTGAAAGAGACGCTGCTCTGGTACTGAACTTTATTTATGATCAACCTAAGTAAATTGTTTTTGTAATAACCCTCCTTTTCTGGCTTCGCCGTAGTCGGGTAAAAAGGATTAAAATGTTTCATGCTGCTGTCCAGATTTGTGCCCGGATAGTGACAAGAGGCTCGCCCGCTGTTACATGGGACTTAAACATACTTAATTGGCGATATGTGGGTGTACTATAGGTGCACCTCTGCCCTACCCTTCGGAGAATACAGGCGTGATGTTGTTATGTTATGTTTCATGCTTATATAAAGGACGATCGACGTCAAAAGAAATAAACTAATTTTAACAAAAATTTTACAAAAAATGATGTGTTTCTTGAAAAACTAGCACTTGAGACTACTAAATTAAATACAACGTAAAAGTAAGTATTTAATGATTTCACACCCATATCACATTGGTTTTGCGTATACAAATGTCTAGTTCGGGATACAAAGGTAGTCGGGTGTGTTGACGCATTGGCTAACATCGATTCGGTCTGTTTGCGAACGATATTGAAGTTAGCTGATTGGCTCCCTGGCTGCAGGACTTGGCAAACTTAATGATTTACTTCCACAGGAACGTGATCTTTTTGTGTTAGCTCTTCTGAAAATTTTGATGGAAAATACCATCTATCTATAGGTATTCATTTGAAGAAGGTATTTTGAATGTAGGTATATTGCACGAATCATGCTTTAGAGTGCAAAATCATTTTAACGTTCTAACAAGCATCAATAACTTTTAAAAAGTTTTCTGTTAACCTTGTCATGTTCTAGGTTGCTAGGTACAGAAAAATATTGCTGTATCAGATCGTCGATTTTAGAGAATCGGTTAAATTAATCTTCCGTGCTATATTTTCCTGTATCTTCTTTCATAGTACCAGGAGCTAGACCACCACCTCTTAAAGCAGTATTATTGTAATCTTACTTGAGTGTGGGAAAGAGATGGAGCTAGACGTTCTGTATAGCTCCATCTCTTTCTCACACTGAAGTAACATTAAAATAATACTGCTTTAAGAGGTGGTGATTGGCCCCCTGAACAATATTATTTGCGTCATTAGGTACGTTATGTTTCCTGGTACAGGCCATAGATGGGAAAGCCGTAGGTACTTGTAAACTAACGCTATAGTTCTCATCATTCAAATCCAAACTTTATGTTCTTATACATTTAACTTGAAGCAAAGTAACAGTTCAATAAATTGTGTGAGCTGTAAACTGAAAGCCACGCAGGCAGGCTGCTCCTGACTGATTAATGGAATTAATTCATTATTCTGCGGTTGCGGCCGGGAAGCGAACAGTCGAACTCAGGACGAATGAATTGGTAATGCCGCTGTCTGCGATTACTCACGGTTTCAAGTCGACATTTGCATTTTTGAAAAAATCATGTAAATTGTAATCGGCCGTTTGTTTCAGCAACGTAACTAACACAGGTAGAGTTTAATGTTTATGGTGTGTTTTATTTAATGAAGGCGGGTTGAATTGGTGGTGCGCCATTCGAATTCTGTAGGTAGGTACAACTGTATACAGTTTGTATACTGTATTCATTTTCTGATTGCAAGTTCGATTAGAGTCACCAAATCAACCCTCTTAGGCTAAGAGTTGATGAGGAACGCTTACTTGCTACTACTTGTAGCAACAGACTCTTAGCAAGTCCTCACTCTCTTCAATCATTCCGGTTTCTACATTGTTGATGGTATTTAATACTATTTAATGAAACCCCATGAAATACCTAATCATGGACCGCAAACAATATCGAGTTTATTTAAGTAGATATTACAGCAGATTTATTGCAAAATACCATGACAATTCTTTAATGAAAAGGCTTTAAGGCGAAAGCGCCAGGTAGCCCGGGAAATTCAAATTTTCTTACGTTTTTTGCAATTTTCAAGTCAGTATTAGGTTGTATGTTGATCAAAATATGATTCGTGACTGTAAAAAAGTATGTATTTACATAATTATAATAATTAAAGTCAACAATACAACTCTGTAAGACCAGGTAATTCTATTGAATGACTATTTCATGAAATCTTGACAATTGGGATTATACAAACATTATGGAGTTGTATTACTGGTTTTGATGATTATAATTCTGTAAAAGCATATTTGTTACGATCGCGAATGATACTTTAATCAACATACAACTTAATACTGACTTGCAAATTGCAAAAAAACACAAGAAAGTTTGAATTTATACTTAAGAATTTAACAATAATTATTCAGCTACACATATTTTATCCAAGTAACCAGCCAGTCCAAACAATCTTACCAAGGGGTATCGTATTACTCAGTAACTGAATTGTGGAGATCAGATAGGCAGTCGCTCCATGTAAAATACAGGTATTCAGCTGCATTCGGTTAGACTGGAAGTCGACCCCAACATAGTTGAGAAAAGGCTAGGCAGATGATGATGATGACGACAGACTTTATCAAAAGTTCTGGGCGTGATAGTTGACAGTAAATTAAAATTTACTTCACATATCAACAAATTAGTCACAAAAGCAGCACAGGTGCTCGGATTTGTTTCCGCAAGGGGCGCTCTACGGTGGACGCCATCATGCGCGTACGAGCCCTCACGACGGGGGATGCTGTGGCCCGGGGTGGGGTCGTCTTGGCGGTGTCTCTAGACATCGCCAATGCCTTCAACACCCTGCCCTGGAGTTGCATCAGGGAGGCACTCCGGTATCACCGAGTGCCGACCTACCTCTGTCGCGTGGTCGAGGCCTATCTGACGGACAGGGCCGTCATCTACCCCGGTCACCGGGGAGAGTGGAACCGGCGAGAGATGTCGTGCGGTGTCCTGCAGGGATCGGTTCTGGGACCGCATCTGTGGGACATCGGGTACGACTGGGTGCTGCGCGCCAACCTCCCTGGTGGCGTCGGCGTAGTTTGCTACGCTGACGACACGCTGGTCCTGGCGCAGGGGAGGTCGCACCAGGCGGCGGCCGAATTAGCGGCACGCGGGGTTGCGACAATCGTAGAGAGGATCCGGCAATTGGGACTCGAGGTGGCCTTGCACAAGTCCGAGGCCATGTGTTTTCATGGTCCTCGGAACGCGCCACCATCGGGTTCCCAAATAACGGTAGGAGGGGTTCTCATCGGTGTCGAGTCGACGATGAAGTACCTGGGACTCGTCCTCGACAGCCGGTGGAATTTCGTGGAGCATTTCCGACGTTTGGCTCCCAGACTGGAGCGGGCCGGGGCTGCCTTGGGGCGGCTCCTGCCCAATCTGGGGGGTCCAAACGCCTCCTGCCGGAGGCTCTACGCGGGGGTCGTGCGGTCCATGGCCCTTTACGGAGCTCCGGTGTGGGCGCGTTCCGTGAGGCGGCGACCGGTCCGTCGGTTGAACGCGTCCCAGAGGGTCATGGCCATCCGGTTAGCCCGGGGATACCGCACGGTCTCCGAGGAGGCGGCGAACCTCCTTGCCGGATTACCGCCATGGGATCTGGAGGCAAAAGTCCTCGCGCACATCTGGGAGTGGCGCGAGGAGGCAGGACGCCGGGGCGTAACTCCGTTGCCGCGAGAAATCGCGGCACGGCGGACAGAGCTCCGGCAGGATCTCATGGCGGCATGGAGAGTGCGATTGTCGCAACCCAGCGCTGGACACGCCACAATTGCAGCGATAAGTCCCCTCTTTGAGGAGTGGCTGGAGAGGCGCCACGGCGTCCTCACCTTCCGCCTGACGCAGGTCCTCACCGGACACGGGTGCTTCGGGAGGTACCTGTTCCGGATAAGGCGGGAGGAAACGCCCGGGTGTCACCACTGTGTGGATCGCCCGGAGGACACGGTGGAGCATACGGTGGAGGTCTGCCCGGCTTGGGCGGAGCACCGCCGTGTCCTCGCGGAAGCGATCGGCGGCGGCGATCTCTCGCGTCCGGCCCTGGTCCAGGCCATGGTACGGAGCGAGAGTGCATGGGAAGCCATTACCTCCTTCTGCGAAGCAGTAATGCTCGTGAAGGAGGAGGCGGGACGCGTGAGGGAGATGCAAGCTTTGCACCCTCACGCCCCTAGTCGCCGCAGGAGACGCCCTGGGCGTCGGGAATTGGCAGCTGATTCCCGGCCACCGTAGGCGCGGGCTTGCGGACGGCGAGCAATGGGTAGCTCGCCGTCCGGTAAGGACCAGGCCCGAGTCGACGGCGCGTCGTGTTCCACGCGCGCCTCAAAGAGATGTCAGCACTATTGACGGGGTCCGCTAGGGCCGATGCCAGCTAGGGTTGCGGGATGTTCGAAAGAGTTACCGTGGCCCCGGCACAGGCAACAGAAGGAACACGGGTGGGTTTTAGTCAGTAAAAGTCTGACACGCCCTCCCGCTCCGCCCAGAGCGGGAGAAGTCATTTGATGATTTCCCATCCACAAAAAAAAAAAAAAAAAAAAAAGGTGCTAGGATTTCTGAAACGAATTACTAAAGGTTTTAAACATCAGCGCACCAAAATTTTGCTTTACCAAACTTTGGTGCGCAGCCATCTCGAATACGCCAGCTCTGTGTGGAGCCCGTTTTATGCAACACACTCTCAACGCGTTGAGAGCATACAAAGAGCCTTCACTAGGCATCTGGCTTTCAAGTCAAGCGGCTTCTCGCATAGGAACCCCTACGAAGTACGTCTGAAAAAATTTAAAATGAGTACTCTACGTGAACGAAGACGTTTGCTGGATATGTGTTTCTTTCACAAAATCGTGGGTGGTCAAAACCAGTGCTCCTATTTTCAACAGAATTTGTCTTTGAAAGTTCCCCGCACCTATCCCCGAGGAAAAATTAAAAATCTTTTTTACACTCCTGCTGTAAAAACAAATCTAGGACTAAAAGCACCCTTCCGCAGAATCATAGATGAATACCACACCCTAGCGACACAAATACCGGATTTGGACGTGTTCCATGATAAACTGCATAAATTCAAAAATAAAATAAACGGTCTTCATTGAGCGCTGCTTCTTGTATATTGTTGTTGTTGGTCTCTGTGTCTTCTACTGTGTCATGTTGTAATTGCTAGTGTCATGATTTTGAGCATGTATACATTTTAACTGTTCTTTCTTTTATCGCGTAGCCAATTAATTGCAAGTGCTATGTACGCCGTTATTGTCATATACATCAGAGAAAATGCTCCTAACTATTTACCAAGTATGTTAAATGTATGTGATGTGGCAGTACTTAATTAAATAAATAAAAATAAATAAATAAAAAGTTGAAACGTATCTACCTATAATCGTTTTGGTGATGTGATGTAAAGTATATGTATGGTGATGTAAAACAGTTAGGTAGGTATAGAGTATATCCATTTCATAACTAGAGGTGAAATACAAAGTTGTTAATATGGAGTAGCTATCTATAGCACAGCATCAGGTATGTACTTAGATACGGCAGCGGGTGGAATGGAACTCGCGTCGGCGGGTAAGTTTCGTGAGGGCGTATAATTACGCGAGCGAGTAAACATATAAAGGTAATCCGGGCCGCGGCGGCACAAAGTGATGCTCGTGAATAAATTAGCGACGGAGCACCTGCGGCACCACCGCAGTGCCGCTGCTACCTACCACAGGGTTACTACGTACTATAATGTACTGTACTACCGATTAGTGATAACAAGTTTTGCGTGGCTGTTGAAGAATCCCGTCTTTCATTGTGGACATAATAATATAAACATAACATAACATAACGCCTTGTTTCCCCGAAGGGTTAGGTGTACCTATAGTAGTACACCCACATTTCGCCAGATATGTTTCAGTCCCATGTAATAGGGGGCGAGCCTATTGCCATCTACCGGGCACAGATCCAGACTCCGGGCTGCTACTGAGAAATTCCAGATGGAAAAACCCAATAACACTTTACCCGACCTGGGAATCGAACCCAGGGCCTCATGCTCAGCAGTAGCGCTTGCGACCACTAGACCAACGAGGCAGTCATAATAATATGGCAAGCTGAAAAGCGATTGATATAGATCCTTGGTTTAGATACCTTCAGTTGTTTCAGAGCTCTAATCTAATGCAGTTTAAAAGACCTATTCAATAAATCCATATAGGAACAGGAGAATTACGGTCATCTTTTTATCATAGTGGTCAATCGTCATTCATATCTATTGCGGGAAATTGACTAGGTACTGTAGAGGTTTAATGCCAGTGGCAACCTCATGTGGGACAGGCTGCTAAGTATTTGCCTATGGATACAATCGAACACCAAGTGGCGAATAGAATAGGTTCGAATGTAACAGGATAGAAATATTATTTTGTATTGAGTCAGTGCTAGATTAAGATTTATAATGTAATATATGCTTTCAATAAGCCATTAAAGTAATATCATAGTGCTCCGGTGCCTAATTTATCGTAGTTGTACGCCCCATTACACACTACACACGTAGTGATCTGCCGTGGTATCCCGGCAGATTGCTACAGTACCTACCAATCTATTGCCTTTTTTTTAAACCAGCTCTTGTAAAGCTTGCAATTTTCCAATTAAACGAACAGATCAGAGCTTTGACAACCCTGAAAGAGATAAGACGTATCTATCTGTATATAGAGTAGATACTAAAAGGCTTCGTCACATGGTGAGAGGAGCCCGACTTGCGGGCGACATGGGACTCTATGAATATTCAATTATTCACAAGATTTTACTTAGAGAGAATTTAGATTTAGATCGAGTGATATATGTATTATACCGAGGTGAAATTCATTCGCATGGTATTGGATATAGGCTAGTTGACAGTTTTTAGGAAACCGATTATAAATATTCCTTGTGGTCTTTTTTCCTTAACACATGAATATTAGCAATACAAATTTTTCATTTATAAAACTCTATTTAATTTTCTTACTCAAAACGGAGCACACTGGAATGGCGGATCGAGTGATGTCATCACCACTCACGGGTGGAGTTCACTGACTTTTAAAACGGCTGTTTAAATATTTCATTAGTTCTTTGACATAAACCAAATGTTTAAATATGTACCTAACCGGCTGTTTGAATGTTGGTGAACACTATGGTGAACACAGCGCTAAGTCGTCAAATCTGTGACATCAGTGACAGATTGACTGCTGTCAAACAAGTAAAAACAAATGCAGTGTTTCCACCGTCTGCTCTTGGATTTACCCTGTGATGTTTGATATCGATCCAAATAATCGATTATTTATTTTTATGTTTTTTTTTTACTAATCAATGAATCTAAAAAAAGTTAAATAATCGATATCATCGATTATTACTCGTCGAATCAAATCGATTAATAGCAATTTCAAAACAAAGAAGTGAAGGCAGTGATTTAAATATCTAAAACGCAGTGGAACCGACATTCCATATCTCGTTTTTCAAAACGCAACTGTCGTTTTCGTTTTGATATTTCTAAAAATCATACATTTCAATTGTTTTTTTTTTCTGACTATTCCTTAAATAATTATGCGAATGCTATTTACTTTTTCTAAAAAATCCCCTTAATTTAGTGGAAAAAGTGACATTATGACTGAAGATCGTGACGTGTCGCGCTCTGATTGGCGTTCAATGTCACGTGACGAATGGCTATTATGTTTACGTAATTATTTCTAAAAAATATTAATTAATCTAAAATAATTTACCAAAATAAGTTGAATTGTAATACTTTTAGTTCACAACCATTCTACATAGTAAAATTCATAAGGTATTTTTCTTACTTATAGCCTATTTTGTCTGTTCATTGACTCAATACCGCAGAATAACGTTCAGATATCTTCGTTTTATGTCAGACAGAATTAAAAATGTGACATTGACAGAATGATAATTTTATTTTTTTAAATTTATATTTCATGAAAATGCCAAGCCAATAAAAAGGATTTAGGTTGAGATCAACTCGAAATTGATCAAAGGTGTATGCTATTTCGATCTTTGTAATCAAGGCATTAAATATAGTTTTCTTTGCAGGAAGTAGTCTGCTCAGTGACGTAGCTTCAAAAGGTATTAGGTATGTGTCCTGACTTGATAAAGAAAACATGTGAAAACTGACTAAGATAATAATAATAGACTGGACTGTACCCGTAGCTGAGTATGTATCGCTCCTTTGAAGCAGTGAGTTTGAAGAAGGGAAAGACTGATTTCAAAGAAATGAGATTGAAAAAGAGAAGCAAGGTGACGTGCCTTTGAACAGGTTTGATTTAAGAAAAATTGGCACCGATCATTCCACAAATACAATGAAAAGCTATGTTAATTGTGTGATAAAAACTAAGAGATGTATAGTGAACCCACAATTTGTCAACAGTTACCTAAGCTACTCTAGATGAGGCTCAACGGCTCAACGGCTCAATGGCTCAACTCATCATTTGAAAAGTACCTATAATCAATTTGCACCTGTATTTTGGTATATACAGGTGTACAGCAATATTCCATTCACAATCACTATAAATAAAGCGGACAAAGGCTGACATCGCAACACCCACACAATATTGGGTACGTTCAGATGACGTAATGACAGATAGGATCGGAAACTACTGTGGAAATTGAACTGGCCGCCGGCAAACGCTATATTTCACTCAATATTTGAGCGAATGGACAGTGGACAGTGGACAAAACAACCTGCTGCGAGCGTGATGGACGTTATGTGATAGCACATGTATACTGCGATAGCAGATAAGACCGGCTGTTGTCACGATAACCATTTGTTACGAGTACATGTGTGTCTTCAATTTGCTTATGGTGTGAGTTCGATGTTTATTAAAATATACTTTGATTTTTAGTATTGCTTTTGAAAAATAGAAAATCGTTTTTCACGGCTTTCAAGTTGAAAGGAAAATTTGATTTGGACATTCCGAATGTAATAAGTCAGCTCCGCAGAGTCTACAACGAAAACTTTGATAACCAAACACTTAGGTATATTGTTAATCATAAGCCACACTTTACACCAAAGCATAGTAACGCTACTTGATGCCAGAAAAACGTTTGGTCTTAGTGCCTACTTCCCTGAAGGAGTTAGATTCTTTGCAAAGGAAATCCTTTAGGATCAGCTCAAATTTTAGGTACTACCGGTAATTCCTTTGTCTCTTTAACGCATCGATAGTCATATAAAGAACAGTTGTACTATAAGCGCTTCAAGGTTATTTTGGCTCCGGAACTAACGCTGCCGTCTTGTTTTTCAATACATTTCAATGTTTGCCACCAGCGTCCCCAATCAATGTAATTTTAGCGCCAAAAGATCCTTATAGCAGTATGCATAAAACTCCACTTACCATCTTTGTTCATATTGGCCTGGAAGCACTTGGCGAGGCGGCACGCGCGACACTGGTTCCTGTGGGTCTTGTCCACAGGGCAGCGGCCCTTCATCTCACCACCTGCCTTGCAGGTGTACACCCGGTTACGATGGATCGACCTCTTGAAGAAACCGGAACAACCTGCCAATCATAATATACTCCTATAATTAACGCTTATGTTTTGTTGCAGATGAAGCGAGTGAGCCCGACATACCTAAGATCTCGTCCAGATGACGCGATTAAGAATTTGCACTGCGACCAGATGGCGCGTTTTATGCGCGCTTTTACGCGTGAGTGTTCTGGGACGGTTTGGATAGTCAGTCATGGATTCGGACAAAGTGGTTGTGTTGTGGCTTGCGTACCGTCGCCGCGTCGATGGAAACGACGCAAGCAAAGAGAAAACCGACAATATTATGTAGAGTGCACCCAATTCGACATGACAGAATGACGCATATTCTAGTATGTTTATAATATTATATCCGAAGCTTAATAAAAAGTTTTTTGACTACTTCAGGATGTCAATAAAATCTTTGGATTTGCTTGAAATTATAAAAGAAGATCTAAGTCTACGTTTGATCTACGTTTTACGTTTCTGTTGCGCGACTTAACTCGCGCACGCGTGAGAAAAAAACGTGAAACGCTGTGACGAGGAGAAACAATCTAAGACAAAAACAAGAAAAAACAGAAAATATTGTTAGGTACCTAATGTAAGCCAAAAAAGGTAAAATTAATTTTAATTAAACCTCTTTACTGCTTATGAGCTAATTTCACCAAACTGTTCATAATCGAACATTTTAAAATATACATCGAAGTCAATGGTATTCACGTTCCGCCAGAAAAAAATAACACTACATTATGAAACCTGGCGTTAGGATCAGTTGTCAAAGCAACCAAAATAAAAAGTTGCAATGTCACATGTCAATGTTCACTGACAATCTATAACTTTAGCAAGCCTTATAGTATAGACTCGCGTTGTTCATTTCGATCATTTTGACAACTGACTAAATGTCGGTTAGTAAGCTAACGGACCTCTACGGCAGTAATTAAATTTAGCGACTGATTAAGACATTTAATCATGGATTAGCGATCATGGATTGGCATGGTGAAACACTCGCTATTCTTAATATCCAGTTAACATTTTAACAGAAGATTAAACAAACTAGCATGAAAAGTAAAGTTTATTTATTTGCATATATTGTAGGTACATGACATAAGGTATTAAAAAACAATTGGCATGGTATGGTTAAAGTAGGTCTAAATTAGGTATCATCGTTAAAGTACAAACAAGAATTAGTTAGGTTAACCTACTAATTCCATGAGTATCATTCTGAAAAAAACATGGAATTAGTATGTACTATTTGGAAAAAATAGATACTGACCGTTTTAGGACAAAAAATTACTTGAATGACATTAAAATTTATTTTTAATTAAGGTTTTTTTTAATACATTGCTTTACTTTTTATTTTAGGGCTTTTGGGCCTGTACTTTTAAAAACACGTAGGTATGCAACCTCATATTTATAATAATAGAATGTAGGTTACATTCAAAATATTTGTAACAATAAAAACAAACTAGGTACCTACTAAATATAGCGAGAGTTAGAAATAGGACCTACTAATTACCAACCCATCACTGTTAGGGTAGGCTTCCAGTACAACCAGATGCAGCTGATACCAGTATTTTACATGACGTGACTGCCTATCTGACCTCCACAACCCATTTACGGGTAACACGATACCCCTTGGTAAGACTGATTTTCAGACTTTTGGGCTTCTGTAAGGACTGTCAAAGATCTACAAATGGCTGGCACCAATGCTTTACGTGCTTTCTGAAGCACAGAGGGGCCTCGGTATGTAATGCATGGTCACCCATCCATGAACCGACCTCGGCGAGCGTAGCTTAACCTTCGAGCGATCTGCTATTACTTAGGCAGGAGCCCCTCCTACTACTAATTACCGACTGTAGTTGTTTTATCACATTTACCAATTAAATTCACGAAAATACGTATTTAATTTTACTTTTCCATAAAAACCCGCTTCGCTAGCATTAATTTTGTTGTAAAAGTAACGATTTGGAAACCATGCAGCCTGCGATTGACTATACAAGGTGTAAGGGACAGCCCTCCGCAAACTAACAGGGTGCATTCAGCTCCTTATTTTGAATCATATAACCAAAACCAGAAATATTCTCAGGAAAATTTTCATTTTTTAACGTATTTTCAGTTACTGTTCCTTTATTTCAATGTAAAATTACATTCTCTATACGCAGCACTCCACTTATGTAAATAAAACAGCTAAAATAAAAAAATCAGCAATGGATGTTGAAATACTCGGCGGCTGAAGGCTCGCTGCGCTGCCGTTCGCTACGCGCGTTTTGCCACGGTAACGATACATTGCGTGTGAGGTAATAAAACAAATCAGGTTTATTGCATTCCCGTTACGTTCCAGAAATAATTTCATGTACCGGTCATTTTAGTATGATATACTGAATTCACCCCATCAGTCTGCGGAGGGCTGTCCCTTACACCATGTATTTTTACTGTAAATATGAAGCATAGCTAGCAAGGTAGGTAACACTATTTTAGCCTATATAACTTAACTTCAGTGGGTGCCTGACGGGCGTCGTCACCGAGGGAGGCCTAAAAAACGCTGGCGTGATGATTTGGACTCGTTCCTAACCGTTTGGACGGAAAAAGCACAGCATAAAGAAAATTGTAAAAATATGGGGAGACCTTTGCCCAGCAGTAGGAACAACATAAGTTAAACGAAAACAAACTTAACTTACATAAACATGTTTTATTTCATACATAATATGCATTTATAGGTGTAAATAGACATAGAGTACGCCTAACTAAAAAGGTTTCTTTCATTCAAAAAAACACTGGCCGCTTAGTGAAAAAAAAACATGTCCACGCCATATATCACACTGAAGAAAAAATATTTAAAAAAAATTGTTATAATGGCTTCACCTTTTATTTTGAATGCCAGCTTCAATTCTATGTTTTTATAACAAAAGTTTTTATTCCGTATTGGTGATAAATACATACCATACTTTTACATACATACTGCATACAAATAAATAAAATTGAAGTGTCTGTTTGTAATGTCAAAATAACAACTTTTTACTAAATGCATAAATGAAAGTATACGTATTTATGGTACTTATAACAAAAATGATTTTTTTTAAATTGGTCTTTCTGTCTGTTTGTTGTTTTCTCCGAAACGGCTTGACTAATTTTGACGGGACTTTCACTGGCAGATAAGTGATGTTATGGGGAATAACTTAGGCTACTTTTATTTGAGAAAAATTATAAGGGTTCCGGGCAAAACAATTAAAACCCATGACATTGTGAACAAAAAGTCGGATTTGAAAAATTCTTTTTGCATTTGGTAGCCTAATTCTCGAGGATAGTTATTGGTTATTTAACATCACGCTACGACCCTCACGAACCGAGCAAAAATAAAAAAAGTCAGACATAACACTAAGCGAAAACAAAGTAATAGCGCGGGTGGGCGATGCAACGCGACAGATCGGGGGACGAGGGAGTTTTATTAAAATGTGGCTGTTATTTTAGTATATTGTGTATCTTACGACTTCCACGCGAACGAAATCGCGGGGTACAACTAGTTAATAATAAAATTAATTCTAATTCTAATAAAGTTTTGTTCAGGCCTGGTAGGTAGGTAGATCGTAGCAAGAGTTTGAAAAAAAAACTCTATTAAATAGTAGCTACCTTATAACGACCGAACCCAATAACCTATTTTCAGTAAAAGACAGATCGCTATTGACGGTAGACAATATAATTCTATCTGTCCTTATGTCAGGCCGGTATGATTCTATAATCTCGTATAAATTATTGGGACGTTAAAACCATAGGTAGATAGGTTTTGCTATCTCCAGTATGCCAAAACTGGTGATAGATAGGTTACTGGGTTCGGCCGTAAGTTACTAGCGACCCGCCCCGGCTTCGCACGGTGTGATTTAGAAAAAAGAGGTGAAAAATGTGAAGTTTAGTCTTTGATTTTAGAATTTCTTTATAAACAATGTTTGCAGCTGACTTTTCGTTACACAATACGAACAAGTTTTATTTGGAGTTGACGCGCGAAAGGGCTACGTATAGTACAGCTGTCCATGGGAAAAGCACTCAATACTCAGGGGGGCAATTCCCGTAATTTTAAGAACGTTCACAGTTTAGAGGGCAATTTCCGTATTTTTAAGAACGGTCGCTTTCTAATATCAGTCTCAATCTGTCAAAAATTGTATGGGATTTTTGACATTATTAAGGAACCTTACTGACAATTTCAAACCCGCCAGAGGGCGCACCTGCAACGCTTGGTAAACAGAACAACATGGAGTCCGTTTGTGGTAAGACTAGTTAACAAAAAGGTTATAAAAAAAGGTTAAAGTTCTTAATCATTTTAAATTGTAAATAATTTTAATAATAAATTCATTTTTGGAGAGGTCAGAGGATTAACCTAATGTAAAAACACAATATTTTTAGTGCTATTAACTTGAATGTAACGTTAAAAGTTCTTTGTAAAGTGGTTCAATATTGTAAAGTAGTTCATAAACAAATATGTTTGAAATTCTTGTAGGCATGTTTTTAACGTTTTTGTATTATTTTAACCTACAATTATAGTAAGAAGGACGAAATAAAGCTTAAATAATATTGAAAACTACGAAAAAGGTTGCCGCTCGCCTTTGACAGTTTGCTTTGTTTACTTCGTGTCCATGTGGCACCATCTGCTGCCTCAGCTTTGCGTAATATTCCCTATTGTCGCTGCGATGAGATTGTGACTAGAATTTGAACGTTTTTAATTACGGGAATTAGCCTTCTGGTCTAAGCTCGCAACGCTGAATGTCTGACCTTGTGACTTGTTGATTAAAGTAATTAATTGACTAAAATATTCATTAGAATGATGTAAAAAACAATTATAATTTACTTTTAACCTGTTTAACCCAGGGACACCTTTTTGCTTCAGCGGATTCAGCAGGTCAAGGGCTCCCACACAAAACTGCGAATTTGCGCCGCATCGGGTCTTTGTTTGAGAGCCCTAAGGGTTAGTGCCCAAGAATACTATCATATTTATTTGGATAAGAATTAATAATGAATAAGAGTACATAGCGTCGCAAGTAACGCAATTTTTAATTAAAGTTTTAATGAAAGAAATGGCTACTGTGAATCAACCGTAACAGATAGAGATATGCCATCGAAGAGTTTTCTTTAGGATTTCAGAAGAATTACAATTCTCTATTACATCATTTTTATGTATCTTTTAAGGTTTAGCCATCGTAAGTCATGTATATTTATTTTTCAACGACTTGGTTGCAAAATATTGTTTTTTTCTACTTACATAAAAATTTAATTTAATTATGTTTTATTACATATATATACACCTTCCGTAAAAAAATATCTAACATATGGTGAAAACCGCATCAAAATGCGTTGCGTGGTTTAGGAGAAGTTACCGGATATCCAGACAGACATACGCAGAAAGTGACTTTGTTTTATATGATACTATGTAGCGAGTAGAGATTGCATATAAAGAACAGACTTTCAATGCACAAATATGTACCTATGTACGTCTTCCTACATCGTTAGCAGTAAAAAATAAGACACCAACATTTACTTTTTACCCATTGTTTTGCTTAAATAGTAGATAAAGATAAAGAAAGATCATTTATTTGTTCAAAACACGAGTACACACTTGTATATATACTCGTACAAGTGATTTACGTAATTTTTGTCAGAAAAAAAAATACGAATAATAAAATGTAGTGATCTTTGCCAAAGTTTTAGGCATTTTTGTACTTTTACCTGCTACGGCATCAGCTATGATAATAACTCAAATTGCAGTATAGTCGCGGCGTAAATCATTTTAAAATTGGATTTTTCATAAAAAAACAAAAATCTAACTAACTCAAAAACTACTGAATTTCGGTAGAACATTTGGTGGTTTAAATTGTTGCATTTTAACCCTACTACGATGTCCTGCAAAGAATACGTCAAGTTACCAGTAACCCTGTATACACACACATGGCATGCAAGATGTTACATTACATCAGTCATGTTTTGCCTTACGGCGCACAAATACATATAATTAGGTAGGTTAATCACTGGATCAGCTGATTCATACAAAAGTTCAATACCTACTCGACCAAAATGTATGAATCAGCTGATTTTTTTTTCGTGATTTCAGAGTTGGTCCCATAGTGAACGTTGTTCATATTCATGGGTAGAACACCCTGTAAAAATTTCGAGACGGTAAAAAAAATCATCCAGTATAATGAAAATGAAATGCTGTTGGTAAGCGCGTCACTTGAGAACGCGGCGGCTGAACCGATTTGGCTCTTTGTTGTTTTCAAATGTTTGTAATAGTCCGAATTATGTTTTTATGGAAAAAAAAATTGGAAAAGTTTTCCAGAAAATTTTAAAATTTAGGAGAAAAACTGAATGTCCGTTTTTCTTTGGCATAACATAACATCACGCCTGTATTCTCCGAAAGGTTAGGCTGCGATGTACGTATATTACAACCACATTTCTCTATGTTATGTTTAATTCCCATATAATAAAGGGCGAGCCTATTACCATCAACCGGGCACAAATACAGACTCCGGGCTGCTACTGAAAAATTCCAGATGAAAAACCCAATGACACAATCATCAGCAATCATTTCTATGAAATGTTTGCATGAATTATGGTTTGGACAGGACAACGTCTGACGGATCAGCTAGTTGTTTATAAACTCCCCTCTACATGAGGAGGTATTTCCATACTTGTGTACACCTGTGTAATGAAACGGAGTTAAAGAAAGATCGATGGTATTCTTACCGTCGCAACTGTAGATGCCATAATGTTTGCCGGAACTCCTGTCTCCGCACACATTGCAGGGGATGTCGAGAAGACGATCGCCTGTAACCAATATTAGATTATCAATACCCTTTATAACATAGGTTCCCATAGTTTGGGCCACTAAGGTTAACTTGACCCTATTTATCAGGAACGTTAATTCAACAAAATCAACAATGCACAGTCTACGCCGTAGCTGTGCCCACGGCGTAGGCGGTGACTGACTACGCAGTCGATTGTATAATATTTTAACAGTTATGTGTTGGTATAAGGGCAAGGGAATGATGATGAGTGTTGAACAATTTAAGAGGTCATAGAAGGTACCTACTTATTAATTCTTATGATCAAGTTTAGCTGTTAGACCAAGTCAGAAAACGACTATAAAAATACAATAGCATACCTAACCAAATATACTAGACTGTTGTTTCTACACATATAAAATACTAGCACTTCCCACGCGACTTCGTCCGCGTGGTTTTCGTACTTTAGTTCCCCGTTAGGGGTAGATTTTCAAAAAAACCCTGATACAAGTTATTCTTTATTTTCGGTCTTAAGTATAAATACTGGGTTTCGAGTTTATCGGATCGCACGTTAAAGTTTTTCCATACAAACTTTGACACCCCCCAATCCCCCTTTAGGGGGTAGTATAGAAAAAAATGACAAACTTTATATAAGTATTCGTGCCAAGTTTCAGGTTTAATAAGGAATAAGATTTTTCATACAAACAAAATCCCCCTTTTCACCCCCTTAAAGGTCGATTTTACAAAAATCCTTCCTTATTGGATGCTTACAACATAAAAGGCGTCAACTGCTAAAATTTCAAGTTTGTAGCCGCAGCGGTTTAGGCTCTGCGTGGATGAATTAGTCAGGACAAGTAATTAAATAAGTATAAGTATGGATATAGATTTCGAATGTTTTTTTTTTTTGTAATCGCTCACTTTATTGCATTGCATTGCATTACATGAAGAAACTTCTTTTCACATTTGCTTTCTATTTTCTTTACTTATGTTAACTCCACTGTAAGAAGTGTTTATTCATGAACTGATACTTCTCGGCACCTCAGAGCTCCCCTTACCCAAAATAGATTAGTCAGATTACACCAATCTCGCTAATAACGTTGGTGTTTTTGTTCCGTTTACTGAAGCCTTCCCCTTCGCCCCCTTTTCCTTAACGCGGTGCAAAGCCTACTGTCACACCGAATACAAGCAACTATTTGTGATGTTTTGTCTGAAATGTCGGTAGATTTCTTTTACAGTTGGATTTTACAAATACTTGTACCTGATTCGAAAACAGGTACCTATCTACCTACCTATGTATTTCTACATAATAGTATTTTAAACCTATAGTCTCATTTAAACTTTGCAATCCTATCCAAATATTAACAGTATCGAATAATTTCGCCGAAATCCTATTTATAATTCCGACTCAAATGCCTACAGGGAGCATTTGGCACTCTATGTAAATTGAAATTTTATTAAATTATTCCTTTCAAATAATTGAATTCGGTGTTACAAGCGGCCTTCGTCTTAACGCCGCGAATCCTTTTCAAGGAAGGATCTTTTATTTTTTCGTAAAACGGACTTAGACGACTTTATTTCGTCTTTCGAGCCTCTAAGGAAAGCCGCGAAGTGTCGTAATTATCCCCTTTTTTTGCGCACTTTGAAAAGCTTTTTATGGAAAGATAGGATTCATAGTAGACAGATATTTAAACAGATATAATAAAACTTAAATATTTACTTTTACGTAGTTGTTCAATACCTACACAGTCTCTCTATCTATAGTTACTTGGATTACAATACCCACACAGGTCCATAATTCGGCAACAATTTCCCCAAACCACTAGAAATTAGTTTATGACAGTGGGTCATAACTTTCTTAAGTCCTGTAAAATTCTAAGTAGTTTGTCAGTATAATGTCTTCAGGGTTCCATTCACAATTAGCTCTAGTATTCTAGGAGAAGCTTCCTACTTCAGGAACTGCGATGACTGTTGGTCTAAGGGCTCCCACACAAAACTGCGATGCGATGCGAATTCGCAGTTTTGTGTGGGAGCCCTAACACAGCTGTTTATTCTCCAAAATAATCTATATAATAAAAATCTTAAATTCACTGACATGCAACGCACAGCCTAAACCGTAGTGTCTAGACGCATGAAATTTTGCACAAGAGTTATTTTTCGAAAGTATACACATAAGATTAAAGTTTGTGTGGATGAATTGGGGATGAAAGTAGTCAGGGAGTAAATGAGTGACCTTTCGCTTTGTATATAAAGATTAACTAATAAAACTTGTATTTTACTTTTTAGTTCGTTTTCTGACAGGGAGTCGTGTTTTTTAATTATTTTTATTTTATAAATTTTAGTGACAAGTTTTTTTTTTGTTTTGTAATGTGCTCATCCAGGCCTTCAATTTGATGCCCATATTGTAATAACTGAATAATTTTTTTGTTATAGTCACTGTCACTCGGGAGGATGTAAGGATTCTAACGACGATAACCCATAGGTACATCAAAATCTGTTCAGGCATTTAAAAGTTATAATGGAATAAAGTAACTCACAAACATAAGTACATGAACCCTGGAAACATTAATTACAGTTTTTTCTTGGGACAGTCCTGTAAAAAAGACAGAACGTCTTTGCTTAGCTTTTGCCAATAAAAAATGAAGATAACACGGAACACTTTTCGCAACTTGCTATATTCGGTTTCTTCAAGAAAACTGAAAAAAAAAAATTGTTCGAATAAAATTATCTAAACCCTCTACACAGTCAATATATAAAGCCCGCCGCTAATGAAAAGCTGCACATTCACGTACCTATTCGTGTGTGCCTACTGATGCGTGCGGTTCCGTGCACTGAACTCTAAATAACGCGCGACAAATTACGATAGTCGTGTGAAGCGCCACACTTGCTAATGCCGATCAAATGAATATACTTACTTAATCATTGCCCTCGTGATGTTTACGCAGATATAAGTAGATTATATTAATATGATTGATGTTTTCTTTCTTTGAGTGGACGATTTGATGTATTTTGTTTCGCTAAATCAATGTTATCATTGTTAACTTTACGTTTGAGATAGATAGATGGATAAAACATTTATTAAAGGACTTCTTAACTCTTCTTAAGTTTTCATTTTGTAAAAAACAAAGGTTTTTGGGATAATTACCTACAAGGTGACTTGTAATTTGATTTAGGTCCCTTCCAGGACGTGGTAGTGTGACTCATTTGCAACAATCAAGCGCCCCATAAAGCCTAGGTGAAAATTCATGGGATTCGAGAAAAGCCAATTTTATCTATTTCTGGAAATTTCACAGAATTCGTCACTTTTCTCTAAACTCTCAAATTGAATGGCCTTCATTGCTATTCCTTTGGGTACCTAATACTTTAACAAACCTTTCTATGTAACAAAATTTTCTAAAACATAAAACAGTTAAAATTTATAGGAAGAAGTTTATTAACTATTTTCAAAAATCATCTACTTACATGAACTTTGACATCAGTTATCTCAAAATTTTACTTTGTCAACAAGCATACAATTATGGAGAAGACATCTTCATTTAATCAACTATCTAACGAGGTCCAAAAGTTAAACAAATATTTAGACGTGCCGATGAAATACATAAAAATTGGGTATTCTCGAATCCCGTGAATTTTCGCATACGCTTTATGGGGTGCTTATTTGTTGCAAATGGGTCACACTATTACGTCCTGGAGGGAATACGTCAAATTACAAGTAACCCTGTATAGGTAAACTTGAATAAATGAAGTTAACTATACAACATGTCCCGGAATTAAATGCACAACCTCTTAAAGGGTCATTATACTCATCATTACGAACAACTTTTACTATGGAACCAAACCTGAAATCGCGTAAAAAAAACTCAGGTGTTCCCTACGTTATGACCTGTTATGCGAACATAAATGTAGGGAACAGCTGATTCTTGCAATAACCCCTTAAGAGGTTGTGCATTTAATTAAGGGACATGTTGTATAGAGAAGCAAGTGAACTTGTCCCGTCGGAAAACCGGAAAAGTAAAAATAAAATCAAAGAAAATAGTTTACCGGGACCAACGGCTTAACGTGCTTTCCGAGGCGCGGATGGGTCTTGGCATGTAAAGATGGTCACCCATCCACGGACCAACCGTGGCATAGTGGCGGCATTTATAATACAAACAATAATTAGGTGCAAAATAATTACTGACCTTACACAAATCTGCGCTTACGTTGTGAGATGGATGATAGGTACAAATCGTAACGTGAAATCTTGATTATTTACTTTTTGACAAAGACTTGATAAACAAAAGTAAAATACATAATTAAACTCAAACAACGGTAATAAGTTAGGCGTTAAGTGATTAGATTAAGTTACATGCACCCTTTGTACAACATTTTGGGTGGGGGAGCGCGGTCCAAGTTTCGGGTTCGTCCCTAAGTTACATTTGTAAGGACGCGGGTTTCGCCCGATTCACTGATCTCCTAAGATCTTATTTGTGTGCTAACTACGAACAATGGACTAAACATATGATGTGTTTGTGTCTACATATTGTATTGTATAGTGTTAAGCTTATTACTGCCAGGCGTTTCATACTGTCTCGTTTGACAAATAGTGAAATGGTTTTGGTTTTGCACATAGTATCTAAGTAATATTATGTACTACGGGTACGAGGGGGTCCGGGTGCAGGTTTGCTTTTGTTTTGTTTTGCCTAGAACCAATAATTCGAAGATATATGACATCCACCAACCCACACTGGGCTCGCGTGGTGGATTACGGCCCAGTCCTTCTCGAAGAGAGGTGGCCTGTGTCCCAGCAGTGGGAACATTGTAGGCTGATTAGGTATGCTTTAAGCTGTTTCTTAGAAGCTTAACCAGGCTTCTAAATAACAGCTTTGGTTACTCAATATTCCTTTGTGCTGCTGTTTTTTTTTATTTTTATGAGAAAAATAATGTAGGTATTGGTGTGCTTATCATTTAACATCAAGTATTGAAGAGGGTGGAAATAATTTTTAACCGAGGTAACTACTCTCTGGGTTTCAATAAAACATTTGGTAACTTTAACCATTTGTTATGTTATTTGTTTCTTATATAAAAAAAAAAAATATTGAGTCGTTTTATTGAAGCTGTTCTGATGAACCCTTAGACAGAAAAAGAAGAAGAAATAAAAATTGTTTGTTCAACACAAATAAGACGCACATTATAAAATAAAATTCAGTTTAAAATATTGGTCAGCAAAGTAAGAATTAAGTAAAAATCGTCCTTGAGATTTCATAGGTAGACCGTACTGCAGCCCGATTCAAACTCTATGGCGGCTCGGAACATGAGGCGAGTCGCTGCGCAGTAACTAATTCACGTGTCAGCGGGGTGAGGGGTGCGGTACTGCGCAGCGAGTAGCGCACTTCACAGCCGCCATAAAGTTTGACGCGTACTATAATATAGCCAATAACAGAAAAAAAAAACGTCTCCACACTCAAGGATCTTTAAAAGGTGATATGAAGCTGGTCATATCTGATAGCCTTAAGAATAGTGTACCTTACACTTAGATATTTCTATTAACTCTACAATTACTAGTTTCTAAGATACAGTTCATACAGAATGGATACGTAAACTATGTACGTATTACATTTAAAACGGACGGTGCTTTCTTAAGAAGAGCATTGGAGATGCCTTTTCAACACAACTCATTCTTGAAATGATTAGTTTGTGCGCCAGAAATGATTGCGTACAATAAAAGTATTTAAAAATTCTGCCGAATTAAAGTAACTTGTATGCTATTGCTTCAAATCAAGAAAATTATATAAGTAAAGATGTTTTCAATAAATTATTCATTTGTTTATCATGCAAAATTATGTAAGGGCGGAGCAACAGTCCACAAAAGTAGATTATGAACAGGATGAGCAAGAACTATATCTCATCTACATAGACTTATTTACTTTCATACATTTGGTATCCGGTAAGCTGTCTTACTTACGATTAACTATTCATATTTTTCACGGGGTGAATGTTAAAGAACTCGGTCAGCCTTCGGTTTGGTTTTAATTTATAGGTAAAACCTTTGCACATCACCAAGCACCGACTTTTCTTTGATATTGTTCGTCGAGTTCTGAGGCCGTGGCCGCACTACTAAAGTAACAGCGTCGCGACGGCGAATTCGTGAAAACAAACTCATATAAACACATGTCGGTTGCCGCACTGCAGAAGTGACAATTTGTTCAGAAGTCGCCGTCATGTCGCTGTCGCCTTAGCAGTGCGGCCGCGACCTGGGTTGAACTACACGATTACTGACAAATGCGTGCACTGACTGGACAGGTCCACTCAAATCTGTACGGTTCTTTCCTCATAAGATCATCTCAGACATTAAACCTGTATGGTCCTCATTATGGCCTGACCAAGATTATGTCTGGACTTTAAAAGAGACTGTGACCTCTGAGTTTGTTTCGGTCTTTCTTCTCAGAGTAGTCCGTAGTAATTTTGACGCTTAAAAGTGTTTTTTTTTTTTAAACAATTTACAGAAATAAATATCATTTATCATTGACTGCACAGATGATATTATTGGGATCTTTTTATTCTTGTCACAAAATCGTTCTTGTAAGTACCAAATTATAAAAAAATACTTACATGGAATTTATAGATTCCAAATAAAAGGCAACTTGTAGGATCATGGTAACAGACACTTATTCATAAAAATGCATAAAAGGTACAGAAATAAATAACAACAACAAACAATGACAGATGATTGAAGAAAAAAAAAACAAAACAGCTGACCTGTTCCCATCCTCCGGACTGCCACGGCTGGCGCCCGTTGTCGCTCCCAGAAGGCAGACAGCTCGACAGTTGTCTTGCAGGCTCAATTTAAACTAACACCACTGCTTTTAGCTAAATACATTTTTTTAAATTTTCACTTAAAACTTTTTATTTATAATAAATGTTTTTAATACTACACAGTCAGAATTTAAACAGTCCTCTTCTACAGGAATTCATGAGTATTGGTAGAGTAAATATGTACGAAACTTTTAATGACTTATCTGGGTGACTTCACCACCCAGTCGCGGCTTTCGGCAGACTGCTCTGATAATTGTGATCTTTGAAGCCGCTGCGGAGATCGCGAGTCACGTCATCCCCTGATTACATTGAGTCCCACCCCCTGAGCAGGACAACAGCATACAGGAAGCGCGCGTGAGAGCGAGATGGGTGTGATCCCATCTTGTGTCCCGGTCCACAGGCTACATTGTCAGGGCAGCGGTCGCTACGTATCTGACTGAATTACGTACTAACATAATGGATGCATTACGTGATAAAGTAAAGCGTTGTTTACTCGACGAGTTCACTTGTCAAAATAAATGTTTTCTGCTCATTTAAAACGGCATGCTTAACTCTCAATTATTTGCTTAAAATGGGATTTGCAATCCTGTAAAATAATTAAAAAAATATAAAAAAATATCATTCAACTTTGAGATTTTCTCTTTAACTTCCAATAACTTATTCAAATATTATTAGATATGTTCATGCATTTCTGGAAAACATCAAACTCTAAAAAATACCGACAAACATGACAAAATACACCCAAGTCCAAGAAACAAATTGAACACAAACAATTTTCTTTTACCAACTATCAGTACAGTAAACATTAAAATGTCAAGTTAGATCACGGGGTGAGCGAGGCAGCTTAATTGCCTGGGCGGCAACGTCGACCAATCAGAGCGCGGCGGGCGCGCGGAGGGCGGGCCGTGCAGCTTTTGATGTGAACCGAGCTACGAAGCGAAGTCGCCATTGAATAGCACAAGGATGCTTGTCTAATGAACGACGCTAACATCTAAGATACACGCCTGCGACACGTTCGGTGTTTTATTTGATCGTACACTTTCTGTTTGTGCTACACACCTTACCTATAATAAGTTTAAGGGAGCTTTCGTTTGGACATTTTTAGGCTGTGGCTTGATGTTTACTCACACAGTTTACTTGAGTATGTCATGATACTTTTTGTTGGAAGAGAGGCATGTATTGAAAGAGAATACCTGTTACTAAATTTTCCGAATTTTCCAACGGATTGAATTGAAATACTAACTACTTAAATTAATATTGTGACTCGTCTTAAAAAAAATCGTTTTAGCGACTTTTGTAAATACAAAGCTGAACAAAGATTTTAAGATGTCCAGAAAAAGTTTGTGGAATTAAAAATTCTTACTTATTATGACAATAAGAACGGCTAAATATGAAACTAACCATCCAACCGAAATCTCTTCTAAAAACAAATCAAATCATTTATCATTTAAGGGGGAAGCGCCAAGGTAGCCCGCGAAATTCAAATTTTTTTACGATTTTTGCAATTTGCTGGTCAGTATTAAGTTATACGTTGATTAAAATATGATTCGCGGCCGTAACAAATATGTATTTACAGAATTATAATCATTAAAGTCATCAACACAACTCTCTAAGACCAAGTAAACCCCAAGAATTACTATTTCATGAAATCTTGACATTTGGGGATTATACTAACTTAACAAGTTTTATTACTGATTGTAATGATTATAATTCTGTAAATACATATTTGTTACGACCGCGAATCATATTTTCATCAACGTACAACTTAACACTGACCAACAAATTGCAAAAAACGTAAGAAAATTTGAATTTCGCGGGCTACCTTAGCGCTTCCCCCTTAACAATAGCGCAATAAAAACACTCCAATCCACTTCTTCTCATCTTCTCATTATATTAGCTGCACTATACAATACAGATAGATATCCCCTATATCTTGTAGGTCTATATCCCAGCGATTATGTGGAGCATGTTGTTTTAGCGCGGCCGTCGGCGTAATCCGGGCGACCGGCGCCCCGCGACAAGCGGCCGCACGCGATCGGACTCAACGCTCGCACTTCGCACTCAAGTACCAGTAATCCAGGGATATGCAACCGGCAATTATGGCAGGGAATTATTTTAATTCTGTGTTTTCTAGGTTGTTACTTAACAAAGGTATTAAGAATATTAATATAGATACTTACCTAAATAAAATAGCAATGAAAAATGAACAAAGAAATTAAATAAAACAGCCTTTATAGTAATTAAACCGGAATTTATTTTTAACAAACGATATTCTGAAAATTACATCCATAGGTAATGCAAGCATGTAAGTAGGTACGCATTAAGAAAATAAGTTTTTATTATCAATCTAATCAAAAATTTCTCACGGAAAGTCTCCCACGAAACTCCCACCACAGTGATTTTATATTTAATAAGCAATTAAAATATTTTTTATTTCATAAACACTTCAGGCTCTGAAGTACTTAATTCCTTTGTGGATTTTATTATGACGATTGTTCATTTTAGAATAGAAAACATATGCATCCGTGACAAAAAGAGTATGAAAGGGGTGACGGACTGTGCGATACGAAAAGTACTTGAAAAGTTTAAAACTGAATAATGTGCGCGTGACCATTCCTTTGTTAAACGCTGCCCCTTTTAAGTTCGATCAACAGTAACCTGGGTAAATGTTTGTCATTGTGTTATTTATTCTTTGAACGTTTAAACTCTTCTATTCTTTGATTGTCGAATAAGTTTATTTCATAACACAATGTAGTTTCAAGTTTTGTGTCAGAAATATTACTTATATTTTATATTCAGTGAACTGCTTTAATTCTTAACGTTCTAATTTCATTGGTACGGTGATGAAGCCAGGGAATAAAAAAAAGCAGAAAATAATTAATACTTATCGCTATTATGTTACAATAAATTTCTTGAAGTATATATAGTAGTAGTAGTTGAAGTGTATAGAGTTTCTATAGAAGTCTGTACTTAGGTACCTATTGTAGCGAAAAGAAAAAAAAAGAAGGAAAAATACTTTTTCATCACATCACGTTTAATTTTGTTCATTTTTTTTTAAATAGGAAAACATTTCAATTTAATATAAAACGTAAAAAAAATGAATATTTATAGTATATAAAAGTTGCGGGTTGATTTATGTAAAAAAAGAAGATAAATAGCAGAGAACTTTGGTCCGATAGGGTAAAGTACGCGAATATCGAAAGAAATAAAGACGTCCTAACGCTATACGCTATTAGGTAACGCTCCCAAGATAAACCGTTAAGGGAAAAGTGATCAGAGAACCAAGGTATCTCGCATTTTACAGGCTTGAGAATTTGAATTAAAATTGTGAACGAATTAAAAATTTGCAGAGAGTTAATCTAACTACGTTACTTAGCTAGTATATAAAAAATATCGTAAAAAATCGTTGTCCAACGTAATTACGACCGGCGAGGTGTCGTAGACAGCAGAAGGCGCTGGCAGAGTGGTCCCCGTGGTTGTGTGGCTTTCGCGGCTGGATGCGGCCAATTACTCCGCGTTGACCAACGATGTCAAGCGTTTATTTGGGCCAGAACCTGGAGGCCGAAAGACGGCCTGTTCTAAACTGATTAAACTGATGGAAGTATGGTATTCGAACTTGACAGAAACGTTCCTATGACAATAAATAGCGGATATTAGCACAGAAGGTAAAAAACCATAATCTTACTACGGCAACAACATAACAGGAATACATACCGAAAGTAAAAGATAGGACGACGTCGAAAGCACTTTGCTTTTATTATGCACAAGAAATCGTATTAAATACGATTACACAAATTACACGTAAATTTTCAACTAACTGGGTCAGTATCAACAGATCAACTTTTTGCAACTGACGCACCATACAGAAAAAAATGAGAACCCATCTGTCAAAAAATAATAATTCGAATCACGAAATAAAAAGGTAAAAAAAAATATCGACAAGAATCAATGACAAACGGGAAAAAGGTTGACATTAAAGAACCAAAAAGTTTTGACATGCAGAGTTATGCTGCATGTGTACATATCTATTATCAATCTCTTTAAGTAGGTACTCAGTCACACATTACCCACAGGGATGACAACGTGTTCTACGTGAGTTGATTACCGAATCCTCGCACTCCACTCGCCATTATGTCGCGTTCTGTCGCATTCTGTCGGCTCAACGTAGATGATCTGTCAGTTGTAAAACGACAACTCATTCGACATCAAGACACTCTCACACTTCACTGAGCGTCATTAAGGGGGTGGTGGATCTGAGAAGATATTGCTGTTTGGATATGAAATCAAAGCACACAAGACACCACTGCATTGGACTGAAAAATAAAAATATTTTACACAATGCATAGAATTTACTTCATGGCCTATTATTCCTTATTTTCATGTCCTGTAGTAAACAGACACGTTTTGTAAATTACTTTAAGTTAAGGCTTTAATATATAGTATATACAAATAATTTTTTAAATTCCTCTCAGGCATGTATTGCGTCCAATTTTCTTCAAGATTTTTAATTGAACATCCTTTTCTTTTCTGATCCCAAATAAATTAAATAAACAAACAAAAACATGCAACAAAACATCACGATAGTTTTCTCAGTTGATAAAAGAGTATCTGTATGATGTTTCCATCAAGATACCAACTCCATAAATTATGTTGTGTGTGTGTATTACGCATCTGTGTGGTGCTTTTAGCGGTGCGATGGTACGCACCTGTGTTGGTTGCCAGCGGTGCCACCGTGCCACTAATGCCAGTAGGTGGTGGTGACAAATGAGCACTACCAGTAAAAATCGCGCCCGTTCGAGCGTTCGCCGCATTTGGCTGAATTAATTCGTCTCGCGATGTCTTCGTGCTCTAATGATGAACTTAGAAGCGACAGACTTGCCATTTTGACCATAGTTTATAATATAAAATAGGGGTTTGTGTTACTTGAAATGAACGTGGAAATAAAATGTATTACCCTTCAATTAAAAGAATTTTTATAATGAAAAAATATATATTTATAATTAAAAAAACGTAGTATTTTTATTTTTTTTAATACCTACCTATTAGAATAAAATTTTATAAAAATACTCAAATATAACACAAAATTGTACCGTAAAATAAAAATTCGACCATAAAACTTGAGCGCGTAGCCCGCTTCGCGCCATGTCTATCGGTCGCCACGGCGTAGCGCGCTCGTAGCAGGCACTTAGCTGGTGGCCCGAGGCGCTCTGATTTATGTGCCCGATGTGCCTGCTACACCCAGTCGCGACAATTCATTTCAATTAACGCTACGGCGCCCCCAGCGGTCCACCCTCATATAACATTCATAATTATAAAGCGTTACACCTCTATTTGATAATAATATTGTGAACCGCAGTAATTATAAATCTTATTATATTGCGATAGAGTGGTGTAATGATTAATTTTATTATGTTGATAAATAAACACGTATGTACTTCTAATATACCAAACAATGTGATTTGTTGCAAGTATCATCACATTGTGATTTGCATCCAACTAATTCTATCTAACTTTTCATTATATTCAACTGTTCTCCCGTCGCGGTAAAAAATTAAGAAAAAAGAAAGAAAACAAAGAAACACAATCATCAATCGTGCGCTAAACGGTTTACATAGTGAATCCCGAACATTGGAGAGAATTCATTTGTTCGCTAAAAGCGTGTCAATTGCGAAATCCGTGGCAGAGCGGCGACGCGCGATGGTGCGCAAACAGAAAACGGCGTCGGCTCGCGAAAAAGTCCTTTTAAAAATGTTGCGGCACGTACGGGTGGGAAGGCACCCATTACTGTGAAGTGGCGATTGTTGGTTTAAAGATTTAGCTGCGAACGAGGAAACAGAACCGTGCTAGATGTACGACGAGTTATAACGCTGGACCGGAACATTAATGAGCTTTGATAATGAAATGTTATAAAATAAGAGTGTAAGCATTTAAGTAGGTATGTAACCTGTTTAGGGCGAATTCGACCAAACTTTTATACCTAGTATAAGTCTAATCCCGCGAATAAATTTTTAAGTTTTGACATATTTTCCATACAAAAACTGTCAGACGTCAATTTTAGTCCGCGGATAAAATATATCTGACTTTGGTGAAATCACCCCTTAGATGTTTAGTAGAGATTTATTTATTTACCTACATCATACAATTAAAATATTACTAATGACGTCGTTGATCAGGTAGGTTTAGACCAAACGAATATAGAGCTAGAGCTAGAACAAGAAGAGCACAGAGCGTCGTTTTTTGTTGCTAATTCGTTTTCATCATTTAGCATGTTCCCACTGCAGGGACACAGGCCTCCTCGCGGTGGGAAGCAGTGGGCCGTAATCCACCACGCGGGCCCAGTGCGGGTTGGAAGCCCAGGTATTCCTGGGACTACCAACACTACTACTACTACACTACTAGAACTCAGACAAAAAACTGTAGGTTCTAATCTTATGATGTATTAAACTGGTATTAAATATAATTATGTAATGTGATGTGATACACAGTTACACACACAGGTGTACCATATTATTTGGCAATAGTAGACATTAAGAAGAGTGGTTGTTCCAAGGGAAGCCGATAGGAATCGGGTTGTATGAAGGCTACGCCCCTGCTACAGACAACTCAAATTATGTTAAGTAGGCTTCTATTATAAGTAGACATTTTTCTCGAGACCAAGCCATAATTAAATAAGATATTTATTGGCCAAGTCACTAGAACACAAGAATGCTTTGAAGAAACCGCTTCGAGGAGCGAGCACGTTCGAACACGAAAGAACGTTCTAGGCAACTGTTCTGTTAAGGACCTAAATAAAGGTTTATGAATAAATAAAGCGGACTGTATAAACTTATAATTCGGTTCTAAAAGACAGTACAATATATTGGACTAAACTTTGGATGACAAGTATGTGCGCGCGTCGTCGTTCGTGTCCAGTGCTGGCATGCTGCGCCGGCGGCCGCTTGCGCGCTGCCGCGGTGTCATCGTCCCGCACCACGCCGCGCCCTTCGCGCGAAGCATGACTCACGCCTTGTATGCGTGAACAGTTCACACGCCTGTGCGCCGTTTACATCAAGCGGGCGAGCATTCTTAGAACATTCAAAAGAATCTCCGCAAACAAGATAGAACAACGAAAGAATGAGCTGTCTCTGGTTACACCAACCATTCGCTCGTTTGGTCTAAACTCACCTAAGGCGCTAAGCTAGACTGTCGCAAGAGCATTCGTTTCAGAGTGTTGCGCTGCACATTGGCTGATTGGTGCAATATTTTCTCTAGCCTCTAATATTCGAAAGTGAGAATAGATATAGAATAAATATTAGTTCTTGCAGGGTTGGAAAGAGGTGTTTATTGGCCAAAATATAAGGTTAACAACGGTACCTTTTCCAGGCAAAGTGATCCATGTGCCGCCTTTGTACCTAATTGCTCACTCACAATCTCTCATAATGCCGCATTTGGTGGCGACTGTGGCGAGGTGAACGTGCCATGCCCATAAATGTCTGCACATAGGTACAAATTATGGTTAAGTACTTATATAAAATCGCCAATTATCCTAGTAGCTATTAAGTGTGTATTTTTGTATATTGTTTCACATACATACACAAATTACACAATCTCAAACTCAAACTCAAAGCAATTACAGGGACTTTTGAATTGTCAAAGGAATCGGTCAATCAGAAAGATGAAGCTAGTTGCTCATTCCAAAGCGTAGTTGGTTCCTATGGAGAAGAACGGGCAGGAAAGTCCATGGACACTCTTTCAAAATATATTTTTACAAAACAATTCGTTACATCATGAATGCTGAACTTATTCTTATATGTGAAAACGATGTAAAAATACGATGTGATAATTATTTGACAAATGTCTGAGAGGCTAAAATTGAAAACCAATTTAATCAAAAGTTCATTTATTGTCCAAAACAGATGTTGTATCAAAACAAAATGACATAGTCTCAGGATCTTTTACAAATTTTTAAAAGAGATAAATTCATTAACTCTGTACCCTAAAAAGTATATATTAATAAAATAACTTAAAATATTACGCAGAATGTAAGGTTAGAGTTATCACATGAATGTTAGACGTACTAATTAACTTTTTATTGTATTCATTCACTCAGTAAAAAAAATACAAAATCTTTGATAATGAATTAATGGAGGAGCTCGTGGCTAAATAATAACAGCCGCACGGGTCGATCCATCCGGTTAAGCTACGCTTGCCGGGGTTGGTTCGTAGATGGGTGACCATCTTTACATACCGAGACTCCTCCGTGCCTCGGAAAGCACGTTAAGCCGTTGGTCCCGGCTGTCATTCGTGGATCTTTGACAGTCGTTACGGGTCGTCAGAAGCCCGAAAGTCTGACAACCAGCCTTACCAAGGGGTATCGTATTACCCAGTAACTGGGTTGTGGAGGTCAGATAGGCAGTCGCTCCATGTAAAATACTGGTATTCAGCTGCATCCGGTTAGACTGGAAGCCGACCCCAACATAGTTGGGAAAAGGCAGGCAGATTGATTGATAATGAATTAATGACGCAAAGCGTCGCGTCGGCGCTATCTCTTCAAATGACACAGGTTCACTTATTTAGCAGTGGTATAAAGATACACACTGGTATCTTCAGCGGTGTTTGGTCCGGGAATGTTAGCGAGGTTGCCTATGACCTTCTCGTAGACTTTGATGCCGTTCATGAAGGTGGATACGGCAAGGCGTTCGTTCACCGAATGGAGGAGTAGCTCTGTGCTCGGCATTGGGGAGAAACCGAAAGCCGGGTAGCCGGCGTTGCGGACGTGTCGGGCGTCTGTAGATCCAGGGGGCAGCGTCGCCATTATTTCTATGTCACTGTTGAACAAAAAATAAAAGTCGTCAATAAGAGTCGGGAAGCACATACCCTCTGTGCCCAAAAGCGATAAAACTAAAGGCTGGTCTATCGTTGTTTCAGCTGCTACTTTTGGCTTCCAAGGGATACTTTTCGAAGTAAACTACAGTATTTTAGCTCACGAAACGACACGCGCTTTACATGTGGTTACCAAGTGTACAAACACACTGTTGTGTGTGTAAGCGCAGGAGCTCTCGGTGTCGTCCGAGACAATGGCGAAGTCGGAAGTGTGTGTATGCATGTGCGTGTTATGTGCTAACGCTACTCGTCTTCACGCACACATTCACAGCGTGTTACGCTTGGTTAAAAAATACTATAACAGACCTCAAGGTGGTAGCGGGGCTGCCCGGGTGTATCCCTACTCGTCGGAAAAGTACTTAAAATAACTCACAGTTCTTCGGCTGCACAGGCGATGGCGTTCCAGTAAGGGTTGGTGGAGTTGGCAATAGTCGCAGGAGACTGCTGATTCTTCGAAATATACGTGAGAGTTATATTCTCGCCAGCCTCGGCGATCCATTGATGAATCTATCAACAAAAACATAAAAAAACTTTTTTACAGAAAAAAACAACCGACTAGGTACCAAAAAAAAACACATAAGAACACACAGTCACTGCCAGATCAATCTGAACAGATGTATCTGCGTTCTCGGTCAATCAGTTTGATCCCGAATTAGACGAATCGATGCGACATAGGATTGTTTATTTTTTCAAATTTTTTCATGTTGTAATCGCTCCGGTCGTCGATCGTCAGCGATCGATCTTGAGGCCGAAACTACCAAAATCGGTATAGATTTTAGTTATATCATACTGATCTGAAGGTAGAACTGACCATGTAGCCTTCAAAACCCAGCGACCGACGGTTGGGCGAGATGCTATAAAAACCCACACAGAAGCTCCTCTAAGAATGTATGATGATGGCAGGTTTTACCAGCGTCGTCGTATGATCTACTTAATAAAAATCTTAAATTCATTAATTTACTGAGAGACATTAACGCACCGAAAGTGGAGGATTTTAGAAAATTCATGCCCTAAAGGGGTTAAACAGAGGATGCAAGTTTGTATGGAGCTTCGTTATTTTTGCCGAGGGGAAATCCCATTGGGCACATGGCTTGTTGTAAATTCCATCGGGCACATGGCTTGTTGTAAATTCCATCGGGCACAGGGCTTGTTGTAAATTCCATCGGGCACAGGGCTTGTTCCTACTTATATGAAGTAAATCTGGTGTTTAACCACACTTACCCTTTCGTGAAACTCTTGCTCGTTAACAGTGGTACCCAAGCGTATGTCGAATATGAGACTTATGAGGCTCGGGATGACATTGTTGGCTGTTCCACCCTGTAAATATATGGACAGTTAAAATCAAGACTTCAAAAAAAAAAAACTGTTAATTTTCTTCAATTCAATTGAAAAGAATTCATCTTGAGCTTTGCTACACTAAAAAATGGGTTAACTTACACTAACTGTGTTGAGGTTGACGGAGGTGTATTCGCCGGCATTGGTCGGAAGCGCATTACTTGCTATTTCATACTGTTCGTCTCTAAACGCAAAAAATTTGTCGATCACGTTGCGGCACTAGAAAAAAACAGTAGTTTATTAAAAGTATCCTTAACGGGATGCACGGTAAAAAGTTAATAACAATTAAGTTCACGTAATATTGTATAGAACTTGCTTTATTGTTTGTATTAAAGGTAATCATGTATAATAATATACCTTGCCAGTAGCGGTGTTGTTCGTCTCAGGGAAAGTGGACCCATGGGCAGACACGCCGTGACAATCAACTTGTATTTCTGAAATAGAAGAGTTTATTTGCATATAATGTACGTACACTTGCAAATGCAAAAAAAAAAAAATGCCCGCGAATGCCGCAAATGTCCGCGCTGGTACCAAATAAATGAGTTGACTTCTGCCATTTGGCATGCAAAAATTTGTGTACTTGATAACTAAACACCATTGGTGATTCTAATTAAGTACTTAGTGAACGACGTCTGCAACAATTTGATTAATGAATTATCATTTTATTTTATAAGTAGGTCATCATCTGCCTAACCTTTCCCCAACTATATTGGGGTCGGCTTCCAGTCTAACCGGACGCAGCTGAATACCAGTATTTTACATGGAGCGACTGCCTATCTGACCTTCACAACCCAGCAACTGGGTAATACGATACCCCTTAGTAAGACTGGTTGTCAGACTTTCGGGCTTCTGACGACCCGTAATGACTGTCAAAGATCCACGAATGACAGCCGGGACCAACAGCTTAACGTGCTTTCCGAGGCACGGAGGAGTCTCGGTATGTAAAGATGGTCACCCATCTACGAACCAACCCCGGCAAGCGTAGCTTAACCGGATGGATCGACCCGTGCGGTTGTTATTACTTAGCCACGAGCTCCTCCTTTATAAGTAGGTACCTAATGTAAATTATATTATAGGTAAAAACATCAAACTTAACAAAACAGCTGTTGCAAAAAAGTAACTGCAGACTGTCAAATAGACGACTTATAAATTACATAACATAACATAACATCACGCTTGTAATCCCCGAAGGGTTAGGCAGAGGCGTACTTATCTATAGTAGTACACCCACATTACGCCAGTTATATTTAAGTCCCATGTAATAGTTGACGAGCTTATTGCCATTAACCGGGCACAAATCCAGTCTCCAGACTGCTACTGAAAATTTCCAGATGGAAAAACCCAATAACACTTTGCCCGACCTGGGAATCGAACCCAGGACCTCATGCTCAGCAGTAGCGCTTGCGACCCTTTTTTTTTTTTTTTTTGTTTCGGGGTGGAAAATCCTCATGGATGTCCTCCGCCCTGGGGCGGGCGGAGGGGTCTGTCAGACTCTTACTGACTAAAAACCACCCCGGTGTTCCATCTCACACCTACGCCGAGGGTCGCGGGAACTTACGATCCTTCCGCAACCCCCGGCTGGTGCCGGCCCGCCACGGCAGGCCTCTCCTCGTGTCGAGGGGGGGAGTGAGGTGTTTGACTCCCCCCGCGACGTCTAAGAGGGGCGCGCGTGGAACACTACGCGCCGCCACCTCGGGTCCGATGTATGGGGGGGTGACGGACGTCCCCGAGTCCGTCGCCCCTGGACCCATTTAGGGGGGCTGGAAGAGGGCGTTGTCCGCCCTCCGCCGACGCCCAGTGCGCCTGCTGCGGGCTGGGTGAGAGGATGTGATCTCCCTCTCCCTTTCCGCAGCCTCCTTCTGCGAGATGACTGTCTCGCAGAAGGAAACCACCGCGTCCCAGGACTCCTCGCTGCCGACCATCGAATTAACGACAGCCGGCAGCGACAGGTCACTGCCTACTCTAGAGATGAGGGAGAGATGAGAGCGCTTGCGACCCTAGACCAACGAAACCGACTCATAAATTATCTGTATTTTTTCAGCAGGCCGTGTAGGTACTCAATACGTCTCGATACCTACTAGACCGGAAAACAAACGTTTAACAACAAACGTGTTTATAATACAAGTCATTAATCTAATGATGATAACTCAAAATGATTTAGCTGCATCCGGTTAAACTGGAAGCCGACCTCATCATGGTTGGAATAAGGCTAGGCAGATGATGATGATCACTCATGCACGGATATTCTTAACCGACGTTTTACATAAACGCATTGTGTTTTTGTCGAATAAATAGGTACTATCGAGAAAACTTAATTTAACAAAAAAATCCCGTGCACACGATGTGTTAGCAAGCGTTAAGCCGGTTGCAGACCAAGAGCTAAAGCTAAACTAAACTAAATTAGCTTAGTTTTGGCCTGCAACCCGCATTACTATAGCGGCCGAGCGCTGCAAGCAAGAATAGTCCTTACGGTGTATAGATGTTCGTTTCTTCCATGGTACCTATTGATAGTTCATCTAAGGGCCTCAAAAACTGGACATCATTATGTAAGCTGCAGTCGTCGTGCACTTCTCTCTGTTCAAAAAACATGAAACGGTTGACAATAATAAGTATCTGTACATCACTTACGCCACACAACCTTGTCTTGGTAGAAGACTGCTATGCCAGGCAGTGGGAATGAAGTGCCTTCGTCTAGTTCTATCCCCACGTTCATGGCTGCAAACTCTTGTGTCTTTAAGAATGGAATCATACCGTTTTCCGCTCCAACCTCCTCATCTGAAGAAAAATCATTGTTTTAGGGTTGTCAGACAGTCGTAAAATTGCAGGCATTTGCGTCATTAATTGGATAGGTATTTATTCAGGTGGTCGTGAGCATATAATAGTGCCAAGATAATGCTTACGCAGGTATACAGGGTGTAAGGGACAGCCCTCCGCAAACTAACAGGATGCATTCAGCTCCTTATTTTGAAGCATATTTCACCGGAAATATTCTCAGGAAAATTTTACGTTTTTTTATCGTATTTTCAATTACTATTTCTTTATTTCAATGTAAAATTACATTATCTGTACGCAGCACTCCATTTATGTAAATAAAACAGCTAAAATAAAAAAAATCAGCAATGTATGTTGAAATACTCGGCGGTCGAAGGCTCGCTGCGCTGCTGTTCGCTACGCGCGTTTTGCCACGGTAACGATACATTGCGTGTGAGGTAATAAAACAAATCAGGTTTATTGGATTCCTATAATGTTCCGGAAATAATTTCATGTACCGGTCATCTCTTAGTATGATATACTGAATTCACCGCATCAGTCTGCGGAGGGTTGTCCCTTACACCCTGTATAGCCGTTAAAACGATAGTTGCACAGCAATTAGAGGATTCATGAATAATTTACGTAGCATCTATTCAGAAAAATGTGGTAAAATACACAAAATATATAGTCACTCACCAGGCATAAGAGTCATGTACACGTCTCTGAGAAGCGTAACATTGTTTTCCTTCAGTCTGCGCAGTGCTTCATAATACTGTATTGATACAGACTTCATGTCTTGCGTCCCTCGGCCGTAAATGACGCCGTTGTCATCTATGTGGGCAGCGAAGGGGCCGTATGCCCAGCCCTCCTGTGAGAGAACCACAATCGTCACGTTGTCACGGAAGATATTAACAGTGGCATTGAACTAATCATTTTATTGTATTTGGAAACCTTCGAGATGGATCATTTTAGATCTGAAGTACTTATCTTTGTGTTAGCGAAGGGAAATCATGTTATAATGACGAAGTGACTTGGAATGAAGGTAGGTATAGTAATTTTACAAACATTTAAAAAAAAGATATTCAGTTTACGACTGCTCTAGCAACTGTCAAGAATCATACCTATGAGATAATATACCAACGCGTAAATAATATAATTGACTGCCTCGTCGCAAGCGTCGCAAGGGCTACTGCTGAGCAAGAGGTCCTGGGTTCGATTCCCAGGTCGGGCAAAGTGTTATTGGGTTTCCTACCTAGAATGTCTCAGTAACAGCCCGGGGTCTGGATTTGTGCCCGGTTGATGGCAATAGGCTCGCCCCCTATTAGGTACATGGGACTTAAACATAACTGGCGAAATTTTGGTGTACACCTCTGCCCAACCCTTCGAGAAAAAAACCGTGACGTTATGTTATCTACACATATAGTAAAAAGAATGTATATACGGTAATTATAACAAAAATACAATTTTTAAAATTTTTGTTGGTCTGTCTGTCTGTTTGTTCCGGCTAATCGCTGAAAAGGCTGGACCGATTTTGACGGGACTCACTGGCAGTTAGCTGATGTTATAAGGAGTAACTTTTATTTTAGAAAAAGAATTAGGGTTTCGCGCAATAAAAAAATTGAAACCCATGAAATTGTGAACAAGATCCGTTTCAAATAGGGAAGTATTGACATCCACGCGGGCAAAGCCGCGGGCAGTAGCTAGTGCGTAAGTAATTGAGCCACTAACGAAATTACTTTTGTCAGTTTTACAATTATAATAGTTAAACTCAGTCATATAACTGATAACTTTGTAGGTACCATGAGCCAGCGGTATCGACGCGGATACACTACAAGATAAAACACGAAGAATTTTGGGTTGCTGTTTAACAAAGGCGAATTAATTTTTATCATACGGAAGCGGGCCTTCTAAGCACAGGTGATTTTTTGGTGCAATATTAGGTAAGCCACCACATTTGACCAACAGATTGCAAGCGAAGATAAGATTCTTAGCTCACAGAAAGATGCTTCTTCGTCTCTGTTGACGTGGCTGAATTCTGGTCGAGTTTAATTTGGAATCATCGATACGATGAAGAAGTATAGAAGCTCTTTATGCTTAGTAACAAGTCCGTGAAGAAAGTTGATGAATACCGCCAAATATTAAGCCATGAGAATACTCCTAGTTCAATTTTACGAAAAGTCACACTAATTTTTGGCTGTATTCATTAGTTTTTTCTTCTTTCTAACATAAAGAGTTGTTTTATAAAATTAACCTTTGGGTTCCCTCTATCTGACAGAATCTTTATGCTCTGAAATTTATTTGGCATAACACACTTGGCATAATCTTCTTTATGCGAATATTTTTAAGGCATAAAAAATATTCAACATAATTATTGTTTGGTTGAATGTTTATATGTCCGAATTTAAAATGACAAACTTTTAAGATGGCAGAATTTTATTTAGCAGAATTACCTTTGGCAAAGTTAAAATTCCGCATAATTTCGTTTAGCATAACGTTTATTTAGAGCGACGATTATTTGGTACAATTTCACTTGGCATACTATGAAGATGGCAGAACTTAGGATGCAAGAGCGAGCGAAGCGAGCTCGGGACCTGGGGCACCCCGACTCGGACAGGTTAGGTTAGAAGTAGTTATTTTTTTCAAACCATCCAGAAATAGGAGCCCTGCGAAGCGGGGCTCCGTCAAACACGCCCTACTTCAAGACGTCTGTCATTGACCTTGAAAATGCTTTTGAACCCAAAACTTGTCACAAGGTAATATTTTAAGATTTGAGCATATTTTGGTTCGTTGACCTTGACTTTTAGGGTATTCAATAGATGAATCTTTCAATTATTATGGATATGAAATGTATGCTAAAAGATGATTCTAACTGTAAACTTTCTGAGATATGATAGTTCTGCCTTTTAATGACTATCGATATGAAATGTATGCCTAAAGATGATTCTGAATTAAAAAATTCTGAGTTTTGAATGTATGACAAATGAGTGTTTGCCAAACGATTTTCTGCGAAATGAAGTTTATGCTATCCGATGTTATGCAAAATAATATTATGACATAAAAAGTTCTGCTATAAAGGGTAGACCCATTTACCTCTATATCAGCAGGAACCACGTCCATATGTGAGTTCAGCATTATGCTGTGCTGACTGCTGTCGGTTCCTGTCCATTTCAGTACCACTATTGGGTACCCAGGTACAATCTCGTACACGTTGACTGGTACATCAGCTGCTTCAGCTAATGCTTTCCAGAATTCCACAGCCTCCGCTGTAATTGAAATTATTTAATAAGTTGTTGAGAAAGACGGGTTCTAGGTAGGTAGATAGTTACACGTGGGATAATCAAACGGTAGATAGGTACTTTAAAATAATGAAGAAATTCTTTTTTCTTGTTTGATAGTTAAAAAATAAATCACAGCAATCAGGCGAAGATACAAAAAACATTTAGAAACTACTGTAAGTCTGTGGTAAGCCTTATGTTCACCAACATTTGAATCAACTGATTCTTAAAATTTCTTTAGGAAATGGACAATAAACCAACTGTTTAAATACCTAACCGATGACGATGGTTTGAATGTTGGTGAGCACAAGCCTAAGTAATATTATCATTTTAAAAACAAAAGAGGGTCGCGTAGTCGCGTGAGACACGAACACGACACTCGGCCCTCTTTTGTTTTCTCCTATCCCTACATATGTAAGAAAATGACTAAAGCTGTTCTTACTCAAATCGTTATGAGTAGTGGTGTTAATCTTGAGGTATGCCTGGAACAATTCCACTGGGGTGTTGTTGGCATAGTCGGTATCACAGGCAGCAAAGCCGACTTGCAGCTGTAGTACAGCCAGGACTATAGAAACTACGCCAATCATATTACGCTCTGCGAAAAAACGTACCTTATTAGAATTTTCACTGAAGTTTTTACTTGAAGAATTTTAACTGAAGACTGAAGAATTTTAACTGAAACTAGAATTTTAACTGAAGAAAACCTATGTTCCACACGAGACCTACATACTCTTCCCGTTTACAACTTTTCATTACACAAATCGGACAAATTCTTTCGATATATGTAAAAAAACCAGGTACCGAAAATACATATTAGACGATATTAATGAAAGACACAACGATATTAATTAAATATACGAGAGACGATAATTTTTCTGGATTTTGGATTGTTTCAAAGATTTATATATGTATTATATCCTTTTTACTAAAGTGAAATATTACGGTTTCAGCCAAAACGGGACATTATTATCAATTAATTAAAAAAGTATCTACCGAACATTTTTTGCTAAGTGAATACTTACCCAGTTGACAGAGGACTGTTGTCGAACTCATAATCACACTCGTATTTATTGCAAATTTAGCTTATCGCTACTAACCTGTAGGGCTGTGACTCGACTACGAACGAATTTATTCATTAAAAGATAAATATGAGATAACAAACTGACGATTTATTTCAAAATAAGTAATTAAAAAAACCTTTTTTACAAATAAAAACAACCGACTTCCAGAAAAAAAAAAACTACAAAGTGAAAAATAACTTTAATTTCTGTTGTCGGTGTCTTTGGATCTGTATTTTAGGTTTTTGCCACCGACTTCCGAAATTAAAGTTATTTTTCACTTTGTAGTTTAATTTTTGGAAGTCGGTTGTTTTTTTTTTTTGTAAAAGTTTTTTATTTTTCACTTTTTAGTGGGTCGGTTGGTAATTTATCGAAGTTACAATAGACTAATGACAACTGCTACACCTTTTTGCTGCTTTTTTTTGCTGCACCTTTTACAAAACATTGATTTTCTCGATGCAGGGACGTTAATTGTTGAGGAGTTCTCCTGGTACTTCACCATCAGCTCCACTTCACCATATGCATTGTGACGAACTTATATTGCTTACCAATCATTTTAAAGTAATCGAATCACAACCCGTGTAATACTTATTATTGAGTTGTTCCGGTGGCCATCTTACCATCTGTGGTCTTCGTCATCAGTTCCACTTCACCAAATGGTGCTTTCTGAAAGCAAATGTATAAGTTACTATTAAAAATACCTACCCAAATCGCTATAGGTGTGCTTATAGTATGTGAAGAGTTCCCTCGATTTCTCCAGGATTCCATCATCAGATCCTGACCTGATGATAATGGGACCACCTGGAAAGTATACCCTTTGAAACAAAAAAATAATTTTCCAAATCGGTCCAGCCGTCTTCGAGTAATCGGGGAACACACATTCAAAAAAAAAGATTCCGACGAACTGAGAATCTCCTTTTTTGAAGTCGGTTAAAAATCATTTACAACCAGAGTGCATCTCATAACAATTCCAATAAGCCCAAACACGGCTAGGATACATTGTTTTATTATGGAGTTCCGGTGCTTCATCATCAGATCACTTCAATGGTACCATTCTCATCAGACCCATTTATTTAAATTTGCTTCTTCATAGTCGCTTAACTATCTTAATTGAAATATCTTATCGCCACCCGTGAAATACTTATCACTGAGGAGTTCCGTGGCCATCTGCGGTCTTCTTCGTCAGCTCCACTTTACCAAATGATACTTTCTGAATCCAAATGCTTGACTTATTGATGAAAATACAAAAATCGCTATGTGTTTGCCTATATAATATTTGAGGAGGTCCCTCAATTCATCATGGATCCTATCATCAGAACTGCATTTTGATAAAAATGGAACCAATCTGGAAGTATGTCCTTTCAAATAATAAAAAAAAGAATTTTCCAAATCGGTTTATAAATGACCGAGTAAAACAAACAGCTGAATGTAAGCAGTGCAATGTGATTTTGTTTATGCCATAAATTGATTTATTATTATTATTTTTACATATCTCGAGACCCTGGGATCCCGGACCTTTGGAAGGCATATGAGGGGCAGAAGCCAACTCGCAGAGGCCCGTTAGACGCTTTCAATGGAAATGAGGCACCAACCGACGATTATCCCTGTGCGTACTATGCAAGTGCACCCAAGGACAACCCCCGGTTGGTGTAGGACTATTGCAGGATATGGAGACAAAAAAATATATTGGGCTATGGGTTTGGATGGCTAAAGTGGACTGGTTATCTAAAACTATGGAAGGACTATGGCCCCTGCCTGACCAATGTTGGATAAATACAATACACGGATAAAATGGCAGGGGTTGACTTGCACACTCAACAATGGGCCCCCGGAAACGGTCGCTAGCACATAGTGTCGTAGCGACAAGGGGGCAACATGTCTTGAGATGCTTAAGAGGAGTGGAAAGGTATTCCACGGCTATCAGGACAATCCCGGAAGTACGGTCAAGATCCCTACCAGCATCTTACTGAACTACTTCCTTCCTCCGAGCACGTTTGCTCTTGCGAATCTCTACTCAAGCCAGCCAATAAAGGCAAGAATGAGGCGGGAGGTCAGTTCACGTCAGTGTTCACTCCAGCCGGCCAATAAAGGCAAGCCAGAGATGAGGAACATGACTTCTCCCGGGAGATAGGGTACGTGGGGTCGCTACTGCCCAGCAGCTCGCCACATGCTGCCCTGCAGGTTTCTGTATCTCTCTTGGTCTGGCTCCTCATCCTAGACCTGTTCCGGCAAAGTAACCTCTACCGGCACAGACCTAGACTTCGGAGCGCGCAAGCCCCATCACGACGTCAATTATTATTAAATATTCCGTCCCGTTCCGCTCCAAAGAAATCATTGGTAACACATGAGAAGGTAATTAATTACACGTCGCCTATGGCGTAGGCCACATTTCTATTGGATATTTTCTACATCATTACCTTTCATTCAATCACTTTACTCTGATCATCGTAGTATTTTATTGGACATAGAATAGACCCCAACATATTTGGGAAAAGATTAGGCAGATGTTGATGAGACTTCTTCCAAGTTGCATGACCATTGACATTTACCCTCGATGAATGTTTTTATTTTTTAGTCAATCCAAGCTACTTTTCAGTATTTTGGCATCAGTCAATGAGTTCCCACTCATTCCCACACACTCCCGCCTAGCCTGTATTTCCTGATTCGTGTTCAGGCAATTGATTAAGGTGTTTCACGAAGAATAATTTATGCAAGTTCGGTACCAGTTTTTGTTATCAAATTGGTTTCATCTTCAAAGATACATTAATGTTATAACGATTGACGGATTACTTATCATAATGCCAAGTTCATGATATTTTATATTACTTTTTATACCTAGGGTATTTTTTCTATACCTAATAAAGCTGAAGTTTGTTTGTTTGTTTGTTTGTTTGAACTACAAGTCGGATTTCAAAAATTATTTTGCATTCGATAACCCAATTCTTGAGGAAGGTTATTAACATCACACTACGACCCTTAGGAGCCGAGCAAAAGAAAAAAAAGTCTGAAAGGCCGCTAAGCGAAAACGAAGTAATAGCGCGGGTGGGTGATGCGATGCGACGCGGTGGGTCGGGGAAGCTAGAAACTTCACGCGGACGAAGTCGCGGGCGGACGCTAGTTTCAGAATAAATGTACACAAGTACTAACCTAACCGACTTTTTTAAAATTTCATTCAAGAAGTAGAAATATTGCTTTTTAGTGAGTGCAGTCAAACAGATATGTATATAGAGGGGCTTGTGGCTAAATAATAACAGCCGCACGGGTCGATCCATCCGGTTAAGCTACGCTTGCCGCGGTTGATCCGTGGATGGGTGACCATCTTTACATACCAAGACCCCTCCGTGCCTCAGAAAGCACGTTAAGCCGTTGGTCCCGGCTGTCATTCATGGATCTTTGGCAGTCGTTACAGGTCGTCAGAAGCCAGAAAGTCCGACAACCAGTCTTACCAAGGGGTATCGTATTACCCAGTAACTGGGCTGTGGAGGTCAGATAGGCAGTCGCTCCATATAAAATACTGGTATTCAGCAGCATCCGGTTAGACTGGAAGCCGACCCGAACATAGTTGGGAAAAGGCTGGCAGATGATGAGTCAAACAGATATGTAGGTATAATTGTTGCCAGCGCTACTTGCACAAACATTTATTCTTTACTTTTACATTACATTACGAAACAATTCACTAGTATCTAGGCTTGATATAAATCAATTCAAATTAATTCAGACCTTTTTTAGGCATTATAATTGCTAATTTCTGGTCTACTTCTTCTAAATACCTAACTACAAAGGCAGTTCATATTGACGTATATGCGCAAATTCAACACACGCAGAATCACTATTGTACTGTTGCTTTGATTAATATTCAATCATATAGGTTGAATTTAGATAATCCTCTACTGAAATTTTCATTTTAATCAGAGGCGCCAATTTCGTACTTGTCCATAAAAATAACTAATATTTATAGTAATTACAATATATATTTTGTTAATTAGGGTGCGTACAGATTATGATAAATAACACGTCCACATTGTTTAACATTGCTAACCTCTTTATAGAAACATGATACATACGACTATGTTGTATTTAATAACATGATAAGTTTTATAGTAAGGACACATGGCAATAGACTAATAGCGTGGCGATTTAGTAACTATGTGCATTTCACATTCTACAATTTATATCAAAATATTATTTTATAACACAATAAAATACTATAAATTGCCTATGACCGTTTTATTATTCCTTAACCTCTAATTTATGTTTACGGCGAGCAGTATAAAATTATTGACGGTATAAAAACAAGCATGTCATTTAATCTCAAAGAACGTTTGTTGTACCTAGTACTTAGATGGTCGACCTTGGTCTACCTAAACATTTATATTAGTAGATATTATTGATGCTAATACACTCTCGGACTCCTAAATAGAGCCACCGTGCATTTTTATGTTTTAGACCTAAAACGTCAAATTAATGGTAAGCCAGACAAAAAGTTTTTATGCAGTTTTGAAGTTGACATACTGGTCATCATTTCGGTATCAGCGTTGTCCCAAATTTGAAGAAGAGAAGAGAATCGGAGTGCGGTCGCTTTTAAAAAAGCAACAAGCTTTGATTAGAGCATCTCTAAGTCAGTAGTTAGTCGTTATTTATTTTGCATAAAAAGAGTATCGAAATTGTTTTTCCTTATTTTTTTTTCATTCTGACGTTCAAATTATGAATACCTACTGCACATGGCCGGTAGCCGCGCATGCTTTGGCTGGGCTTAGGTAGCGAAACTTAAGTGCACAACTTCATGTAAGTCGTTCTGCCGTTCAAGGAATTTACCATCGATACCTGAAGACTGGCGGCTTCGTACACCGTCCAGGAGGACCACAAAACCGGGTCACTACAGCACGACAAGATTGGTTTATCTTTACAACCAGCCTGCGTAATCCTCACCTGGCCTCAGAACAGGTCCAAGAACAGCTTCGAGAGTCTCATGGACTGACTGTTTGCGCTCGAACTGTAAGAAGGAGACTCGAAGAACGTGGCCTGAAACCTCATAAGCCAGCCAATGGTCCCAAATTGACACGAGCTCACAGAATGGCGCGCCTACAGTTTGCACGCGAACATTTGCGTTGGACTCAACGTCAATGGGGCCAGGTTCTTTTTACGGATGAAACCAAGATTATGCTGTACGGTAATGTTGGACGTAGGAAAGTCTACCGCAGACAAGTTTTCAGCATTGTTGCATTGAATAGAAGGTGAATTATGGCGGACATAAACAGTCTGGGCGGAATTTCTATATGAACAATGAAAAACGGAAATAATATTGAGTGACTGGCTTCAAAAACACATTTTTTTTTCTTTGTCCTACCATTATTTAAAAAGATAGAGACCTTTAAACAAGAATATGTAGGATGTCTAGATTCAGGTGTCCGGGTGTGTATTATATCAACTAACGGAAGGTTGTCAGCACCATGATAGCTAAGTAGATAGATTTATACATTTTTTGCACAAAAACGTAGGTTTGGACCATAAAAACTTACGTGGAACATCTGTAACTGCCCCCCGTTAGTGCACAATAAAAACTGTAAACAACAACAATACTTAATAACTTTATTTGTAGGTACTTATTTTATTCCGTCTTCCCCACTCGTATCCTACATTAGGTATCATCTCTAGACTCATAAACATTTTTCATTATCAAGGCAGCGGACGAGACATGTCAAATTTATCACCATTATCTTGGAAATCTGATAGTTTATCAACTGTAACATTTTCATTGCTCCTTTATTAGATTATTAGTTTTTCATGTAGATTTACATAATATGTATAGGCTGAAAATTAGAAAAAAAAATTGTACCTACTTGGTGGTAAACTAAGTTTTTTGGGCGTGTATAACTTTTTTGGAATACCATGCTATCTGATAATACCTTCATACCTACCTTTTTGAGGAGTCCTGAATCCATACCTGAAATTCATCAAACTATACAGACATAAGTACCTTTTTTTATATAACTTATTTGTTAATCCGCTCTATCACGCGACCCCTTCGTCGCAGAATATCATTTTCTGAAAACACGGTGTTCGCAATAAAGCATAATGTCAAAACACTACAATCGCCAATCATCACATTCGCAAAATACCACATTCTCAAAACATAATATTCTCTTGTGCCTAAACGGACCCTGACACTCGCCGGCCGCTGCCGCGGCACCGCTCACTTCGCTCGCTCGGCTCGCGCGTTATGTGGTCACAGTTCTAACCTAACTTTCAGCCATTTTCATTTGCTACTTCATTTTTAGTCAGCGGTTACGGCTACACTTACATTTAGCCGGCTAAAGATGAAAGAAATTAACATTAGCCTCACCTCGAAAATAAGTTTAAGTTTAACTGGCTGGTTTCGCAACCTGTGTTGGCTCATGGGAAGAAACTCTGTGCTCTCTTTAGACAACAAATCCTCATCTACAGCTCGGTCCTTAAGCCAATATGGACCTACGGGATCCAATTGTGGGGCGTTGCCAGCTAATCCAACATACTCTGCCTGCAAAGAGTCCAAAATCTTAAGATCAATTGCAAATGCACCTTGGTTGGCTAGGAACGACGAAATCCTCGACTATCTACAAATGCCATCAGTTAACTCTGAAATCGAATGGTATAAAAGACAACACAAGGCACGTCTGACCTTGCATCCAAACCCACTAGATATAAAAATAAAATAAAAAAGCCTTTATTCTACTACTTTTACAGTTTAAACATAAATGATCTTTTATAATAGTGTAGCTCGCGCCTCAAAGCAGTAGTCGCCTCTTTGGCGTAGGCCTCTTCCATTTCCCTCCACTGGTTCTTGTCTCTCGCTTTAGTCATCCACCCTGGTCCTCCCTTCTCCCAAAATATGTTTTCCACTTTTTCCTTGGCCAACCTCTACTTCTGCTTTGGTCTCTTGGTATCCATTCAGTCACTATTTTTGTCCATCGATTGTTTTCCAACCTGCAGACATGGCCAGCCCAGTTCCACTTGAGTAACCTAATTCTTTTGACGACGTCCACTAATTTTGTGTTTTGTCTAATAGTTTCATTATATAATAGAAAGAAGACGAAAACACACTAGCCATTTGCCAAAGAAAAATGGAACGAAGCATGCTGGGGATAAAACAAAAAGAAAACTCACTAGTTACTGAACTGTTAAGCCCCACAGCGGTGGTAATAAAGCTGGAGAGGAAACACCTTCTATAAGTGGGAGGAGCAGCACTGGCTGCTCCTCCATGACGCCATTTGACATGGAACGAATTCGCTTATGGTCTGACGGCCGATTACAAATACAATTAAAAAGAATCTCGAATTTTATGTCTCCTCTTCAACATCTTACACAACCCGTCTTACCCTTCCTACCTGCGTGAGCGATTTTCTTACACTCGCCGTAGCGACGCACCGTGTAGATCACACCTTAGATCCCTCCTTAAATCCCATCCTCATAAAACAAGCTACTATTCTTATTCCTTCTCTGTCCATGCTGTAAGATTGTGGAACTCACTTCCGCCTAGCATTCGAGATTTAAAATCTATTTCTCAGTTCAAATATCGAGTAAAAGTGTATTACCTCTCCTCTCAACTGTGAGAATTTATACATTTATATTCAAGATGTAACATAAATAACGCACAACTTCTTAAGGGATCATTGTACTCATCATTATGAACAACTTTTACTATGGGACCAAATCTGAAATCGCGAAAAAAAAATCAGCTGCTCCGTACATTTTGACGAGTTATGCGAACATAAATGTAGGAAGCAGCTGATTTTTTTTTCGCGATTTCAGGTTTGGTCCCTTAGTAAAAGTTGTTCTTAATGATGACTACAATGACCCCTTAAGAGGTGGTGCGTTAATTATGTTACACCTTATATATATACAGTGTGAGTCTTTATAATCTGCACATATCGAAATGAGGGAATCTATGCTTAATTTTATCGACGGAAAAAATGTTAAAAAAAATCTAAATATTTATTAATATTTTTTATGGATTTTTAAAAAAAATTGTTTGCTTTTGTGACCCCAGTGTATACAAAACTGTGTAACTTTTAAACTAAACGATTTATCACGATGAAACAAACTCCATAATGTTTGGAAGTAATTAGGTGTCGTCATAAAATAAAAATTATGGAAAAAAAATAGCCATAATCAAATATAAACATTTTTTTTTGGCAAAAATCTGATTTTTTTTCATTAATTTTTACAAAAATTGTAAAATTTCTCAATAACATGCCCCCATCACCTTCTTTTTTTATAACTTTAAGTTATTCTTCATTGTATTAGGAACCTAACGGTAAAAATTGCATGTTTTTAACTCAACCCTAACATTTTTTATCAAATGTCAAAGAAAGGCCCAACGCATAGTTACGCACATTGTTTAGCAGGTAGATAAACTTTTTTTTGTTAACTTTGTTGTGAATGCGCGCGGGTCGTTTCAAAGATGGCACTCCGAACGCGGAATCGTATTGTTCTCATAAGGGTGGTTTGTTTGGGATGATAATTAATGCAAAAGAGTTCAATTGAAACCCATTTATTATTAAATACAAAATTTAATGCATCAGGTTCTCAAAATGTCCACCTCGTTGTTGTAAACACAAAGCCGCGCGAATTAGAATTTGGTGTGTCGCTCTCCTTATCATTTCGGGATCATTGCGAATATCATTCGCACAGTTTATTATGCGGTCACGCAAATCGGCCTCACTGTTGATGGGGGTACTGTAGACGCGTTGCTTCATGGTCCCCCATAGGAAATAATCAAGGGGCGTCAAATCGGGTGAACGCGCAGGCCACCCTACAGGTCCTTGCCGGCCGATCCATTTGTCATGATAATTTTCGTTTAAAAATCTTCTTACATTTGTAGCGTAATGGGCAGGACATCCGTCCATCTGAAGAAACATCCTTTGACGCACAGCCAGTGGGACATCTTCCAATAACTGAGGCATATCATCTCTCAATAGACTTAAAAATCTTTCACCAGTCAACGTTCTCGGCAATATGACTGGTCCAATCAACATGTTATCGATAAGACCAGCCCAAACATTTATCGAAAATCTTACTTGGAAAGTAGATGACCGTTTCAGTTTCGGGTTTTCACCTGCGCGGCACCATCTGTGTAAATTTCGACAGTTAGTAATACCGTCTCTAGTGAATGTCGCTTCGTCCATCCATAGTATTTTTCTTGGAAAGTTTGGGTTTGCTCTGGTTTTTCTTTGAATCCATGTGGACATCACACACCTTGGACGCCAGTCTACGTCTTCATGTAGATGTTGCACCCTTTGATAGTGATAAGGATGCAATCCTTCTTTCTTTAAAATACGCCACACTGATTTTTGGGATATTCCGTGACGAAGAGCCAGTCGTCTAGTACTTATGGATGGATCAGCAAACAAATCACTTAATACTGCTTGTTCAGTAGCCGCATCAATAATTACTTGAGGTGGCTCGCGACGATCTCTACTTGATCCAAGTCCAGTGATCGACAACCTTCTGTGAACTTCCTGGAAGTTTCGGGCAGATGGCACTGGTTGCCTGTTAGGATACGCAGCTATGTAAGCCGCGCGCGCAGCTCTGGCACTTCCTTGTCCCACTCCATAATAAAAATGTATGTCGGCGATGTGTGCCGGGGAAAATTCACTTAAACGCGGCATCATGTAGCAGCGAACGAAAGTTATGAAAGTCCAGCGAACGAAAGTACCGAAACACATGTAGCAGCGGCGAATAATTCGGAGCGACTGCCAGTCTGACATCTGTCATAATTCAAGTTCCTTTGGCTGGCCCTACCTCCCCGACCTGCGCACATTCAAAAGAAAGTTTATCTACCTGCTAAACAATAGCTATGCGTTGGGCCTTTCTTTGACAGTTGATAAAAAATGTTGGGGTTGAGTTAAAAACATGCAATTTTTACCGTTAGATTCCTAATACAATGAAGAATAACTTAAAGTTATAAAAAAAGAAGGTGATGGGGGCATGTTATTGAGAAATTTTACAATTTTTGTAAAAATTAATGAAAAAAAATCAGATTTTTGCCAAACAAAAATGTTTATTTTTAAATGTGGCTATTTTTTTTCCATAATTTTTATTTTATGACGACACCTAATTACTTCCAAACATTATAGAGTTTGTTTCATCGTGATAAATCGTTTAGTTTAAAAGTTACACAGTTTTGTATACACTGGGGTCACAAAAGCAAACAATTTTTTTTAAAAATCCATAAAAAATATAAATAAATATTTAGATTTTTTTTAACATTTTTTCCGTCGATAAAATTAAGCATAGATTCCCTCATTTCGATATGTGCACATTATAAAGACTCACACTGTATAGGTTTAACTTAAATAAATAAATACATTATGCTATAAAACTTTATACTATAAACCTATATACTTAGCATATTTATTTATTTAAGTATGTGTTATTTTTTGCTTTAGATATATATGTGTAGGTATATTTAACATTTTAGTTTAAGACGTCACAAATCATATTCTTCTCTTCTTGTTCTCACACACTATTATACATTTCTTTTTAATTTCTCCTTTCGCAGGTCTGCTGGAAGAAATTGCTTAAGAAATGAGCAGTACCTTTTTACTCAATACTTATAATGTCGTATCTGTATGTGTTTTACTGTGTGTACATAAATAATAAAAATAATAATAAATCTAAAGTTTAGCTGGCTATTCTTAAGTTTATGCCTACACCAATTCTTAGCCGTGTTACCTATATACTTGTATTGCGAAGAAGCACATTGTTAAATACAGTTAAAAAAATTAAATCAGCAGTAAAATAAATATAGTTTAATCTGTGTGACACATTATTTAAACATTGAATTACATCCAGTTTTCATTTATCATACCAGAACGACTGTATTCCCCAAAAACTTAGAAAAGGTGTATCTTCAGCACTACAGAACATTAATTTTGCCAGTTATATTGAGTCCCATGTAATTAAATAGGTGCCAAGGCCATCACTAACCGAATCCAGACTCCGGGTTACCACTGAAAATTCTTGATAATAAAACTTTGCCCGACCTGGGAATCGAGCCCCAAGCTCAGCAATCGTGCTTGTGGCTTACTGTGCATGTTGTCTATTATTTTGTTCAATTTTAAAATGGAGAACCCGACACAAAACATCTGTTTAGAGGTACTTACCACTGAAATAAATTACATCGCTATTTTTGTATCTCAAATAGTGTTTGTCTACTTAATTATCATCACGTCAAATTTACATAACAGGTACAAAACATTCGAGTTTACTCTTAGCCTCATAGATAAGGCATTAAACGCACCACAAACATTGTATTTAGCCGTTTTTAACCTTCACAGTTCACTGAGTCTTAACTATTGTATGGTACAGTTCTATAATTTTACGTGGGTACCTAGCTACTAATGTACTTACTGTGTGTAGTGTGAACAGCAGCCAATCTACGGTGCCAAAAAAAGTATTTAGTATAAATCGGTCCCAACTCAACTGATCAAATCATCAAACCAAACCGTTTTTGGAGCAGAAATTCTAAATTTAACGTGATTGAATGGTTCAGTTTCACGTTGAAGCATTTTATTTATTAATTTAAACTTTTCACACTTAAAAAAGTGCAAAGGCGGGCTTAATGCTTAAGCTAAATGTAATGCTTTACCTAAGCAAAGCATTGCATTTAGCTTTGGCGTTTTCTAAGACTTCGTGTGTACATGTCAAAGCTTAAGTCTAGACATGTCATTACGCTGAAGATTAAGAAACTGTAGATCTACAGGTAGATACCTCATTATAATACCTACTGCAGAAGTGCCGAACTTATAGCATAACTTGGGTGAATTCAGAAAAAAAAAAACCTGAATACCAAATTCTACGCCTACCTATACCTACACAATTAATTATTATGCGTCCCAACTTACATTTGCAGTTGGAATATATGGGAGAATATATTTTTCAACTACAATGTTAAGTTTGTTCTTGGGAATTGGAATAGTAGATAACATATCATTGTACGAAACCCTCTCCACGCGAGTTCAACTTGCACTTATCCGGTTTTCTTTTTCAACTTAAGTAGATTTAAATATAGAAAAAACTCAGGGCATGAAAAATAAAGACTTGAATAACTAGTAGGCATATATTTATTTAAACTTTTCGCACTCAAAAAAGTACAAAGGCGGACTTAATGCCTTAGGCATTCTCTACCAGTCAACCAAGGGTGGTGAAGAGATTAGATGACAGGTGCTGTTTGAGAGGAACAATGCTAAAAAAACCTATTAAAAATATATAATAATGAATTAGGTACAAATATAATAGGTAAGTACACAAGTACAGTAGGTAAGTAGTAGGTATCTCTGTAGTTTTAATTTAATTACCTAAAATAGTGAGTAATTCTACACATCATAACTGAACATCAATTATTCTCTGATTAGACTCGCAGATTGTAGGTTGCCTAAATTCTTAATAATTTCCGTGTAAATATCTATTCCCCTCATGAATGTTTCCACATTCTGGTATTCGTCCTTCGCGTGTATTCTTGGGATCGTCTTCGCTTTGGTGGAGAAGCCAAGGGCTGGTATACCAAGGTTACGTAGAACGAGCATGTCGGAGGTCGCCGGGCACACCACGGGCGTGATCTTGATACCCCTGAAATAACATTGAAACGTCAATATTTTATCTCGTGTAGAGATAGCGATAGCAAAATAATGTTTAAACTTGGTTTGTCCTCAGTAGGGCACACCGCACTCGTCGCTTACCTATGCGTTATAGACTTATGCTTTAGTGTGAACCAGACTTTAGAAGTTTAGATATAAATGATCGCTTACTAAATCACCCATTTCTGTGTATTATATATAGATATATTCACTTTCGGATGCCAAAAAAAGTTGGGCTACATCGGGAAAACTAAAGATGGAAACATGAATTTATTAATACCAACTTCGTGTGTGTCAAGAAACCAGTCATTAGGTATCAAAGGAGACATGTTACCACTTACATATTGTTCAAAGTATTCTTCAAAGTAACCCAGTAAGTGTTGGAGTCATCTACAGCAGTGACTCCTGACTCTTTTTCTTTTCGGAAGTACGATATTTCCGTTTTGTTACCAGCTTCTTGCATCCAAGATTCTACCTGAAAAGCAAAAATGATTTATTACGAGTATTAAAAAACCGTGGTGAATAGATACTGCTTGGTCAAAAACCGACTGACTAAAAACCTAACTTTCTTTATGCGCTTAAAGCGACTGTTAGATTCGACTATCTCACCAAATATACAATGTGAACAACACTATTACATTTTGCATAATTTAGAATGGTACGACTAGTGCCATCTATGAGATATATAAAGTAATACTACTTCGTAATGTTTCCTCAAAGGTTCCACCCTCCCAGTTTCAGTAACTCCGCAAACGATTATCTCGGGACTGAGAAAGCGCCTTTAGTGGCTTACAGCACCAACAGAAAATTTGACTACGAGCGTCACATTGCAGCAACTTTTCAGTACATGAGTACCTACTTAGCTCGCAAAATGCGATGATCCAACCGGTCCAGCGACATTAAGGGGGAAGCGCTAGGGTAGCCCGCGAAATTCAAATTTTCTTACGTTTTTTTGCAATTTGCACCTTTGAGGATTATAGATACTAACTTAAGGAATTGTATTACTGATTCCGCAAAATTTCAAGTATAAGTTTACCGGCCTTCCTCTCTTCGGTCCACGGTACCGACAAATTAACCAGGAAAATTTTATCTTCCTCACTGGTCGATTTTGAGGTACCGTGTTTGACCGATGCGTTGAACGCGTGGAAGATGGCTTGTCCCAATACGGATTTACCTGACAACCCAGCCTCCCAGAAACGGTGGGACGTGCCGCTCTGCAGTATTATACGGAATACCCTAGTAAATACGTCATTTAATACTGCTGAGCGTGCCCGTCTGCTGGCTGTGGGAGAATGGGAGTCAGGCTTGTGGCTTCAAGCGCTTCCGTCATCCACCATAGGCACTATGATGGATGACTCTTCGTTTCGGCTTGCTACGTGTCTCCGCTTAGGCGCACCTTGTGTTGCTCCGCATCGGTGTCACTGCGGTGAAGCTGTCGACAACCTCGGACACCATGGCCTGTCCTGCTGCAGGAGTGCAGGCCGCATAGCACGACACGCCAGCATTAACGATATTATTCGTCGAGCTCTTGTCACCGCCGGCGTACCAGCGATATTAGAACCAAGCGGCTTGGTACGTGACGATGGGAAGAGACCAGACGGCATGACGTTGTTGCCTTGGAAGGTGGGTAGACCTCTGGTGTGGGACGCAACCTGTGTCGACACCCTTGCGCCATCTCATGTTCCAAGCACGGCGAGCTGTGCTGGCGCCGCTGCTGCGGCTGCTGAGACCCTTAAGCGGCGCAAATACTGTAACCTTATCGGTAACTACAGTTTTGAGCCGTTTGGGGTCGAAACGCTCGGGTCATGGGGCCCGAGTGCGCGTCTCCTTTTTAAGGAAATTTCTCGCCGACTGGTCGACACTTCACGTGACCAGAGGGCTGGCTCGTTCTTTGGCCAAAGAATTAGCATTGCCATTCAACGTGGCAATGCTGCCAGTCTTCTGGGCACGTTTCCGGATGACAGCGATGCGGACGAGTACTTCGACGCCTAAGTTTCCTTTTGTTTTGTATATTTATTTGTATAGTTAGTTAGTTCGTTAGTTAGTAGAAAAAGATATTTTAAGTTTTTTTTAACATATAATTATTATAATTACTGATTCTAATGATTATAATTCTGTAAATACTTAAGTATTTGTTACGGTCGCGAATCATAGTTTAATCAACATACTACTTAATACTGACCTGCAAATTGCAAAAAAACGTAAGAAAATTTGAATTTCGCGGGCTACCCTTAAAGTATGTCGCAAAACAAGGCACTTACTAAAGATTCCATCTCATCGGTATTTGCTTCAGTGGATAATCTCATATCGACCGCGAGCGTCATTTTTGAAGGTATTATATTAACATATGGAGCCAGACCAGCCTGTAACATAAAATTAATCAAACAATCATGTGACGCATCGCATAATATATACTAAAGTTTTTTATGGTTAACCTGTTATTACCATTAAATCGAATTTAATGTAATTTTCGGAGGAAAATATGATCATCTATAAACCCATTGTGTAACAGGATAAAGGATTTGATGAAACATGCACGGTCCGCTTTAATTATTAGTTCATAGACAATAGAGGTTCTATAAACAAAGACGAATTTTTTATTCCATCTCTTGCCAAAACGTCATCATGGTGAGAACACGCTCTTTCCTAATTATTGTATAAAATTCTCATAATTCTCTTTTAATTGATACATAACATGTGTTTAGAATAGTTCATAATTTGCTATTCATGACAATTTGATGATCAAGGAATACACGAATAGTTACTTGAAGATTTGGTGATTTAATCTCACCGCACGCCACCTATCCCGCCCGTAGCTTCTCGGCACGACTACACCTTATATTAGCTTCACTGACTAAATTGCTGTTGCTCTGTTCAGATAGTACGTAATAACAGGATTCAAGGATGTTGAATACAGGTCAAATAATACGGATGTCGGGCAGTAGCCCTGCACTTGACACTCGTATCTATTTTTATGACCTTTTCAATAAAAAGATAAAGAATCGTGACCCAGTTACATTCGGAACGCTGAAGAAATAACTTACTGCATCATTATACTTATCACTGTTAAGTAGTGGATAGTGAACAAGTTTTACGTATCATTTACAGAACATAATAGTCTGCAGATTATGCTCTAGGACTTATGAAAGCATCAGCTGAAGGTAATTTAAGTTAGTATAGTGGATGAGTGTACCATGCCATATTATCTACACTCAACGCCTTTTTTGGTAACAGGATCTTTAGTAAGACGTGAATTGAATAGGGTATGGTTAATTTATTATTATAATTAATAAAACTTCTAACAATCATACTTACGTCAATCATGTTAATGTTCAAACTATTGTATCCGGTATAATCAGAATCATTCTTAGTTCTCATGATTTGTTTTTGTGTCTCCCTGTACGCCATGACAGTGTTTATAAATTGATGAGCCTGTAAAAAAGCATAATTTTTAGATAAATAATAAGTCCTATGCAATTCTTACTTTGGTCGAATACATTTTGTGTGAAATAAAAACTCCTTCGGACGCTAGGTAGGTAGCTACAACTTCGTTACCGATCGTAGGTGATTAGAATTACGACTTCGTACACTTCTATGTAGCACAGAACAAACTACGAATAAATAAATGCCGCCATTAAAGCGGCACGCTGTATATGAATCGTAACAGGTATTCATCGTACCTTTTCCATAGCACTCCCGTCTGGCATTGTATAACCATGACCACCTTCACCGTAGACTGTGAACTGCATTTCTGAAAAAAACAATAATCATAGATAAATAGATAATCATGTTATCCTCAAAGATCCTCCTAATACCTCCTTACATCGGTATTCCACCGATGGTGTTTTTAAGGTCAAGGGGGCCAGGTTAGAGCCATTGAACGTTCTATTACATTTTAATAAAATGGGCCGCTATATATTCCTTTAATTTCATATTAAGCACATTATAACTAACTTTATGGACAAAGTCTGAAATAAATTACTATCATTATTATTTCTTTGACATATCTCGAGACCCTGGGGTCTCGGACCTTTGGCAGGCGTACGAGGGGCCGAAGCCAACTCGCAGAGGCCCCTTAGACAGTTTTAAGTGTTGAGGCACCAACCGACGTTTATCCCTGTTTGCTCTATGCAAGTGCACCCAAGGACAACCCCCGGTTGGTGCAGGACTATTGCAGAACTTAAACATATTGGGCTATGGATTTGGATGACTATAGTGGATTGGTTACCTAGAACTATGGAAGGACTACGTCCCCTGCCTGATCAATGTGTAATTCACGGATAAAATGGCAGGCGATAATAATAATCACAATAACCCCAGCGCCGTATCTCTACGTTGACGTCGTGGTGGGGCTTGCGCGCTTCGAACTCTAAGTCTGTGCCCGTAGATGTTACTTTGCCGGAACAGGTCTAGGGTGAGGAGCCAGATCAAGAGAGATACAGAAACCCGCAGGGCAACATGTGGCGAGCTGCTTGGCAGTAGCGACCCCACGTACCCTATCTCCCGGGAGAAGTCATGTTCCTCATCTCTGGCTTGCCTTTATTGGCCGGCTGGAGTGAACACTGACGAGAACTGACCTCCCACCTCATTCTTGCCTTTATTGGCTGGCTTGAGTAGAGATTCGCAAGAGCAAACGTGCTCGGAGGAAGGAAGTAGTCCAGTAAGATGCTGGTAGGGATCTTGACCGTACTTCCGGGATTGTCCTGATAGCCGTGGAATACCTCTCCACTCATCTTAAGCACCTCAAGACATGTTGCCCCCTTGTCACTACGACACTATGTGCTAGCGACCGTTTCCGGGGGCCCATTGTTGAGTGTGCAAGTTACCCCCTGCCATTTTATCCGTGTATTGTATTTATTAAACATTGGTCAGGCAGGGGCCATAGTCCTTCCATAGTTTTAGATAACCAGTCCACTTTAGCCATCCAAACCCATAGCCCAATATATTATTTTGTCTCCATATCCTGCAATAGTCCTACACCAACCGGGGGTTGTCCTTGGGTGCACTTGCATAGTACGCACAGGGATAATCGTCGGTTGGTGCCTCATTTCCATTGAAAGCGTCTAACGGGCCTCTGCGAGTTGGCTTCGGCCCCTCATATGCCTTCCAAAGGTCCGGGACCCCAGGGTCCCGAGTAATATCAAAAAAATCATAATAATCATAAATCTTTATGTATCTCAACACTACAGGCACTGGTTAATAAAATGCACAATCTTAAATAGAGAAAAGTGTCTGAGGTAGGAGGGTCCTGAGTTACAGATCACCCGGAGTGATGACTTGCACGCTCAATAATAAGCCACCGAAAAAACGGTCGCTAGCATATGCTAGCGACCGTTTTTTCGGTGGCTTTTCGGTGGCACTATATAGTGACGTAGTGACAAGGGGGCAACACTTCCTGAAGTGCTTGAGGAGTGGAAAGGTATTTCACGGCTATCAGGACAATCCCGGAGGTACGGTCAAGATCCCTACCAGTATCTTATTGGAATACTTCCTTCCTCCGAACACGTTAGCTCTATCGAATCTCAACTCAAGCCAGACAATAAAGGCAAGAAAGAGATGGGAGCTCTATTCCTCGTCAATGTTCAGGCCAGCCGGCCAATAAAGGCAAGCCACAGGTGAGGAACAAGACTACCTCGTGGAGATAGGGTACGTGGGGTTATATTTAGATAGGGTCGCTACTGCCCAAAAGTTCACCACATGCTGCCCTGCGGATTTATGTATCTCTCTCGGTCTGGCTCTACACCCTAGACCTGTTTCGGTAAAGTAAACTCTACCGGCACAGACCCAGAGCTCAGGAGCACGTAAGCCCCACCACGACGTCAACGTAGAGATACGGCGGTAGTATTATTATATTTCGAAATATTAAAGTAGATACTTACGCCAAGGTCTCCTGTCCACAAATGTCGCGAAAAGAGACTCATCCTTCGATGATAATCCTTCATCTAAAGCGAATCCAACATTCATTGATTTGAAGACTTTCGTTTTGACAAAAGCTTTTATTCCGTTTGTACCTCCAGTTTCTTCATCTGTAACCATGTATTTTTTTATTTAAAATATACTATTTTACTCACAATTTAGTCATATAGAGTAGTCTAGAGTGAGAGAGAGAGCTCTATATCTAAAGTATTTATAGCTTAAACTACTCTAAACGGACTGCTCATAATGATAGTGTTAATATTAGTGAAAGTCTCATCTAGATGCACTCTCAAACCTGTGGTCTGTCTTCGGCTTGAATAGTAATAGTCCATTTGTATGGTATTTGGCAGAATATTGTTACAGTTTTAAAAGTTCATAATAATCTGCCGTTTCCGGCGTACAAATACATTTTCAGATATACAGGGTTACAGGGAAAGTCGTACTGAATATTAAAGGAGGTTATTATTCAGGTCATTTCTGATGATTTTGATTCTGAAATAAAATGTCCGAAACTTAACCGTTATGGAGATATTAAATTTTAAAGATTATTTTTAAAAATCCTTTATTTTTTGGCTTTTAGTCGTTTTCTTTGGGATTAGAGCTCCTAGAGTCGGTTTTTTTGATGTATCTAGTTAGAAGACATGTCCATTAATAAAAATGATCAATAGAAACTGAACCTACTACTAACAGCTTAAACAACTGCTCGACAACGGTTAGCATTATGAATTTTCTAATAGTGTTCTTAACTTTGATGGGCTTTAAAAAAAAAATGTATGGAACTTATTCTGCGAATAACTTTACAAAGTTTTACGTCTCTTTAGCTATTCAAAAAGGTATATCATCTACTAGGTTTGTTCATAAAATCTTAAAATAATGTTATTAGAATAGGCCCATCTGGTAGTACAGCATAACAGAATTTCGATACAAAAGAATCCGGCTTACTACCTGGCACTTTTAAACAATGAAAAAAGGTTTGGGTAGACATTGTTTGTGCCCGGGAGACGTGCGGTGACAGGTATTTATGTCATTTTAAATGTCTGAATTGTCAAATCGTGGATCGTGGTGTTTGTTTAGTCTGCTCATGCGATTCTTCCATGGTAGATGTGTTATCCGTGCCCTCCGATTTTTTTTTGTAAAAACGCGACTTGGCTTGGATTTTTGGACTGTTTCATCTTCTAACTGTGTGACGTGGCTTGTAACTGGACTTTGATTTGTGTTGTGAACATGGCAACATTTACCAACGAGGAATATGCTGACATCCTAATGTGTTATGGATTTTGCGAAGGAGTGTCGTTGCGTGCACGCAATGAATACATGCTAAGGTACCTACTCGCCGAGTACCTGATATTGGCGTATTTGACAGAGTTTATCGAAGACTACGAGAAACTGGTTCTGTGCTAGTACGTCGGACTGACATGGGACGACCTCGTGTTCTTGATGACGACGACGAAGATAATGAAATACGACGTCTCTTTGAAGCCGACCCAACCACGTCAACAAACGTTGTCGCTCGACGGCTTGGTATTTCCCAGTGGAAAGTCTGGTTCGTAATGCACAGTTCTGGGCCCCTTACCATTACACGCCAGTGCAAGTAATTGAAGAAGGGGATCCATTGAGACGACTAGACTTCTGCAGATTTATGCTCAATGCCGATAATGAAGATCCGGATTTTTTCAAACCAATGGATTGGAAGAGGCGGACCCATAGCATGGCCGGCGAGGAGCCCCGATTTAACGCCGATGGATTTTTATGTGTGGGGTCATATGAAAAGCCTAGTATACGACCAAATGACACCGATCGCAAATGTCGATATTCTAAGACAAAAAATTATTGATGCGGCTGAGGAAATGAGGCGGAACCTACGAACTTCTGTCGTGAAAAGTAATTTAAGAAAAAGAATGAGACTTTGTGTAAGAAATAGCGGCGGCCATGTAGAACATGAATTATAAAAATATTGCTAAAATTTTTGTCTTTTTTTTACGTATTTTAGCTACTTTTACCTCAAACTAAAAATGTACCCTCTCCTAACTTAACTGTTATTTGGGCAATGTTTTGCCTATTTAATAGCAAGTGTTATACTTTTTTGAATAGCTAAAGAGACGTAGAACTTTATAAAATTATTTGCAGAATAAGTTCCATACAATATTTTTTATTAAAAGCCTGTTAAAGTTAAGAACACTCTATTAGAAAATTCATAATGCTAACCGTTGTCGAGCAGTTTTTTAAGCTGTTAGTAGTAGGTTCAGTTTCTGTTGATCATTTTTATTAATGGACATGTCCTCTAACTAGATACATCAAAAAATAATATTCAGTACGACTTTCCCTGTAACCCTGTATAACATTGAATTGGATTAAATAAATTAGGATAACATTAAAATTGGAAATTAGTCAAATATTATTTGTCAAAAAGATTAAATTAAGTCAAAGAGAATACTAATACGAAGAGAATATAATTATTTTAAGTCAACTTTTCATTCATAAAATCATTAGGCGAGTACCTAAGTAGTAGCATTTACATAAGAGAATAATTTATATTGAAATTAATGTCCTAAAGTTAAGTGTTTAAACAATCTGGTAGTTTAAGGGGGAAGCGCCAGGTAGCCCGCAAAATTCAAACTTTCTTAAGTTTTTTGCAATATGCAAGTTAGTATTAACTTGTATGTTGATTAAAGTATCATTTGCAACCGTAACAAATATGCATTAACAGAATTATAATTATCAAAATCAGTAATACAACTCCATAAGTTTGTATCATCCTAATTGTCAAGATTTCATGAAATAGTCATTCAATAAAATTACCTGGTCTTAAAGAGTTGTATTGATGACTTTAATTATTATAATTCTGTAAATACATACTTTTTACGGTCGCTAATCATATTTTGATCAACATACAACCTAATACTGACATGCAAATTGCATAAAACGTAAGAAAATTTGAATTTCTCGGACTACCTGGCGCTTTCGCCTTAATATAAACTTTGGAATACTTTTAGTGGCTAACAAAACGCAGATCAATCACAAAACTGCAATATTTCACCTTGGTAGGTAAGTAAGTATAACATTTGTGCAACAATGTAGGTGCCAAAGGCCAACAGTTCGTTTCCGTAAATATGTATACGACATAACCTTCCTATTTTAATCGTTACCTGCGTTATTCTTATTTGTGTAAGTCGATCGAGGACATGTGACGTCATTTAAATGTAAAAAGGTTTGCGTCATCGATAAAATACATTTCAAGTTACAGTTAACAGAAGCTATTCTGCGCGTGAAATTTCTCGTTTTAACATAAATATCCTATGACTCTCGGCAATACTGTAGCTTCCTATTAGTGAAAGAATTTTCGGAATAGGATCAGTAGTCCCGAAGATTACCTCCTACATACAAACTCACAAATACTTCTTTATATTTATATATATATATAATATGTATATATAAATCTCGTCTCACGATGTGTCCTGAATGAACTTCGAAACTACTGACCCGATCTTGATGTTTGGTCACTATGTGTAATTTGGTCCAACTTAGAGAAAGGATAGTTTTCATCTCGATTATTGACCTCAAGTAACAGCGCGGACAGGCGATGCGATGCGACGGGGTGGGTCGGGGAAACAAGAGCTTTCACGCGGACGAAGTCGCGGGCGGAAGCTAGTAATTATATACTACTAGCTTCTGCCCGTGACTTCGTCTGCGTGAAATTTCTTGTCCCCTCGACCCACACCGTCACATCGCATTGCCCGGCCGCGCTATTACTTCGTTTTCCCTTCGCGCTCTGTCTGACCTTTTTCATTTTGTTCGGCTCCGAAGGGTCATAGCGTAATGTTAAATAGCCTATAACCTTCCTCATGAATTGGGCAATAAAATGCAAAAAGAATTTTTCAAATCCAACTGGCAGTTCCAGAGATTACCCCCTACATACAAACTTACAAACAAACAAATTTTACTTCTTTATAATATTATATTATATGTTTGTTAGTATAGATGTTTTAGATGAAGGCGGTTAACAATTATTATTTATGTTACAAACCTGGCATTACTGTAACATATAAGGTGCGTGCTAAAGTAACATTGTCTTTTTTGAGTCTCCTAATAGCCTCCATGTATTGTATGCCAACGTCTTTGGTATCCTGTGTACCGCGTCCGAATATGTCTCCGTTTGAGTCCATGTGCGCTGCGAAAGGCGGATAGGACCATTCACTCTGTAAGGAAAGTAATCAATGAACGTATTTACCTAATATGGTAAAGCGTTCTAGGAAGCCCTGGCTGTTGTTGACGAAAAAGATAGTCAAGGAGTTTTGTGTGCTAACAACAACAGTCAACAACTGTTTATAGCGATGAATCCAATTAATATAAACAATAAATTATCATCGTGGTGTACAATTTGAACGAACCCTTCAAAAATTAAATGCAAAAGGATAATAATCGGGTTTAGTGGTCTGTACAAGAATGACTTGAAACCAAATTCTGATTCCAAAGGCAAAGTGCTTAATATTATGTAGGTAACTGATACCTACACCGATAAAAAACGCGGTCATCTTCCACTTTTAGCATTATAATAAATTGTAATTAATGATTTGCAACCACCGTTCCGCGGCATCCTGTTATTTGTAACCCTTTTATCCGAAACCCGTTGGTACCTACTATATTAATAAATCAAATCAAATGATTATACTTAGATATATGGTGGCCATCTGGCCATTGACCCATGACTAGAGTTAATATCTCTAGTCACTGTTTAGAAAACAACGCTATACGCCAAACGCCATCATCACAAGAAAATATGGCGGTATTTAACCTACATCATCGCATAGCGGCCAGTCAATAAGCCCGATTTAGATAGTATTTTCAGGGGAGAGGGGTAGGTAGTTTCTGCCTACCCCCACGAGAAGAAGGCGTGAGTTTATGTATGTATGTGTAGGTAGTATTTTACTTCATCAACTTTGACTACGTCCATGTGTGAGTTGAGCATGATACTGGGCAGTGAGGGGTCGGTGCCTTCCAGCGTGGCCACGAATATCGGCTTCCCAGCTGGCGCGTATACTGCGTACGGTAATCCCAACTCTGTCGCCTGACGGACCCAGAACTCCACTGCATATTCTGAAAGGTATGAATTATAAGTTGAATATTAAGTAACTTAGCTGCTTCTACTTCAATTGAAAACAGGATTAGATAAATAGGAAAGCCAGCTAACTCGATGTCTAACAATAAAACAATTTAGCTAGCTAACAGACCTACTGTCGGCTATATACAGTCTGCATAAGCTGAAGCTGACACGTCTACAAGGATTCCATGTAGACTCTGAGCTGTATCACTGTCTAATTACACAAACAAACCTACGAGACTATAGCTCTAATGAGCCAATTGACAGGTTAAACAAATGTTTGGCCACAATTCTTGTAAATAGTGCTTCGTTTTTCAAGTGAACTGCTGAATATATTATATAAAAAAAATATATAAAATTCATTTAATTCAGACAAAATACTGCTTATAACTAATAAATACTGCTAATAATTTGCTATATCCATTTATGAAATATGCGAAACTGGTCTGACAATAAAACCAATAATTTATACACTTTGTCATTTAAAAAATGACTATGGCCGTGAGGTAAAAATAACAGGTATTGTAAGTAAATAGATACAGACATTAATATGTATCTCTCAAAGCGGACTCATTCAGAGTCCGTGCAAAACAAAGCCTATAGAAATGAAAAAATTGCTACTTCGAAATAGGTAGGTACTTACGTAACAGTTCATTAATCCTACTATAATATCATAATATAAACGCGAAAGTCTGTAAAGATGGATGGATGTTTGTTTGTTACTCTTTCACGCAAAAAATACTGAACGGATTTGGATGAAATTTATCAAATAGATAGTTTTATAACTTGGATTAACTTAAGAGATACTTTTTATCCCGATATCTCTACGGGATCGAGACTTATGTGGGTTAAACCGCGGGGCGCTGCTAGTCTATAACATAGACGCATCCTGATAATAATTCCTACCTACAATGTTATCAGTTGTGGGAAGTTTAGTACCAGCCTACTACGTACGATAGCAAAAGGTCGGAAGCATATTATCTAGTACCTAATAATAGTTAGGACAAAGAGCACAAACGCGCCTGCTCTAGTTGTGTCTATTAGGTTCTAACAAGTCTGTCATTAGTTGTGTCTTATCTATTAGGACTACCTCGTTGGTCCAGTGGTCGCAAGAGCTACTGCTGATCATGAGGTCCTGGGTTCGATTCCCAGGAAGGGCAGTGTTATTGGGTTTTTCCATTTGGAGTTTCTGGAGTCTGAATTTGTGTCCGGTTGATGGCAATAGGCTCGCCCCCTATTACACTGGCGAGATATGGGTGTACCATAGGTACACCTCTGCCTAATCCTTAAGGGATTACAGGCGTGATGTTATGTTATGTTTAAAATTCGTCCTGTCAAGGTTTTAAAGGCCTAAAGTTTCAGGCGAAGAAGTCGAACTACAGTACCTATTTATTATATGATAATCAGAGAGACCTCAGTGTCGTACCTACGTACGTAACGTACCATACAATAAATAACGAAATAAACTTAAAAAAAAAACTATAGGTTATAGACTACGTAAAAAAGGGGTCTAAAAAGGGCGAAACCAGAAAATAATTCAAATAGAAATCCAGAAATGGATAGGTACAAAAATGGTCAAGGTAGAGCCGAAAAGACTCAATTTCGAGATTGGATGTGATTCATAATCTAATACGGTACGCTACTAAGAGCTGTCGGAACTTGGTATGAAGATGTGAATTTTAGCAATCGTATGAACCGACCAAGGTCATACGTAATTACTTACTTTGCATGTGAGAAAAAACGACGGTATGTTTTTTGTTTCGTTCGACGCCCGTCAGTGTGTGAATTCTGAGTTATGCGTTCTGTGTTGATGATAGATTACTTAAGCACACAGATGTAGTAGGTACAGCCTGTACCGCGTGTTCTCAGCAATACAATCCTTAGCGTGCCACTGCACTTATGACCGCTTACTGTACTTACTATACAGGGTATAAGGGACAGCCCTCCGCAGACTGATGGGGTGAATTCAGTATATCAGACTAAGATAACCGGTACATTAAATTATTTCAGGAACGTTATGGGTATCCAATAAACCTGATTTGTTTTATTACCTCACACGCAATGTATCGTTACCGTGGCAAAATGCGCGTAGCGAGCGGCAGCGCAGTGAGCCTTCGGCCGCCGAGTATTTCAGCCTCCATTGCTGATTTTTTTTTATTTTAGCTGATTTATTTGCATAAATGGAGTGCTGCGTACAGAAAATGTAATTTTACATTGAAATAAAGGAATAGTAACTGAAAAAATGATAAAAAATGAAAATTTACCTGAGAATATTTCCGGTGGAATATGATTCAAAATAAGAAACTGAATGCACCCTGTTAGTTTGCGGAGGGCTGTCCCTTACACCCTGTATATAGGTTTTGACTTTTTTGCGAATGTAAAAATATGTCGCATAGATGGCAGTATTTTTCATTGCGTTGACTTACAAACTTGATTTTTTTAGAGCTCCAAGGGACCGTAGATTACGTACGTAGTATTTTTTGATATCTCTACGCATTTCTGAAAAAAGGGTCTTGACAGACTGACAGACTGGCTGTCTTTTGATGACAGAAGAGATGCCAGGGAAGGCCGCTTTCGTACCACGTCCACGACGAACTGAAGCTACTGCACCATTAATACTATAACCACTTCTGGTAAAGGCTATCCTGCGCCGTTATAAGTGTATGTAAACTAGCACTTCATACAAATGCGTAGGTATATACGAGTAGGTACTTACTTATATTTTCGTCGTTGCTCGTATCTATACGGATGTATTCCCGAAATCTGTTAACTGGGTCTAGTTCCAGATATTTGCTGTATTTGTTCCGCAATGGTCCAGCATTACACTTGAGTAATAAAGACAGAACACACAGTACAATTAGTGACTTTAACATCTTTGTCCTTAGCCTGTAACAAAATAATGTATAAGTGATGTTGAGCGGATTGAATCAAACAAAACACGCAGTCACAAATTTGCGTTTGCTATGCCGAGTCACATATTTATAATTTTATTCTATACTAGCTGTGCCCCGCGACTTCGTTCGCGTGGATATAGTAAGATACACAATATACTAAAATAACAGCCACATTTTAATAAAACTCCCTCATCCCCCGACCCGTCGCCAACCGTCGCGTTGAATCGCCCGCCCACGCTATTACTTCGTTTTCGCTTCGTGTTCTTTCTGACTTTTTCTTTTTGCTCGGCTCCTAAGGGTCATAGCGTGATGTTAAAAAGCCTATACTATCTTCGAGAATTGGGTTACCAAATGCAAAAAGAATTTTTCAAATCCGACTTTTTGTTCATAATTTCATGGGTTTTAATTTTTTGCGCGGAACCATAATTATTTTTCTAAAATAAAAGTAGCCTAAGTTACCCGCCGTAATATCAGCTATCTGCCAGTAAAATCGGTCCAGCCGTTTCGGAGATTTGCCGGAACAAACAGACAGACAGACAGACAGACAAAAATGTTAAAAATTGCTTTTTTGTCATAAGTACCGTTCATATTATCTAATGAATTTAGTAAAAAGTCGTTATTTTGACATTACAAACAAACACTTCAACTTTGTTTATTTGTACAGATAATTATGCCCCGTGACTTAGTTCGCGGGGATGTCGTAAGATACACAATATACTAAAATAACAGCCACATTTTAATAAAACCCCCTCGTCCCCCGACCCGTCGCCACAGATTACCAGATAAATCACTCCATGTACTTACGCGCGCTAACTACCTACCGGCAGCCGGGCCGCACGCAGCCCATTTCTCAGTGGGTAGCCGACAGCTGCGAGGCGCGAACGTACGCATATATAGTTTCCAATTCTTATGATATGGCTGGTTCTGGTGTATTATGTGCAGTTGATGGATGTAGATCAAGCAAGAGAGGAATTAAAAACTTATCTTTTTTCAGTTTACCTGCTGATACAGTTTTACTATCGTTTTTTAAATTGGTAAATTGTTTTAACTTGCATGTTTCGTGTTTTGTATTTTATTGGTAGGTATGTAATTACTTCTACTATGCGTCTGAGATAAGAATAGAAAGATCAATTCCCTCCATTGGTCAACTCTCATTTGAAAATTACGTTTAGCAAAAATCTACTAAGTGCAAATTAAATTTCAATAATATTTATTATCGTTATTATCTTGTTAATGTTATATTCATAATAATATGAGTATTGTTTCTTTAAAAGCGTGCAAGTGTTAGAAAAGCGTGCATGGCGTGGCAATATGCCGCTAGCGCAGGTTTGTTCATAGTGTAGAAGCATAGTAGTTACCTGTAACGCTAATTGTGTAAATGAACGAACAAATCAATTAATCGTGTTTTCAGTTTCCTCCATTTCGTATTTCTTTCTTATTCGTGGCCATGTGGAGTGGTTACGTCACTGATTATTAAATAGTTAGGTACTATTTACATGTTGCATAAGATGTGTGCCTTACCTACTTGTCTTACAACTGCAATTTCGGGGTGTGGTCAATACTAAATAGTTACCTAGCATAAAAATATTCCTTGGTCTTTCATAAGTATTTTTAACAAACGAACATGCTAAAACATTGAAAAGCATTTCATTTTATTTTATATGTTTTTATAAAGTGTCAAAGTGTGTAAGTTTCAAATACCTACTGACATCTTTATCGCAAAAGGCAGCCCTGGCAATTCACAATAACCACGCGGCGGTGCGCAGCTACAAAGCAAAACTAATTTTACATTTCGTTCGCAGCGTCTAGCGACTCGAAGGTGTAGGCTATTATAGTAGTAGGTATTGAAAATTTTGTGTGGAGTGATTTGTTTGGTAATCTGTGCTGTCGCGTTGAATCGCCCGCCCGCGCTATTACTTCGTAATCGCTTAATGTTCTTTCTGACTTTTTTCTTTCTGCTCGGGTCCTAAGGATCGTAGCGTGATATTAAATAGCTTATAACCATCTTCGAGAATTGGGCTACCAAATGCAAAAAGAATTTTTGAAATCCGATTTTTTGTTCATAATTTTGACTTTTTTCTTTCTACTCGGCTCCTAAGGATTGTAGCGTGATGTTAAATAGCCTATAACTCTCTTTGAGAATTGGGCTACCAAATGCAAATAGAAGTTTTCAAATCCGACTTTTTGTTCATAGTTATGAGTTTTTTTCTTTCTGCTCGGCTCCTAATGGTCGTAGCGTGATGTTAAATAGCCTATAACTGTTTTCGAAAATTGGGCTACCAAATGCAAAAAGAATTTTACAAATCCGACTTTGTTCATAATTCTGACTTTTTTCTTTCTGCTCGGCTCCTAAGTACGCGTGTTGTTAAATAACCTATAACTGTCTTCAAGAATTGGGCTACCAAATGCAAAAAAAAATTAAATACCTACATTTTGTTAAAAATTTCATGGGTTTTAGTTTGTTTGTGTGGAATCCTAATTATTTTTCTAAAATAAAAGTAACATAAGTTACCGCCGTTTCAAAGATTACCTGGAACGAACAGACAGACAGACAAAAATTTTAAAAATTGCTGTTTTGTTATAAGAACCGTTTATATTTTCCTATGCATTTAGTAAAAAGTTGTTATTTTGACATTACAAACAGACACTTCAATTGTATTTATTTGTATAGAAAATTTGCAATTTTCCTCAATTTCATTATTATCAAAAACAATATATTATTTTTTAAATGTACTTTTGATTTTGTAGGTACCTACTCAATTCAATTCATTGCAATTTCAGACTTTTATATCTATAATAACTGTTTTATAAATTAACATGTCCTATCTAAGAGAGCCGGGTGATCTGTAACTCAGGACCCTCCTACCTCAGACACCTTTCTCTATTTAAGATTGTGCATTTTATTAACCAGTGCATGTAGTGTGATGTTGAGATAAATAAAGATATATGATTATATGATTACCTTAATACATAGGTATCTACCAATAATAATGTTTTTTTTTAAATTAAAATATAAAGGTATTGTATTTAATCTACATTCAAAAAATGTTAATCAAATAATTATAAAAAGTAATAAGTCTTCAGTGAGAATAAAATTTAACATTTTGGAAAACGTTTTGAACCTAAAAAGTATTAAGTGCCTAATAATAAGTGATAGGTTTGGCTCACCTGCCCGCTCGCGCCAATATCCGCTTATGAACGTTATGTTGCTTGCACTACACTGCACAGTTTTCTCTGAACTACTTATTTGTCGCACATACGGTCACCCGCCACAAGGTTTCATGATGATAACATGTTGTTTTAATCAACCCAAAATAATCTATACAAATAAATACAATTGAAGCATCTGTTTGTAATGTCAAAATAACAACTTTTTACTAAAAACATATGAGAGTATAAACGCTTCTTATAACAAAACAGCAATTTTTAACATTTTTGTCTGTCTGTCTGTCTGTTTGTTCCGGCTAATCTCCGAAATGAGTAGACCGATTTTGACGGGACTTTCACTGGCAGATAGCTGATGTTACGACGGGTAACTTAGGGTACTTTTTTAATATTTAGGGTTCCACGCAAAACAATTAAAACCCTTGAAATAATGAACAAAAAGTCGGATTTGAAAAATTCTTTTTGCATTTGGTAGCTCAATTCTCGAAGATAGTTATAGGCTCTTTAACAATACGCTACGACCCTTAGGAGCCGGGCAAAAAGAAAAAAGTCAGAAAGAACACTAAGCGAAAACGAAGTAATAGCGTGGGCGGGTGATTCAACGCGACGGCACAGATTACCAGATAAATCACTGCATACAAAATGTTCAATACTTACAGCTATAATAACCTACACCTTCGAGTCGCTAGACGCTGCGAACGAAAATGTACCTAACCTTACAAGCGTAAAGTGAGTTTTGCTTTGTGGCTGCGTGCCGCCGCGTAGGAATTGTGAATTGCCAGGGCTGCCTTTTTCGATAAAGATGTCACTTTAGGAAATAATATTAAATAAAATAAAATGCTTAATAATGATTTAGCATGTTTAATTGTTAAAAATACTTATGAAAGACCGAGGAATATTTTCACGCTGGGTAACTATTTAGTATTCTGTGAACCCCGAAACTGCAATTGTAAGACAAAACACACATCGTACGCAACGTGTAGTACCTAACTATTTAATAACCATTGCTGTAACCACTCCGCATGGCCACGAATACGAATGAAATACGAAATGGAGAAAACTGAAAACACGATTAATTGATTTGTTCGTTCATTTACACAATTAGCGTAATAGGTAACTATTATGCTTCTACACTATGAACAAACCTATGCTAGTGCCATATTGTGACGTCATGCACGCTTTTAAATAAACGATAATCATATGAAAATAACATTAAATTAACAAGATAATAACGATAATAAATATTATTGAAAATTAATTTGCACAAAGTAGATTTTTGCTAAACGTAATTTTCAAATTACAGTTGACAAATGGAGGTCATTGACTTTTCTATTCTTATCTCAGACGCATAGTAGAAGTAATTACGTACCTACCAAAAAAATACAAAACACGAAACATGCAAGTTTAAACTTTAGGTTTAGGAGCCGAGCAAAGAGCAAAATGTCAGAAAGAACACTAAGAGAAAACGAAGTAACAGCGTAGGCGGGCGATTCAACGCGACGGTTGGCGACGGGTCGGGGGACGAGGGCGTTTTATTAAAATGTGGATGTTATTTTAGTATGTACATATATTGTAAATCTAACGACAACCACGCGAACGAAGTCGCGGGACACAGCTAGTCATAAATAAGTATAGAAATTCATATTTACAACCACACACCCGCATAGCCAAAGCCAAGTCCAAAGGTACATTTAAATAGGTAAGTTTTTTTTTTTTTGTTTAATAACACAATCATTGGTATAGGAATCACGAGACATACTAAATTAAATATAGTGTTATCAACGTTGTTATCATATCAACCTAATTTGTTTGCCACTACGTAGAACAAAAACAAAGACTCTAAACTCGCACCATTAAGCCGACGTCCGCAAGGACATAAAAATATCGCTACACAGTTCAACAGCATTATTTTTTTAAATTTTATTGTTTGGCATTATACTTATTTTTTATGAAATTGGCACTTCTTAAAACTGATTGTTACCTAAATAATAACTATACTTGCTTTCCTGTTGTTTTATTTAGTTATTCTTCGATCCTTTTATTATGCCTGTATTCGATCGTCAGTCGTCAAGGTCTACGTAGGAGTTGTACAATTGGGCACGCCACAATTGCGGCAAAAAGTCCCCTGTTTGAGGAGTGGCTGGAGAGGTGCCACGGCGTCCTCACCTTCCGCCTGACGCAGGTCCTCACTGGACGCGGGTGCTTCGGGAGGTACAGTCAACGGTCTTAAGTGGACTGCCACCGGAATGATAAGAGTTCAATTATTTATTGAATTTCGTTAATACAATGACAATAGGATATATTATTAAAAATTAAGTATAATAGGCAATTTAATTTTTTTAAAACACTATTTTTCATAGAAACATTTATTGATTAACAACCATTAAAACATAAACATATTCCAAACTTTGAAATAAATAAAATACCTGATTTGTTCGTAAATCATTTTTGGTTGTTATTAAAATCATAAAATGTTGTTCTTGCTTTACTGAGGTTATAGCTTAATTTATTCATTTTCTCAAGGAAAAGAAGATTAAAACCAAACCTCAATCCTAAAATCTTACGATCACTAACTTATTACTATTACGGCCAGTGTAGGTATCCCCTGAATTCCCATGATAACATTTAATATTATATTTTTTTATTAATATTTAGTGTGACCTCCGTTATTATCAATCCAGCCAAGAAGACGTAAAGTCCTCGCGCACATGTGGGAGTGGCGCAAGGAGGCAGGACGCCGGGGCGTAACTCTGTTGCCGCGAGAAATCGTGGCACGGCGGACAGAGCTCCGGCAGGATCTCATGGCGGCATGGAGAGTGCGATTGTCGCAACCCAGCGCTGGGCACGCCACAATTGCGGCGATAAGTCCCCTCTTTGAGGAGTGGCTGGAGAGGCGCCACGGCGTCCTCACCTTCCGCCTGACGCAGGTCCTCACCGGACACGGGTGCTTCGGGAGGTACCTGTTCCGGATAAGGCGGGAGGAAACGCCCGGGTGTCACCACTGTGTGGATCGCCCGGAGGACACGGTGGAGCATACGGTGGAGGTCTGCCCGGCTTGGGCGGAGCACCGCCGTGTCCTCGCGGAAGCGATCGGCGGCGGCAATCTCTCGCGTCCGGCCCTGGTCCAGGCCATGGTACGGAGCGAGAGTGCATGGGAAGCCATTATCCTCCTTCTGCGAAGCAGTAATGCTCGTGAAGGAGGAGGCGGGACGCGTGAGGGAGAGGCAAGCTTTGCACCCTCACGCCCCTAGTCGCCGCAGGAGACGCCCTGGGCGTCGGGAATTGGCAGCCGATTCCCGGCCACCGTAGGCGCGGGCTTGCGGACGGCGAGCAATGGGTAGCTCGCCGTCCGGTAAGGACCAGGCCCGAGTCGACGGCGCGTCGTGTTCCACGCGCGCCTCAAAGAGATGTCAGCACTATTGACGGGGTCCGCTAGGGCCGATGCCAGCTAGGGTTGCGGGATGTTCGAAAGAGTTACCGTGGCCCCGGCACAGGCAACAGAAGGAACACGGGTGGGTTTTAGTCAGTAAAAGTCTGACACGCCCTCCCGCTCCGCCCAGAGCGGGAGAAGTCATTTGATGATTTCCCATCCACAAAAAAAAAAAAGCCAAGAAGACGTCGACGCAAGGAGGCCACAATATTACTGCAAATATTTGTGCCACGTAAACTATCCCACAACTCCATGCAATGGGACTTCAACTGTTCGAGACATCTTTCGTCTCGCGCTGCACATCTTTGCACCATTAAACCCCGTACATTTTCTATAGGGTTTAAATCAGGGGATCGCGCTGGCCACGGAATAACTTTTACATCCGATTGTTCACTAAACTACTCACGAACAGTACTGGCACGATTATGAAAATACAAATTTTCTTACAATTTTTTGCAATTTGCAGCTCAGTATTAGGTTGTATGTTCATTGAAATACGATTCGTGACCGTAACAAATATGAGTTTACAGAATTATAATCATTAAAGTCATCAATACAACTCTCTAAGACCAAGTAGGTAAGTCTATTGAATGACTATTTCATGAAATCTTAACATTTCAGGATTATACTAACTTAAGGAATTGTATTCCTAATTCTAATATTATAATTCTGTAAATACATATTTGTTTGACCGTAACAAATAGTTACGGTCGCGTATCATACTTTAATCAACATACACCCAGACACCGAGCTGCAAATCGCAAAAATCGTAAGAAAATTTGAATTTCGCGGGCTACCATAGCGCTTCCCCCTTTTTTTTGTGGATGGGAACCCACCCGTGTTCCTTCTGTTGCCTGTGCCGGGGCCACGGTAACCCTTTCGAACATCCCGCAACCCCGGCTGGGGCGCTTCCCCCATTTGTTTTTTTTTTTTTTTTTTGTGGATGGGAAATCATCAAACGACTTCTCCCGCTCTGGGCGGAGCGGGAGGGCGTGTCAGACTTTTACTGACTAAAACCCACCCGTGTTCCTTCTGTTGCCTGTACCGGGGCCACGGTAACTCTTTCGAACATCCCGCAACCCTAGCTGGCATCGGCCCTAGCGGACCCCGTCAATAGTGCTGACATCTCTTTGAGGCGCGCGTGGAACACGACGCGCCGTCGACTCGGGCTTGGTCCTTACCGGACGGCGAGCTACCCATTGCTCGCCGTCCGCAAGCCCGCGCCTACGGTGGCCGGGAATCGGCTGCCAATTCCCGACGCCCAGGGCGTCTCCTGCGGCGACTAGGGGCGTGAGGGTGCAAAGCTTGCCTCTCCCTCACGCGTCCCGCCTCCTCCTTCGCTTCACTCTCGCTCCGTACCATGGCCTGGACCAGGGCCGGACGCGAGAGATCGCCGCCGCCGATCGCTTCCGCGAGGACACGGCGGTGCTCCGCCCAAGCCGGGCAGACCTGCCTCCTCGCGCCACTCCCACATGTGCGCGAGGACTTTTGCCTCCAGATCCCATGGCGGTAATCCGGCAAGGACGTTCGCCGCCTCCCCGGAGACCGTGCGGTATCCCCGGGCTAACCGGATGGCCATGACCCTCTGGGACGCGTTCAACCGACGGACCGGTCGCCGCCTCACGGAACGCGCCCACACCGGAGCTCCGTAAAGGGCCATGGACCGCACGACCCCCGCGTAGAGCCTCCGGCAGGAGGCGTTTGGACCCCCCAGATTGGGCAGGAGCCGCCCCAAGGCAGCCCCGGCTCGCTCCAGTCTGGGAGCCAAACGTCGGAAATGCTCCACGAAATTCCACCGGCTGTCGAGGACGAGTCCTAGGTACTTCATCGTCGACTCGACACCGATGGGAACCCCTCCTACCGTTATTTGGGAACCCGATGGTGGCGCGTTCCGAGGACCATGAAAACACATGGCCTCGGACTTGTGCAAGGCCACCTCGAGTCCCAAGGCGCTTCCCCCTTAAAGCAGTATTATTTTAATGTTACTTGAGTGTGGGAAAGAGATGAAGCTAGACGTCCTGTATAGCTTTATCTCTTTCTCACACTGAAGTAACATTAAAATAATACTGCTTTAAGAGATGGTGGTTAGCCCCCTGACTGCTACTGTACCTGTTCCGGATAAGGCGGGAGGAAACGCCCGGGTGTCACCATTGTGTGGATCGGCCGGAGGACACGGTGGAGGTCTGCCCGGCTTGGGCGAAGCACTGCCGTGTCCTCGCAGAAGCGATGGGCAGCGGCGATCTCTCGCGTCCGGCCCTGTTCCAGCCCATGCATGGTACGGAGCGAGAGTACATGGGATGCCATCACCTCCTTCTGCGAAGCAGTAATACTCGCGAAAGAGGAGGCGGAACGCGTGAGGGAGAGCCAATATTTGCGCCCTCACGCCCCTAGTCGCCGCAGGAGACTCCCTGGGCGTCGGAAATTGATAGCCGATTCCCGGCCACCGTAGGCGCTGGCTTGCGGACGGCGAGCAATGGGTAGCTCGCCGTCTGATAAGGACCAGGCCCGGGTCGACGTCGCGTTGTGTTCCACGCGCGCCTCAAAGAGATGTCAGCACTAATTGACGGGCTCCGCTAGGGCCAATGCCAGCTAGGGTCACGGGATGTTCGAAAGAGTTACCGTAGCCCCGGTACAGGCGACTGAAGGAACACGGATAGGTTTTAGTCAGTAAAAGTTTGACACGCCCTCCCGCTCCGCCCAGAGCGGGAGAAGTCAAATGATGATTTTAAAAAAAAAGGAGTTGCACCCTGCTAAGTGAGTCAATACCAGTCTCTATCAATCCATGGTAACCACAGCGTTTTGAGTAGCTGCATGAAACTGTTGCACGCTGTGTGTTTTGGTGGTGTTTGTTTAATAACGATATGAAATTATTAAGCATTTTTCATCATCATGTGTGGTAAAAAAACCGGCCAAGTGCGAATCGGACTCGCACACTCGGACACTCGGACTAAACGAAGAATTCATCTTAATTTTTAACAATCGCAAAAATAACTTTGTATTTCATAATGATACTGTGAATTACAAAGTAATTTTTTGCAGTTGCAGAAAATCGTCCATATTTAAACAAAATACCTTATGAATCGGCGTGTTTAGTATTTGTTGATTAAATACCGTATATTATGGTACATGATGCACAAAAGTTTCAAATTCCTAACTTCTTTAGTTGTTGCGATAGAGCTCGTAAAAAATGGTCTAAAACTGACAATTTAAGCGGCCCCCTATTTCTTCATTTTTGAAGATAAAAAAGAATAAAAATTATATTTGTACTCTACTTGATGGGTTCTAGACAATGACATCTCACTTACCAGGGTAAGAAAAAACATTTTTCCAAATCAAAAGTTTATTGTATATACCCTTTAATTTTTTACTTTATTTTATTTTTATTATTTGCTGTTATAGCGGCAATAGAAATACACATTCTATGAAAATTTCAACTGGGTACCTATTACGATTCATGAGACATAGCCCGCTGACAGACAGACGGACGGACAGCGGAGGCTTAGTATTAGGGTTCTGTTTGGCACCCATCTGGTACGGAACCCTAAAAAGAAGTATGACTATCAGGTAGAATTTTGGTCAAAGAAATAACACTAGCCATTGGCCTTGATCTCAACCTTTCGAAATGTGAACTATTCTTAGCGGACAGTACTGACAGACATCTGACACTTCCCAAAAACGCAATAGCCCTAGAAATCAAAACTGGAAAAAGCTCTCTCCGTCTCGTTATTTCCCCAATCTTTGTGAATTCCTTTCCCGTTTCTATTGAGGAAAATATGCAAAATTTCAATGACGTTTCGGAAAGATTGTTCCAAATTAACATGCATTCGGCCATAACCTTAATTCGTTACTGCAGTTTCGGCCCTAAATTAACATATTTCCTTCGCGCTTCCCATTTATGGAAGCATTCTCAACTTTTAGACAAAATGGACCAAATTATCCGGCATACATTAACTTCGATCATGGCCATGGACGACGGTTCTTCCCACGGGTTCTTCCCATTCGTATGGGAGGCCTCGGCGTCCGCAAAATTTATAGTATCATTTTACCGGCTTTCATATCCTCGGTCCACGGCACTGAAAAATTAATCAGGAAAACCCTAGCCTCCACACTAATTAATTTTGATGTGCCGTGCTTCACCGAGGGGGATGCCTGGAGACTCGCTTGCCCGAATTCAGATCCACCCGACAATCCATCTTCCCAAAGACGGTGAGATGAGCCGCTTTGTAGAGTAGTATAGAACAATTTACTTAACACGTCTGGGTAAGTGGGAGTCGGGTCTGTGGCTTCATGCACTACCGTCGTCGAACTTAGGCACTTTGTTCGACGACACTACTTTCCGCCTCACTGCTTCCCTGCGACTAGGAGCTCCTTGTTGTTCTCCTCATCGCTGTCATTGTGGTGAAGTTGTCAACCGCCTCTGACACCACGGCCTGTTTCGCAGCCAAAGTGCGTCACATAGCGCAGCATGCGAACATTAATGATATCATCCGACGAGCCTTTGTCACCGTCGGCGTTCCAGCTGTGTTAAAACCCAATGGCTTGGCACGTGACGATGGCAAGAGACCGGACGGCATGTCTTTATTTCCATGGAAGGTGGGTAGGCCTTTAGTGTGGGACGCAACTTGTGTCGATACTCTTGCACCATCCCATCTTCCTGGCTCGGCGTGCTGAGCTGGCGCTGCTGGTGCGGCAACAGATTACCAGATAAATCACTCCATACAAAATTTTCAATACCTACTACTATAATAGCCCACACCTTCGAGTCGCTAGACGCTGCGAACAAAAATGTACCTAACCTTACAAGCGTAAAGTGAGTTTTGCTTTGTAGCTGCGCGCCGCTGCGACACAGCTGCGTAGTTATGAATTGCCAGGGCTGACTCTTTCGATAAATATCAGTAGGTATATTTGTAGTACACTTTATAAAATAAAATAAAATGCTTTTTAATGTTTTAGCATGTTTAATTGTTTAAAAATACTTATGAAAGACCGAGGAACATTGTTATGCGCTAAGTAACTATTTAGTATTCTGTGAACCCCGAAACTGCAATTGTAAGACAAAACACACATCGTACGCAACGTGTAGTACCTAACTATTTAATAATCAGTGACGTAACCATGGACGTAACCACTACGCATGGCCACGAATTTGAATGAAATACGAAATGGAGGACTGAAATTGTTCGTTCATTGCCACAATTAGCGTAATAGGTAACTATTATGCTTCTACACTATGAACAAACCTATGCTAGTGCCATATTGTGACGTCATGCACGCTTTTAAATAAACGAAAATCATATGAAAATAACATTAAATTAACAAGATAATAACGATAATAAATATTATTGAAAATTAATTTGCACAAAGTAGATTTTTGCTAAACGTAATTTTCAAATGACAGTTGACAAATGGAGGGCATTGACCTTTTCTTATCTCAGACGCAGAAGCAGATCGGCTGCACAAATTTAAAACACAGAATAGACCATTTCGAATTTTTTACAGTAGAACGTGTTTTGTGAAATCGCAAAAACAAGTGACAAGATAAAAATATTTTAAATATGTCTTGTAATTAAAATGTGATAAATGGGCAATTTTATTATGATACGTATGTTTTGTTAGCAAAATGGTACAGTAATGTAATAAAAACACAATCATTCATAAAGAAATTGTAATTACGAATATTATTATTATATAATACAATCTAATAACACAGAATAGTATTATTCAGGGTTTTAAAATAGTTTTAGTGACTTGAAAGTTTCGAATGAACTTATTGAGACTACAACAAATCAAATGATTATCCAGTTTTATTAAATTAAAACAGAATTCTTATAAATCTTAAAGAAAGAAATTCAAACAATTAGTCTTCATCTTGGTCTACTTGACCACTAGTAACCAAGTCGACAACATTACTTTCAGCCAGAGTATGCCAAAATACAGTCCTATTATTAGGCATCAATTTGCAAAGTTTATCAATAATATTCTTTTTTTTCAGTGGATTAATTCCCCTTAGTTCTAGTATGTGATCCGGCGTCTTAGTAATGTCAAAACGTGACTGTAAAAAATCCAATGTTTTGAATTCTACATCGGAAAATGTTTCTTTGAATTTAAGTTGCCGAAAACCTCGTTCAAATTTTACCATGACAACTTTTTTTAAGGTAAAACCTTTTAATTCGTCGTTATTTTTACGTGGTTGACGCTTTTTCTTCTGCCAGTTAATGAATTCGGAAATGGGAACAACTTTGATATTTTTCCTTGCCTTCTTCATAGTTTCAATCAAGTCACGAAAGTCATATACATCAGTTTTCCTCATTAGTTTTTCAATATTTCCATGTATTCCGTCTGCGCTCATATGAGTGTGACCTTTCGTTAAATATTTAAAAGTTACGGATTGCAGATTTTGGCTTACAATACTTGAATTCACTATATGTATCATTGCTGTATATAAATACCAATTTTTGTTCTGAGCGGAACAATTATCCATCCAAATGACAAAGTTGTGTACATCTCGCTCCTCTTTCAAAAAAGTAGTAATTGCATCAATAATTTGAGGTGCATCTCTACCAGCCAAACCTTCATGCCATACTACACAATAACCTTCAGAATTTTTCTTTAAAGACGCAAATGTTTCATTAAAAGCTACCAATCGACTTACAAAAAACGCTTCTTTAACTTTTGGCATATGTGGAATCAGTAAAACTTTTTGTAAGTCCATAGAAAATATTTTTAATTGATTATTTTCTTCAGCTTTAGAGTCATCCTTGTATGCATCGATTGCTTCGGATGCTTTTGTTTTATGTGTCTCGTGCTTTTCACTAATGTCATTTGGCACAACCTCTCCTTTTTGTTCATAATCAGACTTAATTTTTTCATATGATGCACAGTCAGTACATTTGTCACTTTCAGGTGTTTTTAACGAAATTCCAAGGTCTTTCAACACCTTTCTGTAGGTTTCTTTTGAGATTACTTTCTGATGCTTGCTTTTAAAATCTTCATAAAGTAAATTTATTGTTAAACCAGGTGGTAAATATCGCATATTGGGAGCGTTATGGCGCCTATAATGTCCAACAACAGGATTGTATGAGTTAATATGGGCTTCTAATAATTTGTAGTCGCAAAGCTTTCCCTTTTTCCTTCCTCTATTCTCTTTTACGTGTATATTTAAAGGACCTTTTTTTATAGCTTTTGCAAGTTCTATAATTACAGAATCAGACGAATACCCTAGTGTTTTCAATAAAAACGATAAGCAAACTTTACAGTCTGTACCATCTTTTTTCAAAAAATAAACCCTGCTTGCTTTTTTGCGAAACTCTGTATCTCCTTCTTCATTGACTGGCACTCTGCGCCTTTGAATGTTAACAGTTTTAATGCAACTTGCTAACCATTTACGCCTTTCAGTGTAGGTCATTTCCCAATAGGTATTCCAAATTTCACGACGCGTTTCATCATCAAATTGTAAACAAGTGTTAGGGCATGTAGAACATTTTTCCAAATTTAAAGGGTGTTTGCTTTTTCTTTGCATAACATTGTCATCTCTTCTTTTCTTTTCTTTTTTTGCTATTTTTGCCGACTTACTGTTTATCATATCGACTTCTTTAGCCTCAATAATTGGTAAATTAATTACTTGAGAATCTGCCATTGTATTCAAAATGGATGGTGAGTGTAGTTCAGTAGCATTATAATTTTGTTCGTTAACATTCATATCACAAGTGGTAGGCGAAGGTAATGATTCCACATTTTTTGGAGTAGATGTTCTGTTAGATCCAATAAACAGAAGATGATTGAAATCATGATCATAATTGACAGGCATATCGTTGCTGATAGTTGTCTGAATAGAAACCGTACTTTCGCAGTGAGTATCCGAATTTTCTACTGGTATTTCAAAATTGGGATCGGCAATACTATCGTCAACTACTGTTGTAGTAGAGTCTAAGTCAGTCGGAATGTGGTAGCTGGGTTCTGTAATATTAACTTCACTTAAGAAAGATGGGCCTGGTATCGGTGAAATTCTGTGGACAAAATGATTTTGTTGAAAAGACAAGTTTGTTTCGACTGGCTCATTAATTATATTTTCATTAGTTAAATTATTTGAAAACTAGTAGATCGCCGAACTTCGAAGTCGCGTCTATTTAGACAAATTTTATAAACAGATTTTTGAAAAACGGCTGAACCGATATAAATACCTTAAAATTTCTAATATTATTTCTTACATTCCCTGAAATTTTCGTTAAGTTTGGATCAACTGTTCGAAAGTTATAGCGAGACAGACATACAAACATACGTACATACTGTAGTTCCAAAACTAGGTCATTAAAACTTAATAATGTTGATTTATTATTAATGTCAGCGTAGGCAGAGTATAGTCGTGTAGTCCCTGGCAGAGTAGAATAGAGCACCCTCACTTTTACCGACGTGTCGTAAAAGACGACTAAGGTAAATTAATATGCAACTACAGCAGCATACAGATAAGGAAAACTTGGCGCAGTGGTCAACAGGTACTTTAACAAACAAATACACCCTAAATTCATCTTACAAAGATAGTAGGTAATAAAGTTCACGAAAAATGTCTGCCAGTCAGTAATTATCGCTCATTTCTAGGTAGGTAGGTACGTAATCACAATAATCACGTAATTCGACAGTGAAATTTCGATTACTTTTTTAATGAAATGGTCTTATTACCGAGTTACTCCCTTGGAACAAAAATAAACAAACTTACCTATTTTTTGATTCGTCATCGATATTATTGGTTGATGTTTCATTCTTAACACATAATTGAACTAACTGTCTACCTCTATTTAACATTTTATCAATGAAACATAAAAAAAATACTGTAAATTTAATTTTTGAATTACGAATTAAATTCACTACGACACTTCGCGCGCGCGTCAATCACGTCATGACATGAAATGTCTCAACAAATCGATTAAAACCCACAAAGAAACACAGAATGTCCGTTGACTAGCATAAAACACTGAAAATCCAAGAATATTCAGTGTTTTTAATATGTTGGTGTGATAAACATGGTTTCTATTTGGTGTTTTTGAATAATGATTGGATATTCTGTGTTTTCCTCTATTGAAACGTTGGAATAAATGATTGTAAAAAAATAAAAGTCTTTGTTTAAGATAGGAAATCACGCGGAATGTCCAAAAATACAAAAATATATTTTTTTATTTATATGGCATATTCAGTGTTTTTAATTTGTGCAGCCGAGATAGTAGAAGTAATTACGTACCTACCAATAAAATACAAAACACGAAACATGCAACTCTAAACAATTAACCTATTTATAAAACGATAGTAAAACTGTATCAGCAGGTAAACTGAAAAAGATAAGTTTTTATCTCTTCTCTTGCTGGATCTACATCCATCAACTGCACTTAATACACCAGAATAAGCCATATCATAAGAATTTGAGACTGAGTACATCAGGTCGACTGAAATATATGCGTACGTACGCGCCTCGCGGCTGTCGGCAACCCAGTGAGAATGGGTCGCGTGCGAACCGGCGACCGGTAGGTAGCAGGCGCGCGTAAGCATGGAGTGATTTATCTGGTAATAAACCCTTAACTTGACTGAAGGAAAATATTTCCCACATTAATATTTATGGTTCTACTCGAGCTGTATGCAAGCTATTCCCACAATATGTCAAACACGCATTAACTGCAAGTTCTCCTCCAATTGATGTGCCGATGCCTGGCCCTGATGTTCACTTACCTGCCAGCTCTACTAATCGAACGAGAAATCAACCTTCAAGATCTATGTCAACTAGGCCCAGCTATGCCTCTGTACAAAATAGAAACTGGCAGTGGACAAATGATATTGAAGATTTGATTCTCCTATATTTGATAGGCCAATGACAGTTAGAAAAAGATATTCTAACAGGAGTCAGCCCAAAGATTACTTCATGGATATGTGTCCTGAAGAAGCAATGGTAACTGTAGAAAATACAAATATCTATGCACAAGGAAACCATTCCAAAAATTGGATTGAAATTACAAAAACAGAATTATTTGCATATTTCGGGATAATATACATGAAAATATTTCCCACATTACACTTTTCATAGAGGTCTTATGAAGGCTGAAGGAACATACTTCCCAAACTTTTTTTTTTTATATTTAGAAATAAAAATATCAAGAAAACGAATACTGGTCTTCTTTATTTCCCTACCTACATTACCTACATAAATAATTGCAGGCACTATATAACCTCACTGTGTTGCTCAGGCCCAATTAAGGATTAATAACCTTATTGGTAATTACATTTTCGAGCCGTTTGGGGTTGAAACCCTCAGGCCGTGGGCTCCAAGTGCTCATGGTTTGTTCAACGAAATCACCAAACGGCTGATTGACACTTCCCGTGACCCAAGGGCTGGCTTTTACCTTGGCCAGAGGCTAAGCATTGCCATATAACGTGGCAATGCCGCCAGTCTCTTGGGTACACTAACAGTCGACAGCGATGCGGGGTAATTTTTCGACGCCGTATTTTAGTTTTTTGATACTTTTAGTTAGTTTATGATACTATATTTTTATGTTAATAATCTGTTAGTAAACAGTGGCAATTATTTATTAACAAAAATAAACACTAGGGTAATATTATCATGTAATGAAGAAGAACATCTAGTTTTGGCATTTCTCTCTATTTTTAACATGGTCTTTTTTTATCAACCTCAGGTGTATTGCCCAAATTCTTAATTAGTTCAGTGTAAATGTCTATTCCCTTTAGGAAGGTTTCAACATTCTGATATTCATCCTTGGCGTGTAGTCTTGGGGTCGTATTAATTTTAGTGCAGAAGCCAATGGCTGGTATTCCAATGTTTCTTAGGACGAGCATGTCGGATGTAGCTGGTAATACGATTGGCCTGAATTTGACACCTCTGGAACAAATTAAAGTTACTTTATCCACTGCCAACTAATATAAAATTAGGCCTTCAAATAAGGCAATAGAGCTTTTTGTTTGTTGAATAATTCCGTGTTACATCGCGCGCTTTACATGTGGTTACCAAGTGTACCTACAAACACGCTGTGAATGTGTACATAAGCGCTTAGTACCGTCCAAGACAATAGCGAATCGGCAGTGTGTGTGTACAGCGCGCGTCCCTTCGTGAGATAAAAATACTATAAGTATCCTACATGTTTGTCAAAGTATCCCGAATAGTAACCCAGTACGTGTTGGTTTCGTCCACGGACGTAATTCCTGACTTCCTCTCACGTCGAAGGTACGTCACTGTGGTGCTGGCGTTACCAGCTTCACTCATCCACGAGTTTACCTGGGAAGGAACAATAAAAGTGTAACAGATAAATTTAAAATGAAGAGCATCGACTGCGATAATCGTCTTTTACCTACTCCCACAAACAGGAGCTGGCAAGGCTAGGCTTCCCGTAAGAGGTCTGGCTCGAGGAAATAATACTACCCAGCAGCAATCGCTGTGTTCAAGTTTAAGTAACTGCCGGAATTTCCCTTTATTAGGTAGTTTCAGATTTGTCCATACCGGCCCATCTCAAAGGATCATCTAGTATTTGTATTGATGAACTTACCACGAACTGTATCAACTCGGGATCGGCATCAGTGGCCAGCCGCATATCAATGATGATCTTGAACTCTGCAGGTATGCTATTCACAGCCAATCCACCCTGTAACAGTATCAATATTTTAGAATAATTCAATAATTCAAATAATTAATTTCAATATTTTACAATAGCTCACCCACAGTGTTCCAATGACCGAATGAGATACCAAGCAGCCTGAGACTTTTCCTTCCATAAAAATATACATCGTTATTACACTATTTGAAACGACTCGACCTTTAGTACTACAATTTTTACTTACATCAATAACGTTAATGTTGAGGCTGGTGTACCCAGCAGCACCTCTCGTACTGTTAGACTTTAGAATCTTTTTCTGAGTCTCCCTGTACGCCATGACAGCATTCATAAATTTATGTGCCTGCAAACAATAATCAGTACAATAATGTGCACGCGATTCCTTCGAACACCTACTACGAAAGTGGCATTGTAAAGTGACAAAAGAAAGCTAAACACAAAATGTACGTAGGCGGTCCCATAATGAATTGGCCTAACTATGAACCAATGAAGGAAATGAAACGAAACCAATTTTATTTTTCAATATAATCACCATGAATACTAACACACTTCTGACATCTGTGAATCAACATCTCTAAACCTTTATAAAAATAATTACAATTTTTATCCTCAAAATGACTGAAGACGGCCGCCTGCAACTCTTCATCGCTTGAAAATTTTCTTCCTCTTAAGTCCCGCTTTAAATTTGGAAATAAATAATAGTCGGACGGGGCCATGTCTGGACTGTAAGGTGGATGTTCAACTTCTGTGAACCCGCATTGACGAACTGCATCCTTCGAAACACCAGCGGTATGAACAGGGGCGTTGTCATGGAGCAACAGGACACCTTTAGAAAGCTTGCCTCTTCGTTTTTCCTTTATCTTGTCTCGTAATTTATATATTAAAGAAGCATAATATTCGCCGTTTACGACTGTAATACGTTCTTTAAAATCCACCATCAAAATGCCTTGAAAATCCCAAAAGATTGTGCACATCAGTTTTTTAGTCGATTGTTGCACCTTTGCCTTTCTAGGGGTCTTTTCACCCTTATAACGCCATTCCATTGACTCGCGCTTGCTTTGTGGATCATAATACAAGATCATAGTTTCATCACCAGTCACTAGCCGCTCGATCAGTCTTTGGATTTTCGCCACAAAGATCCAAAAACTCCGAAGCGCAGCGCACTCTTTCCTGTCTCTGTACCGCTGAAAGAAGTTTCGGTACCCATCTTGCACTCACTTTTTTCATGTGAAGATGTTCATGGATCGCGCGATGAACGGTACTTTTAGAGAGCCCAAGCTTAGCTGCAATTTCTCTAATCTTCAAACGGTGGTCACTCAGAACCTCCTCTTCGATAAGAGCAATCGTTTCGGGAGTGAGCACTTCCACAGGTCGACCGTCGTGGCCAATGTCTTCGACGGTTTCTCTCCCGAGGCGAAACTCTTGCACCCAATTTTTCACTGTACTATAGGAGGGGGCAGACTCCTTATACACGCCATCCAATTGTTCTTTTATTTAGGCAGGGGATAAACCTTCTTTAAACAGAAACTTTATGACACTTCGATACTCAGTTTTCGACATTTTGAAAAAATACGCGACTCTCGTTATTCAAATGCCTGTTAAACTAAGACTAAGCATTTCATGTCGATGCGTGTTTCTTATATTAAATGCACGATAAACGTACTATTTAATGCAACACAACATGTAGCGACATGTCACGTAGAACTATATCAGGCCAGTTCATTATGGGACCGACTACGTAGGTCCCTACACTCCCTACATATTTAAGACTAGCTGTGCCCGCGACTTCGTCCGCTTGGAATAGTGACTTTTCGGGCAGCATATTTTGAATTACATATACCGTCGTTTGGGTAGCTAAAGATTTACTTTACAGTAATGCTTCTCTGTATACGATATTTGACGTATGGCCATCGGGGATGAAAGCATACAGGCTAGGATTGCTAACCCGTGACAGAGCCACATACAACTGACCGTGCGAGAAACAGCTGATACTTAGATCTACACCCACAACTTTCAGCGTCTGACCTTGGGCTTTATTAATTGTCATCGCAAAACATAGGCTGACCGGAAACTGGACTGTTTAAAACTAAATGGAAAATTGTTTGGAATGAGAGGAATCCGAGGAATGAAAACACTTCCACCTTTTCCACACCCTGTTAAAATCTCTGCTTCTATCAGATTTCGTTGTAAATTGGTCACTATTAACCTGGTGCCATTGCAAAGTTTTGGAGGGCTTAAATTTCTAAGAAGCATATGCTATTTGGTTCTTTTTACCATTTTAAGGCATCACAAAATTGATAACATACCACCATACCTCCTATAATGGCGAATTCAGAGTAATCAATTCTGGGCGAATATGAATAACCTGATTTCTCTTTGTTCGCCCATGGAAGGATTTCAATCTCCGCTCCACTTTCTGGATCTTCTATCGATCTTGACACCATTATATTGATTGTATGCGCAACTCGATCGGCATTCAGCCGTGACTGGCGTTGGTCTGCAGTTTCTTCTTGCCGAATTTCCCTTACTCGTTCTCTCTCAGCTAATAAATAATTTTCCTCGCTCTGACTGGTTTGCTCATAGTTTTCTCTAGCTGTTTGTAATCTTTGTCGATATTCATCATCATTTTCAAGAAGTCTATTATTGTTGTCGCTCTCGATCAGCTGTTAATCGAGATTCACGATCGAAACTACTTTCCAGCTCTCTAGACCGCAAAGTTCGTGCTCTTTGAGAGCTCAAACGAATTTCCCTATCAGTGAAAGTCTCAGACTCACGCGATAGTGCATGAGCTTCACGATCAGCAGTGAGACGTATTTTTCGTTCTTCCTGTGTTTCCTGAGACCGAGCATTTGCTGTCCGAACCCTCTGAGAACTCAGGCGAATTTTCCTATCAGTGAAAGTCTCAGACTCACCCGATAGTGCATGAGCTTCACGATCGGCAGTGAGACGTATTTCCCGTTCGTCCTGTGTCTCCTGGGATTCATTTGTTGTCCGTACCCTCTGGGAGCTCAGGCGGGTTTCCCTGTCAGCAAAAGTCTCAGACTCACGCGATAGCGCGTGAGCTTCGCGATCGACAGATAAACGTGCCTTTCGTTGTTCCCCGTTTTCCCTATTTCGAGTTGTCATCATTCGAGAACGATTTGAACTCAGTCGAGATTCTAGCTGAGTCAAAGTTTCTGCAGCCCGAAACCTAGCCTGATGTTTCCGAGTTGCAGAGAGCCTTGCCTCACGACCTTCCTCAGATTCCTGTGATCGAACTAATCTCATCCTGTTAGCATTTCTGCTACATTGGGAGAGGTTGGATCTTCTTCGAGGCATTCTTACAATAAAATAGTACTTACTACTTAACACACAGTTATTTAGTAAACACGCACTATCGTAAACAATTAAATTATAAATACTTACAGATTATTATACAGTCTAAAATTATCACAGTTTAAGTAATAAGTTTAGTGTTAAAACGTGTAAACCAAACGTACTAAATTTATAAAACAAAAGAATTGCTAGAAAAATTAATTACTAACCTGAGCTAATGAACTTATACTTAATAAAGAAAATCAAGAAAAGAAATGCTTAACCTATACCAAATACTTATAATATTTATATACAAACCCTAAATACAAATTAAGATAAGTATACCGAAAATCAAAGAAAAAAATGCCTAACCTATAACAAATTACAATATTTATTTACAAACCCTAAATCAAAATTAAGATAAGTAAATACCCAAAAATCAAGGAAAGAACCGCCTAACCTATACCAAATACTTACAATATTTATTTACAAAATTTTAGAGAAAATTAAGGAAAATAACCTAACCTACAAACCCTAAAATATAAATAAATGAAATATGCAAACAGTCAGTATTCAAGTCAATCGCAATAATCGAATGCAACTATTCGCCTATACTCTCCAGGATACGTGCGTTCGCTACGAATAACTGAATCCTTATGGCCGCGGCGCGTTGTTTTTGTTTTTGGGGAATGGCATCTCGCAGTTCAACCTATAGGAGGTTGTCGACTGCTTAACCGGGCTTTCCTGTGGATGCCTCAATAAATTAAGGCCTCCAGCCAGGCTTAAAACTAAACTAAAAGCTAAGCGACTGCACGCTAAGGGCACCCCCTGTGGGGTACGGACCTCGGCTTAGGGCGTCGCTGGGAGAGGACAGCAATGGGACATGCTGGATCGGATTAATGGCCGCGGCGCGGCTCTCAGCGCGCTTTATACAGCCACGGACGCGCAGGCGCGAGGCGTGTACGTACTCTGATAGAATACCTTACTTTTTTTTTTGTGGATGGGAAATCATCAAATGACTTCTCCCGCTCTGGGCGGAGCGGGAGGGCGTGTCAGACTTTTACTGACTAAAACCCACCCGTGTTCCTTCTGTTGCCTGTGCCGGGGCCACGGTAACTCTTTCGAACATCCCGCGACCCTAGCTGGCATCGGCCCTAGCGGACCCCATCAATAGTGCTGACATGTCTTTGAGGCGCGCGTGGAACACAACGCGCCGTCGACTCGGGCTTGGTCCTTACCGGACGGCGAGCTACCCATTGCTCGCCGTCCGCAAGCCCGCGCCTACGGTGGCCGGGAATCGGCTGCCAATTCCCGACAGAATACCTTACTTAACAAATGTTCGCCGTGATTCTTTAAATTGACATAACTTTTTCATTTATGAACCGATTGACATGAAATAAACACTAAATGTTAAGTGAAGCTTACTACAATATACTAGTGAAAACCGCATCTAAATCGAATAAGCTGTTTCTGATATTAGCGTGCACAAACACACAGACAAACAGATAAAAAAAAAAATTATTACAATTTCGGGTTCGGCATCGATATAATAACAACCCCTGCTACTTTTTTTTTATATATTTCCATTGTACAGACACCACTTTTCTACAATTTTATTATATGTATAGATAGGCCAGTAATGCATTATTGTAAGATCTAGCCGAAGGCAGGTAGCCATTTCCACTTGATTGAATCAGATACACATCGTGGAATATCCTCGTAATCAGGAATTGGGACATGACTTCGGTTTGACCCTAGTTCTGCTATCAGTATTAAAAAATAGAACTTTTAATACTGATAGCAGAACTAGGGTCACGTAAGAATAGATTCTTACGTTGTCCATGGCACTACCCTCCGGCATGAAAGAACCATGCCCGCCGACACCACGGATCACAAACTGCATTTCTGTAAAAAAACACTTTATTTAGAATTATGCCAACCAACACAACTGCATACTCTTCATTATGTAGTTGTGTCGGTTGGCAACCCAACACAACTATGTATATAAATGGAACGGGAATTTGTTTTGATTCCAAAGTAATGGTGTGAACCCACGATGTGATATAGTGGGCAATATCCACCTGTAGAATCAAACCGTAGCTTACAAATGTCTTACTAAACTTTTGCCTGAACTTTTCAGGCATCATAAGGCTAACAAGTGCCTAAAGTAGATAATAGTGGACTGGAATATTTCTTTTACTCACGCCAAGCTCTTTTGTCCACGAAAGAAGCGAGAAAAGTGTCACCGCTCGTTGTCAGACCTTCGTCTAACGCGAACCCAATGTTCAAGGATTTAAACTCCTTTGTCTTCACAAATGCCTTCATCCCATTTCTACCGCCAGTTTCTTCATCTATAATATAGCTAGATTAAATTATATTTAGAACATGAAGATGTTGCGCTTGCGCCGATCGCAAAAACAGATGCGTTTGAACTTACCGGGCATTACCGTCACATGTAAAGTGCGTGCTAAAGTTATGTTGTCCTTCTTTAATCTCCTAATAGCCTCTAAGTATTGAATCCCGACGTCTTTAGTATCCTGTGTACCTCGGCCATAAATATCGCCATTTTCGTCCATGAACGCATCGAAAGGTGGATGTAACCATTCTTTCTGTAACATTAATATTATATAGCATCCTGAAGATAGATCAGATAACCATAGATTTCTGAATTATTTTATACCTAGCGACCCGCCCCTGCTTCGAACGGTTTTTAGGACTTGACACAACATCGAGATTTCTTTATTATATTTATGTGAGTTCAATATCTAACACATGTCATAAACCTTTCGGAATAAACTCTCTAAATGATGGTGAAAACCGTATCAAAGTCTGATGCGGAGTTTAGAAGAACAACGCGGTCACAGAGACACACGAAAAGCAACTTTAATTCATAATATGTTTAATTTAACAGACACCAGTCTCGATTAAGTGTTACCTTGACTTTGTACTAGAGTTGCCGCGAATAGTTGTAATAGCGAATAGTCGAATACCGATTAATCGCCATTCCCTATGGCGAATAGTCGAATAATTCGCTATTATTATTCGACATTAACATAGGAATATAAAAAATAGTTTATTTGTTATCGAATGTACCTATCACGCTTGTAGAATCATTTATTTTTTACCTACTTTAATCTAATATTTTTCTAAGGTTATGAGAAAAGAAAATGAAGTTAGGAAATCAGTCTCACATTCTGATATTATACTGATTTTACATTTTTAAATGCTGGCAACCCTTTTCTTGTACGTTATATACCTACTATTACCTACCTATTTTACGGGGAATACCTCTTTTTGTGTAACCAAGAATTTAATACTTTAGGGGATTTCCCGCTCAACTTATTTATTTATTTATTTAAAATTTTCACACTTAAAAAAGTACAAAGGCGGACTTAATGCCTTAGGCATTCTCTACCAGTCAACCAAGGGGGTTATTTCACTGGTGTTTAGGCTGGGTAGCACGCATTTGTATGTCATTCGTGATGGATGAGCTTGCTTGACGTGACGTCGCGTCGGTCAATGTTTTAATTATCGTATCGAGAACAATTGCTTAAATTAAAGACTGAAATAGTTAAAGTGTAACTCAAAAAGCAAAACAATCATGCCAAATCCCGGGAAAAAATCTCATGTTTGGCGTTATTTTGAGGAGGAAGAAAACAGTGCGAAATGTATTTTGTGTAGAGTAAAAATTAGTAGAGCAGCGAAGAAAGCAGGAACATCGCCCTTGCAGAATCATTTGAAATTCAAACACCCAGGTTATTTATGTTTTATTTACCTACTATATATACAGTTTTACCATTCATTTAAGTAGTAGGTATTCTGATTGTGAGTTTTGTTATGACTGATTTTTGTATGGCATTTAATAATAATGATAATAATTGATACTAAACTATGTGTGTTTTGTTTTTTAAGAAAAAATAAAGTGATTATTTTGAAGCCTATAGTTGTTTTTCTCATTAAAAGTTTATTTTAGACAACTATTCGCCGAATGTCGAATAATAGACTTTATTATTCGGTATTCGACGAATAGCAAAAAAATGTCGAATAATGCCGAATACCGAATAATAGCGACTATTCGCGGCAACTCTACTTTGTACTGTGTTTGTGATAATGAGAGAACAATAAAGCTTATACTTATTTCCATTGAAAGCGTCTAACGGGCCTCTGCGAGTTGGCTTCGGCCCCTCATATGCCTTCCAAAGGTCCGCGTCCCTAGGGTCCCGAGAAATATCAAATAAAATAATAATTAATAATTAATTTAATTTAGATAGGTACCTCATCGACTTTGACTACGTCCATGTGTGAGTTGAGCATGATACTGGGCAGTGAGGGGTCGGTGCCTTCCAGCGTGGCCACGAATATCGGCTTTCCAGCTGGCGCGTATACTGCGTACGGTAAGCGAAGTACTTTCGACTGACGAATCCAGAACTCCACTGCGTATTCTATGTAACAACAATAGAAGCGACATTTATACAATTTTAATTGTATTTTATAAGAACACATTTCTAATTCGGTATCCCTGTAGTTTTTATATGACGAGGGACACTTCTGTCGCACGGGTTTAACAATACATAGGTAATTAGAATTACCTACCATGCTTGGGGTATGGTAGATCATGTATCTTGTTAATAGCAGATACGTAGACGGAAAAAGTAAAGGGTCCCCGAAACGACCAATTGGAATTGTAATTTTTACGTAATTGATACACATTGATGCGCAAATTGATCGTCTACCAAATGCAATTGAAGCGATTGACAATGTTACTATGAATAAAATGCACAGACCACAGCGTGGTTTGACCAGACTCGATTACTCGAATGAACTTAAAGATACACAATAGTCCATGTAGCCTCATGTTTCATCGGGCTACAGAGACCATTGCATATCAAGGAGTAGACCGGAGGGCACGATAATGGTAGGGAAGACGTGCCCTTAGGATATGGAAGCATTGTTAGAGCCGTACCGGGTATGCACCCCAATAGAACTTGATAGCAATTGATCAATTGCAATTGATCGTTTCGGGGATACCTAAAATAAGAGTCTTCCTGTAATAATATAGGTAGGTACTGCGACAACTTTGATGTGTGAATAAATGATAAAATCGTATTTTCCCAAGGTCTGGCCTTTGAACAGTGTACATGCTTTGCATAGTGCACGTTGGTCATGTAGTCGCAAGCGCTACTGCTCAGCATAAGGTTCTGGGTTCAATTCCCGGGTCGGTCAAAATGTTATTGGGTTTTTCCATCTGGAATTTCTCAGTAGCAGCCCGGAGTCTGGATTTGTGCCCAGTTCATGGCAATAGGCTCGCCTCCTATTATATGGGACTTAAACATAACTGGCGAAATGTGGGTGTACCTACTACAGGTGCACCTCTGCCTAACACTTTAGGGAACACAGGCGTGATATTATGTTTGGTTATGTTATATGGACGAAGTAATAATGAATGTATTTAAATGAATATTTAGTCGTTCATATATCTAGCGCAGGCGTTGACGCCGAGTAGACGCTACGGAAATGCATACGCGATACGCTACGAGTCGCGTAGGCGTGCTACGTCGTAACCGTAGGCGCGCGCTACACTCCTCGCGGAATGTTCGAAAGAGTTACCGTGGCCCCGGCACAGACAACTGAAGGAACACGGGTGGGTTTTAGTCAGTAAAAGTCTGACACGCCGTCCTGCTCCGCGCAGAGCGGGAGAAGTCATTTGATGATTTCCCATCCACAAAAAAAAAGGCGCGCGCTACGCTGACGCCTACGCTAGACCAATGTCACATGATTTGGTGAAGTCACCCTAAGTTATTTAATTTATAGTTATCTAATCGTTAATAAACATAAGTTTCTTCTACTTTTTTCATACTCCTACTGAACAGTGTATTAATCAATACATAAATTATTTATTTAAATTCAAAGAAATTCTTATTTTTTGTGACAATTAAAAAAGAGGTTTTAATTAGAAAAATATGTTAAAGGTAGGTACATACTTAAGTTTTCTTCCTTGCTGGTGTCTATACGAAGGTATTCTCTGAATCTGTCCACTGAAGGGAGCTCCAAGTAGTGCTGATATTTGTTCTGCAGCGGTCTAGCATTGCAGCCCATTACGAATATAGTACACAGCCAAATTAATAAATTCATCGTTTTAACCTGAAAATAGGAATACCAAACCAAACTACCTTCTTGCTAGCACAACCTGTAGGTACTGTACATCGTGCAGGGGCCCAACCACCACCTCTTAAAGCAGTATTATTTTAATGTTACTTCAGTGTTAGAAAGAGATGGAGCTATATAGGACGTCTAGTTCCATCTCTTTCCCACACTGAAGTAAGATTACAATAATACTGCTTTAAGAGGTGGTGGTCTAGCTCCAGATTCTCTTTGAATGGTTTCGTCATCTGACTTCCACAAATGGCCAAGTGCGTGACGGACCACGCACAATGAAAGGTTCCGTAGTTGGGATGAAAAAAGAATAGACAGAATTATCCCAAGAACAAACTTAACATTGTAATTGAAAAACATTTTCTCTCATACATTACAACTGAAAATGTAATTTGGCCGACTATTGTTCGTTAATTTGTAAAGCCTACTTAGCTGTGATAGTTTTCCTTTTAACTTCGTTGCATATACTACTACCGTGAATTTTTCCACACATATCCAAAACTAACCGTTTAGCAGGCGCGGGGAGGGGGGGGGGACACTAACAATGGGGTAGACGATAAAAAAAACATCCTCACTTTACGTGTCTCAGGAAGTATCCTTAATTTTTTTTTTAGGATTTTATATTACCACTTTTTCGGCGTGATTAATATGTACATCCATGCCAAATTATAGCTTTCTAGTACTAAGAGTCTCTGAGCTAAGCTAGCCGCGGACGGACGGACAAACGGGCGGACATGGCGAAACTATAAGGGTTCCTTGTTCAAAGTCAAAGTCAAATCGTTTATTTCAAATAGGCACATAAAAGGCACTTTTGAACGTCAAAAGTGCTTTTTATGTGCCTATTCGTGTCGTAGTCGTGTTGACTACGGAACCCTAAAAACGAATTAGGTACCTAGGCGGCAAATAACCTGTCAAAAAAAAGCTAGGCCAGATAAGGCTTATTTTTTTCTGACACCAAGCCGAAATTGCTTGCTGCAAATTGATAAAGAATAGCCTCGTCAGAGAGTAGTATATTCTTTGAGAATAACAAATGTTACCTACCTACTTGCACTTAAATATAGAACATAAGTAAATAAACAGAACACCTTTAAAAAATTACCTCTGCAATTTATTTGCTAAACAATCCTTTATGAATTATGTGGAAAACGTTGTTGTGCACTTTTCAAGTAACTATTCATTGTAGGCCTATAAACTATGAAAAAGTTTGATCACGTTTTAAAATTAAATTTATCACGTCTTTGTCTTTACACTGAGAACTGTGTATCAACTGAAGATTCAATGAATTTTAATATCTAACAAGTAAGTAAATAAATTAAAACCCAAGAACCTTGATTTTTTATAGTAGATATTTTAAATATTTTTCTTTATTCTTTAGATAGCAATCAAGAGCTAACGGATTACGGAATTAACATTAGCTACTAAGGTAGAACAATTATAATTATACCTATTTTTTATGTTACCTTCTGCATTGGAGCAACATAAAATATGAGTTCCTTATATTTACCCGACTGCAGCGAAGCTAAAAAAGGAGGGTTATGTGTTTGAACTGTATGTGTCTGTATGTATGTGCCTATGTATGTATTTCCGACCCTCGTAACTACTAAACGGGTGGACCGATTTTAATGAATGATATGTCGTTAGATTCGTCTTTATTGCGCGAGTGTCACTGGGCATATTAAAATAAATTAAAATTATAGAAAATCAAAATGGCGGATTTTTGATGTGAAAATATACCTACCTAGGTAATTATGATTTTAAATAAAAATCTCCCAAACCTATCGAGTGGAGTATCAAAATGAAGGATTTTAAAAGGTGATTACAAAAATATAAACATAAGTATTTTATATTTAAATGTTTTTATTTGGAATGAGAAATGATAAAGTCTCAAACTTTTAGAGTGAGTAAGTAAGAGGCCGTTATCACTTAAGTGGGTATTGTATTTACGACCGTTAAATTAAAGAAAAATAACCTTAACTAAAAAATGTAAATTATAAAAAGTAAATTTAAAAAATGATAAACCCGACTACGTAAAAAGTGAACTTTAATTTTAAAAGATGGAAAAAAGATGACCTATTTTGTCTACAAACAAACTCATGCAGTCGGAGGCATCTTCTTAATTTTAACAATAAAGACCTGACTGCATGAGATTGTTTGGAGACAAACTAAGTCATATTTTTTAATTAAAGTTCACTTTTTACGCAGTCGGGTTTTTAATTTTTTAAATTTACTTTTTAACCTTTTAACCGCCCGACTTCATATCAGTTGTCGTGCCCCCAGCGCCGGGCAACTTGTATCATTACGATATTTGGTCGTAAATATACGACCCTGGCGAAATGGACACGAAAATATTTGTCGGATTAATCCGTCGTAGGCGGTTAAAGGGTTAATAGGAACTCTTGTGCAAAGTTTCATGCTTTTAGACCCAGCGGTTCAGGCTGTGCGTTATCTTTCAGTAGATTTTCATTAAGTAGATCGTAGGTATGTGACGCTATTAGAATCCGCAGCATGTCGCACTACCAATTGAACCGTGCACAAAGCAAGCGAAACGTCACGTCAGGTCCCGGCGAAGACAGCGGGAAGACTTAGTGGTGGACTAAGCCTGTCGGGGGCCCGGGGTGGCAAAACTGAAAGGGGCCCAAGCCCAGGAATGAGTGAATGTTTAGCACGCTGCCTCGAATAGGTTAGGTTTTCTTAGTCAAAACTGTTGATACAGGTTGTAGGTACGTAGGGTGTTCTGAAAGCCTTGAGATACTTAACAATACTAAGGCGAATAGCCGACGCGAGCACGTAGTTTGATTATATAAGTTATGATATACGTTAGTGTTGATTGTCATTTGATTGTATTCAGTATTGCCGCAGATCGTGTTCGAACAAGTACACTATAATGGCTTCGTGGACGACTATCGAATATCGCACAATTTTGCGTTATAACTTTTTACGTGGATCCAGTAGTCCAGAAAACTGTTTAGAAGAAATGAAGCCTATACTTGGTGATGACTGTCCCTCTCGTGCAACCGTCTACAGATGGTACAAACAGTTTGAGCGTAGCTGTTTTAACCTAGAAGACGACCGGCGGAAGCAGTTACTCCAGAAAATATTTCTGCAGTTAAAAATTTAATTGAAACTGACCGGCGAATAACCTACCCACGGAACAGAAAAACAGTGGAAGTAGCTGGAGAAAATGTTTGCACCAGAATCGGTGTCGCCAAACTCACACAAATAAACCGATAATCATATATTGCACTACAAAGAAACAATTCGTTTGATTGGTAGTTTTAAGTTTAGTCAAAATTAGCCTACATCACAGATTTGGAAATAAACCCTGACGTTCTACAAATAAGATTTATTTTGCTTTAGCGGCAAAACGTATTTACGGTCTATAGTCACACTAGATTCGATTGACGAGTCAATTCCGCTACTTGACCATAGATGGCGCTATTCTCAGGGGTCGCAATTATCAACTTAATTGCGTTAAATATACGGTTGACATTTGCGTGATCGGTCGAATTCTGCTGCTACTCGGCCAAGGCCGCACCACGTAGCACATTGACATTCTTTATCGATATCGATAGATACCCGATATTTTGTTCAATTAGCATAAATAAAACTTGTTGGGAGTACATTTATTTATTTGGTACACAAACCGCTGTTCATTTTAAACCATTAATTAACATTTTAAGTGCCCAGCACCCGGCTCCCGGGTCGAACGATAATTCGTTCGTGTGCCCACAACTCGGCTCCCGAGTCGTGTCAGCTATAGATGACATGTGACCATGCCCAGCACCCACCTACCGGGTGCAAATCAAAACACGCTACTAGGGCTGCCAAAAATAAACTAGGTGTGAATGAAGGATTAAAAAGTTGGTACTTTTGAGTAAGTCTTATAACAATTAATTATTTACTTTAATTATGCCGCAGATATACTCAATAATAAAAATTATACTTTCGTAAAGGTTAACTTTCTACACAGGTGCCGATTCTCTTGTCACAAATGCGTCTAAACTAGACTATAAATCACCAAAATTTAGTTTATACCTGTCAAACGATGATTTGGCGTTCTGAAATTGACTAAAGTGACACAACTTAACTATATTTTAGTTTGACAGCACTAAGATGATGTTAATTTAGTGAAAATGGTAATTTTGCTATTCTGAATTTGACGTTTTTCACCTAAAATTTAGATTTTCTAACTAAATCTGACTATTTTTAATCGCGATTAAAAAGGTGTGGAATAAAATTAGTTGGCATGAACTAAAATTCACACCAACACCTCGACTTCTGTTGTAAAAACAGTACTGTGTCTTTTTTTTCTTTTCTTTTACTGATATCTCGAAAACGGTGCGTCCTATCGCAAAAATAATGAAAATTTCGACCCCTTTACTATATCCACAAACCCCTAAAAGTCAACATGTTGGTAATATAATTTTTCATATTTTGGATACAAAAATTAAAATCCCCCCCCCCCTTCTGCCCCCCTGCGCGTCTCCGGCTCAAAAAAAATCACGGGGTAGGGCAAACAAGTACTTACCAAATAAAATCTAACAATTATTATCACTATCATCATCTCAGCTGAAATCATCGTCATCGTCCACTGCTAAACATAAAAATATTAAGGTATAATTCAAACGCCCTATGTTGTACCTAACTCTTTAGCTAGATGTATTTAAAATTACATCCGAATACCATCCTACATTTTTTTTTAATAACTTTATTAATTTAATAATTATCTGCATTATATTACTTACATACATATTTAAATATTTTTATTTTAAAATGGTAATGTATAAACATGTCGATTGATTTTATCGATAAAGTCACGCACTATTTGGATAGCGTCAAGTCTAGGTAGACAAGCGAATATTCCAGAAAGGCTAATAACCGGGAAAAGAAAATCAACTTTGTTGTCATGTCTGTAAGGACAATTTTTGTTTGTATATCTTGTGCAATGTTTGACTAAATTTTATTTTTTCATTTTATTAAAATAAATCCGAAAATAATACCCGCGGTGGTATGATACACCTCCATGAGTTAGATTTTTAGTTCGACTATGGTTTTTACAGTCCAATATGGCACAATAAGGCATTTTAATATTTTTTTACGTAAATTGTATGTTGACGCAGTCTAGTTTGCGAATGAGAGCGCTTGAACACCAAGTGCGTAATGCAGTACTTACTAGCGGCGACAGTGCCACGCCTACTTACTACTTCCACTGTTTTTTCTGTTCCGTGAACCTACCGGCAAATAGAGTCCTTACTGCAGATTGGCTCAGCAGCGTTACATTCAATTATTCACCATCATTTACGTTACAGAAAAATTTGTAGGTACTCTTTGGATTCCATATAAACTTATCGACGAACAAAAGGAACAACGAGTTAAATGGTGTAAAAAAAATGATGGCAAAGTTTGAAAACGGAAAATCTAAAGACATCATTTCAATCGTCACGGGCGATGAAACGGCTTTATTATTATGACGGGCCCACACAGCAGCAAAATAAAATATGGGTGATAGAAAGCGAAGAAACTCCGACTGAAGTAAAAAAATCTAAGTCGATAAAAAAGAAAATGATCGTGGTTTTTTTCGGTATTCGGGGAATTATTGAACAAATTCTCTGTGAGCAGAAGACTGTAAACGCTGCTTGGTACCCACTGTCTGCCTTCCTCAACTTATTCAGGAATTCAAGAAGCTTCGTCCAATGTCACAACTCTGCACCTGGTGTCTTCATCATGATAATGCTCCGGCACATCGTCCTGACGTTACATGCCAATTTTTGCGAGATGCCGGCTTGAAACTTCTTGAACATCCGTCTTACAGCCTAGACTTGCCGCCATGTGACTGGACAGTTTCCTTTCGTGAAAAGTAAATTGAAAGGGCAAATATTTCGGAACGAAGAAGCTGTACTTTCGGCCTGGGAAAATATATGTGCAGAAATTCCTGAACAGAAATGGAAAGACATTTTTAGTGATTGGTTTATAAGGATGCAGAAGTTTAATTGTGGTGGCGATTATTTTGAAAAACTGAAAAATAGAGTTAAATCTCAAGACTTTCAGAACACCCTACGTACTTTGTCGACAACAGAAAAGCTAGAGCATCGGACGAATAATGGATGGTAGAGCAAAGCGAAGTGAGGTCGGAAATTTTTGCATCCCGCATAGTTTAAATTTTCTTTTGAACATTTATACAGTTTATAGGAATTACTTTGCCAACCTAGAAGAGTTTAAAAATAGCTCGAAAATTTTAGCACCCAACCTCGGATGGATTTTCTTTTGACTATTCGTACATAGAGTCTGACCAACGAAAGCTGTCCACGAACAAAAGGCGGGTTTTTAAAAAAAATCAAGAGCTGTCAACTCTGGCTATACACTGCTTAAACGGAGTTGACACTATTTATTATTCAAGACATATTATGCGATATTTAGATCAGAATTGCATATTTATATACTTAGACCATAATAACCTTATTACCCTTGATATTTACTTGGAACTGTTAAACCACCATTATGTATTCGCGCAATGGTGGATAAGCAAGTTACCGTTACAATATTTCGCCGTGAGGATGATCATTATCTTATTAAGCTTTATTTCCTGATGTGGTCCTTGCCACGATTTTTAAATTTATAGTTCTGATGTAGGTACATATGTTTCATCAAGGTAAACAATCTGTTTACCTTCTAGCCTCTTCTGATTTATTGTCCTCGAGAATCTGTGTCTCCATGCCGCAATATCATATTTTTCTGTCAGTAAAGCCCGTTCATTTTTATTGTTTTGTAACTCAAACCCGTTCTTGTGTAAAAATTTTCTAAGGGTTTCACGGCATCCCGTAAATTCAATCGCTTCCTTCAGCTCATTGTGCAGGCTTCTCAGTGTTGGGACTTGTTTTTTCACTCCATAAAATTCGTTTATTTTGTTTCTTATAGCCGAAATATCAAAATTATCCAAATTGGAAACTGACAATTTTGACAATCCTAAAATATTGCCATACTAAAACTTTTGAAAATAATTCGTGGTTAGCTTTCGTTGGCCAAACTCTAGATCATTCTTGTTATAACAATAGATGAAAAAGGAGGCCTAAACATGAAGTTTGTTTTTCTGTTTACGTTATTTATTTAATTTATATTCCCCTTGTAACTATCAATACAGGTCGCATTATCTAATGCGATAGTACGGTCTCATAAAAAGAAATTTATTATTAGAATGGGGAAGACAACTGTTAAAATGGCGCTGTCGTAGCTAGTTCCCAACACAAGCCAATAATACAAGGCGTGAGGTGGTTTTATTTCATTTTTGCGAAAATGATGCGTTGTTGTGAAACTAAATACTCAGAAATTGGAGTCGACCAATTCCCGAGAGACCCTAAAATTAAAAGATGGTGGCTTAAAGCTGTTCGTAGAGATGTTTTATAAATTAACCAGAGTAGAAACATTTTGAAGAAAGTGACTTTGAGGATATATTTATGGTTTTAAATTCTGACACTTTACATGTGAAATACTTGATTTAAAATATTAAAATCACCGAAAATAACGAAATTAAAGCAAACTCACGAATGAACGAAATGTCAAATTTATTGTTAGGCCGTGGGGACCTAGCTATGATCACGCCATCTACAATTAGCTTTGCCCGACCTTCCCCATTATTTACAATTTATTATTAAGAACTAACCTTTTTGTTAGCTAGTCTTACTACAGACGGAACGCTATGTTGTTCTGTTGACCAAGCGTTGCAGGTGCGCCCTCTAGCGGGATAAATTGTCAGTAAGGTTCCCTATTCCCGGCTCCGGGTCGTAGTGTCCGTTTTTGAAGTGAAAACTTCTTTGGGCGCACTTAGCGCTCTTTCTGAACAGTGAACGAAACTGAACGCTGTTTCGTTGAATCGCGTGTACTCGGCGCTGAATCGCGTGTACTCGGCGCTGAATCGCGTGTACTCGGCGCTAAATCGCGTATACTTGGCTCCAGTCGCAAGTTTTCACTTCTATCGTGTGGTCATAAGCACACACCTTTTCTTCCCACATAAGATTGTATGTATTTGTATAACAGCAAAGGATATTTAAATACAAAATCCAAAAAAGCTTTACGTATTCTCATATTTATATAGTAACAACATTCATACAATCAATCTTTAATAGAGGAATCATTTTTCTCATCGCCGAATTCTTCGAGGGACAGTATGTTTGCTTGTCCTTCTAACGGCAAATCTTTATAGCCCTCGACCTCGTCTATGGCGGAGTAAACTGCTTTCTTTTCGATCTTCGCTAGAATCTTCTTGTCGTGAAATGAGTGGTTGTGAAGGTTCGCCCTGGTGACAAAGGAAGTTGTTAGTATTTTAATAGATTTTGAGAAGGCTAGTAGTTTGAAGTAGTGCGTTTAGCGCTACACATAATAATATCTAAAACGGGTACACTACATAAATACGAATAACTTTATTCCGTCAGTCACAAATACGAATTTCAAAATACCGATTTTCATAATTCCAAATGGTTCAAAATCTATACAAATAAATAAAATTGACGTGTTTGTTTGTAATGTCAAAATGACAACTTTTTACTAAATGCCTAAGAAAGTATAAACGGTACTTATAACAAAAAAGCAATTTTAACATTTTTGTCTGTCTGTTTGTTCCGGCTAATCTCCGAAACGGCTGGAACGATTTTACTGGCAGATAGCTGATGATACGGCGGGTAACTTAAGTTGCTTTTATTTTAGAAATATAATTAGGGTTCCGCGCAAAAAGAATAAAACCCATGAAATTTTGAACAAAAAGTCGGATTAGAAAAATTCTTTTTGCATTTGGTAGCCCAATTCTCGAGGATAGTTATATGCTATTTAACATCACGCTACGACCCATAGGGAGCCGAGCAAAAAGAAAACATCAGAAAGAACACAAAGCGAAAACGAAGTAATAGCGCGGGCGAGCGATTCAACGCGACTGTTGGCGACGGGAAGGGGGACGAGGGAGTTATATTAAAATGTGGCCTATTTTAGTATATTGTGTATCTTACGACATCCACGCGAACGAAGTCGCGGGGCACAGCTAATTCCTAATAATATAACAACTCCGATTTATCATTCATCCTATTTTTATAATGCCAAAATTTCAATATTCCTAACGTTTATAATTACTATTCTTAAAATACCGATTTTCAATATATCGAATAACTAAAATTTCGACTTTATGATAATTCGAAACATCAAAAATACAAATTCCGATTATTAAAGTACTGATTAATTAGAATTGCGAAATAAAAGCGCCTTGTAAAACTGAATACTAAATAAACACAATTTGCTCGTCAGAGAGAAGTAGGTATAATATTATGTATAATATGAGGAGGTAGAATTAAAAAAACTAATGACAGATGCGTTTTCCTACTCATAATTGATTCGATCAATAATAGCACTAGATTCCCGATAAGCGCTTCAAAAACGGCCCGAAAATAAGAGCACAAATACGTTTGTGGTCAAATTAGTATGATCCAATCATAGCCAACGTGAAGACGTCAAAATGCCGCAGAGCGCGTTGAAAAACTGTGTAAATAACCACCGTAACACAAAGATTTTGGAAGGAATATCTTTTTTTCGGTAAGTTTATACAAGGTGGAACAGGACGATTGACATTCCTTTAAACTACGTAAAGAGATTCATGTTCTTTACCCGTATACAAAAAATCAATCAAATCCAATGAATACTTTAGCCACAGGAAATTATTTTTCATTTTCTCATTTTTCAACATGATGTAGATCCGAAGTCCGTAATAATAGGTAAACATAGCCGCCACCGCGCCCCGCACCCCGCACCGCACCGTTGGTCAGTGACTTTTCGTAGATAAAGCGTGTTTACTTTTTATGCAGTTGATTCTGCTATTTATTTTGTTTGAAAACTGCAGTTTTCAAATTTTCCATTAACTACTAATCTTCGTGTTTTAAAATGTTTCAATGGATTAGTACTGTGCTCGTTTTCATTTAATGTCGTATATCCAGATACACGTTGTATTATTCGTGTTTTTCTGAGTAATATAAAAACCGAATTAAATAGTAAATATAAATCAAATCGCAAATATTATGATTGGTTGACCAATGTTTGCGACAACGCGCCAACTATTGTAACAAACATCGACTGTTCTGGAAAAGGTAATGCATGGAGTAGTACTGTTATTTTGTATGTTATTTTTGTTTGTAGTTTTCTACGGCTCGTGAATTGTGGCTAAGAAATAACAGCCGCACGGGTCGATCGATCAGGTTAAGCTACGTTTGCCGCGGTTGGTTCGTGGATGAGTGACCATCTTTACATATCAAGACCCCTCCGTGCCTCGGAAAGCACGTTAAGCCGTTGGTTCCGACTGTTATTCGTTTATCTTTGACAGTCGTTACGGACCGTCAGAAGCCCGAAAGTCTGACAACCAGTTCTTGGTACATTTCAATGCTCAGAACACAGTAAGTATTTAAAGACGAAGAGACCAATGGGTATCGTATTACCCAGTAACTGGGTTGTGGAGGTCAGATAGGCAGTCGCTCCATGTAAAATAGTTGTATTCAGCTGCATCCGGTTTGACTGGAAGCTGACCCCAATATAGTTGGGAAAAGGCTAGGCAGATGATTTTGTTTGTAGATTTTCTAGCGACCCATTACGCATTTAAATCAAATTGATTTAAAACAAACGTTTTTTATAACTTCTAAATTGCGTACAAAAGTAGACGCACCCATTTTTTTATAAGGGTTGATTACAATGAGCCAACCCGTACACAATTAATAGCAATGCAATGGCCTAATAAAATAACTAAATATTGTACTAGTTTAGCCCTACTACTTTTTTAAATCGGTCAAAAATATTTGCCACCATACAAACGAACCTTCGCCTGAAAAAATATGTTCTGCAACTCTACGTCTTTCAATAATTACAGTGTTCTGAGCATTGAAATGTACTTACCAAGAACTACGTCTAATTCCAAAATAGAGTAAGCACGAAATTGTCAACAAAATACTTCTAACCTTATTGCTTAGAAGTTAAGTTTCATTTTAGAATAAATATTTTTTTACTTATTATAAAAATGACTTTTTATTTTCGAGCGACATTTTTTATTGCTTTCAGATGACAGAAGGACCTAACAAAAATATTTTGCAATCGTGATTAAACTTTGTTTGAGTGATAAGGTTTATAATAAACTGAAGTTGTTAATGTAATTAAACTTTTTTCTATATTTCGTAGTACGAAATATAAATGTTTTAAATGTGTGTTTAAACGTGGCCACTTGAGCGCCTTATTTTTGTTCCTGATCCTTTGTCCTAGTGCTATTATTGATCGAAGCAACTGTCAGTTGATTTTAGGCGTCATGCTCCCTCGCGGAACCACCTTTGCTTTAACAAGTATAAGTTACATAAAAAAGGCTATGGAATGTCTACAAAAATTCTGTCTGCCTACTTTGCAACAGACTGTACTACTTTTTATTAAATAAATAAATAAATTTAAATTGGTTGCACTGCGCAGTATCCTTTCCGTCGAAACCACCATGATATATCTATTACTGTACATAGTATAAGCAATTAATAGTATCAAATAATTCTATAACAATTCTATATTGAACTGGTACCCCCAAATCCTCAATCTAATTTAAATATACGACCAAAACGGTGCCTCATACTTTCTCTTCGAAATAATAGCTAAGCGCCTAGATTAAAGTTCTTAGCAGATAACGTTTACGTGAAATATCATACAATGTTCTTCCAGGCGTTTAGTTTATTATCAAACAAATAATAATATATTTTCTTGTGATATATGATAAGGATTTAGGGGTACTAGTTCAATATAGAATTGTTATAGAATTATTTTATACTATATATTTGCTTATACTATGTATAGTAATAGATATATGGTGGTTTCGCCGGGAAGGATACTTCGCAGCGCGACTTTTTTTTAATAGGGCTAGAATTTTATAGAAATTCCATACACTTTTTTTATATAACTTATACTTGTTAAAGCAAAGGTGGTTCTGCCAGGGAGCATGACGTGATTTTAGCTTGAAGACAGACCATAAACATTTCTTCTTATTAATGAAGAAAAAAGTTCATATTTGGAAGAGACGCCTACCTACTTAGCAAGCAAAGTCACGTCAAAGTGCGGCCTATGAATCTTGCCCTAACTTTCACACGCTCCGGTTGCCGGATTGTTGCCGCGGGACAACTATGAAAGATTTTATAAGTACTAGCACATTTCACCCAGTTTACCCATATATTAGCCAACCAGTAGGTGGAGAAAGATATTTCATTACAGGCTAGAACTCGAACTATTAATAAGTAATTAGTATAGGGGTTAACAAGAAACCTGGGTGCAAGAAAAGTGGCTCGAAATGGTCGTTCGTGGGGGAACCGAATCCGCGACACGTTGCCAGCAGGTCAGCAATCTTTCATTTAGCCCTCAGGAACTGCCATCTTAAAATTATACAGACTCTCTAGTTACTCATTCCACTCACCTATTGAGTACGACGTTTCCTTTAGTAACCAAGAAAGCTGTACACTTATTGTTTCTGTAGTCGACACAGCGCCATCTCCGCAATCCGGCACGGGAGGTCGTCGAATGCAGGTTGTATATGTATCTGTTTAATATAACTTGCAACGAGCCACGTATCGACACCGTAAATTGTAGGTTTGATGATGAAGCTGGGAACAAATGAAATTGTGTGAGAAGAATAGCAACATTACAATTTATTCTCTCTCTAAGCATAACAAACTAACTTCCACTATGGTTTAATTTACAATATTTTGTGACGTCGCTCTTAAAGTCATAACTTCTCAGCTGTTTGCTCTCTTTTACATTTTCTATATACAAATAAATAAAATTGAAGTGTCTGTTTATATTGTCAAAATAACAGCTTTTTTGCTAAATTCATATTAAAATATATACGGTACATATACATAGAAAAAATCTATTTTTAAAATTTTTGTCTGTCTGTCTGCCTGTTTGTTCCGGCTAATCTCCGAAACGGCTGGACCGATTTTGACAGAACTTTCACTGGCTGATAGCTGATGTTATAAGGAGTAACTTAGGCTACTTTTACATTTTAGAAAAAGAATTGGGTTCCACGCAAAAAATTAAAACCCATGAAATTGTGAACAAAATCCGATTCACATAGGAAAGTATTGACATCCACGTGAGCGAAGCCGCGGGCAACAGTTTGTAATAACTATATAATTATATCATTATCATTCTGGAAGTACCGGCTGTACCAAAGGAGCTCCAACAAGTTCAGTCAACTTCTTCTCGGCTAAAACCGTAGGAAGTGGTGTGAAGTCGGGCATTTTTGGGCTGTCATTATGTAATTTATGACATTTAAAAAGTGCTGATTTTCAGCCTGATTTGAATGATTTTTATTTTCTATAAATATTACTTCCAGAGCGTGTCTTAGGCAAGCAGTAATTTCCACTATGTTACACCCAGTGTAGGCCCAAAGTTAATCTGATTAACGATTAAAAATTAATGATTAAAAATCATAATCAAAAAATTTGATTATGATTAATTAATCGTAATCAAATTTTTTGATTATGATTTTTAATCATTAATTTTAATCGTTAATTTGATTATTTGATTAACTATTAACTACTCATATATTTATTTAATTGTTCTCCCGATTTTTCTACCGATTTTAAGTTGGCAAACCTTTTCATGTATGCTTAATTTTACGGGGAAGCCCTCAATAGTATGTATGGATGGACCTAGTGCAGAATCTTCCATATATTTTGGGGAATACCCTTGTGTCCTACAAGGGGGCTTCCCGCTCCGGGATTTACCTGTCTAGTCTATATAAATAGGAATTCGGTATTATTTTTTTCATTAATTTTCTTAACTTTGGAACTAACAGTCACGTTTTAACACTATCTGGTTGACACACGCTCGCTTGCACTCGGTTGGGGATAATTTTTCCAGATTTTGCAACATTTTGTGATATTGTTTCACTCAGTGAGTAACTTAAAAACAAACATGAATTGTGATCATGACTCTAATAGTAGTGGTGTTTCAAATGATCCGTCGGTGTCAGGAAACAATTCCGAGAATTTAACAGTGCAATCGGAATCAGATCTTTCTTCTTCTGCTTTATTTGACGGTACCTATTATAAGCTTCTACTAGACAAATGCACAGACAAGAACACAGTAGCAGTTTGTATGAAGTGTTCGGACCATCAAAGTAAAGAAGTTAAGGGCTATGGCAAAACGACATCTAACTTTTTGGGACACTTAAAACGGAAGCATGGCGCTGACACAGAAAAGGAATGTAAAAAATATATGAAAGACAATAAGCGAAAGAAAAATAAAAATAAAACAGTTCTGACTTCAAGGCAAACTCCGAAAACACCTGTAACTCAAGAAACTTTTGACCATAACTTAGTAAATTATTTCGTTAACTCAATGATTGCTTTTCGAGCCGTGCAAGACCCCTACTTCGTTAAGATGATGGAGGATTTAAATGTGACAAATAGTGGAATCAAGATACCCGGGCGACGTTCTCTCAGAAAAAAGTAGCTAAACAATCATTCGATCTGATTTGCGAAATAAAACAAAACCTAGCTGCTGTGAAATATTTGTGCACCACCGCTGATATATGGTCAGGGAAGAAAAGAAGTTTTTTAGGTGTTACAGTGCACTGGATTGATAATAACTATAAGAGGCGTTCTGCAGCTTTAGCTTGTCGCCGATTTAAAGGGGCACATACATTTGACCGCATAAAAGATTTGCTTCTGGAAATATACTCAGATTTTGATATTGACCCCACTAAAATAGTATGCTCTGTTACTGACAATGGGTCAAATTTTGTGAAAGCCTTCAAGATATTCGGAATAAATACGACATCCTTAATCGAATATGATGAAGATAATGAATCTTCAAGTCCAAGTAGCAGCGAGAACGAGTTAAGTGGAGAAGAACTCGAAGTAACTGAAGGAGAGTTCGGCACAAGACAGGAACACGAACATGATGATCTTCTGTTAGAAGCAAATATAGTAGACGACCATTCACAAAACAATTTGTTACCATTTCACTTTAGGTGTAATGCGCACACTTTAAATTTGATTGCTAGTAAGGACGTCCAAGCCTTGTTGACTGATAAATCGACATGTCTTGGAAAATTGCATTCCACAATAATGGAAAAATGTAACGATTTATGGAGTGCTGCTGCTCGCCCAAAATCAGCTGAGGTGATACATAACATTCTTGGACATACGTTAACACGACCTGGCATAACTAGATGGAATAGTTACTATGACGCTTTGAGAAATATATTGAATATCAGAACTAGTTACTCTCAACTAGCTAGAGCACTTAGTATAAGAAATCCATTACGAGACTCTGAATTTCAATATATTGAGGAATACTGCCAATGCGCTGCTCCAGTTGCAACTGCTTTGGACATATTGCAGGGCGATGACTCATTTTATGGAATATTATTACCTTGCCTGCATGCACTAAAAAAAAATTACAGAAGATCACGACTACTCCAAATCTAAAATTCTGTGAACCACTTGCTGAAAAATATCTACAAAGCGTAGAGAAAAGATTTGAAGAGTTTTACACTCTTTCGAGTGAAACTAGTAAATATGCAGCGGTTGCAGCTGTGTTACCCCAGATTTAAAAAAAAGTGGCTAGTATGTCTAACTGCAGCTGATCAAAAGAAGTGTATAAACGTTTTTAAATCAGTCGTAAGGAAGGAAATATCAGAAATCCCAGAGCTTTTAACAGTCAACAATGCAGCCAATAACACACGCCACCAAGAAGACGAGTTTTTTTATTTCAATTCCGACTCTGGCAGTGAAGCGGAATCAGTTGATGATAAAAAGAGAGCGGATATGATAATTTCAAATTTTTTTGCCGAGGGAAGCCAAGAACGAGAGCTTCTACGAAGTTATCCTGTTATAGGCAAAGTGTTTATTAAGAACAATACACCAATGCCGTCCTCTGGCTCGGTAGAAATAATGTTTTCTTTTGCAACTATGCTAAATAAACCTAGGTCACACAAATTATCTGACGACTTATTTGAAAAAAAAGTAGTTATGAAATGTAACTTGAACATCAAGAAATCAGAAATGTAAAGATCGGAGATTAGTTGATTGAAAATATTCTTCAAAATTAGAATTCAGTGTATTTGAAAGTTATAAATTATTTTTTTGTTCTTTGAATAATTAATAAAAATATTTTAATAAATGTGTCATTATTTTCCATCATTTCTTTTATATAGAATTAATAACATTGATGGATGTATTAGTTTACAATCAAGTTAATCAATTAATGATTAATGATTAATGATTAACGTCAATAATCATGATTAAGATTATTTTTTTAATCATGATTATTCTAATCATGATTAATTTAATCTGATTAAAATTAATCAAATTAATTAATTGATTAAAAAATTAATTGATTAATGCCAACACTGGTTACACCCAATTTTTTTCGCCATTTAGCATGCAGTTTTACCAAAACGAGCGAAGAAGTTAAAAACAAATACTGTCAATTAAAAAAAACCTTACTTTTCTTATCTTTACCATCTTGAGCAATGTTATCTTTAGTGTCAACAATTTTGAAGTCGATGTCGTCGTTGTCGTCCTGAGCGCCGGATTCGTCCATTAAATCACTGAAGTCGTGATGGTCATCTTGATGCGTACTGACTGGCACGCTCACGCTCACAGGTAGGTTTATAGAAGAGATTGATGGTAGCTTACTTGGCCTGTTTAAAAGTATTAAACTTGAATGTGACTGCTTACATTGAGTAAATAAATAAATCTGTTTTATTTCATTAAAAAAATAGTCATGTCAACTTACGTTGAATGGTCCTGTTTTAGAAAAACCTTTCTTGCTGAAGAAGGTAAATTGACCTGCAGAAATAAATAACAAATAAAAGTAGAAATATAAATTATTACTATTAGAGCAGCAGCAAACTTTTAGCACGCCACGCCACGCGACGTTAATGAAGCATGCTCATTGGCCACATTTCATTTCTTTTTTAAACCGCGGTGCGTCAATTTATCAATGAACACGTGTGAGGTGGCGCCGAGTGTTACAAGTACGTTGTGGACTTTATTCTGCTGGAGTTTTGTTATTGGTTTGCTTACCTGTGGTATAATAGGTTGAGGTGCCTGTGGTCCTATCTTGTCTGTAGAATGCGTACCCATTCTCTTCATGCCACTGACATGGCATATTTCAACATCATCCAACTGTGGCATGTTTCCAGACACTCTGACTGGCAGACTTTGTTGTGGTGTACCCTGCACAAGGTAGATTTATGGAGATTATCGGGCCTTAGTGGCAAGATAAATAGAATTATTCATTGTAAATTATAATTAAGTATTTTACAGAAAATAGGAATATTTTGATGACCATGGGTAATCCAAATACATAACAGCAAATGTACCTATCACTTTTAAACATCAATCAACCAGTGGCGCAGCTACAATTATCATTAGAGGGAAGCCGAAGAAAAAATTGTTCAGTACTCTTAAACTTGGACAAAAGGATCCAGGCATTTTTGTAATGTTTTTAATCTGATAACCGTATTAAACTGGTATTGAATATATGTAATGTGATGTAATACACAGTTACACACACAGATGTACCATATTATTTGGCAATAGTAGACATTAAGAAGAGTGGTGGTGATTCTGATGGGAAGCAGATAGGAATCAGGTTGTATGAAGGATGCGCCACTGCAATCAACTGAAGTTACCAGTTATTGTTGAATTCTAGATAAAAGATAATTTATTTCTTACAAAAATCAATGAATAGCATATTCCTTGGTACTTTATAATGACCAGACTGATTGTTCTGCTTGCTAGATACAATTATAAAGTTAAGTAATACTTACAATATTCTCAAGTCCTCTGATGTGTAGTGACTTAGCTGTTTCTGCAAAGGATGAAAGGCAATCAGCTGGTACTACTACTTCACCTGTATAAATGTATTCTAGTAGCAAACACAGTGTGCGATGTGCAACATTCTGAAAAATATATATAGCACTCATATTATACCAGAATTTGTACCATCATAACAATGACTTGTGTATTAATACAATCATATCAATAACTGGCTGCCAAGAACTCTTACATACTCCACAGCAAATAAGCATATCATAAACTACTTGTTAACAGTAACAGACATTAAATAAATCAAACTATTTCAGTCATAAAATTAGCAGTAATAGACACAAAATAACATTGAGAGCTGTACTTGATTGCAAACTACACACATAATTTCAAGTTTAAAGAAAAGTTTATTATTGTCTAGAATATTAATTATAATCATCTTCTATCACTTACATTTAGGAATATAACTGGATGCTGACAAGGTGCGGAAGTGATAAGGTCCTTTAGATAAGGACTAGCCAGCGCCACTAACACTTGGTGAACTTTTACAAAGTGTCCATCAGCTGCTATGGTCATGTCTACAAACTCTCCATTCTGAAATATTTAAGAACACACATGAACCCAAGTAACATTCAGGCCCTATATTAATCTGAACAATACAGGATACTGGCTACATAATAGGGCATTTTATTACAAGTTGCTTAATATTGTGGTATTGAGAGATCATCATCTTCCTGTCCCTGTCCCATGTTATTTGGGGTCGGCGTAACATCGTTTTCTCTTTCCATTCTCGTGAGAGATCAAACTACGATGAATTAACATGTTAATATTACATTAAAACGTTCAAAAACAAGTTTAGATAGATAAACAGTTTATTTTACCTGTTGCAAAGTACTAAATCCGCTGCAAATGCTGGATTTGTAAGAATCCCAGGACAGCGAGAACTGTGACTGAACCATCTTAGGTGGAGTAACAATATAAGTCCACTGTACTGTACTGTTAATACTAATGAGAAATTTACCACACAAGTTATTAGCAAACAAGTCTTTGTTATTAATTGTTTTTTTTTTAACAAATTAAACGCGTCGATTTACTCGAAGAATTCACACAGATAAAAAATAAATAAAACAACTGTCACTGTCAGTCAGAGTTACACTCCTACCAACTTATCTGTGAAATGGCGAAAATTGGAACTACGGCCGTCATGTTGAAATGTCATTCGATTGCCAGTGTATACTACATTCGGGTTCTCTGGTTGTTTTGTCGTGATATTGCTGAATTTATAAAGTTAAATATGCCGAAAGCTATTAAAAGTGATGCTCGAAACATTATTCTAAAGGTTCCTACCTAACCTTTTTGAAGAAGAAGCTCGGGCGGGGTCTCCGATTATTCCATTTAACCTTTTAACCGCCCGACTTCATATCAGTTGTCGTGCCCCCAGCGCCGGGCAACTTGAATCATTACGATATTTGGTCGTAAATATACGACCATGGCGAAATGGACACGAAAATATTTGTCGGATTAATCCGTCGCAGGCGGTTAAAGGGTTAATCAAATATACAAACGAATTTCGGCAGCGACACGTTAGTGTTGTCAACTTTCTTGTTATAAATTACCCGATACTTAACTAATTATTTAAGTCCACGAAATATTTGTTTCTATTCTTGCTGCAGGTTAGCGTAACGGTAACGTACATCTAATAGGTAACATGCTAAGTGAGTGAGCAAACTAACCTGCCAGATTTCAAATTTCTACCAACAATTTATTTTACTATCTTTTATTTCAGGTGTGAGTCAAGGACTAATTTCAAAAATTGTTAAGGAAAGGCACGCAGCAGAAGAAACTGGTACAAAAATTCGGACACCAGGCAAGGAGAGAAAACGTAAAAGTGGATTTGTGCATGTTGATGATTTTGACATGGGAGTTACACGGAGGAAAGTACATGAATTTTATCCTGCTAAAAAAGAGGTCCCTACTGTTAAAAAGCTTCTAGAGGTCTTAAAGACAGAAATAAATTACACAGGACAGCGAGAGAGTCTGCGAAAGCTGCTTCACAAGGTGGGATTTCGTTTTAAAAAATCTCAATCCAATCGGAAGGTTCTTATGGATCGTAATGAAATATCGGCTTGGAGAGCTAAGTACTTGCATGCAGTGGATAAAAATAATAAATCTCCCCAGCCCCGGCCCATAATTTATTTAGACGAGACCTGTATTCACTCTTCGCATACATCGGGTAAATGTTGGCAAGGAGAGGGTGAAGACGGAGTATTGGAGCCTGTATCGAAAGGGCAAAGATATTATTATTGTTCATACGGGAGGAGATACTGGATTGGTTACAAATGCACTACTTGTGTTTAAATCAAACACAAAAAGTGGTGATTATCATGACGAGATGAATAGTACCAACTTTATAAAGTGGGTTATTGCAAAACTTGTGCCTAATTTACGAGAGCCATCCATAATAGTGATGGATAATGCTCCTTATCACCGTATTTGTGTCAATAAAGTCCCAAATACGAATTCCTTAAAAAAAGATATGCAATTATGGTTGACCCAGAATAAAATTGACTACGGAGAGAAATTGACTAAACCTCAGCTTTTAGAAATAATTAAGAGAAACAAGCCTGAACCTATATATGAGATTGAAAAAAATTTAGAAGGCAATAGACACAGATGCTTATATTTATCACCTTATCACTGTGATCTCAATCCCATTGAACTCATATGGAGCACAATGAAAAGAAAAGTTTCTGATGTAAATATTGAGCACAAAAATGCTGAAATTCCCCGCCTAGTTAGAGAAGCTTTTGACGCTATTACAGTTCATGAGTGGGTACAGCATTGTAAACACGTTCGCAGGTTAGAAAGAGAATACTTAAAACATGATTTGTATTTAGATAAACCATTTATTATAGAAGTGGTAAGTGACACTGAAACCGAAAGCGATAGTGATAATGATGATAGTGGTACAGAAATAAGCGGAGTATGGCTTTACAACCAGGATGAAGTTGTGTATGCAGGTTCATCTAAAGATCACAATTACTGTAAACCTGATTTTCAATAAATCATTGTAAAGCAATTTGTTTTTTTTTTATTACGCTACACTACCACTAGGTACCATTGCTAATTATAATTAGTCAAATCTGGTGTTAGGGGTTAGGTACGGTCATAACTAAATGCTAGACATCCAGGTACCTCTTGCAAGGTTAACCTACTTAACTTCGCATTAAATGAAAGTTGTATCCCCCCCGTGGAACATTTTATCTGCTGAATTTCAACTTCATTGGATTACTTTTTAGATAAAGCCATTGTTTATTGCTGAGAGAATAAACTGTTAGCGTACGTACCTACGTAACTGTAAATTATCAAATTCTTTTTATTTATTTTATTATTTTTATATAGGTATCATTGTTTTTAATTTGTAAAAACTGTAATTCTTATTAAACGATTATGTCTAATGTGAAATTTCCTTCTTGAAAACTTACTCAATTTTGGGCACCTTATATTAATTAGCAACACTGAATCGACGGTGCCCGTCCTCTTTCAGTTCACAGATAAGTTGGTAGGACTGGAGTACAGACCGTTCACTATAACTTGTCCACTTGTCCCTTGCCGTCATGTTGGAACCATTGCTTTTATGCGTGTTGTTACAAATACATACTAGTAAGCAATGGTGCCAACATGACGGCAAGGGACAAGATATAGTGAACGGTCTGTAGTAGTACACACAGAAATAAAAAAACGTGTGCGGTCGGGGGGAACCGTCAGGAATAGCGTTGAAAATTCCGAAAAAAACAAATTGTTTTTTTCACAAATAAAACAAATTGTGGTATTTTTCCGTTTTTTTCGAATGTTTCATTGAAAAATTAACGAAAGAATCCTTTGGAAAAAAACAGGAATCTTTCGAATTTTTCGCTTGATCTTTTGAAAAGTTGAAAAAAACAAGTTATAATGAAATTGCAACGCACAATTGCACTATTTCGATTCAATATTTAAGATAACAAACTGCAACGGAACTAGCACGTAAATTGATAAAACTATTTATGCAACTGACAACTAAAATACTGAATGCACAACAGTGGGGCCGCGTGCGCCTAGCCGCTGATTTTTTTTTTTTTTTGATTCTATATCTACCCTCCATTTTATTAGTACGTGTTATTATGGAAAAAGTTAAAGCATAGATATCATAATAAGTACGTATTTAAAAAAAACATGAAATGTTTCCCGTTTCTTTCCTATTATTCGGTTTTTTTTATTTTATTGAAAAAAAAAAACATGAAATTTGTACTGGCAAATTTTCTTGAAACTTGCGAATGAGACATTGAAAAAAACAACGGAATTGGAAAAAAAACGGGAATTTTTCCTGCTTTTTTCAACGCTAGTCAGGAACGAAGTTCCTTACGCTATACTTGCCCTATATACACTTTAGTTTATGCGCTATACTCGCACACACACACTTCGTATACAGTGTGAGTCTTTATAATCTGCGCATATCGAAATGAGGGAATCTATGCTTAATTTTATCGACGGAAAAAATGTTAAAAAAAATCTAAATATTTATTAATATTTTTTATGGATTTTTAAAAAAAATTGTTTGCTTTTGTGACCCCAGTGTATACAAAACTGTGTAACTTTTAAACTAAACGATTTATCACGATGAAACAAACTCCATAATGTTTGGAAGTAATTAGGTGTCGTCATAAAATAAAAATTATGGAAAAAAAATAGCCATAATCAAATATAAACATTTTTTTTTGGCAAAAATCTGATTTTTTTTCATTAATTTTTACAAAAATTGTAAAATTTCTCAATAACATGCCCCATCACCTTCTTTTTTTATAACTTTAAGTTATTCTTCATTGTATTAGGAACCTAACGGTAAAAATTGCATGTTTTTAACTCAACCCCAACATTTTTTATCAAATGTCAAAGAAAGGCCCAACGCATAGCTACGCACATTGTTTAGCAGGTAGATAAACTTTTTTTTGTTAACTTTGTGGTGAATGCGCGCGGGTCGTTTCAAAGATGGCACTCCGAACGCGGAATCGTATTGTTCTCATAAGGGTGGTTTGTTTGGGATGATAATTAATGCAAAAGAGTTCAATTGAAACCCATTTATTATTAAATACAAAATTTAATGCATCAGGTTCTCAAAATGTCCACCTCGTTGTTGTAAACACAAAGCCGCGCGAATTAGAATTTGGTGTGTCGCTCTCCTTATCATTTCGGGATCATTGCGAATATCATTCGCACAGTTTATTATGCGGTCACGCAAATCGGCCTCACTGTTGATGGGGGTACTGTAGACGCGTTGCTTCATGGTCCCCCATAGGAAATAATCAAGGGGCGTCAAATCGGGTGAACGCGCAGGCCACCCTACAGGTCCTTGCCGGCCGATCCATTTGTCATGATAATTTTCGTTTAAAAATCTTCTTACATTTGTAGCGTAATGGGCAGGACATCCGTCCATCTGAAGAAACATCCTTTGACGCACAGCCAGTGGGACATCTTCCAATAACTGAGGCATATCATCTCTCAATAGACTTAAAAATCTTTCACCAGTCAACGTTCTCGGCAATATGACTGGTCCAATCAACATGTTATCGATAAGACCAGCCCAAACATTTATCGAAAATCTTACATGGAAAGTAGATGACCGTTTCAGTTTCGGGTTTTCACCTGCGCGGCACCATCTGTGTAAATTTCGACAGTTAGTAATACCGTCTCTAGTGAATGTCGCTTCGTCCATCCATAGTATTTTTCTTGGAAAGTTTGGGTTTGCTCTGGTTTTTCTTTGAATCCATGTGGACATCACACACCTTGGACGCCAGTCTACGTCTTCATGTAGATGTTGCACCCTTTGATAGTGATAAGGATGCAATCCTTCTTTCTTTAAAATACGCCACACTGATTTTTGGGATATTCCGTGACGAAGAGCCAGTCGTCTAGTACTTATGGATGGATCAGCAAACAAATCACTTAATACTGCTTGTTCAGTAGCCGCATCAATAATTACTTGAGGTGGCTCGCGACGATCTCTACTTGATCCAAGTCCAGTGATCGACAACCTTCTGTGAACTTCCTGGAAGTTTCGGGCAGATGGCACTGGTTGCCTGTTAGGATACGCAGCTATGTAAGCCGCGCGCGCAGCTCTGGCACTTCCTTGTCCCACTCCATAATAAAAATGTATGTCGGCGATGTGTGCCGGGGAAAATTCACTTAAACGCGGCATCATGTAGCAGCGAACGAAAGTTATGAAAGTCCAGCGAACGAAAGTACCGAAACACATGTAGCAGCGGCGAATAATTCGGAGCGACTGCCAGTCTGACATCTGTCATAATTCAAGTTCCTTTGGCTGGCCCTACCTCCCCGACCTGCGCACATTCAAAAGAAAGTTTATCTACCTGCTAAACAATAGCTATGCGTTGGGCCTTTCTTTGACAGTTGATAAAAAATGTTGGGGTTGAGTTAAAAACATGCAATTTTTACCGTTAGGTTCCTAATACAATGAAGAATAACTTAAAGTTATAAAAAAAGAAGGTGATGGGGGCATGTTATTGAGAAATTTTACAATTTTTGTAAAAATTAATGAAAAAAAATCAGATTTTTGCCAAACAAAAATGTTTATTTTTAAATGTGGCTATTTTTTTTCCATAATTTTTATTTTATGACGACACCTAATTACTTCCAAACATTATAGAGTTTGTTTCATCGTGATAAATCGTTTAGTTTAAAAGTTACACAGTTTTGTATACACTGGGGTCACAAAAGCAAACAATTTTTTTTAAAAATCCATAAAAAAATATAAATAAATATTTAGATTTTTTTTAACATTTTTTCCGTCGATAAAATTAAGCATAGATTCCCTCATTTCGATATGTGCACATTATAAAGACTCACACTGTATAATAGAAACCGATAGAAACATACAGAAAGAGAGTCACATGGAGGGAGCATAACCATAGATAATACACTATATAAAGTGATAGGCATAACGCTTTTTCGTTCATGACGATTCGTACATACTCGTACCAAAAAGGTGTTAGTAATAAAAAAAACCGGCCAAGTGCGTGTCGGACCACGCACAATGAAGGGTTCCGTAGTTGCGATGAGTTTATCCCAAGAACAAACTTAACATTGTAGTTGAAAAACATGTTCATGTGTGTGTGTGGGGGGTGGGGGGAACACTTGACTCTAACAAAAATTAAGCTTAATATTTCAGACACGGATTCCTTAATTGAAAAATTATTTCCACAAACCCGCCATAATTTTGAAAGACCTTTCCAACAACACCACAACATGGAGTAGACGAGAAAAAAAAAAAACATCCCCACTTTACGTAGGAGGTACCGTAAAAAAATTTTTTTTCATGATTTTATATAACCACTTTGTCGGCGTGATTAATATGTATATCCATGCCAAATTATAGCTTTCTAGCTGCGGACGGACGGACATGGCGAAACTATAAGGGTTCCTTGTTGACTACGGAACCCCAACCAACACATGGCGGTATAACCATTTCTAAATAAAACCTTCACAGCTAAATGTCGAAGACTTTAACGGACAGTAGCTGTGGTCTGCGATCACCAACCCGCATGCCGAGCGTGGCGATTATGGGCAAACCCTCCAAACGGCAAGCTATTATCAACCACGGCCCTGTTTTCCCAGACGCCTTGCTATTCCTGATTTTGGCGGCATTCACGACATCGGCAAGGTAGTGCGAAGAATCCCCGGTTTACGAATGGCCGCGTATAATAGACGCACGTTACGGCTCCACGAACACGTAGTCCAGGTGGACTACGTGGACTTCTAGGTAGAAGAAGAGCTCGGAAAATAAGGTGGGGTGGAGTGAAGTGTCTCGAACAGGGTAGCGTACCTCGTAGTAAGGTAACTGAGAGGTATAGCCACAAGATTGCAAGTAGCTGGTATGCCATTGTGACATAGACATATCAGCACCCTAATTGCGTAAGTCACAATTTTGAAGCTAAGGATCCAATCCACACATGACTTTGTGTGGATTGGATCCTTTTCGTGTAACTACATCCAATTGTTAATACGTTTCATAAGTGCCCAAGTACTTAGGTTTATGTGAAATAAAATATTTTGATTTTGAATCCATTGCTTCATATGTTCGAAATATTTGTCTGGTCACTATCGTAATTATCCCAATACTTAAATGTTGTTGAACTATCGAAATGAAACCGCTTCCTACTGTAAGGCCTCGTTCAGAGAGACGCGGGGCGTCAGGCGCCGCGGTGCGGGCTGCCGGAAACTCAAACATGGCGATGTATAGAGCGTTCAAGGAGAAGCGTTTTCGCACGCGTTTGTTTGAATTGTAGCGTCGCATGTGGCGGACGCCGCGTAGGACGCGGCGGGTTTCGCAGCGGTCGAAGCAGCGGCCAACGCGGCGGGTGATGCAGCAGCCATCTCCGCGTGCCCTTCGAGGTGTGTATGAAGGGGAGGGAGTGGTGCGGTGAGGGATAGCTGCGGGCGTGGCAGCTGACGCCGCGTGCGCCGCATGCCCCGCTCTTTCATAAACGAAACCACTAGTAACCATATGTTGGTCTTTGCGCGTTAAATGACGCGGACCGCCGCATCACGCGCCGCCTGCCGCGTCGTACCATACCGAACAATAAACCGCTGGTATTCAAAAAATACTTCAAATTAGATCATGAAACTTTGCATACTAAGTGAACTAACTATAAAGCAGGTCTTGTTTTTTTTTTTAATTACTATTATTTTCACCGTAAAAAGCAATTACCTAAACTATCGGCGCTCCCTGCCGCCCAGCACCGCACTCAGTCCCGCTCTCACTCAGTCCGCGCGCAGTATCGTGCGAGCGAGATAAAGAGTGAAATTTAGCTGAGGTAGTATAGGCTCTAAATGAATACCTAGCAAGATATTGTGGGTGTAGTTTGTTTAATTCCTAGTATTTATTTTATGATTATGTTTGTAATTTGCATTATTTTATACTTAAGTACATACCTACCAAAAACATAAAGCATCAAAAATGTTATTACGTTTGTAACAATTCATATGTTCGAAATAAATTTTGTTTGCCTTATTGATTTAGCATGTAATTTAGCTTCAATTTTGCTTGTCGTTTAATTTTAATGAAAATTATGTTAAATTGTAATTTCGTATTTGATATTTGTACGCTGTTAACGGCAAAAAATATAGAGATCTCTGTATCTATTCTATTTATAACACCTATTTTTACACGTATATTTAACAAATAAAAATCTTTGACTTTGAATGCTTTGCAAATATCTACTTGTTTAAGTACAATCAATACATAGGACAGTGTTTCAACTACTAAACAGATACAAGGTAGGTGGTTATAGTCTCTTGATTCACTGCTATTACCAAAGTCTTGAAATAAAACGTGTGATAATAAAATATTGAATATTTATTCGAAATAGTACCATAACCCACATTATTCTGAGAGACAGAAATTCGAAGCATAAGTGTGATCTCCCAACCCGCTCTGGGCCCGCGTGGTGGTTTCTGCTCAATCCCTCTCATGGTTACGAGGCCATTGTAGGTTGATTATGTTTACGTATTCTAAGTATTTCTGCCCGATCTCTCGTATTGGGTGGTAGCTAGGCTGACTACCCAGGGTGCGTCGTACTCGCCGAGTCAATATTGATTATATACAAGTTGTTGTTTAGGCAGTCTTTTGAATCCCACTTTTTCTTCTCCTAACTTTAGGTTTTTCTGTAACTTTGTCTTCAGCTTGTGTTAATGAAGTAAATACTTTCTTCGATTTAAATTTCCTCAGTATTTTGGTGTCGTGGTTGGAGTGATTGTGACCTTCCGATCTGTAAATGATAAATATGAATTAATTTATTTTTATCCTGTCAAGTATCTTACTAATAAGACACGTGCAAACAGATTAATGCATTAAGGGTGAGGCGCTGAGGTAGCCCGTGAAATTTAATTTTTTTTACGATTTTTGCAATTTGCAGCTCAGTGTCTGGGTGTATGTTGATTAAAGTATGATTCGCGACCGTAACAAATATGTATTTACAGAATTATAATCATTACAATCAGTAATACTTAGTGTAATCCTCCAATGTTAAGATTTTATGAAAGTCATTCAATAGGATTACTTGGTCTTAGAGAGTTGTATTGATGACTTTAATGATTACAATTAATTCTGTAAATACATATTTGTTACGGTCGCGAATAATATTTTAATCAACATACAACCTAATACTGACCTGCAAATTGCAAAAACGGAAAGAAAATTTGAATTTCGCGAGCTACCCTGGCGCTATCGCCTAAAATACTTTATATTGTCATAATAAATAATAAGAAAAAAAATGAGAGGACAGGCATATACTCGTAAAACAGAAAATAATGTATGCACAGGGTGTGTTACACTAGTCTGCCACGGCTGCTATGAGCGCGCAACGTTTTTTGGTTTGAATTCATAAAGCACTACGTCAGCTATCTGTACCTCCAGCCTGGGTTGCGGGATGTTCGAAAGAGCTGTTACCATGGCCCCGGCACAGGCAACAGAAGGAACACGGGTGGGTTTTAGTCAGTAAAAGTCTGACACGCCCTCTCGCTCCGCCAAGAGCGGGAGAAGTCATTTGATGATTTCCCATCCACAAAAAAAAAAGGACTACCGCCAAGGCCGAGCAAGGAATGTTTACGAGCTGATGTGTAAATGTTGCGGCGCTGCAAGCTCAACAAGCTATTTTTCGTATTTTATTTTTTAAAAGCTGTGTAGTGTGTTGGAATTTCGAATCGGAAAAAAATTACGAATTTCCACAAAATCTTTCATCCCTATATTTACCCCTTTTGGAGATGAATTAAAAAAAAACCACTCTTAGTGCTAATTTTAAGGAACTCTTGTACGAAATATGATGCTTCTAGACCCAGCGGTTTAGGCTGTGCGTTGTCTGTCAATGAATTAATGAATTTAAGATTTTTATTTCCCTCTCCGATGTCGACCGACCTAGAGGTCGGTAGCAATAGAAATTTAATTACGTCTCTTATCATAACATGTGAAGGTTTATGTAGATTACCTGTTGATGATATTTTCATTGTCCGTATCGATTAAAGCTGGACATCGCAGTTTCCTATAGTCTACACATCGCCAGCGCCGCTTGCGACCTCCACATGAGTTATGATGGCAGTAGTACATGAACCGGTTCAATAATAATTGCAAGGAACCACGGTTAGAAAGAGAGTAATGCTGTCCTTTGTCTGTAATAAGCATCACTATTTGACAAAGTAGAATGCAAATTAAATGCCTTAAATAAAACAAAACTCGCATTACATTAAGATAGTCAGTCTACAATTCACCCAATTTTTTTGCTCTGAAAGGCATCAGGTTGCCACTGCAAGTGAACTACAAAATATTAGCAAAATGGATGGCTAATTATCATACATAAGATCTAACATACCTCTATCGCCAATGCTGGGTGGTATGGCTTTATCAGTGGAATGTATGCTTGGAAGAATTTCTTTCATATTCCTATTCAAGGTTAAGTTTTGCCAATTTTGATCACTGTTTATCAAAGTTTTACTTTGACTTTCTCCTCTTTCACATAGTGGACTACTTGGAGGTTCATAATCAGACAGAGGTGGAAAAGGGTCTTGTTCAAAGTTATTTTCATTTTCTACTACATCGGCATCAGTTAGGACTTTATAATTCATTAAATCATTGTTAAGAGGAATAACAGGCTGTGTCTGAAGGAGTGCGGTGTTATTTTCATTAGGTATAACTTCCACATTAAAGTTGTCACTGTTAATTGTAATATGCGCTGCAAAGTTATTATCAGGTGGCAGCAGTGGTTCTGCAATTCTGGAAACATAAATAATGAAATGTAGGTATGTATACTATCACATTAAATTGTTGTTTGTTCAATATTATCTTGAACCAAAAAAAAAGCCAATTGACCAGGCTTAAAAAAACTGAAGTTTATTTGTATTGTTCTACATAACTGGTCAAGCCAGTAGTGTCTGCTCTGAAATGACGCGCCCCACTACCGCATTTACCGTAGTACAAGTAGCGGCACGTAAGTCTAGCGCTGAGCGATACGTGGAAGGGATTGCTGCGCATGTGTACTGTCGCGCACGCAATACATTTATTAGCAAAATAATGTTTATGACATTATTTTTATGTAATGCCAAATAATAGGTCTGGTGCTAAACGAAATGTTAACAGTTTATAGTAAGTACCTAATATATAGTTTTAGCAAGTTTTGTGGGGAGTAGCAAATAAAACCATTATTTGGCAATTTATTAATTTTTATTTTCCATTAATCTGAATCTGACAATGGTGTCACGCCTTCCATGGTGTCTTGATAGAGCCTTTTACGTGATGACGGCCCGGGCTCAGGACTGCTTCGTTCGTCAGCACTAGCAGCGTCATCTTCATCAAACTCACTAATGCTATCGTCTGAACTGTCTCCATTAACGTGAATGATAAATTCTTCTGTTACCAAATCCACGACATGATCACTCTTTGCATATTGCTCTTCTATATCCTTCAACTTTTTGCATAACTTTTGCCAATCCCATGCACCCATCAGTAAAACTTTTTCTTGTATGAGGTCAATACATTTAGCAACACTCCATTAAACATTTTTGCTGCCTACATACTGTTTAATATCGGACCATGCCATTTCGATGGGATTTAGATCTGGGTGGTATGGTGGTAGTCTGAGCACTTGATGGCCTTGTTCAGCTAGGATTCGATCAATCGAAAATGTTTTAAATTTATCCTTGTTAGCCCTTATTAAATTGTACAACTGAGGTTTCAAAAGTGTTTCCTCGTACTGTATGCCTTTTTCAGTTAGCCAAGCCTGCATGTCAACTTTTTTGGAAGTAGAAGCTGGTGCCCGATCCCACTGTTTATTGTGATACGACGCGTTATCGACTACCACGACGGAATTGGGTGGTATGTTTGGCATTAACTGTGTTCGGAGCCACTTCTCATAGTTTTCGAAATTCATGTTGTCGTGGTAGTCGCCTGATTTGGTACCAGCTTTAAAAGTCAGCAACGCATTGGGTATAAACCCAGTTTTAGACCCGGCGTGGACTATGACAACTCGCTGTCCCTTCGAGACAGGTTTTTTTAAGCCCTTAGTAGTACCATCGGTCCAGGCTTTTGAAGACGAGTGCGATGAATCTACGTAAGATTCGTCTGTATAAACAATAGGCCTTCCCTCTTGACGATATCGTTTTATTTCTTGTAAATATTCGATACGTTTCAAACGTATATTTGAAGTCTCAATCAGCACTTTCCGGTTGTTTTCGGTGTTTTTCCACCGAAATCCCAAACTCTTAATTATTCGCCGAAGACTTCGTTCTGAGCCTTTGAAATTAATGTCTTCCTCTAGCTTCCTTTTAAATTTTCCGACGGTAGGAAGTTCATTATTTGTGTTGTGAAAGTTATGAATGCACCTCTTTATTACTCCTTGGTCGAAGTTATCAATGTTTGTAACCGGTTTTGTTCTGGACCGTTTTTTGCCAGGCGTTCTGAACACTGTGATCAAATCAGAACTATTGGCTTGATTAGAGATGTTTCTTACTGTTGCAATTGACGTTTTAGTAGACTCTGCTGTCCTTTTTTGGATTTTCCCTAAATCGCTGATTAGACCATTTAGTTTAATGTTTCCCGCCTTAATAATTTCGGCGGTTTGTTTAATTTGGCTCAAATTTACAGTACTGCTGTCCGAAAGACTGAGTAAAGTATTTGCGGCTTCGTTAATTTCAGTTTTAATTTGTTTCAAAGAATCAATTATTTCGATAGATTCCCTTTTTAGAAAACAATTTACGTCGTAAACCATTTTCCTTGCCTGTCTTTTCAAAACAGGATTAGGCATCTTTATTCACTTTTAACTTTTTAAGTCACAACACAACAGAAACAAACTTAAACAACTAAATTTAACAAACAAATTCAAACTTTAACAAACAATTTCAACAAACAAAACACAACAACAATAATTAACGTTATGACGCGACTGTACACGGGATGGGCACGGAGCGTCGTATTGGCTCGGGGAACCGAATGCGACTGGAGAGCCAATCGGCGCTACGCACGCTCGCCCTTCATCCCGCTAGCCCCCCTCGAGTACCTTAATTTTTACTTCTGCGCAATAACGGTCAGCGCTAAAGTTTCGTGCCGCTACTTGTACACGTATACAAATTTTAGTAGTATGGCGCGATATTTCCGAGTAGACAAGCTAGAAACAAGTCTAATATAGGAAGAAACATTATTATGTGCAATTCAAACTGCATGTATCATTATTTTATTATCTTGCTTTCAAAAGCACGTACATGTTATAAATAGTATGTATAACATTTATTTACATTTATACATACAGAATATGACCAACGGCTGGCTTTTACCTTGACCGGAGGCTAAGCATTGCTATACGGGGTGCTTGGACAGGAAACCTCCCCGTGTGCCTGTGGGCTGGAATTCCCTTATGGATGCGTCCGGGGGGAAGGCCAGTCACCGGGACGGTGCACCCTGGGGTACGGGCAATGACTCCCCATTAGGTACTGTGTGCCTAAGGGGTCTTGTTGCCCGTATGCCAATATCCTGTCAGAGGTACGCTCCAACGTGTGTCTCTCTGCGCTCTAAGCAGAGACGCACAGCGGCGGAGTAAGAGCGGGCTCGGTGTGCACTAACTCTGCCGCCGGGCAGGCAGGAAGAGGCCTTCTCTTTCTGCCACCGTTATTCTCGTAGCCCCGAAGATTGTCAAGGTCATGTCTCTGACTTTTGACGGGGGTCGAGGGTCTTGGCTTAACCGCCCGGGCCGCGAGGAAGAAAACCTCTATAAAAAATCACCGCAAACCTCCAAGCGGCGGCGCACCGTGAGGGAGGTTGATAGCTTGACTAATGGGTAGCTAAATTAGTCGCTAGTGCGAACCACTAGATTTTGAGACAATACAAAGTTTTTACTCATGGGAACAAATATGGATCCAACAAATACAAACAAAAACCGTAGCGAAGAGGAGGGAAGTGATGCGGGGTCGGAGTCCGACGCCGTATCTGGCGCGAAGGGCTCATATAAGAGCTAAGAGCGCGAAGTGGTGGGGGCGGCTAAGAAGAACCTAGAGTTCTTGAAGAAGCGCCCCAAACCAGGGGATGGCCAGGAGTCTTCCTCGGACCGATGGGTGAGCTCGGCCCGTAAGAAGATCAGCCGGCGGGGTGGGGCCCATGAAAGAGGAACACAGTAGCACTATCGATCGGACACGGGTGCTTCGGGAGGTATCTGTTCCGAATAAGGCGGGAGGAAACGCCCGGGTGTCACCACTGTGTGGATCGCCCGGAGGACACGGTGGAGCATACGGTGGAGGTCTGCCCGGCTTGGGCGGAGCACCGCCGTGTCCTCGCGGAAGCGATCGGCGGCGGCGATCTCTCGCGTCCGGCCCTGGTCCAGGCCATGGTACGGAGCGAGAGTACATGGGAAGCCATTACCTCCTTCTGCGAAGCAGTAATGCTCGCGAAGAGGAGGCGGGACGCGTGAGGGAGGGGCAAGCTTTGCGCCCTCACGCCCCTAGTCGCCGCAGGAGACGCCCTGGGCGTCGGGAATTGGCAGCCGATTCCCGGCCACCGTAGGCGCGGGCTTGCGGACGGCGAGCAATGAGTAGCTCGCCGTCCGGTAAGGACCAGGCCCGAGTCGACGGCGCGTTGTGTTCCACGCGCGCCTCAAAGAGATGTCAGCAGCATTGAAGGGGTCCGCTAGGACCGATGCCAGCCGGGGTTGCGGGATGTTCGAAAGAGTTACCGTGGCCCTGGCACAGGCAACAGAAGGAACACGGGTGGGTTTTAGTCAGTAAAAGTCTGACACGCCCTCCCGCTCCGCCCAGAGCGGGAGAAGTCATTTGATGATTTCCCATCCACAAAAAAAAAAAAAGCATTGCTATACACAATTTGGCCATGCTGCCAGTCTCTTGGGTACATTACCAGTTGAATGCGATGCATATGAATTTTTCGACGCCATATTTTAGTTTATTAATAGTTTTAGATATTATATTGTTATTTTTATTTATTAATTAGGTGTAAGTTGTTATTTATGTTATTTCATTTTAATTCAGTAAATAATTTAAAAAAATGTAAATACTTAAGATAACGCATGCATGTTTTTAAAAGCAAGGCCTGTTTAAGAGTATAAGGTACCTTACAACTGATTCGTCCAGTCTCGTTGGTTGTGACTCGGTTTCTGGTTTCTGAAAAGTTAATGAATTTGTTTGAATTTAATTTAGCTATAGTAACTAATTTATAAATTAAACAAATACCTTTGGCAAATGTAAATGTTCAACACCATTAATGTACAGGGCTTTGCAGGCTTCAATAAAAGCCGGTGTTGAACCTGTTGGTATCTTCACTTCTCCAGTATAAATATATTCCAGTATGAAACTAAGTATTTCTTGAGTTATGTTCTAAAATGAACGAAAAGAAAGATAAAACTATATAACTAATTGATCTCTCACTCGTTACTGATGAGATTCGTGTGTGTGTGTATGTGTGTGTGTGTCCGCGTGTGTGTGTGTGTGTGTGTAGAATAAAAACATTTTAAATATTTTTATCCAATCAAAATAGGTTCAAACGGATTTAGCAGTCAGAAGTGATTTCGACCGGTTAATAGTTTTGGATGACATAATATGCAGGGTGTGGCATAAATAGTGGTCCAACGTTAAGGGGTCGATAAACCTTATATTCAGCTGTCACATATAATATAATTATACCATAATTTGAAAAAAAAAAATTGCATAATTTGAAGAAAAAAATTGCATAGATCTGTTTTTTTTTTTTTTAATTATTAAAAAAAAATATACCTTGCTTTACTGATTTGGCTGTAATTTCTACAACGTGTTACGGAAAGGGTATATCCATACAAACTGGGTGAAGAGTGTATCTGGTTCAGAATCTCTGTACATTTCAGCTCAAAAGCAATAACTTTCAAAATGCTTAATATTTTTTTATTTCGATAGTTTATTAAATTTAAATCATAAAAAACATGTCACCGCACTACGAGGATCACTGTGTCTGTGCGCCAGTACACACACACCTGCCGCACCGGCGGCGGCGGGAACAAACGAACGGATTAAAACGTGTACCCAGTACCTACCTCTTCTGAGAGTCTGTGCGCCTAGTACACGCACTCTGACCGCTCTTATGTTTAGGTATGAAACATGAATTAAATTTTGTCGTGATAGATACGGTCGGGCAACGTAGACGATTACTAAACTAAATCCCGGCGAGGCGTCTGTCTGCCTTAGGTACCACTCGCAAAAGGGCAAGCGAGGCAAAAATCGGCTGGCGTAAGCTCCTGAATGCGGCGGAAGTGATATGGATACTGATGGTCTTGGCGCGGCACTCGCCATACCTCCACATAGTTCTCAGTGTCCAGCACTAATGCAGCTCGTCTTGTGCTACTGCGTGGAGTACGTTCAAAATATTCTAGCACAGCGTCTTCAAATCCAGGATCGCTCCTGCTTGGCCGACCTTCCGATGGAGGCTCATGGAATGAACCCCTTTTTTTTGTTGGATGGGAAATCATCAAATGACTTCTCCCGCTCTGGGCGTAGCGGGAGGGCGTGTCAGACTTTTACTGACTAAAACCCACCCGTGCTGGAGTACAGACGTTGTATCATCCGGCTGAAATATGCCCTCGATGGCAGCGGCCGACGCTCAGTAACTGGTCTTCCGTCGATGAATCGCTGACGATACAGCTCTCGGGCAGCTCGCAGATTACCATCCGTTGCTCCAACACACAACTTCATCTCATAGTATTCGCTATTACTGCGTGACGACATTTTCATGACAATTCCACAACGATCACTGATCTGATAATCACAACTTCGCACCGATACGGACAGAATGACTTAAAAGCAAACGAAAAAAGTCGGGCATCCTACTATCCTGGTACTAAGGTAACTGACTCAATTATGGCTTTCGTAATTTGTTTATTTAAAAATAAGTAAATTGACCGACTTACGGCACCAAACACGTCTTAAGAAGAATTTCTCATGCGTTAATACACGAAATTGATAAACCCATTTAAAAATTAACCTTATTTAATTGAACAATACTTACAAACATTGTAAGTATTGTTCATTAAAGGTTTATTTTGAGATGAGCAAGAAAGTCTTAGTTGCTAAACTTTCCTTCCTTGGATATTGGGGATAATCAGGAAATCAACAAAACTTTTAAGCATAAAACAAGCATTTTACTAGCTAGATATCAAAATGAAAAAATTATTTCATAAAAATCAGAACAAAGGAGCGACGTGCCGAAAGATAACCACCTCATTGATCCTAAACACACAAACACACACCACTAAACATCGTTGCGTCACTGAGTGGGTAACCTTTGTTATCCTACATGAATGTAAAAGTACAGACATTAGGGTTGAGAACGGGGAGTCCGTTTAATCACGGCGCACGCGCCTTTCATCGACGATCACATTTAATCATTTATTTCTTTTTGATGTTATTAGCGGTGTCAACGGTGTTAAGAAGTAACCTACAGCCATAACACCTACTTCAATCAATGAAAAACTATAATAAAATTAAGTGCTGAACCCTCTGCATTATTTATACCAGGATACCTACACATAAGTTTTACGTAAGAAAGTTTACTGGGGTTCATTTTCAATTTTTTTTTTTTTGTATTGAGTATGTAGTTTCCTATTATTGCAATTTTAACACACTTTTGTCATCACAGTTAGTTACAGTGTCAAAAATACAAAAAAAAGGATGATTATGTTCATTCAAATATTTTACATTCACATGAAAATTGTTAATTGCTGAGCTAGAAAATTTTGAACTTAGTTGGATACCTGTTGAGTGTAGTCATTTAAGGCGAAGCGCCAGGTAGCCCGGGAAATTCAAATTTTATTACGTTTTTTGCAATTTGCAAGTCAGTATTAGCTTGTATGTTGATCAAAATATGATTCACGGCCGTGAAAAGTATGTATTTAAAGAATTATAATAATTAAAAACATCAATACAACTCTTTAAGACCAGGTAATTCTATTGAATGATTATTTCATGAAATCTAGACAATTAGGATTATATTTACAAACTTATGGAGTTGACTTACTGATTTTGAAGATTATAATTCTGTAAATGCATATTTGTTACGGTCGCGAATGATACTTTAATCAACATTTAACTTATACTGACTTGCAAATTGCAAAAAACATAAGAAAGTTTGAATTTCGCGGGCTACCTGGCGCTTCCCCCTTAATTCATAGAAAATTTGGGCTATAGCTTTTAGGAGTGCTTAATAACTGATATTTAATGTATGATTTTATGAAAGAAAAAAAAATTACTCCTCCTATTAGTTACATACTGGGCAGTATGTTTTTTTTACCAATTTTTTTTTACCAGGTTTTTGTAGCTTAATTAATTTGTTTTCAAGTGTTTGATATTTTGTAGAATAAAACTAACCTGCGGAACCCATTTTGCAATTAGTACAAGGAGAAACAAATCTTTTACGGGGTTGTTTCTTTGTGTGTAGTTTATTGACACTGATCAGCTGACTTAGTCTAGTGATGTATAGAATTCAATTGAAAACATTTGATTTTTATTTAAATGTTTCTTACCTTTATGATTATGTAGGTATATTTATCAAAGAAATGATGCCATATACTTTGTTATCACCAAAAGAATCCGTACCTTTGATATGTGAATATATACCCTTTCCGTAACACGCTGTATAAATTACATTATTTTTTAATTTTGTTTTCTGTTTATAACTCTGGGATATATTTTATTTATTTTATTTTATTTTATTAATTTTAAGAAAACTTACAGCTAATACATTCGAGTAGTTAGAAGTAATATGTAGAAGAAGGCCAATTACAAGTTTCCACTTATGTAAACTTACTTATGAAATAGAAAAAACGGTAAGACCAGCGCGAGAGTTATACATAGAGACAACTGAAGAGAATAAACCAAAACAGAACACATTACACAACACTGAAGAGAATAAACAAAAATAAAACACATTACACAACACCGTTACACTTCAAAGAAAAAGTTATTTAACATTTTTTTTAACTTCTGGACACTATTTGTGAATAAGTCAAGCTCAACATCCCGGCACACCACATTGAACATTCGACATGCTCTTAAAATATAAATGTTTTGCCTATAGTTGGTTTTCACAATAGGTACATGAAGGAGATGAGGCCTCCGAAGAAACACAGACGGCACACGAAGTCCAATCTTGGCCACCAGCTCAGGGACATCAGTAGACCCGTTCATTAAACTAAATAGGAAAGCAAGATCCGCAATTTTTCTTCGCTCGTATAAGGGAAAAATATGAAATTTCTTACACCGACTAGTATAGTTAGGAAGGTAGGTATTTGAACGATATTGAATGTACCTTAAAAATCGCCTTTGTATACTTTCAAGGCGATTAAAATAAACATTGTAATTTGGATTCCAAATTTGAGAAGCATATTCGAGATGGCTACGGACAAAAGCACAGTATAATATTTTCATGGCTTTGACATTCTTAAAATCAGAGGAGACCCTAAAAATAAAACCCAACGCTTTAGAAGCCTTTTTGACTATGCTGTCAATGTGCGCATCAAACAAAAGCTTTGAGTCAAAGATAACCCCAAGATCCCTGATGACGTTGATTCTGTCACTTGCGGCATTCGATAATTTGTAACCATAATTAATAGGGTTTGGCTTACGAGTAAATGTACACACATAACATTTTGAAATATTTAAATCCAACTTATTTCGAACGCAATAATCATGGAACCGGTTCAGATCCTCCTGTAATAGGTGTGCATCCTCAATGGTTGACACTTTTTTTTTTTTTAATTTTTTTTTTTTTTGTGGATGGGAAATCATCAAATGACTTCTCCCGCTCTGGGCGGAGCGGGAGGGCGTGTCAGACTTTTACTGACTAAAACCCACCCGTGTTCCTTCTGTTGCCTGTGCCGGGGCCACGGTAACTCTTTCGAACATCCCGCAACAATGGTTGACACTTGACTCTGGATTTTCATGTCATCCGCATATAACAAAATTTTAGAATTTAGGAAACAAGAGGCGATGTCATTTACAAAGATATTGAATAAAAGAGGTCCCAATAAGGATCCTTGGGGAACCCCCGACGGAATGTACATCGGTCTCGAAGAATAACCGTTGAGGACTACAGTCTGACATCTATTTTCAACATACGATACAAACCATCTGTACAAGCTACCCCTCACACCAATTCCAAGCAATTTGCGCATTAGAAGCGCATGATCTATACGATCAAAACATTTACTATAATCAGTGTATATAACGTCGACCTCCTGGACATATGCTCCGAAAGATAGTCACTACAGACCACCAGATTGGATGTGGTGGAGAGACTTTTTAAAAATCCATGTTGGTGTTCGGAGAAACTTAATTTTAGTGAAGAGGAAAGTTGCATGTGTACGATTTTCTCCATAATTTTAGCGAACACGCAGAGTTTGGAGATCGGTCTATAGTTTTCAACGCTGTCCTTAGGTCCTTTTTTATGAATCGGCGTTATATACGCACACTTCCAGATTGAAGGCACCACTCCCAAGTCAAATGACCGTTTGAATAATAATGTCAATGGAATGGAGATACATAGATCTGGCACATTTACTAATAAAAACTGGTGAAATATTGTCCGGACCGGCGGATTTGTTAATATCCACTTGCTTTAGCAAGCGAAATACCTCCTCCTCCCGCACCTCAATAGAGCAGCTGTCCGATACAAGACCAGTAGACTGATCCATTCTCGCGGAGCCTTGGAAATCATTTGCGTCGCGTCGCTCCTGGAAGTTCGAAAAGAAATAGTCGCCAAACATATTGCAGATTTCCTCCCTGTGACCAGATGACACTTCACCAAATTTTAATACAGATGGATAACAGTTGGTCTGCTGTTTAGATTTAACATATTGCCAAAAAGCTCTAGGATTTTTAGAAATGGCTAATTCAATGTTTGCTATATAGTCGTCAAACATTTCCTTCTCCAGATCTTTAGCCCGTTGACGTAAGGTAACAAAAGATTGATAGTCCGAGAGATTTCCATAGCTTTTAAATTTTGAGTGAAATTTTGACTTCTCTTTAATTATTTTAATAAGAGGGCTTTTGTACCAAGGAGGATACTTACCCCCCGGGACGATAGTTTTAGATGGAATATGTGTATTATGAAGCAAGTTGATAGTGTCATAAAAGAATTTAACAGCGTCTTCAAGAGACCTACAATTTAGCTCTAATGGCCAATCAATTGCCATCATTTCTTCAGTTATAGCATTATAAATCGCCTGAGCATATAAGAACTTGACTCGAGGACGAGAATGCAGCTGATGAATTTGAACGAAGTCGGCAGAGACGCAGAGTGCCTTATGATGTGAGTCCTCGTGCACTAGGGGATCCAGGCTGCAAGTGACAGCTACTTCACTGTTAGACAAGACGAGGTCAAGGATCTTGTTGTTCACATTACGATGTGAGTTATACTGTAGCAAATTGCAAGCAGTGAGTGTATCACAAAAGTTGGTTTGAATGGGACCTTGCAAGTTACCAGGACACATGATCACCGTCCGTCGCAGCTTGCCAGTTAATATTCGGTTGGTTAAAATCACCGAGTACTAGAAACTTATCTGCGGGATGTTTAAGACTAATGTCAGCTAAGTTACTAGAAAAATTATTGAGTTGTAGCATTAAAGAGTTGCCAGACTGCAGCCCACATATATAGGATGACTGGTAATTAGTGACCGATACTTAAACACAAACACACTTCAATGGCAACAAACAAAGCCTAATGAGTCTAATGAATAGGCGACACCAAGCGATAAGAGAACAATGGACAGGCGAGAATGGAATGCGTGCAAAAAATACATACCTATGTTTCTCAAACTTAAGTAAGACGGGTTCACTATTAACAAGAATGTGTCCACAATATTGATTATACAATCTTTTACAAAAAGAGCAAACAACCTGTAAGCAAGATGAGAGGTTCTAATTATTAACAAACAAATTTTTTTTAAATCCTGCTCGGTTTTGATGCAGTGTTTTGGCGATGTGTTGTTTTTTCTTACAAGTATTTTGCATCCTCTAACCCACACATGTTCAAAGCCACGCTCATTGGCTTGAGCTTTGGTTCTATTAAGTAAGAGTTTATTTTCCAGTGTTAGGTTATCGTTGATATACACCCTGTTATTGCCCTGTAAGCCCAGATCTCCAGCATTCAGCTTTTTATATTTCCTCGACGCCACTATAAAATCGTTCTTAAGGTAGCTGTTGTGTACAGAGCAAATAATGTTTCTGTTCAGCTTATCATTACGTGTCGGCACCCTTGCTATGTAGTTGATCTGTTCTTTCTGTACATGAAAATCAATTGCTTTACCAATCTTGACCATTATTGCAAACAGGTCTTCATCCTTGGATATTGGCACTCCTTTGATCTCGATATTGTTCATGCGAGACCTCTGTTCATTCTCAGACTGCCGACTCTCAAGCTGGGTAGTTCGATCCTGCAAGTTGACTATCACTTGTTTGGTTTTCTTCATTGTCTCGATTTCATCCTCCAGAACTGACACTTTACTTGCCAAAGCTTTTATTTCCTGACCGTAGGACTCAACGGATGATTTTATTTCAGAGACTTCTTGCCGTATGGTTTTTAATTCCGTCAGCTCGCTCTGGATAGCCTTCACACTCTCTATCAACGCAGGCAATGCTTCCATTTTAGCTGACAGACGTTGAAGCTCAATCATGATGGTATCCGAGTTCGTGGGTGATGCCTTCAAACAACCAGTTTGAGGACTGGCAACCGGAGCAGCCTTGCAGCTTTGACATTTCCATGTCGATTTACGCTCGCCAAGTTTTCTCCATCCAGCCTCTGTTATCCCAGAACAGGGAAAGTCAAATGACCCCTTACAAGCCACACACGTAGCACCATCCCTCGATTCAGTGTCACAACGTTTACAGATAAACATTTCGACTGACTTTGATAGAAAGTTTGAGAAACACTGCCCGCGGCCGTTTTTTTTTTTAGAGAAATAATTATGTAGCTAGCAACGCCGTGTACTCGTGCGATCGGTACGCCGACTGATGTGTTGTGATACATGTGCAAGTACCTTTTTTAATGTAATTTTAAAGGTACCTAATAAAGAAAAAATGTGTTTATTTAACACATTCACTGTCTAATGACTCCAAAGGAGTCACATTTGTACCAAACTCATATGTCCATGACTCTAGTTGGAGTCATAATCCAATAGTAAATTTGATGTTTTCTATTTGACTGGGCATATGAATAAGAGGAAAAAGATTCTCATGGCATGGACGTATGGTTAGATAACAAGGCTACCGAAAATTTAAAAGAGCCGCCGTAAAATGATACCAGTTTCCCTTATATGAAGAGGGTAAAGTAAAACGTATTTTCTTATAGGCATTTTTTAGGCTTATTATTGTCATGTTAGGGCGAGATTGTAGGTGGGCGTACGAATACATTTATAACTTTGTATTGGGACAGGGAACGTGTTAAAAATTCAACTCGAATCTCTTGAAAATTATGTGACTTGGGGTGCAAATAGTGTAAAAAAATGCACTACACTATTGGTGCCCATTATTTTAAAAACTTGTCCAATAATGTAAATTCTTTAATGGTATAAGAATTACTGTTTCCATTATTTAAATACAAGTTATAACCATTACTATTGAAAAGGAGCTGAATTTAAAAAGCTATTTTAATGGGTATAGTACTTACCAACAACATCAATATAAGAACAAATTCCCTTATGTAGCCTAGTATTACTTTTACAAACAATTTAATTAATTAATTAATATTCATGGTATTCCTACTTACATTTAGAAATACAACTGGATGCTGACATGGAGCGGACTGTATCATTGCTTTAAGGTATGGACTAGCTAGTGCCACAATATTTTGATGGACTTTTACTAAGTGGCCTTCAGCAGCTAGAGTCATATCAACGAATTCACCATCCTGCAATTTAATGAAAATAAGTTAGGTCACTTCCGTATTTAGTAAAAAAAAAAAAGGCCTGTTCGCCAGTAGGAAAACGATAATGGGGTGATACGACGACGGTTAAGATTATGGCACTAGAAATATTAATTTTAAACCATTAAACGTCTTCAAAACCATTAATAATAACAAAAAATACCCTATCACCGTATCTCTATGTTGACGTCGTGGTGGGGCTTGCGCGCTTCGAACTCTAGGTCTGTGCCGGTAGTTTGCTGGAACAGGTCTAGGATGAGGAGCGAGACCAAGAGAGATACAGAAACCCGCAGGGCAGCATGTGGCGAGCTGTTGGGCAGTAGCAACCCCACGGACCCTATCTCCCGAGAGAAGTCATGTTCCTCATCTCTGGCTTGCCTTTATTGGCCGGCTGGAGTGAACACTGATGACGAACTGACCTTCCACCTCATTCTTGCCTTTATTGGCTGGCTTGAGTAGAGATTCGCAAGAGCAAACATGCTCGGAGGAAGGAAGTAGTCCAGTAAGATGCTGGTAGGGATCTTGACCGTACTTCCGGGATTGTCCTTATAGCCGTGAAATACCTCTCCACTCCTCTTAAGCACCTCAAGACATGTTGCCTCCTTGTCGCTACGACACTATGTGCTAGCGACCGTTTCTGGGGGCCCATTGTTGAGTGTGCAAGTCACCCCTGTTAGAGTATTATGAAGAAAATGTGCACCATTGTCTGTGGTTTCTTCCGTTTCCGCTTTCTCTGCTCTTTTGTCGTCGTACCGATAAAAATGTCATGCAAAACTATATTAACACATTAACTGCCATGTCAGTCACCGGTGCCTGACAGAGTCACTATCTGTTCAGGCCACGTCAGCCACCGGTGACTGACAGTTTTTTTATTTTCAATTATCTATTAAAATAAACAAAAGGGAACACTTTTTATACATAATTATTCATATTAAACCATTTGGAATCAATACTCAAGAAATTAAATTTGGAGAATATAGAAAATATACCTTGGCAGTTAACATGTTAAATATTATCTGAGATAATCCTGCAGTTTTATATCTTACAACGAATATTATATTCTTCCTTCCCCCTGCCATTTTATCCGTGTATTGTACTTATCAAACAAAGGCCAGGCAGGGGCCATAGTCCTTCCATAGTTTTAGATAAACCGTCCACTTTAGCCATCCAAACCCATAGCCCAATATTTTTTTTTGTCTCCATATCCTGCAATAGTCCGACACCAACCGGGGGTTGTCCTTGGGTGCACTTGCATATTACGCACAGGGATAATCGTCGGTTGGTGCCTTATTTCCTTATTTCCATTGAAAGCGTCTAACGGGCCTCTGCGAGTTGGCTTCGGCCCCTCATATGCCTTCCGAAGGTCCGGGACCCTAGAGTCCCGAGAAATATCAAACAAAAAATAAATGAGTAAGTACTACCTGTTGAAAGCGCGAAAATCCTTTTGAAATACAATTTTTATATGACTCCCAACTAATACAGAATTGTGCTGCACTAGACATTGAGATTTGCGAGGAAAACATTTAAATGTGAGAGATAGGTATTTAACGTTACTGTAAATTAACTCCAGAAAGAAAAGACATGAGTTCATCAAACAATATTTAAAACACAATCAATGCACGCACAATGGCACATAAACCTTCTTTTTGTTTGTTGTGGTTTGCATAGAGCATAGACTAGTATATCATAGAGGATGAGAGCATGTGGTGCACAGACTGGCTTAGACCATCAGATGATCAGAGAGCTAGAGTCACAGAACACATATACTCGTAGACAGAGTATTTCTATAGACGGATGAACTCAGTGTCACCGTGAGGGACAGAAAAAAAGTACATTCCATTGTTTAGGGTTGCCAACTGATGTAAATTTTACCCAATATTCTTCACAATATATATATTTTTTTTTTATATGGGGGTTATGGTGAGAAATAAAAAACCGATATGACAGCAATATTTTATTCATGAACACACAAATTATTGTCCTTGAAATAGCACTAACTTATTATGGATATTTCTGACTCTTGACTTAGGTTCAAAACTTTGTTTAGTACCATGGTGAATACGAATTTTGAAGTAATGCATTGCAATTGATTTAATGAGGAGAGTTCTGTGATTCCCTATAAAAGGCTGACTGTCGAAATGATCATTGACAAATATATTAATATTGGTACGTGTGCATTCCTTGAAACAAGATAATACAAGTTTTGGCATCAAATTTTTCTCATTATAAAATGAAATACCTCTGTGTGAACGAGCTCGGAATATCTTTTCTGAAATTTCACAGACTCTATTTAAATCAGTCGAAGGATAGATAAGGCCTCCTTTGTCTCTCCTCGCAATGATTCCATGATATTTATCTGTGATCAAAGCCAAAAGACAATCCTCACATTTAATTACTTTTCTCAATTTTCTTGCAATAAAACCAGCAATATATGTTATTATTTGTTTAGAATATAGAGTAAGCCTAGCAGGATCAGTTAAATAATCATGATCTATGTTGATTACTGGATCACAGTTTATAAATTCATCTGTGTCAGTGATAGGTTCAGAAGACAGTTTAGTATATAGATTAATTTTTTTTTCAAAGCGGATTTCACTAAATGTTAAAATTTTAATTTCTTCAAGTGGAATACAATTTCCAGATGTGATATTTTTAATTTCACCGTGGACAACTAGGCGTTTGTAAGCGCTTTCAAATTGAATTGCGGTTGGATTATTATTAAACCCACCTCTAGCGCGAACAGAACTAAAAAAGAATTCTAAATGATCCTGGCTTAATTTGTATATAGGCAAGAATTTCAATGCTTCAAGAAGTATATACTGATTGCATAATTGTTTTACGCTTTTGATGCAAATTAAAAACCCAAAAAAACCGACTTTTCTATTTGACATTAAAATGTTTTGATTGTCTAATTTAAGCCCAGTTATATATGTTTCCATCTCGTTGAGAAAAGTTTCTACTTCTCTGATGTTATTTTTATAAATTGGTTTTTTAAAACCATATGTGTTAAAATTCCGGCTATTTAAAACATCAAATAAAATATTTATGTTTTTAATAAATTCTACGGTAGCCTCCGATCCAGCAAATTCAGACAAACAAAGTTCTTTATTGCAAAACTCAATAGGTTCAGCCACTGAATTGCTGAAAGTTTGCGCTGCAAGCTTTACTTTCATTATTTGCTTAGAAAAATTTATGTGTTGGTTACGCAACTTATTGGCTAAATGAAGCCCTTCGTTTTGCTGGATTTCGTGAAGTCGAAAAATATAATTCCAAGCAATTCTTTGGCCACTTGAATTTAAGAGTTCTTCTTTTTCTCCTAGAGTGTTTCTTACTAGCTTGAGCATATGAAGAGGATCCGGCATAATCACAATTTCTTGATCACCTACATTGAATGATGTTTTTATATTGGTGACATTTGAGGGTTCTAAGAGACATCCTAGACTCCTGGCCATAGCGAAATTTGCGGGACACCCATCAAAAGTTAGTGATATCGTTTTCACACCACAAGAGTTTAACAACTCTACACACTGTTTTACAAAATTTGCCTTCTGTCCACCATTACAAGTATCTACTAAAAAATAACCAACAGGTATTTTCCAGGAATCATTGATTGCCGTAAGCATAAATACTAGCGCTTCTCTAGCAACAGACACACTGTCACCTTCTAATGATTCTCCGAAATTAACAAACCCTACGCACTTTTTCCCATCCCATTAGACATGCTTACGTATCGCCATCTCGTCTATACTTAGTGCACAAAATAAAGTTTTACTCTGCGCTTGAGCACGATTCACTAAGACCTTAATACATTCTAAAGATTCTTTAGTGAACCCAGGACTACCGTCAACAGTTTTATACCAAGAACGTAAGGTCGATGGATGTGGCAGACAAGAGTTAAAAGTTTTTCTTACGAAATCGTATGCACGTGGACTTATGAAATGTAAGCATAACGCAAACTTTCGGAGAGAAGGAGAATATTTTCTGTTAGTAGACGGATTTACCACTTTTTTTCAGAAAATCTTTGTTAACATATTCGATCGATGATAACAGCTCACAATCTTCTTCACCAACAAGCAGCTTTGATTTTAATTCTGTTAGAACATGTTCTAAATCTGCTACCTTTTTTGTTAATCTCCTAGATTTTTCTCGTAGTGCTTTTAGTTTTTTCAAGCGCTGTTCTGATATTTCTTGATTTTTTTGCCATTTTCTTTTCAAGGTTCTGGGCGTGAACTCTGGTGATGAATGCTGAAATATATAATGAAAATGTTTTATTATATTACACACTTATTATTGAAACATTATTACGGACATAAACATTTCTGGTTGTTAAAAAGCTGTTAAAATATGATTTTTTACTTACACATAAAACTGTATTTGAGGTCCCCGCTAATGTTTCCGTAGATGTGGCATCACTGCTCTTCATCATCATAGTGCTTCCTCGATTTACTGACTCTGAAATCTAACAAAATCCAATGTTAAAATTTTATAACCGTTGTAATAAAATGCAATCAATATCTATTTTTATTACCGTGTTCGGAACAGCATCGGGGTACAAGTAAGTTTTTCTCCCTTTCTTTATTAAAAGATTACAATCGAAGTGTTGACTGCAAATCCTGGAACTCGTTTGTGGAGACCAATTAGGCCTATTGGTGGCAGCAATCCATATGTTTCTTATTTCCGGATTATTTGGAAATCTGCAAGTATTATAAGATATTTTTACTATGTTACATTTTTATAGTATAGTTTATCTATTATTAGTAGTAGTGTATTTTACTAATATCATATAGATCAAAGCCTGAATAGTTTTTTTACAGACATTGCATTAAACAAATACCCATAAAAAAGGGTAAATTCCCCGTAAAAAAGTGGCAACACTGAATTTTTAGATAAGAAAATAAAACTATCGCCCAAATCACGATTTTAGGATATTTCTCACATTATACAGATTAGTTAGTACATTACTGCAACTATTTGATTATAAATAGTAGAAAAAAAAGTGATCAAATACTTAAAACATCGAATACTTACGAATGAAAAGACAATCCATCAACCTTCATCAAACTATTACTTTTACAGCTTATTACACTGCACCTTACCATTTTGCACTATTGCACAAATATAATATACCAAATTGAGCACGAAAAGATACGTATTTTGTTGTAATCTGGATGTAATTGATAAAAACCAATTTTACGTGAATCTACAACAATCACAAACGTCAAACTTGTTGGGCACAATGATGTGCCCAGCCGGCACGCGATAAAGGACAGAAATATTGTTGCTCCATCTCTTTTCTTTGCTGGTGACGATTATATGTTCATCTTTGTCTTGTACGAAAGCAAAGGAAGATATCCAGCAGTCTATAGAAATACTCTGTCTACGCATATACTCCTAGCGGCTAGAGTAGTACAATTCTTTGGCACAGACTATAGTGGTTTGTTGTTTGACAATTTTATGACATTTTGTTGACGATCGGAAGTGTAGGGCTGTCCATGTCCATTCATTCCGGCCCGGTTAGGGACTCGTTTATTCCTTCAGGGACAGAAATAATGGAGAAGGCAACTGTCAAAATGGCGCTGTCGTAGCTAGTGTCGGAATACAACCTCAATTGTCTATGCGACTACTTCACAGAAAAAGTGAAGTGATGTTCTTTTTATAATAACTTGTCATGTCAATTGAGAAAAATATGGTTGTCTTATAAACACATATGAAATATTAATAAAGCCATATAAATAAGTAACTGTCCTGTTAATTACCCTATTACCTACCCCAACATAAGGTTATGGGCAAATAAATGGAGTAGGTAAGTAAGAAGAAATATATCTACATATTGTATTATAAAAAATATGATGAATATAAACATAAATTTTTTGCCAATATTGAAGGGCGAAAATTATTCAAACTGGAAATTTAGAGTGAAATCGTTATTAGAAGAAAAACAGGTGCTCAAAATATTAGATTATGATTACACAGAAATTACTAAAGATGAAAAATTAAAAGTCGACAATTCTAAAGCTAAGGCCATAATCATTCAGTGCATATCAGACAAGCATTTGTCTATAATACAAGAATGCTTGAATGCAAAAGACATGCTTATCAAATTAGACAGCATATTTCAACGCAAAAGTGTTTTTACAAAAATAACATTGAAAAAGAGATTGTTAACTCTAAAATTACAAAGAAACGATACGTTAGAGGAACATTTTCAAAAATTTGAGAAGATTATTTTTGAAATAGAAAATATTGATAAAAAATTAGACGATTCTGACAAAATCTGTCACTTATTATTGTCTCTAAATGAAGATTACGAACACGTAATTACAGCAATTGAAACTATCAGCACGGATATAACATTAGAGTTCGTAAAATCACGATTACTCGATGAAGAAATAAAAATAAAAAATAAGCATACATGTGAACCTCACTCACAACAAATATTTAAAGCATCAGGCTCAGGAATAAACCATAATAATAACTACACAATATCCAGAAGTCCTTTTAGAGGAAGAGGAATTGGAAATAGAGGATATTACAGAAGAGGAATGAAAGAAAATTTTAATGGTTTTATAGCTTTGACTGCATCAGCTACTCATGAAAATAAATTTATATTAGACAGCGGTGCTACTAACCATATGGTTACCGCAAAATTAGAAAAATATATGACTAAAATACAAAAATTAGATGAACCGATAACAGTTACTATAGCAGACGGTAAAGGATTAACAGCAAATAAAAAAGGAACAATAACAGGATATTGTAATAACATAAAAATAAACTTTGAAGCACTGATTGTGGAAAATATCACACATAATTTATTATCAGTTGATAAAATAACAAATAATGGCTACACAGTACTATTCAAAAGTAATGCAGTAAGCATAAGAAGAGGAAAAATATTTTTTTATGGTGCAAAATACCAAAATTTGTACACATTAGAAATTAACCTTATATCACAAAAAGAAGAATATGCAAATGTTACAAAAAATAAAGAGGATGATTATTTATGGCACAGACGTTTAGGTCATTTAAATCGGAAAGGTCTAAAAATACTTGGATTACCTTTTTCGCAAAAAATATGTGAGAGTTGTATAGAAGGGAAAAGTACACGAAGACCATTTATATCTAATAAAAGAGAAAGCAAACAAATAGGAGATCTTCTACACTCAGATTTGTGTGGACCTATCCATCCAACGTCTATAAATGGCGAATGCTATTTTCAAGTATTGATAGATGATTATTCACATTTTGTAATGATATATCTATTGAAAAATAAAAATGAAGCAGAACATAATATTTTGAAACATATACAGCTTATTAAAGCTCAATTTGGATTAAAAACAAAGAGATTAAGACTAGATAATGGTGGAGAATTTACTTCAAAAAGATTTAAAGAATCATGTATCCAAAAAGGCATAATATTAGAATATACAAGCCCGTACACGCCACAACAAAATGGCACATCCGAAAGGATGAACAGAACATTATTAGACAAAGTTAGAGTCAAGTTTGCAGAAACGAAGTTACCTAAGGAATTATGGAGCGAATTAATTTGTGCATCAGCTCAACCGTAGTCCGACTAAAGCACTGAACGGTCAAACACCAGCTTCAATATGGTACGGTTATAATGACTTATCAAAACTGAAAGTTTTTGGTTCCAAAGCATGGATTGTAACAATACCAAAGCCAGGCAAGCTACAACCAAGAGCCAAACCAATGATAATGGTCGGCTATACTGGGTCAGGTTATAAATTATGGAATCATGAAAGTAATAAAATTGTTACTTCAACAGATGTCATATTTGACGAATCAAAGATTATTTACCAACCTGAAAAGCAGGAGGTAGTAAACTATCCCGATGAAAAAGTAACAATATTCAACGACGAAGACGAAGACAAATACAAAAACATATCGACACCTATACAAGGAAGTAGACAAATAAGAAGAAGTTTAAGTGAACAAGATGATTCGGATGATCTGAATGAATCTAACTACATAACAGATGACGATGATGATATTGTACAAGATGATAATAAAATAACTACAAGATCTGGTAGAATTGTAAATCAACCTAAACACATGAACGATTATGAACTTTATAGTGCATATTGTTTGATAACAACTGAAAATAAAGATCCAACTTCGTATAAAGAAGCGGCAAAAGATAAAGAATGGTTAGAAGCTATAAGTAAAGAAATAAATTCATTAAAAAAATTGAATACATGGACAGAACTAATAGATTTACCAAGAGGAAAGAAAGCTATAGACACAAAGTGGATATTTAAGACAAAAGAAAACGGTCTAAAGAAAGCTCGACTAGTTGCTAGAGGATTTCAAGTAAAAGAAGAAGACTATTTTAGTACAAATTATTCACCTGTAGCTAGAATGAGTACAGTAAGAACTTATTTAGCACAAGCGGTACAGCAAGATTACAAAATTTACCAAATGGACGTACCAACAGCATTTTTAAATGGTTATTTAAAAGATGAAGTTTATATCAAAGTACCACAAGGAGTTAATGCAAATAGAAAGAAAGTATTGAAATTGAATAGAAGTCTATATGGATTAAGACAAAGTCCTAGATGCTGGAATGAAAGGTTAACTAATTTTTTGGTTAAGTGTGGACTACAAAGATCAAAAAATGATTTTTGTCTATTTTTTAATAAAAATGTTTGGATATTAATTTTTGTTGATGACATTTTGGTCATGGGAAAGAAAGAAGAAACTGACAGAATAATGAAGTTATTACAGAAAGAATTTGATACCAAAAACTTAGGAGAGATAAAGAAATTTCTTGGAATGGAGATAGAAAGAAAAGATGGAATGTTAAGAATAACACAGTCAAAACAAATAGAGAAAATGTTAGCAAAATTTAATATGACTGAATGCAAGGAAAAAAATACACCGATGGAGAAGGGATTAAACATAGACATAACGGAAAAAATTATAGAAGTTCCTTACAGAGAGCTAATAGGAAGTTTAATGTTTGTGAATACAGGCTCAAGACCAGATATATGCTATTCTGTATCGTATCTTAGTCAATTTTTGGACAAACCAAATGAAGAATGTTGGAAACATGGCAAGCGCATATTACGCTACCTTAGTTCAACTAAAGATTATGCACTTCAATATAAAAAGAGTGAACAGATAAGTTTAAACGTTTTCTCGGATGCAGATTGGGCAAACAGTAAAAGAGACAGAAAGAGTATAAGCGGTTGTATAGTTAAATACAATGAGAACGTTGTAGCATGGTTCTCTAGAAAGCAAAACTGTGTTGCATTGTCAACTGCAGAGGCGGAGTATATAGCAGCATCATTAGCATCATGTGAAGGAATAAATTTAAACGGAATATTAAAAGATTTTGGAATAAATCTAACGCCAATGCTGTATGTCGATAACAAAGGAGCTATTTTTATTTCAAAGGATTATGAAAATAGTAAACGATCGAAACATATCGATATTCGATATCATCACATAAAAGATTTGATATTTACAAAAAAGATGTCAATATCGTACATACAAACTGAGAACAATTTGGCTGATATGTTAACAAAATCACTAGCGACTGCAAGACATAAGATGCTCAGAGAACAATGCAAAGTATTGATTTAATACACATAGTTGTGTGGGTATTTATCTAGGAGGAGTGAATGTTGATATTTAATTTTATGTAACGATTTCTACGTTCCAAAATTTTCACATAAAATCGAGGAGGAGTGTCGGAATACAACCTCAATTGTCTATGCGACTACTTCACAGAAAAAGTGAAGTGATGTTCTTTTTATAATAACTTGTCATGTCAATTGAGAAAAATATGGTTGTCTTATAAACACATATGAAATATTAATAAAGCCATATAAATAAGTAACTGTCCTGTTAATTACCCTATTACCTACCCCAACAGCTAGTTCTCAACACAAGCTAGTAATACAAGGCGTGAGGTGGTTTTATTTTATATTTGCGAAAATGACGCGTTGTTGTGTTACTAAATACTCCGAAATTGGAGTCCATCATTTCCTGAGAGACCCTAAAATTAGAAGATGGTGGCTAAAAGCTATTAGTAGAGATTTTGAAAAAATTAAACAGAGGGTAGAAACATTTTGAAGAAAGTGACTATGAGGAAATATTTAAGGTTTTAAATTCTGACACTTTCTATGTCAAATACTTGATAAAAATGTTGAAATCACCGAAGTTATAGAAATAGTGAAATAAAACCAAAGTCATGAATGAACAAGAAATGGAATGAATGAACGAAATGTCCAATTTATTGTAGGCCGTAGGTACCTAGCTATGATCACGCCATCTACAATTAGCTTTGCCCGACCTTCTCCATTAGTTGCATTTGTGTGATCTTTTTAGCTTTTGCCCCGCGACTTTGGCAATAAAATGACATTATATAACATAACATCACGCCTTGTTTCTCCGAAGGGTTAGGCAGAGGTGTACCTATAGTACACCCACATTTTGCCAGTTATGTATAGTGGGCGAGCCTATTGCCATCTAACGGGCACAAATCCAGACTTCGGGCTGCTACTGAGAAATTCCAGATAGAAAAACCCAATAACACTTTGCCCGACCTGGAAATCGAACCATGCTCAGCAGTTCTTTCAAAATGACATTATTTTGAAAAATTATCTCATGGAATCGTAAAACTGGGTTAATATTAAATATTATTTACTTAAAACAAACATTATACAAGGGAACGCATAAACTAGTAATCATCATTTTGAACTTTACTATCGGACCAAACCTGAATCCGCGAAAAAGAAATCAGCTGTTCCCTACATTTTGACGAGCTAAGTGAACATAAAGGTAGGAAACAGCAATTTTTTTTTGCACCTTAGACTGATTTTTAGGGTTCCGTAAGACCGTCTATCCGGAAGACGCATGCATTTTACTCGAAGACCCTAAGCACTTTATCTAAGAAAATTGGAAAGGTGTATTCTGTGCTTGTGTATTTGTGAATCTCATCTCGCGGGTCAACCTAGGAGATTGTCGACTATCCTGTGGACGCCTTAATATATTAAGGCCTCCAGCTAGGGATAAAACTTATAAACTAAGTGACTGTATAGGCTAAGGGCATCCCCTGTTGGGTACGGACGCTTGGCTTAGGGCATAGCTAGGGCAGGGCAGTTTACGTTTTTGCATCTGGTAACACTGGATAATGGTGACATGACATTGACACTCAGCCTACGACTGTATTTTAATTTTTTTTTATGTTTAGTTTGCTACTTTGCTCGGCGATGGCCGGTCGATGGTCATTGTCGTTATTCAGTGATATTTTTATAATGTTCATTACTTTTGCTTCTGATTACTTACTACTGAGACCGTATTAGTGCGATGTTATTAGTTTTCTTTTCACGTATCAAATTGTTACCGTGTACTTTGTAGATAAAATCTTATCTTGTTTATTCTCAGTGCTCTGTAATTGCAGATTTATTCTATAACATCATAGGTATAAATACATTGACATACACCACACCACACCACATTAGTTTTTCCAAGATGACAGCTATGAAATCAGTAAGTTTAATTACTGGTACTGTTGCAAGAAAGTTGTTACCAGTCTCATCGAATGTTAGAACTTATCGGAGGTAAGAAAATTTAATATCAGTCTTTGTGCAAATTGCATCTTCATCCTTCTACCCTTATCCCAATTTTAGGATATTTTGAAGCACAACTCATTCTGTACATCTAGGGGTATGGCTTTTCTATCCGGATTTGTCCGGCATTTTGACTCTCCGTCCGGACTTGTCCGGCCTTGTTATTAGTAACTACTTAACTACTGAAAAAAATTATTAGAAAGTAAAATGTCTGGACTTTTTTTCTGGCTTTTCTAAAGCCTTTTTTAATTAAGAAATGGTAACCCTACCTACCCAAACCAAAACATCTCTATTACTGCTTTTACACTAAATCCTTACTCACTTACAGAATACAAAATGCAACTACCTATTATTTATTGTATTTCTTTTTCTTACAGGTATTCAAACCAAGCTTTAGAAAAATTTGATATAGTTGTCATTGGTGGTGGTATAGTTGGTAGTGCCTCTGCCAGAGAGCTTATTTTGAGACATCCACAGTTGAATATTGCATTAATTGATAAGGAAAATCGTTTTGCCTGCCATCAAAGTGGAAATAACAGTGGTGTGATTCATGCTGGAATTTATTACAAACCTGGATCTCTAAAGGCAAAGTTATGTGTAAAAGGTATGAATTTGGCTTATAAATACTGTGATCAAAAGGGTATAAAATATTTAAAAACTGGTAAATTGATAGTAGCTACTGAAAGGCACGAAGTACCTACATTACTAGACCTGTATGACCGTGGAATTCAAAATGGAGTGAAAGACATGGAATTAATTGATAGTAATGAAATAAAACAGATTGAACCCCTTTGTAAAGGATTACAAGCAATATGGTCACCTCACACAGGAGTTGTAGATTGGGCTGAGGTTACAAAATCTTATGTTCAAGACTTCAATGAATGTGGTGGAACATCCTTTCTCAATTTTGAAGTTAAGAAGTTCATAGAATCTGAGGATGCAGATTATCCTGTTATTATATCAGATGAGAAATTTCAAAAGATATCAGCAAAGTATGTCCTCACATGCTGTGGTTTACATTCAGATACAGTAGCAGTATTAACAGGATGCCCTGAAGAGCCTAAGATCATTCCTTTTAGAGGTGAATACCTATACCTAGTTCCAAGTAAGGATATTTTAATGAAAGCTAACATTTATCCTGTACCTGACTCAAGGTTTCCATTTCTGGGTGTCCATATTACCCCTCGAGTAGATGGTCGCGTCATACTGGGACCTAATGCCATATTAGCCTTCTGTAAAGAAGGATACAAGTAAGTAATTTCATCAATGCATATGTAGGTATATGTTTATCCTGTTATGATAATTATAATTATAACATACAAAAAAAATGGGGAATCCTGCTGATGTCACTTATGACTATTTATGAGAATTAAGCCTTGTATTTTAACAAAACTGAATCTGTGGAAATACAATATACAATAGCTGTCATCTTATCAATTTTATCTCATGAAGGCCATTAAAGGTTAATTTACACTTAGACAATCCACTACTTTTCCATAAAATATAAGTTACATAAATATTATTATATTTTAAACAAATACATACAAAGTTCATCATATAAACCTGATAATTTGTAAATCTGTTATGTTTTCAGATATAGTGATTTTGATATGAAAGAGTTGAAAGACATTCTAGCATTTTCTGGTTTCCGTAAATTGGCAATGAAATATGCAGGCTTTGGTTTGAAAGAATTTACTAGATCTATAATTACATCACTGCAAGTAAATCAGATACAAAAGTATGTTCAAGAAATTACATCTGATAATGTGGAGAGAGGTCCCGCTGGTGTAAGAGCACAGGCAATGACAAAAGATGGTATTTATGACTTCTTTGTCTAGAATTTAACATCAACAAACTACACTCAGCGGCAGTAAATGTGGTCCAAAACTTAAATGCGAGTTTGCAAATAAACTAAACCTATTCTATGAGTTTTTTTACTAATGAGAATAGGTGCCAAGTAGCGTCTATATTAGGTCTAAGTAAGTGAATAATTTGACATTAAGTTAATAAAAAAACTTTTTGCAAAAAAAACCAACTTCAAAAAAAAACACTACAAAGTGAAAAATAATTTTTATTTCAGAAATTAGTGTCTTGGTTTTGTATTTACGTTTTTTGCCACCGACTTCCGAAATTAGTTATTTTTCACTTTGTAGTGTTTTTTTTTTGGAAGTTTTGCTTTTTTTTGCAAAAAGATTTTTCCCTTTTTAGTTGTGGTACCTACCCCACACAAAGTAAATCACAGCACTACTTGCAATGTAAATAACAGTGACAGGAAATTAGTATAACATCATCAACATACATTCAAGTGGGAAAAATACGTAGTATTGAAGCTAACTCAGAAACCACTCATAAAAACTTGACCAAATTTATATGGGACCAATTTGGAAGTATATCCTTTCAAATAATAAAAGAATTTTTCAAATCGGTTCATAAATGATGGAGTTCTGAGATAACAAATATTTAAAAAAATACAACCAAATTGAGAACCTCCTCCTTTTTGAAGTCGGTTACAAAATAGAAGTGATTTTTTATGGCACACTAGATTTTCTAACTCTCGGTGGTTAGCCGAGTATTGAGAATCCAACATAGTGCATCCCAGCGCGTCTAAAACACAATGGTGCCGATTCTCGTCACAAATGCCTCTAAACTAGACTAAAAATCACCAAAAAGTAAGTAGTTTACCTAACCTTTCTTTTGGGGGTCATAGCAAAAAGTAAAGAATTTTAGTGATAGTTTAGTTAGTTTAGTTCGGTGTACAAGAGAATCGGCATCAATGTTGAATTTTCATCCCCGTCGCTTAGAATTGCGTTTAAAATTCAGTGCGCGATATAAAAATCACCCGTGTGGGTACGAGGGCTTACTGCCGCTGAATGTATATATAACATCCGTCGCGTTACTAAACGAGATCAAACTTTAGTTTAAGCAGTGTGCGTTACTCCAGCAGGAAAGTAGCTCCTAGAGTGATTTGAATGGAACGTATAATTAGTGCGTGTTCTGCTGTAAATGTGCGCCAAATAAAAAATTTGTGCGCTTTGTCGTTTTGGAAAAAAAACTGAAAAAACGATTCCTGCTGAAGTAACGTTGCTCGAGCAGGAAAATTCTAAACGAATGATCGGAGAGAGAAATATCATGCATGGGCAGAGAGCTTATATTTGTGCAAATTTGTGCACCGAAAATATAATTTGTGCGTCTTCAGATTTTCGAGATATTGCAATTCCTGCTGCAGTAACGTTTTGCAGAATCGTGTAGGTATCTCTAAAACCATTGTATGTGCGCCTGTAGAATAAACATAGCTCTTAATTTGTGCGTATTTGTGACAATTAGTTTAAGAAAATATTTATAATTTTTTAGTACCTAATCGCTCTTTTTTGAAAACCCGAAAAAATGCCGCAGCGCCTAAATGAGAAAACGTATAAGTAAGCTCGCAGAAAACTGTATTTGGTTCTTCTTAACGCTAATAATAACCATAAAAAGTTTCTAAAGTATACATGCATGCGTTATCGAATAATATTGGTAAAAGTCAAAACGACGGTATCATAACTTTGACGGCAAAATACAAGAAACCGGCTCAACCCAAGATGTGTAGGTGTAAACCAAAAATTAGTGCGTGTAGTCAAAAATATATAGTGAAAATATTAAGCTTGGAATGTTTCGCATTAAGTAGATATAAACAAAAAACAAAATATGTCAAAAACGACTGGCTATCCGACCAAATTCGAATGACTACAAAAAAGCGACGGACTCATACATATCGATGATCTTCTTTACTTGACGTATTAAACCTAAGCTGTTGTCCGTACAGTCGCGTTCAAACGTTTGTTGGCAATTATACGACCTAATTTTGGGGCGCGTCAGCGGATGGCGCGGGGCTAGAGGTAAGCAGCGGTGGCGAGGCGAAAAAGGCGAATCTTCTATTAAGGGCCAATACTACTTCAAATAGCTTAGCATAATCCTCCGTTATATATCGAAAATACTGCAGCATTCATTATGAAATAAATATACATATGGTAAAGTTGAGGATTAATTTTAAGTACTATGTTAGGCAAAAAACACGATTCCATAAAATTTTCTCGATAGAAAAAAATTACAAAGTTACCTCCAAACCGAACAATAAACCGTTAGTATTAAAAAAATAGTCCAATTTAGATCATGAAACTTTGCATAATAAATAACTTAACTAAATATAAAATAGATACTGTTTTTTTATTTTTAAATACTATTATTTTCACAGTAAAAAGCAATTACCTAAACTATCGGCGCTCCCTGCCGCCCAGCACTAATCAGTCCCGCCCTCACTCAGTCCGTGCGCAGTATCGTGTGAGCGAGATAGAGTAATTTTAGGTGAGGTAGTATAGGCTCTTAATCATGAAAAACTTAATGTTCATCTATCTAATCACGGCTGAATTCAATGTATGTAGATACTTTGCCTTTTTTACTGTTGTGTTAATTGACTTCTTATTTATAAACTGTATCTGTAGGCTCTTTTTTGTAGTATTCATCACACATTTCTTGAACATTTTTTTTTAAATAACCGCCAGTCAAATTTTTGGTCTATAAAGTACTTTTTTCCACTAATATTATAAATGAAAATGTCTGGATGTATGTCCTTTGTTCACACACAAAATACTGAATGTATTTTAATATTTGCAATGAAGAAGATTGCTTAAGCCTTGGAATAGCTCTTAGGCTACTTTTAATAATGTAGGTCTAGAATCATGCGCAGTCACGGAAACAGCTAGTAGAATATAATCCAATAACAAATTTATTTTTTTACTTATTTTCTACTTCAGTGTACCTACTCGGGCACAACACGTGTCAACCGGTTCGTGAGTGAAGTTAACCGATTCGTTGCGGATGGCACGTTTCAGTGCCATCACTTTTTTTTGCGTGAGGCGTTAGGCACGGATGTGTGTCATTTTAAAATCGATGGTAACTCCTTCAATTAAGTTAAGGAAGTTTTTACTCAGAACCAAACTATCTTCATTTTTCACGTATATTAAGCTCGTAGCCTTCGTTTCTGGATATTGTAAGATTTTTTTTTAAACAGGAGTAACCAACCTTTTTGAAAGTTGAAAGTCGATTCGTTGCAGATGGCAAGTTTCAGTGCCATCACTTTCTTTTGCGTGTGGCGTTAGGCACGGATGTGTGTCATTTTAAATCGATGGTAAGGAACTCCTTCGATTAACTTATGGTTTTTACCCAGAACCAAATTATCTTAATTTTTCACGTATATTCAGCTCGTTTCTAGATATTGTAAGATTTTTTTTTGTTTTTAACACGCTTTTATTAGCTTCACTTGTAACTAACTATGTATGTAAGAAAATCTTGGAATCTTAAGTTGACCCACTTCCCGGTCTTCGATTAGGATGTTTTGCACACGCTCTGAGTTCTGATGACAATACATGACTAGCTAAGAAACGTCATTACAAATCCAATATGGCGGCTTCCCCAAGATGGCGGACTGGCTGTTTGAAATCCACCTTCATGATATGGGTATCAAATGAAAGGGTTTGCTGTCAGAAATACGAAAAAAAATATTCACGGGACTTAAATCTAATATTTTTAGACCTCAATAATCAATCAAATCATTAGAAAATGCGAAAAGGTTTAGCACAACTGTAATAAAAAAGTCACTTACCCTCCATTTCCAGAAATACACTTATTTTGCCACTTTTAACCACTTATAACAATGTGCCTGGCCGTTCACGTTAGATTTCGAATGTAAACTAAAAGTATTCAAGCTTTGAACATGTAAAAAATGGTCAAAATACTGTTTTCTTTCCCGCATGGCTGAAGGCACAGATGCGTGTCATCTAATCGTATGGCGTTGGGCACTGAACAGTGTCACGTTATTTTTGTTCGACGCCACAGTTAGAAGTTAGCGAAATTAGACATCGCAACGAATCGGTTAAGAAGGTCATCGATATGTATGAATCCTCAATCCGTCGCTTTTTGTAGTCATTCGAATTTGGTCGGATAGCCAGCCGTTTTTGACATATGTATTTTGTTTTTTGTTTATATCTACTTAATGCGAAACATTCCAAGCTGAATATTTTTACTATATATTTTTGACTACACGCACTAATTTTTGGTTTACACCTACACATCTTGGGTTGAGCCGGTTTCTTGTATTTTGCCGTCAGTTATGACATCGTCGTTTTGACTTTTACCAATATTATTCGATAACGCATGCATGTACACTTTTGAAACTTTTTATGGTTATTATAAGCGTTAAGAAGGACCAAATACAATTTTCAGCGAGCTTATACGTTTTCTCATTTAGGCGCTGCGGCTTTTTTTCGGGTTTTCAAAAAAGTGCGATTACTTAAAAATTATAAATATTTTCTTAAATCTAATTCTGTCACAAATACGCACAAATTAAGAGCTACTCAATAATACAATGGTTTTGGAGATACACGATTCTGCAAAACGTTACTCCAGCAGGAATTGCAATACCTCGAAAACCTGAAGACGCTCAAATTATACCTATTTATTTATATAAATAGGTATAATTTGAGCGTCTTCAGGTTTTCGAGGTATTGCATTTTTATTGGATTTTTGAGGGATTGTAACATGTCACAGTGTGACTCGTTGGGAAACATTGTGAATAAAAATCCCAACCAGTCACACTGTTACTCGATAGGACAACATAATATTCTCATGCAGTAACACTGTGACATATTGGAACTACTACGCAATCAGTAACACAGTAGTTCCAATATGCCACAGTGTTACTGCATGAGAATATTTAGTTCCCAACGAGTCACTCTTCACATGGTGTGTGATCCGTTGGGAATAAACACAAAAAGTTGTCCTATCGAGTAACAGTGTGACTGGTTGGGATTTTTATTCACAATTTTTCCCAACGAGTCACACTGTGACATGTTACAGTGTGACTCGTTGGGAACAATGGGCATAAGTGGTAACACTTGCACTACGAAAACTGCCCTTACGGCTACGACATAAAAGCGCTGTCACTGTCGAATAATCATATTGCTCATTGATGATTACCATGTATGTTATTTTTTTTATTTTGGATTACCTACTCAACACATTTTTGAGTAAGTACCTAGGTAAATTAATAGTTAATTACTTCATATTTTGAAATCCGTGCCTCGGAAAGCACGTTAGGCTTTGGTCCCGGCTGCCGTTTGTGGATCTTTGACAGTCGTTACGGATCGTCAGAAGCCCAAAAGTCTGACAACCAGTTCTACCTAAGCTACGTTCCGAATTGCACTATAGTCGATTTGAGCGTGCTTACAGCCGTTCCGAATTAGCGTGACCGCCATAACGATGTCCCGTGAATAGTCATAGATGACGTCATGTCATGACATGCACCATCTTGCGATAACGCCGACCATGCCCTAAATTGTTATCACCGTGGGCGCTGTCAAAAATGACAGTTGTGCTGTTTTGTTTTAAGTCGCATCATATCTTTATGCTAACGTCGCATTTTCGAAATTGTGCTTCTGGTTACAGCTGCCACCTAACGAAAGAAGAAGAAGAAATGTGTTGTGTTGTTTGTGAAGTTGTTGCTTTGTTGTGCAGCCTCGGGCTGCGTTCCGAATTAGGTACACCATAATCGCTCACAGCGCTCACATAGGTAATTTGCGTTCTGAATTAGATATCACGATTATGACAGCTGAGATCTGTCAGCAATTCGGAACGCTTGTGAACGCGCTCATAGTGCACTTGAATACTCATGGTTGGATTACAGTACTTATTTCTTTGTGTATACACCACAAAGGCAAACGGCAGGCTTGTATGGGAATTTCGTACAGCTAATAAAATTGCGTGTTTTGGGACTTTTTTTGTTTTAATTGGTAGTTAATATGATAGACGAGCCCTTTTTAAATTCTTAGATTTTTAGAACTTGGGACGTAAAAGTTATAACCAGTTTAATTTTTTAAGGTTATTTTCTAGTGTACCAATGGAGATCGTTACGTAATGGAACATAAACATTGTTTTGGTGATAAAGTACTTACATGTTCTAGATTGCTTGTCGCTATCTTTGAGTATTTTACTTACCATTAAGTAGGTAGATTGAGATGAGGATCGTACATACCTACTCGTACTCAGTGGGATGCATTAGGAGATACCTATTAGGTCTTTACCTATGAAATTGGAGATTTGTATGAAAATATTAAAATATAAAAATTTAGGTTTTTTTTTATTTCAGCTAGTCAAAGTACTGGCCCAAAATATCTATACAATTTTGCCATTTTGATGGCAGTTTGTTTATCCCTTTACTGTAGAAGTCTGCCGGATGGGAGGTGATGAAGTCAGCGTAAGCGTTTTGTACTGCATCTCGGGTGTTGAATTTTTTCCCACTTAAAAAATTGTCTAAATTTTGAAGAAAGGAGAAATCTGTAGGGGCAAGGTCCGGTGAGTACGGTGGGTGACGGAGAGCTTCCAGCTGTAACTCTTGTAGATTTGCATTGATCTGTCGTGAAGTGTGAGCTCGCGCGTTGTCGTGGAGAAGCAATGGGGAAGAGCGATTGACCAGTATTGGTTGTTGAATTGCGAGCTTCTCCATCATTGTTTTCAATTTTTGGCAATAGACATCTGCCGTTACTGTTGTGCCATTCGGTAAGAAGCTATGATGTACAAGTCCGGCACTGGTCCACCAGACAGTCACCATCATCTTCCTATCAGTAAATTTTTTTAGCGCACTGATTAGGTGCTGTACTCGGGTCCACCCACTGAGACGAACGCTTACGGTTGTCGTACAGGATCCACTTTTCATCGCAGGTAACAATTGAATTTAGAATTCCCTCGTTTCTATGCCGATTCAGTAGTGCTATGCATGCTTTGACGCGTAAGCCTCGCTGTTGGTGGCTTAGTTCGTGTGGCACCCACTTATCTAGCTTTTTATCTTTCCGATTTGACGCAAGTGCTTCAATGTGGGTTTGACACTAACTCTTTAGGCCCGCAGCAAGCTCAGACGTAGATTGAGTTGGATCCGCTTCCACTATCGCCTTCAATTTGTCGTTGTCGACAATAGTTACCGGCCGACCGCGAGGCTCGTTCTTCAACTCAAAATTTCCAGATTTAAAACGATTGAACCAATAATGGACCGTGTTTATGCAAGCTGTGTTAGGACCGTACACTTTGTTAATGTTTCGTGTTGTTTGCGCAGCGGTATTTCCACGTAGGAACCCATATTCGAAAATTGTACGAATTTTCAGTATCTCCATGACGCTAAAAACTATTACAATTTCACAAAAACAAAAAACTATCTAAAACCAAATGACTGAATTTGAAATTGAATTAACAGGGCTTTCGAATTAAATATATTTGAATTTCGAATTGCGCGCCAATCCACAGATAATTAAATCTGAAAATGCTGGTTATAGAATCTCCAATTACATAGGCAAAGACCTATTATTTCTAATTATATTTAATGTTATTTCTATTTCTAAATAATTAATTATCATTTCGATATTTGTCGTATTTTACATATGGCAACTTCTAAAAACATAACTGCGTTTAGTTTACGATTTTATTTCGTTTATTTATTAAAATCTTTTATTGATATTATTAATTAATCCGAAGTTCTAAAAATAGTACACTTACACGAAAATAAAAGGCTTAGTTGCTTTAATAAGTGGTACAAATTCTGTAACAGAACAATAAAAAAAGTATGCTGTATTAAATCTGCCGTTCACCTTTCTTCTTCTTCTTTGGTTAGGTGGCGGCTGTAGCCAGAAGCACAATTTCGAAAATGATACGTTAGTTTAAAGATATGATGCGATTTAAAACAAAACGGCACAACTCTCATTTTTGACAGCGCTCACGGTGATAACAATTTAGGGCATGATCAGCGTTATCGCAAGATGGTGCATGTCATGACGTCATCTATGACGATTCATGGGATATCGTTATCGTGCTCACGCTAATTCGGAACGGCTGTAAGCACGCTCAAATCGATTACAGCGCAATTCGGAACGTTCCCTTAAGGGGTATCGTATTACTCAGTAACTGGGTTGTGGAGGTCAGATAGACAGTCGCTCCATGTAAAATTCTGGTACTCAGCTGCATCCGGTTAGACTGGAAGCCGACACCAACATACTTAGTTGGAAAAAGGCTAGGCTGATGATGACTTCATATTTTGAAATAAATTACAATCTTAGTACCATCGTACATCTCTTTCTTTTCTATGGAGTCCGACAGAGACCGCGCTTTAGGTCTTGTCAGCGTCTTAACACAAAATTGACAAGATTATTGATTGATTATTTTAACTCTGGCAGCAACTATAAAGAAACGAGAATAAAGATCACTGTGATGTAGAATCAGAGGTGAAATAAAATGACTGATAGGATAAGTAGTAAAACCTTTATATTTGTCAGAATAAAGATCGAAATTCAAAACCTAGCTCGGCTAAACTTACACCTCCTTTTGTATTAAAATGGTATGGGGTTTCATTCAGGTATCTTTAGCCATGTTTGTTTTACATTTTCAGGAAATCTTGTAGAAGACTTTGTCTTCGATTCTCAGCCTGGGTCTGGAGCAATAGGAAGCAGAGTTCTACATTGCAGGAATGCACCCTCACCAGGGGCTACCTCATCCCTTGCAATAGCGAAAATGATAGCTGATAAAATGGAAAAAGAGTTCGAATTTAAAATCCAGCACAAAATAACCCCAATAATAAACTGAATGTTAAATGAGAACAAGCGGGTGAACTCAACCCCTTGATAATATTAATTTAAATAATGAAAGCTCTTTGGAAGATTCTGTAACTAATGGTTGTTTTACACTCAATATGTAAGCAATTCAAAACTGTTTCATTAATTTGTGTATTCATTGTATAAATGTATAGAAGTCAAGAAACAAAATGCTATTTTTTCTACATTTTTAAATGCATTAGGTATTTATTTTATAATCCATTATTTTATGCTAAGTTTTTTTAGTGTAATGGCCTACGGAACGCAATCTCGAAATGCGTCTTCGACAACGGTGAATAAACGAACTGCTTGAAATTTCACTAAGGTAAGCATAAGTGCGATTTCTGCTTTAATAAAGCACAAAAAATATTTTAATTGTTATGATTTGGGGCTAAAAAAGATATGTCGTCACAATAATGTGTGACCATGAGGCAGCAACAGTAAGGCCCCGGGCACGAAACCGGCGGCGGCCGAGCGGGGCGACGGCGACGGCGACGGTACGAAATTGTGTCTAAAGAGATGTTCCAAAATGTATGGAGCCTGGGCCAGCGGGGCAATTGCGTAACACAGTTACAGTAGGAATCAGTTTTATTTTGACAGTTCAACAAAATTCATTGCGTTATTTACGTTGTTGAGTGGACAAATTTTTAGAGCGCATGAAGCAATGGATTAGCAATTTGCTTCAAAATTATTCAGATTACGATTAATAGTGTGTTACGCAATTAGGGTACTGGTCCTTGTACACTATAGTTAAAAATAGGGAAATACATTTAAAACAGTTCTCAACTATTCAATTACTGGCTTTGTTTGCTGGTAAAACACAAGAAATTGCAACACACGTCAAAAACCCGTCATGGCGGTAAGCTGTCATTTTGATTGATTAATGACGTTTGACATGTAAAGTGACATTATTGTGAAAGCTGATAGTTCTCTTTCTATGATCAGTGGTCGATCTATGGTTTACTATCATTGTTTTTACGCACATAGTAACTAATTCGGTGAGACGCCTTGTTGAAAGTCGATAAAAATAATTGATAAATATCAATTAACTACCACAACAGTATACATTTAAATGAATTATCTGTATTTTTCCCGAATTCTACGGATTTTTCTCTTTTTTTTTTGAGGTAGTGTACATAGACCTGGCCCATTTTGAAACATCTGTTGTATGGACGCCAGCACATCAAGCTACTACAATCTGTCAAATTTCTTTAATAGATTTTCGACTTTATTGCTAAAGCATTAGGTTCAAGGATGATTGGGAAAATTTGATGGTTTTGGGTAGCTTGATTTGCTGGCGTCTGTACCGTCGCCATCGCCCCGCTCAGCTGCCGCTGGTTTTGTGCCCGCAGCCTAACGGACGTTGATCAGTAGTTTTTTTTTTAGCAACAAGCAGTGGTTGAATTTAACTTTTAGTACTTTTCTTGGTTTTATGGTCTTGGAGCTTGTCCTTTGGTAAATTGAAAATAGAATACATGCATATTCCTTATAGTACAACAATGACTGTAAACTTAGGCCCACTTGCACCACAAAACACTAAATGCATTTAACGCTAAACATATTTAAAATATCATTCCGTCTCGTGTCATCTTTAAACGATTTACAGAAACAGAACGATGTTTTAAATACGTTTAGCGTTATATGCATTTTAGTCATTTCTGGTGCAAGTGGGCATTACTCTGTGCTTGGGTACCTATTTGACTAAGGGCTGATTTTTCAATCGTCAGATAACTTTTACCTGAGGAATAAATATGGCTGTTTGACACATTTTCTATACAAAAGCTGTCAAAACGTCAAACATATTCCCCAGATAAAAGGTATCTGACGATTGAAAAATCAGCCCTAAGTTTTACTTTACCAGCAATCGAGTTGGGAGTCCATTTTTTTTTTATAAAAAGATCATAATTAGTAGAAGCCCCCACGTAAAGTTTTAGGTTGCGGATATAATCAAAATCGTAAGAATTTAGCAATATTTTGTCACTTTTGACATTTTACAGCCTGTATATTATAAAAGAAAGTGTACAATGTGCGCGCCGCTAAAACCCAGAAATGAGTCCCGGTATGATCAAGGGTTATATAGTGTGGTTCTATATAATATGCACATATCGAAATCAAAATTTTAACTTTTTCATTTTTTCTATAAAAGCCCTTTTAAAACATAAACTCAGATTTTTATTTAATTTCCTGTTAAGGTATAAAAAACTGCGCATTTTGATATAAGGATGCTTTAACGCGTTACCTGCTAAATTATTAGCTAACTTTTTTCAAATGCTAATTAGTAGCTCACTAACCCTGTGCAGCAAACGCTCTTACGCGTTCAATAAAAAATTCGTGTGGTGCTATGAACGCTTATGCGCGGTTGTTTCCGAAACAATAGAAATGAACAATGAACGCACAGGTGCGGCGCGCCGCACTTGAAGAAAGTTATGTAAATTGGGTGGACGCGCATACGCGTCGCAAGCATATGGCAAAAGTCCGAAAAACGCGCATGCGCGTCGTTCGCACAGAATGCGTTAAGAAATTCTTTAGTTTCGTTTCAATTCATGAATAATTAGAATATCACTAGATTGTGTTGATGTGTGTATATTTATTGTAGATCTGTTTATAGGTAATGAATACAGCTTTCCTTTGGTAGGTTCAAATTATAGAATATTTATATATTTCGAATCAAACATTCCACCAAATGACATCATATATACTGTCTAGAAACTACTTAAAGTATTTTGTACTTGCTTGTACCAATGTATGGAGAAATTAAATTATTTAATATATTTTTAATTACACACCGACTAAATCAGTGACTTGGCGAAAACTTGCGACCAATTAGCGACAAAATTTGGGAGAAAACAGATATTCGGTAGGTGCCCTAGTTTTTGAGTAATAAATGTGGCCAAGCTGGGGAGATTCTTCCTAGGTCGGCCACCTAGAAACGCTTATAACTTTTGAACCAGTAACCGACAGATTCTGATATTTGGCGACTTATTCTGACTAATTAGCGACTAAATTTGGGAGAAAACAGATCTTCGCTAGGTGCCCTTGCTTTTGAAATTCAAATTAGGCCAAGCTGGGGAGATGCTCAACCGATCGGCCACCTATAAACCCTTATAACTTTTGAACCAGTGACCAACAAATTCTGATGTATTTCGACTAATCAGCGACATTTTTTTTTGTGCTATCAAAATTAAAATCCCTGGTGGTGGTCATGCCAGTGTCCGTCACACGCTATCTGTCAGTGAAAGCCCCGTCAAAATCAGTCCAGCCTTTTCGTAGATTAGTCGGAACAAACAGACAACACAGGCAGACGACAAAAATTTTAAAAATTGTTTTTCTATTATAAGTACCGTATATATACTTTCATATGCATTTAGTATAAAACTATGATTTTGACGTTACAAACAGACACTTCAATTTTATTTATTTGTATAGATAATTTCTAAGATATCTTGTTGTGGTTTTAATGCCTCTGAACCACAGCTTTGAACTCTTTAACTTTCAAGAGCTTCAAGACTATGGACAAATTGAAAAAAATCCAAGTGTTGTGACCTAATTTATTTGACTATTTTTATAAAGTACTATGTTATTTAAACTTATACTACTATGCTTCAATGTGGAAGACATAGTGAAATTAACATAATTATGAAAATATGTAAATGTTCTACTTTCAAGAGCTTCAAGACTGGAAAAAATGAAAAATCAAAGTGTTGTGATCTGAATTGTATAATTTATTTGATTATTTTTACAAAGTATGTTATTTAAACTTATACTACTATGCTTCAATGTGGAAGACAGTGAAATTAACATAATTATGAAAATATGTAGGTAAATGTAGATTATAATAAATTAGTAATGCAATTTTGGGTGCTAAATTAGTTACTAAAACTAGCAGATAAAGTCATACCTAATTCATATTATATATATTTATAATATTTTATAATAAGGATATTATGATACATTTCAGTTATACATATGTAACTACAGGTAAACTAGAAAAGGTATGCGCTTCGTTAGTTTTTGTGTTTCCGACTTAGTACGAACGTCGCGCTACCGGGTAATCCCACACAGAGGCAGAGCTTATAAGGGCACTATCATTTAAGTAATACATTTATTCATTTGATACTATCGGACCAAGGCGTAAGTCATTCTCTGCGAAGTTACACACATATGTAATCTTTTATTTTCTATATTTGAGAAGCCCTAGGAGTGAAGTTATAAAATGAAATGATTTTGATGTGACATTGGTGCCGATTCTCTTGTTACAAAGCGTCTAAACTAAAAAAACCAAGTCTAAACTAAAAATCAGCAAAATTTTGTTTATTCCTGTCAAACCATGATTTCCCATTCTGAAATTGACTAAAGTGACACAACTGAGTTCTTAGTTTAGTAAAAATGGTAATTTTGATATTCTGAATTTGACGTTTCTCACATAAAATTTAGATTTTCTAACTAAATCTGACTATTTTTAATCGCAATTAAAAAGGTGTGGCATAAAATTAATTGGTATGAACTAAAATTCACACCAACACCGACTTCAGGTGCAAAAACAGTACTGTAGATTTTTTTCTTTTCCTTTTGCTTAGGACGACCTCCTTTATAAGACTCACAAACCTCTAAAACTCTACACGTAGGTAATAATTTTTCATATTTTCCATACAAAAATTGAAAAACATAACATGACATCACGCCTTGTTTCCCCGAAGGGTTAGGCAGAGATGTACATATACAGTACACCCACATTTCGCCAGTTATGTTTAAGTCCCATGTAATAGGTGGCGAGCCTATTGCCATCAACCGGGCACAAATCCATTGAAAAATTCCATACAAAACACGTCGACGCTGCCCCCTGCGCGCCTCCGGCTCAAAAAAAAATCACGGGGTAGGGCAAACAAGTACTTACCACGTGGAGATACGATTGTCAAACTCGATTTAGTTGTCAAAATTATTTTTAAATTTAGTGATATTTTTTTGAATAGCTTTAAGATTGTCATAGCAAAAAGTAAGGAATTTTAGTGATAGTTTAGTTTGATGTACAAGAGAATCGGCGCCAATGTCTCACTCCACATCCTTACCATGCTCAAAAAGGTTCACTAAAGTTTCACAAAACTCCTTTGATGAATTTTTATTTTACAACAAACGTTTCGTAAATTTTTTATTTCGCAAACAACTTGTTCTGCAAATGTTTTATTTTATAATACACGTTTTATAAATATTCATTTGGCAAACACTTCTTTTATTAAATGCATCATTTATTTAATGCTTCATTTTATTTAAAGCTTTTTTGGCATACATTTAATAATCCATAATAATTGAAAGACTCATCTATCGCATACCCCAAAAGTCAAGGTCAACAAACCAAAATATTATTATGCTCAAATCTTAAAATATTATTGTGACAAGATTTGGGGTCAAGAGCATTTTCAAGGTCAATGACAGACGTCTCGAAGTACGGCGTGATCTACGGAGCCCCGCTTTGCGGGGCTCCTATTTCTGGATGGTTTTAGAGAAATAACCGCAGGGATGGCGGGGTCTGAAAGACCCCGCCATCCCCTTCTAATCTAATCTGTCCGAGTCGGGGTGCCCCAAGTCCCGAGCTCGCTTCGCCCGCTCTTGCATCCTAAGTTCTGCCATCTTCTTAGTATGCCTTCTAAGTAAACCACCACCAGTAGTTGTACCATGTAAAAATAATGAATTATTTGTCAAATAATACGTTATTAAATAAAAGTTTATCGGATAATTATTTTGCTAAGTGAATTATTTGGTAAACTTGTTGTTGTATAATGAATGATGAAATGACAAATAATGTTTTTGCCAATCGATGCTTGGTTGTCAAGTAAAAATTTATGAATTAATTTTTGGTGAACTGACCGGTCACCGTCAAAAAACTATGTTTTATGAAAATTACCTCATTTATCATTGTGCGTTTGTAAGAAGATTCTCTTATACGCACACACGATAGTCGCAATATACGATTTGGACCACAGTCGAGCTGCGGCAAGGGACAGTCAACTAAGATTTGACACCAGCCATACAACCGCAGCTGTCAGTTGAAGGGAAGATTTCATCATCGCGCGTTCGTAGTTCGTATTTCTGAAGCTTATTATCGTATTGATTTTCAGAGAGATCTTTAAATTATTCCATCAGTTTGCCCGATCGTTCTGGTTTTGAATGTCCAATTCCCATATAGCCCAATGGTATCAAAATGTACATTTACCAAAATGAGTAATTCCTAAAATGTCCAATCTTTAATAATGTGGTAAAGATCACTAATGTGTTAAAGAATTTAGGCCAAAAGATTTTCATCTTTTTACCTAAATTCAAAAACTATTCCTACAGTAGGAGTTGAAAAAATACAGGGTGTAAGGGACAGCCCTCCGCAGACTGATGGGGTGAATTCAGTATATCATAACGGGTGATTTTTTTGCTGGTATCTTTTTGGCAACACTGTTTTTGACAAAATACGCGTGAATCGTGTCTTGTGTCATTGTCAAACTTGTTCAGTTTGGTCTATGAATGAATGATCTTGAATCGACTTACGAACGAACAACGCTTACAAATTATTGAATTTTACTATCAAAATGCATGCTCGGTTAAGAGAGTGCATCGCGCACTTCTTCCAATTTATGGGCAGTTTGGTCGGCCTACTGAGGCAACTATTCGGAAGCTTGTGACTAAATTTCGAACCCAGTTTACATTATTGGACATTAACCCTTTAACCGCCTACGACGGATTAATTCGACAAATATTTTCGTGTCCATTTCGCCAGGGTCGTATATTTACGACCAAATATCGTAATGATTCAAGTTGCCCGGCGCTGGGGGCACGACAACTGATATGAAGTCGGGCGGTTAAAAGGTTAAACCACGAACACGCATACGTAGAGTGAGGACCGAAGAAAATATTGCGGCTGTATCCGCCAGTGTTAGTGATGACCGTGAAATGTCGATTCGCCGCCGTTCGCAGCAATTGGGCCTCTGTTACTCCACTACGTGGAAAATTTTGCGAAAGGATTTGGGTGTAAAACCTTACAAGATACAGCTGGTGCAAGAATTGAAGTCACACGACCTCCCACAACGTCTAACATTTGGTGAATGGGCATTGGCAAAGTTGGAGGAAGATCCACTTTTTTATCGAAAAATTGTGTTCAGCGACGAAGCTCATTTCTGGTTGAATGGATATGTCAATAAGCATAATTGCCGCATCTGGAGTGAAGACCAGCCAGAAGCATTGCAAGAGCTACCACTGCATCCCGAAAAATGTACTGTTTGGTGTGGATTATGGGCCGGTGGCATCATCGGGCCGTACTTTTTCAAAGACGACAATGGCCGAAACGTTACTGTGAATGGCGAGCGCTACCGTGTGATGATTGGCGATTTTTTTTTTGCCCAAAATGGAAGAATTGGACATGCCTGACATGTGGTTTCAACAAGACGGTGCCACATGCCACACGGCACGCGAAACAATGGCCCAATTGAGAGCCGCCTTCGGTGAACAGTTTATCTCACGTTTTGGGCCCGTCAATTGGCCGCCTAGATCGTGTGATCTAACGCCTTTGGACTATTTCTTGTGGGGCCATGTTAAGGCTCATGTCTACAGGGATAAACCAGCAACGATTGACGCACTGGGAGCCAATATTGAAGCATTTATTCATGATATACCGGCTGATATGTTGGAGAGAGTGTGCCGAAATTGGGCCTTGCGAATGGGCCATCTAAACCGGAGCCGCGGCCAGCATTTGCATGCAATCATCTTCAAACATTAAATTATATTGATCGTTCTATCGATTCCAATAAAGATTTCATCAAATTTTTCAAATTTTTTGTTTTTTTTGAAAATCAAATCCTATACCTCTTAAAAAATCACCCGTTACTAAGATGACCGGTACTTGAAATTATTTCAGGAACCTATAAACCTGATTTGTACACTGTCCTCCCATGCTTAATAACACTGTAATTTGAAAACATTGTTAAAGCCAATTATTTTTAAAAGGAAACCGTGGAGTTTTTTGCCGGTTCTTCTCATAGGAAACAACCAATTGAAACCGTGCACCTAGCTTCTGACGTTTCAAAAGTGCCCATGTTGCCTTATGTGAAATATAATATTTTGAATTTGAATTTTGTTTTATTAGCTCACACGTAATGTACCGCTCCGTGGTAAAACGCGCGTAGCAAAGGGCAGCGCAGCAAGCCTTCGGCCGCCGAGTATTTCAACATCCATTGCTGATTTTTTTATTTTAGCTGTTTTATTTACATAAATGTAGTGCTGCGTACAGAGAATGTAATTCCAAAATCTGACCAAAATTATGTCTGGACTTTAAAAGAGACTGTGACCTCTGAGTTTGTTTCGGCCTTTCTTCTCAGAGTAGTCAGATGGAAACTCCGGCCTCATCTAGTTTAAAAAAAAATGTTTGACGTGTAAAAGTGTTTTTACATTGAAATAAAAGAATAGTAACTGAAAAAACGATGAAAAAAAAATAGAATTTTCCTGAGAAAATTTTCGGTGGAATATGATTCAAAATAAGGAGCTGAATGCACCCTGGCCACCCTGTTAGTTTACGGAGGGCTGTCCCTTACACCCTGTATAATTAAAAAACCTGATTTTTGTAACTAGCAAAAACATGCTTGATCCCTAAACATTTTTGATGTGTGTTTTACTGTGTGTACATAATAAAATAAATAAACTTTATACAATAAATCACACCATTTATTGCAAAGTAGGTCTTTTTTATCTTTACCACATTATTAACCTTTTAACCGCCCGACTTCATATCAGTTGTCGTGCCCCCAGCGCCGGGCAACTTGAATCATTACGATATTTGGTCGTAAATATACGACCCTGGCGAAATGGACACGAAAATATTTGTCGGATTAATCCGTCGTAGGCGGTTAAAGGGTTAAAGATTGGACATTTTGGGAATTGGACATTTCGAGAATCGGACCTTTTTGGGAAATGGACATTTCGAAACCGTTGGACATTTTGGGACATTCTAAACCTGAACGCGCCCGATTTATCTTGACGAATCTGAATGTGACTCGGGTTGGCTGGGCAAATCTTCAAAATAGCTCGCATTTAACTAGGTCAATAGGGCACTTTATGTGACGGTTAAACCACCCTTATTTCAGAATTTGTGACGCTACAGAATCTTAGATAATCGATCGAAAACGTGTCCAGTCAGCTTGAAAAACCACTTTTCGCTGGTCTCTCAATCTCGGTAACGGAAGTGATTTTGACGACTTTTTGCATTTCAACGGGCGTCACATAAATTTGTGACAGGCATCGAGCTAAAAGTTTTGTGATACGTAAAGCGGTTTAGTAGAAAAATCTGTGTCCAGCCAACTCGAATTTACGTATAAAACTTCTGGCTGGCACTTCCGAATCTCAATAACGGGAGCGTTTTCGAATATGGTTCCTTTACTAACATTTAGTGACGCAATGTGTGACAGTAATAACGTTTGATTTATGGCGTCACATGTAAGGGTTTATGAGAAATCAATAAAAACTCAATGTCCAGCCAGCCTTAGTTCAAGCTGGCTGGACACATGTATCTCCGCTGCCTGATGATCTACGGCCTTCGAAATGTGTTCAAAATTTTGTGACGGGGACGATAATGATAACCTGAATTTGTGACGGAGAAACTTTGCGTAGGTAGTTTCAAAGATATTGATCATTTAAATTTTCCCATACAAACACTGCAGTACGGTTACCAATATTGTAGGTTTTATGTAGGACTAGGTATATTTTAAGGTTTTTTCTTAAATGGACGAAAATCCGTGTATTGGTGATACTAATATGAACAACTGTAGGTATTTAAATCGATAGAAGACAAAGAAAACATTTTTATGCAATTTATTGATTTCAAATTTTGAAACAGGTATTGTATAGTTAATTATCAGAATAATAATTAAATAAACAATATCGATTTCAAAATTTGAAATCAATAAATTGCGTAAAAATGAAGTATTTAAAGTTAAACGTCGGAGGACAAAATAACTGAACGGAATGTAATACTTCCATGATAGCTGATGTTGGTGTCGCCATCTATTGCTTAAAGTTGGTACTACTAGGACAACTGGTTGAATCTTAGCTCTTATTTAGGTTGTCTTACCACAGATTAATTAATAGTTGTCTTACTCTGTGATTAGTGATTACACTTCGAAAAGTACATACAATGCAGACTGTCAAAATCAAATCAAATCTAATTATTAATTTTTGCAGAAAACACTGTTACAATGGTGTTATTAAATGTAGGTACTTACATGTTACAAGTGATTCGACCGTAAGGCATGCAAAATGTATACAATCATGAATTATCATATCACATCAAGATCAAGATTGACGTTGAAATATATAATTAGATAAAAATATTTTAAGATATTGAATTAATGGAATGTCATTCTTAAAGTTAATACAGATTAATTATTTATTTCCCCATCGCCGTATCTCTACGTTGACGTCGTGATGGGGCTTGCGTGCTCCGAACTCTAGGTCTGTGCCGGTGGAGGTTTCTTTGCCGGAACAGGTCTAGGATGAGGAGCCAGACCAAGAGAGATACAGAAACCCGCAGGGCAGCATGTGGCGAGCTGCTGGGCAGTAGCGACCCCACGTACCCTATCTCCCGGGAGAAGTCATGTTCCTCATCTCTGGCTTGCCTTTATTGGCCGGCTGGAGTGAACACTGACGAGAACTGACCTCCCACCTCATTCTTGCCTTTATTGGCTGGCTTGAGTAGAGATTCGCAAGAGCAAACGTGCTCGGAGGAAGGAAGTAGTCCAGTAAGATGCTGGTAGGGATCTTGACCGTACTTCCGGGATTGTCCTGATAGCCGTGGAATACCTCTCCACTCCTCTTAAGCACCTCAAGACATGTTGCCCCCTTGTCGCTACGACACTATGTGCTAGCGACCGTTTCCGGGGGCCCATTGTTGAGTGTGCAAGTCACCCCCTGCCATTTTATCCGTGTATTGTATTTATCAAACATTGGTCAGGCAGGGGCCATAGTCCTTCCATAGTTTTAGATAACCAGTCCACTTTAGCCATCCAAACCCATAGCCCAATATTTTTTTTTCTCCATATCCTGCAATAGTCCTACACCAACCGGGAGTTGTCCTTGGGTGCACTTGCATAGTACGCACAAGGATAATCGTCGGTTGGTGCCTCATTTCCATTGAAAGCGTCTAACGGGCCTCTGCGAGTTGGCTTCGGCCCCTCATATGCCTTTCAAAGGTCCGGGACCCTAGGGTCCCGAGAAATATATTAAAAAAAAAAAAGTAAATTATTTCAATGTCATTCTTAGATTTATTTAAATATATTAATAATTAATATATTTTATTTGGTAAATAATTATTATTTAAAGATACATGCATAATTTATTGTTCTATTGCTTAATATCACTGTAAGGTCCTGAGTTTGGAAAAAATATCGTTTAAGTAGTCATTTAAGTTATAGTAACATTTATTAAGATTTTTCTTAAATAAGGCAGTACCTATTCATTGTCCTTATTTGTTTAGGTAGTTTATTGAAAATTACAGGAGCCATTCGAAACACACTTTTGTGCATTAAAGTGATAATGGTTCGACGCACACAGAGGCGAAGTGCGTCACGTTGTTGCCTATTACGTGCTATTACTGACTGCTGAGGCCAATGTAAACAAGTTTTGATTAACCTTACCAAACGTTGCGACCTCATATATATTTATAGGCTTGGAAGAGTTAGAATTTTGTACTCCTGGAAAAATGTCGCGTTTAGTTCTCATTTTCAGTTACCTAAGATAATGAACTAAACGCGAAATACAAGTGGGCTCTCTTTAGCAGCGCTGGTTGTCAATTATTATTTTGAATTAACACATAGGTACTTACGCTTTTTACTGCGGGAAAACCTTTTATTCCCACGGGAAAATCAAATACAAAGCAGGCGTGGCTGCTACCGGCCGATTAGTCGATTAAAAAGATATCCTTTATTTATGTAAATATTATGGTCACCTCACAATATTAATGGATGTTTGTATGGGAAAATTTAAATGATCAATATCTTTGAAACTACCTACGCAAAGTTTCTCCGTCACAAATTCAGGTTATCATTATCGTCCCCGTCACAAAATTTTGAACACATTTCGAAGGCCGTAGATCATCAGGCAGCGGAGATACATGTGTCCAGCCAGCTTGAACTAAGGCTGGCTGGACATTGAGTTTTTATTGATTTCTCATAAACCCTTACATGTGACGCCATAAATCAAACGTTATTACTGTCACACATTGCGTCACTAAATGTTAGTAAAGGAACCATATTCGAAAACGCTCCCGTTATTGAGATTCGGAAGTGCCAGCCAGAAGTTTTATACGTAAATTCGAGCTGGCTGGACACAGATTTTTGCATTTTTCTACTAAACCGCTTTACGTATCACAAAACTTTTAGCTCGATGCCTGTCACAAATTTATGTGACGCCCGTTGAAATGCAAAAAGTCGTCAAAATCACTTCCGTTACCGAGATTGAGAGACCAGCGAAAAGTGGTTTTTCAAGCTGGCTGGACACGTTTTCGATCGATCATCTAAGATTCTGTAGCGTCACAAATTCTGAAATAAGGGTGTTTAGCCGTCACATAAAGTGCCCTATTGACCTAGTTAAATGTGAGCTATTTTGAATATTTGTCCAGCCAGCCCGAGTCACATGAATCTGAACATAGGCACTACGAACTTTCGAGCATGTTCTCTCGCTCACCGCATGTCACCATTTGGTTCATAAACAATGTTACTGCGCAGCCATAGTATAAAGAGAGGAAATAGGCTATCTCCGGCACAATCCGCGATATAATTGCCTACTGTCTCAGGGTTGTCACTTTTAGTTAAATTTTAATTCAGGGCCAATAAATTGGCAAGGGTCGGGAAGTTGTATTTTTTACTTGTATTGTCTGGGTACCTAAACGATGATGAAACCTTTCACGATGAAAGAAAGAGCGACGGGCCAGCAGACGGGCGGCGCGGGGCGGTGATGAGCACGAGTAAACGGTAGGTTACTGATAGTACTGTCACCAATTCATTAGTTTAAAGCCCGGCCCTTGCCAAAGATAACACATATCAATCAAACAACTCACTGTCTTCGGTGTTCGTATCATCTTTATGCCGATGATCTTCAATTGTATACAGCTGCGCGGGTGGAAAGTTTATTGGATGCTGTAGCAGATGTAAACAGAGACTTAGATGCAATCAAAAAGTGGTCTGATAGTTTTGGGGTGTCAGTGAACCCCTCAAAGTGTCAGGCCATTGTAATTGGAAGCTCGCGCATGATGGGTAGGGTAACGCTTAGCTCTCTTCCTCCTCTCATTTTCAATGGTACCGTCATACCCATTACACCTACTGTGAAAGATCTCGGTTTGCATCTTGACTCGACGCTTAGCTGGCAGCGCCAGGTCTCTAATGTTAGTCAAAGGGTCAGCGGTACTCTACGATCCCTGTATCGTCTGAGAAACTTTTTGCCCGCTAAGACGAAGACTATGCTTGTGCAGACTTTGATTTTCCCTATCATTGACTATGGTGACGTGTGCTACTTTGACTTGAATGCGGTGTTGCTGGATAAGCTTGACAGACTGCTTAACAATTGTATCCGGTTCATATTCAACCTCAGAAAATATGACCATGTGTCGAACTACAGGTCTGAGCTCAAATGGATGACCATTCGCCAGAGAAGAAATTTGCGTGCTTTGACCACGCTTTTCTCCCTTCTTAACTCTCCCACTCCTCCTTCTTATCTAGTGTCTCACTTCCAATATCTATGTTCTTCACACGCTAAGAATCTTCGTTCTTCTAACAATCTTCTCCTACTCTGTCCTTCTCATACTTCTGACTCTGTTCATTCTTCCTTTCATATTCAGTCCATTCTTCTTTGGAATGCGCTACCTCTTGACATCAGGACGGCCACCAGTCGGTATGCATTTAAGCGGAGATTGTGGAATTATTTTCAAAATAAATAGCGTAGAGTCATCTCAAAACCTCTTTCTCTTGAATTTGTATATAATGTATATATATAATATAGGTATATATTGTAGTAAATATGTATGTATGTGTATTATAAGTTTATAACTTATTTATGTACAAATTGTCCCATTCCTAACAGAGCACCTGGCATCTAATCTCTTCACCACCCTTGGTTGACTGGTAGAGAATGCCTAAGGCATTAAGTCCGCCTTTGTACTTTTTTAAGTGTGAAAAGATTAAATAAATAAATAAATATCTCTGTATAACTAATTCAGTGATCATTAGTCAATAAAGTTCAACAATGGTTTTGCTAACAAACACGAAATTTAATCAAGATTCATAGCAGTATTATTTATAAAAAAAAAAGCCAAACCCAAACACACAGCAATACGTTCTCCTGCGATTATCACACATTTTTCATTCATTTAGCGGTGCCGAAAAGCCGTGACGCGCGAACCTCGTGCGATGTTAGCCCCGACTGGCGCGCTGCGAAACGGGCCGAGATTTGTTTAAGTGTGCGTGCGGCGACGCATAGATACTTTGGCGCACACATACAAGCCGCGCGCGGTGCGTTTGTATGAAGATAACGTACTTCCTCTCTTTATACTATGGCGCAGCATTCTGCGCGATGTGCGGGCTCGCCAAGATAAATCGGCCGTAAATTAGGGTGCTTGCATAAAGTAGCGCGTTTTCCGGTTTAGATCGCTGTAGATTGATCTACGGAAAGAAACTGTTAGTTTTACCATTTTCATTGTGTGAGTGCATAAGTTAATATGGGGCTATTTTACCCGCACCTATCGGTACCGACTTCTTTACCGAGAACTCTCTTTACACAAGCACACTTAGTGCGTTTGTCCAACGCAGCCGTCACCGGCACGTAGATGACGGCGCCGAAGTAGCGATACATACATTTACTATGGCCGTTTGTCTACCGTACGTCCGTCAGCCGAGCGGCTTCATCCTGGCCACCGATGTTTCGAGTAATTCGGCGCGACCGCTAGATCGGCCTGAGATTGTGACGGGCCGACGTGCCGGTAATATAAAACACGTTTGATCTTGTCCACATACTGCCATTCGCCTGGTTTTTGTTTTGTATAACATAACATACTGAACCGCCGAGTTCGGTCGCGGTGGACAAACGATCACCGTCACCCGGACGACACGTTCGGTTCGAATGATCGCGCGATTGTTTCTCGGTGACGTCCCAGTGACGACGGCGGTGGTCAAACGCCCTTACCCTGCCTAGAACAACATGATCTACAAATGGACAAATTCAAACCCTTATAATACTTAATATTTATAAAATGTTCTTGGCTGTTATTCAGTAACAATTCCTTTACTAGTAATGTATATGAAATCGATTTGAAGATCATAGGCGGTTGTCAAATGGAACACAATATTACTGATAACCACTATGTACTCTGACAGACCAAACATTGAATAAACTGAAAACAGAAAAATAAATTATGTTAATATAAGTAGTGTTGTTATTTTATTTTTATCAACTTTTGTGGTAAACAAGTGAAAAAAAGGAAATTTAATTTGAGGGCTACAAGGGCTGAGATGATTTTTTTTTCATGAGTTGTGTAAGTACTCTACTTTTTACTTTTTATAACTACCGTCAAACGGGGTGAATAGGCACAGAATTGAACTTTGAACACATTTATCACCATTAATTCCTGAAAATATTGTATTGATTTTGGTATTAAAACTTGAGTCACATTCTGAATATTCTTAAGAAATTTACAATAAATCATGAAAAGCATCCAGTTTTAATTATTTCTTAAAATTATAGGTCGTCCCTATTCAAACACAATATGGGGTCAATAGGGACGGTTATTGGCATTATAGGGAAAAACCGTTAGGGCTGTCACAATTTTGTTAATATAATTATTTAGGCAAGTACAAAATTCTTTAGCGCATTTTGGTGCGTGCGTTTTGTGTGCGGCACACATTGCGCCGCGCGCCAAGATGAGTTGAAGCTTGCGATCTTCTAAACAGCAAATGGTACTTAAAACCGTATCGAAATGGTGTTGCAATACTTGGCAGATAGAATAGCACAGAGTTATATACAAATAAATAGGCATATTCTTCAAAATATTAACATGATTTTTATTGTTTCGGGTATATAAATTAAAAATGTTAAATTACATCGCGACCGCAAGTTCAAGCTTTTTTAAATGACTTCACAAATCAAGTGACAACCCTGTTCCTATAGTCCCTTTACTGTCTCTTGACACACTGCATTGTCCCTATTTATTAAATATGGCGTCCCTATTGGCCCCCCAGTCGTACCTAAAAACCCCCAACGCGTACCTAAATACCTCTTAATAAGTAAATAAATTCTTGCTCATAATAAAATATAATTATACGATTTTAAAAGCTTTTCAATTGTACTTACAATAAGTTATACAGGCTCCAGAATAAACACCAACTACGTAGATAGTCGTTATGATATTAATTTAACCACAAAAACAATGAAACTTTTTAAAATTAAAGACACTTCGATAGCAGGTAGTTCAAACACAAAATTTCAGAATGCTGTTTTGACAATTTATTTCTAACTTCACGTCAAATAAAAGTTACCAGTTTAAAGAATAACTATTCTATATTGAATTCTTGCCATTTTATAGGCTATGGTTAATCAATGATCAGAGTTATTACCGTGATAATTTAAATCCCGAATTTTTCCCTATTCACCCCACAATCCCTATTCACCCCGTTTGACGGTACATTTATAATAATGCATGTTAATCTGTGAATGTAAACCATTAGGTTATTTTTTATTCATTTTTATGATGATCATACTTCCTTATACCTAAGGTCTAAAACTATTGTAATTTCCTCCTTTCAATTATCTGTAATTAATAATAATTTGTGGTTAGGTGACAGAAGTAGTCACCTAAGCTCCTCAACCATAATAAAATCAGACTGTTACTGTCCCACTGCAGGGCAAAGGCCCCTCATACAGAGAAGGCTCCTCAACCATCGGTATAGTAAAAGATGAAATGATATAGTTTCGATCCAGAGCATGTGCAGCAACATCATCCTATATGCTTACAATATCAAATTGGGATACCTGATCTCTCTGCCTTAGAAAGATAATTAGTTAATAGTGTACATAAAGGCATGAAATATTTATTATGTACTTACTGTAAGGTTCACACTGCCTATTATGTCTCAGGAAGAAATAAGCAGCTGATGCAAATGAAGTTACATTTATAATGAAAGCTCTCCATTTTAACTTCACTGAATGCCTTTCTCTATATGTAATGTTGGTCCTTCTTCGTAACTTTGAAAGCATTAGACATGTTAAGAGCATATAGAATACTGATGTTCCAATGAAAGTTTTAAAACATACTTCATGGTAAGCTGTGAAAATATAGGCATTGTTAGTTCTTTTACACAGTCAATTTAATAACAACTTGTAATTTTGCAATAAGTACTTACGGTAGTTTTTGGATGACGTCCAATGTGTCAACCCTAACAAAGCTAGGTTTTCTATTATATTTAAAAATACTGCTAATTTCACTATAATAACACAGCTCTCCAGTATAATACTTCTATAATAATTCCATCTTAAATATAGTATATAGAATCGTATAGGCGCATGTACATAAATAGCAGTCTTCCATATCGTGCTTTGAGGCTCGTAATTTCCTATAGATGCCGATATTGATGGGAAGATGTTGGGAACTTTGCAATGTGTACTATTTGCGCTTTCAAAATCTTTGTACATTGTTATCACAACACATGTTATAAAAGCAAATAATGGTACTGATACGGCAGAGAAGCACAACTTCGAAGATATTTTGATGTAATACTTCTTTTCAGATTCATTGTAAAAAGGTAAATACATTTATTGCAAAATATTACGAAGTTCATAGGGTCAAACTCAGAAATCTGAAACTGATGACATGACGCCCGGACAGCTGATTGAGATGACAATTGACAAAACGGATAAGATGTCATTGTCTGTGCTGTCTGTAGTAAACATTGCGTTCCAAAGATGTGTACCTACCTCCTGCTGTGTGAATGATGTAAAATTTTAAGCGATTTGCTGCAGAAATTGCAAGGAAAATAGTTTAGCCTGGCTCCTGTTTATTTGCGTTGAACGTGTCATGATTTAGTTAAAAAAAAATCTTTTAAGAAAAACAATAATATGCGTGTATGGGATCGTGCATGTTACGTTTCGTTATTTGATCGATATTTCATAACAACCGCAAAATCATTGATTTACATTTTAAAGCCACTAGTAGTAATTTAAATTAAAAATATCTTAGTTTCTTTTACAGACAAATTGTTAATATGATAATATCGAAAAAGTATGGAGAACATTCTAAATAAAGACATATTTAATGATCGCGATTTAGACGAACTTTCTCCAGATTATAATCCTCGGAATTTTGTATTACGGATGCAGATGCGAAGAACACTGGTAAGTAAACAATAAAAATATGTTCATTTATAAAATACTTATCTACTAAGGATATCTCTCCTGTAAATTCAAACTAAATCGTTGAAATGGATTTTTTTTTCAGGTCAAAGATACGCATAATCATGGTATTCTTAAAAACACTAGCTGGACAAGGTAACTAAGTTATTATTTTGCTGAACTATGTTTTACTGGACTGACATAATAAAGTGGTAATTTTGAAAATATAAAGAGTCGCAGTGCATTGTAGCGCTTTAGGTAGCTAAAAATCCAGATCCAACCATCGTTATTTATCGTTACGTTCCCGTTGGTGGAGTGGGAACTTAATTGAGAGTACTTTCCATGCCGATTAGCTAATTCCACCTTGTAGGTATTGTTCTAACAGACTTGGGTAGCAAAGAAACGGGCGGCGCGACAGTGGCAGCGGTTCTCGAAGCGAGCATCGGGGAGTTTGCACCCTAATTGCATAACACACTATCAATCTCAATCTGAATCATTTTGAAGCAAATTGCTAATCCATTGCTTCATATGTTGGAAAAATTTGTCTGCTCAACAACGTGAACAACGCAATGAATGTTGTTGAACTGTCAAAATGAAACTGATTCCTACTTTATGTGAAGTTACATGCTCTGTGTTTATGTGTATTACGCAATTACCCCGCAGTTCCAGTAAACGCCACGCTGCACTCTGAAAGAAACGTCGCTCCGAATTTGCGACCTTTATTAGGTACTTGTTTTAACGAAAGGGTTAATCGAAAACTCCGATTACGAAAGATCCGTCTTTCGTAATCGGAGTTTTTGATTAAATTACTTGGGAGTAAGTACCTAGTAACTTCTTTCATACAAATTCTGTTCCATTTTTTTAAAGTATATTGTCTGTTGTGTAGATAAAATAGTGCCTTGTCAGTGGTTGTGCAACAGATCCCTTACAGTATAGTTAGGTTAGTAGGTAGTTATTGTAGGTACTTATTTAGGTTTGTATTCTAGATTCAATGCTCTTGCATAGGTCTACCAAAGCCTACCATTTCTCAATTTTGAATCGAGATGAGTAGGTCACCTACCTATCGTTCTAGAATAGGTGCCTACGGGCCTAAGACATTAAATAGCTGGGGCCCTGTTATGCTATTTAGGTACGGGGTTATTTACAAGTTGTACCTAATTATTTTCTATAGGCTATTTTAGCTTCTATAGGCCCAGTGCTCATGAAAAAAAAAATCGCTAGGGCGCACTAGATGTAGACGGTAACTATAAACGGCCATCTCCTGTGTTTCAAAGTTTACGTCACGGAGCACGGAGGCGCCTCGGCGGCCGCTGTTAGGGACGGTATTGTCAACACTTTCTGTGCGGGATACACATTTATGTGCTGGGTTGGTGAGGAATAAAACCAATGTTGAAGCTTGAAGCCTTCTTTAATCTTCTTGTAGTGTTCCTATTTCTTCAACTGCTGCCCGCTGACTGTGCCGATACCGTTTTTTTTTTTTTTTTCCTAACTATGGCATCTCGTAGTTGGCCAAGAGTGGCCGTGACTACTTAACCGGTCAATCCTGTGGCTGCCTTAAGCTAACTCAAAGCCTCCAGCCAGGGGCGTGTTACTTACAAATATTAAGTGACTGCGCGCTAAGGGCACCCCCTGTGGGGTACGAACCTCGGCTTAGGGCGTCACTGGGGGGACAGCAAGTTGGGACAGGCTGGATCAAATTGGATAATTATTATTTATCTGGGGAATTTAAAGCTACAGGCTCAGCTTCGGCGCGGGCTGGCGCTTCTTCGAGCAAGGGTCGGGGGGAATTATTAACTCGGGGTTTTCGCGCTGGACCTCGGCGGCGGGGTCGGAATGTCGGTTTTTTGTGTCTGTGTATTGTACTAGAAGCCCTATTGCTTTCCTGGAGGAGAGTAATAGGGTCGTCTGGGACTAATAGTGTGTGCCTCGGACGGCGGACTTTACTAATATTGGAGGGGGTATATTTAGCGGCCGCGACAACTAGGGGGTTGCGATGTTTGGCGGCGGTATCAAAGAAACGCTTGGAGTTGCGTTTCATGAACTGGAGGATGGTGGGGATTTTGAGATCGAGATGGAGGATCTCGTTCCGGACATAAAAGGGGGATCCCGTGATCATTCGGAGGGCACGGTTCTGTAGGGTCTGCATCCTATGGATGTGGTGGGGTTTCGCGTGAGCAAAGACTGCACAGGCGTACGTCATAATAGGACGTATGCACGCCGTGTAAATGCGCAACTTGCACTTTAGTGACAACTTGCTTTTTGCATTCATTATCGAGTGGAGTCTACCGAGAGCGAAAGCGGCGCGCGAACGAACCTTCTTTATGTGCTCTGCGAAGGTGAGGTGCTCATCGAGAATCACACCTAGATATTTGGCTCGCTTCTCCCAAGGGATAGGCTTACCGAACATGGAGATTGGTCGGGGGGGGGTGGGCCTATGGCGCGGTTTTGAATAAAGAACCGCTTGACTTTTGTCGGGATTCACTTCAATTCTCCACTTCCTGAACCAGTCGCCAAGTTTGGTGACCGCTCTTTGGAGAGTGAGAGAAATCGAGGCTTGTTTGGTGCCTGAGCAATAAATGGCCGTGTCGTCTGCGAACAGAGCCAACTGTGCCTTTTTGCTCCTGGGTATGTCGCTGGTGAACAGCGTGAAGATGAGGGGGGCAAGCACAGAGCCCTGGGGGACGCCTGCGCGGATTGGGTGGGGGGAGGATAGTGCTCCTTCGATGCGATAGCGGAAGGTGCGGTTCGACAAGAAGTCTCGTAAGATGAGTACGAGACGGTCCGGCACACCGAGTTGGTAGAGCTTATATAATAAGCCGTTGTGCCAGACTCTGTCGAACGCTTTCGCTATGTCGAAGTATATAACACCCGTCATCATGCCACGCTGGAAGCCAGCGCTAATGTGTTCGATGATGCGGTGGGCCTGATGCACACAAGAGTGCTGGGTTCGAAAACCAAACTGTTCGTTTGGGATGAGGCCTTTTGTTTCGGCATAGTCTCTGAGACGCTTATAAATAAGTTTCTCATAGACTTTGCCGAGGACATTGAGCAGACTGATGGGGCGGTAGCTCGAGGGCTCAGATTTGGGCTTTCCAGGCTTGGGGATGCCGATGACAGTGGCCTTTTTCCATGTATCTGGGAAGATGTTATTGCTCATGGCACCATTGAAGATGGTGGTCAGTAGCATTATGAGGTGGGCAGGGAATAGTTGTATTACCCTGTTTGTGATGCCGTCTGAGCCGGGAGCTTTACGGGGCTTTAAACCCTTGATGATATCATGCACTTCGTCTGGAGTGACGGGAGGCAGAGGATAGTCAGGGTTTTCAACGGGGGGAAGGGAGGCTCTACGTTCGACCTCAGCGTCGACTTTTGACAAGTGAGCTAGGTCTACTGGTTGAGAGCTGGGAGAGCATTGAGCCTCGAGGCTGTTGGCTAGGCATTCAGCCTTGTCAGCATCGTCGAAGGCAATGGTCTTGTCAGGGCGGAGTAGGGGGGGCATGGAGACTACTTCATTGGACTTTAGTTTCCTTTGAAGTTCCCAGAAGGCCTGATGAGTGGGCTCTAGGTCGCTTAGCATCCTGTCCCAGCCAGCGGTACGCAGCTCCGCTAGGCGTGTCTTTACAGCTCGCTGTAAATGGCGCATATGGGCTTTGTTCGCAAGGCAGGGGAAGTTGCTGTATGCACGGACAGCCGCGTTCTTCTCGCGCAACAGTTCACGCACATCGTCCGGCAATCTCCAGCGACGGTCATCGTCCGCTGGAGTTACCTTTGAACAGTCGTTCAGGACTGATTGTACGTGCTCAGTGAGCGAGTCGATCGCGGCCGTCGTGTCTGCGACAGAGTCGAACTGATCAGGGATGGAGTCCAGGTGTTGGGAAGAAGTGGATTTCAGGCTATTGCTTACTTTCCTCCAATCTGTGACTATTTTGGTGAGAGGGGGTTGAGTGGGGTCATGGAGACCGACACGGGGGGCCAGTTTCATGACCACTGGTCGGTGGTCAGAGGAGAGCTCTTGTACCGCCTCTATAGAATCCAACCGTAGGTTGATATTCTTCAGAAGCGCTATGTCGAGGACGTCGGCGGTATGGTTGGGGTCGTGGGGAAAGTGGGTTGGAGTCATCGGGGCGATGACATCGAAATTTAGTATGGGGCAGAGACCGAACAGCTGTCTCCCTCTGGCTGAGGTGGTGTTGCTGTTCCAGGCAGGGTGTTTGGCGTTGAGGTCGCCCGCTATGATAACGGAATCGCTCAGGCCGAAGAGGGCAGAGAGGTCGTCAGAAATCGACTGGGGATTTTCTGACGAGGTTTGGGGGGGAACATAGGCCGATACTAGGGTGATCGGTTGGTGTCCTGACATGCCTAACCGGCATACAGACACTTCTAATTTGGATAGGGGGGGAGGGTCCATAGGGATGCAGTGAAGAACCTTTCTATAGTATATGAGGGTGCCACCCTTGTGACACCGAGACCTGTCGTTACGAACTACGCAGTAGTTAGCGATTGACGGGTTACGGACGTTGGGCTTGAGGAAGGATTCCTGTATAAGGAGAATATCAATTTGATGATCACGGAGGAACTCGGCGATCTCATCGCGTTGATCGCGAATGCCATTGGCATTGAAGTAGCCTAATTTAAGGGATCGGGGCTTAGTTCTCCCTTTGGCTTCTTTATCCATAGTGGGGGTTGGGAAGGTTGGCGAAGGAGGATAAGGCTTGCGTGATCTCGGGATATGAGTTATATATCTCCAGAATCTGCAGAAGGTTGCCGGCATTTCTGGCAGCGACTAATTCGCTTGCCATTTTCCTGGCGCGTGGGGTGAGGAAGGCCGTGAAGGTGCCCGAAATAATATTGAAGGGGTCGAGGGGGTTGGGGCCAACCGTAGTCGGCGAGTGGGGGGGTGCATTACCGGCTGCAGGGGCGGTTTTAGGCGCTTGCACCGGTCTCGGGGGGAGGGCGGGGGCGGGCGCGGCGGCGCGGTTGCGGGGGTCCATCAGCGCTGGGATGGATGGGGGAGGGGGGCTGGTTTTGGCCAGGGCCGGGAAAGCCCTTTGATGGTTCAGGGCCGTCCAGGGGCTAGGCCTTTGAGGGCTTAGCCGTTCTGGCATTTGGGTCGAAGGGGCGGGGGCTTCCCTTTGCTGGCGGGCGACTGCGCGCTTGGCCAGTTTGGGGGATAATTTCGGGGCTTTGGGGCAGCCCCGGTAATTTGCCGGGTGTCCTGACTCACCACATAGCACACAGCTAGGTGGCTCGGTGCAGAGGGTGCGGTCTTTAGGACGGGGGCAGTCAGAAGTGCCGTGCTCACCCAGGCACTTGACGCACCTGGGTTTGGCGTGGCAGTTCTTCTGCGCGTGGCCGTATAGCTGGCATCGGTGACATTGGCCGATGAAGCCATATTTGTTGGGCTTCTGGATTTCGAAGCCCACGAGATGACAAATGGTTTTTACACCAAAGATGGGGTGATGCCCTTCAGTTGGGGGACAGACAACGAGGACCATGTCGAATGCATGGCCGCCTCTGGCGCGGTGCATTCGGTGGACCTCCGAAACAGGGATATTTTGGGCCTCCAAGTCGGCCTTGATGGCGTCAGTAGGGATTTCCTTAGGAATCCTACGAATTACCACTCGGGTCTGGCGCTCTTCGGGAAGAGTGTAGGTGTGGAAGGACACACCTCTCGCCCGAAGGAGCCTGGTGAGCTCCCTATAGTCCTTGGATGTAGGGATGCTCACTTTGATACCCTGCTGGGTAGAGCGGGCGTTGGTGAAACCGATCTTTTGCTCGGTGCACCATTGGGACACATCTGTCCACTTTGCCTTGTCCTGAATGAACACAGGCGGGGGGGGTGCCAGCTTCTTGGGGGCAGAAGAAGCTGGAGTCAGGGCGGGGGGGGCATCCTGGGAGGAGGATGAGGGGGCGCTATTTGCCGCGGAGGCAGGGGTAGCAGATACAGGCTTACCGGCTTGGGACGGACTGGCTGGGTGCCGATACCGAAATCCCTCCAGATATTTATACAAAAATGGCTAATGAAATGTGGGCAGTCTGATTGGTCAGCCAATCAGAGCACGGGAATATTTAGCCAATCAGAATAGAGTCGATTTCGGCACAGTTAGCTTAAATACGACGAAACTTTACCTTAATGAGAGCCGCGTGACATTATTTGCGTTTTTCTCTCTCTATTATCTATAAAACTATGGTAAAGCATATATTTTTACATTCTATAAACTAAGATCTATTTAACAAAAATACAAAATATAAAGAAACATGAAGTACTATTTACAAGACATCTTAACTTACTATTGTGAACACTATAACTATACTATACATATAACTGTTTGTCTGTCACTGTCCCGCACATCACTCCCGCCGTGCGACTGCGTCGCATTACAACTTGGTGTGGGCAGGTCGTCCGTAGGCAGGGGCAGGATCACCAGCTTCCTCACCGGCCGGCGCAGGACACCTCCCTTGGTCTGCACGTCCACCGTCCGCACGATGCTGTCGGGTCCGGGATATACCGCGATGACTCGTCCTCGTATCCACACGTTGCGGGGTAGGTTCGGGTCGACGATCTGCACGAGGTCATTCACTTTGACCTCTTGACCTCGTCCGTGGGGCTCCCGCCGGTGTTGGAGCTCGGGAAGGTACTCCTTTACCCAGCGGAGCCAGAAGATGTCGGCGAGTCTTTGTGCCGCTCGCCAGCTGGACCGGGAGATGGTGTCCTGCTCGGAGAACGTGCCCGGTTGTGGCACGCGCCCAGGACCTCCCAGCAGGAAGTGATTGGGAGTCAGGGCCTCTGGATCCTCTGCGCTGACAGAGACGTGGGTCAGCGGACGGCTGTTGACGGTGTACTCCACTTCAGCTAGTAGAGTGGTGAGGACTTCTTCGGTAGGTTCTTCCGCTGTTGTCTTCACAGGTTCCATTGGCCAGTAGTCTTCCGTCAAGTGGAGGAAATCTGGCCCTTTGTACCATCGATGATTCTTGTCGAAGGCGGTTGGTACATCTCTTGTTGCGTCGTCAGCAACATTCTGCTTCGTCGGAACCCAGCGCCAGTCGTTGACTTTGGAGCTCTCTTCTATTGCTGCGAGACGGTGAGCCACGTAGGGTTTGTAAGAACGTGACCCTGTCCTTATCCAGGTGAGTACCGTCTTGCTATCGGTCCAGAACACTTTTCTGTCGGGCTTCCCCTCGTGCTCTTCTATGACTGTGTCGGCGAGTCTGGTCCCCATAACTGCTGCTTGTAGCTCCAGTCTTGGTATGCTTGTCAACTTTAGCGGTGCCACCTTTGCCTTGGCCATGATGAATGATATGCCAACTTCGCTGTCCGGCGTTACTGCTCTCCAGAACAGGACCGTAGAGTAGGCCGATTCGCTGGCGTCGCTGAAGACGTGGAGTTCGAGGGAAGCGGCATCGCTGTAGTGTAGATACTGCCGCGGGATTGTTACGTCGTGAAGACTTTTCAAGTGTCCCATCCACGACTCCCACTGCTCCGTCAAGTCTTCATCGATCCGGTCGTCCCACGGTGTTCCTCGGCGCCAAACTTCTTGGAGTAACTGTTTTGCCCTAATGGTGACAGGCGAGGCGAATCCTAACGGGTCGAAGAGTGACATGACGATGCGCAAGGCTTCTCTCTTCGTTGGCTGCTTTCCTTCGATTAGTGTCGAAGGTATTCGTGCTAAGTTGAGGTTGAACGTCAGCTCGTCTGAGCTTATTTTCCAGATGACGCCTAATACTCGTTCTGTTTGTTCTTCCGTCTTGTACAGCTCCAGCTCTTCTATGTGGTGTTCCTCTCCCAGTGCCTCTAGGAGTGACGCTGAGTTCGATTTCCATTGCTTCAGTTCGAAGCTGGCCTTCTTGTGCACTTCGCGCACACTCGTTGTTATCTTCACTGCATCTTCCAGGCTTCTGAAGCTATCGAGATAATCATCGACGTAGTGTTTGTCTATGATAGCAGCTGCGGCTTCCGGATGAGTCTTCTCATGTTGTTTGGCGTTCAAGTTCTTGACGTAGATTGCTGTCGATGGTGAACTCGATGCCCCGAAGATCAATGAAGTCATCCTGTACTCCTCCGGAGGTAGGTTGTCGCGGCGATCCCCACGCCACAAGTACCGCAGTGCGTCTCGGTCTTCGGTGCGTAGCTTGACCTGCATGAACATCTCCTTGATGTCTGCTGTGACCCCGATGAGATGCTGTCGGAAGCGCATGATGACACCCGGTAGCGATTGAAGCAAATCCGGACCTTTGAGAAGCATATCGTTGAGGGCTACTCCTCTGGTCTTGGCGGCGGCGTCATGCACAACGCGTAGTTTGTCCGGCTTCATGGGGTTGATGACCGCGAAGTGAGGCAGGTACCAAGTCTTCTCCGGAGTTTTTTGTGGCGGCGCGGGCTCGGCGTAGCCCTTTCCTATAAGGGCGTCCATCTGTTCGACGTACTTCTTCTTGAGGACCGGGTCGCGATCGATCTTCTTTTCAATGTTGAAGAGCCTCTTCAGTGAGTTTTCGTAATTATCTGGGAACTTGATGTCTTCCTTTTTCCAGAGGAGGCCAGTCTGATATCTTGTTTCTTCGATCTTTTCAGTTGTCTGTTCCAGTATTCGAAGTGCCTTCTCTTCTGGATCGGTCTTCGGTCTCTTCGGGTTTATGCAGAGGGCGTCCGTCTCGAAGTATCTCTTCACCAGGTCCTCGAGGTCATCTTTAGCTTCCTTCATATGCGACACGAAGTCAATCTTCTGACCGAAGGAGTTCGTTTGGCTTCCATGGAGTACCCATCCAAGCGGCGTGAGAGATGCCACTGGATGGTCCTTGTCTCCTTTCCTGGTTTCTTTAGTCAGCAGAAGATGCCAGTTATCTTGCCCGATGAGTACGCGCGGCTTCGCATTAGAGTATGTGAGATGTGTCTTGATGTCCGATAGGTGTGGACATCCCTCCACTAACTCTTGTGGAACTCGTTGAGAGGAGACTTGTAAGTTCTTCACTGTTCTTGCTTGAATTTGCTCTTCTCGGTTGTTGACCCCTTTCAGCCCGATGGTTACCCTTCTTGATGTCGATTCAGCCGTCTTCAGCTCGTTGATGGTTTCTATCTTCAGTGGATCTAAAGGTCCTGTAGCTCCTATGCTCTCAGCGACGTCGTTGTCGACGAGCGTGACCGTTGATCCGTCGTCCATCAGTGCGAATGTGTTGACAGCTCCCTTTGGCCCCTTCACCTGGACCGGCAGGATCTTCAGATAGGATTGCTTCTTTATTGTCCACGTCGAATTGATTACTTCTATCGCCTCGTTGTTTTCTGTCTCCTCTGCCTTTTCTATCCTCTTTTCATAATGAAGTAGCTTGTGGTGCGTGTACTTGCACCCGTTGACACCACATGGTTTCGTTCGGCAGTTGTGAGTCTTGCTTCTATAACGTAGGCATTTGAAGCAGAGGCGCTTGGACTTCGCAGCATCCCATCTTGAATTGGCTTCCATCTTCTTAAATGTGTCGCACTCCGTCGCGTTGGTGTGGCTTGTCTCGTCGCACACGAAGCACTTCGGTGTGTTGTTCTTCTCTGTGACGTTGGTGACTCGCTGAGTCTTCTTGTGTGGTGCGGCTGTCGATGGTGCTGCCACCTGTTCAGGAAGCGCATAGGGTCCGCACAGTTCAGCTTCCCTCTTGAAGAATCTATCTAGCTTGATGAGGCAGGGATCTTCTTTTGGTTGCGTCGATGGGAAGTCATAGTAGCGGTACCGAAGCGTCGGCGTCAGCTTGTCCACTAATGTTTTCGCAAGTTCGGGGTTGTACATGTAGTTGAAACAACCCAATGTCTTCAATGTTGCTACGACGTTGGAGATCTTAGTGGCGAATATGCAGATGTCTCTCGGTGACTCGGAGAGGCGTGGCAGACTTCGAAGCGTTTCTATTTCTATTATGGCGATTGACTCTGGTCTTCCGAATCTTGACTCCAAAGTCTTCATCACCTCAGAAGGGTGTGCGTTGGTGATGAGCAATCCTTCTACCGCTTCTCTGGCCTTCCCCTTCAAGTTTCTTCGTAGCCTGTTGATGTTCTCGACGGTGCTGAACATCGGTTCAGACTCGTAGTAGGCGGCGCGGAAGGGTAGCCACTCCTGATGCGACCCGCTGAAGAAAGGTAATTCGATGAACTTGGGTCGCTGGGCGGCGCTGATAGCCCTAGTGATAGCTTCAGCTAGGAGGGCTAGGTCCCCTTGACCTCCCGCCGGTGTTCGATGAACTTCTTCTTGTTTCGGTGGTTCTTCGTGGACGATCGTCGGCTCCGGCGGAGGGCGGTGTGGCTCGTTGGCGATGGTTAGAACGGGGCGAGTCACCTGGTTATCCAACCAGTTGTCCACTCGGGCGTTGACTTCTGAGTAGAGGGAGACATCATCTTCTTCTCCTTCTTCTTCTTCTTCTTCCTCCGTTTCTAGCGCGGCCAAGCGTGCAGCAGCTAGTTCGACTTGGAGGCGGAGCAAATCTTCCTTTGCTTTGGCGATTTTTTGCAACTTCGTCTTGCTATGCGTCGATCCCCCCCCTCCCCTTTTCTTGCTAGGGGGACGGAGGAGCTGTGGGCCGGTTGGTTTCGACGTACCGGCATTCTTGACAACTCGTTTCACTGTCGAGGCGTCAGTATCACGGCGATTTTCTCTAGAGGTGACAGCGGCGGGTGGCTTCATCAGCTGTTTCGATTTCGCACCTGCAGTGAGTGTCGTCGCGGCGGAGAGGGCGACAGAGGGTGCGGCGACACCGGCGGGGTGCGAGGCGGGGGGCGCGATGGCGACCGAAGGGGGGGGCGCGGTGGCTGCCGACGCGGGGGTGCTGACGACTGAGGCGATGGCAGCGGAAGTCACTGTGGTTGGGTCGGTCGTCGCGGAGGTGAAGGTCTGGTCTGAACTCTCCGTGGCAGTCGTCCCTGTCTGTGTCGATTCGGATGTGGCTTCCGTGCTGGTATCCGTCGCAGAAGTCCCTGGAGTGGCTTCCGATGATGACGGCTTTTGTTCACCCGACGGCTTGCGGCCCTTACCCTCGGAGCGCGTAACGGGCATGATGTCAGCTGATCTTCGAAGTCGATGATACTAACACGAAGATTAAGTAATTTCTTCAAAGCTTCTTCACTATAGCACTATCTTCAGGTAATATTCCCCACAATATCCGGTGCTCGAAGGACCATTAAATGTGCGGGATACACATTTATGTGCTGGGTTGGTGAGGAATAAAACCAATGTTGAAGCTTGAAGCCTTCTTTAATCTTCTTGTAGTGTTCCTATTTCTTCAACTGCTGCCCGCTGACTGTGCCGATACCGTTTTTTTTTTTTTTTTTTTTTTTTTTTCCTAACTATGGCATCTCGTAGTTGGCCAAGAGTGGCCGTGACTACTTAACCGGTCAATCCTGTGGCTGCCTTAAGCTAACTCAAAGCCTCCAGCCAGGGGCGTGTTACTTACAATACTAAGTGACTGCGCGCTAAGGGCACCCCCTGTGGGGTACGAACCTCGGCTTAGGGCGTCACTGGGGGGACAGCAAGTTGGGACAGGCTGGATCAAAACTTGGATAATTATTATTAACTGGGGAATTTAAAACTACAGGCTCAGCTTCGGCGCGGGCTGGCGCTTCTTCGAGCAAGGGTCGGGGGGATTTATTAACTCGGGGTTTTCGCGATGGACCTCGGCGGCGGGGTCGGAATGTCGGTTTTTTATGTTTGTGTACTGTACTAGTAGCCCTATTGCTTTCCTGGAGGAGAGTAATAGGGTCGTCTGGGTCTAATAGTGTGTGCCTCGGACGGCGGACTTTACTAATATTGGAGGGGGTATATTTAGCGGCCGCGACAACTAGGGGGTTGCGATGTTTGGCGGCGGTATCAAAGAAACGCTTGGAGTTGCGTTTCATGAACTGGAGGATGGTGGGGATTTTGAGATCGAGATGGAGGATCTCGTTCCGGACATAAAAGGGGGATCCCGTGATCATTCGGAGGGCACGGTTCTGTAGGGTCTGCATCCTATGGATGTGGTGGGGTTTCGCGTGAGCAAAGACTGCACAGGCGTACGTCATAATAGGACGTATGCACGCCGTGTAAATGCGCAACTTGCACTTTAGTGACAACTTGCTTTTTGCATTAATTATCGAGTGGAGTCTACCGAGAGCGAAAGCGGCGCGCGAACGAACCTTCTTTATGTGCTCTGCGAAGGTGAGGTGCTCATCGAGAATCACACCTAGATATTTGGCTCGCTTCTCCCAAGGGATAGGCTTACCGAACATGGAGATTGGTCGGGGGGGGGTGGGCCTATGGCGCGGTTTTGAATAAAGAACCGCTTGACTTTTGTCGGGATTCACTTCAATTCTCCACTTCCTGAACCAGTCGCCAAGTTTGGTGACCGCTCTTTGGAGAGTGAGAGAAATCGAGGCTTGTTTGGTGCCTGAGCAATAAATGGCCGTGTCGTCTGCGAACAGAGCCAACTGTGCCTTTTTGCTCCTGGGTATGTCGCTGGTGAACAGCGTGAAGATGAGGGGGGCAAGCACAGAGCCCTGGGGGACGCCTGCGCGGATTGGGTGGGGGGAGGATAGTGCTCCTTCGATGCGATAGCGGAAGGTGCGGTTCGACAAGAAGTCTCGTAAGATGAGTACGAGACGGTCCGGCACACCGAGTTGGTAGAGCTTATATAATAAGCCGTTGTGCCAGACTCTGTCGAACGCTTTCGCTATGTCGAAGTATATAACACCCGTCATCATGCCACGCTGGAAGCCAGCGCTTATGTGTTCGATGATGCGGTGGGCCTGATGCACACAAGAGTGCTGGGTTCGAAAACCAAACTGTTCGTTTGGGATGAGGCCTTTTGTTTCGGCATAGTCTCTGAGACGCTTATAAATAAGTTTCTCATAGACTTTGCCGAGGACATTGAGCAGACTGATGGGGCGGTAGCTCGAGGGCTCAGATTTGGGCTTTCCAGGCTTGGGGATGCCGATGACAGTGGCCTTTTTCCATGCATCTGGGAAGATGTTATTGCTCATGGCACCATTGAAGATGGTGGTCAGTAGCATTATGAGGTGGGCAGGGAATAGTTGTATTACCCTGTTTGTGATGCCGTCTGAGCCGGGAGCTTTACGGGGCTTTAAACCCTTGATGATATCATGCACTTCGTCTGGAGTGACGGGAGGCAGAGGATAGTCAGGGTTTTCGACGGGGGGAAGGGAGGCTCTACGTTCGACTTCAGCGTCGACTTTTGACAAGTGAGCTTGGTCTACTGGTTGAGAGCTGGGAGAGCATTGAGCCTCGAGGCTGTTGGCTAGGCATTCAGCCTTGTCAGCATCGTCGAAGGCGATGGTCTTGTCAGGGCGGAGTAGGGGGGGCATGGAGACTACTTCATTGGACTTTAGTTTCCTTTGAAGTTCCCAGAAGGCCTGATGAGTGGGCTCTAGGTCGCTTAGCATCCTGTCCCAGCCAGCGGTACGCAGCTCCGCTAGGCGTGTCTTTACAGCTCGCTGTAAATGGCGCATATGGGCTTTGTTCGCAAGGCAGGGGAAGTTGCTGTATGCACGGACAGCCGCGTTCTTCTCGCGCAACAGTTCACGCACATCGTCCGGCAATCTCCAGCGACGGTCATCGTCCGCTGGAGTTACCTTTGAACAGTCGTTCAGGACTGATTGTACGTGCTCAGTGAGCGAGTCGATCGCGGCCGTCGTGTCTGCGACAGAGTCGAACTGATCAGGGATGGAGTCCAAGTGATGGGAAGAAGTGGATTTCAGGCTATTGCTTACTTTCCTCCAATCTGTGACTATTTTGGTGAGAGGGGGTTGAGTGGGGTCATGGAGACCGACACGGGGGGCCAGTTTCATGACCACTGGTCGGTGGTCAGAGGAGAGCTCTTGTACCGCCTCTATAGATTCCAACCGTAGGTTGATATTCTTCAGAAGCGCTATGTCGAGGACGTCGGCGGTATGGTTGGGGTCGTGGGGAAAGTGGGTTGGAGTCATCGGGGCGATGACATCGAAATTTAGTATGGGGCAGAGACCGAACAGCTGTCTCCCTCTGGCTGAGGTGGTGTTGCTGTTCCAGGCAGGGTGTTTGGCGTTGAGGTCGCCCGCTATGATAACGGAATCGCTCAGGCCGAAGAGGGCAGAGAGGTCGTCAGAAATCGACTGGGGATTTTCTGACGAGGTTTGGGGGGGAACATAGGCCGATACTAGGGTGATCGGTTGGTGTCCTGACATGCCTAACCGGCATACAGACACTTCTAATTTGGATAGGGGGGGAGGGTCCATAGGGATGCAGTGAAGAACCTTTCTATAGTATATGAGGGTGCCACCCTTGTGACACCGAGACCTGTCGTTGCGAACTACGCATTAGTTAGCGATTGACGGGTTACGGACGTTGGGCTTGAGGAAGGGTTCCTGTATAAGGAGAATATCAATTTGATGATCACGGAGGAACTCGGCGATCTCATCGCGTTGATCGCGAATGCCATTGGCATTGAAGTAGCCTAATTTAAGGGATCGGGGCTTAGTTCTCCCTTTGGCTTCTTTATCCATAGTGGGGGTTGGGAAGGTTGGCGAAGGAGGATAAGGCTTGGGTGATTTCGGGATAAGAGTTATATATCTCCAGAATCTGGAGAAGGTTGCCGGCATTTCTGGCAGCGACTAATTCGCTTGCCATTTTCCTGGCGCGTGGGGTGAGGAAGGCCGTGAAGGTGCCCGAAATGATGTTAAAGGGGTCAAGGGGGTTAGGGCCAACCGTAGTCGGTGAGTGGGGGGGTGCAGTTCTGGCTGCAGGGGCGGTTTTAGGCGCTTGCACCGGTCTCGGGGGGAGGGCGGGGGCGGGCGCAGCGGCGCGGTTGAGGGGGTCCATCAGCGCTGGGATGGATGGAGGTGGGGGGCTGGTTTTGGCCAGGGCCGGGAAAGCCCTTTGATGGTTAAGGGCCGTCCAGGGGCTAGGCCTTTGGGGGCTTAGCCGTTCTGGCATTTGGGTCGAAGGGGCGGGGGCTTCCCTTTGCTGGCGGGCGACTGCGCGCTTGGCCAGTTTGGGGGATAATTTCGGGGCTTTAGGGCAGCCCCGGTAATTTGCCGGGTGACCTGACTCACCACATAGCACACAGCTAGGTGGCTCGGTGCAGAGGGTACGGTCTTTAGGGCGGGGGCAGTCAGAAGTGCCGTGCTCGCCCAGGCACTTGACGCACCTGGGTTTAGCGTGGCAGTTCTTCTGCGCGTGGCCGTATAGCTGGCATCGGTGACATTGGCCGATGAAGCCATATTTGTTGGGCTTCTGGATTTCGAAGCCCACGAGATGACAGATGGTTTTTACACCAAAGATGGGGTGATGCCCTTCAGTTGGGGGACAGACAACGAGGACCATGTCGAATGCATGGCCGCCTCTGGCGCGGTGCATACGGTGGACCTCTGCAACCGGAATATGTTGGGCCTCTAGATCGGCCTTGATGGCGTCAGTAGGGATTTCTTTCGGAATCCTACGAATTACCACTCGGGTCTGGCGCTCTTCGGGAAGAGTGTAGGTGTGGAAGGACACACCTCTCGCCCGAAGGAGCCTGGTGAGCTCCCTATAGTCCTTGGACGTAGGGATGCTCACTTTGATACCCTGCTGGGTAGAGCGGGCGTTGGTGAAACCGATCTTTTGCTCGGTGCACCATTGGGACACATCTGTCCACTTTGCCTTGTCCTGAATGAACACAGGCGGGGGGGGTGCCAGCTTCTTGGGGGCAGAAGAAGCTGGAGTCAGGGCGGGGGGGGCATCCTGGGAGGAGGATGAGGGGGCGCTATTTGCCGCGGAGGCAGGGGTAGCAGATACAGGCTTACCGGCTTGGGACGGACTGGCTGGGATGGGTGCCGTGGGGACAGAGGCAGAGGAGGAGGTGGGGGCAGGGGCGGCGGGGATGGCTGCCGCCAGAGGCTTTTTGGCCTTACCGGCCTTTGAGGAGGCGCTCTTCTTCCTCTTCCCTCCCTTTCCGACGACTTGATAGTCGTCTGAGGAGGAGGAGGAGGAAGTGAGAGAGATGGCGTCTTCGGACTCTGAGTCCGAAGGAGGGGTGGAGGTGTCCATCACCTCGGGCTGGGGGGAGACTACGGACGGCATCGAAACCGCCGTAGGAGGGGTGCCCCTGTCTGCTACAGGGGGGGAAAGCGGGCTCTCGAGAGCCTCGCTTGGGTCGACGTGGCGACTACGCCAAGCCTTCCCGTATTTCAGCAAGAAATCGGGGTCCTTAAAAAGGACCTCTCTTGCAAAAGCTACGATGTCTGCGTCAGACATCGTAGCAAAAGGGAATTTAAAAAGAAAATTAGGAAAAAATAAGGGGACCTAATGATCCTACTCCTACTCCCCGGGTGGATGGGCCCGGGGATGTGTGGCCCTCCCTGTCGGGTGCAGACAGGGAGGTGTGTACCTACTGGTGAGCCCTAGAGCTGAAACCTGTCGCCAATCTTAATGTGCGACAGGGCCCTGACCGGTCTAGCGCGAAGGGTGTAGACACACCCTAAAGACACTAGGTGTGTAGCTGTGGAAGCAAAACTGTCACCAGAGCCGACTAGGAGACCCCCCAAGGCCGGTTAACTCTGGGACCCGTCCAATTGACTGCCTTACCCTGAAGGGGCTCAGCGGGTGTGTTGGGTCAACACCCCCTTGACTTGGTTGTCACCGTGAGGTATCCGTCAAGGACCACGAAACTGTGGTTTTTTCCATGAGGGGGTCAAGGAGACACGCCGAACGTTTATGAGACGGACGACGTCAAAGAAACAATTTGTCAACGATCGCCTTGAAAAAGGCAATAATTGATAAAGGGTGCAGTCAGAGACTACTGGAGTCGGAGCGTGACGTGGCGTCACGAGCGAGCTTCGATGGCGGTGAGTCAGCGGTGAGTCAGCGGTGCAGCGAGCGGGATGCGTCAGCGGCACGACCGTCCACAGCGGAGTCGAGCGAGGGAATGATCTGCCGATACCGTTTTTTTTTTTTTTTTTTTTTTTTTTCCTAACTATGGCATCTCGTAGTTGGCCAAGAGTGGCCGTGACTACTTAACCGGTCAATCCTGTGGCTGCCTTAAGCTAACTCAAAGCCTCCAGCCAGGGGCGTGTTACTTACAATACTAAGTGACTGCGCGCTAAGGGCACCCCCTGTGGGGTACGAACCTCGGCTTAGGGCGTCACTGGGGGGACAGCAAGTTGGGACAGGCTGGATCAAATTGGATAATTATTATTAATCTGGGGAATTTAAAGCTACAGGCTCAGCTTCGGCGCGGGCTGGCGCTTCTTCGAGCAAGGGTCGGGGGGAATTATTAACTCGGGGTTTTCGCGCTGGACCTCGGCGGCGGGGTCGGAATGTCGGTTTTTTGTGTCTGTGTACTGTACTAGAAGCCCTATTGCTTTCCTGGAGGAGAGTAATAGGGTCGTCTGGGACTAATAGTGTGTGCCTCGGACGGCGGACTTTACTAATATTGGAGGGGGTATATTTAGCGGCCGCGACAACTAGGGGGTTGCGATGTTTGGCGGCGGTATCAAAGAAACGCTTGGAGTTGCGTTTCATGAACTGGAGGATGGTGGGGATTTTGACATCGAGATGGAGGATCTCGTTCCGGACATAAAAGGGGGATCCCGTGATCATTCGGAGGGCACGGTTCTGTAGGGTCTGCATCCTATGGATGTGGTGGGGTTTCGCGTGAGCAAAGACTGCACAGGCGTACGTCATAATAGGACGTATGCACGCCGTGTAAATGCGCAACTTGCACTTTAGTGACAACTTGCTTTTTGCATTCATTATCGAGTGGAGTCTACCGAGAGCGAAAGCGGCGCGCGAACGAACCTTCTTTATGTGCTCTGCGAAGGTGAGGTGCTCATCGAGAATCACACCTAGATATTTGGCTCGCTTCTCCCAAGGGATAGGCTTACCGAACATGGAGATTGGTCGGGGGGGGGTGGGCCTATGGCGCGGTTTTGAATAAAGAACCGCTTGACTTTTGTCGGGATTCACTTCAATTCTCCACTTCCTGAACCAGTCGCCAAGTTTGGTGACCGCTCTTTGGAGAGTGAGAGAAATCGAGGCTTGTTTGGTGCCTGAGCAATAAATGGCCGTGTCGTCTGCGAACAGAGCCAACTGTGCCTTTTTGCTCCTGGGTATGTCGCTGGTGAACAGCGTGAAGATGAGGGGGGCAAGCACAGAGCCCTGGGGGACGCCTGCGCGGATAGGGTGGGGGGAGGATAGTGCTCCTTCGATGCGATAGCGGAAGGTGCGGTTCGACAAGAAGTCTCGTAAGATGAGTACGAGACGGTCCGGCACACCGAGTTGGTAGAGCTTATATAATAAGCCGTTGTGCCAGACTCTGTCGAACGCTTTCGCTATGTCGAAGTATATAACACCCGTCATCATGCCACGCTGGAAGCCAGCGCTTATGTGTTCGATGATGCGGTGGGCCTGATGCACACAAGAGTGCTGGGTTCGAAAACCAAACTGTTCGTTTGGGATGAGGCCTTTTGTTTCGGCATAGTCTCTGAGACGCTTATAAATAAGTTTCTCATAGACTTTGCCGAGGACATTGAGCAGACTGATGGGGCGGTAGCTCGAGGGCTCAGATTTGGGCTTTCCAGGCTTGGGGATGCCGATGACAGTGGCCTTTTTCCATGCATCTGGGAAGATGTTATTGCTCATGGCACCATTGAAGATGGTGGTCAGTAGCATTATGAGGTGGGCAGGGAATAGTTGTATTACCCTGTTTGTGATGCCGTCTGAGCCGGGAGCTTTACGGGGCTTTAAACCCTTGATGATATCATGCACTTCGTCTGGAGTGACGGGAGGCAGAGGATAGTCAGGGTTTTCGACGGGGGGAAGGGAGGCTCTACGTTCGACTTCAGCGTCGACTTTTGACAAGTGAGCTTGGTCTACTGGTTGAGAGCTGGGAGAGCATTGAGCCTCGAGGCTGTTGGCTAGGCATTCAGCCTTGTCAGCATCGTCGAAGGCGATGGTCTTGTCAGGGCGGAGTAGGGGGGGCATGGAGACTACTTCATTGGACTTTAGTTTCCTTTGAAGTTCCCAGAAGGCCTGATGAGTGGGCTCTAGGTCGCTTAGCATCCTGTCCCAGCCAGCGGTACGCAGCTCCGCTAGGCGTGTCTTTACAGCTCGCTGTAAATGGCGCATATGGGCTTTGTTCGCAAGGCAGGGGAAGTTGCTGTATGCACGGACAGCCGCGTTCTTCTCGCGCAACAGTTCACGCACATCGTCCGGCAATCTCCAGCGACGGTCATCGTCCGCTGGAGTTACCTTTGAACAGTCGTTCAGGACTGATTGTACGTGCTCAGTGAGCGAGTCGATCGCGGCCGTCGTGTCTGCGACAGAGTCGAACTGATCAGGGATGGAGTCCAGGTGTTGGGAAGAAGTGGATTTCAGGCTATTGCTTACTTTCCTCCAATCTGTGACTATTTTGGTGAGAGGGGGTTGAGTGGGGTCATGGAGACCGACACGGGGGGCCAGTTTCATGACCACTGGTCGGTGGTCAGAGGAGAGCTCTTGTACCGCCTCTATAGAATCCAACCGTAGGTTGATATTCTTCAGAAGCGCTATGTCGAGGACGTCGGCGGTATGGTTGGGGTCGTGGGGAAAGTGGGTTGGAGTCATCGGGGCGATGACATCGAAATTTAGTATGGGGCAGAGACCGAACAGCTGTCTCCCTCTGGCTGAGGTGGTGTTGCTGTTCCAGGCAGGGTGTTTGGCGTTGAGGTCGCCCGCTATGATAACGGAATCGCTCAGGCCGAAGAGGGCAGAGAGGTCGTCAGAAATCGACTGGGGATTTTCTGACGAGGTTTGGGGGGGAACATAGGCCGATACTAGGGTGATCGGTTGGTGTCCTGACATGCCTAACCGGCATACAGACACTTCTAATTTGGATAGGGGGGGAGGGTCCATAGGGATGCAGTGAAGAACCTTTCTATAGTATATGAGGGTGCCACCCTTGTGACACCGAGACCTGTCGTTACGAACTACGCAGTAGTTAGCGATTGACGGGTTACGGACGTTGGGCTTGAGGAAGGATTCCTGTATAAGGAGAATATCAATTTGATGATCACGGAGGAACTCGGCGATCTCATCGCGTTGATCGCGAATGCCATTGGCATTGAAGTAGCCTAATTTAAGGGATCGGGGCTTAGTTCTCCCTTTGGCTTCTTTATCCATAGTGGGGGTTGGGAAGGTTGGCGAAGGAGGATAAGGCTTGCGTGATCTCGGGATATGAGTTATATATCTCCAGAATCTGCAGAAGGTTGCCGGCATTTCTGGCAGCGACTAATTCGCTTGCCATTTTCCTGGCGCGTGGGGTGAGGAAGGCCGTGAAGGTGCCCGAAATAATATTGAAGGGGTCGAGGGGGTTGGGGCCAACCGTAGTCGGCGAGTGGGGGGGTGCATTACCGGCTGCAGGGGCGGTTTTAGGCGCTTGCACCGGTCTCGGGGGGAGGGTGGGGGCGGGCGCGGCGGCGCGGTTGCGGGGGTCCATCAGCGCTGGGATGGATGGGGGAGGGGGGCTGGTTTTGGCCAGGGCCGGGAAAGCCCTTTGATGGTTCAGGGCCGTCCAGGGGCTAGGCCTTTGAGGGCTTAGCCGTTCTGGCATTTGGGTCGAAGGGGCGGGGGCTTCCCTTTGCTGGCGGGCGACTGCGCGCTTGGCCAGTTTGGGGGATAATTTCGGGGCTTTAGGGCAGCCCCGGTAATTTGCCGGGTGACCTGACTCACCACATAGCACACAGCTAGGTGGCTCGGTGCAGAGGGTACGGTCTTTAGGGCGGGGGCAGTCAGAAGTGCCGTGCTCGCCCAGGCACTTGACGCACCTGGGTTTGGCGTGGCAGTTCTTCTGCGCGTGGCCGTATAGCTGGCATCGGTGACATTGGCCGATGAAGCCATATTTGTTGGGCTTCTGGATTTCGAAGCCCACGAGATGACAGATGGTTTTTACACCAAAGATGGGGTGATGCCCTTCAGTTGGGGGACAGACAACGAGGACCATGTCGAATGCATGGCCGCCTCTGGCGCGGTGCATACGGTGGACCTCTGCAACCGGAATATGTTGGGCCTCTAGATCGGCCTTGATGGCGTCAGTAGGGATTTCTTTCGGAATCCTACGAATTACCACTCGGGTCTGGCGCTCTTCGGGAAGAGTGTAGGTGTGGAAGGACACACCTCTCGCCCGAAGGAGCCTGGTGAGCTCCCTATAGTCCTTGGACGTAGGGACGCTCACTTTGATACCCTGCTGGGTGGATCGGGCGTTGGTGAAACCGATCTTTTGCTCGGTGCACCATTGGGACACATCTGTCCACTTAGCCTTGTCCTGAATGAACACAGGCGGGGGGGGTGCCAGCTTCTTGGGGGCAGAAGAAGCTGGAGTCAGGGCGGGGGGGGCATCCTGGGAGGAGGATGAGGGGGCGCTATTTGCCGCGGAGGCAGGGGTAGCAGATACAGGCTTACCGGCCTGGGACGGACTGGCTGGGATGGGTGCCGTGGGGACAGAGGCAGAGGAGGAGGTGGGGGCAGGGGCGGCGGGGATGGCTGCCGCCAGAGGCTTTTTGGCCTTACCGGCCTTTGAGGAGGCGCTCTTCTTCCTCTTCCCTCCCTTTCCGACGACTTGATAGTCGTCTGAGGAGGAGGAGGAGGAAGTGAGAGAGATGGCGTCTTCGGACTCTGAGTCCGAAGGAGGGGTGGAGGTGTCCATCACCTCGGGCTGGGGGGAGACTACGGACGGCAACGAAACCGCCGTAGGAGGGGTGCCCCTGTCTGCTACAGGGGGGGAAAGCGGGCTCTCGAGAGCCTCGCTTGGGTCGACGTGGCGACTACGCCAAGCCTTCCCGTATTTCAGCAAGAAATCGGGGTCCTTAAAAAGGACCTCTCTTGCAAAAGCTACGATGTCTGCGTCAGACATCGTAGCAAAAGGGAAAAAAGAAAATAAGACAGTAAGGGGACCTAATGATCCTACTCCTACTCCCCGGGTGGATGGGCCCGGGGATGTGTGGCCCTCCCTGTCGGGTGCAGACAGGGAGGTGTGTACCTACTGGTGAGCCCTAGAGCTGAAACCTGTCGCCAATCTTAATGTGCGACAGGGCCCTGACCAGTCTAGTGCGAAGGGTGTAGACACACCCTAAAGACACTAGGTGAGTAACTGTGGAAGGAAAACTGTCACCAGAGCCGACTAGGAGACCCCCCAAGGCCGGTTAACTCTGGGTGCCGATACCGAAATCCCTCCAGATATTTATACAAAAATGGCTAATGAAATGTGGGCAGTCTGATTGGTCAGCCAATCAGAGCACGGGAATATTTAGCCAATCAGAATAGAGTCGATTTCGGCACAGTTAGCTTAAATACGACGAAACTTTACCTTAATGAGAGCCGCGTGACATTATTTGCGTTTTTCTCTCTCTATTATCTATAAAACTATGGTAAAGCATATATTTTTACATTCTATAAACTAAGATGTATTTAACAAAAATACAAAATATAAAGAAACATGAAGTACTATTTACAAGACATCTTAACTTACTATTGTGAACACTATAACTATACTATACATATAACTGTTTGTCTGTCACTGTCCCGCACACTTTCCATACAACCCAAGCGTGTCAGTGAGCTGCTCGGTTTACTCATACAACAACAATGCCTGAGGCCTGTGACGGCTCGCGCGCTCAGTTGCTTTAATTCGGGCGCGAATACTATTAGTAATTAGGCGTCTCTAGTAACTGCTGGCGCGCCGAATCCGTAATCAGTGGCGTGCCGTGTGTGTCAATCATTCTGATTCTGAACAGTGTAGATTCATTTGAATGTTCAGAATGGTTGTATGATGGCTCATGGAGGGATCTCTAGACGCAACTCAGTATTTTTGTCATTGGAACCGGGTCATAATATTTAAAGCCCTTGCACTTATATAATTTGTAAGCTTTCCTATACCTAACAAAATAAAAGTCCTATTAATTTTTTAAGGAAATCTATGAAAAGAACAAAAGAAAGCCATAACATTAACAAGGAAATAGTAAAATTGCGACATGACTTCAACAATATCAATTTGAAAAATCGAGTAACATTAAAAGGCCTTGAACCTTTGAAGTTAAAATCTAATGTTTTCAATGATGAGTCTTTATTCGATAAATGTTCGAATATAAATGAAGCCGAGGATAACTTCTTTTTGCACGAGTTATGCACTGATGAATTGACTGAATTAGAAATCCGTAATGATACTGAATTTAGAGTGAATCCGAAGATTAAACCTCTAAAACACATTAAGGTATTTAGAGAAACTCAATGCTATAGAAAACCAAGGCAAGTTAACAGAGGTTTATTGGATCTGAATAAAGATATAAACGAAAACAATGAAGATATTTTTCGAGTAGAATGCAACAAAAAATCTAGTAGCCCTCATAACGTAGAGGAAAGTAAACACGTGGGACAGCCTAGCAAACCAGTTTTACAGCAAAATGTCAATCCAAGTAAATTAGACGGACCAGCAAGTGATTTTCAGAACCTTTTAATAATGATGGCTATATCTTCTAAGTCAAATAATGAAAACCAAGAAATTGATGAATTCGAAATCAGCAACGTTGAAAATCCAAAAAGTGAAATACACCATTCAAATATTGAACTGAACGATGACCCAAAAAGCTCTATAACGTCTGAGGGCATTGATAACATTTTAAGTATAACACCAATAAGAGTACAAATTGACAGTAAGGAGAGAAACATCTTGAAAAAATTTGTAAATAAATGGAAATGTTATGTAAGTAATAGGAAAAATTACGTATCTGAACAGAGGCAGGAAACTTTGAATAATTTCTTCGATAAAATAGCAAAGAAAAAGATAGATATAAATCAATATTCGGAATCTGATAATAAATCCAAATTTCTAGTAAGGGATTATAACACATACCAGCACAGGTAAGTTTCAACATTTCTTAAGATAAGTATGCAAATTGATCTAATTACTTTTAATTTTCATACGCGAATATCGAAGCATGCATGAGTATCTAATTGAGTATCAGTTACCCACACAACATATAGCAAAAAAAAAAAAGAATGAAAAAGTTACCAAATAAATACCTATCACCAGATGAGTGAGTGATGGTTTAAATAAATTGTGCAGATAAAATAAATTGCACAGAGAGGTGCATGTCTGCCTGGGATCGAACCCGCGACATGGAACTTTAAGTCGGGGCTTTTACCACTGGGTGGGCCACCGCTGCTTTTAAAGGAAGGAAGTAAAACGGTTAAAGAGAGCATCTTGCGGAAACAGTCGTGTCTCAGAACCAAAAATTCAAAGATTTGAGACATCCACGCCCGTGTGGAGAATAACAGCCTTTCACAGAGATGAGGCCTGTGGGCAAACATTCCCACAGGCCTCATCTCTACCCCTCTACGTAAAATTAACAAATTTTACGTAGGGAACAAAACGTCCAACTCCAGCAGCATTACAAAAGTCAAAACATGTAGATAATTATGCCAAAGTAGGCCAATAATGCAGTAGATATCTAGTAGATGGAAAAGGATGTACGAATATGTCCAGTTAAACTGCCTCGGACTGCAGACTGTGAAGAAATGGCATACCTATTTCCATCGCCTAGAATTAATATCCCCATGCTAAATATTTTAGGTACAAAATACAAAAGCACATAATAGCACTGCAAAAAGCAAAATTAGAAGAACAGAATCGTTTGATAGAAGAACTTAAGTATAATAAGATTATAGAAGCTTCCCGTCAGTCAGTGGATAATATGAGAGAAGAAGTACGTAGAACGTATTATGAAATAGATCGACATCTAAAACCTAAGATAAAGTGCTTGACTAATGAGTTAAGGATACCTGAAATTGAAGGTTAGGCACCTTCGATTACGTATTAATGGTTATTTGTAAATATTTATGTTTTTTCATCAATCCTGTTTATACTTTCAGATCCATCGCTTGTATTACACTGTTTGAAAGTTCCGCAGTTTTTACAAAGGATGGAAAAGAGAGCTCGAGAACGAGAAGAAAAGCATGCAATAATACGTGAGCGAAGACGACAGATGGAAGAAGAACGGATCAGATTAAAACAACAGGTAATGTCAATAAAACTCTTCTAGGTTAAAATATCATAGTAAAAAAACTTTCTAAAGTAGTAAATACCGTTTTAGGCGGAACTAGCCAAAGCTGAAATGGATAAGGAAGAAAAGACGAAACGAATACTAGAATTAAGAGACAAAAGGAGGAAAGAGAAAATAGAGAATATAAGAAAGAAACAGTGGGCTTCAAGACTAAGGGCGCTCATAGTTATGGCAGATTTGCATTATGAGAAAATATTGAAGGCAAAGTATGGTATACGGCCTTTGAGAATACTGATCGAAATGAAGCGAGATAACATTGAAAAAGCAAAGGCTCATTATATTTTTCAACTTAAAAATAATACATTTTTACAATGGATGTGGCATACTGAGGATATGTGGATTGAAAGAAATTATAAAGCAGAGGAATTTTGCCGTAAAAAATTATTAAGGAAAGCGTTTGAAGCTTTTAAAAGGGTTGGTGTTTATAAATAACTTATATCAGAGTTTTACGTAACGCTAGTATTTGCTTATATTAGAGTGATGGTCAAGTGATTAAGGTCTCACCTCTCATGCATGCGGGTGTGGGTTCAAATCCGGCAAGTATCAATGTGACTTTTTCTTCAATTCGTATGCCATTGCTCTCTTATCTTGGACATACTTGTAAACTGTGAAGAAACCTGGGCTTGTCTTGAGCAAGCGTGGTGATCAATGTTCGTGCCTTGTCTATATGAGAAGAGGCTTTTGCCCTGCAGTGGGACAATAACATGCTGGTATTTTGGTATTATATAAAGAACGCTACTGAAGCCGCGATTAATGTTGCCATCTACTTGGCCAAAGTAGGTAGGTAATCTAGGTAACTAGACGAATGTTGTATCATCGAATCAAAAAGAAGAAAAATTAACTGGAGCTACAGATAGCTTTGTTTTTTTTGAAATATATTAAGGTTGTCTCAATCTTTTTGGTTACAGGACTTACCTATTAAAAGAATTTTGCTCTTGTTTGGTATGTAATGTTTTTTTTTTCAAATAATCCAGAACCATCATGGCTTAGTTTTGAAGAAACAGGTAGCCGACGACTACTACGATTTATACCTAACGCAGATGGCTTTTAGAATGTTCCGTGAAGGCATTAATGTGATAAAAAAAGAAAATGAGATAAAGTGGCAGAAAGCAGTTTTGTATCATAGCAGGTATCTTTATAATTACGTATTTTTATGAGTGGATGAAGAAGTTATAGAAGTTGCCATTTACCACTTTTAACTCACAAACAGTGCAAAAAACGGGTCAATTTCTTTAGCTTTTTTGTGGCAAGTTTGTTTTAGAACAAAGACAGCCAGCAATTTTCATATAGGTATTGACTGCGTGAGTAGGTGAGTACATGCATCTCAAGAACGCAATTATAGAAATGAGCACAGAGTGTATGTGGTGCTGAAATAAAATAAAAACACAACAGTAGATCTTTAACCTATTCACCCGCCCGCCCGTGCGTGCCGCCTCAGTCTTATTTATACGACTGAGAACCTATATTCGTTTATTGTTTTTTATTTAGTTGCACGACCCGATATTATCATAAACGCAACGCACGGCTACTGATATAAAACCAAGCGGTCAATAGGTTAAACTAAAATGCTACAGAATATCTCAAGCCTTTTCCATCAAATGTACTTAGCAAAAGTGAGAAATCTGCTCTAATTAAAATGAATTAAATGAACTTACATAAATGTAAAAATGGTCGCTTTTTATATCTCCAATGTAACGGAAAATGTAGTCCGGTACATAACATTCGAGCCGGTGTTCCACAAGGTAGTGCACTGGGCTCGTTACTATTTATATATATACAAATAAATAAAACTGAAGTGTCTGTTTGAATGTCAAAATAACAACTTTTTACTAAATGCATAAGAATGAAGATACGATACTTATACCAAAAAAGCAATTTATAAAATTTTTGTCTGTCTGTCTGTTTGTTCCGGCTAATCTCCGAAACGGCTGGACCGATTTTGACGGGACTTTCACTGGCAGATAGCTGATGTTACGGGGAGTAACTTAGGCTACTTTTATTATAGAAACATAATTAGGGTTCCGCGCAAAAAAATTAAAACCTATGAAATTATGAACAAAGTCGGATTTGAAAAATTCTTTTTGCATTTGGTAGCCCAATTCTCGAGGAAAGTTATAGGCTATTTAACAACACGCTACGGCCCTTAGGAGCCGAGCAAAAGGAAAAAGTCAGAATGAACACTAAGCGAAAACGAATTAATAGCGCGGGCGGGTGATGCAACGCGACGGGTCGGGGGACGAGGGAGTTTTATTAAAATGTGGCTGTTATTTTAGTATATTGTGTATTAAGATACACCATATACTAAAATAACGTGTATTCGCGTGGAAGTCGTAAGCGACTTCCACGCGAATGAAGTCGCGGGGCACAGCTAGTCTTACAATATGACTTATTTTGGTGATCACAGATTATTTATCATCAGTGTTATTTAAATTAGTGAACCTCAGTACAATGCCGTCTATGTTTCAGCAATCTCGTCTTCAAAACTTTCACATGTTGGAGAACATTGCCAGCATTAAATGCACTAAAAAGGGAGCAAGAAGCCAGGAAAAAAAGATGGCGGGAGAAAGTACTACAAGTTGTACCTGACTATACACCACCTGAAGATTAACGATGGAGTTTGCTCTTTTTTGGCCGACTGCGGCAAAGCCCAATAGGAGGGTAATGTTTTTTTTATTAAACCTTTGCGTATTACCTATGCTTAATTATGTACAATTCCATCAAAATGGAACAATAAATTGTAGGTACATAATGCAGCTGTATTGCTACACATGTTTCAAAGTTCTATATTAAAAGAGGGATTGAAAAAAAAATCTGATACGAATAGAAGCAGATCGCTCCAGACGTCCGCACAACCACACCCTAATTGTTTCCAATATTGAGTAGTACAAAATGTTTTACCTAGGTACCTTACAAATAATAGAGAATAGTTTTAGTCTATTTCTCTCGTTGCTATACGATTTTATCTAGATTTGAATTTATACGGATTCAACGTTCCTTATTCTGAGCAAACTATCACTTTGCTCACGACTTCTTCCGTGTGGATTTCGTACTTTCCTCTAAAAAATGTTACAAAAAAAACCTTTCAAAGGGGATGGCCCCCTTGCAAGGTTTTTTTTGGAAAAGAAATGTTTACGATCTTTATAATTGATTTAGATAAATAAGTATTCGGTCCAATTTTAAAGTTTATAGATCAAAGGAATAAGATTTTTCAAATAAACTGTGTCCTTCTTTTTTATCACGACATCTAAGGCTTGTTTTTATATATTATAAAAAAAAGTTTGGCACCATTCCATTGTACAACTTGAGCATTATTTACATAGACACATTTTCGAGTTAATTGAAGCAAGCAGTGAAATCCATCCCTTACACTTTATTACCCTTTTCCACCCAATTCGGAGTTAATTTTTGACGAACCCTGAAACATGTAGGTACTTTTCTATTTTTTGTTACCGAGTTTCGAGTTAATCTGACAGCGCGTTAAATTTTTTCTTTATTTTGACACCCCCTAAATCCTCTGTTAGTTGTTTAAAAAAACTTAAAGTGACAATCTTTATTATTTACTGAGGAAAATATTACCAAGTTTCAAGTGTATAACCAAAGGAATAAGATTTTTCATATAAACTGTATCCCCTCTTTTTTCCCCCATAGGGCCAATTTTGAAAATCGTTTCAGATTTTTTCCATAACTAGAATCAAAGATTTTTCTATACCAATTTTTGAGTTAATCATGCCACGCAGTAAAATCCTCCCCTGTAAAATTGACTACCCCTTTTCACCCCGTCAGGGGTAGATTTTCGAAAAACCCTGTTACAGGTTATTCTTTATTTTTCGTCTCAAGTGTAAATACTGAGTTTCGAGTTAATCGGACTGCGCGTTAAAATTCTTCCATACAAACTTTTATACCTCCCAATCCCCCTCTTGGGGGTATTTTAGAAAAACAAAAAGTATTCGTGCCAAGTTTCAAGTTTATTAAGTAATTCAAGGAATAAGATTTTTCATACAAACAAAATCCCCCCTTTTCACCCCCTTATTAATAAAAATATTTTATTGTCAGACCACCAAAGCCCATAGTGAGTTACAAAAAAAAAAAAACTTAAAAAGTATGTTAGTAGGCACAGAAATAAAAGTGGAAAATAACGTCGATTCATCAACCCGCACCTCTCACATGCATGATGAATCGATTGAACACAGGCGCGTCCAAACTATCTGCTATCATTTTCAGGATGCTGTTGCTACTCCCCTGTACAGTTTTCAAGACTGACGCTGTTTACTTCCGCATTATTGCACAGAAATCATTATGCGCGTCCGCAAACATACCTGAAGCACTACAAGAACGCGGGAGCCGCAAAAGCGCCCTGAAAATGTTAGTGCATTGCACTCTGCGGGCATCATAGGCACTTTGCGTGTACTTAACCCATAGACCACTCCTTAAAGGTCGAATTTCCAAAAACCCCTTCTTAGTGCTACCCTACATTATAAAAGGAAGCCGTGTGCAACGTTCCTAGTCCCAGTAGTTTCGGCTGTGCGTTGATATGTCAGTCACTCAGTCAGTTAGTTTCTCCTTTTATATCGTATATATATACCTATATAGATACACTCACCGACACGGAAAATTGGCCACATGACAATATCGATAATTCGTATTTATATACATTTTTGACATTGATTTATGGGTAGGTGCACTCTATAAGTGTTTCTTATGCTTTTAGAACTTAGTAATTAGAAAATAACTACACCATTAAGCATGTTTGCAAAATTAGGCACTTATGCAGAAAAAAAGGATTTTGCACTATCAATTTAAAAACACTACAAAATGAAAAAAGTACCAAATTTATAGATTGTCTCTACGTTTTTAATATCGGGTGTTTACTCCTCTAGGCCCAATCACCGCTTGCATACGATCTGGCATGATTTGAATGATGTTTCTGATATCAACTTGTGAATGTCTTCCCGAGTGGCCAGTGCCGCATTTTTAAGTTTATTTAGAGTTTCTGGCCGGTTGGAGGTGGACTTAATCTATCTTTTGAGCATGTGTCCCAGATATGCTCTATTGGGTTTAAGTCTGGGCTACGTGCTGGCCACTGAAATTTTGTAATGCCAACGTCTTAAAGGTATTCTTCAACGCAACGTGCAACGTGTGGGCGAGCATCATGCATAAGGAGGAATTGGTCGTGCCCAATGAACCCCGAAAAAGCATATTCTTGAAGGACCTCTTCGATGTATCGGGTTGCATTTAAGCGGTTGTTAACAATAACCAACTCCGTACGAGCATCGGAACTTATTCCTCCCCAAACCATTATAGAGCCTCCATGAAAACTCACAGTTTTTGTGGTGGTAATGGGTAGAAACCTCTCTCCTCTTCTTCTACACGCTCGCTCCCGACCATCTGGAGCACGCAAAGCGATTCGACACTCATCTGTGAACAGTACTCTAGCCTACTGCTCATAAGTCCAGCTGACGTGTTCACGTGCGAATTGAAGTCAAGCTACTCGATGCTATCTGATAAGTTCTGGACCGCGTGCTGGTCTATAAGCTTTTATTTTTTCCATGCGTCTTCTCACCGTACGGTCACTAACATTCATACCTCTTGCGATTTGGGGCCGCTGGGGTATCTCAACAGCGGTAAGGTAGCGGTTTCTTAAAATTTCCAGGACAATAAACCGGTCGTCCCAGGCCGATGTGCATCTGATACCTCCGCTGCCTGGTCTGCGGAAGTAGTGGCTTGTCTCCTGGTGTCGTTTCAGGGCATACTGCGTTCCCCGCCCATGGCTCCGCCTCCTGCGGTGTCGGATGCGGACCACGCAGCCGACGATGACAACGATGCTCCGGAGGTGACCAAGGTAGAGCTGAGAGTGGCGGTGCGCAGGCTGAATGCCAGGAATACCGCCCCAGGACCCGACGGCTTACCTGGAAAAGCCTGGGTCCTGGCCTTGGAGGCTCTCGGGCCTCGACTAAGGGGGCTCCTAAGCGCATGCTTGGAGAGGGGCCAGTTCCCGCTTCAATGGAGGACAGGGAAACTGGTCCTCATTAAGAAACCGGGGCGCCCTGCGGACTCGCCGTCCGCTTACCGGCCCATCGTGCTGCTTGACGAGGTGGGCAAGCTCTTTGAAAGAGTCATTGCAGACCGCCTTGTCGGGCGGCTGGTGAGGGTGGGGCCGGATTTGGCGGAGAGCCAGTTTGGTTTCCGCAAGGGGCGCTCTACGGTGGACGCCATCATGCGCGTACGAGCCCTCACGACGGGGGATGCTGTGGCCCGGGGTGGGGTCGTCTTGGCGGTGTCTCTAGACATCGCCAATGCCTTCAACACCCTGCCCTGGAGTTGCATCAGGGAGGCACTCCGGTACCACCGAGTGCCGACCTACCCCTGTCGCGTGGTCGAGGCCTATCTGACGGACAGGGCTGTCATCTACCCCGGTCACCGAGGAGAGTGGAACTGGCGAGAGATGTCGTGCGGTGTCCCACAGGGATCAGTCCTGGGGCCACATCTGTGGGACATCGGGTACGACTGGGTGCTGCGCGCCGACCTCCCTAATGGCGTCAGCGTAGTTTGCTACGCTGACGACACGCTGGTCCTGGCGCAGGGGAGGTCGCACCAGGCGGCGGCCGAATTGGCGACATGTGGGGTTGCGACAATTGTAGAGAGGATCCGGCAATTGGGACTCGAGGTGGCCTTGCACAAGTCCGAGGCCATGTGTTTTCATGGTCCTCGGAACGCGCCACCGTCGGGTTCCCAAATAACGGTAGGAGGGGTTCCCATCGGTGTCGAGTCGACGATGAAGTACCTGGGACTCGTCCTCGACAGCCGGTGGAATTTCGTGGAGCATTTCCGACGTTTGGCTCCCAGAATGGAGCGGGCCGGGGCTGCCTTGAGGCGGCTCCTGCCCAATCTGGGGGGTCCAAACGCCTCCTGCCGGAAGCTCTACGCGGGGGTCGTGCGGTCCATGGCCCTTTACGGAGCTCCGGTGTGGGCGCGTTCCGTGAGGCGGCGACCGGTCCGTCGGTTGAACGCGTCCCAGAGGGTCATGGCCATCCGGCTAGCCCGGGGATACCGCACGCTCTCCGGGGAGGCGGCGAACCTCCTTGCCGGATTACCGCCATGGGATCTGGAGGCAAAAGTCCTCGCGCACATGTGGGAGTGGCGCGAGGAGGCAGGACGCCGGGGCGTAACTCCGTTGCCGCGAGAAATCGCGGCACGGCGGACAGAGCTCCGGCAGGATCTCATGGCGGCATGGAGAGTGCGATTGTCGCAACCCAGCGCTGGGCACGCCACAATTGCGGCGATAAGTCCCCTCTTTGAGGAGTGGCTGGAGAGGCGCCACGGCGTCCTCACCTTCCGCCTGACGCAGGTCCTCACCGGACACGGGTGCTTCGGGAGGTACCTGTTCCGGATAAGGCGGGAAGAAACGCCCGGGTGTTACCACTGTGTGGATCGCCCGGGAGGACACGGTGGAGCATACGGTGGAGGTCTGCCCGGCTTGGGCGGAGCACCGCCGTGTCCTCGCGGAAGCGATCGGCGGCGGCGATCTCTCGCGTCCGGCCCTGGGCCAGGCCATGGTACGGGGCGAGAGTACATGGGAAGCCATTACCTCCTTCTGCGAAGCAGTAATGCTCGCGAAGGAGGAGGCGGAACGCGTGAGGGAGAGGCAACCTTTGCGCCCTCACGCCCCTAGTCGCCGCAGGAGACGCCCTGGGCGTCGGGAATTGACAGCCGATTCCCGGCCACCGTAGGCGCGGGCTTGCGGACGGCGAGCAATGGGTAGCTCGCCGTCCGGTAAGGACCAAGCCCGAGTCGACGGCGCGTTGTGTTCCACGCGCGCCTCAAAGAGATGTCAGCACTATTGACGGGGTCCGCTAGGGCCGATGCCAGCTAGGGTTGCGGGATGTTCGAAAGAGTTACCGTGGTCCCGGCACGGGCAACAGAAGGAACACGGGTGGGTTTTAGTCAGTAAAAGTCTGACACGCTCTCCCGCTCCGCCCAGAGCGGGAGAAGTCATTTGATGATTTCCCATCCACAAGAAAAAAAAAAAAGGGCATACTGCGTTGACGAACGTGGTACATTAAGCACCACAGCAACTTCACGCTGTGAGAATCCATGGTCGATTAAGGCTACAGCAATGTGCAACCTGTACTGGTGTTGATGGCATTTTTATTGGTTATTAAGTACCTTTAGAGTTTGTGTTAAAGGCACTAAAACACAATAATTGAATAAATTAACCGTTAACTTTCACAACACTCAAATTTAAACTTGCAACTTAGTCGCTCAAGAAACCCGACTCAACTAAAAATTAAAATTTACGCTACATTGCACTCAAACATAATGAATTGACCTCTTCAACTAAGGGTAAACATTTTTTTGACCTACCTTCATAAGAAACAACCGTTGGAAACAAAGCTTTTGTTATCGCAAGTATTCGCGAGATAAGTGCTTGGCCAAGATTCCGTGCCGCTGAGTGTATAATTAGGTATAAGCAGAATGTACAGACGCCAGCACATCAAGCTACTACAATCTGTCAAATTTCTTTAATAGATTTTCGACTTTACTGCTAAAGCATTAGGTTCAAAGTTGATTGGGAAAATTTGACAATTTCGGGTAGCTTGATGTGCTGGCGTCCATACTTTAGTTAAGTTTTTTTTACTAGCACTCTAGGTTTTGTACATAAATAAGTTTATCTATACAAATAAATAAAATTTAAGTGTCTGTTTGTAATATCAAAATAACAACTTTTTACTAAATGCATAAGAAATTATATATACTTATAACAAAAAGTAATTTTTTAAAATTTTTGTCTGTCTGCCTGTTTGTTCCGGCTAATCTCCGAAACGGCTGGACCGATGTTGACGGGACTTTCACTGGCAGATAGCTGATGTTACGGAGAGTAACTTAGGCTACTTTTATTTTAGAAAAATAATTAGGGTTCCGCGCAAAAGAATTTAAACCCATGAAATTGTGAACAAAAAGTCGGATTTGAAAAATTCTTTTTGCATTTGGTAGCCCAAATCTCGAAGACAGTTATAGGCTATTTAACATCACGCTGGGAACCCTTAGGAGCCGAGCAAAAAGAAAAAGTCAGAAAGAACACTAAGCGAAAACGAAGTAATAGCGCGGGCGGGCGATGCAACACGACGGGACGAGGGACGAGGGAGTTTTATTAACCTTTTAACCGCCCGACTTCATATCAGTTGTCGTGTCCCCAGCGCCGGGCAACTTGAATCATTACGATATTTGGTCGTAAATATACGACCCTGGCGAAATGGAAACGAAAATATTTGTCGGATTAATCCGTCGTAGGCGGTTAAAGGGTTAAAATGTGGCATTTTAGTAGGTATATTGTGTATTTTATGACTTCCACGCGTACTAAGTCGCGGGGCACAGCTAGTTTTTAATATTTCGTTGATTTCTTATAAGTTCAGCTACAAGAAAAGCAATAAGGGTTATATACGGTTAAAATTAATGAATTTATATTTTATGCTTCAACAAAAAAGAACTCTTATAATATATACCCATATTTATTACGTGTGGAAGGTACATACCTACCTACATCGTGATTTGCTCATAAATTACATTAATAATTAGGCATCTATATGTATGATACTAACTAATGAATTCATTCAGGAATTTGAAATAAAAAGATTTCATTTCATTTTCATTTAATTTATCTTGGCTGAAAGTAAATAAACCATTATCTTTCGAAAGCCCCTTTATTTTGAAACCCATTTCAAAAAAATCTGAATCGCAATCTAATGATGTTTCCAGTGGATCTTCGCAACCTTTTTGACCAAAATAATTATTGAAACCAGCGCCGCAAAACGCTGCTGCAACTGCCCATAAGATAATGGTTTATCAACTGTCTCTGAGAGCAGAAATTGCTGTCCTTAATGACAAATCGGATATGTGGCAATATGCACTATTATACAATACATATTGTAAAAGTCGATGATTATGACAGACACCAAGAGTTAAATAATAATTATGTTGCGTTCTTACCAATATGTACTTACTTGTATCTATGTAAACGTGTGTACAGTCAAAGAATGAATATGCTAAACACTTTAAGGTTAATTTTTGCTTGCAACATTTTGAATGAAAATGGTTGTTCGAGAAAGTGACATGCGCCCTTTATGTGGAAAAGGTATTTGTTTGAAAATTGCTTATCATTTTCGCTCCTTGACCATACGTACCTAAAGCTGTTGAGTTTTGAGTAATGTCCATTATACATAGGTAAGTATTAAAAAGAAATCAATAATCTGTTAAAGTATCTTACGAAGCGACGTGAGCTTTACTTGTGGGAACCTAATGCACAAACACGCTAGGAATGTGTCCATGAAGACGAGTAGCGACAGCACATAACACACACATACACAGACTCCCGACTTCGCCTTTGGCTCGGACGGTACCGAGAGCTCCTGCGCTTACATACACATTCACAGCATATTTGTACACTTGGTACCTAACCACAAGTAAAGCGCGCGTCGCTTCGTGAGATTAAAATACTGTAATACGAAAATCTACCTAGTTTAATATGGAACAGGGCCTGCGATCCTCCATTCAAATGTTTTACTTCCTAAATAATGCTTCTAGAGCAATCATTTATTTTTCATAAAATCAAGGTCTGCTGTAGACTCGTCTCTTCCTTTTTTTTGGCAACTAATTGGTAAAGAAAATATGGTCCTCCAAAACTTACAAAAAATGCCCTATTTTAACCGCCGTGATTAGAGACTACCAGACACATTTGAAAAGTTTTTAACATAAACGAAAATGATAAGGACCTTGACATACTTTTTCTTAAAATTTTTATGTAAAAAATAATTGAAACGGCTTAGTTTTCGAGAAGAAAAAAGGGGAATATTAAACGTCGATCTCGCAAAAAAAAATGTGATATAATCGGTCTGAGCTGCAGCTGTCGGGATATCGCACTCTAAACTCGGTTGTTCGGGCGTAACGCGACGGCAATAGTTTCTTCCAATACCAATTTTTCAAATTCCTCGCAGGCCCCGTCCCCTCTTAAGGGCTTACGTTAAAACTCGCGGGTTCACAGAGTGGGTGTGGGTGTACGCTCGGGAAGTCCGACGCGGGCAATGGGACACGCCTCGTGCGCCCGCCTCATACAGCGCAGCCTCGAGCGTGTATATAATAGTTGTGTCGGGTAGACTGCCTTTTTATTATTTGACATAACAACCGTTCGTGACAAGTAAGCTACTAAGTGGAGAATTCGTAACCTTTGTGCGTAGCTGTACCTTCCAGGTTCGAGTGACCCGCGGCACAAAGCGGCGCTCAACTGATTTGGGAGCAGTGGTCTCGAACGTCATAGAGCGAGATCGGCAGAAAATCGGTATTTGACAAAAAAATACAATATTCCATCAAATTCGTTTATTTATTGAAAAAAAAAAAACTTCGTCGAACGCGCCCGCGCCAATTTGCGCTGCTCATACTATTTTTCGATACAGATACGTGAGCACGCGCCCGCGCGAGTTTTACCGTAAGCCCTAAGGCGTTCTACGCACGTACACACGAGACACGCGCATAACTGAGAAATTACTAGCAGCTAGTAATTTCGTCCAACGCTCGTGTGGGTTTTACACTATACAACATGTCCCGGAATTAACGCACAACTTCATAAGGGGTAATTGTACTAATTATTATGAACAACTTTTACTATGAGACCAAACCTGAAATCGCGAAAAAAAGTCGGCTGTTCTCTACATTTTGACGAGTTATGCGAACATAAAAGTAGGGAACAGCCGCTTTTTTTCGCGATTTCAGGTTGTGCGTTAATTCCGGGACATGCTGTATACTCGTAGTATATCTACAAGCGAGTCCACCAGAATAGTCCAGATACGCGATAACGTGCGTCGGGCGCCTTGTTGCGTGCAGTATACGCGCGTAAAACGCCATATATGTACAAGGTCGGCACAGCTCAGTGCGGTTGTCACTCCCAAGAAACTAACGACTTTGTGCTAGTAAAAATAAAGTTAAAGTTAAAGAACTTCCATTACTCCGAGAGCACATCAAAGCGGACAGAGGTGCGCGTCTCAGATTAGAGTCAGGTTATTTATTTTTTATTTTAATTGTTCATATGGTTTGACTGTGAAAACTGCTCTGCGCTTCGCCATGCAATAAGCCCCTTAGGTATTAGGAAAATTTCAAAATCTTTATATTTCAAGTCACACTTTAGGTGTATGATTAATCTCGCAATACTTCGTATGAACACTTAATAATTATTTAAGAACAATAATAATGTTTTAAGCCTTTTATAAAAGAAAGAAAAATGTATGTAACTCTTATTTTATTGTGTTAATTATGTATTAAAATAAATTATTAACTTGGGTGATATGTGTTCTTATTTATTTATCAAATGGTACGTTAATGGTAGGATATTTAATTTTAACTAGAAATTCATGATACATTTACCCTAAGATAAAAAATATAAGTACTTAAGTACATGTACATTGTCTTTTTTAATTTTATAAGACTATTTTAGATTATTGTGATGACCCGCGCAACAATAAAATAATGTAGAGCACGTATAAGCCAAAACGACGCGCCCCACTACCGCAATTTACCGTATAGTGCACGTATACTAATTAAAGTAGTGGGGCGCGTCATTTCAGCTTAGACGCTCTAGAATTATTGCAACTTTAGCTACAAATAAATACGTAGTTGTAAAGTAAGCATTATTCGTGAAAAAGTATATGTTCATAATATGCCTATCACGGGACTTAAACAAATAAAGGACCTATCGACTATACAATGTACAAAATATCCTGATTTAGCAATTCTTTCACAATGAATAGGGAATGCTATGAAATTCAATTATTAAAGCGCATATAGATCATAAACCCAAGGTTCAATGTATCTCCCTTCATACATTCAGTACATTGACTAGCTTTTTCCACTGTGGTTCTGTAACAATGGAGGTAAGGAATATGTGATTATTTTTTAGAGATATCATATATTGTTTTTGGTTTGTTTCTACTTACCGCTGTATTTTGGTATGTAGACTAGAAGTTGTCGAATTAAAACCAGGGCAATAACGAGTGAGTATCCCAACCCATAGACGCAGGACACGAAGCATATTGTCGAGCTGAAAATGTTTAAAAATACATAGATTACAAACATGATAATGCGTATGTGACAGATATTTGTTGGCATTTTAATGACAAGCTATAAATACCTAATAATATAGAAACCATAGTTACTTGTGGAAGATAAAATCATTTTTACTAGGAAAACTGGGGCCTAAAATTGACCCCTGGAGTACACCTATACCAAATGAAGATGTGCCAACGATAATTACATGGACAGCACCAGTAGGTGTTGTCTTATAGTATGTTAGAAAGAAAAGAGTTAGACAAGCTTAGATGATAGTCCTATTCTACCATAGGTTATAATAATTTAAGGATGGGGTTATGCTGATTGATGTAAGCAAAAGCCTAAATAAGATCACATAATATGAAATTTGCTGAGATGCACTGGGATTATTTAGCTTGCATTACATTCATGAATGGGCTATCCTACCCGGCACAAACAGTCTCTCCTAGCATAAACAGTCTGGGTTGATAGGGTAATACGGGCTGGTGTCCGCAATTCCACGTCAAAGCGCGTATTTTGTGTACGGGTGGGATATCGATTATTTGATCCACCCCAGCTCCTCAAGGAAGACCAGCAACGCCTTGGTGTTACTGACAATCTCAGGGAGGGTACCTGAGTCTCGGTTGATGCAGTAAGTTGATAACAGAAGACTTACGTGAAATCATAATAGACATCATCACAATCCTGCGGCATGAGAATAACGCCATAAAATATAAAGGGTCGACAAACTGTTGTTAGACCCAAGTTGGTTCCAAAGATAAGTGTGGCAAAAGCAAATGTTTGGCCAGCAAGGAAATAAATATAGTTTGGTCTCAGCACACAGCAATCCCACCTGAATAGAAAAACAGTAATTTTCATTGAACAAATTATTATAATAATCCTCCATCTCAATGAATCACTAAAAATGTAATTGATATAAGTATATAGGTATACTGTGAATAAACAGTACTAACCATATTGAATGGAAAAATCTTTCGTTGACTTCAATTTGACATATTTGACAGTAATGTGAATCGGAGGTCAAGACTGGGCTGAAAAAAAAGGAAAGTTTTAAAATCAGCATCATCCTCCCACCTATGTTTAGGTCAACTATGAAAAGTTTTAAAATGTTGTTTGTTTAAGTATAATATTTTTTTGGTAAAGCTCCTACCTCTGCACGCGTAGCATGACCGCTATAGAAACGGGTGTTGTTGAGTGAAGAATAGACAAAATGACACATCGCCATACTTAAATGTTAGAAATCTTTCTATTCTTCCGTCGACAAAACCCGTGGTCATGCTACGCATGCTGGTGGCTCTTTGAAGCCAGCCTACAAAATTTTTTGATAACCAAAATGGTTATCAAATACTACATAGGTATACAGAGTGGTGGGATAATACGACATTAATTGAAACCACATACTGGGCGTTAGTAGTATGTATAACAAAAAATATCAAATAATAATCAACGATATAGCCGCAGGATTTTTTTTTACTTTAACAATTTTAACACATGATGTGAATACATTACAATTTCGCCACGCATGTTCATTAGGTCATTCACATCAAAACAATTTCCAAACCAAATGCAATGTGCGGTTCGCTACTCAGAAATAATACAATATTGTATTGTTGATTGAATTTAGACCTAATAACCATAACGATACAATTTTTGTTATCATAAGCAAACAAAGATTGCAGAGGCGCTCAATTCGTTTCGTAAACTGAGAATTTATGCGTTGTTGTCGATTCGACATTTTTGTCTAAACAAAGTAAGTGTAGACAAAAATAGTTTGTAATCACTTCCGCATTCGGAAGTTTTATTGTACAAGAAAAGGAAAGGATTCCAGTTTGCTCCTGGAGTCCAAATCAAATCAAATAAGTACTCATGAACGGGAGCGATGTTGCCGTTCTTACTTGCAGTGCCTACAGGCCAGATGAGGTTAGTAGACAGTATTATAAAGGCTGTTGTGTTCCTTTATTCCCGTTGTCCCCATAACCTACATTCGGCTAACGGGGACAATGGGAAGTAAACTTTCACGAGTCATTGTCCTCTTAAATCTGCATTCTGTTGTAAGCTTAGTTTTTAGCATGGGAAAAAGAAAAGGGGAATAAGGTCGCTCCGTTTATCATAGTTACTAGAAAACTTAACTTGGAATGTACGAAACATTTAAAACAATAAACATGTAATTAAATTAGTTTAAGATTGTGTTCTTATCTGTTTTTTTAGGCAAAATTGAGGGCATTATCATTCACAATAATCTACTATTTCGATCAAATTCATTATATAAAAAAATCCTACTTGAAAACAAGGTCTAAATCCTTTATATTAATCTACCGGGTACGAAGACGTAATCTACCAATATTCCATACACTTTGTTTGTTGGGTAAAAGATGTCAACTCACACATAATATGTAAGTACTACAGAAAAAAGAAAAAACGGGGACTGTGGGCAATAATTTTTACTTATTTTATTCAACTATATTAACGGGGACAGTGTACGGGGACAGCGGGAAGTATTTTTAAATATTTAATTGAAGTACCGCTGTCCCCGTAGGACGGGGACACGAAGTACGGGGACAACGGGAATAAAGGGTTGTGTTTAGTTTAGATTATTTTCGCATTAAGTTTGTTTGAAAAATTAGACTTTTGAATTTTGGTGTAATATCTAATTTGATCATTTTAGAGTGTTTTGATTAACTAGGATCGTATTTTCATTTAATGTCGTTATGTCGTCACCACTCTGTATATTCAATCAAGTGCTACCAAAATGGTGATAATGATGTATGTAAATTTTTGCCATAGTTATTGGTGATAACAGTACTTAATAGTTATTTTTTCCTTCTAATCAACACACATTCCATTAATTATTTAACATAACATCATGTTTGTTTTCCCCGAAGGGTAAAGCGGAGGTGTACATCATAGTACACGCACATTTTGCTATATTTAATAAATATAATATAGGGAAATGGGCATGGGGATTTATTGATTTTGTACAATGTTTTAATAAAGTAATTTTGTCTCCTGTTTCACCAACTCCTAATAAGTTCTAGTAAATTTATCTGGTAGATAGCACCTATCCAGAGATTGTGAAACAGAACCTTGAGTTCTATCAAATCCTGTTGATATAAATCAAATTACTGTTTTCTTGTAGAAGTCCAGTTCAGCAGCCATTTTCAAAACAGAGTAACGCTTTTGGGTGTGGTCACCAGTAAATGACCACACCCAAGTGTTACTACTGTGTTTAAAAGTTTGATTCTAGCACACTAATATGCCTATATTACAGTGCTAGTTTCAATGTTTTTTTCTACAGTTTTTAATTTAATTAATGGGTATCCATTACTTCATCCTGAGAAATAACAACTGATAGCTTTGAGCTAGCTTACAACACAGAATCACAATACTCAAATGTTTCTGAAAGACAAGTAGACATTTTGTATTACCTATACTCCTTTCCCTTAGATGAACCAGTGGCAAGTTCAAAATCAGCTACAGCCTTCATTTTGTAGAAGAAATAACATGTGCATGACAGAAGTAGCAGGAATATGAAATTTTCGAGTTGTGTTATTTCAAAGTAACCCAGCACACCACTTTCAAATACCAGAAACAAACATATTGCTGATGACATTGTCCATGAAAAGAAAAATGAGGACCTGAAAATATTGAAGGTATACTTTTATAACTGAGGAAACATACATAATTAACCCTTTCCATGCGGCTAGCGTGATATTACGTCCAACCTAAATCCATTTACCACACGGTGGGCGTATTATTCCGCTGAAACTAATTTTTCGCTTTATAGGAGCAGATCAACGAGAAGGACGGCTCTCCTGTGCGGAGTTTATAGAACACAACAGCCCTGTGTTGAACTGTGGAAAAATACTTACTTATTATTTATATATATGTGATATGCTACAAGTGTTCCAAAGTTCAGAATGATTTAAATATAAGAATGTGTGAAAAATAAGTTGTCATTTATTTTTTATTTTGAATATTTTTTTGAAATTTGTGTTGACATCAAGACATTTTCATTCCGATATTTGTCATAGATAACACTTCCGATGACACTTAAATCAACGAAAATATATTATCCATATTGTCCATATTCACAGCCATTTTTTATCGACGATGATGATATGTCGCAAAGCCTTTTGTCGAGAAAACGCACAAGTGACACTGAAATTGCCCCAGCAGGTTCAAATTCTACTATTGACCTGTTTAATTTTAGAAAATGTAAATAGGGATTGTACCTATTTGCTTTGATTTTACAATAATGATTGGTAATATCTAAGACATTGGCAACACCAATGTTGTCCATATAATTTGGGAAGCATAATAATACGCCAACCATGTCTGGTGATAGGATTTGATTAGACGTAATATTACGCTCTCCGTACAGATGGAGCATATTTGTTGGACGTAATATCTCGACCATCGTTCTAGAGAAGCAACCTTATAAAAATTCATCCGTATAGACATAGCAACATTAAAAATATAATCCCGAATGGAAAGGGTTAACTTGTCAAGATATTGTAATAAGCATTTTATTGTAATAGACAGTAAAGTATAAGGACAAATAATTATTAACAAGGCCCTATTCACATTACATCCCATGTAATAAAAGGTGAACCATTGAATAGATCAGATGTAACATCAATTCCCAGACATACACAGTGGCTTTGAACAAACAACTAATATTATAATCAAGTTTAGTGAAAGTGGGGAGAATGTACCTACCTGTTCTTTTGCCGCGGTCTGGAGTGTACGTATAAAGCACCCATTCCAATCACCACCATGACTATGATAGTGACTGGCCGCGACATGGTGGCTATTAATAAAAGTCCTGGTAGAATCAAATACGGCAAAATAGCATCCATATCAACTTTCTTGCCACTTCTATTTGCCCCATACGGTATTAGATCTTGAATAGTCAGTGTTGTGGTCACCATTTTCACTGTTTGTACACAAGATACATTTACTTCTATTAATAATGTAATAATCGTTATGTCTTCGTTTGTATCACCGTACTTATTTTTCGTTAGTCCTCCTTAATTACATCGTATAAACGACGGGGCAAGGAGCAGGCAATAAAAATGCACTCCAAAATGTGATGTGAAATGTGTAAAATCAAAAAAGTCAAATTAAAATCAACATGTCAATGTAAAATGTCATAATATGTCACTATCAGTGTCACTGTCAGTCTCGGAACTATAAAAAACTTGAGACTTGGATATTGTTCTTTTGCGCTACATTCACCCCACGTTCCGAATTGAGTTGTAATCGATTTGAGCGTGCTTACAGCCGTTCCGAATTAGTGTGAGCGCGATAACGATGTCCCGTGAATCGTCATAGATGACGTCATGACATGTGCCATCTTGCGATAACGCTGACCATGCCCTAAATTGTTATCACCGTGAGCGCTGTCAAAAATGACAGTTGTGCTGCTTTGTTTTAAATCGCATCATATCTTCAAACTAACGTAGCATTTTCGAAATTGTGCTTCTGGCTACAGCCGCCACCTAACCAAAGAAGAAGAAGAAATTTGTGGTGTATATACAAAGAAATACTGTAATCCAACCATGAGTATTCAAGTGCACTGTGAGCGCGTTCACAAACGTTCTAAATTTCTGACAGTTTTCAGCTGTCATAATCGTGATATCTAAATCGGAACACAAATTAGTGATGTGAGCGCTTTGAGCGATTATGGTGTACCTAATTCGGAACGCAGCCCGAGGCTGCACAAAAAAACAACAACTTCACAAACAACACAACACATTTCTTCTTCTTCTTTCGTTAGGTGGCAGCTGTAGCCAGAAGCACAATTTCGAAAATGCGACGTTAATATAAATATATGATGCGCCAATTTTGATGTGAGAATTTAGGGCACATGCCCTAAATTGTTATCATATCACCGTGAGCGCTGTCAAAAATGACAGTTGTGCTGTTTTGTTTTAAGTCGCAACACTCGCAACGCAACATATCTATATAACTGGCGTGGCATTTTCTAAATTGTCATTCTGGCTACAGTCGCCACCTAACCAAAGAGAAGTTTGTGGTGTATACACAAAGAAATGCAACCATGAATATTCAAGTGCACTGTGTGCGCCTTCACAAGCGTTCCGTATTGCTGACAGTTCTCAGCTGTCATAATCATGATATCTAAATCGGAACGCAAATTATTGATGTGAGCGCTGCGCTGTGAGCGATTACGGTGTAATTCGGAATACAGCTTTGACTAACTGTATTCCTCGAAGGGGCGGGCAGAGGTGGAGGATATTTAACTCCCATGGAATAGGGTTGTCAATCGGGCACAAATCCAGACTCTAAAAGCGTAGGTACGTAAATAAATATTTATTTCTTTGCAAATTAATGTATAGTTTATTTCACTACAGCTTCGTTATTACTGTCATTGAAAAGTTCTCGCATGTAAGTTGAATAAAACGCGTTTCCTGAGTTTTAACATATTGGTCATATTAGAAATATTGTGTGTTTATTTTTAATGTGATAGATTTTTATAAGTATTGAGATATCCATTGATAACCCTGGCGGTTCTGCCATAAGACGTTCTCTGCTGGACATAGGCATCCCCCAAACATCGCCACATCTACTGGTCCTGTGCTTCTAGCACCCAGCTGATACCTTCATCAACTCATCGGTCCATCTTGGGTCTGATGACCAGATCTTTATCAAAAAAATCCTGTCTGCCACATGATTGTGAAGAGGAAGAGTCTTTCGGAGTAGCTTGTAAACTGAAAACAAGGTTACTAGCATCTGTGATGCTGATACTCCAGCGGCTGGAGCTGGACTCAAGCCTATTCAACCGAAAAAAATATTTTTAATGGATAGCTAATTTCACGATCAATTTGACTTTTTAATTACTTACTGGATTTTTTTTTATGAAATCCTTAAAAGAATACGAGTTACGTTGAGCACGATGTCAACATTATGCTTTTCTTTTTGAATATTCTTGAACATACGTTTAAAATTTTTTTTTGCAAAAAAAAACAACCGACTTCCTAAAAGAACACTAAAAAGTGAAAAATAACTTTAATTTCGGAAGTCGGTGTCTTTGGATCTGTATTTAAGGTTTTTGCCACCGACTTCCGAAATTAAAGTTATTTTTCACTTAGTACCTAGTATTTTTTTGAGTCGTTTTTTTTTTGCAAAAAAGGTTTTTTATTTTTCACTTTTTAGTGGATCGGTTTGTAATTTATTTAAGTTAAAATAGCCTAATGACAACTGCTCATCATCTTTTACAAAATATTCCTTTTCCCGATGCAGCGAAGTTAATTGTTGGGGAGTTCTCCTGGTACTTCACCATCAGCTCCACTTCACCATATGCCTTGTGACGAGCATAATTTGCTTAGCATCCATTTTAAAGTAAACGAATTGCAACCGTGAAATACTTATTATTGAGTGGTTCTGGTGGCCATCTGTGGTCTTCATCATCAGTTCCACTTCACCAAATGGTGCTTTCCGAGAGCAAATGCACAAGTTACTATAAAAAAATACCCAAATCGCTATAGGTATGCCTATAATAATTGAAGAGTTCCCTCGATTTCTCCAGGATCCCATCATCAGATCCTGAGCTGATGACAATGGGACCACCTGGAAAGTATACCGTTTAAAACAAAAACAGAATTTTCCAAATCGGTCCAGCCGTCTCCGAGTAATCGGGGAACACACATAAAAAAAAAGATTCCGACGAACAGAGAACCTACTCCTTTTTTGAGGTCGGTTAAAAGAACATATACCTACCTAGGTACTTTATTCACATCCACTAATCAGTAATTATCATTCGTTAACGCATAGGTGTAATTAGCTTGTCAGTAAATGTGATTAAAGAATAATGAAAACATTATTGTTTAGTCACATTTATGAATCTTGATTGCTGTAGATGTAGATTGTCCCTGGTAGTTGGGCAGGCAGGGGTCGCGGCATCCGACACACATGCGCCGTGTCAGTCAACAACAGATTGCGCGCGCACGCGTAACTAACGCTGTGTTTTTTACCTTATCCGCCGGTAACGACGTACCGAGCGACGAACAGTATTGATCGGGTGTTCGCCACGAAACGGCGTCTCGAAAATGCGACACGATTTTTTCCGCGCTTAACTTGTGTTCGACTGCAAATTGTAAACCTGATACCTTAAAAAAAAAACGCTCAATATGGAGAAGTGAGGAAAGGTGTTTAGAGTGATACCCTACAAGTTGACGAAATGTCCAAGGTAAGCGTTATCGCAATGAGCCATTGTTAGAACTTGGATTGTGGTGGTGCGGGTAGGTAGCTGCAAAAATCACTGCCAAGGACGTGTTATGTGGTGGATTTTGCTGGTTTCCTGATAACTCAGCTATGCGTTTATAACGACTACGACGTAGTCGAACATCAACCCTTGGGTTGAATTTTGGAGCACAATAGTTGTAACAACGTCTTTGCTCTAAAATATTTCTTTGGAATTATCATTCCTAATCCGCCTTGATATCCTAGTGCTTCATAGCTACCTGCTTCATGGAAAAATGACAACCAGTTTTTCCTGATAAATTATATTCAACTCGGATAACTTGAAGGAATAATAGATGTAAACCGCAGTGCTCTGTTAGTCTGATATTCCGACTACCTACTTACATATGTAAGTACATACGATATATGGCAAAGCCTGTATATCCGATACATTTCTGGGATACTGTAACTTTGTAGTTATGATTTATTAGATTCTTTCACAATACTTACATGCGTTCATGTCCAGTCCTTTAAGATTTAGGTATTATATTATGCTTTCTCGTGAGTTGTGATGTTTTCTACAGCATCTGTTTAATGAATCAGTCTACTTAGTTTCATTCAAGCCGTATCGTTCAAAGTATTGATCAGTTCTCCTCTGTACCGTTTATAGTTGTTACATTAACATTATCTTTACTATTTTTTTTTGTAGTCAGTGTAGGTACCTATCCACCTAATACGAAATTGTACTATCAAATCGAGCATCAATAATGATGTTCAGAGGTCACTGGTAAATATTTCACAATTTTAAGGTTAATTTTTATCAGTAACACGCTCTAAGCTTTTTTGCTTTATTTACCTTCTTGGTTAAAAAAAATATTACATCATAAAACCTGAATGCCGCAGTATCAGACTAATTTTGTCTCCTCTCAGCTTGGTAGCCGGTTTTTCAGAGCCTGTTTTGATCGCCATCTTCGCAGTAGCTTGGAATGTCTGTTTCGTCTGCGGTTCACCTTCAGTTATTATTTGAGGATCTTCTTAATAGATCTTCTGGCTGTATACGTACGTACCTACCTAATTTGAACTCGTTCAGTCTAACCATGGACGAATGATCCAATAGAAACATTTTCAGCATAGGTCGCCAATTAACTCCTCACTCATAACTGTACCTATTTACCTACGTATCTATGTAGTCTATATATGTATATGTAGCCATATGTTTTAATTCTCACCATATATTACTGTGGCGTTTTTATGATTCTATGAGATCATACCTAGCTATTAATTCATTTTACCCGGCAAAGATCTTAATTAAATTCAATTGCTTGCAAATTGAAGTAGTTAATCAATTTAGGGTGTTACCTTTGTACCCTGATAAACAATATTGTATCGTGCGGAATCTACTGTGATCACAGTTATAATAAGAAGAAGCCAACGTGATCCAAAGCTACCCTAATCTTAGCTTACGTCATGCATTGCAAAAAGTTACCCACAGGTCGTTGACAGGACAGTGCCGGAGTTTCTTGCTCACGACCAAATCGATGGACGCTTTGAAACCTGTACAATGAGTGTTTGATTTGGACTGATATTAAAATTTCGAATTAAATGTTTATTTCTTTGAAATCGGAGGATGTTACGACGTTTTCCGGTTTGAAAAAAGATTACCGAGTAATGTAATAGGTAGTGTATAATTGCGCACTGTTTATAGTTTGATTCAGTGTAGTTACTTCCTAACAGGAAATAAAAAAAGTGCTGGCAATAGAACATTTAGTTAATTACTTACACATTGATCGCTTGCGATCAAATGATCCTGGTACATGCATCAGTCCGCTACGAATAGTTCGTAGAAAGCTATTGTGGCTGAAGTTTCAAACTGTAAACTGATTTCCATTGCACCACGAATATTAGAAATTGGCTGCACTCACGAAATGGTTTTGTGTACGACCAATCAATAATGGCCGATGAATTGTGAGCTGGTTTTTGAATAATTGAATGCGCAGGCTATCAAAAAACTTTGGATATCTAAATATGTATATTTTATAACCACGAACCAGACTAAAAACCGGTACAATATTATATATTTTAGACGTATCGTATGGCATCGTATCGGATCGGTAAGTATGGATTGCACGTTTCAGCAGTTGCGTTGCGATGTTGGCAATCGTCAATAATTTATTAACGTTTTTACCTACTTTATTAACAGTGATACGAGGGAAAGTGTAGCGGTACCGTGTTAGCGTCTATTGCACGTTCGTATTCGAAAATAATAAATACTTTCTTTGGGTTACCGGGACCCCAACACAAAGAGTAAATATATCAAAACACTCGTTACAAAACAAAAAAAAACTTATTTGGGACGAGCATGGCTATTAGCACAAGTCAAATTTTCAATAGCTGATCCTACCCTAAATGTAGTTTAAGATAGAGAAACTCAAAAAAATCCAGAAAAATCCTCTGGCACATCAGTGGAACAAGTAGGCTCCTATGTACGTTTGGCTAGGGTTTGTAGAACCTTCATTGCATGGGCCAATTAAATTCCTAGTTCTGAAAAGGTCCATTGTAACATTTCTTTCAGTTTCACAGCACTTCACTTATGAAATGAAGTAGCCTTAAGGAAGTATTAGAAGTTAGGGTTACAACCATTGGCTTATAAGATGATGTCAAATTCATCAATTTCATCATGGAGTATCCGTGCTTGGACTAAACTGTGTTGATTACAATATTATTTGCACTTTTAAGCATCGATCATGGGTTAGGACGTCGAGAATTGATCTTCTGATTTGTTTCTCTTTTCTTTCTTCTTCATCCGGTATTCACACAATGCTGAGTGTAGGTCTTCTCCATTGCACGCTATTTTTCCCGATCTTGAGCCTTCCGCATGCAACCTCCTCCTGCCTACGCTCCTACGGCCAGTTCTGTCTCCACTCCGGCTCCAGCACCTTCTTACTTCATCTACCATCCGGTCTGCTGTATATGTGGCCTGCCAACTTCCACTTCTTTTGCGCTACCACCAGGACTATGTCAGCTAGCTTCGTTCTTTGCATTCTCAAATCTCAATAAACTATTTTATTTTATTCCACGATCTCTAAGCGATCTATCGGTAAATGAACGGGACTAACTAGAAGTAATAACTGTCTAAAGTTCTGAGTGCATAATTTCCGTATACTGTTAAGCTGGCAGCATTTTAAAGTGTTTTAATCTATTTACAACACACTGGCCTTGATGAGGCGCCACTGACCTTTCCTTTTATATTTTTTTATGTATATGGCAAAAAGTATACACTGCGGGCGGAAATACTTGGGTAATCAATACCTACCCTGTTTGTAGGCAATAAGAACTTGAAAGTAATTACTCTATTACCTACCTAAAACCAATTCGTATATATGATAGACATGGTTGATTTAAAAGACTCCCTCATAGATCATAATATTTCGTATAGTAATTTGACCACTTCATATGCAAAATTGTGTAAAAATTCTCATAAAAGATCATTAGCCTAGCAATCAAAGATAATATAATGATATAGTTTGTTGTATTCTTTGCGCGATTTTAGAAAACTATTTACCTAAAAAAAACATATAGTCTTTGTTTTATTTAGTGCTACCGATGTTCTGGATTTTATTTGTATTAATATATTCGAGACTGGTTTTTAATGCCTAAATTTATTTTCAACTTGAAGGTAACCATTTGAGCATTTAAAATGTCTGGGTATTTTCAATATTTACAAGGAGGTGTTCGTATGTATAATGAGAAGTCGTGACTTGCCACGAACTCTGGCTGGAGGCACCAATGTGTTTGCCTTGTGTTTATGGAAAATAAGTGTTCACGACCGAGGTACCTACACGCTGAGTGTTGAGATGTCTTTTACCAAAAAAAAAAAAATGAGGATAACATAAAGAAGAAATTGTGAAGTAGAACGAAGTCTAAAATGAAGTGCTTGTAGGTATTTGTATGTTTAGTTCGATACAATGCGAACATTATTACGTATAAGGGGGGGGGGGGGGCACTAAGTTAACGAACGGCGTCTAACGAATAATATTTATTGTAGGTACAAAGCGGAAGGGTATTATAAACTATGTAGAACAATGTCCAATTAATGTTTTCGATGTAAAGGAAATGATAAGAACAAAGTTCCTGGTATAATTGAATTTATTTAATAAAAATTAAGTTCAAGGCAACATTGTAGGGGGAGTCCGGGAGAGTTTACCCGCCTTCGACTAAAATGCTCATAAATCGCTTTATATTTACAAAAAACTATTTTCTACAAATTGTACCCTAAGCTGCATTATTAAGCTTTATTTTTTCTTAAGAAAGTTTTATAAATCATTAATACTTTATGAGTAATTAACAATTTCTACTGAAGTGAGATTTGGCTAATATCTCCCGCCTAGGTGGGAGACTTGACCCCCAAGAAGGGAGACTTTACCCGGGTTTAAAACTAGGCAAAATAAAAATAATAAATTATAATTAAATAAAGAAATTTAATAAAAAAAAACATGGCACATAATAATACGTAGTAAATGATAACACGAACTATATAATTTGAGTATCTTTGACATACAGGTAGTGAGGAATTAAGTACCTATCACATATTATATTTCTTAAGATAAGTAGTTGCGTTTAAAACAGTGAGTGTTTATAAACTTTTACCATTAGAAACTCTTTCTAACATAACTTATAACCTTATTAATAAGAACTTTCACAACCAACTGTTACTGCATAATAATTTCAGTCTTTCTACAGCAAAATATCTTAGAAATTTAACAATATCTTATCAAAATGGAGAAAAATCAAAGGTAACTTAGGTATCTTCATAGCAAACATAATAGTCTGAGCCTATTCTATCTACGTCATAACTAGATAACAAACTTACAAATAGTTAAACCTTAAAAGTAGATATTGCAAATCAGTTTAAAGTAGGACACCATGTATGTGGTCAGTAAAATAAAAATACTTTCAAAATTAAGAACAAAAGTAAAATTCAAAACAAAACCTTATAAAAAAATAATCATAATAATCAGTCTTCCTTTTTTAATTAGAGCAATCAGGACAAATAAACTGTTCCTTATCATCTCTTTTAATTAGAGCAATCAGGACAAATAAACTGTTCCTTATCATCTTTGGACAGTCCAACACACATCTCATGGACATATTTACCACAAAAAGCGCAAAGTCTCATATCCATAACTTTATTTTCTCCACAGATGAAACAATACCAATTATCAATAAGATCTGGTACTTCATCCCATGGACTATCAGAGCTATCATCATACTTGGGTTTGTCTTCAGGGTCTGTCTCACTATCACTTGACTGTAAAACTTGTCTTTTTACTCTCTTTTTCTTTGCATTACCTTTTCGTTTCTGTTTAGTTGTCTTGATTTTTTTATTTTTTGGTGCGTTTTCATCTCTATTCTCATCTTGGTCTTGCTTTTCTGGCGTTTTTGTTAAAATTTTAGTTTTTCCGGGCTGTCTACCACGGCGGAAAGTTTTTCTTGGAGAAGCTTTTGGAAATGGACGAATCGTTTGTGGTAAAACTATTTTTGGTTTTAGTTGTGAAACAGAATCTACCGTATCTTGAGACGTAGAAAGCAACTCTGCTGATTCTCTTATTAATGCAATTGCTGGCTCAGATTCCTGAGTCAAAATTGATGGCGAACTCGCTCTAGACTCCGCAGTTTCATTTATAAATATTGACGCTGAAGTTGAAGGCTCTGACTGACTTTGTAAAGTAGGCGATGTAGGTAAAACGATCGTGGTCACATCTGAAGGCAGTGCTGCAGTTACTGAGGGTGAAGCAGTCGAAAAAACATCTTGCTCTGGAAGTTCACCAATCATTTCTCTGTCTGTTACTGCGGAACATAAAAAGTCTTCATCTGTAAAGATGTCCGGGTTATACGGATGTATTCCAGTTTTTCGAAAACCACTCAAAATATTTGATTGACTAAAAGCCTGTGACATAATTGTGTTCACAAATCCGGGTATATTGTAAATCGTAACAGTTCTGCCTGGGTTACTAATCATCCAATTATTCATGGCTGAGTTATATCTAGCCTTGAAGGATGAATAAATGGCAACGTCTAATGGCTGCAACTTATTGCTGCAATGGGGCGGTAAAGTCAGCAAAGTTACTCCATTTAATTTTGCGTATTTCACGATTTCAATATTGACATGGCTTTCGTGGTTGTCGAGGATAAGCAGGACTCTGTTTTGAAGCGATGCGTTCGAATACTTCACAAAATGCTGCATGAATTTTAGAAAACTCTTCGTCGTCATCCATCCACTCGGGTAGGAATCACCTTGTGACCCTGGTGGTCCACTATCTACAAAGGTTTCGTTATATTTAACCCTAGGGAAAATGAAAAATGGTGGAATAACATTTCCCAGAGCATTCACGGCGAAACAGACGGTTACAAGACTGCCACGTTCAGCTGAAGTAACTTGACCTACTTGACGCACATGCTTGCTCGCTAAAACTTTAGGACACTCTTGCACCGTCGTACATCCTGTTTCATCACAATTGTAGATGTTATGAGCTTCAAATTGATATTTATCTCTAACTGCCTTGAGGTTTTCGAAGAAATCAGTAACGTTTTTTCTGTTGAAGCTGGTGGATCTGGATAAACTGGTTGCTTCTGGGGTTCTCAAACTTAGTTCAAGGTTTCTTTTCATAAATCCTCTGAACCAATCTTTCCCTGCGCAGTTGTTAGAAGTCCATGAATCAGGAACCTTTTTGGAATTAATGGTTGCATATTCATACGCAAGTTTCATAGCCGCCTGTCTGGTTAAGCCATAATTCATTTTGCTGCAAGTTAGAACATATTCAACAAGTGCTTTTTCTTCCTCGATCGTAAATATCATAGCTGTTTTGAACTGACTTCCCTGTTCACTTATTTTTGACAATTTAGTCCTGTCTCTTAAATAATTACGTAAAGTATTTCGATCTATTCCATACTCCAAAGCAGTAGCTCTAATAGACTTGCCGTTATCAATGTCACTTACAGCATTTCTTATTACTGACAGGTCTAAATTGCTTCTGTTTCTTGTTGTTTCTTTTTTTTTATATTTGAAGGGCATTGTGGATACTTATCTAAAATAAAACAGAAAATATTATTGCAAGAGAAACAGAGGGAGAGATTACCCTGGGTAAAGTCTCCTCCCGTCGCCATGGTAATGTCTCCCACCCCACGCCAAGCTGTCCGTTATTTAAATTACAAAAAAAACTATAATCTTTAAGCAAAAACTGTCTATCGTAAAGGTAACAAGGATAATTACACTAAGGATATGTATGCATGACATGCTGGAATCTATGAACAGTAAACAACAGTAATCAAATATCGAAAATTGAAAAAATTAACTTACCGGGCATAAAAACGTGTTTTCACTTGTAACGTCAAAACGAAACTGCTGATCGCAACATCGCCGCGTGAGCTAGGTGGGAGGCGCCTATGAGCTGTGAGAAGTGTGGCAACGTCGCAATATCTAGTTATACAGGGATTCTATGATCAGTGGCTATTGTCTCCCCCCTGCTAAACTCTCCCGGACTCCCCCTACCTACTCGTATAAAACATTCTGAATCAAAGAATCCTTTGTTAGGTACTTTTCTTTAATCTGCAGCTTAGTACATATCTTAGTAATTTTGTTTAATTAAAAAAAAACAATTGTATCTTTTAAACTAAATTAGACTTTTGATTAGCTACATCAATGTGTAAGTAAAAATTCAGTTATTTTTTCCATGAAACTAAGCCAGTGAAAGGCTTAAGAGACTGCATGTTTTTCTTATTGTTTACGCAGCTTGGAATTATAAAAAACACAATAAATCCCTGTGGAGATAGATATATAGAATACTCTTTATTATGTACACTATAAATATTACACATATACTCGTAAAAGTAGAAATTTTACAAGGGGTGACAGAATGGGCGGTCTGCAGCACAGAAGAATGAATTTCACCTGTACTACTGGAAACTGATTAATTGAGAAGTCCGTGTTAATATTCTTTATTACCTAAGATATTAAACTTGATTATTGTATGGTGAACCATTCAATCACAAGAAATGATGGTCAAGGATTAAGTCCGTATGAGGAAAAAAACTAGTTTTATTGCAAGAGCATGTCTACACGAAGGCATGCAAGATTAATGCCAGGCGGAGAACTAAGTAACTCCATTAGTCCATTTGTTCTTAGTTTATAATGTACAATCGATATAGCCTACATTGGAATGGTTTTGAGAATATTACCCCAAGTTGGAAACGATAACCGTTTAATGTGTCACGTCTTGAACCTTAAACTAGGTAACTACTTATGCTAATATTTTATTCTTGGGCCTTTAAGCTTTTACTATTATTAGGTTCGGTCTTTGATTACGTTAGTACCTACCTTTTCTAGATACCTTAACCTCATGCCGGTAAAACTACCAAGTTGTAAGAACAGCTGTGGAATTTTACTCATACATAAAATAATAAGAGTTGGCGGATGGGTAACAAAGTAACAAATTAAAATGCAGTCATTTCCTTCTTGGCGTGCACTGACTCGAGAATAGGTACAACTTTCATGGCAAATGTAGAATACTACAGGGGAAAGTCAGGTTTTTAATGTCCACGTATCTCCAAGTATATTTAATACGGTACAATCTGGATACTTGGATCGCCGTTTTTTACTTTATGACATCAGACATAATTGGTCGTACCCGCTGGCGTCACTGTGCACTATACCATTATTATTATTTCTTCAGTTTTCATTCGGGTAATAATGTCACCAATGCTAGTTTAGATACCTATGTACCTATATTAAAATAATGTACCTACTGATCAAGATGCTTATTTGAAAACCAAATAGGTTCGAATAAAAACATTATTCTCACCATTCAAGGCTCGCATGGAATATTCCGTAACATGTCTACTCATAAGAATGAGTTGTTGATTTGTTTGATTTTGCCGTGAACCGAGGAAGTTGAAAAGTCAAATAATTTCTAATTTATGTAACAATGACTGCAGTCTGCAAATGATGACCAGCGTTTTAACGCGGTTATGATAATGTTTGACGCTAGGTACAATGGACCGGTGACACACTGGGTAAGTGTGATGTCATGTAATAGCTTTCTATTTTGTGCACAATTATCGCTTCCTATTTAAGGTTGAATATTAATAATAAGGTAATTCAGGAACTGAAAAACAGCTTCGTATCCTGGAAAGATCAGATTGCCTGGCAATCTGATCTTTCTTTAATATTGTTTGAAATTGTTATTATTCTTTCATTGTTCTGATTTCAAGAACCCTGTATGTTTAGTGAACAGGTTTTCATTTTCATATCTCTTGGAAATATTCAAGAGCTTTGTCTAGTAGCAAAGGACAAATAGCCAGCCAACCCTCTCAGCTCCAAGGTTACGGCATTATACCCATAAAATTGAGTCTTCTGTCGCAACTCATACTTTAGTGATCGCTTTTGAATATTGCAGCGAACTGAAAATTAAGGATACGAAAAGTCAATATTATTATTATCAGCATTGTCTTACTTAATTCACACGATTACAATAGATACCAAAACAGAAAAACAATTTAAATAAAACAGTTCGAGGCAGGTCACGTCTCAAGGTTTAATTAATAAGCAAATAGTAGTTTTATGGTTCTTTATTTAAAGACAACGTCGTATACTTCGATTTTATTTCCATATCTAGATTAAAATGGCCTTTTCGTGTTTATCATTTTGTATTAATTTAAATACATGACTTGTTTTGTTCGGTATGCAAGATATTGACCTAAGGCGGCACATATCAGAATTCAACATTAAAAATCTTTGAGAAATATCGAACTGGTTTTAATGTTTAGTGAGATTTTGCTAAAGATCAACTACTTATCTATTTAGCGCAGCGCTGTGTGATGAAATCAATACAAGTTTATAAACATCATTACCACATACACAACCCAAGAAATAACTAAACTAGGTAGAAATATGTTTTGTATCTCTGAGAAATTGCCATTATTTTCCTCCTCGAAGTTTCAAAGTATTTTCGCACGATCTTAAATTCTGAATACCTATCTACTGTACCATCTAACGGGTGAATAAGTTCTTTTTTAGTTCTTATATACTAATTGAACGTTCTCACGAAAGCAAGATGCTCGTGAATTAGTAGCTTGTTAAGTTTCTAATTTTATTTTTGCCTGCATTCGTTCTTATACATACAATCATTTCTTGTTTCATACTTAGGTTTTAAAGGTAGAAGCAAATTACGTCCAGCCTAGGTATTTGTGTGATTTCATTAAAGTTTTTTTTTTTGTAATGAATCTTTTTTCGCTACGCCTCCGTAGCCGTAGCGTAAACCTCGTAGGGTCTATTTGAGCTTCATATTCCATAGTGTATAGCCGTATAGACCGCTGTAAATATAATAATTATTAGGACGCGCGTGTGGTTGATATTTTTAATAGAAAGGAACAAATCATTTAATTTTAATCTTAAATTTCGCTACGCCGTAGCCGCAGCGTAGACCTCGTAGAGTCGTAGGGTCTCTGAGCTACACATTCCGTAGGGCGTAGACCGCTGAAGGTAGGTATAATTATGAGGTCGCAGGTTAGATATTTTTATTAAAAAGGATCTAATTATTTAAATTTTATCGAAAATTATGCTATGCCGGAGCCGTAGCGTACTCGTAGACCTCGCTGGGTCTCCGAGAGTCTGAGCTCCACGCGCCGTGGAGCGCGGCGTAGACGTAGATGATAATATAATAATAGGTAGGGTAGAGGTATTTGGTTTCTCATGCATTGTTGGATACTTTTTTTAGGAAGAATCAGGAAGGTAAGTATTAGAATTGCATATAAAATGGATTGTCTTACAGACAATGTTACACATAGTAATTTTGGTTTCCGTGGGATTGAAATTGTGCTAAATCAGACAAAACAAGGCAAGGCAAGATAGTTAGAAATAATAATAAACAATTATGCCCGTTTTCACTAACACTAGGTGACACCTAAATGAATGCCTAAATAAAAGGGCGCTGTTGGATTCTGAACGATCGGCTCAGCGCCGAAAGTTGAAAATGGATTTTGAGGTTTTTTTTTTACTTAAAGAGATATAAACAAACATGCCTAAAGTTATGCTCACTGAGGATAACTAGAAACTACTGGATGTTACGTGCTACAGAATCCTTATGTAGCTCCTCCCTTTGCTACATCCTTATGTAACTAACTTCATTTGCCTACAATACAAGATACTGGTTCCTGTCAGTCTGTATCATCCCACTGCTGGGCAAGGCACATAACTTCGCGTCCCGCCATCTACGGGGTCTGCCGCGACCCCTTCTGGCTGTATTAATAATGGCTATTTTGGCCCACTACTCATTGATAAAAATACATATATATATTATAATTCAAAAGCAGGTATGACCCAGATACATAACACTATCAAATCACCTTTGACATCAGTCGTATGTGTAACGTATCTGCCTATCTGTAATGTAATAACCTGACAGATTAATGATAAGCAATACGATTACACCTACCGTTAATTAATATTGTTCATTGATATATTATTAGAACTACTTATTATCTGTAATACGTACTTTATACTTCGTACCTATATAATACGTACTCAGGCCAACGATACGAGATAAATTCATAAAATTGCAACACAAACAAATATCAACTTTAAAACTCAAGTGGGTAATCTAAGTTGATTTTTGAATGAAAAACCTGACACAACTGACAAAATGTGGGTGTACTATGGGTACACCTCTGCCTAACCCGTCTGGGAAACAAGGCGTGATGTTATGTTATATTTCCAATAAATACAAATTGTCCTATATTGATGACAACGGAAATTTAAGTAATTTATTTACAATTGTTAAAAAAAAGTGTTTCGTAACTCAGTACCTGTTTCTGATATACGATTATGTCCGTGTTACATACATATCTATTGCCTATCGTCCATGTAATCAGTGGAATACTCGCAATGTTTTAAACCTACATTTTTTCAAGCTGCAGTGATAGGTAAATTGCTAGAAATTGAATTAGATACATTAGCATCATCCGTTGTTATTAGATCACGGAGTAAGGTCACAGACTCGGTAAAGTACCCAAGTGTCATAATGCGGACAAAATGCGGTAGATAGTCTATTTTCGCAAATATTAGGTACTAGCTTCTGCCCGCGGCTTCGTCTGTGTGGACTTCAGAATTGGTTCCAGACTTCCAGAGAGAAATTATGTATATAATTTGATACCAATCGTAAGGCCATGTCGTTTACCTGGATAAAAAGTATCCTATGCGTTAATGCAGGTTATAAACTGTCTGTATGCCAAACAAGCAAATCCATTCAGCCATTTTTGCGTGATTCAGTAACAAACATCAAAACATACCAACTTTCACATTTATAACATTTGTGGGATTACTAGATAAAAGTTTAAACAGCAATTTGTAGCAGATTCATGTTCAGTTTCTATTTAAATAGCCAAAAATCAATAAAAAAAAACTTCTCTCAAAATTGCTTTGAAGCATGCACCGTTTGCTCAGGGTAGTCTAAATGTATCGATTTTCACTCTTTCTTATATCTATGGTTATTTCAGGGGGCCAACCACCACCTCTTAAAGCAGTATTATTTTAATGTTACTTCAGTGTGAGAAAGAGATGGAGCTATTCAGGACGTCTAGCTCCATCTCTTTCCCACACTGAAGTAAGATTACAATAATACTGCTTTAAGAGGTGGTGGTCTAGCTCCAGGGGAGTTATCATCGACTGTGTATCTAGTCCTACTGTCTTTCATGCAAGAATCAGTAAAAGATAAACTGATAATGAAATTAGGTACAACAAACCATCGTCTACTTTTATTGTTTGTACAAATCTATGTACTATTTACGGTATATAATTATTTTATCGTTGTATAGATAACATTAATTAATGCGGCGCCTGATTTATCATACCTTCCTTACATACCTACTTACAATCGTATGATGTATTTGCATTAGGTACTTTCCTACATATCCATGATAAAGTTACCACTGAGCATAAATTCTTGTTAATTTAGTAAGCAACACAGTTTTATAAAAGATCTCGTTTGACTAGAATGCTTTGTTTTCAATTAGCAAGTACCTAGTCGTAGTAATCAAATTAACCTCATTGTACTCGCTATCTATAGCTTTTCAATTAAAAAGTAGTTGTCCAATGAGTGTGCTTTTAGCCGACTTCAAAAAAAGGAGGAGGTTGTCAATTCGGTTGATTTGGAAAATATTTTTTTTATTTGAAAGGACATACTTTCAGAATGGTATCATTTTTATCAAAATCCAGTTCTGATGATAGGATCCATGAGGAATTGAGGGAACTCCTCAAATGCCTATTATAGGCATACACATAGCGATTTTGGTATTTTCATCAACAAGTCAAACATTTGCATTCAGAAAGTATCATTTGGTGAAGTGGAAATGATGAAGAAGACCACAGATGGCCACGGGAACTCCTCAGTGATAAATATTTCAAGGGTGGCGATAAGATAACTCGATTATGATACTTAAGCGACTATGATGAAGCAACTTTAAATAAATGGTTCTGATGATAATGGTACCATCGAACTGATTTGATGATGAAGCCGGAAGGTAGGCACCGGAACTCCGTAATATAACAATGTATCCTAGCCGTGTTTGAGCTTATTGGAATTGTCATAGGATGCACTCTGGTTATAAATGACTTTAATGGTAATATGCTTCAAATTGCGCTACTTAAGTCATATATTATTTGTGGCCTTGATTGTCAGAGTCTTCAGCGCATATTACCATTAAAGTCATTTGTAGCCAGAGTGCATCCTACGACAATTCCAATAAGCTCAAAGACGTCAAATCTGTCTAGATTCCGTCAACGATCTGTCATCATGTGGTTGATTTAATAATTTGTTGGCGACGGCGTCCAAACCTGATAAAACTACGCCTTTCAAATTTCTGAAACGACTTAGCGCGACATATAAAAAAGAAATAATATTTTTTTATTAATTATTAACATTTTATTTGAAAGGGTATGTATAGGTACTCCCGAGGTGGTCGCATATAAATTTGGTCAAATTCTGATGAGTGGTTTTTGAGTTAGCATTTAGTGTATGTTGAAGATGCTACCCCTGTGCTATTCCTGTCACTGTTATTTACTTAGCAAGTAGTGAGTGGTATACGAATTTGAGTGGGGTAGGTACCACAACTAAAAAGTGGAAAATAAAAACTTATTTATAAAAAAAAAAACACTACAAAGTGAAAAATAACTTTAATTTCGGAAGTCGTTGGCAAAAAACGAAAATACTAAACCAAAGACACCGAATTCCGAAAATAATTTTTCACGTTGTAGTGTTTTTTTTTGGAAGTAGGTTGTTTATTTTTTTACAAATACCTAAGTGTTTTGTTTCTCATCATCAGAATCAGAAGGAGCATATTATTAATGTTACCTACTGAAATGATTTTGGTAATTAATGAATGTATGGCTGTTCATTCGTTACATATGTTAATAGATAGAAAAGTATATATCTAATATATGAGGCGTTAACGTTGACTTTGTGGAACAGTTAAGTGATAACAATATTGCAAAATAAACCAATCGTAGATAACGAGATACTATTTTAACACCATAACCGGAGAATAGTTACCGATTTGCAAAACCACAAATGAAAAATAAATAAGCATAAAATATTACACAAGCAAGACCCGTTATAGGTTGATTCGCTGTTGTTTTAACGTAACGTTTTGAAGTATTAATTACCTACCGTTCGAGGGAAAATGACCGAAGTGCTCGCATTGTGAAAAGTTAATTCCTTTTGACGGCTGAGCAACGTTCAATGCACGAACTAATAAAACCATTTTACTTGGTTTATACATCTACGTTTGCTATGGTACTGAGGCTATTTAACACGATAATAGTAACTTCGACGTAAAATATGTGTGTATCTAAAAACGATAGTGTTATTATTTCACAGGTTCAGTATGAAATCCGCTTTCGACGTGGAAACACGAACGAAATTTTAAACAATAAAGGCGATGTTAATTTGAATTAGTTAGTATGCAATAATTAGTGGGATGGAGCAGTCGTGCTTGTGAGTGGAATCAGGTTGAGAAGTGCCGGTTGTCTTCTCACTTGGAATTACTGCTGGTGTCAAAGATTCCTGGTATCGTTGTGTTCATTCGTGACTTTGCGCTCCAATAACATGTAGACGTTTTTATACTCTATCGTATACGATGAATGATGATGCCTCGCCAGCGAGTAACGACCTCTCTATATATTGTGTTTTTTGTAGTGTTTTTGCGTTAGATAAAGTTTTTGTGGAAAACAACTAAGGACGATTATTTTGGTGTAATTTAAAAATCGTGACATTTTTTGTATAGATGACAGTGTTAGATTGTTTCGCGTTAACAACTCGTGGTTATGTGATGGAAAAGTAAAGGTGCCTAGACCTTCATTATACGGAATGACCTTACTTTAATGAAGAAAAAAAAAACACATTGCAACGCAAACGCAATGTAAGTATACCTGCCCCCCACAACGCAGTATTGTATGCATGGAAAGCACCATGCGTGACCGTGCTCTGAACCGTGATGAGCAGACAATAGGGCGTGCTCAGCACAGGCCCAAGATGAGAGCATTAGCGTAATTGGTTGTATGTATCAAATAGACACACTAAGTCTTAATTAGATTAGATACTTAACCTTATAACTGACTGAATCTAATCCGTATTCCGGGTGTTTTGTTTGCCTTTTGCAATCGTATTTTTTTCGCTCACTTGAACTTTCTGAAAAGGTTAGCTCTTAAGACAGCTGATCAGTTATCAGTGTTTTATAGTGACCTTGTTGATAATTTGTAAGTGTTTTAACCATATTATAATAATGACTTTTAAATTAATCTCTATTAATTATCTCTGTTTCAGATACCTGTGGATAAGAATGGCAAGCTAAGAACATTAGAATTGAGAGGAGTTTACTCCGCCTCAAAATTGAAAACTTTGGAAACGTTAAAATCCTTTGATGTTACAAGAAATGCTGAGATTGCAGAAAAGTCCCATGCTGTAACAAAAATTAAACATGATATAAAGGAACCAGTTTTTTGTAAGGCTTATGCATCATTTATACCAAAAATGAGTTTAAATTTGGAAAAAGTAATTGAGCAAAATCCGAGAATATTAGATTTGCGTGAAAAATTGAATCAAATAACAAAAAAACAAGATAGTAATAATGTTGATAAAAAGACAAAAGGACTAATTAACGATATAACACAACACCTGGTTGACAAGAAAGACGAAGACGAGTCCGGCCCGTACAGTTTGTTGTTTGACCTACAGTCCGATCCTTCTACATCATTTAATGAAAGTGCAGCAGGGAACGTTTGGAATCGACCAAAATCAGAAGTATTGAGTGATACGAAGTCACAAGCCTTTAATAAGTTAGTCAATCCTATTAATAAGAGCGCAGACAGGCTACCGAACGTTTTGAATTTCGACGAAAAATCGATGAGAGAATTTGAATATTCTTGCGAAAACGAGTTTACCTTCCCGGCAAAAAAGACATTTAACACACATTCCAGATCTGACCTCTGTTTACAGCTAAAAACACATGTACATCCACGATTATTTGAATCCAACTTGAGTCCTAATGAAAATTCGTTGAGTAGGACGAATGAAGAGAACTCACTTGACGATAGTTTAGGCATTTTGACCCCAGACCAAATGGATGATATATGTTATTTAGAAAACGCTTTTTCGCCTACAGTAGAGGGACTACCAATTTTCTGTGATACTAATGAAAGTAAAATATCTCCAGATAATGGTGATACCCCATCGACTGATAAGACTGAAAGTAACTCTGCAGCATCTACGATACAAAATGATGGATTTGATAGCATTGAGAATAAAAGGTGCACGTTTGAAGGCCAACTGGCTCCCATTGTAAGCCTGGAAACAATTATGAATAACGAAGATCACAATTCACTAACATCCTATGATTCCCCAGCTCATAAATGCAGTGATACATTGTCTATACAAGAACCATTGTCGATTACTTCAAGGACTTTTGATATGCCTTCTCAAGATATAACAATAGGGAAGGACGAGCTGTCTTCGAATTTAATAGACGAAGAATTCATGCCTTCTATACACAGCAGCATCTTGGAGCCAGTTAGTTCTATTGCTGAAAATGTGGCCAATTTAGAAATAGCTCTAGATTGTAAACATGAAAATCTTTTAATTACCAACAGAATTGAACAAACACCATCGCCGGAAGATTTGCCACTAGACAGTTCAGAAATTAATGGCGAAATAAGTACATACTCCCAATTTTCTGCATCGACGCTGCACGACTCGCAGACTTATTCAGATGGTAAAAGCGATTATCCAAAATCAATGGAAACTTCTAAAGTTTCGAATAGTTTCATAACAAGTATTACTAGCATTACAAGTTTAGATGGTTACCAAGGAGATGGAGAAATGTCCAGACCCGTGAGCAGAGGAGCAGACCATTCTATTGAACATCGTGAAGATGCCATTGAAATGGACTGGCAAAATGTGCCCGTGGCAAGAAGAGCAGATCCCATGACTGATTCGGATTTCTTTACAGAAAGTGATGCCGATGGTTTAGATGACCACATGCAAAGAGGTGACCGACGAGCTCAGGTTATTGATGGAGCCCTTTATGGTGGAAAGAAAGCAAATGGTAACCCACCTCTAATTGTAAACAGAAACGAAGACTCTTGTATGGAATCAAGTGGAGTGTACACAGACTTTGAAAATCACCGTACATCTCCTGTGTTCTTAAACGTCATCGATGATATGTCTCCTGATGGGTCAACTCCTTCCACTCGATCGGAATGCAGTCAGAAAAACGCTAGCACAGGAAATTTGAACACTTACTTTTCACCACTGCAAGATACGTTGGATGAACATAAATCGGATACGTCTCACATAATCGATGATGATGAGACACCGAAAAACACAAGCAAAAGAAATTCGTTGAACAGTGTGAAAGATATGAAATGTACTGAAAAGAATAAAGAAGAGAAGAGAAGCTTTACATTAAAAAAGTACAAAATGCCTAAGCGTGATGTGCCAAGTAAACTGAAGAGTATGCTGGCGAACAGAAAGACTGATGCGGATAACAGTGTACAGAGTAGCCCAAAAACTGTGAAAAAGACCGAAAGAAGAGAAAATTTGGCGAAAAAGAATTCCATAGAAACAAAGAACGATTATAAGATAAAATCCTTCAAGGATATAAAGTCGAAGGTGGACTGCTCTTTTTCATTACAACGATCTCAAACTTCGTGCAGTGTCAGTAGAATGTTAAGCTCAAAATCTACCAATAACAACGTGAAACCTAAAAGGTAAGTGATCATTAAAATAGTTTTTACACTTGTGTAACCATCATGTAACATTTAGCTAGTTTTAGCGCTGTATTACATTGTCATTTATAATTATAATAGAAAATGTAACACAGGGTTGACTTCTTTTGAAAATATTGGGATGTTTATTTAGAATTGAATGAAATCAAGTCTGATCTAGCTTATTCAAATGTTAACTTTACTCTTTAACATCAATTTGCTATCGACCAACATAATTATGGTACTTAGGAGAGCCTCATACCCAGCAGTGGTAGTTAATGAATCTGATTTCTCACCAAAACTTTTGTGTGTAGCCGTCACATGCGTATGCGAATGGAGCTGGGTTCGGCGGCAGGCAGCGGCAAGAGCAGCCTGCACAGTTCGCAGAGCGACATCAGCGCCAGTAGCACACCGCTCGGCAAGCACTCCACCGGCCGCTTCCCCCTGCTTAGTAAGTACTGTCATTTATTTATCTACTTTTCCTCCATGAGTGGCGATACTTAATGTGAGATGATATTCTCACATAGTTCGTACCGGTAAGAAGGCAGAAGGGACTGGGGACAAAATGTGTAGTCGTCCCATTGTGCGCTTTTATAATTTCTAACGTGACATTCACGTGCTATTATCGTGGACGTCCACGTCCATATAAAGTATGGAAATACATGCACGTAAAAAAGTTATTGTGGTCGGTTTAAAAGGGTCTTCATATACAGCTGTGGACATATAATTAGGAACGACTGAATTAGGAACACTTTTCGATAAACAAGTTGCTTTTATTTTTTTATCAATTAGCTGATATTAACTTTTAACAACATGGTTAAACATAAATTTTAATAGGCTTTAATACTACATACAATATACGCAATATAGTTGGACTTCTATTAATAATTTAACTATGGTCCATTTGAACTGCCTATTCGAAACCTCCTAGCTGTGGACAATTAATTAGGAACGGGTAAAATCATTTCATTTAATAAACGATAGTAGAATTGATTTCATAAAATCTACAATACTTATTAAATAGGCTTTACCACGCTTACAAAACTAAGCATTAATATTTTGTAAGATGATGACCCTTGCTTATAATAACTGCTCTGCAGCGACGGGGCATGGAATTTATTACATTTTTACAGGTTTCAACAGAAATAGTGCTCCATGATTCGACAAACACATTATACAGTTCATTCAAATTACTTGCCCTTTTAGCAGCTATACTCGTATTTCTCTCCATAGATTTTCGATCGGATTAAGATCTGTGTTGTTTGCAGGCCAATTTAACACAGTGACTTGTTGATCATTAAGAAACTTTTTCACTGAATGAGCAGTGTGTTTGGGGTCGTTATTATGCTGAAATGTCCAAACTACAGGCAACATCTTCTCAGCATAAGGAAGCATAGTCTCCTCCAATATTTGCCTGTATCGAAATTGGTCTAAAATGCCTCTAATCTTTTTAACTGGCGCAACACCATAGTCTGAGAAACATCCTCAAACTTTTACGTTTCCACCCCATGCTTTACTACCTTTTTCGTGAACTTAGGATTCAATGCCTGCTTAGCCGGTCGACGCGCATACTGTTTACTGTCAGAACCTAGCCTATTTATCTTCGTTTCGTCAGAAAATAATATATTTTTCCATTGACTCCAGTCGCCATAATTTCTAGCGAAATCTAATCTTGCTTTTCGGTGCACCTTCTTGAGAAGTGGTACTCTCCGGGCGAGTCTTCCAAATAACTTTGCATTCGTTAAGCGTCTTCGTACTGTACGCGCTGATACTCCTCCGTTACCAAAAACTTCCTATCCTCCCTTATATGGATCAGTCTTCGCTGAAAAAACAATCAAAGCGTTGTCGTTTTTCTAGATTTAGGTTTTCGAAGAACATTATTGGTAGTGTTAATTTCTTCACGTGATTTACAGCGTTATAAACCTTAGTTTTGGAGCACTCCATATGATCAGCATTCTTTTTATACGACCAATCACGTTCATACAGTGCCATAATCGTTTTCCGGGTTGATGGATCACAACTTTCTTTTTAACCCATGATTTTGAAATAAAATAAGCACTTTTGACAAAAAGTAGGATAAAGTAACCAAAAGATGGCGGGAAATCAAAAAATGTGCTGTTTGTTTTCGAAGTTCAAAATTGAGAACATATTTTTTTGCGTTGTTAATTATTTGTCCAGCAGCCAGTGTCTTTGAAATACATCCAATTTGCGATAAATTGATTTTTATAGGGACGTATTTTGATTATTGAGTATGAATCATTAAAACCTACTAATAAAGCTATTATTTTATGTGGTAAAAAGTTGTTATTTGTAAGTTGATACAAAAGTAAAATCAACTTAACATAACATAACATCAGGCCTTGTTTCCCCGAAGGGTTAGGCAGAGGTGTACCTATAGAAAAATAACAAAAAAAAAAACAACTAAAAAAAAAAATCAACTTGTTTACCTATCCAAAAGTGACTTCATTATTAATCGTTCCTAATTATATGTCCGCAACTGTATATTTACATAAATTTTATTTCCCTGTATTATTGTGATGCCGTGACGTGGACGTGGACGTCCACGTTAATATTGTCACGTTAGAAACGGTAAAGTCGCACATTTGATTTTTTTTTCATCCGATGCATTTTTGGCACAATGAAGCGGACAAGTGCTTCTAGAAAGAAGAACAACAAAACAAATACCGCAGAAGTGGTGTTTCTACATACATTTGCATCTTATTTAGCAATATCAATCTGCCTAGCCTTTTCCCAACTATGTTTGGGTCGGCTTCCAGTCTAACCGAATACAGCTGAATACCAGTATTTTACATGGAGCGACTCCTTTCTGACCTCCACAACCCAGTAACTGGGTAATACGATACCCCTTGGTAAGGCTGGTTGTCAGACTAGAGTTTTTGACGACCCGTAACGACTGTCAAAGATCCACGTATGACAGCCGGGACCAACGGCTTAACGTGCTTTCCGAGGCATGGAGGAGTCTCGGTATGTAAACATGGTCACCCATCTCTGCGAGCATAGGATAAGATGCAGTATCCTCTGCGAGCATAGGTATAGGCTAATATACTCCTACTGAACGGGTAAGATGCAGTATCCTCTGCGAGCTTAGGATAAGATGCAGTATCCTCTGCGAGCATAGGTATAGGCTAATATACTCCTACTGAACGGGTAAGATGCAGTATCCTCTGCAGTATGAGTATATTAGCCTATACCTATGCTCGCAGAGGATACTGCGTCTTATCCTAAGCTCACAGAGGATACTAACTAGAGGATGAGAGGAGGTAACCTAAGCCTTAGGATAAGATGCAGTATCCTCTGCGAGCATAGGTATAGGCTAATATACTCGTACTGAACGGGTAAGATGCAGTATCCTCTGCAAGATTAGGATAAGATGCAGTATCCTCTGCGAGCTTAGGATAAGATGCAGTATCCTCTGCGAGCATAGGTATAGGCTAATATACTCGTACTGAACGAGTAAGATGCAGTATCCTCTGCAAGATTAGGATAAGATGCAGTATCCTCTGCGAGCATAGGTTTAGGCTAATATACTCGTACTGAACGGGTAAGATGCAGTATCCTCTGCAAGATTAGGATAAGATGCAGTATCCTCTGCGAGCTTAGGATAAGATGCAGTATCCTCTGCGAGCATAGGTATAGGCTAATATACTCGTACTGAACGGGTAAGATGCAGTATCCTCTGCAAGATTAGGATAAGATGCAGTATCCTCTGCGAGCTTAGGATAAGATGCAGTATCCTCTGCGAGCATAGGTATAGGCTAATATACTCGTACTGAACGGGTAAGATGCAGTATCCTCTGCGAGCTCTCTATATTAGGTATAGGCCACAGAAATCTAAATAATAAGGCAATATTATTTAGATTTCTGTGGTAAGACCACTTTACTTTTCTGACGCGGGATGATTTTCAATCTTGACTGTTTTCATTGAATAGTCTATGATCTATTAGAGTTTATTTATACGAGATTAAACAATGATATCGCTTCTAAAACTATTATCACTGAAATTCAGGTGTAGGTAGGTACCTACTATATAAACACCTACGCGCGTAGACAACTAAAAACAAATGTAGGAAAACCTAAGATCACGCGTATCGCCGTAAAACCTGCGTGATAACAACGCAATACTTCTAGTTTGTGTTTTGACACACCACTCTAATTCAAGGTTGGCTAGCATTGACTTCATGTGATTCAATGACATGTGTGAATTCTTAAACAATTCACGTCGCGACTCATTAAAATTAGATACATAAGTCGTGTACTATGTCTGAAGACTGATTTTGAGCTACTTTTGATACACAAACGACTATTCTATCTACAAAGTTGCTTACTGAAAGCATTGCATAAAATATGGAAATGCGATTTCCATTTTCTTCGAAACCGTTTATAGTTATAAGTTTCCTATTCATTCGTTACTGTGTATTATCTACGTCATTCTATATGAATATTCAATGTGACAGTGGCATGCCACAATGTTAACCCGATGCTTATTGTTTGTGTTCCTAATTCTTGTGTAAATTCATCTATAATACAGTGTGGAGTTTATGGCAACGTGTTGTCCTTGTTTGTTAGGTTTCGTATGATTTAGCACCTCCTTATGCATTTGTGATAGCAATTATCACGTAAGCACGCAAATACACGAGTGTCTCGAAACAGCGTGAGTAAATGAGAATTCTTCCAGACTCAATAACTTTTATTTTAATTAGGTAGGTATACCTACACTTTTTAACTGCATCTGTATAATTTAAGTTATTCTACTGCTAATAAACCCAGAAGTTACCGTATTTTTTTTATTTAACGCCGGCCGATCATAATTATAGCAATGAATATATTGCATCATGCATAGTTATTGCTCTTCAGTAATTGTCAGACACTTGCAAACATTTAATAAGGTTTAGGTAGGAAAGAAAGGTAGGAAATCTTACTTCAAATCTAGAAAACTTAAAAAATAGTGTACATTCATATCATCACCATAACATCTGAAAATTAAACTCAAGACGTGGACTTGGTAACATAACAGAATAGGGAATTAATAAATAAAAACCTGTACTTCAACATAAAAAGCCCCAGCGCCTGCCGTAGCTTGTAGAGCAAAGATGTTCTTATGAGCTTTATCTGATAATTGACGTAGGCTTGCGTTGACTGAGAGTGGATATAAGAAATTACGGTTGGGACTTGGGAGTGTCTATTTTTCTATATAACTTCAGTAACAACATAAAAATGATACAATATTTTGTAGGAAAGATAAAAATAATCATGGTTTTATCTATGCGGATGATCTTACTAAAATCATGAAGATTATTTTTCTGCTGATCAAGGATGATTTTACAAATTTATCTACCTACATAACGGGCGAAATGTTGTAGTACTATATAGGTACACCTCTGCCTAACCCTTCGGGGAAACAAGGCGTGATGTTATGTGTTATCTACCTACAAACCAAATTTGTTGCTATTTGGAATCTTCCTCGACTTAACAGCAGACAATCTCTATTAGGCTCCTAAACATACCAATGCGCAGTTAATCCTGCCTAGATTTTCTTTCAAAATAGTAGTCGTCAAATATTCGCAAAGTCCTTGCTGCACATCTTCCCCAATTAAAAGTCAGCTGTGCAAGGAACACAAGCAGCAATCGATGCGGAAGGTCAACACTACGGGCCGGCTGACTACGGCAAGCAAAGGGAGCAAGCAAGTTAGACCGCATGGCAACGAGCGTTTCCTCTCGGCTAGGTTCAGTTTGCCAGTCGCCGGTGAGACGCGAGCCGGCGCGCGCCGCAGTCCGCCAGCCCGTCGCGTTCGTGACGTCAACTTGCAACGCGAAAAATCAATGGATTCCCCTCCGTCACTAAGGTTAACCGCATACCGCATTTTCTCAAAGAAAATGTGTTATATGTCAGTGAAGTGTTGACGATACATGCACCTGGGATACTAATTCATTGATAATGACAAGAACACTACGATGTAAAATGCAACGCGTCATGTGAACGGTTTACTTTCAAGTTTTGTTTTGTGTGGTGTCATATTTTAAGTTATCATTATTTTTCAATTAATGTACCTTTTATTTAATTTCCGTTAATTAACGTAACACTTGACATTTCCTTTGATTATTGCAATAACAGCGTTGTTGTTTACCTTGTGGACTGTCACGCAGTCTTGGAATCATTGTTGTTTATTTAGAAAGGATTCCCAGTCCACTTAATAATATTGTCAGTACTTAAAACGCAAATCCTCTGTTTTGTTAAACCACTTGGCCTTTTTAGCACCCACTTTACTGTCCTTCGTTTACTTCATGTCTACCAACAACTGGTTAAACAAGTTAACGCCACAACTCATTATTTTTTAAACAAACATTTGTTACATTGTCATGCATGTAAGCTTGCAGACACCTGATTTTATTCGAACTTTATTTTGATTTATAATGAACATAAATTAACCAATTCACTGTTAACTTAATATTGTATAATTATATAGAAAAAATAAATTTGGTATATCATGCGGCTAAATTCTTTGATATTCGAATCAGGTATGTAACTCTAGTTAACGAATCAAAGATCATGGCTAATGAAACGCAACTGCATATAGATTGTAACTTAATACAGGTAACAAGTCCCATTAGAAATCGATTATTTAATACAGTGTAGGTGGGTATTACATAAATCATTGTAACTCATTGTTAGATAGCAGACACAGCAGAAAATAATGGGCCAAATAGAAAGTACATTAATGCACATGCTCGGTTCACATGCAACGAAGCCTTCTACCACATAATTAAAAAGTGATTTATAAACAAACGCACATCACAATTTGTATTGTTTTTACAGAGACACTAGTTTTTCACATTTTCTCTTCAGACTAAAGTCGCACTCAAGCAAAAGCTATATATAAGAAAGACGGATTCAATAAAACACAACAACTTAACGAGACTTATCTTCACCTATGGCTTAGTTAATGTGTAAATTGAATAGTAATCGAAATAAAACAATCTATGTAGGTATATCAACTTTCACTGTAACTTTGTAACGTACTCGTACTTACAATATCTAGAGGTAACTATATCTATTCTACACGCAAAAAGTAATTGTACGAAATTTTTAATTGACACGGCTAACTCGATTCGAAAGCATGAAATTGGAGAGTCATGATATAGATACATTTTATCTTTCTCATCTACTTGAGATATTTTTGAAGAAATGTTGAAATAATTCAACTGTTCATTTCATAGATATCGAGTATCAATATGCATATCTAAAATTGCGTGATATTTTTCTGGAAAATGTCTCCAAACTTATCATTTATTTACAAATAAGTTAAGAGTTTCCAAAATGAATAATACCAATTTATAATTAAAACATACTAAAATAATAATAGAACATTGCAAAACAAATGAAACCTAAAAGGAAGACGTAGTAGATAATAATATAACAATAAGGATAAACAACGAAGTTGTTGGACACAACTGGGGAAAATGTGATAATGTCGCAAGTGCAGGCGACAGGCTACGCGATTAAAGGCCTATTCAGGTATAAGCGATATCGCTGTCGCATTCGGTAGCGATACTGGTCTAAAGTGACTAAAGGTGGACCAGCCGATCTATCCTGTAAACATCACACCGTGAGCACTTAGGTGAAGTGAGTTTGAAGTGAGCTCAATCCCTAGTAGAGTAAGGTGGGATGACAGTTCACATCACGCTCACTTCACCTAAATTTTCACGGTGGGATCTTTCCAGAATAGCACTGCAGGGGCCCAATTCTGTAAACTAACCAACTTGTCAATAGTGTGTCAGTAGTGTCTCAATATTGACATTCTCATTCATTCTCAGTCATTGACATTTGGTATTTTACAAATTTTGTACAATACCAAATTAATGTCAATGACTATTCTATTGAGACACTACTGACACACTATTGACAAGTTGGTTATTTTACAGAATTGGGCCCCAGTATCGCTACCAAGCGCGACAGCGATGTCGCTTATATCTGAAGAAGCCTTCAGTTAGCTTATTATAACATTTCTCATAAACCGCATTGCTGTGTTTAGTACCTTACCATTTCAAGCCTCTATTCACCTTAAATCGTGTAATGATTTTGTTAGGTATTACTAAACGTAAGCCACATATTAACAGATATGTGTATTCAATTTTAATAGGAAAATCCAAAATGTGGTTGGTTTAGATTTAGACAGACGGTTAAGTTGAAGGGAAAATCTTCTTGTAATCTTATCCCAACCGTCTTATCTTTGATGACGATAATATTATCGACAATGATGTATTACAATATTTGTATGAATATATTCCCATTGAGAAACAAAACACGTTCACTTAGTAAATTGTAAATGCCATTCGGTTTGCCATAAACCACATGTGTGAAGTAACGGCTATTACTAGCATGTTCAAACTTATACGTCACAACAGTTATTAAACGTAATATTAAGGTACGTAACAAGAGTTTGATCTTTATCTATTTAGTTAAAACAAGTTTATAAATCGTAGGAGTACCACGTTGTAGCAACCTCGTTAATACTCCTGCAAACAGGCGCAACACACGACGCGAATCGCGCGCGACACAAAGGCACCGCTCGTCGCGCGACACGCGGTGCCTTTGTATCGCGTCGCGTGTCGCGCCTGTTTGCAGGAGCCTTTACTCATCATAGATAAATATTGCAACAATGACCATTACAGTACTTAGCTGATTATGATAAAAATGTTTGATGTAGAACATTCGGAAGAGGAAAGAAAAATATCCAAATATCCCGCCGGTTTTACCGTTTGATTAGTTAACTAATTAAAACACAGAACTGCCAAATTAATAATCATAACGGTTATATTTCGAATGCTTATCGTAGCTTTACTCGAGCTCGGTATAGAAATGATATTATTATCGGTGCAGGTTTCCAAATATAGACTTTTAAGGTTAACCCTAAAAATATAGTTTATAAAAGCGGAGACAGTATAAATGGTCTAGGCGATACTTGCGAGTGAAATCCGCTGGAAGCCGATGCAGTGTAACGGGTTATTCTCGTCGATGGATTTGTTGACGAGTCGAGAAACGTTGACCCCGTCGGTGAAGGCGAAACCGAGTGCGAACTGTTCCATCCAGTACTTATTGATGGTGAAACCACATCTGACAGAACACCCAGCACCTGTCCAGCTATCAGATCACTAACGTCTTCAAATCAGAAGTCAATATATGTATCAGTTGCCTACAAATATTTGAAAAACGAACCCATTTTTGAGGATGGATCGATTTCATTATTTAAAAGTGATAGAAAATATTTGGGTCTTTACAAAATAATAAGGCCAATTCATTTGATTGGAAACCTACTGTTAGCAGGCGTATCAAACAGCATAATAAAAAAATAAATATGGCTATGGAAATAATATTGAAGTAGTTGTCCCAATTCTGTCTTATTGGAATCGATTCTAGAACAAGCCACTATGTACTCAGCCGAACTATAAGGTCTGACCCACATTCAATGCTATTAAACCATGGCCTAAAAGCCTACGTGACATGGCGTTCTGCTATTATTTATCATTACCGTCATTAGTGACATCAAAGGCTTGCAGTTAAAACGTATAGGGTCGCCCACTGCGTGCTCATATAAGCAACCCACCAGAACTTCGAACCATAAAATGCTATCAAATTGTTATATAAACATACCTATTTTCACTTTCGAAAATTTTGTTATGGTCCACTGAATGCTGATATTAATTGCCAACCATACCTTACAGTTTATTCATTTCAAGACTGTTTCAGACTAAAAGCTCTTGTTAATTTGCACCATCATTTTCCGGGATTATATCTTTCTCTTGGAGAATTACGATCGATTAGGGTTTCATCGGTCGTTCATCTTGTCTTGCAAATTATAGTGTCCAATCAATATTCCTTATTACTCGTACTTAGACAAAGTCCGGACATTGTGGTGTTTATCACAATACATGCGACGTTTTAGCGAATCAATAAATTTAAGATTTTAGAGATTATAACCAATTACACTGCAGATTGGAATACCTATCTCAAGCCTTCTTAAATAAATACTTACTGTAATGTTGGTGAAGGTCATTAATAAACGCAAATCTTTTACTCATCTAACATCCGCACTTCAAATTAAAACTCTAGCTGTGTTATTAGTTTTAGCCAACTGTGTGAAGGTTGACTTGGGGTTTGAAATATCAAATGAGCCCTTCAAAAAAGTTAGATTGCAAAATAATTCTTTGCCTCATGCAAATTGTTAATAACAATCCATTGTTTCGTTACGTTACGCTGAAGCATGAATATATTATTTAAACCAATCCTTTCGTTCTTATAAATCAAAGTAATGACTACTTATCATTTGAATTTACTTCATAACTTCAACAGAGGTACCTAATGCGAACTTTTGCCATGAAATGGTCTTTGATTTAATTAATTGAGATAAAACTTGATAAAAGAGAATGAGCAAGTTCTGAATTAACGATGAAAATAATTATTCCTTAATTAATTGTGCCTTTCATATTCACTTTCAATCCCAAATAAATCGCCAAACTTGAAATTTACGAATCATCCGATGATCCGAGTCATCCGATTGTTTGATGTTTATTATTTGTGGATTCTTTGCGTTGACTTGAAAAATGCGAGATACAAATCATGGCATTTAATTGTGTGTAGAAAATCGGCAGCGGTACCGTTGTATGTCCATTCGATTTAGTTGTCACATAGCCACTTAGTCCAGATGCAAAAACGCAAACCGTTTTAATGGATACAGGTTACCACTTTACAGTTCCCGGTATGGTTTCCCGTTGATTGTTTGGTGCTAAGTTCGCCCCAGCCTCCCACGAGCTGTTTGCTTCATTTATAAACTGTTGCGTTTCCAAGATATGACTTTACAATCGCGCGTATGATGGATGTTGATTTTATCGTTATTTTGTATCGCTTCGGCATGAGTTACTGGGAACGGAGCTGCTATTGAAATTAGCAAATGTGATGTACCACATACAGATTCTTCAAATAATTATTTTAACTCATTTAAGATTTGTCTAGAATCAGAGAACATTTAAAAACAATGCTACAATAGAAGCTGTTAAACACTGCTCTGAAATTACATCCACATATCATTCAAAAAACGGTACAATATTGCATAGAATTTTATATTCCTAGCAGTTGAAAGTGTGACGACCACCTTTTTGTGGTTTTCTGACCGCAGCAAACCGGTCCCCGTGCAAGATAGTTACAGGTGATTCCTACAAAGAACAGGTTCCTTTTCGTATTGTTGGAAATCAACTTCTTTGTCCAGTGAGCGAACGAACCGATATCATTTGTGCTCGTGTCAGGTCTACTTTTACTTGAAGGGAAGTTGTAAGTACCGGTGTAGTGCCGCAATCAGAGCCTGTGCCACCGGGAAAGGTAAATCTTGTGAAATCTGAATTGATCAAGGATTTAAGATTTTTAATTCGCTTGGTAACGTTTTTTCTTTTAAAGTAAGGTCTGCATTCTTTATGTGTGCCAATATCTTTCTAATAGTACCTATAGTTTAATTAAAGTAAAGTATCAATATTCATTATTTAGAAAGGTGTTATCATCAAGCTATTAGAGCAATTACCTGCGGAGTTAAGTTCTTAACAAGCGCAGTGAGAAACTTTCGGACTACCAATTTTCTCATCAGACTTACGATGCAGCTCATAGTTTTGGTATCGCTATGAGCTGCATCTAACGCTGGCGCCTTCAGTGACATACTCAACCATGGAGTTTCCTTGTAAGGTTTGCTATCGTGAGATTGAACGGATGAAAGCACAGACATTGCTTCGAAAGCAAAGTAATTGCTACCTGTGTGTTGTTTTTGCTCACCGCAACTTGTTTAGCATTGTCTGCTTTGGTACGTTGTCGCCTATTGATATACCCGTCACAAACCAGCGTTTACTGCTGCTACGTGCGGATGTATTCAATTATGTGCTCTACTGTTGAACGGATTGGTGCTACTCTCAAATCTACGTTCACTAGTTTGTTGGTGTTACCGTCACGTTCTTACTTGGTAATTGAAGTCGAAACGATTTAGTGTTTTTTTTTTCTTATTATGCTCATTAGCGATTTTTTTGGCTCCTGATTGAGATGAGATAAGCAGATAAGGATCACAACCTAAAAGCACTGTGTTCAAGAAAGTAACGTGGCATAAGTTATTGATATGAATTTTGACATGGATTAGACAATGGACATGTAACACTAGAGAGAAATTATCTGATTGCATGCTATGCAAAGCCACCTGAGTAACATTAATTAGTGTCTATTATCCCTAGTCCTTGACGACATAATTATGTTGTGCTATTCGGAGATCTTAAGACGTGTTAGAATTTAATCTTTCCAAAAAGTGATGTTAGGCAAACGATGCTACTGACTCTTAAACCAACAGAGTTAATCTCTTATAAATATCACAATATTTACGATATGGAACCCGTTAGAAGTGGTAATTAAACCACGGCCATACTGTTTAGGAGAACGGGTTGTGTTGTCTGCATGTCGGTTGCACGGTCGCCTCGCAACAGGCTCGCGTAACGAATGAGAACGCGTTGCGACTTCATAATTCGACGTTACGTGACATTAATAATTATTTTGCTTTCGTTCGATCGCTCCATAGGATCGTTCTCAGACGTGTCACGGGACGTTGGTACATTACATTCAAAAAATATCTGTAAATTAATTTCTATTGTTAGTTATTTCTGTTTGTAATTTTTATGATGTACATAATAAAGGGGCTTGTGGCTAAGTAATAACAGCTGCACGGGTCGATCCATCAAGATAAGCTACGCTTGCCACGGTTGGTCAGTGGATGGGTGACCATCTTTACATACCAAAACTTCTCAGTGCGTCGGAAAGCATGTTAAGCCGTTGGTTCCGGCTGTCATTCGTGGATTCTCTGACAGTCGTTATGGGTCGTCAGAAGCTCAAAAGTCTGACAACCATTTCTTACCTAGGGGTATCGTATTACCCAGTAACTGGGTTGTGGAGGTCAGATAGGCAGTCCGGCAGTCTCTCCATGTAAAATACTGGTATTCAGCTACATCCGGTTAGGCTGGAAGCTGACCCCAACATTGTTGGAAAAAGGCTAGGCAGATGATGATGACATAATAAAGAGTATTCTATTCTATTAGGTATTTAAAATGATTTTACGCCATACTTCAAGATATTTTAAAGAAGCAACTAGATTAACATCCAGATATGGCTAAATGCAGACATATGCTCATTAGTAAGGAAATTTAGTTAGTAATGATTAGATCCCAAACGAATTGAATCATTTTGCTCCAAATTGTTGCAATCGATAATCAGTTTATTGCAGCCAGCTAACAACCATTGTAAGATAAAGATATATTTCATTTTAAAAATTAAACTTTCACGCTTTACTCCTGTCCTGACCTCTAAAATTATCGACAATTTGTTGTTGAACATTCATTTTTACCATTCCATTTCGAATTTAACTTTTATCGCCTAAAATATTAAGTTAGTCGTTGCCGATCGGCGTCCAGCGCCATTTTACTCGCCCAAGTCAATCACGTGCCGGATGTTAATCTGTGCATGTGTCCTCACGCAGTGATATAATCTCGTTGGCCATACCCATGCTGGGTGCAAGCGAGCAATTTGCTATTTGAATATATGAGCACTTGTCCACCTATTCCAAGAGTATGAATGCTATAAGTATCTACCTACTAACGAAGTTGACCTCCGTGACTTTCGGCTCTCTTGCTGTTTATATTAACTGTTGACACAAATGCTTGTGCTAAAGCAAAGTAGTTGTGTTATAAAGTGCATAGCCATTTACTAAATAGAAACACATGTATAGGTAAATGCATGAGATTGTATAGGCTCTCACCTAGTTGAATTGTAGACATTTACTGCTGCAGTATGTGTAGCATGTTTATTGTTAACGAAGGTAACATTTGAATGTTAATAATTACATGTAATTTTGTTCGCAAAATACAACTTTGGTTTTAGTATGTCAGCTTTGGTTAACACTTCCAAAAGATCTTTTATGAAGTTAGTTCTTGGTAGAAGTTTTAAAACTTGGTTCAAAAAGGTGTTTAGCCATTCGAAGCTCAGTTCCTTTAAAGTCGACTGCAATTGGCTCAGAGCCAGCAGTAGTCGCCCGATGTTTTGTATATTACGAAATTCCGCCAAAACTGTTGCAGTAGGCAGGAATGACCCCATTTTCAGAAGCTATTATGATATGACGTGATTATTTATTACGAAAACGCACGATACTCTATTTATTAACTTGTTCTGTTAAATTGCAATGTATTGCGAATTGAATTTAAGGACGTCCGAATTTAATTATAACCACAAGCTCACTTTTCCTCGCTATTGTAATTGGCTGAGGGGTAGAACTAAGAACAGTAAACATTATTTCATGTCATTTGTAATTACAACTACAATATGCATACCTACCTAGAATAAATTGGTTCTTTGAAGTCACGTGTGCTGTTCAGTTATAGCTTGCTTCCATGTTCCATACAAACATGAAATGTGTGTTCAGCACAAAGTTGTCCTTTCAGTACTAAAATTCTAGGTTTGAAATGTACAATTTTATCTGATCGACACCACGCCAGCTGCTAACGCCACCATGTTTCTCCATGACTCGGCCGTTGACCCAAATTGTTCGGTTACCTTTATATTTTATAGCAGACTATTTAATAACGCCAGAAATAATATTTTAAAATTAAGCAGAATAGGGCTGCGTTATTTATTTAGACTCAAGGCCCTTCCTTGAATTGCTAAAAATAACGACGTATGAAATCCGTCAATTCGATCCATTACAGTTTTGCAAGAGGAGTTATAGTTTATACATATTATTATTGAATGGAACATTAGTAGTGATCTAGGTATAACGATGTGTTTGTCTTATATATTGGCTCTATTCAGAGATTCGCTTGACCGGGTTTTCTGGGCTATTAACCAGGCGGCCTGAAGACTTGACAGATGTGCACTTTGAGCAGATACCTGAACGTCTCTTGTCATTCAGGTTGAAGTTCGTGTGTCTCGTGGAACAGAACAGCATCCGTTTTGAAATTAGTCGTCCGTAGTCGCTTTATGGGTGAGTTCGTATCGGTGACCGATTTCAGATAGACTAGCCCTATTTTTAGAGATATATGGCGCATAAACTGTGCCATAGACGTGTGTATTGTGTTTGTATTAGGAAATTTTCGTTTATGGATTTTTCTGGGTGGTAATAAATAGTTTTTTGCACATTTCGTTTTATAAAATTAAACTGGTTGTATGAATTAAAAACTGGTTATATAAAACTGGAAAACTTATTCCAATTAAACGTGTTTATTATTATCGTAACGGTGCTAAACGATCGGAGTGGCATAACAAACAAGGTACATCTTTTAATTCCCCGTTGTTAAACTTTTAGATCGAACAAATAAACAGTTTATTTTTAAGGTGGTTCGACTGGCCGCTCATCGATAGGTCAAACTCACAAAATGTCACGAGTTGAAATGCCAGAAGTTACTTGCGAAGTAGAAAATATCAACAGTTAGGTACAGTTGTTTTACATACTTTCTATCTCCAAACAAAAAGAAACGTTGAGAAAAACTATTAGATTTATGTGTCACACTTACCACTTAAAACGGTTGAATATTTTACTGACAGATTCCATGGTGTAAACTATAAAAAGATAACCTACAATGTTTGAAATGGAATCGAATTCAGTAAATTACAGAACGTTTTCAGCTTTTAACGTTATTTTCAGTAGAATTTTCATTATTATCAGATTGAGTTTATACGTACCTATAGATAGAACAATACTCATACGTTCTTAATTCACGGCTCGTTGATGATGATCATCTGTTTACTATCTCATTTATTACATGCAATAGTCTTTATATGGTTATTTATAAGGTTTGTATTACCTTGTATTTCTTTAGAATTAAGCATCGTCACGCAGTGTCCGTCGTAACGACTGCACCTAGGTAATAATCATCGCCGCATGTTTGTTGTTTTAATGGCATCATCTTAAGGCTATTTTGGTCGATGCAGTAAATGTTATCTGCACAGAATAACCTTTAAGGTTTTACATTATGTTGTTGTATGTTTAAATCTATGTTTTGAAATGATATGAGATTTTGTGAAGACCCATGTTCTTCATCTTTATTGAAGCTAATAAATACGCACAAGAATTTGAATAGTAGGAGATCTTGCGCAACAAATGCGTGTTGCGATAATCTGGCTGTAATTTAGTTATCTTTGCAGTGTAAAAACACAAGTTTACATCAACTAGGCCGGTATAATAGGTGCAACTAAAATAACCGCGCATAAAGCCGTATCTTTGACCCAAATGCTAGCAGACAAATGGATAACTATTGAGATTTGCCCTATATTCAATGTTTATTGTAAGCAGTAAATCGTTAAATGACGCATCAATTTCAGATTTGTAACCACTGAAAGAAAATTACAGTGCATCTGCTCGAAAAGAGCGTTTTCCAAGCAGCCAAATTGTGCGGAAAGTGCCACTTTTTCACACTAGTGCTTTTTACTTTTCAGTTTTATTTTAATTTTTAACTCCATCGTCATCGTCCGTCGACGCAAGAGTTTTTATTATTAGAGAAAAGTTTTACAAATTAGTCAAGGAAGTACAGATTATCATTCATATAAAACTTAAAATAAAACTAATACTTCATTAAACGTGTTATTAATTACTCTAAATCTAGAGTAATTTTATTTCTAGACATTTTGATCAGTAAATAAATTTTTCAATACATATTTTTTTATTTCCTCGCACAATGCGTAGTAAAACGTTGTATGATACACGTGCGTAAGCTGATTTCCGACTCGTGTCGACTTATAGGTACACTCGCCGGAAATCACCTACTTTCCGCACTTGTAGCATAAATAACTATTCCCGCTGAGGAAGAAAAATTGGGCAATGTTAAACTTCAATACATATTTGGAACAAAAATGGTAGCATTTTCCAACCCTTTCAGACGTTTGACATGCAATTTCGCATTTCATTAGCAAAAGTATCGATTTGGTCGAAACCAGACATTCGTGCAGCGTCGTAAGCAACTGGGGTAGGGTATTGAAGCGTGGCTTGTTAAAATTTTACGATAGCTCCTACTTTAGATGCACCAAAATGACGCAACACTGTGAACCGGCTCCAAGTGAACGTATTTTGGAAACACATTCATTAGGCACTTTAACTTTGTGAACGTCAAACTTTAATGTTTTCGTATAATGAATATCTACACAATATGTTGTTACTAGGGTACTTCTTTAGTCAGGACCTTGGGAAAAGACCACACTTTTCTCAAGGTATACCCTAGTGATTGTTATATCAGCCTGACTATTTTAACAAGTTCTTAAATAACAATAATAGATATAGGTATCCGAAAAGTAAATGACAGCTTTGAAAATAGCCTTCCGTTTCTTGTAAACAAAGTGTTCGAAAATGAAAACAACATTTTAAATTGAAGTACAGCTTGTCTTTATCACAGCGTCTTTTATTATAGAGTCTTTTTTTATCTTGATCTTCATTTCATTTCATTTATCTTCTGCGTAGGAGTCTTATGAAGACTAATAGGCAAAATCTACTGTCGCTCGCAACGATTCCATTCCAAAATTTATTGAAATGCAAATTGTTTTTTAGCAACATATTACTCAAGCATAGTCTGGTGGGGTGCTAAGTGGCTTCTGCAGTCGTGGACGCACCTACTTACGTAGTTAACTCTCATTCGTGAACAATATGGTTCCTTTCGTATTGTACTGTCTTCTTTTGTTTTAGATTGGTTTGAATTAAAAGTTGTGTTGACGTTTGGAATTTTTAGTGTCAGTTTCAGTTATATTTTTCTCAATGGGACTTTGATTGTGATTACTGATGTAGAGGACTATTGTGATCTCCTTTCATTCTTGTTCTTGTTTTCAACGTTCGATGCCTTTGGCCAGTTTAACTCAGCTGTAATATAATGAATGGCTTTCCTTTTAGTCTTCAGTGAGTTGTTGCCTTTTTATAAACATCGCGTGATAATTTGTATGGAAATGTGGAAAACAACCGTGTGAAATTGAAAACTCCATTGAACTGTAAAAGCAAACGATTGTGAGAAGCGCAATATAAAACAATAAACTATTACAAAAAAAAAATATACAAAACTAACGTAGGTGAAGTGTATTTAACGCCCACATGCATCTCCATCTCCTCCTACGACTTACGAGTGAAGACGGTCTGTTCGTTGCGAAGGCTTCAATCATTTACGCGCTGTTGATCTTAATAAAATCAGTAATCTATAATAATTATGGGTTACAAAAACAACAAGCAAGATGTAATTTGCCTCCATTATACATAGAAAAATGCCGCTTCACCGTTAGTTCTGTTTTCCATATCAATGCTGTAGCTAGTAACACAATCCGAGCACTAAAACGCATTTATCTCCATAAACTAAATATACCGCGCAACATTGGACGTGTTTAAAATATCTCCTTCAGCCGCACTAAAGGACACAAGTGCTGCTTCAAGTTATTTAACCCTGAAAGCATCGCTTACTAAAATAGCAACAAATCTGAGAGAACTGGTAACATTTGCTTATGTTTTGGAGTGACTAATACGGACTATTACTGCTAAACTTAGATTACAACATGTGACACTTTAATTTATTTTGTTTTCATATTGGATTGATGATTTGTGATGTTTATTTTGATGCCAAACATAATGCTGTCGTTTGGTACTTCTGGCGTTAAATAATGTGGATAATTTTACGTTTCTTCTTTTTAATGTACCTACTTACAAAATAACGTTAAATCACAACGACATTTCGTTAATGTGATAAATATGCGTGAGCGCAAGCTAAATTGGGATCAATTAGCCGCGAGCTAATTATAAAATAGCCGAAGTCGAGAAAAGAAAACTTACATCGGATAAGGAGCTGCTGAGTGATTCATATTTATTAGAACTACTGTTTCTATTTCACAATGTATTACTATTTTTAAAGGAAGTTTTTTTTATATAAACTGTATTTATTATATGGTTCTGGTTTTCTTTCCGTTTCATATAGAGTCGTATACTTCGTAATGTAATGTCTTTTCAGATCTCCGGTAAGAGATGAAATGGCCGACTAACATTTTCTCTTTTGCGCTATCCGTCTAAATTTTCTTTAGAAAATTCGAAAACGCGTTTTAACATCAAATCATAATTAATTTTCGTTTTTGCTACTGAAATGACCTAATTTATGCAAGTATTGACAGAAATAGACAGTAAATTCCTTGTTAGTATGGATATAATCGACATCCAGTGAAAATTACACGTTCTTTTACGTCGCCGCGTCTCTCACTACATGCTTGTGCGCAGAAAACACGGCTATAATGTAACGTTGAATGACAAATGGTAGCTCTTTAAAGAGAAAATCCTTTTTAAACAAAACGCGTGAAATTACCATTTTATGAAGAGCTCCCAGATTTCGCTTATTAAAGTCTCATTAGTTGTCCATAAAAGAATCGAGAACAGAGTTCGGAGCTCAAATTACACTGGCACATTTGTAGTGAGTCGCCTACTGAAATAGACTAAAGCGTTGCAATAATTATATCAGCGAATGGGCTTTGTTGACCACCGTAAACCAAACACGTGTGAGCTTTTATAAGTTTATTATTCAGGCGTACTCACGATAAATCAGCTTTCCTTTTACGAATAAGAAGAAAATTTCAAGTTGTTGCAAATACACTTTCATCATAAAATAACCTGTCTGAGAACTTACATTATGACACTGAATAACTTTAATTTAGTTGCTCTTTGAAGTACTAACTAATGAGTTTTAATATTGTAGAGTTACAAACAAATCTAAATGACGACAATAACTTCTAGAAGTATGAAACTAAAACAATTATGATGTGACTTTAAAGTGATAAAAAAAGTCTCATGAAGTTCCTAAAAGTGCTTAATTACAATAGTAAGATGGAAACGTAATATAATGTTTTGACTATTAATGAAGAAACTGAAGATGGGAGCACACGGGTCCAAAGAAAAGTTATACAGAAGTAACTCCGAGAAATATCCGTCCAAACTACCAGTTCCGAATGACAAAAAGTATAAGATAGCGGTAAATCGAGAGAGATTCGGATCTTTTGGAACCAGAGGTGAGTAGCTTTGGAAAATAACTAACCAATTTCATTTTATTGTTAATGTACATTTAACTATACGTCCCTATTTCTATTAAGGTTGTAATGGCTTTCTCTTCATCATACGGACAAATCAAAGCTTAATACGAGTGCCAAGGTAGGTACTTAGCTTAGAGCATAAAGGCTCCTGCAAACAGGCGCGACACGCGACGCGACACAAAGGCACCGCTTGTCGCGCGACGCGCGGTGCCTTTGTGTCGCGTGCGATTCGCGTCCCGTGTCGCGCCTGTTTGCAAGAGCCTTAATGAATTCGGAGGAGAATTAACTTTAATAATGTTCAAATATTAGGTACAAATGAGTCATATTATTTCAGTAGAAGCATTGTTAGCTACAATGTCCACTGCTGATGTTGCTAAATGATTAATGGTTTCTAAAAACTGTGTTTCACCAACTGCGTAAGTTAGGGTGAAACACCTTTGACATTGAGTCAATAAGTAGTTAGGTTGGACTCTGAAAAATAAATAACGAAAACAGTTTGCTGAAGACGTGATTCAATGTTAAGTTCCTTCACCCGATAAAGTTTAACAGTGTATTCTATTAATTACCAGGTAGTATATGAGGAACATCGTCAATTAGTCATAGAGGCTAATACAGGACAATGCCTTTACAAGTTATTGACCCGTTTCTTCCTGAACACTTATTATTTGTTTAAGTATAAAATGAAAAGTTTATCGTTTGGCAATGTTACAGCTTACAGCTGTCAACAATGATAGAATAAGCAAAAGTTCAAACATAAGTACCCAGAATATACCTATGCTTAGGATACAAGTATGGAAGTGCAAGACGTAAAGTAAACCTGAGACGCAAGGCAGGATAGTAATCTGGCCGAGGCAGCGGATCAATAAAACGTTGCTTACACAGACCAGAAACAATTTAATTACATCTATAACGACCTTTAGGAGCACGTAAATAATCGTATAAGCACTGTTTGCGAATGTACTGATCTAAAAGCGAGTCGTAATAAAAAAAAAAACAAAAACCTATCACGCAATATAAATTGCGCGATCGTTTTTTATTTGGTGATGAAGAAGACGGTAACACGTCGTAACGAAACGTAATAGTTTTGGATTTAAATGTTATTTTAGCATTATTTTTTTGGTATTTCATGCCTAAATTGGCAAAAAGGAGCACCGCATTTATGGTTAAATGATTACCATAAAACCGATAGGTAACTGTAAGCTTTATTAAAACTTGGAAGCAGTGGTGGCCCAGTGGTAACGGCCCCGGCATGTCCTAGAACCAAAAGTTCGAAGACATTTGACATCTACCAACCCGCACTGGGCACGCGTGGTGGATTACGGCTCACTCCCTCTCACAGAGAGGAGGCCTGTGTCCCAGTAGTGGGAACGTTATAGGCTGATTATGCTAAGCTTTATTAAAAGCTTATCTGCTATGTTTTGGGTATAATCTTCATAGTATTCTGAAATTGGCAGAAATTCTGCATATCCTACACAAACAGCTAAAGTTTATACTATTCTTAAAAGAATCAAAGTCAATTTCTGGTTTCTAATTATACACGCTGTTGCGGAACTATATAGGATGACTGGTAATTAGTGACCGATACTTAAACACATGATTTGACACATGATAACAAGCAACTTTTACGATGGCACCAATCCTGAAATCGCGAAAAAAAATCTGCTGGTCCCTACATTTTGACGAGTTATGCGAACATAAATGTAAGGAAGAGCTGATTTTTTTTTCGCGATTTCAGGATTGGTGCCATAGTAAAAGTTGCTTGTTATCATGTGTAAAATCATGTGTTCAAGTATCGGTCACTAATTACCAGTCACCCTATATACATGGAGCAGTGGTCATTTTGGAACACTATTAAAATAAAACGGTAACAAAGTGGTATACTTTGGTCTGCTTGCCTATTAATATAAAAACAGCGACAAAGTATTATGAGACAGCAAATCTGCGGTAAATCAAGATGTGCGTTTAGGTGTTCAGGTAGAAGCCTTACGTGTCACAATCCGGATTATATACGTCACGTGCCAATGAATATCTATTATTATATTATATATAGGTAAACAATACATTATACAGTTTACAGGTAGTATTAGGTTTCAGCACTCAAGTCTCTGGATAATTCAGATTTTCATATGAAACTATTCTAATAATTTGCTTATTTTCTAGCTTAACAAGATGCATATGATCTTAACTAAAGGTTATCATTTGTCATTATGGAAATACACTATTGGGAAAATAATAAGCATCATAGATAAGGATTAGTACTAACTAGTAACTTTATTTATGACGTAGCTAAATAATCTGTGTCTTAACTTACACTTGGCCTTAACCTTGCTGAATTTGTGTGGGTGGTTACTAACGAGTTCCACTTCCAACCGAACCCCTAGTACCTGTTAGTGTTAGTCAGTGCTAATGCCTTTAACACGTAAACTTTTGCAGTTAACATTTTACAGTATGATATTACCAAAGATTACTACAAAATGTTCCTTTCAAGGTAAAATGCTCAGACTGCTAAGTGCAATAAATTTATTAATGGTTAATGTCAATTTTGTCGCAACGGCAACGGACGATTACCGATTTAGTCCAGCAGACACAGTCCACCTCAATAGAAGCCAGATGCAGGAAAAATGATATTACGTACTTATCAACATTAACGATTCGTCACATATAGAAATCGGAGCAGGGAATGGTACCTACAGCTGTTTACTTTGCTATTTCTCGGTATTAACTGGCATTACTTGTGCTATTCGCATTTCTCGTAAAATGAGACCTACGCGAAGGTATTATTATTTTATTTAACTATTGCAAAGCCTGGTTCTGTTTATTATGAAGCTAGAACAAGCAATACAATTGTTTGTCGACGCCTATAGTCGTTAGTTGGCAATATCAATGAGTATTGCCAGTGTCACCACGGCACCGCCCTCGCCTCCTCGCCAGATAGATTATTGTCCGCAGTGAAACTGCATAAAACACTAATTAAAAAAAAATGTAATTCAAGAATCTTAAGTTTAAATTCAGCTCAGCGATGTAAGTAAGAATCCCTACTAGTAGCCAACTATCCGTTCCTTGTAGATGGCCCTAAAAACCAGTAGGTGATCAAATATATATTTGGTAGTGTAAAAAGCCAATGATGTAGGTATTAGATTTGGTTATCACTGAAAAGCAAAAATAACGACTTGCTCTTGCTTCGTTGTTCATTAAAACATTCGTAGAGGAGAAACCCAGAGCGAGACACTTTCCCGCACAATCACTGGTGGAAAAATTCTATCCGAGCTAGATAATATATCGAGATTAGATCAATGAATTCGCAATATGTTAGCAATATTGCTTATTGGTAGGTAATGGAAGATATTGCGGATTCTACCAATCCTCACGATACCAGTTACAGTTTTAACCACAGGCCTCTTACACTAACCGCACATATATATAATGACATTAGATATTTTCTTGCTCACGGAGGACAAAAACGTATAGCTAAATAAAATGCTGAAAAGAAACAAAGCAAAGGAGTGGAACTCTCTGCCTGCGTCTGTGTTTTCGAACGCATACAACCCCGATCTCTTCAAAAAGAGAGTGAACAGACTTCTTCTGGGTAAGCTCGCTCCATCGTCGACCTTTTCCCTGTCATCTCTGACCTAGACTAGAGTCAAGAGCAAACCTATCACAAATAAAAAACAATAAATACTGCATTTTTTCGTTCTTCTTGAAGAATGCATTCAATATGGCTAACATGATTTAACAGGCGTTTCACAATACACATTACATATAAGCTGATAAAAGATTTCTTCCCCATGCATTTTTACTTATCTCATCTTTTTTCTCGACTTTGCTCTTCCCACGATATCTTTTATGTGATACGAGATTCGTGATACAGATAATAAACAGGTTCATAATGTGCACACGTTTTTGGAAGGCTACTTTTAATTTCGACGTATTCGTTCGATGTTTTTATCTTGGTGAAATTCTTGCGTAAATAATTTTTTTGCATGTCTTTTTGTAATGAAGTTCAATTGAATATACTTAGATTTGCCAGTAATTTAATATGACCACGTAAACCATAACTTTATTAAAGTCTGGAAGTTTTTGTATAAAATAGGAATTCATACATACGAATAGCTGGCGTTCCATGAGTCCGGTAGAAAAGATATAATTATAATTGTAATTAGGTTTGTAAATGAAGAAACAAAAACTACCTATTGTTTCTGTATTCGCAGCTGTTATTTATGTTCTTGTACAAATAACGTATCTTTGCATAGTGCGTACATAAATTTATTATTGTTTTTGGTCTTTTCCAGGGAACGGCAAGAAAAGGGAGAGCGCCCCCACGCCGACTACCCCTGCGCGCCCTCCTCCCACTCCTCCGCAACCCCAAGCTGTTCAAGGTGAGTCATCGTCTGCAATAACATATTTATTTATTTATATCAGGGTGCAAAAGAAGCACTTAAATAGATGACCGTAAACATTGACAGACACATGTCATTAGGGCTACCGTTCACCGAAAAAAGTATCAAGTTGCAGCCTAATGACAGTACAGCAGTGGCTGACACTGAAGTAGATTGATGACAAACGGCCAAAGCGGCCGAGAGTCGTGAGAAGACGTGAAAGGTGCCATTTATACATACACTGCCATCCGGCTAAAGACATGTGTCTATGTACTAGTTATACGTATCGGAAGTAAAACTAATCAGCAAGACGGGGACAAGCCAAGCGTTAAGCTTAAAACCGGTCAACCTGAAACGCTTTGTAGGCTCACCATATCGAGAAAATATGTACTAGAACCTGAACTCAATGAAATCAGAGAAAATGGAAATTGGTATTCCGTTACATTCGGAGAACAAAGAATTTCTCGGACGTCCAAGGAAATACTAGTTTGCCTTCAAATAAAATGTTTAATGACATCAATGAATATCACCTAAAAGACCCTCCATATAACAGGAATTAAAGGTATTATCAAAGATTAATTAGTTGCTAATCCACTTTAACAAAGTCATGTCACAGGCAACTAAGTGGGATTAACAAAAGACGGTTCTGAACTCTTAATTAACTTTGTGTTGGTAGACATAGATAAGTATAGTTTACAAGTAACCATGTAGCCATAAGCAGGTACAAGCAGGAAGGAAGTCAAGTGTCTTGGGGTTACATAAAACATGCAGTGTGTACTACTTAATGAGATAGTAGACAACCAGTAAAGCGGATAAGCAGAGTTAATGAAACCTATCAATAAATACATCAAGATCAACAACTATATAGACTTTAATGAGGGATTGAAACTTACCGATATCATATCTTACTGATGCCCTTCATTATGAACTTCATATTATGTCGCCAATTATCGAGTTAAAAGTAGCTCTGGCCATACGAAACTAATATAATTTGGCACGGCTTGTATCTCAATGCATTGGAATACAGATCTGTATAAAATATCAACCAATTTGTTTTAATTACGCATGCTATTAATAGACTTTACATAAAATGAGAAGATATTGTCAAAGCTGTAAAAATGGAGTTTTAAAAATAGCTTTACGTTGAAAATATTGAGTGTTGACATATTGGATTTACCTATATATTTTAAGTTTTTGACTTGTATAGCAATGCAAATAAGTCTGTCTCTTCTATTTGAAAGCAATACTGAGAAAGACAGGAACAGGCGGCAGCAAAAACAATACCTGTACTAAACTTTCAAAATATTCTGCATACAAAACCGATTTTGTAAGTTTTGTTACGCAACACATTTTCGAAGTATAAACAATGGCGGCTCGCAAAGGTTGTCCTTTGAAAACTGTGTCAGATGGTAACTGGTCCGATCAGTTCCAGCGTATTAGAATATACGAGCCACGCGTCACTACGCGCCAGATTGCTTCATTAAGGGGGAAGCGCCAGCTAGCCCACGAAATTCAAACTTTCTTATGTTTTTTGCAACTTGCAAATCAGTATTAAGTTGTATGTTGATTAAAGTATCATTCGCGACCGTAACAAATATGCATTTACAGAATTATAATCATCAAAATTGGTAATACAACTCCATAAGTTTGTATAATCCTAATTGTCAAGATTTCATGAAATAGTCATTCAACAGAATTACGTGGTCTTAAAGAGTTGTATTGATGACTTTAATTATTATAATTATATAAATACATACTTTTTACGGTCGCGAATCATATTTTGATCAATATACAACTTAGTACTTACTAAATTGCAAATTGCAAAAAACGTAACAAAATTTGAATTTCCCGGACTACCTGGCGTTTTCGCCTTAACATGCTGATGATCGATTTAAAACCAGTTATAGCAGTTAAATCGCAAATTCATTCAGATTCAAAAATAATTCCTATAGATCTGTTGTTGTTAACACCGCTATTCTCCAATTTGTTAAAAATAATGGAATAGTCAAGCCCATTGATGCATCCACCTATGACAATACAAATCGAACAATATATGTAAATGTAATGATTGGCATTCGAACATCTATAAACATCGTCTAGTTTCCAGTTCTTGTAATTTTGCAACGGTTTATTTTTATCACTGATTTGCATCGACTCCGCATTGTTGCATCAAGAGTCTGGGTCGTTTCCTTATCATTCAGTTCGCTTTCTGATGGTTACTTACTATAATATTCACGTTGTCCATTATGTTGATATTTACTTTCAACATTTGAATATTTCTAAATCGATCTAAATGCATGTAGAATTCTCTTGGTATATTTAGTATGCAGAATAGCAGGTGTCTATTTCGTCTTGTAGGTTAAATCTACAACGTGGATCTGGATGTACGACACGAGCACAGTACTAGTCCATCGAAACATTTTAAAACACGAAAATTAGTAGCTAATGGAGAATTTAAAAATTGCAGTTTTCAAACAAAATAAACAGCAGAATCAACTGCATAAAAAGTAAACACGCTTTATCTACGAAAAGTCATTGACCACCGGTGCGGTGCGGGGTGCGGGGCGCGGCGTTGGCAATGTTTACCTATTATTACGGACTCAGATCTATGAAATGACGAAATGTATGTATGTCTGGCGAAATGTGGGTGTACTACAGGTACACCTCTGCCTAACCCTACGGGGAAACAAAGCGTGATGTTTATGTTCAGATCTATGATACATCATGTTGAAAAATAAGAAAATGAAAAATAATTTCCTGTGGCTAAAGTATTCATTGGATTTAATTATTTTTTTGTATACGAGTAAAGAACATGATTCTCTTTACGTGGTTTAAAGGAATGTCAATCGTCCTGTTCCACCTTGTATAGGCAGATATTCTTTAGTAACTTGTTCCTAAGGATAGATGTAGTCCAAATGTTAGATGAAATAGTATCCCAAAATGTTTATTTATCGTCGTGTTATATGTTTCAGCTAAGAAGAATGGCGTGGTGCCGAAGTTGTCGTCATCGCCAGTGGCAGTGCGCGCACGCACTTCCCTGGCCCCACCCCCTTCGCCCCGAAAGCCTGCGCCCCACCGAGTGCCGCCGGCCCAAAGGCCTAACACCCTGCCTACTAATAAAGGTCAGTGGAAAATTAATTCACTTCTTAATGGAACTCACTTATCTGTAATAAGATTATAATGTCGTATTTGGTATCGAAAGTTTCCGGAAGTTTACGTTTACGGGTTTAATCGGTGGTAGAGTTGTTAAAGTTTTTGTGAATGTGTGAAAAAAAATTCGCCTTATTACGTCACCACCTCCGTCCAAGAGGATTTGAAACAAAAATTAAGAATATTTCAGCTCTTGAAAACCCGTGCTATCTTCTGTGTTTGCTCCTTGCTTCCTTCGAGTTACATACCCATTCTGGCGTGGTGACTTCTGCATAGTATCTACTCGTTGCCATGTTATATTTCTTACCCTTGTTATGAAGCTTCAGACCAACGTACCATTCATTATATTTTTCACTTCAACTCATTATCTCTTACCCTTATCCCAATTTTCCCCTACTAAGCTCTGAAAATTCATCAATTAGGAATTTTTATTATATGAAAGTCTCTAATAATCTTATTAAAATCTTGTTAGATTCGAAATTTTAAGTCCATGTCAAATATAGTATAAAGTTAATAGTGCTGCCATCTATTCAGTTAATTGTGAAAACCTGGTAATGGAGCTAAATGGCAGCACCGCTGCGCTATTTATATTCTCAGCCAACTACAACGAGTTTACACGAAAAAGGCCAATCACATTCCAATCAATGAAATCTCGTAGCACTAAACTCACAAGTGGCGCCACCGTCGTCCGTGGTGGATGATTTCGTTCATACGCTTTATGATAGATGGCGCTCTACCTACTAAATATGTAAAACACTGACAAATATTTTTGAAGTATTTCGTATTTTTGAAGTATTTATTAAAAAACATTTTTACAATAGGGATATTTTAGTGAAAATTATCGATCGTTTCTCAACTGCAAAAATATTTAGGTACATAGTCGTTGCACATACATGAATCGTTTATTAAGGTGTAGAATGTTAAATTAAACTAATCGTTCTACTAAACTGATCTATAAATATGTCTTATCTGCGCATAATGCAGTGGACTGCAACATTACTACTTTAAGTTTTGTTAACCTTATGCGATAAATATGTTGTAGTTGTTTATTATCCCAAATAAAATAAAATAAAATAAACTATCGTTTAATAAGGTGTCTTTTAAGTTTAATAGAATGTTAAGCTAAACTTTAAGACACTTAGCTTGCAGCTATTTTGTCTTACGGCGCGGCGTAGACCTTTGCGTAGACAATCGATTGTTTTGCGTAGAGATAGTGGAGATGGTAGAGATGGTGAAACAGAAAATATTTATGTGAGTTGTCACACACCGGAATTTGTTGAATTTTAACTATCATACTAGCTAATAAAACTCGTGAGCCGTTTTCATATTTTTAGTGCTCCAAAAAATCGTAATCAAATAACCTAATGGTATTAAATTAATTTTGAACTTATGAGATACAGCAAGTTATCGTTTAACTCTCGCCAACAACACGTTACATTATTTGGTATGATTACTGCACAAATCAGTCAATCAATCTGCCTAACCTTTTTACCAACTATGTTGGGGTGGACTTCCAGTCTTACCGGATGCAGCTGAATACGAGTAGGTATTTTACAAGGAGCGACTGCATAACTGACATATAAGTATGATTATTGTATGGACGCCAGCACATCAAGCTACTGCAATCTGTCAAATTTCTGTAATAGATTTTCGACTTTATTGATAAAGTATTAGGTTCAAGGTTGATTGGGAAAATTTGACAGTTTCGAGTAGCTTGATGTGCTGGCATCTGTACATCAAATTAAGTGCCTACGGGCAATATATAACATAACATCACAACATCACGCCTTGTTTCCCCGATGGTTTAGGCAGAGGTGTACCTATAGTAACACCCTCATTTTGCCAGTTATGTTTAAGTCCCATGTAATAGGGGGCGAGCCTATTGCCATCTACCGGACACAAATCCAGACTCAGGGCTGCTACTGAGAAATTCCAGATAGAAAAACCCAATAACACTTTGCCCGACCTGGGAATCGAACCCAGGACCTCATGCTGACAGAAGCGCTTGCGACCACTAGACCAACGAGGCAAAGAATAATTATAAAAATGTTTGTAAAACGTTCTAATATAGATAAGTAAAACTAATAAATAGGCTCGCACGCATACCTATATGGGCCGCGGAATGTTTCTATGCACTTCTGCCGAACCCTTCGGGGAATACAAGCATAACGTTATGGTTACGTTCTAAAATCCAAAATCTATTAGAAAACTCTTACCGACATAAAACTGGCTAATGTGCCCTTGATTCAATATGGAATAAATAAAGCTTTTGCACCGCACCACAAAAATATATAAAACAAACTGAGCGAGGCAATAAAAACGCCAAGATGCGGTAAAAAACGGAACGAATTTTAATTACATTCGATGTAACGGGACTATAAAATTACAGTAGCGACTCTAAAAGAAGTTTTATTTATATGCTGGCTACGTGCAGAGGTGCTTACTGTCAAGTCCCTTTTTAGGGTTCCGTAGTCAGCAAGGAACCCTTATAGTTTCGCCATGTCCGTCCGTCCGTCCGTCCGCAGCTTAGCTCAAAGACTTAGTATTAGAAAGCTATAATTTGGCATGGATATACATTAATCACGCCGACATAGTGGTACAATAAAATCATGAAAAAAAAAATTGTAGGATACCGCCTGTAGGTACAGGGTGAGGTCCTGGGTTCGATTCCCAGGTCGGGCAGTGTTATTGGGTTTTTCTATCTGGAATCTCTCAGTAGCAGCCCGGAGTCTGGATTTGTGCCCGGTAGATGGCAATAGGCTCGCCCCCTGTTACATGGGCTTTAAACATAACTGGCGAAATGTGGGTGTACTATAGAGGTACACCTCTGCCTAACCCTTCGGGGAAACAAGGCGTGATGTTATGTACAGGGATTTTTTTTCTCGTATACCCCATGATAAAAATATTGCGGATTTGTTAAAACAATTTTTCGATTAAGGGATCCATTTCTGAAATATTAAGCTTTAAAGTGATAATTTTTGTTAAGTGTCCCCCAGGCAGCTAAACAGTTTTGCTTAAGTGAAAAAATTCACAGTAGTAGTATATACAACGAAATTAAAAGGAAAATTATCAAAACACACGCACATATACAGCTAAGTAGGCTTTACAAGTTTACGAGTAATAGTCGACCAACTTACATTTACAGTTGGAATGTATAAGAGAACCTGTTATTCAACTACAATGTTAAGTTTGTTCTTGGGATAAATTTTATTCATCCCTACTACGGAACCCATCATTTTGCGTGGTCCGACACGCACTTGGCCGGTTTTATCTCTTCACGTGCCTTCGACGTATGGCAGTGATCATACGGCTACGTTTACTAAACATGTTCCTAAGATATAGCGCGCAAGTATTTAACCTTTGTCGGTAGGTATGTGATAATTATGAAAAGTTGGGAAATACAAGTAGGTACAGCATACTATCTTGGGGAAATAGTGTTGTGTTTTCTTACGAAATTATTAACACGTACTCTATAATACTACGGCGCCATCCTATTGTCATCGCTCGCGCGATGATGCGATTTTTGATGAAACCGCTCAAATGATCGCGCGACTTTCAAGTTCAATAGAACATTCAGTAGATATCAGTATGTTTGAACGCACGGTTGCACGATCATTTTCGTTGGACGCACGCATCATCACGCGAGCGATGACAATAAGACGGCGCCTACGGGTAGTGAAGACAAAGAAATTAAAATATGTACAGGGCCACCTGAAAACTGATTTGCAAACGTAAATTACGCCTAATAAAATTATTTTGCTTTAACAATACAATTAAAAAGGTCATAATAATTACCTCAAAGTACCAGCCTGCAGAGTAAGCAAACTAAAGTGGCAGTGGGCTGGCTATGTTTGTCGAAGGACGGATGGCCGGGGGAGCAGACGAGTCCTGGATTGGAGACCACGTATCGGCAAGCGTAGTGTGGGACGCCCCCCAGCTAGATGGACCGACGACCTTTAGAATGTGGCTGGGACAGACTGGATGCGGAAGGCGGAGGACAGGGTGTTGTGGCGCAGACTGGGAGAGGCCTATGTCCAGCAGTGGACTGCGGTAGGCTGAATTGAAATTACCTCAAAGTCACTACGCTCACTAGGTATATCACACAGAATTAGGTATCTACTTATAGTTGGCGTTCAAGATGCTGAAGGCAACCTTTTCATAAGGTTCCACAATTCACAATCATATAAAATAATGTGAAAAAAATATAGGTATCTAACAAAATACCAATCCGCAGTCAATCTATTATTAAATTAACAATACGGACATTATTTTGTAAATTTTATGCAGCCTGAACTCTGAATAATCTTAAAAGAATCGCAGATCACAAGGACAGACCATATCATCAGTATTCCGCAGTCTGATTACCTCACCCGCTTCTTATAATTCACATTTACATTCGCACTCATGGACGTTATAATTACGCAATTCAATTATCATAGCATAATGAGAATACAGATGAATCTCTGTATCTAAGCAGTAAGCGTGTAGGTGAACATACCTATAAGCAATAAAAATTCTAAGGAGAATAAATAGCCCGTACCTTGTGCAGTACCAGGGCTAGTAAAAAGTCGTGACGTCATTTTATCGAGCCGTGGCCACGAATGTGCGCTTTTATTATGTGTAATTAAAAGAAAAAGCAAATACAGTAAAATGTTGCCACCAAGTTACGTGTGCCAGAACTTATGTAAGAGCACTGTATAATGGTTTGGAAACTGTTTTTAAAGTTGTATAGGATTCACACAGTGATAATTATCTTGGCTATTGTAATATCTACCCACACGTGATCAAACGTTCTAGTAGAAGGTGGTAATAAATGGCACTTAGTGAATGGTAACACATCGATTGAAGATAATAAGATATTTTCTTTTGTGAACCCTGTACCCGCCATGTAGCCCGCCATGTGTAAACCTACATAAATCTTTTTTAATTATGAAAACTTATTACACGATTGATGATTTTCTTAATGATGATTCACTAACTGATTGACATTCTGTTACTCTGTTTGACATAATTATTGTGATCCTCTCACTGTATTATCTTATTATTTTTTATTTCTGTAACCACGCTGACATTTTTTTAGTATTTTAGTATAGTTTCCAATGATCTGACATTTATTTTTCATTTTTTATTTGGTATTGTAAACCTTTGCATGCCCATGTGACGGTAAAATATGGAGAACCTTATTATAAAAAAAAACAACTATGTTTGCAAAGAAATAAATGATTTGATTTGATTTGATATGATACATACATATTTATGTCGGTAATATGTCGTGTGTTAAATTGTCAACTTAACTAATGAGGGTTAGGTTATAATAAGTTGTGACAAATCTGCAATGTGATCCTAATTTATTGAAATATGATACGCTTGTGCGATAAGTTTGGCTAAGTGTCTCTATCGTTAATTGTTGGAACAGGAACTTGGTTTTTGTATCAATCAATAATACACAAAACAATAAGTAGGTATACCAAGCTCCTACTACAAAATAAATAAAAAGTCAATATTTACTTAGATCGTCACTATAAAATATGTAAATAACATAGTTTCATTGAGAGAAAAGCAACCATAAAATGTAATCATGGAAAATATAGAGCATGACAAACCACCACATAGAGGGTGAGCGGTGCCCAATGAAAGTCCCTGTCGGTTTGATGAAAGTGCGCGCGAAGCAGTGGCAATAGGTAAAAGAGCGGCCGGCGACACTGGCGCGCGCGCTTCAGTACAGTGACGACAAAAAACTTAGCCGCATTCACAGCCGAGCTCTTCCGTGCCGTGCTCATTAACAACAATTAGTGCTTAGCCATTTTATTAACTTCGTAAATCATTTTACCTAATTTTGGAGAAAGTTTAACATTTTTGGCCAGTGTGTTGGCAGTGTGTCATGGTTCATTGTGATTTTTCTCTGTTTTGTGATACCGTTTTCAACTTTGTCATCTTCAAAAGTAACTTAATGCGGAAATAAATTATAATTTCTCACGATGAGCCCGCTTCATAAATTCGTATCATTTTTTCAATCGGACACTAAGAACAATAATAAGAGTCTTATACACCACAAGATATTTTCCAGTGAACTGAATATCTGCAGTGGAAGTGTGGACGTTAAGAAGAATCATTGGGGATCGCTTAATGGATACCGCAAGTGCAAAGGTACCTGTAACACGCAATTTCAAAACTTGATTCATGAAAAGGCACGTACTATGTGCAGTAAATATTAATTATTCAATTCTAAGCTAAAAATACCACCTTCATTTTTGTTCAATTTAAGACAAAGTTGACCTTTCAGTTTTAGTTCTGTCGCAATCTTCTCACAGACCTCTGATTATCCGCTCCTCGTTTTGTTTTTTTTTTTTAAATAAAATTGTTAATTTACTCAGGCAGCGCATTAATATGTCATATTGTTGGAAAGTTGAACACGAAGGGCAAACTCTGTTGACAACATCCGAACATGGTTGAATGGATCTGCGAATAAACTTCCTTGACCTTAATAACTTTCAGGAAACGTTCATGTTTACATCGTGTGTTCGTCTAACTCAACAAATTGATCTTAAAAAGGTGCTGCAAATATAAGTAGACGTGTAGATGGGAGTCTTATTGACATAAATGCATTAAAGTGTCTGTCTTACAACGGATGCGCAATGCCATTTATAAACGATAGCCCAGCGATGTGGGTGGTATTACTTCTTTCATTATAGTCGTTTTGTTTCTCCATTATAGTCTCATAAATGATATGGTTATCTTAACAAACATTGGAAACCTATGTAATATTACTGTTACTAAAATACTATATACAAAAACTATAGATACATTTACGGTGAATTTTGTAGGAAACAAGCAATTGTATTTGTAACACGCAGCAATTGAGTTAGTGAGTAAAACAGCAATGATCGTGAAAGCGCCTGTGGATAGTTATTTTGCGGAAACTTTCTATAGCAGTTAAGATTCCTAGCACAATACATTGTAAAATAACAAGACGAACACCTCAATGCCTCATTATGATCGTAATACTCCTCTGTTTCATACATTAATAAGGCTTGTTGTGAATAATGAAAGTGTCTTCGCTGAATGACTCGAGGAACCTTTAAATGAAGCACCAAAGCAGCAACGAACTCACAATTAACATATTTGGGTTTACACATTATGCATGTAGGATATATTTGCAACTATAATGATATAACAAATCAAAACTCCGAAATTTCCGCCTTGCATTATGAAACCAGTATGAATCGTGTCATACACTCGCGTAGGTGGTTATTTTTTCAATGGAAGAAAGTATGTAATATGCGCAGAGTGTGGGAGGACAGAGTTTTAAAAATTGGCCAATTTGCATCCTAAGCTTTGGTTATTGCCAGGTGTAGGTTTAAAAATTTGGGAACTATAAAATATTGTCATGTAAAAATGTTTTATGTCGATACCTAAAATGCCACCTACATTGTGCATTGTCAGTTGAGAAATGATACATTGTCTAGTTCTTTTTCTTCTAAATGACTAATCTATCTTTTCATTTAAAAGTAATGTAGCGTTACGTCCAGTTATGTTGTCATCAAGTCCTCTAATCTCTTCCTTCATAAGATCATCTCAAAGCGTATCTCCCGGAATACCGTCATTGAGGACTACTACCTACTTATTTATTGCTTCCTCTACCCCTTCATTGTTCCTTGAAACGCATCCGAATTTTCAGTCCACTAATTAGTTGGTTATTTTGTATCTGACGTGTCAGTTAGTTTCATTCATACTTAATGGATACAAAGTGGTCGTATTACAAGGCTTTTGCTTGTTGGCTGGTGGCGTATAATTTATGTGCCCGCTATTTCATATTATGTAATCGGACACAGCGTTGTGCAAACTCTTATGGTCTTTGGACCAAATCCACTTTTTGTATTCAATAATATGCTTAGGACTGTTAGCACCACTGTCGGTAACATAAAAATGTTCCTAATTACCGAAAGTTCTCATAAATACATAAATAATGCAGTCCGCCCATTAGCACTTCTGTTACGCTTTGAACTTCGTATAGTCTTACATCCATTTCGGGCCTTCTCGTTTTAGCCGCGTCACCAATTAATGCATTTTTTCGTGTCTCGTCTTTAGATTCTTTTTTATTTTCAATACTTCCTTTGTCTCGTAAGGTTATTTAAGAATCATTTAATGGTCAATGTCAATATATTTTCTTCGCCCATTATATTTGTCTTCTAATTAATTAATGGTTGTAATTGTTTCCCTTGGTGACAGATTATTGCAGTAAGATTGAATAATAACGTACATATTACCTATACTTTTACAAAGGCAAGCCTTTAGGTCCAGTACAAAACAACAATAGTTAGCCAAACTACTGTTGCATGTATTTGTAACAGTCGTAGTCACGATTTCGTTAAACTCTCAGTCCGAAAGTATTTTTATTCCACTGTCTTCAGATAATCGTGACTCGTTGAGTATTTCTTAAATATTTCTCCTTTTATGGTTGATTGTTTTTATATTACGACAGTTACACAATTTCCGTTTTCCCTACGGTGCTACGAAATTGTATCTCTATATTTGGAATTATTTTTTTATTTAGAGCTTATTGAGCCTTATTGAACAATAGTACTAAGTAGTTGGACTATTGAAATTCACTTTCTAGTGTTGATTCGTTGATATGTGTGCACTGTTCACGCTTTCCAATGTTTTTCAATATTTAATTATTAGTTTTATTCACACACGTCCAATAGGTATGTATTTTGTGAGTAACGTTAAGATGGATTGTTAAGGGAATCTAACAAAAAGCTTTCAAAAGTAGATTTAAACTCCTTCTTTCTTCATCACGATGCATGTGCACGCGCACGGAACAAGGAAACATTTTGTCAGTTTTTGTATATACAATCTTTCCTTTACAATCAATGATTACGATCTTTTAACGAGGCACGGTATAGTTTTAGGCAAGGTAGGTCACCGTTAGGTCTTCAGGCCTTACGCTCCATTACGCAACCCGCCAGGCCCAGGCAGGTCCAGGCCCAGGCAGGTCCAGGCCCAGGCAGGTCCAGGCCCAGGCAGGTCCAGGCCCAGGCAGGTCCAGGCCACTGCCTAACCGATTGTTCGGAAAGTTGTAAATTGCTACATGCTTAATGAATCTTAATATTCCATTGTTTCTTTGCCTCGACTGATATTTCAATGGTACAACAATTTAACACATAACAAGTGAAATCGAGTTAATTTTGGCCAACGACGTGCTAGATTCTGTGAGAAAATATTTCAATCGGTCATTATTAGTTGTTTATAATTTTGTAATGTAATTAAACATAAGATCACAATACACCTGGGAATGTCGATTTAATCTCTGTTGTAGAGTTCAAACTGAATCGACAGTATCTTGTATTTTTAACTTCAGAAAGTGATATAGTCATGACCGTGAACGAAAATATCAAAATTAATGTTGCAATATCCGTTCTTAAATGATAAAATTCGGTAGTAAAATTGACGTGTTTACGTGAAACTTCACATAACCAACGTAAAACCTCAAGTTTATTATTATTCATTGAATTATATTCGACACTAGTTGTGTTTTAGTCGCACTTATGTTTTTTTTTTGAATAATACATTCAATCAGAATCGGTTGAGCAGTTTCTGTGAATGTTTCGCACTTACGAACAAATTATTCACTTCGCATTAAATCCAAATCTGATGTTGGAACATGCAAACCAAAAGTTGATTCAAATATAATTTACCATATTTGGTTAGCCTAGAAAGATTATTTAAATCGATGCAACGAAAGGAAGAAAGTCAAAACTTTTCTCAGAATATCCAAGAACTCGGAAGCGATTAGTTGAATTTTGCCACCAAATTGAAACATTAAAGTGTGGCAGTATATCAATATGGACGCGCCTGAGTAGCCAGATGCGCATTTTATCGTTTCTGGCTAGTTTTCAAGTGCCGAAAACCCATTAGAGGTATATTAGTAACGGGAATAACCGATAACGGGTATTTTTGCACAGGGTTCTGCATATTGTTTACAAAGCTTTTATACTTTTGTATTTACGGTGGATAAAAATGTTACTTTATTGGTATAGATTTCATTAATTTTCCTATACGTTATCACAAGAAGTTAATTAGCTACTTAGTAGTCTGGCTTGGTTCTAAATGCTGTTTACATAGATAGAAAACCCGTTACCTACACAGAAGAAGATAAATTCTATGACCAATACCATTCAATTTTAAGTGTTCGTTTGGAATAATTAATTATTTCCTACAGAATAGAATTAGGTATCCTAACATAGTCTACTGATACCGTAAAACTATTAACCTAATAAAGGGCTCGTGCAGACTGGCACGACGCGACACCGGCAGAACAATTTCTATGAAAACTTCATGGAAATTGTTCTATCGGTGTCGCATCACGCTAGTCTGCACGAGGCTTAAAATTATCTGCCTACCTACATTTAACTTTTAAATATTTATTGCTCTTATAGATACACGTTATATGACGTAATAAGAAAATACCTATTAACAGGTACATAATTTAATCAAATGTGACTGGCGCCAGGCACTATGTAACAAAGTTGGAAGTACACGGCTTCCATTCTTGTTCAACCGGCTTTTATTTCTGTCAGTTACCAGGAAACATGTTTTGGAACTGTGCTGCACTATCAGTAGTCATTAGAAGCACATTAACCAACATTTTGTTATTCTATCTATCTATCTACTCAGGTAGTCGGGTACCTACGATTAATTGTCCATTTTAGTTTTTTTGGTCAAAGGGTTTCTGTAATTGGTGCTAACTGGTAAGCAAGAACTTTCGATCCATTAGAATTAATTAATGCTTACCTTTGTTATTTAATTCATTATTGTTTTCCATCTAAGGTTTTTATGGCATCAGAAGTTTCAACCAACTATGCACTTTGCAGAACTAGGCTCTTGAATGCGCGTCTTGACAAGCAAGACTACTTTTTTTAGGATAGTCTTGTTTAATAAAAGCGAGCGTAAAATCGTAAAGCAGTTGACACCTGAGATACAAATCGAGATCAAAATCTGAAACGAATTAAAATAATAGAAAAAGAAACCGAGATCTCAACACTCATGTCATGAGTTGCTTTTTCAATAACAAAACTGAAATACCATTTGACAAGTATAACAAATAGGTTGTCAATTGTGTTCAGAGACAAGAGATTAGCGTTGTTCTCTTAGACATAATTTAGTCTTAAATCTGTTACCGTGTTCTATGTTTAGCTCAATTGAGTCAGCCTGCAGAAGTAAACATTGGTTGAGTAATACTAAGCCCCTTGTTTTTCAGCTTTCTTAGCGTAAATGCATTAATTTGAACGCGAATAGTCGTGCATCACACTAATACTAATTGACATAGACAAATGGTATCGCTACCAACTACAGTCATGAAATTAAACTGAATTGTTTTCACAAATGCATTGGTTATCGTAATAATTAGCACGATGGTAATTTAATATTTTGTAATTACGTAAATTCTCGTAACCTCACGATTAATTTGATGTTTAAACGTTGTCAATAACGCGAATGATGACTTTTATGAAATTCGGTGATGTGCTAAATAATTGAAGACAGTAGGTGCAAATGTGAACGCTGATCGCGTATTACGTAAAATCATTTTACCAAGCAAACATTAGCGCAACTAATAAAAACATAAAGTGGGTGATGGTAAAAGTGTGTGTAATATACGTATGTATATGTGGGAGTACATAAGCACCACACCAGCTGCTCACCACGCGATACCAAGTCTACTTTCTGTCGTTATGTTTTTTCTACGTCGCTGCCAACTTGCATGCGCGCGTTTGTCATCATTATAGTGAAACAGTATATAGTCGGTATTCGATATATGTTTCAAGTATCACTACCGCTTGCCGCGATTATCGACTAATCAGGCAGGTAATTGAATTTATTATTGTACAATCTCTGCGCTACTGGCATTTTTTCTGCAATTCATGCGTGCGACTCGCTTAGCCAAGCGTTTAATTTTATGTGCGGATTACATATATCTTTATGTGAATGTAGCCCTGCAATTTTAAAAGTTTATGGAGGCAATGGACCGTGTTGACCCTGGCCATTTGGTAAGATAAATTGTCCAAGATTTGAGTTATAACCAAGTTTTATTCGCCGCTGCACCGTTTACATTCACAATCACTCAAAACATTAAACAGTGAATTTAAATTGTCCTTTTTATTGATATCTTCACTTCACACTTTATCGCTACAATAAAGCCCCCGAATGTAATTCTAGCCGATCCACTCCGCGGCTATGTAAATAGGAACTATCTTCTCCTTCAGCTCTATGAACGAACGGGCTCTTAGACTGGCAAATGTAAACATTTTAGAATATTGATGTTATTCTAGGGTTGTCGAACGATACATTTCAAGACAGGGTTGTCCCACCGAATGGAGTGGTGTTAAATAGTGTTATATTTAAGTAAACGGATATCCCGTAAGTGTAATGGTGGATTTTTTCAATGTCACCCCTATCAATCATTGGTTCGTCTATCGGTGCGCGGGCGCCGACGCGCGGTTCCGTGCTACCGGCGACAGCGGACTATTTACGTACGTTTCATTAGTTCTCAGAAGCAAACCCGCGGGGAAGTGACGAGCTTTTTGTATCGGAAGTCGCTGGATTTGTTCCTTTTACACTGTCTCTGTTCAACAGTGCAATTCTATATACTGAGGTACTTTTGTTTAACGCTGGGGTTGTAGTCGGCTTGAAGCGATTAGTCAAACTCTGACAAGGTTAGTACTGGCTCACCGATCGATACTTATGTGCAAAAGTTAATTATGTTTTGTTAGTCCAATTAGTCATTTATCAAGTGGGAAATGTTCTGGCATTGTTTATGTAATCCTGACGTAAAATTGACTTTTGATAGTTAAGTGGGTACTGTATGGTGTGTGTATGGTCTATGTGCATTACGAAAAGTGGTAGTTAAAAGTTTAAAGAAGTTTTGTTACTTCCTTTCAAACATTCAAAAGGTGCCTAAGCTTTTTGATGTGGTTACATGAAAACAGTATCGGTCCTAGCTTTAATGTTGCCGTACGCAGAACGTAAACTGAGTGGTTGTTTGATCTCCCACCTCTAGACAAAGACTAAGGAGATATATAGAGCTGACAATGCTTCATTATTTTGATGACATTTTAATATCTAATTATTGTTACTGTTGTTTTATTACCTATTTCGTGACTTGTTACTAGACAATACGTAGGTATACAACTATTTATTACTGACTAATTACCACTTGCTCGGTCCCGTGAACCCTAATGAGGAAACACTAGACTGTCACTGCATGCATTACCCTCTCAGTAAAACTAAGTGTTAAGCAAGTAGTTTTCGGGGAATTAATGCAATATCAAACTATTTTAGTTTTGTATTCAAGTTTCGTACGTGTTTGGCATCGTAGTTTCAGTGATGTTTAGACTTGCCAGTTCCTTTATTCAGTTTTCAGTGAGAATTGCTCTGAGTTATGGAGTGGGTGAGGCCAATTCTGTTAGGTATTCGTATACATCCGTTGAGGAACGTGCGTCGATTCAAAATTATTGTGTTCACTATATAATTTATGCCACTATTTTGGGCCTTAATTTGAGGTAGACAGCACTTCTACGGTTTGTTTATGAACCGTGTTACTGAGTTTAATTTAAACATTGCGTAATCCATTTGGAAGAACGAGATGGGACTCATGGAACGTGCTTTGCACACATTTATCAACTATGTAATAAAAAACATAAAAGAACACAATATATTTTGGTTTTAGTTTTGTTATAATCTACATATTATCTATATTTTCTGTTGACCCACATTAGCATGTGGCAGTGTGTCGTCAGTGTCGTGCAACAAGCCGAGGAATGATGCCAATACATCTTCCAATAAATAAACACGATGGGACGCTGGGCTTTGTTGTGACGAAACTCTTCGTTTTTATAAATAGTCTGTCATTAGCCCTTCAGACTTGCTGTTCTATCTAATGTCGCAAGGATGAATTAACACTGCATTGTTTTTGCATCGCAATCTAAATATCATCTGTGTGAATACGAGGATAGTTGTGAAAAAATACATCATTCTATTTTAGTTTTCAGCGCTATTATGGTAACGTCCCACGTCAGTTGCGAAGTTCTTTCTAAACACTATTTGTAAAGTAATACCTATGTTCCGTACTACAATGCGACTTACGAGACGAGACGCCTGCTCTGTGCTCAGGTGTGAGCCAAATGTTGGATAACCACGGGGTACTGACATTTGTAGTCCACTGCTCTATGTTTAATGACAATCATATGTTTGATGAATCATCGCCTAGTGAAATAGAGGATCATCATTGTACGTGTTCAATAAATGTCATCTTTAAAGCCATTTGCGGGCGACCATCAATTGGAAAGTCTAGTTTTGTTTCAATTTTCGTCGTCGCAGTAATGAAGCAATGTTTTGTTTGGTAATGTTGCTTCCGAAGTAAAAATAAACAGAGTTTTGTTTACATTACTGTCAAACGTAATGCAAAGGTAATGTGAGTGATGAGTAGATCATTACATAGCATTTTAGCAAGGGGCTCACGTAGCTGATATTAGGTATTACAATACTTGTTATTTCTGTGGCTTAGGTGTTGTAGTAGGCACGTCAATAATACATATTGATAACACGCCACGTGCTACATAACCGGGCTAGAATGTTAAGTAGCCGTTCATTGCGATAAGTTGTTGATATACGTCACGCAACGCAATAAACTCCTGCGCCGACGTGTCTAACATCGAAATTACATACAATAAATACAAAATGGATTGGAAATCGCCACAGTGAGGTCACTATTATTTTAGATAGTGCGTATGAGCAGTTTTTTGATATTTTTCTATGACGCACGCACGTCAAAACTTGGTAGTTCTTTGTTTGGCTCTAACCCCTGGTTACTGGAAACCTCATCAAGTCTTTGATCCTTTTAATAAGTAAATGTGCTGTCAAGTTGCATGTTAGCTGTTGTGACCGGTTGTAGAAAACAACGAAAAATTATAATCACTAAAAAAGTTAACATCTGTCGACATTGTAAATTGAGTGTAGACTCTGTAGACTTGTAGAAACCGGGGAGTAAGCCGTATTCCCATATGTTTTGCATCATTAGAACGTCAATATATACTAGACTATCTGCTAATTCGCTAGAATTTGCAAAGGTTCGCGTGTTTCTAAGTGCCGGGTTTGGAATCGCAACTACTGTTGTAGCGCCAAACATGATGATTACGCCTGTTTCCTTTTGCTGCAGATAAGTCTAACGAGAAAGGCCTTTAACCGGTAATGGGACATAGCTAAGGAGTTAGCACTTGCTACACTTTTACTCGATGTCAACGTCTAGAAAATCTTGATTGAAGCTCAGGTTAAACTTGATGAGAAAGCAAACTGCAAATTAATAAAGTACTTAATTAGTGTAGGTAGGTATGTACTTCCATCTAATTATATTTTTCTAGTGCGTGAGAATTAAAACAGATTGATGAATGTTGAAAACTTGGATCAAGATGCGTGAGCGAATGAAATGTGGCTGAAAACATAACAGCTTGCTCTCCGTTCACTGAAATCATTCCTTTTGATGAGACAAAAGCAATAACGGCAAAAACAATTGCAAGACTGATGAGCCTGCGCAGTTTCTTTGAAATTTTTCGGAAACAGATTCTAGAAGTTCTTTGTCTGTCTTTCCTTTTGAGTACTTAACAAGTACAAGGATTGGAGTTACTTTTATGGAGAGACTTTGTGCCACAAGTGAATCTAATATGTTTTTTTTTACATATGTACATATTATAATTATTATTTTAAGTGTGTTAGCTTATATAGCATTTATTTAAAAAATGTATTCTTACTTCAAAATATCTATAAACAATTGCCTTCAAAAGTAAAATAAATTAAATGTTGGTAGAAATGCCAACAATATGATGACAGGCGGCCATCTCTTCGATAAATAATTAGGATACATCATTGAAAGTTTTCCATACCTAGATAAATAGAACTTTCTATAAAGATGTAAAGCTCAAAGATACATTTACCACTGCCATGTATGGAATAGGAAAGTGCGATATTACACTGCAAACACTATAACTCTGTGGTCCGTTTCACACAGACATGCACAAAGAACAGAAAAATCTAGATAAGACATTTCCATGGTAACATTTTCTTATACCATTTGTTCTTTTACAATACAAGTAGGTTTCTACCTAGCCTACTGTGTCAGAACAAACACCGCGTTTTATCTAGATTATCTTATCAAGCATGGGAACGACTATCGGTAGCGTAGCGTTAGCATACAATGGGTCATCGGCTCGATTAGTTTCTAAATCATTTGCATATGGCGTCCGACGCGACGAGGACGTTAGGGAAGAAGGTACACTACACTATTATGGTCTATCGGTTTAGGTAGTTAACTAAAGGTAAACAATCTTGGTATGTCTTTTTATATTAAAGAGGTCGTATATAATATACACAAAGATTATTTAAATTTAGTTTATTAGCTAACATCGATTTAGTAAATACCTAGTCGCAAAGATTTTTATATACAATTTATAGACAACTTTTAGATAAAAAGACATACCAAGATTGTTTACATTTAGTTAACTACCTAAACCGACGGAGTATAGGATGCTTTAATAGGAAGTGCTTTCCTTGCTAATACGTTCGTTTAACAATAAAATTATCAGTTTGTTCACCTTATCAAATTCAGGTTTTTCTATTTTTTCACTTGCTCGTATTTTTCCGTTGGGATTTGATTTGAGATTTGGCAGTAGTGAAACTTGTGAGTCTGATCTGTCCAAGCTTTTTGCTGATAAATAATTATCGACCAATGGTACTGGAGTTGACTTTAGTTTAAATGGTTTATCCAAAGCTCTGGACTACTTCTAACACTATATAAATACCTTCAAAAAAATATTACACGAATTATTGATAAGTAAATGTTATTACTCTATAAGAGAATTTCTAGATGACAGTACATTGAAGCGAATCCATTGAATGAATAATTTGTAATTTGACATAAATATTTAACTATGTATTTCATTAATTTAATTATAATGTATTCCATAACAATTAGATGTATTATATTTTAACTGCATATTTACCAAACTTGTGTCATGAATTTTGTATGCCTTAATGGCGGGACATAGCAGACTTACCTGTATTTAGCACAACATCTTATGGACCTATGATCCACAATAAAATTGTTTGAATTTGAACACTATTTTAACCTTAAAATATGTATCTATTGCTCGACTTGGCGATCGAATACAGCAGCTGGCCTGCACTAGCTAGGTTTGACTACTAGATGCTTATGTTTAGTTATGAACATGTTCAGAATACAAATTAATGTGTACCTACATGCGACGTTCAGAATAATTCAATATTTCATGTGATAATAATGAATTCAATACAGAAGCGCGTTATACGCATGGGTGCGTATATATAAAGAGATTGCATCTGCGAAATTCTAATAAACATTCTAAGTGTAAAGAAAGTTGGTTTTTCAAGCCATGCATATGTATGGTACGCGTAGACGAGGGCGGCGGACCGCGACTGCTGCGGCAACTGTACAGTTTTACCTAAGGAGTTATAAAATAGCTAGCTGAAATAATTCTAAACGGATAAACGCATATTTTTCTTCATTGGTTGTTAGAAAAGTGTGTTAGTAGGCTTTAGACAGAACTTGGGCTTTACAACGTGTTCTCAGCAGGTACTTAATTTTCCTAATCGCCCATTCTGTATTCTCCAAGCGATTGACATCGTTTTTGTAGTTCTTTGTTCTTTTGTCCCATAGTCCCCCCATACTGGCTTTACCACAATGAATGCCAAAGTATCTGTTCAATCAAATGCTGTATCGCTTAGCACAAACCACGGTAAGCATCCATTAAATACTGAGTAGGTACTCTTAAGTTAAGCCTTGATAACATTCACGGGATTGCAGCCATGCCGTTAACTTGGCAAGCCGGGCTTGCCTCCCTTGTGTCTATCGCTGTAGAGTTGAGATTCCATTCGTGGAGTATATTGCGACTTTGTATACATATACGGAACTAACGGATGCACTCATCGACGTATTCACTACACGTCACGAATAGTTTCCGCTGCGATTGTCGAGGCCTAGACTAGTATGCGATAATTGTCGCGCGCTCTAACGATGGCTTATTAGTGACACGAGATAAGCAACACGAATAAGCTGATTGTTCTCGTGGTCTACTCGATCGTTAGACAATGGAGCTTCTTGAGAAAGTCGGCAGAGTGTGCTCCAAATCGTAGATTGACCATGACGCTACTACTTACTATCATATAATATATACTACTGGCTATTTTATTTCCCTGGGGCCTTATGACTTGGACATTAATAATCTCCGTGGCAAGTCGTATTCTTCATTCTATCGCTCGTATTACGAAAATAGTGTGTTTTATTGGTGTTTGTGTGTAGTGTTTGTCGAGTGTTATAATTAATACCTGTATATGTAAGTGCAGTTTGCTGTAGTTAGTAATAATTAGCGGTGTATCGTCCGTAGCCCGGCTATGCTTCAGTACGCGCCGTTCAGCTGTTACTATGCTTTATTGACACAGTAACGTCGAGTTAGGAAGCATGATATTATGAAATAACACTTTAGAGTATCCTATTAGGAAATGCCGAATTATATATTCAGAGGGCATGTACAAGTGAACATTGATCCAAAAATACAGTGGTTCAAAATAACGGGATAAGTTACTTCATGCAGAGCAGTGGACGCATGTGTATGAGCTTGACATTTATGAAACGTTACATTTCGTGGAAAGATATTTACAATAAACTTGCAAATTAATGCTTGTGTCTGTGTGTGTCAATGCGTAAGACCTATCTCGTTCCTCAACTTTCCTCACGGCGAGTGGTACGTTGAACCGTCACTCAGTCAGTTCAAAAGGGAAAAGTTTCGCGAGTGCGTGAACGTTGTACCAATGCAATACATAGTTAATGCAACAGGCGCATGTTAATTGCTTGCAAGTCCTTTGAATGCATTAACGTTTTGAGCAGTTGCTCATTAAAAAAATCTTTCTCGGACGAAGTTGGCGTGTCTGCTTAAGAATATCATTTTGGATTTTTGATATCTTTCCATACATAAAAATGCTGTTTCCGCATCGCCGTGTTTTCTACTGCTTGATCGGAGTTAATGAAGAAGACCGTTCAAATACCGCAACGGACGCGAAACGTCAGTTCAACACATAGCGTGACTCTGAACGCACGTTCCGAACGTCCCTTGTTACGTCTATTTACGTTGTTCGTGCCTTGACGAATGTTTGGGCCAACATTTGCACTGCAGGATGGGTGCATGTACCGGTGAAGTGTTGTTCAAGTGCAGTGAATTAAACTTAGCACACATTATGAGTTAGTTGTTTGTGCAACTTCGCAAATGTTTGTGGACGGACGAGGTTAGTACCCCTGATGAACGTAAGGATTTTGTCAAATTAGTGTCAACGTTAGAGCGGCGGTTTAATAGAGGGATTAAGAGTTAATTTATCCTCTTAAAGAAGCTTCCCGTTTCGGCCAGTACCGGCTTATAAAACTCTCTTGTAATATTGCGTGTTTGGATGCGGTGGCATTTAGAAATATAGGTTGGTAAGTATGTGCATACGTAAAGATATTATACAGGCTTAATGTTCTTTTTGCTATAGATTGCTTTCCATTTTACTGCGATATGTTAAGGAAGTGAAAATGGAGTGTAGACAGGAAGCGCCGTAATTAACATTATAAATGTCATTCATAACTTATAGTTGTAAATGTCGGACATACAGATTCAGTTACCGAATTACATCAAGGAGTTGATCAACCACTAAAAACTCATCTGTCCACATAAAAACGTCTCGTTGGTTGGCCATGGCGGGAACGTTCACCATCGGTATACCTATGTATAAAGTCTGTAGGGCTTAAACTTGAAAGTTTCCGTTTGACCTTGCCCTCGCCAAGGTTATCAATTCCTACGAATATTTTTTTAACCGCATTGCCCGTTTTCGCTGTCCGGACCATTGTTTACCGAATATAATGGTGCCATTTGTTTGAACTACGGATTTTCGTTGATTGATAACTTTACATTATGTTGAAGATACCTGTCTGCGGCCTCGTCGCGATGTCTTAGCGTTTGTTACGCGCATTTACTTCAGACATTAAGATATTAAAAGACGTATAAGACCAAAAGAGTTAGAAAGTAATTTCACCGGTAATAAACAATTAAGACATGATAAGATAAAATATTGCAAACAAGTGAAACATTTGCTGCAGGATGTTGGAATTCAGCGCGTAAATATGCATAGGTATTTTTCCCGCTAAAACAAATAAAATGTCATAAACAGTTGATATGCAATTTCATGATCAGAACATCATTGGTCAGCGCGTTACTATATAATCTGAGCGTACACCTTGCGTGTAAAATTGAGGGACACAACGAATTGACCATTTACTTATTGATTGTGAAAACATAGAAAAAACGTGTCTCCTTGTACTAGAAGGTCTTTCATAAAAGAGGCACAATTTGGCGGCTTCCCTCAGTTCATTTTTACATTAACATTGGACTGTTGCCAAGACATGCACAATACCTGGCTATTCGTCACAGGTTTCGAGGTCGGCTTAGTTTAACATACTCTATGATTCAATAGGTGTGCCCGACGTAATAAAAGTAGACGTTAATGCAAACTACACACGTGTCCAGTACTTAATAGCGTTTATGTTACTAAAATTTAAGAACTCTACCCATATCAAACAGCTAGACTAATTAATCGCTAGTTGTATTTGTTTTTTTACACACAGTTGATAAAAACAAAGGAAAAGCTTTAAAGCGCAATGTGTAGGTACGTTTCCAAGATCTCATCCGGACAGCCAGTCGTGGGCGGATGATTTTGTTTACGAATAAAGTCTCATGAACACAGTACCGGTGTATGATAAATTCGCTATTAATATAGCACTTGCAATGCGCAGTAATTACTGCTATTAATGTCTGAAAGTAAATACAGATGTAAATAAACGAAAACACAGGTATTGCAGAACGTGCAATAAACTTTTGCACGTTTTCTTGCGTTGTCGATGGAGACATCAACTGTTTCTGACGACTTTCTCCTTTTAATGTGCGATGTGTTAGTGATATCTAGATTTTACGTGCTGTATCTGGCTTTTTGTTTAATAATCGTTCATTTTATTTGTAAGCCTTAATTTGGCAATACCGGTAAATTAAAAGGTGTCTCTGAACAGTTGCGGTCACTCACCTGAAACGTAAAGCATGGTGACTGTTGGTGGTGACTAAAAGCAGCTAACCGCCTACCCCTTTTTATGAAATGAATTAGGTATGTCAGTGGACGACGTTAAGCTTGCTTGATCATTTAAGATGAAAGTCTGAAACCCTGTAATACAACATTATTTTTAGTTTATGCGAAACCCGAAACACGTGTCTGGTATTTTTATGTAAAGTATCTATGTACAAAATTTCAAAACTGTATCAAAAAAAATCACAAAATTATAAGCTTGTTATGTTATCTGATTGTCCATACAAAAACATGCTCACCACGCGGCAACCACGCGCCGCCCGCGCCTCCAGCGTCGTCTTGCGCTCATTGATTATAATTTGGCAGTAGGTACCTATAGAGTACTTATTGTACGGTGGCCAACTTGTAACCTTTTTAAAATATTTTTGGGACAAAATATAACATGGTGTAAAATTATTGGAATCGATTCAGTTACTTATTCTGAACCAACTATATTCAGGTTTCGCATATACTAAAAATAATGTTGTATAACAAAGTTCTTTTATGGCCCGAATATTCCCAACATTATTTCGTCAAAAACTGTACATAATTATCTTTTTGTACGAGTGCATGGATGAAGATACGGTTGTGTTTTTTTCATTGAGGCTATTGTTTTATTAATTCAGTAACACTTTGTTGGTGTGCAGTGTTACGGAAATTGCGAAACTTTGTGATGATGCTATGCAGAAGCTGCAAAACGTCATGTAAACTGTAGTTTCGATTTTTTTAAATTACCTACTTTATAATGATTTTATCCTACTTATATTTAGTCCCTAAACTATGATAGTTTTATCCCGAAGCCACTCTCGCCGTTGGAAACTATAATAGTACATTACTCCCTTCCGTACCCTTTGGAAATCACCGGCATGACGCTTGTAACGAAATGTAGTGCATTTTAACTGAATTCAAAGAAAGAGGAAGTTGTCAATTCCACGCGTACGTTTTTTAGGCGAACTAAATGATGCATCAGCGGAACATCCCGTCCGCTAAGTTGAAGCTAGTCAGTTCGATCCCTGGTTCAACACTTATTTGTTTCGAGACTTTACTGATTCGCTATAGTGTGTGAGTGATGACCCTAACTCCCGACATCTATTAGTAAAGTACTTGTGTGGAAATTATGCCTATTAAAAGTTAATTAGTGGGAGCACACACAGGATGTTCGCGCGGTATTGTCGTAAAACAAAATACTAAAAGTAAGGCCACGTTTATTTCATGTTAAGTGGGATTATATTAACTTGGCGAATAGCTGCAGGGCACACGTTTGATGGCATGTCTGTTCTGTCATCAGCCGCCGCATGTAAATATAACTTGACACAAGACAAATTTAATAGAGGGCTTCCCGCAAAATTCACTGCTTTGAATAAATGAGTTATATTACTGTCATAATGTACAAATAAAAGTGCAGTTCAGTGCTTAAACAATTCGATATCAGTAACGTCCTTTTTAGGCGTTGCAAAATCGTTGTGTGGTCGATATCGATATGCCTGTCGGCAATTCTTTGAATACAAAACAAGTTACACAAGCTAAACGCCATGAAACGTTTTTTCCAGTTAATCAATTTGAATAATTTTAAGCAAATATTAAATTAAATTACCGATCATATAATCGTGACCCAGATTGCGAAGTATAAGGAAATTGTCACCGAAGTCCTTATGTTTTAACTTCCTTTGCCACTGTCCTTATAATTTTTCGGAGTGAACAAAGGGTGGTGATGTGTATGAGTTTTACAACTTCGTTAGTGCTCAGTGACAGATTTACGTCGCGATGCAGAGTATTTGCAAATTGACCATTGTGACGAATGCTATTATGAGTCCTTTGTTTCGTTTTGAATACTGCCTATGTGATCACTGCCTTGCTAATGTTGATACTTGATAGTCAAATCTTGTGTAAACATTGTCTACTCTGCTATCTTCTTAAAGATTTTTTTTAAGTCTTAATAGTAACTAGAGGAATGGGGTCACCACGGGGCTCCTCGGTGACAGACGAGCAAGTGATAGATAGCCGTGCGTGAGTGGTATACAGCGCAATCGTGCGCATGATCTCTGTCTATAAATCTGAAACGTTAGTGCTATCTCTAGCTTTTACGATGTCTACCTGATTTTGATGCTATCTGATAAGATTGAAATAGAGATTAGTTTTTATTTTATTTTATGGCTGTATCATACTTTGCAAAATTATTATGACGTCAGGAACGCTGAGATATCCCGCCCTTCGTTGATTACTAAGCCTTAAGATTCGAATATGTGCCTACTTATTGATTCGGCCACATCGTAGTTGCAAAGTGAAATCAACAAATTGACTCTACAATACTCTTGCTCAATATTGACTTATCATCATTTATGGATAATTCAAATAATTAAACTTTAAAAACAGCTTCAGGCATCTTATGAAACCCACTTAACAACCAATGTAAGCATTCTCAAACATTAGACGAGTAAGTAAACAAAAATTCTGAACAGGTTCTATCTGCAAAGCATTGGCTATAATTACGGTTACGTTATTGTAAACTTCGTTTTACAAAGCTCGATGTGTGCCTTTCTATTCTTATCGTTGTGACCTACGATCCTCAAGCTTGAGCCTTGGCGAGTATTCAAAAGTTCAAACTCAAGGTTTGACAACGCACTATCGAACTAAATTAACGAGTTCAATATACCGCACTGCAAAAAGAAAATTGATCGCGTCGCGTCGTCTTAGCGTTGTCAAAAGTGGAATAGGCTGGCAGCATGCTCAGGCATCAGTGCTGGGAGCGGCCAAAGATATCTGAGGACTATGATTCAGCGAAGTAGCCTCGCAGGCTAGATGTAACAAACTAGTATGAGCCGACACTTGGCAAGGAAAAGATGAAGAGCTTTTCCAGCTGTAGATTATCAAACTGTAACAGTAAAAATTATGGGCACCAACAGCTTAGATTAGATTTGGCAAGATTAACATTAACCTGAATGTAGGGTGATTTCAAATTCATAAACGTAAATGTCATGCGTATACGCAATGCGTGAGAAATAGTAATTAAGGCAGACCTACATATCAGCGAATCTGCGCTAAACCCAAGACATGTCCGTCATCTATGAGAACCGGATTTGGCGTAAACACAATTGGATTTGTATTGCGATTGTATCACCTTATAGGTCAACTTTCTTGGACCTAAATGACGCAGAGACACCTGTGGACAGCGACTAGGTCACGAATGCTCGAGGTACGATACAGATCTCCAAGGAAAGTGTAATCATGTAATGTAAAAGTATATTTTTTCCAGTTATTAGCCTTGACGTTGCCTGTAGCAGGTGCTTTGTTTTAAGGCAGGACAAGGTTGCTCCGTCCGGTTTGGGATCAATGCGTAACCTGTGACGGGTTAGCTGGTTCTCAGTTAAGTAGATCTTTTAAAATCTCATCAATGTCAATAAACTCGGCTTGCAATCAGCTATTTGCCTGTGTCTTACAGGAAAAATTCTCGATGAAGTTTTCCGCACCTTCACATCCTGTATGGAAAATAACGCACATAACATACTCCCGAGTACACACCCAGTTCTAGGAACACACATGCCGTACATAAATGCATGAGTTTTGTTATGTTATGTCATAGTACATTCAACAGCCTCGCTGAAACATACAATTTTAAGATGTTATCACAATAAATAGCAATTTCATAAAGATTTTGATCTCGCTCTACAATAGGGTCGCACGGTATAATTTACACACAAATGTTGCCAGGTTTTTTAATATTGCCCATTTGGCCCAGTTGGTAGGTTCCTTGTTCACGATCAAAGACCAATTTCAGAGAAATTCATAGGTTTTGTGTTTATTATAGTCATCTGTTACCTACTGTACAGTTCAAGGAATTCATATCAATAAAATGTTACTGCTTTATTTGCATTATTCCACTTCCCACCCACAAAAATCGAAACAGTTAGGTAGGCAAGCTTTTTAGTGTGTTTTAATTTCGAACCTTATTCAATATGTTTCCCATCCAACCGCAGGCTGATGAGCTGAAACAACAAGACATTCAAAATCTTACTGATCAAAAATAAAAAGTGACATTTTTGCGCAATGTAAGATATATTGCGAAGCTGTCGTTGGGCAGATGACCCTTCTAGGGCGGGCGGGCGACTCCACGCGGCCCCCTGACACACATACAAACATAACTAAAATTAGATCTGTGATTCTCTCACTACACTACACGCTAGACGCAAACGAATGGATTATAGTATTATTAGAGCGGGTGCGCGGTACAAATAACAGTGTAAATGAACTATTGCGGCAAGATTTGTTGCTATCCGGAACCCACCAAATGAGCAACAACCGTTTGATGAGCGAATGATAAATGGTTTTCGTAATGGCGGTCGGTGGGCGGGATAGTGGAGTTTACGTTTAATATTTCAGCTTGCTATTCTTCAAAATTGTATTGATAATATTATACTGGTGGCGGACTCGCTTTGAGTACTTATTAAAAACACGTCTCACTAACTCCAAAGTTAAGAAACAATAGACCACAAGTTCTAGTAAACAATAGGGCCGATGTTGATTTCATTTAATGTTTTACCTAAACGAAGTCTAAATAAAAAAATAAAAATTCCCATTACTACTGAGCCCTAATCAACCAATCAAACGCAATTATCGATTAAATCTTTTTCCGGGAAAGGAAGTGAATGTTACTTTGTACGTCAATGCGTGATTCAAATAATGCTATGTATATTTACTTCAAATACTGAAGACGCTTTGATGAAAAGCTTCGGTTACTTAAAATGTAGGTCGAATAAACGTTGAATATCCTTTCAGTTATTTTTACCGAGCATAATATTGATCTTGAATAAAAATAGTTTAGTCACGAAAGCGAACTATGCAGCTTTGATTAATTTAACTTCAATTATTTTGTAGCTACATTTGAAACACGAATAGTAATTAAATTATTATCAAAACCGTCACGAATTTTGCTTATAAATGGTAATACAATCTTATTATTATTCGTATCTACTGAAAATATTGTTGTAAGTTTACACAATGTTTAATTGTCATTGTACTCATCACTATGAACAAATTTTACTATGGGACCAAACCCGAAATCGCGAAAAAATAAATCAGGTGTTCCCTACATTTTGACGAATTATGCGAACATAAATGTATGGAAAAGCTGATTTTTTTTTCGCAATTTCAGGTTTGGTCCCATAGTAAAAGTTGTTCATAATGATGAGTACAATGGCCCCTTAAGAGATTAACACTGATTAATATTACACCTTGTATAACAATATTGTAGTAGATTTCAAAACTTTGGCGTATAATTTTCAAAATGCTCGATAGTAAATAACAGTTTGATAATATTTAAATAAATTGGTGTTTATGTCATCGGCCCCACAAGGTCGGTCACTCATTGCTTTTGTGATACTCGCATAAGATGTGTTTAGGGGGTTATGCAGGGTTGTCAAGAACACGAATTTGAATTCGAAAAAAATATTATTCATGCTTGTTTTCTTCGAAGTTTGCATAGTGTTCGTCCTATTCATAAATCTACGTTTCATAAGTAATTGTTGACATATTACAGGAAGACTTATATTATCGTAACTTTTTAATAGTAAGTAGTCAACGTACTCTAGGCGATAGAATATTCACGACACGGCCGCGGAGACCCGTTACCCTACTCTGTAACTGGAATACTGATACAAAACAGTCAATCGCCTCTGAATTCATCATAGTAATGACTGTCTGTGGTTTATGACTCTACGTGCTTTTAAATTGACAAGTTTACTAGCAACATGACTTAGTAAACGATATGTGCTGGTCTGATTTACATTATACTTTATTTTAATTTTTTTAGTAGCCATTATTGTCCCACTGCTCCCTACTCTCTTTGCACCACTCCGTGTCCAGAGCTGCCAAGGACCAATCTTTATTAAAGGAGTTCAGCTCATCCTGCCATCTCCCTCTGGGCCTGCGGGACCCACTGGGTCGTTATTTTGGCGGCCCATTGATCGTCTGATATGCATCAGATGTGTCCAGCCCAATTCCATTTAAGCGTGGCAGCTTTCCGAGTGACATCTGTTATTTTAGTGATGGAACTGATTGTTGTATTCTTAACCTGGTCCACAACTTTAATACCCAGAATACTCCGTTCCATAGCTCTCTGGCAAACCCTGAGCGTGGACCTCTGCTGAATTGTGAAAGATCATGTTTGAAAACCGTACGTGAGGATGAGAAGAATACACATTCATGTCGATGAGTCTTCTCTTGAGGGATAGAGGAAGATCGCCCTTGATGGCCCAATAGCTCTTCCAGGCATTCTCGGTGCGGCTTGCAACTTTTTTGGTTTTTGGTCTTGTCTAGAAAGATACTATTTGACCAAGATAGAGATACTCATCGACATATTCAAGCTCCCCACCCGTCACGGTGATCCTGCGATCCACACTATTTGTCATCAACTTGGTCTTTGACATATTCATTTGAAGTCTGACCTCTAAGCTTGCCGAGCTATAATCCGCCATTATTCTTACCAACAGTTTAGTCTAGTTGGAAATAGTTTTTCGACGTTCCTTTTGAAATGCATGGCTGCTGGCTTTTTTGTATCCAAGTCTGGAAAAGTGTTGTTTTATCATTCTTAGGAAATATAAATGGATTCATGTCCATCGCAATAGCCCCACGGTTTGCCCCGTATTTTGGGTGCTAATACTAATACTAATAATAATGTTCATTGCCGAAATGTAGGTGTAGTAGTTAAAGGCGTGAGTGACGTTATTTCTTAAATCCATTTCTCAAGAGCTTCGTTAACCGTGTACACAACAAAACGCTAATTCACATTTAGAAAGGCCTCTCACAGACAAGTTTTATGTCAGAAGTTATGTATGTAAAGATCACATAACTATTGCAGAATCATGTTCATGAGAACTGACATTTGTCAAGTACATAAAAATGTCAGCAATCATCTATCTGATCAAACGGCCTATGTTCCTGGCGTAGGCGCAACGCTCTCTTGTACTTTGACTAATATAGGTACACGTACTCCTGGCTGCAGGGTTGATGTTATTTAGGAATATGTAGAATTGAATAATATTTGCAGTCATTCATTTACAACAGTCATATAATGTCTGTATACTTAATTATGGTGAGTGTTATTAATAATTTTCCTGTAAAATATCGATCTGTCAAAATCTAAATTGATATCGCTCTATTTTGAAGTCACACTCAAACGAACATGATTAAAAATCGCTGAGCCCTCTACAACGCACAGTCATAAATTAATTGTATTTTTAATATTATGTCAGCCCTAAGGCATGTTAATTTGACGTTTCAACGTTCCCAATTGATGCCCACGCGCATGCTGTTTGACCCTCTCTAACCGGCCATTCACAAAATTACTATTGAGACATCATCCGCAATAATTATGCTTTATGAGCACAATTACTATTGCAACGGCTTTGTCTACTTAGTCCTTCTTTAAAGCTATGATGATGTATTTCCTTCCCTTACTGGCTAAGTTTTTGACCGACTTCATTGTTTCTTAATTCATATACCTAATTACTATACGAAAAGTTTATTTCGTAGCACCTGCAAGCCCCATCGTGGGCAGAAGAGTCATGATTAAATTAGTTTAATGTCGAGTTAATAGGCATTTGAGCTCCAGTCTGTCGGTTAGGAGAGAGAAACAACTGCTATTACTTGGCATAGAGACATATTCAAGAGTTTTTATGGTCGAAATAAATAGCCTTAGATGAAACGAGCAACTACGAGATAATGTAATGCCTTATTCACATTTCAGTGTTTTCATTTTTTCGTTCAATATTTTGATTCAACACATACATACATACACACGCCTTCTTCCCACGGGGATAGGCAGAAACTACAGAACGCCACCTGCTACGATCCTTACATACTCCTTTTGCCTGGTTTACATTCATACACCTGGTCATACACGCCCGCCGGTTGCGAATACTACGCACCTGACCTTTGTGAAGAACATCACCAATAAGGTCACTATATGTCTTCCTAGGGCGTCCCCTCCCGGCGTTTCCACTCACATCTGCCGTATAAATACCTTTTGTTAGTTGACTTTCATTCGTCCTCTCAATATGACCAAACCATCTAAGCATACTCTTTTCAATTTTTGACACTACATCTTCTTTTAAACCGCACCGTTGCCTTATTATATCATTCCTCAGCCTATCATTCATAGTCACACCATACATGCTTCGCAAGGAACGCATTTCCACAGCATTTATTCTACTTTCATGCTTCTTTTGCCACACCCAACATCCACTTCCATACATAAGCGTAGGCACCAGTACACCATTGTGAACAGCCAGTCGGGCCTCTTTGGACATTAACTGGTTGGTCACAATCGCATGTATACCACCATTCACTTTATTTCCCGCATTTACTTTCCTTTCCACATCTACATCAATCTTTTCATGCCTTGTAAACACCCCAAATATACAAACTCACTGACTTGATCCACACTCTTATCATTTATTTTCACATCACATACCGATACGTCCTCTTCTCTTTCAAACACCATGATCTTCGTCTTATACACATTCATCTTATATGCTTCATCCATGACAGTTACCATGTCTTGGAACTGTTCTGCTGACGATGCAAGTAGAACTTGATCATCTGCGTAGAGAAGGCATTTGACGAGCAACTCATTCATCCTCAATCCACACTCACCCTCTTTCTTTGTCAAACAACTATCCATGTACAAGTTGAACAGCCATGGTGACGCTACACAACCCTGTCTAACACCCCTCGAGATGCAGAACCAGTCCGTGTATGCCCCATTTATCCTAACACAAGCACTGGAATCCTTGTATAAAGATTTCAGTGCCCGTACCAAGCGCCCGTCGACACCGTACACCGACAGTGTCGACCACAGTTCCTCCCTCCACACACTGTCATAGGCCTTCTCCAAGTCAACGAAAGCACAGTAGACTTTCTTGTGCTTTGCCAGATGTTTTTCGGCTATGCACCTTAGGGAGAAGATCTGTTCCATACAGCCCATTCCCTCTCTAAATCCAATTGAATTTTGATTCAATTTGTCACAAAAGACGCGATAGGTTACAAATTGGACTGAAAAATTAACATGTTGGAGCTTTTATTGTTACCACGTGGCGGAAATGGGCGCTGTCAGCCGAACCTAATGATGCGCGAAGCGAGCGGTGGCGCGCGTGGGAACAGTTACCAACATAAAGAGAAACCATTTTTTACATCTGCTAAATCAAAGCTGCTTTTTTGTTGTCCTACTTTGATTAAATGATTGGATGGGTTCGTGATTTTGTGAACTGTGGAATAAAATGCGGAAAGCAAGGGAAATTGATGCTTTCGTTTTTCCGCAGTTGTCATTGAATCAAAATATCTATGAATTAAAAGTGACAGCACCATTTTGAATTGTATGTTGAATACATACATAAGTGCCTGTTTAAAATATTTCATATCAAATATTAGATACGTGTGCGGAACACCCGCCGATTTCACTTCGTAATGGTTGGCGTCGGTAGTGCTAAGGGCTTGCCGTGTCATCACGAAATATAGAAAGCTGGGTTTTATGTAACGCTGTTAATTAGTTCCTGGGACTAAGGATAAGAGACAATTAACAATACGTTTAATGAAGACTTTCTCATAAAGATAAATTATTTTGCATGGCTCATTGTGTATTTCTATCAGTTTAAGCTTTATCCGTAATGTTTTATGAAACAATATGAAAAATTTAAACAATTAAATTGTGCTACGTTTCGCAGTTTATTACTATCTATTTCATTGATCTTGAAAACGTTGTGTTAGATGCATTAGTATGTAGGAATGAATGGATTGGATAACAATCGCACCAAGGGTATTTGTATGCATATTAATTACCGGTATCCTAAGAATGCAATGTCATTGAATACCTCGTTTAATGGAAAAACAAAACAGTTTGTAATTACTGATTTGTTTCCGTTTAAATGTCTGTTCTTACTATTTCTATCAAATCGTGAGAACTCTCGGGTTGTGTAATATAAAGAGAACAGAGGAAGCGTGTCGGCTTCTATTAGCGTAGACAGTCGCAAGCGCAGTAACTAGACCGATTTTAAGACACGCTGTCCTAAATATATTGTGCTCGGTGTTTCACGTGGAAGGTCCCAAGTATGTTTATTATGTAAAGTAGCATTATCAAGTTGCAATGTTAAATAAAAGAGACAAAGCTCTTGTTAATTAATGTTTGTTGTACCTAATTAAAAGTCTCATGTATAAAGACACAGTTCACATCAATGTGACATTTTATATTCATAGATATATTGTTTTTACACAACAATGCGTAAAAGGTGCGCTTCCCTGGTGCGCAGGGTATGGGGCAGCTCCAATAGTGTCTTAAACATGGTTGCGAGTCGCCTGGCTGTTTGTATGTGGGTCGCTGTTGTGCCGTCTCTCATGGGATGTCACAGCAGTGATCGGCCGTAATTTAATGTTTTGTTTTGTTTTTCCTTGTTTCTTCAATGTCTGTATTTACTAACATAAGTAGTCGTAAGTTTTACTAACAGTTTTGTTGAGTCTTGGTTACTTGAATAAAGAGAAATTCTATTCTATAGCCATGATAAAGTGACTTAACTAAGTGACTTTGTAACCCAAATTAAGGTGAAAACACTAGGGTAGCCCGAGAAATTAAAATTTTCTTACGTTTTTTGCAATTTGCAGGTCAGCATTAGGTTGTATTTTGATTAAAATATGATTCGCGTCGTGACCGTGACAAATATGTATTTATGGAATTATAATAATTAAAGTCATCAATACAACTTTCTAAGACCAAGTAATTCTATTGAATGACTATTTCATGAAATCTTAACATTTTAGGATTATACTAACTTAAGGAATTGTATACTGATTCTAATGATTATAATTCTGTAAATACATATTTGTTACGGTCGCGAATCATAATTTAATCACATACACCCAGACACTGAGCTGCAAATTGCAAAAATCGTAAGAAAATTTGAATTTCGCGGAGCGCTTCCCCCTTAACTTTATTGTCTTCGTTCGCCCCTGAAAATGATGATGAATGACTTTTATATTTTACACAAGCATAATTAAAAAAAAAACCCCACAATGAGTACAGCCACTGAAGATTACCATCTCTTCATACATGGAATACGATTTTAGAGGTCGATTCACTGATTAGTCGGATCGTGACACACGTCCTCGTGCTTGCGAACAAATGATTACACAATATAAACACTTGAATATTTAAGAGCATGCATTTTCATGCTCTTCTAGGAGTTATGTTAAAGATAGCCCTCAGCTTCTTGCTGTATGACTTCTTAAAGTATGAATAAAACAACCTTTAGAACGCTAATGTAGTTGCTGGCATCTTACCCAAAAGCAGTCGACTTGCTGCGTTTATGTACATCTTTTGTCATGTGTTTCCTTGATTTATCTCACCACAGAATGAAAGTTTCTGCTCATATTTGTAAACTAATTCCACTTATTCATACTACGAGGTGGTCGTCCGCAGTCGTCGGAAGTATATTATTATAGTGAGGTCCGAAGTAGGCGTCTGCTAGCAACCTGTCACTCCTACGCACAGTACTTAGCGCTGATCTCTGACCCAGCACGATGCTGCGCGCGTGGCAATGAATGGTGCCGGCGTACTTACCGATAACATTACTAGCCTTTTTGTTTACGCGTTTCTATGACTTCATTGAATATCGAGAGATCGTGCTCGTACCTCACGCAGATCGATCGTTTAACTACTTACTTCTTACTCAAGCAACGTTCAACAGCTCTAACCTACTTATCTAATTATCATGGTGTCAACAATTGCAGCCAAACCCATCCCGCACTCGGCCCGCGTGGTGGATTATGGCCCACGCCCTCTCACAGAGAGGAGCCCTGTGTCTGTGTCCCAGTAATGAGAACTTTATAGACTGATCATGCAACCCAGACTATCTCGAATTATATACAGGCTGACTTTGAAAACATGCGACAAAATTTAAGCGGGTGTTCTACCAATCAATATGAACAACTTTTACTATGGCAACAACTTAGATTTCGCAAAAAAAAAATCGACCTTATACAAAATGGTCCAATTGGGTATGTACCTCTATACGGGAAGGTCGATTTTTTTTCGAATTCTAAGTTGGTCCCATAGTAAAAGTTGTTCATATTGAAGGGTTGAACACCCCCTTAAATTTTGTCGTATGTTTTTAAAGTCACCCTGTATAGGCAGATGATCGGAAAATAGAGAAACACACAACACATCGATTTCGATCACTTTTATTCTGTAAACTGAATAACTGTTTGTACTCATTGTTCTTCTTTTGTCCTACAGAGCCACCGCGAGTTGCAGCTGCGGTGGGGCCACGTGGCAAGCGTGTGCAGACGCCACAGCCCGTGCGGACGCCGGCGGTGCCGCTCATCGCGCCGCAGCCGCAACAGCCGCGCGAGCAGGCCGTTGCGCTTGCGCATGCCGCCAAAGGCGTCGAAGCCCTGGGCGTTTTAGTCCAGTATTTAGTGTTTCGAGTAAGTACCTATTAGATAGATATTATAAGCATCAATAGCTCGAAGTTTGAGGACTGGGTGGCTACAGAGATTGATCAAATATTGGAATCCACCCGTTGCTTTATCACCGTGAAACCATTCTTAAAAGCGTATTTAGGTTTTTTGGAGGCGTACACAGTGAGATAACTGAAAAACCCACACTGGTAGTAAACTACAAGTATAAGTATTTTTTAACTACCAACGTCAGCGTGACGTAAAATTTCAATAATGTCGTCACATGTCGTACATGTCGTAGTGATTTACGAATGTGGCTGACGATTTACATAAGTTGTAAGCACTCTATTGTGTTTACCAACCAACACAACAAACATTTGACAAAGCTTTAAGGCCAATGCGGTTCGATTCACGTTGGAACTTGGAACAAATATTTGTATGGCCATACAGACGGATATTTTACGAGTATGGATGTTTGTTCATGGCTTTTGTGTAAGTGATGACCCAACACAACATAGTGTATTCACTTGAGCGTTTATTCATGTAAAAAAAGACCATGAAATGATCAATGTGAACCCACTCCTTACAATAGAATTTTAACTTAGTAGGTACATTAGGGCTGATCAGAACAGGCAAGCATACTAATTATGTATCACCTATGTATCATTGTGCAATCAACAGCCTTGCATCCAAACATCCTTGTTTAAGTCGACAGGATTAAACTGTATGAACAGTCGTACTAAAATAAATGTGCATGCTCAGTGAACAGTTATCCTAATGGTAGTATTATATTTCCAGTTAGACGCACTAAATGGCAGCAGCTGGCGTGTGGAGGCAGAGCGATGGCGCGGCGTGGCGGCCGCCGAGCGCAGCAGCGCCGCACGCGCAGACCGCGACCGACAGCAGCGAGCGCAGAAAGATCTCGATACCAGTTAGTACACACACTAACTCCATCACACACACACACACACACACACACACTTTCCATCATAATCATCATCAGCATTCAGCCGAAAAGGGGAGGGAAGGTCTATGCCCTCTGCTGAACATTCCCAAACCATCGTCATCACGACCGTTCCTGTTGTGCTTAAAGTAAATCTCCTGGAGGAGATTCTATTTTAAAAGCAAAAATAACTGAAATACATAAATAACTTATTCAACCTGTTGGATTCTACGGCATTAGGTATTATTTTTATGGGCTTATAAAAACATGAAGTAGTTTACCTCCCTAGGTTATTGACTGTACATTCCATTGCTGCTTTTCTTTGTCTTCCAATCTCTGCAAAAAATATAAAGTTTGTAATCACATGCACATTTTAAATTCATGTACAAATATCCGAGTCCGCTCCATAGTATGTAATAGATTAATTCATGAATGTTATATTGACGTATAATTACGATAATTCCAGTCGCAGAATGCCTGAGCAAGATCTCAGAGCTGGAGATGGAGGTCTCATCGAAGGAGGAGGCAAACGCGCGCCTCCAAGCCAAACACATCGAGGAGGTCGCTACACTCGCCAGTGACATCAAGGGACTCAAGGTAACCACAGTCATTAGCATTCCTTTGGGACTTAAATAAATCGCAATTAATATTAATTTATGCACCGACTTGTATTACTGGAATTCTTTTACAAACATTTGTTTTTATTGTTGGGTACTCGCCGCGCCTTTGAAGGCTAAAGAATGTGCCGTAGCTTTCAGAAACCACAATGGCAATCTTGCTAAACCACCTGAGTTACCGAAGGCTGGTGAAACCTGATAAGTAATTTAAAACATTATAATAAAGCTACGTTATTTTATTTATAGGATACAATCGAATCCCTGAAACACGAAGTCGCCGAGAGTAGGGCGCGTCTACACGCGCACAGCGAAATCGAGCGCACATTACGCGCGCAACTAGAAGCGGCGCGGGCGGAGGTAGAGCAGAGCAAGTCGTACAATACATCGGTGATGTCGGCCAACACGTCGACCGACACGTCGGTGGACACATCGGTGGACACGTCGTGGGACAAGTCGTGCAACATGTGCGACGCGGCCTGCGACCCCGTGTGCTGCGAGGCGGAAGATTGCGAGCTGCGATTAGCTGCGAATGAGGAATTGAGCACAGATGCCAACGAGTTGGCAGCTGAGGTTAGTACCTACTACCCACTGAAGCTATTAATAAAGTGGTTTTAATTATTATGGAGCCATTGAAATAAATTGGGCTGCCGTTCATTATTAGCACAATAAGTTCAGAAAGGAAAGGTAGGTACTAGATTTAGAAAGGATAATATCGATGCCTAACAGCCAAAAAGGGATAAGCGACATTTTTTGCGAAATCGACATTAATATATCGATGCTTAAAAGCTGATTATAGCCATAAATAATATACTAGCTGTGCCCCGCGACTTCGTCCGCGTAGAAGTAGTAAGATACACAATATACTAAAAAACCAGCCACATTTTAATAAAACTTTCTTCTCCCCGGAACCGTCGCGTTGCATCGCCCGCCCGCGCTATTACTTAGTTTTCACATAGCGTTCTTTCTGAATTTTTTATTTTTGTTCGGCTCCTAAGGGTCGTAGCATGATGTTAAATAGCTTATAACTATCATCGAGAATTGGGCTACCAAATGTAAAAATAATTTTTCAAATCCAACTTTTTGTTCACAATTTCATGGGTTTTAATTTTTTTGCGCGAAACCCTAATTATTATTCTAAAATAAAAGTAACTTAAGTTACCCACCGTAACATATTCAGCTATCTTCCAGTGAAAGTCCTGTGTAAATCGGTTCAGCCGTTTCGGAGATTAGCCGGAACAAACAGGCAGACAGACAGACAAAAATTTTATAAATTGCTTGTTTGTTATAAGTACCGTATGTACTTTCTTATGCATTTAGTAAAAAGTTGTTATTTTGACATTACAAACAGACACTTAAATTTTATTTATTTTTAGATATAATAGGTAAGTCGATTTCGCAAAAAATGCCGCTTATCCCTTTTTGGCTGTTAGGCATCGATATTATACTTAATTATGTTTGGTAGGTATTTGAAAACTTGAGTTACTTAATTGACACATTTGCCCCTCCAGGTACGATCACTCCGCGCGGTGATCGAGCTAAAGCAGGCGGAGGTCGCATCATTGCGCGATTCGCGATCAGAACTCGCGGCGGAACGAGAGCGTCGGGCGGCGTGCGAGCGAGAGGCGCGAGCCGCGCGTCACGCTGCTGAGGAGCTACGCGAACGCGCGGCTGCTCGGCAACGCGACACCGACCGCTTGCGTGACGACAATAGGCGTCTTCGCGACGCCGCGGCGCGTGACCGCGACCATGCCGCGCGACTTGCCGCGCTCAACGAGGAGCTACGATACAAGCTTAGACAGAAGTCACAGGTGCGTTGTCTTTTCTAAATAACCGTTACTGCATGTGAAATTTACCTGGAACCCATGAATGTTTCTAAGCCGTTAATTTACTTTATCTCTCTGACCTTAGTAAACTTTTCACTGCGTGTGGTGATGAGATCACCTGATGATGAACATTTGATGTCAATAAACAAATATTCATGGAAAGGTTATCGAATCGTTAACGATACGATTCCCTCCGTCTAAGTGATGATAACAATAATAATTCTTTTTATTTCAAGACACAATGATCGGTGCAGCCGATTTACTTACTTAGTCTATTGCATTAAATTACTGGGAAAATAATAAAATCGAAGTCACCAAGTTGGATAAATAGGTTGAAATCGATTTTCAATTTGATTGTCGTCACGCAGGTGGTGTCTCTGCTAGCGGGCGGCGGTTACATTGAGCGGCCGCCCTTGCGCGCGCGCACGTCGTCGGGCGACTCGGGTCGCTCGGCCTCGCCCCCGCCCGACTCACCCCCCTCCCCCGCCGCCTCGCCCGCGCCCGACTCGCCCCCACTGCCCGCAGTCAAGGGCGTCGTCGAGAAACACGACTCCGTCAGCTGGGTGCTGGAGATTGAAGAGACACCTGAGGAGGTGGCTTCTAGGTAAAGTATTTCGATCTTACTGAAATATACCTTATTGTTTTAACAAGTCAGGAGGTGTCGTGGGACACCCGGTTGGAACGAAGTTCATTTCGCTATATATTATGTATCTATAAAGGTCTCAAGTTTCAAGTGTCAAAAGTTTTTGTTTTTTAATACAGAGCCAGCTAGAGCTTGGCTAGAAACAGACATTTTCGGGCATAACGCTTCTTCGTTAAGTGACGATTTCTACCCCTACCACTGCTACCGCCAGCCGCGTTAAAGAACTTCGTTCCAAAAAGCTTATCTCTAAGTTTTATTGACACTGTTTGGCAGCTTTCAGTTTCAGCTTTAGTTCAAGGAACATTAGATAAGAATTGAACCAATCATTATGTTGCACAGGTTGGCCAGGCGGTCATCATTCCGCACGGCCGCGTCGCCCAGCGGCGTGAAGCGCCGCGGCGGGGGCTCGCCCGGCAGCGGCTCGCCGGCGCCTGCGTCGCCCGCGCCCAACGCGTCCAAGCTGTTCCGGCCGGGCGAGCTGGACTTCCCCCCGCCCCCGCTCAAGGAGTCCGCCGGGGAGGCCATCTACATCTACGACGATCGTCAGTATTGAAGTGTTGGACTGCTGGACTTTTTGTGCTCGTGACCGACTAGTCTGCCCCGCGTGTGCGCCGGGGACGCGCGTCGTCTGGAACATGTTCTTGCCGGAGATGAAGTTACTGCACCGCGTGGAGGCGTAGGTTATAGGAAACTGGGACCCAACCGGAGTGACTTCTCTGTATCTCGCGTTTATGAATTGATTACGTATGTACCTTATATGGAAATGGTGAATAAAAAGAATGAAACTGAACTCACATGATACCTACGGTCTAAAGCTCCTAGCTCTGGAACGCCATTTTTAATGGACTTAGCAAATCATTTATGAGCTTCAAACGTTATTTTACGTAGATTTAATACGAGTTTGCTGTTTCTCAATAGAATTTAGCTTGAAGTGATAATGATATGTTATTCTCATAAACGATATTAAAAACAATACCTTAGATATTTCATAGTAATCCTAGCTGAAGGGTTTTACCTATTTATCTTATTTCAATTTTTATCGACTTCACACGTTTCTACCATTAGTGGATAAATTAAATGAAATAAGGTAAGAGTAGCTCCAGACTCACTTATAATATAAGAATTTGCTTTTCTCAACATTCTGGCCTCGGAACGGTATACTCGAATTGGGCTGCATTTGAAGGAAAGTGTTTATGTACCTGTGGACTGCGCCAATCAATAAAAAATATAACTTAGTGAACTATATACGAATACTTCTTGAGAACTTGTTGTCTTGTATTTTCATTTCCATTTAAATTATGCTTTATTTATAACCTGTTTCATGTCTCTCTTTAGTCTCATTAACGTTTTTTTTTTAATTTTACTTTTAACCTTCTTTCTCATTTTATTTATTGGTGCAACTGTTCTTGTTTCTGATTGTTTAATAATAAAGGAAAATATGTGCTTTGATAATGTGTTATCCTGTTCAGGCTTGTCAGTGCTAGCAGGTTGTTATCTGTATTACTTAGCAATAGATTATTCGTATAATTAAGTATTTATATTGTTTTTGTATTGTATTTTTAACTTAATTATTATATTTTATCAAACTCGTTGAATTATTTTGTACAAATAACAATTTTAATGATGAGAAATTAACATACTTAGTTGTAAGTGAAGGTGTAATTATGACGTTTTTATTCTGTCTGTCGGAGTTGACGCTTTCATTTGATAGGGCTGAACACTATCATCTATTGTGAATGTTAATTCCGAATTAATTTTTTAATGTTTCTTTTTAGATTAATATAGTCCGCTATTCTAGAAGAAACAGAAAAACCAAAGAGCGCTCATCTAAACTCTTTGCCATGTTCCTTAATTTCAACAAGTCTGTCATCGTGATGCATGATAGATTACATTGTAAATTCAGTTAGTATGATTTTTATTTATTTTTAAGCTTATCGTTATATTACATTAAATACCATTCCAAAATTAAACTGTAATCATAAATAATATAACGTGATTGCGAAGGATATTAATTTAAAGAATAAAATAGTATGTTAAAGATATAGTGGTTTAATTTCCGTTTCCACAGCATTCCGTTAATTATTCACAACGTACAGTCAATCAGTGAAGGTGACAACAGTTCGCTCAATTAGATGAATTACTCCCTTACAAGGTCAAGCGTAGGCTACATTGAGAACGAAGCGAAACGAAGCTAAGTTCGTTTAGCTTCGCTTATGTAGCTGCCGCGTCTTTTCATACTTCGGTGCAAAGTTCTTAGTACGAGCAAACTTAAAGAATATCGGATGGTATTTTTTTTGTTACGTATTTATTTCCGATTTTCTAAATTGGAAACCAAATGCGTAACAAAAAAAATACCAGCCGATGTTCCTAAGTTCCTAAGTTCCGCAACTGTTTTAATAATATTTAATTATAGCTTATTTATATTTTTTGGTGCGATTCTTTTTTAAATATTAATAAATTATTACGTGTTAAAGTGGTGGATTTTTAGGAGATGCCCTAATAACGGCCGCCAGGTCCAAAGATTCGGCAGAGTATGGGCTCCAGGAGACAGCCCTTTTCCGATTAGCAGATGCCCCAATAGCTCCTCCTGATAGCCTTAACCGAGTTGGTGAGGCTATTCTTGATCCTTCTAAACTAAGTTGGAAATCCTGGCTGGCTAACGTGCTACCAGCATGCAGCTCTGGGTGTAAACTCCTGGCTGCACTTAAGTACTCTAAACCTCTTAACGTATTAGCCCCGTACAAGGGATGGTCGTAGGGCACCGGTCGGTATGCTGGATGGAGGGCAGCAAGGTAGCTAAGTTCGCTGGTCGCACCAGCTGCCGCCGCCGCCGCCGCTGCCAGTTGGGCATGATGATGATAATGTGTAGCGTGATGCATAGCTGTAGTAGGAGTGCCGGGTGGAGTCGAAGCATGGAAGTAGGAAACCACTGCCTGCACTCCCAGGACCTCCCACCGACTCCCGATCAGGCATTATTTTCATTGTTATTTCGCTACAAGCACTATGAACCGAAGTATGAAAAGATACGGTCGCTACCATCAATATCAAAGTTAAATGAACTTAGTTTCGTTTCGCTTCGTTCTCTCAGTGTGCCCTGCGCTTAACTTGGCGGGCACTAGACAGTCTTGAAAGGAAATAAAATTCATTCGCTATTGTTTTTGTGGAGCATTGAGTAGGTGCCTACATCCCTCAATCTCTGCGCTGACTCAATGTATGTAGTATACCTAAACAGGGTATAAGGGACATCTACGCGCAATCTGTTACCATGCATTCAGTATACAGGCACCTGATTATAGACCCACCAGCGTGGAAATTTTTCGTCGGTTGAAAAAAACATCAGCTGTTCCATACGTTTCGACCGTGTAGGTAGGTATAGCACTTTTGTATGAAGTAGCAGATCTGCACCCTAATTACGTAACACACTTTCAATCACAGCTCTAAGAGTTTTGAAGGATGTTACTAATCCATTGCTTCATACGTTTGAAAAATTCGTCTGCTCAACAACGTAGATAGCGCAATGAACGTGGCTGAACTGTCAAAATGAAACCCATTGAAACCAATTGTCATTTTATGTGTGTTACGCAACTACCCTGCTTGTCTAGAATCATGTGCTGAATTCATGGTAACAGGTTGCGCGTAGATATCACTTACACCATGTTTATAGTAAAGGTGGGGCATTCACGGTCAGTTCACCGCGCCAAACGGCGTGATGTACTTCCAAAATTTGATGTAAAGTCAAATGGAGCGAGTGGACATGCAGAATTTTACATCACGCCAACGGATTTTAAAGGTGGGCATTCATGATAGCGCCATTTGGCGTGGCTCCAACCGACTAAAGTCAATGGACCGATTAGACATCCAGAGTTTTACATCATGCCAACATATTCTAACATTCACGATCATCACGCCATTTGGCGCGATGGACTGACCGCGAATGCCCTTTAACTTTAGGTTCCTAGTTTAGGGCTTTATACCTATAAGAAGGCTTTCGAAACACACAAAACTCTTAGGTGTGCCAACTGCCCCCAGTTAGCATTTTCTATGGTAAATACCAGTTCAAAGAAAGAATCACATTGCAATCAATGAATAGCAAGGATTTTTGGGACGCAATATGGTGAAATTAATAATATTAGCATTTCTACTGACTCACCGTGCTGACTGTGTACACTGACTGGCAAGTCCACTCAATCTGTGTGGTTCTTTCCTCAAAAGACCAATTTACATGGTCTTCACACGATCTGACCAAGATTATGTCTGGACTTAAAAGAGACTGTGACCTCTGAGTTTGTTTCAGCCTTTCTTCTCAGAGTAGTCAGATAGGAAACGCCAACCTCCTCTAGTTAAAAAAAAAAGATCGACGGGTAAAAATGTTTGTACAAACCTAGGTACTTACAGAAATAAAATCATTTAACATTTATCATTTACCAGTCTGTGAAGTACTCCGTGCCGTTCGTGCTTATCGTTGTGTCGCTCATCATGGATGCTAGAAAGAAACAAATGCGGATAGACACTGCATTCCCGCTGCACATCTTGATCCATAATACTACGACTCATTCTACAAACGAAGAGATCACAATTCTAATGAAAAACTTTTTATTATCAAGTTTCAAATTCTAACTATGTAAGTAGGTAGGTAACGTACGTATCTACGAAACACAGCCCTTGGACTCGATTGTTATCATTGACAATATTTTATTCTACTTTTTATAGTTCAATTTTATGGCCCCATATAAGTGAACACTAAACTGTATACTTAGGTATTCACGGTCCTGCCCAATTTTGAATCACACTTTCACATTTAAAGTTGGAAACCACAAAGAGTCCACTCCCTATAAGTCTGACTCAGACCAAACACAGAGGAAAGTGCAGTGCGTTGTGAGTTTCACAAATACCTAAGTATGAAATGGGTTATATGACGTCATATAGGTACGAAGCCGGACCTATCGCATCAACAGTTAATTTAACGTTACGTGTAGTTACAATTACAATACATATAAACCCATCGGCGGGTTTGCAACATCTATGCGGCGGGTTCTAGCCGCAGTCAGGTCTCACTTCTACTAACTAAAGTTAACAACGAAGCCCTCCAACCAGTTAAATCTAAATCTAAGAAAAAATTATCACTGAATACATATGTGCACATTAATACCTACTTACTTATAACTACAATATTCCAAGGAAAAAAAGAAAAACGGTAATGGCAACATACTATCCGTGAGCGACAAGTTGAGACCTGGAGCGCGGTGTTGTCAAAGTTGCGTGCCTCTACAATGCACAAAAAAGAACTCGACTAACTTCCACCTACTCCGGAACAGCACAGCATTATATCTAAATCTTTCTCAGGAAATATCCACTGCTTAATGTTACGTGATCACCAGGTTACTCCATAGACGTAGATACCAAGAACTGTTAAAGAAAGAGATGCTGTAAAACCCAAAATGCAATCTCAAACGTTGGCTATTCTAGGTACAAGCCAAGGTACCGCTATTCAAACATACAGCGATATAGTTACAAGGACACAGCCTTGAGTTTAGCCGCTATTCGTTAACCACAGTGGCATTATCACGGCACAGTTATTTAGCAATTACGCTTACAACATTAATTAGTCTAATTTATTGGCAGCTTGGTAATTATTTGTATATTTTAGTAACTATAGACGACACCTGGGTGCACCCATTCTCGAGAGGATTAAATAAACTCGTAAAGAAAACTAAGGACTTCATTAAAATCGTCAATGAAAAAAAAGCCAATTGCTCAAGGTCTTTTTATTACAATCATGATAGAAAATCTTACAATTCTTCAAGCTTATTAATATTTTGCAGCAAATTTTACTTTAATGCTGATATAATTTATGGATCAACATTTTTTACATCAATAGGATTTCATAGATTACACGTAATAACTTCCACAAAATATAATCCTCTAAAATAAATATAGAGGATTATAGGGATTAGGCTTTTTAAAGCCTTATAGGTAAGTTAAATAGTCTAAGTTAAAAACCCCTTTTGTCAAGTGAGCGGAAAATAGGAAAGGCATCTGGAGACCTACTCTAAAAGGAACAAAGAAAGGAATTTATATTAAATTGCAAGTGTAGGTAACGGGTAACTTTGCTTACAAGATAAACTAGAACGCTCGCTACTACCTATTAAATGTTTCTAGGAAGACAGCCTGCAAGGAACAAGGCATACAACACGATATGTATTCCGTATGAACATCCGTTTAAAAAGAAATGTAAATAATGGGTATTTATTAAAGAGGATAAAAATGTAATAGGTGAATAATAATAATAATGTATGTAAACCCGCAGGGCAGCATGTGGCGAGCTGTTGGGCAGTAGCGACCCCACGGACCCTATCTCCCGGGAGAAGTCTTGTTCCTCACCTCTGGCTTGCCTTTATTGGCCGTCTGGAGTGAACACTGACGAGGAACAGAGTTCCCACCTCATTCTTGCCTTTATTGGCCGGCTTGAGTGGAGATTCGCTAGAGCAAACGTGCTCGGAGGAAGGAAGTAATCCAGTAAGTGCTGGTAGGGATCTTGACCATCTTCCGGGCTCTGGGATTGTCCTGATAGTCGTGGAATACCTCTCCACTCCTCATAAGCACCTCAGGACATGTTGCCCTCTTGTCACTACGACACTATGTGCTAGCGACCGTTTCCGGGGGCCCATTATTGAGTGTGCAAGTCACCCCCTGCCATTTTATCCGTGTATTACCTAACATTGATCAGGCAGGGGACATAGTTTTTCCATAGTTCTTGGTAACCAATCCACTATAGCCACCCAAACCCATAGGCCCAATATGTTTCGTTTCCATGTCCTACAATAGTCCTGCACCAACCGGGGGTTGTCCTTGGGTGCATTTGCATAATGCATACAGGGATAATCGTCGGTTGGTGCCTCCTCATCGTTTAAAATTGTCTAAGGGGCCTCTGCGAGTTGGCTTCGGCCCCTCGTACGCCTTCCAAAAGTCCGGGACCCCAGGGTCCCGAGAGATATATATAAAAAAAAAAAAATTTTTTTTTTTTTTTTTTTTTTAAATTTATAAATATAATATATAAAAAATATGTATGTAAAATACATGATAAGAGTGTGGAGAAAGTAAGTGAGTTTGTATATTTGGGGAGTCTCTTTACAAGGGATGGGAAGATCGATGAAGATGTGCAAAGGAGAGTAAATGTGGGAAATAAAGTTGATGGTGCTATACATTCGATTGAGCCAACCAGTTAATGTCCAAAAAGGCCCGACTGGCTGTTCACAATGGTGTGCTGGTGCCTACGCTTATGTATGGAAGTGAATGTTGGGTGTGGCAAAAGAAGCATGGAAGTAGAATAAATGCTGTGGAAATGCGTTCCTTGCGAATGTGTGGTGTGACTATGAATGATAAACTGAGGAATGATGCGATAAGGCAACGGTGCGGTTTAAAAGAAGATGTAGTGACATAAATTGAAAAGAGTATGCTTAGATGGTTTGGTCATGCTGAGAGGACGAATGAAAGTCGACTAACAAAAGGTATTTACACGGCAGATGTGAGTGGAAACGCCGGGAGGGGACGCCCTAGGAAGACATATAGTGATCTTATTGGTGATGTTTTTCAGAAAGGTCAGGTGCGTAGTGCTCGCAACCGGCGTGCGTGTATGACCGCACGAACGTAAACGAGGCAAAAGGAGTATGTAAGGATCGTAGAAGGTGGCGTTCTGTAGTTTCTGCCTACCCCCATGGGAAGAAGGCGTAAGTTTATGTATGTATGTATATAAAAATGTGTACACTGGATAAACTTCTTATAAGTACTAAATTAAATAACAAACTATTAAAATAATAATATAATAACCTAACATATAAACAAACTCCTCCGCATCGCTGTCGACTGGTAATGTACCCAAGAGACTGGCGGCATTGCCACGTTGTATGGCCATCCTTAGCCTCTGGCCAAGGTAAAAGCCAACAACACATACATAGACTAGGTACACATACTACACATAGACTATACATAGACTTCTCTTGTATTAGATGAAGTCTATACTTACCTATGTATGTGTTGTGCCCTAGCACGGCGCTTTTCTAGCTATTGAGTTCTTGGAATAATGGTTTATCTGGATTGAAAAATCTGCATTTAAATATTCACCATGTTATAAATTAATCCACTGAAGTTCTGACAAAAGGCAAACACCACACACACACAAACCACTGACTGGTGCAATAAAGGAGTGACGGAATTAGTGCATCAATCTATAATAATTAGGTGGGAATATAAATCAATTTCTATTGGTCGATAGTCACATTTTATTCGCTATATTTCGGTTTTTCCGAAGACAAACGATGGAACATTTGAACGTTGTTAAACTGCAATTACGTTCGACTCCAGTTACACGAAAACAAAAACCGATGTTATTTTGTTACTCTGTCTTCTATCTGTGGCCTTTTTAGTTAGCGTTTTGTCGCATCTAGTTGTTTTTTTTTAGTTTGAACTTTCATTTTTACTTCAATAATTTTGGGGTTAGGGATCATTAAAGGTAGGTAGCAAATAAATTCGATACTTAACTATGATTTGTTAAGCAGCCTACGTAACATTTTCGAAGAAGTTTTTAATGTTGTTGAAAACAGTCACGACTCATAATTGTTTTTATTCTTATTTGGGGTTTATGAATGAATAATTATAGATAACTAATATATTTTCAGAGAGTACTCCGTCAGACCTTTCATTAGATACCAAATACGATATATGTATATTTTTTTTTTCGGTAACACTTATCATCCGCTGTAAGCCGCTCTCTTAGATTTTATGTGATACTATATAGCCAATAATCCGCGGAATAACACGTTGCTTTCAACGATACCTTGTTTGTCAATATACGATGAGGAGGTTTGGAGTTATGAGGGAACAGATGAACATACATACATAGCCTGTCAAAATCATGACGGAGGGTTATGAGTTTTGGCTGTACCGTAGTCGGGTAAAAATGGCGCGATCTCATTGGTACTAAATACTAATAACCGGTTATTTATCAATGAAACGTTTTACCCATTCTACGAATATGCATGAAAGTACATATCGAGCCATTTCAGGAAAAATCGTAAGCGCTAAAAATCACAAGACTATTTTTTTCTTCGTACCTAAACTCTTAATTCGACAGTTTTACATCTTGCCGCGATTACTCTTAAATTTTATTTTTAAATTTACACGACTTATTGTTGTAAGAAATTATCATCGTAAATGAAAAAACATCGTTAATTAGGAAAGAAAAAAACCCTTTCCTGTAAAAAGTACAAATTGTCGCTTACGATGTTCTTCCTGAAAAGGCTCGATATAAATTTGAAAGCGTTATAAGATTAAAAACAACACATCGTTAGTGCAGCTAAAAGTTTCACGATGTGTATCACCAAGGTAATGCCTCCAAAGGATTCAGCGGCATATGGGCGTCGCCGCCAAAATCGTAATCAGCTACGATTATGTCAAGGAAAGTTCAAAATGCCGCAACAGGCCGCAACGGCGCCCGTATATAAAAACAATTCGAAACTAACAGTTAGACAATCCGTGAAAAATACTCAAAATGTACACATGTGCCTATATTGTTTTCTTAATAATTGGTACCGGTACGTATTTAGGTTTTGTATTAATTACTCTATAAGTTATCAAGCCGTGTATCCTCAGCATAGATTTCGGATTTAGGTCTTCCTCGGGTTTTCGATATATTATCCAACATCACTCTATCGTCTATCGTATAGGTAGCGCCATCGTCTTCCTCCTCGCTGCATAATTCGAGTTCGTTTTCATCTCGATGTTGTACAAGATTTTCTTTACCCAGCTAGATGAAAGCGATCAATTCAATTTCCTATGTTGAAAATAGTAGTGGATTAGCTTGTTTTAAAAAAGAAGTGGATCTCTTTAAGTTCTTAGAGACAAATATTTTTATGATGGTATTAATTTTATCAAATGCTTTTAGAAACAATAATTATATAGGTATAAATGCTAATTTAAATAAAACAACTATTTGTTATACAGAAAAGAGTTTGACTGAGTCCATCGCCAGTCTAGTATTAAGTATCGTCACAATAGTCTATCACAATTTGATTTCAATAATAGCAGAATTTAAAATGTTGACAAACCTGTCGAGATTTGATTATCTAAGTAATAAATAACCTGTAGTGAAAGTAGTTCTTAAACATGACACATGTCAAAGTTATTAAAATCCATTTTTAGGGTTCCGTAGTCAACAAGGAACCTTATAGTTTCGCCATGGCCGTCCGTCCGCCCGTCCATCCGTCCGTCCGTCTACAGAGAGTCTTAGTACTAGAAAGCTATAATTTGGCATGGATATAAATATTATATTCATATTTTTAGGGTACCTCCTGTACACGTAAAGTGGGGATGTTTTTTTTCTCGTCTACCCCATGGTGTGGGTTGTTGTTGGATAGGTATTTCAAAAATATTGCGGGTTTGTCAAAATAATTTTTCGATTAAGAGCGTTGTCACATTTTGCACCTCTCTCGCTCACACAGGACCAAATTTTAAGAATGTTAAATGAAAAAATGCTTTTTTGAAAAATGTAACCAATGGGCGGTCTACAAAATAATATTAATTTAATAGGTAGTTATCAAAAAGACATTTCTATTGTGTTATCTAATAAACTTAGGTAATTAAGTATTATGATCTGTTTTGAGATGATGTAAATAAATGGCACGATAAAAATGTGTTTTTAATGATTACCTATTAAATTAAAATTATTTTGTAGACCGCCCATTGTTTACATTTTTCAAAAATGCATCTTTTCATTTAACATTATTAAAAATTTGGTCCCGTGTGAGCGAGAGAGGTGCAAAATGTGACAACCCTCTTAACGGATCCGTTTCTGAAATATTAAGCTTTAAAGTGCTAATTTTTGTTAGAGTCAAGTGTCCCTCCCCCTTGCCAGCTAAACGGTTAGTTTTGGATATGTGGAAAAAATCACAGCAGTAGTATATGCAACGAAATTAAAAAGAAAACTATCACAGTTAAGTAGGCTTTACAAGTTACGAGTAATAGTCGACCAACTTACATTTGCAGTTGGAATGTATGGGAGCTACAATGTTAAGTATGTTCTTGGGATAAATTCATCCCAAGTACGGAACCCTTTATTGTGCGTGGTCCAACACGCACTTGGACGGTTTTTTGTCAATATATTCGCGTCGGCGGATATCAAAATAGGTGTGTAGACATTGGTTCTAAAAATAAGTTCCTCGTTTTTAATGCCATTTCTAAAACCAATAAAAGACTTGGGCCCACTTGCATCACAAATCATTAAATAAGTGCATTTAGCCCTAAACGACTATAAAACATCATTTTATTTCTGTCAATCGTTTGAATTTGACAGAAAGAAAGAATGCACATTTAATGATATGTGGTGCAAGTCGGCCTGAGTAGTAAAGATTAGCTACCGGTCACAGTGAAATTGAAAGAAATTGTAAAAAGAATAGGTATATTTAATAAGGTTAGGGCGGGACCGGGACCTGACTGAACTTGTCCAGCAATGTGCAATAGATAGAAAAAAAAATACTAGGGCTAATCTTATCGCTCTGGGTTTATATTATTTCAGATTACTTTTAAGAGGTTTAGCAAACTTTAGAGAAAGTGGGTCAGTGGAATATTTGATTATGAGCCTATCTATGTAGATATATTACCGGCAGAAAACAATCTTAGGTAAACAACGTCTTTAATACCTGTCATAAATAATTTGTAGTAGGTAGGTAAGTGACAAATGTTAGGGACATAATTATATTAACACTCATTTGATGCTATGTTAAGATAGAAAATAGAAGAAAAAGAAACGTGATACCTACATTGGCAAAACTACTGTGAAAAGGAAAAAGCAGGCCAAGTGCGCGTCAGACCACGCTCAATGAAGGGTTCCGTAGTTGCGATGAGTTTATCCCAAGAACAAAGTTAACATTGTAGTTGGAAAACATGTTCTCTCATACATTCCAAATGCAAATGTAAGTTGATCGACTATTACTCGTTAACTTGTAAAGCCTTAAACTTAGTTGTGATAGTTTTCCTTTTAACTTCGTTGTATACAGATGTTAGTTTAAACAAGGGAAGTATTCAAACCCACAATAGTACATGCTTACGTGATACTAATAAAAATATTAACAAAGAAAAAACACTGTTCATATAACAGACAGAACCATACCAAAAATTTCGCAAAAAGTCTCGCAACGTGTATGCACCCTTGTGCTAGACAAAAACCAGCGGCAAAAATTCACACGTGGTTCGTGGTGGTTGACCCCGAATTCTAGGATCGGCCACGTGTTGTGCTACTTGCGCGCTCAGTGTTCATGAGTAATGTATTTTATTGGACAATTACGTCTAAGTCCCTCGTTTAACCTAACAGACTGCTGTATACTACTACCGTGAATTTTTCACATAACCAAAACTAACCGTTTAGGCTGGCGGGGGGGGGGGGGGGGGGGGAGACACCACTAACAATAATTAGCACTTTAAAGCTTAATATTTCGGAAACCCTTAATCGATGAAATGTTTTCATAAACCAGCAATATTTTTGAAATTTTGAAAGACTAATCCAAAAACACTACACCATGAGGTAGATGAGAAAAAAAAAACATTTTATTTTTTTCATGATTTTATTTTACCACTTTGTCGGCGTAATTAATATACTAAATTCATCAACGGCGTAATCAATATTCATGCCAAATTATAGCTTTCTAGTACTGAGAGTTACTGAGCTAAGCTGCGGACGGACGGACGGACATGGCGAAACTATAAGGGTTCCTTGTTGACTACGTAACCCTATTATTTCAGTGTTTTGTTTCATTAGCAGTCCAAATTTTCAATCAGTCAACTCAGCCTATCGCAGTCCACTGCTGGACATAGGCCTCTCCCAAGGTGCGCCACAACACCCTCTCCTCCGCCTTCCGCATCCAGTCTGTCCCGGCCACCTTTTTAAGGTCGTCGGTCCATCTAGCTGGGGGGCGTCCCACACTACGCTTGCCGATACGCGGTCTCCACTCAAGGACTCGTCTGCTCCACCAGCCATCGACAAACATGGCCAGCCCACTGCCACTTCAGCTTGCTTACTCTGCAGGCTATGTCGGCAACTCCGGTTCTCTCTCGGTCCAAACTTTACCTTTCTATTTATTTTTCAGTTCTTTGCGGTGACGAACAAGCGAAGCTTAGACTATATTATGAGTAAGTTATTTTTGCACTATTTTTCATTCTTAGTGTGTAGCTTCGTTTTTATAAAGTAGAACCAACATACCATCATTATCTTTTTGCCCTTCCCTATGTATTTGTTATATTATCTTCTTCTCCATTCATCTTTATTGTCCGTTACCTCAGTAGTCACTCGCTTTCTTGCCATAATAATATGAACTTCACATAATCTATCCATCGCTTCTTTGGTCTTCCTCGTCTCTTATAACTATCCACATTCATACTCAAAACTTTCTTCACAACATGTTCCTCATTCATGCGAACATGCCCATAACATGAAAACCGATTTCCACACATAGAGCCACCATACCATTATTATTAAATAAACTTGGCAATTTTTTCACAGTTCTTTCGAAAACTATACCGAGGTGCTGTTTGATGAAGCCCAAAGCATATTTGTGCCGTGGTACAATTCTAGCAGACCGACGAAAATATTCTGTCATGGATTCACAGGAAAGTATTAGGAAAATACGAAAAATACTTACTTATTTATCACGACTCATCTCCCTAATTCAACAAACCTCCCTAACATTTGAACGTGTCAGTATTAATATCTTACTTAGGTTATAATATTCAAGTGTGGTTTAGGTATAAGTATATTTTCTCAACTATGTATACATTATTAATGGAAGTAAACAGATTCCCAAATACAAAGACTAAGTCGAGCTCACGTTCTGATTCGGATGGAGTGATTTTATTTATTTTATAAAAGGAGTGTTATCTCATAATTGCGTTAGAATTATATACTAAAACTAATGTCTAACACGTAAGAAGAAACGTTATAACGTAGACTTCACAACTATTATTTATTATTCATACTGCATATTACGATAATCAGAGCTCAGAGAGAGGAAATAATAAAAATGAATTTGCAGGTTATCCCAAGGGGCCTGCGGTAACCGCTCTAATAACGGCGTATTTGGAGCAAGGACAGAGTAATGTTGCTCTCTTGAACTGGGACCGTCTAGCCGCTCCGATATATAATTCGATCCCCCAGTCTTTCTTAACTTGGGCTATACCCAATGCATTTAAGGTGAGTTTATGAATAATCTTAGTAAAATAAATATTTATCAAAAAGTTGGATCTGATAAGTCGGTTACAGACGTTTTGCATAGGAGCCTAGTTACAAGTGCGCTACATCTCGTACTTCAGAAAGCCGAACGCACGTAGGTATACAAGCTTATGGGTACCTACACTATATAAATACGAAAAACTATTCCGTCAGTCACAAATACGAATTTCAAAATACTTTCATAATTCCGAATGGTTCAAATTTTTTTAATATACTTAATAACTCCGATTTATCATTCATCCTATGTTTATACTTAATTCCAAAATTTCAATATTCCTAACGTTTATAATTACTATTCTCAAAATAACGAGTTTCAATAGATCGAATAACAAAAAGTCCGACTTAATTCGAAACATCAAAAATACGAATTCCGATTATTAAAGTACCGATTAATTAGAATTCCGAAATAAAAACGCCTTGTAAAACTGAATAGCAAGACAAATAAACACATAATTGCTCGTCAGAGAGAAGTACATATAATATTATGTTTAGTATGAGGAGGTAGAATTAAAAAAACTAATGACACATGCATTTTCCTACTCATAATTTTACAGTTCTAACCTAACCTAACCCAAAGGATTCGATAAAAGTAGATGGTACCCGACGCAGGAGACGCATAAGAAGAAGAAGAAAACACAAAAAATTAATATTAAAACACAAATAGTTAAAACAAAGTAGATGTTTTTAAATTACATTAAACGTTACATACATTTTGAATGTATATATGTATGTACTAAACTGAATATCATGCTAACTGAATCAGAATCCTAATTTTAGCAGTTTATTCGAAGTATTATAATAAAAATCGGAATGTCGTTTTTCGGACCGAGAACCCATCGAGCATTTGGTTCTTCGAACGTATGAAAATCGTAAAACAAACAAACAAATCGCATTTACGACTTTCGGTAATATAAATTTCGTGATTTTTAACAATAGACATTATAATTCATAAGTAAGAAATTCGGATTTTGGAAAATCGGAACATCGAAATTTGGAATAAAATATTTCGGAGTATATGGGTGTGCCCCGCACTTATACGTGTTCGCACTAAACAGTGGGTTTCTCAGTAGGATTGTGGATTCGGTAAATATTATGAGATTATAAGCGCGCGTGGCAAAATCAAGCTTATATGAGAATACAAAAACGGGCTTAGGTACCTACACGTGCAGAAAGAACGCCAGTGTGTGACATCGAATTATTACATACGTTGCTCAATTATTCCTTTTTATTTAATCTATCTCATCTTATTCCATTTTACTTTAAATAATAAACAAGTATCAATTTCTACATAATGCCAATTCCTTCCACTCTCACTACTCTTTTCCGCTCTAAATTGTATATGTAATATCAAAGTGCTGTCGACAGTCTCAAATGCGTCCTTTGTTTCTGCTCGAAGCGGGAGCGCAGGTAATGTATATCATTGTATGAATATTATGTTTGATCTCTGACGTCTCTGTGTGTAACCTAGCTTTACATCTACATAACATTTCATGTGCCCCCAACATTTTTGATTACCGATACCCGACATTTAAAATAAAGACAAGCAAATTTGTACAATAAAATGGCGACTTTAAACACGGGAAATCTTCATTTCGGCCACTATGATGACTTTAATGTCGGTTATAATGAGTACAACGATGTCTTGCTTAGCTCGCCGCGGACTTTGCTGACGTTCTGCTGAACCTGTCCGCGCACGGCCTGGATTTGAATAAGACGCACTTAGTGGGCCATTCCCTTGGTGCGCATATTGTTGGCATCACTGGCAACAAAATGGCGAAGAAAGGAGTTCAATTGCCTTGGTAAATATTTGCTTACTTCGTCTGTTTAATGTTTTAAGTACCTACCTACGGTTTTAAGCCCAATGCAAACATTTGGATGACAGATCTAGTGTTGGTCAATATTTGCTGCTTTGACTGACCTTCAGTTGTTAAAGGGATTCGTACCTATTTATAATGTTACTTTAAAGCCTGATTTATGGTATATCTTTGGGTTGGTAAATACAATAAAAGTTACTAAGAATTCGAGCAAGAATAAGCCGACTAGCAATATTATTCGAATTCATATCGTACCCCATAATTTACATAGATTAGACCTCTATAATTTCTCTCTTCATTAAACGATAATAACTTTAACAGGATCACCGGTTTAGACCCTGCAGGCGTCGTATTTGACGCCAAACTGCCGTTTGATAGGTTAAACCCCAAATCTGCGCAGTTTGTCGACGTCATCCACTCAGACCCCAACAGATACGGCAGCAGGAAGGAACTGGGCACCGTTGACTTCTGGCCTAACTACAGGAGCTTTGGGTCTGTCGTGCAACCTGGCTGCGACAATCAGTCACACCCACGGTTTTCTCCTGAAGGTAAGGTTTAAACCAGCTAGTTCTTTGTTAAATTAGTCTAATTCCATAATAACACATCAAACAAAATTATTTGTTTTATTCGCTATAGGTAGGTAGAAACTTTTAAAAGTAGCTTCCGACATTTCATTGCGCGAGTGATTATTTTTCGTCAATTTAGATGTGTCGGATTGTTTTTCTTATATTATTTTAGTTATTGTGCACAGTGAGCATTGAAATTGAGTAAATGATTACTTTTGGAACAGAATAATACTTTGTTAGAGCTTTTTGTCGAGTTTTTAGATTTTGTTTGACAGATTTGTCGAGAGATTCATGTTGTCTTCGTTTAGTGTTATTAAATGATAGGTACCTAAGTACATCTTGCACTCACTGTATCATTTTCAGATCTTTGCAATCACCACAAATGTTGGCAGTTCCTCGTGGACTCTATAAAGTACCCAGGATCTGTGTTGGGGACCTACGCTAAAAACTTCAGGGCGTGGAAGAACTATTCGAAGCCGGAACGATTCGCTACTGTATTGGAAATTGGAAAATATTATGACAACGTGTAAGTTTTCACAATTTATATTTATTTTCAGATGGTTTATTTCAGTATTTTTCTTATTACGGAATGACTAATTATTAAGACTAGGTATTTAGCACACACATCTAACTTAGCTGAAAAAGGGCATTAGCACACACATCTAACTTAGCTGAAAAAGGGCAACCCTAGTGAGTGAGGTAATAACAATTGCGGCGGGCTATATTTTACGCGAACCACTGCCTCTGGCGCAGCGCCGCGTCCCGCGTTAAACATTCAGCTACATAAGTGACACTCCAATAAATACTTATGTGACTGCTACGTGCTTGCCTTCTAACAAATATTTGTCACCTGAATTAGGTCACCAATAAATAATTCAGGTATCGGTATACCCCAAAAAATGGCTGTGGTTAATGTATAATTATGGCAGCTAAGTATAACTTACCTGAAATGAAAAGTAATAATGACCACTTAAAACTTTTAAATAGCTACTCAGTACTTATTACCTATAGTAATGTTCGAAAATATGATTGATTTCAGTGTACCTGGAAACTATTATTTCACGACGGCTGCATCGTCGCCGCACGGACTCGCAGAAAACGGCTTGTAGATTTACATACATACATTTAAAATTACACTTTATGGCTGTGATCATCCATCTGCGTTCTACCAAACAGTAGAAAATAGGTGCCGTTATCAAGAACTAGGCGGTAATATGTAGGTACGGGATCAAGTTCCTGACTTACAAAAATTCTCTCACTTTCATAAGTTTGCTGTCTCCAAATTAAGTATTATTATTTTAATTTGTATGTACACAGGACTTCATATCAAGCTATACATTTCCAGTATAAGCTGACCTCTCAAAGTACGGAAATCCTATACAATGCGAGATCAGTTTATACTGGCAATGTATAGCTTGACATGTAGCCGTGTGTACAGTATAAAATAATGAATGACGTGTCTATAAGACACTTAACGTTATAATATGCAAATCCAAAACTTTGGTCCCGATAATTACGGCTACTGGAAGATAATGATTCATCGAATATTACGCAAATTAATCATCCAAGATGGAGGAATTTTTGCACAAATCATTAAAGCACTTAAAAGGCAAATGGATTCTCTGAAGCGGATGCCAAATGGATTCTGAACATTTTATAGATAGGCCTGTGCCTACCTGGCCTATTGTTACGAAGAATGCGGCAATTATAAACGCAGAGCCTATATTAGGTAGGTACTTACGTTTGTTACTTTTCTTATTCCGTTTCCGAGTTCATCTTACAAAGTTGAAAAATATCAAATGTCGTTTTATGCATGGAAATATTAATAAGTTCCTTTTGCTCGTCACTGTTTACTTATTTAAATTATTTACTTAACTATAACTTTAAGTAGGCACTTAGAAAAATAAAATATGAAAACAAAATATTATGTTTTTTAATTAAGTAAGCGTTTTTTGAAAAGAAATAAAGTTCTGCATCGTTTCCGTACGAACGAACAGAGGCTCTTGATTATGCTGGATGACTCGCTGCACGCGCAACCGTCATCACACATTTGCTATGGCAATCCTTAATGTGAATAGTTATTAGTGTATGTTTCTTCAAGGGGCTCACTCATTTTTTGTACGGATCGCTTATTTCACGCATCAGAGAGCCAAAGGAAAATTAAAATCACATCACTACTGCCATGTGTGAACCCTTGTGTAATAGTTCAGTCAAAGCTTTACGTAGAAAGGCGTGTTATTTGGAACAGGACAGTCCATCAGAGGAACACGTACGGTGCATTCCCCTGGGCAGGTCCGACCACAGACTACGCCGTACCCAGTCACACTGTTTAAATACACCACTGAAAACGGTTTTTAAATGCACCTCCTGAGGCTGTATGTCGCCCGGGAGCTCGAATACTGATGAATGACATCTTAGACATCAGTAGATACATAGGTATCACAACCTATGATAATATTTACACAATAATACTTTTCGTTATAATATAATACAACTTGGTATTAACTGGATTGGAAGGAATTCAAATGAGGTACGTAAACATCAACGCCGATCGAAGCCACAGCAGGAAAGTCGTGTCGGGTTTCAAGATCTTTCTTATTTCTTCAATGTAATGATAGAAGCCTATTGAATTATGAAAGAAGAAGAATTATGAGATAATATTTTTCTAAGGTAATTATAATTTCTTTTCCAATAACAGTATTGTACTCTACAGAGAGTAGAATATGAATACATTTTTCACGTTGAAAAGGGAGTGAAGGAAAACGTAGAATATCTATATCAGCTGCATTTACCCCGAGATTGTCGTGAAAGTCAATTGAGAGGAAGGGTTATCGTTACCCGTAGAAAAACAATGGGCTGATAACGTATAACTAGCTTCATAACGCAAGTCTATCATTAGTACCAGCTAGCGCAAAACTATCTTATGTCAGTGAAAAATCGTTTTAAATTAGCTTTGATTTTGCTGTGACCTAATCAATTATCTAGGGCTTACGTTTCTGCCATGTCTTGAAAAATGCTGACCTGAAGGCCAATTCCCGTAATTAAAAACGTTCAAAATCTAGTCGCAATCTCATCGCAGCGATAATATTAATGTCAGAAATCCCATACAATTTTTGAAGATTGAGCCTGAGATCAGAATGCGACCGTTCTTAAAAATACGGGAATTGCCCCTGTGATGTAATTCTTGACATCACCTGATTTCGAGTTTATTAGAAGGTGGGGTTAGAACTTATCACGTTAGTGTTAGGTAAAAGTATGCATGATTATATCAGACTTGTGATGATTAATTGGATACGCGTGCAATGCCACAAAAAGTAAAAGACTGTTTGATTGTAACTTTTTGGACCAGAAGCCTCGTGGGCGTCCTCAGAAGACCCTAGCAAAGTTTCATCACAATCTGATCAATGGTTTAGGAATGCATAGAGGAGAAACATACAAACAATAATTTATATTTATATTAGAAGACTAGCGACCCACCCACCCATGCGTGGTTTTTACGATTTGACAAAACATCGAGATTTCTATATTAGGTAGGTAAGTTACTTATATGTAAGTTTAATACTACTAATAAAAAAAAGTTTAATTATACTAAACTTTCCAGAATAAATTTCCTTAGATGATGGTAAAAACTGCATTAAAATCAGTTGCGTAGTTTAGAAGAACAACGCGTTGCGACTTGTTTTTATTTTAATATATTAGCTGTCTTATGTCTGTCTTTATACTCAATCTCAAACCTTTTGTCACTTAGGAAACTCTATGTACTGCAGATTGCATTAAAAAAACACAAATCTCTTCCCTTCATTACTTCCAAGACACATTCTAGGAGGAAAAATAAGGTAGCTGAAGATAGTCCGGTGAATACTACATTTGCTACAAGGCAATTTATTAAACAATCTTCCCGTATATATAATGTTCTCAATGAGCAATGTGCCACCTATTCTATGACATACCACGACTGCAAAAAACACTAACTGAATGGCTCAAGTGTAAAAGTTACGAGGAAACTGAAGATATCCTACACAAGGTCACATAACTAGGAAACTCATCTAATTTGTACACATATACACACCACACCCATACATCCTCGCGCTACACATACCACATATCTCACACGCATGCTCACCCACTACATCCCTACACCTACACAAACACACACTTACACACAAACGAACCCACACATATACACACACTCACAAACATATCCTACACCCAGTGCGCACCCTTACTGATATAAGAATTATAAAATGTTAATTAGTCTTAAATTAATCTTTTTGCTTATTTCTCACACATCTGTAGAATGATTGTAAACTGGAGGAGCGGAACCACCTAATACAAGCAAATCTTTGCTTAAAAGGTGACTCCAAACTTAACATAGTTATATCCATAAGTGAAGAAATAAACATTTTTATTTTTTAATTTTTTTTGTCTTATTTTAATAGGTAACTGAAGGTGATTACATTTATTATTAGAAAGGTGAGAAAAACTACACGTGGTCACGATGTACGTCACTGGAGGAGGCGTGGATACTCATATTATGAATATAATACTTAATAATTCATCATTTTATTAAGTAAAAACACCCGTGAATTCTCATAGCTAACGTATGTGGGGTTACATAGGTATTATAATATCTAAACGTATTCTAACTGTTTTCGGGATAACTACGGTTGATTCACATATATTAGGTATGTTCATAACGCTTATTGGTCGACTCAAGTACTATTTTAATTAATTAATTTTGATTAAACTAAAATTAATCGCACTAACGAACGATTAATCTAATGAGTTTTTCAGATAATGGATATTTATGTATGAAATACCTAATGGACGACTCGCCTACAGTTTATTAATAATGCGCGCTGGATTGATTTCTAAATTCGTGGGTAGTTACATATCCATGTCTTTACACGTTACGTATGTACATTTTGTGTTAAACTGAGTACTAACTATGGAAGCACTGCACACACACACACACACACACACTCGACACATACGTCGCCGTCACGCACGCCGTCGTCGCGCGACACTCGTCGCTTTTATAAAGTAGCTATTTATTGGGTATAGTAGACCCTTTTTAGTGTATTTTTGAAAACCCCAAAGTGCGCAAAATCATAGGAGCCGAGAAAAAAATATAGCTATATAGGCTCCGTCGACTGCGCCTTGTTGCCTGCCTGTTTTTCGCGGGGCTCAAGAGTTTAAAAAAAATAAAAACGAAGGTGATGGCGGGTCTTTGCTCGCTCGCTTCGCTCGGTCATTAGACCCCGCCATCCCCTTCGAACCTAACTTGCCCGAGTCGGGGTGCCCCAAGTCCCGAGCTCGCTTCGCTCGCTCACTAGACCCCGCCATCCCCTTCGAACCTAACTTGCCCGAGTCGGGGTGCCCCAAGTCCCGAGCTCACTTCGCTCGCTCACTAGACCCCGCCATCCCCTTCGAACCTAACTTGCCCGAGTCGGGGTGCCCCAAATTCCGAGCTCGCTTCGCTCGCTCACTAGACCCTGCCATCCCCTTCGAACCTAACTTGCCCGAGTCGGGGTGCCCCAAGTCCCGAGCTCACTTCGCTCGCTCACTAGACCCCGCCATCCCCTTCGAACCTAACTTGCCCGAGTCGGGGTGCCCTAAATTCCGAGCTCGCTTCGCTCGCTCACTAGACCCCGCCATCCCCTTCGAACCTAACTTGCCCGAGTCGGGGTGCCCCAAGTCCCGAGCTCGCTTCGCTCGCTCACTAGACCCCGCCATCCCCTTCGAACCTAACTTGCCCGAGTCGGGGTGCCCCAAGTCCCGAGCTCGCTCACTAGACCCCGCCATCCCCTTCGAACCTAACTTGCCCGAGTTAGGGTGCCCCAAGTCCCGAGTTCGCTTCGCTCGCTCACTAGAACCCGCCATCCCCTTCGAACCTAACTTGCCCGAGTCGAGGTGCCCCTAGTCCCGAGCTCGCTTCGCTCGCTCTTGCATACTGTTTACTGTGTAGTGTACTGTGAATCGTTCTTTACTTCAATAAATCTTAGGTTAATTAATTGTAGTTGGATAAACCGTAGGTGAATTCTCCTTTATGGATTTCGTTCATTAGTTATAAGAAAAATTCGTGAAACGATCTTTAAGTATTTTAAACAGTAGGTGTTTTGACCGTAGTTATCTCGAAAATAGTAAGAATACGTTTAAGTAAATATTATAATATATATGTAACCGTATGTGGGAATATTTTATTGGGGCTTGTGGCTAAGAAATAACAGCCGCACGGGTCGATCGATCAGGTTAAGCTACGCTCGCCGCGGTTGGTCCGTGGATGGGTGACCATCTTTACATATCAAAACCCCTTCGTGCCTCGGAAAGCACGTTAAGCCGTTGGTCCCGGCTGTCATTCGTGTATCTTTGACAGTCGTTACGGGTCGTCAGAAGCCCGAAAGTCTGACAAGCAGTCTTACCAAGGGGTATCGTATTACCCAGTAACTGGGTTGTGGAGGTCAGATAGGCAGTCGCTCCATATAAAATACTGGTATTCAGCTGCATCCGGTTTGACTGGAAGCCGACCCCAATATACTTATAGTTAGGAAAAGGCTCGGCAGATGATGATGATGTGGGAATATTTTATATTTCCATCATCTTTCTAACTCGACACGAAACTCTAACTAACGTATTTTGTTCGAGCGAGCTAGTTCTTTCAAAGTTAATAGGGCATCTCAACACTCTCAACAGTACAACATGTCCCAGTGGCCAAGATCTCGACTCGATATTAAATAGCTCAAGTCGTATATGCGGCACGAACGGGGATATATACCCAGAACAAACACGGTGAACTATTCACTGATCTTTCAGACATAGCTACAACCTCCATTCTGCCATTCTCCCCCAATGACTCTGCAAAATTCTTTACAAAGATTATAATATTGACTCGGCAATTAAAATGATAAACATTTGCCTGTTTGTTACTTTGTTCCGGGTTTAGGGATAAATACTTACGTAGGCAAATACATAGAGACGCCGGCACGACTAATTGACCTAATTTGAATAAGCTTTCAGTAAGCACATTTTCTCAAATTTAGTTTCACTTATTTTGTTAAAGGTAAAGCAGATTAAGAAAGGGTGATAAGAATGATTACGGTCTTATAATAATTTAATCTGAAAGTTCGTTAAAATGTTTTGATAAGATAGTAGAAGCTTTGAGATCTTGCAGTTTATTTTTGGAAAACATTGTTTTAATACGTAAAGTAAAATGAATAACGGTTAATGTAAAAGAAATTTAATAATATCTCTAGAATAATTAACTGAAACATTAATTTGATTAAAAGCCAATCAACAAGGTCATGTAAAATGTCGATGGAGCTAAACCGAGCACGGCAATTTTCATTGCGTTTTAACGCAGCCGGGACGCAACCAAAGTCGTTTGGTACATCTGTTTGACAATTTACGCTTTTAATAATAGCCGACACTGCCTTTGAATCGGTCGCGCACGAATTAACAACCGGCAAAATTAAAGCCTTCAAACTTTTTGCAGAGCCAGCGGACCGATAGAGCGGGTTTCGTTCCGCCCTTATTTAGCCGCGGGGGGATTTTCTCAAAATTAGAAACGTCCCAAATCGGCTTCGTTACATTGTAACTCGTGGTAATAGAGTTGTTCCCGAAAATATTGTTGCTTTTGTTTCAAGTTGCTGATCAATCTATTCGCGCATAAAGTTACTGTACATAATTAAGAAGCGAGAAAGCCTACAACGAAGGGATTCACTTAATTTTGGGCGCATATTTGATTAAATTAATAACATTATTTTTGATACACTTATGTAACAATAAACAAACCTTGAAAAACTTAAAATGCTTAAACGATAAACAGAAAAAACAGTAACAACCCGCACGAAAAAGAATTCGAGTAAAAAAATTAACTTCATTATTAATGCTTCGTTTCGTCCATGTTCTTCAGGTAAGCCCAGCATGTATTATTTACGATAAGTGCTTGATATCATTATGACGATATTAATGGTACTCGTCCATTACAAATTCGTTGAACGTCCCTTCCGTGGACATACGGAACTAGTGTCTAGTAACAGCAACTTTGTATTATTTATGTATGTCGTACACTTGGGGCCCGATTGACAAGCGCTACATCTGCAAGTGGCTGTATTTATGAGACGCTCCGCTTGGAACGAAAAATTGAGTGCACATCGTATCGACTTGAATTCCTATCGGAGAATATATGTAACACCCTTAACAGATAATATGCATAAATATTACATAAACATAGTAATATTATACTTACTTTAGTGGCATAAATATGAATCTTAAGAAAACTAGTTGCTCTTTATAATAACTTTTTCCATTATTTACACTAAGCTCATATTCTGGCCTGGAGTGTAAGTAATGCGAGTGCGCCAAGCGAGTTCGCTTCTTGTAATTATAGACTAAGACCTACAAAATTATCCACTAGGACTAGTATTTTCATAATTTATGCAAGCCAAAGTGCAGGGTTGAAACAACGGGCCACGTACCTGGGTTCAGCCAATTACCTGAATATCAAACCTGAAGTCAATTACCTGAGTACAATGCGGTGTGGATATACAACTTTAATGCGAATCGATATTATTTTATATCGATGTTTTTGTATTATATGGAGCTGATCGAATGAAGTTGTTTGTAGCAGCTAAATAAAATAAAACGCGCGTCATCACTACTGGCTTGGTGGCAATTAGTCAGCGTGTCGCACGATATGTATTTTTTACCGTAATTGGAAATATCAAAATTCGATTGGAATTTATATTGGCGAAGAGAAAAAGCGTTCGGTGCTATAGCTCCAAATATACAGAGTTTTGTTTATTTATTTACTATCGGATTTCGGTTAAAAGTAATTTAATTTGGAAGCCATGGGGAGCAACTACTGCTTCGTTCCCATTCTTTTTTATAAAAACCAATTAAACTCATTCGATTGATTAGTAGCTGCTAATATTATAATCGAGTTAGCGTCAACATAAAATTTACATTTATCTATTTCTTCTATGTTATGAGTGAGACTTATAGCCGAGTCTATTTTTATGACAGGAAGTACACATAAATGTTTGTTATGTTTACCTTTGTACTTATTTAATTATGAGCACCTCCGTCATGTTGCCCGTTTTATGATGTGAACCGTCTTAATGTGGGTTATTTATTAACATTCTCGTATTAATGCTTATTATGTTAACTTTTGGTTTTAAATGTAACTTAATCTTATTGATTGGGTGCAGATTAATTTGTAAAAGTTTTATTTAATTAATTGAAACTTTCTGCAACCGACTTCCGGTGCTGTAAATACCGTCTCCAGTTAGTGAACGGAAGTCGATTGCAAGCTCGATCAAAATAATATTTAATATTGTATTTCCGGAAGTTGTTTGGCACGCCACCTATTTGCAGTTTTTAGATGTAGAAAGGTATAAAAGCACATGTCAGTGCATTTTAAAGCTGGTTCCATGTAGAATAAAGAGCTATAACGTTACGCTGCTCGTTTTCTTGTCCCAATCCGTTTTGGTTTCTTATAATTATTTGGTAACATAATAAAGTAGTAAATAAAGTTCATATCTTGCTATAGTCTTACACTAACGGGGTGTCCTTGGGTGCACCTGCATAGTGCATACAGGGATAATCGTCGGTTGGTGCCTCATATCATTAGAAACGTCTAATGGGCTTCTGCGAGTTGGTTTCGGCCCCCGTATGCCTTCCAAAGGTCCGGGACCCCAGGGTCCCGAGATAAGTCAAATAATAATAATAATATCTAGACATGGTAAAAAAACTAGTCACTTGAAATATCAGTTTATAAATCTGTTTTTTTTTTGTGTAAACTTCACAGACGTGATGTGTATCGATGTCTAAAGACGATAAAACGTAAGAAAACTGTTTTTCTCAAATCATACTTCAAGTAACAACACTAACAGCAGTCGTTGACCTCCCAAAAAAAAACATAAAATCTTTTTATTTTTTATGAAAATAAAATTCACGACGGACATGCGGACTTAAAAATAAACCAAATAAGCTATTTAAATATTATGTTCCGAAATAATCTATTTTATGAATATACAGCCTACGCCTTTTACCTACGGTCTATATACATAGTATTAACAAAAGACCTGTCTATTCGAGTGTGTTTCATGGAAGACATTACCCAGGTCAAGTTAAGTAGGCAAGTATTTTGGGTTTTTCAGTTGGATCGTTCTTATTTTTAGTAACAGCCGGGGGCCTGCTCCGAAGCGTAAATCCGAAGTATCGGCCGAATGTTCGGAAGTTTTCTACTACACTTCATTTTATTTCGATCGGTCTTAAACTTGATGTTTTTCTGTGTACGTTCTACAGAATAAAAATAATAATAGTATAACAAGATGTATAATAAAAGAAACACTAAAAATGTCAATAGTTCGTAGTGGAACTCAGAACTACATGTTTGAAAAGCAATCGTCGAACCGCTAAGCTATTTGCTGTGTTGAAAGTTAATTAAAATATTCGTTCTTATAACGGGTCTAAAAGTATACTAAACGAAGCCGAGAGTCATTTGTTCTTCCCGTTATTATGATATTTTTGTTCTACTGGACCATACCTAGGAATCTTGTTATTTCAATATTTTACCAAAATACAAATGTGTGACTGAGATGCCATCTACCAGGAGATATTTGTGCGTACATTCCTGTCAACCGTGGTTTTATTAATATCTTCCGGTTATGGAGATATTGAAGTACTTATATAAAATATTGTAAAACATTTTAAAAGAGTAACGGTGGAGTTTCTTGCCCATTCTTCTCCATACGAATCTACCTTTTGAAAGGGGCGACTAGAATCAATTTTGACGTTCAAAAGTGCCTTTTATGTGCCTATTTGAATTAAATGATTTGACTTTGAAAATCAAAGTTCCAACTTATTTTTTAAGTTTTTTTACGAAAATAAGTTTTAAATGTTATAACTTAACTTTAAATACCTGAACCACAGAATGCACCCTAACCCAATGTTTTGCCTGCATGACATTGCGCACTACCGTAAACGCCTTTGACACCAAAAATAAAAGTCGTTTTCCAGCAATTATTTTTGCAGAAAGTTAGTGTGATGTACAGAATGTGTAGATGACGGCTTCGTTAAGGGCCATTTTACACCCTGTGCATATCATGAATGACTGCTTTGCCCAATAAAGGTATAGCGTGATGCGTGGCATTTAAAAGGATAAATCTGCAACTATCTGCAATTTTTTAACCGTTTGTCTCGTCTTTTGGCAATTTGCGGGTAAACTATAGAGCAATACAAACATAATGCAATATTGCTCATCTCCCATAGCAAATAGCGTTATAATTTATAGCCTACAGACTGACCAGACTTATAGGGAATATCTATGCAAAATTTTAACATAATCTTTTCGGTAGTATTTGCGTGATGCTGGAACATACATTCAGACTAACACACAAAAATTTTAAAAACGATATTTTCGGCATTAGTTCCCAGACCTCGTAGCAGTTACCTACATTTTTTATTCAAAAACATTTAATGCAGGTACAGTTTTGACTTCGCTACGATTTTATTATATGTACAGAGTAGCTATACAGGGTGTCCCATAAATAATGGATCAAACGTGACGGGTATTTAGCTCACATGACTTACAACAACTAATTTAGTTTAAAAAAAACCGCTACAGTATTCAACAGGAAACAAAATTAAAAACCACCTTCTAATTTTCTAGACTTGGAAGGTGGCAACCGAACTTCAACTAATTACCGGTCCCCGCTCACTACGTACTGATGGAATAAGAAAAGTAGATTGACAGGTAAATGAATAAGGGCTCTGAGCCCTTACTTCTTAGCTTAGAGAACTAATGCACCGTCCTTAAACTTATTGACCACCGTTAGTCATTCTAATGCGGACATAAATTGCGGAGTCCATCGGTTTATTGAACTACCACTCGTATTGCATTTCATTATGAAAAAAGTAAACTTATGAAAGGTTTTAGGGCTGTCCGTATAGGGTTAGAAAAGGGTGAGGGGTTGGTTTGAAAATGAAAGGGCTCCTTTTTAATTTGGCAACTTCTCACAAAAGTCTTCATGATTAATTCTAATAAAAATAATGTAATAAATTAAAGTTTGATGCCTTAGAGTGACAGGCTATGATAAACCGAAGGCAAATTTTCCTATGTGACGGCGGTTGTTCACTTTAAAAAAAAAAATAGACAAAGTCCGAATACCAAACTAAACACAGAACGCTTCTCATCAAATTGTACATACATTGTGCATTGTATTGTACAAATAAATAAAATTGAAGTGTCAGTTTGTAATGTCAAAATAACTACTAAATGCAGAAAGTATATACGGCAGTTAACAAAATAAAAACATTTTTCTGTCTGTCTGTTTGTTCCGGAATAATCTACGAAATGGCTGAACCGATTTTGACCGGACTTTCATTGGCAGATAGCTGATGTTATAATGAATAACTTAGGCTACTTTTATTCCAGATAAAGAATTAGGGTTCCGCGCAAAAAAAATATTATCCATGAAATTGTGAACAAAAAGATGGATTTCAAAAAATCTTTTTGCATTAGTTGGTAGCCCAATTCTCGAGGACAGTTATTGGCTATTAAACATCACGCTACGACTCTTAGGAGCCGAGCAAAAAGAAAAAAGTCAGAAAGAACGTTAAGCGAAAACGACGTATTTACCTAATAGCGCTGGCGGGCGAATGCAACGCGGCGGGTCGGGGGACGAGGGAGTTTTATAATGTGGCTGTTATTTTAGTATATTGTGTATCTTACGACTTCCACACAAACAAAGTCGCGGGGCACAGCCAGTTCTACAATAAAATAAGAATAAGCTACCTAGTTTATCATTTTCTCGAGATAGGCAGTGACAGTTAAGGCGTCTCTTCAACCCTAAGCTCACCGAGCGGGTCAGCAACCGTGCGGGCGGCGGCCCGTCCTCCTCGTCAAATATTAAAAAGAGGATGGAATCGACTTTCGACTTTCTCATGCACATTAATATGAGTATTGCCGCATTATTTATGTATGCTATGCAAATAAAGACGACATTATTCATTAGTTAGTGCTGCATTTCACTAGGTATTGATTTCAGATTCCTTGAACTGGATAGAACCGGTATAAAATATTAAAAATAGAAACTGTGCTGTACTCTAGTACTAGCAATTTATATTTGATGATATCCGAACGTAAAACTGAAACAATACTTAAGTTTTATCTCTCTCTCTCTCTTTTCTCTTTGTCTCTATGTTTGGTCATGCTTGGTTTCGTAGAATTTCTATGCTGAAATCCAATAGGCAAGTTTTTTCAGTGGCTCTTGATGCAAAAAAAAAAAAATATTGCTTCGAGATATAATGGAAATCGATATGAAAGGTTTAAACGGTGCGTAAATGCGTAGGTGTATCTCTCACCTACGTACGACAAGCAAAATTTATCAGGAAACTGCGTTAGCTCTGTATGAACAAAGATTCGATAATTTTCTAATAACTTCACTAATAGCATTGTAGAACTCTTAACAAAGTTTACACGCTTCGCAATCGTAATACTATTGGCTAAACTAAATAGCGTTTATTTGTAATAGGGTTATTTACAAAAGTTGCTATGGTATCCTGGGGGTCTACTCCGAAGCGTAAATCCGAACTATCGGCCGAATGTTCGGAAGTTTTCTACTACACTTCAATATATTTCGTTCGGTCGGTTCGGATCCCATCAAACGTCAAAACGAAATTCGTTGAACATACGTCAAAATAAAGTTCGGTCGGATCCGAACCGACCGAACGAAAACTTCCGAACATTCGGCCGATACTTCGGATTTATGCTTCGAAGTAAGCCCACTAAGCAGGAAATGCCTCGAAGATTTTGACAGTACACACAGTACATAGGACAGTAGGCTGTGCGTCAGTGGTAACAAAACTAGTATTCTATTGAAAGTCTGTAATCAATATCCATGTTTTATCTTGATATTTTGCTTTTTTTCTTAAACCTTCAACTATCACGTTATGAGACACATTTAAATTTCTATTGTTACCGACCTCTAGGAGATCGGTCGACAGTTGAGGGGATAAGTAAATTAACTTTTTCACTAAACGATTATACCTAAGAGTTTAGAGTAGGTAGGTAGTTACTATACCAAATATCTTGCTAGCATTACCAACAAGCACAGCAATGCTCATTTTTAGGGTTCCGTACCTCAAAAGGAAAAACCGAAACCCTTATAGGATCACTTCGTTGTCCGTCTGTACGCGTGAAGGTATCAAGTTGAAATTAATATCAAATACGTAGATCTACGGTCCCTTGGCGCTCTAAAGAAATTAAGCTTCTAATTTAACGCAATAAAAAAATACGGTCAATTATACGACATATTTTGATACTTGCAAATAAATCAAAACCTATAGGGTACTTCCCGTTGACCTAGAATCATGAATTTTGGCAAAAAGCAAGGTCTCACAGCACAAGTAAAGGAAAAAGTCCCAAAATCAATCATTTGTAATTTTATCATATAAAATAAACATTTTTTTTGCGATTACAAACTTACATTTTCAGTTGGAGAATTGACCGTGACGTATATCGATGTATGGGGAACATGTTTTTAAACTACAATATTAACTTTGTTTTTCGGATAAGTCCATCCCAACTGCAGAACCCTACATTGTGGTCCGACACGCAGTTGGCCGGTTTTTTCATAAGAACACTACGGGATATTACATTCCTCATCAACAAGGACACAAATAAAATGTTTAAAACATATTGCCTATCTCGCAACTCCAGTCCTCCTTGATATTGGGTTTATAACAATTCATTTTCTCTGTAGATAGGTATTACAATTGGCATGCTACCAAAATGGAGGATTTCCCGAATTGTATTGCCAAGAAAAAATGCTGGTTTCATCTAGCTTCATTTAGGTCGTATAAGTTACTTTTCGCTCCCGTCTGTAGATATTAATTATTAAAATTTGTTTGGAAGAAGAACTTTAGGATTAATAATTCATAATTTGGCAATACCTACATTGAGTTAGAGAAACCAACAGAGTAGATAGTACAAAACAGTCTTACAAGATTTATTACATTTTACAAATTATAATAGAACTCCCTAGTGGTATTTAGTCGAAGGCAATGAACATAACTTGGCCAATGATAACATAAATTTTCGAATTAAGCAAGTTAATATATTTACTTATTCTGTCACTCAATTAGTAAACTAAATTAATCAAAACTCAAACATTAATTAACGCTTTGACTTGTTTAAAGTAGGTCGTTCTGTATAACAAGGTAGTGCGAATCTTTAGCTGAACGAAATGATATTTACCTACTTAAACTGGGTTTTAAAATAAACTTATTGGTTAGAATGGCCAATATACATACCTAAGTTTGTATTCCAAAACCATTACTTACCTAATAAATTTATTTAAAAGGCTTTTAGATGTAAGTAATAAATTTTTTTGGTATTTTGTTTTCATTTACCACTTCAAATGTATTTCTCCGTAGACATGTCTAAGGAAACCCTTTACACATAAATGGAAAAGCAAGTCGGCGAAATGTTTTAATGCTGTAATATGGAACTTGTGAAGTAACTCAACAGGCAAACAGGGACGCATGCGCCCTTACTCCTGAAGCTGTTCGTGTTTGAAAGTTTCCAGTCGGCGCGCCACCACAGAATCGCGCGGCGGTCGCCGTCTGCTTCTCTTACTTACTTCGCCTCGATTGCGAAAACAATCGGCAAACATTTGACAAAGTGTTGCGAGACTATGAACTATTCAATACATTTCGTGCTCCTCATACTGTGCTCAAGTGGGTATCGATTGCTCATATTATTATATAAATGTTGTCGCTGTTTCTATCAGTTTACTGTTGCGTGTTGAAAGTTTAGCTCGTGTGTAATTTTCCCGTCGTCCTGCCTTCTGATTGTAGGCGATTGCGCTGTGCTTTGAGTAACAATGACGCCTTTTGTTTCCACTGCTTTCATGTGTACCTTCGGCGAAATTATTAAAATTCGCTTACAAAAGGCCGTGCGATACTTTTAGATCAAATATAAATTTCAGGAGGAATAATGATTATACCGCGATGTCGAAAATAAGTCCACAAAAACTTTGGCAGTTACTTGTGTAATTATTCTTTTGGCGTTATTTTCATGACTTTTATTTTCTCGTTATGTAGGAAACCTTCCTATTCGTTCTTAGTCTGACAACCAGTCTTACCAAGGAGTATCTTAATACCTAGTAATTGGGTTGTAGATATCAGATAGGCAGGCGCTCCATGTTAAATGCTGGTATCCAGCTGCATCCGGTTTGACTGGAAACCGACCTCTACATAGTTGGGAAAAGGCAGGCAGACAATGACCTAAAACCTAGATGATGACCTATTCTTTGTAAAATAATTTCTGCACAATTTATAGATGAGCAACACTAACTTTTTTTGTTTCTTTGTTGAACATAACCATAAATTAAGTAAATTTCTTGGCGTAAAGTTCTAAAACGCACGTATTCTGAACTTAACTTCTAGAATAAACAATTAACGAGTTAACAATTAAATGCAAAATCATGCAAATAGCTTCATTCTCGTTGAAAGTTTCGCTTTTGGACGTGATTAAGTTTCCGGTAATATATCCACTTGGTAACTTATGTAAGCGCTGGTTCAAAACACTGTCACGTTTTAAAGCTGAGCTCAGGATAGGTACCGTCTAACTTTTTAAATTGATACTCAGTTTTGCTGCTTAGTTTGCTAAATAAGAGAACTTTAGGCGACAGATAAAAGTCTGGTTTTAAAAGCTTTCGAGTTCAGTTTCACATAATTCAGTCCAATCGATGTCTCATGCAAACTTTTAATGATGGTCAGACGAAGGTAGGTGCAAATTCATTTCAGTTGTGAAGCTTGTCTAGGTTGGATTCCAAAATTAACAATCCATCTTCTTCTGATTTATGTTTTTCTACAGGCTTCATAGTACATCTACCATGCACATAAACTATTATAAATTAATTCCCACATACTTGCAAGGTAAAAATGTACATACTACTGTACGACAAGCATCGGAACTCGCGCGGATGTGACGGTTAATTTCCTGTTTTGGTTACGATACCACTCGTTTCTCTGTTTCCCATAACGTAGCGTAGGCAAACGTAAATACGGGAATACGAGGCACAATACCGTATCTGTCCACTTCTGTGTAATACAAAGGGATTGATACGCATTCGGTAACGTTTTCCGACATCATCGTGAAATATTGGCGAGATTGCTTTGTGGCTTCGTATCAAGCGTTTTGTTTATTGTTGGCTACAGTGACGAAAGGTCTTTACGAACGAGTACTTTCCGCTTCCCTTTCTAGACGGCAATACAAAATTAAAACCATTTACAAAAGACACTTAAGCATCAAAGTACTCTTTTACACAGCGCTGCCATTGTGCTCAGAAGACTGGTCACATTATGGTAATGCTAATGGCAATGGAGAATGTTCGCACATATTTTTTAACGGGTTTTTCTCACAAAATCTTTTACCCTTCGCCACTGGTAAGAAAAGTATCATATTAATAGCCTGCTAGTGTAACATTACGATAAATATAAAGTATATTTGTTATAAAGCTATTTTGGGAGAAAACAAAAATAACTTTCTATACAAAGTTACGGATCGGCTTGACGAGTTTGTCGTGCGGGCAAAAGTTTGTCATTACATACCTGAGTTACACGACTTTTAAAAGCTTTCCTAACCACTAAAACAATATTACGTAATCTAAGACTGAGGTACTTAGGTTCCCACGAACAGTTAATAGGCAATTATTATTATAGCTAATAGAAAAAATTGCTTTAAGCCATCAAAAATGTTTTTTTACTGTCCCAGCTACTTTAAGAATTTATTTTTCAGACAATTTAATTGAATAATAATAAAAGAAGCATCTTTACGATGTGCTACGTCTAGACTGACATAAACTATCTAAAATGTAATAAGGTAACTGGCAAAGTTTTATAGGAAACGGCAGGATGTTAGACTTCAGATATCAATATCTTTTTATGGCCCTTCGTTACTGAACCTGGGCGTAAACAACTCTACGAATGGTTTCATACAATATTACAATAAGACTTGTCTATCTCATATCTGTTTCACACAATACTACTCTGGAATAGAATGAAAAGCTTTCAATTGGAAAATGTTTTCACGAAAACCTGCTTGGTATCTACTTCAAATAAGCAATATTGAATTTCGACTGTTTTAGGGTTCCGTAGTCAACAAGAAACCCTTATTGTTTCGCCATGTCCGGCTGTCTGTCTGTCCGCGGCTTAGCTCAGAGACTCAAAGGCCCCGGGCACGAAACCAATTTTGTACCGTCGCGTCGCTATCGCCCCGTTCGGCCGTCGCTGGTTTCGTACCCACAGCCTTAGTACTAGAAAGCAGTAATTTGGCATGGATATGGCCATGGGTATTAATCATGCCGAAAAAGTGGTAAAATAAAATCTAGAAAAAATAATTTTGAGGGTACCTCCCTTGCACGTAAAATGGGGATGATATTTATTTTTCTCATCTAACCCATGGTGTGGAGTGTCGTTGGATAGGCTGTTCAAAAATATTGCGATAATCCATTTTTCGATTCAGGGATCCGTTTGCGTAATGTTATGCTTTAAATTGCTATCGTTTGTTAGAGTCAACCAAGCCAAATCGACAGTCCAGCAATTTATACTTTTTTTTTTTTCGGGGTGGAAAATCCTCATGGATGTCCTCCGCCCTGGGGTGGGCGGAGGGGTCTGTCAGACTCTTACCGACTAAAAACCACCCCGGTGTTCCATCTCACACCTACCCCGAGGGTCGCGGGAACTTACGATCCTTCCGCAACCCCCGGCTGGTGCCGGCCCGCCACGGCAGGCCTCTCCTCGTGTCGAAGGGGGGAGTGAGGTGTATGACTTCCCCCGCGACGTCTAAGAGGGGCGCGCGTGGAACACTACGCGCTGCCACCTCGGGTCCGATGTATGGGGGGCAACGGACGTCCCCGAGTCCGTCGCCCCTGGACCCATTTAGGGGGGCTGGAAGAGGGCGTTGTCCGCCCTCCGCCGACGCCCAGTGCGCCTGCTGCGGGCTGGGTGAGAGGATGTGATCTCCCTCTCACTTTCCGCAGCCTCCTTCTGAGAGATGACTGTCTCGCAGAAGGAAACCACCGCGTCCCATGACTCCTCGCTGCCGACCATCAAATTAACGATAGCCGGCAGCGACAGGTCACTGCCTACTCTAGAGATGAGGGCATGGCGCGGCTCCTCCCAAGCGGCACACTCTGCCAGCGTATGCCGCGCCATGTCCTCCCGACAGTCGACGCAGTGGTGACACCGGGCGTCTGGCTCCCTGTTTATGCGACACAGGTACTTCCCGAAGCAACCATGCCCCGAGAGCACCTGCGTCACCCGAAACGACAAGGAGCCGTGCCTCCTCCCGAGCCAAAGGTCGAGCACCGGCCGGACCACCTCGATGGTGCCGAGGCACGAGGTAGGGCGTGAGAGCCTGTCCCGCCATTCCGCCACCAGGACCTCGCGAAGCAGCGACCGACGCTGCTCCATTAGTCGCTGCATCGGTCGCTCACCTCGCGCCTGCATTTCCTCGCGCCACCGATACAATGACGCGAGTAATTTCGCCTCCAGGTCCCAGGGCGGGGATCCGGCCAGTGCGCAAGCCGCCTCGTAGGAGATCGTGTGATACCCCCTGAAGACTCTGACGGCCATCGCTCTCTGCGGCCTCCGCAGAACAGCAATGCTACCGGCCGTCAGGTCAGCCGCCCAGATCGGGGCCCCGTACAGGGCCATCGATCGCACGATCCCCACGTAGAGTCGCCTTCAGGCGGCGCTTGGGCTCCCCAGATTGGGAAGCAGCGTTGACAGCGCCCCAGCTGCGCCTATCAACTTGGGCACCAGCCGCCGGAAGTGGGGTCCGAAGTCCCACCGGCTGTCGAGCACCAATCCCAGGTACTTCATGGTAGACTCGACAGCGATCCGGACCCCCCCGACCACTATGTGTGATCCGGGCGGCGGCGCCCGCCGGGGACCATAGAACACCATGGCCTCCGACTTGTTGAGGGCCACCTTCAGGCCGAGGCGCCGTATGCGGCTCACCACCTGTGATACCGCAGCCGTCGCCAGCAACGCTGCCTCCCTGTAAGAACTCCACCGGGCCGTGACCAGCGTGTCGTCCGCATAGCACGTCAGGTCCACGCCCGGCTGGAGTTCGCCCCTCAGCACCCAGTCGTACCCGATGTTCCACAGGAGGGGGCCTACGACCGAGCCCTGTGGAACACCGCACGACATGAGGCGCTGGTTTGCGCCATCACGTCCCACGTAGGTGACACACCTCTCCGACAAATAATCCCCAACGAGGCGGCGGAGGTAGAGAGGCACCCGGTGATAGCGCAGTGCCTCCCGGATACAACTCCAGGGCAGGGTGTTGAAGGCGTTGGAGATGTCCACTGATACCGCCACCATCACCCCGCCCCGGGACACTGTTTCCTTTGCCAGGACTCTCACCCGCGACACAGCGTGTATGGTGGAGCGCCCGTACCGAAATCCGAACTGACACTCGTCCAGGTCTGGCCCCTCTCCGCACAAGTGGCCGACGAGGCAGGCTGCGATAATCCGCTCAAACAGCTTACCCACCTCGTCGAGCAGCACTATGGGCCGGTACGCTGACGGCGAATCGGCAGGGTGCCCCGCCTTCCTGAGCAGGACCAGACGACCAGTTTTCCACAGAGTGGGAAACTGGCCCCGCTCAAGGCACGCTGTGTAGAGACCTCTCAGCTGGGGCTCCAGCTCTTTCAGAGCGAGGGCTAATACTTGGCCGTGAATCCCGTCGGGCCCCGGAGCCACGTTCTTGGCTTGGAGCCGCATCACGGCCGCCCTCATCTCTGCCTGTGTCACCTCTGGGACGCTGATGGCGTTCTCATCTTCAGGCTCTGCGGCGGTGGGCAAATCCATCGGCGGCGGGGTATGCTCCGCTCTAGCCGGGAAAAGGGCTGCGACTACCTACCAGCAATTTATACTACGCTAACTTAAAAAAGCGTACTTTTTACGATTTTTTTATGACATATATAAAAACACATTTTAAGCAACTTGGCATAAAAAAACGTTTTAACCTAAACTTCGAGTTAGCGTAGTATAAATTGCTGGTGTCGAAATGGTTAGTATATGTAACGAAATTAAAAGGAAATCTATCATAGCTAAGTGGGCTTTACAAGTTAATTAGTAATAGTTAATCAACTTACATTTGCAGTTGGAATGTATGGGAGAACATGTTTTTCAATTACAATGATAAGTTTGTTCTTGGAATAAATTCATCCCAACTACGGAACCCTTCATTGCGCGTAGTCCGACATGCACTTGGCCGGTTTTTAAAGTGGTCCCTGACAGTCCCTTGTCAAGTTGTTTGATTGGTTGCTGTTATTTATGTCAACTTACTTAAAAAAAAAAACCACGAAAGCCAACATGAGGTTTTCTATAGCTGATGATCTGAAACCTGATGAGCTGGTACGGTAAATATGTCCATGAGTGCTAGTTACCTCGTTACATAAAATGGTGCTTCTCGAACTTTAAAATCAAATTAAACTTGATGGTAATTTACATTAATTTCCAATTAGATGTGCAGGACATCACTCACGCCATCCCTCTCAACGCTTGCTCATTATTCGAACTCAATCGCTGCCTTGCCGGAGACGTAGCTATAATTTCTCCGCGTGTGGCCCTATACAGAACTAAGTTGGGTAGGTAAGGACTTAGTAGGTACGAACTACTAACTAAGATATTAGGCCAGTCACCGTCGTCGGGAATCGAGAGCCGATTCCCGGTCACCGTAGGCGCGGGCTTGCGGACGGCGAGCAATGGGTAGCTCGCCGTCCGGTAAGGACCAGCCTCGGGTCGACGCGCGCCTCAAAGAGATGTCAGCATGGACTGATGCGGTCCGCTAGGACCAATGCCTGCCAGAGGATCGCGGGATGTTCGAAAGAGTTACCGTGGCCCTTGGCTCAGGCAACTGAAGGAACACGGGGGTATGTATTAGTCAGGAAAAGTCTAAGTCCCGCTCCGCCCAGGGCGGGAGAAGTCATTTGAGGTTTTCCCACCCAACAAAAGGCCAGTCACCGTAGACACAAAAATCGCGCTAGGTCGCAAAAAAAAATGCACTGTACTGATTTTTACGGATGTTGTTAGGATAAACAATAGTATAAAACTAAGTTTGCAGCTTCGAAAGTCATGTGCTAACTACGTGGTGCTCGATAAATCTCGATATTTTTCGGACTTCATTCAGTTTTTGACTTATAACTTCTAAAAGATGCATGCTACGGAAAAGCTACAATTTGAGTGCAGCCATAGCTCTATAGGTCCAATAGAACCCAAGATAGGTACAGGACTTCAAACATTGGCCATTTTCCCAAAGAAGTTTAGTTAGCCGTCTTCTGAGCAGGATATCAGATAAAATACTCATTTTACGAGGAAAGTCATTACCGATGAAGTTGTAAAGTAGTTGAATTAGCCAAAACTATAATTTTGATCTTTTTGATTTATTCTAACAACATCACAAAAATCAAATCATAGTGCAATTTTTTACGACCTACGATGTTTTAAAAGACGTCTATATTGCGATACAATATTGTTTGTCAAATTCCACGTAAGCAAACCCGCAGCCAAAGCCAGTAACATAACAGTGATTGTAAGTCAATATCGCTTGAGAAACAATATAAATCGACGGATAAACAAACATAAACTTAGTAATATGGGTGTAATAACAATCGAGGTTTCAATCTACTTGAAAGCCTATATCTACCAACGAAGCTATATATAATATTTAACCTATATGCTGTTATGCCACATTGCATTATTCATGGACTATTTGAGAGGGATAAACTACGAAAACAATATCTAACTGTAATGCCAGTATAATAAATTCATATTGGCGTAGGGATGGTCTGTTATTGCGAAAGAATGTTCGTCGTAGCTTGAGTGAGCATGCTTGTAATGCATGCATATTGAATGGCTTATAACATTTGTACACAGATTTTTTTGGGCCATATATTATATTATAAGTGGATGTTGAATTGCTCTCATAATTATTTTATTTGTTACTGAATCGATGATTAAGCACAGTATTTTATTGTTAAAATTTTCTGTAAGTTCTACATGTCCATTAGAGGACAGCGATTTCCTGAGTTAACCGATTGTTTACGATCAATTTGTGATTGATATGTCCTTAAGAATATGTGCACTACAAACAATATTCGTTTTTTTAACGTTCGTATTGGTCAGGCAAGCATCGACATGTCATGTATGTGCGAAAATGTATCATTAAAATTGGTACAGACCCACATTTTGTCCGTCATATTGGTGAATATACAAGATGTAACATAAATAACGCACAACCTCTTAAGGGGTCATTGTACTCATCATCATTATGAACAACTTTTACCATGGGACCAAACTTGAAATCGCGAAAAAGAAATCAGCTGTTCCCTACATTTTGACGAGTTATGCGAACATAAATGTAGGGAGCAGCAAATTTTTTTTGCGATTTCAGGTTTGGTCCCATAGTAAAAGTTGTTCATAATGATGAGTACAATGACCCCTTAAGAGGTTGTGCGTTAATTATGTTACACCTTGTATATATACGGAAAAATAATTAGGTATTGATAGACGGCATACAGATGCACCGACTACAGACCAGCTACAACTACGAGTGGGGCCAGGCGGACAATGTAGCAAACTGTAGACTAACATTTCCAAGTTCGTATCAAAGTTTCCCTGGTATGGACAAAGTTTCGCTGAATTCCTATTTGTGGCCGCATGACCAGAACCAAATTAAACACGACTATCTACTTCTGCAATTGATTGACCCGATGCTTACCTAGTTTTACAAGTTTTTCACATACCTAAATGCAAGGTGTAATTTTACTAACTGAAGAACTAAGGGGTCATTGTACTCATCGTTCTGAATAACTTTTACGATGGGACCAAAACTAAAATCGACAAAAAATATCAGCTGCTTCGTACATTTAATTTCGTATAACTCGACAAAATGTCGGGAACGTTCACCACGTTCAACGGATAATAATCGTAATAATAATTATGAGCAGGTACACTGACACCTTTTCAGGTTTTTAGTTAATTCAATTACACTTTATATTATAAAGATATAAATATAACAATTTGAATTAAAACTGCTGAGTATATAGAAATGTGTGCGTTTCCGCCGCGGTCGCAGAAGCGCGCGAATTTTTAGGCCAGTGTAGTTATCCAGAATGATGCTAGATGTAATGATTGTTATCCATTACGGAGTTATTGATTAGCAATTAGGAATTATCAGTTGGCCGAACAATATCATAAACAGGAAATATATTTCGTAACTGTCGCGAGTGACACCCATGTACTCGTCCGTATAATATAGTGTGCGGAGCACAAGTTACGATAACTGAAAACGATTTTCTTGAATAATGTTTATAAGCGAGATCGGCTTTATTCACGTGCATATTCAGGGGTAACATGCTATGAGTTCTTTCTAGTCTGGCAGCACCGAAATATGAGGAAAACTAACATTATTCACGAAAATCTCTTTCAGTTTCCAAACCTGTTGCATATTAATTATAAATCGATATTTAATCGAGCTTACAACTTTCGTAAAATCGTATCGTACGAAATTATGAATTTCAATTATTTTTGCCAAGTTAAACTATGCAGTTTTAATTTAATGTAAAATTAAAATTCTGTTGTAAACGCTTTTCATGTGAATAGACTTCTCAGCTTCAAGACTGAAGTACACTGAACCCTTTTGTTTATGGCTACTTCTGAGCTGTGTTGCTCCGACCATTACACCCGAAACACCGATGAAGAGGTGAAGATTGTCGAACGTGGTGTGACCTGAGCTTACTGTTCTCATTATTGATCATCATAAGAGGTGATGATTTTTAAAATGTGTATGAATTAATATTTTTATTCTATGTTCCGATTTGTTATTTTCAAATAATGAGGTGTTGTGAATGCTACTTTGTCTAAAGACGTCAAGCGCGCGCGAAAGCGTTAATAAATATTTTGGGACTAACTACACTTATTCAGCTCAATTCAGCTTTTGTCCATAGAAAACACCAGTTTTGTATGGAGATGAGTACACATCTGTTCAGCTTTCCGGAAAACTTAATAGACGCGGAAAGCTGAACGGATGCGTACGCATGTCCATACAAAACTGGTGTTTTCTATGGACAAAAGCTGAATTGAGCTGAATAAGTGTAGTTAGTCCCTTACTCCGTCAAACTTGGTCAAACATAACCTAAAAGATCACTCGTGCCTCGAATAAAATTAGTGCAAAACAATATACACGCACGTCATTACTACGAATACAACACAATATATAATTGACAGTCCTTTGTGTTAAATAATAACAAAGAAAAATATCACGAAAGTCGGATTAACCTAAACAAATCACAAAAAAATAAAAATTACAGCCGTTCTCGGCAGAAAGGTTACGATAATTAATTAGCAGACACACAAAGAAATGTATTCAGTTTTGATCGTTGAGCTAAAAGCTAAAAAGGGGAGAATTTATTTCAGAGGAAAATAATTACCGCTCGCAAACAAAGAGATTAACTTATTCTCTGTTGCCGGCAACTGAAATACGAACGTTATTCCACAAAGGCAACATGAATCAGATTCTCTTGTATTAGGTCTGTGTTGTTCTCCCCATCAATTTGTGTCCTTACTCTCATTAAGATTAATACTTTATTCATAAACCTCTCTGCTAGTCGCCAATGTATTCACTTGTCGATTCACTTCTTTGTGTTTTCCATTACTTGGTAGATGATAATAAAACGTGGAAATACCTACGGCGTCTTTCGTATTATTTTACATAAATATTAAATACAAATCCTTTTTACGTGTAATTTTTAAGCATCCGTCCAATGTACTTTTTTCACGTTTTCGCATGCACTTTGACCTTTTAATATATAAATAGCATTTGTTACATATATCAAAGGCCGAATTAAAACACGTCCATATTATGGTGTTTTCAGTACGCCGCACAAAATAATTACCAAAATATTGAAAATAATTATAATTAATTATTAAATTAATTATTGTTATAATTATTAAATTATGTGATGGTGGATCTCATAGACCCACGCTGTACCAATCCAATCAGCGTCAGGCCGGCCACTACTAAACTATTGGGCCCTCCACTAACAATCCGCATCAGCGGTCAGTTGCTAAGAGGATAATCCTCAATCAACACGTAGGCAGACAGATCAGTGCTGGCAGCAAAGGTTTAGTACGAAGCTCGATGCACTGAATGCTAGCTAATCATTCTAATTATTCCGAAAATCTAATTATCCTAGATCAGAAAATAATCTGTTCACGAGTGGTACATTCAAACAACACACGATATGATTTTACTCATACCTACCATCTCGTGTCTTTGGAACACAAACAAACTGCAAAGAATCTCCTACTGTATTCTCCCGTTGTACTTATTCTGCCCAACGAAAAAGAAAAGATAGTCACGACTAACGAAACATAATACTATCTTTTGTATTCGGCGAACATTTAGCTGTACAGTTATGGAAACGTGATTAACAGAAAGAAAGATGGATTTTTTCGATATTAAAGCGTATCGAACGAATTTTGTATTATGTGCTTCACGTTTCTTTTACATAAGAGCCATTGAAGCAGACGATTGGGATCTACGGATCCTAGTAATATATTTTTAATCTCTTTGATCTCGATAGGATCGTAGTCCGTTACGGCTTCTTTCATATGTGTATATGGATCATTTCTGCATTTCGTGCTCATCTTTTTAATTAGAAGATTATGCATTTGATTTGAGAATACTTGACTTCATTTTTGTTACAGATACTTAGCAAGAACATTATTCTCTGACATGAATTTATCCTGATACTCGTAGTGGGTCAGGTGGATAATAAATAATAACATTTGTCTTGCTACTTAGATATCATCGCTTATATGATATTATATTATGTAGTATCAGCATGATTGTATTCAGCGTCTACGTTAGATACGAGCATTTATTTCTATATCCGTAATTAAATTAGTTCATGAGCTTTTTTTGGATTACAAACACGTTCCGTTTTTAGGGTTCCGTAGTCAAAGTTTTGCCATGTCCGTCTGTCTGTCCGCGGCTTAGCTGGGAGACTATTAGTACTCAAAAGTACAGACATAATATTGATACAAAAATTAGCTTAATATTTCGCAAATGAATCCCTAAAACCTAATCATGAAAAAATAATTTTTGGTGCCTCCCTTACACGTTTAGTGGGGATGGGTTGGCAGGCCTGTTGGTCTAGTGGTTAGTGACCCTGACTGCAAAGCCGGAGGTCGTGGGTTCGATTCCCACCCAGGACAAACTTTGTGTGATGAGCATATTGTTTGTTCTGTGTCTGGGTGTAATTTATCTATAATATGTATGTATTTATAAATTATATAAGTATGTATATCAGTTGTCTGGTTACCATAACACAAGCTCTGCTTAGCTTGGGATCAGATGGCCGTGTGTGAGTTGTCCCAAGATATTTATTTATTTATTTATTTATGTGTGGGCGTTTAAAAATATTACGGGTGTGTGAAAACCATTTTTCTCTTCTAGCTAAACCATTTAGCTTGTTTTTGGATATGTAAAAAAAATTACAGCAAATGCTGGGCGCATGGAACTCAACACATAAATATCCGATAAACAAGCAACTACGACAATTATTCCAGTTTACTTTCACTATTGAATTGTTTCTTGATACGACGGCTTTACAAGATAACGAGTAATAGTCGGCCAACTTACATTTGCAGTTGGAATGTATGAGAGAAATGTTTTTCAACTACAATGTTAAGTTTGTTCTTGGGATAAACTCATCCCAACTACGGAACCCTTCATTGTGCGTGGTCCGACACGCACTTGACTGGTTTTTATTTTTTGTAGCTTTCATGAAAAAAAATCGTGAGTTGCAGTGGGTATATCATATTAATAAATAGTTTTCGAACAAACTGGAAACTTTGGTGCAAAAAATATTCATTTTGTAATTAGTGATTTTCAGCTTTCACTTCCATGATCTCATTTTCTGAGAAAAATTAATGCTTTTATAAGTTTTAGTTAAACCGCCGTTTAAAATCATTTAAATATTTCTGATTCTTTGAAATAAATTGAGCAGTAATTTTCGCAAATTTAGAATGAAAAATGTTTCGAGCATTTTTAGTTTTTAGTTTTAACTTTACACTCAAGTGTTAACAAATCGTACAAAATAAATGTAGATATATTTTCTATCACAATATCTATGGACTTTAGATTCTTTTGTTGATTGCATTGTGTTTGGGTATCAGCTTACGTGAGTGGCTCTTGTATTAAACATATAGGTACTAGATTTCGTACCTATTTGAAATGTAGATACCTATGTATTTGTCGTCGCTCAACCCGTCTGTCTATTCAATAGTGATATCTAATTGTGTTCCACTGAACTAGGCGAGCTCGACACAAAGGATCGATCAATGGGATTCCGACTATTCGAAAATCTCCACTAATCAAAATCTCTGAGAAACCGTTTCATTTGAAGGTAATATTATTGTACAGTTATTTGAAGCATTTTAAGTGAAGTACAACCATTTAGTATCGATTTCATTTTTCAATGCCCTCAAAGGATAGATGTTTTTTATTTTACCTTGTAATTTCAGTAATAGAGGCTAATGAGGAGGGGACGTCAACGATGACAACTCGTCAGAGCCCTTTGTTTGTTTACATTAGTGTCCATCAAACTGAATATTTCAACTACCCACACAATTTGAAAAAAAAAATACATTTATTTTTCCTTGGAGTAAGTTCAACGTAGCAGATCCAGATCGGTTAATTGTTCACTTTGCATATTAATTGTAATGGATAGACTTAATAAATTATCGACATAGCGTTGTAGTATGGTAATCGGGCTCATTATACTCGCAATTACAGTAGATGGTAATTAAATATTATACACAACATTAATTATAAATTTAAATGTAGCTTCACAAACGTAGACAGTCAGTGCAACGCATCTGCTCTGCATTATTAAATAAACATTATTTTCACGCTGTGCTTAAAAGACACTTTTGCCGCTCACACAATTGGGCCAATTGTTTTTTTGACAGCCAAACAAAACATATTTTTATTTTGTAATTGTTTAATTCTTTTTGTGTGGGACTAGAATAAAAAGGTCTTTCTTTGCTTTCAAATGTTTATGGCAAGCGTTTTTTAAACTTGTAAATTGTAACTTTTCACGTGTCGTGGCTTTCATGACAGGTGTACAAAAACGAATAGCAGCCTCTGGGCAAGCTTTTAGATGACTGGTGACCTTCTCTACCTACGTGAACTTTCAAAGCTTTTATATATTTTTATATTTTTAAAGCTTATAAATGTTGTACAGGACATTAAAAGCAAAATAAAAAGTTACCTTTATAGGATCACTTCGTTGTGTATCAAGTTGAAATTAATATCGAATTCGTTAGTCTATGGTCCCTTGGCACTCTAAAAAAAAACCAAGCTTTTAAGTCAAAGCAATAAAAAATACGGCTATTTATGTAACACATTTTGATACTCTCAAATAAATCGAAACCTATAGGGTACTTCCCGTTGACAAAGAATCATGATATTTGGCAAAAAGCAAGGTCTCACAGCACAAGTAAAGAAAAACGTCTGAAAAAAAATTATAGTTTTATCACATAGGAAAAACAACATACAATAGGAAAAATACAAAGTTAAGTTTGTATTTGAGATAAATTCATCCCAAATACAGAACCGTTCGTTGTGCGTGGTCGAACATGCACTTGACCCGTTTTTTTTTGTCAGTGTGCCATTTTTAGTATCAGATGAGTAAAAGAGTTTTTTTTACTCTTTTCTTATTATTTTTTATTCTGACTACTACTAATAATTACTAAAAAATATAATTTTATCTTATAGAAAAACTTATGTAGGATTCTGTAGTAAGTATGTTAATTACTTCCGAGCTACTACTAGCTTTTCTATTCTATTATAAAAGTAATAAAATTGTTCAACTTTTGCGTATTTATTCCGACTTCTTTCTTGACATTATTCCCTTTAAATTTTTCTGAAAAGTACCTACTGTAACTTTGTTCCTAAGTACCTAAGAAATAAGTACCTAACTTGATAAAAAAATCATAACAATATTGAGCCCAGTTCCGATGTTGGTTGTCTATTTTGAATAATTTTTGGTATTATAATATTTGTATAATATAAATGAATACCTAATCGACTATACGTAGAAGCTGATATCCCGCAGTTATCTATTAGACTGTCACAAATCTTCGGGTGAGCTTAAACTGTCATAACGAGATATAACCCAAAGCTTGCGTGTGCGTATCTAATCCATCGGAGACGAGATTACTGTCAAAATACGTCCCTTTAAAAATGTATCCGTCGAAGTCAGGCGGTTGGAACCCGAAGTAATTAGTTGCCAACTATACCTACTTACTTTGAAATGAAGAAAAACATTAAACTCATGTCGTCAAAATCAGCTGAAAGTAAGATGTTTTTTTCTAAAAGAGATATATTCATGCTCGTCTTAGATATTTATTTAACAGCGTGAAATCAAGTAAATTGTCAATAAGGTGTGATTGTAGATGATTTGGCAACTTTTCACCAGATAATTATCCATTTTGAATAGACTGTAAACGCGAAAGCTAATTATGTCATAATTATGACCTAATTTTAACTATTACACTGATTTATTCACCATATAATTAAAATAATATGTTCGGAAATAACAACTTATTAATAAAACTAACAAAATTATAACATAACATCAAGAAATAAAGAAAGAAATAATAACGTTTATTTGGACACAGTTCGTGAAACACAAAATGCAAATAACAAGAAAATAAAGAAGTGAAAAATAATGTTTTAGTAGATGTTGAGACAGGGAACCAAGTGAGTGCATTTTGTGGTCTGTGTACCTTTCTTACCACACAACAGCAACCGGCTTCACAAAGCAAGATGTATTTCCTCGAAATCTCACCATGGCAATGCTTTGTTCGCAGAATGTATAGCAGTGAACATAAAACGTATGGACGTCCCAGCCCTAGTGCTACTAGGCACGGAGTCAGTGATCCTGGACTGCGACTACAGCACAGGCGAGACCCCAGGTCCAGGGCTAGTCATTAAGTGGTTCTTCAACGGGTCCACCGGACTCGTCTACCAGTGGATACCACCGCTGCAACCTCAAGTTATAGGACTTTTAAAAGGAAAAGTCGACATGAGCTTTAAAATATCGGGTAAGTCAACACACATATCATCATAATCTACCTAGCCTTTTCAGAGGTATGGCGGGGTCGGCATCCAGTCTAACCAGATGCAGTAGATACCAGTCTTGTACATGGAGCGACTGACTATCTGACCTCCACAATCCTATTACTGGGTAACATTGGTAAGACTGGTTATCAGATGTGATATAGTCTGTAAAGATCATACATCCATATATGTTAACATAAATATAACATCACGCCTTGTTTCCCCGAAGGCTTGAGGCAGAGGTGAACCTTACATCAAAATAATTTAATAAATAATGTGATAAATTAAGGCAGCTTCCGATTTCATTATCCTAAATAATCCAGGTGAGTGAAATAGTGGGGCTATCAGGATATGTCATACTCGTAGATAACATTACGCAGAAAACTTTTCTGAAGCTTTCCTGTTATTCGATGTGTCCCAGTTACAGATTTAGTATCTATATTATTATATTACGAGTTCATGGAAGTTTGTAATACATAGATAGAGGTAGCTACTGAAATTAAGACTATTGACGATCTTTAATCTTATTTATGGTAGTTACTAACCGGTGTTCTTATAATTTTGTTTTTGTTTACTAGGTACTTGAGATGCATTTTGTGAGAGGCTCCCGTGTGAAAGTGCTTTAGTCCACAATCCGGCACAATTTAAACAGACAGCCCTGCATCCTTGCTGACTGTATGGCTTATATCTTTAATATGACGTAAATATCGTCCCTAATCGAAAGAATAAGACTTTGTAATTAAGTATATTAAGTACCCAATTATTTGTTTTTTTTCAGATGAGCCATTACAAGCCTACCGAGCCATTAAAATAATAAACCCTGGAACACACTTGAGCGGTAACTACACATGTGTGGTGTCAACCTTTATAGCGGAAGATAGTCAGACGAGATCGATGTTAGTGTACAGTAAGTAATTAACATAGCCAATTACCACTTAATTAATGTTCTATTACATGTCACAATATTACAGTTAGATAAAGACAGAAAGAAGAGTTATTGACTTTATTTGAGATCTTATCTCAATTTATAACATAGTATATTCATTATGATATAGCAGAAATAAAATTATACGAATTGGATTAGGGACAGATGCCAGCACATCAAGCTACCCGAAACTGTCAAATTTTCCCAATCAACCTTGAACCTAATGCTTTAGCGATAAAGTTGAAAATCAGATTGTAGTAGCTTGATGTGCTGGCATCTGTACCTACATGGTTGTTTTAGTTTTTTACAGTAAATATGATGAAAAGATTTGTATTAGGTACCCAAAAACATCGCTTAATTTGAAAAATTTCTCTTAGAAAAAAATAAGGCTTAGACATTTTAAAATGTTATTGCATACGCATTCACAGTGTACAGAGGTGCTCGTTAGCAATATTTAATAAGTAAATTAATAATAGTAACCTTTAGTGCATTACTAACGTCATGCAAATGTAATTTTGCGTAATGTGTAGTTTCAGTGAATAATGGACACGAAATAGTGAACTCGTAAAAATATAAAATGGATAGCAGCCCCCTTAATCCAAGGAGACCAGTGCACCCCTCCGCCCCGCCGTAGAAGACGACGACGCAAAACCCAGCCCTTGAGTTGGTCACGGTTAATGTTGTTACAACGCCCGAGATTCAAAAATGGATGGCAGCCATCGAGCAGCACTTAAATGAAGTTTGATCTATAGCCGCGGAGAGCAAACTCAACTCAGAGCAGAAAAAGAAAATTTCTACTATATGCCGTTAAGTAGGATCGGGAACCTCACAAATGTCAGTCCTATATCAGTCGCTCAAGCAGAAAGCCATTCACGCGTATAACGCGGTTGATGCCCTTCAAGAAAAGCGCGACCTGACGGAACATATTTCGGAGCTCAAGCAGACGAATAAGGACTTTGGTTTTGCGGGAAATGTTTCGTTTGCCGATATGGTGAAGAAGGGAGCAAAAGAATTCATTCGTTCGAATAATTTAAGCTCTGTAGCTATTTATGCCAACGATAAATTAAAGTCGAGTGACGAAACAAAAGACCTCGTGCGAAAAACCATACGCTCTGATCAAATAAAGCTGCATGTACGTGGTTTTCCCAAGACCAAAAATGGAGGCGTCATTATTAGTACCGAGACGTAATATGACGCTGATAAACTCAAGCACGCAGTCCAGCTCTCTACATCCGGACTAACCGGCAATGAACCCAACAAGCGCAGATCTCAGGAGCTAGATCACCAACCACCTCTTAACGCAGTATTATTGTGATCTTACTTCAGTGTGGGAAAGAGATAGAGCTAGACGTCGCGTATAGCTCCATCTCTTTCTCACACTGAAGTAACATTAAAATAATACTGCTTTAAGAGGTAGTGGTTGGCCCCCAGATCGTGGTTGTAGGTGTGCCTACTACTTTGGCTGAAACTGAAGTCTTCAGGTGTATTTACAAACAGAACGTAGCTGACAAGTTTCCAGTAACGCCTATGGTGTCCTTTTTGACCTTGGTTAAATTAAGCCACAAATCAGGGAAGAAAGATGCGTCGACCTGTAACTATGTTATTGAAGTTACAGCCAATATGCATACGTAAAGCCCTATTATCCCAATCAAACATCTTTATAATTTGGACATCCTGTCTTGTCAGGGAGTTCACACTCGTTACCAGATGCTACAAATGCCAACAATATAATCATGCAGCCAAAACATGTAGAGAGCTTAAATCTACGTGTGGTCACTGCGGTGAAGAAGGACACTCGATGTCAGAGTGTGCGAAGAAAGCTGACACACCGAAATGTGCAACTTGCTCACGCTTTAATAAGCCCAACACCCACAAAACGGGAGATGCTGAGTGCCCTGCGAGGAAAATAGCGGAATACAGGTACATCGACTACGAGGACGCCTAGAGCGTCATACTCAAGGCCAGGCTTCCGTGTTAAATGCCTGCTGCTGACTCAACAAAACACTGCACTGGACTACACAAACCCTCGATTTTGTTGATGTCTAAGCACATTAGTCGCACGCAGCTAAAATCAAATATACACAGCCTCGAACGTGATTTAATTTTGTGCAACATTGACTTTAACCCACTTACCAGTTATGCTAACGGATATAATGTGTTGTAACTTAGTTATAAAGAGCAAAAAATTATTTTTCGCAAACTAAATAAGAAATTACGTTTGTATGACTTTTTGAAATTTTTGTCTTTAAGGCAACGAATTAAGACTTAATTCGTTGCTTTAATGTAAATATTATAAATATAAGTATTTATGTAAACTAGGTATAAAATTATGAATTAATTGAATTTTGTCAATATTTCAAGACTTCATGTTAAGTATTGTTAAGAATTTTTTTGTCCTACAATTACGATAATGCTTATGCCGCCTTTTTTTTTGGACGGGAAATCATCAAATGACTTTTCCCGCTCTGGGTGGAGCGGGAGGGCGTGTCAGACTTTTACTGACCAAAACCCACCCGTGTTCCTTCTGTTACCTGTCACGGGGCAACGGTAACTCTTTCGAACATCCCGCGACCCTAGCTGGGAGCTTATGCCGCCTGTGATACAGGTTTATCCTAGTACAGGCATCTAAATTTATAATACCTTTGTAAATTATTTAAGATTTTATGTTAATATTTTACCAGTTGACCACTGAATAAATATTTATTATTTAAGTACTTATTTTTTAAATATAGGTGCAATTATGTATTAATAGGTCAAAACCTTGAAACCTAAAAAAAACATCTAGTTACATATTTTATAAGAACAAGATTAGTTTTTTGTATCTATACTTACAGTAAAAAACTGTAGTAGTCAACAGTAATGTGAACTTTAAACCTCTTTAACTAAAAACTAGACGAAATTGAAAAGCGTTACTTTGTAGTTCGTGTAAATTAACTCGGCTGTCAACGTAGAAATGTCTGGAACGAAAAGATATTTCGCTGAGTAAGAGATATTAAATTGACTTCTCGGTGTTTCCACTTCTCACTTCTATTTGGTAATAGGAGCATGGATATCTATATTTTTTTAGAGGCTAGGAAAAGATGTGAAGTAGATAAGCAAATTCGTAACACTGAAAATTGCTCAGAAAATGAATAAGTATACAAAAAATATTAAATAAACCTGGATGGTCATGTTTTGTGTTCTGAAAATCGCAACAACAGACTAATAATGTCAAAACAACTATCAACAACCAATCCCCAGTGGGTTATGATTTCATGAACCACCAAAATATGGATATTAATCACTCATGAATAAATATTTGTTTGTTTATGTAAATAATATTCAGCAGCGTTGTTTATAATACTAGAAGTGTTTATATTATTGAGTGTTAGCGATAGGGAATTATATAATATGGTAACTACTAAATTGGACAATATATGCATATCTCGTGAACCGAACGGAGCGCTCGTGGCTACAATAACTGAGAAACTAGAATATAACCCATATAATTATTATAGTATTATTGATCGAAGATTATAGTGATCAATTTCAAGATGCTTCATTTACTAGAGATCAGATTATTTGAAAATTTCAAATACATTAGAAACTACTCAACTCATCCCAATCAGTTAAGTGTTGAGGCTTAGTTGTATAAACTCTCCAATCGTTTTTTAGGGTTCCGTACCTCTAAAGGAAAAAACGGAACCCTTATAGGATCCTTTCGTTGTCCGTCTGTCTGTCTGTCAGTCTGTCAAGAGCCTTTTTTCTCAGGGACTCGTGGAGGTATCAAGTTGAAATTAATATCAAATACGTAGGACTACGGTCCCTTGGAGCTCTAAAAAAATCCATCTTCTAAGTCAACGCAATAAAAAAATACGGCCATTTATGCGACATATTTTGATACTCGCAAATAAATTAAAACCTATAAGGTGTTTTCGATTATCCTAGAATCATGAAATTTGGTAAGAAGCAAGGTCTCACGGCACAAGTAAAGGAAAAAGTCCGAAAATCGTTCATTTGTAGTTTTATCACATAAAATAATATTTTTTTTTGTAATTGCAAACTTACATTTGCAGTTGGAAAATTGACCGTGACGTACATCGATGTATCGATGTTTTTCAACTACAATGCTGTTTGTTTTTGGGAGAAATTCATCCCAACTACGGAACCCTTCATTGTGCGCGGTCCGACATGCATTTGCCCGGGTTTTTTTTATATTACACATTACATAAGTACCAGTGGTACAATTATTATTAGAGGGAAGCCGAAGAAAAAATTGTTCATTTCTTATAAACTGAGACAAAAAATTTTAGGCATTTTTGTAATGTTTCTAATCTTATGATGACTGTATTAAACTGGTATTCAATATATATAATGTGATGTGATACACAGTTACACACACAGGTGTACATTAATTGGCAATAGTAGACATTAAGAAGAATGATGGTTCCGAAGGAAAGTCGATAGGAATCGGGTTGTATGAAGGCTTCGCCACTGATAAGTACCCACTTACCAGTTTGCCCTACCTTTGACGAAGAAACTATTTTTAATGTCCACTGAAAATAGGTTGGTATTCACAATATAAATTGATTTGCTCTAATCAGTGTAACGAAGTTCACCAACGGATATACGAATATAGAGAGACGGTGTACTTTATGATACTTATATGTAAGGTTCAGTCGAAATTCTTCAAGTATATGCTTCAAGAAAACCGATTGAAAAAAGTTATAGACATTTTGGCAATTCTATGACAGCATACTTAATTAAAAAACATTTCACTCAAAGTTGTTTGCTGAACACAATTTGAATTCGCTATCGCTTTTGATTAATTCAAAACTACAACACCTGTGTGCGACACGAGTTCAAAATGCATGAATGGTTTGCTTGCATCAATTTCAAATTGAGTCGGCTGGGCTACGCCTATGATAATCTAGTTTGTCGAGACGCACAGTATGGACGAATTAGTTCTACAAAGGACACACTGATATGCCCTGCAAACGAGATTACCCACCAGTATGTAAAGCTTTGTGTCTCTTCCGTTTAGTTGGTGGTTTCATTTATATGCATACCTACGTGGAAGTAATGTATCGGAGCTGGTTGGTAGATAGTCGTATGTCACTCAGAGGTGAATATTTTATGATTTCCTCAAAAAAGAAAAATACAATGTTTAGTTGAATATTTACATAACTTAGTTACTCTGATCAGTGATGAACAAACTTTCCTATAAAATGAATATAGACTCACGTAACGTAGTTAGAAACCACGGGTTAGAAACTGAAGAAATCCAAAGCCCAAGTTAGTATTAAAGATACTGAGATGATCACTCTTGAATCCTACAATAAGAACTAACGTAATGTAGGCAGAAATAAATTCACGAAAACGTGCTCCGATTTTATAAACTAAATTGTTTTCATTAGATTACTTAGGTATTACAGAATAAATTGTTCAGTGTAATTCACAGTTTTATTTTACTCCACAGGTCCCGGCAAGAGTTTTCATTTCGATCAAGAGAAAAAATATGTATTTTTAGTAACATTAAAATGTGTGGCGGAATACTTATATCCACGACCAGTGATGACAATATTATCAAAAGGGTGAGTACTAAGTGATATTTATGCAGGTTTCTGTGTAAATCGCGTGTTTAGTAGGTAGCTCGTAGGCGATCAAAAGTCCGAGCGTAAGTTAATAAAGCATTGGTAACAATTGAATCTACTCCGGATAGGCCTGCGCCGGTATTAACGCTGTTGACACACGTACATATTACAGGCCGATGACACACAGGCCGCACGGATATATACAGGGTGTCCAGTAAATAGTACGACATAGCGCAGGGCGTGATAGCTTGGGTTAATACCTATCAAAACAACACAATATACGTTCCGCAAAATGTTACGGATTTACAGTTATACTAAATTTTCAAAAATATCTAAAAATCTCTACGTTGAATCAAATTTTAAGTATCTCGTAATGAAAAATTCCTTTTCTAGTATTTTTTTTATATCAAATTATTCGTGAATAGTTTTTCTACTCATTGATAAGTCTTTTTTCTATCAAAAACAAGAATGTGTTCAAGAAATACAATATTTTTTACTGAACGATTATCTTATCGCTTAACTTTAACCTACACTGGTGAAAGAAATCCTTAACATTTTGCGGAACATAATTATATTCTGTTGTTTTGGTAGGTATTGGCCCTGCACAATGTCGTACTATTTACTGGACGCCCTGTATGTCTACTGTAGCTCGTAGGTAACGGATGCCGCAATTCCTGGAACTTATTAACAGATCACTGGTTCTGTTTGTGTCAAACAAGGCTCTTTAGGTATTCCATCGCGCATATATTCTTAGAATATTCCGATTGTGCGGAACGGACGATCCGAGAATCTGTTCATCAATCCTAGGCCAGCATAGCATAATAACGAAAATTAAAAATAAATCTTGTAAAAGGTAATAAAAAAGTTAATTATCAAGACTAATAAAAGAAGGTATAAAGTATTTATTCAGAAAGTGAACAGGGCGGAAAAATATATAACAATCGTCAGACGGCCATTTTATGGGTAATTCATGAGTGAGATAAAGTGATCTTGTTATACGAATCTTGATGTAATATTGATGATCTTGTCGTACGAGGTTTGCACGCATCTATGATTAGAATCTTGATGTAATATTGATGATCTTGTCGTACGAGGTTTGCACGCATCTATGATTAGAATCTTGATGTAATATTGATGATCTGGTCATACGAGGTTTGCATGCATCTATGATTAGAATATTGATGTAATATTGATGATCTTGTCATACGAGGTTCGCACGCATCTATGATTAGAATCTTGATGTAATATTGATGATCTTGTCGTACGAGGTTTGCACGCATCTACTCGTATGATATGATTAGAATCTAGATGTAATATTGATGATCTTGTCATACGAGGTTTGCACGCATCTATGATTAGAATATTGATGTAATATTGATGATCTTGTCATACGAGGTTTGCACGCATCTATTATTAGAATCTTGATGTAATATTGATGATCTTGTCGTACGAGGTTTGCACGCATCTATGAATAGAACAGAACGGATGCAGGTTACAGAGATCTAATATTAATAACTAGCTTCCGCCCGTGACTTCGTCCGCGTGAAATTTTTTGTTACCGCGACCCACCCCGTCGCATCGCATCGCCTGCTCGTTTTCGCTTAGCACTCGTTCTTCCTTTTTTTTTGTTTTTGCTCGGCTTTTGAGGCTCCTAGCGTAATGTTATATCACATATAGCTTTCCGCAAGAATTGGACATATACTACTTTTATAATGCAAAAATATTTTTTCAAATCCGACTGGCAGTATCAGAGATTAGCGCGTTCAAACAGTCAATAAAAAATAAAATGTGTAGGAACTAATAGACTGAGCGCATTTTTCTTACTTTGAGCATTTTTATACCCGTCGTAATTTCTAAACGAAAGGTCCGAATTGAATAATTCCAAAAGGAATTTACATATATCTAATCAACCTTGATGATGAAACTATTTATTTGGATAAGGATTAATACCATGTTTATGAAAACACCTTCGAAAGTAATGCATTATTTTATTACAAATTTGATTACCATTAAAAATGTTATAGTGAGCCAACCTTAAAAGATAGACATATGCCATCGAGATTTTTTTTTAGAACTTTTTAAGAGGAACAATCCCGTCATACATGATTTTTGCATAACTTTAACCGTTTACGCAGCGCACGCAACGGAAGCTCGCAAAAGGAATAAATTTTCACTGTTTTGTCAACATTTTTCCTTGATGTTCCGCTCCTACTGGTCGAAGCGTGATGTTATATAACCTATAGCCTTCCTCGATAAATGAGTTATTCAACACTAAAAGAATTTTTCAATTCGAACCAGTAGTTCCTGAGATTACCGCGTTCAACCAAACAAGCAAACTCTTCAGCTTTATAATATTAGTATAGATTTTAATTTCGCAATATTATGTTCTCAATTGTCAATATCCATGTTTTGTCGCTCATTAAGGTTTATTTTCGTCTCTATTTTAGCTCCAGATCGTTTGATCTTGCTTTAGACGAACTGTGTTTATTATTACTTGTCCTTTATTGGAACAAAATATGATGTTATCGCATTTTGTTCCAATTTAAGATGGAACTAGTGAACAAACTCAGTCTCGCTCGGGGGCAATTTCTAAGTGACGTGTTTCACCCGACGTGCTTTAGTTTTTCTTGCTCGATTCCCTCAAGACACAGTAAAATTTTATAGCCATAAACTTTCTGAAAGATTAAACTTTTGAATGGCGAAATGCTGAGATTAAAGCCAGCCTTCAGACAAGTATAGGCAGACGTATTTTTGCAGTAATTCCTTGCCGTAAGATGGAAATAAGGTTAATGTCCCAGTACTATCTCAAAGACAATACTTCTTCAGGCTTTTGACATTTACCTAGGTAATTAGGAAACGATGTTCTTAATAAAGCTCAAATACGACATTACTTCTATCTTAGCTGCTTTTTTCTTTCTACAGAGAGAATTCAGAGGTCGGTCGGTAATTTTTGTACGACCTAGTAACCCTTCATAAGCGGGAAGCCCAACAAATCTATTACATACTCGATACAATTAGCTCCAGTTCCAAAAGTTAGTGTTGTAACTTTTTCCACAAAATAAAACCTTTTTTAGCATGCCACTGGAGCGAGCAGTCACAGACATGAGGATGGACTCCTGGGGCATGTACTCCGTGGAGACGACGGCACTGGTCCACGACGATGACGTCATCAGCCCCTGGGAGGAGTTCGTCTGTCTCTTGAGCTTGCCCTTAGCTAATTATACTAATAATAGAACCACTATTTATTACCCTGGTAAGTGTCATTGAATATCAGAATTTTATGACAGTCGGTTTAATGTATAAAAGGATATCGCGTATCGGTAAGTGTAAGTCGATCGGTGGGACGTCTTCAGGACAGGTGGAGTAACGAACTTCGCTGAATGAGAATGGCCAAGGATATTAGCAGCTAAATGGTATTGTAGAAGCCTATGTCCAATACAGGGACACTATACAGCCTGACGATGTTAATACTACAGATACCGTAAAATTTAACGAGGAAGGTAAAGATGTTGGCTATAAAATCTCTCCAAAGTCTGGATGTTTTTGTTCGTGATTAGTACGTGTAATGACACCCAATACATAGGGTAGCCTATCCTACCGTTCAGCCTATTAGAGTGGGATTAGATTGGGTTCGTTATTATGCCCATTCAACCTTCTTGCTTCGTGTCTTCCATGCCATCTCTAGAACAACTTGTAACAAGGTTTTTCGAGCTTGTATATAAAGTCTTTTTATTTTGACGTCGACATCGTTATTGCTTTAGATGCCACTTTTGACAACAATACCCAGTAAAGTGAAACATCAATAGGGTTGCGACTATCTATCACATAGATAGATCTACCTTGTCGTTTGAACATGCAAGTGGCATTCAACTTAAAGCCTCATTTATACGGTGCAAGTTTCTGGAACGTTCAAGAGCAATAATCGCATGCCATAAATAAAGCATTATAAGCAATTATTGCCTAAATTTGTATGCAAAAATTGCATACAATAATTGAATGCAAGTTTTGCCGTTCAATAAAATTGCATGCGACTTACACTAAGGCAATATTATTGCAAGGCGATTATTGCATGCAAATTTTGCCTCGTCTAAACACAGTCCTAGTACAATTGATTCAGTATTATCCGTATTTGCGCTACCAAATATTTCATTAAAATTTTATTGCACGTCTTCTCAAGGATTTTTTTAACTTGTCTGAATGATAGAAAATTTTCATGTCAGAACTGAATGTGATTTTATTGTACGTGCGATTATTGAACGTGCGATTTCATTGTACGTGCTGTTTACAATAGTTTTGAACGGCATCTAACTTGCCCGTATCTTGCAACAATTATACGTGTCGTTTAGACGGTGCCAGTTAAGGGGGAAGCGCCAAAGTAGTCCGCGAAATTCAAATTTTCTTACGATTTTTGCAATTTGCAGCTCAATGTCTGAGTATATGTTAATTAAAGTATGATTCGCGAGCATAACAAATATGTATTTACAGAATTATAATCATTAGAATCAGTAATAAAATTCCTTAAGTTGTATAATCCTGAAATATGACTATTTCTTGAAATAGTCATTCAATAGAATTACTTGGTCTTAGAGAGTTGTATTGATGACTTTAATGATTATAATTGTGTAAATACATATTTGTTATGGTCGCGAATAACATTTTTATCAACATACAGCTTAGTACTGACCTGCGAATTGCAAAAAACGTAAGAAAATTTGAATTTCGCGGGCTACCCTGGAGCTTTCACCTTAATTGCTGCTTCAATTTTATGGTATGCCACAGGCAATAAACATGCACCGTATAAATGGATGGGTCAGCGATAACAATGTCAACTCTTCGTCGTCGTCGTTCTTCTAACTGAACAGACAGTTGTGCTACTGGGGAGTTTGTTGCACCACTTCTTCTAACTGAACAGACAGTTGTGCTACTGGGGAGTTTGTTGCACCACTTCTTCTAACTGAACAGACAGTTGTGCTACTGGGGAGTTTGTTGCACCACTTCTTCTAACTGAACAGACAGTTGTGCTGCTGCGGAGTTTCTTGCACCACTTCTTCTAACTGAAAAGACAGTTGTGCTACTGGGGAGTTTGTTGCGCCACTTCTTCTAACTGAACAGACAGTTGTGCTACTGGAGAGTTTGATACGCCACTTCTAACTGAATAGACAGCTGTGCTACTGGGGAATTTGTTGCGCCACTTCTTCTAACTGAAGAGACAGTTGTGCTACTGGAGAGTTAGAGCGGACGTTTTGGAGGACTGTTTTTGACGTTCAAAAAGTGCTGATTCTCAACCTAGTTTCAATAAATTACTTTGATTTTGAACTATACTTTTACGCTTCATTTGTACTCCTCCCAAAATTTTTCTAAAGTCATCCACCTATGTCATGTTTATCGTAATAAAGCAGTAACAAGGTATCGTTTGAACTGAATTATCACTTACAGGTCTTATGCCAATGCATAGCGCAAGCATAGAAGTGAAGAAACCGATGGAACACCAAGCTAGCAGTAAGATATTTTATTACTTACTCATACTTTTCTTGTGTAGCTGTATTTATTAAATAAGAGTTTTTGGAGTTTTCAGTACATTATTGGTTGCTGATATTGAAACAAAAGTGATACTATGATCAGATTAAAAAATTAAATAGATGGGTGTGACTGTGAAGTAAAAAATTAACTAAAATAAAAAGCCAAAATCCATGGATTAACAAATTCCACGCTAAAATAAATTCAATGTCCCCAAAGCGCGAACCCGACACTAAATGAAACTGTACAAGCCTCCAATAAAACTGAGCTGATATTCAGTAACGATAAAATCATTTTAATTAATTAAAAACTTCCTGCCTTAATTACTGTTCACAATTTTATTTTCAGATAGTCCGGCGCTCGTGAGGTGCACTTTATTATTGACTATATTAATAAGCATTAAAATTACTTTTTAATAAACTAAGTAACGCTGTACATACTGGCTAGAATATTTTAAGTCTATGATTTTATGAAGACGAAGTCTTTTACGTTCTTTAACATTGTTTGCTTCTTCTATAGGTTGATCGTATTTTAGACCGAAAAAGTAAATATTTTTTGTTAGGTACTACCGAGTAGTTAGTATGTACTAATAAGTAGTTAGACCTTAATTACTTCGTTATTTATGTATGTAGTTCCATATTAAACGGTTGCTTTAGGACGTTTATAAAATCTGTGATAATTTAGTTTTATAATTGTCAAAAAGACGAAGGTACTTTTATGGAGCGTTTAATTTCCATTGTTTTACGATGTAGGTTAAATGTTGCTGTAATTATTTTAATGTGACAGTATTATAAAAAAAAAACAACGTTACCGTCTACATTACCGGTACTGATTGTAGCTTTTTGATATTATACAAACTGTAAATAAAATGCTTAATGTACTTTCATGTTTCTCTTTGTTTTATAATAACGACCGCCTTTTAAATAAAAACGGGCATTATATTAATTAAGTGCCCAAACAAAAACCTTTATAAACATGACATCTGACGTATGTGCCTACCCTAATAATTTCCTTTCCCTGAAAATCTACATGTAGGTACATATTTTAAATTATGTGCCTAGTACGAGTAGGTATATGTTAGAAAAAGGTAACTTTCTGTATAATATAAAACACTTAATCAGATTGCGTTTTCTCGCGCCTGTCATTGGAAGGTAGAAAACACATTTTCTTCTACAAAAAAATAAGAAAAACTTGGTGTAAACACGTTCTCTTGAGGGAACGTCAACTCGACGGGGCTCATGTAATGTTTGCAAGTACGTCTAAATAGGTCATAAAAAGGCTTTTTATATGATTATAAGCCATCTTCCATCAGTTACAGTACGTAAATAATCTTTTAAGCTATAATTTCTCCTTGAGATTCTACGGGGTTACGTCTTTATGAAAGGTAAGCTACTTTGATTTTCTTGTATCAAAAGATTTGAGTATCTTACATGTGGAACTTTTATATCTCGACATGGTGCGTTAGATAATATGTGCATATTTAGATGGGTGTTGATGGGTGATGGGTGTGGTGGTGGGTGAAATGTTTCATTTAATTTCATTTCTGCCTAACACTTCGGGGAATACAGGCGTGATGTTCTGTTTGAGTTAGATGGGTGAATAAAGAGCAGTGGTGGCCAAGTGCTAACGACCGCAACTTACGAGTTGTAGGTCGTAGATTCGAACCCAGACAGACGCTTTACTTTGTGTAAAATGTTTCATCACCACTGCTCTCAAAACGGTGAAGAATAACATCGTGAGGAAACCGGCATGTCTTAGAACCAATAATTCGAAGACATGTGACATCTACCAACCCGCACAGGGCCCGCGTGATGGATTACGGTCCGCTTCCTCTCATCGAGAGGAAGCATGTGTCCCAGCAGTGGGACTATTACAGGCTGATTATGCTATATGCTATGGGTGAATAAACTAAGTACAATTAGCTAATTTCAATAGGTACGCATAGTAGAAAACCTAGAGTTGGGGGACGCGCCTAAAGTTAAATTTGACAATATTCAACTAACGTAGGTATTATGCCATATGTTCTAATTTCCTTTATACTTTTGTGGCTGTATTCTCGGCGGCAGCGGGTGGCGGGGCGGCGACGCTGACCCGTTCTCAATGACAGCGGGCAGTTCGCATGGCGTCGCAAAGGCGTAGTGTTGTTTAGCGAGTGTTAGGCTATTTCATATTGGTGACCTATCGAAAATTGCTGAAATAAATTCCTCCACGTTCATTTTGTCACTGTTTCGATAAAAATGAAAAGTTGTACAACACTACATAATCCCAGCGTACAGGCACTGCTCGACTGGAGTGCATCGCTCGTGCCTCGCTCCCCGCGCCGCTGCCATCGAGAACAGTTCCATATAAAACTATGCATTTGAACGCGCCGCTCCCCGCACCGCTACCGCCGCCGCTCCGCCACCTGCTGCCGCCCAGAATATGGCCTTAAGTATGCCTATCAGAACAGAGTGATTAACATAGATAAGTAGCATTGCATGCGAATTTTTCAGTGAAAAGGGTCACTGTACTGAGTCCTCGCACAATAAAACAAACCGCAGAATAAATATAACAGAGTTTGATTGTTTCGTCACAGCACAATACGGCCATGGAAGTCAGAATCAAAATATTTTATTTCACATAAACTTACATGGGCACTTATTAATTAAACGTCAGAAGCTACGTGCACGGTTCCAATATTATTGGTCGTTTCCTATAGAGAAGAGCCGGCAAGAAACTCCACGGTTACTCTTCGTCTGTACCCGGGAACTACCGGCTTCTCGAAATGCATTCAATCACGAATACACCATGTTTTTAAAGGATTTTTCGAAATACAGGTTTATATCATTCGCTGTTACACTCATACCACACTGTCCCTGCATATAGCTTCGAAAACCTTGATTATTGTAAGACCTGTAAATTATAAATGGTACAGCGGTACACCGACGCGGCGACGTGCGCTGTTTTGTTTGTATGAGAAGTACTTAAGGTGTTTTGGAATTTATTTATAAGTCTCATTATAAAGTACATGAAACATGGAAACCTCCGAACGATAAGATGGAACAAAACATGTTTTCTAAATTCAAAAGGTATTTTTCAGAGAACGTATTTCCAAAACATATTGTTGAAGTCAAAAAAATAAGGATGTTTGACCGTTTATTGAAACATGGCATATAAAGCTAACAGATACCCGTGCAAGAAACAAAGAAAACTAAATCAAACTCAATAAATAGAACTTAGACACTGTAATATAATCCTGTTTCATGTAATGAAATTGTCTCTCGAGAGTTAAAATGTCGCATCCGCCAAATGTATTGATTGAATCCGACAACTCGCAATGAAATAGGAGTAATAATGAAATCCTACTAAGAAACTTGGTTTTTATCTCCATATTTGTTGATTTCAATCTGAGGAAATTGACTATCTAAAGTTGTGAATTTATAGCCCGGTGGAAAGATTTTTCATAATAAGATTACACGGAACAAGGATGTATGTCGTCGGAAATCGTTCCAGCAGTTGTTAGATAAATGTTTATAGATACATACTTACATGTGTTCCTATAAAAAGTTCAATACACTTGTACCTGTATGTAGGTAAGGAGGTTAACTCAGGTTAGTAATATTACAACAAGTAGCTAGAGAGAAAAGTGAGCCCGGCTAAGTAGATACTCTCTCGCTGCAGTAATTTGAGAGAATTCCTCGGAGAGCCTCGCGATATGTCTGCTTGAGTGCGTGGCTCCTTTAGCATTACCATAACTGTGCCATTGCTGTTTCCTTCTGGTCAAATCCCAAGGAAGTAGTCTGTACGACACGGAAACTAAATGAAATGAAGTCTGCAATTTAATTTCTACGACAGTTCCCATTTAAAATATGTACTTGAAAAAAATACAAGTTTTTACAGAACTTTGTAATTTTAATATTGTTAACTTTTTTGCAGATACTTTTGCATATCTATAAAGTTTATTGAGTTCTCTGATGTATAAATTTGGTCAAGTGTAGTTAGTAAGATTTTTAAAACAAATTGCTCGTTCAATAAAGATTGTCCTCAGCGGGCAGCTTTCCTCTGTTACTCTAAAGTATAACTCAGTTCTGTAGTTCGTAAAGCGCAAACAGCACTTCTAGTAATATCTGACTCCACGGTGGTAAGTGCTAAGTTGCCTCTGTATCTCTGGCGATAAGTTCCTAATTGCACTTCACTGCGCGGAAATGGGGTAAAGCGGGCAACGTCGGGCGAACACGTACCACGCGTACGTGTTCTGAAATGTACTATGCTTTAATGCGTATGACACGCGGCTTCATGTTATGTCGAGCACTTCGATTTTATGTATTTCAATTCGATATGGAGGCCTATCACGACTCCGGACGAATGAAAGAAAAATCTTTTAAGGTGATTTCGGTGACGCGTGGATTACGCGTGCCACCTTATCTGCGACGGAACATGTTAAGCTGTCGTTACCCGAGGTATGAACCTCACCGGCATGTAGACTAGCTTATTACTCCAATTTGTATTTATCTTTCGAGGAACGTGTGCGTTAACTCTGAATATGTCTTTTATATTAGTGCGCTGGGAACTGGAGCGCAACAATTAGTGAACTGACACAACTAATTCAAATACTGCACATGACGATGACAAACATTTTGTTAGTGCTTCGATGAGTAAATAAAAAGCCGCAAATGAAAACAAAGTTTATTTGTAGCTTATCAAGTTTCAAACACTACGGCAATCTTCTGTTCTTCCTTCTTCCGTCCTTCCTTCAGCACCTCAAACAAGCAGGTTTTGCTGTTTAAAGACTAAGCAAAATTCGATTTTGCTGCGAGCGTAAAACAAAGAACATTTTAATTTTTTTGTTTAATGCCGAGAACCGTGCTGGGTCTATTTACAAAATTCGAAAGATTTGAACTTCACTTTGTTGTCACTTTCACTTCGATACGAAAAAAAGCGAGAAATAGAATCAAGTCGATTCGAAGTTCGATTTACAAAGTCCATAGGTCCTACTCGTAGTAAGCCTAAAAAAGAATCAAACAATAAAACAGTCGGATACACTTAAAACCGTGAATTTGCAAATCATCTGTTAAGGTTTTAAATTGAATTATTGTATTTTTTCTAAATAATCGAATTATATTTTACTTTTAACTGTTTGTTTTACATACATATACACACATACACACATACTAGTAGTTATATATATACAATATGATGATTGACGAATGATTCTAGGTTAGAATCCTGAGCGCAGCGAGGGATTTAAAGACATGAGATGGAAATAACTTTGGTCTCGTGTAACACAAACAACTTTTCACCTCAGCAGTGAGAACATATGTATTACTTAAAGGTAAAAAAATACAGCATGGTAAAAATTAAACCACATGTATATATATATATTTTTTACCTTTAAGTAATACATATGTTCTCACTGCTGAGGTGAAAAGTTATTTGTGTTACACGAGACCAAAGTTATTTGTGTTACACGAGACCAAAGTTATTTGCATCTCGTGTCTTTAAATCCGTCGCTGCGCTCAGGGTTCTAAACTAGAATCATTCACTTCTCTCGTGATTCATTACAGAATCCTTCGATTACTCGGGATTCAAAATCCAGCTTTGCTCTCTTGTTGCACAAATAACTGTTAAACCAGTGGTGATCTTTTCGCGGGAACACTGATTGCTTTAATAAGGGAGTCGAAGGCAGTTACAATCTTATCTTAATCGTAGTTCATACACTACTAGCGTCCATAAAATCTAATGTTATGGTAGTAGGAGAAGTGAAATACAAATTATTTGCTTATAATAAACTTGTACTAGTGCTGCCTGTGACGCTGTCCGCATTCAAATTGGATTTTTAAGGAAATACAAAAATATAAAGGGATAATAAACTTGTGTTATGTGCAATACATGTAGATAACATCCGATATGATTATATTATACGGCAGCTGTAATAAATAGATGTCATAAATATCCGGCTATTCCAGTTTTTAGTTTATAAACAACTCAACCATCTTTATTTTAATACATGTAATTGCGAGTAAGTTCGTTTACGATTTATAAAGAACAACTTTTATATATATAAATAAATTACGGTGGTTTCTTTCGTAATTATTCATATAGAGTCACAATACGCCTGAATTAATTAAATTAACACACGCCACTGACCTAACTACTAACTAAGTTTAAAAGGCTTCTTATTAAATCAAAGCCTGCGCCTGAGAAGTGGAAGAAACATTTTTAATTAATATTACGTACTGGGTCTGCACCTTATGACATCGTAATACTAATTAATTTCGTTAAAGGACCTGTGTTAGTTAAACTTAATTACTTTAGTTAGCTGTAAATAAAACTTAGGTAATATTTTAAAACACCGCAGTCTGTTGGCCTATATTGTTGGTATTTAGAACTTTCGGGTCGTCTCTGTTAGTTAGGCTTTAGTTAATTTTTCTACGGATCTATGATTTTTCTTCTTCTCTAATTTATCTAGAGCCTTGCTCAACTGTGCTCGTCGATTGCCCACTCACTCACTATCATTCCTTTCATTGGTTTTCTACAGGAAATATTATTAACAACTCTTATCGCTTTTGAAATAATATCAATCAGGTCAATACACGTTTGAATTCTACCGAATATAATCTCTTAGTCAACTCTCAGAAAATCTTTACATAGGAAGAGAAGAAAAGATTTTCAGATACAGTGTATCGTTAAAACAGGTAGGTACTTATGATTCATTCAGGGATTTTCTATACCCAAACACCTAACTTTGAAAAGCCAGCATTTTCTCGTTTTAGGATTCCGTACCTCAAAAGGAAAACGGAACCCTTATAGGATCACTCGTGTGTCTGTCTGTCACAGCCAATTTGCTCCGAATCTAACGGACGGATTAAGTTGAAATTTGGTGTACATATGAATTCCTGTGACTCAAACACGGATGTGTAGCGTGAATAAATGAATTTGGAATTTGGGGGTCACTTTTGGAGGGCAAATAAGAAGAAAAAAAAATTTTACAAACTGTACCGTGTGACATATCAAATGAAAGGGCTTACTTAGAGGGTCTCAAATAGATATTTTTATAATTTTAAAATAAATATTTTTAAAGTTATTTAAAAAAATAAACGAAAATTGACAATACCCCTCCCCCTTATCTCCGAAACTACTGAGCCTCAATTTTGAAAAAAAATACAGAAAATAGTTATATACATAAAGATTACAGGAAAACTTGTAAGAATTCTATGGTCTTAAAATAACATGGTAAATCTCTAATGGCTAATGTATGGGAGATCATGTTTTTCAACTACAATGTTAAATTTGTAATATTTAATTTTTATAATTATTCTCTTCTATTCTTATATAATTATTTAAAATACATATAATATGCTTTCTCTTCTTTCTTTAATTACAGAACCCGTGGTCTGACACGCACTTGGCTGGTTTTTTTAAATGACATATACGGTACAAATATGTAATTTTAACAATAAATTGCATTCGACGTGATAACATTAACCTATCAGAAAATCACTTTAGTAGGTAGGTAGGTACTCGCTACCTTTACTTTGTCCACTTACCTACTGTACTAAAAGAAACGCCCCTAAATACTTAATGGGTAGCCTATTATTATAGGCGACTAAAATGAACCAAAACAGTGAACACAATTTATTATTTATCTCAAAGACCAAATTATTAAATCCCCACATGACTAATATTAAGCATCCATGGTGAAACAACAAAGCTACCGCTCGTCCCGAGGGCTCACGTTAATTTAATTTTCATCAATCAATATGACAAATTATCAATATACACATACATCTAAATAGACACTCATATACGGCAATATTTCATTTCACAGATGGTACTCGGTGATCCGAAAAGTCGGACGTTGCTCGTGACAGCTCAAAATAGGAGCAATATTGAGTTCTTTTGCTAAACAACGACCCACGTCTATGTTGAAGGTAGGTATACAACGTAATTTTTCTTTCTGAAACAGTAACCACATCACCGTCGTACCGATGTCTTTTTTACTTTATTATTTTTAGTCTTGTAACGTTGTTTACCTTGTTTACCGATACATTCATAACAAGTTCCATTGTTTCGTTAGAGTCTGAATCATTATAATTAGCTATTAATCGTCTATTAGTTGCTCAAAAGCTTAATAGAAACGTAGTCTATTAAATTAGGTAAAAGGTAAACAAATCCATATTAAACTAAGGATCCTTATTTCATGAGTTGATACGTATCTGTGTATCTTTGAATTCTTTCGTTCAAGGCACCGTGAAATTGCATGGTGAGTGCCGTATTCTCGTGGAAATAACAAAAAAAAAAAAAACGGAAATAGGAATAATGAGTTATGTCTGATAGGAACAGGATATGATTGGATGCTTTTGTTGTTGATTCCCAAAATGTTTATTATATTTTAAAGTACATTTACCTGCTTACAAAGCAATAGGTACCGATATTGTAAGATAACTTTGCTGTTTTTCTTCTTATTAGGTAAAATATAAACTCAAACTAAATTTTGTTGAGTCGTGTTTGGTAAGATTAGAATACAATGTGCTGACACATCAATGTGAAATTTGTATGACTCTATTTGCACCCAGTCCTATTCTTATTTTAATAATGTTAAGCGTTTAAGGTAAGCGCTTATCTGAAATGTACACAGGACAAGACAACAGACGACAAAATTTGCCATTTGGCTTTAAAAGTAGGTGTATTTTTAACATGCTGTAGTTGTACCTATTTAATGTAACAAGGACTTTCTTTTAAGATTAAGTATTTCCTCTTTTCCAACAAGAGTCAGGCACAAAATATATTATTAGAGATATATTCATAACCCATACCGACGAAATTATAATCTCAATAGCGGATGAGGTTATTAAATATTAATATCACTTTTAGTTTGGTAAATCAATAATAATGTTCTGAGATTCCGTTCAGAATTTGTGAAAGGTTTGAAATACTTCTGACTCAGATTCTGTCTACAATATTGATTAGAATGGCTAATATAAGTTGTTACTAGCCAGTTTATAATATTAGTGATCCTGTCGAAATATTTTCAAAGCTGCAGTTCGTGGCTTTTAAAACTATTAAATTTTTTTAACTACCTGCTGTCCAAAGCTTTTAAACAATGGTTTTCATGGGAAGTTTCCTAAAACTATTGCTTAGCTGTTAAGGGTATTAATTAGGTAGACATAAGGACAATAATGAAATTTTTATAAATAATTGAACTGACACGAAAGCGAAAAAACAAAAAGAGTCGAAAGCACGCACTGAGGTTCGAACCTTCTCCAACTTCACGCACACACAATAACAGCCACCCACTCTTGCGAACCTGCCATCGCTGCTTATAATTTTCACTTCGAATTTTAGCATTGCTGTTAAATAGGCACTGTGGTCGATAATTTATTAAGAAAAAAACAAGTATATAAGTAGTTAGTTATAGATACCTTTATTTAGTGTTGACTACACATGCAGCTGACCAACCAACAACGCGCTTTCGTAGTTATACTGTGTGCGCGTTACTGTCTACATTACAACATTACACACACAGAGATAGGCGTGGATCTGACGTGCAGGCCAAAATGATCATTCTGGTGGCAGTCCACTTAAGACCGTTGATTGAACGACAAAACGATTCTGTAGGCGTACACTGGTTAGTATTCAGTAAAAAACTAATCAGTTAACAACTTCCTTCTATGTATTCCAAAGTGAGAAACTTATCGTTCACACATTGTATATTAAGTACGTGTAAGTAATTAGGTAGTAGTTAATAAACTGTAACTTTCAGCTGAAATTAACAGCACTAAGGCACTAGGTAAAGTAACGTTCAAGTTTCCACCAACGCTGCTCAAACTAGCGCCACTTTACTCATAAAATCTTAATAGAATACCGTCAGTAGTTAAGTCCTTAAATATATCCCTATTCTGGTATATACTCGTAGACCTTAATTCAGCAAAATATAGGGTCAGGCATTAACTGATTAAACTGATACCCACCCTTCTCAAAGGGTCTTGTCTGAAGACAGCAAAAAGTCAATCCACCGAGGTTTACGCTAAAATATTGATCATAAAACATGTTATGTTTGTAACTTTCTAATATATTATACAGATTAATAAGTTTACGATTCGTGCATAAATTGGACAATCCTAATTTATTGTTATCGTTAGGCAATATTGATTCCAATTATTTGGTATTCAAACCACGTTGATATTTGCTTTCACAAGTCGTTAAGAGAGAGCAGAAAAATATATGTATAATAAGTTACTTCATTTATACAATTATTGTATGTACAGATAAGGTAGGTATATATTTTATTCCGACTGAGATAACACCATTAATTCTGCACCTGGGGTGTCGTGAGCAAGGTATTAAATCAAAGATATAATAAGCAGCACTTCTTCCTTTCATCTGCATAAAACAAAAGAATATACCACTACTTCACGATCACTTGCAAATCGAGGATAAACAGAGCTCTATGTAAAGAAGCCACGAAGCTAGTCCAAAAAGTAAGTACTCCCGCCATTCTTAAAAGTAGGTACCTATCTACCGTCGTTGCTTCCCGGTTTGAAAGGTATGGGTGCTATGGTGTTTTTACAGTCACATTTAAAGCATTGTCTCCAGGGCTGCAATGCATCTGGTATTAGTTGCAAATATATGTCCCTAAGTGGGACCGTGAGTGACATACTTATCATAATTTATTAGAATGTGATGATTATACCGAAGCGACTGTATAAAACTTGCAGAAGTCGTGAGCGCAGCATATACAAGATGTAACATAAATAACGCACAACCTCTTAAGGGGTCATTGTACTCATCATTATGAACAACTTTTACTATAAAACTTTTACTTTGGGACCAAACCTGAAATCTCGAAAAAAAATCTGCTGTGCCCTACATTTATGTTCGCATGACTCGTCAAAATGTAGGGAACATATGATTTTTTTCCACGATTTCACGTTTGGTCCCAAAGTAAAAGTTGTTCATAGTGATGAGTACAATGATCCCTTAAGAGGTTGTGCGTTAATTATGTTACACCTTGTATATGTGAGATTGTTAAGTATCCGATATAAGCAATCATATTAATTCCTTGCTCATAGTACGACAATTTATGACAGAGTAAAGTAAAAGAAAATATTTGGATTCTGGTAAGCTAGCCAACTGTCACTTAATTGAAACAAATGACTTACGCGACGTCAACCTTTCTAGCCGCGATCAATTTTATTGCTAACCCGGTTTATATAAAATACGATAGATCGCTACCCGAGCCTCTAATTTCCCAACAGTAGCTCTCCAAGATGAAAATCACCCGATAAGATCTTGATACACCCTCATTTGATTAACGTTGCTAGGATCCCGACTTGATACCAAATCTATTATCGAGTTACGAGGGCTGTGTCTAGAATAAGTGGGCTGGGTTTTAAGCAAAAAATGGAAGCGATAGGTACCTACTACCATGATAGAATTCTCATCAAAACTGAATAAGTAGGTACAGGGTATTTAAATCGCGCTTTCTGAGAACAAGTGAGAGTTCAGATGTAGGAGATACAATTTGTTGAATCACAACTTGGGACTGAATTAAAATTTACTTTGTAAGTTTTCACATTCTTACTGTTAAATGAGCAGGCTGTACCTGCATCCTCCATCCACAAAGTAAAAAACCATTTAGTCCAAAACGTTTATAAATTTAAGAGTTTAATAAAAAAAAACTCGGTAACAGTACATCAACGCCATCTCTCTTAGATTTTCGACATTGGTAGTGGTACCAATGATTGTAATTCTACCTTTCGTCAAACTCCACGCTTTTCCGTGATAACGGCTTATCAGCAAGTAGCTAGTGCCACCGAGTGATTTTCGAAGCATTCACTAGATGGCAGGTAAATATATTTTACTTCATCGGATAGCAAAAGCTGGTACGATTGTAGCATTGCAGAAAGGAATATTTTATCTACGAGTAGCGAAAATCCTGCAATAAATCACAATTAAAATAAGATTTAAAGAAAGCTAATAGGTGTCTAGTGATTAATAGCTTTATCTACTTTAAAGTGTGCTTCGCAACACAACACACTACCCACTACTTGGATTTGTATATGTACCGTACAAAAAAAAAACAATTTAACAGCAAATCAGACGAGAATTTGCATTCATCAGTCATTGATATAAAATAATGTTTTTTCTCGTCTAAAACCCGTTCATTAGACCGCGAGATATAACAAACACTTTCACTATGGAGGATTGGCCCAGTTAGTTTTAATAAAAAACAAAATTAAAAGTGGTCCTACTAATTTTGCGAGATATCTCCTAGTATTATTATTGTGATAAACAAGTTTAATACTCCGCAATAAATGTATATTACGTATGGTTATGGTATCGTTTTCATTGTTTAATACAAGGAGTATTCCGTTACAAGATTTGAACTGGTAATTAACTTATGTATTTTCGAGTTTATATATAAGCGTTGCTTAGTTAAAGTTAAGAGACGTTTTGACATCAAATATGTATGGTTAAACAGTCGCTACTCATTGCTTAACTTTAACGATTATAAATAAATGGGTAACCAATACGTAAATGTTTTAATTAATTAAATACTGCAGCACACGAATCTGAATGGCCTTTGATTTTCGTTTATTTAATAAGCTCGAATGTTTGCGACTCTGATACCTGAAATGTAAAGGTGAATGAACCATTTAGTTAGTATATAGGTAGCGGAAACCTTTCCCATGCAATTTGAGCACCAGAAATAACTTAAATGTCTGACCTGTAACTTGGTCTGTCTCATTTCCTATTTGGCGGGTCAAAATTGAGACAGCCAGTACCTATTTATATCACAATATTTTGACTTCTAAAGAAATATTATCATATTGCTACAATAAAGATTTTTACACAGAAGATACATATTTTTATTCAAATGACAAGTATACCTAATTACTAAAATATGATAATCATGTCATACACAAGTAAACACTCGAAACACTATAAAAGCCATGAACACTTATGCCATCCCTCTTCTTACCTATTCTTTTGGTATCATAAATTGGAACAAGAGCGAACTCAAACATTTACAACGGATTATAAAAACCACTTGACTAAACATAGAAGGCACCACCCTAGGTCATGTGTTCAGAGGCTCACACTGCCAAGGAACGAAGTTGGCAGGGTAATAATAGACATCACTAACCTACAGATCGTTCAGATGTCAATGTATACGTTTTTATAATAAACTTCCAAGCCACGCTCAAGATCTGAGCCTTAATAAATTCAAATCATTTATTAAAAATAAGTTGTGCCAGAAAGCCTTTTATACCGTTAAAGATTACATTGAAGACAAAAAGGCATGGGATTGAGCTGCTCCAATTATTTTTTTTTTTTTATACATACTGATTTTTTTGAACATTTCTTTTTGCTAACTTTTTTTTTCTTCTTATATACACACTGACATTGATGAATTTTATGTATACAATAAAATGTTATATTATTTTAATTACTGTGAATGTGAAGACCATGTAGGTCCTTGTTTTTTTTTCTCTCAGCTTTAATCATAGTCTGCCGGTTTGAGTAAATTATGCGGCCTACCAAAATGTCCTTTCTTTGGTATTGTTCGTCGAATCGTTGAGCTCTTTAACTTTTAAGTTGAGCTGTACGATCACTGACAGATGCTTGCACTGACTAGACAGGTCACTCAATCTGTGTGTTTCTTTCTTCAAAAGACCATTTCAGACACCAACCTACATGGTCTTCGCATGATCTGACCAAGATTATGTCTGGACTTTAAAAGAGACTGTGACCTCTGAGTTTGTTTCGGCCTTTCTTCTCAGATTAGTCAGATAGGAAACGCTGACCTCATCTAGTTTAAAAAAAAATGTTTGACGTGTAAAAGTGTTTGTATAAACCTACTAGAAACAAAATCATTTATCATTTACATAGCAAGCAAATAACTATTTTAAGAACATACTTTAATCCTAAAAGTAATACTTCCACTCGACATAAAGCAATAGCGTTTAATGATAAAAAACTTACTCCTTTAAACATGTTTGAGAAGTCAACTCAGAGTAATGAACAACAGACTGACCGACAGAGTTAAATCACAGAATGGACCCAAAAGTTACTGCATGGGCGACATCGACACGATCTTAATGAACCTAACGTCGACAAGTTAGCGTCGAACGAATGGTTAAGGCGTGGAAAACTGTTCCCTGAGACAGAAAGGTTCATGATAGCTATTCAGAGAAACTCGCAATTAGCAGAAACACATAATGCGAGTTCCTCAAACAATAAACACATGTAGTCGATGCAATAGTTCCTCCGAAACACATTCAACACATCACGGGTACGTGTAAAGTAATAGTCCAGACTGATTAGAAACATAGACATGACCAGATAGCGAATATAATCCACCAAATATTAGCAATAGAATATAAATTAATTCCCACACCACCTGTATCTTATTATAAATATCAACCTGAAACTGTTCTCGAAAACTTCACTCACAAGCTGTACTTTGACCGAGCTATCCTCACCGACAAAACAATACACTACAATAGACTAGACCTCACGTTATTAGATAAAATTAACAAAACTGCACAAATCATAGACAAAGCCGTTCCTAATACATACAATCTACAGAATACTATAGCAGAAAAACTCTCAAAATACACAGTGCTAAAAATAGAAATCAGCCGAATGTGGCGGCTTAGCAATGTCACCGTAGTTCCTATAGTATTATCAACCACAGGTGTAATACCTAATCAGCTCCACCAGTCTATAAAAAACTTTCGATTTACCACCCTACACATATCAGACTCTTCAGAAAGCTGCAATCTTGAATACCTGCAGGATTGTTAGAAAATTACTGCAAAATGACAATGAAACATCAATCGTCACATTACACACGAGTGCAGCAACCATCGCACAAATGCAGTCTCATAGACAGACACACTGACCATCACAAACTTCGAACACACCAACATCGCATGATAATCTAACCAATTTCCAGGGGTAGCACTTGGCTTCGGCCAGTACTACCCCATAGATCCGGCGCAACGCCGAGATACGTAAAAGTAAAATATTTTTTTTTTTTTTTAAATACACCCCACCGCCGTATCTCTACGTTGACGTCGTGGTGGGGCTTGCGCGCTCCTGAACTGTCTGGTCTGTGCCGGTAGAGTATACTTTGCCGAAACGGGTCTAGGGTGAGGAGCCAGACCAAGAGAGATACATGTACCCACAGGGCAGTATGTGGCGAGTTGTTGGGCTGTAGCGACCCCACGAACCCTATCTCCCGGGCGAAGTCTTGTTCCTCATCATTGGCTTGCCTTTATGACCGGCCAGAGTGAACACTGACCAGGAACAGAGCTCCCACCTTGTTCTTGCCTTTATTGGCCGACTTGATTGGAGATTCGCAAGAGCAAACGTGCTCGGAGGAAGGAAGTATTCCAGTTAGATGCTGGTAGGGATCTTGACCGTAATTCCGGGATTGTCTTGATATCCGTGGAATACATCTCCACTCCTCATAAGCACCTCAGGACATGTCGCCCCCTTGTCACTACGACACTATGTGCTAGCGACCGTTTTCGGGGGCCCATTATTGAGTGTGCAAGTCACCCGCTGCCATTTTATCCGCGTGTTTATGAAACATTGATCAGGCAGGGGCCATAGTCCTTCCATAGTTCTAGGTAACCAGTGCACTTTAACCACTCAAACCCATAGTCAAATATCTTTGTTTTCATATCCTGCAATAGTCCTACACTAACCAGGGGTGGTCCTTGGGTGCACCTGCACAGTGCATACAGGGATAATTGTCGGTTGGAGCCTCATATAATTAAAAACATCTAACGGGCCTCTGCGAGTTGGCTTCGGCCCCTCGTACGCCTTCCAAAGGTCCGGGACCCCAGAGTCCCGAGATATGTCAGACTCCAAAAAAAAAAAAATTATAATAATTTTATTTTAATAAAAACGTTTACAAAAAGTGTACATTTAGCCAACTATAGTAAATTTCCTATACAATTATAGTGCCTATTATTAAACTAAAACTAAAAGATTTTTATTACGTGTGCAAGTAATGCCTTAACCAATTTGAAACCCTTTCCATTAAACGCCATCAAGGTGCAATTAAGTCAAAAACCCACCAAACCGCCCTATTCTCAAAAAGTTTTCTAGGAATGGCTGCAAAAACCTATAAGCTTCAAAAGACTTAAATACTCTCAAAAAAACGCTTCATAAGTTCCTAATACAGAAAGCATATTATAGCGTACTTGAACCTCATGCTCACCGGTGGTGTGAACAAGGCCGTCGTGGATGTCTTGTACGGGGCCAACTTATGCGCCCTGCGCAAGAAGGACGGCGGCATTCGTCCCATCGCCGTTGGGTGCACCTACAGGCGTACGGCAGCCAAAATATGCTGTAAGCTTTACAGCGAAACGCTTACAGCTAAGTTTCAGCCCCTGCAGCTTGGTTTTGGCTCGAAAGGGGGCTGTGAGGCTGCCGTACATGCCCTTTCCACCTTTTTAAACTTCGACAAAGCTGAGGTCATCCTCAAGGTTGACGTGAAGAACGCCTTTAACTCTGTAAACAGGGACACTTTGTTGGCTGAAGTCAAAAAGGAACTACCCGAAATTTATGGTTTTATGTGGCAATGTTACAAGTACCCTTCCAAATTATTATACAAGGACAATGTTTTGGAATCTGCAGTAGGATGCCAACAAGGTGATCCTCTCGGGCCAATCACTTTCAGCTTGGCTATTCATCCAATTATCCAGCAACTAAATTCAAAATTTAACGTGTGGTATTTAGACGATGGAACTCTAGGAGGTGATGCAGACACCGTTTTGAAAGACCTACAACTTCTCAAACAGGAATTTAAATCTATTGGCTTGGACCTTAACCCCTCAAAATGTGAAATCTATCTTCCTGACATTACTGACAGACAATTGACCCTAGATAAATTTAATGCAATAGCCCCACAAATTAAAATTTTAGAAAAAAGTTCACTGCAGCTCCTAGGTTCCCCAATTTTAGAAGACAGCTTTTCTCCTTTCATCGACGATAAAATCAAAAACTTCAACGACATTTCGGGCAGACTCTCCAAAATTAATTTACATTCGGCATTCACCCTGATTAGATACTGTTGTTTTGGCCCAAATTTTATATATTTTCTACGTTCTTCCCCTTTATGGAAGCAGCCACATCTGTTGGACATAATTGACCAAAGTATTCGCAGCACACTAACATGGCCTTAATGTGGCCTTGGACGACCAAGCGTGGCTTCAAGCCACACTACCCATCCGTTTTGGCGGCCTCGGCGTCCGCAAAATTACCAGTATTAGCTTACCGGCGTTCCTGTCCTCTGTCCATAGCACTGAAAAGTTGACCGGGAAAATTTTAGTTCCCTCACTGGTTGACTCTGAAGTGCCGTGCTTGAGTAATGCGGTGAACGCCTGGATAGCGGCTTGCCCGGATACAGATCGGCCCGTGAACCCATCTTCCCAGAGACAGTGGGATGAGCCGCTCTGCAGGTTGGTAAGGAATAATCTTATTAATACGTCCACCAATACTGCTGAGCGTGCCCGCCTGCTGGCTGTGGGTGAATGGGAGTCGGTCCTCTGGCTTCAAGCACTACCGTCACCCAACATAGGCACTTTGCTGGGTGACTCCACCTTCCGGCTCGCTACCTGTCTGCGTCTGGGCGCTCCTTGCGGAGCTCCACATCGCTGCCAGTGCGGTGAAGCCGTCGACTGCCTCGGACATCATGGCCTGTCTTGTAGTAAGAGCGCAGGCTGGATAGCACGGCACGCCAGCATTAATGACATTATCCGTCGTGCTCTTGTCACCGCCGCCGGGGTGCCAGCTGTTTTAGAACCCAACAGCTTGGCACGCGACGATGGCAAGAGACCAGACGGAATGACCATAATGCCTTGGAAGTTAGGCAGGCCTTTGGTGTGGGATGCAACATGTGTCGACACCCTTGCGCCATCCCATCTTCCTAGTACGGCGGGCTGTGCTGGGGCGGCTGCTGCAGGTGCGGAAAACCTCAAACGGCGAAAATATTCCGATCTTTTTCGGAGTTATATGTTCGAGCCGTTTGGGGTTGAAACACTAGGGCCATGGGGTCCGAGTGCCCACTTGGTTTTCCGAGACATCTCCAAGCGGTTGGTCGACTCTTCACGTGACCAAAGGGCTGGCCTATTCTTTGGCCAAAGAATCAGCATCGCCATACAACGTGGCAATGCTGCCAGCCTTTTGGGCACTTTTCCTGTTGACAGCGATGCGGACGAATTTTTTGATGCCTTATGATTATATATATATATATATTTTTTTTACATTTGTACATATTATAATTATTATTTTAAGTCTGTTAGCTTATATATTATGTAAATATTATGTATTGGTTTAATTGAAATAAATGACAAGTTTCATCTACTGTTAATTAACAAACATAACATAACATCACGCCTTGTTTCCCCGAAGGGTTAGACAGAGGTGTCATCTATGGCGGTGTCAACTGTTAATTATTTTTCCTAAAATTTTTGAGAGGTCTGTTAGCACTGAAATTGGTATGTAGTTCATACAGTTTTTGTCTACAGACTTGAATACAGGTGTGACCATAGCTTTTTTAAGCAATTTAGGGAATTGCTTTAGTTAAACATAGCTGAAAAATGTGAGTTAGCGAAGGGGCAAGTAGGTATTTAAATCTTATAAGTATATTATTAGGCATGCCATCCCACCCAGTAGCGCTAACATATTTTAACCCGTTTATCATTATTATTACTTCGTCAACGTCAGTATCGAATAAGCAAAATAATTCATTTTAGAGGATATCGTGGTTTTCAGGAGGAAAATAACTAGAATTTAAAGATTTTTCAAAAAAAAAAAAGAAAAAAAAGATTTTTAAAGATTTTTTTTTATCGTACTGATTTTTTAGTTTTTTCAAATGATTATTACAGAAGTTTCGATACCTTTTATATGTATCAGAAAGTATTGCGTTATCAGGTGTGAGTTTCAATTTTAGGTAAAGTTTGTCTCAATGTCATAAACAACAAACGAGACCGGTTGTAATCCAGGGTTTAATACAACTATACTTTCTATGCATTGTTTTAGTGAATGTGTTTTTCCTTATTGCATATTGTAGTGATAAATGATAAATGTGCGTAGTACATATATATCGATGGATAAATGATTTTATTTCTGTAAGTAGGTTTATACAAACACTTTTGCACGTCAAGTGAGTTTATGAAATACCTTAAAGAAATATTTGCATCGTTAGAATTATAAACAGGAACAAAATTAATACCGCGTATGTCATTTTCAAGGTGTGTCATATTGACTTTAGTATAGCTACGCATGCAGTTTTTTCTAGGTGCACTTATTTGTAATGTTAGTAAAACAGCCTGATGATCGGTTAGCAAAGAATTAGTAACCAATGTTTTGGATGGATTTATTTTTATTTTACAATGATATGGTCTAAGCATAAGCCGCTCTAATGCATGGGATGATAGTGAGCTGGTAAAAGTCCATGAAATGAGCCAATATTCAGATAATTATGTACATGGGTATCGGTTTTCCCGGAAGCAATGTTTATGTTAATATCGCCCAAAAGTATTATGTTTTTAAAAGATGTTATGTTCTTTATGTTTGTGTCAAGCGAGTCTAAAAATTCGTCCATATTTTGAGAAAGACGCCTATAAATAGCCATGACAACTGTATCGGGAATCATTTTAATTATTAAGCAATTACTAGCCTGGGATACCGGTTCTTCCTTGATTGTTTGTACATATATTATTTTTGATATAAACAACTAATCCTTCGTTTTGGTTCATGTTTTGTCTGTTCTGTATGGATAATAACCGTCAAGAGGTAGTAAGTTTACTGTCTGTTGGGACAACCAACATTCTGTTAGAGGACGATAATATCACAGCTTACATCAAGATTCTGTAATAATACTGCAAAACCGTTCATGTTTCGATTTATGCTGCGAATATTCTGAGTGAGTAGGGTTAACGTTTTGACACCTGAAAGAAGAAGGTGTTTACAGTCCTCAACATTACAGATTTTAGATTCAGACACAGAAAAACTATCTAGATCACAAATTAGCTGGTTTTCTAAGAGCGTTTACAGCGTACGGCATTTCATACATACTCTCAAGTCCTTGTTTTTCGAAATGAATAAGCTGATTTTAATGAACCTTCATACGCATTAGCAGGCTATATAGGTCTAAAAAGTTAGTTAAGAACATTTTCGAAATGTCTTATTTAAAAAAAAAGATAATTGGAAATCTTTGTTTCTATGGAAAATTTAAAATCGGTCGGATTTAGCTGTAACACTATTTTTCGAAAATGTTGTCAATTAACTTTTTAGACCTATGTATTTTGCTTATGCGTAGGAAGTTTAATTAAAATCGATTCATACATTTCGAAAAATAAAGACTTGAAAGTTTGCATGAAATGCCGTACGTCGTAAACGCTCTTAACGGGATCACTCCTTTCAACAGTACAGTCATCATCATTCACGATTCGCTCTTTTACCGTGAACCACTAAGGCCCACTTGCGTGTTTATGGGTTATCCTATATAACTCGGAGTTAATAGCTAACTCAGGGATAATCAAATAATTCACCTTGCGCCACCAAGAGTTAGAGGTAAATCCTAGAGTTAAACTTTTAAATATTAAACCCACTGATGTGGGAGAAGTACGTCGCTAAACTCTGGGTTAGTGTAAGTAACATAGATAATACACTATATAAAGTTAAGTAATGTCAAAATAAATTGACGTCATGAGGTCTCGCTGATAACTTATCTTGTATTTGATATTGTTCGACGTTATAGTAAGTGAAAATTCGGTACTATATCAGCAGGCAATATATTCATGAACTCATATAAAAATACAAATTATAAAAAACTTAAAACATATTTTTCCATACCTGACGTTTTTGTCAATCAATAAACTAAGTCTCCATGGAAACCACATACAATCGATTAAAATGAAATGTTATGTTATATTTAAAGACAAGAAAGTATTACGTATCGTAATGTAGTGCAAAGAGATGGATATAAAATTTCCGTTCTTTGTTCGTTAATTCATCTTTGGTCGAATCACATATCAGGCCATAGAGACTGCAATCCTATTTTATGTTTCGTCGATTCAACTGCAATGTTCCCAACTCAAAAATCACTATCTTATATCTCATCTCATCTTATCTTTTCTTATTTTTTATCTTGCTTGCAACTATGTGTTGAAAGTGTGAAATGCTCGACATGTTCACGCTTACGAACTCTGTACGTAGTAGTAAGACCCAAAATTGCACAAGTTTTGCTCTACATTAACAGCTCTAATGAACATTTTAATAAAACAAAAATATCTTGAAACATCATTTCGATGTCTGTAAAGACAGTCGCAATCTCGTGAATACCCGGCTGTTACTTTGGGTAAATAACGCGAACGCTTTACATTTCGATGATAATAATATCTACACTCTACACCACAGTTTTTAATATTTTAACCATCAGATAGAAAGAAAACTTTAAAACGAGCACCTTACCATTTAAGACCAAGTGCCTGTTTAAAGGATTTGGTAAATGCTTGAGTACTTGTTGATATAGGTAATTATGTCAAATTAGCGGTAAATTCAAGTGCGCGGTCAAGGCGAGCTCTGCGCATACGCTTCACTCTTTCGGCTCTGAGAAATGCTGCACTATCATTCCTCGTACATTCATTGCACTGGCATGACGTAGTGGTCACAAAACAATAAGGAATTCTGAATAGTATAATATTTATTTTAGGTAGTTTTATAATTTAAAGGTGAGTGATGCTTTTAATTCTATTTCCGATCAAGAATATCTTCTTTTATGTTTTGACAAAAAAATATAGCACGAACTTTGTTTAAGTTTTCATTGCTGTACCTATGTGTTTCTTCATGCGCATTTAAAATTAACAGTTAGATACAAGGGAATATTGCCTCAGGGAATCATACTGTTTCTAATGATTGCTGTCCTCTTTCTAAGTCGACGATTTAATGGTGAGGATCGTGCTTCCTCATGGTAATGTTATGGATAGTAGACCACCATTTTCCGTAGTCTGAGACTTGAAGGGATGATAGAAAACCCTTTAGATACTTGAAAATCACTTGACTATTCTCTGAATTCTTTGCAGGTCATCTGCCGTTTTATAGCTATTTTATTAAACATTGTAATAAAATCAACATGCACGATCAACGTATTATGTCAAAGTAATTCATACTGTAATGTTATTTTAATTCCATTTTATGTAAATTGTGTTGTAAGTTTTTTTTTACTTTCATTGCATAGTATTATTATGATGCATAGTTTAGTTAAGAATTTTTTTTCAGCTTTAAATTGATCCAGTGATAGCTAATGTGACTTGTAGTTGGCTTGAAGTTTCAAGTGACACCCGGGACGAATTATGATGAATATAAGTAATAAACTATGTGAAAAGGTGAAGAAAAAGTCATCTTATGCGATGGCTGGAATAAAGATATCCTAAAAAGAAATAAAATATCCAATGAATTAAATGCCATACTTAATAATATTGACCTGAAAAACCATATTACACTACCGACGAGGAAAACCTCTTGTTTAGACTTAATTGTAAGCAATATACACGATGCTAAGCCAGAACCACATCATTCGTCGGCACACACACACCACACACACACACCACACACCACACATCCACACACCACACACACACACACCACACACACACCACACACACACCACATCGTTTGTCGTTCATATCTAATATTAGCTAAACAAAATATCCCAGATGAACATAAACCATGACCAATTATTAAAATATAAGATCCAATAAATCCTCAATAATTTATAATTATAATTCCACTAATAACAATTCTTATATGAGCAACAGAAGAATAAGCAATTAATGATTTAATATCTACTTGACAAAAACATTTTAATCTAATGTAAAACCCTCCAATTAATATAACATTATTATTATTATTTATTTATTTATTATTATTTAGCACTATCAGACAACCAAACAGCACAATCTCTAATAGTTAGCTTAGAAACTGATAATAAAGTCAAGGACATCCACATTTTCTGGTTTAAAACTGTACGGGAGCCCAATGACGCAAACATAACTAAAGTTAGAGACTGTTATCAAGCTTATCTTTCTCTGAGGTAAACGAATGCCACTCAACAGACAACGCCTTCAATTGCCTGCACGACACAATTATTATTTTTTACAATTTAAGCTTCGCCATTATTAAAGTTAAAAATAGTAACAAGCAAGTGAAAAACCGATGCCTAACAAAAAACATAAAACGAACATTATATTAGGTCCTTACATATGAAATTGGCGTTTTGTACGGGAGAAATATAAAGTATTTTTTTTTTTTTGTAAAATTTGTTTAATTAATTAAAGTATGCACCGTTGTTATCTATGCACTTTTGCCATCTCATAGGTACTTCATTGATCCCTTTACTAAAAAAACCATGGGGGCGAGAATCAATAAACTCTTTGAAGGCGGTTTGGACTGCCGCATCGGAGTAGAAATTTTTCCTTGTAAGAAGTTGTCCAAATTCCGGAAAAAATGGTAATCTGTTGGAGCAAGGTCCGGGGAGTACGGTGGATGTCGCAGACATTCCAATTGTAGCTCATCTAACTTAGTGGTTGTTTGTTGTGCAGTGTGTGGTCTTGCGTTGTCGTGAAGCAGCAGTGGCCTAGAGCGATTGACCAATCTCGTTTGTTTAGCAGCTAGTTCTTCCTTCATGGTTTGCAGTTGCTGACAATAGATATCTGCCGTAATTGTTTGGCCAGATTTTAGAAAGCTGTAGTGAACGACACCGGCGCTAGTCCACCAAACACTCACAAGTAACTTTTTCTGAGTCAATTTTCGTTTAGAGCAGGATTTGGCTGGGTCTCCAGGGTTCAGCCATTGCGACGAGCGCTTCCGACTATCGTACAGTATCCACTTTTCATCACAAGTAATGATTCGATTTAAAATCCCTTCATTATTGTGTCGGTTGAGCAAAGTAACACAGCAGTCGACGCGTGTTTGCAAGTTCGATTCACTCAATTCATGAGGTACCCATAGTTCAAGTTTTTTTACTTTCCCGATTTGCTTCAAGTGGATTTATGGAGCAGGTGGGTAACTCTTGTCGTAAAGAACAGTGGTAGCGACCCAGTCTCTAAAGATGACTGGAATTACGAGGCTAAGCAGACGTGTGACCTTTGCAACCGTTTAATCCAGAAATTGTGCATTCCGTCCGGTCCTGCAGATTTCCAGTTAGGCAACGGACGGACTGCACGGGCCACATCCAGATGACTAATGGTAATGGCCTCCGTGTCTGGTATTGAATTACACACCTGTTCAACAACACGCATCCAATCACCTTCAGTGTGACTGACGGGCGCCGACCAAATTTTTCGCCAAAAAGCACTCATGGCCTCATTATCCGGTAGATGCGCATCAGTCACATCTTAAGTGGGAATGGGCCACTCCTATGCTCTGTATACCCACCTTTCATTGCTCTGGAACATGTGGTTCTGAGTGTACCTATCCACTCTTCAGCTATACCGACGGATACGGCTTGCCCATGCATAAACTTTCTGCTTCAGAAAGTCGATGCGCTCTGTGACACAGGAAACATATTCTCGAGGACTAATACCAGTTCCTGAGAATGCCCGCTTCACAAAGCGCATCACCCTTGGGCGTGTATTGCCCTCCCTGAAGCAGATAAGCTTCCCGATAAGTACCCTGGTCTCATTAATATGACACTCAATCCTGCACTGCCAAGCTGGTGCGGCAGATTTCGGCCGTACAGCTCGGTCAGTGTTTGGAAATTTGACACGAGCTATACAGCATGTTGCAACAGCCGTGCAATACAAGATGGAGTGTGTATCGCAAAGATGTGCGCTGCTTTCAATAAAATTTGGTAACAGCGCATCCAGGGCTCACACCAGTGCTCTGTTTTTTTTATTCATAGGCAAACGAGGTAGTCGTGGTCTAAGGTCAGGCGATGAGAACCGGTACTCACGGATCGCATCCTCCAAAATGCTCCTCAATTCCACATTGTACAGGTTGTCTGTAGATGTAGCCCTGGCCTCCTACTCCTCATCATACTGGTTTTCCTGCAGTGGAACCTCGGCAGGCGCATGCACGATATTCTGAGGTGGGGGAGGGTTGCCAGCAGGGCTACTCTGCATTTCCGAACGCAGCCAATCAAGTGTAGCTTCATCCAATCTATGATTGTGTTGAGTAACACGCACCTAATCTGACAATCGTTGGGCCGAGACGTTGACGGCAGACTCAAGCACCTGAAACAGAGACAGCATCCGACTTCGGTACGCTGTAAGGTTAGTTCCTCCCTCTGTAGCCCCATAATATGCGCGCATCACACTTTCATTTATGGACTGGGTCCATCGCATGCGCGACACATTTCCACCGGCAGCGGGACCCTGTTCGGGGCCTGTTGGCCTCGAGGTCCCAAGCCCACTGGTGGTCGTCCTCTTCCTCGCCGTCGTGGTGGTGTTGGTGACGACAGTGGGGAGATAAACTCGTCGCTCGAGCTTGACGCAACTGCAGCAACCGGTGACACGGCGCTCACGATTGAGGCGCGTACCGGTGGCTGTAAGGCGGAGCTGAACGACGAGTCCGGAGATGGTGGGTGTATATTTGTTTTCAATCTTGCCCGGCTTCGAGTCAGCATTTCTTGTTGTTGAACTACTCTTCTTGTCATCATAGTATTTTCTTCTCGCATCCTAGTACACTGTTTGGATTGTTTTGATGCCACTTTTGGAGTCATCATAGATAATGTACAAAAAATTATCATAGCATTGTTGCTTATTTAAAATGAAAAAATTAGAATAATTATTATTGTCACAAAATACGCATGCCGAATTTAGTAGGCGGAATATGAAGAATTATTGTGTATGTGTTATAAAATCTGTAAAATACCATATTTCAGGCAAATAAATGAATTTATCTATCTATCTATGGGGTAAAATTGTTTTTTGAAACGGTTCACAGAAATAAATCTAATTTATCATTTATCCTAAATTGCAGGAAGCAGAGACGAGCGTTGCTATTGGCCCCGGGGCAAGGCGCTGGGAGGTACTAGTGTCATCAACTACATGCTGTACACCAGAGGTCGCCCACAGGACTGGGACAGGATCGCTGCTGATGGAAACTATGGATGGTAAGACCAAATATAATATTCTCCTTATACTTTCATTAGACGATAATTTCCCCTGGAATGTACCAAAGCTTAAGCAGTGTCCTTAGTCTGTTAAAAATTTGGATTTCCCCGACTCCGGGGTCTGTATGGGCACCGTGTGGTTCGTGTCAACAACCCACCGTTTTTCTAGAAGTAGGTACCTAACTGGGTATTATTTATACATATTTTAAACAATAGCCACTTACTGTAAGTTGGTACAGACGGATAAAGCAAACCATACTATCTATATCTATACAAATAAATAAAATTGAAGTGTCTGTTTGTAATGTCAAAATAACCATTTTTTACCAAATATATAGTAAAGTATAAACGGTTCTTATAACTAAAAAGTAATTTTTAACATTTTTGTCTGTCTGTCTGTCTGTTTGTTCCGGCTAATCTCCGAAACCGCTGGACCGATTTTGACGGGATTTTCACTGACAGAGAGCTGGTGTTACGGCGGGTAACATAGGCTACTTTTATTTTAGAAAAAGAATTAGAGTTCCGCGCAAAAAAATTAAAACCCATGAAATTGTGAACAAAAAGTCGGATTTGCAAAATTCTTTTTTCATTTGGTAGTCCAACTCTCGAAGATAGTTATAGGCTATTTTAAATCACGCTACGACCCTTAGGAGCCAAGCAGAAAGAAAAGTCGGAAAGAACACTAAGCGAAAATGAAGTAATAGCGCGGCCGGGCGATTCAACGCGACAGCTGGCGACGGGTCGTGGGACGAGGGAGTTTTATTCAAATGTGGCTGTTATTTTAGTTTATTGTTTATTTCACGCGAACGAAGTCGCGGGGCACAGCTAGTTGTAAATAAAAGTATTCAAATAAGCTAAATATAAAACAGCTCGGTTTAAAGCACAGTCGAGCAAAAAAATACTTCGAAATTCGAAACATGTGTGAAACGTGGAAACAATTTTTTTTTGTAATAAATAACCGTTTTTTTTTTTTAAACAAGCTTTTATTAGTTGTTAATAAAAATAACTAAAAAGTTAAAAATAATTTTATTCGGATGGGAAATAGCAGACGAATAGTTTTCGAATAAAAGTGTACTACATCCTTTTCTTTTCTCTTGTTTTTAAAATGTAACACGCTTTTCTTTGAAAACTAGTATTTCAGCTCAATTGGAAATCGGGAAGTGGGTCAAATTTAACTTGCAAGATTTCACTACAGACAGACAGACACCAGGACAGGTGAAACTAAATAAAAGCTTTTAAAAAATATTGTTGCTCTTCTGCGGATTCCTACCAAAAGTAAAAGCCACAGTCACTATGTATACATACATAGTGACTGTGGCTTTTGTGGAATTGGGGAGTATTGGCTGAATTAACTCTGTTAGGCCAACGGGTTAATGACCCAGAGCTCAGATTCTCAAAATAACTCTCTGCAATGAGATATTAGCATACCTACTTGTACCTACTTTATATCTTGGGTTCAGAACCCAGTCAATAATATTAAATAACTAGCGTTAAATCTACTTATATTGCGAAATGTCAAAACAACGAGATTTCTGTGTGATCTAAGGTAAATATGAATGTATTATACACATAAACCTTCCGGAGTAATTTTTCTAAATGATGCTGAAAGCCGTATCGAAATCCACGGTGAAGTTAAGAAGAACTAACCGCACACACAGACAGATACGAAAAGCGACTTTGTTTTATATTATATAACTAGCTGTGCCCCGCGACTTCGTTCGCGTGGATGTCGTAAAATACACAATATATTAAAATAACAGCCACATTTTAATAAAGCTCCCTCGTTCCCCAACCCGTCGCCAACCGTCGCGTTGAATCGCCCGCCCGCGCAATAGCGCGGGCGGGCGATTCAACGCGACGGTTCGAAACGGTTCGGGCGAGCGAAAACGAAGTAATAACTTCGTTTTCGCTTAGTGTTCTTTCTGACCTTTTCTTTTTGCTAAGTGTCTTAGCGTGATGTTAAATAGCCTGTAACTATCCTCGACAATTGGGTTACGAAATACAAAAAGAATTTTTGAAATCCGACTTTTTGTTCATATTTTCATGGGTTTTAATTTTTTTGCGCGGAATCATAATTATTTTTCTAAAATAAATATAGCCTAAGTTACCCACCGTAATATCAGCCAGTAAAATCTGTCCAGCCGGTTCGGAGATTAGCCGGAACAATCAGACAAACAGACAAAAATTTTAAAAATTGCTTTTTTGCTATATGTACCGTTTATACTTTCGTTCGCGTGGATGTCGTAAGATACACAATATAAGTAGTACTAAAATAACAGCCACATTTTAATAAAACTCCCTCGTCCCCCGACCCGTCGCCACAGATTACCAGATAAATCACTCCATGTACTTATGCGCGCTAACTACCTATCGGCAGCCGGGCCGCACGCAGCCCATTTCTCAGTGGGTAGCCGACAGCTGCGAGGCGCGAACGTACGCATATATAGTTTAAAAAATTTATGATATGGCTGGTCCTGTTTTATTATGTGTAGTTGATGGATGTAGATCCAGCAAGAAAAGAGATAAAAGCTTATCTTTTTTCAGTTTACCTGCTGATACAGTTTTACCATCGTTTTTTAAATAGGTAAATTGTTTAAACTTGCATGTTTCGTCTTTTGTATTTTATTGGTAGGTACGTAAGTACTTCTACTATGCGTCTGGGATAAGAATAGAAAGGTCAATGCCCTCCATTTGTCAACTGTCCTTTGAAAGTTACGTTTAGCAAAAATCTACTAAGTGCAAATTAATTTTCAATAATATTTATTATCTTGTTAATGTTATGTTCATATGATTATTGTTTACTTAAAAGCGTGCAAGTGTTAGAAAAGCGTGCATGAGGTCACAATATGGCGCCAGTGCAGGTTTGTTCATAGTATAGAAGCGTAGTAGTTTCCTATAACGCTAATTGTGTAAATGAACGAACAAATCATTTAATCGTGTTTTCAGTTTCCTCCATTTCGTATTTCTTTCTTATTCGTGGCCATGCAGAGTGGTTACGTCACTGATTATTAAATAGTTAGGTACTGCGCGTTGCGTACGATGTGTGGCTTACTTGTCTTACAACTGCAATTTCGGGGTGTGGTCAATACTAAATAGTTACCGAACATAAAAATATTCCTCGGTATTTCATAAGTATTTTTAACAAATAAACGTACTAAAACATTAAAAATTTCATTTTATTTTATATTATTTCATAAAGTGTACTACAAATACCTACTAACATCTTTATCGAAAAAGGCAGCCCTGGTAATTCACAATAACTACGCGGCGGCGCGCAGCTACAAAACAAAACTGATTTTACGCTTGTAAGGTTAGGTACATTTCGTTCGCAGCGTCTAGCGACTCGAAGGTGTAGGCTATTTTAGTAGCAGGTATTGAAAATTTTGTATGGAGTGATTTATCTGGTAATCTGTGCCGTCGCGTTGAATCGCCCGCCCGCGCTATTACTTCGTATTCGCTTCGTGTTCTTTCTGACTTTTTCATTCTGCTCGAGTCCTAAGGGTCGTAGCGTGATGTTAAATAGCCTATAACTATCTTTGAGAATTGGGGTACCAAATGCAAAAAGAATTTTTCAAATCCGACTTTTTGTTCATAATTCTGACTTTTTTCTTTCTACTCGGCTCCTAAGGGTCGTAGCGTGGTGTTAAATAACCTATAACTGTCTTTGAGAACTGGGGTACCAAATGCAAATAGAATTTTTCAAATCCGACTTTTTGTTCATAATTATGACTTTTTTCTTTCTGCACGGCTCTTAAGGGTCGTAGCGTGATGTTAAATAGTCTATAACTGTCTTCGAAAATTGGGCTAACAAATGCAAAAAGAATTTTTCAAATCCTACTTTTTGTTCCATTTAATTCACTATAACTGAACAAAATATTTACATAATATACATTCACCCACAGCAAGCAGGCGGGCACGCTCAGCAGTATTGGTGGACGTATTGATAAGATTATTCCGTACCAACCTGCAGAGCGGCTCATCCCACTGTCTCTGGTAAGATGGGTTCACGGGCCGATCTGTATCCGGGCAAGCCGCTATCCAGGCGTTCACCGCATCACTCAAGCACGGCACTTCATATCCAGTGAGGGAGCTAAAATTTTCCCGGTCAACTTTTCAGTGCTGTGGACAGAGGACAGGAACGCCGGTAAGCTAATACTGGTAATTTTGCGGACGCCGAGGCCGCCAAAACGGATGGGTAGTGTGGCTTGAAGCCACGCTTGGTCGTCCAAGGCCACATTTAAAATAGATGTTAGTGTGCTGCGAATACTTTGGTCAATTGTGTCCAACAGATGTGGCTGCTTCCATAAAGGGGAAGAACGTAGAAAATATATAAAATTTGGGCCAAAACAACAGTATCTAATCAGGGTGAATGCCGAATGTAAATTAATTTTGGAGAGTCTGCCCGAAATGTCGTTGAAGTTTTTGATTTTTTCGTCGATGAAAGGAGAAAAGCTGTCTTCTAAAATTGGGGAACCTAGGAGCTGCAGTGAACTTTTTTCAAAAATTTTAATTTGTGGGGCTATTGCATTAAATTTATCTAGAGTCAATTGTCTGTCAGTAATGTCAGGAAGATAGATTTCACATTTTGAGGGGTTAAGGTCCAAGCCAATAGATTTAAATTCCTGTTTGAGAAGTTGTAGGTCTTTCAAAACCGTGTCTGCATCACCTCCTAGAGTTCCATCGTCTAAATACCACACGTTAAATTTTGAATACTTTTTGTTAAACATTTTATGGGATATAGTTTGTTTGCGCGGAACCCTAATTATTTTTCTAAAATAAAAGTAGCCTAAGTTACCCGCCGTTACACCAGCTATCTGTCAGTGAAAGTCCCGTCAAAATCGGTCCAGCCGTTTCGGAGAGTAGCCGGAACAAACAGACTGATAGACAAAATTTTTAAAAATTGCTGTTTTGTTATAAGAACCATTTATACTTTCCTATGCATTTAGTAAAAAGTTGTTATTTTGACATTACAAACAGACACTTCAATTTCATTTATTTTAGGCTTAGTAATAGTTACTCGTATTAAGTACTCAAGTACGGTTGAAACCTGTCCAGATAAACGTCGTGAATCTCAACTTATAATCGAATATCATTGAATCGGAACAAATTTGAATACGTTATTTGAATCAGCAATCGCGTTACCTTTTTATGGAATTAATATTCCAAGGAGAATCACGTTACCAATAATCGATGGTCAATTTGTTAGACAAGTCATTTATAGATATTTTTTTATTAATTAGCTTTATAGATGTAAATAAAACTTTATTTTAAACTGGATTTGAGTAGAATGTTTAGTACCTCTATATAAAGAGAAGGAATAAGGAAACAAAGAATAATTATGTCAATTTTAAATCAAGATCATTCATACATAAAAACCTTGGATTTCCCTTTATGTATTGTTTTTAATTTCTGCAGGAACTACGACGAAGTTTTGCAGTATTATATAAAATCTGAAAAATCGGAACTGAAAAAGTACAAGAACGAACCATACCGGGGTCGCGATGGGGAGCTAACAGTCGAGAATGTTCCATTCAAGTAAGTTACCAACTGTTATTAATTTCAACTATCCAAAGTTTGTAACTTAATTAAAACTAAGACTGGGAGAATTTTAAAGGTACTGTCTGACGGGATATTTCGTTTTCAGGACTGGTCTCGTCGATGCGTTCCTTAAAGCTGGAAGAGAAAACGGTCACCCCACTGTCGACTACAATGCACCAGACCAACTTGGCTTCGGTTACACGCAAGCGACTCTTAATAAAGGCCATCGGATGAGCGCCGCTAAAGCATTCCTCCACCCTCACAAGAAACGTCATAACCTGCACATCCTCACGGACGCCAGAGCCACCAAAGTGCTCATAGATCCCCACACTAAGAAAGCGTACGCTGTACAGTACGTAAAGGGTGGAGTCAAGCGCACAGTGCGTTGCCGCAGGGAAATTATTTTATCCGCCGGCCCAATAGCTTCACCCCAATTGCTCATGCTCTCAGGAATAGGTCCGGAGGAACATTTAAAATCGCTGGGAATCCCTGTTCTTGCAAATTTACAAGTTGGAAGGGTGCTTTACGATCATATCTCGTTCCCTGGAGTTATTTTCAGATTAAATCAACTAACGCCAGTTTGTTGGAGCCTAAAATCGCAACATTAAATAATCTTATACAGTGGTTACAGTACGGAGACGGACTGTTAACAACGACCGGTGGAATTGAAGGCATTGGTTATATAAAGACATCGGTATCGCAGGATCCAGAGAATGTGCCAGACATTGAATTATTAAGTATGGGCGGATCTGTCATTATAGATTCGGGAGGTGCACTTAGGGAAAGCTGGAGACTTTCTAAAATAATATTTGATAATGCGTACTCACCTTTGTATGGCACAGACACATGGTCAGCTATCATTATGTTGACGCAACCGAAGTCGAAAGGTTACCTAGAGCTTAAAGACGCTGATCCGTTTTCACATCCAAAAATGTACGGTAACTACTTTACTGATCCACAGGACATGGCAGCGATGTTAGAAGCTGTCAAACATGTAATTAAACTGGCGAATTCCGAAGCATTCGGTAAATATTATCCTAAACTATACTTAGCCGACTACCCTGCATGTAGGAACTTTGTTCCCGGCTCCGACTCGTATTGGGAGTGTGCCATTAGGACGATGATGATAACGTTACATCATCAAATAGCAACATGTAGAATGGGTCCCCATACTGATCCTTACGCTGTGGTGGATCCTGAGTTAAGGGTGTACGGCGTGGACGGCCTGCGAGTGGTGGACACCAGCGTGATCCCGCGGCCCACATGTGCGCACACCAATGCGCCTGCGATCATGATCGGAGAAAAGGCTGCCGATATGATTAAGAAAACCTGGTCAAATGTGGTATCATATCAGTGATATAGTAAGTTAAATTATAATATAATTGTAATGATTGTTTAAGATGGTTCCTAATAGATAAATGTAATTCATAAATTGTGTAATTTTATTTATTCCCAATGCTACTATTTAGATTGTTTTAATTATTATTTTATATTTGAATTTAGGTATTTTATGGTTTCAAAATACTCATCATCCGGCTGGCCTTTTCCCAACGATGTTGGGGTCGGCTTTAAGTAGGTAAGTATACTATCCCGTATGTAGAGTATCAAATGGTCACACACAAGTTTATTGTGGCCTCAGGAGTTTATTATCATTGCAACTCGTGACGTACTTTTAGGTAGGTATTATACATATTAGGATAAAATTTGTTTATCGATTCAAATTAGGATAGGTTCAAAAATAGGAGAGTCGATGATCGACTCCTGATTCAGGCTACATGCTGGTACAAAGTTACAAACCACGAAAAGAACTTCAACGACGTTCTATAATCCCTTGTAAAATTCGATAATTATAAGTCACAATAATGAAGGATAGGTAGTTTGACTAGACACACTGACAAGAATATGTGTGCCACATTCGTTTTCAGGCGCCGCTCCACTGCAGCCCACGGCTAAGCTACGCATGTATACTTCCATAGATTCGCTTTGTATGAAAATATAGACGATATCGTACACTACGGCCAATGTACAATTGTACCAATACATATGTTAATAATGCACGTAACGAATTCAGTCCCCACAAACAGTACCGACCAAAATATAAAATTTGTTGCTAAAAAAAAGTGCATTAGGGCTATATACGGACTCTATCCATCTTGAGGAATTATGTCAGCTAGTATTTAAAAAACTTGGCTTGTTACCGCTACCTTCTCTGTATATAATATTTACGAAATATGCTTGTTTCTATGGAAACATAAAGAGTTATTTAAAACAGCAAACGAAGTAAATCCACGAAGCCGACGAGACCCTCATAGATTCATACGAAACAGTGCTCCCAGGCTTGCAAGGTTACAATAATAAAAGCTCATTGCAATAATAAAAGCTGCTTAACTGTGTGTACGCATTTTTAACAAATTAGCTAGTAACCTGAAAATGATAAACATGATATTTTTTCTTCCTTTCTTTTTTTTTCTTATATATGTATGCTTTTAAGACTAAATTGTGTGAATGGTTAATTAAAAACAACTTCTATAGTATAAAACAATTCCTAGAACAAAAATAACGTTGTTAAAATTAATTTTGTTAAGATAATTGTTATTACAAATATTTGCATGCTATGTTTATTCTTGGCAAAACATGTCTGCTCTATTTTGTACTGTAAGATCTTCTTATACCGTGTTTTACGCAAATCCATACTAATATTATAAATTCGAAAGTAACTCTGTCTGTCTGTATGTTACCTTTTGACGCCTAAACCACTGAACGGATTTCGATAAAATTGGGCAAGGAGATAGATGAAATTCCAGGTAAGGACATGTCTACCTTTGTCTCAAAAATAATCCATGAGCACATGGTAGGATATGGTTCTAATGATAGGATCCATGAGAACATAGCGATTTTGGTATTTTCATAAACAAGTCAAGCATTTGCATTCAGAAAGTGTCATTTGGTGAAGTCGAACCGATGAAGAAGACCACGGATGGCTACGGGTACTCCTCAATGATAAGTATTTCACGGGAGGCGATATCTCGATTAAGATAGTTAAGCGACTATGACGAAGTAAATTTAAGTAAATGGTTGTAATGAAAATACTGGTATTCAGCTGCATCCGGTTAGACTGGAAGCCGACCCCAATATAGTTGGGAAAAGGCTAGGCAGATGATGGTTGTAATGAAAATGGTACCATCGAACTGATCTGATGATGAAGGCAGAAGGTAAGCACTGGAACTCCGTAATAAAACAATGTATCCTAGCCGTGTTTGGGCTCATTGGAATTGTGATGAGATGCACTCTGGCTATAAATGATTTTAATGGTAATATGCTTCAAATTGCGCTACTTGAGTCGTATGTTATGTGTGGCCTAGATTGTCAGAAGACAGATTTCGTCAACGATCTGTCGTCGTGTGGTTGATTTAATAATTTGTTTTCAACGACGTCCAAACCTGATAAAACTACGTCTTCCAAACTTCTGACACGGCTTAGCAGGACATACATTTGACTTTTTGCAAAGATTTTATTTGAAAGTTTGCAAAGTTTTTATTTCCTGAGATGGTAGCATATACATACATTTGGTCAAACTCTATAATGCTCGATAATGAGATGGTTTATGATGTGACGTCATTGCTACATATGATACGTAACGGACACGTTTCGCAGCAAATCGCCAGCCAGCTGTTTTGTGTTTGTAACTCTATCCAAGTATCCTTGCACGACGCGCGTTCGACGTCACAAGGTCTGCTGTTTTGATGCGATAGCAGTTTTGCCTCACACGGAGCGCTTTGCTGTGTAGGTCAAAGATGATGGCAGGTTTTTGTTGCATAAAAAGTTCTGCGATTTTTGTTGCATGCAGTGTTTCAGGTTATCTTCGGACATAGTCACGTAAACGTTCTTCTGGAAGTTGATAGCGATGTACTTGTTTGATAACTGCACATAAGTACTTTCTTCTGCATTGTTAACCGGTAAATGTATAACTTTGTATATATCGAAATCCTCGCTAGTTACCAGTGAAATATGTGCTTCAAATAATAGGCTAATAGGTGATAGTGATTAATAGCTTTACCTAATTTAAAGTGTGTCTCGCAACACAACACAGTACCCACTACTTGGATTATTATATGTACCGTACAAAAAAAAAAACAATTTAACAGCAAATCAGACGAGAATTTGCATTCATCAGTCATTGATATAAAATAATGTTTTTTCTCGTCTAAAACCCGTTCATTAGACCGCGAGATAAAAGAAACACTTTCACTATGGAGGATTGGCCCAGTTAGTTTGAATAAAAAACAAAATTAAAAGTGGTAAAAAACAAAATTTTGCGAGATATCTCCTATTATTATCATTTTGATAAACAAGTTTAATACTCCGCAAAAAATATATATTACGTATGGTTATGGCACAAGACTAATTAAAGGAATTTTCTTTTTCTTTAGTCTCGTGGTTATGGTATCGTTTTCATTGTTTAATACAAGGAGCTCCGTTACAAGATTTGAACTGGTACGTAACTTATGTATTTTGGGGTTTATATATAAACGTTAAACAGTCGCTAATCATTGCTTAACTTTAACGTTTATAAATAAATGGGTAACCAAGATTTGCGTATATTTAATAACCTCGGATGTTTGTGACTCTGACACCTGAAATATAAAGGTGAATGAACCATTTAGTCAGTATATAGGTAGCGAAAACCTTTCCCAGGCCAGTTGAGCACCAGAAATAAATTAAATTAAATGTCTGATCTGCAACTTGTTCTGTCTCATTTCCTATTTACATATTTAAATTTGGCGGGTTAAAATTGAGACAGCTAGTACGTAAAGGGTGTCTCAGTAAGAGTGCACTTTTTCATTTTAAAATAAAAACAAGTATTTTATGACAGAGTTGTGATATTTTTATTGTATTGTAAAGAAGACATGTTCCGATTAAGTATGGAATAAAATATCCGGCAAATGACCCCCACGGCTCCGATGATAGGCCATTACTCTTTTCATGAAATTTTCCATGACTTTTGCACAGCGATGTGGCTGTATCTCACCGATGACGCGTTGGATTTCCGATTTGAGCTCAGGAATTATTTCGGGTTTATTCGCATAAACCCGAGATTTCACAAAACCCCAAAGAAAAAAATCGCACGGCATTAAATCGCACGATCTTGGTGGCCAGTTGACATCAGAATTTCGTGAGATAATGTGTTCTGGAAATCGTTGCTGTAATAAGTCGATTGTTTCATGCGCGGTGTGGCAGGTTGCGCCGTCCTGCTGAAACTACATGTTGTCCAGATTCATGCCGTCCAGTTGAGGCCACAAGAAGTCCGTTATCATATTCCTGTAACGAATGCCGTTCACAGTTGTAATGAGTTTTCACAATTATAACGCGTTGTTATTTCGAAAAGCGCTCCATTTTTAATAATCGGAATAAACAGAGGTGACAGCTGTCAAATTTCAGAGTTGCCACTTGCATGAAAAAAAAAATATTCCAATTTTAAAAAGTGCACTCTTACTGAGACACCCTTTATTTATATCATACTAGCTTCCGCCCGCGACTTCGTCCGCGTGAAATTTCTTGTTCCCCCGACCCACCCCGTCGCATCGCATCGCCTGCCCGCGCTGTTACTTTGTATCGCTTAGCGCTCATTCTTCCTTTGTTTTTTGTTTTTGCTCGGCTTCTAAGGGTCCTAGCGTAATGTTACATCTATATATATAAAAGGAGAAACTGACTGACATATCAACGCAGAGCCGAAACTACTGGGTTTGGGTACGTGAAATTCTGCACACGGCTTCCTTTTATAATGAAGGGGAGCACTAAGAACGGGTTTTTGGAAATTCGACCTTTAAGGGGGTGAAAACGGGGGATTTCATTTGTATAAAAAATCTTATCGTATCTTCCTTGAGTTAATAGACTTGAAACTTGGCACGAATACTTAACTGAGCAAACTATAAAGTATTTTATTTTTAGTTTTTCTAAACTACTCCCTAAAAAGGGAATAGGGGGTGTCAAAGTTTGTATGATAAAGAATTACGCTAGGTCCGATTAACTTGAAACTCAGTATTTATTCTTAAAACCGAAAATAAAGAATAAAATGTATCAACGTTTTTCGGAAATCGACCCCTAACCGGGTGAAAAGGGGTAGTAAATTTTACAGCGGAGGATTTTACTGCGTGGCTGGATTAACTCGAAAATTGATAAAAATAACCTATAAGTCAGATAATGGAAACATCACAAAAGACTTCAAAAATTAACCAAAACCTTTGGTGGTGAAAAGGTACAGTTTGTAAGAAAAAAAAAATTCTTTTTTGGTAAGCCACAGAACGGATTTCGATAAAGGCAAGGAGATAGATGGCATCCTGGGGAAGGACATAGGCTACTTTTTTGTTTCAAATATAATCCTACAGGGGGTGAAATAGGGGAGGAATGTTTGTATGGGATACCCGCGGCATTTCTTAAGTTAGGGATATGAAAATTAAAATTAATGCATTTGGTAGGAAATGAAAAATTATGTGGTTTAGCGTTTTTGAAAAATCATCCCCTAAGGGGGTTGATTTTAAAATTCACTAAAAATATTAATTTTTTGTGTAAGTACGTACCTACCTCTTTTAAAGAGATTTAAGGGATTGGAAATGTAATCATAGTTCGTATCTTATGGTAACATTTAGTCTTTATTTCATTAATATCGGTCCACTCCGTAAAAAGTTATTTGTTATTAGAGCGTGGCCGTCATAATATTTTAACTAAACAAAGTCCCCCACCACCGCATCTGTCTGTCTGTGTATTTGAACGCAATAAACTCAAAAACTACGGAACGGATTTGTATACGGTTTTCACCAATGGACGGATCGATTCAGGAGGTAGGTTTAGGTGTATAATTCATTACTTAGGTTTTGTGTAAATTGGCTGAAATATGATGATGTTTGTTGAAAATGTGAGTAAAAATCATGCCGACTGGGAACTTTACTGGCGTGCGCCGCGTAAACCAATATAGTTATATGAAACAATGTGTTTTTACCTGGATTAACACATAGGGTACTTTTAATCCCGGTAGTATGTTTCCATTGGATATTTTTCGACATCCACGCGAACGAAGCCGCGGGCAAAAGCTAGTACCCTATAGCCTTCCTCAAGAATTGGGCTTTATAATGCAAAAAGAATTTTTCAAATCCGACTGGTAGTGACAGAGATTAGCGTTGGTGTTTTCATAAACATGGTATTAATCCTTATCCAAATAAATAGTTTCATCATCAAGGTTGATTAAGTACATGTAAACTCCTTTTTGAATTATTCAATTCGGAACTTTCGTTTAGAAATTACGACTTCGATTCGATTCGATTTCGTTTAGGAATTAAGAAAAATGCGCTTAGTCTATTAGTAACCGACACATTTTATTTTTTAGTGACTGTTTGAACGCGCTAATCTCTGTCACTGCTAGCCGGATTTGAATAATTCTTTTTGCATTATAAAGTCCAATTCTTGAGGAAGATATAGGGTGTGTAACATTACGCTAGGACCCTTATAAGCCGAGCAAAAACAAAAAAAAAGGAAGAACGAGCGCTAAGCGAAAACGAAGTAACAGCGCGGACAGGCGATGCGACGGGGTGGGTCAGGTGAACAAGTTTACGCGGACGAAGTCGCGGGCGGAAGCTAGTTTTTAATAAAATAGCAAGCATACCTAATTACCAAAATAAAACCTGTTTCTCTTATTAATTAGGTATTTTAACAATTTGATGCTGGAAGCAATTTTGCTTCTGAAAATACACACATCCTACTGTAGGCACATTTAAATAGTTGCAGGAACACAAAAACAACCCACACGAGTATTAACAAGAATGTAACGATAAAAAGTGACGATTTATATTTTTTTCATTGCAAGAATCAAGTATCAGGGAGTGTACGGGTTGATGCCCCGATCGGTATTCCAGTGTGCATCATTGCAAACAATGTTTTCACCTGTAGGCCTACCAGACTTGAATGTCTAAAAATAACTAAACCGGTTGCACCTCAATTTACTTTTGAAAAGACGGAAAGGTTACAGTTAAAAAGTGGGACCAGAGGGCACATACCGCCTATGGAGAGATTTCGTAGTCTGAAGGACAGCCAATATGAAGGTTATTAAGATTCAATACACGAAGCCTTTGGCCTCTGACATTTCTAGCATTCCAAACCAATAATATCGAAAATGTTTCTGTACACATAATGTAAAAACTTATTTAAATTAACTCTCTTTTTCTAGACTCATCAAAAGAAAGCAAAAAAAGTTTAGGCCATTTCTTTTAATAAGGCCATAAGTCAAGTTTTTTTGTAATCATTTTATTTTGCAAATATTTCGGCAGATTTTAATCATGATTAATTATGGTACCTACGTATTGAGAACTGAGAAGAGGAGCTCGTGGCTACGGCTCACGGGTCGATCCATCAGGTTAAGCTACGCTTGCCGGGATTGGTCCGTGGATGGGTATTCATCATTTTTTTTCAGCTGTCATTCGTGGATCATTGACGGTCGTTACAGGTCGTCAGAAGCCCGAAAGTCCGACAGCCAGTCTTACCAAGGAGTATCGTATTACCCAGTTACTGGGTTGAGGAGGTCAGATATGCAGTCACTCCATACTGGAACAGAGCTGCATCCGGCTGCATCTGCATTCAGCTGCACTCGGTTAGACTGGAAGCCGACCCCAACATAGTTGAGAAAAGGCCAGGCAGATATGATATTGAGAACTGAGATATTCTGTCAACTTTCTAATGCAATATTTTTCACTCTAAAAATCTCAAAATGAATTCGTGTATAATAATTCAGATACAGTATTTGAATGCAAACATGCAAGTAGATGACAACGAAATCTACATTTCTAATTAAGTTGGTAAGTATATTTCATGACTACACGCGTCTGGCACAGCATTTTATTTCGTTACGAAAATTCTTGCTCAAAATATGGTAAGTATATCTACAAACTAATGTTCATGTAACTAGATTATAGCATTGTGTCACATACTGCAATAATCTAAAAGTTAATTGCAGCATAAACTTAGGCGTCCGTTAATTAAGTAATCACCTGATCTTCTTTGCCATGTCATGTTATGATGTGTGTTCAACATCGCCGGCTGCATGATCATGGGCTAGTGGTCCATAGATCATAAAAACCGATTCAAGTTTCATGATATTGACACCCCAAAAGATAATATGGGTTAGGAAACCGATTTTGGTATCGCTAGAAGTATGGCACAAAATGAGAAGTGCAATATACAATGTGTCTGTACACAGTGTGACGAAAATTAAGGGTGAGGTACAGACCATCAAACTGAACAACTTTCTCCCGGGGACCAACATCGTAATCGCAAAAAAAATATCAGTCGTCTCATACATTTGTTCGAGTAGGTATTGAAGTTTTGTATGGGATGACTGATTTTTTTTTCACGATTGCGATGTTGGTCCCCGGGAAAAAGTTGTTCAGTTTGATGGTCTTTACCTCCCCTTTAAGTTTTACTATTCCGAAACCAGACACCCTGTATACATAACTATTAATAACTAGATGTAGGTACTTATCAATACAGGAACATTGATGTCCTACTTTTACTTCTCAAATCTATGCTAAGACGGTTTAAATATGAGAGGCAATCAATCACCAGACATATCTATAACTCAGTAATATATCAACCTCACCGTTAGTTGGTCGTTGTTTACCAACATATAGTACAGTTTCCTCAGAGAATTCTTATCTAATTTTCTCGTATATGGCCATAACTTCCTATGAATAATTGGAAGGCACACCTGCATAGATATCCTCGTCCTTTGTGATGTACGCGCGACGCTCTGTAACGGAATATACATATATAATCTTGGCAAATGGCTTGTGTTGTATTTAACTATAAAATATACACTCGTACTTGTTCTCCTTTGTTAGTACTTAACGGGATCACTCCTTTCAACAGTACAGTCATCATCATTCACGATTCGCTCTTTTACCGTGAACCACTTAATCATCTATAGTAGGAACTCGATTTAATTATAGATTTATGTGTTAGATGGTATGGTGATCTTGTACTTACAGTTTCCATAGCATACTTTCCTTTGTTGTGCCAAATGTGTAAACCGTAAAAGTAACGCTGTCAGTTCGTACTGGTAGATTTTTTCAACAAAGGTTTTATAAGCGGTCACTGATGGAGAATTGATCTTACCTACTTTCGCACCAGGTTTGTCATGTTAACCCGAGCAATGATCGTGACTGAACCCAAGTCACTGCTTGTAGCTATGTATATGTAGCAATGGCATATTGCGTTTCAAGATTGCTAAAATGCTCGACATGTTCGCACTTATGAAATCTTACGTAGTAGTAACCAGTTGAATGTTGAGCCAAGATTGTACAAGTTTTGCTCTACATAAACAGCTCTAATGACTGCCTCGTTGGTCTAGTGGTCGCAAGCGCTACTACTGAGCATGAGGTCCTGGGTTCGATTCCCAGGTCGATCAAAGTGATATTGGGTTTTTCCATATGGAATTTCTCACTAGCAGCCCGGAGTCTGTATTTGTGCCCGGTTGATGGCAATAGGCTCACGCCCTGTTACATAGGACTTAAACATAACTGGTGAAATGTGGGTGTACTTTAAGTACACCTCTGCCCAACCCTTCGGGGAAACAAGGCGTGATGTTATGTTATGTTTACAGCTCTAATGAACATTTTAATAAAAAAAATATCTAATATATAATATCTTATACGAAAATATCTTGAAACATCCTTTCGATGTCTGTAAAGACAGTCGTAATCTCGTGAATACCCGGCTGTTACTTTGAGTAAATAACGCAAACGCTTTACATTTCGATGATAATATCTACACTCTACACCACAGTTTTTAATATTTTAACCATCAGATATAAAGAAAACTTTAAAACGAGCACCTTACCGTTTAAGACCAAGAGCCTGTTTAAAGGATTTGGTAAATGCTTGAGTTCTTGATGATATTGGTCATTATGTCAAACTAGCGGTAAATTCAAGTGCGCGGTCAAGGCGAGCTCTGCGCATACGCTTTACTCTTTCGACTCTGAGGAATGCTCCACTATCATTCCTCGTACATTCACTGCACTGGCAGGACGTGGTGGTCACACGACAAGGAATTCAGAATAGTATTATATTTATTTTAGGTGGTTTATAATTTCAAGGTGAGTGACGCTTTTAATTCTAGTTCCGATCAAGAATATCTTCTTTTATGTTTCGACATAAAATTTTGTGTATTTATTGCGTTTTACTTTGCATAAATCAAAATATAAATTTTATTATAATGTTTATAATAACAAAACACATGGCTGTATTATAAAAGTATGCTTTCCATTTCTTAAACAAAATTAAAAACTCACGGGTGCTATTCTTGTTTTAAGAGGGCTTCTTGGCATTTTGTCACCTCTCTCGCTCACACGGGACCAATTATTTATATACTAATAAACTTAGCTCAATAACTATTATGATCTGTTTTTGTGATGATTTAAATAAATGCCACAATAAAAATGTGTTTTTTAATAATTATCAATTAAATTAATATTATTTAGTAGGTTGCCCATATTACATTAAAAAAAAAGCATCTTTTCATTTAACATTCTTAAAAATTTGGTCCCGTTTGAGCGAGAGAGGTGACAAAATGTGATAGCCCTCTTAAACTTTTTACCGTAAATTGAACGCAAACTGTCACTTACCTATTTATTCAAACATGCCATCTAACTTTAACTGTTATTCAAGAAAGCTGAGTAAAGTGCAAAGTTAACCGCTGTCTATTGTTATAATTAATTGAACTGGTCAATTTAACTTGTATAAGCACGAAATGCGCAACCAAGTTAGCACTTACAGTTTAGTTTAACTTCACTTTAATGTACATAGATATTCAATATTTTGGTCTACTAGCCAAGGTTTATAAACGATGAAAATATCAATATTGTGGTTTTCAGTTTCAGTCTAATCTGTTCACAGCACAATGAAGTATTTATAAGTATGATAATTGAACGCAAAATACGCGCATTGACGTGTAGTTGTGGACACCAGCCCGTATTACCTATGATAATTGAACTTTAATTTACGCTTAACCGATCATATTAGAAGTAGATATTGACTAAGGCAACAACTTAAAATATAATTAAAGTAATCACCAATATTTTAGTCTGATAAACGGAAACATCATGAGTATATAATCGTGTGGTAATCGCTTGTTTATAACAGTTTAAGGCGAAAGCGCCAGGTAGCCCGCGAAAATAATTTTTTCTTACGTCTTTTGCTATTCGCAGGCCCGTATCAGTTTGTACGTTGATCAAAACACGATTCACGACCGTACAAAATATGTATTTACAGAATTATAATAATTAGAATCATCAATACAACTCTCCAAGTTAGAATTGACCTCAAAAGTCATGATGTCATGAAATAGTCATTCAACAGGATAATTTGAACTTAGAGAACTTCTACTACACCTGTACTAATGTACAACTGTACTAATGATTTTAATTATTGTAATTTTGTAAATGTTAATTATTTTCCAGGCGACTAACAACTGGGCGACTAACTATTTGCTACTAAAAATAACTTGGCATGGAAACTTGGTTAAATGTTTTAGAAATAATTATATTAGATGATCATCAAAATGCAAGGAATTATAAAAACTAAATGATGGCTGCTACTTTAAAATAACGAACATATTAACCAGGGCCAATTGAAATCATAGGCGAGGTACTATAAATAATGATATGGCGACTAATATTAACATGAAATTCATCACTTTCAGCCTGTTTTGCTAAATTAAGCTTTGACTTGGTAAAAAGGCAATGAGAACTTTGGATGCACCCCGACTCGGACAGGTCAGGTTAGGTGGTTATTTTTTTTTAAATCATTTAGAATTAAGAGCTCCGCCACGCGGGGCTCTGTTGACTACGACCACGTCGAGTGTGACCAAGTCGAGTACCAAAACAAAAACTTGATGCCAGTTTAAATTAAAACAAAGCTAACAACTGATTATTAAGCTGTTATTTTCTACTTAAAATTATCCTTCGCTGTAGCTGCCGACCTACTATGTTTGCTACCGGCTCTAATTATTTTTTAATCCCAAATTCAGATTAATTTGTCGCCGCGTTAAATACATGCCTTTTGTAAATACATACTATTACGGTCGCGAATCTTATTTTCATCAATATACAACCAGACACTGACCTGCAAATTGCAAAAATCGTCAGAAAATTAGAATTTCGCGGGTTACTTTAACGCATCCCCTTAATAATCTTCGTTACTTCCGTTATATGTGGGTTCGCATGCACAACCAGATTATAAAACCTAATAGAATAACACTGAGTGGGTCAGTCATAATACTTCTCAGGAATACGATCAGTATGGTAAGTCGAATCGGTTAGTCTCATAAGTTTAGCCAAGTCATAGCTTGTGACTGTGTGTACTTTGTGCAATAAATAAATCAATTAGAGCTCTGTAAGGTTTGTTGTGATTAAATTCTTATTGTGATTAAACTTCGATTGTGTGTACAATAAGATATTACTTTGGTGATCATTATGAAACACAGTCAACGTACCACTTTAGTAATCACATTAATTTGTTATTGCTAAAGATTCATTACTTATTTGTATTTTAGGATTGCCAAATTAACACTAGTACTAATCCGGATTATAAAGAAGCACGTAGTTATTTGTGTCGCGATTACGAGGACCGTCAGATGGGCATAAAATAGTTTTTTTTAAACCCCTGTTATTTTGAAACATCTCTTGATCAGAATCTACAATCTAGCATCAATTTTCTAACACAATAACAAATGTTTCAAGAGATTTTTTGAATAAATTATGTTGAAACAGACTTCTCGCAGTGTTATCAAACATTTTCCGTTCTATCATGTTTATTCGTATCATGCGTGGATCGTATCATGTATCTATCACCATCGCGTTTGGTAAAGTTGTCCTCATTATGCCACGTGCGTGACCGATACATGGATTTTAGGATTATGTCGTGTCAACCGACGACAATATAGCACGAACTTTATTTAAGTTTTCATTGCTGTACCTATGTGTTTCTTCATGCGCTGCTTCAATTAACAGTTAGATATAAGGGAATGTTGCCTCAGGGAATCACACTGTTTCTAATGATTGCTGTCCTCCTTCTAAGTCGACCACTCAATGGTGAGGATCGTGCTTCCTCATGGTAATTTTGTGGATACTAGACCACCATTTTCCGTAGTCTGTGGCTTGAAGGGATGATAGAAAACACCTTTGATACTTGAATATCACTTGAATATTCTCTGAATTCTTTTGCACCTGCAAACCTCAAACCTGATGACCTCATCTGCCGTTTTACAGCTATTATAATTAACATTGTAATAAAACCAACATGCACGGTCAACGTATTATGTCAAAGTAATTCATACTGTAATGTTATTTTATTTCCATTTTATGTAAATTGTGTTGTCAGTTTTTTTTTTACTTTCATTGCATAATATTATTATGATGCGTAGTTTAGTTAAGTTTTTTTTTTCAGCTTTAAATTGATCTAGTGATAGCTAATGTCCAACGACTTGTAGTTGACTTGAAGTCTCAAGTGACACCCGGGAAAAATTATGATGAACATAAGTTTAGAATTGCCTTTATGCGGGCTATTTAAAAGAGTTTACAAAGAGAACACGTAATTAACCTACAAAGGTTTCTATAGTTTATCTTTTTTGTTTTTCAGACACAATGAGGCTAAAATATACTCTATTTATACTACTAATATCATCATTATCACTGACTCATGCCCGTAAATATTTCGAAGACAAAGAGTTTTCATCTATCGATGACGAAACAGATTATAGAGAAGGGCGGATACTATGGCCATATCCACTAAAGCAAAATGGGACTGAAAGCAGTAAGGACATCGGTCTAAAGGCTATAGAAGAGCTGTTGCAAGGAGATGACAACGAGAGACAAAGGCGTTTCTTACCTTTGTCTTATCAGTCGAAAAGTGTTGTGGCAAACACGATGATGGAGATAATCTCCAACTACAAACCAACGGATGCTAAAGATCCTTTGGATTTCCTGCGAGATCCGTATCCTCTACCCAAAGGTAACACATGTTTTCTAATGAAACTAGATTCTTTGTAATGAAATCTGATAATTTGAGACCATAGTTTTGCAATGTATCGTCAAAATTATCGGGTAGCGTATCTCATTCTTCTCGTCGTTTTTATTTTCGCACTTGGATCTAAAGTTTTAATTACATTATTGTTAACTTGAAGGTTGAGACATAAACTTGACACTCAAAAAGATCCCTTCCAGCGACAAGTATCGTGTTTTTAAGTTAAGCTGTAATGATTAAAATATAATCTATTTTTTAAGGTTTCTTACCTCAAAAGGAAAAAAAAAATTAACTCTTATAGGATCACTTCGTTGTTCGTCTGTCTGTCTGTCCATTTGTTTATCTGTCAGTCTGTCAAGACCCTTTTTCTCAGGAATGGGTGAAGGTATCCAGTTAAAATTAATATCAAATATGTACGTCTACGATCGCTTGGAGCTCTAAAAAAATCAAGCTTCTAAGTCAACGCAATAAAAAAATACGGCCATTAATGCGATATATTTTGATACTCGCAAATAAATCAAAACCTATAGGGTACTTCCCGTTGACCTAGAATTATGAAATTTGGCAATAAGCAAGGTCTCACAGCGCAAGTAAAGGAAAAAGTCCGAAAATCAATCATTACTAGTTTAATCACACAAAAAAAATAGTTTTGCGATTACAAACTTACATTTGCAGTTGGAGAATCGACCGTGATGTATATCGATGTATGGGACAACATGTTTTTCAATTACAACGATAAGTTTGTTTTTGGGTTAGATTCATCCCAACTACAGAACCCTTCATTGCGCGTGGTCCGACACGCACTTGGCCGGTTTTTAGGGTTCCGTAGACAACAAGGAACCTTTAATAGTTTCGCCATGTCCGTCCGTCCGTCCGTCCGCAGCTCAGCTCAGAGACTCTTAGTACTAGAAAGCTATAATTTGGCATAGACATACATATTAATCACGCCGACAGTGGTAAAATAAAATCATGAAAAAAAAATGTTTTTAGGGTACCTCCTGTACACGTAAAGTGGAGATGTTTTTCTTATTTTCTCGTTTACCCCATGGTGTGGAGTATTGTTGGAAAGGTATTTCAACAATATTGCGGGTTCTTGAAAACAATTTTTCGATTAAGGTATCCGTTTCTGTAATATTAAGCTTTAAAATGCTAATTTTTGTTAGTCAAGTGCCCCCTCCCTGCCAGCTAAACGGTTAGTTTTGGATATGTGAAAAAATTCACGGTAGTAGTATATAAGTATACAAAGAAAAACTATCACAGCTAAGTAGGCTTTACAAGTTAACGAGTAATAGTCGACCAACTTACATTTGTAGTTGGAATGTATGAGAGAACATGTTTTTCAACTACAATGTTAAGTTTGTTCCTGGGATAAACTCATCCCAACTACGGAACCCTGCATCGTACGTGGTCCAACACGCACTTGGCCGGTTTTTTTTTAATGCTGGGAGCAAATTGTTTTGCAACATAGAACATTAGCTACAGTTCATGCATATATCACGGTCACATATGTATGTAATTTATTTAATGGCCAGCATACGACTTCAATCAATATTGTCGGTTTTTGAGACATTTAAGACCATATAAGTAAATAGGATTGCGATAGATTTTATTGCTTGTCCTCGTCAGCTCATGTCTGTACTAAAAAAAAATGCTAAGGATATTTATATTGAACCGAGATTCTGTATGAATTTGTCTTCTTTATTACCTTCTTTACTTACGAAATATGTAGTTTCAATAAAAATCGTTACAAATAATATTTTAATATTTTTCAGGATATAAGTATCCACTTGACGAATATGATTATGTAATTGTGGGAGGCGGTACCGCGGGTTCCGTACTAGCTTCTCGACTGACTGAAGACAAGCCCAAAGCCATGGTACTGGTTATCGAAGCCGGAAAGCCAGAGAGTCTGCTCAACGATGTGCCTGCTTTGGTGTCCACGATGCAGCTGACTGACTACGTGTGGCCATACACGATGGAGCATCAACCTGGGATCTGTTTAGGTAAGTCAAATAAGCAAAACTTTTGTGCAAAAAAAAAAGCAATCGACTTCCAAAAAAAAATATTACAAAGTGAAAGTGTCTTTGAATCCGTATTTTAGATTTTTGCTACCGACTTCCGAAATAAAAATTATTTTTCACTGTCGTTTTTTTTTTGGAAGTCGGTTGTTTTTTTTTTTTTGCAAGAGTTTTTTATTTTTCACTTTTTAGTGGGTCGGTTTGTAAATTTATCTAAGTTACAATAGCCTAATGACAACTGTTCATCACATTTTACAAAACATTGCTTTTCCTGATGCAAGGAAGTTAACTATTGAGGAGTTCTCCTGGTACTTCACCATCAGCTCCACTTCACCCTAAGCATTGTGACGAGCTTATATTGCTTAGCAATCATTTTAAAGTCATCGAATCGCAACCCGTGAAATACTTATTATTGAGTTGTTCCGGTGACCATCTTACCATCTGTGGTCTCCGTCATCAGTTCCACTTCACCAAATGGTGCTTTCCGAGAGCAAATGCACAAGTTACTATAAAAAATACCCAAATCGCTAAAGGTATATTTGAAGAGTTCCCTCGATGTCTTCAGGATTCCATCATCAGATCCTGATCTGATGACAATAAGACTATCTGGAAAGTATACCCTTTCAAACAAAAAAAGAATTTTCCAAATTGGTTCAGTCGCCTTCTAGTAATCGTGGAACAAACATAAAAAAAGATTCCGACGAACTGATAACCTCCTCCTTTTTTGAAGTCGGTTAAAAAGCCTTTATGAGTCACGAGTAGCGCAAAACGTAAACGCGATTTACGGGTGTTCCGGTGCGCGATTTTTTTATTGTTTGTTTAGTGCAAGTCAATGTATTTTCTTTCTTTCTTCTTCTTTACGGTCAACATCCCGGAAAATGTTCTGCCCTATCAACTTAGATGACGTTGGTAAATCATCAGCATTTTTTCATCAGCTTATGAATCAAATACCTATTGATAGTAGCTACACGTACATTTTATGAGAACTCTGTGTGTTAGTTCTGCAGCCTATCACTGTCCTAAGGTAGGTAAATTAGCCACAATATTTTATGGATATCAATAATCTGCGTTGCTTTACTAGCACAGCGGTGGCGAAGTTTACTGAAGCCCTGCCGTATAATTTATGAAAACTGCTGATCCAATCAAGTAGAATTTTAATTGACTTTCCAAGTCTTAAATCCAATGTGATTTCAGTTTTATAAAACAAGGCAATCGTTATCAATGTTATTATTGCTTAATGGTAAGGAGTCAAAAACGGCTTGGAATTGTAGTGGGTAGGTAAATGTATTCCTTCATAATAGTGTCGTTCTCCTTGAAGTTGACTCACATTGTCTTGTGTTAATAAAAATTTTTTTTGTCGTTTTTATGCTAATTACTTAGTTGTACTCAACTTATGACCGATGCGTCGCTACATTATTAAGAACTAGCTTTTACTCGTGGCTTCGCCCGCGTAGAGGTCGGATGATCCCACTGGAACATACTCATACTACCGGGCTTAAAAGTTTTGTCTTATATTCTTTAAGGCGTGAAAAGACAGACAGTCAGACAAGTTAGCTACATTCAACGGTCTTAAGTGGACTGCCACCGGAAAGATCATTTTGGCTTGCACGTCAGATCTGCGCCTATCTCTGTGTTGTTTTAATGTAGACAGTAATGCGCTACGAAAGCGTGTTGTTGGTTGGTCAGATGCATGTGTGGTCAACACTAAATAAAGATACCTACAACTACCTACTTACATACTTGTTTTCTTCTTAATAAAATATTTCTTAATAAATTATCGTTCACAGCGCCTAAATAGGCGCTGTGAACGATAATTCACACACACGCACACACGCACATTCGCTTTTAAATAAAAGCAATGCTAAAATTCGATGTGAAAATTATAAGCAGCGATAGCAGGTTCGCACGAGTAGGGTGGCTGTTATTGTGTGTGGAGAAGGTTCGAACCTGAGTGCGCGCTTTCGACTTTTGTTTTTTCGTTTTCGTGTCAGAGTTCAATTATTTATCGAGTTTCGTTAATACAATGACAATAGGGTATCGAAGGTAAAAATAAAGTATAATAGGCAATTTAATTTTTTTTAAAAACACAATTTTTCATAGGAACATTTATTGATGTGACAACCTTAAAAACATAAACATATTCCAAACTTTGTAATAAATAAAATAAATCATTTATGGTTGCTACTAAAAATGGGATGTTTTGGTTTATTGAGGTTATAGCTTAATTTATTCATTTTCTCAAGGAAAAGAAGATTGAATCCAAACCTCAATCCTACGATCTTATCTTACGATCACTAACTTATTACTATTATGGCCAGTGTATGCCCTGAATTCCCATGATAACATTTATTTATTTATTTATTTAAACACACATACAACTATCATCACAGGCTTAACCTAATACAATAGTGTAGTTATAATTTTATTATGAGTTTAGGACTAGCTATAATATTATTCTAAACATGAAGCTACAACACAAAATGCGGCCCGTGTGAACTCACTCAAAGAACAATTAAAACAGTCAATCCGTTGTGACACCACATTTAATATTATATTTTTTTATTAATATTTAGTGTGACCTCCAATATTATCAATGAGGTCAAGAAGACGTGGACGCATGGAGGCCACAATATTACTGCAAATTTTTGTGCCACGTAAACTATCCCAGAACTCCATGCAATGGAACTTCAGTTGTGCGATACATCTTTCGTCTCGCGCTTCCCATCTTTGCACTATCCTATCACTTCTTACACGGCTCTTAAGACTCCCATCTTCCTCAAATCTCCTCACGCAACGTCTCACTGTATCTCTCTAAAGAAAAGAAAATCCTTATTACACATTTTGAAGCGTCACTTATTTGAACAAATAAAACAACTTACGCAAAATCCGGTTTCGTTGGATATTTCAGATATATTACACCCATTGTTATGCAAGCCTACAATGTTCGCCCTGGCTTCAATATTTATATTTGCTTGCATTTTCAATAAAAATCTTCAAACTCAACACCTCCAATATCAATAACACAAACGCTCGTAACTAAGTTCACCAACCGACAAGGTCATACCATTCTAACTACAGTTAGAAAATTGATTTTGTTTCAAATCTACCCTCAACTTTTATGTGACTATTTTAAAATATTCGCTGTCTTTCTCTCATTAGCATAATCTGAAAAAGACTGCGTGCCGCGATAAGCCTATGATGATGACCATATACCGCGCTTTTTCTGTTTGGTTCGTGATGAAAGAGTGTATTAGTGCACACCCATATATTGCAATATACGGGTATGTATGTGTGTGTGAAATGCCTAAATATAAGAAGGTCTCAAGTGCGACGAGTAACGATGCGATCGATGCTGGCATTGGAGTTCTGACCGCTACTGTACTTTCGCATTTATAATAGATATTAGTGTTAGTATGGAATTTTCTTATTGCTTCTCAGTGTCAGCTTCGTGTTTCCTGATGTCGCTACGAATCATAAGAGAATGTTTTGGTAAACTTTCCAGGTTGCGCTGGTCGAGCGCTTAGTACCGGTTCACATGGAGGTTCTTTTATAGCAAATTGTATATTCAATAGTAGAAAAATAGCTATGTCACCAGCTTATAAGAATATATTTACTTTCATACAGTGTGTTTCAAGGACTATTAACATAAAAAGATAATAATTCCAGCTGTGAATAAAGTTTATAAATTATTTTAAATAAAACAATCAAAATATTTTTATGTAACTTTCCTTTATTTGCTGTTGAGCATAACTCCTAAAATAATTGGCGAAATTTCTAGTATCAGTTTACTGGCTTTTATATCCTCGATCCTCGGCTCTGTGAAATTAATCAGGAAAATCCTAGCCTCCACACTGATTAATTTTGATGTGCCGTGCTTCACCGAGGGTATGGATGCCTGGAGACTCGCTTGACCGAATTCAGATCCACCAATCAATCCATTCAATCCATCTTCCCAGAGACGGTGGGATGAGCCGCTTTGTAGAGTAGTACAGAACAATTTACTAAACACGTCTGCTACTACTGCAGAGCGTGCGCGCCTGCTGGCTGTGGGTAAGTGGGAGTCGGGTCTGTGGCTTCATGCACTACCGTCGTCGAATATAGGCTCTTTGTTCGACGACACTACTTTCCGTCTCGCTGCTTCCCTGCGACTAGGAGCCCCTTGTTGTTCTCCTCATCGCTATCACTGTGGCGAAGTTGTCAACAGGCTCGGACACCACGGCCTGTCTTGCAGCCGAAGTGCGGGTCGCATAGCGCGGCACGCGAACATTAATGACATCATCCGATGAGCCCTTGTCACCGTCGGCGTTCCAGCTGTATTAGAACCCAATGGCTTGGCACGCGACGATGGCAAGAGACCGGACGGCATGTCATGGAAGGTGGGTAGGCCTTTAGTGTGGGAAGTAACTTGTGTCGATACTCTTGCGCCATCCCATCTTCCTGGCTCGGCGTACTGTGCTGCCGCTGCTACTGCGGATGCGAAAACCTCAAGCGACGAAAGTATTATAATAACCTTATCGGTAATTTGTATTTTCGAGCCGTTTGAGGTAGAAACCCTCGGGCCATGGGGTCCGAGTGGTCATGGTTTGTTCAACGAAATCTCCAAACAGCTGGTTGCCCAAGGGCTGGCTTTTACCTTGGCCAGAGGCTAAGCATTGCCATACAACGTGGCAATGCTACTAGTCTCTTGGGAACATTACCAGTCGACAGCGAAGCGGAGGAATTTTTTGACGCCATATTTTAGATTTTTAATAATTTTAGTTAGTTTAGGATAATTTTTATGTTATTAATCTGTTTTAAAAATAATTATGTTAATAATTGGTGAAAAGTTAATATTTTGGTATTATTTTGTAGATTAACTCAAATAATCTTGAATAAACATAAAAGCATACTTCTTAAGGCGTCATTGTACTCATCATTATGAACAACTTTTACTATGGGAGCAAACCTGAAATCGTGAAAAAAAATTCAGCTGTTCCCTACATTTTGATATGCAACATTCAAGGGTTATTTTTGCACTAGAGCAGAAAATGTAAACAAAATAAGTAATTTTCGTAATTTAATTTTTTATGCTCTTTTTGCTTATCATTCTAGAATATTTATTTAGTTATTCGATAGCCTTGCCGTTTACCTTGGCAATAGAGTCTTTTGGACGTCTGTAGGTCTCATAGATTCAAAGATATTAGCATTTTAGTGAACATACCCTATTTCAGCCGATAAAAAAAATAACACGGCTACCATTTGCGGGGTTCGGAGAGTTTATAAAAGTGCATTTGTCAATGAAAATTAGTATTTATAATATAGCCTTAAAGTATCGGTAACCGTTCTTCAAACACTGCATAATACGGAATGAGGAAGACTTTTAAGTGTCAGTAAGTCGGTATGTTTACACTATCATGTTGTATTTCTTAACGAACTATAGAAATCCGTAATTATGCTAATAGGGTTATAGTGCCTACCACTTGAGAAATACGAACTGGTTAAGAATCCCACATCTTAATTTAAACAATACTTAACCTACCGAAATATGGAAACAAAACAACACATCGGCTGAACTATTATAAACATTAACTTTATGTTTTATCACTGACCTTAATATTTTAATACTATAATTATAGCAATAGAGTTAATTAAACTTTCATTTTTTGACACTGAGGTCACCGTCCTCAAACAAGGACTTGTTTAATGTAGACTTTTGTAGTGTTGTGAGAAAATAACATACACACATACATACAGGGTGTGGCGTAAATAGTGGTCCAACGTTAAGCGGTCGATACGCCGTATGTTCAACTATCACAAACCACAATTTGAAACTTTTTTTCCATAGATCTCAAAATAAAATATTTTTCTATTCTTTTTTTTTAAATGTACACCTTGGTTTACTAATGTGGCTGTCATTTCTGTAAATGACATTATTTTTTCATTATTTTTTCGGTTTATAGTTGTGGAATACGTGTGCTATTACATGCAAGTAATTTTGTAAATGTAATTATAAAGGTAATAAAGAAAAATGTGTTTTATTTCAAAATGTAACTCATATGTTTAAAAAATTGTGTGACTTGGGGTGTGAATGGTGTAAAAAAAATGTACTACACTGTCGGTGGCCATTATTTGAAAAACTTGTCTAGTTAATGCAGATTCTAAAATAGTATAATAATAACTGATTCTATACTTTAAACAAAAGTTGTAGCCATTTCTATTCAAAAAGAACTGAACTGTACAGCTCAATTAGTAAAGCAAGGCGTAAAACTTTTAAGCAAGAAGATGTGGCGGCATATCTACATCGCCACAATGGAACGCGTCACACTGACGTCACACAAAATCCTGCATCGCGCAATCAGAGTTTACCGCACGACTAGCATATATACAACATCCCGACATCAACCGTCGGGCAGTTGCCCACCAGACACAACGCCCGTCTGGTCGGAGGATCCTCCCTTTTCATAGAGGATGAGTGAACTTTACACCCTGTTCCTCATGCCTCTATAAATAGAAAAATATTTTATTTTGAGATCTATGGAAAAAAAGTTTCAAATTGTGGTATGTGATAGTTGAATATACGGCGTATCGACCGCGTAACGTTGGACCACTATTTACGCCACACCCTGTATATGAACTCACGCCTTCTTTTATAATTATTATTCGGGGGTTAAAAAGAGTAGTTTTTGGTATCTTATCATCATAACCAGATAGGCACCTATTAATAAAGGAATCTAAAGATTAGAATAGTTCTCAGACTTGGTAAACATGTAAACAGACATACACATACAAACTTCTTCCTATGAGGGCAGGCAGAAACTATAGAACGCCACCTGCTACGATCCTCTCCTTTTGCTTCCTTTACGTTCATATGTCGTGGCAAGATCTTAGAATTGATCATTTTATGGCTATTTAGTATTTTTAGGACCGACGCACAACAAAAACGAAGCGACATCAACGCCTCTACCGGTGGATAATCTAATATTTTACGATATGATCACTAATGGTTGGCCACATCATGAAGTAGTCGTGCGTTTAACTGTTCATATCGTCAAACGTTGAGCATTATGATGATGCATTGTTCGTATAATGTGACCAACGGTCGATGTTCTATTTCATGAAATACAACCATTTCATGAAATGGTCGGACACTTTATGAAATTATCAATTCTAAGATCTGGCTACGACACATATATCGAGTCATACACGCACGCCGCTGGTAGCGAGTACTACGTACCTGACCTTTCTGAAGAACATCACCAAAAAGATTATTATATGTTTTATATTGTTATGTTTGTGTTATGTTACATGTTTATACTGAATATGTTTTTTACTTACCTGTTCACATAATACGCGGGTGGGTAACTTTCAGTGATGATGCTGAGTTTACTGACTAAACCACTTACGAAATTACTAGGTTGTTCAGCTCATACTCATCCAAAGAGTCATCCTTATTCTTCTCTCGTAACTATTCTTGAACAGTACTCGTGCCTGCCGTGGTAATAATATTAGGCGGTCAACATAATAACGAGACTGACTGACTTCAAGAAGATCTACTGACAAATGCGTTCACTGACTGGGCAGGTCCATTCAAATCTGTGCGGTTCTTTCCTCAAAAGACACTAATCAGACACTAATCTCAGACACTAATTTCAGACACTAATCTCGGACATAATCTTAGTCAGGACCAAGATTATGGACTTTAAAAGAGATTGTGACCTCTGAGTTTGTTTCGGTCTTTCTTCTCAGAGTAGTCGGATAGGAAACATCGACCATCTAGTTTTAAAACATAATTTATTTTTCAACGGGTAAAATTGTTTTTTGAAATGGTTCACAGAAATAAATCTAATTTATTATTTATCCTAAATTGCAGGAAGCAGAGACGAGCGTTGCTATTGGCCCCGAGGCAAGGCGCTGGGAGGTACTAGTGTCATCAACTACATGCTGTACACCAGAGGTCGCCCACAGGACTGGGACAGGATCGCTGCTGATGGAAACTATGGATGGTAAGAACAAATATAATATTCTCCTTATACTGTGTTTTGACGATAACTTCCCCTGGAATGTACCAAAGCTTAAGCAGTGTCCTTAGTCTGTTAAAAATTTGGATTTCCCCGTCTCCGGGGTCTGTATGGGCACCGTGTGGTTCGTGTCAACAACCCACCGTTTTTCCTAGAAGTAGGTACCTAACTGGGTATTATTTATACATATTTTAAACAATGGCCACTTACTGTAAGTTGATACAGACTGTTATAGCAAACCATACTTTTGTAAATAAAAGTATTCAAATTAGCTAAATATAAAAGAGCTTGGTTTAAACCTCAGTCGAGCAAAAAAATACTTCGAAAATCGAAAGATGTGTAAAAGGTGGATATATTTAAAAAAAAATAACCGATTTTTTTTAAAACAAGCTTTTATTAGTTGTTAATAAAAAGAACTAAAAAGTTAAAAATAATTTTATTCGGATGGGAAATAGCAGACGAACAATTTTCAAATAAAAGTGTGCTACACCCTGTTTTTCTTTGTTCTCTTATTTTTAAAATGTAACACGCTTTTTTTGAAAACTAGTATTTCAGCTTAATTGAAAACCGGAAAGTGGGTCAAATTTAACTTGCAAGATTTCACTACAGACAGACAGACACCAGGACAGGTGCAACTAAATAAAAGCTTTTAAAAAATATTGTTGCTCTTACCAAAAATAAAAGCCACAGTCACAATATATAGAAATTGGGGAGCATTGACTAAATTATCTCTGTTAGGCCAACGGGTTAATGACCCAGTGCTCAGATTCTCAAAATACCTCCCTGCAATGAGATATTAGCATACCTACTTGTACCTTCTTTATATCTTGGGTTCAGAACCCAGTCAATAATATTAAATGACTAACGTTTAATCTACTTATATTGCGAAACGTCAAAACAACGAGATTTCTGTGTGATCTAAGGTAAATATGAATGTATTATACACATAAACCTTCCGGAGTAATGTCTCTAAATGATGCTGAAAACCGTACCGAAATCCACGGTGAAGTTTGGAAGAACTAACCGCACACACAGACAGATACGAAAAGCGACTTTGTTTTATATTATATAATATAATCTAGAATATATATTCTAGATATGCCCCACATCCACATTTCATCGCTTGCTGATCACTTTACGGTTTAGTAATAGTTAAAGTACGGTTGAAGTCCTGTCCAGACAAACGTCGTGAATCTCAACTTATAATCGAATATCATTGAATCGGAACAAATTTAAATACCTACGTTATTTGAATCAGCGATCGCTTCTTCCTTTTAATGGAATAATATTCCGAAGATAATCACGTTTCCAATCATCGATGGTCAATTTGTTAGACAAGTCTTTTATAGCAAAAATGTTTATTATTTAGCTTTATAGATGTAAATAAAACTTTATTTTAGACTGAAATTGAGTAGAATGCTTAGTACCTCTTTAAAAAGAGAAAAAAATAAAGAAAAAGAATATGACAATTTTAAATCAAGATTCACCAATCATACTTGTATACAAACTGGATTTTCATCTAAGTATTGTTTTTTAATTTCTGCAGGAACCACGACGAAGTTTTGCAGTATTATATGAAATCTGAAAAATCAGAATTGAAAAAGTACAAGAACGAACCATACCGGGGTCGCGATGGGGAGCTAACTGTCGAGAATGTTCCATTCAAGTAAGTTACCAACTATTATTAATTTCTACTATCCAAAGTTGATAACTTAATTAAAACTAAGACTGGAAGAATTTTAAAGGTACCATCTGATGGGATATTTCATTTTCAGAACTGGTCTCGTCGATGCGTTCCTTAAAGCTGGAAGAGAAAACGGTCACCCCACTGTCGACTACAATGCACCAGACCAACTTGGTTTCGGTTACACGCAAGCGACTCTCAATAAAGGCCATCGGATGAGCGCCGCTAAAGCATTCCTCCACCCTCACAAGAAACGACGTAACCTGCATATCCTCACGGACGCCAGAGCCACCAAAGTGCTCATAGATCCCCACACTAAGAAAGCGTACGCTGTACAATACGTAAAGGATGGAGTCAAGCGCACAGTGCGTTGCCGCAGGGAAATTATTTTATCCGCCGGCCCAATAGCTTCACCCCAATTGCTCATGCTCTCAGGAATAGGTCCGGAGGAACATTTAAAATCGCTGGGAATCCCTGTTCTTGCAAATTTACAAGTTGGAAGGGTTCTTTACGATCACATCGCGTTCCCTGGAGTTATTTTCAGATTAAATACAACTAACGCCAGTTTGTTGGAGCCTAAAATCGCAACATTAAATAATCTTATACAGTGGTTACAGTACGGAGACGGACTGTTAACAACGACCGGTGGAGTTGAAGGCATTGGTTATATAAAGACATCGGTATCGCAGGATCCAGAGAATGTGCCAGACATTGAATTATTAAGTATGGGCGGGTCTCTCATTATAGATTCGGGAGGTGCACTTAGGGAAAGCTGGAGACTTTCTAAACAAATATTTGACAATGCGTACTCACCTTTGTATGGCACAGACACATGGTCAGCTATCATTATGTTGACGCAACCGAAGTCGAAAGGTTACCTAGAGCTTAAAGACGCTGATCCGTTTTCACATCCAAAAATGTACGGTAACTACTTTACTGATCCACAGGACATGGCAGCGATGTTAGAAGCTGTCAAACATGTAATTAAACTGGCGAATTCCGAAGCATTCGGTAAATATTATCCTAAACTATACTTAGCCGACTACCCTGCATGTAGGAACTTTGTTCCCGGCTCCGACTCGTATTGGGAGTGTGCCATTAGGACGATGGTGATTACGTTACATCATCAAATAGCAACATGTAGAATGGGTCCCCATACTGATCCGTACGCTGTAGTGGATCCTGAGTTAAGGGTGTACGGCGTGGACGGACTGCGAGTGGTGGACAGCAGCGTGATCCCGCGGCCCACGTGTGCGCACACCAATGCGCCTGCGATCATGATCGGAGAAAAAGCTGCCGATATGATTAAGAAAACCTGGTCAAATGTGGTCTCATATCAGTGATATAGTAAGTTAAATTATAAATAGTAACTGTACTGATTGTTTAAGATTGTGCCTAATAGATAAATGTGATTTCTAAATTGTGTAATTTTATTTATTTAAGTAGGTAAGTATCCTATCCCGTGTGTCATCATATATACTTCTATCAAATTGTCACACACGAGTCTATATTTATTGAGGTCTCGGGAGGCCAATATTGTTGCGACTCGTGACGTATTCACAGGTATTGTATTTGGATACGATTTGGTTATCGATTCAAATTAGGATAGGTTCAAAAATAGGAGAGTCGATGATCGACTCCTGATTCAGGCTATATGCAACAAAGTTACAAACCACGAAAAGAACTTCAGCGACGTTCTATAATCACTTGTTTAATTCGATAATTATAAGTCACAATAACGAAGGACAGGTAGTTTGACTAGACACAAAATTTGAACTGACAAGAATTATGTGTGCCAAATTCGTTAATCTACCTAAGCTACGCATGTCTTCTTACATAGATTCGCTTTGTATGAAAATATAGACGGGATCGTCTACTACGATCAATGTACAATTGTACCAACATACATACATATACAAGGTGTAACATAAATAACGCACAACCTCTTAAGGGGTCATTGTACTCATCATTATGAACAACTTTTACTATGGGACCAAACCGCGAAAAAAAATCTGCTGCTCCCCTGAAATCGCGAAAAAAAATCAGGTGCTCCCTACAGGTCGCATAACTCGTCAAAATGTAGGGAACAGCGGATTTTCTTTTCGCGATTTCAGGTTTGGTCCCATAGTAAAAGTTGTTCATAATGATGAGTAGAATGATCCCTTAAGAGGTTGTGCGTTATTTATGTTACATCTTGTATATTTATATACATACGTTAATAATGCATATAACGAATTCAGACCCCACAAAGCTAATAAACGACTTTACACAATCAAATTAGCGGCACTCAGGTGCAGTGATGAATGTCAACAATTAAACGATCACAGCTACACAAAAATACGATTTGGTTGAATAACAAAATCAGCGAGCATCGTTTGATTTCATTATATTAATAGGCGGCGGGTGCGGGAAAGGGTTTTACGCCCCGTCATGTTTCCCCAAATAATAAAATTAATGGTTCTTCTATACAGAGATCCATTAAGGAGGGAATTCAATGTTTTTGCATTAATATTACCGTTAGGAAGAGAAAAAGATTGATTTTTTAGTGTTGTAAGCTTTGCTGTTTGAGAAGTGTCTCCGTGTTCGATGGAGATATTAATGGAAAAGGCTAATATTAATATTTTTGTACTACAGAGAAAATATTTAATGTTGCAGTGTGCAGAGTAACGTTTTTAATAGACACCCTCAGAGGAGCACTAGATTAATAGAAAAGTACCCAGTTATTTTGTAAACAGAATTACCTACGTCGCAAGTAAAAACTTAAGTCCATTACTTGACATAATTATTATAATATACAGGTAAACATCTAAATCACAGCTTACCTACACGTACTTCCTACTGTCAAACATAAAGTTTTATAACTGTGGGAAGAATCCATATAAAAGGAGGAAAAACTTGGCAGGGAGAACATTGCGTGGGCGCTAACGAGACAAAGAGTATTCGAAGCAAGAATACTAAGCAGCTGTTCACACTGTTCTAGGTGTTTCATTGTCGTTTTTATACGAATATCGAATATATCTGTTAATGTAGGTCATCACTGAAAGAAAAGTCACTTATACTGTGGTAATCTTTTTAATTAATTATAATAACACTATAAACACTTCTACACTTAGTCTGTCCCCTGTACAGCTCGACAGACCAATTTATATTTTTTTTTCAGCAAACAGTATTCGATTTATTTGACAGCTCTGTGCCCACGTTAAAAAGTGGGGCAAAGCGCGCGAATTTTAAGTCAATAGATGGACGTTAAATTTATATAAAATGGTACTTAACTGTTAACTATATTAATAATTAATGTTTTGTTTTGTAATGTAATTTCTCGCCAACTGGTCGACACTTCACGTGACCAGAGGGCTGGCTCGTTCTTTGGCCAAAGAATTAGCATTGCCATTCAACGTGGCAATGCTGCCAGTCTTCTGGGCACGTTTCCGGATGACAGCGATGCGGACGAGTACTTCGACGCCTAAGTTTCCTTTTGTTTTGTATATTTATTTGTATAGTTAGTTAGTTCGTTAGTTAGTAGAAAAAGATATTTTAAGTTTTATAACATATAATTGTAATTGATATCTCATGATTATATTACTAGCCTTTTAAGCACTTAATCCACGCGCACCCACGAGTATAAGAATTGGAAATCGTAGTGAATAAAATGCATTTGATATCATAAAAAAAAAATTAAAAAAAAAAATGTTTTGTACTTGGATTCAAGTTAATTTCTCCGTATTTAATTATAACATAATATTTTAAACACAGTATCATCTTTTATCGAACCAAATTACTGTTAGTAGTCAAGTTGCGTAGGGGACGATGGGGGAATTGCGGACGCGGGGTAAATACGGACTCACATATATCTACTTTATCCCCGCCACCCGCGTCCCGCCGCCGCGATCACGCATTACGTTCCGACATCTTTAGTGTCCTCCAAACATTCCCGACAGGCGGCTGCGCACACGCTTCAAGGTAATTGAATTTTAACATTTTTTGTGATTTTGATGTAATTTTTGATGTTTACTATTTTGAGTGTTATTCAAAAAGATTAAAGTGTCAGTAAAAAGTCATATTTTCTGTCGATTGCGATATTAATGACGAGTAAAAAGTACAATCGTTTGCCTTGATAAATTTTATTAACCTAAAAATTTTGTTATTATACTTTTTCTAACTCGTTTGGGTCAATTGCGGACAAATGGCCTGGGGTAAATACGGACGTCCGTTTTTACCCCATTATTGATCTTAACCTATTTTTTTACGTTATTTTTTGTATATAATAATATTTTTATATTCCAGATGCCTCGAAAATATATTAGGAAAAAAGAACCAGCCTATACCATAGAAACTTTACAAAAAGCTGTGCAAGAAATTAAAGAAAAGAAGACTCCTTTTCGACAGGTGGCAGAGAAGTATGGCATTCCCAGAGCGACCCTTTTCGATCAAGTGCAAAAAGCCTGTGTTAGTACCATGCCAAAAAGAGGTAAGAAGTCAGTATTTAATGAATCTCAAGAAAAAGAACTGGTTGAATTCATATTAAAATCTTGCAAAGCCTTCTTTGGGATAACTATTCCTACCCTACGAAAAATAGCATTTGATTTTGCCACTGTTAATAACATACCAAATAACTTCAATAAAGATACCAAAATGGCAGGTATAGATTGGTATTATAATTTTATGGCGAGACACCCCCATATATCACTTCGAAGACCAGAAGCTACTTCAATAAATAGAATCACAGCATTTAATCAAGAAGAAACGGATATATTTTTTGAAAATTTAAAAACACTCATGTTAAAGCACCAATTTAAATCGAATTCAATCTACAATGTTGATGAAACTGGGATTAGTACTGTACAACGAAATTCCAGGATTCTCGCACCAAAAGGATTAAAACAAGTAGGCAAATGTACCAGCGCAGAACGTGGTTCCTTGACAACAGTTATAAATTGTTTCAATGCTGCAGGCACATACATTCCCCCATTTTTTATATTTAAACGAAAGCGAATGAATGCACTGCTTATGAAGGATAGTAATAGTAACATGGTAGCTTGTGTTTCTGATTCAGGCTGGATAACAGAGTCAATTTTTGTTGATTGGCTTCAACATTTCAAGGCATTTGCAAAACCATCTGCAGATGATCCTATTTTATTAATACTGGACAACCATGAAAGCCACGTTAGTTTGAGAGCTCATGAGTTTTGTCGCAAGAATTTTATTCATGTTTTGACGTTACCACCTCACACATCCCATAGAATGCAACCTTTAGATTTAACTTTCCATGGTCCACTAAAAACGGCATATAACAGAGAATGTGAATCCTTCATGATCAACCATCCAGGCACCAAAATTACGGCATATGATGTTGTAGGCCTTTATACAAAGGCTTTTAATAGAACCACAAGCACTGAAAAAGCTATGAATGGCTTTAAGTCTGCTGGAATTTGTCCAATGGATCAAGATAAATTCAAAAACACCTTTGAAAGTTTTGGGGATATAGTTACATCAGATTCTCTTCTTGAACAACAGATACAAACAAATACTAACAATCCAAGCCAAAATGAGTCTCAGAATGAATCTCAAGTTGACTGTGATGCTGTCAATGAAAATATTTATAATCTAATAGAACCTCAAGAAATATTTCCCAATATTGACGCAAACTTTGAAGATTTAAATGAAACAATACCTACGTCGGCATTAGTGGGCGATGTTAGTGAAACTGGTGCTAATCAAAGTATAACAAGTCAAACTTGTCCATCTCCCTCAGTACCACTTAGTGATGTAGTGCAAGTACCAACCCTAAAACCATCTCGTACAAAACGATTAGTTAAAAAAAAACATTCCATTATTTTTACCAGCACACCGGAAAAAGAAAACTTAGAGCAAAAAGAACAAAAGAAAATAGAAAGGAAGAGAAAGAACCTAGAACAAGAAAAGACCAAAACTTTAAATAAGAAACCAAAAAATACTAAAGAAAAACGACCAAAAGGTTTAAGAAACTTAAATAATTTTGAATGTGAAAAAGAAAATGATGAATATTTCTGCATTTATTGCCAAGAAAAGTATTGTGACCCACCCACCGAAGATTGGATTATGTGTTCAGAATGTAAGAATTGGGCACATGAGAATTGCAGTGCTGGGTCTTCTTCAAGAGGCTACATTTGTGAATTCTGCAAATGAAATGGAACCTCATCCGTAAATACCCCATGTCGTCCGCAATTAACCCAGCAATAGTCCGTATTTACCCCAAGAGCTAAGGGTAATTACGGACAAGAAGGTTTTTGTTTTTCGTTAAAATTTAATTAATGTTGATTGATCTCATATAATAATTAATGTTGATTTGATAGGTTAACAAATATAGTTTAATAATTAATAAAGAAAGACTGATTATTATTAAAAGTTTGAGTTTTATTTATGATTTCGCTTAAGCGTCCGCAATTCCCCCACCTTCCCCTACTAATAAACTCTTAAATTCATATTGAAATATCTTGGTTTATTTTGTAATTGCTTACATTACGAACTTTCAGAAGTTTTACAGGTGCAGGTTTTACTGCAGGCTAACAGAGATCAGTCGGTCAATAGGAGCCGTAAGATTTCAAAGACATCTATGCCAGACGTTTCAGCAATCGCAAGCTAATTGGAAAAGTTATGCAGGTGTATTATATTAAAAGTGATACTTCAAATAGAACGCCTATTGTTCTTTACTTACTATTTTTAGAAATTCTATTAACATAAAACCCTTTCTACGACGAGAAATTCCCACTTTAATCATTATTTAGATCGTAAATACCTAAATAAATTAAAACAAAGGAGGGTAGCTGGTTTCTTTAACAACAGAATTTAATAAAAAAGTTTCCTAGTTTGTAGTTTACCGTCGTATTTTATATAAATAAATACAGGGTACGAGCACCATGCAATTTCTAAGAAATGACGTGTTTATGGGTATATTGTTGAATTCCCAGAATTGTTTTTATCAGGATTGCTTATACAACATGCTTATAGTGTGCATGCGGTGCGTGCTACACGTTTTCGCAATGGAAAGGATGTTTATATCATGGATTCGCAAAGACCTATACAACTATGTACTTATGTAGGTAGATACCTACTACTATACCTACTAGTTAAAGTAAAAGTTAGTTGAGAACATTTTCGAAATGTGTTAATATAACTTATTGGAAATCTCTGTTTCTATGGAAAATTTAAAATCGGTCGAATTTAGCTGTGACACTATTTTTCGAAAATGTTCTTGACTAATTTTTTAGACCTATCATGTATCCTGATAATGCGTATGAAGTTTCAATAAAATCGGTTCATTAATTTCGAAAAACAAGGACTTGAAAGTTTGTATGAAAAGCCGTACTTCGTAAACGCTCTTAGATGTAAATCTGAGATTCGAGTTATCGGACCGCGTGTTAAAATTCTTCCATACAAACTTTGATACCCCCAATCCTCCTTTAGGGAGTAATTTAGAAATACAAAAATAACGAAACTTCATAATTTCATTAGATAAGTATTCGTGCCAAGTTTCTAGTTTATTAACTCAAGAAATTTAAAAAATTATACAAACAAAATCCCCCTTTTCATCCCCTTAAAGGTCACATTTCCAAAAATCCTTCCTTAGTGGATGTTTACAACATAAAAGGCATCAACTGTAGCCCCAGCGGTTTAGGCTCTGCGATGATGAATCAGTCAAGATAAGTAGTTATAATGTATAGATTTAGGAGGGTCAAACCGGTGGAAATATTATGAACGCGTATACTCCACACATATATTCTGTACAAAATACAAGAACATAAGCTACACGGATACATATATGAATTAAGTATAATAAATTCCATGAAACAACGCAGCAACAACATGAATATTCAAAGCCGGTTTCTCAAATCGGATTTCAGTTATGCGTGACTCTAAACTGTTAGCAAATCGGCGATTTCCTGAGATTGATAACAATAAACTGCGCTGTAAAGGCGAAGCTGTCAAATTTAGTGAGGAACAATAATTAACTTAAGCAGAGAAGGATCACAGATGATCGTTTAAAAAGAATAGAGACATTTTTCCCAGTTCATTCATAAGTTTTGATAAACGTACATTTATAGCTGTCAGTGTTCCATAAAAATATTACATAGTGGATTTAATATACAGCTCGAAAATTTTATTATATTTATGTGCTTAAAATCTCTGTTTATCTATATACTGTTGGTCATAAATCTGCGTGTATATTCAATATGTAAGTGGCACGAAAGTGATCCTAAACCATCGTAGTATCTCAAACATCGTCATAACAGTTAACTAGACTGGCACGGTTGCCGATATTTAACCCCGATAGGCTACTGTGTTCGATTTTAGACGATACCCACATTTATCTTGTTTGGCCTGAGACACATATATCAAAATAGATTGAACTATCAACTAGCCTAGATTATCAATAAAGACATAAATAAATACAAAGACAAAACATGTAAAAAAGAAAACCATTAGTTACAGGGAAATGCAGTAAGTTTGTCCTTTTATTAAAAATAAAAATACATCTTTAAAGAAAACTGAGAATAATCTCTTATTTTTCTGAAGGAGCTGCCATTTGCACGGTCTCACAGTCGCATAATTACTGGCACGGCACTTTTCAACATCACTGCGAATTGTTCAGTCTTTTGCTACATTTTCACTGCAAACAAGCTAAACTTCTTATTATAAAATAAGTGCGGGATAATTGCCGCAGTTTTAGGGTGTAATCGTCAAGTTTTATCATTTATCAAGCGATAATTATAGTAGTTTAACTGTTCTTGATCTTGTTCTTAATCACTGCTACAAAACACTAAATCAGTTTCTCACGTTGTTTGTGAATAAATTAATAATGTTTGGAAAGCTAAGCCTACTTAAACGTTTTTAGAAAAAGGTACAACACTAGGTATTTTCACACATTTAAGAAACTCATACAGCTTGTTGTGTAAGTGTCGCACTGGATAAGCAAAGTGAAACCTTGTCTTTTTACCGGGTTATAAGAAGTAAACTGTATTAAAAATAAAATTAAACGAGAGTATTAGGTAATAATCTGTATCCTATACAAGAGATAACGAGAGAGATGAGATATCTAAGGAGTAATACTTACCGACCAAGCCAAATTACCAGCAAGATTTGGTTTCACCAGTTATTGTGAAACCAAATCTTGCTATGGCAATTTGGCTGTTAATCATTTTGCCTGTCATTATATAAAAAATAACAGCCAAAATTATGGTAATGAGGATAACGGCAGCAAAAATGTAGCTTTCCTAAGCAAAGCGAAGGTTCGCTCCGCATAAAAGCAAAACGTAGTCAAACATTAGTTAATGATAATTACGACTCTGTAAATAAATGGCTGTTATAGATCGGCAGAACGAAGTAACGAAGGAGATCAACCGACGTAGGTACGTAGGTATAATATCTGAAGCTACACCGATACAAAAATATTCTCTAATTATATATAACTAGCTTTTGCCCGCGGCTTCGCCCTGGTGGATGTCAGAAAATATCCCACGGGAACGTACTACTGGGGGATTAAAATTTAGGAGCAATGAGTTTTTAATTTTGTTTAGGAAATTTAAAGCATACTTTTATAATATAGCTGTGTTTTGTTAGTAGAAAAATTATAATAAAATTTATATTTTGATTTACACAAAGTAAAACGCAATTAATACACGAATTTTTTTGTCGAAACATAAGAAGATATTCTTGATCGGAAATATAATTAAAAGCGTCACTCACCTCTAAATTATAACATAACATCACGCCTTGTTTCCCCGAAGGGTTAGGCAGAGGTGTACCTACAGTACACCCACATTTCGCCAGTTATATTTAAGTCCCATGTAATAGGATCCCCCTCAGGACCTCTAAATTATAAACTACTTAAATATAATACCATTCTGAATTCCTTATTGTTGTATGACCACCACGTCCTGCCAGTGCAGTGAATGTACGAGAAATGATAGTGGAGCATTCCTCATAGCCGAAAGAGTGAAGCGTATGCGCAGAGCTTGCCTTGACTGCGCACTTGAATTTACCGCTAGTTTGACATAATGACCAATATCAACAAGAACTCAAGCATTTACCAAATCCTTTAAACAGGCACTTGGTCTTAAACGGTAAGGTGTTCGTTTTAAAGTTTTCTTTCTATCTGATGGTTAAAATATTAAAAACTGTGGTGTAGAGTGTAGATATTATCATCGAAATGTAAAGCGTTTGCGTTATTTACTCAAAGTATCAGCCGGGTATTCACGAGATTGCGACTGTCTTTACAGAAATGATGTTTCAAGATATTTTCATTTTATTAAAATGTTCATTAGAGCTGTTAGTGTACGATTTATTTTATTTTATTTTGAAAAAAAACGATATTACATTAAATATAACACTTCTCAGTACGGTACTTATATAAAACAAAATCAAAGTAATAACCACAACATTTTCCACATATTAACAAAGGGGTATGCTATGATGAGGACTTATCGGAAAACTAGTTAACATTCACATTCTACGAAACATGTTAAATCGTTACTAACTAATAAACAAGACTTTGTGGACTACGAGAAAGCCAGCTTCGACTCCATCGAAATATGGGCAGTTCAGGCCTCTCTGCAACGATGTTAAATTGACTGGCGCTACATTGAAGTGTTGAGATGTCTGTATGACGCTGCCACGATGACTGTCCAGATCCAGGATCAGAAAACCAGCCCCATCCAACTGCTCAGAGCGGTGAGACAGGGGGATGTGATAACCCCGAAACTGTTTACCAATGCGTTGGAGGACGTCTTCAAAACACTGGACTGGACTGGGCCGGGTATCAATGTAAACGGCGAGTACATCTCACACCTTCACTTTGCCGATGACATCGAGAGACGCTGGAACAGTTAGACCAGATGCTGCACAGCCTAAATGGAGCCTCTCGACGGGTTGGTCTATGAATTTGGACAAGACGAAAGTCATGTACAATTCACACGTCTTACCGAGACCAATCCGCATCGAAGGATCGATCTTAAAGTTGTGAAGGAGTGTCTATCTAGGGCAAGTCATCCAGCTCGGTAGACACAACTTTGAGAAAGAAGGCGACAGAAGGATCCAGTTGGGTTGGGCAGCGTTTGGAAAACTTCGTCAAGTCTTCTCGTCACCTATCCCGCAATGTTTGAAAGCTAAGGTCTTCAACCAGTGCGTCCTGCCCGTTATGACATACGGTGCCGAAACGTGGACACTGACAGTTGGGCTGGTCCACAAATTCAAGGTCGCTCAGCGCGCTATAGAGCGGGCTATGCTTGGAGTTTCTTTGATGTATAAAATCAGGAATGAAGTTATCCGGAAAAGAACCGGAGTAACCGACATAGCTTGCAGAGTTAGCAAACTTAAGTGGCAGTGGGCTGGCCATGTTTGTCGAAGGACCGATGGCCGGTGGAGCAGACGAGTCCTGGAGTGGAGACCACGTATCGGCAAGCGTAATGTGGGACGCCCCCCAGCTAGAATGACCGACGACGAAGGTGGCTGGGACAGACTGGATGCGGAAGGCGGAGGACAGGGTGTTGTATCGCAGACTGGGAGAGGCCTATGTCCAGCAGTGGACTGCGATAGGCTGAGTTGAATGAGTTGATAATAAACAAGTATTAACCACTAGATACATCTAAGTGGTTCGGTGCATTAGTAACTTTACTTCGAAAAGCATTTTTACGATATTTAGCATAAATATATCAACATGTATGAAATGTTTATTGTACATTTGCGTGAGACGCTGAAGGGGTGCACGTTTACCTGCGTTTGTCCGGTTTGATGGCTGATCAAACAATCGGTAATCGGCGGGCACTCCACGACGAAGAACCGATCTAGGAACTACAAGTATAATATCATTACTAAGGTCTATACAATTTAGCTTATTGTGTTAAAGGTCATGCAGTGTCATTACTTGCAGAAACATTCGTCTCTTCTCGAGTGAGAGTAAATTATACATTGCTAAAAGGTCTTCGTAAAGTAAGCGTGGTAGTTGGCATCTGAATTGCATAGTTCGTAAGAATTTTCGTTGTACTTTTTCAATGGCTATTTAATATTTAGTATATAACGGGTCCCATATCAGACAGGCATATTCAAGCTGAGAATAAATAAGTGAACGATACAGATATAAAAATATGCAAGGGCGCCTAAAGTCAGTTGCTGTTTTGATAATAAAGCCGTACATTTTAAATGCTCTAGTAATTATGTTTTCTATATATAGGTTCAAATGTAATTTACAGTCAAACAGTATTCCCAGGTCTCTAAGGTTCGTCACTCTTTTAAGTATAATAACGTACATAAAGTATAATCATATTTTATTTTTGTTTTATTTTTAGTAAAGCTGATGATATGGCATTTGGGTATACTTAAATTTAACTTGTTAATTGTACAGTATTTCGAGAGTCGGTTAAGATCTGAGCAGTCATTATCATTTTTTATTGTTTTATATAATAGATAGATAGATCTCTTTATTATTTATGTACACAATAAAAATTACAGATATAAATGTAGAAATAATTCAAATCATAATGATAAATAATTAAGTTACACTAGCATGTCAACAAACGTCTGATTTTTCTTCCATCATATTTTCCTTATTTATTTATTACTTCAGCTAAATTTAGTCTCAGAAAGTACGACAAACACAATAAAACCTTTAGAAATATAATAGCAAGTCAATAAACAACAAGGAAATGAGAAAACCCAAAAAACCTAAAAAGCAATAATGACGGCTGTCAAATTCGGCCTACAATGCAACATATGAGATGAAAACCAAGACAAAACGGAAGTTGACGAGATCAGCAGCTCTTTGCGCACGCCTACCACTTCTGGACTCGTCGCTCAGCTCCGCTCCGCCGCTGCCGGTACCCAGCCCCATCGAGAGTGCTGTGATACCGGCGATGGCAGTTGCGTCGAGCTCGAGCGACGAATTTTTTTCCCCGGCGACGTCGCCAACACCTGTCGTCGGCAGGGGAGAGGCCGGCCACCGAGGAGCTTGGGACCTAGGGGCCATCCGGCCCCGAGCCGGGTCCCCGCTGCCGGTGGTTGTGAGCAGCGCATGAGATGGACTCAGTCTATGAACGAGAACGTCATGCGCGCATATTACAGGTCTACAGAGGGAGGAACTAACCTCATTGCGTACCGCGATAGGATGCTGTCTCTGTTCCAGGAACTAGAACCAACCGTCAACATTTCGGCCCAACGACTGTCGGATCAGGTGCGGGTCATCCAACGCAATCACAGGTTAGATGATGCCGCACTTGATAGGCTGCGCTCAGAGGTACTGAGCAACTATATCGTCTCGACTCCGGCACAAACCACGGTACTTGCGTCACCCATAGATGTAATCGCGCCGCGGTTCAATCATGTTGAAGAAGAATATGATAGGGTTGCCACAGTAAGTAGCCAGTGCAACGTCCGATTGAGGAGCGCACTGGAGGATGCGTTTTGCGAGTATAGGTCCACTCCGACCGAACTTAGGCCCCAATTACCACGCTTACCTAACAAGAAAAACACCACCACACAAGAAAAACAGGGCGCTGGTGTGTGCCTTGGACTCGCAGCTTAAGAATTTTTTCGAGAGCAGCGAGGATCTTGTTGATACGCACTCGATCCTGTATTGCACGGCTGTTGCGGCATGTCGTTTAGCTAACGTCAAGTTTCCAAGCTGTGACGTAGCTATTCGACCAAAACCGGCTGTACCAGCCTGGCAGTGCAGGATCAAACGGCGTATCGATGGGACCAGGGTACTCATCGGCAAAGTATACTGCTTCAGGGAGGGCAATACACGATCACGAGTGATGCGCTTTGTAAGGCGGGCATTCTCGGGGACTGGAATCAGCCCTCGAGAATACATGTCCCGTGTCACAGAGCGCATCGACTTCCTGAAGCAGAAAGTTTGTGCACCGGCGAGTCGTATTCGACAGTGTAAGCGGCGGGTTGATCGATACACGCAGAATCGCATGTTCCAGAGCGATGAGAGGTGGGTATATAGAGCTTAGGAGCGACCTGAACAAAATGTGACAGACGTGTACCGTCCGGATGATGCCGCCACGAATGTATTCTGGCGCAGCGTCTGGTCGGTGCCCATCTGTCATACTGAGGCTGGCTGGATGCAGGACGTCGAGCAAGTGTGTGGAACTATACCAGAAATGGAAGCAGTCCAGATTACGCCATTAGACGTAGCCAAAGCAGTCCGTCCGTTACCGAATTGGAAATCACCGGGACCGGACGGAATACACAACTTTTGGCTAAAATGGCTAAGTAGTTCACACACTCGCCTGGCATCGCAACTCCAGTCATCCTTAGAGTCTGGGTCGCTACCGCAGTTTCTAACAACAGGCCTTACCCACCTGCTCCATAAGTCAGGTAGTCCCGCGGAACCCAAGAATTATAGACCGATCACGTGTTTGTCGACGGTCTAAAAACTTCTTACATCCATTTTGAGAGCGAAAATTAATATACACATTGAAAGTAACTTGATTATGTCTGCCTCTCAAAATGGATGCAGGAACGGGTCCCACGGTACTAAGGAGCTACTCCTCATCAACATGGCCATTAGCCAACAGGTTCGTCAATCCCGCAAGGATCTTTCGACATGCTGGATAGATTATAAGGCCTACGACTCAGTGCCACATACATGGCTCTTGAGGGTGCTGGAGTTGTACAAGATTGATGCAACTCTACGCACCTTCCTTGAGTCGTGTATGGGGCAATGGAGGACGGTCCTTTGGTACCCAGGATGTCGACAGATCCAGGGGGATGATGAACCCGTCTGGATTAAACGGGGAATATTCCAGGGCGACAGTCTGAGTCCACTTTGGTTCTGCTTAGCCCTGAATCCTCTAAGCACACTGCTGGAGGATTCAGGTCTAGGCTATCGGTTGAAGAGAGGTGGTCAGATCATATCTCACCTCCTCTACGTGGATGAGCTGAAACTCTTTGCCCCCAACAAATTGCGACTAATGGAGCTACTGAAGGTAACTGAAACTTTCAGTAGCGCCATCAGGTTGGAATTTGGTGTGGACAAGTGCCCATGTAGGCTTATGTGAAATAAAATATTTTGATTTTGAGAGTATAAAAAGGCCGATCCCGGTCAAATATCGGTCTTTCGCCATCCAAACTTTGAAGTGAACACACGTGAACAGCTACAGCAATAAAAATAACCTGTTGGATGGATACCACTGCAGACGAAGCCACTCAAGTGGTTGCTTTACTGCAATCAAGGAGGCGGCAGTGTGATGTTGCTCGGTAACTGAATTTAGGCCGTTTTTCCGTTCGACGAGTGTTCATACGGTTTCAAGAGTCTGGTGGCTATATCCGAAGACGTGGATCTGGCAGACAACGCTGCACATCTGAAAGAGACGATCGTTTTATTGTGTCGGCATCTTTACGCAATCGATTCTCCAATGCACGTGTTTCTGTGACAAAAAGGTTTATTTGTCACAGAAACACGTGCATTGAAGATTAATTTGGTTATTTCTCTTTCTTTCATTCTTTCAATGCTGTTGAAGTGCAACAACGGCTCCGATCCGTACACAGAACTTCTGTAAGCGTCTCCACAGTTAGGAGAAGGTTACGGGAGAAGAAAATTGCTGCTCACAGAGCTGCTACAGGCCCAAAATTTACAGCACAGCATAGGAGAGGCCGGTTGCAATTTGCTCGCGACCATGTTGATTAGACACTAGAGCAATGGAGGGGTGTGCTTTTCTCGGATGAGACGAGGATGTGTCTCTTCTGCAACGATAGGCGTAGAAGAGTGTACAGGAGGCAGGGGGAATGATTCGCATAAGCCTGTATAGAAGAGACAGTGGAATACGAAGGTGGTTCGTACATGTTCTGGGGCGGCATGTCAATCGACGGTTAAACAAACCTTGCGTAGATTTCCCGGACTGGCGGTGCTCGCTGGCAAGGGTCCTTAACTGCTCCTCGGTACATAACAGAGGTCCTAGTAGAGCATGTGGTCCATAATGCGAATTTTGTTTGCAGTGGGTTCATCTTAATGCATGATAACGCCCGCTGTCACATCGCATTAATTGTAAGGGACTACTTGCAAGAGGTTGGGATCCCTGTAGTGCACTGGCCAGCTCGAAGTCCAGATCTGAATCCTATCGAACACCTTTGGGACGAGTTGAAGCGGCAAGTGCGGGCACGAGATCCTGCCCCTACCACTCTTCAAGACCTTCAAGATGCCGTCATTGAGGAATGGGGTTCCTCAAGAATCCGTTATAAAATTAATTAGGTCCATGAGGGACCGCATGGAAGCTGTCATCAGGGCAAGGGGGGCAACGTTTTAAGTTATTTTTAAGAATTTGATTGTATTTTTTTCTGATGTAACTGTAATTGTTTGATGTTGCAATAAAACTTATTTTGCTTTATTTACAAATATCCTGTTTTATTTTATGCCTTAGTGAATAAAAACAAAAACCCTGTACTTTTTCTGGAAGCTAAATAAATTGCCTTTCAAATGGTGTACCATAGTCATACTCGTACCATTGAAAAATATGATTAAAAGTAATTTGACGGAGACTTTTTAAGAGATGCGATTTTTGTGACGCTGAGTGTATAAGACCAGAAATATTTAGTGTTTTTGGGGATAAAATCCTATACAGAGTTAATGTACTTATTGTATGAATCAATGTAGAGCAAAACTTGTGCAATTTTGGGTCAACATTCAACTGGTTACTATTACATTGAGGAGTTCCCGTGGCCATTTGTGGCCTTCTTCATCAGTTTCACTTCACCAAATTATGCTTTCTAAATGCAAATGCTTGACTTGTTGATGAAAATACCAAACCGCTATGTATATGCCCATAATATTTGAGGAGTTCCCTCAATTCCTCATGGATCCTATCATCAGAAATGGATTTTGATATTAGGTAATAGGACCAATCTGGAAGTATGCTTTTACAAATAAAAAATATTTTTCTAAATCGGTTTATAAATGACGGAGTACTGAGTAACAAATATTTAAAAAAAAATACCACCGAATTGAGAACCTCCTCCTTTTTTAAAGTCGGTTAAAAATAAAGACTAAACGTTTCCCAAGAAGTCAAGATGACTACATTTCCAATCCCTTAAATTTCTTAAAACGAGGTAAGTACATATTTTTTACATTATTTGTGACTTTTAAAATTAACCCCTGTTTTACCCCTTAGGGGATGACTTTTCAAAAACGCTGAACCATATTATTCTTTATGTCCTACCAAAAGCATAAATTTAAATTTTCATATCCCTAACTTAAGAAATGCTGTGTTTCCCATACAAACTTTCATCTCCTATATCACTCCCTGTAGGATTATTATTGAGACAAAAGGTAGCCTATGACCTTCCCCAGCATGCCATCTATCTTCTTGCTAAATTTTATCGAAATCCGTTAAGTGGTTTAGACGTGAAAAGGTAACAGAAAAAAAAAAAAAAAATAAGAGAGAGGTAATAGAAAGGTAACATACAGACAGACAGACAGAGTTATTTTCGAATTTATAATATTACTAGCGACCCGCCCCGGCTTCGCACGGGTGCAATGCTGATACTAAATATGAATGTCTTTATATACAACGTTCATAAATACTATCATACAATTTCGAATATATATTTCTTTAATTTATCGTAACGTACTTATATAAATACGGATTACGTTGTCGCGCTGAAAAGCACGTACCTAATAATTGTTATTTTACTCTGCTAGAGAGCTCCGATAAACGCGTGCGATCGCTGCAAATCATAAAGTGCTATAGGGCGAAGAGCACTGGTCTCGAACCTACCCATTTTTCGGTATTTCTACCGATATGATGGGCTCTCGCTATAAATTAGTCTGTAAGTTTTTTTTTTTTAAATAAACGAATTTGATTGAATGTTGTATTTTTTTGTCAAATACCGATTTTGGGTACAAATATACGGCAACTCTACCGATCTCGCTCTATGACGTTCGAGACCACTGGCGAAGCGCGTTTTGTTTTTGTTTTTGGGGAATGGCATCTCGCAGTTCAACCTATAGGAGGTTGTCGACTGCTTAACCTGGCTTTCCTGTGGATGCCTCAATAAATTAAGGCCTCCAGCCAGGGCATAAAACTAAAACTAAGCGACTACTCGCTAAGGGTACCCCTGTGGGGTACGGAATTCGGCTAAGGGCGTCGCTGGGAGGACAGCTAAGGACAGGCTGGATCGGATTAAAAGGGCGAAGCGCGGCCTTCGACGCGCTATTTATAGGCACGCGCCGCCGCGGTCCCCCCAGCCGGTACCGCCGCAACCGCTATGTCCCTGCATTTTAAATGTGTAATATCTTCGAAAATGTTCATTTAAATTACATGTTGTAAAGAGCCATATTGATCTATATTATAAATGATAAATTATTTTATTTCTGTAAGTAGGTTTATACAAACACTTTTACATGTCAAACATTTTTTTTTAAACTAGATGAGGCCGGCGTTTCCTATCTGACTACTCTGAGAAGAAAGGCCGAAACAAACTCAGAGGTCACAGTCTCTTTTAAAGTCCAGACATAATCTTGGTCTGATCATGTGAAGACCATGTAGGTTGGTGTCTGAAATGGTATTTTGAGGAAAGAACCGCACAGATTGAGTGGACCTGTCCAGTCAGTGCAAGCATCTGTCAGTAATCGTACAGCTCAACATAAAAGTTAAGGAGCTCAACGGTATTACATGCACAATGTATTTAACTTACTTAATTGGATAAGAATTAATGCTGTATTGCTTAAAATCGCTTCGTAGATAAGCCATTATTTCTCGTAAAAAGTAAAGGATAAAAAATGGTTATTGTGGGTTATCCCTAAGAGATAGACATATTCATCGCGGACTTTTTTGTAGACCTTTTTAAGGTGTACAATACTGTAGTACATTATTTTGATCTATCTCGTAGGGTTCAGCCAGCGTTTGCAATGTAAGTGCAAAAAAATGTAGTTATTTACGACATCACATTAGAAACCTCTAAAATTATCAGTGTTTCTCTACTACATTATGCATGCATTATACATAGAAACCTTCCTCTTGAATCATTCGATCGATTAAAAAAACCGCATCAAAATCCGTTGAGGAGTTTTAAAGATCTAAGCATACATAGGGACAGACAGACAGCGGGAAGCGACTTTGTTTTATACTATGTAGTGATTCTCTACTACATTATGCATGTATTATACATAGAAACCTTCCTCTTGAATCATTCGATCGATTAAAAAAACCGCATCAAAATCCGTTGAGGAGTTTTAAAGATCTAAGCATACATAGGGACAGACAGACAGCGGGAAGCGACTTTGTTTCATACTATGTAGTGATTCTCTACTACATTATGCATGTATTATACATAGAAACCTTCCTCTTGAATCATTCGATCGATTAAAAAAAACTGCATCAAAATCCGTTGAGGAGTTTTAAAGATCTAAGCATACATAGGGACAGACAGACAGCGGGAAGTATGTAGTGATAGTGATAAAGTAAAAGTATGGAAGTATGGATAGTATGGATGGATTGAGTATGGCTTGAAAACTCAGGGATTTACAGAAAGAGTCTAAAGATTATGAGATATCTTCTGATGAAGAAATGTCTTTTATCAAGAGAATTGAATGTCAGTACCTTACACTAAATTAACAGTACAGAAACCAATGCAAAATCCAATAACAAAATAACATTAATTGTTGGAAGAAAAATACGTTTATTTGCAGTAACTATTACGCAAAGAAAGAACATAAACACGAAAAGAGCAAGTTGGGGGAAATTATGCGTCACATCTACGCAAAACGACAACAAAAAAAATGGCAACATTTCGTTCTGTCAGCAACGATTCCCGCGCCGCCGGCATACCTAATGCAATCTGTGCGCTCAGCTATCATAAAACTATTTGTTTGACATTTTGACACACTGACTATTAATAATAATAATACCATTTGTTTCAGTCGGCACAGGCCCATAGAAAAGTACCTTAACCTAAACATATACGTATATTTTTATGATCAAAAACTTGTGTTAATATTATAAGGCTTAAGACTATGTTAGTAGCATTTCACTTTTCACTAGCTTGACTTTGTGCTGTCCTGTGGAACTTGTCCGTGGCAGTGACGGAACACCACCTCCTGCGAATGGAAGTCTTCTTCCATGATGAGGGGCAGAAAACAGTTTGGGACACTTACGACGGACGCCTTGAAGTTGACGTTCCGATGCGATTCCAGTAACTGCACCCTCGGCGTGTACCTCGTCTTCTGGCGCACGTACTCCACTATGTCCTCCGCCTTAGTGGTGTAGTGTAGGCGGGAGATGTACACCGGTGTGTTCGGCTTTGCGGCACGCAGGATCATTTCGGACTCCACAGGAACTTTGCCGCAGCGGTTCTTGTTCGTTCTCGACCGGCGCTATTAATAAACTTTATTTAATGAACTATGGTCGGAAAAATAAAGACAATGCATTTTCAAAAGAAACAAGATTTACAATAAAAAAACACTTCTGCGCTACCACAGCATTCTGCAGTCTCTAGGACAGTGTCGACAATGTGAAAAACTACGACGGATGTACAAAACAACAGTACAAAACACAACGAAGAGCATAATTATTCTGCAACTTACTTAACTAAATCCTAACGTCTTTTTTATGGGAAATCATCACATGATTTTTCCCGCTCTAGGCGGAGCGGGAGGGCGTGTCAGACTTTTACTGACTAACCTACTGACCCACCCGTATTCCTTCAGTTGCCTGTGCCGGGGCCACGGTAACTCTTTCGAACATCCCGCGACCCTTGCTGGCATCGGCCCTAGCGGACCCCTTCAATGGTGCTGACATCTCTTAGAGGCGCGCATGGAACAGAACGCGCCGTCGACTCGGGCCTGGTCCTTACCGGACGGGGAGCTACCCATGCTCGCCGTCCGCAAGCCCGCGCCTACGGTGGCCGGGAATCGGCTATCAATTCCCGACGCCCAGAGCGTCTCCTGCGGCGACTAGGGGCGTGAGGGCGCAAAGCTTGCCTCTCCCTCACGCGTTCCGCCTCCTCCTTCGCGAGCATTACTGCTTCGCAGAAAGAGGTGATGGCTTCCCATGTAGTCTTGCTCCGTACCATGGCCTGGATCAGGGCCGGACGCGAGAGATCGCCGCCGCCGTTCGCTTCCGCGAGAACACGGCGGTGCTCCGCCCAAAAATCCTAACGTCTAAGAATATATTTCAACAAGCTTATATAAATTATATTTATTCTACTAACAGATCCTACTCTCGTTAGTGCAGCTTCTTCCATCTGAAAAACACCCATATTTTAGTATCTGAAAAACAAAAATCGTCTAAAAATAGATGGCGAATCCCATCTCGCACATTCGCACAGTCGAACTGATGAACTGACATTGCAGGGTATGTTGCCAACTCATTGCCTATTTATTTGGGGTGAGGTCAAGATAAACCAAGATTAAAGATTATAAAGATAGCTATATTTCAACAATACCGATTAAACTAATACAAAGGAAAAACTATTAAAACTAATGAGGTGAATGAGATGAGATTGAGTCGCGCCCGATATGCTATCCGAATGCGTACTGACTAATTACTTAGGTAATACATAAAATAATAAAGGCATCCAGCACGGTGTCGCAATTACGCTGACAGGTCTTTATTGTTCGGTGATTGACCCGAACACTATTTATCTACTGCGGCTGTCACTACCCAAGAATAGGCGACGAAATTACCAACTTTAACCTCCCGTACTTACAACTAACGTGGTTTCAATTAGTGTTCCTACTAATTGTTACTGCTTTCCTGATAACATCGTGAACGTGTTTATACGTGGAACGAAGTATTTGTTTCGAATGCTTATCTGGTGGGAAATTATGTAGAATTAATAAATATAACAACAACAACGCCTTTATTTTCAAAAAGCTACTCAAATCATGCTTCATTAATCAACTTTATTAACAACATCATTACAACAAATAAAAACTGTGAGCATGATAAGTTAATCGTTTATTGCAGCATCATAGCGATTACGAGTATACCCAAGATAGCACACGATTCAGTTTTGAAAAATAGTGTCATTAAAGAAATACAACCGAGAGGAAAAGGATGAGGGGGGAGGAGGTTGCTTCCACCGATTTCCTCCAATCTTTTACGAGTGTGTTCGGTTTAAAAAAACTACACAAAAGTGGAAATGCTAGTCTAGGCTATAAAAGTTAAAGTTTGTCCATGATTGGATTGTTTGTAAGTACAATTCATTTGGCAGTTGCAGTATTTGCGGCGGGAGCGAATCGAGATCGAATCGAGAGAACGTGGGTAAATAAAGGCAGTTCAATGAATGGGCGGGAAGCGCAGTCGCCTACGCTCCGCCGAGCGCGCGAACGTTGATACCGGACCGCGGTGCACCCTCAACAAGTGGGGTATTAAAGCTTGAAACTCTCGAACAACTAAATAAAATACATAAAAGAAGCTCTAACAATGAATAAAAAAAATAAATAGTGTTCTAAATAAATAAACAAAAATATTTCAAAGTGCTGAATAAGTGAGAAAGTTTGTGATTTCATAAAACGTTATCGTAAGCGAATTTTTGGCGCAGCGCTAAATTAGGCAGCCGTTGCATAAATTATTCTAAAGCTGACTGCTGATGATTTATTTTATATAAGTTGTTTTGATCGCAGTGTAATACGTAAACATATTTTATCAAAATAAACCTATGTATTATCAAAAGCAATATAGTAAAGTAAGTATTGCTTTTGATAATACTTAAAATATTACTTGAATAATGTACCCACATTAAATTAAGATCGGGATACAAAGTTATTTTCATTTATTTCGTTCAATTAATTTTCCGGTGTAAATGTAGGGTAGGTAGGTAACACTAAAGGAATGAAGATGAGAGATGACTAATAAAAACTAATTACTACTTTTTTTTTTTTTTTTTTGATACAATTTGAATAAATTGTATCCGATGGAATATTTTAGCAATAATTTTGATACTTACATGACTATGAATTACTAATTCAGGATCTAGGAGTCGAGCGCAAAAACCGCAAATATTTATACGGATCGCGAGAGTGGAACAAAAAGCCCGTAATAAATATTTAAAGTGCCAACTACAAATTAATCCTAACTCACAGGAGTGCTTTAAATGAAAATTCGCCATACTGGTGAACTCCAACATTTATTTCGTGCCTTTTTCCACAAGTTTCTTTGCGCTGCAATATATTTTCGTTGGTGAGACATTAAATTTCCAAGATCAATTCAGTTAAGTGCTCAAGTTTTTAAAATAATAAAACAGAGACTTCTCTTTGTTTGCCATTTTTACAAAAAAAAAAAATGTTACTGACGCTTTACGCAAGATTTACAGCTGTTATTTTTAACGTTACACAATTATTTTCAATGTGTCCCTACCTAACGCAAATTATGTTAAGTGCTCAGTTCTAAGAACAGTAAAACAAATACTATATATGCATCTCATAGAGCGTGGCCGGACGAAGTGTCTTAACTTAAATAAATTAGCAATTAGTGACTGATCATTTTCTTTCAAATGAATACTAATTGACCGAAAACATTTTGAAATAAAGCGTAATGAGGGTAATTTATTAAAGAAGGTCCATAATAGCCGTTCAGAAAGCGTTGGCCACCGGAAGGGGAAGGGGGAACAAAAGAGCGGTCATCCGCACACCACCATCCGCTTACTAACGAAGCGGGAGCTGCCAAAGAGAAAAAAAGCCTTTGCTACTGCAATTACTACTGAACGCTGATAGTCTGAAAACTTTGTTTCTTGCCCAAACTTTACTACAACCAAATTAATTCCATCTCTTACGATCCAAAAATAACATTAAAACGGTTTAATTTTCAATTTCTTTTTTCGTTTAGTTTCTTTTTCATTTAAGTGAGAAGCTCTGTTTGCGAAGACGAAATTAAACACGTGTAAAATTGTATTATTTTCTGCTCAGTAGTCAGATACTTAGGTAAACACATATGTTGGGATATTATTTGTATATTTTTCCCCTTGTTCTAAATAGGAGCTGTCTGACTAACTTAAAATACATGGGCAAAACTGGCTGCACTCCACTTTCTTAATACACTGGCGGCATACTGTAATTCTGGTTAAGTTAGCCGCGCTGTATCTATACACATATTGAAGTTGCCTGTCAAGGTTCAACTGACGTCGTACGTGCGCCATTACCACGTAGCTCGTGAAATACGACATAAATGTACGAGTTACGACTCAGGTCGTTTCTTCTGCCCATATAATACGCGATAAATTGAAATTGGCACGTTTATCATCACCCCCTCTGTGATTGTATTTTTTATTGTATCATCATCCTACACATAGCTGATTACAAGTTGGCACTGAATGGGCGACGATTCGCGCTCACAATTATTGCGGGCATTCTCTTGCCGTCTCGTTTACTTGATACTGATTATAAAAATGGCCAGTGGCTTTTTATATCAAGTGGGATACACATTAACGGGAATTATACAGTTACTGGTTAAGGCGCTGCCCAATCAGGGACACCGTAAAACGTCCACTTTTTCGTCGCACAGTTAGCCGTATTACAAGCCCAAAAAAAATATAGTTTATAGTCAAGTGTATAAGAAAAGACTTATACAAAACGATATTTTATAGAAATGAACTAGCATTTTGAATAAAAATCGCAAGAAACAACACGAAAAACCTTTTTCGTCTCGAAATGCTCAATATTTTGAGCGACAACTATTCATATTTTTGCAACTATAAAAATTTATTTATAAAAAAAACAACCAACTTCCAAAGAAAACACTACAAAGTTGAAAATAACCTAGGTCTATTTATCTATCGGAAGTTGTTGTCTTAGGTTTAGTGTTTTTGTTTTTGCCACCGATTTCCGAAATTAAAGTTGTTTTACACTCTTTAGTTGTGGTACCTACCACACCCAAATTCGTATGTACCACTAATTGTCAAGTAAATAACAATCACAGAAAGTTATAATAAGAACATCATCAAAATACACTAAATGGAAAAAATACGTATTATTGAAGCTAACACAAAAATCATTCATCAGAATTTGATCAAATTTATATGCGACCACAGGAGTATTTATAACCATTCAAATAAAAACTTTGCAAAAAGGCAATATATGTCGTGCTAAGTCGTGTCAGAAGTTTGGAAGGCGTAGTTTTATCAGGTTTGGACGTCGTCGCCAAAAAATTATTAAATCAACCACACGACGACAGATCGTTGACGAAATCTGTCTTCTGGCAATCAAGGCCACACATAACATACAACTCAAGTAGCGCAATTTGAAGCATATTAGGTACCATTAAAATCATTTATAGCCAGAGTGCATCTCATGACAATTCCAATAAGCCCAAACACGGCTAGAATACATTGTTTTATTACGGAGTGTGTGTGTGAGTGCCTATCTTCCGGCTTCATCGTCAGATCAGTTCGATGGTACCATTTTCATCTGATCCATTTATTTAATTTGCTTCGTCATACTCGCTTAACTATATTAATCGAGATATCTTATCGCTACCCGTGAAATACATTGAAGAGTTGCCGTAGCCACCTATGATCTTCTTCGTCAGTTTCACTTCACCAAATTATACTTTCTGAATGCAAATGCTTGACTTGTTGATGAAAATACCAAAAACGCTATGTGTATGCATATAATATTTGAGGAGTTCCCTCAATTCCTCATAGTTCCTATCATCAGAACTGAATTTTGATAAAAAATGAGACTAATCTGGAAGTATGTCCTTTCAAATAAAAAAATAATTTTCCAAATCGGTTTATAAATGACAGAGTACTGAGGTAACAAACATTAAAAAAAAACATACAACCTAATTGAGAACCCCTCCTTTTTTTGAAGTCGGTTAAAAAAGGAAATTTAATCAACTAAAGAAATATGTAGAAATGTTTTAACTTATTGATGTATTTATTTTTAAATTAAATTAAAACTGCGAAATAAATTTCATATTAGCGGACACGAGATTCAACTAAACACAAACGCATCGCCTTTTTCAACCGTATTTGTCTACCTCCTGAAATACCTATAGGTTTGGCGTCTTACCGCGCCTTAAAAAGATTCTGACATGAAAGCTTTTAGAATCCATTTTCACAGGATATGTCATTTTGTTTAACTTGAGCCTAGTGAATTCTGACTTAATACTAAAGATACTTGGAGTGTATAATATAATCAAACACGTCACTAATCTCCAATTAATTTTCCAATCGCACTCTGGTACACGTACACACAGTAGCTTTACGATGACACAGATAATATTTGATCTATTAAGCTACCCAAAAGTTGATTTGCATAGGATGTCCGCCCTTTTACCCCGAATTTCTAATATTGAAATAAATGAACCCATAATGAACATCACATAAACATGATTTATGGCATCACGTGCGTGACAAACTGAGAATCAACTGCACCAATTATTTTTATGTAAGTTTTTGTAGTCTTCCTTATGACCTGTTCTCTATCAAAACGTCAAGTTTAATGGCGGGGTAGATTGCTTATCACGCTATTTTATCATTTAAGCACGATTTGCGCACATGTGTTTTATGAAAATTGTTTTCTATCGATAAAACCTTCATCAACAACGGCCGTATTAGTAAGGTCATGAACTTTTAATCTAAAGCCTTCAATAGAGGTAATATTGTTGTTTTCTTGTGTTTAATATGGACCTGTGAATTCTGAGGATCCAGAGCGTTTACATAATGTTGATGTAGCGATGAGGAACATGATCCCGATTGTGTGGTTAAACAAAGCTTACCGAAGACATTGTTTCCTCCCATATTATAGATCCGATCGCCGATTCCAAGCCGCTACCGTCCGGTACCGACCGGTGGCGAGCCCTGCCTTACAAATTAAGTAGGTACTGAACAAGCTTAGCACGAAAAGTATAATTTGTTACTCCAAACTACTCGTTATTACAACACTGTTTTTTAAAACGTTATTGTGCTCAATCAATGAGCACAATAACGTTATTATGTAAATTAATTTAATTGGCTCTATTAGCATTTATTAGTAAGTTGTAGTTAAGCTCATGTTCTGAAAAACATTATATTCGACATAATGTCCAGTGGTCCGTAGTAACAATTGTATCGAGCTATCTTTAAATCGGTACTTTGTTAGCTGTGAGCATCAACCGTGTATGACCAATTATAAGCAGACTAGCTTTTGCCCGCGGCCTCGCCCGCGTGTATGTCGGAATATATCAAATTAGTACCTACCCTACGTATTAATCCAGACATCCCGACAAACAACAAACGGACAAAAATTCTAAAAACTATAGTGTGCGCAACAGACTCGTTCAATCACTTCTTTTCAAATATATGCAATGCACAGTTCTGACTTCGTTACTATTTTTAACTGACTTAAAAAAAAGGAGGAGGTTATCAATTCGGTTGTATGTTTTTTTAAATGTTTGTTACCGTTACTCCGTCAATCAAAAACTGATTTGGAAAATTATTTTTTTATTTGAAAGGATTGGACTTTCAGATTGGTCCCATTTTTATCCAAATCCATTTCTGATGATAGGATCCATAAGGAATTGAGGGAACTCCTCAAATATTATTGGCAAACACATAGTGATTTTGGTATTTTCGTCAACAAATCAAGCATTTGCATTCAGAAAGTATGATTTGGTGAAGTGGAACTGACGAAGAAGACCATAGATGGCCACAGGAACTCATCAATGATAAGTATTTCACGGGTGGCGATTAGATATCTCGATTAAGATAGTTAAACGACTATGACGAAGCAAATTTAAATAAATGCTTCTGATGAGAATGGTACCATTGAACTCAGATCAGTAATAAAACAATGTATCCTAGCCGTGTTGGGGCTTCTTAGAATTGTCATGAGATGCACTCTGGCTATAAATTATTTTTAACCGACTTCAAAAAAGGAGGAGGTTCTCAGTTCGTCGGAATAATTTTTTTTACGTGTGTTCCCCGATTAATCGAAGACGGCTGGACCGATTTGGAAAATTCTTTTTTTGTTTGAAAGGGTATACTTTTTAGGTGGTCCTATTGTCATCAGGTAAAGATCTGATGGGATCCTGGAGAAATCGAGGGAACTCTTCAATATAGGCACACCTATATAGCGATTTTGATATTTTTTATAGCAACTTGTGCATTTGCTCTCGGAAAGCAACATTTGGTGAAGAGGAACTAACTGATGACGAAATCCACAGATGATAAGATGGCAACCGGAACAACTCAATAATAAGTATTTCACGGGTTGCGATTCCATTACTTTAAAATTATTGCTAAGCAATAGAAGCTCGTCACAATGCATATGATGAAGTGGAGCTGATGGTGAAGTACCAGGAAACTCCTCAACAATTAACGTCCCTGCATCGAGAAAAGCAATATTTTGTAAAAGGTGATGAGCAGTTGTCATTAGGTTATTGTAACTCAGATAAATTAAAAACCGACCCACTAAAAAGTGAAAAATAAAAACAACCGACTTCCAAAACAAACACTACAAGTGAAAAATAACTTTAATTTCGGAAGTCAGTGGCAAAAATCTAAAATACAGATCCAAAGACACCGACTTCCGAAAAAGTATTAGTACCGAGTTTCGAGTTAATATGACAGCGCTTTAAAATTTTTCCTTACTGTTCCTTACTGTTCTTACGGTCCTAGTGATCCTTACTTGTTTTAAAAAACTAAAAGCGACAATTTGTATTATTGCCTGAAACAAATATTGCCAAGTTTCAAGAGTATTAACCAAAGGAATTAGATTTTTCATATAATCTGTATCCCCTATTTTCACCACCACAGGGGTGGAATTTCGAAAAATCGTTTCGGATTTTTCCATAACTGGAATCAAAAATTTATTATATCAATTTTGAGTTAATCAAGCCACACAGTAAAATCCTCCTCTTAAAAATCTAATTACCCCTTTTCACCCCATCAGGGGTAGTTTTGAATAACCAATAAATAGTTAAATATTCGTGCCAAGTTTCAAGTTTATTAACCAAATGAATAGGATTTTTCATCTAAACTATATCCCCGCTTTTCACCCCCACATGGGTGGAATTTTAAAAAATCGTTTAAGATATTTCCATAACTTGAATCAAAGATTTCTTATACCAATTTTTGAGTTAATCAAGCCACACAGTAAAATTCGCCTCTTAAAATCTAATTACCCCTCTTCACCCCGTCAGGAGCAGTTTTGAAAAACCAATAGTAAGAAACTTTATTGCTTATTTAGGCAAATATTAGTGCCAAGTTTCAAGTTTATTAACCAAATGAATAAGATTTTTCATCTAAACTATATCGCCGGTTATCACCCCCACAGGGGTGGAATTTAAAAAAATTGTTTAGGATGTTTCCAAAACTTGACTCACAGATTATTTATACCAATTTTTGAGTTAATCAAGCTACGCAGTAAAATCCTCCCCTGTAAAATTTACTACCCCTTTTCACCCCATCAGGTGTCGATTTCGAAAAATCCTGACACAGGTTATTCTTTAGTTTTAGTCTTAAGTACTGAGTTTCGAATTAAGGCGCTATGTTGAAAATAAATCGTAGCTCGATGGGCGTGACTTAGCCCCCCGCGCGGGGAGCGGCGAATGCAGTTTACGCGGTCGACATCGGGAGAACCGAGTACGCACTTCTTGGAATTCCTGAAATATTAGCACACAGGAGGTATGGAGTAGACAAATAATACAAATATTGAATTTTCAACCATTTTTTTTATTTAGTACACCATATAATAAAAATTAATTAGGTAATGAAGGTATATAACAAATGTTTATTTCTTTTCTAATTGTGTTCTTATAATAAAAACGTAGTGCATGTACTAAGAATATTTTTTTATTTAAATAATTAATATATATATATTTCTAATATTTAACCTACTTAAAAAAACTCGTCTATTTGTATGTATAATAATATATGTTTGCAATTTTATCGTAAACTACTGAACCGATTTTGATAATTCTTTCACTGGTATAATCTAGTTACCCCAAGTATGGTTTTAGTGTACAACATATCAACAAAATTATAGGCGAAATATGACAGAGCTCCACAAAACAAAGAAAATAAAAACATTATTTTAAGAAAATAAAAAAACCTACAAAATAAGCTCGGAAATCGGTGGCAAAAAAACAGTCAAAAAGCAAAAGCCACCGACATTCGAAATTAAAGTTATTTTCTAGTTTTTAGTAGATTTTTTTCAGAAGACGGTTGATTTTTTTTTGTAAAAAAGTTTTTATTTAATCAATGTCATTTGACTAAATTAAAAAAAGAACATGAATTTTTCCCCCGTATATAGGCAAATTTTTGGATCCTTATTACCAATTTTTTTATAATTTAATTAAAAAGTACTGAAATCTAAATCAGTTTCGTAGATTTCGTCGGTAGAATTTTCCAGCCGATCTATTCTGTAAACATCACACCGTGAGCACTTAGATGAAGTGAGTTTGAAGTGAGCTCAATTCCTAGTAGAGTTAGGTGGGATGACAGTTCACATCACGCTCACGTCACCTAAATGTTCACGGTGGGATCTTTACAGAATAGCACCACTGTTCCAGAAATTCAATATTTTCTTTTTCCTGAATTCTTTCATCTTCTATTTCTGTGCCTGTTTTGTCATCTACATTTCTCTTGTTTGGTCTCTTCTTTGAAATTATGTACTCAGGATCTCGAATTGGTCTGTTTCTTGTATAACGTGGGTCGACAAGTTCAGGCAAAAGGCAGTCAAAGTAGAATGACAACAATTTGGGCTCCATTATTGTATGCCAATAATTGTCATCTTTTAAAACTAATTCAGTCTTTATTTTATTTTCCCCATACCAAACTGCTAATAAACATTTGGTAAATTTACAAATGTGCATTTGGCCTTGCACTTGTATGAACCAATCTGATTTTATATTCACACTGACTTCTCATGTTTTTTTTATCACAACGCCAAAAGTGCATTTTGCCCTCTTGAATCGCAGCGTCAATTCTTATTTTGTAAGGTGCAATAGGGCATTTGATTTCAACAAGCATGTCATTAGCAATCCCATCCGGCGTTGCCCCTAAAAACGGGTACTTATTATCGTCAATGAAGAGACCACATTGTTGTATATTTACCTGTACTAAATTAGACAATTGCTCAATAGCAGCTTTTTCATTTTTCTTCTCGTGGCTTATAGATGCCACATGGTCGATATTTGCTTTATACAACATGTTTTTCACCATATTAGCACAACTATTAATTTTTATCCTTTTTACCACCTTCCCGAAATTGGACGCTGTTAAAAGATTTCTACGTAATTTTAGCCACTCCCCACTTTCACTCTGTAGTATTGTCCTCTCCTGTATATCTTTGCGTTCTTCATCAGATTTTTCAAAGACGTTAATTTTGTGAGGTTATATGAATCAGAATCCATATCAGGTCTGTCGGCATTTTCGCCATAATTAAAATCTATTTTCTTAGAAACCAATTTACGTTTTTTTTCTTTTTCTATTTAACGTTTGGTTGTACATTCTTGTATTTTCTACTCGTTCTTCATACTTCTTGATTTTTGGTAAAGGACTCGTATTGTGAATAGTTTTGTGGACAGTAGTCAAAAAATTATTGACTACTTAAACGGTCTTATCAGGCAAGGTGGGCTACTGCCCCTGCGCACCTTGTCTGATAAGACCGTTTGAGAGCATAATTGACTCTTTTGCCGCCAACTAATTTGGCAACTAATCCATTAAAATTCTCTACAATGTTGCTGTCTACATTTTCAATTAAGCTCCTTGAGTGTCATGCAACATTGCACATTAAATATTTCATCTGATGCCAGAGACGTGTGTTAAACATAGTTTTTGATTCTTCATTTGAATTTTCACCACAAATATTTTTATTACAATAATTATGGTGCTCAAATGCATGATAACTGGCATTCGTAATATCTTGGTGCAGATTTTTTATGTGGTCTGATTGCTGCAGATTTTGTAAGCCATGATATTTGATGGCGCTACATATGTACTTTCGTATCTTTAAAATCTTATTTGTAGTTAATATGTTCCTTTCTGTTTTAGGATATTTTGTATCTGTTTTTAAATTTTGGAATTTGTTACAAAAAATTCTTAATATGTGATTTTTGCAACCAATCTTTCCGACCGTGATTGAGGGATATGGTCGAGTGTCAAGTATTTTTGCATAAGTGCTACTGTCTCCATCAGCTATGTATCGTCCATAGATAACGCCGTGCATTTCTATGGACTGTTTAAATCCTTCGGCGATAATAGTGGATTCCATAGCTGTTGAAGATCCGCTATAATTTTTAAAACACTCATGTTGTTGTACTACTTCATTCCCTTTCTAGCACAAATACAACAGTGTTTGTTTTTAACTGCCATAAAGAACTTGAGGAAATCGTCTACCTATAATTGTCGCTGCGCCAGATAGTGCAGCATAATTAGTTCTGTATGAACTTTTAGCCCAACAACCATCTAAGATTACATCTATTATTGGTATTCCATCTTTAGTAACCTTTCCTTCTTTGACCGCCGCTTCTTTCTCCCTTTCCTCCGCTTTTCTCATCTCTTCCCATGCCGTCACTTCCCATTCGTCACATACTTCATCTTGTACCTTTTCTTATCGGTATTTCGACATAGATGGTAAATCGACAGCTGCCGAAAACTGTTTAAGTTGAGCGTTACCATAACCAGCTGCCATCATCCCGGCTACCGCCATTTTATTCAACCTTTGTGTTGAGTTTTGTACTTTAAACTTTGTGTTACACAATGTACAAGAAAATGTGAACTCAGATGTAAGGCCAAAAACTTTTCGGATTCTAATTTGATAGTTGTAAAGCCGCATTGGAACGTTGATTCGTGGCTTGATATTTTAACAAATTCATTAAAAAAGTAATTTACATCAACAACTCAGTGGCCACTGATGTCGGCAGTTTTGGACTCCTGAAAGAAAAATCATAAGTTAACTTGGAAAAATACTATTTACGCCAAGCTCTATACTGGAAAGTACATAGTAAATAAAATGAGAGAACTCACATTTTCTTCAAGTTCGATTTCTTATGGCAGTGGTTCTTCTTCCTCATCTTCGTTATCGACATCATGTTGTTGCTTTCTTTTATTTCTGGAATAAAAACGTTCATCAACATTCAAGTGGAGCATAATGAAATTCATTCAGATTGTTTTTTATTTTTGATAACTTTTGTTCTACGACTTTAAAAAATCGCAAAAAAACTACTCTAGTTGGCAAGAAAACTAAAATGATTAAAACACTGAAATTAACTTATTATATTAAATCACACACAATAATCCATACCTCAATAAAATAAAAAAAATATTTCGACTTAACTCACCTTTTTTCGCAATTCAAATGCGACTCCATTCGTTTTTGTGCTCTTAGTCTGTCACACGCGGTAAAAGTATTTGACGTATTATTGATGTACTGTTGACATATTTCTAACCTAAAAAAGTAAACAGTACATTTAAGCCTTTTTATATTTATTTCATAAATATTTTGTTCTAGCAAATAGAATGCTTACCCATTATTACTTTGCGAGGCAAGGATAGGTTGTAGCTGATTATCTAAATTTATGAGCGAAGGTGGCGACTTGGATTCTTTCTTATTAGCTATTGATACTGTTTTCCTGTAAAATGAGTCCATTTATAAAAACCGGTCAAGTGGTTGAGAATTTAGGATCTAACAACAGAAAAAAATTACAAAAGAAGTAGGCTCTCGAGCGCAACTCATTATTTATTTTGGATGTCATCTTTGTCTTCCATCGGGCATGATTGCAGTCATGAACGTGCTCATAACTGATACAATAGAAACTAATTATTGTACATAACTATATACTTACTTTTTACTCTCTCTCGTTTTCTGAGCCCTCATCCTCAGGTACTTCAAACGTTGTATTTTATTTAGTTTTGATTTCATATTTCTTCCCATTTTTATTTTTAATTAAATAAAAACTCGTCACAAATAGAAAAAGATACGTTATAGGTAGTTCAATCGCAAGAATCGTCTTTATATACCTATTCAACACTAATTAACTAACAATCTACTAACTTTTACTATATAAACCATTATTATAATCACGAAAATCCGATAGCACCGATCTGCAGACAAACGTCATAGGTCCGTCGTCGATGAAGCGCACCAGGCGACTGATCTAGTACGCGAGCGAAAGTGATGCAATTACTTTTGAAATGCAAAAGAAGAGATGGCTATAATGTGCGTGCGCTTAGAATAAAACGACGTATGTGCCAAAACGAATTTACTCCATTTTTAACAAAATAAATAAATAAAATTTAAAATCACTTTGAGTAAACTTTGATATGATAATTTTCTATGTTTTAAAGTAAATTTCATTGAATAACTCTTAAGCGCTACGCCGTGATGTCGAAAAAAGTAAAAAAATAGATGTAACTTTGCAATTTTTTTGTATCGAAAAAAAATCATGTAATCGTGTATTCCTTTTGCATGATACTAGACCAAAGAGTCAAAAAACATATACCAAAATGTTAAATCCCTATTCCACATACTCAACAAGTTACACGAAATAGAAAAACCACATTTTTTTCAACACATCACCTTAATCGGACTGCGCGTTAAAATTCTTCCATACAAACTTTGACACCCCCTAACCCGCCCTCTCGGGGGTTGTTTAGAAAAACAAAAAATTAGAGAGTTCATAATTTACTTTGATAAGTGTTCGTGCCAAGTTTCAAGTTTATTAACTCAAGGAATAAGATTTTTCATACAAACTAAATCGCCCCTTTTCACTCCAATCGAATCCAGTCGGATTTCCAAAAACTCCTTCTTATTGCTCCCCTACATTATAAAAGGAAGCCGTGTGCAAAATGTCATGTTCCTAGTCCCGGTAGTTTCGGCTGTGCGTTGATATGTCAGTCAGTCAGTCAGTTTCTCCTCTTATATATTATACATAAATACGGTATATTTTGATATTTATTCTTATTGCTACGTAGCAGACTGGTGGCACAAGGCAAAGTTTTATTAGCTTTCAGTAACTCCACAGACTAAATTCTAGTAGTTGCCACCCGGTCGCCAGCTTCCCAGTTGTGTTTTGTTCCGCAGTTTGCATTATGTTTTACGATATTCTGTTGTTGACTGCAAACTCAAGTTTCAACTCCTCGGTGCACCATTCATATTAAAAATAATTGATAAAAATTAATTCAATGCGGTGCAGCGGTAGCGGTATTTAAACACGTTGGAGTACACAATTAATGTGCTTTATGAATGATGTGGTTATGAAACAGACACGATTTCATACTGGTTCTGTTTCAGAGCTCGTGCAGAAACATTGTTCAGCTTTGTTGTGTTGTTGTTGTAAACGTGTGGCAGCGTGTAATGTAACATGTGGCAGCGTGTAATGTAACATGTGGCTGCGTGTAATGTAACATGTGGCAGCGTGTAATGTAACATGTGGCAGCGTGTAATGTAACATGTGGCAGCGTGTAATGTAACATGTGGCTGCGTGTAATGTAACATGTGGCAACGTGTAATGTAACATGTGGCAGCGTGTAATGTAACATGTGGCAGCGTGTAATGTAACATGTGGCTGCGTGTAATGTAACATGTGGCTGCGTGTAATGTAACATGTGGCGGCGTGTAATGTAACATGTGGCAACGTGTAATGTAACATGTGGCAGCGTGTAATGTAACGTGGCTGCGTGTAATGTAACATGTGGCTGCGTGTAATGTAACATGTGGCTGCGTGTAATGTAACATGTGGCTGCGTGTAATGTAACATGTGGCTGCGTGTAATGTAACATGTGGCTGCGTGTAATGTAACATGTGGCTGCGTGTAATGTAACATGTGGCTGCGTGTAATGTAACATGTGGCTGCGTGTAATGTAACATGTGGCAGCGTGTAATGTAACATGTGGCAGTGTGTAATGTAACGTGGCTGCGTGTAATGTAACATGTGGCTGCGTGTAATGTAACATGTGGCGGCGTGTAATGTAACATGTGGCAACGTGTAATGTAACATGTGGCAGCGTGTAATGTAACATGTGGCTGCGTGTAATGTAACATGTGGCAGCGTGTAATGTAACATGTGGCAGCGTGTAATGTAACGTGGCTGCGTGTAATGTAACATGTGGCTGCGTGTAATGTAACATGTGGCTGCGTGTAATGTAACATGTGGCGGCGTGTAATGTAACATGTGGCAACGTGTAATGTAACATGTGGCAGCGTGTAATGTAACATGTGGCTGCGTGTAATGTAACATGTGGCAGCGTGTAATGTAACATGTGGCTGCGTGTAATGTAACATGTGGCGGCGTGTAATGTAACATGTGGCAGCGTGTAATGTAACATGTGGCTGCGTGTAATGTAACATGTGGCAGCGTGTAATGTAACATGTAGCAGCGTGTAATGTAACATGTGGCGGCGTGTAATGTAACATGTGGCAGCGTGTAATGTAACATGTGGCTGCGTGTAATGTAACATGTGGCAGCGTGTAATGTAACATGTAGCAGCGTGTAATGTAACATGTGGCGGCGTGTAATGTAACATGTGGCAGCGTGTAATGTAACATGTGGCTGCGTGTAATGTAACATGTGGCAGCGTGTAATGTAACATGTGGCTGCGTGTAATGTAACATGTGGCAGCGTGTAATGTAACATGTGGCTGCGTGTAATGTAACATGTGGCGGCGTGTAATGTAACATGTGGCAGCGTGTAATGTAACATGTGGCTGCGTGTAATGTAACATGTGGCAGCGTGTAATGTAACATGTGGCTGCGTGTAATGTAACATGTGGCGGCGTGTAATGTAACATGTGGCAGCGTGTAATGTAACATGTGGCTGCGTGTAATGTAACATGTGGCAGCGTGTAATGTAACATGTGGCAGCGTGTAATGTAACGTGGCTGCGTGTAATGTAACATGTGGCTGCGTGTAATGTAACATGTGGCTGCGTGTAATGTAACATGTGGCTGCGTGTAATGTAACATGTGGCGGCGTGTAATGTAACATGTGGCAGCGTGTAATGTAACATGTGGCAGCGTGTAATGTAACATGTGGCTGCGTGTAATGTAACATGTGGCTGCGTGTAATGTAACATGTGGCAGCGTGTAATGTAACGTGGCTGCGTGTAATGTAACATGTGGCTGCGTGTAATGTAACATGTGGCTGCGTGTAATGTAACATGTGGCTGCGTGTAATGTAACATGTGGCGGCGTGTAATGTAACATGTGGCAACGTGTAATGTAACATGTGGCAGCGTGTAATGTAACATGTGGCAGCGTGTAATGTAACGTGGCTGCGTGTAATGTAACATGTGGCGGCGTGTAATGTAACATGTGGCTGCGTGTAATGTAACATGTGGCTGCGTGTAATGTAACATGTGGCTGCGTGTAATGTAACATGTGGCTGCGTGTAATGTAACATGTGGCAGCGTGTAATGTAACATGTGGCAGCGTGTAATGTAACATGTGGCTGCGTGTAATGTAACATGTGGAGGCGTGTAATGTAACATGTGGCAGCGTGTAATGTAACATGTGGCTGCGTGTAATGTAACATGTGGCTGCGTGTAATGTAACATGTGGCGGCGTGTAATGTAACATGTGGCAACGTGTAATGTAACATGTGGCAGCGTGTAATGTAACGTGGCTGCGTGTAATGTAACATGTGGCTGCGTGTAATGTAACATGTGGCTGCGTGTAATGTAACATGTGGCTGCGTGTAATGTAACATGTGGCTGCGTGTAATGTAACATGTGGCTGCGTGTAATGTAACATGTGGCTGCGTGTAATGTAACATGTGGCTGCGTGTAATGTAACATGTGGCTGCGTGTAATGTAACATGTGGCAGCGTGTAATGTAACATGTGGCAGCGTGTAATGTAACGTGGCTGCGTGTAATGTAACATGTGGCTGCGTCTAATGTAACATGTGGCGGCGTGTAATGTAACATGTGGCAACGTGTAATGTAACATGTGGCAGCGTGTAATGTAACATGTGGCTGCGTGTAATGTAACATGTGGCGGCGTGTAATGTAACATGTGGCGGCGTGTAATGTAACATGTGGCGGCGTGTAATGTAACATGTGGCGGCGTGTAATGTAACATGTGGCGGCGTGTAATGTAACATGTGGCGGCGTGTAATGTAACATGTGGCGGCGTGTAATGTAACATGTGGCGGCGTGTAATGTAACATGTGGCAGCGTGTAATGTAACATGTGGCTGCGTGTAATGTAACATGTGGCGGCGTGTAATGTAACATGTGGCAGCGTGTAATGTAACATGTGGCTGCGTGTAATGTAACATGTGGCGGCGTGTAATGTAACATGTGGCTGCGTGTAATGTAACATGTGGCGGCGTGTAATGTAACATGTGGCGGCGTGTAATGTAACATGTGGCAGTATGTTAAGGCAGTATTCGAAGTCACAACAGTACCTACTAACGAAGGATCAATGATTGCCGACTACATGGAACGTGACAGTGACAACATTTCCGGACAGTTCCGGCGATTTTGTTAACAGTGAATTCGAACTTCTATGAAAAAGCTAACGATGTCAACTTCATTTTCACACCAAAATGGGTTTAGGGTGAAACTTCCAAAACTACTTAATGACTCAAAATCTTATCCTTGACTAGTTTCAAACAAATAATCTTCGGAACAAGCGAAGTTAGAAGTAGGTTAACGTTTGTTCCGAATTTCATGCCTAACATTATTTCTGAAGGAGAAACGAAAGGCTTGAGAACGTCATAAAAATGGTTTATTAACATTATCACGCCACCGACACAGGCCTCCTTTGTGTTGACTAAGAAACTCATTTGCGACACATTTCGGTGCCTCACTGGCGAAATGTGGGTGTACTATAGGTGTACACCTCTGCCTTACCCATCGGGGATTACAGGCGTGATGTTACGTGTTGTGTTCAGTGCCTCATTCTTAACTCACAACCTATTTGTACCTTTAAATTAAAATTAAGTTCATTTACTGTACCTATGTTAACTATATAACTGAAGAGCTTTTTGTAGATGTTAGTGCTATTTACGTATGTTCAAAAATATGTTAGCAAGTGGGATTATTTATAAAAAAGACGTGGGGAAGGAACTGCGCGGATATGATTTATGCGGGAACTGCTCGAACCCACCAACAACGATTCCATACATGCAGTAACAGGTAGTTACAGTACAGAAGTTGTTGTAATGTTACTAATACACTAATACGTCTTAATCCTATTACTATACAAATATTTTTAAATGTTAGGAGAAAGATTAGCCTCGTATTCCATATTGCATCCACCTCATATTTCTTCACCATTTCACTTTACGAATAATGAGCCCATCCACTTCTGTACATACCTACTTGATCAGAAAAGCTCTTTCCTCAAGCATATAATTCAAATAGAATCAAGATGATGATGTTGATGATGCAGTAGATACACATAATCAGTCTAAAATATTCCCACTCCTGGGACACAAACCTCCTCTCGGTGAGAAGGAGTGAGCCGTAATCCACGCGAGCCCAGTGCGGGTTGGTAGTTATCACATGTTTTCGAATTTTCGTTTTTATGACATGCCGGTTTGCTCAGGATGTTTTCCTTCATCATTTTGAGAGCAGTGATGAATTTACACAAAGTAAAGCACATGTCAGGGTTTGAACCTTCAACTCGTAAGTAGGATGCAATGTTAATTAATAATTGTTACAACTTCCCAACAAGCTTACAAACAGTTATGTTCATTCAGAAATGTTCACAAACTTCAACTACTCCAAAACAAATAGGAACTCTATATTGAATAGCATTGTAGTCGTGATAATAATTACTTAATTGTTGTTATTTCCCTCATGGCAGGAACCGACGCCGCATATACTCGTACATTTGCATAAAAACCACAGCTCGCGTTTTGTGAAAGGTGTTAAACCAACTTTTCTTTCATACGCGATTTCCATTGTTGTGTCCACTTTCGTGTTTTTATTTAATGGATTACCTAATTAAGTATTAATAAAATTTTCAAGACATTTACATAGTTACAATCGTCTAAAGAAATAAATTCAAATGCCGGTTTCAGTTAAAACTTGCTCCAATTTTGCATTCGGTGAAAACAATGAAAAAACTCAAACTTTTATTAAAAATACTTTTCCTACGCGCCAAAACGGTATCCGTACCAACAAAAACAATATTTCGTTTAAGTTTCACCTTGAGACCAGCTTTGGTAGATATTTTTCGTGAAATCTTTTTATAGCAATGTCCGAGGTTCGGAGGTTTAAGAAAACCTATCTCGTATACTTTTACGAGCTTACGTCAAACGATACGAAAGTAAAAAATCAAGATTATCGATATGTGGAGTGTTTTATCTTTAACATTCCGACTTCATTTACGATTCACTCAGTCATGCAACACTCCGTGCATGGACAAATGCCATTGTTTTCTCAGCTCCAATTATTTAGCATCATAATTAGTTCAGACCATTAATCTGGCGCCGTGCCAACTACAAATTAACGAATTTTCAAGAAATACCTGGAGTTATGTTTAACATCATAATCGGCTACGAAACACAGGCCTACGCTTTCCGCAGCACAGCGAATGGGCTCAGAAATTTATTGCTACAAAACTTTTAGATTAGTTTAAGCGAATTTAATAAAGATAATAAGATTATTATTCTTACTTTTATCGTCTGACCATTTAAAGATAATGCTTACCTTTGTTAAGGTTCGTTATTCTCACACACTGTGGCTGTTGCTCTTGTCCATGACTAGAATATTTTCGCTGAGCATGGGCGTACCACACGACACACTAAAACATCTACGCCGAGTTGTAAAAAGTCGGTTAAGTGAGTTGGGCTCTGCGGGTTTCGTACCTGTCCAAACTTTATTACGCGGAATTAAAGTACCGCTATAATTTTCCTGTAATCTTCGTGCTACTTTAGAGTTTTCGCATAGAGGATATTTTCGGACGTTTTACTTTTGCGATACATTTAACTTAAAACATTTGGTTTCTTGTACCTTACAAACCCTTCTAGTGAAAGTTAAAACAAACTTGGATGGATTATTATCACTTTTTTTATTTATTCACAAGGCAACTACAACAGGTAATAATCACATTATATCACTAGCTTCACATTATAGGTTTTGACCTGACTATCACCCAAAGCGTCTGGTCTGACTACGTGATAGTGAATTGTCTACTAGACATAATTAACCTCCAAATTTTCTGAAACAGAAGCCATGCCACAAATTAAGACATCTTATAAATAAATCAGTACAAACTATACACACAATAATTCTAAACCTGGCTTTACGATGAAATTCATAGAATTCCGCGTTACAATTATAAATAAACTTGTGACTCAGACTGGAATATTAGTGCGTTGAGTGTAACTCATACGCCCTTTTATGCTTTTATATTAATGAAATTGTTTCACACGACTTTTACTAACGAGAACACAACTCTCTAGATTTAATGTTATCACATCACATTAGCATTGTCAACTTAATGTTTTACTCGAAGGGAGATTACTTCCCGGGGCGTTTTTACGGGTAATGTAGATAAGACGGTAACTTGGGGAAGGGGGGGGGGGGTGAAATAACACAGTTATCATGCCGTACTCGCAAGTAGGTCCGTGAATTGTGCAGTGGGGACGCGTGAAGCTTTCAACGATGCTTTGTTCTCAGTTCAGTGGGGCTCTCTAACTTGTTAACATTCATACTTGAAATATTATTTGATAGACAATTTTATGGGATAATACTTTAGAACCAAGTGTGATTGTGGTGAATTTATTTTAGAACTTTTCAAAAGCTTTTGCCCAACAGTGCAGGTCGTTTATTTCGCACTGAATTGTTGCAGAATCCAATTAAAAATGTACAGTTTTAAACTATACGTGTTTTGCTGACTCGGTGGCTTGCAGCAGACGTGCGCCATTTTACTACTATAAATATATACGCGCATGCATTACAATAAATCAGCGAGTGCGATTACTGCTACGCGGTGACTAACATTAGAGAAAGGAATCGTCAATAGTTTTACTTGTAAACACTATTTATACGTAATAAACCTAACGGGAAGTAAGTGATCTTTTCTCTCCGCGCTTCAACCTCAACAATAACAACAACTCTGCAAGTGTACGAACCGTACAAAAAATTTCGCTAAACAACACCGTAAATTTTAACCAAACAAGGACCAACATTCGGTCGCAGCACAATACAACACCCACTGCGCTTACGAAGCCATCTCAATTGACTTTAACTCAGTTCTTAACTAGCGTCAACTTTAGCCAACATTGTTTCTATGATATTCCAGGTTTATTCCAGAAATTCTCCCTTTAAGCTGTGTTTAGACAAAGGGAATATAGAGCGGTGTCAAAGCATAGAGTTTGAAATGGAAAATTCCTGTGCGGACTGCAAGGAAGGCTTGACAAACGTGGCGGTACTTTTAGGCCGAACAAACATAGAGCCGCACCAATTTACCAAACAACCGTCAAACGAATGCGTTCGATCCTGCTCTATAGACAAGACGACAATCTCTGATCCAATTTGGGCTTTATCTGTTCACACAGTGATTGCGAGATATTCTTGTTTTAAGAGTATAGTAAGTAGATTTTACAAAAAACTTACGATTATAAAATAAAATAAAAAATAAAAATGTTTATTTCTTCACTTAAGGATATAACTATGTTAGGTTAGGAGTCACCTTTTGAGCAAAGATTTGCTTGTATTAGGTGGTTCCGCTCCTCCAGTTTACAATCATTCTACAGATGTGTGAGAAATAAGCAAAAAGATTAATTTAAGACTAATTAACATTTTATAATTCTTATATCAGTAAGGGTGCGCACTGGGTGTAGGATATGTTTGTGAGTGTGTGTATATGTGTGGGTTCGTTTGTGTGTAAGAGTGTGTTTGTGTAGGTGTAGGGATGTAGTGGGTGAGCATGCGTGTGAGATATGTGGTATATGTAGCGCGAGGATGTATGGGTGTGGTGTGTATATGTGTACAAATTAGATGTGTTTCCTAGTTATGTGACCTTGTGTAGGATATCTTCAGTTTCCTCGTAACTTTTACTCTTGAGCCATTCAGTTAGTTTTTTTTGCAGTCGTGGTATGTCATAGAACAGGTGATTATAGGATCTCAAAGTATATATCTGAGAGAATATTTCAAAGATATCTCTTGGAAAATGCGTCGAAATCTGACAATGTACGTTCTTGCAATTTATTTGACCCAAAAAACGAGAATTCGTGAAAACTTAATCTGGTTGCAAAACAGGAAAACATTAAGACTGGACTTGCAAGCATTCTTTAAAATTCAATCCTAACATGAAAAAGTTTTCATTTCCATACAACAAACTTAAAACCAATAGTAATTATAATAATAATAATAATACCCCATCGCCGTATCTCTACGTTGACGTAGTGGTGGGGCTTGCGCGCTTCGAACTCTAGGTCTGTGCCGGTAGAGGTTACTTTGCCGGAACAGGTCTAGGGTGAGGAGCCAGACCAAGAGAGATACAGAACCCCGCAGGGCAGCATGTGGCGAGCTGCTGGGCAGTAGCGACCCCACGTACCCTATCTCCCGGGAGAAGTCATGTTCCTCATCTCTGGCTTGCCTTTATTGGCCGGCTGGAGTGAACACTGACGAGAACTGACCTCCCACCTCATTCTTGCCTTTATTGGCTGGCTTGAGTAGAGATTCGCAAGAGCAAACGTGCTCGGAGGAAGGAAGTAGTCCAGTAAGATGCTGGTAGGGATCTTGACCGTACTTCCGGGATTGTCCTGATAGCCGTGGAATACCTCTCCACTCCTCTTAAGCACCTCAAGATGTTGCCCCCTTGTCGCTACGACACTATGTGCTAGCGACCGTTTCCGGGGACCCATTGTTGAGTGTGCAAGTCACCCCCTGCCATTTTATCCGTGCATTGTATTTATCAAACATTGGTCAGGCAGGGGCCATAGTCCTTCCATAGTTTTAGATAACCAGTCCACTTTAGCCATCCAAACCCATAGCCCAATATTTTTTGTCTCCATATCCTGCAATAGTCCTACACCAACCGGGGGTTGTCCTTGGGTGCACTTGCATAGTACGCACAAGGATAATCGTCGGTTGGTGCCTCATTTCCATTGAAAGCGTCTAACGGGCCTCTGCGAATTGGCTTCGGCCCCTCATATGCCTTTCAAAGGTCCGGGACCCTAGGGTCCCGAGAAATATATAAAAAATCATAATAATAATAATAACCAGACATAACCCTACAGGATAAAATAAGAAAAATTACCTACCTTATAGACATTGCAGTTCCTAATACCCATAACCTACAAAAAACCATATCAGAAAAAATAAGAAAATATGCGCATCTTAAAGAAGAAGTCACAAGAATCTGGAGACAAGATAAAGTATACGTTGTCCCTATAGTTCTCTCTACGACAGGCGTTATCCCCAACCATCTTCTCCGTAGCCTAAAATTAATAGATTTAGAAGAATTCGTTTATATCAACCTACAGAAAGCTGCCATATTAAAAACCTGCAGAATAGTTGGGAAATTCATGCAATTAGATGAAGAAAACACACCCTCATCTTAAATACACACCACACGCTGCATTTACTTGGTTTTGGCCCGTAAATGTAGCTAAAACCAGCCTAGAGCTGAGAAAAAGAACACTCCCGTAAATAATAATAATAAGGTTTATTCACAAAAAATACAGAAACACATTTATAATGTACATTGCAAGTTGCAAAATCTGTACAAAATGTATATAACTCTGTCCCTTAGACTAGGATAGCCTGTATTCTAAAAGACAGTGTTCGGCCAATTAGTAACTTCATACATTCAAGATCTCAACACGCCTTTAACCATACGTAGCACAATTATTATTATCAGTCGGCACATAGGATAGGATCTAAAGCGATGACGTGCGTGTGCGGCGCGTGCCCTCACAAGTTTGGCAACGCCTCACCGTGTCACGCGACCCTGTCAGTTCAATTTGGTAAATGACCGCCGTACAATGCTGTACACTAATATGGGAACTTGTATTATTATATACGACCTTGACACCCTCTTCCGTAAATATATGTATGACGATATGATATTATTTATTATTTTTTAAAAAAACATACATAACATAACAACACGCCTTGTTTCCCCGAAGGGTTAGGCAGAGGTGTAGTACCTATAGTAGTACACCCACATTTCATCATTTATTATTTTTAGTGGGATTAATAAATAATTACATATTTCATCACAATGAAAGAAAGAAAATACATTTATTTAGCACAGACTAAAAGGCACACAATGTAATATAAAGCTGATAAAAAAAGAAAAAGTGTAAAGTGCGATGTAAGAGTGTACCTCACGGCTGCGTCAAAGAGTGTGCCTCACGGCTGCGTCAAAGAGTGTGCCTCACGGCTGCGCCAAAGAGTGTGCTTCACGGCTGCGCCAAAGAGTGTGCCTCACGGCTGCGCCAAAAAGGCTCAGTTCAGCAAAAAATACCAGACAACTAAAGCCTGACACTGGTTTTCAACTGGACCTGAGCAAAGCATTGTTTATCTGACAGGTATAGGACACACACATACTCGTACATAGGATACAGGACATGCTTCTAAAAATTCTAAATATCATTTTTTGTGTGATACATTCATGTTTATTCATATTAATTAAGTCGAAGCTCGAGTTGCGATCCCGCTGTGTTGATTATAAAAACGGCGTCTTTCCAGCCGGAAACTACTCCGAAAAATCCGAAAAATTGAGGTAAATCGGATGAAATAGAATAATGACTAGTGACCAATAATCAACAAGATTGTTTTTCAGTGACTTTCCTATTTACTTTCTAGGAATTCCTAGTTTTGTAAAGAGCTTTGATACGATAAAAAGTAAACTAGTTCCAACCAATGTAATAAAATTAATACACTGAAACGAATCCATTGGGAGCCGTCCGTAATGCAGGCCACGCCCGCGCCCATTTGTTGAATTCATAACCATAAATTGGTCTAGAGCGAAATAATGAGGCTTGTGTATTATCCTGTAATCGCCAACTAGCGACGAATTAGAACCCGACACTTTTTATTTACATTATTAAATTAAGCACGCAACTGGATACTCTTATGACCTTATTCTTAAGCACCAATCAGTAATAATGCAAAGCTTAGCAGTTCCAAAAAATATTTAATTTTACCTCAGTGTATTCTTAGTGTCATATTGATAAATTTGATACATACTTTTACCAAAATTCCGCCATGATTGACACATTTCCGTTGTCGCATTACACACCTTACTCTGGCGAACCTTTTTCGTGAAAATTGTATAAATCAACGAAGGGATTTATTATCGTGCTTATTGACGATTTAGAAAGCTACATACATATAAATGTCACATATAATATTTATATAAGTACCTACTATTGCATTTTGAAATCAACTTGAGTAGAAGTGCATAGGTAGGTACTACATAATTTCAGTAAATAAATAAAATGAAACTGGATTCCTAGGAAATGCAAAGATACACGAAAGTGTTTTCACTACCATTGGAAACACTATATCACAGCCGGCCTAATTAATCAATTAAATGGAGGACCGTAGCAAAAACGAACTCAAAATGATGGCTTTTATTTTCGCCATTTTTAGTAAATGAAGATTTATAATAGGACCGTCGGTTGAAGAAGCAGTGAGGATATACTAAGACATAGATTGATGTTTTCATCGCTAAATGGCAATCCTGAAAGTAAGAGCATTTTTATTTCTGTATTACTTCGTAGCGTGACGGATGATCAATAATAACGTCACGGCCCGGAAAACAATGTTTGATCCGAATCTCGAGAAGAATACGATACAGAGAGATACATGCGTTGTTTTCTACATTGAACAATAAATTCAATTATCAAATATTTTCTTAACAGCTTGTTCATGGACGGGTTGGTCCAGCAAATTCTACTCAATAGTAAAGTTAGTTTGTATTTGTTCGTCACGTTTGTTCTGTAGATGTAAGTTGGGCTAGCTCACTTCCATGTAGTAACTAGAAACCTCTAGAAACGATCCTTATTTAATTTAACCTCGCCTTTAACATCTTCTTCATCCTGCCCTAGTCCCATGTTATTTGGGGTCGGCGTAGCACGTTTGTTCATCCATCACTCTAATAATTTACTCCTTTTTCTTTCATATAATCCCTCATACGATCCATCCATCGTTGATCTTCCTCTCTCGCCTATCCATCAACATTTAAATTCATCACTCTTTTAGGTACTTGCGTTTCATCCCTCCTCATCACAGCCCGGCTTTAACATCACATCTTCATCATCTGTCTAGCCTTTTCCCAACTATGTTGGGGTCGGCTTCCAGTCTAACCAGATGCAGCTGAATACCAGTATTTAACATCACAATTTTATTTATTAATTGCGATTGACCACCATTTTTATCGAATGTATTTTCACTCGGTTGAAATGGGTCATGTCAATCGCATGCACACGGAAAGATGGACAAAGATTGTTACTCACTGGACGGTTGAGCGTAGGTAGTGTCACTACAGGGACATTTATAGGAAGCTTAAGGCCTGAAATTGCTCGAGGTTTGGATGGTACAAAAATAAATGAAACAGATGTAGATACAAAAAAATGTATAGCCAAAAGAGAGCATTTCTAAAAATCGGGTACTTTCGTTATCTAAGGACCTCTTGTGTAAAATTTCAAGCTTCTGGACTCAGAGCGGTTTAGGCTGTGCGATGCCTTTCAATGAATGAATTTAAGATTTTTGTTAGAAGATTTAGTAGTTCCTGCATGTTTGCATAAATAAACTTAAAAATATTGCTTGTATTGGCACATTTTAAACCGACTTCAAAAAAAGGAGAAGGTTCTCAGTTCGTCGGAATATTTTTTTTTTATGAGTATGTTCCCCGATTACTCGAAAACGGCTGGACCGATTTGGCACCATTGTCATCAGGTCAGGATCTGATGATGGAATCCTGGAGAAATTGAAGGAGCTCTTCAATTATTACCTACACACCTATAGCGATTTGGGTTTTTTTTATAGTAACTCTTGCATTTACTCTAGGAAATCACCATTTGGTGAAGTACAGATGGACATTGGTGAAGTACTGAGACACCGCACCATTTGGTGAAGTACTGAGGGGTCGCTACTGCCCAACAGCTCGCCACATGCTGCCCTGCGAGTTTATTATTATTTATTATAATTATGGTTGCTAAGCAATTTATGCTCGTCACAATGCATATGGTGAAGTGGAACTGATGGTGAAGTACCAGGAGAACTCCTCAACAATTAACGTCCTTGCATCGGGAAAATCAGTATTTTGTAAAAGGTGATGAGCAGTTGACATTATGCTATTGTAACTTAGATAAATTACAAACCGACCCACTAAAAAGGGAAATTAAAAAAAAATACAATAATAACAGCCGGCTTTAATTTCGGAAGTCGGTGGCAAAAAACTAAAATACAGATCCAAAGACACCGACTTCCAAAATTAAAGTTATTTTTCACTTTGTAGTGTTTTTTTTTTGGAAGTCTGTTGTTTTTTTTTTTTTTTTTTTTTGTAAAAAAGTTTATTTTTAGTCATTGACTGCCATCTATTGTGTCTTTTGTGTGGCAGTCAACGTGTTAACAACGTCTAACCATGTGTGTATGTGTATAATAGTGACGAAAGGCAATAAAGATTTTCCCTACTAAGCACGCTAATCCATAAATTAGCTAGGCAGCACATCAAAATAAACCCAGTGTAACTTGAACTCGGTAGACAGTTTCCGTAAACCATTAAAGAGGGACACTGATTTTAGGCATAGTAAATAACTAAAGGTTGTTAATTTAATAGAACTAACGCAGGTTAATACGGGGAATGAAGTCAGTATTGCGTTAAGAAGATAGACAGTGAATGCAAAAATAAATTAAGTAGGTGTTTTTCTTACGCAGATGCATAATTAAAACATTTTTTCTCGGAAACTTAAATAGATACGCAAAGGACAGCTGCGGATACTTACCTACTTCGTTTGCGTTACTTATTAATAATTAATTAATTAAGCATAAAACTCTCACTTCTGGCGTCATCTGATACCCGGTTGTTAGATCGTCATTATTAAAACATAACATAACATCACGCCTTGTTTCTCCGAAGGGTCACACAGCGGTTCAGGGGTATCGTCATTATTTACTTCCGTAATTGTGCATAACTGCCACACCATACCAATCAAGCCAAAATACCTTGAAAATACGTTCAGCTGTGCTACAAGCAACACTTTACTGCCAAAACAAATGGACCAACGACTTGGTTCCTTTTTACGCTGTAAAACAGTAAAAAAATTCCTTCTAATTCTACACAGCCTAAAAGTTTACGTAGACATTGTAGCCTCTGTTTCTATACCTTCTGACTAGGGTTACCATCAGTCCGGACACGTCCAGCCTTTTATCCTTGCGTCCGCACTTTTTCCATGGAGCCTTGTCATTTGTATGGATTTTTTTTTTCTACTTGAAAAGATGTTTTTAGATAAATAGCGAAACAAGAAAGATTAAAAAGCAAAATGTCCGGACTTTTTTACAAATTATGTCAGGCTTTTTGTCAGAACTTTTCAAATCTCGAAATGGTAACCCTACTTCTGACCGATGTTTACGACTCCTAAGTTTTTACTGTCTTCTTCAGAAACAACAGAAATACTGCGGACACAATTAACTCGCGTGTAAAGTATTGTGGAACTTCTAGCTGTTTATTTTTCCCTTTTTCATGTAATTGACACTCACTTTGTATAGATACAAAGTTTACGAGGTTGTACTTTCATTTCTTTCTTTGGAGAACACTTAAACTCAAGTGCTTTTAATGGTAACGTGTGAGTATTAAGAAAACTTGCGTAATATTAGGTCGATTTCTTCCCTTCAGTTCTTAATAGTAAAGTTATGATCAAGCAACTATCATTGTTTGACAGTTGGCGTCAAACTCTATAATAAATACGTACCATGCGACTGTAACTGCATTCATATCAAATTAATTATGAATGTTAATTAAATAAACTATTCATGTCCTACAAAAAAATGACCAATAGGTTTTTAATTGATCTGACCACTGTGCTCTGGACGAAGAGAGACCAGAGTGAGAGACGTAAATCAATATTCAGGATTAAATAAGCTTTTTGATTGCTTCCCAATTCTCTTTCACAAGGGAGACATTATGAATACGAATATTAGACTGGAATAAAAATCTCACAGAACAGGGGTTGATAACATTTTAGATTTCGGTACCTACAGGAGCGTCGCGATTTAAGTTCGAAACATCGGCGATACTAAATTATTAGTAACGTATACCGGAACGACCATACACTATAGAAAACGTAGGTACTAAAAATCAGATTATAGCTGTTAGCCTCGGGTACCTGCGGCATACGTGAAGCAAACCTCTACATTCGCAGTCTGCGCCTTATTAAAGTCGGTAGGGTTGCAAGCTCATAAATTTTTCCGCACTATATTAACGACATGTGTATATTCAAAACCCCACCAGTTTACGACTCATAATATCAGACCATAAAATATGCGCTACTTATTTAAAAATATTAGCGTGAAACACACTTCGTTCGGATGGAATGCTCATAAAAAGTTAATTAAAAATATGCGATTTATTGGCGCCCTCATGCGTTCGTTACGACAACACATCAAATAGAAATTATTATTTTTATGTTGAAGTAGGTACCGACAGAGTTAATGCTTCATTTCCGTCAGCGTAGGTAAACTGGATTAACTTATCAAGGTCGACTTTTGAGCCACAATTAAATTATTATAGGTAGTTCTCACAGTGCAGTAAACTAATAGTATAGACCAAGTGAAGTGTTAATAAGCATCAATAAAGACCATGACAATGTGTGCCGTGTATATAAGTATAATATAATATAATAATAATCTTTATTTACATAAAACAGATTGTAGTACATGTAACAATTTTCTCAAAGTGGGTAGTATTTATTCTCTGGCAATCAAGTGGGTGACGTGCTGCTCTCCTTGCTAGGCTACAAAATAGCCTGTATTAAGGAGTAGCAGTGCCAAAAGTATGTGGTGAAACATTAGAATCGAGTGTAGCAGTGTGCATAATGATGACCAGTTGATGTTCAGAAAACCCGCAAGGTCTGCAAGATGGTGGCTAGAGGGAGAGGGCGCATGCTCTCCATCCTCTTCAGCGCGTTGTTGCTGGGAAGGGCTATTGCAGGTAAGAAACCAACTCAACTTTAGAATAAAAATGAAAATGCCAAGTAGTTTTAAGTGGCGGTTTATCATTAATGTTGTCAAACTAAAAAGACGACACGTACAATGATGTGGCTAGACTAATGACATAAATTAAAGGTGTCTAAGTAATTATATACCTATGGCATACGTTATTTATGTTCTGCTTCCACGTGTAACACGATAATCATCCATCCAAACTGAACTGACATTATCAGTAGCTTCAGACTAGTAAAACTGATAAAATATTGACTTCCATGCGACACGAGAAAGAATACCTAAAGCGTCTCGTCGGGGTAAAAGCGAGTGAATCGCAAGCCAACTTGAAGCTTGCATAAGCCAGGCTCCTGTATCGATGGACGGCGAACTGTCTATTTTAAATATTAGCATAAGAAGGCGATTTCAGCGAACGAAATTTAGCTTTCGACAAAGCCGTTTCTATTATTCATTCCATTTATATTCGATAAGATTACAAAATTGTGTTCAACTCTTGGCGAATCATCACACCTTAAATGTTATTCTTCGTTCTGGCCCTGTAATTAGGCACAGAATTATTAATCATTGTTGTACCTACATCAAATTACTGTGACTGCTACAATTAACCGCTTTCCAATTTTACCTGTAGGTATTTCCATGCTATTTTGCATGAATTATTTATTTATAATGTAGAACATATTTTTTTTTGTAATTAAATATGTATGTGCGCACATTATACCAACAAATATCGACGCGAACATTAATGAACACAAACTTTAGACCTATGCTATGCAATGTATAGATCAATGACTCTTAATTATATTAAGAACAATCGAACCAACAAACAGTGGGGAACACTCTTAATTTTCAAAGGCAATCACAACATCGGAACCCTCGTAGATATGTGGATTTAACTTGGTTAATACGTGACTCCATGGAACAGTACAGTCACCCCCAAAAGGTAGCAAAATAAAAGTGATTTCATGAGAACAATCGATTGGAAACAAATAACGTTTTACAAATGAAGTAGGCTCCACAAGTTGTGTTCATCGTTACTATAATAGGTTTATATTATTTGGAGATATCGAATAATCCACAGTGTGTTCTGTATTTGACGGTCTTTCGTATAAAGTAGGTAGGTACTGCATTTGAGATAAGTATTTAATATATTTGATTGCAAACCGTACCGCTAAACGTTGTCAAATTACATTTAGGACTGACGACTAATATATAAAGTTTAAAATTGTCAAATTGTCAATTTAAATTGTCATCATCCCCATTTGCAATAGGCAACCTGCTCTAAAGAAACGATTAATAATCTTGTAATCCGCAACGAGTAAAATCTTTTGCATCTGACTGTACAGCTTCCAGACTGACGAAGTATTAATACAAATAATTAAAACACCGAAACAAAGTCGAATTAATTTTCTCTAATTAGATGCCGACGGTTAGCGAAAATCTGGAATCTTTTAGTTTATGTAATCGGAAAACCGGTGGAAATCGCGAACAAACAGCAGCCGTGTGTAATGAATACTATTAGTTACACAGATAATACTGCCATTGTTTTATCTTGTTTACAAAAACAATTATAAATACATTGGATGCTGAACTTTATGCTTAAAGTTTTCAGTAAGTATCTAAACGAGAATTTCCAAAATGGCCACTAGATTGGTAGCAAAAACTTGGCTAGCCTTAAGCCGTTGGAAAAATTCGGCCGTCCTTCAATATGTGACAACTTTTCCTGGTGCCAATTCGCCATTAGTTTCAACAGTCATTAGAAGAATAAATTATAAATGTAATATTCAGAAACAACATGTTAACCTAATCATTATTCACACACAAAGGCCCGTTTCACCCTTTTACCAAAAGTGTTAAAGGTAACCGAGGACAATAAAACACTTAATAATAATAATAGCACGAATCACTGAATATTATCAATCCCTGAAAGCTGTTGTAGAAACAAAAACGAACAACGGTTCGTACAATAAATTCTAGCTTATTTCTCGCCGCCATTGGTACTTACCAGATATATTTTGAGTCTCCTCAGAAATGAATCATTAAACAGTGTCGAGGAAGGCGGTGGGTGCCTCTGCGGACATAAATCAATCTAGAACTGACATGCGACATAAAATACGGCTAGGGTAACAAAACAGTACGAATTAGCCGGCTTACTACACACTTTTGGCCCAAAATACACACGCATGGTGTAAAGTTTTCCCTAACAATGGTGCTTCCCGCTTTTCAAGATTATGTATTATATTATTATTTTATTTAACATAACACCACGCCTTGTCTCTCGGAGGGCTGGGCAGAGGTGCACCTATAGTACAACATTAAGCCAGTTATGTTTAAGTCCCATATAATAGGAGGCGGGCCTATTGCCATCAGCCGGGCGCAGATCCAGACTCCGGGCTGCTACTAAGAAATTCCAGATAGAAAAACCCAATAACACTGCCCGACCTGGGAATCAAACCCAGGACCTCATGCTCAGCAATAGCGCTTGCGACCACTAGACCAACGAGGCAGTCGAGGATTTTTTTTTCCGGCTTTATTCACTTGTGTACCTCCTATCTATTGCACGTTAACAATAAACACAATACATCTGCATGCGACAGACGTATGCAATAGAATCACGTAGAAACGTTACGGGGTTACAAAAGTACTTACATACATGGATAGGTATAAGTTTTTAAAAGATTTGAAGTTTTCTCAAATTCAACATAGTTAGGTATATCTTTCAATAAGCATAGTAGCTTCAATATAGTTTTATTTTATTCTAAGTAATTGGATTTTAAGTAGGTAGATAAAATATGTGAATTACTTACCGGTGTGAACAATTACTTTTCCTTAATTCTATGGTAGAAGTCATTAAGTTCCCTTGGACGTATCGCGCGTAAACTGCGGCCTCGATCAGTTGCGGGCCCCATTAAGTGTGCTTAATTAACGTGTAAACTGATGAACTTTCTAATGGATTTTGTTTTTAAGCTCAATTAAGTGTAGAAACTGAGTCTGAGTGATGAACGTCGACCGATAAGTTATGAATACTTTATAGGGAATTGTTGACACTTAGCTTTTTGAATACAAATGTGTGTAATATTTTTTATTGGATACTATTTATACAGGGTGGCGATTAGGTAATCACATTAATTGAAACCACGCACTCAGTACATGGTTCTGGACCCCGCTGCGTTGAAATTTTTCGTCGGTTATTAAAAAACAAAATTTGCTGCTCCATACATTTTTGCCTACCTACGAGGTCAAAATTGCTATTGATTGAGCAGCAAATTTTTTTTTTTAATAACCGACGAAAAATTTCAACGCAGTGGAGTCCAGAACCATGTACTGAGTGCGTGGTTTCAATTAATGTGATAACCTAATCGCCATCCTGTATACATAGGTACAATCATTTTGGAATGATAGGTAATTAATTCATACATTTCGATTTTCATGTCTATTTCCTTATTAATATTTTCTTTTACAAATATTAACCTTTGCCAAGAATGGATAAATACTCTCTTAAACCTATTGTACTACCAATTAAAACCTGACATTTAAAAATGCTGTTATGTAAATAAAAATATTGAAAGACTTAAACTTCCCAAACTCTAAAGCTTTAACAGTACTTACCAGTATTTTGGTAGCACCAAGTGAAGAGGTGCCTCCATTAGGAAACAGCTCCTTACTCGGCGAATACTTTCCTACGAGCTGCAATAGGTAATAATTTTTCCTGTCCGTAGGAAGAAAGTCAACATGACACATGTTGACTCTCGTCGTATGGACACAAACACGCGTCTGAGTACTTTCCTTCTGGCTCATATTACAGAGAACTCTTATTTTAACAGCTTGCACTGTCTCCTCTCCAATGATTAAAGTTTTCATACCACAAACTAGGTACTAAAGTTTTACTAATGTTCCAATTTCGACACTAAAAACTTCAAGATTTGTATGATAAAATTGGGAGAGATACAGTGGTCCGGTCTTGGGTATCCCTCATGACACACGGACCCATAATTGGGGGTCTAGCGAAACTTTTGGAAATAGGAGAGCATGCGGTGGATAGCACACACAGTGGGCAATTTCAGACTCCAACTCAGTGGAAAGTTTCCCAGAATACATACACATATGTTAACGAAGCTTACAGAAATAGGTGTAAGTAATGAGGTCGGTGTTTCTTTTAAGGATTTATTTTATCGTTTTAGGGTAATCAGTCACGAAATTGGGAGCTAACATATCATTACTCCAGCACGAAAGTAGGTATTTGTAGGTAGTTGTAGGTAGTTGCAGGTAGTTGCAGGGAGTTGCAGGTAGTTGCAGGCAGTTGCAGGCAGTTGCAGGTAGTTGCAGGCAGTTGCAGGCAGTTGCAGGTAGTTGCAGGCAGTTGCAGGTAGTTGCAGGTAGTTGCAGGTAGTTGCAGGCAGTTGCAGGTAGTTGCAGGTAGTTGCAGGTAGTTGCAGGTAGTTGCAGGTAGTTGCAGGCAGTTGCAGGTAGTTGCAGGTAGTTGCAGGCAGTTGCAGGTAGTTGCAGGCAGTTGCAGGTAGTTGCAGGTAGTTGCAGGCAGTTGCAGGCAGTTGCAGGTAGTTGCAGGTAGTTGCAGGCAGTTGCAGGTAGTTGCAGGTAGTTGCAGGTAGTTGCAGGTAGTTGCAGGTAGTTGCAGGTAGTTGTAGGTAGTTGCAGGCAGTTGCAGGTAGTTGCAGGTAGTTGCAGGTAGTTGCAGGTAGTTGTAGGTAGTTGCAGGTAGTTGCAGGTAGTTGCAGGCAGTTGCAGGCAGTTGCAGGTAGTTGCAGGTAGTTGCAGGTAGTTGCAGGTAGTTGTAGGTAGTTGCAGGTAGTTGCAGGTAGTTGTAGGTAGTTGCAGGCAGTTGCAGGTAGTTGCAGGTAGTTGCAGGTAGTTGCAGGTAGTTGTAGGTAGTTGCAGGTAGTTGCAGGTAGTTGCAGGCAGTTGCAGGCAGTTGCAGGTAGTTGCAGGTAGTTGCAGGTAGTTGCAGGTAGTTGTAGGTAGTTGCAGGTAGTTGCAGGTAGTTGTAGGTAGTTGCAGGCAGTTGCAGGTAGTTGCAGGTAGTTGCACCTAGTGTTAGCCGGTGACTTATCGTTAATTTGAGACACATGTTTTACATGTGTTTTTTCAGTGAAACGGATTAACGATTGCGTCAAGTATAATTAGATACTTAAATATTATATGTATACCTAAATATCTGCTTAAAAGGTTGATTATTCCTAAAATCAAATTCGATATTAACGATGCAACACAAATGCGTTACAAATATAAGAACAGATTCATTATAGTATAAGAGACATTATAATTTAACACTTTAAACTCCATCCCAAACTTTAAGAATATAACATGATACTTAAGTATCACTACTGTATCCTGACTCAAATGGGAAGTTAGAAGTTGTGAAGAGTTTTCAGAAATATAGAATAGTTAGAGATACCGTCCAATATATAAATAATTATTAAGCCGATATACTCGTACCTAAAGAATGTTATGCCCATAACATAATAATATAGCGAAAACTAATTTTCTTTCCAATCTGCTTTATTCTCCTCTAATGTTAGTATCGCATGCTATTTTAACGTAAATATACTTTACTAAGTACATATACTTTTTATAATAATTGAAAACGAGAGCTTAATCTCATCGAACGATTTGGTATCAGCCACCACTTATCAAGTTGACTGACATTCGATTAAACCCATCGTGGCTTATCCTGGGATGAGAATCTTCACAATGTAAGAGACTTTTAACAGCCACTTAAACTCGTTCGTTAGAACTTTACGATGCAATTCTATTTTCAAATACTTATTCTAATTTTAAAAAACCTAAACTGGGTCAGAAACAATCTCAAAGGCTTTACCAAAATCACTCTCTGTGAAATTAATCCGAAAAGATCTTGAACATACCTTTGTCCACAACAACTAAAAGAATAAACATGATGAGATGAGATATATAACAAAGAAAAACAAGGGAAAGAAAACGTATGAGTTACTTTCTTTGGTAGCACTCGCTATGTACACTCATTCGTTCGTAACTTGTAAGTTTGATGTGATATAGAAATAAGTTTGGCGCCGGAGAGATTCAAGATCCCATAACAGCGCTTAAGGAAAGTGGCGTGCCCCTGTTTCGCTCGGATATTGGAGGGTTTCCTCGCACTACATCTACATAACGTAATCCTCCGTACCTCCTTACATACTGCGAATTTGTTAATCATATTGTAACAAGATTATGTGGACGTACCACTTTTGTACAACTTTGTCTATGTGGATAATGGGAAATCTACTGTGAGTGTCGTCCATTTGTTGCGCGTAAGCCGTATGCTTGGCTTGCTCGCGAGTCGCGAATTATTTAGTTTGATACAAATCAAATTTGATACGAAAAGTGATATTTTATTTGACAGCCATTTTGACGAATTATTGGCAATTTTAGCATGTTAAGACTAAGTTTTAGACAAATGTTATTTTATACATTATTCATACAAAAACATACGTCAATATCGAGATACAGCAGTATTGTATCCGTGTGTCGTCCCCATGGAAAACAGAAAAGAAAACTAAAGAGACACACTGGGGTAATGTGGTGTCAATCTACCCATGTAACGGGTGAGTTGTTAACTTTGAACTTTATCGAAACTTATGTAGGTATTTTCCGACCTATGTTTTGATAAATAAATCATTGGTTTTTCGTCACGCATCCATACTCCATTCTAAAGTTATAAATGCGAAAGTAACTCTGTCTGTCCGAACCCATCGTTATGAAAGATAAGAAGCCTGGGACCTGGAAAAGGACATAGGCTACTTTTCATACAGAATTGGATACTTGTATTAAAAAAAAAATACAAAATAAAAAAAGGCGAAGTCACGGGTAACAGCTAGTGTTTTATAAACGGTTAAAACGAAATAGTAAATTATTTGTAGGTAAGTATTTAATTGCTGGATACTGCCTATACGACATTTATTTGTATTGTGCATGCAAATAACGGACAGTGACATATTTTAGGATCAAAAGAATTAATAACGCTTACTTATGCCTATGCACTCAATAAAACTGCATGTTTTAAACGCGGCACGCGATGAACAATTTAACATTATTCACAGTTCACACCTCTCTGAATGCGTGTCGGTTTCAGGCTCTACAATATTTTAGCCTAAAAGTTTTATACAGCCAATAGTTACGGAACGAGGTGATCCGGCAGAGGACCAAAGTTGTCGACATAGCTCACAGAATAAGCAAGCTGAAGTGGCAATGGGCCGGCCATATTAGCCGTAGAACCGATGGCAGATGATGATGATGGTAGACGTGTTCTTGAGTGGAGACCGCGAATCGGCAAACGTAAAGTAGGATGCCCTCGGGCTAGGTGAAGCGACGATCTTCGCAGGGTGGCTGGTCGCAGCTGGATGAGAGTGGCCGAGTGGCTTCTTCTTCTGTGTCAACCTACATACAGCAGTGGACTGCTGTAGGCTGATTATGAATGGTTACAAAATCACTAGATTTATTTGTTCTTTAAACCTAAATAGAATGAAAATAACTTCGATATTATTAATACATACCTACCTAACCTTCAAGAAACTAGTAATTTTGTAAGAAAACTTCCAGTAAAGTACTAATTTGTTCTAGAATAATAACACTCCGTTGTTTTCGTGATTTACGATTTTGTTGTGATATAATCGTGATATAAAATCGTAACCCACGCAACGTAATTATATTAAATTGTTAATTAACGCTAACAACTGAAATAAGGCAAGTGCTTTAATTAGGAGACAGTAATGAACATTAACTATGTTAATTATAACGCCATTTAAGATCTTGGTAGTACCTAATTCTCATTATTATATCCCTACCAATCCTGTTTACTGTTATGGAGTGAGTTTTGTCACAGTTTGTTGTGTCTTTATGAGAAATGTGCTGAAACGATTGTGGTTAAAACTGCTTGAATTTCGATAAAGGCGAAAGAGAGCTTTTTATCTTGAGAAGTTTTTTTTTCATTGTGGTTTCCCTATAATATTATTTAACTTTAACTAAATATGTACAACTTTATAACATTACTCTTTGACTTTACATCTATCTATCGCTATCTGTTGCGAAGACTTTGTACGAATTTTAATAAAGGAAGCCGTTCCAAAATCTATCTAATCTAACTAGCCTGTATTGTCCCACTGCAGAGCAAAGGTTTCCCTCTCAGTTTTCCACACAATTCTATCTTTTGCTAGTGTCGGCCAGTCCTTTCGGTAGGAGTCAAGCTTGTCCCGCCAATTTCGTCTCGGCCTGCCACGATATCGTCGTGCGTTACAAAAATGTGCGCAAAATATTAAAGTTCAGTTCCGTGTTTGGCTTCTACCGAGAACGAACGTGTGTGACATAGAAATAATGACCCTAAGGAGTTGGGAGCTAAGAGCAACATACAATTTGCTCAATCTGAAAAAGGAAACGTCGGGTATGTCGTAGACTCAAACTCAAAGCATTTATTTCAATTAAACCATTTACAGGCACTTCTGAATTGTCAAGGAGTCGGTCAGTCAGGAATATGAAGCTAGTTGCCCGTTCCAAAGCGTAGTAGGTACGTATGGAGAAGAATGGGCAAGAAACTCCATTATATTGTTACAAAAATCTTAATTATATCTTTCTGTTGATTTTATAATTAAATGTGAGAACGAGGACGAACTCGCTAAAGAGACTAAATGGATTAGGGCCAAAAGTAGGAAAAAAGGCAGCTCTCTCTCTCTCTCCACCACAACAACCCGGAACAAGCGCCCAACAACAACAAAAATGTGAAAAAGAACAGACAGGCACACAACCTTCGAAACTGGAAGATAAGATAAATCTGATCTTGAATTACTACATTTGGCAAAAGATTCAAGGATGATTTATCAGTGCCAAGTTAAAAAGAGAAAACCGAAGGGAAGCAAGTTATACCCCCTCGCCACTGATTCCTATTAAGTTAGTGATCATTCGTTCTTCTAACTAGCATTTTATATTCAACTTTAAGATTCTAAACTATATTATCATAGAATCAATTTATTGTAATGTAAACCTTATAACATGTATGTACAAAGAAACAACTTTAGTTCCCAGATTTCAGTCTTGTGACAGAATTGTGTAATATTGATTCGTTACCAAAAATCCAAGGATAAATGAACAATGGAGGCATAGAGGCCCGCAGGTCCTTTGAAAGCGAACTGAATACCACGTGGAAGGACACTCAATACCTAGTATTATATAAAGGACATTCTTCTACAAAAAAGAACCAACAAACACTTTGCTTTTAGGGTTCCGTTGGCGAATGGCAAAAGTCTCTCTGTTATTTCCTGAATTACAGCTAAGTGAGCCCCATTCCCACAAAAGTTCAAGGTTTGAATTTAAAAAGTTTTACAAAAATACTAAAAGAGGACTTCATAAGAAGTTATAATATTTACCTACGTTTTTAAGTTATTTTTGTAACCTAGAACCTGCTTAGCTCAACAATGCAAACTTGTCGACACAGGGACCCAGACTATCGATTTATCTGAGTCCAATGAACTTACAGTTAATTTATTTTTAAACTGCGGAAAAAGAAGCGCAACTCGCACTTGGCCAGCTTTTATGTCAATACTGTAGTTTTTTATATGCTTATGGTTACACACATCTTAGTCAAATACGCGGTCCGCATAGAATCCGCACCTTGGTCTATTCGAGCTTATGAATGTAGGCCAGATGCTCTATTTATATTTTAGCCCAAGCAAACAGTGTAGTGATTGTATCTCTGATTCAGGGCCTAAAACAATATTAAATGCTTTATTCATTACATACCTAAACAGAACGTAGGCAGGTAGGCACTGTATGTAGCCCAACGAAGGTTATTGACAAACAAGAATGACTCTAGTGTTAGTGTTGATAGTCCTCTTAGTTTTTTCTCTTGTTTTAATTTCTAAGAAACATGCTAACGCCTTGTTTAGTATATTTTGGAAGTAAATATATCACTTTTCCAAAGATATTAGCAGTGAATCGTCATATCCATGAATCGTATAATCTAACACATGTATAAGTACGGTCTGCATTCACTCAAAATTCAGGTACCAAACTGTTTTGAACAATATTTTTATCCAAACCTACGGATGGGACGAACTTTGGTGTGTATATATAAAGATTCGACGTTCTCTGGCGGTTACAAGCGAACATTTTCACCTTACACCACAAACAAAATTTCAACAAAACTTTACAGAACATTGGATTACGTTGAAATGTTGCTCATAGATTCTTTGTGACTACGAAAGGAACCGATTCTCAAGGGATAGAAGAAAATCTAAACATTTACGCTTTCTAAAGAAAAGCCACCTGAATGGCATACATTTATATCACTAAATGAATACTAAATCCAGCAGAATTTTACTCACACAGGAAAGAATGTTGGTAGTAACTAAAATATTGTTACGCAGTCTCCACATGCCACTTCCTCAATATGTTCTTCGTTACCCCACGGAGTACGGTATAGTGATTCCGTTCCTGATTACCAATCAATTTGGCGCGACACGAAGCGCTCCCCGCCCGAGTTCGTCAACAAACAGCGTTCACGATCACGCTCAATTCAGTTTAGATAATAAAACACAACGTACTGAAATAAAACAGGAACGAGAAAAGATATACGCTGTAGGTACTGAATTTCTGTGAAACATCCAAATCGCTCTCGGGGACACTTCTGTTTCAATTCCTTGAAAGTGTCGAGCAAAAATTGTGTTAGGTGACGCGCATACCTATGCAGCTATACCTACAGTGCTACAGATTTCCACAGCCTTACGGGAAATTCGACTATTCCAGTTTCCTGTTGCCTTGGGCGCCGGAAACTGCTCGATATAACGTAGTCAAGCAAGGGTCAACCATTTATCAAATTAACAAAGATGTCTGAGGTAGCATATATGGGTATTGTCGATGTATTATAAAATGCAGGTTTCTAAATCATGACATGCGAGGGTTAGACTAAAAGGGTCAGATTAAACAGGACGTGTAGGACATGAGGTTAGGTATACCAGTTTCAAGCTAGTTGCGTGGGCTGAGCATACAAACGAATAGTAGTGCGTAATAACTGCGCGTAATATACTTTTCAACAGCATAATTAGGGAGATAGGCCGCTCAGAAAATTATTCGGAGGTTCGTAGTAGAAACTCGTCGGAGTCACGCAGTGCACGTTTAAACTCCCGAGTTCGGCACCCTTTTGTCGCAGAGTAGGTAATATTTATACACTGAACCCTCCATCAAGAAACGTGATGTTGGCGTGTAATCCACTTCACGGGTGAACTTCAGCTCAGAAACTGTTTCTTCAAATATATTTAGGTACCTACTCTGTGAATGAGTTTATTTTTTTTTATATGTTTCATTATCTAAAAAACACGTGACGTGTTCAGGCTAGCGTACCTACTTAAGGGAAGTACGAATGATCGTGCATACGATAAAAATGCTTAACAATAAATAACGATAATGGAAAGACATAATTATGATTATATTATATTATATATCGCTATACCAGCAGCCTGTGAGTGGACGGCTACAGGGTGAAATTAAAGGTGATGAAAGAAAAACAATAATTATAAGTACCTTATTAAACATTTATATTAGATAACATCATTGTATGCCTCCCAAAATAATAATTTATTCCACTGTACAACATTTCGAATCTATTTCTTGTCTTCGACTAAATCGTTTGAGATATTTACAAAAAGCCTTTTAAAACTTAATCCCTATTCTCAAAACTTATCTCTAGAAATTCTTTGAATTCGAAAAACATAAAAGTTAAATGAAAATAGGTTTACTTAGTATTCTAAGATTCTGTCCGTACTTCAAAAGCCTATATTTTCTAGTAATGTTATTACAGATGGAAAGATTTGGGCTTTGGCGGCCTAACTTCGGTTACTCAACTGTGACTTTTCCTACTAAATATTCCTCTTTTAAAAATAGTTTTCGTAGGTCTCACAACTTCCTGAACCTTTTGAGTATCGGAATCCTATATAGTTCCGAACATACATACATATCTAAATAAATAAAATTGTCTATCAAAAAAACAACTTTTTACTAAATGCATATGAAAGTATACGGTACTTATAACAAAAAAGCAATTTTTAAAATTGTTGTCTGTCTGTGTCTGTATGGCTGTCTGTATGGCTGTCTGTCTGTTTGTCCGGCTAACCTCCGAAACGGCTGGACCGATTTTGACGAGACTTTCACTGGCAGATAGCTAATGTTACGGGGAGGAACTTAGGGTAATTTTATTTTAGAAACATAATTAGGGTTCCGCGCAAAAAAAATTAAAACCCATGAAATTGTGAACAAAAAATCGGATTTGGAAAATTATTTTTGCATTTGGTAGCCCAAATCTCGAGGATAGTTAGTCAGAAAGAACTAATAGCGCGGGCGGGCGATGCAGCGCGACGGGTCGGGGGACGAGGGAGTTTTATTAAAATGTGACTGTTATTTTAGTATATTGTGTATCTTACTACTTCCATGCAAACGAATTCGAGGGACACAGCTAGTTTATCATATTTTATAACAGCATATTCTCGATTTCTTTAAGAACACCAATTTGCGTCAAGTAGGAAGAGGATACCAGAAAATACTTTTAACTGGCTAACCCCCGGAACCTAGAAGCCTAATCAGTAAATCTGCTGTCTAATCTTAAGGTATAAGTATGTTGACTTGGTTTTCCAAAAAAAAGCAATAGCCAATAGTTGATTTGACTTTCAACAAAACAGGCTTTCATGTGAAAAGTTGGTAACACTTAGGGCCAATTTCTCCAAACTGTTCATAATCTGACATTAGTAAATCAGCCATTAAAATAACCATCGATGTTCCAACAGAATTAAGACATTTAATCATGGATTAGCGCATGGTGAAACACTAGCTACTCTTAATGTCCCGTTAACATTTTAACAGAATATTAAACTAAATAACATGGTATGGTAAAACTAGGTCTTAACCTACAATATTTTTAACTGGTCGATGCCTTTCATCATCTACCTAGCCTTTTGCCAACTATATGGGGTCGGCTTCCAGTCTAACCGGATGCAGCTGAATACCAGTATTTTACATGAAGTGACCATCTATCTGTCGATACCTTTTGGTAAGACTGGTTGTCAGACTTTCGGGCTTCTTCTTAACTGGTCGATGCCTATATAATTATCTAATGAAAATATGCACTCATGTTAAAAGTTATTTCTTGACGGACAGGAGCCGTTTCAGTGAATAAGTTTGCGGTGACATTTCAACTTCCACTATCAATCACATCACACTTCACACTAATATTATAAAGGCGAAAGTTTGTGAGTGTGTGTGTATGTTTGTTACTCTTTCACGCAAAAACTACTTAACAGATTTGGATGAAATTTGGTACACAGATAGTTTATAATCTGGATTAACATAAAAAATACTTTTTATCTCGATATCCCTACGGGATCGAGACTTATCCGAGTGAAACCGCGGGCGCTGCTAGTATTCAATATTGCTCACTTTTTCATTAGTCTTGACAACCGAAGGGAGAGCATGTGTTGACATTTTAGTTTCTTATTTAGGACACGCTAGGTAAGCTCAAATTGAATAATTGACACCTTGAAAAAAAACAGTCAAATACATTTCAAAGAAAACTTTAGAATTTGTAGGAAAACATGTTACTATTTGGATGAAATATTAGGCTACATATTTCATATTAAAGTAGTTGATAACTGAGTCATACAAGCGGATTGAAAATAAAGATTTCTCCATAAATTAAAGCAGAAATTGATCAATTTGTAGACAATAGCTCCCAGACTACATATCAGTATTTAAATCAAGTTTTATTGCTAATATTAAAAACATATTCATGTTTGAATTTGATGATAGCATCAGCACATCAAATCCAAGCTAGATTTATCTCATGCTGTTATTTATTTCAGTTGGTTCCCACAACTTTTGCATCCTGAATATTTTGTTACAAAACTCAGTCCGCTGGTGTATCTGCGGCTTATGAAGTTAATTCATTAGGCTCGGTGTTAAATGACTGATCTGAGAGGAGGGACTTGCTTCCGCTCGTTTGGCAACAAACTCTTCGGGTTGAAAATGTTTGTCCGACAGAGTAGACTAGCTAATATTATTTTAATTACTATTTTTGTTGTATATCAAAAAGTGCCTTTATATGTATATAAAACATAATTATACAGTGTGTAAGGGACAGCCCTCCGCAGATTGATGAGGTGAATTCAGTATATCATACTAAGATGACCGGTACATGAAATTATTTCAGGAACGTTATGGGAATCCTATAAACGCGATTTGTTTTATTACCTCAGACGCAATGTATCGTTACCGTGGCAAAACGCGCGTAGCGAAAGGCTATGTTAGTTTGTGGAGGGCTGTCCCTTACACCCTGTATAGAAGAAGATATCTTAAAATTTAGCTAGGGTAGTGTTAAAGTGAGTGAGCGGGTGGGTGGGCGTGTGTGTGTAGGATGTGCGAGTGTGTGTTGTGTAATGGTGTATGTGTGTGTGTGTGTGTGTGTGAGTGTGGGGGTGTGTTCATTCATATATGTTTGTGTGTTTTTATCTTATCCTTTACCTACTGAAGAACTTTTTCGGTTTCCTCGTAGTTTAGCGTTAGAAGATAATTTCTGACCCTCGATTGGCACTCGTGAAACGAGACTGGATAAAACTTTAAAATTTTGTTAAGTTTATTATAGAGATTACAGAAAGAAAACACTTTTGACGTCTTGCTAGTGCAGTGCGACAACTAACGGAATCAATAGCATTGGTGATTCTGCGTTTGTTACTTAGTTTATTTGGATCGTAACGGATAGAGACATGTTGTTTGGTAATGACATGATAAATAAAGAGCTGCCTTAGCGTAAGAACCCGACACAGTTCATAAAGCTTTCTAGTGGGGAATCTATATGGTTTGAATGCCATGGTTTTGAGCAAGGACCGTTGGGCTCTCTCCAGTTTAATGATGTGTGTTTTTCAAGCGCCTCCCCATACACCAATACAGTAACCAAAGACAGATTGAACCAGTGCATAATAAACTGTGCGAAGAAGTTCCGGGTCAGCCACATGCCTAAAATTTTTAAAAACCAATATTACTTTTCTAACTCGTGACGAAATCATGTCTAAATGCGGTTGCCAGGTTAATTTCTCGTCTAGAAGTACACCGAGATACTTTACTGTCGGGGTATTACCAATAGTTTGACATGAACACTATTGGGTTATTAAAAACTCACACGTGTGGAAACGAAATTCTACTTTTTGTTGTTTCATGCGAGAGTTGGTGAACTGAACAAATGAAGTTTTGGACACAAATGTGTGACCTTAAATAAGGTCAGTAAATTATGTTTCAGCCACAAATGAGCCTTATGTAGCACCTATTCCGCAGTTTGTCGTACCTCGTCCCAAGTTTCTTCTTGAAACACAAAAGCTGTGTCATCGGCATATGTCAAAATGTTTCCTTTATGGAGTGACATTTGACACAGGTCCATACCATCGTTTTGGTTGAGGCTTTTCTTAGAGAAATAGCATGAATAATTTTCGATAGCAGGTGGTGGTTTATCCTTAGACAGCCAACATTCAGTCAAAATGATAATGTCAGGTTCAAACGTAAACCTAGTTAATTGTGCAATAAAACCATTAATATTTTTATGAATGCTGCGAATATTTTGGGAAATAATAATTAAAGATTTAGTGGTATGGTTAATTAATTTGTAACATATTTCCGCATCGCACTTATAAGATTTTGCCACCGAAATGTTGTCAAGATCCTGAAATATTAGATGCGGCGACAAAAATTACTCATAATCTATATTACCAGCAAAGTCGAGCAAATTATACATATGATAAATGCTATCACGACCTTATGGCATGGCAAATGCAATAAAGACTATGATCTTTTATTTAATAGGTTCAATCCAAATGTATGAGAGTAGATTATGAAACTGCACATAATTAGGTATGAAAACTCTCGGGTTTTAATACCCGTCATTATGCAACAGTTTCATAAACTACTATAATTCAACCCCAAGTCCAACATTTTACCCAAAACGTTGGACTAAAGTAATAGTAATTGGATGGATTAATTAAATTAAAACTTAGTATAATTGTTTCGAGATTAAATGTGAGCGTTAACAAAATATTTAACGTAGATTTCGAATGGAATTGCAGAATGTTTGCCACGGACTCGCAAACTAAGAAAATACGTAATTGATATATTACGTATTTTCTTAGTTTGTGAGTCCGTGGCAAATAATTCAATAAAACATAACATAACATCACGCCTTGTTTCCCCGAAGGGTTAGGCAGAGGTGTACCTCTATAGTACACCCACATTTCGCCAGTTATGTTTAAGTCCCATGTAACAGGGGGCGAGCCTATTGCCATCTACCGGGCACAAATCCAGACTCCTGGCTGCTACTGAGAAATTCTAGATAGAAAAACCCAATAACACTTTGCTCGACCTGGGAATCGAACCCAGGACCTCACGCTCAGCAGTAGCGCTTGCGACCACTAGACCAACGAGGCAGTTCAATAAAACAAAAGTAATATAACAACAAGTAATTGAAAATGAACAACAAATATTGATTGTTTTACACTGATGACTCGAGGAGCGACAAATATTGATTGTTTTACACTGATGACTCGAGGAGCGACAAATATTGATTGTTTTACACTGATGACTCGAGGAGCGACAAATATTGATTGTTTTACACTGATGACTCGAGGAGCGACAAATATTGATTGTTTTACACTGATGACTCGAGGAGCGACAAATATTGATTGTTTTACACTGATGACTCGAGGAGCGACAAATATTGATTGTTTTACACTGATGACTCGAGGAGCGACAAATATTGATTGTTTTACACTGATGACTCGAGGAGCGCTCGGGATCGGTGCGGCCGTTTATTTGAGACTCGCAATAACGAGGAGAATCAATGTTGTTATATTTCGTATTCTGTTAGTGCACGGTTACGAAGTGGCATCTGAGAATGAAATTACTGGTTAGATCACAACGAGAGCGCGGGTTCTTGTTGTTTTTACATTTTTAAGCTTGGTATTTTGTTTGTTGGTTTGGTTACTGTTTTTGGTTTAACTGCTGACATTAACTGTGAAGTGAGTTCAATATCCGTTTCCCTTTTTTTATTTAAAATTTCTCACTTTTTTGCTCAGTTAAAGTTTTATTTTCGGAGCGTAAAAGTGAATGAGCATAACGTTAAAAGGGCCGCCATTAGTTATTATATAGATACTAGCTTCCGCCCGCGACTTCGTCCGCGTAAAATTTCTTGTTCCCCCGACCCACCCCGTCGCATCGCATCGCCTGGCCGCGCTGTTACTTGCGTTTTCGCTTAGCGCTCGTTCTTCCTTTTTTGTTTTTGATCGGCTTCTAAGGGTCCTAGCGTAATGTTACATACCCTATATCCTTCCTCAAGAATTGGACTTTATAATGCAAAAATAATTTTTCAAATCCGACTGGTAGTGTCAGAGATTAGCGCGTTCAAACAGTCAATAAAAAGTAAAATGTGTAGGTAACTAATAGACTGAGCGCATTTTTCTTACTTTAAGCATTTTTATACCCGTCGTAGTTTCTAAACTGAAGGTCCGAATTGAATCATTTAAAAAGGAATTTACACGTATTTAATCAACCTTCATTATGAAACTATTTAAAGCACCTATGAAAACACCTTCGCAAATAATTCATTATTTTATTACAAATTTGATTACCATTAAAAAAGTTATAGTGAGCCAACCTTAAAAGATAGATGTATGCTATCGCGGACTTTTTTTAGAACTTTTTAAGAGGAACAATCCCGCCATCGATTCCCAGGTCGGGCAAAGTGTCATTGGGTTTTTTCTATCTGGAATTTATCAGTAGCAGCCCGGGGTCTGGATTTGTGCCCGGTAGATGGCAATAGGCTCGCCCCCTATTACATGGGACTTAAACATAACTGGCGAAATGTGGGTGTACTATAATAGGTACACCTCTGCCTAACCCTTCGGGGAAACAAGGCGTGATGTCAATCCCGCCATACATGATTTTTGCGAAACTTTAACCGTTTACGCAGCGCATGCAACGGAAGCTCTCAAAAGGAATAAATTTTCCCCGTTTTTGCAACATTTTTCATTGATGCTCCGCTCCTTTTGATCGTAGCGTGATGTTATATAGCCTATAGCCTTCCTCGATAAATGAGCTACCCAACAATAAAATAATTTTTCAATTCGAACCAGTAGTTCCTGAGATTAGCGCGTTCAACCAAACAAACAAACAAACTCATCCTCTTTATAATATTAGTATAGATACGGGACACGGCACACACCCAGCAGTTTGAAGATACTTACTGGTCGTCGCAATATGATATAAGACGTTCAATATTTTCTCATTCACCAAAACGTTGGTAGTTGGATTTTCCACTTATAGGATCAAATAAACAAAATTGATAAAGTAAAGATCGCAGCTCACTGCTAACACGTACTAATCGATACACGATAAACATAAAACATACTACGAACATCTGTAAGACCAGAAGGGCATATCAGCTACATCATCCCGACGAAGTAGATAAGTAAGTAGTAAAATGAATTTGTAACATGTGTATTACGTGTAGTACCGGTAGTACCACCACTCACGTAGAGATGAACGTTAACGTGTTATTCGATACCGGTGGGGTTAGGGTTATGCTTTTACCTGGCCATTCACTATCTACCAGGACGTGTGCAACATCCCACCCGCAGTGTTGGGCAAAATTAAGACATCGGAATTAAGATAAACAGAATAACGCACCACCTATTCCATAAGAAATACCTATAGAGACAAGAAAGAAAGAAAGAAAATGCGTTTATTGGCATTACTGCAATTAAAATAAAATACCTTTAAACTATAAAAAAACAGAAAACAATGCTTATAATGCCAAAAGGGCCTCAGCTCAGCATAATGTCAGAAGACAACACAAGGTGTAAGTACCATCTGACCCTGATTTTTAGCTGCAAACCACGAGTGCCATACGCCATAAACACATAGAGAAGAGAGAGGGTTTTCCGCGGAACTAGAATTTGGACAGCTTCAAAAGAATGATGAGAAGGGTTCACGCATCTCGTTCTGAACAATCCGTAGGCGGTGGTGACCACCTCTACTACTACTTACTTAATTACTTAATGGTGGGCTACTTACTTAATTGCCATGCCTCTGTATTACTTTAAAAAAAAAAACACGACTTGAAGAGAGATGTTTTTTCGTAACACCGAATTATCAACCAGGTACACACACAACAAAGTAAAATGTCATTGTCAATGTCCTTATAATGTCATTCATTTAATTATTTCATCATCTAGAATCCAATAACTGGGAGCTATTCTATATAGGATATTTAATTGTGAGTTTATCGACCATACTTGCAATACTATTTACTGAAAAATCAATTTACTGAAAAACCGACCACAAATGGTGTTATTTGCTGATGACACATCACTAATTTTTAAAGTTAACAGACATGCACAAGAGCTCGACGACGTAAATAACGCTATGCTTAAGGTCCATAATTGGTTCACTGTAAATAATTTAGTATTAAATGAGAAGAAAACTAAATGCATAAGATTCACGTTACCAAATGTTAGAAGTAGTGAATGTCACGTAGTATTGAATAAGGAAATGCTACAATTCGTCGAACAGACTGTTTTCCTGGGAATTACGCTGGACTCAAAGCTGCAGTGGAGTCCTCATTTAACATCACTAGCAGGGCGGCTAAGCTCGGCTGCTTACGCTGTTTGGAAAATCCGCCAATTAACAGACGTCGATACCGCGAGACTGGTCTATTTTAGTTACTTTCATAGCGTCATGTCTTACGGTATTTTGTTATGGGGACGGGCTGCAGATATTGATTCTATCTTTATTTTGCAAAAGAGGGCTGTCAGAGCCATCTATAACCTCCGCAGTCGCGAATCTCTAAGGGAACTGTTTAAAAAAATTAACATCATGACGGTGCCTTGTCAATATATATATGAAAATATTATGTATGTTAGAAAAAATCTACATCTTTTTAGTAAGATAAGTCATCGGCATAATTTTAACACTAGAAATAGGAACAAATTAGATCAACCACTTTTCAGATTATCTAAGGTACACACTTCTTTTATGGGGTACTGTGTAAAATGTTATAATAAATTGCCTCTCGATATTCTTCAACTAAATGAGAAGCAATTTAAAACATGCATTAAACGCACACTATGTAGACAAGCATATTATAGGTTGAATGATTATATCGTAGATAAAAATGCTTGGCTAAATGCTGGTCCTGCTCCACAGCCACTTGGGCTTTGTTATTTTTTTTTTTTTTTTTTTGTTTGGAAGAAATGCGTCCCCTTTTTTTCTGACATTATGATGTTATTACTATAGACTTATTGACTATATATAGACTATAGATTTAGTGTTTACTAATTTTTTAATTACAATCATTGCAAACTATAGTTTTGTATAAATTAGAAGCATCTTTTCAATTTTGTAAATGTGAGTACCATGGAGCGGTTTTATGTTATGATGTAGGTATGTTGACTTGAAAAAGTATGGCAGTTGAGAGTATGTCATGCTCACTCAAATGTCTCGCTGATGGTGGCGCGTGTGTTGGATCATTCGGTTCCCTACAAAATGGTTGAGCTGGATGGTGCTGATCCACGCGTCATGTTCGTGAACGGGCGCCGTCAGTGGAGACTGGTCATCTCTTAGCTGCCAGGACTTATTTTTAATCTTATATTTTAAATTGTTTTAGTTATCTATTTTTTACATTGTTCTCACATATAGAAGCAACAAGAACAATAACAATGTACCTACCCAGGATTTTGTAACAATTTTGATTTAAAAGAGTGTCCATGGAGTTTCTTCTCCATAGAGATCTACGTTTTGGAATGGGCGACTAGCTTCAATTTTCTGACTAACTGACCGACTCTTTGACAATTCAAAAGTGCCTGTAATTGGTTTAATTGAAATAAATGCTTTGAGTTTGAGTTTGAGAATAGATAATGTTTTCTAGAAACATAAACTTGGGTCCAAATAGTTTCAGGCGTAAGAGTAGATAAAGTACTTATAAATATATTGTACCTGTTTGGTTATAGAGTAAGGCAGCGGCTAGTTCCGCAAACTGCATTCAAATCGCTCATCTGCAGAGAATATTATTTATATTACTACTACATTATAATCTCTTTGCACACTCGCCTTCTTGGATGCGTCATTCGATCGGTGCTAAGATACTTTACAAAAGTCGGATAAAGAGAAAATTAAAATTCGTGCAGAGGCGATTTGAGTTGTTAAGAAAACAAACCTTATTAGACCCTACATAGTGCCCAATACTAACATTCCTAAAGGCGGCGAAACACTGCGCGAACACTGACCTCATGTTGATAAACACTGCAATTTATATTCAGCAAAGATTGTCCTCGACTAATAACTAAAAAATAATTGCAACTTTCTCTTCACACTATTCTGCTTCTGCTGAGTTTATTTTCCTTGAAGTATGTGTCAATGGAGCCAAAACTGTTATTGGTGTTGTCTACTACTGTCCTCCCGCTGTTGATAACTTCCCTGAATTCGAATCAGTATTTAAATCTTTGGGTTCAGAGTATGCACATCACATCGTCACACATAGACAATATCTTCACCAATTTGTCAGATGAATGTGTGATAAGTTGCGACGTTGACCATAACGGCTTGGCAGATGGACATGCAGGACTACTCTGCAATACAGCATTCAGGAACAAACTAAGTAGGAATGTAAAAACCAGTAGTGTTCAAATTACCAAACGGACTTTCAATGCAAATACAAGAAGAAACTTTAGAAATTTGCTACTAAATCACGACTGGAGTGATTTCGGAATTAACTCATTCTTAAAACAATTCGAAGAAATGTTCACACGCTGTTTTAGGAAAAGGAAACTGCAGGTACATTTAACGCGTAACACGCAGCTGCGCTGGGTCACTAAGGGTGTAAAGGTTTCTAGCAAAATGAAACGATTTCTATTTGCTGGCAAAGGAAATAGGCAAAACGACTCTATAATGGACTGTAGGCAAAAATACATCGCTCTATACAGAAAAGTAATAAATATGGCCAAAAAGTTATCAGTACAAGGTGAATTAGCAAACTCACCAAACATCTCAAAAGATGTTTGGAAAGTTGTAAACAAACATAGAAATAAGGTTGTCAAAAACAATAAAGAACTAATTTTGAAATCAAATAATACGATTACGTCAGAACCATCAAGTATTGTGAATATCCTTGCCCAACAGTTCCAACTAAATTCATCAACTATCACATGCACAGAGGCTGCCATGGATATTCTACGTAAAAGTACAAAAAGAGTAACGAATGACCTTGTCATAGACCCTGTCACGCCCCTTGAAATAGTCAAAATAGTGAAAAAAATGAACGACAAAAAATCTTGTGGCTATGATGATATAAATATATCTGTAATAAAAGACAACATTGATGTACTAGCGGAACCTTTAAGCATTTTTATAACAAGTGTTTCGATGAAAGAATTTTTCCAGATCAACTGAAGATAGCCAAAATAATACCTGTACACAAAAAAGGTTCTAAAACAGACCCAAAGATGTACAGACCAATCTCATTACTACCTATTCACTCCAAAATCCTTGAGAAGCTAATTAAAATTAGATTACTCAGACATTTCAACCAAAATGGAGTGTTAAGTCGAAGACAATTTGGTTACCAGAAAAACGTCGGGACACAAGACGCAATATCGACTCTATTAAGGACGTAGTGAGCAGATTGGATGACAAACAGAAAGTAGCTGGGCTTTTCTTAGATTTAAGTTCAGCATTTGACACCGTGGACCATAAACTACTGCTTCAAAAACTTGAGCACTACGGGGTCAGGGGTAAAGCTTTGGCACTTCTCACGTCATATTTAAAAACCAGAAAGATGTTTGTGGAGATAGAGGCAGTGGTGTCACAGACAAATTCTTCAGGCAAAAATTGTCCAACTGAAGAAACATACAGGTCCCAATTGTCTCCTGTGAACACTGGAGTACCACAAGGCTCCATACTGGGTCCGATATTTTTTATCGCGTTTGTTAATGACCTTATACAACACATGATGGAAAAAGCTATGGGATCTATCCAGCTTGTGGTATTTGCCGATGATACCAATGCCGTTGTTTCGGCTGACAATATATACGTTCTTAATTCCATAGTCAATCAAGCCTTAGACATTTTCCACAGCTGGTTTGCTGTTAACGGTCTTAAAGTTAATGCCAGTAAAACTAATGTAATGCTTTTTCGTACCACTTCCAATAACAAAGATAGTATTAACTGTGTCATAAATGGAGAAACAGTGAGCGTGGTCCAGGTAGTTAAGTTTCTGGGAGTTTATATCGATTGCCAGTTAAACTGGAAGCAAGAGCTAGCTCACCTGGAAAAAGCAATCAGCTCTGCCTGTTACGTACTACGAAGTCTGAGAAACGAGGTAACCATAAAACATTTGAAAATGGTCTATTACGCATTAGTGGAATCAAAACTGAGATACAGCATACTTTTCTGGGGAGGAAGTTATGACTACAATACTCAGAAAACTTTTGTAATTCAGAAAAGAGCAGTCAGGACCATAGTTAGAATCCAACAGCAAGAATCATGCAAGCCTCATTTTATTGACTTAAATATATTGACAGTTCCAAGCTTGTACATTATGGTCCTACTTAGTCACTTATCAAAGTACATCTTTGAATATGAGACTGAAGATGAAAGGCAAAAAAGGGAAAATACAAGAAGAAAAGATCTCCAGTTGAAACAAGTGCCTCACCTGAACATTGCAAAGCATTATAGTGCCTCCCACAAATCAATAAAAATGTTTAATAAACTGCCGGCAGAAATAAAAAGTTTAGCATATAAAAGTGAGTTTCAGAGTAAGCTTAAACTGTTCTTGTTATACAAGTGTCTATAATCTACTGACGAATTATAATTTAATAAGAATGGACATTTTGTTGTGTTTTATGAATTGACATTGGACATTAATTTTATAGCTTTTATATCTTTATTTGTTATTGTTGTTTTATTTTTATTTTTTATATTTTATTCTTGTTATTATTTTTGTGATATAATTTAATTAGTATAATTGTGATGATTTAAATATGGATCGACATTTAATTTGGTTACTAATTGTGATGATCTAGCTAGATATGGATTGCATGTATGATTTTTACTATATATTTAGTTATAGAAATTCAGACACAATGTAAAATTGTTATTGAATAAATGAATGAATGGAACATCATCATGGCTAATTTCAACACAACCTCCTTACCCACAGCTCCCCTCGATCCCGTAAGCTCCTCCATCTTATCGAGTCAGCTTGTCTGCACGTGTTGCCGCTCCAGCCTACTCATCATAACATTGTCGGAGATAACACCTGGCTCGACATGATCCTTATTTCGAATCGTTAATGAGAACTGGACACTATACAAGTCTGCAAGGAATAGATATAATGAATGAACAGAAGGAACAGATGATACGCAATGCTGAACGCCGACACATCTAGATACTATCAATTCTTCCTCTTTTGACGATATTTGGAAATTTCTTGGAACTCTTGGTATCGGCAAACCGCGACATTTAGACCTTCCTTATTCAATTGACTTGGGCGATATCAATTGTCATTTCTTCACTGTTCCGTCCATGGATCGTCTAACCAAGCAACAAACTTTGTCCCTAATTTCTGGTCTAACGCGTCCTTATATGAATCCTTTCAGTTTCGTTACAGTTGAACCGGGAGAGATAAAAAAAAATCATCCTATCCATTAAATCAAAAGCAGTGGGATGTGACAATATCACCCGTGGTATGATCATACCTATACTGGATCATCTCCTACCCGCGATTACCCACATTATAAATTTTTCCCTATAAACCGAAGTACTCCCTTCCCTGTAGCGCAGTATCAGTATCAGTATCATTTATTGCATTCATGTAGTTTACAAGATGTTACAAATATTAGGTATCATACATGACCCTGCCAGGGCACAACAATATATAAGTATTTTAAAGCGCTATCATAAATCACAACAATAAAATAATAAAACAAATCTCTCTCTGCTTACATAAATATAAAAATTCTAATTTAAACATTTTCATGTCCGTTATTTGTTATAAGTACAATTGTACGCAAAACCCATGTTCGTCCAACTACCTGAGGTTCCTCATCCCTCTCTTCCTACCATGCTCCACCCCATTTCTACCCTTCCCTTTCTACCCAAAGTGTTCGAGGCCTACGTCCACAAACAATTCTCCAATTTTGTTCATCTTAATTCACTCATTAGCCCTCTTCAGTCCGGATTCAAGCCCAAGCATAGCACCGTTTCCACCCTTCTTAAAGTGACTGGCGATGTAAGGGCAGGACTGGAAAACACCAAAGTTACTGCACTAATGTTGGTCGATTTCCCGAACGCCTAATTAATACCGTCAGTCACGACATCCTGTTAGTCTTTCTGTCCTATGTTATGGTCTCTCCCGAGGCACTGGGATGGTTCTCCTCTTACCTTCATGGACGGCAGCAGTCCGTTTATGTTGGGGATTCTTCATCACGCTGGTATAATTTGGTAACTGGCGTTCCTCAAGGCGGTATTCTTTCTCCTCTTTTGTTTTCTATTTTTGTTAATCTTGTAACTTCCGAACTTCAGTGTGCGTATCATCTGTATGTTGATGACTTGCAGTTGTACAGTCAAGGGAAGGTTAATATACCTGAAGCTATCGACAAATTAAATAGGGACTTGATAGCCATAAAACCACACCTTTGTAACTTACCATGTTTCTGGCAAATAAATAAATAAAATAAAAACCTGGTCTGATAGATTTGGTGTAGCAGTAAACCCTAATAAGTGTCAGGCGATCATCATCGGTACCAGTTCTCTTTACTTGCCACCAGTTCTCTTCAATTGTACTATTGTTCCATTTAGTACTGATGTGAAGGACCTAGGCTTGCACATTGATAGTACCCTGAACTGGCGTACTCGAGTCGCTAGGGTCAGCCAGAAGGTTATTGGAATGCTTCTGGCTATGTATTGACGGAAAAATTTATTACCAACGAGTACAAAGACAATGCTTGTTCAGTCATTAATTTTCACTATCATCGATTTTGGTGATGTGTGCTACTATAACCTGAATGCAGATCTCCTCGACAAAGTTGACCGTCTTCTCAATTACTGCATTCGAATCGTTTTCAATCTGCGTAAATATGATCATGTCTCTGCGCATCAGTCGCTTCTAAAGTGGTTGCCCATACGCCAGCGCCTCTGCGCTGGCGTATGCCCAGCGCAGAGTCACCCCCCAGCGCCAGCGCCCTTTGCTCTCTAGCAAAGGGCGCTGACCACCTTGTTTTCATTTTTTGATTCTCCCACTTCCCCTAGTTATCTAGCCCCCTTACTTTCAGTACATTTGTGCCAAGCACAATGAAAATCTACATTCATCAAATAATCACTTTCTTCAATGTCCCACTCACCGCACAGACTTTATTCACTCTTCCTTCTTCGTTCAGTCTATCTCTCTACGGAATGCGCTCCCCTGGAAATCAGAATGGCAAGCAACCGATTATCCTTTAAAATAAAAGTTCGCGAGCACATTCGTAAGAAGCTGGCAGTATCATCACAACGTTAACGTTTTCCCATTGTTTGTCTTATTTGTTTTAGTATATTCGTGTATTTATGTACATATATATCTATTTGCGCTTATGTTTATATATACCTAATTAGGTATATATTATTATATTTATAGTTTTTAATAGGTATGTGTGTATGTATCTTTATAATTAAATAAATATGTATTCCTCAATTTTTGGTAATTGCATGCTCTGCATCACCCAAAGTTTGACTGGTAGAAAATGCCTATGACATTAAGTCCGCCTCTGTATATTTCTGTACTTGAAGTATTAAATAAAAAAATAAAAAACTTCATGACAAAACTGTAACCGAAGTTCATTAAAGGAAGCAATGACAAGGTAATTGATTGTGTGTGGAACAGTGCTTAGTGCACGTGATACGACACGGCACGGCTCGCGTGACCGGCTGTCGATCGGAAAAGCTTATCACAAAGCGGAACCCCACCTCACCGACATCACCCATATAACCTGTTTACAACACGTTACACTCGCATTTATAACGGCCGGAATGTCTTCATACGCAAGCTTATCCCCATTTTATCACTCAATGACATCTTATCTTTGGAATATTTTCTTCCAAACGTCCAAATTTCGAGGATTTCTCATTGGAATTTTGCCCTCCGATAAACGACTTTCATAGAGGAAAACTATGTAGAAAAATCCCCAAAAATACTTAAAACATAAAGATATATTTATATTTATGTGTAAAGTTCGCTAAGAAGAAAGTTTCGAAATATCTTAGCCAAGTCACGTTCTCAACATAAATTCAAATTCATTACACTACAGCTGACATTTAATCATGTCTCTGTACATGGGAGTTACATGTCGTAAATACAGAACTAATGCATTAGAGCAACTGTAGTAATATATCATACAGGCGTTATATCTAATGAGTTTTCCAAGAAAACATCGAAGTAAATGCATCTTTATCGAGTGTAGTTAGTTGGAGTAGCGTCGGCAAGTTAATATTAATGTGCTTGGTATCCGAACGGGACGAGGAACGGTTCTAATGGGTATCGAGCGTGTGGCTGCGGCGGGTACACTTGAATTAATAAAAAATCACATACGCTGCAGCGACGTGACTCTTTGTGACAGTCTGTATGCAGCGCGCCCTCGAGCGACCCGCGAGATTATGATACGCAATCAAACCGATACAGAGCATCGACCGACGCGCGATAATCGAGCGAATTGTTTTTCTAACAATCCTGTTTATGGTGCAGCCAGACACAATACTTGTATTGTTAAATACTACGCTCAGACTAAATTGCTTACAATAAATATGCACAGCAGCATAATTATATTAAACGCAAGTTAGTTTTTACATAGTGAAAATTGTCTATCAGGAGCTAGACCACCACCTCTTAAAGCAGTATTATTGTAATCTTACTTGAGTGTGGGAAAGAGATGGAGCTAGACGTCCTGGATAGGTTCATCTCTTTCTCACACTGAAGTAACATTAAAATAATACTGCTTTAAGAGGTGGTGGTTGGCCCCCGGAGCTTAAAATGTGCGTTTGTCACTAGATCACTGGAAATACTAGTTCACTAAAGGATCAGACTAAGCTTCGTTCTACTAGCTCACCTTGCATGCTATTCATGAATTATCTATAATAACAATATCATAAATCGCGTAGCATATTCCGCTACGCCGTAGACCGCCGTAGCCAACGTAGCCAGTAATTTTATTGTAAATATACAAGTAATAGTAGCGCTCGGCCGGGGCCCCAGTAATGAGCTTTTTGTTCTCATTCTGTCAACCCTCAACAGCCAGAAGTATTTTGTTAGATGAAGGACCCTTACCATGAGCCAAATGATGCCTTTCGTTTCGCTCTGTTATTTATTAGAACCTTTTGAGCCTGAATAAAGCATGGCTTCGTCTCATAAAGATTAGTCGGAATGTCTCTGCAATGTTAATAAATAATTGAGGCCTCCCATTTTCATATTGCAATTGTATTTAGAACATCAGTAAACATTTCTTGAGTTTGGTGGTGGATTTTTTTTATCGCTGTTTGTGTATCTCACGTGTTACCTAAAAACTCGTGCAGAATACTTAATCAAGAATGCTCGTTCCTCCTTATCTTGGTTTTCTACTTACTTTAGGCGGCAGTGGAGACAATATTTTTGCGGTCGCTTCACTCTTTAGCTTTTATATTGTGTCCAGATATCGTAACACAGCCTTAGAACTCTTTCTGAATGTCAAAGTATTCGAAGTTAAAGCTAAACTGTCCAGCTTTATACAATCTCTTAGGAAACTAAATAAGAGAAAAGTTGAAAAGTTGTAACTATACGTGTAACCTACTACTTTCGTTAGTTATGCCCTTCATCTCGTGTTGCAACCTTGTGCGAGATGCACCAATTTATTATTATCGACAATAAATTGCAATACATTTCCTTCATACTTGCTAAGCAAACTGAATGTGCTCGTTCCACGAAATTTAAGCTATATGTATGTAGCATGACTTGTAGTTTCCGGAGCATCGCAACACCGCACCTTCACAGAAATCAGGTGGTATTCATGGACAAAGTTGGGCGTTGTTCGAACGATGTAATAACTCTCGGCATTACCACAAGAGACTCGGATTTGCATCTGAGCGATATTTGCTAAATCGTGTCGTGGGTTAACGCGCTTAAACTTGAGCAATTTGCAAGAGGACTGAGCACGAGAGCATTTACCACGCTCCTATATAGGTCACCTGAATGAAACATAGCACCCCACGACGTTCCAACACTCAAGTTTATCAATGTCGGGAAACTAATGAGTAACACTCAAGTTATCAAAGGGTAAACCCCCAATGAGGTGTTTTGGCAGACAAATTTAACTTCCGTGAAGTGCGCGGGTGGGCCCGGACCCAGCGCTGTAAACTGTGAATGTCGCTTTCATTCAGTGTCTTTCTGAAATAGTTGAGTTATGTTAGTGTAAAACTAACCAAAACTCATAAATAATCATATATCGCGAGTGGTCGGACACGACACGCAACCGACACGACACACAGATATTATTGTTTGCTACGTATTGTTTATTAGCAGGAACACGCTGTTAGGAGAATACACGTATGCTACAATTAGTTCTATTTGCATTGCAAGTGTAGTTTAGCATTAATCTGTTACAAAGTTTTGAATCAAAGTGATAACGATGAATAGCGATCCTCATTGTTCGAAGGAAATGTCAAAGAATAAAAAAATTATGAATATTGAACTAATAAAACAGTTTAACTGCTGCACGCTTCCATTTACACCTCGGTTGACCTACTTACCTGACATTTATCAACCAAGTGACGACATTTTGTATTGCAACTAAAATAAACTTACAACTGAAGCGTCCCCTGACGTAACAGCTGTTAGCAAAAACTCAGTGGTTTGTACATATTATCATATGTATGTATGTATATCAAACATTATAGTTCAATTTTGTATTATTATGTTTCTGCATTCTTGTTCAATATATGTATGACGGAGAAGGTACATCTCGCTAGTTATCGTCAGCCATATTTTAACTCTGTGGACGTGCTATGGGTAGCGTTGGTTATTGCGCAATAGAAAAACTGTTTGCAGTTCAAATCAAATTATAATTTACGCTCAAATTAGTCACACTAGCAATTCACACACTGAAGGTACACGACATAACTATTTGGAACGTGCGACAGTTTCTAAACGTGTTCACTGCTCGTCAACCACGGACCAACTCTGCTTGACCGCGGTCGACGAGCGTTATATTGTAGACTCTGTCGAACGCCGCTTAGTGGCACTGACGTCCCGATTAGTCAAACGACGACTAACGTAACTACGACATGTATATGACTCCATTTGTTTGAACAAAACATAACCGAATACAGAAAGTAATAACGCAACTTTGCAATTCGTTTATTTTCATTAATTGGCTTAGCAGTAAGGTATCTTTCTGCTACATATTTTATCTATGTGGTCAGAATTCAGTTACAACTTTTTATTTGTTTTCTCATATGTATTTTGGTTTCTCCTCTCTGTTACCCCATCGCAAATATCAAAAGACATATTCAATCTTAACAAATCGTAGCAATATTCTGACTAGCCTAGTTCTCAGCAAAAATACAGGATACGATAAGAATAACAAAACAAACAACACGGCGCGACGCCTCTGATTTCCGCCGCTGACGTAGGGGACATAGACATTATGTAAATATTTATATACAAGCCACACACCGCAACCGAGACGTCGGGAAACTCTCGCGGGGACGATCTAGAGAACATTCGTCATGGCGACGAAAATAGAAAGCAATCACGTTTAAAATGTAATTATTGACGCCCCTAAGTGATCAAGGTTCTTTTAAATTAAATGAAGATCGATGGGGTTTGGACAGAGGGGTAGCTAAGGCTCTTTAACTGTTTGTTTTTTGGTTGATAAGCAACTAATTAAATGTTATGCATACCACACATATGTACTTTCCTATAAAAGGTAAATTCTAAAAAAGGCGCCGCCCGCATGCTACCATAAGACCTATTTTCATACTCGGCTACTATTTATAATCGGCTCAGTAGATTTTAAGACCTTAATAAGCATATATTTTGCACTTGCTCAGCCAGTGTTAGGTGCTGAGAGTCTGGAGTAGTGCGCACAAAACAAAAATGTTGCGGATTGAAAGAGCTCAGAGAGCAGTTTTGAAAGTCCTTGCGAGGAAACCAATCCGATTTCCTACGAAATCACTTTACTCTCTCTGCACCAAGTCTTAACAGTCAGACAGTCAGTTTCTCAAGCAGTACTCCGTAAGCATACCCAGCTGAATTATAAACCAGTTAGATCTAGCAGTAGACGCCGTTCTGATCGAGTTTGTGATGTAAAACCTACCAAGCCTGGGTCAAGGCCCGCGACCGTAAAGTTAGAGCGCGTAGGGCTCGCACGAAGAAAAGAGTCTTTTATGCCGCCAAGTTCTGCAAGCGGGTTTTACATGGGACACGTTTTGTCCATGTCGGACGTATTGGGGCAAAACTGGCTTCGCACCCTCCGGGTAGTAAACAGTTCTGGTCCCTGTCTAAAGCGGCTGAAACTAATTTCTGTCGTCCCACTTTACCTCCAATGATGAAACCTAATGGGTCGCTGGCTCACTCTGCAGGTGAGAAAGCAAATCTATTTGCATCTCTCTTTGCAAGCAATTCACATCTGGACGCTGGCTCCAAGCAACCACCTACTGTACCTCATTGTGACTTCTCGATACCAGAGATCGCAGTTCACATTAAAGAGGTCCGAAGAATATTGTGCAGTCTAGACGTGAATAAGGCCAGCGGGCCTGACGGTATTCCAGCGAGAGTGTTGAGGCAGTGTGCGCCTGAACTGTCTCCTGTGTTGACACGTTTGTTCCGCCTCTCTCTTAAAAAAAGGACGGTACCAAAATCCTGGAAGCTTGCAAATGTGCAACCAGTGTCCAAAAAAGGCGAACGTGCAGACCCTGCCCATTACCATCCGATCGCCATTACCTCCATTCTGTGCAAGGTTTTGGAAAGGGTACTGAACAATAAGTTGCTGACCTACCTTGAAGACAATGATCTCCTCAGTGATCGTCAATATGGCTTTCTACAGGGACGGTCAACTGGCGATCTTCTTGTGTATGTCACGCACTGCTGGGGCGAGGCCATCGAGAAACACGGCGAAGCACTTGCTGTATCGCTTGATATCTCGAAGGCCCTTGACAGGGTCTGGCACGCTGGTTTACTCAGCGAGCTTCCTGCTATGAGAAGCTAAATTCTTGGGAGTACACATAGATGACTTATTAAATTGGAAACAGGAACTACCCGCCATCGATGCATCTATATCATCGGCGTGTTATGCGTTAAGAACGACGAAATGCGACGAGATGCGAGGCGAAATTCACATTACACAATTAAAAATGGTATACTACGCGCTAATTGAGTCTAAATTAAGATATAGCATACAATTTTGGGGGAACAGCTATAATTATAACTACCAAAGAGCTTTTGTCCTTCAGAAAAGAGCTATACGTACTACTCGTATTTCCGTATTTCACAAAAAGAGAGCTGTCGTCCACTTTTCTTAGATTTAAACATCCTCACAGTACCCACTCTCTACGTTCTAGTACTCCTGACTAATCTTAACAAGTACATACATAAATATGAGACAGATGAGGAAAGACTGGTTAGGGGGAGCACACGTAGGAAAGATTTAAGAAATAAGATAAGTCCTCACTTCTACATTGTGAAGCCACAGTACACAATATCAAGCAGTGCAAATATTTAACAAGTTACCACTACATGTAAAAGCTTAATTTATACATCTGCATTTAAAACTAAGCTTCAAGCATTCCTACTAGATAAGTGTCTCTACTCCGTTGACGACATGTAATTATTATGACCATGCATTTCTTTTCCTGTCAAATAATTATGTAGGTAGGTATGTTACTAAAGTCGACTGAAATTATTGTTTAATGTATGTGATGGACATTATTTTTAAATGACAAATGTATTATATTATTCCTTTTATTTATTTGAGTTGACATTTAACTATTTTATCTGGTTTTAATTTTTAAATGATTTTCTATTTTTATTAATTTCAGTAAGTTGGCATTCGATAATATTGTTGTTTTTGATGTGAGTTAAGTTGTTATTTTTTATATGACCAATGTGTACGTGTATGAGTGTTTTTTTTTCATTTTTATTATGTAGAATTATTTCACACACAATTTAAATTGTTAATGAATAAATTGAATTGAATTGAAACTGTATATGGCATCCCAGCTGATTTTTGTAGCTGGATATCAGACTTCCTTAGTGAACGGTCGGACAGAATAGTCGTTGACGGCTGCTCTTCCAACCTTATGGCTATTGATGGTGGAGTTCCTCAGGGGTCTGTTCTCTCTGCAACTCTTTTCCTGCTGTACATCAATGACCTACTTCAGCCTGGTATTGTTGGGTACGCAGATGACAGTACAGTTTCAGAGAGATACTTGTGCAGTGCAAAAACCAGCGGGACGGAAGTTCGTTCATTGAGAGAGGCCATGGTAGAGCGGACAGATTTGACCTAAAGCCTTGTCTCCCAGTGGGGTGAATCATTACCCCACTGAAATTATCAAATATGGTCCCTTTTAACGCTATCAAAACACAGGCGTGTCTTTTTACCACTAAAAGGAGTCGTTTCCACTAAAATCCTATCCTTATTTAGCATGCCCAGTTTCTTGGCCACAGTTTGGCCTTTGTACTCGATGGTAGCACCGAAGTTGAGTTGTCACGTTGCTATGCAGCTTAGATCATGTCATGTGGTGAAGCGATGCTTTACGCCTGGACAGCTTTTAACCCTTTACATAACGCAAGTCCGATCCTGCATGGAGTATTGCAGCCACCTTTGGGATGGCTCGGCCAAATACCAAGTTGCCGCGCTTGACTCGGTGGAACGCAGAGCTAAGAGGCTCATTGGCGACGTAAGACTGGTGGATGCCAAGCTTCACAGCTTGGCTCATCGCTGCAAGGTTGCCTGCTTGTCGGTCTTCTATAGATTGTACTTCGGTGAGTGTGCTCGAGAACTCCACGACCTCATTCCGCCTGCCCCCTTCTACCATCGGACATCTAGAAGTACTGCAAGTTGCTATTCCACCAACTCGCACTAAGCGATTCCAAATGTCTTTTGTGATGCGCACAGCAAAGGATTGGAACTCTCTACCGGCGTCTGTGTTTCCGAACGCATACAACGGCGGAGGAACAGGCTTCTTCTGAGTAAGCTCACTCCATCTTCGACTTTGTCTCTGTCACCTTTGACCTAGACTAGAGTCAAGAAAAACACATCTCAAATAAAAAAAAGCCTCGTAAAACCGTAGCAGCACATTGCCATTTTACCTACATGAGCTCAAAATATATAACAGAATAAATAAAAATGTCTACATCTATCCTATTAACCAAAAATTAATGCAAGAAAAAACTCGACATTTTACTAAAATCGCTTACTTGTGATGCAACAGAAAAACTTGTGGAAATTTAACATCTCGGAAAACACACACACAAGACACAACACACACCCTCACCCTCTCTTACTTAACATTAGGTACTCATACGCACGGCACTTATCTCAAAATCTATTATTACTATATTATTGTATTTCTTTAAATATTTGTTAATACCTTTGTTAAGTATTAGTCTTGGAACAACCTACTCTCTCACTAGGAGTCGGACATTGGTAGCTGCGCCACAGTTTTAAACTATTGCAGCTATCGTCGTTTAACACTGTTATTTTTGAATGTATTTGTTTTTTGTTCCCAATAAACGATTATTATGTATATTATTATTATACTTCCTTATCCTTTTAAATATTCCTCCCTCCACTTGTCTGTCCATTAGTGAGTTTTGAACTGACGACCCCTTATCTGATTTACGTAATTTTTTTTTATTCTCTCCCTTGTTTTTAATTAACACGAATGGCAATATCTTTAAAATAATTAGGTACCAAAACTAAAAGGTACGAAAAATGTGGACCTAATTCTTGAAATTAACTTGCCATGCTAGAAGGAAAATTCAAGGAAAACAACATTCCTTCCGCTTATCTTGTTGCGCATTTTGTACAAGCAAGGAAGGAAAGGGAAGTAGATTAGTAGACATTATGTTTTGACTACTAGCTCAACTTGCCTTAGTAAGTAAACTTAACTTTATCAGCCCAATTATCGCACACGCTGCTTTAGGTAATTAGCGAAATTGGAAGCGAACAGAACACGTTAACAAATTGTTTATAAAATAATGTAGTTTAAAAAAAACTAAAAAATGCGCCTTTATCACGCACTAAAAATGATAAAATAATGAAATTGACTTATATAAGTACCTATGCAGCTTACCACTTCTTTTATCCAATGATTAATTCAAGAAGCGTGGAGGGCTTTGTTTAAATTCATAAAAAATTGGTACACACAACTAAAAAGTCCGTTACCAAGCCCAACCAACTCGTCAAAACGAATCATATGAGCCCAAGGTTTACTAGTAGCCACTGAAGAGTTTCATTATCCACCTCCTGGCTCCATTATCAGACCCTCGACTCTAAATGCAATATATTTGAAAGCTTGAGGAAGTGATGATGATAACGTCACGCTGTAGTAGTTGCACGAAGGCTGCGCTGACGTTCATGTTCGGGGTCACCAGTATGGAGGCATGAGGAACAGGGTGTAAAGTTCACTCATCCTCTATAGAAAAGGGAGGATCCTCCGACCAGACGGGTGTTGTGCCTGGTGGGCTACTGCCCGACGGTTGATGTCGGGACGTTGTATATATACTAGTCGCGCGGTAAACTCTGATGGCGCGATGCAGGACTTTGCGTGACATCAGTGTGATAGGAGTTTACGTGTGGCGATAGGTATAGATGTCACCACAGATTCATCAATATGAATCATATGAGCCCAAACTCGAGGAGTTTACTGGTAGCCACTGAAGAATTCCACTATCCACCCGCGCTGGCTCTATCATCATACCCTCGTTACCAAGCCCAATCTATTGGACTCGTCAAAATGGATCATATGAGCCCAAACTCGAGGTGTTTACTAGAAGCCACTAAAAAAAATCCTCTATCCACCTCCTGGCTCCATCATCAGATCAGCTCTAAGGTTCCAAATTATACTATTGTCATCCGAACTTCATATACGTACAAAGTTTCATTTCTGACAACTATAAGTAGGTTAAAAATTTACTTCCAAGATTTTTTACATTGTTAGATAGTTTGTCACAAGTGAAGCTAATAAAAGCGTGTTAAAAATATTAGTAGCTCATTCTATGTCTAAACACAATATGATTATTAATAGTAACAAACGCTACGACCAAGATCCTAAACTTGGAGAAACAATATTAACCTAAAATGCTTTGTGTGAACATACACGTCCGTATTAGACAATTAGACGAGGGTGCTGGCTTATGTATACTCGTACATACATTATAACATCGGAGCGTATGTGCTTTTCCGGCCGTACGATATTACAATGTAGGCCAAGAAGACGAACATTCTGTGTGCAAGATACGGCTCCCTCGGGAAACCGCGCGGCACCTTCGCGTTATTTAAAGTATTGAAGCTTGCATGTACTTACCTAAGCTTAATAGAAGATGTATTTTTACAACGAATACTGCACCAAATGTCGGAATCAATACGGTACGGTAATTGAAAAATACCCGCAAGCTCTTACGAGTTGTATCATTGAAACTATTTGTTGTACGTGCGGCTGGTAAATACTAAAGTGAAACTCAATTATCGATAGAAAATCGTCGATAACGCAGTGCTTATATGATTTTTGGTTAATCGAAAAGTACAAAATCAAAAGTTTAAAAAGTAGTAAATATACTAAGGCCAGCAGGCTACAGGTGATTTTTTATTGATTCTGTATGTATGTTGTCGCTCAATATCATTTGATCAGGACGTGTAAGGTTAGAATCAATAATAGATGTGTCTAATACCAAAAGCTTTCCAAAAGGTTACAAGTATCGGCTCTCTAACACGTTCTTCTAAATAAAAATAGATCTACTGGCACAAGACCAGAAGTATTCAGCCATGACATTGATTAAAACAGCCACTGTGTGCGTCTGTGTTAACACAATAGAACCATAGTTTTACGTACGCTTAGAGCAATTTTATATAAGTTATAACGCCAAAAGGTACAATAACAACTTACATAGGGTTATGGCCACTTAACATAGTTCAATATTAAATGTGTGTCTTATTTCCTTATAATAATTATTCAATTAGTCAAAGTGGATTTTCGTCTCTTAAATAATTCGTTGTGAAAGTGGGAGTGTTAATAAATTACCCGTGACATCAGTATTTGACCCTCTTCGGAGGCCGAACGGTTCGAAAGAGTGACGGGTTGAATTGACCTTGCGTTTATAACCAAAGTTTACATTAAGACAAGTAGATACTTTGTAAAACATCTACATTTTGTATCGAACGATCTCGTAAAACATTTCGGTGATGTGTACTCATCTGTTTGTTCAGGCTTCTCATCTTTGTAGTTGTATCTAGATAAGGCTAACAAGTTACTAAATAATGGAGAATCGTGACGCCCACAGCCGTGTCACGCACGCAGTATGTCGAGCCATTTATACTGAACAAAGGCAAACGCTTATTACACTTTTCCAGTTATATTATATCTTTTAGATAAAGAGTTATAATCATGGTTCATGATTCTCAGAGTGTCTAACTTTTACAAAAACGAAATAGTACTCCAAAATAAAATACCAAAACAGTAACGGTGATAGTAGTACCTACAGTTGGCATATGTTACTTTAATCAAAAAATAGTAATAATTCATACTAAATGTCCAATTATATGGAAATGCACAGGTTCAGAATGTCGAGACAGTTTCACTACGGCGTAGCGGCGTAGCATATAGACTACTTACTACGGCGTAGCGTGGACTACGCAAGCGGGCTACGTCACAATGTATCATATCCGCTTCGCGACAACTGGACACGATTACGTTTCAGGCGAACGGTTACTTTGGTCTACCATCTTCTGCTTGTTACAAACGTTTTCTCACAAATACCATTACGATTTACCTACTACAAAACTCCTTTTCAGTAAATTATGCGGCCTACCCAAATGTCCTTTCTTTGGTATTGTTTGTCGAATCGTTGAGCTCCTTAACTTTTATGTTGAGCTGTACGATTACTGACAGATGCTTGCACTGACTGGACAGGTCCACTCATTCTGTGTGGTTCTTTCCTCAAAAGACCATTTCAAACACCAACCTACATGGTCTTCACATGATCAGACCAAGATTATGTCTGGACTTTAAAAGAGACTGTGACCTCTGAGTTTGTTTCGGCCTTTCTTCTCAGGGTAGTCAGATAGGAAACGCCGTCCTCATCTAGTTTAAAAAAAAATGTTTGACGTGTAAAAGTGTCTGTATAAACCTACTTACAGAAATAAAATCATTTATCATTCACACTATACAAATGGCTATTTTATGGTGTACATAATAAAGAGTATTCTATCTATCTACAAAGTTGTGTCTAAAGCGATAACTACCAATTTTTTTTTGTACGCTGGGATTAAAATTTACAGAATTTCAAATTCGTAATGACTACAAAGCTCTCAAGAGAATTTTAATTTCCTCGATTATTTTAAAAACGTCGCCAACAACAATTATATTTTCATCTAACTACTACCAAAGCGAAACGGAACTTTTCCTAATGTTTATATAAATACTTGAAGCAACTTATCCACTCGTCCTGCCAGTGAGAGCTGTGGGTGAGTCGCAAACGGCTTCGTGTGCCCAAACGCGCTCCTTAATACCATCGTACGGTTAATGTACGCAAAACAAAAAATTCAGTGCGAAAGCTTTGCCTTTTACACGACATTCTTTATTTATGGACGTGCACGCTCGCCCCACTTTACGAATGGATGTTCAAATGAAAGCGAGTTGCAAAAACATTTTATGTAGAAAAATGTGCTAAACAAGCCAACATTATAGCTCCCATACACGGATTTATTTGCACAATGTTTTGATTGAAATGCGAATTAAAAAATAACACATGCAACGCATTATACGTTTGTCTCTATTTAGATTATAATGTTGCTTGATCTTGTTCGGAGGAACCTGTTTTTAACTACATACATTCATAACTTCACGCCTGTGTTCCCCGAAGGTTAGGCAGAGGTGACCTATAGTAGGTACGCCCACATTTCGCGAGTTATGTTTACATCCCATGTAATATTGCTATCAACCAATAATTCAGACTTCTGACTGTTTAGGAGAAATTCGTAATGGAAAAACCCAAAACACTTTACCCGTCCTGAGAATCGAACCCAGGACCTCATGCTCAGCGGTAGCCATTGCGACCACTAGACGAAAGAGGCGGTCTAATATTTTAAAACTAGGCAATGATAACAGCAGCAAAACCAGCAGTAAAACCTAAAATATCAAACAATACTGCCATCATTACTCCCAAATCAAATAAACGCCACCCAGAAAAAAAAAAACAATTTTCAACGAACTTTAACAGCTGCGGTTTACAATAAAAACCAGCCAAGTACGTATTGGACCACACACAATGAAGGGTTCCGTAGTTGGGATGAATTTATCCAAAGAAAAAACTTAACTTTGTAGGTGAAAATATGTTCCCCATACACCGACATACGTCACGCTCAATTATCCAACTGCAAATGTAAGTTTGTAATCGCTAACTACAAATTAATGAATTTCGGACGTTTTCCTTTACTTGTGCTGTGAGACCTTGCTTCTTGCCAAATTTCATGATTTTAGGTCAAGGGAAGTATATGTTTCAGGGTTTTGATTTATTTGCGATTATCAAAATATGTCGCATAAATGGCCGATTTTTTTTATTGCGTTGACTTAGAAGCTTAGAACTCCAAGGGACCGTGGACTGTAGACCGTATTTGATAATTTCAACTTGATACCTGCACGCGTTCATGAGAAAAAGGGTCTTGACAGACAGACAGGCGGACGGATAACGAAGTGATTCTATAAGGTTTCCATTTTTCCTTTTGAGGTATGGAACCCTAAAAATATTGTTATGCACGTACAACAGTTAAAGCTACTGTTAATTGTGTTATCAGCGCATACACGAGTTCCATTCAAACTGATAGAATTGTGTGAATTTGCTTCAAAAGTAAAGCAATCAATCTCTCTGTAAACGCCTATGTTCACCATAATATCGAATCAAAATCCAATTTAGTAAAGCCGAGTTCCCACTGACGGATCAACCGGAAACGATTAATTCGATATGCTCTGACGTCATGATTAAGTGTCTTTCCGTGTCAATAAACATCAGCACTTTGAATTTTAGATCGAAAATAACATGAATGGAGAAGGTTTTGTATGTGTAATTATCAACATTTTTGTATCGAGAACCTTTTTAAAAATATTAGGTTGTGGCGGAATATCTACATCGCCACAATGGAACGCGTCACACTGACGTCACGCAAAATCCTACATCGCGCAATCAGAGTTTACCGCGCGACTAGCATATATACAACATCCCGACATCAACCGTCGGGCAGTAGCCCACCAGACACAACACCCGTCTGGTCGGAGGATCCTCCCTTTTCTATGGAGGATGAGTGAACTTTACACCCTGTTCCTCACGCCTCTATAAGGTCATTAAACGTTTTTAAAATTGTCCGAAGATTAAAGTTTATTTGATGGAAAATGGTAATTCTATTTTACTCTCTAACAAGCTGTGCCGCGCGACTTCGATCGCGTGGAAGTTGTAAATACACAATATACTAAAATCAGCCATTTTAATAAAACTCCCTCGTCCCCCGACCCGTTGCGTTGAATCGCCCGGCCGCGCTATTACTTCGTTTTCGCTTAGTGTTCTTTCTGACTTTTTCTTTTTGCTCGGCTGCTAAGGGTCGTAGCGTGATATTAAATAGCCTATAGCATATAGCTCGAGAATTGGGCTACCAAATGCAAAAGGAATTTTTCGAATCCGACTTTTTGTTCACAATTTCATGGGTTTTAATTTTTTTACGCACAACTCTAATTTTTTTTTTTTTAAATAAAAGTAGCTTAAGTTACTCCTCGTAACATCGGCTATCTGCCAGTGAAAGTTTAGTCAAAATCGGTCCAGCTGTTACGGAGATTAGCCGGGACAAACAGACAGACAGACAAAAAATTTAAAATTTGTTTTTTTGTTCTATGTACCGTATATACTTTCTTATGCATTTAGTAAAAAGTTGTTATTTTGACATTACAAAAAGAAACTTCAATTTTATTTATTTGTATAGATAGTAAAACCAAGTAAAGTAGAATCATAAAATAGATTGGCTTCAAAAATGTAAGTGAATGAAGTAGCTTGCCGCTCGCCTTCGACGGCGAAAGTAATTTCCTTTTTATACCTAACTACTGTTTTCTGTTTCTGTAGAAGTTCTACATAAATTGTATTTTATGCAAATGACATCAGCAGTAGTCCTGCAACTTATCTATCTATACAGGGTGTCCGGTAAAGAATGGATAACCTTGAAATAGCATATTATATTATAGACCTTATGGCCGTTTTCAAAAAAAATACCAAAAAAAAATATCCCAAGTAGTAAGTACGATTTTTTTTAAATACTGTTCAACTTCTAGTCACACTATTTACTGCCTCTCTGTCGGCATAGTCAACATACTATACTATAACAAAAAATAACCGATGGAATTCATTCATTTGTGGTCGTGGTGTAGAAGAATGTAAAATGAGGTAAAAAAATTTTTTTTGTCTATAAAATCTTGGGTAGGTACTACTTGGGATATATTTTTTTGTATTTTTTTAAAACGGCCTTAAGGTTTCTTCTATGCTATACCGGATAACCTGTATATATAATAATACTCTTATACGTATTATAAATTAGAGTTTTGATGCGCGGATTTGATGCAGTTTTGACCATTGTTTAGAGAATTTATTCCGGAAGGTTTATTTGTGTAATGAATTAACATTAAACATACAAATAATAAAGAAATCTTGATATTTTGTCGTAAAAACCATGCGAAACAGGGGCGACCCGCTAGTGTCAAATACATGGTCAGTCTCTTTTAATAAAAGTACCTAGGTAGCTACAAAGTTATAACTCAATTACAGTTTGCATGTTAATATTACGATTATGATCACAATTTTCCGATCATTGACTCGCCTTTCGAAAAAATCTTTCCTTTCATTATATTTATTATTATGTACAGTTCTACTTACCATGTTTTTTCAACATGCAATCGCATGAAAACTGAAAATTGTTTCTTTGAACTTTCTACAAAATGTCCCCTGAGCAATTACAGAGGCAATAACATATAATTATTTACAGGGTGTGGAGTAATCATGTCGTCAAATTATAATAATAATTAACGTTAGCACTTATTTAGTAAAGTTACGAAGAAAATTATATAGGTAGGTAGAAGTGTTGACAATAAATATCTCTATAATAATAAGGTATTTTATTTTCTAAAATTTTGTTTGAAATAAGTGGGTAAACATGCTAAATATCATAAATACGCCTAATTACCTACCCAGTATATTTTATCGTAATTTAACCCATTCATATGTGATACAAATTGTTGCCCCACAGTAATTACTGCGTACGACCACGGAAAATGGGGCATCTAACCAGTCAGACAGAATTAATGATACAGTCGAATGGTCACAGCTGGGCCAACATTTAATTCATGTTGATACGACATGCTAAGCAAAGGAGCAACCGTTTAACTGATACAAAACTGGGCTGAGGTTGCAAGCTTAATAAAAAAGCTATTCTTAATAGCTACCTATATTGACAATGTTTTATTATGAAATGAATATGACTTCATAGTCAATCTAATCAAAATAACTTGCGCGAAGCAAAGAAAAATATACCTACACATATGTAGTATTGCAATCAATAAAACTACTTTTCCGACCACAGAGTGTTTACACGAGGGTTTTCTATTTACCCAATTGAGTAGGAAGCCCACAAAAAACAAATGTTAGTCATGACGAAATGACACAGGACACATTCATTATTCTGTAACGCTAATAGCTTGAACACGTAAACCTGTTTGAAATCCCTTTTATGTCCTACATTTATGTGCCAAATATTGTTCGCTGCTATGTCAGTGTCATAGGTATCCGCCTACCTTAGGTGTATGTTCCTAATTACATAACTAAGTAGGATAATCTCTGACGGGTGACACCTTTAACATCTTCATTTAGCGGTCCTAAAATTGTGACTGGGACCAGAAGTGAAATGAAAATATGTAGGTCCTGTGCTATCCGTTACATTATAATAAACTAATATTACATAACTGGCGAAATGTGGGTGTACTATACCTATAGCACACCCACATTTCGGCAGAGGTGTACCCACCTCTGCCTTACCCTTCGGGGATACAAGGCGTGATGTTATGTGTGTGTGTAATATTACATATGTATATGGAGATAAAATTCTTTGTTAGAGGTAATCTCTGGAAGTACTGATCCCATTCCAAAAATTATTTCACTGATAGAAAGCTACACTATTTGCTAGTGCCATAGGGTATGTGTTATCGTATAGCTAACTTCCACGCGGACGAAGTCGCGGGCAGAAGCTAGTCTAGGACTAACTCTCGTTGGTACGTTGATGCCGCTATCGTCGGCTTTAGTACTTGAACGAAAAAGTTACCCATCGTTGACCCCCGGTCCTACCAATCGTAGCGTAATGTTTACGGCTATTTTAATGAATAATCCAATTAGAACGAGCCCAGGGACCATTTTGCAAAATATTAGAATGATTTTTTACTTTTTGATACAGAGAAAGGAAATAACCCCTATGACGCGTTGAGGCTCGACGTTTATTAGGGAGGATAATTAATAAAATACGTGTTTGGCGAACAAAGTGTTAATGTGTACAAAAAGGTTACTTGTACTGTAGGTAGCATTTACGAGTGTGTGCCTAGGTTTAGGTCTTAATAAAAATATTAGACTCACATTTTCTAGATGAATTTTGAAAAACGTGGAAAGGAGAGTAAATGCGGGAAATAAAGTGAATGGTGCTATACGTGCGGTTGTGACCAACCAGTTAATGTCCAAAAAGGCCCGACTGGCTGTTCACAGTGGTGTGCTGGTGCCTACGCTTATGTATTGAAGTGAATGTTGGGTGTGGCAAAAGAAGCATGAAAGTAGAATAAATGCTGTGGAAATGCGTTCCTTGCGAAGCATGTGTGGTGTGACTATAAATGATAGACTGAGGAATGATGTGATAAGGCAACGGTGCGGTTTAAAAGAAGATGTAGTGACAAAAATTGAAAAGAGTATGCTTAGATGGTTTGGTCATGTTGAGAGGATGAATGAAAGTCGACTAACAAAAGGTATTTACACGGCAGATGTGAGTGGAAACACCGGAAGGGGACGCCCTTTTTTTTTTTTTTTTTTTTTTTGTGGATGGGAAATCATCAAATGACTTCTCCCGCTCTGGGCGGAGCGGGAGGGCGTGTCAGACTTTTACTGACTAAAACCCACCCGTGTTCCTTCTGTTGCCTGTGCCGGGGCCACGGTAACTCTTTCGAACATCCCGCAACCCTAGCTGGCATCGGCCCTAGCGGACCCCGTCAATAGTGCTGACATCTCTTTGAGGCGCGCGTGGAACACGACGCGCCGTCGACTCGGGCCTGGTCCTTACCGGACGGCGAGCTACCCATTGCTCGCCGTCCGCAAGCCCGCGCCTACGGTGGCCGGGAATCGGCTGCCGATTCCCGACGCCCAGGGCGTCTCCTGCGGCGACTAGGGGCGTGAGGGTGCAAAGCTTGCCTCTCCCTCACGCGTCCCGCCTCCTCCTTCACGAGCATTACTGCTTCGCAGAAGGAGGTAATGGCTTCCCATGCACTCTCGCTCCGTACCATGGCCTGGACCAGGGCCGGACGCGAGAGATCGCCGCCGCCGATCGCTTCCGCGAGGACACGGCGGTGCTCCGCCCAAGCCGGGCAGACCTCCACCGTATGCTCCACCGTGTCCTCCGGGCGATCCACACAGTGGTGACACCCGGGCGTTTCCTCCCGCCTTATCCGGAACAGGTACCTCCCGAAGCACCCGTGTCCGGTGAGGACCAAGGGGACGCCCTAGGAAGACATATAGTGATATTATTGGTGATGTTCTTCAGAAAGGTCAGGTGCGTAGTACTCGAAACCGGCGTGCGTGTATGACCAGATGTATGAATGTAAACGAGGCAAAAGGAGTATGTAAGGATCGTAGCAGGTGGCGTTCTGTAGTTTCTACCTACCCCCATGGGAAGAACGCGTGAGTTTATGTATGTATGTATTTTCTAGATGCACAGATAATTATATTAATGCGTAACGTATTTCCATTTTATCATCTGATATAACAAATAACATTTCAGAATTCGTTTTCAAATAAGTTTGCGCGTAGTCTGAAGTAACTCGTCTAAAGAACTAAGCTGTAAATACTTTAACCCGCCACGAACACCACGCGAGCGCACCGGCTTGATTAAAGCGAGTATTTTATGGTTACTTCTCATACTACTTACATATTTGATTGGCTACAAAAGCTATATATTATGTTATGTGTTCAGTATAAATTAAGTTTCATCTGTAGGTACACAAGGACCAGTCCGACGCTCGGAATGTTTGACTTGGGAGTCTATTCTGTTTGCCCAGTCCGCGCAATCAGCGCGGCGACTTGTGTGGGTAAAACTATCCTGCGGGCTGCACCCAGCAACACTGCGCTCTAATCGATGCAAATATAGACTAGCCCGGTTCTATATTTGGTCGCAAAATATTTGAGATTAAATTGAACGTATATTGTGAGGAGGTGTTTCGGAATGTGCCCTTAAAAGATTTGTATGTGAGAAGACATGAAAAACGTCATCATCATATCACCCGAAGGACATGCTCCTCCAACAAAGTGTCTTTATGGAAATGAATCGACGTATCAATAATATATTTATATAATACATAAAACGAAGGCGGTTGTGTTGGTTTAATAATTAAATGCACATTTTACATCGATCTATTTCAAAACTTATACTAAAGTTATCGACGAAGTGCCGAATTTACCTTCGAACTAAGTTTTCCTCTAACTACTAGTTACGTACCCTAACTTTGGCCCCAGTGTACATTCTCGTGAAGTTTGGCAACTTGTCGGCTGTTGTTTCGATAAACATAGCATATTTTCAAAGGCACTTGTAATCTAAAATATTTATTTACGACAAAATCAATAGCGTTCAACACGATGTCCACTGATATTAATCTTTAGAATACTTTTTTTTAAATGTAGGTACATATCAAATATAATATCAACGAAAAACCAACAAAAAATAATTACTAAAAAGCCGGTACAAATAAATAAAAATATAATGTTTATAAATTCAACAATGAAATATTATGTTCGCGTATAACATAATTTTATACAAAATATATTAGGTAGGTATATCATATCACCACAGGGATTAACATCATTTAATACATTCTCATTTTTTTAAACACCATAATTGTGTACCTATCATAAATCATTACACATGTGACATAAAATCACGTAATAACACAAAATCATGCTAATTTCGAGCACATTCTACGTAGTTAATACACGTGTACGCATGTATGTACATGCGTATTTAACACACACGGACGAGCCCTCTTGCTCAGATCATAGAAGGATCCGCTTTATGTTAACTACTAATATAAGAAATCCCGCACCGAGGCGAAATCCGCGGCGAACTGATGTCCCAGGATATAAACGCCTCCTAGCCTCCCTACTAACCAGGCACTTATCACAAGTAACTCTAAAAGACCAAACACAGTTGGAATACACCGTGACAAAATTATCAGAATACATAATTGAGGCATACCATACTTGCTGCAAACTAAGAGCGCCGCAAACCAAGAGCGAGAGGAACCCCTGGTGGAACGCTGAACTTAGTAAACTCAGAGATAGCCTGCACAAGCAATTCAACAGAGCCAAAAACACCAGACTCCCAGATGACTGGGAATTATACAAGAAAACCCAATACACATACAAAAAACAAATCAGAACTGCCAGAAGATCCGCGTGGCGGAGATTCTGTGAAGCCATCGAGACAAACAATGAAGCCGCAAGAGTAAGGAAAATCCTATCAACCGATCAGGACCAAACTCTTGGCGCGCTGAAAAAACCCGATAATTCATACACATCAACCGACCATGAAACCAGTAAGGTCCTTCTCGAAACTCACTTCCCAGACTGCAAACTCCTAGAGGACAGGTCATGGGAAGCTGAACCAGAATGGACCCCAACGGATCGTGACTGGTCTAGAGCCCGCAACATAATAACAGAGGAGCGGATAAAATGGGCTATCAAGACCTTTCAGCCATACAAGTCCGCAGGGCTGGATGACATCTTCCCAGCCCTGCTGCAGTGGGGGGTGGATCATCTGACGCCACGGCTGGTGGAGATCTACCGAGCCTGCATAGCACTCAGATACATACCCCTCGCATGGCGCGAAGTGAAGGTAATCTTCATACCCAAGCCTGGCAAAACTGATTACACACAACCTAAGGCGTATAGACCCATAAGCCTTACATCCTTCTTACTGAAAACCCTGGAGAGGCTCTGTGATAGACACATTCGAGACGGACCTCTCAAGGTAAAACCGCTTCACAAACAGCAGCATGCGTACTCCACAGGCAGATCAACGGAATCTGCGCTGCACAGTGTGGTTTCTAAAATTGAGTGTGCAGTGGAACACAAATGCTCAGCATTGGCTGCCTTCATTGATATCGAGGGCGCCTTTGACAAAACTACGTTCAATAGTATTAGCTTGGCCCTCGACAGGCACGGCATAGACTCGACCCTGAGTGGCTGGATTACCAACATGCTCAAATTGAGAGCCGTGCAAGTCACAGTGAACGACACTACAAGGGCCATTGTGGCAAAGGGCTGTCCGCAAGGAGGAGTCCTTTCGCCACTTCTATGGAACCTTGTAGTAGACAGCCTCATCGAAACACTCAATGCCAAAGGTTATGTCACCGTAGGCTACGCCGATGACATAACCATAATAATAAACGGCACCCACGAAAACACCCTATGCAACCTCATGCGCCAGGCCTTGAAAATAGTAGAGGACTGGTGCAACAAACACCAATTAGCAGTGAACCCTGCAAAAACTGAACTGATTCTCTTCACGAAAAAGAGAAAACTGCCGACATTACAACTACCACGATTCTTCGGAACTACCCTCAGCCTATCAACTGAAACCAAATACCTGGGCATCTTTTTGGACAAACAGCTGAACTGGGCGAAACATACTAACTACATCACTACAAAAGCCAGCATTTCACTGTGGCAGTGTAAGCGACTGCTCGGCAGGAACTGGGGAATTAGTCCCAAGATCACTTACTGGCTATACACCACAGTCATCCGACCAATCATCACGTATGGCTCACTAGTCTGGTGGCCCAGGACAGACTTGAGCACAGCCCAAAGAGATCTCGAAAAACTGCAGCGGTTTGCGTGTGTAGCAATCACTAGCTGTATGAGAACTACACCCACCGCCGCCCTACAGGTAATGCTTGGACTACCACCTCTACACATCATTGTGCGAGAGGAGGCGACCATGGCTGCCTTTAGGCTAAATATGACAGGAACCCTGAGCAATGACTCCAGGGTCAAGCACATACGCATAAAGGAGGATGCAATCAAGCGACAACCGATGTTGGCATCACCCTGTGACAGAGCCCCGAAATTGCACTGCCTTCAAAAGCACTACAACATATCACTCACAGAAGAACAGTACGACTACTCAAACCCAAAGGAGGTGAGAATATACACGGATGGATCGAAGACCGACTCCGGAACCGGGGCCGGAGTTTTCTCACACGACCTTAACATAAACATATCCAGCCCGCTGGGAAGGCTCAACACCGTCTACCAAGCAGAGTGTGTGGGCATTACACTAGCGGCTTACGCCATAGAGGCCAGGAGAGTTACGGACACCAACATACGCATACTCTCCGACAGCGCCTCAGTTATCCAATCACTAGGGAAAGGAATTTTTACCTCGAAGTTAATACTAGAATGTCACAACGCACTTGAGCGAGTTACGGTATCTAACCGTAACATAGTGACACTGCAGTGGATAAAAGGACACAGTGGTTCGCTAGGTAACGACGCAGCTGACGAACTTGCTAGGAGAGCATCCAGCACGTCAGTCTGTGGACCTGAACCAATGGTACCTATCCCCTTCAACCAGCTACGCAGGTGGCTACAGGAGCTCACCCACATACAAGCAGAGAATTGGTGGACCTCGGCACCGGGCTGCAGGCAGTCCAGGGAGGCTATGCCATCATTAGATGGCAGGCTGACCAGGCGCCTATTACGCCTGGACAGAAACGGCCTGCGCCTGATGACGGGGACCATCACAGGACACTGCTCACTTAACAAACATTTCCACACAATAGGCATAACGGACAGTCCTCTGTGTAGGGCCTGCATGGAGACTGAGGAAACCGTTGCGCATGTACTCTTTGAATGTACAGGCGTCACCCAGATTAGAACAGAAACCCTTGGGGCACCCAGATCGTTTACAGATGTTCTACACAGACCAGGAGACGTAATAAACTTCTGGAGGGAGGTGGGCTGGCTGGAATAGCCACCGACGGCCGCCATGGCCCACGCACAATGGTCCACTTAGAGGACTAAGTGCGGAAACCAAACCCCTAACATAGAACATAGAACATAGAACACACACGGAGCGCATGTTGTAAACAAGCATACTACCTAGTAACACAACCAGACTGGTTTTTAGATTCGTAAAGTAATAATGCAAATACAAATGCTTATGTAACAGTGTCATATAGAGAGATAATGCATGATTTTGATTCGTTGCTGCACGAGCTATCGCTTAGATCGAACAGTTTCCAATCTCTTCAAAATAAGAGTTAACAGGCTTCTTCTGGGTAAGCTCGCTCCATCGTCGACTTTGTCTCTGTCATCTCTGACCTAGACTAGAGTCAAGAGCAAACCTATTTCAAATATTTTTTTTTTTTTAATCAGATTTTGATTTTCCCGTAAGAGTCTTGTGGTGCGGCCATGTCATTGAGTCATTAAGGTAATCCGAGCAGTTTCTCATATTAGTGATTGGTTTCATGTTTAAAAAGAATTTAGGCTTTTTTATTTTAATGAAATATTATCCTTTGTTGAAATCCGCATGTAAATAATATAATTGAACGCACTTAAAACACAATCTTTCTTCTTTAAAAATTGTATAATCGTATTAAAATCAAATGCAAACATTCAGGTTTTCTATTCAACCAGCTCACGGACCGTGAAAATAAAATGGTGTTCGTTATAAAATATGAATAATATTTTAGCGGAGTTCGTTGGCGTTAATTTGTCCCGATTCAGCAAGCATTTTTTAAACTTTATCAAGTAGATTAGATTGCTAGCAGCGATAGTTGGTTTTGTTGCTTCTATGGATTAAGCTTCGAAAGCTTCAAATGTTTAATTTGAACATTGGTTAGGTGAATGTGTTGGTTTCCCTGAAAGGTCACAATTTAGAGTGAAACTTCCCTGAGACTAAAAATAAGTACATTTTATACCTCGATGAGAAGAGGCATTTGCCCTGTAGCGAGACAATAATAGCCTGATATTGTTATGCGTCGACTTTACTTGGCAAAAATGTTTCATGGTAATCATTTGATAATTTAATATTAAAGTCCTTTCTGTGCTCTGTGTAACCGAACGAGGATACTGTGATACTGAAATGTCGATACTTAAATTATTTAATAGGTAATCAATTTGCCTTTAATGTGATAATATGTAAAATAACCATTGAACATAAAATATCAACAAAAACGATTTAAAAAGTTAAATACGGAGGTTAAAATTTATATAAAAAAATAAATGAATAGGCTTTTAAATGTTCATTCACGCCACATAATACATTAAAAAAACAAGGCAAACACAATTCAGAAGTCTAGACTACGCGCCTACTTATAAACCTGAAAAATAGAAAACCCAATTTCTTTGTGAGACATTTGTTTTGAAATTAGTTTTCTCGCATGTAATTATCTTGCAATAAAAAACTCGTTTGTTTTTTTTTTTTGTGAGAAGACAATATGTTTCTAAGTCTTACGTCAACAACGTAGGTATCTCTGGCTTGTGTTACAAAAGACAACAGAATTAAGAATGTCTTCAGGTGAATGACATCATCCACTTTTATTCTCTACAACAAAGGAAAGCCTGTAGAGGTGATCTTATTAATTCAGGACCTCTTTATGATAAAGACACTGTGTAGGAATAAGAACTGTATGTATTTGGCACTAGAAATACGGTACAAACGAAAGCTCTTCTATAATATACTCTAATATCTCTCGAGTGTCGTTTCGAAGGTAAGCGATCTGTTAAAAAATCCATATATTTTTCGTACGGAAGTTGCCCTGATGCAGCGTTTTCCAAGTTGACATCTATAAAGCTAGTATAGATTAATAACCTGCAATGTACAGTACTAAAGAAAGCCAGGTACAGTCACATCCACATATATTTTATGTTGTTTTTCCTTATAGAAATGTCGCGGAGGTTTCGTGGAATAAATGATCGTCTTTTCTTTCGTTCTGTTTTATATTTTTGATTGATTGCGTCCTAATGTCGGATTAGTTAGAGGTTTAATAAACGTTTCTTGTTAAAGTTAAATAAATGTTTCTTCTTTACATCTAGGTAATGTGAAAATAATTAGGCTTTTACGTTCCTACTAAAACTAATAATTTTTTTTTTTATTTACCTAAGTATGGCACACGGTCCACACTATTCAAATATTTACGAAACGAATTGTAAAAACTGTTTAGCGAGCTCAATTCTGTTCCACAGCAAAAACAGAATTTTGACAGTGACATTACAACTAGCTGTGCACAGGGGATTCAGTCAATTGAAAGTTTTTCTTTCAGAATATCCCAACATGTGAGCGTGGTCAGGCCGTTCGAAATACGTGGTATAAATTATCTGAAATACGTGGTATAAATTATCCGAAATACGTGGTATAAATTATCCGAATATTACCTATCTGTTTGACCAGTTTCTTCTTATAATTTTAAAGTTATTTAAAATCACTCGGAATTTATAACCTGTCTAGTAATTATAAAGGCAAATAGGAGCGACACACGAACCAAATCGCACGCGAAACAAAAGCACCGCGTGTCGCGCGACGAGCGGTGCCTTTGTGTCGCCTTGCGTGTCGCGCTTGTTTGTAGGAGCCTTTATCAAAATGATATTTATTTTCTAAAAATACATTGACATAATGACAAACAGCCTGGAAGGCCTTTTATACCTACAAGCATTATTTTTTTCATACCATACTACGTACTCAGTATCGGTCCAGTAATCTCAGAGATTACTTCAGAGTTTACACACATATGTATAAACAAACTTACACTCTATAAAAGCTTAGTGTAGCATAAGCATCACCAAGTTATGGATAATATATGGATAATTTATGTTCTAATGTGAAAAAGAATATTGATCAGATGAGACACTTACATCAAACGTTATACTTGTATAATAGAACATCTCCTTATCACAAGGTTATCTCCAGAATCTCGAAGAGTCAAATCCTTTCAGTTTGCACTTAGCTTTAAGTTACGACCATATCGAGTCCATCGAATATTACATAAAAGTGATTGATTCCCGAACCACGGCAGTGAGACACCGAAGAATTGAGCCCAACTGCTCTAATGATTGCCCATTTCGGCGTCGTTAAGAGAAACCTTTCGATGTACAGCTACCGATGTGTTCGCGCGTTCGTTACAGAACTGAGGCGTTTTCGTTTTCTCAATGTACTCGATGTCGAATAATCTATGAGACATCGCTCCCGAAGCACTTGTTAATTGAACAGATTACATTGTTAAGGAGAGTTCTTTGAAAAGAATTTCAATTTATTCTGGTACCCACACCGTATAATTATATTTCAAGATTTAAATTGTTAATGCTCAAACTTTTAATTAAATTCTATGAAGAAAATAAATTGTTGGACATTTATGAAGAAATTTCTCGGCGTGGTTTGCGCCCGGATTATTTGCGGTTGCAATACAACGCTCTATCAAGCAGAACTATAAATTACGCGTGCAATATTTCTGCGTGCCCGCATGCGATTGAACCCCCGCAAAGTAGACGGGACAAGATTGGAAGCATTAGAAATACAACAGTAAATGTTAAAGCAGACCATACCTAATAGGTACTTAACTTAAAAATGAGATAAGCCTTCCTTTTTAGCGTATTACATTTATACAAGAGCTACGAGTTCAGAACCACATGCGGACGCAGAAAAACCGCTCCGCGAGTTTAGCCCCATAATCCGATTACTAGAAAATAAACGAAACCGGTTCGAATGAAACAAAACCCACTTCTATTTGTGCACACGTTTCAGGCAACGTGAGGGACAATAGTATTTGAAATTCACTGTTGAAATTAGATCTTCCACATTGATTGTCACAGCGGGGTGGCTATTATTTACGGATTCGTCCCAAATTATCCCGATTTATCGGACGGTTTCATAATATAATACCTACTATTCGATCAGAGATGACGTGTCAAGCAATTTAGTCTATATCTAGATAAAGATATCTTGCACGGCACCCATGGGCCGTACCATACCAGAACGTAAAACTACTCGTAAACAAAGCCATAGATGTGACATATGGCAAAAAAAAAAATATTTAAAAAGTCATTAAACCTGACTGCGTAAAAAGTAAACTTTAATAAAGATGGAAACAAGATGACCTATTTTGCCTCCAAACAATCTCATGCAGTCGGAGGCAGTAGGTCTTTATTGTTTATGCCTCCGACTGCATGAGATTGTTTGGAGGCAAAATAGGTCATCTTGTTTCCATCTTTATTAAAGTTAATTTTTTACGCAGTCGGGTTTAATGATTCCTTAAGTTTACTTTTTTTTATTTTACACTGTTTAGTTAGGATTATTTTTCTCTCAGGTAACACTCGTAAATCCAATACCCACTTATAATCGGGTGATAACGGCCTCTTACTCACTCACTCCAAAAGTTCGGGATTGTTTTTTTTTTATCATTTCTCATTCCAAGTTACATTTAAACATATAATTAGTATATATTTTTGTAATCACCTTTTAAAACATTTTGATACCTCATTCGATAGGTTTGGGAGATTTTTTTTAATTAAACATACATTTTGACGCCAAAAATCCGTCATTTTGATTTTCTATAGTTTTAATATACCCAGTGACACTCGCGCAATAAAGACGAATTTCACGACATATCATTCATCAAAATCGGTTCAGCCGTTCAGTGCAGGTACGAAGGAACATAGGGATGGACATACATACACATAACCCTCCTTTTTTGGCTTCGCCGCAGTCGGGTAAAAAAATAATCACACCAGCAATCAGTGGGTTAAGTACGTTATCTTAAGTCTGATACTACTGTGATGCATATACCTACCTAGTATGATCTGAATTACAGTAGTCATTGGAGATAGATGTTGAAGAATCGAGTGAATATATAACGCACGCGGTCGGCCCGAGGCGTTTTCCGCAAAAAAAAAAAGATTTTGCCTTTTTTCACTGTTATCTATCACTCTTATTCAGTGTGTGCACTTCAGTTTCCACCTGCGCTTTCACGTCACTGTTCGTTCTAGATGTTCTTTTTAATAGCTATTTTGTTAGTGTGTGACTATAATGCTGTCTTTAAGATACGACCTGAAAAACTTTTAGTTTGGTACCAAGAATTGCTTAAGGTTAATTAATTTATTTATTTATTAATTAATTTATTAATTTATATATTAACCTTAAGCAATTAAATTAGGTAATTTTTAGGGAAACATTAAAACAGCTTATCCAATGGTGAACTGTGACTGCAGTACATCGGATGCAAACAGACCGCGCCTGTATTCGCATCAATTTACCTGAAATCGTGTGCCCCAGTGGCCCCAGTGCATAATATTGTCTTCATTGGAATGTTCGACAAACAAAATGTCAAGCCTCATTATTCAGTAAACCGTCCCTCTCGAAATTATTACATCGCTTAATAGCTCATAATTATAATGGGCGGTTAAGCTCGAATTCCGCACGATTGTTCACCAATAAATTCGGGGAGTTTTTAAAATGTACTCGTAGATGGCGCATTAGGAGATCGGTTAACGAATGTCGGCCATTGTTGTGTTCCAGAAAAAATTTGAATATATTTATGAATTATTTTTAATGAACAGTTGTATCAATGAAGGAATTGTTGTTAGTAACATCATAAAACTGCATTTAAAATGGTCTCTAATGATTTTTGTGAAGTTTTAAACCAAATACTATTTATGACTATTTATGTTATGCTGTTAACAGATAACAGTTACCTATTGCGCTAGCGATGAACATAGGTTTATCTAACTAAATCATACTCTTGACTTTATGATAGATACTAAATAAGTGGACGACAGTTTTCCAGCACCCTTTTAAACCATGCTGTGTTAATGGAACCAATAAAGTAGTGCTGTCACGCGGCGCTAACGTTACCTATATTTTTCCACAGCCAAAACACTATTACTCGTATAGTTATAAAACATGAATTTGACATTGTTATAGTCGTAACAGCATAACATAAATAGTCTTTCAACACGAACCATGTCTCGAGTGTATAAGCTTATATTAATTAAGTATAATGGGTTGGAGGAGGTGGGGCCTGATAAGACCAACAGTAAGATAAGGAAAACAAAATATAATTATATAATATCAGAATTGGATTACTGTCTCTGCCAACTATACGGTGGGGGTTCGCTGCTTTCATTCTGTAGACCTACAGTTTACGGATGCCGTACGTTACGTAAAATACGCACATTGACGTGGAGTTGCGGACAACAACCCGTGTTACCAACCTAACCTGTCGATGCAGTCTTTGATCGTTACTCGGCAGAACTATAAACCCAGGACTGCTACTCACAATTTTTAAAGTAGATCCAGTCAAATGATCATACCAAACCAAATATAAAGCGTTTTTAATTTAACATAACGACAAGTATGTAGGTACTTAGAACACGGCTATTAAAATATCGTCAACTCCAACTAAGTTCTTAATTGTCCACAAAAGAATATTTTACGATTATTGCACTGCCCCCAAATTATGAGGTCAAGGAAATAACATCTTTTAATGACTTTATCGTATAAAATATTATGACTTTACTTAATGAAAAAGGCTGTAGAATTAGATACACACATCAAAAAAGTCTAGCGACACGCATCATTTACAGAAACTGTTTGTTTTATTAATTGATACTTTATTTTTTTCTTAACAACGTAGACTGGTATAGAATCTTTTTGTTCTCGGAAACATATAAGTACTGGCTGATTTTAAAAATAGAAACTTTTCGATTGTGTTTTGTTTTAATTAAAATAAATGCTAATTATTATTTCCCGATTTCATGTGGTTTCGTTGCTTGATAAATTTAGTGTTTATCTCACTTTTATCATTTTAAGATGTACAGTTTTTGAAAAAAATTAGTTGTTAGTCATTTTTTATGTCATGGAGCGACACCATTTGACTGCTGATGAAATGCAGAGAGCTGTAGGAATGCTACAAGTGGGAGGAAATCAGTCCCAGGTATCTCGGCATTTTGGTGTCAATATGAGCGTGATTTGTCATCTTTGGTAGCGTTACGTTAATTCAGGGGATCCTACTGAGCAGCACCCAGGACGTGGAAGGAGTACAACTGCTCGACAGGGCCGATACATACAACTGACTGCAAGACGTCAGCCGATGTTAACCGCCCGGGAGATAGTTTAAAGCCACAATTCTCAAGCGGTGTTGTTGTTAGCCACCAAACTGTGAGAAATAGGCTACATGAATACGGCCTACGAGCACGACGCCCAATTAGGTGCCCTCCTATACGCCATGGGAATCGCGCTCGTTGAAACGAATGGTGTAGGGAACACTTGACATGGACCCAGAAGCAATGGGATAAAATTTTATTTTGCGAAGAGTCGTGGTTTGGATTTAGGCCTGATACGAGAAGGGTAAGAGTGTATCGTCGTCCCGGAAATACTGAACGGCTGAGATACGTCCAGGAACTGCACCCTTACAGTGGCTCCACAGTGATGGTATGGGCGGGTATTATGAAGAACAGACGAACTGAGCTCGTTTTTGTAGATGGCCATATGAACGCTGAAAGTTACGTTGAAGATGTCCTCGGGTCTTATGTTCACCCATTTGCACAAAGTCTTGTCTCAGATTTCACGCTGATGCATGACAATGAGCGTTCTCACACAGCTCGGAGGACCAGAGAGTACTTGGCAATGGAAAACATCGGGTATTGCCGTGGCTTGCACAATCGCCAGACCTCAATCCCATCGAGCACGCATAGGACATGCTCCAGAGACGTGGTCTAGAGAACCTGGATGGAGTGTCGACAACACAATAACTGGAAGACTTGTTAAAATTCCATTGGGAGCGATTGCCGCGGGATCAAATAAACAATCTTATAAATTCAATGAAAAATCGTTGCCGACAAGTTTTAAACAACAGAGGCGATCACACTTTGTATTGAATTACCAAATAATTTAAAAAAGTGTCGTTATTTTATTTTTGTGTGTTGTTTTTATTTTGTTTTTATTTTTTTTGTTTCGTAGTTTTGTGTTTGTTGTTTTGTTTTGTTGTTGTGTTTTATTTTGTTTTGTGAAAAGTTTAATTTCGTTTTAACTTTATTTTATACTACGTATGTTACGGTACACATATGTATTGTTAATTATTGTGATTAAATGAAAAATTAAATGAAGGATTTTGTAGCTTAAGTCACTAATGCATAAAAAAGTGATTAGTTATTATTTATAAAATAAATATAAATATATTACAATAGTAAAAATCGTTCAAAACCGTACATGTTGCTTAGACTTTTTTGATGTGTGCATTTCGAAAACAGGACAGATAAAGTTTAATATGACTGTATCAGAAATGATTCGTTTAGATATAAATAATCATGAACTTAAGGCCTTTACTGTAAAAAAAACATTTAACTGATTAAGAAGGAAGAAAGAGAGAGGCAATAAGTCAGTTTAAAAGTATCGCAGAATAATTCACGTCTTATGAGCGTGAATCGTGATTTATCTCACGTTTGCGCCTTCACAGTGCTCCTTATGCAACTCATCTCAAAAGGCGTAAAAACCTTGACCTAAAACTAGGCAAGACTGAACCGGTTTAAGATCAAAGATTTGATAAAAAAAACTTTGGGTTATTTCAGCTTTAGGCTTGCTTATCGGATAAGCAACTCAGGCTCGAACTTCTTAAATTGTGAAATGAAAAAAATCTTATCAACTGTCATGTAGATATGCCTCCTTAACATGGCGGGTTAAACCCCATTAATAATTTTTCACACCAACTACTGCAAATGCCGGCTAATGTCAAATTATGAAAGCCCTAGGCTCTAGCCGGGTAATAATATTGTACTGGATTTCATTATGACCCACTGGTGCATAATTTGATTTGAATTTAGAATCTCAATTTTTGGCAATTTCAGTTGCCATCGACGAACAAACAATATTCGAATAATGTAATTACTCAATTTAATAGAGATTTTATAATGGAATAACAATAATGTACTTATATTAATTTAATAAATGAAATAAGTTTATACGACTAATGTTTACTAGGTATACTAAGTTTATTCGTAACTGACGAATGTGGGTGTACACCTCTGCCTGACCCTGCGGAGATTACAGGCATGATGTTATGTTTTGTTTTTTAAAATAAAATAAATAAATAGATAAAACAAAAATAATTACAACAATAAAAACAATTGTTTTCTGTTTATGGTCAAGTCCTAAATTATTGAATAATGTGCATATCAGACTCGCACAACCGCTGTTTCTACATGATCAGAGGCGGTAATGGCGGCATGTCATCGTAACAGCTGACCGGTTGCTAGGGCGCGTACCCCCGCGTTAGAATGTTGAATTTGGGCGTCATAATTTCGATAGTATCAATTGTGTTTTTGATAAAATTTCATGAGTTTACATTAAAATTGTGTATGAAACTGCACATAATTAGGTATTCCCCGGTTATCATAAGCTAGTATTTAGTTTCATAAGCTAGTAGCTACCAATTGGAAATCGAATTGGTTTTTATTGCCTCGCAGTAGGTGCGAAAAGTATAGTAGTCTCCTTGGGGATAAACGTGTCTTCATCTTGGGCGAGCTTGAATCCCTCGCTGCACTCAGGATTCTAATCTTAACTCCCTCGCTTCGCTCAGGAGTTAACACAATAAACTTTCATTACTTTATTATTTTATTGTTTGGGAGGCTTACAGCTATCAATACAAAAGTAACAGTGCGCTTAATCACGACAAGCCATTTATAAGCTTCCACAGTTAGCAATAGAGATTAAGTTCGGGATTCAATATAGCGCCCGTGACTTAAGACGCTACTATTCCCTTAGTGAATAAGCTACTATTAGATGCCTGATTTCAAAATGTCAAAAACAAAATTAGAAGAAAGGCAATGTCAATCAATCAATCTGCCTAGCTATTTCCAACTACGTTGGGGTCGGCTTCCAGTCCAGTCGGATACCAGTTTCACATGGAGTGACTGCCTATCTGACCTCCACAATGAGAGGCAATGACTGGTAGGTAATTTTTTTAGATATTAATCCAGTAGCGCGTATCAGAGATGGCTCGGAGAGTATCTAGACAGAATACGTGACCAGACGCAAATAGCGCGAGAAGCCTCGATAAAATCGCACCGACCAGTACCTATGTATGTGTATAGCGCTGCGTGCATTAATAGATAATGCAGTTCGTGTTTGTACTTGGTGAAATATGCACCCCTATACAAACCCATTTGATTCGATTTATCCTATATAAATATGGACAAATGAATTCGATCGACCGCATTTAAAAAACAGCACCCTAATTTCGTAACACACTATCAAACACAATCTCAAACTCAAACTCTTTATTGCATTCATGTGTACATCTGAATGATTTTGAATCATTTTGCTAATCCATTGCCACATATGTTCGAAAAATGTGTCTGCTTAATAACGTAATTAACGCAATGAATGTTGTTGCACTGTCAAAATGAAACCAATTCCTACTGTGGTCAGCATCTCGCGTCAGTTGCAGACTTGCAGCTGTGATCCTTAGCCACTTCCTCGTTTTACGATAGTATTTTTAATCACGCCAAAATAACTACAACACCAAAAAACTAACAGAAAAAAAAAACTGAATAAAAAGTACAAATCCTACAGTTACATACTTAAAAAGTGCATATATAAGTCTCGACAACTTCAGAGTAAGAAATATATTGATTATAATAAAAATAAATATAAAGCCACATGGGGAGTTATTAACGAGAACATTAAAAACAAAAACTTACATTGACAGAATAATTGAAAATTCAGACTTATGAAGATCCTAAAGAAATGAGTGACAAATTTAATGAATTTTATATACAACTGAGAAACAATAACAAATTTATGGATGATTGGAACGAGATAAACAAAACTTTTAGTACTAATAACGCACAAATAATATTCCTTAAACCAACTGATGCTATAAAAATATTTCGAATGATTAAAACTTTAAATAACACGAACGCAGCAGGAATAGATGACATCACAATAAAAGTAATAAAAATAAGTGCACCATATATACCTCAACCACTGAGTTATTTAATAACTCTGTCCTTTGGGGAAGGTGCTTTTCCAAATACATTGAAAAAATAAATAGTTAAGCCCCTTTTTAAAAAAAGTTGAAAGATCTGACATGGTTAATTATAGGCCAGTACCGTTGATAAAATGTCGAAAATATTCGAGAAAGTAGTGCTTAGGCGGCTTCAAGAATTTGCAGCAAGCCATCATTTACTTAAAAATGAGTAATTTGGATTTAGGCGGGATAGTACGTTAGCGTGTTTCAACTTCATCAAAATTGTCACTCAGGCTATAAATGATGGCTTGCCAGTTGTGGCGATATTTCTAGACACGAGCAAAGCGTTCGATTTTGTGGACCACAAGTTGCTCTTACACAAGTTAGAAAAATATGGAATAAGAGGCAAAGCGAACGTTTGGTTCAGAGACTATCTAAGTCACAGAAAGCAAGGTGTGGAAATCTCGAAAATCCAAAGTAACAGAAAAGAGGTATATAAAAGTGACTATCAGCAAATAATTTTGGAGTGCCACAGGGCACCGTGTTAGGACCGTTCTTATTCATCATGTATATAAATGATCTCCCAAATAGCAGCCGTCATGACACATATATAAACAACGCTATCAACGACATTATACACTGGTTACAATGCATGAAGATTAATATGAAAAAAAAACCAAAATGATCGAATTCCAAACGAACAAAAGGAAACCATTGCTGCTAATTGTCAAATATAACGACACTAATATAGAAGGAGTATATATCACTCTGGGCATACAGTTGGATCAGAATTGTGACTGGAAGACACATGTCGATCACGTTTATGACAAGCTCGATCGATGTGTCTATGCATTAAAAAGAATAAGAGTCACAGTATCAACAGAAGCTGCTCTTTGCGTATATCACGGATACGTTTCGTCAGTACTCGCATATGGACTTTTAATGTGGGGCAATTCGGTGGATATCATATTAAAGGCGTTCCGAGTACAAAAAAAATGTGTGCGTGCAATCTGTGGAGCCTGATATACCGATACCTGTAAGCCCTTGTTCAAAAAATATAATATTATGCCTTTGCCGTGTATGTACATTAAAGAATTATGCCTATTTGTACAAAAAAATCCAGAATATTTCACGAAGTATAAAGATTTTTTAATTAAAAGAAATGTAGCTCCTAGGAATAAAAATAAGCACAACATATACTCTGCGTACCACAATGGAGGCTCGGATTGTACAAAAGGAACTCTTATATAACAGCAATAAAGGTGTGTAATAAATTACCAGACGCCTTCAAAGATTTACCTTTGACTACGTTCAAACAAAAGTTGACACTTTTATGATTTAAACGAATTAATGTTAAAGTAAAGTAAATTTTATTTGAATAGATTGCAGGTACATAAAATAAGATGTTACAACAAGATGGGTGAGCCTTGTACAATCTACCTTATATAAGGCATGCAAACATTAATTAAGTTGTTCACTAAATTGAAAATAAAATTAAATAATGGAAATAAAATAAAATTACAACATTAAAACATTAGTTGGCAATTATCCACAATACATAAATAAAATAAATTCTAGTTAAATTATTCAATACATAAGTCCATGTCATTTAAAAAGTCATTGACTGAATAATAGCATTTTTCAATCAATAGTAATGTCAGTCTCTTTTTAAAATTTTTTATTGTGTCATTTTTAATTATATTGGGTACTTTATTAAATTATTGGGCCCATGCTAATAACACTTTTTTTGAACAAAGCAGTATTACATCTCTCAACATTTAGTAAGTGTTTATACTGGTTTCTTATAGGTCTTTTCCTAGATTCTGACATCACTGAAGTGAAAAGGTTCATGTTATATTTAACGAAGAGTGCGATTTCAGGCGACGAATTGTTTAACAATAATTCTAAAACCAGGCGCGCGCACCCCGCAACCCGCACGCACCCCGGTAAGTAACGTATGCATTGCAACGGGCGGCGCCGGCGAGCGGCGCGCGGCGGTGGCGGCGCGGAACATAGACACCTTAGAGTTGTCTTATATATTTTTTTATGAATTTACCTATGATTTTTTTTTATTGATTGTCTTTTCGGAAATAAACTAACACGTGCTAGTGTTATTCAAATAACGAAATTAAGATTTTCGTGATTTGAAAAACACTAGCACATCTCTTTTTAAAGTAAAATATTTTTAAAAATCATATTTTTTTTATAATATTTTATACGATCAAAATATCTTTATTTACTTTTACATAAGTATTCTAAGGCTGGAACCTTTTCCTTGTAAGTATTAAATTATTGTGAGTGTGTGTGTGTTTATTTATTTTAACAAGGAACATAATTTATTCTACATTGATATCATCTTCTTATATATAAAAATGAATCGCAAAATGTGTTGGTAAGCGCAAAACTCGAGAATAACTGAACCGATTTCGCTAATTCTTTTTTTTTTTGTGTTTGTTATTGTCAGGAGAAGGTTCTTATGAAGAAAAAAAATTAGGGTATAGTAGGGGAGAGTTGGGTAGAGTAGGGTAGGCAGTGGCGTGCACTCCATACATGCAAATAAGCTCTGCTTACCCTGTAGTCCTACACATACATGCCCCTCTAAATGATAAATAACTATAATTCAAAAAAATCACGGTAATTTAGCTTACGCGCCATCTATTACTTTTTTTGGAACTAACTCGTTGGAGCGGCGAACATCCACCGCCGCGCGCACCGCGCAGTCAGCGCTCCCGTGAGCAAAAGCATTACTACGCCTTGCTTATTCTTCATACATCGCATCTCGTGTAGTACACAGCAAAAGTGTGACTGTGTGCGTGAAAATGTGTGCGCGTGTTGGAGTTTTAGAAGCATAGCTTACATTGCAACCCGTCCAAATTGAGAAGCGGTAAAAGCACCGCTTAATTGTTCATTGCAGAGGGTCGACTTTTTTTAGTCGGATTGACCAAATGACCGACTACCTAATTCATTCTTTCGTATTAGTTCGTAATGTAATAAATTGCAAAGTTTTATCGCCATATTGTTTTTCTTGGCGCAAGTGATTGACTATCGAGTAATTATTTAGCAAGTTTATTGTAAAATATGGAAAATTATACCTGTGAGACCTGTGCTGGCGAAGTGTGTATACATAAGTTAAAATCCGCCGCGTTTTCGTCGTTATTTTCATAAAAAGTTTTATGATAACTATTACTGGCTAACTGGTTGTGTACACACAAACACATTGTATTGTTTCCCTTGCATTTTGTTTACTAATCAAGATAAAAAGAATGTTTGGACCTATAGCGGGTACTCAGATTTAAATAATTTTCACAAAGCGGCTGCTAAGCATGATTCTTCTGAAAAATATCTAGAATCCTGCTTTAAGTTCCGTAAAGGAAGAATAGAGACTAGTTTGAATAGCCAGTTAAAGTTAGATATTGAAAGGCACGACGCGAAAGTTGAAAGAAATAGAAACATTTTCAAACGGTTGATTGATGTAGTTTGTTTTCTAGGTAAACAAGAATTAGCATTCCGTGGTCATGACGAATCCAGCTTGTCGTTTAATAAAGGCAATTTTCTGGAACTTGTAGATTTGTTGGCTAAATATGATGGGAATTTGGGAACCCACTTAGGGTAGGTACAACAAGTTGAAACTGGTAAGTTTTTTTTTCTTGTGCATACCCTGTCTAAAATCTCTGTGCACGCCACTGAGGGTAGGATAGGGTAGAGTAGTCAGTTCACGGGAGCGAAGCTGCGGGCAAAAGCTAGTTTACAATAAAACACATATTACACTTCATGTGTATTATTATTATTATACAATATTTATTATCGTAATAAGAAATTATTACAAAAATTAAGAATAAAAGAAATTAAAATTCCGAAAATGAAAAAACAGCCTCATATTCAACGACTGATTGTTGATTTGAATCAGCATTTTCCTTTCCCGAAATAGTTGCTTTTTCTAATTGTTCGTTGCAAGTATCTGGCACAGAGTTTTTATTGTTATGAACAATCACGTAATCCGGATCACGAATAGGCTTATTCCTGGTGTGCCTGGGGTCGACAAGTTCGGGAAGAAGACAGTCGTAATAGATTTTTAACAACTTTGGTTCCATCTCTTTTTTCCAGAACGCGTCATCCTTTTTAATAATTTCAGTTTTTATTTTATTATTGCCATACCATATACCCAATAAACAGCTATCTTTTTTGCAGATATGTAGTTGGCCTTGGATCTGAAAATACCAATCCGATCTTTGGTTAATAACCACCTCACCATTAGTTTTTTTATAAAAATGCATTTTTTTATTTTGTATTACATCTTTTATGCCATTTTTAAATGGTGCAATAGGACATTTTATTTCCACTAACATATCACTAGTGGTGATCCCGTCAGGTGTAGCACCCAAAAAAGGATATTTTTCATCTATGAACAAGCCGCAATTTTTAATGTTGATTTTATGCATTGAAGACAGTTGCTCGAGTGCTACTTTTTCATATTTTTTTCCGTGACTAATAGACAGAACATGGTCGATGCTGGGTTTGTAAAGCAAATTTTTTACTAAATTTTGGCAAGAATTCGTCTGCTTTCTCTTTATAACCTTGCCAAAATTTGATGCGGTTAACATGTTGATTCACTTTGTAGGATAGTCCTTTTTTCGATTTCTTTTCGTTCTTCCTTAGTTTTTGATAAATTTTGTACAAAAGTCTTTTTTGCTTTTTCCAGAGTATCTTTGTCCAAGTCTGGTTTGTCGACTACTTCGCCATAATCTAAATTTAGCGTTCTTGGTACCAACGTCCGATTTTTTTTTTCTAATGTTGAGTTTGGCCTTGAGCCTTTTTTCATTTATTGCATTTTCATGTTTTTTTATGGACAATCTGGGGCTTGTCCCATAAACTTTTCGCTGAACTGTTGATAGTAATTTCCCAGTATTAAATGAAATCAGAGTTCCTGCGCATCTTGCCTGATAAGAACGTCTTTGAGCATAATTAACACGTTTACCCCCCACCATTTTTGCTATAACTCCATTAAATCTTTCTACAACATTGCTGTCTACGTCTTCAATTAAACTGTGTGCTATATCAGCTAATTGTGCAACAACTGTTTTAATTTTTTGCCAAAGAAGACTGCCAAAAAATGGATTTGTATCATCTAGACCCATATGTTGGCATAATTGGCGGTTACAATTTTCATGAATATCAAAAGCATGAAAAATGGACGCATTGATGTCTATGTATAAACCATCTTCATTTTTTGTTTCTTTGTGAAGCTTTATAGCATCACAAATATATTTTCTTGATCGCAATATCTTTTTCTGTGTTAAATTTTTCCTGTCTGCTGCAATATATTGCGTATTGGAGGCCAGTTGTAGCAGTTTATTACTGTAGTTCCTCAGCAAATGGTTGCGACAATATATTTTTGTGACTGTAATGCCTGGATATGGGCGAGCATTTATTATTTTTGCATATGTACTACTATCGCCATCGGCGATAAATCTTGAATAAATCAATCCATGCATGTCAAGAGATTGTTTAAATCCTTCGGTTATTATTGTTGACTCCATGGCCGTAGACGCACCATTGAAATTTTTGTAACAATCGTGCTCTTTTGGCGTTTCTTTTTTTTTCTCAGCTCGAGCGCAAATGCAACAATATTTATTTTTGGCGCACATATATAGTACTTGGCCGAAACGTCTACCAATTATAGCTGCACACCCTGATAATGCCGCATAATTAGTCCGGTAAGATCGCTTACACCAACAGCCATCTACAATGACATCTATTAGCGGTATACCGTCTTTATTAACTCTCCCTTCCTTTATTGCAGCTTCTTTTTCTCTATCGCCAGCCTTTTTCATCTCATCCCATGCAGTCTCTTCCCAGTCATCACAGATATCGTTATGCATTTTATTGTAAGTAAAATCGGACATGTTGGGTAAACCTACTCCAGATAAAAATTGATTGAGTTGTACTTGACCACAACCAGCAGCCATAACTCCAGCAACGGCGTCTTTGTTTACATCAGCCAATGACGATTTTATTTTATTTCTGTAACCACACAATGAATAAACATATGTAAATTCTGATTGCAAGCCTACGTGATGTTCAGACTCAAATGTTAATGTGGCTAATCCACAATTAAACAAAGACTTGTGTTCAGAGAACTTTATAAGTTCTGTTACAAAGTGGTTCACATCTATTATTCTATGACCTATATCTTGTACCTCCGGCTCCATCTGAAACAAATATAAAAAATAAGTATCAATATCGTACATGGAATGTGATAGCATGGCGCAGGAAAATGTTTTTCTTGCCCATTGTGTATTTATTTATTTATTTACATCAATCACTTCACAGATATTGATTATGTTTAAATTTTTTTTTTTTTTGGTTCTCATATCTAGGCAACCATTGAAACCTGCTTCCAACTCCAATCAGACAAAATATTGTGTTTTATAAACCGAGTACTTACTGGTGCCTCAGTAGGGCGTTCAATTGTCATTTCTGTAGAAACTTTATCACTCGAACACTGTCTGCTAATCTGAAAATATAAATATATTAGGGCCTAGTACCAACTTCAGAGATAACATATTTCGACTAATACGTCGGTTATGTATAAAGAACAAAATTGTCTAATATACTCACTGTAGCTGCAGAAATGCCCTCGTTTTGTGATATATTAGTGTCATTAGTATCAGCATTTCTAAAATAAAAGAAGTCCTTTAATTTTAACTTCATCGTTGAATTAGGTATATTGATTGTAATATTGAATAATACATAGCAACAAAAACTTACGCGGGCAACACATTTTGCAACTCTGCATAATTCGGTAAAGCGTCGTTTTCATTTCTAGAAGATACCAGAAAAAGTGTTTTAGTAATAATAATAATGCCTATAGCTTTTAAAAAACGTTAGGAGGTTTAGGAATTTTTCATACGTACCCTAAAAAGGAAGCTGTCATTTCTTTATTTTTGTTGCAAGTTGACGACTCCATAGTTTCGTTCTCCGAACATTGTTCCAACGATTGTTTCCTAAAATATAACACAATATACATATTTTTTTAAAACTTATATTGAACTATCACTTTACAGAAGATATTGTAATCTTCTTCTTATTTTTATTGTGATTGTAGCACAAAAAATAGAAAACAAAATAGGTACTTAACCTACTTAGTTACTTACATATTTTTTATCACAAAAATAAACATCATTGAAGTTACAGTCAAAGTGACTTTTTGAACGTCATCTTTTTTAGTAAACTACCACCGCTTCACATTTCATTATGAAAACTTACTTTCTTTTCGTCATATTTGCACATTTTTCTAAAAGACATGCTCTTCTTTTCCTTTTGGAACATCTTTCTTTCTTTTTTCCCATTTTTATTCAATAAAACCGCTAAATTTGATCACGCAATCGCCGATGCAGTCCGGAAGCCGACTAGCACAGACCCGTCGCTGACAATGGTCAAGAGGGGACTGAGCGTCTCCGCGGGGCGAGGATTCCATATGCGCGTTAGCTTATAACAAAACGACGTAAACGACAAAATGCTTTTTGTTATTTTATTTAGTCGGAAATGATAACTTGAGAAATTCCTTCTACAATTTTAAGGAGTATTTATAGACTTGTCTACAGAGCAAGTTGAGAGGCTAAAATCGGTCACGTTTGCCCATAAAATGTGAATCTCTATTTAAAAAGAGGTATGTTTGATATTTTTTTCTCTGTTACAAAAGTTACTTAATCATGTAATGAAAACTAACAAAATAAGGTTTTCATCATGAACTGTTCAGGTCACCAACTCATATTTTTATTCGTTTCGTAATTATTGACAAAAATAGAGATTACTGATGCCAAAATTTCCAATTCGTCCTCTTACTCGTAACAGTTTTAGGGACTTAAACACAGGAACGCAACTATCCGTCACTTTCATGTTAAGTATTGCCCTTATGCAACGTTTTTGGGCTTTGAACACGTGTTCTCGTAGAGAACAGGTGTATGTTATCGTGCAGAAGGTTAATATAAATAATATTGATTTATTACACACCTTATAATAATTAATTCAATGTTTAAAATTAATGGAGCGTGACATTATATTGAGTATGGACTATGTATTATGTTCGTAATTTGACATTTTAATATTATTCTATTTTTATTTTTCTTTAATCAATGTATTTCATGAAACTTAATAATTTAAATAGAACTTTTATTTAATAAATTAAATGTTAATATGACACATTTGCACACCATATGTAATGGTAGAATGTAATTGGGCCACGATAGTTTTAGGTTCTTGATTTGTACCTACATTCTAGCAAATTAATTAATTTGAATTTGAATTTACATCATTCCAGTATTCGTTTATTTACAACTTTTTAAGCAACCTCGTTTAAACAGGTATAACTAGGTGTTTTCTCTTAAATTATTTTATACTCAAATAGAATAATACAAGATGCTTTTACTCTGCAATTAAAGTAATGAGTGGAAAAGAAGGAAATCACGCTAACGAAAATTTAAGTAGATCAATGCAAAAGCATTAAAAAACGGAGAAGTATGTATAATCAAATCAAATTATTCAGGTGTATCCCTTTACGTATTCAAAGCCACTCCTCAAGGGGTCGTTAAAGCTTACTTACATAAGATTGAAAACTGCTTGACCCGCTACAGAATGTGACCGCACTTGTGAAATGGAAAAAATAATGAATGCTTAAAATTTTGGAGATGCTCCAGTTCGTTTTATTTAAGTAGCTCTCTCGTTGAAGTTTCCACGTCCCATTTTTAGCTGAAGATGAAGTTATCTAGACAGGAGACACCCAGAAACCTTCGCCCTTCACTTGAGTGGGCTTTATGACAGATGACACGTTGCTTATTTTAAATCAGGTAAGTAATCTCGGATGAGTCCTTAGTGATATTCACTTTTTTGTTTTGCTTACAATTGAATTTACTTTTGTCATACTGGCTTCTCCGGTATTTACATAATAAGTACTATAAAAAAGAGACTGATAGAATCGTTTTCTTAAAGTGTTTTTCACTTAGTACTTACCTACCGTAAACATGCGTCAATTTCCAGCATACCTACCTATTAAGTATGACAAATGTTTATTTAATTCTCTTCAAAATATCGTTAGAATTTTTTGCGTGTGCAACAGTGGCGATGCTTGACATTTCGTAGGAAGGAAGTCGAAGAAGGAATTGTTCAGTTATAAATAGTAATACAAATACAATTATCACGTTGTGGCGCCGGCTTATTTAGAACAATTTGTGTTGTTGTTGGAATATATATTATTTGGTGACTACCAAAAATAGCATGAATGTGCTATTTTTCAATGGTGGTAGGTGAAGTTACTATTTCAATCCTCCAAAGGGAAGCCGGTAGGAATGGAGTTGTTAGCGCGCTTCGCCTCTGGTGTCCAACATAGCGTAACTTGTTCTACTCACACTAACTAACATGCGGCAGAGTAATCAACGCCGCCCTTATTTATAACTAGCTGTGCCCCGCGACTTCGTTCACGTGGATGTCGTAAGATACACAATATACTAAAATAACAGCCACATTTTAATAAAACTCCCCCGTCCCCCGACCCGTCGCCAACTGTCGCATTGAATCGCTCGCCCGCGCTCTTACTTCGTTTTTGCTTCGTGTTCTTTCTGACTCTTAAGGGTCGTAGCGTGATATTAAAGAGCCTATAACTCTCTTCGAGAATTGGGCTACCAAATGCAAAAAGAATTTGTCAAATCCGACTTTTTGTTCATAATTTCAAGTGTTTTCATTATTTTGCGCGGGACCCTAATTATTTTTCTTAAATAAAAGTAGCCTAAGTTACGCGCCGTAACATCAGCTATATGCCAGTGAAAGTCCCGTCAAAATCGGTTTAGCCTTTTCGGAGATTAGCCGGAACAAACAGACGGACAAAAATGTTAAAAATTGCTGTTTTGTTATAAGAACCGTTTATACTTTCCTATGCATTTACTAAAAAGTTGTTATTTTGACATTACGAACAGACACTTCAATTTTATTTGTTTGTACAGATTATATCACTCCTCCAGCTAAATTATATTTGATACGAGGTGAATACAGTCAACTTCAGATCTAGTGAATAGAATAGAATAGAATAGAATAGAATAGAATAGAATAGAATAGAATAGAATAGAATAGAATAGAATAGAATAGAATAGAATAGAATAGAATAGAATAGAATAGAATAGAATAGAATAGAATAGAATAGAATAGAATAGAATAGAATAGAATAGAATATAATAGAATAGAATAGAATAGAATAGAATAGAATAGAATCTTTATTTGCTTAGAATGTAGGTACATAAAAATAAGCTGGAAAATAATATATACGAATCCATGTACATTCTGCCTTAATATAGCATGCAAATATAATACATAGCAGAGAATAGTAAGCATAGGTATTACAAAGAATTATCATTTAAGAAATCCTGAACAGAATAATAACATTTGTTTACAAGTAATTCTGTGAAATGTTTTTTAAATTTTTGCAACGGTAAGTTTTTCATTTGTTCTGGTATTTTATTAAAGATTACAGGAGCCATACAAATCACATTTCTTTTCAATAAGCTAGTTTTAAATACACCCGTGCATAATAGATTCTGGTATTGAGATCTCATAGCTGTAGTTCGTTTTCTAGTTTCTATTAAAGTTGCAAATAGACATCGATTTAATATTACGAATATTGCTAATTCGAGTATATAGAGGCATGGGAAGGTTAATAATTTATGAGACTTAAATATAGGAACGCAGCTGTCTGTTACTTTAAGACCAAATATAGCTCTCAGACAGCGCTTTTGAGCTTTGAAGATGCTTTCTCGTTCACTACAGTGACCCCAAAATATTATACCATATCTTAATATGGAAATCACTAGACCATGGTAGGCTACTAATATTGTCGGTAGATTTACTTTTTTCGATAGATTATGCAACATAAATGCAGCTGTACTAAGACGTTTACATACATCTTCTGCTTGCGGCTTCCAGGTTAGCTGGCTGTCAATTGTGATTCCCAAAAATTTTGTACTGTTTACTGTCTCTATAGTTTGACCATTATAGTTTATATTCATATCTCCCGTATATATTCGTTGGTAAAAATTCATGATTTTAGTTTTTTGGATGTTAATATCTAAATTATTATTGTCAAGCCACTCTATTAAGCTACTAATTGTATTGTTAATGTCACTTAAATATGATTCTTTTTTGTTACATGAGACAATTGATGTGCTATCATCTGCAAATAGTACCATCGGATAAGGTATATGACGTGCAGGTCATTTATATATAATAAAAATAACAAAGGTCCGAGCACGCTTCCCTACGGGACACCATATTTTATTTCTCTAAAAGACGATAGAAATTTTAATTCTCTTCTAGATTCCAAACACAGGCTCGATACCTCCGTACATTGTCTACGACCTTTTAAGTACGTTTTTATTAAATTAAGGGCATTGCCACGAATACCGTATGCGTAAAGTTTGGTTAGAAGGGTATCGTGATCTACACAGTCAAAAGCCTTCGACATATCTGCATATATTGCGCATACAGGTATTTTAGAGTCCACTTTTGGCATTATTTTATGGAGAAAGTCGAAAATAGCCATGTTGATGTTTTTATTTTTTCTAAAACCCTTTTGTTCGTCACATAGTATGTGGTGTTTTGTTAGAAAATTGTAAAGCGATTCATAGATAAATTTTTCTATGATCTTTGAGAAGATGGGAATTAGAGCAATTGGTCTATAGTTTGCCATTTCTTCTTTATCGTTCTTTTTATAAATTGGTTTAACTATAACAGTTTTAAGACTTTCTGGAAATACTCCAGAGTATATACTTGCGTTAATGATATGAGCAAGAGGCGCAGCTATACAGTCAGAAACAAATTTTACAACTGTGGTTGAGATGCCATCATACCCAAAGCTCTTTTTGTTTTTTAAGTTTCTTATCACACGTGTGACATCTTGAGGAATAACTGGATTCATAAAAATTGAATGTGGGTTGATAGTTATATTGATTGTGTCACCTGACGTACGTTTTGATCTATCCGAAATCTGGTCTATGAAGAAATTGTTGAAAGATTCAGCTATTTCATTAGGATTTGATATTTTTTTTTTCCCTTTTTTTATTTGAGAAATGGGTTCTCTTGCAATTTTATTATTATTAATAATTTGCCAGGCAGTTTTGGATTTATTTTTGGAGTTATTTATTAAGTAGTTATTCTGAGCTTTCTGGGTTAGTTTAATGATTTTCTTAAATCTCTTTGAGTAATTATTAAATTTGTTTTTATTTTCACTAGTTGGTTTTAGTCTCTGTTGCCACAGTAATTGTCGTTGTTTTTTGCTACATATTCGAATCCCCCGAGAAACCCATTTCAATTTTTTTTTCAGATCTTACAGTCACTAATTTGTGAGGGAAACAGAGATCATACAAAATTAGGAAAATTTCTAAAAAGTTATCGTAGGCTTTGTTAGAATCTTCAGTGCTACATACATCAGAAAACGATAGGCTTTGGAGATGTGTTCTAAACTTTTTAAGATTTTCCTCAGTTATATCTCGTCTTAATACTCTCCACGATTTTATTTGTCTGGGTTTATTAACTTGTATCTTCATTATTTGAGCTGTATGGTCAGACAATCCGAAATTGATTACTTCATGTTGGCAGTTTTGTTTAAAATTGTGTGCAAAATTATCTAGACAAGTATTGCTGATAAATCGAGTCGGTTGATTAATTTCTAATTTGAGGTTGTAGCTTCTGAGAAAGCATTCAAATTCTACTGTCATTCTATTCCTGTTTAAAACATCTATATTAAAGTCTCCACATAAAATTACTTTTTTGAAAGGTTTGATACACACTTTTTTCAAAATAAAATCTAAGTTTTCATAAAACTTACTTAGGTTACACAGTTTAGGAGGTCTATAAACACATATAAATATAATTTGTTGTGAAGGTAATTCTATGGCACAACATTCCATTATTCCCGATATCGAGCACTTCATTATGTCAGGTAGTTCTTTATATTCATGTCCAGCTCTTATTAGGATACAGGCACCACCACGTTTACTATTCTGCCTAGAATAACATGCTGCTAACTTGTAATTAGGTATATATAATAATTTTTCTTGGCCTGACATTATAAAATGCTCGGTTATACACATTACGTCCACAACTTTCTGTTTTACCTTGTGTGTTGTGTTTTGTCTTTGTGTTTTCTGTGTGTGTTTACTTGACAATTCTTGGATGTAGATATTCAATAAGTCTAACTTGTTTAGAAGTCCGGCAATGTTTTGGTGCAGAACATACATGTTATCAGAGAAAAAACTCACGACCTGGGGACACGGTGTTAACAGTAGTAGCCTCACATTCTGTGAATGAGCTCTCAGATATAGTTAGCAACAGGCTGTGAAATATATTGCGCATTCCACGGTCATTTAACTTTCTAGTGATTTTTGAGAATATACTAAAATCATAACGCAAACCCAAATTAGAGTCAAATGGAATTGCATAGCCATATATCTGTAAGTCTAGTTGTAATAAGTTGTTAAAAGTCTCTATACGCCAATTAAACATATTCGAGTAATTACCTAACTTAAAGGTGGGGACACATAAAATAACATTCGTATGGTTAATCTCTTGTAGTATCTTCCTTACCTCCGTTATTATTTCTACATAATTGTTGGTTTTTTTGAAGTCTTCCTCTCCAACTAGGATGACACAATGATCATTCATTGTGTAGTCCGTAACTTTTTCATGTAGGTTAGTAATAAGTTGTAATAATCCACAGTTTGGTGAGATGTAGTGACATATCTGACAGTTTTGAAATGTGGCCTCTGCGATGGATATAATATTATTCATTTTATTAGCACTAAGAATGCATAGTTTATTCCTGGTGGATTCTGATTTGGTAGCCTCTGTGTCCTTTCTTCGAGTTATTTCCTTTTTTATTATTTTTAACCGACTTCAAAAAGGTTCTTAATTCGGTAGTATTGTTGTTTAATGTTTGTTACCTCAGAACTCCGTTATTTACAAACCGATTAGAATTGTTTTCTTTTTTATTTGAAAAGATATACTTTCGGATTGGTCCCATATAAATTTGGTCAAGTTCTGATGGGTGGGTTTTTGAGTTAGCTTCAGTAATACGTATTTTTTCCATTTAGTGTCTATTGATGATGTTATAATAATTTCCTGTCACTGTTATTTACATTGCAAGTAGTGTACGTAGTAAGTACGTATACGACTTTGTGTGGGGTAGATACCACAACTGAAAAGTTACAAATAAAAACTTGTTTGCAAAAAAAAACAACCGACTTCCAAAAAAAACACTACAAAGTGCAAAATACCTTTAATTTTGGAAGTCGGTGGGAAAAACTAAAATACAGATCCAAAGACACCGATTTCTGAAATCAAAGTTATTTTTCACTTTATAGTGATTTTTTTTTGGAAAGTTGTTTTTTTTTTTTTGTTGGTAAACAGTATTTTTTTTTTTTTTTTTTTTTATTTTGTGTTTCACGAACTGTGTCCAAATAAACATTATTCTTTCTTTCTTTTTCTTTCTTTTATCATACACTTATTACCGCAATTATAAGCTATTATATGGGACCTAAGCATAACTGACGAAATGTGGGTGTACCTACTATAGGTCACCTCTGCCTAACCCTTTGGGGAAAACAAGCGTGAAGTTATGTTATGATATGTTATTATCTTTTGGGTCTTATATCAGAACGTCACAGTGTAGACAGACTAAAAAAATACAGCTTACTATATTTAAATAACTGTTGTCAAATGTGCCTAATGAATTATTCATGGAAATGAGCAGTAGCTTGACCCACCGGCAAGTGTTTTGAACAACTTTTCGAGTTGTAAATCCCTTCAAAAATGTTTAGTCTATGTTCAACAGTAGAGACCTCTTAGCTTATTATCTATGTAGCGATATTGCAGTAATTCATATTGCGTTTCTCCCATAAATCATTGTGCTGAGTAGACACTTGAAGGAAACATAACGCTTAATGCTGTATACGTCAGAGCCGCACTCAAACCAAGTTCTTAGCTCGTGGAAATCTTTAATAACAATCAAGCTGGAGTCCCTCGCATTGTGTTCATAAAGACTGCATCAACACACAAGATATTTGCATCAAAAACAGATACAATCCGTGTAGGGACGTCTCAGAATATAGGTCGAGTATACCGCGCCTTGGCTACTACACCGACCTAGGAAATATATGTAGGTACTGGATACTCTTGTTACTACAAAATCATTTACTGCCGAAAACTCAGATTCTATTATGGCTATCGTTACAATTGCTCTATGTAGCAATAGTTGAAGGCACATTCTCAGCGTTCCCTTATGAATCCTTTAGTAAGTTTATTATACTGAACGTTGGTTTATCAATAAGTCAATCAATGCTTTCAAATTCTTTTAAATTGCTCGAAAACGAAATTAAACTAAAGCCAAAATTTTCCTTAAATCGCTGAACTTTAAACACCTACCAGATCTAGTAGACAAGACAAACTATGTGTATTTCATAAAAGATGATAAAAAATAAAAATCCGTGGTTTGAAAATGTGAGTTTCTCATTGTTCCTGAGTGTGCCGTGTAGCACAAACGGACAGGAAACGTGACGCTTATGTGAGGCGCGCGAAAAAGGAAGGATCAAGTGCGAGTAAATAAATGAAGACCTCAGCTCCCTCGCAACATTATTTATATGAACTCATCTACCTCACAGAAATTGCGGAATCTATCAATCTTAAGGGGAAGCCCTAAGGTAGCCCGCGAAATTCAAATTTTCTTACGATTTTTGCAATTTGCAGCTCAGTATATGGGTGTGTGTTGATTAAAGTATGATTCGCGATCATAACAAGTATATTATTAAATAATTATAATTATTAGAATCAGTAATTCAACTCCTTAAGTTAGTATAATCCTAAAATGTCAAGATTTCATGAAATAATCATTCTTAGAATTACTTGGTCTTAGAGAGTTGTATTGATGACTTTAATGATTTTAATTCTGTAAATAGATATTTTATTTACAGAATTATAATCATTAAAGATATTTGTTACGGTCGCGAATCATATTTTAATCAGCATACAACCCAATACTGACCTACAAATTGCAAAAAACGTAAGAAAATTTAAATTTCGCGGGCTACCCTAGTGCTTTCGCCTTAATTGATTCTGTACATCGCTAGTCGATATACTTAAGTATTTTGCAAATATCGAACCATACGTATGTAGATAGGTAGGTTGTATATTTACATGGGGTCTAGCTCAACAAACATTCTCGGGAAAAAGGTTTACTCTCTGGAAGGGACATGCCCCTTATGACTCTCTTGGGTATCGTCTAAGATCTGTAGCCACCTGTTTTTTTTTTTATATTTTACATCTTTTTTATTGTCATTGTGTCCAATGGGTATCTAAAAAAAGAATGTTGTTTTTTCTTGTGCATGCAATCTAGAATCAAGAACGTATATTTGCAATAGATATTAGGCATATGTGTGAGTGATATAACCAGCAATTAGGGCTGTGAGATGTACGTACATATATGTACATATATGTCTGTAACCTGGTGGCGAGAGACATTGATCTGTAAATTATAAATGAGTGTTGCGAAATGGGTCGAATCAAACGTACGTGTGATAGGACCAAGTATACCGTGTGTATGAGAGAGCAGCACAACCTTCTGAGGATTCCTAAGCCATCTACTTAGAATGATTCTTTTACATTTAAGTTATTCCATCCGCTGCTCGTAAAGTTAACTGAATTGACTTCTTAAAAGAAAAATAAGGAACGAAATCTTACCTACATACAATGTTGGTATCTTAATAGAAATGAAAAACTCTAATGGATATTGAAGGCGCATCATATTGCCCTAATTAATTGATCTACTATATGGAACCGGTTATTTCAACACAAAGTAGGTTACACTAACAAAAAGGAACATATTTTTCAGGAAAATATCTAGTGTTTCCAAACTTGGGTCTCATTTTATTAATGGGCTGTTTTATTTTCAAATAAATATCACCTTTACGTAAAATTTTCAGTATTTTTTAAGTCGCTCGAAAACAACAAATTACAGTTTTAATGAAACCAGAAAGGTTTTACGATTGTGCCGAGTTTTATTGTATAGAATATTAAATCCACGAGCTCTGAACCGAGAGCCTTTATAATTCATTAGAGACAAACCTTCGGCCATTGTGTCCATAAGCAACACCAGCTTATGAATAATTTGTGTTCATGACATTATAATGTCTCGTAAATAATAAACAGTATTTGTTCAATCTATCAAAAAGTTTAGGCACAAGACTATGTAAGTTTTTGTAGCATTTTTCAACTAAGTTTCAAAAGCTTACCCAGGTGAAACTGTGTAAAGTTCAGAACATTAACTTCTGGTATCTGATTCAAACTTATACCTAGACTAGAAAACTACTCAATTTACAAATTCAATGGATCGTAAAGGCTCCTTCAAACAGGCGCGACTCGCGATGCGAATCGACAAAAAGGCACCCCTTTGTGTCGCACCTGTTTGCAGGAGCCTTAACGCTCTACCATACCGCTGAACGACAAGCATAACACAGAAGCTTAGTTTATTGACAACTTATGCAAACATGATTACGATAAGCTACTCGTTTGTTGAAATTACGTCTAGACAATGACGAATTGTGCTTCTTGATAGTATCGAACTATCGATTGTAGTAAAGTAGTATTCGAATGCTAATGATAAGGGATTGCTCTACAGTTGCTAGTTGAGCTGAAAGAAATCGTAGCACATGCGCGCTCGGCTCTGTTACCAGATCGTAGCACATGCGCGCTCGGCTCTGTTACCAGATCGTAGCACATGCGCGCTCGGCTCTGTTACCAGATCGTAGCACATGCGCGCTCGGCTCTGTTACCAGATCGTAGCACATGCGCGCTCGGCTCTGTTACCAGATCGTAGCACATGCGCGCTCGGCTCTGCTACCAGATCGTAGCACATGCGCGCTCGGCTCTGTTACCAGATCGTAGCACATGTGCGCTCGGCTCTGCTACCAGATCGTAGCACATGCGCGCTCGGCTCTGTTACCAGATCGTAGCACATGCGCGCTCGGCTCTGCTACCAGATCGTAGCACATGCGCGCTCGGCTCTGTTACCAGATCGTAGCACATGCGCGCTCGGCTCTGTTACCAAATCGTAGCACATGCGCGCTCGGCTCTGTTACCAACTCGTGTCGTGTACTTTTACAACAGTTTCTAACTTTTATTATATTTCCTCATAACGTTACACCAACAAACTTCGGCTGATTATATGTTTTGCATAGGTTATGAATTTAATATGTATTACAAAAATTACATACTTTCATAAGTAAATTATCACATACCCACATTTTGCGGTAAATAAATGTACCATATACTATGTAATGTATACGTACCTTTTACATATAAGACCTACCAAGAGCTCTTTCAAACTGAAAAATAACATTCGTATGTTCATTTTAGAAAGTTGTTCGGGGTTATATATAGTTCAGAGAGACTACAGTACGACATATGCTGACTTAGCAGAAAGCTGGAAGCAGTAACACAATTTACTGATGTTGGATTATAGGATAGAGAGAACACGACACTTGTCCCGACGACACCGGCCACACATTAGTCACTGTCTTGAACACGTGCACGGCATTTGTCACTAAATATATAAATAAACGAGTTGGGACACTTTGACAACAGGGAAACAAAGAGACCGGTCAACAATAAAGGTTTCTAGTTTCCCTTGTGCAATTAATAGCACACGCCAATAACGCTTTAACAACAGTGCGAAGAGATTTTAATTTTATTCTGAAACAATGAAAATGTTTGATGAAGCTGATATATTAACATACACATGTAGGTCATTCAGAAACGGAATCATGACATATGGGATACCTCGTTTTAAAGCTTTTGTACGACAAATAAACAAACAGGTGTATTCCTAACCGTTGACGAGTTTATTAGACATTTAGGAGGAGGAGGAGTTAAGTTAACATGACGTTCATGTCATAAATTCCCAAACTTGTCGTAACTTCTATTGCTCTAGTAGACAATGGCCTTTTGTACGACACTTTAATGTAGATTGATGAATTACTAACGCCTTTGACGTGTCCCTTCTGCACGAATGCAGCAAAGGTCGTTGAGAAGGCGCTGACGTGAGCGATTGTGAATTAGTAAACTGAATAGCATCCACGTGATAGTGGGAATGTTAAAGTAAGTAGTCATCAATCGATGTATAAATATTGTTATGTAGTCCTTTGAGACTGAATTGCAATTTGTATTTTTACATTACGTTACTGAAGTACCACTGCCAGAAGTCACTACGTAAAAATATAAAACTAGGAGGTTATCCTGGAGCTCCGCCCCGTCACAAAGTCTCGTTCAATAGAAAGACATATAAAGAATACACTCCAGTTTTCATTGAATTTTAGTATGATCTTAATCTATCCATACATTACAGTCTGACCGAGAGGCAACGCAAAGCCAGAACCAATAAAGGCAGAAACTAAGACTTCCAGCTATGTTCTCAAAAAGGTGAAGTAGAGCTAAGAAAGGATATTTCAAAACTCAAACTCTGAGCGGGTCTAAAGAGTGGTTCAAGGTTTTATATTATGCAAACGAAGTGGCGGGCACCAGCTAATAAGTGATAAATATTCCCAAAGAAAAAAAACAATATATCAAAGAAGATTAGCATTTTGTGTCTATGCTACTGGAATCATTGTTTTTTTTTTTAAATATTTGATTACAAATACCCGCGGAGCTTAAAAGCTTAAAGCTTATCATAATCGAAGATTATCCGAATTACAACGCCAGACTGCGTAATTACGTGACGTTTGCGTGATGGTATTTATCTATAAACAACATTATTTCATAATCATACTAACAATTATGTTTGACAGCGTTTACTTGAGTAGGTACATATAGATGGAAAGATGCAGAATTATATATTAACTAGTTGTTGCCCGCAGCTTCCCCCGCGTGGATGTCAATACTTCCCTATTTAAATCGGATTTTGCGGAACCCTAATTATTTTTCTAAAATAAAAGTTACTCCTTATAACATCTGGTATCTGTCAGTGAAAGTCCCGTTAAAATTGGCCCAGCCATGGTCCAGTCCTTTCGGAGATTAGCCGAAACGAATAGACAGACAAACAGACAAAAATTTAAAAAAATGTTTTTTTTGTTATAAGCACCGTATTTATATACTTTGATATGCATTTAGTAAAAACCTGCTATTTTGACATTACAAACAGACGTTTCAATTTTATTTATTTGTATAGATTATAAAAAGTTAGAGGTTATCATTACCATCTCCAAATGCTGCCATTTTGTTTCAAAATTAACTTGTCTCGAGAGTATGAGCTTACTGTAATAAAGGTATCTCGAAGCCTCAGTTGCCTCGAGTATTATCTAGATATGTTTATTTCTGAATCCTCATTCAGTTATGATTACAATTTCAGTTATTACGTTCTGTGATAAGTTTTGAGCATTTGGTGCACACCTCTACATTTCGTGGTTTTTCGGTTGGTACATGTATTTATCTAAGGTTGAACCCTGTTAATTCTCTTTTTTTCAGAGACTTAATGCTAAGAGCTTAAGTCACTCGTTCCTATAACGTTAGGTAACTCTACAAAATGAATCTTGGCAAAAAAATCAATCTGCCTGGCCTTTTCCCAATAATGTTGGGGTCGGCTTCCGGTCTAACAGGATGCAGCTGAATACCAGTATTTTACATGGAGTTACTGGGTAACACCCCCCGCCCCCCCTTGGTAAGACTGGTTATCAGACTTTTGGGCTTTCGACTACCCGTAAAGACGGTCAAAGATCTACGAATGACAGTTGGAACCAACGACATAATCTTTCCGAGGTACGAAGGGGTCTTAGTATGTAATGGATGGTCACCCATCCGCAAACCAACCGCGGCAAGCGTAGCTTAACCTTCGATCGACCTGGGCGACTGTAATTATTTAGCCACGAGCTCCTGAAAATGACTCTTGGCCTAAACTAAATATATCGATACCAGAAGTATCAATTAACGTAAGGGAAATTGTGACGAAAATGAGTTATATATATCATTGGATTCAGAATTTCCTGCTCTATCAATTGGTATTATTAAAATTTCTCTATCATTAAAAAAATGTCCTTTACAGTACAAATCTTTGGACTGCGTAAAACGATTTATGACAAAAAAAAATATTTAACAATCATTAACATTTTTTCTTCTCAGAAAAATAAAGTAAGTCATATTATTTAATAATTTACACCCTTACCTTAAACCTCAAATCAGCCAATTTAAGAATCTGTGATAGCTAAGCTGTAAAACCTGAAACTAACGTATAGATTTGACAGACTTATTTCTATGGTGTTAAAATACCATCAGTTTTAGTAGATAATCTATAGTAACATCAAATTGCAACACTGTAAAAGTCCTTTATAATAGAATTATAATTTTCTATTTGTCTTGCTGCTTACACTATGCTCGACGGTTTATACATAAAATATTAGTAACGTAAGGCACAACTAAACATTTTTTTTTAATGTAAGGGACATGCTATATATGCTATATAACATGCTATATAACCACTGGGCATTCCTAAATCTTTCGTTTATAGCATGAAAGAAGAGGAAATTCTAAGTAACTTTGCTCTAGACACAATTAAAATTGGAGCAGACCATAAAGAGTTATAAACGGATTTTTTTTTAATAATATGGTTTTTGGTTCTCCTGAAAAACCGTGGTTTGTCCCTTACATTAATTGATACTTCTGGTATCGATATGTATAAGTTTTTTTTAAATAATTTAATATGAAATTAAATAAACATTAAAGGAGTAGATATGCAAGGATCGTAGCACGTGGCGTTCTGTAGTTTCTGCCTACCCTATGGAAATAGTCATGAGTTAAGTTATAGAATTTTTAGGTTGTACTAACAGCACCCCGCGGTTTCACCCGCAGAACTCTCGATCCCGCAGGGATATCGGGATAAAAAGTATTGTATGTGTTAATCCAGGTTATAAACTATCAGTGTGAAAAATTTCATTCAAATCTGTTCAGTAGTTTTTGCGTGAAAGAGTAACAAACATCCATCCTTTCATCCATCCTCACAAACTTTCGCATTTATAATATTAGTAAATCAGTACTAATAAATAAAATTAAAATGTCTGTTTGTAATGTCAAAATAACAACTTTTTACTAAATGCATAAGAAAGTTTTATACGGTACAGTCCGCGATGCCTAAGCTGAGCTTTGCATTTGTGTGAGTGCACATATGTAGATAGTGTAGGTGTGACGTCAGCCTAGAGCGCGACGCGTCCTTTGCTTGGTTTAAACCGGTTTATACAATCGGCCTGAGGCGCGGTGCATCCCTCGCGCGACGCAACTCCGCCGCGCACCTTCCACACTTCACCTCTTGTACTGGTAGCAGCGTGACGTGTTTAATTCTTAATATTTTGTTTTGGTTTCGATTTATTAGTGAAATGGCTGCCAACACAAATAAACAAAGAATACGAAAACCTTTACAAAGCCAAGTAAAAGAATTTTTTTGTTATTGAAATAGTTATTTTAAAGACATGAACGATAAAAACTTGTCAAGTGTCACTACTTTAGCCCAATTGGTAGCGATATCGACGGGAATTCCACTGCCTACTGTCAAAAGAGTTTTATTAGAAGGTAAACGTCTTTTGGAAGACGGAAGCAAATTTCAATCTCCGAAAAAGACCAGATGCAGGAAAAATATCATTATAATTGAGGATTTTGATAAAGCGGCAATCCGAAGAACTATTCACAACTTTCACATTACTGATAAAGAGGTGCCAACTATGAAGCGAATACATGAAAAGTTGAAGTCAGAAGTAAACTATCCAGGTTCAATTTGGTCATTGCTTAAAGAAGTGTCTTTTTAAGGATTTAAATGGAAAAGGACAGAAGATAACAGAAATTACTAATGGAAAAACATGAGATACGTTATCAACGTATAATTTTTTTTATTAAAATTTCAGAACATCGCATTCAAGGCCAGCCAGTCGTTTATTCCGACAAAACATATATAGACACGACTCACACTTCTTCGAAATCTTATTCAGACGACAGCACTTCTGGTTTGAAGAAACCAATTTCTAAAGCCAGTCGTTTAATAATAGTTCATGCCAGCTGAGAGGACGGTTTCATACCAAATGCACTGCTGATGTTCAAAGCAAATCAAAAAAGTGGTGATTACCATAACAATATGAATGCAGAAAACTACACTACACACTACACACTGGTAGAAAATGCCTATGGCATTAAGTCCGCCTCTGTACATTTCTGTGCATGAAGTATTAAATAAATAAATAAATACACGAAATGGTGACAAACGCAATTAATTCCAAATTTAAAGCCCAATAGCGTTGTGGTGGTAGACAATGCATCTTACCACAATTCATTAGAAAATCCCGCTCCCAACTCAAATAGTCAAGTCAAACAAGATATGATTGGCTGGCTCAAGTATCGCAATATCGATCACTCTACATCGATGCTTAAACCACAACTCTATCAATTGATACTGCAAAACAAACAAAGATTTATTGAATACAGTGTGAGTCTTTATAATCTGCACATATCGAAATGAGGGAATCTATGCTTAATTTTATCGACGGAAAAAATGTTAAAAAAAATCTAAATATTTATTAATATTTTTTATGGATTTTTAAAAAAAATTGTTTGCTTTTGTGACCCCAGTGTATACAAAACTGTGTAACTTTTAAACTAAACGATTTATCACGATGAAACAAACTCCATAATGTTTGGAAGTAATTAGGTGTCGTCATAAAATAAAAATTATGGAAAAAAAATAGCCATAATCAAATATAAACATTTTTTTTTGGCAAAAATCTGATTTTTTTTCATTAATTTTTACAAAAATTGTAAAATTTCTCAATAACATGCCCCCATCACCTTCTTTTTTTATAACTTTAAGTTATTCTTCATTGTATTAGGAACCTAACGGTAAAAATTGCATGTTTTTAACTCAACCCCAACATTTTTTATCAACTGTCAAAGAAAGGCCCAACGCATAGCTACGCACATTGTTTAGCAGGTAGATAAACTTTTTTTTGTTAACTTTGTTGTGAATGCGCGCGGGTCGTTTCAAAGATGGCACTCCGAACGCGGAATCGTATTGTTCTCATAAGGGTGGTTTGTTTGGGATGATAATTAATGCAAAAGAGTTCAATTGAAACCCATTTATTATTAAATACAAAATTTAATGCATCAGGTTCTCAAAATGTCCACCTCGTTGTTGTAAACACAAAGCCGCGCGAATTAGAATTTGGTGTGTCGCTCTCCTTATCATTTCGGGATCATTGCGAATATCATTCGCACAGTTTATTATGCGGTCACGCAAATCGGCCTCACTGTTGATGGGGGTACTGTAGACGCGTTGCTTCATGGTCCCCCATAGGAAATAATCAAGGGGCGTCAAATCGGGTGAACGCGCAGGCCACCCTACAGGTCCTTGCCGGCCGATCCATTTGTCATGATAATTTTCGTTTAAAAATCTTCTTACATTTGTAGCGTAATGGGCAGGACATCCGTCCATCTGAAGAAACATCCTTTGACGCACAGCCAGTGGGACATCTTCCAATAACTGAGGCATATCATCTCTCAATAGACTTAAAAATCTTTCACCAGTCAACGTTCTCGGCAATATGACTGGTCCAATCAACATGTTATCGATAAGACCAGCCCAAACATTTATCGAAAATCTTACTTGGAAAGTAGATGACCGTTTCAGTTTCGGGTTTTCACCTGCGCGGCACCATCTGTGTAAATTTCGACAGTTAGTAATACCGTCTCTAGTGAATGTCGCTTCGTCCATCCATAGTATTTTTCTTGGAAAGTTTGGGTTTGCTCTGGTTTTTCTTTGAATCCATGTGGACATCACACACCTTGGACGCCAGTCTACGTCTTCATGTAGATGTTGCACCCTTTGATAGTGATAAGGATGCAATCCTTCTTTCTTTAAAATACGCCACACTGATTTTTGGGATATTCCGTGACGAAGAGCCAGTCGTCTAGTACTTATGGATGGATCAGCAAACAAATCACTTAATACTGCTTGTTCAGTAGCCGCATCAATAATTACTTGAGGTGGCTCGCGACGATCTCTACTTGATCCAAGTCCAGTGATCGACAACCTTCTGTGAACTTCCTGGAAGTTTCGGGCAGATGGCACTGGTTGCCTGTTAGGATACGCAGCTATGTAAGCCGCGCGCGCAGCTCTGGCACTTCCTTGTCCCACTCCATAATAAAAATGTATGTCGGCGATGTGTGCCGGGGAAAATTCACTTAAACGCGGCATCATGTAGCAGCGAACGAAAGTTATGAAAGTCCAGCGAACGAAAGTACCGAAACACATGTAGCAGCGGCGAATAATTCGGAGCGACTGCCAGTCTGACATCTGTCATAATTCAAGTTCCTTTGGCTGGCCCTACCTCCCCGACCTGCGCACATTCAAAAGAAAGTTTATCTACCTGCTAAACAATAGCTATGCGTTGGGCCTTTCTTTGACAGTTGATAAAAAATGTTGGGGTTGAGTTAAAAACATGCAATTTTTACCGTTAGGTTCCTAATACAATGAAGAATAACTTAAAGTTATAAAAAAAGAAGGTGATGGGGCATGTTATTGAGAAATTTTATAATTTTTGTAAAAATTAATGAAAAAAAATCAGATTTTTGCCAAACAAAAATGTTTATTTTTAAATGTGGCTATTTTTTTTCCATAATTTTTATTTTATGACGACACCTAATTACTTCCAAACATTATAGAGTTTGTTTCATCGTGATAAATCGTTTAGTTTAAAAGTTACACAGTTTTGTATACACTGGGGTCACAAAAGCAAACAATTTTTTTTAAAAATCCATAAAAAATATAAATAAATATTTAGATTTTTTTTAACATTTTTTCCGTCGATAAAATTAAGCATAGATTCCCTCATTTCGATATGTGCACATTATAAAGACTCACACTGTATAAAATTGTCACTTTACTTAGAGAACATGGTTACAGCGTCCTTCGTCTACCACCCTACCACCCGGATTTCAACCCAATTGAAAATATATGGGCAATGATAAAAAATGCGTGGCGAAAAAAAACGTGTCAATGAATATGGATACAATAATGATGTAAGCGCAAGAAAAAATTTACACTATCACTGTACAAGTATGGAAAATGTATGTGACCACGCAATTCTCGAGGATAGTTATAGGCTATTTAACATCACGCTACAACCCTTAGGTGCCGAGCAAAAAGAAAAAAGTCAGAAAGAACACTAAGCGAAAACGAAGTAATAGCGCGGGCGGGCGGTGCAACGCGACAGGTCGGGGGACGCGGGTGTTTTATTAAAATGTGGTTGTTATTTTAGTATATTGTTATCTTACGACTTCCACGCGAACGAAGTCGCGGAGCACAGCCAGTAGTAAATAAAATTTGATGTAAAAATAAAATTGTGGCTTAATCTTCTAATGATAGGTAATTTTAAATCCAAAGAATCAAAATTCCCTTCAACACAACGCACATTTGCTCTGTTATTATAGTCTAGGTAATGGTACCTACGAGGTATCATAGAGAAGAAAAATAGGGCTCTCTTTTATAGTTTCCACTGTCACATAGAGGACGTTCATGAGAAGTTATTGTAATTATGTTCGCAACCGACTTACGATCTTTTGCACGTACAGTTATAACTGCATACCTACGTATACAATTGTTACACCTTTCTTTAGAATTATATACATATAGGTGTTTTTTGCATTTCACCGCCTTAAAGGTTACCCGCACAGTCGTGTGTCGTACCAGACTTTACGACTTCAAAGCAAAGAGCCTAATCGTGTTAAGTACATTAGTATTATTAAGCTTAGCATTTTGGCTGAAAACTCGTTATGATAAATATTTTCATTACGGTCGTTCGGTACGGATAAATGTGGGCCGCTGGTATTTGAATAAAAAATTATTTCAGCTAGATTTCTTATATTTCAACGGTAAAGTAAACATATTTAAAAACCACTTCTAAAAATAAGGAGCGCTGAAGGCGGCGGACAGCGATTATACAAATATGTATTATCAGCCAAACTTCCCCATGCCACCTTTATTGTTATTTTGCATATTATCTCTAATTAGACGAAACCAGGAAAGAGTGTGGTCTGTCACTAGCTGCGCTTCCTCAGATATATTTTCTAAACTGACCATGCTTTAGTTTTGCCGATAGTACATATGTACTTATGTATATAGGCTGTCTTTATTGACGTATTCACGCAATACAGCTATGTAATTATCAAATGCTAATTAAAAACTAACACACGTCTAATTTATCGTACACTGCTATTATCCAAGGACTGGCTTTTTATAAAAAGCATTTTTCGGTCTTACTGCCTTTAAACACGAATATAATATCTAGTCGAGTTGAAAATGCTCGGCATTTTTTATTCTCATTTTTAACTCTAATATTATATTAAAATGATTAGACATTGTCTACTATTCTAATTTTTAACCGCGGCGTGCCAACGAAAAGTTGCAATGTAGCGGTGAAAATCATAAAACGTGCAAACCATAAACCTGACGGAAATGGTTTATAGCACGCAAGAAGGATGCGAGCTATTTCACGGAGCTTTTCAATTTCACTTGATTGCACATTATATTTCAACGTCAGTTCTTCCCACGTTCGGATTGAGGAAATTGTTGTCGACTGTGTAGTGTAGGTAACTATTCCTGCCTACGCATGCAGCTATACCAACCTACGTTATTCTATATTCAAATTACTGAAACCTACAACAATAAACAACCACACGTCGGATCTTCATGGGTCTGTACTTACATTCGATGGTTGCTACAATCATTATCGTTCTTCATTTAAATGCAGATATTACCCTTTTATATTAAGTACCTACGCACCGCACAATAACAGCGCATATAAAACGTGTTGTCATGAACCTTGAGTTTACGGAGGCGCACTCGACAATGTTACTAACAAAGACACATTTTCCTAATACCAAACAGGTAGGTACCGACAACTTTACACCTAAGTGAAAAAAGAGTTCAAAATACAATGGAAATAAGACGTGGAGCATGGCATGGGCTCTCCTGGATCGTGGGAACAGAAGGGAGCCGACACAATTTCTGAAAAACGTGACAAAGGTCATAAAAAAGGACATTGTTGTGCCCGTGACGGGTGCGTTCAAAGCGCGCCTGAAATTACCTCCACACTGCTCACCTATATATCAGCAGTTGCATGTTTTTATCACCAAAGCGAACTTTTATAATTTTTTACGAGAATTTTTTCCTAGTAGGATATTTGAACTGACTATCTACAATGACGAAACTGTACTCTGAAGTGTTTATGTCTGACAGTATCGAACTAATTGTTTTTTGAAAAAAGATTCTTTCTTACCTTTCTTAGACAGGTACAGCATAGTTGTACTACATAACTATGAGAACTAAGCATTTACTCGAGATCCAAAATGTTTCAGTAAGATTTTCTCCTCATTTACTCCACTCAGCCTAAACAATGTGAGCAATAGGCAGTGATATGCTTGTATTTTTTCCAGTACGTGGGCACGCGGAGGTGCGCGTGGAGTTACAAATGGAGCGGTGGGCGGCGCGCGGCAGCTCCGTGCGGCTCCGGTGCGTGCACGACGTGCCGCCTCATCTCCTTGACAAAGTGGTCTTCCTCCGACACGGCACCAAAATCTTCCAGTACATTAGGGACCGGAAACCGCCTTATAGAAACTTTACCACGCCCGGAGCCGTGCTCAACGTAAGTGAATAATGCACATTTTCCAACGATCGACGAGCTCTCGGCCTGAATAGCCAAGAATAAAATTGTTATTTCGCTTTGTTAAGACGTGTAATTTAAAACTAGGAGTGTATTGCTTTTGTGTACTAACGTGCTCACACTATGAGTCTATACGTCAGCATTTTAATGTCTTGTTTTATTTCGTGGAACTAGCGACGAGTTTTTGTTGGATTTCTGAATTAGAAAGGCATGCAACTTCCATAGCCGCATACATCCTCCAACAGTTTCATTTATCATCGCTCAATGTCGTAGTGGAATTGTCTCGTTCACATCATCTCTCAGCAGCCAGCGACTGTCTGTAATGCATATTTATGACATTACCTCATGTAACGTTAGTCGCGATCTGCAAAGCTTCCACTCAGTCACAATAATGAACACACTCTCACCAAAGCGTACATTTTGCATGAACGGCGCGGAGCCCGCTCAAACACAGGTAAACAGTAAACTAACCGTACGCCTAGTTTATCGACTGGGAGCTACGTCAATTTTTTCAGTGGATTGCATCTGGGCATCATATACATAAATGAGAAATGATTTTATTTCTGTAAGTAGGTTACTAATATTACTAATTATTTGTGATTAAAATACTCATGCAGACTTTGATTGCAGGTTGTTGTAAGGAGCTATTTCAGAACTTGCATGTATACCTACACAATAACATCCAAAGTCAATTGAACATTAAAAACGCATGTCTAAACCAAAGTAATGACGATTGAAACACGAGTTGCTGAATCTGTTCGCTCAGATAACGTCAGCTAGCAGAATGTTCGTATTCATGAAACAATGCTATAAAATGTATCCCCCTCCAAAGTCGATTATAATAGGTATACCTATGTAACTTAATAGTGACTTCCGTTTCCATAACAGGTATATTTAACGGTAAAACAATGAAAGCCGTGAAAAGACGTCTACTCTATACATTGTACACTGTACCTTTATAATTACCACGCTGAAACTGTATTCACGTGAAAATTCGTTGAAAAAAGTTCTTGCCTTACCCCGTTGCACTATTATTTAACTCACTTAGCAACTTAATTAATTAGTTTATGTAAGTTTCAGACTAACAAATGGGCACTTTGAGCTAGATGCGTGTTGAACCCCCACACAAGCACAGCATATTCAAAACAATGGTTATTTTGTTCTAAACTGTAACTGCGGTTTGTATGAATATTTATTTGCACTTCAGGTGTGTCTGCAGGATATTTTTCATGGCTACAGGGTTGTTAAACTACTGTGTTGTGAAACTTGGGAGTGCAACTTTAGTGAAAAAGTCGTTGCATTGTTAAAAGCGAAGAGTGGTTTGCAAATAAAGTCAGATTGGCATTTGCTAGCTCTTCGCCTAGAAACAAGCGATAATTTATTTCAGTTTCGCTTTGCTTGATTAAAGTGCGCTTTACGCGAGTTGGACCGGAGACGAAGTAGGATAATCAGAACGTTTTCTACGTACCTAAAGGCACCGCTAAGCGTAATAAGTTTACCGACAAAAAATCTACTTCCGCTAAAATCCTATCAGTCACAGTAATAATTTGCTAACATCAAAATTTGTCGTGGTAGGGCTTAGTACCTTGATATTTTGTACAACTTGGACAAATAACTAGTAGGCAAGTAGTTCATGTATACGTATAAATAAATTAATTGCCTACTAACAATACCTACTTAGGTATTCTTGAATACTTGATAATCGTTACAGTGCCATTACTCACAAACGTTAGGCAGAAATTAAAAACATTTGATCTTACATAATTATGGATTCCACTCCAAACATTCGTAGATGAAAATATTTAGAAGAGTAATTTTTTCATATTGTCTACTGCAGTGGCGCGGCTACAATTGTCATTAGAGGGAAGCCGAAGAAAAAATTGTCCAATCTCATAAACTCAGACAAAAAATTGTAGGTATTTTTGTAATGTTTTTAATCTTATGATGACTGTATTAAACTGGTATTATATATATATATATATAATGTGATGTAATACACAGTTACACACACAGGTGTACCGTGTTATTTGGCAATAGTAGACATTGAGAAGAGTGGTTGTTCTGACGGGAAGCCGATAGGAATCGGATTGTATGAAGGCTGCGCCCCTGGTCTACTGTACGTTTACTATTGTCGACTTTCTTATTTTGATAAACGATCCTAAACAATTTAGCATAGGTCCACGCTCGAGGTTTGCCAGAGAGCAATGGAACGGAGTATTCTGGGTGACCGGGTTAAGAATACAACAATCCGTTCCGTCACTACAATAACTGATGTCACTCGGGAAACTGCCACGCTTAAATGCTATTGGGCTGGACACATCTGCCACATGTCAAGACGATCAATGAGCCAAACTTACGACCCAGTGGGTTCCGCTTAATGGCAAACGACATCGCGGCAGGCCCAGACGGAGACAGCGGGATGAGCTAGACTCCTTTAATAAAGATTGGTCCTTGGCAGCTTTGGACAGAGAGAAGTGGAAAGAGAGTAGGGAGGCCTTTGCCCAGCAGTAGGACAATAACGGCTAATAAAAAAAATAAAAAAAATCTAAACACAATAGATATTGAGAGAATTTTCTTATTAGTCAGCTCTGTAGAGAGGGCTCGTGTAGATTCAAATGCACAAAACAATGTAGGCATTATGACGTTGCTATATTTCTCTAAAGAGTCAATTAATTCAAATCGAGAGGCTAAATATTACCTATCTCCAGTAATAATAAAATAAAAGAGGTACTTGGTCCTAAAACTATAAGCGAACTTTCTTAATTATCCACTTGAGATAGGTACGGTTCAGACCACCTACTAACTTCTACAGATATTTTATCTATTTTCTATTGGAAATACATAAAACACTTAGGTACAAGTTAGTGATACTGTCAATCTAAATGGTCCTATAGTTGGGTAAACTTCTGCCTTGATTTAACTTCACATTATCTAGTAACCGATGAGAATCTAATTGCCAGCCAGGAGCAATGCTTGCCTAGCCTAGAAAGCGCTCTATTTATTATGCTTCGATTCTAGGAACTGTCATGTTAACTCAGAAAACAAAACAGCATCATGCATCAAGAACAGCCATACTAACATGTTAGCTGCGTCCAGAGATTGAAACAACATGCCTTTGTAACCTAGGTACTTGCGCAAATCAGGCATAACAAAACCTTTTTGTTATCAAACTCACATAAAACTTTCCCGCCATCGCATGAACGGGTATGACTGAATTAATCTCGCCAGCTGGATCGATGAACCGGAATTAAACCGGTGACAGTATTTGATTGCAATATTTCGAAAATGTTAAAAGGAAAACATTTTAATCACTGCCAGCGTAGATTTTGTGTGAGGTAAAACCGCCAATTATGAGCCGCGCTACATTTATTGACGTGTAAGATTTAATTAAAACATTTTAATACGAAACGTAGATATATTTCGTAATAAACCTTTATTCTGATTAAGCAATCTCATTAACGTTGTACAAGTTACGTATTAAATAAATTATCGTAATGACTTTTAAATAATTAGGGGGGGATTAGGTTTGGGATCCAGATTGAACTAAATCTGTATACATGAACCCAACCGAATACATGTTCAACACCTAATTCAACGAATTAAAAAGTATGATTTTGCATGGGTTAGTTTTGTATTTTTTTTCTATAAATAAAATTACAGTTGTTGCTGATAAACAAAGCTGGCCTAGAAGTTAATCACCCCGCCAAACACTATTTCAAATAGATTAGATAATTAACCTATCGGTAACTAAGTCTGTATCTATTATGACTGTCCAGATAACACCATGTAAATAAAGTTTAGATAACACTTAACTTTATTTTATCTGTCTGCAAGATATTATACAAGTAAGTCATGAGTGTATCTCCGTCATTAGCAGGTCCGCTGATCCGTTCGCTAAGACCGTGGCTACACAATATTAATAAGAGTACCTATTACTCAAGATTACACCGAGTACATTTTTCACTTTCTGCAATGGTCCTGAACTTCTTTCTTATATCTATGATCCTGAATATGTAAACGTACCTTAAAAATGTACAGACGTAGGTGCCAGTTGGGTAATGGCGCGGGCGGAGTTAATTTTCCAGGTCAACGTTACCTTGGGGTTACCACACGGTTTGACTTTAGTTAGATCTGCTCCTGTAACAGGCAAGTGTACGCTAGCTCGTTTATTTTGTTGTTTTGCTAGAGTTAAAGTTAAAAGTGGTTATTGTTGTTCTGTTAGACCAATGGTAAATTATTATAAAATAGATCATAAAGTATCTCTGAGTAACGGGTAATTCTCATTTTGTTCCTTGTCAACTTGTTTTTAGATAATAAGCACAGAAAATGTATACGGGAAAAGATTTTAAATTGTTGCGGTAGGCAATAGGGTAATTAACAATACAGTAACTTATTTGTATGGCTATTTTAATATTTTATATGACAACCACATTTTTCTCAATTGACATGACAAGTTATAAAAAAAAGAACATCACTTCACTTTTTCTGTGAAGTAGTCGCATAGACAATTGAGGTTGTATTCCGACATAAATAAGCTATCGAACGGCGAACTAATTTTTATGTTATACCGAGATAAACAATACGGTTTTCTATCCTATATTCTAAGTGTTCTGGACAAAGTTTAGTCTACAATCTAGAATCATGATAGTGGCTCAAATTGCTAAGTTTCTACATATCTTGAAATGTAATCGCCAGAGCAGAAAACCGATATTAATTTAAAAAACCGTAAACGGATAATGCGTTTACAGTCATTAATCAGCTTAAATAGAAACTTAATATTGTTAATAATATGATTACATCTGAAAATGATGCTACATTTATTTGCTGATGTAGGCATAATGTTGTTTAATTTGTTATAGACTTGTGTAGGTTTTAGTTGCCACCTGATAGGGAGCTTAAAACGCACATGTGTAGGTATATTGTTACCATAGCTTCCCCTATCAGCAATAACCGCTTATAGCAGTAGCCAACAATTGATGTTGGGTCAAGATAACGCTGATGTATAAGTAATAGCAGGTCGCTAGCCATCGCCGGAATCGTAAGGTTAACTCACACTACAGCCTTGTACCCTTATACCTATCCACAAAACATCACTACAGCCTCGTATCGATACCTACCCTCAAAATATCACTACAGCCTTGTATCGATACCTACCCACAAAACATTACTACAGCCTTGTACCCTTATACCTACCCACAAAACGTCACTACAGCCTCGTATCGATACCTACCCACAAAACATCACTACAGCCTCGTATCGATACCTACCCACAAAACATCACTACAGCATCGTATCGATACCTACCCTCAAAATATCACTACAGCCTTGTATCGATACCTACCCACAAAACATTACTACAGCCTTGTACCCTTATACCTACCCACAAAACGTCACTACAGCCTCGTATCGATACCTACCCACAAAACATCACTACAGCCTCGTATCGATACCCACCCACAAAACATCACTACAGCCTCGTATCGATACCTACCCACAAAACATCACTACAGCCTCGTATCGATACCCACCCACAAAACATCACTACAGCCTCGTATCGATACCCACCCACAAAACATCACTACAGCCTCGTATCGATACCTACCCACAAAACGTCACTACAGCCTCGTATCGATACCTACCCACAAAACATCACTACAGCCTCGTATCGATACCCACCCACAAAACATCACTACAGCCTCGTATCGATACCTACCCACAAAACATCACTACAACCACAAAACATTGGGGATACTGTATCAATACCCGTTACGAAGTAGGTATTTTACTTTTTAGCGATCCGTGCCAAAATTAGAGAAATATAACTTATATTAATCCTTCATAACACAGTGAATTTTCATGTACCTACCTAGCTAGGTACCCCAAGTACTTTTTAATCATTAGTGGAATGTAGATTTGAGAATAAAAATCACGAATCTTAGCCCTATAAAAGTGGAAAAGTAGCGATACCTACCTAATAAAACATCCGTATAGGGTAATAAAGCAAGGATTTTCTCATATTGCTGAAATCCTGAACACTTATGCTCTACTAGCTGTGCCCCGCGACTTCGTTCGCGTGAAAGTCGTAAGATACACAATATACTAAAATAACAGCCACATTTTAATAAAACTCCCTCGTCCGCCGGACCCGTCGCGTTGCATCACCCGCCCGCGGTATTACTTCGTTTTCGCTTAGTGTTCTTTCTGACTTTTTTCTTTTTGCTCGGCTCCTGAGAGTACCTACCAGGGTTGGGGTAGGGTAGGGTAGGGTGGGTAGGGCGTGATGTTAAATAGCCTATAACTATTCTCGAGAATTGGGCTACCAAATGAAAAAAAAATTTTTCAAATCCGAATTTTTGTTCAAAATTTCATGAGTCATTTTTTTACGCGAAACTCTAATTATTTTTCCTAAATAAAAGTAGCCTAAGTTGCCCGTCGTAACATCAGCTATCCGCCAGTGAAAGTCCTGTCGAATTCGGTTCATCCGTTCCGGAGATTAACCGGAACAAACAAACAGACAAACAAAAATACCTACTTTCTTATGCATTTAGTAAAAAGTTGTTATTTTGACATTACAAACAGACACTTCAATTTTATTTATTTGTATAGATTAATAGTATCTAAATGCATAAATATATTACAGGAATCTTTTCCGAAACCAATAGAAAACGATGGCTACCGTGCAGAAAGGTTTTCCTCCTGTGCCTTTTCGCTAGTTCACCGTCTAATTGTATAGATCTTAATGAATTAAACGCTTTTCTGTCAACGATCCAAGCGAACCAGTCGGGAATTGTTCACGTATCCTATTAAAGACATTCTCAATTTATTTAGGCTGAATAGTGCAGGTAAGCATAAAGTTAGCGTTTAGAATTTTATTAGGTAAGTTGTAGAGCTCCATTTATTAATGAGCTCTTCCGTAAAGGTACTATATCTACGGTCAAGCAGCTTGGCTGTGTCACAGTTTGAAGGGCATGGATGTCGGCGTAATTACAGGAATGTGAGACAGCTAATCTCTGGGATGGCAACGTAGTTGCCTGGTATTGCAGATATCCAAAGATGGCTACGACTAGTAGCAATATAGCTCACCACCTTGCTAGCCACAACCGATAAAACAAAAACAGTACTGCGGAAATATTAATTATAACAGCCAGTACTTTTAGAACGCCATAATTAATATTGAAAAGTAAGCAAAGAAAATAAAAAGAAAACTCCTTGGTGAAATTTGGGCGTGATACAAGTTGTTTTACAACCGCGTAACGTAGAGAACACTTCCCAAGTTTCATTTTCTCATTATTGATTAATATTATTTTCCCGCAGCTTTCGTGGGGTTGTTTCATTCTCACAAACTTTAGTTTTAAATGTAATTTTCGACGCTTATCTTTTAGATTAGATACTAAGCTGTGTTTTAGTTAATTCAACTTTAGAACTCTTTTTATTATGGGAGAAACGGTCGGGTTTGTGTCTGACCGTAGATCCATAGGTCAGCTCCATCTGCCCAGTGTAATTTAAACACTCATGGAAAAAACAGAAAATGGGTGTAAGGCTCAATAACACCAACGCAAACATGGTTTTATCCAATAGCTTCGTTCAAAATATCCAGGCTTTATAATCCACACATCTATAGCGCCCCGCATAAGGTTATAATATAGGTTATAACGTGCTAACAGCAGGCAGTATGCACCTAATGTAAAAGCGCACTTATATTAATTCGGCGTGCCTCAGGTAGGTTGCATTGCATGCACAATGCTCATTCCATTCCATCGCAGGAGGGCGTAACAGGTCGGCTTCACTACCGGGTCAATCTAGCGAATTCTGAATATCCGAGTGAATTGTCTGACCGCCTAACTACCTTAGTCGATGTTACGGGCTCCGAATCCTATTGATAAAGACACAGACATTTATTCGTCGGATATGGTAGGTACAAAGTTGGTGATTAATATAAATAAGTTCAGGACACATCCGCCGCTAAAAGCGGCATACGAATATTTACAACTAGCTATGCCCCGCGACTTCGTTCGCGTGGATGTCGTAAGATACACAATATACTAAAATAACAGCCACATTTTAATAAAACTCCCTCGTCCCCCGACCCGTCGCCAACCGTCGCGTTAAATCGCCCGCCCGCGCTATTACTTCGTTTTCGCTTCGTGTTCTTTCTGACTTTTTCCTTTTGCTCGGCTCCTAAGGGTCGTAGCGTGATGTTAAATAGCCAGTAACTGTCTTCGAGAATTAGGCTACCAAATGCCAAAAGAATTTTTCAAATCCGAATTTTTGTTCATAATTCTGACTTTTTTCTTTCTGCTCCGCTCCTAAGGGTCGTAACGTAATGTTAAATAGCCTATAATTGTCTTCGAGAATTGGGTTACCAAATGCAAAAAGAATTTTTCAAATCCGAATTTTTGTTCATAATTCTGACTTTTTTCTTTCTGCTCTGCTCATAAGGGTCGTAACGTGATGTTAAATAGCCTATAATTGTCTTCGAGAAGTGGGTTACCGAATGCAAAAAGAACTTTTCAAATCCGACTTTTTGTTCATAATTTCATGGGTTTTAGTTTTTTTGCTCGGAACCCTAATTATTTTTCAAAAATAAAAGTAGCCTGAGTTACCCGCCATTACATTAGTTATCTACCAGTGAAAGTCCCGTCAAAATCGGTCGAGCCGTTTCGGAGATTAGCCGGAACAAACAGACAGACAGACAAAGATGTTTAAAATTGCTTTTTTGTTTAAGAACCGTTTATAAACGGTTCTAACAACTTTTTATTAAATGCATAGGAAAGTATAAATACTTTCCTATGCATTTAATAAAAAGTTGTTATTTTGACATTATAAACGGACACTTCAATTTTATTTATTTGTAGAGATGTACGAGTATAGATAGACGTACTACGTAAAGGCATAAAATCTCACTTATATATTACATCATATACTCTGATACAATACAAAACACTTAGACATAGATAAAAAGATACATATGCACTCTAATAAACAATAAAAAAAATTAAAAAAAACAACAACATTTTTAATAGAAAAACTAAATAGATCTACTAAGTAATACCCTTATAATCTAAAAATTATTTTACCGTATAGAAATTGTTTTGGAGAAGCCATGTTTTCAGATTATTTTTTTTTTATACAAATTAAATGGTATTTCTCTTATTTGTCTTGGTATATGGTTGTAAAAGTGGAGAGTGGTGATACAAAATTGGTTTTTTAACTTGGTGGGGTCTCTTTTTTAAATCTATTGTTTTCGGCTACTGTGGAGAAGAAGTGTGAATTTTTCCTAACAAATATGGCTATTACTAAAATATAAATAGAAGCTAGTGTTAAAACCTTTAACTTTTTGAAAATTGGTCTACTGCTCTCATATGGAGGCGCCCCAGTTATTGCTCTCAAGCATTTTTTTTGCGCTATGAAAGCTCTATGGATATGTGATGAGTTACCCCATAGGAGTAAGAAGGCGGACCTTAGCACAGACGCTACGTAGCCGTGATAGGCGATATTTCGGGTACAAGCCTACCATTGAAAAAAAAAAAAAAATTATTCAATTACAAACAGTTCGTTCAACAGTATTGAGGTTTGAATTGAACCATTGTTCTACTCGACGTTCATTGATTTAAAGTATGGATGGTAATGCTCAAATTAATTAATAAATCTATATTTCAACCCCTACAGGTTGAATAAATAATGGTTTGCATGAACATTAATCCGACCACGAATCAGTACATTTGTATAACATTTAAATACGTTCAAAGCTTTTCGTTTGTTATTACGTCCTTTGTGTGGACCGGGTAGTATACGATTATGCAGGTAGGTTCCTCGTTATTTATCAATCATAAAACGTTTGAAATAACGGTAATTATATAATCTATATAATCCATTAAGCATTGCTACCGGTGAAAAAAATATTTGAAATCATTTTTCGACGAACGACCGTGTGACGTTTACAAACAAGAATCCAATGCAAAGCTTTGCTCAAGCTTACCGGAAAACCGATTACTTTTCCCGGATAACTATCTTACTTCCACATTCCTTACTCTATTCAAACACCTAATCATAATAAGTACCTGCCCATTTGTTGAACCATCCTTGTCGTAAGCGTGAATACTTTCGTGTGGGTACCTCTTAACTTAATGACATTCACCTTTTTTAACGGTCAACAACAAACTCGATAGAAAAGGTTATATGTATGTTTGGGGTCGGATTTCTTGTACGGAGATTTTCTTTTGGAAATAAAGAGTGCTTTTGCACCTGCTCTACATTAATATGTGTGTAATGTACATTACACACATATTAATGTAGAGCAACCTATCTACTGTAGGTACAGAAATAATTGAACAAAGACGTCAGTAAGCTGCATCTCCGTGAGTGCTGAGTTGTTATAACAACAAAATATATCTAGAATCCCAGTATATGTTGTTGTTGACCCCTGACCTGTGATATAATCCCAGTATATGTTGTTGTTGACCCCTGACCTGTGATAGAATCCGAGTATATGTTGTTGTTGACCCCTGACCTGTGATAGAATCCCAGTGTATGTTGTGGTTGACCCCTGACCTGTGATAGAATTGGCCCCACTGCTATGGTCCAATTCATATGTCAAGCAGGGTGTTGTGACTCACGATCGTTAATTGTAGCGGTCTTTGAGAAAGCAACAGGCAACATTGTTCACAGGTTAAACATTAAATACCGAAACTATTTCAATAATTTTGCCCTACAAACTAAGTCCTTGTATTGTAACAAAAGCCGCTATTCTATTAAAATTCAGTGAGCGTCTTTGTTTGAATCTAATTGACTTGTTTGCTTCATTTCAGATCGCCTTAGCTACGGAAAACTCTATAATCCTGCAGAACTTGGATTTCGCAGCGAGCGGCAGCTATTCGTGTGAGGTGTCACTAGACACACCTATCTTCACTAAAGCCTCAACCGAAAAACAACTCACTGTATTCCGTAAGTTTATCTTTGCCTTTGCTTTGTTTATTTAAAGCAGGGCAAATTTATGGCTGCTTAAAAATAGATCAATCAGTTGTTATCAATCGATAAGCATGTATAATTATGATTTATATTGCACATTAAACAAAGTGACACTGACAGTGTCGCATTATGACTTTTGATACAATCCGCGTTTATGCAGACAACTCACAAAAGTTAGATTTAATTTCTGGAAACTTTTTTGAGTGATGGATATTAATATAAAAAAACTGCTAAAATAATAATAATTGTCTCCTTCTTTAAAAACTTAAGAATCCAAACTTATTCCAATTAGCACTCGTGACTCAATATCAACACAAAAATCCCGAATTCAACTTCACAGATACTAATTTAGACATCTCTTTCCTTCACCATTATTTAAGTAGCAACGTAGGGCTTGCTACGACAAGCCTCCGTCCAATTGAGCAAACAATGAACGTCAACGCATCAAAACGGCGCTGGCAAATCTCACCTGTGTTGTATAAACCACGTACGATCGATTCTAGACTAAAATAAACGAACCGTTAAACTGTGAATGCACTTAGAGACGTAATTTAGACTATTTTTGCACCGGCAACCTTCTGGCAGATTTCTGCCAATCTTTCCTGCCAATCTATACATATACATACAAATAAGTAAAATGGAAGTGTCAGTTTGTAATGTCAAAATAACAGCTTTTTACAAATGCATATGAATTTAAATACGATACTTATAACGAAAAAGTAATTCTGAAAATTTTTGTCTGTCTGTCTGTCGTCGGTCTGTCTGTTTGTTCCGGCTTATCTCCGAAACGGCTGGACCAATTTTGACGGAACTTTCACTGGCAGATAGCTGATGTTAAGGAGTAACTTAGGCTACTTATATTTAAAAAATAATTTAAAAAAAATTTGCTGCTCCCTACATTTATATTCGCATAACTCGTCAAAATGTAGGGAACAGCAGATTTTTTTTTTCGCGATTTCAGGTTTGGTCCCATAGTAAAAGTTGTTCATAATGATGAGTACAATGACCCATTAAGAGGTTGTGCGTTATTTATGTTACACCTTGTATATTTTAGAATGTGCTAAATTTGTCCGACAGCACTTGGACCTAATTAAGAAGGCTCAAGACCGTTGCCCTCGAAAAATAAGAGATCCAGATAGATTAGTTCTGCCTAAGGCACCAAGAACTTCTTTGTATAAAACGAACTGTTACCATATGTGTGGACTTATCTATAACAGAATACCAAAGAACTTTAAAGATTTACCTGACAATTTATTTATTGTAAAGTTAAAATGATGGCTGCTAGAAAAAAGATTTTATTCTATAAATGAATTTATAACAAATGTTAAACAATCAGCTTGAAATGAATGCGACAATAATTAATATTTAATGTATTGTAAACTTAATGAATAATAATATAAACTAGCATTTAAATTATGCCATTGGTCATAAATATTATAGATTAGAGTGCCTATAATATTTTTTTTTTACTAGCATTAAACACATTGTACTGTTTTGCATGTCAAATATCTGACTATGTGTAACTTAATTACTGAATTTAAGTCCAACGCTCTGTGCCAATACTTATTGCAAATAAATGATTATGAAAGTAACCAAACATTAATTTGCATTATAGATAAAATCAATTGTGTATAATCAATTGTTTTCCCTAAACTGAATACAAATAAAACTGTACCCGTGCTCCTAAAGGATAGCACCTATAATTATTATTCATATCCATTTACTGCCCAAAACATCATCATTAGCGATCTATTAGAATGCACGATGACAGCCGGCCGGCGCGGCGAGTGAGACGCATACCAAACAAAATAACGCACATTATTAAAATCTGACAACACACATATCATACCATTTTGAACCTTATACATTCAGCTAATAAGCCAAATTTAAACATACGGGACAGTCAAGCAAGCTAACCTAAAAGATACGAATAGCTGAATGGAATGGAGCTATTTCGAATCAGAAATGGTAGGTTGATTAGATTTTGAATTTGCTTTCACCGAATAGAGTAAATTTGGTGAGTTCTGACTTGAATAAATGCAGCCCAAGTTATATTTCATATTCTCTGAGCATAATAATGCAAATAAAATATCACTTTGTACGTTCTCTTTTGTAAACATTGTTAAAATTGTTGTTCTCTTTCGTGAAGAAATGTATGTTGGTTATTTCTCCTCTCCGATCATTTATCAAGTCCGGGGTCGAGCAACAAATATCGCGGTCTCGTTTTTATTGAGGAGAATCCGTTTCCGTTCCCTGATACTTTATATGTATGTGTCTGTAAGGTAACCCAGATAATATATTATGTAGCTCACATGTAGCTAGATATTTAAGGTTACCGAAATGTTGACCTAATTTCCTTGAACAAGACTAAAATAAACACTTGGAATTTTAACTCAGTCATAGCGGTCGAGGTACTGAAAAATATCGAACGTCGGATTTATCCGGTGAAGCGGCAGACCCCAAAATTGTCTGTAATTTGGAACCCTGCTACGTAATAAATGATTAATCGAGCACTGAAAAGGTTCGGGAAGGAAATACCTCACCCAATGGTAGTAAATCAACAGCTATTCCAGATGAAAGTGAACAACGGGAATGTTACCTAGTGGTTCTGAAAAATGAGAACAAAAAAAGTAAAATCAGCTAATCGGTAAAGTACGTAGGGTGTTCTGAAAGTCTTGAGATTTAACGTTATTTTTCACAGTTTTTCAAAATAATTGCCACCACAATTAATACACTTCTGCATCCTTATAAACTAATCACTAAAAATGTCTTTCCACTTGTGTTCAGGAATTTCCGTACATATATTGTCCCAGGCCGAAAGTAAAGCTTCTTCGTCCCGAAATCTTTGCCTTTTCAATTTACTTTTTACGAAAGGAAACAGTCCAAAATCACATGGCGCCAAGTCTGGGCTGTAAGGCGGATGTTCAAGAAGTTTTAAGCCGGCATCTTACAAAAATTGGCATGTAACGTCAGCACAATGTGCCGGAGAATTATCATGATGAAGATACCAGGTGCAGAGTTGTGACTTTGGACGAAACTTCTTGAATTCCTGAATAAGTTGAGGAAGGCAGACAGTGGTGTACCAAGTAGCGTTTACAGTCTTCTGCTCACAGAGAACTACTTGTTCAATAATTTATTTATTATTTAAACTTTTCACACTTAAAAAAGTACAAAGGCGGACTTAATGCCTTAGGCATTCTCTACCAGTCAACGAAGGGTGGTGAAGAGATTAGATGGCAGGTTAGAAATGGAACAATTTGTACATAAATAAGTTATACACTTATAATACACATATTTACTATAATATATAGGTACCTATATTATATACAAATTCAAGAGAGCGAGAGGTTTTGAGATGACTCTACGCTATTTATTTTGAAAATAACTCCGCAATCTCCGCTTAAATGCATACCGACTGGTGGCCATCCTGATGTCAAGAGGTAGCGCATTCTAAAGAAGAATGGACTGAATATGAAAGGAAGAATGAACAAAGTCAGAAGTATGAGAAGGACAGAGTAGGAGAAGATTGTTAGAAGAACGAAGATTCCTAGCGTGTGAAGAACATAGATATTGGAAGTGAGACACTAGATAAGAAGGAAGAGTGGGAGAGTTAAGAAGGGAGAAAAGCGTGGTCAAAGCACGCAAATTTCTTCTCTGGCGAATGGGCATCCATTTGAGCTCAGACCTGTAGCTCGACACATGGTCATATTTTCTGAGGTTGAATATGAACCGGATACAATGGTTAAGCAGTCTGTCAAGCTTATCCAGCAACACCGCATTAAAGTCAAAGTAGCACACGTCACCATAGTAGACTTTGTTCATTCTTCCTTTCATATTCAGTCCATTCTTCTTTGGAATGCGCTACCTCTTGACATCAGGACGGCCACCAGTCGGTATGCATTTAAGCGGAGATTGTGGAGTTATTTTCAAAATAAATAGCGTAGAGTCATCTCAAAACCTCTCTCTCTTGAATTTGTATATAATGTATATATATAGTATAGGTATATATTGTAGTAAATATGTATGTATGTGTATTATAAGTTTATAACTTATTTATGTACAAATTGTCCCATTCCTAACAGAGCACCTGCCATCTAATCTCTTCACCACCCTTGGTTGACTGGTAGAGAATGCCTAAGGCATTAAGTCCGCCTTTGTACTTTTTTAAGTGTGAAAAGATTAAATAAATAAATAAATAAACAGTTTAACCTAGTATCCGTCAGGATGTTCCAATTTTCTAGCTCACTTCGCTCGCTCTTGCGTTCTCTTACTAAAATCACAATGACAGCTTAACTTAGTGTCCCAGTCAGGATGCTCCAATTTTCGAGCACGCTTCACTCGCTTTTGCGTTCTCTTAGTAAAATCACAATAACAGTTTAATCTAGTATCCGTCAGGATGTTTCAGTTTTCTAGCTCACTGCGCTCGCTCTTCCGTTCTCTTAGTAAAATCACAATAACAGTTTAACCTAGTATCCGTCAGGATATTTCAATTTACTAGCTCACTGCGCTCGCTCTTGCGTTCTCTTAGTAAAATCACAATAACAGTTTAACCTAGTATCCATCAGGATGTTTCAATTTTCTAGCTCACTGCGCTCGCTTTTGCGTTTTCTTAGTAAAATCACAATAACAGTTTAACCTAGTATCCGTCAGGATGTTTCAATTTTCAAGCTCGCTTCACTCGCTTTTGCGTTCTCTTAGTAAAATCACAATAACAGTTTAACCTAGTATCCGTCAGGATGTTTCAATTTTCGAGCTCACTGCGCTCGCTTTTGCGTTTTCTTAGTAAAATCACAATAACAGTTTAACCTAGTATCCGTCACGATATTTAAATTTTCTAGCTCACTGTGCTCGCTCTTGCGTTTTCTTAGTAAAATCACAATAACAGTTTAACCTAGTATCCGTCAGGATGTTTAAATTTTCTAGCTCACTGCACTCGCTTTTGCGTTTTCTTAGTAAAATTACAATAACAGTTTAACCTAGTATCCGTCAGGGTGTTCCCAATTTCTAGCTCACTTCGCTCACAAGAGTGAGCGAAGTGAGCTAGTACTAAGAGAACGCAAGAGCGTTCTCTTAGTAAAGTCACAATGACAGCCTTAGCCTAGTTTCCGATTATGTTCAATTTTTTTATAAGTATCTAATTCTAGAAATTTTATAATCAATTATCCGAACGTAATCACAATAATATTGTAACAATAGGGATCTATATCCACAAACGTATCACACAATTCCCTTTCGTAAATTCGCGTTAATCCTAAGATTAGTAGATATAATGTCTCTGCTTAGGTTACTCCCAAATTACGTCGCATGTGCAAAATAACAATGAATTAATCGAGAGTGTTAATCCTTTTAAAATAAGGGTAATAAAAACATTATCAGCTTAATTATTATTTATCAGCTTTAGTTAAAATTTAAAACAGATAAAGGTTAACTATGTAGTATATAAGTCCGAGTGCTGACCACACACTACAAACGAACAATGCGCGCCTTTCTAGTCATCTGTCTATTGTTTATTCATTCTGCGTGGACCCACGACACAGTGGGAGAGGAACCGGTAGGATGGCATCGGGAAGTTGGCATCAAAAATGCTGAAAATATAAAGCTGTCGGAAGAGACTGCTCGAAATGGTCGCATCGTCGGAGGAGCTATAGCTCCGATCTTCGCTCATCCTTACCTGGCTGGTCTGCTCATCGATATCATTGGACTCACTTCGCCCTCGGCGTGCGGAGGATCACTTCTATCTTCAAGCAGAATCCTGACGGCAGCTCACTGCTGGTTCGACGGATGGAATCAAGCACACCGAATCACTGTAGTCCTGGGTTCACCCTTCCTGTTCCATGGAGGTGTCAGAGTTTCTGTATCTGGTATTGCTATTTTTCCAACGTATGACTCGAGAACATTCGCTAACGATATTGCGATGTTATATTTACCAGTTCATGTCCCTCTCTCTGGTGAAATTCAGCCGATAGCATTGCCGTCGGGGCCGCTCTTGGAAATGGACTATAGTAACAAGCAAGTCATTGCCGCCGGGTATGGAAGGTACTCGGACGTAACTAATCCCACTACAAACACCATGGCTAGAAATGTTTTGCTGGAAATGATATCACTAGAAAAATGCCGGTCATTCTACGGTCACCTGGTGCAAGACTCGAACATATGCACGAACGGCTACGGAGGAGTTGGTATTTGCCAAGGTGACTCTGGTGGACCATTGACGATCAATAATCAAGGACAACAAGTGTTAATTGGCGTGAGTTCATTTGTGGCACGTGACGGATGTGAGTTGGAATATCCTTCTGCCTTCGCCAGAGTCGGCAGTTACATCAACTGGATACGGGTACAGTTGTAACTTCAACACTATGTTGGTTTCTCTAGACGATGCTATAGAGATCGTTCTAGATGGATCAATTGATAACATCGAAGGAAGTTTTCTAGATAAAAACAAGACAGTGAATTCATTATGTATACACCGTATAGACTCCATTTTAAAATATAGTAAGATTTAAATGCGTACTTAATCAATTATTTGGTTCTATGAATCATGTGCGTGTTATCAATAAGAAGAAAGGAATACGTTTATTTCTTTTCACAGCGCTACCTACCTGCAGAACTTGCAATAATCTTCATGTAGGTAGTAGATGAATTTAGAATTTAAGAACACTTTAAAAATTAAGTTAAATTGTAGTAATTTTCTGTGTGATTTATTTCTAAATAGAGCAAGCAATTTAACCACCAAATGCATAGAATCACTTTAATAAAATTAAGTTCATAATATTTTTTAAAGTTTGTAAAGTCTGAATTGTAAGATAAAGCGCTGCGACACCCGCCAATATGTCAGAGATCGGTATCAATTGGAGCCAAAGGACAGACACGAGACGTAATAAAATGTTCAAAGTTTAAATTTCAAACCACCCTTTTATTTTTTCACTTCTTTCTTAGATTACCCTCACATATTCCATAACTATTTGGTACATGAGTCTGTTTAGTTTTTGGTAGCATTCTCCATCCAAGTAAAGCGTAAAGAAACTATCTCCAAGGATTACTTTGTCAGAGCTTATACAAGCCATGAAATAAACCTACATCCACTGGGATTAACACGAGTGAACAAGATGACCACATCTGAATATAAACATGCTTGATATAATTTTAACTGTTTAGAAAGTTGTTAACAAATGGTTTCTTTAAAAAATTAGTGTAAGAGTAGATTGCTACATCCTTGCTAAAACTACCTTTTAAAATGGTGCTCAACCTTTAACAGCTCAATAAACTTATTTGATCCGATTCGTGCTCAACCTTTAACAGCTCAATAAACTTATTTGATCCGATTCGGATTCATTTAATAAAATCTAGAACAAGAGGCCTTCACAAAATGGGGACAAAAAGACCTTGTTCCGGGAAATTCGTTAATGGATGACAAAGAACTCGTAAATTATTAATTATCTATTCGTGTAATCTAAATATTCATGACATTTTGTTTGTATTGTGCAAGGGATGAAATGGTATATTGGTAGATATTCGTTTCTAAGTATTGTTCGCGCTCACAACAATATATGATCCGGTCGGCAGCAGGGATTACTGTGGCCTATAGTGTACTTACTTACTAAATGAATAGGATTAGCGTTAAATATTGAGACTAATGTCACTATTGTCCGATACCGACACAATAATAATGACATTCCTAATCGGTAAACTATGATGGATCTTGCTTTGGTTCTTCCGTCAAGACACGATTAGTAGCCGTTTTCTGCAGTTCCGAATCCCAATTATTAAGAAAAGGTCGTGTCATTGTCAGTTTCAGCCGAGATGCCGTAGAGCTTGCCAAATAATTAAAGGCCAATAATTAAAGTTTGCGGACCATAACACACATACAGCTGGAAATAGGCTTATAATAATGATGATGATGAATTTGAAAATCATTATATTCATCACTTCGTTGTATGTATACACTATTTATTCGCAGATCCTCAGAAGCATCACCCTAGGATCGACTTTCCGACGCGTTACCTCAGCTTCGGAGAGACCCTGCGAGCCAACTGCACCACAGCACCCGCTGTACCAGCCCCACATATCACGTGGTTTATTAATGGAAGGAAGGTAAGTCAGAGTAACCACCTTTAACAATAAACCATTTTTAATGTTTTTCCTAATAAAAGAAGAAAAAAACCGTTGGAAATTTGGTATGCCATTTCCATTAGCGGCGTAGCGGTTCGTAGCGCTTGCTACGAAAAAATATTTTAATTATTTATTCATGTGAAATACTTTATAGCTATTTTATACATGAAATTAATGATTAATTAGAGTTTTACATATAGCAACTGCCACCTTACTTGTTCATCCGATAGCGCCGGCTACAATGATTTCAATATTCACAATCCCAACTTGCACTGCCAAGGGCGAATTTCATCAGTAAAACTGAACGCGCCACTCACCACATCTAATCTTCGTTCAAGAGCTGTCAGTGTCTTCATTGGTGTGGAATATTGACACTGACCGCTCTTGAAAGCGATTAAGATGTGTTGATCGCGTTCAGTTTCATTAATGAAATTCTCCCTTAGACTTCTTTCTATTTACCTATACTTGATTCTAGTGTCTAACATTTCTAGATGGACGAGCTAGTAGCCCACTCACACAAGTTCCGTGTGCCGATGAGCGAGCGCAACGGCCGGCGAGGGCTACAGAAGACGTTCGAATATGACGCCGGGTTCAGCAGCCCTCCCCCTCTGCTGACCCTTACCTATGCCTCACACGTCGCGACAAGGCCGCCCGGATGTAGTTTGAAGGAAAATCAGGTGAACTATAATGATGAAATAATTTAAAACACTACGGTAACGGATAAAACATAGTTACATTACGGTAAACATCGATAAGCAACCATGAAAATAGTCGGTCACAAAATGAAGCTTGTATTATTGTTTTAATAATATCATTTCTAAATGCAGGTATACCTATGTGAATCCCTAGGTATTTAGTACGGTAAGACATTATTTTACTTATTTGTGATGCTCTAAAATACCTGAACTGCATGAGCTAAGCAATTTTATTGTGGTTCCAAGAGTAAATAAATAGTACATTACTGCAGCGGCCTGCAAAAGAGGTATTGATGGGTGAAGGTGAAAATGTGGGCCGAGGCATACTACGTGAGTCCATCAATGCCAGTTGCGGCTAAGGCTTGTAGTACTTTTCTAAAATAATGCGCGGAAATTCAAACTAAGTAAATTAAAAAATTCCAAAATCAATGACGAACAATAATAATTTTTCACGCGCCAATAATTATGTTCATTTGTTTCTTTTTTACTTTAAATAGCTCTATTTGCAAGCCAGTTCGAAAAAATAAAATCTTCGAAAAGTTACCTCCTTGGTTGCCATGTTTTGAAAAAAAAGTTCGTTCCATTTTTAAATTACACAATGAGTTTTCATAGTAATTAATTCGGCCGCTAAACACGACAGATATGGATTTTCATACTAACATTGCCGGCCGCTGCTCACATGTATTTGACCAGTACCTACAGCATTTTCGATTTATACCTCGATGAAGGTTGTCAAAATAATGCCCGAATTTCCAAGCATTTTTGAGAAAAATACATTACCGCAACTTTTTGCTACTTTATTTTTAACAGGACGTACAATGAAGTATGAAGTACACTAGGACGAAGCTAATTAAATTCTGAATTCAGTCTAAAATGACGTGAAACATATTTTGTTTACATACATGTAGGTATACATTTAAATACGTTGGTGGGCGCAAGAAAATTACTTTTATGCAAATTAACCATTATGTTCGTACGTGCACGTCTACCTACAGTCGGGAATACGTAGAAACATGCAATATTTTTTCTTATTTATGTACCTAAAATATACAAGTTTGAGGAACTACCATCTTAGTGCTTTTCCCCCCGAGGCAGTAAAAGCGGCGTCAGATGTCTAACGTTCCCCGCGGTGAAAAGTTGACACAGAACATCTTTTGTAGATAAATAAATCCTCAATCAATGGGTGGAGTGATGTTAGACATCAAACGTTGTGATTCCTTCTATTGACAATAGTTTAGGGATAAGCAGATTGTTTTTATTCCCTGCTGAATTAAAAACTGAATACTTTCACTTTTTTCATGGTGATCGCTTAAATCACTTAACTTATAATTTTACGGTAGCTCTATGGTAACATTTGTTTCGGTGGTAACATACCTAATTACCGAGACTAGACTAAACAAACCGACTGTAATTAGACTGACATTGTGCACCCTTTCGAAAACAAACTTAGGTAACCAATAAAAAAGAAAATCAGCCTAAAACTTATTTTCTGTACTTCCTTTTTTAGATGGCTGAAATAAAAGAACACGAAGAACTGAACGTCATTCATATGAGCAGCCGACACAAGAGTCGTAAACCAAGCAAGAGGGATCTTTATGTGACCGTATCGGAGCTGCAGATAGTGGCCACGGGCAGGCTCGAGATTACCTGCGTCAGCACAATACCGGAGTTTAGGAGTATCGAAGACAAGTTCGCCGATGTCAGAAACGATACTGTTATAGGTGAGACATTATGCCCGTATTCGCTAACATTAGGCATTCATAATGATGAAAACGGGCATTAAGTTTTCAATGTTACGGCAGTTATTTAGTAACTAACTATTATTTTTGAATACCTCATTATTACTGGTAGAATTTAGGTACGTATCCTTTTTTAAGCGATTCTGTCCCCACTAATCCTTCATGGAGCAAAGAAAACTTTCTGTTTCTATGTCTTCGATACATTACGCGGAACGTTACGTGCGGTACAAGCGTAATACAGTCGGCATTCGAAAATTTTAAGTAACCCTAATAAAACACATCCTAGAACTTCTAGAATACAATAAATTAGGAATAAATTATCCCTTTGATAATAATAGATACCTATCTCATATCTGTATATAGAGTACTATAAAGTTAGTCAAATACTTGTTTACACCGGTTACTTAGTAGTTACGAGCATAAATATATTACACTTGGGTACCTACGCAACTTTCAAAAGCGATTTTCTATTATTATTAATAGAGTATTGATAGATATTTTATGGTATTACGAACATAGTACGTATTATCCAAACCAGACCTACTATTATGAAATACCTAGGTCTTTTCTCAAAGATGCCATTTTTATTGCACGAGAAATCAGTAAAACGCTTTTGAATTTTGCATAACTGTACGGTATTTATGCTCGTGACTGTACGCCACAAACCACGATCAAATTCATTGTTTTTTTCATTAGGTAGGTACAGTACGGCCGATTTATCTAGGCGAGTCTGAATATAAGCACTATGTATGAACTTTCGCGCATATTCTCTCACTCACACTCGCCTCATGTCACCGTTATTGGTTCCTAAAAAATGTTACTGCGCAGTCTTCTGTCCGAAGTTCAGACTCGCCAATATAAATCGGCCATACTGTACGTATCTCCACGAAGATACCATGAAGCCATGGCCGAATGAGGCCTTAATTACTGCAAACTTTTTAATTCGTTGTTTTAAATGCGTAAGCAACTGGCCACAAACGAACGAAAAATTATGAAAAGCCATATATATTTTTTTTTATTATTAATCGTCGAATAAAATGGCAATCTATGTTTTTTTTTTGGATACCTAAAACCGTCAATACTTTTGATTTTCACTTCTATTAAAGCCTTTTTCTACAAAGTTTAATAGATCTTATTTGACACTTGGATACAAGTTAAAGATTAGCCCATATTTACTGGAAAACTAAGTTGCACAACATTTTTTCAGCATGTTTTTGTGTTGCTGGATTAGCATGGTCATCATCATCGTCATCATTTTGAACCCAAAGATCTCCACTCCATCTCTTCATCTCTGATTCGATCACATAGGGAACTCCGATCACAGCCCTCTCCTTTGCCGTTTGGTTGACTTTAAAACTTCTAATGAGGCATCTTTTGAGCAATCACGCTACTGTAGGTAATCACAATGGCAAGACACAATGATTCTTATATTTGATTCACATCATTGACTCTGTTGACCTACGATTGGTTTGATTTTTTGTGACGGCTGAAATAGCCTCGACAACTTTTTATGCTACAACGGACACGGTCATTGGCTGCATCATTCATAAAGTAGGTATGTTTCTATTAAATAAACAGAAGATACTAACACACTAACTAATGAAATATATTCTCTACTTCCAGTTGATGTCATCAAGCCCTCAACACTGTCTCAGCCGTCAGCCAACCTCACAACAGCTGATTCCAGCACTTCGGGAACTTCTAAAAAGTCTAAAAACCCTTTATCATCTCTAATGTGTATTATATTCATTTGCTTGCTCACAATTGCTTGATAGAGCAAGTCATTAAAATTAAATAATGGGCTGTGATAAAATATGTAGTACGTTCATATTATACATAATTATAACGCGCGTGAGTGAAAATGTGAATATGTTAATCGTGTACAGGCACAAGCAAATGACCTAAATTGGATAAAATTAGAAGGCCATACGAGACTGCTTATAAAACCTAATAAGTGGTGCATTACGTACGTTCCATGAGTCAAACATGAATCCGTAATACCCTACAGTATTTCAACGATAAGACAGTAATGAACTAACATCACGTTACATTAAACTTCAAGACTTCAGTTTAGTAACGATTGAATTTCAAATTCGTACCTACTCTAAGTGAAAGTAACGTGATAATAAAATGGAACATTGTCTATTGGGAGTAATGGGATACATATTTTTAAAGGAACAAGTTAGGCATTATCAATGCATCGATACAGACAAGCAAAAAAAACATGAAAATTACCATTGTTGTGCCTAGAAGACAATTTCAAAGTCGCCAAAATAACATATCATCTCCGTGAGAGAACATTTTAGTGTAAGTAGTTTAATTTTATTAGGATACCCAAGATATTACTATTATAAAGAAACCAAAGTGCTTAATTGTATAAATATTGAGCTGTAGAATCAGAAATGTGATGAATGTGGATATACCTAATCTAATTTTGTCTTATTTGGCAACAGACTGTTCTTGGTTTAAAAATGTAATTTCTTTTAATATTTAGGTATCTATCTACCGGAGCAAAAGATTTAAGAATGTAAATAGTCAACTTTAACTATGTTTTAAGAATGTGGTGCGTGTGCATAACCCCCTTAAGTAGGGCTTCATTTTGAATTACAGGAGAAAGGAGAGGCCCACACTGGCTCTAATTCGGTATTATACCAACTCTGCCGTCCTTTAACTATGATACAAAGCCGTTTACCCTCAAATGGTCAATTATTAGTTTTTAATATAAAGTTATAGAGTTCAAAATGATGTATCTTCCTGTCTAAGAAACATTTTTACAATATAAATAGTTCCAGAGATATGAACATTTTGTAGGCCGTTAAGGATTATTTAGGATTAACAGACAGAAATTAGGTAATGTGTCCAACAATCACTAACCTGAATATCATAGCTTTTAAGAAACAACGATTCCCGCGTTTTTTGCCATTTTCTCTGAAACAACTTTCTGGACTTAACGGCCTTCTAGTTAAAGGACGGCAGAACTATAAAATTAACTTAACGTGTTAGGTATGCAATGCATAATAAAATTCTGTCAATATGACCACAGAGATTAATACATACAGGTACATAGGCTCACGTCCTTTTTCCTCGAATAACGGTGTTGGCTCTAGCTCGACCTTCGTTCCAGTCGTTCATGTTTAGGCTCTGGTGTAGCTCTAGTTTGTTAGTAAGTAACAGATAACAACTTTGGCAAAGGATCTATTAAGTTTAAACTTTGCTACACCACCACCACCAGTTCAGTCAGTCAAGTTAACATTAGTCTTCGCAGATGTTCCATTGACTAACCTACATCCTTAAATCTTTTTCCACGTGCCCATAATTAGATTAACTAAATACCTATCTACTTGCTAGTAGTAGGTACCTACTTTGGTCAACTTCTTATTAGGTAACAATTAAGAAATTGTAAAATACCATTTTATCTCAAAGTAATTTATCTTAAATAGTTATAAACTTTATACATGCGTGTCTACCTATTCAAGTACGAGGTTTTGCCAAAGAAGTTACAGACAATGTCTTCAGGATTTGCCTATTATGATAAAATGTCTCTATTTTTTATTTGCCTTTATGATAAAACGTTTGAAACTGGATAATATTTTCTAAAACGACCTATTGAAGAAAATACATAATTAGGAGATAGGCACTATATCTACCTATGTTCTAATCTATTGTACTTACGCCCAAATATCGCAGGTGACTAGGGCTATTGATAGGTACCTAATATCGTGTCCCATCATCATAATCTGCCTAGCCTTTTCCTAACTACGAAAGGGGGCGGGTCTGGAGGGGATGGCTTCACGTCTTACTGGATGCAACTGAATAGGTACCAGTACTTTACATGGAGCGACTGCCCATCTGACCACCACAACCCAGCAACTGGGTAACACCCCTTGGTATGACGCATTGAGTCCCATCATCATCCCATGTACCTAACAAACAAGCCTATTGCCAATGCAATCAAGTGGGATCAATTTTAATTGTAAAGGATGTGTAGTTTTGAAGTTTGCTAGATGTAAGAGCTGATCAGCTTTTTTACTTATTCATACATCACCCTGTAGGTTTAACTTATTTTCTCAGGAGCTTATAATTTAGATGTTCTGGAACACGTACCTACTCATTTTCTGGCCATTCCATACGTAGGTAGGAAATGCAAAGAAACGGAAATATTCTTGTTTTGCAAAAAATATCAACAAAATAGGCTTTCTTAAAGAAAGACGATGTGTGTAACTAATGCGTCCGTCTTTAAACAATTTAGTTCTTCCAATGTAATAAAGAAATCTTTTCCTAATGATATAAGTAATATTATGAAAGCTTATGAACCTTAAATTAAATGTATTAAAATATACCTACTCAGAAGAATGATACTTACCTATTATGTAAGTACCTATAGGAAAAGATAACTTGTAAATAGGTAATACCCATTACATATCAATAAATAGGTAGGTAGGTCGGTACTAGTATGTATCTACCAAGTAATAGGTAAGTAGGTATGTATATCCTAGTTCAGGGGACATTTTTACACATTACCAACATTGTGTTCGTCATGAATTAGTTCTAATTATTTTACATCATAAGTAAATAACTGAATAAAAAACCATTCAGTCCGCTTATTGGAAACCAGACATGGCAAACCGCAAAACCAGATTTTGATTGCGATAAAAGTTTTAACACAATAATCCACGCAACTCACTAAATAATAGATAAACAAAGCAAAAATGGTTCATAACTTCTTTAGACTTGCCTACAATACAAAATGATTAACAAAGGCGTGAACCTTCAGACTATGTACATATGTGTTAATTTGTTGATTCAAGCACCTTGACCACATAGTGTGCGTTCTTATTCTGTCGGTATCTGATCATCGAGATATTTCGATGAATTTCTGAGATGCCTACTTATGTAGTTGTCTGCACTCTGGCAGGAACCCTTAAGATAGTTTTCCAAAATATGCTGCCTCTCATATTAAATATGTAGTTAGATAGGTTACCTTTAAATAATTTTAACGATAATTCTAATAATGTAAATAGTTATACTTAGGAAAGTACAATTTTTAATTTTACCAACTGTAAATATTGATTTTTACTCTTGCAACAACATACCAAAGTAGGATTAATAATGAATTCTGAAATATTGAAATAGGGTAATAATTAGATACCTACCAAATGAAAAATAAACTAAATAGATAAGAATTGTAACTGTACATAGAAAAGAATTTACCTGACCTAAGTACATCGTACTATCAGATCCAGAAATGTTTGTTTTCTGCACTTGATAGCCGTTATCAGGATAGTAACATAGTAAGTATGTCAATTAACATTATGGGTCTGTCTGACAGTAGGTACTGAGGCAATCAACTTATGATTATCATCAACGAAATAAATAAGTACGAACCATTCTTAGTAAAATACAAACCAAAAACTTGACCTTATAATGAAAACGAAACATATCAATTAGGTACCTGTCTTTCCTATTTTAATAACTAGTTAGTTACGAAAAATATTAAGATTGCAGAATAAACATATTTACACAAATCTCATGTCTTCTACTATAGGAATCTACAATTAAAAATATGCTGTACATACTTAACAAAAATGTTATGAATTGTATCTAGTAAAAACAAGTTAAGCTGAGTGTACTACGTGAGCTCGACAAATGGATGTGCGATTAACGCTTATGCGACAAAACTGTACTGCGACTCACCATAGTTCGAATGCACGCTTGCGCGACACACTGAAGATCGACATCACGCTAGTGCGACAAACGATTGCGCGACAGTAGTTCGCTTCAGACAACCAGGTACTACGGCTCGTTTTTTTGTGTAAGTTCCTTCTACATAATACTTCCGAAACCACACACATACCTTTTCAGCATCTTCTGGTAGTACCTGTTCTTCAATAAGGCAGAAAGCTGCTGGAATTTCTTCTGGGCATAAATAAGCCAATGCAGCTAAGTGCCTTACTTTGTTTGCAAAATCGTTGTCCCGACCATATTTTTGTGCAAGTCCAGCAGCCTGCACATGTTTCCAGATATTCTGGGTTAAATGAAAAAAAACAGCCTTTTTCTAAAGTTTTTGGGAAAACTGTCTTAACCGCTTTTATAGCGGCGATTTCAAAATCTGTCAAAACAATTTTAGGCTGAAGTACGATATTCATCTCGTTCAAAACGTAGGTGCGAAGTATACATATTATGTATATAAGTAGCATCAACAAATGTATTGTAAGCAATATTATGGTTTATTGCTTTCGAAGTAAGGCATATTGCCAAATAATCTTTAAACTTAAGTTAAAAAAAAAAAATTAAATAGAAGAAAATCATGATGAAATGTTCATACGGAAAAAGAATTATATCGTTAAAAGTGCTAGGAAGTTTTATAACCCTTTAGTTGAATCCGGGAACATCACAAAGAGTTTGTAACTAACTAAGCCATCAAGGTCATCATTTATACATATGATTGTGAATACAAATATGTCTTCATGTCGCACTAGCGTGATGTCGATCTTCAGTGTGTCGCACAAGCGTGCATTCGAACTATGGTGAGTCGCAGTACAGTTTTGTCGCATAAGCGTTAATCGCACATCCATTTGTCGAGCTCACGTAGTACACTCAGTTAAGCTGTCCAATGAGTGAATTTTAAAATAACGTTATTTCTTAACAGATCATTTAGTGATGTTCGATTGTTTTTGGTGTTACCGAAGATTTTGTAATTGATATCAAATTTTCTTGAAGATAATATAATGATTTGATAAATTAGTAGATACCTTTGTTAAGTTTTGCGGAGTTTATCCCTTCTTACTGTATGGGCTCTAAACACAAGTGCATGTGGATGCGCAATAAAGCAATACGTACCTACCTCTTAGTAGGTAGCTGCAAATTGGATTAGGCTAAGATTGTCCTAAATAATAGATTGAAGACTATAAATTCTTATTGATTGTGAGAATCCATGTACTTGTGCAATAATGGCTTCTAATCGGAGCGACAGCTGCAAGATCACTATGCTCATTTTGAAATGAAGCGTCGGTTAAGTTTTAATGAAGTGATTCTGATTACCTATACCTGTATCCTTCTTAACTTTTGTATAATGACTGTGTTGATTATGTAGTCGAAGAGGTCCAATACAAATGATCTGAGTTTAGTGGCTTGGAAGGTTTAATTCGTTACGAAACGTTATTTTGTACATGCAACCTTTTCTTTATAATGTAAAATTTTATTTTATTGCATAAGCATTAACATTTAAAAAAATACATACACCTAATGAATCTAAACAATAAAATACATATGAGAATTAAAACAATGGTGTCTTTTAATTTCACGTTCTTGATGTCACTCGTCATCGAGTCCTGCAAGTACCTAAATTATACACATCCTGGGGAGTTTGTTGCGCCACTTCTTCTTCCCAGCTAAAGCACTAGGAAGTGGTGAAGGACGGGCGTTTTGGGGGACCGTCTTAAGTGTTTAATGTAATTTTTGACGTTCGAAAAGTGCTGATTCTCAGCCTAGTTTGAATAAATGACTTTTGATTTTGATTGCAAGTAGGTAGTACTGATACTGACCTTTATTTAAGAGTAGCGATTAGAATAATAATTGTTTTGGAATATATGTCGTGGCCAAATCATAGAATTGATCTTCTATTAAATGTTCGACCATTTCATGAAATGGTTGTATTTCATGAAATAGAACATCGAACGCTGGCCACATCATGATGTGGTATGCCCAGATCATTGAATACTCAACGTTTTATGATATGCATAGTTAAACGCACGAATCCTTCATGATGTAGCCAAACATTATATAGTGATCATATCGTAAAATAGTCAGATTATCCACCGGTAGAGGCGTTGATGTCGCTTTGTTTTTGTTGCGCATCTATTCATAATCGAATAATCCCTATGTAACTGCGACCAACTTGGATGTAGTGCTCGCCGGCCGCTGCCGCGGCACCGCTCGCTTCACTCGCTCGGCTCGCACGCAGTGACCGAACACTTCATGAAATGATCAATTCTAAGATCTGGCCACGACATATACAGAATCGAACCGAAGACGAGGAGCTCGTTCAAATTGCAGTAGCATTGAGTATTTATCCTAAATGGTCTGTGTGGTAGGTAGGTATATACCTACCGCTTGCTCTAGGTACTTTGAAAAAGTCATTGTAAGTAGCAGTGTCCTATTGAACTGTTACGATTATTCATATGCTAAAAGCATCTGCGTTAGCACTGAACAAAGTAACAACGCTAGAACACTAGGTTGGTATAAAACTAGGCCGAAGCAGGGCAGATAAGACACCTAACGATAAGCAGGTAAGAAACCTAAGAATAGACAGGTAAGACAGCTAATACTAGGCAGGTAAGACATCTAACACTAGGCAGCAAGGCACCTAACATTCGGCAGTTAAGATACCTAATAGGTACCTTGCGTTAGGATAAATGCAGCGCTGCCGCGCACTAAGAACGAGTACACGACTACTGTCTTTGGGCAAGAACAGCCACGTTTGGAGAATGAGGAAAAAAACGGTAAGCACTTGTAATATACCTCTTTATTTCAATAACAACTAAATATACAAATAATTTAAGAAAAGTTTAAACGATGAAAATAGAACATCTATAACACAGTTACATGGTGATAATTATCGCCTTTTATTAGGAAATACATGATAGATAAATCATTACAACCTACAGTATTATCTCGACAAAAATCTCGTCAGCCTACTAAAGTGCAAGGTCATGCATGTTAATATAAATATTATGCATGGCATGTACATGTCCCGGAATTAACGCACAACCTCTTAAGGGGTCATTGTACTCATCATTATGAATAACTTTTACTATGGGACCAAACCTGAAATCGCGAAAAAAAAATCTGCTGTTCTCTACATTTTCACGAGTTATGCGAACATAAATGTAGGGAGAAGCTGATTTTTTTTTCGTGATTTCAGGTTTGGTCCCATAGTAAAAGTAATAATGTAAAGAGGTTGTGCGTTAATTCCGGGACATTTATAAAGTGGGACATAATTATTTTGTGTGCATAATGAAAAATCGTACCTATTCCTATTAATTTCTCGTATTTTATTAATTAAACCTATACGCGCGTTTATTATTACAGAAATCAAAGTGATCGCGACGTGTAAAATATGCCGTAGGCCTATTGCGTCCTTTATTATATGTTTAATTAACTAGCTGTGCCCCGCGACTTCATTCGCGTGGAAGTCGGAAGATACACAATATACTAAAATAACAGCCACATTTTAACAAAACTCCCTCGTAACCCGACCCGCTGCGTTGCATCGCCGGCCCGCGCTATTAGTTCGTGTTCGCTTAGTGTTCTTTCTGACTTTTTTTCTTTTTGCTCGGCTCCTAAGGGTCGTAGCGTGATGTTAATAACTATCCTCGAGAATTAAGCTACCAAATGCCAAAATAATTTTTCAAATCCGACTTCTTGTTCACAATTTCATGGGTTTTAATTTTTTTGCGCGGAACTCTAATTATTTTACTAAAAGAAAAGTAGCCTACGTTACTCCCGTGACATCAGCTATCTGCCAGTGAAATTCCCGTCAAAATCGGTCCAGCCGTTTCGGAGATTAGCCGGAACAAACAGACAGACAGACAAAAATTTTAAAAACTGCTTTTTTGTTATAAGTACCGTATATACTTTTTTATGCATTTAGTAAAAAGTTATTTTGACATTACAAACAGACACTTCGATTTTATTTGTTTGTATAAAGTACCGATAAACATTTAAAATTGCATTTTCAGCATCAATCATGCTGCCTTCGAGCACCATCATTCTTTACACATAAAACAAACTAATTCTGCACAAAACTGCGAATTCGCATCGCATCGAATTCATTGCAAAAATCTGCGCATTGAACTGCTACAATTCAATGCGCAGCTCGCAGATTTTTGCTATGCGACGTCACATCGCAGTTTTGTGTGGGCTCCCTTACTTAATGCAAGCAGATAAGCCACTAGTTCACTGGTGCCTATGGTTTCATACCCGAGGCAGCAAATATTATAATAATGACTTAGATTACAGAAACGAATATTCATATTTAATCAATTATACTTTAAGGTGGTCTCAAATAAACAATCGTATCGTATCATAGCCTACGATATTCCATAAACAAAGAGCTAATCAATTGCTATTGTAGACGTATTAAAAACGTGGTCTTTTAATAGGAAAGATTTTTATTTTACAAAGTACTACGACATTTTGCTACGTTACTAGACATTCATATAATTTCATTTTTAAAAATACATAAGTGTTTCGGAAACTAACTTACAAATAAATAGATACAATACATGGAAATGTAAAACCTGTGTGGTTTGTGGTTTCTAAACCACAAGTACATTGAATTATATCTGTTCATTATAAAATGTTTCGTGCGCGGAGCATTTTAGTAGCCTTCATAATTATCTATTGTTTGCCACTCAACTAACTTTAGTAATCCTTCCGAACCAATTATTCCGGCTATAGTTTAACACCTCTACACTAATCTATTTATCACATTTTGATATACATACCTAGACACATAAAATAAAATAAAATAAAAAATAGACACTTAGTAAATTGGCGGTAACACAATACAATATCGGGCGTTTTTTGTAGAGGTGGAGAACGTTAAATTGAAATAAAACAAAGAAAAATGTTTTTAATATTCCATGGCTTTATTTAACAGATAATTTTATACCATTAATGTTTGAATGTGATTTTGGGCATGTGGCCGCCGCGGCTGGCGCGAAGGTCTAATTTACTGAAAGAAACACTTAACGACATGGACCTATTCACTGGCCACCTCGTTCGTGCGATTTGATGCCATTACATTATTTTGTCTGGGGACATGTAAACGCATCTCTACGCAGATAAACCAAAAACAATTGAGCACTTGGATGCCAACATTTGACGCATTATTGCTGAAATACAGCCTGATTTACGGCGAAGAACGTGTGAAAATTTGACCTCCACATTACGCCATGTGCGACAGCCTGCCGGCCACATACCCGAAAATATATTCAAACGTTAATGCCATAAAATTAACTGTCAAATAAAGCCAATTTCATGGACATCAAAAACATTTTTCTGTGTTATACAGGGAAGCAGGGAAATCTTTACCATGGACTCAGTACATGATTCTGGACCCTCCTGCGTTGAAATTTTTCATCGGTTATTAAAAAAAAAAATCAGCAGTTTCCTACAAAAGCCTACATACGCCGTCAAAATGTATGGACCAGCATTATATTTTTTTTTAATAAACGACGAAAAATGTATTGAATCTATGGTAACAGGTTGCACGTCGATGTCCCTGCCAACCTTTACTTCAATTGATAGTTCTCCGCCTCTAAAAAAACACCCTAAATATATAATAAATAGGTAGTTATACATGCAATACAATTTATACGGTCTTAAACTAAATTCGACTATATTAAAGTTTTAAATACGAAATCTTGCTAAAGCTTTCTGCATCATTGTCACCAACAACATGGTATAGTTTCTTAGTCAAAACCAGAATGTGATAATTTATGAGAAATAGAGTACCTACTCTGATTAGGTAATATACCCTTAAATGTATCGTTTTGATCTGTTTTAATTAATAGTAGGTGTCAATCAAGCAGGCGAACCAGCTACCTGATGGTATGTAGTCAATAGTAATATTCGCGATAGCAGAGACGACCCGGCTGTGCTATTCCAGACACTAGGTATATACAGCAATCCATACCATAGTACCTAAGTAATATAGGTATTCATGTATTTAATACATATGTATTATAATATCCGCTATATTATACCTAAATATACGTAATTTGACAAATTTAACATGCCCCACTTAATGGTGATAAGTTACACATTACACATGTTATATGGAAGTAACATTCTACTTTCTGATCCAGGGTGACTTTCTTAATGCAACTAACACATTTTAAAATTTGATAGGAGTCACTAAAGATCGATATTAAATTACTTAAACTTCATGTATTTTGTTTAATACAAAAGAAAATATCTAGCACTTACTTCAAAAGAGAAGTGTAGGTATAACATCAGAAGTTGAAAGAAGATTACATACGAGTCGAAGATGTAAAGTTCACGGAATAGAGGTAGATTTAGCAGAATCACAAAATAGCTAGCCGTAAGGGGTGCACACTTTTTGGAGTCGATATGATTCGGCACAGCCGGCTGTGCTGCTTCGTGCCGAATTATGCCAACCCGAACAGGTGTGTAGCACGCTTAGTACGACAAGTTTGGAAAATAATCTAAGTTATATTAGGAAGATACGGCTGAGCTATAGTTAATAGTAGTAGATAATTAAAATAAAGTAGGCTGAACGCAAATGCGCGGGAACGTAACAACTTCAGAAAAGAAAAATTTTGCTAACCTGCCCTCTACATTCTGGTAACTTTCCAAAGACTCAAGTTTCAATTATTTATTTATTTTATAATAGACTTTTTATATAAATTGCCTTTTTGCTGGTGGCAAATATTTAATGTTGCTTGTAATAATTTGGTTTTCTTTATTGTATTTTTATACTTTGCTGTCCAACTGTTGAACAATTTGATTTGAAACTACTTTCGTAGCAATGGAAGCATTTGGTATAAGGAAGCGGTCCATATCTTTTATCAAGAGATTGTCACCATCCGGTACACCATACTTGAAGGTAATTAATTCAGGATGCCTTTTTTTTGCAGTTATTTTAACAATAGTCGACAAAGGTCTTCTAGACATAACTTTCGCGGCGCCTCTTTTGTTTGGAATGTCGCGTAAAACAATCAAGTGAGTTTCAGAAACGACTAAGTAAGAGTCGTGCATATATCCATTAAGCAGAACTTCTTGACAAGGGAAGCTGTCAACAACATTATGTTCCTTGAGGTAGGATTGCAATTCTACAATTTCTTCTAATGAATCAGAATCTGTAAAGTCACGCCTGAGACTGTCTGATCTTGAATCATCATCTTCATCATTAATGCTAAATACTGGAGGAACATTTCTGTATCTTTGCTCCTTTCTGTCTCCAGCAGATACATGCCATTCCCCATTATTGTATGTAGAATTTGGATTGACAATATATTCAATTAACTTACCCCTAACCTCTTGGCTCTTTGCTTTCATTGCTGAAGACAATTTACTGAATAACTGTTTGGCTGGAATATTATCCCTAACTTTGTTTTGGTGTATTTCTGCACCTTCATTATTGTTATTAGGTGCACAAACTAAACAAGTGGATGGATTGTGTTCCTCCAAGCAGTCAGTCATATGAGGACCAAAGTAGTCATGAATTGCAACAAATCCTCCTTCTAACATAGAAACATGTTTAGTATTTCTTTTTAAGAAGGATGCAACTACCATATGGGCATAACTATCTTCCTCAGTTCTACCAGAACCAACAAAGCAAAGGTGTTCTCCAGCAGCAAGAGAGCCAGCAGCCAGTGCTTGTCGCTGAGCATTCAGTAATCCTTGAACTGCTGTGTTGAATGCTGAAGGTTCTTGTAACATCAAGTTACAATCAAGGTGAAATGCTGTTGACAAGTGACCAGCATTATATTGCTCAGATGGGCGACAGTCTACCAAAAAGAACTTGACATTGTCAGTGTTGCCAGAATCTATAGTTGCACTTTCAATTAATTCATGTACAGCTACAGGAAGACATAATGCTTGAGAATAGAGTTTAGAATTAATTTCTACTCCACTTTCAGAAAACAGTACTTCTAAAACATCTTCACGGAATGATTGTGGAGTTTTTAATGAATAATAATGTGCAAGTGAACAAAAGTCAGATACATCATTAGCTTCTAGATCTGAAGGCATCTGAATTAAAGTTTGAATTATAGCATCTTTGTCGTCGTTTTTCATTTGCAATAATTGTTCTCTAGCGTTAATAATCATTATCAAGCAAAGGAAAAATATAAAAAAGGGATCAGACCTTTGAAAATATAAATCCCACATAAAAAGCACTACCTCTAGACTGCATGTGCCAGCAAAAAGAGATCTTAACCATGATAAACAATATTGTTCTGGAGTTATCCGTTTTGTGTCTAAAAAGGAACAGAGCTCTGGGTCATGATATTGAAGAATTAATCGTAATATATGAAATGGAACACCATTCTTGACACAGCCTTGTGGAATGTACAGCTTCAAAACTTTTTCAAATAAATTGTATGTATCAGATCTCGGCAATTTCAAACTCAGTAAGGGCAACAAAATTTCAATCCAGCCATTATTTGCACAGTAATTGATGGATTTAGACTTACAGTAAAAAGTTATTATGGATTCAATATCTGAGATAACTGAGAGTTTATCATCATCATCATTTCCTAGTCGTTTCACAAACTTTTTGACATCATCCCGGAGTTCGTTTTGATTTGTTAGATCAAATATTTCATCAAAAGAGAGCAATTGATTGCCTGCTTCTTGGCAACTAAGACAAAGGAGCCAGACATCTGGACGTAAACTTTCTGGTATCTTCTTGCCTTTAGTGAGTACATTAATTTCTTGTGCTGAGCAGCCATCCAGAAGAGCAGACTCCAATTCAATTAACCTGAAATAAAGGTCTTGTTATATTTTGTTTTGTTTACAATCTGCTTTTGCATAATTATTTACTTGTAATATCAAGTAATGTACCAATTCTGAAAACATTCAGATATTCAGCACAGTTGGAATTTAGGCAAATACTTATTCAGCCCTAAACGTTACGTTGCGAAAAAATTACATTACCAATACTTCTCATCTGAAACTAGTATGTGTTCTACATACTTAATTATTATAATGCATAGTTGGTACGGCAAACTGTAAAATTAAATGGCAGTCAATACTTACCAAGTACTGTCGTCTTCGTCACTAGCCATCGCATTTAATTTTCGTGAAACTGAAAATTCTTGTTATCACTATTTGCTTCCTTCACTATTTCGCCTGACTATATTTTCACACACTTCAGTCATCAATCACGGCATACTACTATACGCATAACATCAATGTATATTTATTCACACGAAACGACACTATAAATTGTTAAAAAACGAGTTTCGCGCATCAGATACTCAGATTATTGAAATAAGATTGTAATCAATTGTAATTTTGACATTTTGTAGTTCCACAACACGAACACAAATGTACTGGAATAGAATGATCTTGCCAGTTTGAACCAATTTGAACTCTAAATCTATGCTAATTAAAGTTTTATTTTGGAATAGGTATATGTAGACATGTAATTCATCACAAATTCACAATACATTTAATTGAGTTATTCTGCATTACTTTGAATCATTTCTACAAGACAAGACCAGATTCTATGGATTCTATGATGTTTGGTACAGATTGTCCAGTATATTCATAGCAACGAGCTATGAACACCCGTCCTAAGCCCGGGAGGTTTGTTGTGTGAACTTGTGTCATTACTGTTCCCAAGAATTTGATCCATAATTAGCAACCATTTAGCGACACTATCGGACGGTGCAATAATACGTTTAATAATATGTTTTGTTTTTCGATTTTTTTGTAATGAAAAAAAAAACTAAAAAAAAAAACTTCAAAAAACGCACACACACTGTGTGCTGTGTTTATTCACAGTGGGCCAACCGCTGCAAATTTGTAGTGCGTTACCGCACGTTTTTTTGTATCACAAAGAGATATTTAAAGTACCGCGTACTGCAGGGTACCGGACAATCGCGACGGAAACCGCGCGGTTACACTCCGCATAAAACATTAAGGACTACTGTAACACATTGGTTACACACGATTCACGCGGCTTTAACCTCTGTTATTATTACGACTAAGAGCTAATATCCTGTATGTTAGTGTTTTACTCTGAGGTAAAATGGCTGCACTCGTCAACTAAATGATTCTAAACCTTTAGTAGCGTTCGGAAACTTGAAAAAAATAAAGTAAAAAGTGACGTTTCGACAATGACATATGGCGCGAGTGATTTCTCCGCGTGTTTTTAGTGAAAATAAAGTGTTTTCGTGTCTAATCGACGGTAAGTGGATGAATATTCATTTATAAGTAGTTAATACATCGTTATAGATATATTTGCACGAAATAACATAATAGATACATTTTATTTGGGCATATAATGTTACGTAAACAAACGACACTTTTGGCCATACTCTGTTGTCAGCACATTTTGTTTATAAATACATCTCTCGTTACACGAGTACTGTATATATTTTATAGGATGGTCTGTTTATTCAAGAATATAAAACAATTTACGTTAAGTGAGTGCAGTTGATAAAAACATTAGCAAACCATTTTTTGTGAGCGGGGTCATAGGTCACGTAGCGCGTGTTCTGTTGCGGGACTTTTTGGGCTGTTACGTCATTTGTTTAATGAGCTTGATCGGTTATACCACGTGAAGAGAATCATGTTCTTTACCCGTATACAAAAAATCAATCAAATCCAACGAATACTTTAGCCACAGGAAATTATTTATCATTTTCTTATTTTTCAACATGATGTAGATCTGAGTCCGTAATAATAGGTAAACATTGCCGCTGCTGCGCCCCGCACCCAGCACCGCACCGTTGGTCAGTGACTTTTCGTAGATAAAGCGTGTTTACTTTTTGTGCAGATGATTCTGCTATTTATTTTGTTTGAAAACTGCAATTTTTTAATCTTCGTATTTTAAAATGTTTCGATGGACCAGTACTGTGCTCGTTTTAATTTAATGTCGTACGTCCAGATCTGTGGATCTGGACGTACGACATTAACAATACAATGTGTTGTATATTTCTAAAATGTATAGTCCATTTGATAAATGCTCATTGTAGGATCGGGCTAGCTTCAGTTGATAGGTGCCTAAAGAAAGTAAAATAATCTGTTCCTCCGTCAGTAGTGGGAAGTTCTGTATTTTGTGACTTTCTATTCTTTGAAAATCCGCTCTTCGGCTATTCAAACGTTTTCTTTCTACATAATCATAAAGTAGATTCGGGGAATCTATTTTCTCCCTGATTATGTTTATGTTTACTATAGGTACACCTCTGCCTAACATTTTTATGCATGGTAATGCGCACTGCAAGAGTTGTTCGAGAATACCTGCATGATGTTATTATCGCAGTAATGGAATGGCCAGCTGACCTGATGGGCAACTAAACTGTTTTTTTTTTGTATTAAATTACTACTAGACTTTACTAGATTACGAATGGATTTCCTGCTTTCGAAACGGATTTCCGAATCAGAATTCTGTTTGTGTGTGGCCGGCCTAAATTATGTTTTTTTATGGAAACAAAAAAATTGGAAATTGTAAGTTTCCCGGAACATTTTCAAATTCAGGAAAAACTGAATGTCCAGTTGTGTTGAAAAAAAAACAAGATGGTGGCTTTAGTTCTGACTTTTACCACGTTCCAAAAGATCTTTGTAGAGTGGCTGCAAGGATCTTTTGGCACCTGAATGACTAGGGTTTTGGTAAACATTTGTGAAATTGTCACAGAAATTTTATTGAAAAACTCAAGAAGGCGGCGTTAGTTCCGATTGGCCATGAGCCAAAAATCTTTGTACCGTTGTACTCTGTGGATTAAAGAAAACGTTTTTTTTTTTAAGTTCTGTGTCTTAAATGTGACTCAGGAGGACGACTGGAACAGGCGTATCTACAAAAAAGGCAGGAGAACATATCACAGACAAACGTTCTAATCTACTTTTCGAAGGGCGGATTCGATTACGTTTTTCGGCGGGAAACCTTGAACTTGGCGGACGCGTCCTTTTGATATAAAATTTTAAATTGTAAAATCCTGTATTATAAGATCAGTATTCGTAGTTTTTAGAGTTCTATTTTCTTTTACTAGTTTAGTTTTTGTATATATTCTTCGGTAGTGGTAAGTTTTCTTAGTTATTTAGAGTGCACGAGATGAATGATCCGCCTGACCTGGGGACTCTGTTCCCCCGGCAGGCAATTTTGTAACTGTGTGTTCGAATGAATTGGGCATGGATACCGATGGGTCGTCTTCGGCTCGCCACTTAAAGAGAAGCCGTGTACAAGTTTGGGTCACCTCACGTCGGGGTCACCTCACATCACGTCGGGGTCACCACTGTAGAGTGTGTTGGTTGTGTATTGGTGATTCTGGGAACTCTTCAATATAAACACAGCTCTAACAATTTAATAAGGTTTATTAGATAGCACAAAAAATAACTATACTTTTAATATAACTGAACGTCGATGCGCGGCGCGAGTCAACCGTCATGCAGATCGGTACGTTGTTCGGCGCGGACTGTCGAGGGCGACAGAGGGGCGCATCTAGCGCGCGGGGAGGAGGCGGCGCGTCGAGCGCGAGCCGCAAGCCGCGCGGCGCGGAGATGTGTTGGCCGAGCGGCCGAACTGTAGGTAGATAGGTAGGTATAGCTTAGCTATAGCCTACACAAGCATTGCAATAAGCGCCGCCGTACCCGTAAAAACCACGGTTCCGTGTCTTCGGGTTGTGGTTGCACGGAGTCTACAATAGAAGCTACTGCATCAGAGCCCAACTGCACTGAAATAATCGTCGCGAATGAAATGCCCAACAAAATGCCTGATATTCCTGCTCCATCCACAGTTGTTCCCACCCAGATAGGCCGAATAACATACGGCAAAACGGACAGCGCGCCTTTTGTCATTCATGTTCAAAAAAATACAATTTCACCAGATGATGGAACGACACTGCACCCAATCACATTTGGCAAGTTCTTAAAACACAATGCCTTCCAAAATGTAATTAACGGTAGCATTAAAAAAATAGGACGTAATAAAATTTCTCTTTCTTTTTCCAATTTCCTGACGCAAATTCCTTTATTACACATAGTAGTCTTAAAACATATAATTATAAAGCTTTTATACCAACTTTTAATGTCACTAGAATGGGGTTCCTGCGGAATGGTCTCCGGAGGAAGTTATTGATAATATATAACGGTACCAATTGGTTGTGGTCCAATTTTAAAAGTCAGACGCCTTAATTTCAAAACCACTGTTGATGGTACAACCATTTGGAAACCATCCCAATCCATAGATAATACATTTGATGGGCAGGTTCTCCCGAAAATAATTTTCATGTGCTATAATGCATTACCTGTAGATTTATATATTTTCCCTACTATACAGTGTTTCAATTGCTGTCATTTTGGCCACACTAAAATTCAGTGTAGGTCCAAACCTCGTTGTTATAAATGTGGTCAAGGCCACACTGGGGACAGTTGTGAAAGAGAACAAGAAAGTGCATCTTGCTGCCTTTGCTCCGGTTTTCACTATGCTACTAATAAGTCTTGCCCAGAATTCTCTAGACAAAAATTAATTAAAACTTACATGGCACAAAGTTCAGTGTCTTATGCTGAGGCTGCAAAATTACATCCCCCAGTAACTAAATCGTATGCTAATACACTTTTATCTTCTCCTTCCAAAAACTGCAGATACTCCATCAATCTCTTCACCTAATAGAATGCCTACTTCAAGTAGCTATAAAAAGACTGTCTTCCTCAAACCACGCTCCCCTCCTAAATCTATACAAGGATATAATAAAGAGGCTCACAATGCCATTATTAAAGATTTCAACATTCCCCAGCCATCAAACGGTTGTGCTTTTTCTAATAATCATAATAATGAAAAAAGTGACACAAACTTTTCCATAAATGATTTTCTATCTGCTTTACACAATCTCCTCTCTCAGTTCAACATTTCACCGTCCAACGTTGCCCCATCTTTCAACTTATCTCAATCCATTCATAATGGACAACACATCCAAAATAATCCAGTGGAACTGCCGCAGTCTAGTAAACAAAAAAAGTGATGTTATATATCTTTTAAACAAATATGAGCCATTTGCATTTGCCTTAGCAGAGACTTGGCTCAAATCTAATCATATTTTAAAAATTAATGGTTATTTAACCATTAGAGAGGATAGATCTGATGGGTATGGTGGAGTAGCTATACTTATCAAGAATTCTATCCCTTTCTCTACTATAACATTACCTCCTCATAGTGAGGAAATTTCAATAGTAGCTATTAAAGTGCATCATACTTGTCTTGTTTCTATCTACATTCCTCACCCTTCTTCTTCTGTTCTTCAAGAGATGAATAATCTCTTTTCTTTTCTTCCAAAGCCATTCTTAATAATGGGGGACTTTAACTGCCATCATCAATCATGGGGTTGTTCAACTTCTAATTGTTATGGCGATGAATTACTAGATATTTATAATAGACTCACATAACTTATGCATCTTGAACTCAGGAAATCAAAACCAAAGTGCAATCGACCTTTCTATTTGTTCTCCAAACTTAGCCTCTTCATTAACTTGGCACACTCTAACCTCTACTTATGGTAGTGACCATTTTCCAATAGTTATTTCTTATCCTCTTTCCAAACCAAATGCATCATTAAGAAGATCAAATTTAAAGCATAAACTACCTACCTAATAGAAATAATAAGGAAATTTGCCTTCAGAACCATCTCTGAGGGCAATACACTGCAATTTGCGTGGATTCCGGCCCATGCTGGAATCCATGGCAATGAAATGGCTGACACACTTGCTGGTGATGCGGTGCAGTGTGGGGACTTAGTTCCATATATAAATTTTAATATTGACCTGGTGAAGTTACCAAAGACTTTTCTTCGGGACACCTGGAAGGTAGCTTGGGATGTCGGAAGCAAATTGAAGGGCCGTTATTTTTCTACTATTCAACCCAACGTTCCGGAAAAACCGTGGTTTGGCAGGGCAAAGTTTGGCAAGATGGAGATCTCCATTCTAACACGGATGAGACTGGGTCATGTTTGCTCTCCATCCCATCTTGCCAAACTGAATATCATAGACGACCCTATTTGCTTGTGTGGCACAGAGGTAGGCGATTTAAATCATATTTTTTTCTCCTGTCCCCTTTAAGACCGTTCTTCCTTTCTCAGTAACCTCTTGCCCCTTCGTACTCCTTTTCCTACCTCTATACTTGCTTTACTTTGTACAAATAACTTTCCTGTATATAAATGTATAGTCTCATTTATTACTTTAAATAATATTAAGTTATAATTTTTCGTCATTGTAATTTGCTCATTAATCACTATGGTATCATCACATTCGTAAATACGGATCCTACATCGTCCTACTCTAAATTCCATTTTAATTAATCTTTTTAATTCCGTTTCATCTAAACGTGACATTGGCTAAATGCACAAACCGTGCGAAGCCAAAAAAAAAAAAAAAAAGGCGGATTCGACCAAACAGGAATGAATTTTGGTCTCGGAATAAAATTGACGTCAGACAGTTTTTGTATGGAAAATCTGCCAAAAGTTAAAATTTTATTCGCTGGATTATTATAGACTTAGGGTGCGTATCCACTGACGCGGAGCGGAGCGGAGAAGAGCAGTGAAAATTGGCCAGTGTTTCCACTAGAGCGGAGCGGAGTTAAGCGGAGCTGAGTAGAGTGGAGCTGATAGAACCAGAGCTGCGTTAAGACGTGTTCCGATCAGTCGAATTCATGACGATAACGTGTGAAGCTTATGATATAATATCGTAAACTAAAATGCAGCGCGCGAGTTCTATCCTGACAAGTATACCCTCCACCACCGCGCCGTACCACCCCGCTGCCCTTCACTCTACACCACCGCCCTGCTCGACTCCGTTCTGTCCGGCTTGAGGCCGCGTGTTCATATATTTTATTTGAAAGTCCACTCCGCTCCACTTACACCGTTTCCACTGACGCGGAGTAGAGATTTCGAGCGCTGTGTTTGGTCAATTCACGGTTTGCTCCTCTCCACTCCGCCCAGCTCCACGTCATTGGAAATGCACTTATAATTATTATGTATAAAAGTTTGGTCGAATCCGCCCTAAATAGTACATTCCAATTCCATGGCTTTTCTATTGTTCATTTCTAACAGTTTATAAACGTTGAAGTCAATGTCAAAAAATATTGACATTGGACATTGACAATGACATGTGAATTGAATTGTGGTCATTGTGATGTTGATTTTAATAATTTGTGGATTTTGTAGTGTATTTGTGCCGGAGTGCCGGACTCCGACTTGATTGGGTTTTCAATGGGCGGATTAATACGATTCAAATAACAAGTTTGGAGTAGACGTTGAGACCTTATTATTAAATGGGCTTGTATTAGAGCTACATATTTCACTACTAAATCTGAGGAATTTTGTCTGGAAAATGACACAATGCTCCAATTTGTTTCCCAATAAAGAGGCTTTTATTGTTTTTGCCCTGTATATAATTCTCTTCGTATTTCAAGGTAAGCTTTAATTTATTATTCCACTATTGATAATAACTTACAATTCAATGTATTTATCTTCATACTGGTTGTAGTTAGATATGGTTAAATAATTGGTTAGTCAACATGTACATCCTTTACAATATAATATTGTAATGTTGACTAACCAATTATTTATCAGAACTAGAACCCAACATTGTATACACAGTGAAGATAATACCTGTTCTAGTCACAACTTTTTTGTTTCATTTTGTTTAAAGTTTTTGTGTGATATATTTGTTTAAGTGATTGTTTATGATTTAATTTGTGGAAGTTTTAGGATCGTCTGAGTAGTTTTGTTCAAACATAGTCGTTGATCACACCAGGGTGATGTTAAAAAGAGTTTTCGTTCTTTTTTTAAATAGTATTTGTGATGTGTTGGAAGTCCATAAAATAGTAGTGTACATTAGGAAATCTAATAAAATTAATAAAAATATAGTAAAATGCGCCAGGAAAATTCACTGAAATACACACATTGAATCTACTACATAATCCTTGTATGTGTTTAATTGCTACTGATAAGAAAAATGGAAGTATTTCCATAACTTCATTTAATTACAAAATGCATAAAACTTGTTAGGTAATTAACCTGCATTTTTTATCGTGAGTTTCATTTAGGTAAATTTTTGAACCTAAACCTTACCATTCAAAATTAATTAAGATTCCAAATCTAAAAAAAAATCCTTCAGGAAATAGTAATGTTTGGGCTATTCTATCCTATTGCAACAAACTTGTCCAGCATCCTAATTGCATAACACACTATCAATCACAATCTGAATGATTTTGAAGCAAATTGCTAATCCATTGCTTGATATGCTCAAAAAATTTGTTTGCTCAACAATGTACATAATGCAATTAATTTTATTTTATTTGGGAAAACGGACAATCATACATTGTATATTATATCTAGATACACAGTATATTATAAGTAAATGTACAATCCACTATACTTCCACATGTGACTAGCTTATTAAAGATTTTGGTAAAATTAAGTAAAATCAATTTATAACAACTATACAATAAAATATTATATTATTATTACATATTATATATATATAGATAGAATATTATTAAATTTATATATAGATATAATAATCTTTACTATGTACATCATAAAAATTACAGATATAAATGTGAGTGTGTAACCCAAAAAAATGTTATGATTTTTCAAATCTATAATTTGTAACTACAAATAAAGCCCAATTAATAATTTGTGGTTTTTAAATCCCTGGATTTAAATGTCATTAAAATTATTCTGGGATTTTAGAGGAGGTATTAACCACTCTATATTATTTCCTTCCTCGAAGTTTAGGCAAATTAGCACTACCTATTCCGATCACTGGTCATAAGTGACCCATTGCCCTTCCTACTTTACTTAATTTTTTATTGAGGACATCATCATCATTCTGCTGCCCTTATCCCAATTTATTTGCAACATGTCTTTTTCTTCCATATTTCTCTATATTAGTTGTCATCTACCGAAATGACAACTAGTATAGAGATTATGGCTAGAAAGGGAGTGACTACTGAGCAGGGGTGCAGCCTTCATATAACCCGATTCCTAACGGCTTCCCTTTGTTACCACCACTCTTCTTAATATCTACTATTGCCAAATAATATGGTACACATGTGTGTGTACCACATCACATTATATACATATATTTAATACCAGTTTAACACAGTCATCTTAAGATTAAAAATGTTAAAAAAATGCCTTTAATTTTTTGTTTGAGTTTATCAGAACTGAACAATTTTTTCTTCGCCATCCCTCTAATATTAATTGTTGCTGCGCTACTGCTACCGAGTCACTCCCTTTCTAACCATATCGCTCACCTAGCAGTATAATGGCACATTTACAAAAAAAAAGCGAAATTGAGTTTTTACGGCCTAAGTGTTTCAAGTGTATAATTTATAAAGCGGTAAAACGGCACGGTGTTAGTTTTATCTATTAAGGTCTATACTAGTTGCTAAAACCATAAAATCCATTATAAAATGTAAAATGAACTCATAACTTCGTTTCAAACATTTGTAAAATCTTTGACCCTCATTTCTGTAAAATAAGAAAAAAGTAGATGTGTCATTATACTGCTAGGTGAGCGATATTATCTTTCACATAGTCCATCCATAGTTTCTTTGGTCTTCCCTACTCATACAGCCATCCACATTCATACTCAAAATTTTCTGGATGACATTTTCCTCATTCCAACTTTTTATCAAGCACATGGTTGTCGTTATTTATACTGTCCCTTATACTATTAGGTTGGCAACTAAATACTGATTCACTTTCGAATGAAACAAATATTAATATTTGTATTCTTTATTAAAAACTATTATTCGACGATATAATCGCCGTGTAAATCTATAATTTGTTTCCATCTATCTGGCAAAGATTGAATGCCTTGCTCCCAGAAATCAACGGGCTGCTGTTTAAAAAAGTTATCCAGTGTATTCTCCACTGCGCTATAATTATTAAAGCGCTGTCCACGCAGAAAGTTTTTAAGAGAGCGAAACAGATGATAATCGGAGGGCGCTAAGTCTGGAGAATACGGTGGATGCAGAACTGTAGTCCAGACTAACTCTTGCAATTGCTGACGTGTGGCGGAAGCAACGTGAGGTCGCGCATTATCGTGTAGCAAGTGGATGTTGACTTTTCTTTGCCTTTTTTTTCACAGCAGCCACGAACATACGAAGCTGATTAACATAGACGTTGGCGTTGACAGTTTGTCCTTCTGGGAGTAATTCATAATAAATCATACCGCCTGCATCCCACCAACAACAAAGCAAAACCTTCCGTTTATGAGTTTGTTCTTTGACTTCGATTGGCAGTTCTTCTCCTCGTGGTAACCAGTAAACGTTACGCTTGTCATTCTTATACAGTATCCAGCTCTCATCTCCTGTTACTAAATCACTTAGAAACTCCTTTTGTTTGGGCTGGAGGAGCAACGATTAAATCGATATTCGGGCAGCTCGGTTTGCCAATCTCAACTGATGCGGAATCCATTTTGCCAGCACTCGATATCCCAGTGCATGCAGTCGCTTTTCGATAGCCGTGTGACTGCAGCCAAGTGCCTGCGCTAACTCGCGAGTAGTAGCATCCGGGTTTTGATTTCATTCTGCCAGCAGTATGTCGACATCCAATTTGACTGGTCGACCTGAACGGGCTCGATCCTCTAGTGATGTATCGCTGGATCGAAAGCGATGAAACCATCGACTTACAGTTGACTGTGTGACTGTGCCCTCTCCAAACGCGTTGTTGATATTCGCATTTGTCTGCCTCGTACTGGAGCCACGTTTAAACTCGTAAAATATTACAGCTCGAATAGCATGCTGGTCCATGTCATGGATTAAACTGCCAAAGACGCGTTCTAGCTGCCTTTTATTTATTCAATAATAAAGCTTCTGGAATGTTCTAGATTTATCTAAAAAAAAGAACTTTCTAGTTCAATTCGATAAGAAGAAAGAAATTTTTTTTATAAAGTGAGTCAATATTTTGTTGCCAACCCAATATGAACACGAAATAATTAATAAGCTATACAAATATACCAATGCAAGAATATTCTTTCTTTGAATTAAAAACACTACCTAAGCAATTTTTTTTTACTTTGAGGCATCATGATTATCTTGTTAACTTCAAGGGTATTGTATATTCGTTACGCTTTGAAAACAATTCGTAACCTTACATAATACATAGGAATCCAAGCAAAGTACTAACAACAATCAGTGTGATTACTGTGTGTTTTGGATTTTATACTTCAACAATGAATGTAGGTATACTATGCTCAGTTTCTTCTTGTTCAGTGTTTATGTGTTGCACTGAGTAGATTGACTGCATTAGATTAACCTTGTTTTAAAAAAAAAAAAAACATGTTCTAAAGACCTAATCTATACCTACTATAATATAATAAAGCTAAAGAGTTTGTTTTTTGAATGCGCTGTTCTGTGGAACTACCAATCGGATTTAAAAAAGGTTATTTATCATCACGCTACGACCCTCAGGAGCTGAAAAAATAAGCGAAAACCAAGTAATAGAGCGGGCGGTCGATGCGATTCGACGCGGGGCTGAGGGCTGCTGAGACCAAAACTACAAACATATTATACAGGGGAGTTTTTATAAAATGTAGCTGTTAATTTCACGGACAGGCAACGCACAGCCTAAGCTACTGGGTCTAGAAGCATGAAATTTTGCCCAAGAGTTTTCGTCGCGTTAACGCGAACTACATGTGGCGCGCTCTCTCTCACACACCGCTCGATATCTCGCTGTACAACAGAAACCGTGCGAAGTATAGTTCGCTTTATCACGACAATGTAGCCGTAGCATTATACAGCAAAAGTGAGCACTTGAAAGGATTTTTGTAAATTCGTATGTAAGTTCGTCATTTTTGTAAATTCGTATGTAAGTTCGTCATTTTGTACATTCGTATGTAAGTTCGTCATTTTTGTAAATTCGTATGTAAGTTCGTCATTTTTGTAAATTCGAATGTAAGTTCGTCATTTTTGTAAATTCGTATGTAAGTTCGTCATTTTTGCCAATGGGATTTCTTGTCGGTCACACGGCTTGTCATCTGATAAACTTTAAACACAGATTTGATTTTTAATAGTGCCACAAAAATAATACATAATATGTACAGCAGTGGCAGTAAGTATAGCAACTCAGCTGGCGGTGCGGGTCGCGGCGGCGGGGCTAGAAGTCGTAGCTTGTATTTTTCAGATGGATCTAAAACGCAGGTTTCTTATTCCAGGTGTGTTTGTAACTGCATCGAAAACAGAAAGTGGCGGCTATGACTACAATACAACACTCGTGGTTTTCCTATCAGAACTACTTAAACTATGTATATCAGCATTATTGTACACATATAGGAGAGAGTAAGTATACATATATTGCAGTATTTCTACTACATAATAATCAGCCTATAATGTTCCCACTGCTGGGACACACACAGGCCTCCTCTCTTCAAGAGGGAGTCATGTGGGCCCAGTGCGGGTTAGTAGATGTCACATGTCTTCGAATTTTTAGTTCTAGGACATGCCGGTTTCTTCACTATGTTTTCCCTCACCGTTTTGAGAGCAGTGGTGATGAAATTTTACACAAAGTAAAGCGCCTGCCTGGTTTCGAACCAGGGTTTGGAACCGGTTTTGAAATACCGGTTAATATTGTTCATAAAACCGTTATTTTATTTTTTATTTTCGGAAAGCTTACAGACTAATGCCATTATAATAACAATAATATACAAGGTGTAAGGGACAGCCCTCCGCAAACTAACAGGGTACATTCAGCTCCTTATTTAGAATCATATTCCACCGGAAATATTCTCAGGAAAATTATCATTTTTTTAATCATATTTTCAGTTACTATTCCTTTATTTCAATGTCAATTTACATTATCTGTACGCAGCACTCCATTTATGTAAATAAAAAAGCTAAAATCAAAAAATCAGCAATGGATGTTGAAATACTCGGTAGCCGAAGGCTCGCTGCGCTGCCGGTTCGCTACGCGCGTTTTGCCACGGTAACGATACATTGCGTGTGAGGTAATAAAACAAATCAACTTTATTGGATTCCTATAACGTTCCTGAAATAATTTCATGTACCTGTCATCTTAGTATGATATATTGAATGCACCTCATCAGTCTGCGGAGGGCTGTCCCTTACACCGTGTATAACTAAATTGCTAATTACAAGCCTTCGCAGATAAATACAGAAATTATTACTCCTTAGAGTCTGGGCTGATTTTTCAATCGTCAGATAACTTTTACCTGAGGAATAAATATGGCGGTTTGACACATTTTCTATACAAAAGCTGTCAAAATGTCAAACATATTCCCCAGATAAAAGTTATCTGGCGATTGAAAAATCAGCCCTAAGTTGTCTATTATAAGTCTTATCTATTCTATTCAAATGGAACCGTGCACCTAACTTCTGACGTTTCATAGGTAAGTGCCCATATAGGTTTATGTGAAATAAAATATTTTGAACTTGAATGAGTTATTCCCTCAAAGTTGGTTCATTTCGTTCAATCTTAAGTTATAATTCCGTTCATCGATTAACCGGTTAATTATAAAAACGGTTCCGACTAAACTAAATAATTTTGGTTACGTGTATTACAGAGAACAGAATTTTAAAACTCGCGCTATCCTAAACTAAGACCAGAATAAACCTGTTTTTCTCAGACGCATGCCTCCCCCGCCGCCGTTTGTCACATTTTCTCGCGCTTACTTGTTTGTGTTTCATTCGCCGTTCACCGCCGAGAGAATTGCGTTTGCGTCTTTCATACACGTGCCGTGCGTTCGTTGATGTAAAGCGAGAGCTTTATTAGTGTGATTACGTCAATTTTGTACTGTCGCCGTCACCATCGCCCCGCTCGGCCGCCGCTGGTTTCGTGCCCGGGGCCTAAGAGAGATGGCGTTAGGTGTATTTCGCTTATACCGTCGAAACTCAAATTAACCGGTTACTTTCGCTCAACAGAATCGGAATTTGTAAAAAAAACGGTTCTTCTAATTAACCGGTTAAAATACCGGTAACCGACACTTACACCGCAATCGTTTCTGGTTCGGGTCAATGACCTAAATAAGTTGGGAAAATTAACCGGTTTCCGAGCCCTGGTTCGAACCCACGACCAACCCGACCAACTCGTAAGTCGGGGCCGGTACTACTGGGCCACCACTGCTCTTTAAGCGACTGCGACACGGTCGCCAACCGCGTCCCGATAGAGGTGACCTTGGTGGTTTACAACCGTGTCATTAGTATAAGGTCAACCGCTTAACTGAGACGTTGCCCGAGGTAGCAGCGCGGTGACGGGGGAGGAGCTCAGTGATTCGTCAACTTGTCACAACTATCACCCCTTCCGCACCGCACGACTACCTTTTTTTTTTTTTTTGTTTCGGGGTGGAAAATCCTCATGGATGTCCTCCGCCCTGGGGCGGGCGGAGGGGTCTGTCAGACTCTTACTGTCTAAAAACCACCCCGGTGTTCCATCTCACACCTACGCCGAGGGTCGCGGGAACTTACGATCCTTCCGCAACCCCCGGCTGGTGCCGGCCCGCCACGGCAGGCCTCTCCTCGTGTCGAGGGGGGGAGTGAGGTGTTTGACTCCCCCCGCGACGTCTAAGAGGGGCGCGCGTGGAACACTACGCGCCGCCACCTCGGGTCCGATGTATGGGGGGCGACGGACGTCCCCGAGTCCGTCGCCCCTGGACCCATTTAGGGGGGCTGGAAGAGGGCGTTGTCCGCCCTCCGCCGACGCCCAGTGCGCCTGCTGCGGGCTGGGTGAGAGGATGTGATCTCCCTCTCCCTTTCCGCAGCCTCCTTCTGCGAGATGACTGTCTCGCAGAAGGAAACCACCGCGTCCCAGGACTCCTCGCTGCCGACCATCGAATTAACGACAGCCGGCAGCGACAGGTCACTGCCTACTCTAGAGATGAGGGCACGGCGCGGCTCCTCCCAAGCGGCACACTCTGCCAGCGTATGCTGCGCCGTGTCCTCCCGACAGTCGACGCAGTGGTGACACCGGGCGTCTGGCTCCCTGGTTATGCGACACAGGTACTTCCCGAAGCAACCATGCCCCGAGAGCACCTGCGTCACCCGAAACGACAAGGAGCCGTGCCTCCTCCCGAGCCAAAGGTCGAGCACCGGCCGGACCGCCTCGATGGTGCCGAGGCCGGCGGTAGGGCGTGAGAGCCTGTCCCGCCATTCCGCCACCAGGACCTCGCGAAGCAGCAACCGACGCTGCTCCATTAGTCGCTGCATCGGTCGCTCACCTCGCGCCTGCATTTCCTCGCGCCACCGATACAATGACGCGAGTAATTTCGCCTCCAGGTCCCAGGGCGGGGATCCGGCCAGTGCACAAGCCGCCTCGTAGGAGATCGTGCGATACCCCCTGATGACTCTGACGGCCATCGCTCTCTGCGGCCTCCGCAGAACAGCAATGCTACCGGCCGTCAGGTCAGCCGCCCAGATCGGGGCCCCGTACAGGGCCATCGATCGCACGATCCCCACGTAGAGTCGCCTACAGGCGGCGCTCGGGCCCCCCAGATTGGGAAGCAGCGTTGACAGCGCCCCAGCCGCGCCCATCAACTTGGGCACCAGCCGCCGGAAGTGGGGTCCGAAGTCCCACCGGCTGTCGAGCACCAATCCCAGGTACTTCATGGTAGACTCGACAGCGATCCGGACCCCCCCGACCACTATGTGTGATCCGGGCGGCGGCGCCCGCCGGGGACCATGGAACACCATGGCCTCCGACTTGTTGAGGGCCACCTCCAGGCCGAGGCGCCGTATGCGGCCCACCACCTGTGAGATCGCAGCCGTCGCCAGCAACGCTGCCTCCCTGTGCGAACTCCCCCGGGCCGTGACCAGCGTGTCGTCCGCATAGCACGTCAGGTCCACGCCCGGCTGGAGTTCACCCCTCAGCACCCAGTCGTACCCGATGTTCCACAGGAGGGCGCCTACGACCGAGCCCTGTGGAACACCGCACGACATGAGGCGCTGGTTTGTGCCATCACATCCCACGTAGGTGACACACCTCTCCGACAGATAAGCCCCAATGAGGCGGCGGAGGTAGAGAGGCACCCGGTGATACCGCAGTGCCTGTCGGATACAACTCCAGGGCAGGGTGTTGAAGGCGTTGGAGATGTCCAACGACACCGCCATCATCACTCCGCCCCGGGACACCGTTTCCTCCGCCAGGACTCTCACCCGTGACACAGCGTGTATGGTGGAGCGCCCGTACCGAAACCCGAACTGACACTCGTCCAGGTCCGGCCTTTCTCCGCACAAGTGGCCGACGAGGCGGGCTGCGATAATCCGCTCAAACAGCTTACCCACCTCGTCGAGCAGCACTATGGGCCGATACGCTGACGGCGAATCGGCAGGGCGCCCCGCCTTCCTGAGCAGGACCAGACGACCAGCTTTCCACAGAGTGGGAAACTGGCCCCGCTCAAGGCACGCTGTGTAGAGACCTCACCGCACGACTACCTCAGGCAACGTTTCAGTTATGCGGTCGGCCTATAGATGGTGGTTTACGACCAAACATTGAAACACCTCTGCCGGTCGCCAACCAAGGTCACCTCTGTCGGGGACGTGGTTAGAGACCGTGTAGCAGGTGCTTTGCACATATTTACAAATTTGAAGATATATGTAGTAAATTGTTTATTAGTAGATGGGTAAATTCAGCATGTCTACAAGTCTCTGGTCAAGTGTCTGGAACTACAAGTGTCGCCCTTAGGGGGATGCGCTAAGGTAGCCCGCGAAATTCAAATTTTCTTAAGTTTTTTGCAATTTGCAGGTCATTGTAAGGTTGTATGTTGATAAAAATATGATTCGCGACTGTAATGCCACAGCTACAGTGTCGCGAAAACGCGAACTACACTTCGCGCGGTCTCTGTTGTACAGCGAGTCGTCCAGCGGTGTGCGAGAGCGCGCGAAGTGTAAGTTCGCGTTATCGCGACAGTGTAGCCGTAGCGTAACAGATTTGTATTATAATTGACAGAATAAAAGCGCCTTCAATATCAAATTGTTACTAAGGACCTGCGGTTTACTGCACCACCCTAAATACAAAGTTTGTTAGAGACGCATTTCGTCGCGATTCTATAAATTGGTTTTTTAATAAGTACTTTATACCAACACATTTTATGTAAATCTTTATTTATGAATTAAATAATAATAAGTAGGTGAACACCAAACACGTATAAGTAGGTAAATTCAATCTACATATTTTTAAATTAAAATGGAAGTCGTATAAGTAGGTAGATACGGTACCTACTAGTCCTGACCTAAATTAGAAATATTATGGAAGTATTGTCTTTTCCTGATTTGCAGCATATCAAGTAATAGCAATGCAATGCTATTTAGCAAAGGGATAATAGTTGGTATTCTTTATAAAATTGCAGTTAAAAGCTGTTTCACTGCGACGAAATACGTTACTCCAACATGTGCACTGCTCTGCTCCTAACAGCATTAACAGTTTCGCTGCCACTCCGCATTAAAACGATTAAAAATATAAGTATTGTTTTATACGGAGTTGGCAGCGAAAGGGTTAAGTGCGTACAGCCCAAGTAATCCGCCCTTATACTGGCTTGTACATTAATAATATATTCAATAGCCAGCAACACGCAAAATATATTTGGCTAACTTGAACTTGGCGCTCGTCGCTCAACTACAAAAACTTGAGCGTAAGCACAGTTACCAAATACATCGTGGAAACGTTACTCTGAAGGGCTCTCTTTGCCGCAATCCTTTATTATTTTCTACACTTTATGAATAGGGAACAAATACTTTTTATCATTTTTCAGTTTCTATCGACAAAGTCATAAACCCTATGTGATTTATATGTAAGTACAAAACACATCCGCATTAATAGTCCAATCAACGAGGATATTGTTGTATGGAGACTTCGAAAAATTCCTCCGCCTCTGATATTTGGCATGTGATGAAGTTAGGTGATACAGATTACAGATGTACAATAATCCAACATTTTTTTTACGAGAAGTTGGGTATTTTCACCCAAATATGAAAATCGCTTATAACTCTCTGTGAATATTTCCTCAGCCTGAAATACTTTCTGTATACGTACGTATGCACTAGTTAGAATAAGTATGTAAAGGAATCCAACATTTTTTCGATTTCAGAGATTCCTCAAAATGAACTTTTAACATTTTGTACTATAACTTCTACAGAAAAATTGCTCTGCGAATTTTTATTTTTTAATGTTTTTATAAGCTATGTGATACATAGCTTTGTTTAGTTATCCAAAAGATTTTCCTTTTTTAACATATTTTTTTTATTTTTGCTTACTACGTAACGTGAAAAATTGCTCCGTCCATTTTTATATCTTTATTAGTTATATGACTTTATATTATAACAGATTTATTAATTATCCAACAAATTTTCAAATGTTCAAATATTTTTTAGGATATGTCCGCTGATTTATGCTAGAGCATAAGGGTATATTTATTTATTTATTTAAATCTACTACTATAAGTACTCAATACGACAGTGCGGTCATTCACAAAACCCTTCCGGGGTTGACCTTCACTTCACCGCTCGGAGTTGCTTTGCCACGTAGTTTTGGAGTAGTGTAGGCGAGTTTGCTAGCCACCGTGATTACAAATAATGTTTTATCTTCCTATGCACAACGTACAATGGCGCGGCGTTTAGAAATTCGCTTTATATTTAAAAGGAATACTTGTTATATGCATTTAAAATAAACGTTTGATACTTCCTTAAGGACTTTGTACAATATGCGAAAAAAATGTCAATTGGAATAATAATGTTTAATTATGTTGTAGAAAACACTAATATAAATATCAAATACCTCTTGGTGAAATCTCTCAAACGTATGAAATTAAAGGGCTTTGAAGGTCCATGGTAAACCTACTGTCTGCCATTTTGATTTTTTTTTCAAAATGGGGGCCGTGCATGATATCTATATAAATCGATAGCTGACATCAATGCAAACAGAAAACATAATAAGACCAAACCCCGTAAAGTGTCATATTTTGAAGATATTTTTGAAGATATTACACGTACAAAGTAGATCACGTGACATCCATATTTTTTGAACTTGCTTATATCTTGTTGAATAGATGTTTGAAATAATCACTCTGAATGTTTAAAGTAATCATTTTAGTAACTATATTAAGCTAAAAATTAATAAAATTACTGTGGTAGGCATTATTTGGTTAAGGCTAGTTATAAACTTGCTAACATTCCTTTACAAATAAATTCTTTAAAAAACCTGGTGTCACTGCCTGACTGACGGCCGTTGGGGCATTAAAGTTCTCGAGTGGTGACCGCGTACCGGAAGACGTAGCGTTGGCAGGCCTCCCACCAGGCCGACCGAGGATCTGGTGAAGGTTAAAACCAGCTGGATGAGAATAGCGTGGGACCGGTCGTCGTGGAGATCTTTGGGGGAGGCATTTGTCCAGCAGTATTACGATGCAGCAGTACGATGATGATGACTGCTTTACAGAGCCAACAATCTACGCGCTAGACTGACTAGTTTAGTTAATAGATGAAAAATGATTATTTTAAACATTCAGAGAGATTATTTCAAACATCTATAAAATGTACACAAGTTCAAAAAATATGGATGTCACGTCATCTTTTTTTATTATTGCTAAATGAGCCTACACTTGACCTCGATCACGCCTAATAGAAAAATGAAAAAATGAAGAAATGGATGAGGTCTATGATTGAAAGAGCGTGCCCAAAAGATGCCTGTTCACTCTTACTTTGAAGGCAGATGGGTTATATGAGATCAACTTTCAACGTTAATATTCTCGTAAACGTAACGGTTTACGGGGTTTGGTCCTATGATGTCTTCTGTTTGCATTGATGTCAGCTATCGATTTATATACGGTTCATGCGTGACCACCATTTTGAAAAACAATCAGAATCGTGGACAGAGGGTATAGCAGGCTCCTTTTAAAATCTTCAATACCATTTATCGGTGGACGCAGATGCTGAAAAAAACTGGTATACCGAGTGGAATTTTTTAATCTCACCTGGGGGGAAGTACTCTTAATACTGGATATAGCAAATTGTCAAAGGAATCATTCCTTTACTTTTTAAAAGAAACCAATCTGCATTCAAAGATTTTCGAAAATTCGCTTGCCACACTCGGGAATCGATCCAGTTAAAATCCGAAAAAATAACAACCTGGCATCAATCGATAAAATCAATCATAAGGACCATAATCATATCTCTCTAACAAACATGATAAATTAAATGAAACGAAAATCATGAAATCTAAATATAATAACCATTGCAATACCTGGATTGGTACAAACGGCACAATCAGATGGCCTGCGAGATCACCAGACCTCACCACTTTAGATTCTTTTTATGGGGATATGTTAAAAATCAAATTTACCAATAATCCTATGCAACTGTAAACGAGTTAAGAACTGAGGTTCACACTACGATTTTCAATAATCATCACAACTCACTATGTAAAGTTACTGGAAATGAATTCCTTAAAAGAATAAAGGAGAATGGGCACCGAACTATGGAAGCTCATAAAGCGAAGCGAAGCTCAATAGCCATAAGATATATATCAATGGAAAGAGATTTCACCTTTGCCACTAACACGACTTTTGCCAATGGTTAGTAAATTCGGCCATAATGACCTAAATAGGTGAACTTGAATATCGAAGTCAAGGAATGTTCTTGGTGCCCAACAGCCATAAGTGATTTTTAAGAGAAACATTTGTTACAAAAACGACTTTCCGACAAGACTTGGGGATCAGGAAAAATTAATGTCAAGTAAATAAGCAGCTTCTAATAATTGTGTTGTCGGGACAATCTAGTACTGATGTGGCGACATGTCAAAACATCGAGATATTGTTTATGCACGCGGTTTATGCACGCGATGTCTGCGGAGTAATTATTAGGTTATTTCATAATTTTTATCCATATATTTGGTTGCACAGTTGCAGCATATTTTAAGTAGTTACTGGTTGTTTTGTATGTAACTATTTATGTACTGATCACTGAACCTGACTTGATTTCCGTACGTCTTTTTCGGGTGACCACTGAAAATCAGCGCTGTGCTGTGGGTCCCTCATAGTACAGCATGATGCTGAGTGGAAGCCTTCTTGTCACAGTCATGACGTGTAGTTGCCGACTATTTCTGTTTTGAGCTCGTGATTATAATGTGGATCTATTTTGTTTTATTTTTCTGATTATTCTTATCGTTTTATATGCACGTGCTTCTGTGACAAATAAACCTATTTTTCTTTCTTTCTTTCTAGATATCTGTGCTATATTTAAATGTTACTGTATTATAGACTTAAACCTTCGGAAATAAGTTTTCTAAATGATCGTGAAGAACTAGATACTAAGAGTAGTTTAGAAGAACTAAGTGACACACACAGATACATGAAAAAAGATTTTGTTTTATACTTGTAGATAGAAGAGAACACAAATTGTTCTCTGAAATGGCTGAAGAGGCATTTTTACATCTGTAGCCGAAATATAGTTGTACACACGGCTACATATCAAGTTATACATACCTAGTATAAGCTAATCTCACATTGCAGTTCCTTACAATGAGAGGTCAGCATTTACTGGAAATGTATAGCTTGATATGTAGCCGTGTGTACATATCCTGTCTGCCTCCCTTTAGAGAATTCAGACGTAATTTTTTTTGTGTTAATATAATGATGATAATGTTTACAAGTTACTATTTATTAATTAGTTAACTTATGACGAGAATTAAGTGTTGATGTTAACGTCACATTTACGATGATTTAACGCCGAACAAACTAATAATTCAGACAAGTTGTAGTAGTAACAAACGTTCTTCGAGACGAGATCTTTTCAATGGAATATATCTTAACGGTATTGGGAGTTCCGGCAGGTTTAACATGTATGTCCAACCGACTCTTAGGAATATTGTTCCTAAAACGGCATATGATATACTCGTAGGCCATGTTTTAAAGTGGACGGTGATAGGCTCAAAAGATGATGTTTGCAAGGCACAGAAATAGTGAAAGTTAATTAATTGTCGAAATACCTGAATTTTGATAATGCTTAATTACTCGTATTTATAGCTCTGTAGCTCTCACTGACTAAAATCGAGAGACGTTGTCGTACAACGAAATATTTCTCTTGAAGATATTTTTCCATTGGCATGTATCTTAACGCTATTGGGGGATGCCGCAGGCTTAACGTACTGACCGGCTGACCGACTCTTAAAAAAATTTGTTCCTAAAACGGCATCTAGGAGGCCAATGTTTTAAAATATCCATTATAGGCTTGAAAGATGATGTTTGCAAGGCAAAGAATTAATTAAAGTTAATTAATTGGCGAAATACCAGAATTTCAATTGTACAACAACAGAAGTCTTCATAATAAGAAATATTCTCCTTGATGAGATCTTTCCATTGGTATATGTCTTATCGCTATTGGGCTTCAGGGCAGAATCACCCTATCTCCTGTGTATCCAACAAAATGGAGCTCATTTCGAACAACTAATTAGTTAGTTTACCCATTTTTCTCGTTCAATTAAATTAAAATTTTATGGTTTTCCTTTCATTTAATTTATCATGTTTGTTACAGAGGTTTTATCCTTAAGATTAACCCTATCGACTAATGCCATAAAAGTACAGGGTGTTATTTTTTCCAGATTTTATCCGGTTCGATTCCCGAGTATCGCAAGCGAATTTTCGAAAATCTTTGAATGCAGATTTGTTTCTTTTTAAAAATAAAGATGTTTCTTTTGAGTAAAATTGGCTATCTCCAGTATTTAGAGTACTTTCCCTTTAGGTGAGGTCAAAAAATTGCAACCTGTATATTGTTTGGATTCAGACACCTTTGAACGAAACTTTTTTTTTCTTAACTCGGCGTCTCCTCAGTAGGTGTCTTTCTAAGCATTATTAATTTATTATACTTATTCCTTAGTCCTTAAGGAAGTATCAAACGTTTATTTTAAATGCATATATTAAATATTCCTTTTAAATATAAAGCGAATTTCTAAACGCCGTTGTACGTTGTGCATATTAAGATAAAAAAAAAAAATTATAAACGGTGGACAGCAAACTCGCCTACACTACTCCAAAAGTGCGTGGCAAAGCAGCTCCGAGCAGCTTAGTGAAGGTCGACGTGGTGGACGCAGTGCCTATGCAACGAGTCACACAAGTACGTGGTTTAGGGCTTTCTGTTATCTCCTGAATTATCGTTTCGCGATCATATAATTAAGATCTGCAAAAGGGTATTCAGAAACTTGGGATTCGTACTGAGACGACAGACACGAGACTTCACCAATATTGCAACAGTCAGGGTCCTGTATGACGCACTAGTCAGGAGTCATCTGGAACATAGTGCTGTCATATGGGCTCCACATGAGGACATACATATACTCTGTAGTGTTGGAGCGCGTTCAGAAGAAGTTTATACGCCACTTATACAGGAAGCTTTATGGGGTATATCCGTTTTACCCGTTGATGTACCCCACTCTATTTGTGCTGGATATGATCGGGTACAATGAATTGAGGGTACGACGGGAGTTTACACTTGTCTCGTATCTGGTCAAATTACTTCGTGGCATCGAGCATAATCCAGGAGTGCTTCAGCGCTTGAGTTTTTGCGTACCAGACCGCTATGTGTGGAGGCGGTGCCCGCCACTGCAGGCCGTGCCGACAGCCAGGACCAACCTACTCGCCAAAACACCTGTGACCCAGAGAGTTCGTATCATCAACGAACTTCATGGCAAAATTGATGTTTTCACGTGTCATTTGAGTGAATTCGCAAGGACACTGTTATTTATTTTAAGTTATTAATTAATATAGATTAATGTAGGTAGAATGTTATTGTGTTGTATTGTGTTATAATTCCTATCGTGTTACAAGTTGTATTATATTTAAATTGTAAATTTAAATTGTTAAATTGTGGTTTGTGAATGACTGCACTGTCGTATTGAGTACTTATAGTTGTAGATTTAAATAAATAAATAAATATACCCTTACGCTCTAGCATAAATCAGCGGACATATCCTAAAAAATATTTGAACGTTTGAAAATTTGTTGGATAATTAATAAATCTGTTATAATATAAAGTCATATAACTAATAAAGATATAAAAATGGACGGAGCAATTTTTCACATTACGTAGTTAAGCAAAAATAAAAAAAATATGTTTAAAAAGGAAAATCTTTTGGATAACTAAACAAAGCTATGTATTTAAGGATATAAAAACATATTACAAAATAAAAATTCGCAGAGCAATTTTTCTGTAGAAGTTATAGTACAAAATGTTAAAAGTTAATTTTGGGGTATCTCTGAAATCGAAAAAATTTTAGATTCTTTTACATACTTATTCTAACTAGTACATACGTACGTATACAGAAAGTATTTCAGGCTGAGGAAATATTCACAGAGAGTTATAAGCGATTTTCATGTTTAGGTGAAAATGCCCAACTTCTCGTAAAAAAAAATGTTGGATTATTGTACATCTGTAATCTGTATCACCTAACTTCATCACATGCCAAATTTCAGAGGCGGAGCAGTTTTTCGGGTTACTCAAGCCTCGTTGACCGGACTATAAGAGTAGGTAGTTAGATAATTCACCTAATGTCTCGAAAATAATGAGATACAACTTTATTCTTCTGCATAGCACATTATATAGTATAAAATGATCAACTTAGCCTATTGCAGTCCACTGCTGGACATCGACCTTTTTCAACTTACCACATCTACTGGTTCTCTGCCTTCCGCATCCAGTCTGTCTCAGCCACTTTTTAAGGCGAAAACGCTAGGGTAGCCCACGAAATTCGAACTTTCTTACGTTTTTTTGCAATTCGCAGAATCAGGTTGTATGTCGAACAAAAAATGATTCGCGACCGTAACAAAATATGTACTTATTTACAGAATAATAATCGTTAAAATCATCAATACAACTCTGTAAGTAATTAAGTACTCAAATATACAGGGTGACAAGGACATTCGACGCACAACCTGTTACTATGGGTTATGGTGGGATCCCCTGCGTTGAAATTGTTCGTCGGTTATAAAAAAAAAAAAAAACGGCCGTTTCCTACTAAAGTGCAATATTTACTTAACCTATCCGTCCAAAATGAATGGAACAGCTACTTAATTTTTTTTTTAAGTCGGCAGACGTATGAGAATAATTTTATTTTTATTAATTTATACAGACAACATTAGAATCTATATTTAGATGTAGTTGTAGGTTGACCTTGATCAAATCCGACCAGTATCTACTGGCTGTGGTAAGCGATGCGCATATTTAAACGCATTACTTGTATTATCTGTGCTTCATATTTTCGCAGGAAATTGATTTGTGTATGCGAGCTAAGGGCGAGATTCACAGAACACTCATACTGTAAGATTCACAGACAGCACTTTGCTTTTACCTTACCTTAAAGTAAGCGCTTCAAAAGTTCATACAAATGTGAATCTTATTATATACTAGTTGTGCCCCGCGACTTCGTTCGCGTGGATGTCGTACGATACACAATATACTAAAATAACAGCCACATTTTAATAAAACTCCCTCGTCCCCCGACCCGTCGCCAACCGTCGCGTTGCATCGCCCGCTCGCGCTTAATAGCGCAACGAAGTAATCTTCGTTTTCGCTTAGTGTTCTTTCTGATTTTTTTTAATTTTTGCTCGGCTCCTAAGGGTCGTAGCGTGATGTTAAATAACCTATAACTATCCTCGAGAATTGGGCTACAAAATGCAAAAAGAATTTTTCAAATCCGACTTCCTGTTCATAATTTCATGGGTTTTATTTTTTTCTGCGCGGAACCCTAATTATTGTTCAAAAATAAAAGTAGCCTAAGTTACCCACCGTAACATCAGCTATCTGCCAGTAAAAGGCCCGTCAAAATCGGTCCAGTCGTTTCTGAGATTAGCCGGAACAAACAGACAGACTAAAATGTTAAAAATTGCTTTTTTTGTTATAAGAACCGTTTATACTTTCCCATAAAAAAAATAATAATAATAAAGTTTTTTTTTCCTATACATTTAGTAAAAAGTTGTTATTTTGACATTACAAACAGACACTTCAATTTTATTTAGTTGTATAGATAAAATGTTCATATTCGCATGACACGCTTGCTCACATTCGCTTGTACGAATATGAACATTATATAAAAACATCTGAATAAGGTTCACATTCGTATGAAACGGCTACTTAAAGTCGGCAAAGTAAAGTCTAACTGCGGTCCGTGAGTCTCGACCTAAGTAATAATATAATTTGTTCCTTATTTATTACCTACAGGGTGGTTTCGGGAAATCTTATTGTATTGTAGTTCGTTATTAATGTTTATTACATTAATTACGAACTACATTATATTATTAGTATTATGTTTTTCTACTTTCAGAAATAAGCCGCATATATTCAGAGCCATTCTCATAAATCATAAGCTGCTGATGCTGTACTTCATTCCATCCTTGCTGTACTGCTTCTACAACAACTTGGCGTTCATTAACTTGTCCCACTATGACCCCACGTCGTACTACATCTTGCTGCAGTTCCGAGTTGTGTTGACAGCTTTTCTCTTTCAGGTAAACTCTCTATTTATACATCGAGTTTACACCCATGTAGGTACGAGTTCAAGCTGTGATACTTGTTTTTCAACAAGTCTTGTAAGAGACTTGTCAAAAACGTATCGTGTACCTATCATACATGTATTTGAAAGTTGTTTCAGACATATTTTTTTAACTATATTGTTCACCTTTTGACATTTTAGTTTTTAATACAATTAGCAAAGATATAAATATGTCTAGATAGACAGTCAAGGCTGTGAACTAGTCGAAAAATCCGCGGCGGGCGTGGGTGAAAATCGCTCCGCGAGTTCTTAGCCTAAGACGTTCGCTGTCACGCATACCAGCCTATCAAAGTTGTCCAGTTTGTTTTAGTTCAGTCCAGTTTGCTTTTGCAGCTCGACACTATCTAGATATATTATATATTTTATTTATTTGTTTATATAATCAAAGATAATTAGTTTTTTTAACTTTCTTTAGGTTTAAACGGAAACAGTAGACGTGTAGAATACATGTTTTATACCTTGGTGTAAACGCGAGGTTAAACGCCTGTACTTACAGAAATGTATGGGTTAATGGAGCAGTGACAAAAAAGATTCCAATGATTAATCTATTTCTTTTTACTTTGCTTCCAGTTTTTATTTAAGCAGAAGTTGGCTTTTATGCAGTGGATATCACTAGGAGTGTTAACAACGGGATGTATGATCAAAAATTTTGATGCAGCGTCAATACAATCGAAGGGCGACACAGATCTCTGGTCACAATTATTCAATATTTATTTCTTATCTATAAATTTTCAGAATTTCTGTTCATGTCTGGCTGGTACCTATAACGAATATTTGTTAAAAACAACAGGTTCTAATGTCGACATATTCCTACAGAATGTGTTTATGTACTTGGACTCGGTTATCTGCAACTTCTTTATTTTAATGTTTAAAGGCGAGTTAGGAACAATATTCGACGATTTTAGTTCATTAGCTGACACTTTTGTAATACTTATAACCATAAACAGTGCTGTGGTAGGTATAGTCACTAGTTTCTTTTTAAAAAATCTAAACTCCATTTTAAAAACATATGCGAGTGCTCTGGAATTGGTAATTACAGCGGTAGTATGCTATATACTATTTAATATCGTGATAACAGCATTTACAGTATTATCAATTTGTCTAGTCAGTATCGCTGTTGCTATGTATTTTAAAAATCCGGTGAGTAATGTTAACATGAATATGGCAGATGGAAAAGATAAACTACCGCTTTTAGAAATTACTACAAAAAAGTAATTAGATATTAACTGTAACTAAGGGCAAAATTCACAAACCGTACTTTGCATTTACTTTGCTAAGTAAAGTCCGCGTTTCATACGAATATAAACCTTATTTTTATTTATAATATTCTAAGTCTTATAATATAATATAAGCGAATATGAACAAGGGTTTTGTCCTACTAATATAAACCTTATTCATAAACGAATAATGTTCATTTTCGTATGTAACGCTTACTGTACCTAATTAGCAATGTAAAGATAAAGTTTAGTACTGTCTGAATCTCGCCATTACCTACTGTCTATAGTTCCTTAAGGCAAAACCGCCAGGTAGCCCGGAAAATTCAAATTTCTTACGTTTTTTGCTATTTGCATGTCAGTATTAGGTTGTATGTCCCACAGGGATCAGTCCTGGGGCCGCATCTGTGGGACATCGGGTACGACTGGGTGCTGCGCGCCGACCTCCCTAATGGCGTCAGCGTAGTTTGCTACGCTGACGACACGCTGGTCCTGGCGCAGGGGAGGTCGCACCAGGCGGCGGCCGAATTGGCGACATGCGGGGTTGCGACAATTACAGAGAGGATCCGGCAATTGGGACTCGAGGTGGCCTTGCACAAGTCCGAGGCCATGTGTTTTCATGGTCCTCGGAACGCGCCACCGTCGGGTTCCCAAATAACGGTAGGAGGGGTTCCCATCGGTGTCGAGTCGACGATGAAGTACCTGGGACTCGTCCTCGACAGCCGGTGGAATTTCGTGGAGCATTTCCGACGTTTGGCTCCCAGACTGGAGCGGGCCGGGACTGCCTTGAGGCGGCTCCTGCCCAATCTGGGGGGTCCAAACGCCTCCTGCCGAAAGCTCTACGCGGGGGCCGTGCGGTCCATGGCCCTTTACGGAGCTCCGGTGTGGGCGCGTTCCGTGAGGCGGCGACCGGTCCGTCGGTTGAACGCGTCCCAGAGGGTCATGGCCATCCGGTTAGCCCGGGGATACCGCACGGTCTCCGGGGAGGCGGCGAACCTCCTTGCCGGATTACCGCCATGGGATCTGGAGGCAAAAGTCCTCGCGCACATGTGGGAGTGGCGCGAGGAGGCAGGACGCCGGGGCGTAACTCCGTTGCCGCGATAAATCGCGGCACGGCGGACAGAGCTCCGGCAGGATCTCATGGCGGCATGGAGAGTGCGATTGTCGCAACCCAGCGCTGGGCACGCCACAATTGCGGCGATAAGTCCCCTCTTTGAGGAGTGGCTGGAGAGGCGCCACGGCGTCCTCACCTTCCGCCTGACGCAGGTCATCACCGGACACGGGTGCTTCGGGAGGTACCTGTTCCGGATAAGGCGGGAGGAAACGCCCGGGTGTCACCACTGTGTGGATCGCCCGGAGGACACGGTGGAGCATACGGTGGAGGTCTGCCCGGCTTGGGCGGAGCACCGCCGTGTCCTCGCGGAAGCGATCGGCGGCGGCGATCTCTCGCGTCCGGCCCTGGTCCAGGCCATGGTACGGAGCGAGAGTGCATGGGAAGCCATTACCTCCTTCTGCGAAGCAGTAATGCTCGTGAAGGAGGAGGCGGGACGCGTGAGGGAGAGGTAAGCTTTGCACCCTCACGCCCCTAGTCGCCGCAGGAGACGCCCTGGGCGTCGGGAATTGGCAGCCGATTCCCGGCCACCGTAGGCGCGGGCTTGCGGACGGCGAGCAATGGGTAGCTCGCCGTCTGGTAAGGACCAGGCCCGAGTCGACGGCGCGTTGTGTTCCACGCGCGCCTCAAAGAGATGTCAGCACTATTGACGGGGTCCGCTAGGGCCGATGCCAGCTAGGGTTGCGGTATGTTCGAAAGAGTTACCGTGGCCCCGGCACAGGCAACAGAAGGAACACGGGTGGGTTTTAGTCAGTAAAAGTCTGACACGCCCTCTCGCTCCACCCAGAGCGGGAGAAGTCATTTGATGATTTCCCATCCACAAAAAAAAAAAAAAAAAAGTATTAGGTTGTATGTTGATCGGAATATGATTCCCACTAAAAAGTATGTATTTACAGAATTATAATAATTAAAGTCTTTAAGACCATGTAATTCTATCGAATTACTATTTCATGAAATCTTGACAATTAGGATTATACAAACTTATGGAGTTGTATTACTGATTTTGATGATTATAATTCTATAAATGCATATTTCTTACGGTCGCGAATGATACTTTAATCAACATACAATTTAATACTGACTTGCAAATTGCAAAAAACATAAGAAAGCTTGAATTTCGCGGGCTACCTGGTGCTTCCTCCTTAGAAGTTAGATATTTTGTAATGTAAATAACGACGTAGGTAAGTATACGTTACAAGCGTAGTAAATGTGAGTAGCAGAATAGCTTGTTCTCCAACTCTGTATTAATTAGGTACAGTGTGCTCTATCCAAAACTGAAACGGTTGCTTTATTTACTTATATTCAAATTACAAATGTAAATACTATTATTATTTTTATTAAATACATAAATTATTATTTCATCAACGATTTAAAATACTCTTCAGATTTCATGTGGTCATTAAAAATCTCAACAATTGCAATTACTTAATGCAATAAAAATACTTAGGTACGGTCAGCAACGTAAGTCGATTAACACTGTTATACTTTTATTTGACACAAAATTATTTTTTTCAATAATATGTTCATAAATTATTTCGTTGACGTAGACCGTCGCTGCTGACTGTACAACATAAGGTAGTGGGTATGTTAAGACCGCCCGCGCCCATTATACTTATGTAATGCTCATTTAATTAAGAGGCAAAGTAATGAAAGAGGGCATGTACATATCACTAGCTGTACACAGTGTTACTAAAGTGTGTAATATTAGTTGAAACCAGTGGATACACTGGTATAAAATAGTCGTAAATTGTTATACTTTTGGAAGTCATAATTACCAATTTTGTGTAATACTTTTAACAATTATTTTGTTAATTACTTTTATTTGCATGATAGGTTCTAATTATTAAAGAAAAAACACAGTTTATGAGGCGCACATTTCGTTAGGTTATCCTGTTTAAAATTATTTGCATTTAACATAGAATCTCATAGATCGGACCGCGACTAGGTTCGAATCACGCTTGCTAAAGGCAATAAGCACAAATGCATAGTACCACCTACGTAAAGAAACTCCATGCAAGTACCATCGCGTACATTTGCGATGAACCACTTGTTGAAAAGTGGTTCACCGCAAATGTCCGCGATAGTACTTTTGCAAAATTCGCCCAGAATAGATTCCATATACTGTGTGAGAAGTGGATATAAAGTATGAGTAGGTATTCTGGAAACTTATTAAAATAAATATTCTGACCACTCAAATAAATGCTCTACTGTACAATTTTCTGCTGTAAAACCGCGACCAAAGCCTTTAAATACTCTGACTAATTATTAAACCTATTTTTAATACCAAAATTATATTGTATACTTACCTACTTATTTTGTTAGGATGCTCTTGTATGTGATATGACTGGCATTTTTGTATTTGTAATCTAAGCTTGTAATTGAAATACATTATTGTTATTATTCTCAGTGTGTTCACAATTTCACATTGGTATAATTTAAATTATGCAAGTAAAAAACATGTCTCAGAAATTGTAAGAGCCAACTTTAGTAGGTAGTCATCAGCACGCCAGTGGTATGGTAACACTTGGACTACGAAAACCACCTTTACTGCAACGACATAAAGGTGCTGTGCTGTTTATCTCAAATTCTAACCACAGACGTGCGCTTGACTATACCTAAAGGGGCAAACCCAAAGAACACTTACCATGTTTCACTCAACATTCGAATATAACTAATGTATTAATTAGCTTAAGATGATTGATGTACTCGTTACTAAGTTTTTACTATGAAATCATTTCAAATAAAATGAAATAGGTATAGGTTCATTCGAACAAATTTTGCGAATATTTTTATTGTTTAATACCTTCACACGTCTCACAGACAGGTATTTGGCCCTAAAAGTCGGACAAAAATATTTTTTGCGTTTTATAGTATTATTAAAGTATTTCGTTCTATTTTGAAGCATAATAGCGTAAAAAAAAGGCATACATTATTCTTAACAAATTTTATTTCTAATTTTCATCATCTTCAGAGTCATTTTCAATACTAATATTGCAAATATCATTTTCCTCCAAAAGATTCATGGTATCCGCTGAAAGAGGACTTTTTCTTTTATGTTTAGCGTTCCTCATTCCCGTTAGCAAGGGGTCTGATGTCAAGAGCAACCTATTTAAAACGTCTGTGTTGCAGGCTACTCTCGAAAATTTTCGGGCGTAGTTTAGCCGAAACGCTCGGATGTGCTTATTGCGGGCTTCTGCAGCTTCTTCAGACAGTTGCCCGATTGGCAGAATCGCCTCCTTTATCACGGCTGCCCCATGACTCAACACCTTATGTAATGTCGGCGACATTGGATGAAACTTGTACAAAGAAACGTACAATTCAGCAGTTTCTTTGCAGTAAATTTCGAATTTTTGGATGTTAATTTTTATCCCGCAGCACATGGTGTCTAGGATGACTTTTAATCGGTAGATTAAATTCTGGTCAATCCCAGTTATTTCTGCAGCTTTCTCGTATTCATCGAAAAATCGCCTGCTGGTATTCCCATCATTCGTGTTTCCAAAGTTAGCCTTTGGAATATCTACTAATAATCCTAGTTGTTCACGAAACTTGGTTTGGATTTCTTTTTTTCGTGTCTCCACTAGTTTCTTCTCTTCGGCAGTCAGGCGAGCCCTCCACTTCATGACTGGTAATTTATAAGCTACATGCAGTATGCTCTCAAAAAATCTTATTCGAGCGTGCAGCAAAGATAGACCAAATCGCATGTTTTCCGTATTGCAGGGCCTTTCTTTTGTAAGGTCGTTGAAATCGGAGGATGTGGCGCCACATATGTAACATCTCATGGTTGACTTGGTATGGGTTGCTGCGTTACATACCTTGCCGTCCACCATGGTAAAAACTATTTTATGTTTGACGGATATGTCGTCGATCTTGGTCTTGCTCAGTTCTTTTATTTGATTTTCTACGTACTCGATTTCCTCATTAGTCACGTCAGTGTTTTCTTTCACAAATCGTATGCGTATTGGTCTGCAATATCGTGGTGATGACGGAGTTGGGTTTTGCCATATAATTTTTCTTTCCGTTCCATAGACTAGTTGGAGTGGAACGACAGAACTTTGAAAAATGTTGGCGTCGGAATCAGTCTCATTTGCAAATTTCATTTTATATTGAATCTGCTGAGATCCGTCACAGCCCCATTTGCTGATGAGCAGAAAGGACTGCTTTTCAGATTCAGTTAGTTGCTCCAAGACCTCCTCACCAAGATGCAATAATAATCGCTTGATGGTGTGATCCATTAAGCTTTGTACCCTTACTTCGGCACAGGTCTCAGTAATGCTGTGGATTTCGGGGTAACATTCTTTCTTCAACTTCTTTAGAATCGAATAGCATGGGTAAAAGCCTGGATTCGTATCTCGAACCACTTCGTATTGGGCCTGGGTAAGCCCAGCTTCAACAAACATAAACAGGGAACGAAGGTGTGCCAATTTCGTTGAAACTTCTTTTTCTTGTTCAGCTGCTTGTTCTTTTATCGCTGCTGCTGCATATTTTTTTGCTTTCCGGGGGCTTCTGGTAAGGACCTTTACGATTTTTGATGCTTCGACATCGCCAGTTTCTCGCAATTTCATTTGTGTTGCGTATGCCAGCACATCTAAGTCAGATGTTCGAAGATTTTCAGTTTTTCGCCTTTTATTCCTTTCACATAAGTCTGAAAACGACTTTTGAGGTCTACCTGGACTTAATCCTATAACAAAAGATAAACCTTTAGTCACTGATAAAATTCCATGAAATATAATAATGTTCGAAACAAAAGAATTGTTAACGTAAATAGGTACCTGCTTTCGGTAGCGATATGGTGCCCTTGAGCCATTCTTTGTTCGCTTCTAGGAATCTGGCTTTGGTATTGCGGGCAGCTGACCATTTCTGCTTGAATTGGTGACGTATAATTGACAACTTGTGCTTTGCATCAGCAATGTTTGGATCATCTTCAGAGTATTGACGGAGAAGTTCCAACTCCATAAATTCCAACTTTTCATTGAAAGTTGAAGCATTTGAGCGTTCCATGATAGTTAGTAAATCGTTTCTAGTTAATACCCGCATCCCAGAAGAGCCTGGAAACAAAATAAACTAATTTTCATACAAAAAAACAACACGTGGTTTTTGAGTTCATGCAAAAAAAAAAATCCCAAAAATGGAGGGGTGCGTTAGGGTGGCTGTTTTACGTAATTTAGAATACTATAGAGTCTATTCTAAAACCAACCATATAAATTTTTACTTAGAAATGCTCAGAAATACTTTAAAACGCTTAAAGATTTTTTTAAATGCGTATTTTATAGGACTTTTTAAGAATTAGTTACTAATGGAGCTAAAGGTACGAAAACTCCCTCTTTTCATAACAAAACTAAATAAAATAATAAGTACATACCTGGTTGTGTAAGATCCATAGTAGAAATTCAAAAGAAATTGACTTTTTCACCATAAATTTAATATTTGAAAACAATGAAATTTGAGCGTATCGAATAATTACACGACCACGGCAAGCGAACGGTAATTTCCGACTGAGCGCATGAAGCGGGGGAAAGGCTCTAGCGCGTCGGGTTCACGCTATTGGTAGGAGGAGATACCATTGTATTTCGATGAATAATAAAAAACGGCGTCTAACTAAAAAAAAAAAAATGGATTTCGCCCGACTTTTAGGGCTAAATACCTCTCTGTGCGTCTGGTCAAGTTTGGTGCTTGAATACTTATAGATTTTACGTGCAGTTGTATCGTATGGTCTAAAAAATTTATGAAAAAGGCTATAGGATATTTATGAGGAAGGCTATAGGCTATATAACATCACGCTATTATCAATAGGAGCGGAGCAGCAATGAAAAATGTTGCAAAAACGGGGATAAATGTATTCCTTTTGAGGGATTCCGTTGCGTGCGCTGCGTAAACGGTTAAGGCTAGGTAGACCCTGCGAAGTAGGTATTTAATGCTACCAACCTACCCACGGAGCGAGCCGTGCGCTTACGTCGCCAGCGTGAACTTACATGAACCCAAAATGTGTCACAGCATAGGTAAGCGTGTCGTGTAGGCAGTAGGTCAACTCATTGGAACGAAGTTCATTGACGCGGCTTGGCAGAAATCGTCACTAACGACAAAGCACGTTCATACTTTCTTCTTTGAAATTCACACTTTCACTCTCTCTCTCTATCAAGAGAGAAAAAATTCAAATTTTCCTTCATGGGTGTCGTTTTCAAGGTTTTCGAGGGTGCTGAAACCGATAGTAAAGTCAAAATGAAAATCCAAGATGGCGGCCGTGAAAATTTCAAATTTTCCTTCATGGGTGTCGTTTTCATGGTTTTCGCGGGTGCTAAAGCCGAAGGTAAAGTTAAAATGAAAATCCAAGATGGCGGCCGAGAAAATTTTCAAATTTTCCTTCATGGGTGTCGTTTTCAAGGTTTTCGAGGGTGCTGAAACCGATAGTAAAGTCAAAATGAAAATCCAAGATGGCGGCCGTGAAAATTTTCAAATTTTCCTTCATGGGTGTCGTTTTCATGGTTTTCGCGGGTGCTAAAGCCGAAGGTAAAGTTAAAATGAAAATCCAAGATGGCGGCCGAGAAAATTTTCAAATTTTCCTTCATGGGTGTCGTTTTCAAGGTTTTCGAGGGTGCTGAAACCGATAGTAAAGTCAAAATGAAAATCCAAGATGGCGGCCGTGAACATTTTCAAATTTTCCTTCATGGGTGTCGTTTTCAAGGTTTTCGAGGGTGCTGAAACCGATAGTAAAGTCAAAATAAAAATCCAAGATGGCGGCCGTGAAAATTTTCTAATTTTCCTTCATGGGTGTCGTTTTCAAGGTTTTCGAGGGTGCTGAAACCGATAGTAAAGTCAAAATGAAAATCCAAGATGGTGGCCGTGAAAATTTTCAAAATTTCCTTCATGGGTGTCGTTTTCATGGTTATCGCGGGTGCTAAAGCCGAAGGTAAAGTTAAAATGAAAATCCAAGATGGCGGCCGAGAAAATTTTCAAATTTTCCTTCATGGGTGTCGTTTTCAAGGTTTTCGAGGGTGCTGAAACTGATTGTAAAGTCAAAATGAAAATCCAAGATGGCGGCCGTGAAAATTTTCCTTCATGGGTGTCGTTTTCATGGTTTTCGAGGGCGCTGAAACCGATAGCAAAGTCAAAATGAAAATCCAAGATGGCGGCCGTGAAAATTTTCAAATTTTCCTTCATGGTCGTCGTTTTCATGGTTTTCGCGGGTGCTAAAGCCGAAGTTAAAGTCAAAATGAAAATCCAAGATGGCGGCCGTGAAAATTTTCAAATTTTCCTTCATGGGTGTCGTTTTCATGGTTTTCGCGGGTGCTAAAGTCGATAGTAGTCAAAATGAAAATCCAAGATGGCGGCCGAGAAAATTTTCAAATTTTCCTTAATGGGTGTCGTTTTCAAGGTTTTCGAGGGTGCTTAAACCGATAGTAAAGTCAAAATGAAAATCCAAGATGGTGGCCGTGAAAATTTTCAAAATTTCCTTCATGGGTGTCGTTTTCATGGTTATCGCGGGTGCTAAAGCCGAAGGTAAAGTTAAAATGAAAATCCAAGATGGCGGCCGAGAAAATTTTCAAATTTTCCTTCATGGGTGTCGTTTTCAAGGTTTTCGAGGGTGCTGAAACTGATTGTAAAGTCAAAATGAAAATCCAAGATGGCGGCCGTGAAAATTTTCCTTCATGGGTGTCGTTTTCATGGTTTTCGAGGGCGCTGAAACCGATAGCAAAGTCAAAATGAAAATCCAAGATGGCGGCCGTGAAAATTTTCAAATTTTCCTTCATGGTCGTCGTTTTCATGGTTTTCGCGGGTGCTAAAGCCGAAGTTAAAGTCAAAATGAAAATCCAAGATGGCGGCCGTGAAAATTTTCAAATTTTCCTTCATGGGTGTCGTTTTCATGGTTTTCGCGGGTGCTAAAGTCGATAGTAGTCAAAATGAAAATCCAAGATGGCGGCCGAGAAAATTTTCAAATTTTCCTTAATGGGTGTCGTTTTCAAGGTTTTCGAGGGTGCTTAAACCGATAGTAAAGTCAAAATGAAAATCCAAGATGGCGGCCGTGAACATTTTCATATTTTTTATCATGGGTGTCGTTTTCGTGGTTATCGAGGGTGCTGAAACCGATAGTAAAGTCAAAATAAAAATTCAAGATGGCGGCTGTGAAAATTTTAAAGTTTTTCATCATGGGTGTCGTTTTCATGGTTTTCACGGGTGCTTAAGCTGACAGTAAAGTCGAAATGAACATTCAAGATGGCGGCTGTGAAAATTTTCAAGTTTTGCATCATGGGTGTCGTTTCCATGATTTTCGAGGGTGCTATAGCCGATAGTAAAGTCAATATGAAAATCCAGATGGCGGCTGCGGAAATTTTCCAATTTTTCGTCATGGGTGTAGTTTTTCTAGTTTTCGAGGATACTAAAATCGACAGTGAGGTCAAAATGTAAAATGAAAATTATGTTTTTGTATTAAATCATATGTGAGATGAACTTTGTTACTGACGGTGTCTCCCGACTGCACATGATTTTTATTTATTTATTTAACAGTTTACGTACACACATGTAAACAGACCAGAAGAAAGGAACAGAAAAATACGTACAAAGGTGATGCTGATGATGGTGGGGTTTTATTTTAAATTAGGTACCTATATAAAGGGTGTCTCAGTAAGAGTGCACTTTTTAAAATTGAAATATTTTTTTTTTCATGCAAGTGGCAACTCTGAAATTTGACAGCTGTCACCTCTGTTTATTCCGATTATTAAAAATGGAGCGCTTTTCGAAAGAACAACGCGTTATAATTGTGAAAACTCATTACAACGGTGAACGGCATTCGTTACAGGAATATGGTAACGGACTTCTTGTGGCCTCAACTGGACGGCATGAATCTGGACAACATGTGGTTTCAGCAGGACGGCGCAACCTGCCACGCCGCGCATGAAACAATCGACTTATTGCAGCAACGATTTCCAGAACACATTATCTCATGAAATTCTGATGTCAACTGGCCACCAAGATCGTGCGATTTTTTTCTTTGGGGTTTTGTGAAATCTCGGGTTTATGCGAATAAACCCGAAACAATTCCTGAGCTCAAATCGGAAATCCAACGCGTCATTGGTAAGATACAGCCACATCTTAGTGCAAAAGTCATGGAAAATTTCATGAAAAGAGTAATGGCCTGTCATCGGAGCCTTGGGGTCATTTGCCGGATATTTTATTCCATACTTAATCGGAACGTCTTCTTTACCATACAATACAAATATCACAACTCATATAAAAAAATACTTGTTTTTATTTTAAAATGAAAAAGTGCACTCTTAATGAGACAGCCTTTACAAATTAGTTTTGGATATTTATTATTTATTACGGATAATTTATTGACGAAGCCCAGTGTTATATTGGGGCCACGCCAAATAGGTTGATTGAAAATGATACGATTGTCGAAATTAAGTGTCCCATAATAGCATCAAAACAAGGATTGGCGAAAGCTATAGAAGAAAATAAAATTCAAATAGTAACATTATAAAACCGAGTGCCTCCGGGGACTTCCGACAGGACCAAAGATCCTTGTTACGTGATGACTCTTACATGATTTTAAATAAAAACAAAAGTTTTACAGCCGCCATCATGGATTTTCATTTTAACTTTACTATCGGTTTCAGCACCCTGGAAAACCATGAAAATGACACCCATGATGACAAACTTGAAAATTTTCCCAGCCGCCATCTTGAATTTTAATTTTGACTTTACTGTCGGCTTTAGCACCCGTGAAAACCATGAAAACGACACCCATGATGAAAAACTAGAAATTTTTCACCGCCGCCATCTTGAATTTTCATTTTGACTACTGTCGGCTTTAGCACCCGTGAAAACCATGAAAACGACACCCATGACGAAAAACTAGAAATTTTTCACCGCCGCCATCTTGAATTTTCATTTTGACTTTACTATCGGCTTTAGCACCCGTGAAAACCATGAAAACTACACCCATGATGAAAAACTTGAAAATTTTCACGGCCGCCATCTGGATTTTTCATTTTGACTAATATCGGCTTTAGCACCCGCCAAAACCATGAAAACGACACCCATGATGAAAAACTTGAAAATTTTCACGGCCGCCATCTTGAATTTTCATTTTGACTTTACTATCGGCTTAAGCACCCTTGAAAACCACGAAAACGACACCCATGATGAAAATTTTGAAAATGTTCACGGCCGCCATCTTGGATTTTTATTTTGACTACTATCGGTTTCAGCACCCTCGAAAACCTTGAACACGACACCCATGAAGGAAAATTTGAAAATTTTCACGGCCGCCATCGTGGATTTTCATTTTGACTTTACTATCGGTTTCAGCACCCTCGAAAACCACGAAATTGACACCCATGATGAAAATTTTGAAAATGTTCAAAGCCGCTATCTTGGATTTTTATTTTGACTACTATCGGCTTTAGCACCCGCGAAAACCATGAAAACGACACCCATGATGAAAATTTTGAAAATTTTCACGGCCGCCATCTTGGATTTTCATTTTGACTTTACTATCGGCTCTAGCACCCGCGAAAACCATGAAAACGACACCCATGATGAAAAACTTGAAAATTTTCGCAGCCGCCATCTTGGATTTTCATTTTGACTTTACTATCGGTTTCAGCACCCTCGATAACCACGAAAACGACACCCATGATGAAAAATTTAAAAATTTTCACGGCCGCCATCTTGGATTTTCATTTTGACTTTACTGTCGGTTTCAGCACCCTCGAAAACTATGACAACGACACCTATGATGAAAAATTTGAAAATTTTCGCAGCCGCCATCTTGAATTTTCATTTTGACTACTATCGGTTTCAGCACCCTCGAAAACCACGAAAACGACACCCATGATGAAAAATTTGAAAATGTTCAAAGCCGCCATCTTGGATTTTTATTTTGACTTTACAATCGGCTTTAGCACCCGCGAAAACCATGAAAACGACACCCATGAAGGAAAATTTGAAAATTTTCACGGCCGCCATCTTGGATTTTCATTTTGACTTTACTATTGATTTCAGCACCCTCGAAAACCATGAAAACGACACCCATGAAGGAAAATTTGAAAATTTTCGCGGCCGCCATCTTGGATTTTCATTTTGACTTTACTATCGACTTTAGCACCCTCGAAAACCTTGAAAACGGCACCCATGAAGGAAAATTTGAAAATTTTCACGGCCGCCATCTTGAATTTTCATTTTGACTACTATCGGCTTTAGCACCCTCGAAAACCTTGAAAACGACACCCATGAAGGAAAATTTGAAAATTTTCACGGCCGCCATCTTGGATTTTCATTTTGACCAAATTTACAATTTGAAAGTCGACTCGTGACGATTTCTACCATTTAACGACTACCGCAAGCCGCGTTACAGAACTTCGTTCCTAAATAAGGGTTCCGTTTTTCATTCGAACTTACGAAAGCCAAAAAAAACATACTGACGTATTTACACTATGTCCTACGAATGAATTGTTCGATAAATTAGCGGAACAGCCGTGTGCTAGCAAAACGAACATAGGTCCGACCTCGTCAAGGCCTGCGACTGAATCGCCGTTTTTTTTTTTTTCCTAACAATGGCATCTCGTAGTTGGCCAAGAGTGGCCGTGACTACTTAACCGGTCAATCCTGTGGCTGCCTTAAGCTAACTCAAAGCCTCCAGCCAGGGGCGTGTTACTTACAATACTAAGTGACTGCGCGCTAAGGGCACCCCCTGAGGGGTACGAACCTCGGCTTAAGGCGTCACTGGGGGGACAGCTAGTTGGGACAGGCTGGATCAAACTTGGGTGATTATTATTAACAGGGGAATTTAAAGCTACAGGCTCAGCTTCGGCGCGGGCTGGCGCTTCTTCGAGCAAGGGACGGGGGGAATTATTAATTCGGGGTTTTCGCGATGGACCTCGGCGGCGGGGTCGGAATGTCGGTCTTTTGTTTTTGAGAACTGTACTAGAAGCCCTATTGCTTTCTTGGAGGAGAGTGATGGGGTCGTCTGGGTCAAGAAGAGTATGCCTCGGACGGCGAACTTTACTGATTTTGGAGGGGGTATAATTGGCGGCCTCGACAACTAGGGGGTTGCGATGTTTTGCGGCGGTATCGAAGAAACGCTTGGAGTTGCGTTTCATGAATTGGAGGATGGTGGGGATTTTGAGATCGAGGTGGAGGATCTCGTTCCGGACATAATAGGGGGATCCCGTGATCATTCGGAGGGCACGGTTCTGGAGGGTCTGCATCCTATGGATGTGGTGGGGTTTTGCGTGTGCAAAGACTGCACAGGCGTACGTCATAAATAGGGCGTATGCACGCCGTGTAAATGCGCAACTTGCACTTTAGTGACAATTTGCTTTTTGCATTCATTATGGAGTGGAGTCTACCGAGAGCGAAAGCGGCGCGCGAACGAACCTGCTTTATGTGCTCTGCGAAGGTGAGGTGCTCATCGAGAATCACACCTAGGTATTTGGCTCGCTTCTCCCAAGGGATAGGCTTACCGAACATGGTGAGTGGTCGGGAGGGGGTGGGCTTAAGGCGCGGTTTGGAGTAAAGAACCGCTTGGCTTTTGTCAGGATTCACTTCGATTCTCCACTTCTTGAACCAGTCGCCAAGTTTGTTGACGCTCTTTGGAGAGTGAGAGAGATCGGGGCTTGTTTGAAGCCTGAGCAGTAAATGGCCGTGTCGTCTGCGAACAGAGCCAACTGTGCCTTTTTGCTCCTGGGTATGTCGCTGGTGAACAGCGTGAAGATGAGGGGGGCAAGCACAGAGCCCTGGGGGACGCCTGCGCGGATAGGGTGGGGGGAGGATAGTGCTCCTTCGATGCGATAGCGGAAGGTGCGGTTCGACAAGAAGTCTCGTAAGATGAGTACGAGACGGTCCGGCACACCGAGTTGGTAGAGCTTATATAATAAGCCGTTGTGCCAGACTCTGTCGAACGCTTTCGCTATGTCGAAGTATATAACACCCGTCATCATGCCACGCTGGAAGCCAGCGTTTATGTGTTCGATGATGCGGTGGGCCTGATGCACACAAGAGTGCTGGGTTCGAAAACCAAACTGTTCGTTTGGGATGAGGCCTTTTGTTTCGGCATAGTCTCTGAGACGCTTATAAATAAGTTTCTCATAGACTTTGCCGAGGACATTGAGCAGACTGATGGGGCGGTAGCTCGAGGGCTCAGATTTGGGCTTTCCAGGCTTGGGGATGCCGATGACAGTGGCCTTTTTCCATGCATCTGGGAAGATGTTATTGCTCATGGCACCATTGAAGATGGTGGTCAGTAGCATTATAAGGTGGGCAGGGAATAGTTGTATTACCCGGTTTGTGATACCGTCTGAGCCGGGAGCTTTACGGGGCTTTAAACCCTTGATGATATCGTGCACTTCGTCTGGAGTGACGGGAGGCAGAGGATAGTCAGGGTTTTCAACGGGGGGAAGGGAGGCTCTACGTTCGACTTCAGCGTCGATTTTTGACAAGTGAGCTTGGTCTACTGGTTGAGAGCTGGGAGAGCATTGGGCCTCAAGGCTATCGGCCAGGCATTCAGCCTTGTCGGCATCGTCGAAAGCGATAGTCTTGTCAGGGCGGAGTAGGCGGGGCATGGAGACTACTTCTTTGGACTTTAGTTTCCTTTGGAGTTCCCAGAAGGCCTGATGAGTGGGCTCTAGGTCGTTGAGCATCCTGTCCCAGCCAGCGGTACGCAGCTCCGCTAGGCGTGTCTTAACAGCTCGCTGTAAATGGCGCATATGGGCTTTGTTCGCAAGGCAGGGGAAGTTGCTGTATGCACGGACAGCCGCGTTCTTCTCGCGCAACAGTTCACGCACATCGTCCGGCAATCTCCAGCGACGGTCATCGTCCGCTGGAGTTACCTTTGAACAGTCGTTCAGGACTGATTGTACGTGCTCAGTGAGCGAGTCGATCGCGGCCGTCGTGTCCGCGACAGAGTCGAACTGATCAGGGATGGAGTCCAAGTGATGGGAAGAAGTGGATTTCAGGCTTTTGCTTACTTTCCTCCAATCTGTGTCTATTTTGGTGAGAGGGGGTTGAGTGGGGTCATGGAGACCGACACGGGGGGCCAGTTTCATGACCACCGGTCGGTGGACAGAGGAGAGCTCTTGTACCGCCTCTATAGAATCCAACCGTAGGTTGATATTCTTCAGAAGCGCCACGTCGAGGACGTCGGCGGTATGGTTGGGGTTGTGGAGAAAATGGGTTGGAGTCATCGGGGCGATGACATCGAAATTTAGTATGGGGCAGAGACCGAACAGTTGTCTTCCTCTGGCTGAGGTGGTGTTGCTGTTCCAGGCAGGGTGTTTGGCGTTGAGGTCGCCCGCTATGATAACGGAATCACTCAGGCCGAAGAGGGCAGAGAGGTCGTCAGAAATCGACTGGGGATTTTCTGGCGAGGTTTGGGGGGGAACATAGGCCGATACTAGGGTGATCGGTTGGTGGCCTGACATGCCTAGCCGGCATACAGACACTTCTAATTTGGATAGGGGGGGAGGGTCCATAGGGATGCAGTGAAGAACCTTTCTATAATATATGAGGGTGCCGCCCTTGTGACACCGAGACCTGTCGTTGCGAACTATGCAGTAGTTAGCAATTGACGGGTTACGGAAGTTGGGCTTGAGGAAGGATTCCTGTATAAGGAGAATATCAATTTGATGATCACGGAGGAACTCGGCGATCTCATCGCGTTGTCCGCGAATGCCGTTGGCATTGAAGTAGCCTAATTTAAGGGATCGGGGCTTAGTTCTCCCTTTGGCTTCTTTATCCATAGTGGGGGTTGGGAAGGTTGGCGAAGGAGGATAAGGCTTGCGTGATCTCGGGATACGCATTATAAATCTCCAGAATCTGGAGAAGGTTGCCGGCATTTCTGGCAGCAACTAATTCGTTTGCCATTTTCCTGGCGCGTGGGGTGAGGAAGGCCGTGAAGGTGCCCGAAATAATGTTGAAGGGGTCGAGGGGGTTAGGGCCAACCGTAGTCGGTGAGTGGGGGGGTGCAGTACCGGCTGCAGAGGCGGTTTTAGGCGCTTGCACCGGTCTCGGGGGGAGGGCGGGGGCGGGCGCGGCGGCGCGGTTGCGGGGGTCCATCAGCGCTGGGATGGATGGAGGTGGGGGGCTGGTTTTGGCCAGGGCCGGGAAAGCCCTTTGGTGGTTAAGGGCCGTCCAGGGGCTAGGCCTTTGAGGGCTTAGCCGTTCTGGCATTTGGGTCGAACGGGCGGGGGGGCCGTTGAGGGGGGCTTCCCTTTGCTGGCGGGCGACTGCGCGCTTGGCCAGTTTGGGGGATAATTTCGGGGCTTTAGGGCAGCCCCGGTAATTTGCCGGGTGTCCTGACTCACCACATAGCACACAACTAGGTGGCTCGGTGTAGAGGGTACGGTCTTTAGGACGGGGGCAGTCAAAAGTGCCGTGCTCGCCCAGGCACTTGACGCACCTGGGTTTGGCGTGGCAGTTCTTCTGCGCGTGGCCGTATAGCTGGCATCGGTGGCACTGACCGATGAAGCCATATTTATTGGGCTTCTGGATCTCAAAGCCCATGAGGTGGCATATGGTTTTTACACCAAAAATAGGGTGATGCCCTTCAGTCGGGGGACAGACGACAAGGACCATGTCGAATGCATGACCGCCTCTGGCGCGGTGCATTCGGTGGACCTCCGAAACTGGGATATTTTGGGCCTCTAAGTCGGCCTTGATGGCGTCAGTAGGGATTTCCTTCGGAATCCTACGAATTACCACTCGGGTCTGGCGCTCTTCGGGAAGAGTGTAGGTGTGGAAAGACACACCTCTCGCCCGAAGGAGCCTGGTGAGCTCCCTATAGTCCTTGGACGTAGGGATGCTCACTTTGATACCCTGCTGGGTGGAGCGGGCATTGGTGAAGCCGATCTTTTGCTCGGTGCACCATTGGGACACATCTGTCCACTTTGCCTTGTCCTGAATGAACACAGGCAGGGGGGGTGCCAGCTTCTTGGGGGCAGAAGAAGCAGGAGTCAGGGCGGGTGGGGCATCCTGCGAGGAGGATGTGAGGGCGCTATTTTTTGCCGCGGAGGCAGGGGTAGAAGATCCAGGCTTACCGGCCTGGGAAGGACTGGCTGAGATGGGTGCCGTGGGGACAGGGGCAGAGGAGGAGGTGGAGGCAGGGGCGGAGGGGATGGCTGCCGCCAGAGGCTTTTTGGCCTTGCCGGCCTTTGAGGAGGCGCTCTTCTTCCTCTTCCCTCCCTTTCCGACGACTTGATAGTCGTCTGAGGAGGAGGAGGAGGAAGTGAGAGAAATGGCGTCTTCGGACTCTGAGTCCGAAGGAGGGGTGGAGGTGTCCATCACCTCGGGCTGGGGGGAGGCTACAGACGGCGTTGAATCCGCCGTAAAAGGGGTGCCCCTGTCTGCTACAGGGGGGGAAAGCGGGCTCTCTAGAGCCTCGCTTGGGTCGAGGTGGCGACTACGCCAAGCCTTCCCATATTTAAGCAAGAAGTCTGGGTCCTTGAAAAGGACCTCTCTTGCGAAGGCTGCGATGTCGGCGTCCGACATCGCAGCAATATTGCAGTTAAAATGGGAACAAATAAGGGGACCTAAAAGATCCTACTCCCCGGGTGGATGGGCCCGGGGGTGTGTGGCCCTCCCTGTCGGGTGCAGACAGGGAGGTGAGTGCCTACTTGTGAGCCCTAGAGCTGAAACCTGTCGCCAATCTTAATGTGCGACAGGGCCCTGACCAGTCTAGCGCGAAGGGTGTAGACACACCCTAAAGACGCTAGGTGTGTCGCTGTGGAAGCAAAACTGTCACCAAAGCCGACTAGGAGACCCCCCAAGGCCGGTTAACTCTGGGACCCGTCCAATTAACTGCCTTACCCTGAAGGGGCTCAGCGGGTGTGTTGGGTCAACACCCCCTTGACTTGGTTGTCACCGTGAGGTATCCGTCAAGGACCACGAAACTGTGGTTTTTACCCTGAGGGGGTCAAGGAGACACGCCGAACGTTTATTTGACGGACGACGTCAAAGAAATAATTTATCAACGATCGCCTTGAAAAAGGCAATAGTTGATAGAGCGGTGTAGTCAGAGACTACAGGAGTCGTTCCGTGACGTGACGTCACGAACGATCGTCGATGGCGGTGAGTCAGCGGTGAGTCAGCGGTGCAGCGAGCGGAATGCGTCAGCGGCACGACCGTCCACAGCGGTGTCGAGCGAGCGAATGACTTGGTGAATCGCCGTGCGCAAGGCGCTGTATTATATAATATTTTATTATTAAATGAATTTAACTATTTTGCAAAATGTAACCACAAATTGTTCTTCTATTTGTTATGAACTTTTTATAGATATATTTTTTGGAAGTATTGCTTTCATAAGCTTCAAGCAAAATTAGAAAAACATCAAAAAACTCATCGATTAGACTCCTCTTCCGATTTTTTTTTGATCGAGCGAAGTTTTCGATATCATGTTATGAACCACAAAAAGTCCAAGTACATATAGTCAACTACAATATATATTTTTTTGGCTTTAAACAATCACTATTTGTTTGCTTATTATTGAATCAAAGTGATGCAATATTAGGTATAGGTCGCCTTAAAGTTACACAAAAATCATGTATTTATTTATTTATTTTATTGGTTCACCAACAATGTATGACGGAATTGTTCCTCTTAAAAAGTTAAAAAAAAAAGTCTGCGTTAGCAATTATGTCTATCTTTTAAGGTTGGCTCACTATAACTTTTTTAATGGTAAGTAATCAAATCTATACTAATCTATACTAATATTATAAAGCTGAAGAGTTTGTTTGTTTGTTTGTTTGAACGCGCTAATCTCAGGAACTACTGGCTCGAATTGAAAAATTATTTTTGTGTTGAATAGACCATTTATCGAAGAAAGCTTTAGGCTATATAACATCACGCTGCAACTAACAGGAGCGAAGAAACAATGAAAAATGTGGAAAAAACGGGGAAAATTATTCATATTTGAGGGCTTCCGTTGCGTGCGCTGCGAAAACGGTTCAAGATACCAAAAAAATATGTATGAAAGAATTATTCCTCTTGAAATGATCTAAAAAAATGTCCGCGACAGTATATGTCTATCTTTTAAGATTAACTCACTAGAACCGTTTTTATGGTAATCAAATTTGGTCGAAATTAATGCATTATTACCAATTATTTGTTAGAGTTGTATCAACATAATAATATTAATCTTTATCCAAATAAATGTGTTGTTGATTAAGAGTATTTAATTGTAAACAAAATTGTCTTTGACATTACTTAATTTCAATGAACATCTTAGAAGATATTACAATTTAAAAATAACTCCGATATAAAATTCACACGCGCCGCATGATGTGCAAAACCTGACGCTGCGCCTGGCCGGCGGGCGAGGAGAGGCGTTGCTTGCGGGCGACGCGGAGGGGGGGTGTAGCTATACGAGGTACCATGCCGCCTGAACGGTTGCATGCAGCGTTATTTGTTTTTGCGATATAATGTCGTCGTGTAATAATACTTTTTCAATACTATTATATTTTGTTTTAAGGAATAATATTTTGGTTCTAATAATTTCACAATTATTAACACTTTTTTTTTAGTTTTGATGTAGATAATTAATTATAAGTAGGTGTCATAGTTTTCTTTATAGTATTGTTTGTTTTAAGGATAGTATTTTGTTTCTAATAATTTAACAAAAATTAACACTTTTTTTTTGTTTTGTTGTAGATAATTAATTATAAGTAGGTGTCATAGTTTTCTTTATAGTATTGTTTGTTTTAAGGATAGTATTTTGTTTCTAATAATTTAACAAAAATTAACACCTTTTTTTTTCCTTCACCAATTTCCCTCGCTTTCGTTCCTTTCCATTTTGTTTCTTGCAGACACGCCACATTTATTCGTCTTCTTTTTAATACATCCGATAATTCTCTGGCTCTTCCAGTCATCGTCCCAACATTCCAACTTGCATACCTAAGTCTCACTTCCCGGGCTCGCTTCTTACGTTGCCCCCGCCCGAGGTGGTGCAACAACCCTTGTCCACTTCCCGCAGGAGCAGGGTGCTGCCCCTGCGCGTCGCCTGTGGGGTACGCCCTAGTCCTATCGCGCATCATATCATTTCCACACATGTTGCTTAGGGTTTTGGCACAGTTTTACAGTCGGCCGCCAGCCTGACACCAACCCTCCTTGGGAATGCGATTGTTGATGGTTTACCCGCCATCGCGCGGGTGACCCAAAGTGCTTTATGGTATGCACTGGGTCTTGAGCTCCCTTAGTCGCCTCCTACGACACCCACGGGATGAGATGGGGTGGTCTATTCTTTCTCCAGGACCGACGACATCGTTAATTAGGAAAGAAAAAAACCCTTTCCTGTAAAAAGTGCAAATTGTCGCTTACGATGATGTTCTGCCTGAAAAGGCTCGATAATATGCACACTATTATGTTGATACCAACCTGTTTTACAATATTTTTGTATAACTGTGCCATTTTTATTTATCATCGGGATTAGCAGACCACCATCATACCAAATATTTTAATAATTGTAGTGAAAATTCCATAGCCAAGTAACAAAATAAACAATAATAATCTTTAAGACTGGCAAAATAAAATAAAATAAATTAATAGACCTTTTATTTACACACTAATGTTTACATAATTATACTTTAACAAGAAGCACATTAAATTTATACCTAACTAAAAGATACAATCACAACAAGTCAATAATTTAAAAACAAATAGTACATTATCACATCTGGCTGCACTTAGAAATATGTAAGAATATTTATTATTATTTGTGAAAAACTGTTAACACAACTATTTTACTGACTGATCCTATTTACACATACAAGTGTAAATAATACACCTTTGTATTCATATCACTAAATGTAACTTCATAATCAGAAGTAACTGGGCCCCTTAATTGTTTGTTTATTTATTTCCCATTAAGACCATAGCACTTAAGATACTTTAATTCCAAACAGTACAAACTAACAAACATAGAAAACAATAATAATACTAACGGCTTAAAAAATTTAGCTAAGCAGCAATTGTAGCTATATTTCTCTTATAACTGCAAGCATTTTGGTGGCAAAAATGTATCTGGTAAAATATGCATTTCACTGAATAAAAGAAATTATATTACTTTTCAATTATTTAGCTTAGTGATATTTTTGCAAAAGGTAAATTGAATACTGAAATAATGCTGTGCTTTGAAAACTATAGGATATGTCAGATCACCAGATTGATAATTATATGGGCTTGTAGAGCAGTGTAGTGACATACTTCTTCCTGTACCGGTGGGTTGCTGATAATACCATAACACCATCTTTTATGGACAAAGCATACAGGTGATTCAACATGACGTGATTTGGTTCTGGTAACAATGTTGGTTCGCACTGGAAAAATTTAAGACAACTTAGTACTTTAGTAGTAAATGTGTAGCAAAATTTAAAAAAAGTTCAAAAAATATATTGCTCAGAAAATAAACTAAGCAGTGGGAAACTTACAGACAGTGGTGTATCTTTATTCAAAATTACTTGTAAGAGATGAGGTGGTAAAATAGGTGGGCCTGAAACTTTCTCCCATGGCTTTGACTGTGGTATCTCCTGAAAAGTAAGAAATTACACATAGATAGACAAATTAATGAAAATCTTAGTATATTAGCTTGCTATTAGATATTTTTCCCACATACCTGAGAATACTCTGTCTGGGCACCGCTGTGAATCCCTTCACTATCCTTTGCAAGTGCTTGGAAAACTTCAAAATCTGACATTTTTACTGTTACCAAGTTATTTTTACTACCCATTCCATTGTCCACTACCTTCTGTAACAAGTTTATTATCGGCCTGAAAATATATATTCTAAGATTTGTAGTTACTAGGTACTCACAAGTTAAGAGATACTAAAATTATAGTCAAAAGTGCAAAACCAATTTAATGCTGATAAATATACTACACAGTACCAAAGTGTGCTCTTTAAATATAGAAAAAAATTAATACCAAATCTAAATAAAACATACCACAGTAGGGTCATGTCGCCATTCACCATCTACAAAATACTTATACTGATGTTCACCTTCAGGTAAATCAATTATTGTTACAAAGTCTCCATGGGACTTAACCATAGGAATTGTTTTCCAATCGGTAAATGTTCCACTAATATATACCTAGAATTAAAAAGAAAATTAATTAAACTGCATTTAATAAAGAAGGGTCGAGTGTCATTGACGTATAATTACTTACTTGTTTGCCCCCTCCTTCCCATTTAAAAACAGTTGGCAAAACTTTAACATCGTCAATAATCTTACTACCTTCAGTCAGAGTGTTAGACCTCTCTCGTGGCCCACTATATTCTACATCACTTTCAGGAACAGCCTTGGTATAATATGGTGCACCATCTTCAATGTTATTCTCTTCATCTCGACCAATACGATCATCGTCTATCTTTTTATCAAATGTAAACGCTTCTCCTTCTTTAGCTGGCGAGGACGGCCCTACATCAGGAGCCTTCGTCACAGCATCTCTGTGCCATTCTTTGGGTTGATTACTTCCTGCGTTCCCCATTATTTTACCGATACTCCCCCGAAATCTTTTTTGTTACATGCAAATCTACTTCCAAATTCCAATCCAAAATCTTCTACGACTTGGTAATGTTTATGTCATATGTGACACTGACATGACATTGACAGTTCGTCTTGTTGACGTTCATGTGATGCACGACCTTAGAGGGGGGCGTCGTGGTATTTATCGTCTTTGATACTGCAAAATGTCATATGTCAAACAATATTGAAATTCGGTTTTTGACGCAAAAGTATCCTAAATCGTAATCTTAAGATTACGATTTAGGATACTTTTGACACTTTTGCATCAAAAACCGTATTTCAATATTTTTTGACATATGACATTTTGAGGTATCAACGACGTTATGCTTAGCTAAAGTTTTTTGCAAAAAAACTGACTAATTTCGGAATTCGATGTCATTGGATCTGTATTTTCGGTTTTTGCCACCGACTTCCTAAATTAAAGTTATTTTTCACTTTGTAGTGTTTTTTTTTTTGGAAGTCGATTGTTTTTTTTTTGCAGAAAGTCTTTTATTTTTCACTTTTTAATGGGTCAGTTTGTAATTCATCTATGTTATAGCTTAATGACAACTGCTCATCACCTTTTACAAAATATTGCTTTTCCCGATACAGGGACGTTAATAGTTAAGGAGTTCGCCTGGTACTTCACCATCAGCTCCTTTTCACCATATGCATTGCGACGAGCATACGTAATATAATATATTGCTTAGCAACCATTTTAAAGTAACCGAATCGCAACTCGTGAAATACTTATTATTGAGTAGTTCCGTTGGCCACTTCACCAAATGGTGCTTTCCGAGAGCAAATGCACAAGTTACTATAACAAATACCCAAATCGCCATAGGTGTGCCTATAATATTTGCAGAGTTAGTTCCCTCGATTGGCACTGCGACCACCTGGAAGGTATACCCTTTCAAACAAAAAAAAATCCAAATCGGTCCAGCCGTCTTCAAGTAATCGGGGAACATATATGAAAAAAAAAAATCGACTCTTCCTTTTATTGAAGTCGGTTAAAAATAGAGTTGAAACTAGCTACCGCGCCGACCCTTGCTCGAGGCAGCCCGCACCGCTTAGCCTGTAGCTTTAAAATTGTCACTAAATAATATCCATCCGATCCAGCCTGTCCCTTGCTCCCCCAGTGACGCCCTAAACCGTACCACACACCGTACCGTGGTCCGTACCACACAGGGGGTGCTCTAGTGAGTGGTCGCTTAGTTTTTAAGTTTTATGGCCTGGCTGGAGGCCTTAATTTATTGAGGCACCCACAGAAAAGTACGGTTAAGCAGCCGACAATCTCCTAGGTTGATCTGCGAGATGCCATTCCCAAAAAACAAAAACAAGTTTGAACCTGTTTAGTTCGCGATGCGTCAGCCTTCAGCCGTCAGCTGATGCTGATCCGATCAAAATCTTTTTATGGACATCGATAACGAGTCGTCGTCGATCAAAGTCGCTGAGGTGTACTTAGGTTAGTCTAAGGCATTCGTGCATTGCTTCAGCAGTGGTCTCGAACCTACCGATTTTTCGGTATTTCTACTGACATAGGCTATCGTTATAAATTAGTCTGTAAGTTTTTTTTTTTCAATAAATAAACGAATTTGATTGAATATTGTATTTTTTGTCGAATACCGATTTTGGGTATAAATATACCGATTTTAGTTGGCAACTCTACCGATCTCGCTCTATGACATTCGAGACCACTGTGCTTCAGCCTGTACGTGGCCTATAGACCTCCATAGAGACGAGTAATTTCTAATCTACTTTTTCTATTTTACTAATCCATGAGCGAATATTAGAGTGGTGACATCTCTAATGTGTGACGGAGACGAAATCTATAGTCACTGAATCAGTGTTGTAAACTTAGTGGGATTTCCACTAAGCCTGGGGGTTTGGACACCCCTACTAGCGGAAAAATTTTGCTTTTAGTAGCTGTTGGTTTTGTCTAGTGCCTTAGTTCCCAAAGTGGTCCAGGTGGACCCCCAGGGGTCCACGGGAGACTCGATGGGGTTCTACGTTGGGGTCTATCTTCACATTTTTGTAGTTTTGGGGAATATGATTGGGGAAATGTAGCTGCAGTGGGTCCACCGGAACCAGCTGAAAGTGGTTTATGAGAAAAAAGTCTGGGAACCTCTGGTCTAGTGTTTAGTTTAATTCAATTTGTAGAAAACAATACAATCAATTACTAATACTTTGACTCCAGAAAATATTATAATAACACGAAAATGGCATGTTGTATTGATTGCCTAAAACCTGTGTCAGTAATTTTATGATTTATTTTTAACTTAACCAAAACTATTCACAAACTAAAATATGGCGTCGAAAAATTCCTCCGCATCGCTGTCGACTGGTAATATACCCAAGAGACTGGCGGCATTGCCACGTTGTATGGCAATGCTTAGCCTCTGGCCAAGGTAAAAGCCGGCCCTTGGGGTCACGGGAAATGTCAACAAGCCGTTTGGAGATTTCGTTAAACAAACCATGAGCACTCGGACCCCACGCCCCGAGGGTTTCAACCCCAAACGGCTCGAAAATATGATTACCGATAAGGTTATTATACTTTCGCCGCTTGAGGTTTTCCGCAGCCGCAGCAGCAGCGCCAACACAGCACGCCGAGCCGGGAAGATGGGATGGCGCAAGAGTGTCGACACAAGTTGCGTCCCACACTAAAGGCCTACCCACCTTCCATGGAAATAAAGACATGCCGTCCAGTCTCTTGCCATCGTTGCGTGCCAAGCCATTGGGTTCTAATACAGCTGGAACGCCGACGGTGACAAGGGCTCATCGGATGATGTCATTAATGTTCGCGTGCCGCGCTATGCGACCCGCACTTCGGCTGCAAGACAGGCCGTGGTGTCCGAGCCTGTTGACAACTTCGCCACAGTGATAGCGATGAGGAGAACAACAAGGGGCTCCTAGTCGCAGGGAAGCAGCGAGACGGAAAGTAGTGTCGTCGAACAAAGAGCCTATATTCGACGACGGTAGTGCATGAAGCCACAGACCCGACTCCCACTTACCCACAGCCAGCAGGCGCGCACGCTCTGCAGTAGTAGCAGACGTGTTTAGTAAATTGTTCTGTACCACTCTACAAAGCGGCTCATCCCACCGTCTCTGGGAAGGTGGATTGTCGGGTGAATCTGAATTCGGGCAAGCGAGTCTCCAGGCATCCATAGCCTCGGTGAAGCACGGCACAATCAAAATTAATCAGTGTCGAGGCTAGGATTTTCCTGATTAAATTCTGAGTGCCGTAGATCGAGGATATGAAAGCCGGTAAACTGATACTAGAAATTTTGCGGTCGCCGGAATGGGAAGCGCGAAGGAAATATGTTAATTTAGGGCCGAAACAGCAGTAACGAATTAAGGTTATGGCCGAATGCATGTTAATTTGGAACAATCTTTCCGAAACGTCATTAAAATTTTGTATTTTAATGAGGAACTATGCGGAGGAATTTTTCGACGCCATCATTTAGTTTGTGAATAGTTTTAGTTAAGTTAGGATATAATTTTGTTAATTAATTAGGTATAAGTTGTTATTTATGTAAATTCCGTTATAATTCTGTATTACATAATTAGATCTAAATACCAGTTTAATACATCGTTTTAGAGTTGTACAGATGACTTTAATGTTTATAATTCTGTAAATACATATTTGTTACTTTTTATTTTTTCAAATGACGAAACTACTGCAGATTCGAATGTTTATTTGGAAACACGACAGCATGACGTGAAGACAGTGAAGTCGAACAGAGGCTCGGCCAGAATGGAGATCGAAAAACGACGTCTTTTCGAAAAAAATATCTAACAGGATGATACTTCCAGAATAAAAAAAATTAAGCCGTTAAGCCATTATTGTGTGTCTAACAAACATCCAAACCACTTCACTAACTTTTTCATTGATTATTTTGTGGTGTTATTAATAAAGTAGGATGATGTTAAAAAACTATGTTTATAAGATTACCGATGTTATGGTTTATTTTCATTCTCAAATCTTCAAATCGACCTCCAAAACAGGGACCAAACGTCGGGTAATAGGAATATAAATAAAATTAAAAAATTGTGACTGATCTAAACTCTGATTTTTAATTTTCTAGACTAAAATTACAGCTGCGATCGATCTTTTTTGTTATTTTGATATTTTAGTCATGTTGTTAGGTCATTTTAATCTAGCAAATAAAAAATCTGAGTATATTTATTTCTGGCGGTTTGTAGAACCGCCATTACTGGACTCGGGAAAAAAAAGTTGGCAACACTGCACTGAATCATTTCAACTTTTTATTCAATACTTCATTACTTCATTCCATTCCATTGTCTTAACGGGTGTCTGTGTAGCGTATGGCTCTGCGTAATAATATTTACATTATAAGCATAAAAGTATAGAATAAAATAATGAACGATGAAAAGCAACCACTGCTCACGGGACCCAACAATCCAATTGAAAGTGTTGAACAGACAGTAGAATTAGTGACAGATCCAGGTTCTAGTGAGAAACCTAAAGATTATCACCCAGGTTCGGAAAGATGCTTAGAGCATCCGACTTCCAACTTCGATACTTTAATCCATCTTTTAAAAGGAAACATAGGCACAGGAATTTTAGCTATGCCAGATGCTTTTAAAAATGCTGGTCTTGTTCTTGGTGAGTGTTTACATTTTTGTGTGTACAAATATCGATTGTTTACTGCCAGTCAATACTTCAATAAGCCAGCTTTATCATAATTTAGAAAATGATAATAAACAAACATTTAGCAATAAACATAGTCAATGGAAAGAAAATTTTTAAGTCACAGCTTTATAATAATTTTATTTAGTAAAAGTGCCTATAATATAAATTATTTCTGTTTCAGTCCATTTCAAATATAACATTAAAAAAGCATTGTACTTATTTAATCAGTGTGAATTTTTCCATGACAATCGGCTAATAAAAAATAAGAAAGGGCTAAGCACATTAAATGTTTAGAGTTGCTGCTGTTTGTGCTTTGTTTATGTGTTGTTTTGTATTAATAAAAGTAATCTATTTGGGTACAAAAAATAAATCATAGATTTTCTGTTGGATCAATTGGATAACTTTTATTCTAGTTCAATGTATGAAAATATTCATATAAACTGTTGGTAAAAGGCCAGTCTATAATAGTGGCCTATTACCACAAGTTTCTAAGAATTATTAGTGTCTCCCCCTGCTCAGGTGTATTTTCAACACTAATCATTGGAGCAATATGCACCCACTGCATGCATGTGCTCATAAAATGTGCACACGAACTCTGCATAAGAAGTCAAAAGCCGGCCCTTGGTTTCTCAGAAGTTGTTGAAGATTCCTTTGCATCAGGACCAGTTTCTTTGAGGCCATATGCTAAAAAAATGAAGTAAGTTTTTAATCTTGTTTATAAATTGTGTTATCTGTGTTATTTAATAAAAATTAACAGTTTTAGTATTCCTCAATTATTTATGATACTAATATCACCAACATTATCACTACATATTATAAAACAAAGTCTGCCATGTCTGTTTGTCTGAACATGATAAACTTAAAAACTACCAAACGGATTTTCATATGATTTTCACCAATGGACTGAGTGATTCATGAGGAAGTTTAGATGTATAATTCATTAACCTCTCGTCTGTCGGAACGTAGATCTACGCACCAAATTGTGTACCCGTTATCTGTCGGAACTTAGATCTGCGCTAGATCATCGCCAGTTGAAAATGAGCGCACGCGCGGTATTTGTCTGACAGACGGCGCAGTGGTCTGGATTTTCAAAAAGGTGGACATAGGATCGAAAATGTATATTTAACTTAACAAAAAATTGTTTCGTATAGGAAATTTAATGCTGATTAATACTTATTACTACAACTTTTCAAATAAACTGCTCCTTCACGTCAAAAAAAGATATTGAAAATAAAAATGTATGGGAGAAAATCAATTTTATTTTTTTTCTCTGTTCAGTATCAAAGTATAGCAAGCAAACCTTATATTCTGGTAAGTACCTATTGTTCTTAATACGACAACATATAAATTGCTTGCGTATCCCTGCGGCCTTGGCGCCTACGATGCTTTAAAGTTTAAATTTTAATGTTGAATTATCTTAATATTATTAACGAGTTTTTCAATTGAAATGAATCCAAAATATCATTTTTAATAAAACAAGCCCCCCCGCGCGCCCCATCCGGCTCGCCCCTATTACATGGGACTTAAATATAACTGGCAAAATGACAGTGTACTATAGTGTAGTACACACCTTTGCCGAACCCTTCGGGGAATATAAAGCGTGATGTTATGATAAAATAAGCATTTTTGCTTAATTTTTTTTTAATAATCATCTGTTGATTATTCTTTCATCTGTTGATATTTCGTATTGATAAATCATGGTTGATATTGTTGGTTATACTACTAGCGTCTCATCTTAAAAGAAACAATTAGAAATAGATGTAGCCCTGAAAATGGCTTTTTCTGAAGTCCTGAAAAGGACTATTTTACGTAGTCCTGAAAAGGACTACAACTGAACTACTACTACTAACAAACTCAATTCTAACAATAACAACATCACTAAATCTGTCACATTTACATTAATGGATCATCTTCAGGCTGCAACTCCTGTAGATCCATATTTTCGGTTTCTTCTGTTACTACCTCAGGCAACAACAAAAGCTCTTTAACATCTGGAAAAAAAATCGAATTGCTTTGAGTTGCTGTATTTTGGTCGAATATGGGATAAATATGGGTCTGAACTAATTAAAAAATTATGGAGCAAGTCCTCGTTGGTCTTCATCCTGTTAAATTTTCTTATGTGATATTCAAGAACTCTTTGAAATTCTTTATTTCTTGCTTCTCCCGCTTCTTCGGAAAGAATGCCAATTGGTAGGAGGCCAAAGTGATGACAAATGTCTGCACCGTGTATGAGTACCTTGTGCACACTTGCGGGCATATAAAACCATGGGTATAGATGAACAAAGAGCTCAGCTGTTTCTCTGCAATAAGTCCTGAATTTTTCAATATCTATGGCACATCCTGATTAAATCGTTTGAAGAATAACCGCAAAATGCTTCAGTAGGCCTTTGTCAATATTGGTTATTTCGGCAGATTTCTCATAATCTCTAAAAAACCTTCTGGCTGTGTTTCCGTCGTTTGTGGTTTGCCAAAGCCTTGCTTCACAAAATCCACAAGTATTCCCATTTGCTGTTTGAATTCTTCTTGTGTCAAATGTTTCTTCGCAGCTTTTAGTTGCTTGTTAGCACCTCGTGCAGTCCACATCTCAAAGTCCATGTTGTAAGATATGTGTAGAATACACTCCATACAACGAATCCACATATGAAGAGTAGAAAGTCCATATTTATAAACATCTTCTCGAATAGGTCTTGAAAATACTTCTGACAGCTTGTTCATCTCAGTCGGCTTAGCAAGACAAATATTGCAGGCAGATGCAGACGAAGTATCCGTTATAATAGTGGCCACTTTTCCGTCGATCATTGTCATATGTAGCTCGTGACTAATCTCTAGCCCGGCCCATTTTGTAGAATTGATGTTTTTTATTTCTTCCTTCAATGCAGCTTCTTCTTGCTTGATGTATTCTGCTGTCTCTTTACAAAACTCGAACTTAATGGGCCTGCAATAATGTGTTGAAGAAGGTGTTGGGTTTTCCCATATAGTGCTATTATTAGAAACTAATTTAAGAGGGATAAGACTTGACATGAAAACCGATGAATCACTGAAGTCTACATCTTCACTCCTTTGCTTGTAGGTAGTGATGTGCCTGGTGGCAATATTGCCACTACCGGCAATATTCCCAATGTTGCCACTGCCGGTAAAATACCAATATTGCCGGCAGCATTGGCAATATTGCCAATGTTGCCTGTCAAATAATACCAATATATTTTATTATTACTGCAGGTGTAATCATCGTTAAGTTATATTCGTGTATTGTGTCGGTCATAAAATATTTGAAATACGCACACGCGTGTCGTGCAAAAAGATAGGACACAATTATATGAATAAACATCAATGTATGTTCTATCTCTTTCGCGCTGCACATGCACGGCACGGGGTTGGGAGAACAGTTTCTACACCGAGTACTCTTTTTAAATAGGTTTCTGGGCATCTCTCGGAGTATGGGCACGTCACTTCCGTCCGTTCCTAACCGACAAAATGAGACCGCGGAGCAAGATTATGTCACACTTTATTACCAGTACAGAAAATAATAAAGATGAATATACTTGTAAATATTGTGATACAGTGTATACAAATAAAAATGCAACAAAATTTGCACGGCATAAAATATAACTAAGTGCACTGGTCGAAATTAAGAATGACTTCGATAAAAAACAATGGACAATGTACCTTGTACCTCCAGTGCGAGTGTAGTGATACAATTGCCATCGGTGACTGATAGTACCAGAATATTATTGGACAATACAGAGGTGCATCGTATTTTGTCACGAGCCATTTATGTTACTGTGGAAAGGAGTTTTTCTACATTTTCGAATATTCACACGCCTAAAAGAAATAAACTCACAACGGAAAGGGCCGGCCAAATATGCTTCATAGTATGTATGGACGGCAGCACATCAAGCTACTACAATCTGTCAAATTTCTTTAATAGATTTTCAACTTTATTGCTATAGTATTAGGATCAAGATTGATTGGGAAAATTTGACAGTTTTGGGTAGCTTGACCTGTAGGCTGGCGTCTGTACATAATTTTATTGGAAACTCCTAAACCAAAATACGCATCTAAGTCAACAGCCAACGCCTGAAGATTTACCCGGTGAAGAATGTGCCGACGATGTGGAATTCGATTTTGTCGACGAAACGTGTGATGAACCACTGAACGATTTCAGACCAGAATTATACGGAGATCCATTGTCTGTGGATTAATTAAGATTTTAATTAGTTAATTTTACTTTATATATAAATTATAAACAGAACGCTGTGATTATCAATGACTGATTATTATTAAGATTTAGAAATATAAAGTATTAACAAGAGCTGTGATTTTAAAATGATTATAAAAACTACTAAGTTGTTACTATAAACGATGATTTACTGATTATGTAAGGATTACCGAAACAAGTGCATTGTTTCGGTAATCAACAACAAATATTATGCCTTTTATTCAATACATAACAATCGTCAATTCTTATCTTAATATTTAAGTATGTGTTATTTCTTATATTCACTATCGTGTGCGGCAACATAGGCAATATTGCCGGTAAAATACCGGGAATATTGCCAAAAATGCTGGCATTATTGGCAATTTTACCCAAAACAATAATTTATTGTATATAATGTAGATTATGGCCTTTAAATGCTAAATTTAAGTATTGTATATAGTTTCCGTAGTTAATTTGACTTATAATTAAGCAATATTCCCAATTATTTCCACTCCCGGCAATATTGCTGGCAATATTGCCGGCAACGGCACATCACTACTTGTAGGTGCTTTGTGAAGAAGCTCCATCGAAACCCCATTTACTAATTAACCTTTTAACCGCCTGACTTCATATCAGTTGGCGTGCCCCCTTCGCCCGGCACAGTGAATAGAAAAATATATACCTACAACAAAGAGGGATGTGCAGTACTTAACTTTTCGATGTCGATATTTCGTTTTAATAACGACATTTGCATTTGCAAGCGTGGTTAACTAACAACTACAACTCGACCAAGCTAAGTTTGCACCTCGCGTCGATTACGTCACACTGACGCTTAGGTACAGGCTGCAAAAAAGGATTCGCTATGACTTTAAAAAAGTAAACAAATGTTTGTTAGATTTTACTTTGCATTTATTGTTTTTAACATTATATTATACATAGGTACACGGGTACACGCCGCATTCCAGCGAGGTGCAAACTTAGCTTGGTGGAGATATAGGTACCTACTTGAATACTACTTATCTTACGAAATTATTCGGCATTTTTCGTAATCCAGTAAAATCAAAGTGTTTAAAAATTTGAACGATTTATTAATTAGTACTTAGGCTATTCACAACAAAATCAGTCCAGAGAAGAAAAACTATTATTATTATTATTTAAGTTATCGCACGGTGCGCTCTCGCCATCTCACTCACTCTAATTAAGTTTAAAATTTTCATTCAAACATCACCACCATACTACACAATAAATTAAAATATAACTAGGTGTGTAATAAAAAAAATAATTACCTCTACATCAATGTCAAACTCTTCGTCTGATAAAAATTCTTCATTTTCATCGCCTTCTAGAATTCGTATTAATTAACTCTTCAGTAGTCGTCATGATAAATTTCTGACATGTACATTTATCGACATACGAACGTAAAACTACATGCACAAGCACAACACTAATGGAAAATTCCAGAAGTCGGCACTCGTTTATGACGTAAGAAGCGGTCGTCTTTATACGACCGTGGCGCAGGGCGTACTAACAAAGTAAGTTTCGGAACATGTAGGCTAGGGATGGGATGACCATCAATTCAGTCGCTGACATTTCACAAGTAAATTTACTTAATTTTAAAGAAATTAAATGAAATACTCACAAATATTTGTAAAAAAATGTTTTATTAACAATTGCTGTATTTGTTTTAAAGTTAATAATTAGTCAGTATAACGAGAAATATTTTGATTTGTTTATTTTTGTATCGGTAAATCTTGGCATATGTCCCGTCCCTCATGTCGGATTTTGTCGTCATGGGCGTTGCACATCAATACAATTTTCTAAAAATAATGTTAGTAAGTCATCTAACTTTGGACCTTTTTTTTAGGACTTCTAATTAAGAGACTAAAGTGTATTAAACTGTAAATGATTACTTAGTTAACTATTTACCTAATATAAACATATTTTTGATAGAATACAGCGTAATTAAATAAAAAAGCTGATTAAGAGAGCAGTGATATTTTGGTCGTACATATACGACTCTGGCGAAATGGGCCCGAAAATATTTGTCGGATTAATCCGACGTAGGCGGTTAAAAGGTTAACTTCAATCTAAGGATTGCCGGTAATTTGAAGAATCATCTGGACTGTCACATCCAATAGGGCTTGAAGCTTCACTCTGGTTCCTCTCTCAGTAATTTCTAAATCATGTGGATAGCATCTCTTTTTAGCTTCAAGGAGTTTGTGATACAATGGTAACACTGGTACTTTACAATCTAACAGCGCTTTCCTTAAATACTAAGTATTTCCATTTTGACAGGTTCAATGATGTATAAAGACCAAGAGCATGATCTTCATCAAAAGATTTTTTCCTATTTTTCTTAAACAATGTGGCTTGAACAATAGCAACACTATCAGGGTTCTTCGTTATATGGTCAATAACACAAGCCAAGTCATTCTTCTTGTCTATCCTAAGTCTTTCGACTAATGCAAAAGTAAGTTCTTCCGGCGAATAGTCCAAAAGAGACTCTTCTTTCCTTCTGTCGTCTTTTCGTCAACAAACGGCTTCCTAATCTGAACTTCGGTAGATGTGCCCACAGTTGTTGTACTTGATGTCAACGGAATCACAGCTGCTGTAGTATCGATGTCAACTGAAGTATTGTCTGACGATATGTTTTCGATAACTTCATCTTGGGCTTGAAAAATCTCGGATAAATTAACAGTAGTGCAATTTGGCCAACTAATATTTGATTGTAACCACGCAGCATGTCTATTCATGAAAGTCTTCTGATTTCTAGAAGCACTTGCCCATCTGCGATTGATATTACTGATGTAGTTCTTCAAAAAGGTCTTGATTATTTCTAAATCTTCCGAACATGTTTGAACTGGGATATGTAGAATAATAGCTTCATAGAGTCGTGCCCAATTTTTCATGTCTCCTTCAACACGAAGGAACATAAAAATGTCCAAGTTTGTAATAAATGCAGCCATAACGAAACTCAGTAAACTCTCACACAGCACGGATAATTAGATTTGCTTCCTCCTTCAACAGCCAATCAGCGTCGAAATCTCTGGTGGTGGGGGTAAATGATTCTTTTATCACAGGAGTCGTTTCAGTCAGTTACAAATAGGCAACGAATCAGCACGTGTCTTTAATTACATAACTATAGTTGAAGACTTTTATTACTATTTTTTATTAAAATAAAATAAACAAATACTTGCCAAATGCTTGAATGCGTATGTTTTAATTCTTATATAATTAAAAAATGATATTTTGAATTCAGCTTAATTGAAAAACTCGATAATAATTTTAAAAAATCCCAATTGAAATTTTAAACTTTGAAGCATCGTAGGCGTCAAGGCCGCAGGGATACGCAAGCAATTTATATGTTGTCGTATTAAGAACAATAGGTACTTACTAGAATATAAGGTTTGCTTGTTATACTTTGATACTGAACGGAGAAAAAAAATAAAATTGATTTTCTCCCATACATTTTTATTTTCAATATTTCTTTTTTGACGTTGAGGAGCAGTTTTTTTGAAAAGTTGTAGTAATAAGTATTAATCAGCGTTAAATTTTCTATACGAAACCATTTTTTGTTAAGTTAATTATGCATTTTCGATCCTATGTCCACCTTTTTGAAAATCCGGACCACTGTGCGGCGTCTTTTTTACGCTGCGCGCCCCGACAGACGAGAGGTTAAAGTTTTGTGTAAATTGGCTGAAATATGACATGATTGTTGAAGAAAAAAATCATGGTAACTGGGAGTTTTACTGGTGTGGAATTCACCATCCCACTTTTCTACTAATAGGATTTGGATGTTTGGGACGCAGATAGTTTATAACCTGGATTAACACATAGGATACTTTTTATCCCGGTAGTATGTTTCTGTGAGATAATTTCCAACCTCCACGCAGGCAAAGCTGTGGTTAAAAGCTAGTTCATAATAATTTGTTATGATCCAGGGCCAAAACATTGGTTTTTCCTGATGTACTGTATTTATCTATCTGTAATGCAATACTGCTGTACATCATTTGTATTCAAAGTATGAACATGGGTACATAGTATCTGCAACCAAATAGCTACCATACTAACTATTCAATTTATTTTTAATCACAACAACCGATGCAGCATTCCAAAAAATTAAACAATTGATGATGCAAAATGTTTACTTATCAATATTCTTTGTTTATAAATACAATATTTAATACCATATCAAAAATTTTACAGGAAAATTGTTAATATTTGAACATTTACTATGTAATTTTCTGGCTTGTTTAAAACCAAACCAGAAGATTGCAGCTATTATACTGTAGTCTGAATTAAAGTTTTATTTATTTATTTATTTATTATAAATAGGAAGTACTTATGTATAATTATTTCCTATGTCAAAGCTTAATCTAATCAGTACATATAATTATCCCACCACACCATTTGCCAATTGCACTGGAGTTTAATTAATGTCTGTATGATTTCATTAATCACACAGCTGAATGGCAATATGGTGTACCCTATGGAATTTTTATAAATAGTGTAATCTGTGTAGTGACTCAAAGCAAACAGATGTTCAGCCAAAAAAAAAATGGGAACTACTGGGAAAATAATCATGTTGATAGAACACAGTATTTTCACATAGTATTCTGAAATTATAGTAAATATGTAGGTATATATATGTACATTGAAAATTTCCTCTACCTAGTATCTAATTAGGTTTATTTGTTATCATCAAAGAATATTACTTGCAAACAAACAATAAATGTCTGGCTTCATTATATTGATTAAGATGTGGGACTTATGGATAGATTTACTAGGGAACAATAAATGATGTTGATAAGTAGGCATGTTTTATGTGTCCTTATCTATTTCACCTCAATTTTTATTTGATACCCCTGGATTTATCATATATTTACACAACATTTTATGAATATTTAAATGTCTCTTGTTACTAGATTCTTATTGTGTGATGTGTGTGTGTGTGATTCATACATTCACAACACTTAAAATAATAATGTTTTTTTTATGAAGAGCATGTCTGGCTTGAGTTTTATTATTAAGAACAGTTTTTTTTTTATAATAAATAACACTTATGGTAATATGTATTGTTTCAGGAATGTTGTCAGTGTATTTTTGGTATTAACACAATTGGGATTTTGCTGTGTATACTTTTTATTTGTTGCCACTAACCTTCAAGACACACTGCATTTTTTTCATATAAATTTAAGTGTACATGCATACTTGGCTTTATTATTTCCGGCAATACTTGCCCTGGCTATGGTGAAGAACTTAAAGTACCTGACCCCAGTTTCTCTGGTCGCCTCTATAATGACTGCTTGGGGACTTGTGATAACATTTTACTATATACTTCAAGATTTGCCACCCACACGTAATGTGAAAGCATTTTCTAGCTGGCATCAATTACCTTTATATTTTGGTACGGCTATATATGCATTTGAAGGAATAGGAGTGGTGAGTTTAATTTTATATTAATGTACTTATGTATTATTTGTATACCCTGTAGTGTCCGTTTGTAATTCTTTAATACCATCCTTTTACGCGCCACCATATTAGAATAATTTTGTATGTAGAACGCCAGCTTTGAATTCTTTGATTTCTCGGCAGCGCGCAGCGTAAGTAGGCTATAGTCAAATCGAAGAAAATTATTTGAAAAAGAATAGCATAGCCGCCTGGGTACCCATATGTGGGCGTCCAAGCAAAAGGGTCCAGTTCTCAGCATTTAGTTTCTGAAATATACGCAGTTTTGTAAAGTTGGGTGAAAAAATTGCATTTCTCGATTTTAATTGATTATTAATTAATGCTCAATTATCTACAAGTTCATATAGTAAATGACTATATATGATGTTTCGAAGTACCATAAAATGTACTTGGAAACATCAGAAAGTACCAAAAATCAAACACTGAAAATGCTTTTTCTCAAATTAAAAAAAAATAATGTGCCAGTTTTATTCTAGATACCGAATCTGGTGGACACTTTTTGCTTGGACGCCCACATATGTTTTCAATTATCACCATTACTAACTATTGATCAAGCCCGCCAGCCCCGCCAGCCCAGCAAGCCTAGTAAACTTCAGTAGCATCATCCATATCCTCGACAAACCTCTACTGTATCGCACAGAGGCTAATCGATTCGAGATGGTTATTTAAACCAGAGATAGCTTTCGAGCTTTTTGAATTAAAGTTATGAAGTAGTAGTAGAAAGTGCAGTAGTGTCTGAGTGAAGTAATGTGGAGAACTGGATACCTAGCTATTAGATCCAGAGTTACTTGTGGTCATAAATGTTAGCCAAATGCAAAACATTAGGTATACCGTTGATGTTGAAGTTGAACAAGTCACCTTGTTACAATGTCGCGTTATACGAGCCTCATTGCAGTAGCGACTCTCGCAAACGCGGTCAGGCGCAAATAGGCGAAAGTAACGGTGTTATTAAAGTACATAGCTCTATCTATGTATTTCCGTTAGTTTCGTAGATCAATCTTGCTGCCTTAGAGACGAACCTACCCGCACAATGAGATCCAATAAGACCTGGGCTTCTAGGTATCAGCTTTGTTTTGAATAGGTAAGTAAGAACTGTACATACTAATGGCTGAACCGAATAACCTATTTTCAGTAAAAGACAGATCGCTATTAATGGTAGACAGTATAATTCTATCTGTCCTCTTGTCAGGCCGGTAAGATTCCATAATCTCTTTTATACATTATTGGGACGTTAAAACCATAGACAGATAGGTAGGTTTTTCTATCTACAGTATGCCAAAACTGGTGATAGGTATTGGGTTCGGCTGTAAGTAAAGTACAGCAATCTAAATTACCGACAATTACCCACAAGAAACAGGTTTATGGTAATGGTCTACTTTAAATAGCTTGTAAACCTGCCTGTTTTTTGTTAGGTCAATGATATTTAAAACCTGTTTTTAAATGACATTACAAGCACATCATTGACCGTAATTCGCCAAATATAGGCGCAATTTGCCGGTTATGTATTGTAATCTTAAAGACGGCAGACCTTAGCCAATACTAACCCTATACCTACCCAGGTTCAGGAAATGGGTGAACCTAATAAATCTGAGACGACCGGAAGGATAAGTTTAGGTACCGACCGGACATGGGATAATGAGAGCCCGATGCTCTCAACAGCACTTTTATCATCCTTGTTTTATATGTATGTATAATATGTTTTTGTATGTGGGTACCTACTGCTGTTGGTAATACAATCTGCCTAGCCTTTTCCCAACTATGTTGGGGTCGGCTTCCAGTCTAACCGGATGCAGCTGAATACCAGTATTTTACATGGAGCGACTGCCTGTTGGTAATACCAATAAGTATATTAAATAAATAAGTAAAATGAGGGGTAGGTATAGTTTCAAAAACCACCAAGTCCAGTGACGTTCATAATCCAGAAATAGAAAATTTGTGATGAATTCTTGTAGCATTACTTACATAATTAATTTTGTTTCTGTGCCTTTTGAAAAATTGGTCGCTTCAACTACATTTTGTAACTTATTCATTAATTTACAATGTTTTACAAACGTATAAAAAGTTATGGACTTAGCTGAATTTGAAACTGAAGTTCGGACATTGTTAGTTTTGAATCTAACATACGTGGATATTGCTGTATTATTTTGCTACGACTAATAGTATGTATACACCAACTTAAACCATTTTGATACTTTTATCGTATGTCATATAAGCGTCATCATGTTAGAAATAAAAAACAAAGTTACCAATCAGTTAATATTTTTTTAATTATTAAATGCTTTAATTTACTAAACTAGACGTGGCTAAACATCGCAAAAGCAAGATAAGGAGAAAGGGGAGGCCTTTGCCCAACAGTGGGACACAAAATAGGCCATTAAAAATATTAAACAATAAAGTCAGGTACACTTTCTTGTTCTTCGCATAAAACACATTTTGTCACCTCTCTCGCTCACACGGGACCAAATTTTTAAGAATGTTAAATGAAAAGATGTTTTTTTGAAAGTAATCAATAGGCGACCTACGGACCTCCTAAATAATATTAATTTAATAGGTAGTTATTAAAAACACGTTTTTATTGTGGCATTTATTTGAATTTAAACTATCAATCAATCTGCCGAGCCTTTTCCCAACTATGTTGGGGTCGGCTTCCAGTCTAACCGGATGCAGCTGAATACCAGTATTTTACATGGAGCGACTGCCTATCTGACCTCCACAACCCAATAACTGGGTAATACGATACTTCCTTGGTAAGACTGGTTGTCAGACTTTTTGGGCTTCTGACGACCCGTAACGACTGTCAAAGATCCACGAATGACAGCCGGGACCAACGGCTTAACGTGCTTTCCGAGGCACGGAGGAGTCTCGGTATGTAAAGATGGTCACCCATCCACAGACCAACCCCGGCAAGCGTAGCTTAACCTGATGTATCGACCCGTGCGGCTGTTATTACTTAGCCACGAGCTCCTCCTCCTTGAATTTAAACTATAATTTCGAATATTATAGTGTACCGAAAGTTGAATAAAAAAATACAAAGAAACAACAGTTTCAACATAATAAATTTAAATATTTTGAAATCTATGATCAAAACTACTTATAGTAGTACCTATCTACTTACGTCTCTAATTTCTGCAGGTTTCTCTTCCATTGTTCCGAATTTCTCTGATGTTTCCGAGCTTTACTTTTATCCACAACGATCGGGGTTGTGTCCTTCTTCGTGAAGATAGCACATTTACTTTGAAAATAACACAGTGTCTAATAAAAAAAATAACTTTTTCTCAACAAAAACTAAACCGCCGCCATAACAATTTTGTGTATCACGTGACCAAAATGGTGGCTCGCTATTGGCTAGTTAGAACTTTGCGTGCGTGTTTAAATGTAGTAGTCAGAGTTGTAATAGTGGTAAAAGACCGCTGAAATAGTAATGAATGGATTAACGCTTATTTTACTACTATTTGAGCTATTTACCTACCTATTTAAATAATTTTAATACTGGCTTTGTTATTTATTTTTGTTGTCCTTGCTGTAGATATTTGTAGTGGATCATAATATTATAGATGTATTTTGTTGTTATGTCTTGATATAAGTATAATTTTATAATATAAAATATTTATTTATTTCAACAAAATCGTTTATTTTTTCGAGATTTTTAACTTTATATTCTTTGAAAAAATGAAAATCAGTTTACTACGCATTTTTTTCTTTTAAAATGAATATTTATAAAGCGATCGGAAAAACCACATACTTAAAATTCATAACCTCAAAAATTACTACGTGCAAAGCGCTACCCAAAGTTGCATTACATTAATGCTCATGTCATTAGTATCTAATAATATCTTAACCATAATCACGGTGATTAACAAATGAGTTAGTTCTTGAAATGAAATTTAAAAAAAAACCTATACAATCAATATCTTTTTTAATTATTGTCATCATAAATGTCATTAGCAGGCTAAATCTAATTATAATATAAGTAAATAAATCGGCATTTAACCACAGCAAAGATTTGAAAACTCACATTTCGAAAATTCAAAATTTCAAAAATTTGCTACGTGGGAAGCGGTGCCTAAAGGTACATGAATTGTATGTCATCTTGATCGCCGTGTATGGGACTATATCTCGTGTGAGCACCAGCCTAACAGTTCCATTAAGTTTCGAAAAAACGTACTTTTAGTGTTTTCTCCCATACAAAAAAAAACATCTTTTTTTCTCACGCGTAGTGTGATTTGTACTATCCATACGTTAATAATATGTAAAGGGAGGTATACCAGAGTTATTATAATTTTTTTTTTTTAAATTCTTTACTAAGTATAAGTTTCTATGAGTATGGAGCTCGATTTCCAGACCACTGTGTAGCGGCGTGAAATGCAACTACTTTACTATACGCCCAGTGGTCAGCTGGGAATATCGATAAATTGGTTGCTTTCGTCGCGTTATGGCCATTTCTACGATCGGACCACGACGGATACCCCTACATTCCAAACGTCGACTGACATATCATTAAACGTTGACATTTAAACGATATGGCCAATTTTAGCTGGCCATTTCATGAATTGATCAAGTCTATGATCTGGCCACGACATCTACATTGCTTAAAATATATTCCACACAGGAATCGTCTGCAGTGTTTCTAAAGTGTCCTATAAAGAGACTGGTTTTAATATCTCAAGCCCCTGGAATGTAATTGATTCAGCTTTACGACATTAATAAAGCTCACATGACGTCAGTTCCATGACACATTTTGTTATCGATTCAGAATTGCTGGGCATTTTGACGTCATGCTACTCACGAATGTGCCACGGTGACGCAATGCTTTTAAGACCTCGTTAAACAGAATCCAGTAACATTTAAATGCTCTCGAAGTTTGTGTTACGATCCAAAGCTACGAGATACGAATGTTTGTCATTTGGAGTGTTAAAATAGGTACATCCATTATTGATACTTCTCACTCACATAGGGACTGAAATGAAACCAAATTACTTATCATTATCAGTTACTAGCCACCCTAGCATAGAGTTGCAATAGTGTTTCAACAGAAGGTTGCACTCGAAGCTTTATAGCGACTATGCGTTATAAGCCCACGTTCCCACGGACGCGTAAAATCGCGGCGTGGAAAAACGCCGGGCGTGATTTTTTCTCGCTTTCAATTCAACAGTGTTCGAACGCGCGTAAAAAAATCACTTCGAACTGATTCTTCGTGCAGTGCGGACTTACGATGAGTTCCGCAAAATTATTAGCGGTAGCTATTTGTGAGGTCAGGAGACCACAAAAGAAGCAAAGAAAATTTTGGATGCATCCCTTGAATAGTAAGCTATATTTAAAAGGCCAATTTTTGACGCCGTAGAATGATTTAAGGAAATAGCTTGAAAAATTATAATAATTATCAATTAAATAGCACGTTTATTTTATTGCATTTTCTTAAACCCGTTTAATGTTTACTTACTTTATGATAAACTCCACCCATGTAGGTACCTACCTAAGCCCTGAACTATTTTATGATTCCATATTGTAGGTAGGTATGTACCTAATATTAATTAACTTTAAATAAATAAATATTGAAAATTAAAACATCAGAGGTGTTCTAAAATAAAACAACGGGCAAATATCCGATATCATTAAGTAAATAAAACTAAGATTTTTCAACTTAGATATATTTTATTGCTTCGTATTCGAATCTCCCTGGGCATAAAATAGGTAGGTATATTTATATTAACTTAAAAACCCGGGCTTCTTGGAAGGAATTAGTCATCTTCTCGAATACACGTAATCGATCGTCGAGGCGTGAACTCGACCAATCGAACAAAAATTTTGGAAAATAAAGTGTACTGCATACAGACGCCAGCACATCAAGCTACTACAATCTGTCAAATTTCTTTAATAGATATTCGGCTTTATTGTTCAAGGTTGATTGGGAAATTTGACAGTTTCGGGTAGCTTGATGTGCTAGCGTCCATACCTATGCTACTTCAACCGTTTCGTGCCCGCAGTCTGAGTGAGGAGAACCGAGCATTACAGTGCGCAACCTGTAATGATACAATTTGTAACATTACATTCACCGGGACCATTCGCTTGTAATGTAACATCGGTGAGTGGGAGCCCCCGTGATACAATTTGTAACATGAATGCGAATTATCGAATCTTGGATTGTTACATTACTTACAGGCGAATGCTCCGGTGAGGGAGCGCCTTAACAACTTGTCATATGGATGCCTACATACATAACAGCATAACACCACTACTGGTAACGGGAACTATCGGTGCTGGAGAAATATTATAATAATATTCGTCTACGTTTTGTTTTTGCGGAAGCTAGAAATTCTGAATACGCCAAAAACATAGCACAAGGCTAGCACTAGCTATCTTTCTCATTCCTATAATAATATACGATAAAGTAGTTCCATTTACCAATTGGTAAATGTTCTGAATTTGTGGTAGGTAATTCCTAGGAACCCCTGGCTCTATTCTGTAAAACCCTGAAAAATCGGTCAATTATGTGCTAATTACAATACTTACTTATTTAGAAGTCAGTGTACTCGATTTGTTTATGTATTCCCCATATAGTTTATCCACGTACATGTCTTTATAAACTGCGGCACAAAGAAAACAACGTAATATTTATTGCTTTGCATTTTTATCTGGAGACAGCCTGCATAATTAATTGCTTTTACTAATTAACTTTCTCATTAAATGTTTTTATCTACCTAAGTACCTATGCTTTATATTGGAATCTATAATAATTACATCATAAACTAATTCCAGATCTTACCTTTAGAAAACAATATGAAAACCCCTGAGGACTTTGGTGGCTGGAATGGCGTGCTCAATACTGGCATGGTGATAGTAGCCACACTGTATACCGCCATTGGATTTTTTGGGTATTTGAAATACGGTGAACGAGTGCAAGGAAGCATAACACTTAACCTGCCCAGCTCTTTGTAAGTTTTCAGTTAAAAATTGTTATATTTTACTCTTACTAATAGCATATTGTCGACTCTAGAATGTCTAGATTACAATTCCGTTGGGCGTCGATGATCTTTCCCGTGTTTGCAGACCCACCTAAATACATCCATTGCTATCGTCCAATGTTCATCCTTTTCAATATTTAATCCCCGTATACTGTGCTATTTTATTTGTTATTATTTGGTACAAATTCCATTATATATCTTTACAGGTTAGCGCAAAGTGTTCGGGCAGTTATGGCAGCTGCAATCTTCTTATCATACGGACTACAGTTCTACGTACCTATGAACATTGTTTGGCCATACACGAAATCGAAACTAACGAACGAACAAGCACTTAAACATGGTGAAGCAGCAACTCGGTTTGTGCTCATATCCATAACATGTAAGTAGATTTTTAATTTAGACCATCCAAATTGACCTAACTGAAATTATTTTTTAATTAAAAGTCAGCAAGTTTATCTTGGCATAAATAGATTACTTATTATTGTTGTGCTATCCTAGCCATGTCTGGTCGTAGGTTATCTAAGTTGGTCTAAAACAATTGGTAGTGTCGCTTATACTACCTACATAATAATATTAATATCTATACCTACATTCACATCATTACCACATGCCTATAGTTGTTATCAAACAGATATTGATTTTTACCTCTTAGGTTTATGCTGTGGGAAGTACAATCAAATGAAAAGTCTCATACACGTAGTAATATTGAACTAGGGTATACCCATACATAGGTGACTAATGATAAGCGTTATCTATAACAGTTTTAGCGGCGGCTGTAATTCCCAACTTGAGCGGAATCATTTCTCTGGTGGGCGCGTTCAGTAGTTCGGCGCTCGCTCTGATCTTTCCGCCGCTTATTGAGATAGTGACGTTCTGGCCCGACCAACTGGGGAAATACCAGTGGAAGCTGTGGAAAGACATCGCAATCATCCTGTTCGGTTTTACAGGATTCGTATTCGGCACTTTTATTAACGTAAAGAATCTATTTTTTAATTGATTAGCTTACATATCAGTACTTGACAAAATAGAAAATATAATATTAACCAAAGAGTTTTGTAATATTGTATGTTGTTTTATATGATAATCATGACAATAATTGTGTGTAGTAAATGTTTCAAAATATTTTGCTTTATAAAAATATTTACTTAGCTTATAGGTGTTGATTAATTGACAAGCTCAGCTTATTTTTACACGTTTATTTTATATTGGACCTTTTTAGTATTGATACTTTATCAGAAATATTTAAATGGGTATTATTTAAAAGTTTTGATAAATATAACATGGGCTTGTACTCATGTATTCCTGTATACCTACCTATTATGTGTAGATTAGCTCTAATTTAAAATTTTGATTACAGTCAACTCTGGTAACTTTGGACCCCTTTCTGGATCATTTCCGTTTTATGGTGGAGCTGTGAGAACCCTAAACCTGAAGGACAGTTGCATGTGAGGTCTTTATAGTTTGTTGCCATGGATCAAACGAAAAATATATGTACTAAAGACACGGAGAATGTGGCTAAAATTGCCCCGATTTGTGAGTGGCCAAAACATGGATTTTTGGGTAACATTAAACCACTTTCTATTTCACTGAGTAAAATGGGGTTTTACGTGAATTACAAAGCATATAATAATATTGTGCCACATTTATTTAAAAACTAGCTTTGCCCCGCGACTTGGTTTGCGTGGATGTCGTAAGATCCATTTTTTTCGTTTTGCTCGGCGCCTAAGGGTCGTAGCGTGATGTTAAATAACCTAAAACCATCCTCGAAAATTGGGCTATTGGTAGCCCAATTTTTTGGTAGTCAAATTTTGGTTTGCAATTGGTTGCAAAGAGAATTTTTCAAATCTGATTTTTTGTTCAAATTTCATGGGTTTTATTTTTTTTTGCACGGAACCCTAATTATTTTTCTAAAATAAAAGTAGCCTGAGTTACCCGCCGTAACATCAGCTGCCAGTGAAAGTCCCGTCAAAATCGGTCCAGCCGTTTCGGAGATTAGCCGGACCAAACAGACAGACAAAAAAAAAATTAAATTGCTTTTTTGTTGTAAGTACCGTATATACGAGTACTTCCATATGCATTTAGTAAAAAGTTGTTATTTTGACATTACAGACAGACACTTCAATTTTATTTATTTGTATAGATAGGCTATCAAAAAACACACCATTGACACCATTTTATGAAAAAATAATCATTGACTTGTCATGGAGAGTAGAAACATAAAGAAACTATTACTGTACTCTGTGTAAGCACCCAAATGAACTGTTTAAGATTACCGGCTTTTTTGTTTTAAATACTTAACCAAAGAGATGGACACAATGTTAAAAAAAAACATGTTTTTGATGTGGTCCAATGTAATGAAGGTCCAAAGTTACCCAAGTTGACTGTATGTATTATGCGTATAATTTTACTGAAAGCAGCTTACCAAAAAGTTACTATTATTTACAATTTTACATTCCACTGTTACACTTAAACAGTCTAAACTATACCTAAATGATGTTGTACATGTTGGTATTTCTATTATGTGATCGTAGTACCTTCCTACTTTTTTATATGTAATTAATTATTGAATTAAATTATTTTTGTTAGATAACTTTAAAATCCTCATTTACTTGTTTTAGAACTAAAATCTATTTACAGCACCTAAAATAAGAAATAATTAACTTAAAAAATATAGAAAAAAAATCATAATAATAAAATGTAATAACGTCTAACGGGCCTCTGCGAGTTGGCTACGGCCCCTCATATGCCTTCCAAAGATCCGTGACCGAGAAATATAAAAAAAAATGTAATAATCATACTGAATATTTGTATCTTCACAATGATTAAAAAATATCAATATACTTCCTAGATGCATTTACAAAAGGTGCTTATGTAGTTTAATGTGTTTGGTGTCCTATGAAATTATGCTTAATGGGTTTAAATGTCTTGCATGTGTTGCTTTAAAATCCAGTGTTTTAAACCCCGTTTTGAAATATACTTACCTAGACATGGTTAAATCTTATCTATTATACACTGTGTTAGAACACGCGCAGACATACGGCCGAACCCAATAACCTATTTTCAGTAAAAGACAGATCACTTTTGATGGTAGACAGTAAAATTCTATCTGTCCTTATGTCAGGCCGGTAAGATTCCATAGTCTCTTATACAAGATGTAACATAAATAACGCACAACCTCTTAAGGGGTCATTGTACTCATCATTATGAACAACTTTTACTATGGGACCAAACCTGAAATTGCAAAAAAAGAATCTGCTGCTCCCTACATTTTAACGAGTTATGCGAACATAAAATGAACTGAACAGTTGATTTTTTTTTTCGCGATTTCAGTTTTGGTCCCATAGTAAAAGTTAGATAGGTTTTTGTATCTCCAGTATACCAAAACTGGTGATAGATAGGTTATTGGGTTTGGCCGATAGTCGTCAAGCGTTTACGTTCTTGGGTATAAATTATTAGTAAAAGCGATAAAGTACGTGACCGCCTCACAGTAGCGATCATTTGATGGTAATATAAAATAGAGAATGCTAGACGCTTACCGCGTGCTTGCGCGGGACTTAATAGGCAGCTAATTTCTTTATAAACAAGTTGACTAAATAATAAGCATGTATTATAAATATAATAATCGATAGTGGAGCATGTTATTCATTTATATATTTTATAATAACTGTAAAATATGTTACAAAGTTTATAGTGATCTGTAATAATTTACTGTTTATGCTACTGGAAATCTGTATAGAATCTATTATAAAATAATAATATAATATAATCTCGAATATGAAAATGTTATAGTTTGCCTATTTAGTGGTGATGTACTTATGTCAAAGAAAATATAGCTATGGAGCAAATGATCCGTTTGTTTTCCTACACTCTAAAAAAATATACATATGTATATGTACTAGCGGACCCGGCAGACGTCCTGCCCGACCAGCGCCACCTACCGGGTCCAATTGTGTTTGCAAACCATTCAGGAACCCAAATTTCATCCAAATCGATCCAGCCATTTAGGAGGAGTTAGGTGACAAACACACGTACAGAAGAATTATATACACCGTGGATCTGGATATACGACATAAGATTAAAACGAGCACAGTACTAGTCTATCGAAACATTAAAAAAAAAAATTAAATTGTAGTTTTCAAACAAAATAAATAGCAGAATCAACTGCATAAAAGTAAACACCCTTTATCGACGAAAAGTCACTGACCAACGGCGCGGTGCGGTGAGGGGCGCGGCGGAGGCGGTGCGGGGCGCAGGTAGGTACTTTAGTCGGAGAACAACACAAACTCAAAATTGCGCGTTGTTAATTAAAAGATCACTGATTGAATGATTAATCACAATGGAAGAGGAATTAGAAATAGAGGATCAGTGGCGTAGCTTCAATTATCATTAGAGGGAAGCTAAAGAAAAAAATGTTCAATTCTCATAAACTCAGAGAAATATTATAAACATTTCTGTAATGTTTTTAATCTTATTTTATTTTATTTATTCGGGACAAAAAACAGTTACACGCTACAGATTACAAAGAAATACTTAAACTAAAATTAACAAACATGACATATGACGCCTGGCAGTTTTTGTTACGTCTATTTCTTATGGAATTAGACCAAGAACGGGGTGGCAACCTCGAGAAGGTGCATCCACCAGACTTGCCTTGAGGATCTACACGACTGTAGCGCTCTCCCTCAAGACCCCGCCTCCTTCAGAGGTGGCAGGGTAGGCCTGCATCTATACTACCAAGCAAAGCAAAGCAAAGCATGTCGTTGTGCAACCGCAAAAGCATAAATCCAAACCCTCCCCGGTAATAGGGTAAGTAACAATACAGTAACTTATTAAATAACTAACTAATGTAACTTATTAATATTTTTCAATTGACATGATAAGATAATATCAATGATAATAATATGATAAATTGATAATATAAAAAGAACATCACTTTTTCTGTGAAGTAGTCGCATAGACAATTGAGGTTGTATTCCGACATGTCTTACGTGGCAGAATACTAAATAGTTACCTAGCATAAAAATATTCCTCGGTCTTTCATAAGTATGTTTAACAACTATACCTGCTAAAACATTAAAAAGCATTATATTTTATTTCATAGTGTACTACAAATATACCTTTTTTTTTTTGGATGGGAAATCAAATGACCTCCCGCTCTGGGCGAAGCAGGAGGGCGTGTCAGACTTTTACTGACTAAAACCACAATATAAATATGGACAGTACAGAAACTACCTACCTACAAACGCTCGAAACGGCACACTCGCACAAAGATGCGCTACGACGAGACTCCTAAGCGCAAGTAGTGATAGATTAATTAGCATTCGCATTAATAGTTATCATGCGAATACTCAATTAGCATTTAGTTAATTAAACGTAGTTGCGAAATTTTGTGAAATGTGAATTCATTTTAATTCAACACTTCATACTTTATTATCATACGCCAGCCAGCGCGCACTCTCCGTCTCCGTCGCACCCACGGGAAGTCGGAAATACTAAATCTATCTGTTCCACGTGACCCTGACCTCGTTAGTTGTTTAAAATTATTAGCAGGTGATGCGAAGAAAGAGTTATCTTTCATTTGCTCGTATTTAGGGTCGTATATTGAATGAATACATGCGATTTTTTAAATTATTATTTTAATTAATAATATTAGCAACTTAGCAGATGTAAGTGCCATGCAGGTGGCTTGGGTGGCGCGAAGAATTAAGCAATTATTATCTTATTATCATTGATTTGCTCGCATTTAGGGGTCGTATATTGAATGAATACGTGTGATTGTTTAATTTTTACTAATAATTGGCGTGGCACGCGCGTCATATTTAGAACAAAGTTCAGAACGTTTTGGCAAGTGATATAGAGAGTTTAGTTTACGTATTCGTTATACAATAATTACTTTCTTTATTTACTATACGATAAAGTATGAAGGAAAGTTCATCAAATCTTAACACTAATAGGTTTTAAATTGTTAAATATATTAAATTATGTGATAATTATCTTAAACAGGTTAACCTCTGTTAGTACATAATATGAATAAGGGCATCATATTTTGTTTATAAATACATCTCTCGTAACATGAGTATTGTATATATTTTATAGGATGGTCTGTTTACTCAAGAACACAAAATAATTTACGTTAAGTGAGTGCAGTTGATAAAAACATTAGCAGACCATTTTTTGTGAGAGGGGTCATAGGTCACGTCGCGAGTGTTCTGTAGCGTATAATTTTCGGGCCTTTACGTCATTTTCTCGCGCTTGACCGGCACTTCACATAAAATAAGCAAGTGTACTAGCACAAATCAAACGTTCTCGGGGTCTCGGCGAGTAAACTAAACGCACGCTATTAGACGTCCTACGGTCCTAAGGTGAACGCCTCCACTAGGATTATATGTGTTCTGTGGCGGATGCGTTCTTTAATCCGCAATATTAGCAAAATTCACATTTAGTTATGAATTATCGTCATATTAGCTTAGCAATAGTATTTAGCATGCTAAGACTCACGAATTCGCATGTTTATGAAATTTATCGTCGTCGATACTGCAAAATGTCATATGTCAAAAAATATTGAAATTCGGTTTTTGATGCAAAAGTATCCAAAATCGTAATCTGTATTTTTTCCACCGACCCATGGTTTCCATGCTGTGAAAGCATAATGTTTTTGTGTTGCTTTTTTTGATACTTTTGCGTCCCCGAACCGAATTTCAATATTTTTTGACATATGACATTTTGCAGTATCAACGACGTTATACGAAATCGCATTAATTACCATCACTACGCCGTACCACTCAAGGAAACTGGAGAAGCTGCCAACTACAGCCACACGAAAGGCAGATATACAGGACCCAACATAATGAAACATTCAAATTAGACGACGTTTCACCATCACTGTTTGCTCATCAGGCTTTTTACTTTTACATCCTAGAGTGCCAGAAGGATATTTTGGCGCCTGAATGACGTCGACAGGGTTTTTGGTGCACATATGTGTAGTTCAGGTGAATGTGAAAAGGTAGCCTGCGAAATTCATATTTTCTTGCGTTTTTTGATTTCGGATATCATTACATTTTAGAACTAATCTACTGAGATGTATTGACGATTCATAGGATTATAATTACGTAAATAGACATTTGTTATAGCCGCGGATCATATTTTGACCAAGATACAACCTGACACTGACCTGCAAATTGCAAAAAAACGTAAGGAAGTTTAAATTTCGCGGGCTACCTTTGCGCAAAACAAGATTGAAGTTTAGATTTTGGCCACGCGCTGAAATAACCTTGTGGCGTTGCCGTTGTTTACCACAGATAACACGTCAACCAGTGCTATGGCAACCCTAATCTTATTCGTTCAGAAATTTAACGGACGGCCGCTAGCTGTGATGAAAAATGACGGAAAGTCAGTAGGGGGCGGACGTTGTTTTTCAGATATTTTGAAGTTGACGCTTACAGCTTACAGTCGACGGCAGGCTACAGTCCTTTCTCAGTTATTTTACTTCTGAAAGCAACCAGACGGCAACTTTATAGTGATGCTAAATAAGAGTGAAACGACTGACCGTTTCGTTTAAAATAAACACTAGTGCTATATACAAACGCCAGAACATCAAGCTACCCGAAACTGTCTTTTCCCAATCAACCTTGAACCTAATGCTTTAGCACTAAACTTGAAAATCTATTAAAGAAATCTGACAGATTGTAGTAGCTTGATGTGCTGGCGTCCATACGTAGCACTAGGGTTTATTGTTTCAACGTCAGATATCTTTTGTCAGCCGAAAAAATTTACATTTGACAGTTTTTGTATGATAAATTGATAACACAATAGTTTTTTTTTTATCCTCAGCTTTGGAAAATATAATGACGTTTTTAGTCGCGCAGTCAAATTATATTCTAATACTCGTATGTATGTAACATACGAGTATTAGAATTTAATTTCTTGGTTTAGTACCTATTTACCTCTAGACCTAGCCATGATTACAATGTGACGTGTGGAAGTGAGACGCATATACACGATATTAGTAGGAAAATTGAGACAAAGCATCGTATCTTCTGTCTCTTACGGTGTGCAATAGTTTTGCTTGACGAACTTTCAAATGTTAGCCAAACAAAGTGCTGTCACTGTCACAGAATTTATCTTGCATCGAATAATTTACCTTTTTCAGACAGATTTTGCTATTCTTGTGTTAGTTTTAGTGTTTTAACGAGAAATAGACTCCATAAGTTAAGTGATTAATGTATATTGCTTGCTCTACAATGGGAGGATGCAGTAAATTAGGCTGTAAAAGCAGCACAGAAAAGGTAAATAACGAAGTCACTTTTCACTCGTAAGTATATAATACTGTTAGTGTTATAGTATATTTATTGAATTTATACATTTGTGCGTGTGTATTAACATGGGTTCCAGTCCAAAATATGTAAGATTTCTTGTGTTAAACTTCAATGTTCATACCACATAACCTAAAAATAGTTACTTGCTGTGTTGCTATACGTTTGACACCTTTTCCCCCAACTCTGGACCCAATGCAAATAGATGTTCAAATCGAATCAAATCAAATAAATCGGTGGTGGCTAGAATACACATAGTTTACAGAATATGGTGTCAGGAACGAGTGAAACACTGTAGCTAGTACTGTACTGTAGCTATATCTCGGTGTCGATTTTGACAATCATTTAATTTTACTTTTGAAGGCAATTGTTAATAGATATTTTGATGTAAGAATACATTTTTTAAATAAATGCTTAAGCAATAATAAAGAGAGAATCAGAAATTTTCTTAACAAATTGGTTTTGTTTAAATGACAATAATTATTTTAATTTATCCTTACCTTAATTATAATACCAGCCATGTTATTGTCCCACTGCAGGGCAGCCGTACATTTTAATGATAAATAACATGAAAAATATTTTTGTTTTCTTTTAAACGGGCTCAATATAATAACGGGTTCAGGATGTTGATGGGGTTGCCCCGTTTCTGCAGTGCATCAGGTATGTTTGCACAGGCACACATCGATGGCTTCCACGCTATCGTCAGACAGAAATCTGCTTCTTTGCTCTGCAGAGTACGGGACAGCTCCAACTCCATCCTGAAGACCATAGCGGGGAGGTACGATTCCCCTTTGTTAGGTGATGTGGTTCAAAGATGCCTTTTGAACAACAGCCTGGTCTCCAAATAGATAGTATATAAGTTTACTAACATAGGTTATCCTTTTTTGTTTACTAACCCATATGGATGATGCTTATCCGAAATAAAGATTATATATATATATTTTTTTTTTTTTAATGTTTTAGTAGTAATTTTATGTATCTTGATCAAGTTAAGATTGAAAGTATACTATCCTACGTGGAATCATATTTACTTACACATAGATACTTTTGCATTTATATTAACATGAAACCTGCATAACTTATGTTTTTTAATAGTAGATACTTCATGCGTAATTCCACACATAAGGTGTCATTTTGGTCGTATTTTGGGAAAATTTTACGTAATAGCAACACTGAAGTTTTATAGTGCTGTCTCATGAGCGGCCACGCGGCGGCTCGATCTAGAGATAAATTATCTAAGGTTTAGTATCTATAGTCGAACTACAACAGGAGGAAGAACCCTTTTATTTTTGTCCTATCCATCTGCTACATTCCAAACCAATCATAGGAAAAGTATACTGCCATTGTTTCATCAGTAGTGGCGGTAACAACACAAAGGCGGCATTAGTTCTGATTTTGGCCTCGAGCCAAAAGATCCTTGTGCAGCTGTACATAATATTGTACCAAATAATTCTTACTACTGAACAATTTAATTCCTTAAATCTAGGATTCCTAAATATTATGGAATTATTTGAATTTTATCATCGATGATAAGGATTCCTCTAAGGATTTTACAAAACAAGTACAAAACATTTTGAACGTGGCCGTGGCCATTTTGAAATATCGAGAATATCATGCCAATTTCCGAACGTACGTAAGAAAACACGCAACACTACTGTGAAATGTCATTCACCGACAACAATTAAAAAATGTCGGAATCGTGTCAAGACGGTAATTGTCAAGGAAATAATGAATTTGGGCCGGACGAATCACCCACCAAACTTATCGTCAATTACATTCCTGAAGTCATGACGCAGGATATGATGTTCTCGCTATTTTCAACAATGGGTAAACTGGAAAGTTGTAAATTGATAGCGAACCGAGGCTATGGGTTCGTCGAGTACTCTCGTCCCGAGGATGCAGTCAAAGCACGTAAGGCTTTTAACGGTCTTCTAATGCAAAACAAGACGCTGAAAGTGTCACACGCATTGCTGAATCCGGAGTTAAAACCCCCTACAAAACCAGAAGCCGACTGGAACCTCTACGTATGTAACCTGCCCAATGAACTGACCTTGCAGGATTTACATGGACTATTCGCACAATTTGGTAAAATAGTTAATTCTCGTATAGCAGCAGGAATAGCATTTGTTTTATATGAGCACCAGTATGAAGCGGAAAGAGCTATTCAGAACATAAATGGCACCACACCGCCTGGCTTTCTACACCCATTAACAGTTAAGTATGCTAATAAGAGTAACCCTCATAAACATAAAAACAATAATAATAACTTTCCTAAAAGTCCCCTTGTGAGACCTTATCATTGGATAAATCATATGAATGCCATTGGAGATCACAATTCTCCGAGTACATGGTCTATATACATTTATAATATTGCTCCGGAAGTGGAAGAGTTGACTCTGTGGCAGCTATTTGGTCCATATGGTGCTATTGTGTCTGTTAAGATAATCAAAGATCATTCAACTAATAAGAGTAAAGGATTTGGATTTGTTACTATGAGAAATTATGACCAAGCAGCGATGGCAATACAAGCATTGAATGGATATGTTCTTCATGGCCAACCTCTTTCGGTTAGTTTCAAAACCCAGAAGAGATAATGCTGATGTGAAAGACTTAATAAACTTTACAATATCAATACAGTAATAAATAGACAAAAACGATACCTAATTATTGGCATTATGAAATATTGCAAATAAATTGCCCAGATTTCTGAATTTTGTGTACACACCCTAACCATATGTGCAGTCAGTTGACTCTTGTTGAAAATATTATATTACTTTGAGCTATCGACATTGTTAAGTTTGTTTATGAATAATAATTTATTCGGTTTGCTCGTTAAATGTTTCAAGTTTACTAGAAGTTTAAGATTGTATTGAATATGATTGTTGTTTGGAAGTTCAACATCAGTTGTGAGCTGTAATGCTTTCATTATTTTAATCTTATTATTTAAGTATAATAAAACCATTTTAAAGAAAGTGCTTTTACAAGATCTAACTAATTGATAAGCCACATTGAGATGTTTAATCAGCTACTAGTTTTAGTTGTACACTTTTTATAACATGATGTCTATTTAGGTAGTGAAAACGAAATCTAGATTATATCATATTTATACATTTAGTATAAAATTTGCTGAATTAAAGTTCATTTTCACAATTTTAAATTGTGTTTTGATTTTCTTATTACCTGTTCCTATTTTCAGTTTATGTAGGTACTGCGTAGAGAAATTGTTAAAATCATAACATTTATTTTAGTATAATTTTTTAATTTGATTTCCATTATGTATCTAGACAATAATATTAAAATGTTGGTAAGTCAGAAATAAAATTATGTTAGTAATATTTTTATCGACCTATGTAGTAAAATTAGTTTTTCGTAATATTAATTACACTTACTGTTTCTATGACAACATTCAAAAGTCAGTTGAAAGTATCCAACACTATAATTGGATACTTCCTTAGATTATCTAATTATTTGTTTAATAATAGAATTTAGTTGTTAAAAAAGTGAGATGATTTCAGTATAGAACCCAACCCACTTTCATAGCATTGCCTCACATGTTGGGCGTGAACTATTGCAACATCTTAGCATTCTTTTCAATAGATGGCGCTAATCATCATTGTGTAGTTTCATGATAGAATTATGTAAAATAATTATTAATAATAATGTATGTCGTGTTTCAATATTCTCCAAAGGGTTAAGTAGAGGTGAACAACCTCAGTTTCGCCACGTACGAGGCGCTATGAAGTCGTCATATTTTGAAACAGGAAGAATACTGAACATCATTTTGTGACAATTACTGCAGGATAGGGTAATTGGTATTTTATTTTTTGTTGTAGTTGTTGTATTTTTTATACGTAGAGAAGGTAAATAATATAGTTCCAATCGCCTTTCAGTCTCATCAAACGCAGTTAAATATTTTTACTAATATCAATAAAAAAAAAGAAAATAGGAATTTGACGAAACATATGGATTCGGCTGTGCAATCAATCATGAGCTGTAAATGCCAATGGCAAAATGGCAAAGAGCGTTGTCCAACATGTCAGGAGACTGGTTGGATGGCCTTATCACGGTCCTGATGCAAAAGCATTTTTCCTCGACACGACACTAATGGCATGCATTTGAAAGAAGTCCTGATTCCCGAAAACACCGGTAAATTCGACCAAGATCAGGTCCCCATTTTTTCCTTTTTTTTTTAGAAAGTTGAAATATTTATAGTTTGATGCTCATTTTTAGTTGTTTGTATTGCAGTAGTAGTGGATGTCCAATAAATACTACATTAGTCAGTGTTATACCATAACATAACTGCTAACCCTGATTCTAATCTGAATAGAACCCGGGACCTCACGGCTGGCGGGCTTGCAGTCGCGTTTGCAACCACTGCACAGTGCGCATGCGCTGTACTCAAGCGTTTTGCAGTAATTTATGGGAGTTGCATGTCGCAATTGATCAAATAATAGATTATTCAATGGGCTGTTTCATTATCAGCTCTAATGGTTCAAGGTTTAGGTATTCATAAACATTACGAAGTGATACGAATACGTGTAATTGAACTTGCAGACATTATGTAACTAGCGCCATCTATTGATACGTTTTGTAAACATGATACTATTAGATTTTTAGTCTTCCAGAAATATTTAATTATCTAAGACAGTAATTAAAGTCCAAGTAAAACATTTAAAAGAATAGAAAATCGGCCTGTTTTACTCGTGTCTATTAAAATAATTTGAACTTTGGTTTTACTTTCGATGGCTACTAGGGCGCATGCTCTGGAAACCATGAATCGATATAATAAGTAGGATATTAACCGTGTTAGGTGCCGGAGGTCACGCAATCTCTGATTTATTTTTACTTTTGTTTGAGAATTGTCCTTATAATTTTTAATAGTTGGAGTAGGACAAAGTTTCACAGTGCGTTCGTTTGCCGGCGATACGGCCGTGGCGGACGGAGAGGGATCCGTGGTGGCGGGGGGCGTCGGCCTCGCCGTGAGTAGCAAGGTAAGGGAAGTGCCCAGTCCACGTTCCTCTCAGTTCAAAGGATTATTAATTAATACCACATATGCGTGAAAAGTGGATAGCTATGATTGTGCCCGGGAAATCGACATCAGCTTAGGAACAGTACCGTATCTGACGTGAAATTCTCGCGGTGTTTTCCAATTATATAATAAAACACGATGTATTAAAGTAATTCTAATATTTAAGATGTAGAAAAGTGTGTAGCGACTTCATGCTGTGAATTTAATAGCGAACTCATAATTACACCGTGACAAAACTTCGATTTGTGCTATAATTTGCTGTCGTAGGTACCTACCTATACTTCGCACTGAGCTAATTACAAGACACAATGTTAAAGGTATACATACCTAGGCTACTTGAGATTTAAGAACAACTTTATTTCTCATAAGAATTGCATACCTACATAATTCACTTATCAGTAAGTGAACAATGTAAAACTAAGATTAATACCTAATTAGAGCTTAGAGCACACATATGTACCTACCTACGTATATAAAATAACAAAACAAACTAGTCAAAGGGAAAAAAAAAGAAAAAGAAATGTGGGTTAACAGATAACTTAAAATTTTTTATCAAAAAAAAAAAATAGATATATTACCTACCTAATTATAAAACAAAGGTATTTTTAGTTATTTGGGGACAGCAAATTATATGTGTAGATATAGGTAGGTATCTACCTACATACATACCTACGTACCATGCAGAATGCCCGCATTGAAATCGATCGACACAGTCACTAACTGTGTCTACTTCCTGCATGGTGGTGGATATTATTCCATTTCGTTTTACATTCTTTAACTTAAAAATTCCAGAATAGTAGGTGCCTACACTACCTAGGTATATTTCGTGGAAGTTCACAGCAAGACTTTATATAGGCCCAATTTCTACGCTACATCGTAGAATCTAAGAAAATGCAAGGCCGTAGACCAGCCTTTCCCAAAGTGGGCGATAACGCCCCTTGTGGGGCTGCAGGCCTAAAGGGGGACAGTAGGAGACCCAGAAAAAAAATTGGAGCGTTGTGTAGAGGCTTAGGGGGTGATTTGTAATTTCATCTAGGTAGTGGTTTTTAAGTAGGTGAAAAAATGAGGGCGCTAAAAAATAATTTATTCTCAAAGTGGGCAGTAGACAAAATAAGTTTGGGAACCCCTGCCGTCGACGATGTATTCCCGTTGTCCCCGTCAGGGTAATTTTAGTCATTTTTATTAAATTATTATTGAATTAATAACAAGTAAAAACATTATTTAGATAGGCCGTGTCGCAGTTTAACGGGACAGATAAATTGAATAAAATGGCTAAAAATGCCGTGACTGGGACACGGGGAACACATCCCGTACACGGGTGAGGTTCGACCCCCCCCCCCCCCCCCCGCCCAATCTGAGAGATATCGGAAGAATCCAGAATCCCAATCCAGAGACTGTTGTCACGCGCTTTGTTTTAACACAATCATCCACGTCGGTTGCCTTTTAATTTTATTAATATGAAATTTTAATATTAGCTATTTTAAATTATTAAGCTGTTACTTATTGCCTCTAGTCCAGACTCCAGAGCTTAACAGTAGTCTATAGCCTTGAGCGGATGTAGGTATGTATGTAGTAACAGAACTGGCGTCCTTTCTAATGATGTCCCTCTGTAGGTGTACCCAAGTCCGGGGGCGGCGCGCGGCGTGTGGGCGCTGCCGCAGCCGCCCCCCTGCACGATGGCGGCGGAGGAGGCGCTGCCGCCCTGCGAGCCCATGTCGCCCGACGCGCCCGCCGCGCCGCCCAGAACTATCACCAGCTACAACCAACACTCTGACCTACATCAACTTATATTTGAAGCTGTGCGATCTGGGTTAGAGACTTTATTGTTACCTACTGTTAGCCTGTATCATCCCACAGCTGGGCAAAGGCCTCTCCCCATGACTTCCAGCTCTTGCGATCCAGGGCCAATATGGACCACTGGTTAGAGACATTTTTTTCTAGTAAAATTAATTCAGTAAAGTAGACACCCGGTTTGTGCAACGAAAATCAACGCAAAAATTAGCTAACAAATTGTCACGCCGGTCAACTGCTGTTTTAGGTTGATTGAATTATCAATAACCAATTAGATCACTTGATGAGTTTAATTTCGACGCCTCATTGATTTTCGTTCCAGAAACCGAGCGTAACCTACTATGTTAGGCTTTAGAAAAAAGAACCTGAAGGAAAAAAGAAGGTGGTAGAGCTAAATAAGCATCTTTAAAGCACCAAAAATGTTAAATTGAACTAATTTTTTTAGCGAAGTATCAGAAATCGAGCGCCTGGTAGAAAAGCTTGGCGTAGAAGTGTTGAGTGCCCGAGACCAACATGGCTACACGCCGGCTCACTGGGCCGCACTGGACGGCAGCGTCGCCGTTATGCGCTATCTCGTCGAACGAGTAGCCCCCATAGATCTGTCTTGCTTAGGCACCCAGGTAATTTACAATATTATCTACTAATGAATAGAAATCTTTTATTCACCGATGCACATCAACGGACAGCCCAAACCGCTAGGTCTAAAAGCATAACATTTTGAACAAAAGCTCCTTGAAAGTGAGCACTTAGGAAAGATATTTGAAAAATTTCCCCTTAAAGAGGTTAAAGAGGGGATAAAAGTTTGTATATATGGAAGTTCGTCATTCTTGTCGATGAAAGTCCCAACGGGCATATGGAAGTTCTTCATTCTTGTCGATGAAAGTCCCAACGGGCTTATGGCTTGTATATTAATAAATTTGCAGTAACAGCTACCAAAAGACGTGTTACAGCTAATTAAAAACTGCTGTATCAATATTGTCAGTAACAGCAGGGCCTGTATGGATACCAGCTGTTATTGATTTAAGTAGATACGTATAAATTGTGTACCTACGTAGATAAATTATAATGCACATACTTACTTATCTTTTATGCTATGTATCCTCAGGGCCCCCGTCCAATACACTGGGCCTGCCGCAAAGGACACGCATCGGTGGTTCAAGTGCTGCTACAGTCCGGAGTTGCCGTCAATGCTGCCGACTTCAAAGGTACCGTAGATAGTTGACAAAACTCACTTTCCAACGAGACCAGTAGTGGAAACTTGAACTGTCATCCCATCTGATTTAAAGATTGAGAGCGGCTGACCCATGCTAATTAATCTAAATTAAAAAAAAACTTTTTGCATTTGACAGCCCAATTCTAGAGGAAGGTTATAGGCTATTTAACATCGTGCTATGACCCTTAACAGCCCAGCAAAATGAAAAAAGTCAGAAAGAGCTCTAAGCGAAAACGAAGTAACAGCGCAGGCGGGCGATGCGATGTGACGGGGTGGGTCGGGGGGACAAGAAACTTCACGCGGACGAAGTCGCGGGCGGAAGCTAGTATACTTACATGATTTCATTTGTATGGAGTGTCGGGGATGTGCCTGTAGACAGACACGCTTATTACTGGTCTGAGGATTAGCACGGTCTGGTTAGAAAGTGAGTGAGAACCTGTCTACTACAGCTATAACGTGCAAGTGCACGCCACCTATAGTAGTTATGGTAGGCGAGTTTGTATGGAGCCTCGGCTGTCCGCACACGTTTTGTGTGGGTAAGGGTAGTCATTGTACTGCTGCGGGTGTGAAGTGTCGCTTCTTTACATAGTAATAGTTATTTTATTATTCTTTGCTACAGGTTTGACACCATTAATGACGGCCTGTATGTATGGCAAGACGGCGACGGCTGCATATCTCCTGGGCATGGGAGCAGCGACCCGGCTGTCAGACATAAACGGAGACACTGCTCTTCACTGGGCCGCGTATAAGGGACACGCGGATTTAGTACGACTGCTGATCTACTCAGGGGTGCCTTTACATTGCACTGACAATTTCGGATCCACACCGCTACATTTGGCGTGTCTATCGGGCAACTTGACTTGTGTGAGGCTGCTATGTGAAAAGGTATGACAACGTTTAGTATTGCTAGTATCGTATTTCGTGTCAGAAAAAATACACCTGTCTAATAATATTTTTAGGTCAAAGCTGAGCTGGAACCACGTGACAAAAATGGGAAAACGCCACTGATGCTGGCGCAAAGTCACCGACACTTGGAAGTGGTCAAGTTGTTGCAAAAAGAGATGAAACGCAAATCACACTGGATGCCGCCCCTATCGGAACTGTGGGCTCTCTTGTTCGGGGGCGCTGGTGACTCTAAGGGCCCCCTACTCTTCTTCTTGGTTTCAGTACTTCTTTGGGGATATCCTATGTACGTGATAAGATGCATACCTCTCACATGGAACACGCTACGTCTTTCACATTACTGTTTCTTGTACTGGAACGCGATCATGTGGCTCAGCTGGGTCATTGCCAACAGAAGGGATCCGGGCTATATCCCACAAAACTCGGAGACGTATTACAGAGCTATCAGACAGATTCCCTACTATGATAAATGGAAGAAACGGAACGTGATCTTGTCACGATTGTGCCATACTTGCCGATGTCTGAGACCGCTGAGGTACCTAATTGATTACTTCTCTATGTAATTAACCTACTTTACGATCGCTATCTAGAGCCACATCATGCACAAGGCAGTTAGGCACCTCAAGAATCGCTCAATGAAGTAATTAAACATAACGCCAGCTCTATTTGGGTGGTTATTTTTATATTTCTAACTTTCACCGATTGCAGTGTTATATTACAGTTTCAATTTAATGCTGCAATCCGTCGCGCCTTTAGTGCCGAACACCTACTGTTGGTAAACAATTGGCTGCGCGACTTATCTTTACTCTTCGAGTATTTTAGTAACCTACTTAAGTACCTAGTTATCTAAGTAGGTAATCCATCCATTAAACCTACAATGGAATGGACTCCTACATACGCTAAGCAAGTAACATGAGCTCCCTGAATTGCTAACAGCAAATAGAAAGTTAAATTCTTACTTTTTACTAACAAATAATTAGGTAGCACTTTAAATCAATTTTCAACCGGCTTTTGTTTGTGAGCATGTTAACGTTGCGTCGTCATTAAAATTCGATATGCTAGCTATTTATTTTTCATAATAATACTATCTACATTGTAACTTATTCTTGAAATACCTACTTGCTTCTAATAATACCTACTACAAGTAGGTACCTAAATATTACGTTGGTTGGTGGTAATTATAACTTATTTATTTTATAGGATCGGTACCTATTAGTATAGCTACTCTCCTTTCAGGATGGACGGATTAGGTATACTTATCATGGGCACGCCACAATTGTGGCGATAAGTCCCCTCTTTGAGGAGTGGCTGGAGAGGCGCCACGGCGTCCTCACCTTCCGCCTGACGCAGGTCCTCACCGGACACGGGTGCTTCGGGAGGTACCTGTTCCGGATAAGGCGGGAGGAAACGCCCGGGTGTCACCACTGTGTGGATCGCCCGGAGGACACGGTGGAGCATACGGTGGAGGTCTGCCCGGCTTGGGCGGAGCACCGCCGTGTCCTCGCGGAAGCGATCGGCGGCGGCGATCTCTCGCGTCCGGCCCTGGTCCAGGCCATGGTACGGAGCGAGAGTGTATGGGAAGCCATTACCTCCTTCTGCGAAGCAGTAATGCTCGTGAAGGAGGAGGCGGGACGCGTGAGGGAGAGGCAAGCTTTGCGCCCTCACGCCCCTAGTCGCCGCAGGAGACGCCCTGGGCGTCGGGAATTGGCAGCCGATTCCCGGCCACCGTAGGCGCGGGCTTGCGGACGGCGAGCAATGGGTAGCTCGCCGTCCGGTAAGGACCAAGCCCGAGTCGACGGCGCGTCGTGTTCCACGCGCGCCTCAAAGAGATGTCAGCACTATTGACGGGGTCCGCTAGGGCCGATGCCAGCTAGGGTTGCGGGATGTTCGAAAGAGTTACCGTGGCCCCGGCACAGGCAACAGAAGGAACACGGGTGGGTTTTAGTCAGTAAAAGTCTGACACGCCCTCCCGCTCCGCCCAGAGCGGGAGAAGTCATCTGATGATTTCCCATCCACAAAAAAAAAAAAAAGGTATACTTATCAAAAGATTGCCTTGCTTAGTCACCGTGCAAATTAACGATCACCAATAAACTTAGAAATAACGGTGCAGAATCTTTATCTACATATTAATCCATACTAATATTATAAATTCGAAAGTAACTTCTGTACTGATGTATGTTACCTTTTCACGCCTAAACCACTGAATGGATTTCGATAAAATTTGGCAAGGAGATAGATGGCATGCTGGGGAAGGACATAGGCTACTTTTTGTCTCAAAAATAATCCTACAGGGGGTGATATAGGGGATGAAATTTGTATGGAGGAACCCAGCGTTTCTTAAGTAAAGGATATGAAAATTCAAATTTATGCTTTTGATAGGAAATAAAAAATTACATGGTTCAGCGTTTTTAAAAAATCATACCCTAAGGGGGTAAAATAGGGGTTGATTTTAAAAATCACAAAAAAATATTAAAAATTTTGTATACCTCTTTTTAAGAGATTGGAAATGTAGTCATAGTTCGTATCTTGACTTATTGAGGTAACATGTTAGTCGTTATTTTTTACAGACTTCAAAAAAAGGAGGAGGTTCTCAATTCGGTTGTATGTACCTATGTTTTTTTTTAAATTTCATTTAAGAACCGATTTGGAATATAATTTTTTTATTTGAAAGGACATACTTCCAGATTGGTCCCATTTTTATCAAAATCCAGTTCTGATCCATGAGGAATTGAGGGAACTTCTCAAATATTTATAGGCATACACATAGCGATTATGGTATTTTTATCAACAAGTCAAGCATTTGCATTCAGAAAGTATCATTTGGTAAAGTGGAACTGATGAAGAAGACCACAGATGCCCATGGAAGCTCCTCAATGATAAGTATTTCACGGGTGGCGATAAGATATCTCAATTAAGATAGTTAAGCGACTATGACGAAGTAAATTTAAATTAAGTGTTCTGATGAAAATGGTACCATCGATCTGATGATGAAGCCGGAAGGTAGGCACCGGAACTCCGTAATAAACAGTGTATCATAGCCGTGTTTGGGCTTATTGGAAATGTCATGAGATGCACTCTAGATAGAAATAAATTTAATGGTAATATGCTTCAAATTGCGCTACTTGAGTCGTATGTTAAATGTGGCCTTGATTGTCAGAAGACAGATTTCGTCAACGACCTGTCGTGTGGTTGATTTGATATTTTGTTGGCGACGGCGTCCAAACCTGATAAAACTTCTGACACGACTTAGCGCGACATATATTAGCCCTTTTTACAAAGTTTTTTATTTGAAATTTGAAAGGGTATACTCATGAGGTGGTCGCATATAAATTTGGTCAAATTCTGATGAGTGGTTTTTGAGTTAGCTTCAATAATGTGTTTTTTTTTCCATTTAGTGTAAAGTGGAAAATTAAAACTCATTTATAAAAAAAACACTACAAAGTGAAAAATAAGTTTAATATCTGAAGTCGGTGGCAAAAAACGAAAATACTAAGCCAGACACCTATAGTGTTTTTTTTAAGTCGGTTTTTTTTCTCTAAATAAGTTTTTATTAAAATCGGTCCACTCGGTCAAAAGTTAGGTACTTATTATTTGTTATTAGAGTGTGATCGGTCATACCTACTTTTAACTAAACAAAGTCCTCCCGCTGTGTCTCTCTGTCTGAACGCGATAAACTCAAAAACTACGGAACGGATTTTCATCCGGTTTTCACCAATGGACGGCGTATTCATAAGAAAGGTTTAGATTTAAAAATCATTAATGTTTTGTATAAATTGTCTGAAATATGATGATAATTATGATGATTGTTGAAGATGTCGGTCGGAAAAAATCATGCCGACTGGGAGCTTTCTGGCGTGCGCCGCGTAAACCAATAGAGTATTACGGAACATAGGGTACTTTTAATCCCGGTATAGTACGTTCCCGTGGGATATTTTCCGACATCCACGCGGGCGAAGCTGCGGGCAAAAGCTAGTATTTCTATACAACTGTTCTATTCTGTATTATACATATAAGTATATAAGTACAAATATATAAAATTGAAGTGTCTGTTTGTAATGTCAAAATAACAGCTTTTTACTAAATGCCTATGAAAGTTTGTACGGTACTTATAACAAAAAACCATTTTTAAAATTTTTGTCTGTATCTGTTTGTGCCGGCTAATCTCCGAAACAGCTGGACCGATTTTAATGGGACTTTCACTAGAAGATAGCTGATGGTTTAAGGAGTAACTACTTATATTAAAGAAAAATAATTAGGATTCCGAGCAAAAAAATTAAAACCCATGAATATGAACAAAATCCGATTCAAATATTGTTGCATAAGTTTTTTCCCACTTTAAAAATTAATAAAAAAAAATTTATACTTATTTATTTAAAAAAAATAATCGACAATATAATCACAATCATTATCGAGAACATGTAACTATCTGCTAGGCAAAGTTTCAATACCCTTAGCCCAGAAAGTGGTTGACAGGCAAAGAAATAGGCAAGTTTATTTTTTAGGTCACCAAAATTTTTTAATTTTTTTTTTATGAAGTTTCTGTTTTAAAGCTCGTGCGTGATCCGACACGCAATTAGCCGGTTTTTTATTACTACGATAAAGCAAAAATACGTGTATAATATTGTTTTATTATCTGACTGATGGACTAAATAGAATTCCTTTTTTTAACCCAGGTTCATCCCTATTTCAACAAGTATTCACTTATGTAGGTACATGAGAAACTTAAATGTTATTAAGATAAGTAGACGTATACTAGTGAGCGTAGGTAGGTATAGAATCATCATAAGTAGTATTATTATCTACCTACATAAAATCGAAAACAAGTAAGTAGTTAATCTGCATTTTACGAGTACAATATTAACCGTTCCAGTGGTAAAACAGACTAAACTTTGCAAAACAAAAAACTTTTTTGCAAAAAAAGAACCGACTTCCAAAAAAAAACACTACAAAGTGAAAAACAACTTTAATTTCGAAAGTCGGTGTCTTTGGATATGTCTTTTAGGTTTTTACCATCGACTATAACGACCGACCGACCGACTATTATTGAGTTGTTCTGGAGGCCATCTGTGGTCCGGTTACTATAAAAAATACCAAAATTGGTATAGGTGTGCCTATAATATTTGAAGTGTTCCCTCAATTTTTTCAGGATCCCATCATCATACTTATTATTGAGTTGTTCCGGTGACCATCTTATTATCTGTAGTCTTCTTCGTCATCAGTTCCACTTCACCAAATGGTGCTTTCCGAGAGCAAATGCACAAGTCACTATAAAAAATACCCAAATCGCTATAGGTGCGCCTATATTGAAGAGTTCCCTCGATTTCTCCAGGATTCCATCATCAGATCCTGATCTGATGACAATGGACCACCTGGAAAGTATACCCTTTTAAACAAAAAAAGAATTTTACAAATCGGTCCAGCCGTCTTCGAGTAATCGGGGAACACACATAATAAAAATTTTAAAAAAATATTCCGACGAACTGAGAACCTCCTCCTTTTTTGAAGTCAGTTAAAAATGATAATTAGGTATAATAAACTCAGTATGTGCTAATAAGTATAACAATGAATATCTCACAATGATCCGTGATTGGTGTAAATAATATTTTTGCTGGGCTTCAATTCCCAGGGTTTTTCAGTTTAGGAAACGCTTACCTCCTCTTACATGGGACTGAAACTGAAACATGACTGACGAAAAGTGGTACTACCTGTACCTTTGCCTACCCCTTAGCGATATACGAGGCGTGATGTAATGTTCTCTGCTTGTCCAGGGCTAAGCACTGTCGCATCTGCAAGCGCTGCGTGGCTTACTTCGACCACCACTGCCCATTCATCTACAACTGCGTGGGAGTTCGCAATAGGATGTGGTTCTTCCTGTTCGTCATGAGCGTGGCGATCAACTGCACGCTCTCCATATACTTCGCCTGCTACTGCCTGCTGCTCGAAGGCTTCGGACTATTGTATGTCTTGGGCCTACTGGAGGCAATCACTTTTTGTGCTCTGGGGTGGATCCTTACTTGTACTTCCGTAAGTCGATAAATTCGTTTTTTTTTTCGCGTGCTCAAACCATTAGGTACAGGCACTTATCGAGAAGAAAAATTCACGGAATCTGAATTCTGTTAAAAACTGCAGTGTATTTTAAAGAATCGGAAATCACCCTGTATGCTATTATTGCTTTCATGATATAAATACCCACTCAATTACCAAAGAGGGCACCAATTTGTTTTGAAGAAAATAAACGTCCGACATCATCCATTGTTCGAATATTTAGAATTTTAGATTGTTGCCAATATTGTTTTGATGACACGAAAGATTTTCGTTTACCTCCTTAGCAAGGAGACACCTAACCGACATGTCTATGCTGAGATAGTAATATCGCCTAATATCTTTTTTCTATTTCAGATTCTGCACGCCTGCATGAATTTGACTACAAATGAAATGTTCAATTACAAAAGATATCCCTATTTAAGAGATAAACGAGGTCGTTACCAGAATCCATTTTCCCGAGGACCTATAATGAACTTGATAGAATTCTTCGTGTGTTTGCCCGACAAGTGCGATGAGCAAGATATCTTTCACGAAGAAAACATATGATGCGAGGCACAATGACGCAACGACCTTACTAGAAAAAGGTCTCGAAAGATTACAAAACAAAAAAACTCATTATTATGAACTGTTTTGCTAAGCTAAGGTTCAAATATTATCTGCGTCTACGCAACAATTTTTAGCACTTAAATACAACGTATGAACGAGTGAATTAGGTCGGCAGTTAATACCTACTTATCAAAACGCCTCTTTGATAAATAGAAAGACGAAAATAATAGCTCCTAATTACCTACAAAAGATACAAACTGCTAGCCCAATTTTGTGATTAGAAAGTTTCTGGTACAAGTTGGAATACCGCAGCACCGCTCACTTCTTCTTTACGTGTAAATAAATGAGGCACGTGTCACACGGCTTTACTCACTCTGAATGTTTAAATTAAGACTATATGCTAGTCGTGCATTTCACCTCTATACATAATTATTATGATTGGAGATGTATATATTTATTTATAAAAAATAGCTTTTTTTAATAAACTATTTTACTCATGACGTTGTTGTTTTATTATATACAATCAAAGATCTTAGTATCGTAATCACAGCGGGACACTCACGTGGGAAGTAGGTTATCTTACTAGCAAGGCTGGGTTGTGTTATTATGTAAATAAAATAATTATTTGTTATTTTGTGCTACAGTAATATAATAATTATTATCAAACAATATTTTTGAACAAATAACAAATTAAGTAATCGAGTAATGAGTGAAAAGTTTAATAATGAAATCATATTCATTGAAACTTACATGTTTGCATAATAATGAAAATAAGTCCAAACATGTTTTCTAAATTAATATTACCTGCAATTGTTCACTTTCCGCTTACATACAGGATAATTTGTTACCCTTCTAATTATCACAATTCTCTTACACATCAGTCAATACACGTTGTAATAGCACATACGTATATATGAGTAGATAAATAACTTTCATAACATTAAAATCAGTAGCGCACGAGCGGCCCAGGAGTCAGGCCAGCTGATCCAACATTCTATTTAACTTCTAATATAAATATGCTCTATGCGGTAATGTTTGTAATGCAGTCGAATCATAAAATCATTTAAGTTTCGTGAAATTCTACATAATCTACAGAATGATGCATATAAGTAAATTAATTTCAATAACTGTTTTACCTGCACTTCTGTATCTGCTTTTACAACATGAAACAAATATCTTAAGATCTTATATACCACATATTTCCTCAAAACATAAAGTTCATCAACATTCCTAAAATATTATCAATTTACTGAGACTTTAAGACAACTTAAAGTTTGTACTTAACTTCTTACAAATGCAAAAGACTAGTTAACTGCATAGTCAATTATATAAAAATAAAATTACAATATGTGGTTTATAATACTGATGTGTTACCTCTATCAAATTATTTATGTCACATAGAATAACTTGCTCTGACATCCATAAACTTTTAGTTTACTTTTAAAGGTATTTTTATGAATTTTTAATAACATTTCAAATAATTTCTATAATTATTTAAGGTGATCCTAAATTTTGAGAATATAAGGCGAATTTATTATGATTATAATGATTTCTGTATTATGATAGTGATACTTAGGAAGTCCTAAGGGTCCATTATAAAAGCTGCTGAAACGACAATAATAATGAAATAGCGTGAATCAGTGGACCGTTCGACGGCTCGCGGCCTCGCGCCTCACACGGTAGCATCTAACGAAGTAGCGCCACAACACAACAGGGTCACCAGCTTCTTGATATTCACTAACAAACCTGCGTTTGATCTATTGCTCGAAGTGCAGTCAGATAATGCAATGTATGGTTCACAAGTATTTCTAATGACGTGTCAATCTATTTTATAAATAGATTTTTAATTTCTAAATATGTATTAAATAATATTATTCGAATTTTGTTGTGGGTAAATCGTATTAAAAACATACCCGCAACTAATCATCCTTGGGATTGATTCTAATAGCGGCAGCAATTTCTTCTTTGGATTGGTTTTTGTCTCCCCATCCCCACAGATTATGAGAGCCGTCGCCCGTGCGCTTCACCCTGCTCTTAACGATATCCTGAGAGACAGTCTTCATGTCATAAGCCCAACCAAGCTTAGCAAAGAAGTTAATGAAGGTGGTGGTGAAGTTCAATTTGTTGTTGCCAAGCTCAGCAGTTTTGTAATCCCAGGGGAAGGTGTGGTGATAGTTGTGGAACCCTTCACCAAGAGCGAACATCGCCACCGACATGTTCTCGGAGGGCTTGATGCTCTGGTCATAGGGCTTGTCTCCCCACTTGTGAGCAGCCGAGTTCACGAGCCACGTGACGTTGAGGATGAATGTGTAACGGAACATGGCCGCCACAAAGAATGCATTGGTCCAGGTTTCGCCCCAAAGGTAGACCGGCACAACCGTGGGCATAAGAAAGCAAGCCAAGGGCATCAAGAGCAGATAGTATCTAGAAAAAAAATCAATAGGTTAATCAGGGCGAGTTAGCTTCGCTTCACAGATCAAAACAAAAATCAAACTACTGCAACCACAGGTGCAGGAGTAGGATTACTCCATTATAGAATCTTTGTTTTGTTACTACCATATATTCGGGGATACAGCCTGCATATTAAACCTCCCAAAATACAATGAATATTATAATATAGTGAGTTAAGAATATATTCTTAACTCACTATATTATGCGTTTTTATTACCTACTTTACATAATATTAAAACAGTCAGAAGTCTAAATTTATGCAAGTTCTATCACAGAAATAAAAACCTTGATCTTGAACTCTTAAATTTGTGATCAAACACTTGTTTCACCACAGAAAACGTGATCTTTTAACTGGAACTTGAAAATGTATGATCAAACACGTGTAACGTGTTATTTTAACACAAACAGCGCTACGTTGGCTACGTCCAACTTGTTCAGCAGAAGGCATTAATAAAATAACAAAATTAAATGAAAACTTTCTTTTCATTACTAACTTTTTCTGGAATCTGAGAATGGGATCGGAGTGTAAGTCGCTCATGTCGAGTCCTTTGCCCTTTTCTTTGAGGTCAGGATGTTTCTTGACTAGTAGCCAACCAATGTGAGAGAAGAAGAACCCTCGGGTCGCGTTGTGAGGATCAGCATCGGTTTCAGAGTACTTGTGATGCATGCGGTGGTCGCGAGCCCAGTCCATAGCAGCATCCTAAAAGATAATACAAAAAAAATATATATATAATTTTCTAAAATGCAACAGAGGATTACATGGAACTAATACTTAACTGCCTAAATATGGGTGTACCTACAGATACGCTTCTATCCTCCCAAGTATTATGTCTAGCAGGTAAAAAAACTGCGCATAATTATATGTAGTCTGTAACTTTAAATAAAATTGTTATTAGAGTTCTGCTGACTTCATAAGGAAAAAGGAGTCGAAAATACGTTACTAAATAATTCGTCAATGCATGACAAAGAATAGTCGCCTTGAAAGCCCATTTCTAGATACCTTTAGGATAATTTATTACTTATGTTCCCAAGGAACTTCCAATTGAAACTTATATCATTATCACAATGTATAGCTAACTAGCTGTGCCCCGCGACTTCGTTCGCGTGGAAGTCGTAAGATACACAATATAATAACAGCCACATTTTTTTTGTGCCTAATCCTAGTTATTTTTCTAAAATAAAAGCCTTTGTTACTCCCGGTAACATCAGCTAACTGCCAGTGAGTCTCGTCAAAATCGGTCCAGCCGTTTCGGAGATTAGCCGGAACAAACAGACAGACAAAAATTTTAAAAATTGCTTTTTGTTATAAGTACCATATACTTATACTTTCTTATGCATTTAGTAAAAAGTTGTTCTTTTAAAATTACAAACAGACACCTCATTTTTATTTATTTGTATTGATGTATAGATAAACTAAAACTCCTGTGTAGGTACAACCTACAAAATGTAGAAAATACGTTGGGATGTTACCGGTTAAACCTAGTCTCAAAAAGTACTAATGATTTTGGTAAAATCTACTTTCTTTGTGACTATAACAGTTACTTAATATAGCAAGAAAAACTCATGATATTAAACAATGTCATGTGGCACCACATAAATGACTCAGGTTGTTTAGTATCATATAACTATGCTATGTAGTAAGTATGCATAGTATACAACAAATAAGTGTGTTAACATGACATGTCTCTACATGCAAAAACACTGAGTTACAAAACATTAACATTTTAAAATAGCATATTTCTTGAAATCTTTTGCTGATATGTAAGAATATATTTTTCCAAGCTATCAGTATTATTAGTAACAATAAAAAGGTTAATAAACTGCACATAGGTAGTAAGGCAGCCATAGATTACTGAATAGTTATAAAAGGCCTTCTAATTTTAAATCTTCTTATTAATGAGTTCATATTACGTACAACTACAATGTTGCCATTCTATCTGTGTATTGTATGTATAAAACATTGGTCAGGCAGGGGCCAGTGTTTCCATAGTTTTAGGTAACCAGTCCACTTTAGCCACCCAAATCCATAGTCTAGTATCTTTATTTCCATATCCTGCAATAGTCCTACACCAACCGGAGGTTGTCCTTGGGTGCACTTGCACAGTGCGTACAGGGATAATTGTTGGTTAGTGCCTCACATAGCCTGCAAGTTGGCTTCGGTCCCGTGTATGCCTTCCAAAGGTCTGGGACCCCACGGTCCCAAGATATGTAAAAAAAAATAGACATCAATATGTAGCAACTTACCTGGAAGGCAATGGTGTTAAAGATGATGAGGATCACTTTGAGCGGCCATTTAGCTTTGTAGGACTTGTGGGCCCACAAACGATGTGCTCCAGCCGTGATACCCAGCCCAGACACCACATACAAGATGTAGGCTGAAAATATACAACACACATACTCACTAATGTTAACTAAATAAATGCACTATTTAATGCAAATACATATCATCTAACGAATTACTTTTATCAGTTTACTGCTATATCAATTAAGAAGGTTTATTTATAGATTAGGGCTATATTAAGCAAAAAATACTCACCAAATACTTCTGTTTGCCATTTAGCAGAAAAGAGGAACAAATAGCCGCCGTAGAGCGCTGCTAAGTGAAGATATGCAAACAGTATGATGTTCCTCCAAACATATTGTTTGGGTTTGTTGTCTGCTTTTTGCACTGGCGGGGTCGCGAGGGCCAAGTCCGGTGTCGCTGCATCGCTCTCGAAGAGAACTCCGTTCACATCCTCTGCTATGTTTGGAGCCATCTTATCGAACTTGTGTATACTGAAGACAAACGAAATTAGTTTTAAAACAAAGTGAAATAAAAACATCATTAAGATTGCTTTGCGTGGTTCTATAGGATTTAAATACGAATCGGATATCCTCCTTAGATTCCTACAAGTCTAGATTATTGGCACTCTCTGCACTTCAAGTCAATAAATTCTAAACTAAGTTAACACTAGGAAGGATTGTTAGATATTTAACACGCTTTTTCTTGACGGCAATCATCTTGTTCTACAACCAAAATTACAGAAAATTTAAACTCACGGTTTTTTGCACCTACCGATCTCGGGTAATCAGGTAACGATTATTGCGCGATACGGACTTATTATTAACTTTGCGGTTTTTTTATCTACGCCTGTCTGACGTTTATGGAATAAGGATGTACACTTCACAGATAGATAAAGGTTAGTTTATCGATTGTCGAGAAACACCAGTCGATAAACTGTTGCGCGTTTATCTAGAATTTAGATTCCATCTTTTGTTTGAATGTGAATAATTTGATAACCTGCCTTGCTGAGTATACCTATAAGGTACCAACGAAAAGAGATGTAGTACAGGATAGTAACACTATGTAGAGAAGGTGCAACTATGATCGCAAGTAAGTCAGACTACAGTTGTTATTTTGAAGAGTTTTGAAATAATTTTCATATCGAGTCTTATGCACGGCTACACTGTTGCGATAACACGAACTACCTAAACTTCGCGCGGTCTTTGTTGTACAGCGAGACGTCGACGGGTGTGCGAGTGACAGCGCGCGAAGTTTAGTTCGCACTATCGCGGCAATGTAGCCGTAGCATTACAAAAAAAATCTAGAGTGTACGCCACATAATTGTAGTGAGTAGGTACATAGGTGCATATTTTTGCACCTTGTGGCAAAATTTGTTCGTAAATTCGCGTTTGTTTATAAAGCTGAAGAGTTTGTTTGTTTGGTTGAACGCGCTAATCTCAGGAACTACTGGTTCTAATTGAAAAATTATTTTAGTGTTGGATAGCCCATTTATCGAGGAAGGTTATGTAACATCACGCTACAACCAATAGGAGCAGAACATCAATGAAAAATGTTGCAAAAACGGGGAAAATTTATTCCTTTTGAGAGTTTCCGTTGCGTGCGCTGTGTAAACGGTTAAAGTTACGCAAAAATAGTGTATGACGGAATTGTTCCTCTAAAATTCTAAAAAAGTCCGCGATAGCATAATAATATGTCTATCTTTTAAGGTTGGCTCACTGTAACTTTTTGAATGGTAATCAAATTTGTTATAAAACAAAGCATTATTTGCGAAGGTGTTTTCATAAACATGGTCCTTATCCAAATAAATAGTTTCATAATCAAGGTTGATTAAGTACATGTAAATTCCTTTTTAAATTACTCGAATCGGACTTTTCGTTTAGAAATTACGATAGGTATAAACATGCTTACAGTAAGAAAAATGCGCTTAGTCTATTAGTTACCGACACATTTTATTTTTATTGACTGTTTGAACGCGCTAATCTCTGTCACTAAATACTAGTCGGATTTGAAAAATTCTTTTTGCATTTTATAGCCCAATTCTTGAGGAATGCTATAGAGTATGTAACATTACGCTAGGACCCTTTGAAGCCGAGTAAAAAGAAAAAAAGTAAGAACGAGCGCTAGCGAAAACGAGGTAACAGCGCGGGCAGGCGATGCGATGCGACGGGGTGGGTGCCCAATTGCCCATATTATTATAGTACTCTGTGGGGGTGGGTCGAGGAAACAAGAGAATTCACGGGGACGGTCGCGGGCGGAAGCTAGTATACAATATATTTTATGCTGTGCCAACAGAAAAAGCTTGCGACCCACATTCTAATTGAAAATTGGTACCTACCTACTTGCTTAGCTTTTATGTGAGTAAAATCTACAGTAACTACAAACTAGTATCGTTCAATCGAATTTTAAATATATTTAATCATTTAATTTGATATAGTTAAAATCTCAAACTCAAACAACTCAAACTCAAGGCATTTATTTCAATTAAACCAATTTATTACAGGCACTTTTGAATTGTTAAAGAGTCAGTCAGATAATCAGAAAATTGAAGCTAGTCGCAAATTCCGAAACGTAGATCTCTATGGAGACGAATGGGCAAGAAACTCCATGGACACTCTTTTAAATCAAAATTATTACAAAATCCTGGATACATTGTTCTTGTTGCTTCTCTATGTGAGAACAATGTAAAAAATAAATAATTAAAAACAATTCAAAATATAAGATTAAAAATAAGCCCTGGCAGTTAAGAGATGACCAGTCTCCACTGACGGCGCCCGTTCACGAATATGACGCGTGGATCAGCACCATCCAGCTCAACCATTTTGTAGGGAACCGAATGATCCAACACAAACATAATCATAATCACCGACACTTTTATCTTTATGAAAAGAAAGTCCTTTTTGACCTTCAATTAGATGCACTAGTGTAATTTGCAGGTAAGACGCGGTGAAAGAGGGTTAACCCACTTCACTATACACTGAAAGTGCAAGATAACACCGTATTACCACGACTGACTACAGAAACAAAAAAAATATTGATCTAGTTAATAATTATGGAAATAACAATATTAAAACTTACCAATAAATAAATGTAGTTAACACTCAATCCTTAAAAAAATGCAAGTAGCACTAATAATTAAGTACTGTTAACAGAGTGATAAACCAAGGAAGACTGAGAATCCTTCTTTGCTGAGAGCGTTATTATAAACTGATAATGTTTAACCAAAATAACAATGATATTAACAACAAACAGGCCGGCCGATGCAATCAATAAGTTCACGTGTTGGACTGTGGACTTACTAGCATGGGCACGCTCGTGGCGGTCGTTTCAGACTGAGACTGACTGAGTCGCAGGACTGACTGAGTGAGTGGAGCGGTATGGTAGGCGCAGCGAACGCGGGCGCGGATTGGACGGCAAGGTGGCGCGATGTTGACGACCACGTCACTGGCTCGTCACGTAGATGGCACGATGTACAGTTGTGATCAGGCGATATTGGACGAACTTCGCAGAAGGCGGGAGTTCGAACTTTGGTAAGGCAATTATGCTGTGTAATTAAGTACCTAAATAGTTCAAAGTTCTAGAGGGTGACGACGTGGCCATTGCGCCATTAAATCAAATGTTGACACTGTGACTGGTTCGGATTTTAATTAATAGACTGATATCTGATACCTTACCTATCATGCAAGTTACCGTAGGTCGAAATAATTGAATCCTATAAACCATACTAAAGCTTAAGTATATCTATGTATAAATTGGTACCGAAGCGTACCTATAACTTATCACTATGTCAATTATTAATTAGTAGTTAAATTGTCAAGAAGTTATTAAAGCTTAGAGTAGTTAAGTACGGTCAACCGCTCGTCAGTGCTAACTAGAATAAATTACGAAAACCGCCCTTACTTTTACGAAAAAAAGGCGCTGTCCGGCTGTCAATGTCAAGTGTTAACTTGGACTTCGTAACAAGTAATGTTCTGTTATTATTCCGGCTGCAGTAAAGTTGCTAATATTTACAAAATTGACAACTTATGTTCCAACAGCAGTTTTTGTATTTTGAACTTTACCTAAGTCGGAATAAAGTTCAACTGCAATAAATGACAGGTTTAACCTTGGACTACTAGAGTTAGAACTCGTTTTTTAGGGCTCCGTGCCGAGGCGTGCCAAACGGAACCCTATTACTAAGCCTCCGCTGTCCGTCCGTCTGTCTGTCAGCGAGCTGTATCTCATGAACCGTAATAGGTAGACTGTTGAAATTTTCACTGATTGTGTAGGTACTTGTGTAGGCACTTTTCCACACTTTTGGCATTTATAATTTTTGTATCGACACCTGTCCATATCGAGATTTTTTAATTAAACCGCACACCGAACAACGCACAGGCTAAGGAACAACGGAAGTCTTCCTAACGTTGGCCACCATCCGTGAGTATCGTGACTCGACGTTGATGCGCGCCCATCTTGCGAGCTCGTACGAGCGCCGCCGGCGCCACCGCCGCCACCACGTTTACCGCTCCCATCGCTCGATCGCTTGCCTCCTTTGTACGATATTTTGTTCACTCCTTCTTCTTTGATCACAGTCGTATAAGTGGACAATACGTTCCTAGCTTCTCTAGCACATTCCGCTCGTTTTGCCATCTCCAGTACTCTCGACAAACTGAGGGTAGAAGCATTCTGCTCAAACAGTTTGTCTCGTTCGGGCCCCGCTCCCAGGCCAAGGACGAAACGATCCGTAAGATTCGACTTCAAATCCGATCCGTAAGATCCGTAAGATTCGACTTCAAATCAATCCGATCCGTAAGATCCGTAAGATTCGACTTCAAATTCACAATAACTCGTTAATCGTCACAATCGTGCAGCTCAATCGCCCAACGATTCGCCCCGTAAAATTTCGCTTTGTCCGAAAATGAACATTGTTTCTGCTTAAAATGAGTGTCGAGCAATCCTACCAGCTTCTTATAGTCTAGTGCTTCCAAATCAACTGGATATGCTAAATTACGCACCAAGTGATACGAATCATCTGATAGATGTGTGATTAATATTGCACTTCAATTGTCCTCCTTCAAATCGTTGACTTATAAAAGTTGTGTCAACCGGCCTTTATAAATTAACCACTTAAGTGCATGATTTATAATCAAACGTAGTTAAGTTTCCTAAAAACGTCTTCGCTATTATATTTTTTTCTTGCGAGGGTAAGTTCGATCTCGTCACCAATGATTTGTATTGACTTGGAGGTGTGGAAATAAGTAAACGAGTGCCTTGATTGAACGCTGGTTTATTACTGGCTATAACATGACTTCACCCACACGTTCACAACATAAGAACTATGTGTGAGTGGCAAGCGGAAACACATCAGCATCTCATGGCAATTCCATTTTTTATTACGGAGTTCCCGTGCCTACTTCCGGCTTCATCATTAGGTCAGTTCGATGGTACCATTTTAACCATTCCACACCATCATAACCATTTATTTAAAACCTCGTTATTGTCGTTTAACTATCTTAATCGAGATATCTTTTCGCCGCCCGTGAAATACTTACCATTGAGGAATTCCCATGGCCATCTGTGGTCTTCATCATCAGTTCCATTTCACTAAATGATACTTTCTGAATGCAAATTCCTGACTTGTTGATGATAATACCAAAATCGTTATGTATATGCCTATAATATTTGAGGAGTTCTGTCAATTCCTCATAGATCCTGTTGTGGCGGCATCGCTACAATGGAACGCGTCACACTTACGTCACGCAAAATCCTGCATCGCGCAAATAGAGTTTACCGCGCGACTAGCATATATACAACATCCCGACATCAACCGTTGGGCAGTAGCCCACCAGACACAACACCCGTCTGGTCGGAGGATCCTCCCTTTTCATAGAGGATGAGTGAACTTTACTCCCTGTTCCTCATGCCTCTATACTGGTGACCCCGACGTGATCGTCAGCGCAGCCTTCGTGCAACTACTACAGCGTGACGTCATCAGCATCACTTCCTCGAGCTTTCGAGCAGCGAGTCACACAGCCAGCCAGCACCCACGGCTACAACGGGTATCCTGACCACCAGCATGCAGCGACCGCGCATACCTGGTCATCACCCTCAGCCTCATCAGCAACCTTGGCACAGCACACTGCACTCTCGGCCGGTCAAACAAGCAGAGCCTTTCAAACCTCTCCTGGTCGACGCCAGCAGTCAGCCTCAACCCGGCGCTGTACCACATCCGACGCACTGGAGCATAACGCAGCGCCACCCCGACTCACTGGGGGCATCTCCGCAGACAGTTCCGACTCACCGTGAACTATGCGGCACCCGGTTCCGACTCCCTGTAACCGCAACTGGCCCTGGCAAGCATCGCAAGATACACGACTCTGCCCACTATCGACCTCCGGTCTCCGGAGGGGAGTGATGTGGCGGCATCGCTACAATGGAACGCGTCACACTGACGTCACGCAAAATCCTGCATCGCGCAAATAGAGTTTACCGCGCGACTAGCATATATACAACATCCCGACATCAACCGTTGGGCAGTAGCCCACCAGACACAACACCCGTCTGGTCGGAGGATCCTCCCTTTTCATAGAGGATGAGTGAACTTTACTCCCTGTTCCGCATGCCTCTATACTGTCGTCAGAACTGGATTTTGATAAAAATGAGACCAATCTGGAAGTATGTCCTATCAAATAAACAAATAATTTTCCAAATCGATTTATAAATGACGGAGTACTGAGGTAACAAGTATTAAAAAAAACATACAACGATTTATACCTCTGCATACAACCGAATTGAGAACCTCCTCCTTTTTTGAAGTCGGGTTAAAAATAGGGTTAATAATAATAATAATAACACACAGCCCACAACCAGGCTGCGTTTTGGTGACCTCTTTGGGGAAACCGAAGGTTTTGTCTGTGCAATTATGGACGAAGTTATCATGACGAACAATTACAGGAGATTTATTGTGAAGGACGGCACGGTTGACATCTGTCGGGCATGCCACCGTCCGGGAGAATCAATACGACACATCATCTCCGGGTGTTCTCGTCTAGCTAACGAAGAGTACTTGCATAGACACAACCTTGTAGCCAGGATTATCCATCAGCAACTTGCTCTGAAATACAGTCTTGTGGAATCGGAAGTGCCGTACTACAGGTATGTGCCCGACCCAGTTCTCGAAAATGGACATATCACATTGTACTGGGATCGATCCATCATCATTGGCAGGACTATTGTTGCCAATAAGCCTGATATATATATTGATAGATATATCCTGGTGGTGGATCGAATAAAGCGGCGCGCAATGATTATTGACGTAACTGTCCCGCATGACGGGAACCTCGTGAAAGCCGAGAAAGATAAACAAATCAAGTATCTTGACTTGGCCCGCGAGGTTGTCGACATGTGGGATGTGGACTCAGCGATCATTGTGCCGATAGTCGTATCAGCCAATGGCTTAATTGCCAAGAGCCTCGACCAACACCTAAGGAGGCTCTCGTTGGGCTGCTGGATTAAGGGCTTGATTCAGAAAGCGGTACTTCTGGACACGGCTCGCATTGTTAGGAGGTTCCTCTCTCTGGAGCCCTGACCGCCGGCCGGTAACTTGGACCCTGTTCCCGATACCGGTGGGCTACTATTTTTTATATTTTTAAATGTTTTTATACTTTTTATATTCTAATATTTAAAAATATAATTTATATGTATTTAATGAAATAAAGGATAATAATAAACATCAAACATTGGTCAGGCAGGGGCCATAGTCCTTCCATAGTTTTAGATAACCAGTCCACTTTAGCCATCCAAACCCATAGCCCAATATTTTTTTTTTCCTTATCCTGCAATAGTCCTACACCAACCGGGGGTTGTCCTTGGGTGCACTTGCATACGCACAGGGATAATCGTCGGTTGGTGCTTCATTTCCATTGAATGCGTCTAACGGGCCTCTGCGAGTTGGCTTCGGCCCCTCATATGCCTTCCAAAGGTCCGGGACCCTAGGATTCCAAGAAATATTAAAAAAAAAATATTATAATAAATAATACTACCCTCACACAGACAGACTACACTCACAGGCACAACCAGGTTGCAAACATCATTCACCAAAAACTAGCACTCAAACACAGTCTCATACAAAACTCTAACACACCTTACTACAAGTACCTACACACCACAAACTATCCTAGAAAATGTTACGCACAAAATATACTACGATCGCGCCATACTTACAGATAGGATTATCCACTATAATAGACCAGACATAACCCTACAGGATAAAATAAGAAAAATCACCTACCTTATAGACATTGCAGTTCGTAATACCCATAACCTACAAAAAGCCATATCAGAAAAAATAAGTAAATATGGCCGATCTTAAAGGAGTCACAAGAATATGGAAACAAGAAAAAGTATACGTTATCCGTATAGTTCTCTCCACGACAGGCGTCATCCCCAACCATCTTCTCCGTAGCCTGAAATTAATAGATTTAGAAGAATCCGTTTATATCAACCTACAGAAAGCTGCCATTTTAAACACCTGCAGAATAGTCAGGAAATTCAAGCAGTTAGATGAAGAAAACACACCCTCATCTTAAATACCTACGCACCACACGCTGCATTTACTTGGCTTTGGCCAGTAAATGTAGCTAAAACCAGCCTAGAGCTGAGAAAAAGAACAGTCCCGAAAATAATAATAATAATAAGCCCCATCGCCGTATCTCTACGTTGACGTCGTGGTGGAGCTTGCGCGCTTCGAACTCTAGGTCTGTGCCGGTAGAGGTTACTTTGCCGGAACAGGTCTAGGATGAGGAGCCAGACCAAGAGAGATACAGAAACCCGCAGGGCAGCATGTGGCGAGCTGCTGGGCAGTAGCGACCCCACGTACCCTATCTCCCGGGAGAAGTCATGTTCCTCATCTCTGGCTTGCCTTTATTGGCCGGCTGGAGTGAACACTGACGAGAACTGACCTCCCACCTCATTCTTGCCTTTATTGGCTGGCTTGAGTAGAGATTCGCAAGAGCAAACGTGCTCGGAGGAAGGAAGTAGTCCAGTAAGATGCTGGTAGGGATCTTGACCGTACTTCCGGGATTGTCCTGATAGCCGTGGAATACCTCTCCACTCCTCTTAAGCACCTCAAGACATGTTGCCCCCTTGTCGCTACGACACTATGTGCTAGCGACCGTTTCCGGGGGCCCATTGTTGAGTGTGCAAGTCACCCCCTGCCATTTTATCCGTGTATTGTATTTATCACTCATTGGTCAGGCAGGGGCCATAGTCCTTCCATAGTTTTAGATAACCAGTCCACTTTAGCCATCCAAACCCATAGCCCAATTTTTTTTTTGTCTCCATATTCTGCAATAGTCCTACACCATCCGGGGGTTGTCCTTGGGTGCACTTGTATAGTACGCACAGGGATAATCGTCGGTTAGTGCCTCATTTCCATTGAAAGCGTCTAACGGGCCTCTGCGAGTTGGCTTCGGCCCCTCATATGCCTTCTAAAGGTCCGGGACCCTGGGGTCCCGAGAAATATCAAAAAAAAATAATAATGGCCGGTTTGAGTGGAGATTCGCAACAGCAAACGAGCTCGGAGGAAGGAAGTATTCCAGTAAGATGCTGGTAGGGATCTTGACCGTACTTCCGGGATTGTCCTGATAGCCGTGGAATACCTCTCCACTCCTCATAAGCACCTCAGGACATGTTGCCCCCTTGTCGCTACGACACTATGTGCTAGCGTTTTCGGGGGCCCATTATTGAGTGTGCAAGTCGCCCCCTGCCATTTTATCCGGGTATTTATAAAATATTGATCAGGCAGGAGCCATAGTCCTTCCATAGTTCTAGGTAACCAGTCTACTTTAGCCATTCAAACCCATAGTCTAATATCTTTGTTTTTATATCCTGCAATAGTCCTACACTAACCGGGGGTTGCCCCTGGGTGCACTTGCATAGTGCATACGGGGTTAATCGTCGGTTGGTGCCTCCTCATCATTTAAAATTGTCTAAGGGGCCTCTGCGAGTTGGCTGCGGCCCCTCCACGGATATCTATGGGCCCCTCGTATGCTTTCCAAAGATCCGGGACCCCAGGGCCTCGAGATATGTAAAAAAAAGAATAATAATAAGTAAATAAATTTATTGAAACGAAAAACTCAGTTAACAGAAACTCTGTGTACAATAACAACTGCATTAGTATAATTAGAACTTAAAATTAACACTGGACAATATTTTCACTGTGTAATTTTATGTGAGATTGTGTGTTTACATGGAAGGATTGTGAAGTTTTGTGCGTGGAGTACATAATTATATTGGGTTGTTACATAATTTTTTTCCCCACTATAAAATGAATAATTTTTTTTAATACTTATTTATTTAAACAATTTATCGACAATATAATCACCATCATTATCGAAAACATGTAACTATCTGCTAGGCAAAGTTTCAATACCCTAAGGCCGCGCTCACTTTGGACGCGTTTTCGTACGAATTTTACTCGTGCGTACACGTACAAACATGCACGAAAGATCCCAACCTTCCAAGTACTATGGGAGTGCACATACTGGGTGCGAGTTAGTCGTACGTAGTACGTATACGTACGTGTAGTTCCAACGTCCGAAAACAATCCGAACTTGTTGGGATTTTATTTTACGTTCGTGCGTAAAAATTGATATCGAAAAACTTATTAACTTAATTTATGGACATAAATGTTTGTGGGATCAGGGTGATTCATGTTACCACGTACGTGATTTTCAGCGCAAGGCATGGCGAAAAATATCCGAAGAAATGAAAATGTCTGGTAAATTTATTACATTTATTTGTGACAAACATACTGTATAGATTATATTAAAAGTTATTTCGAGAAAAATAGTTTTTAAGTGCATTCCTGATATTTTGAGAGAATTATCTTGAAGATACAGATTATTCATCGCGCTCTAACCAAAGATGACTTCACGAGGGCGATATCACCGGAACACTACCTATTTGACGGAGAAAAACGTGTTGTGTGCGCACTCAATTCGTACGACCACGAACATACGTTTACATACGATACACTTTCGTGTCCAAAGTGAGCGTGGCCTAAAGCCCAGAAAGTGGTTGACAGGCAAAGAAATAGGCAAGTTCATTTTTTAGGTCACCGAAATTTTCAATTTTTTTTACGAAGATGCTGTTTTAAAGCCCAGAAAGATGATAGTCGGAAGGTGCCAGTTCAGCAGTGCTATTCTCTAAAAGACAATTTCATGGCTGTAAGCTACGTCGAGCTCGTCGTAGCTTACAGTCATGAAATTGTTTTTTAGAGAATAGCACTATAAGGTGACTATAAGGTGGGTGAGGTATCGTTGTCCAACCGAGCTTTTCTAGAAATTTACGGGTCACTTTCGCTATATGTGGTCTTGCATTATCAAATAAAGATAGTTATTAACTAATCGATTGTTTACTGTTCTCACCTAATTAGGTAACGATTTGTAATGTATTCCATTATTGTTTTGACCTTTAAATATGATGAATTTATCACTCATAAGATCCTGATAACTGTGTCAGAATATATATGGTGTAATTTTAATCACTGTTTACCTCTTTAGGGGTCATTGTACTCATCATTATGAACAAATTTTACCATGGGACCAAGCCCGAAATCGCGAAAACAAAATCAAGTGTTCCCTACATTTTGACAAGTTATGTGAACATAAATGTAGGCAAAAGCAATTTTTTTTTCCGCGATCTCAGGTTTGGTCCCATAGTAAAAGCTGTTCATAATGATGAGTACAAAGACCCCTTATGAGATTAACAGTGATTAAAATTACACCTTGTATAAGGCCGTCTTGTTAGATTTGTGTTACGTACGGGATGCGGGGAGCGGGGTACACAAGTGAAAGACGCTGTAGCTAGCAACGCACTGGTTTATTCGGGCATTGGATCCGCCATGACAGTTACCGGCGCGCATGCGCCTACGCGGTGTGCGCATCGTAGGTATGCATACATAACAATTCCTCCCCTTAGTCCAAAACCCCGAATACAAAATAATCAAAATCTTCTAAACAACTATACTCTAAAACCGGACTAATATTAACATATTCTGACATCTTAGGCTAGAAGTATTTTTTGTAACAAATAACAGGGCGATTACGAATAGATCTCTTTGGTGTTTCTGTTATTAACTGACCGCCTTGTGTGGTCTGGGTATCGAGTTCAAACCCTGCTCTGTTGGGATTCGAATGTCCTTCAACATCTACGTCGTTTGAACCTGCTTGTTGTTCGTCTTCATGGGTCTGATGAGGGTCCCTCTGTAACTCATCTTCTCTCGACGATGAAGTACTTCGGTCGCACCATTCTGCCCTCCTCCCTCTGGCTGAACTTCCCGGCAAAGGATTCGGTGAATGATCTTCCGGCTGGTGGGATGATGGAGGCGACGACGGTGATGAGTATGGCGCTGATGGTTGTGGTGCAGCAGAACAAGATGACCCAGGTAAGTTCCCATTCGATACATTATTGCTTGATCCTTTATATTGCATCAACTGATTTATGTGTCTTTTATAACTTTCTGAACTATCCCAGTCTTTTATTAAGTATACAACTTTCCCTATTCTTTTAAGTATGACGCCCTTACACCATGTATAACTTACTTTATTAACAAACTTTTTATATAATATAACATCGTTTTCCTTAAAATGTCTTGTTTTATTTTTCCCTTGTAGTTTAGTTTGCATACACTGTTGATTTTTTTCTACTTTAGCCGCAGACGGTGACAAGGGTAACGTAGACTTTGGATCTATCAGATCCAATCGCGATCTTAACTTGTGCCCAAACACTAATTGCGCAGGGGACAACCCCGTAGCTGAGTGGATCGAATTCCGATAATCCATAAGATATCTAAGTAATTTTAATGATGTTTCTTTCGCGCTGTTAGTCGACATAATACAAGACTTTATTCCCTTTTTAATGACTTTAACAAAACTTTCCGCCTGGCCGTTACTAGGTGGGTGATAAACTGGTGACGTAATATGCGAAATCCCGTTTGCCGCGCAAAATAACTTAAATTCCCGCGAACAAAAAGCTGTGCCATTATCACTTACTATCGTTTCGGGAATTCCGAACCGCGACATGAACTCGCATAACTTCTCCAGTACCGCGGTCGACGACGTAGCCGTGTTCATGTTATACACTTCTACCCATTTGGTATGTGCATCTACCGCTACCAAATAAACGCATCCTTTGATCGGACCTAGAAAGTCAATGTGAACTCTGTAAAAGGGACGCGGTGGAAATTCCCAGTGAGCCGGCGGCGCGCGCGGCGGCGAGGGGCGCAACTGGACGCACACATTGCATGAACCTATCATAGTTTCTATTGCCTGGTCAATTCCCGGGAACCAGAATCTTGATCGCGCTTCAGCCTTAGTTTTTACTACACCTAAATGAGAAGTATGTAATTCTTTGAGAACGATTTGGTATAAGCTTGAAGGTATAATCACTTTGTGACCTCTCATGACACAACCATTCTCATAGGATAATTGTGATCTACATAAATAGTATGGTTTTACCCTTACATCGCTTAACTTCGGCGGCCATCCATTCGAAATAAAGTTTTTTACTATTGCTAATATTGCGTCACTACTAGTCTCCTCGCGCAACTTATCCAACGTTACGGGCATGCCTCCGTCTACCACAAAACAAACATAAGTCGCTCGGTCGTAAGCCACTTCGCAATCACAACAATTACACTGTTCGGTGCACGCGCACTCGTGAACTGTACGCGGCAAACTCGCGCGGGAAAAGTAATCGGCGCTGTTATCAGCGCTGCGGACATACTCTATTCTATAGTTATAACTACTTAAAAACAAGGCGTACCGCTGTAATCTATTTGCCGATATTTCTGGAATGCCCTTATGGGGTCCAAAAATTGCCAAAAGGGGCTTGTGATCCGTTCGAAGGATGAAAGGTTCCGATCTTCCATACAAGTATTGATGAAACCGTCGCACGCCATAAATAATGGCGGTTGCTTCCTTTTGGATCTGCGCATAACGTTTTTCAGCTGAATTTAAGGTACGCGAAACAAATGAAATAGGTTTTTCCACCCCGTCTGAACCTATTTGTGAGAGGACTGCCCCCAACCCACTAGGGGACGCATCTACCGTTAATATTAACGTCGCATTTGGGTCAAAATGTGCGAGGACCTGCTCTGATGTCATGAACTCTTTTATTGACCTGAAAGCTGAGTCGTGAATATCAGTCCATTTCCACTCACAATCCTTTTTTAACAGGTCGTACAACGGGCTGAGAATTGTGGATGCGTTAGGTACGAAATTCCTGTAATAGTTAATTAACCCTAAGAAGGATTGAAGCTGACTAACATTTGTAGGCACCGGTGCTTCCAACATTGCTTTAATTTTTTCCGGGGCTTTTTTTAAGCCATCTTTAGTTATAATATACCCTAGATAACTAATTTCATCCTCGAAAAAACTACATTTTTCTTTTTGTAATGTTAACCCCGCTTCTTCTAAGCGCTTCAACACCAAATTTAGTTTTTGTAAATGCTCCTGCCTATCCTTCCCAGTTATTAAAATATCGTCCAGCAGACACAACACTCCGTCTATCCCGGATAACAACCCCTCGATAGCCCGCTGAAATATAGATGGCGCGCTCGCCAACCCAAACACTAAACGCGTAAATCTATATAATCCGCGGTTTGTGTTTATGCAAGTTAGATTTTTTGACTCATCGTCTAACACCAACTGGTTATAAGCCATCGATAAATCCAGTTTGCTAAACTGTTGACCCCCGTGGATCTTTGTAAACAGTTCGTTAGTTGTGGGCAGCGGGTATTGTTCTACTTGCAACTGTTTGTTTATGCTAACTGAATAGTCGGCACATAATCGGACTGTCCCGTTTCGCTTTAATACTGGAACTATCGGTGAAGCGTATTCCGAATATTCTATGGATTCTAGAATCCCTAAATCGACCAATCTATCGATTTCTTTATCGACTTTTGCACGTAAGGCAAACGCTACGGGGCGCGCTTTGCAAAACACTGGTTTTGAACCTTCTTTTAACGACAGTTTTACCTTGTATTTATTAAATTTCCCTAATTCATTTGAAAATAATTTCGGGTATTGCAGTTGCACGTCAGATATTCCACAAAAGTTTACCGGTGTTAGCTGTAACCGAAATAACGATAGGAAATCACGACCGAGAATGGGCGGGCCGCCATCGCGGACGACATACAAGTACATAATATTCGTGCGTTCCGCGTAGCGTACCGGTAGCCGCAACGTACCTAGGCACATAATTTTCCCGCCGTTATATGTTACGAGCTGTTTACAAGTACGTGATAATGGCACCCTTTTGAAATTGGTTGTGTAGAATGCTTCCGAGACTACGGTTACTGCGGACCCACTATCGATTTCAAATTTAAATGGCACGTTATCAATCCAAACAGTTTCTACCATGGGCTCCCCCTTACAAGTACGGATATGGTACAACTTACCGTCATCGTCAACCTCACCCTTGTCACCGCCATCCACCTTTACGTAATTCACTGGGCACATTTTACGCAAGTGGCCTTTTACGTGACACTTTTTACATACATATTTTGCGAACCTACAGTCAGCTGCTTTGTGACTCGTATAACCACATACACTACATTTCACTACACCACTACCACTTTTTTCTTTAGATATCTTGAACAGTTGCTGGTCAGCCGATGTCAGTGCCAGCGCTCCCGCACTGGCCGCGGCGGCAGCGCGCGAACACCGAATGTTTTCCGCCATCTCCACGACCTTGGCCAGCGTGAGGTCGGCCAGGTCTTTCGTGTACAGCTTCTCCTTTTCCTGTCCCGGCTGCATCCCCATAATGAACTTGTCGCGGAGTGCTTCCTCCACGTTAAGGAAGGCACATTTCTCTGTGAGTCCTCGTAATCTCGCTGCCCATTGAGAATACGATTCTCCTGCTTGTTGTGACGCCGCGTAGAAGTTGTGACGCTCACCAAATCCGACGCATTTGGGGGTAAAGTGGTTGTCTAACAGTGATAAAAGGTCTTCGTAGGGCACGTCTTCGATGGTTTTTGGTAATACTAAATCCGTTGTTAACTTGTAGGTAGCCTCAGTGAGTGCGCTGAGCAAGATGGCCTTTCTTTTTTCACCCGCGGGGTCCGTCGTTTTATTTATGTCATTTGCCACGAAGTATTGCGCTATCCGTCCTTTATACGTCTTCCACGTTTGAGTATTGTGGTCGAACGTACTTAGGATTCCAAACTGCACAGAACTAGACATTTTCTAAACAATTAAACACGTGGTCCGTAAACTTCTCGTCGCCAATGTTACGTACGGGATGCGGGGAGCGGGGTACACAAGTGAAAGACGCTGTAGCTAGCAACGCACTGGTTTAATCGGGCATTGGATCCGCCATGACAGTTACCGGCGCGCATGCGCCTACGCGGTGTGCGCATCGTAGGTATGCATACATAACAATTTGTAACAAATATCACTATGCCGCTTACTTCTGTACTTATCAAAAAGTTGTTTGTCAGTTCTTGCGAAGCTAGCAATCTCATAAATGTAGACACACGGAATGTCAATATAGGTACTATATTTGATAAAATATGGTCTGCAGCTATCAGTCTGGTTGATATTAAACATACCCCTAATACACCGCTTTTGCGCTTTGAATGCAATCATGTAATAATTCTATGAAGCCATTTATCCGTAATCCTTCGACATTCTCGCAAGGTCAGTGGATATATATTGAGCTGTTTATTTACTCGATTATACAAAGTGGAACAAAGAAAATGATATAGCCGCCGAACAACTTGACCTCTGGCAGATTCCACCTGGCAGACTCTGTCAGATTGCGTTTTTAGGTAACGACAACAGGATCGAACGAACGATCTAAGTGTTTACGCAGCACTAAGTACATCAAGAAGAAATGCGTGTCTGACTGTTAGTAACTCGCAAAGAGCGTACAGTTCAGGGGGCCAACCACCACCTCTTAAAGCAGTATTATTTTAATGTTACTTCAGTGTGAGAAAGAGATGAAGCTATACAGGACGTCTAGCTCCATCTCTTTCCCACACTCAAGTAAGGTTGCAATAATACTGCGTTAAGAGGTGGTGGTCTAGCTCCAGTAGTTGGAAAACGAACAGTTTGTGAGTCAGGTTTGTTATTCCGTTTACCCCAAAAAATTCACCCTAAGGTGGATACGCGGAAACGCATGTCCGAAAATTCAATCTAAGCCTATAAATTCCGTTTATTCAATTAGGCCTCTTAGCGTGGATTCTTGGACATACATACGTTTTTGCGAAACAGACAGCTCGCGGCACGGCCATCAGTGGTGTCATCCATCATAAATAAACGTGCGCGCAGTGCATGAGAGAAGTGATTAGCGGAGCGATTGTTGTTGTCAGTATATTTTTCAACTATACAATTTTGTTGCTATCAATAACATGAACACCTTGCGTTCTCCTACTTCTACTACGAAAGCAACCATGCCTAAAACAACCTTTTCGGGTGAAATGAGCAGTTCCCAACCTGATTTGTCCAAAATTAATGAGGAATACCTACTCAGAAAATGTCTTAGTGGAAGAGGAAAACTCCTGACACTGACTAGCATATCAGTTCAATGAATTTAAAAAAGAAATTATGAAAGAAATTTTTGAAATATTACAGGAATCTAGTAAAAATCAGAACGAAAACTGCGATGCGACGTCGCATCGCAAAATTTTTTTGCAAAAGTAGTTTTGTGTGGGAGCTCTTAGCAAAATATATTATAATGACGTGTTAGACTGTGAATATACGTCAGATTTTTTCATCAGACTGTCGGATCCGATAGACTGATCCGGCTACCGGAAGGCGTTGGAGCCATTAGTTTGTATAAACATTCAATACGCGTCCGATCCGATAGTCGGGCCGGACGTCCGAGTCGGAAACAGGCGAGCGGCGTTTCCGATTTTATTGTCGCTCCGATTGTCTGAAGGCGCGGTCTGCATACTTCTGGACAAAGACAAAATAGACGTCCGATTCCTCCCCCTGACTTGCCAGTTGATTCTAGCGTTGACACTGAACGGACGAATCATTATGGTTCGGACAATGAGCGAAAATTATTCTTAAATTTATAATAAAGTTTGACATTATTTAGTTTTTCAAAACAACCTCGAATAACGGTATTAATTACTTTTGACAAAAAATATAGACAAGTTTTTGGGTTTTTCGAAAATCAACCAGCAAAAGGGGTACGTACCTAATTAAGATTTCATTGCGCGTCTGGATTAAGTCCAAGTAATCGAAACATTAAATGACGAAACACATGATTCAAGATTTTTCAAAAATCAACCCTTTTTGGGATGAAAAGGGAGGATCAGTTTGTATGAAATTTTCCTTTCATCAATAAATTAATAATAAGTTAAGGTGGCGTTCTGTAGTTTCTGCCTACCCCCATGGGAAGAAGGCGTGAGTTTATGTATGTAATAATAAGTAAAAGGATCTTAATCATTAATTTTCCAAAACTACCGGTTAAAAGGGGTGGAGGGGGTGTTAAATTTTATAGGAGAAAATACGAAATCCACGCGGACGAAGTCGCACGCAGGCTGCTGGTATAATAAAAAAAAGTAAATTTAAAAAATCTATAAACCCGACTGCGTAAAAAGTGAACTTTAAAAAAGATGGAAACAGGATGACCTATTTTGTCTCCAAACAATCTCATGCATAGGTCTTCATTAATAAATTTAAGAATATATGCCTTTAATATATCCAGTGACACTCGCGCAATAAAGACGAATCTAACGACATATCTTCATCAAAATCGGTTCAGCCGTTTAGTAGTTACGAGGGAACATAGCCTGACGTAAAAATCGGACGTGTATCGAGTAAATACGATCCAATAGTCTGATCAGACAATCTGAAACAAAATTTGACCAGTCTTATTCGGAATTCACCGAATCAAAAGGAATATCTGTCACTTTTGTTCTATCCTCACGACCCTTTTTTTGCAGAGGGTTAGGTACTACCTGAGTCAACCGCGTGAAGCTTGTCTATCTATGTCGATTTCTAAAAATAGAATGCGCAATCACAAAAACAAACGATTTTGGAACATTAAAATCTCTGCACTGCACATAATATTATAATAATTTGTCAGACACTTATTATACTTTAAAGTACCTATTCAGCACATATAACTTCTGCCCGCAACTTCGTCCGCGTGAAATTTCTTGTTCCCCCTACCCACCCCGTCGCATCACATCACCTGCCCGCGCTGTTACTTCATTTTCGCTTAGCACTCTTTCTTAGGTACTTTTTTTCTTTTTGCTCGGCTGCTAAGGGTCCTAGCGTAAATACCCTATAGCCTTCATCAAGAACTGGGCTATAAAATTAAAAAACAATTTTTCAAATAGGACTGGTAGATAGTGACAGAGATTAGCGCGTTCAAACAGTCAATAAAAAATAAAATGCGATGGTAACTAATTAGACTAAGCGTTTTATACACGTCGTAATTTCTAAACGAAGGTCCTTAATCAACCTTGATTATGAAACTATTTATTTCGATAAGGATTAATACCATGTTTATGAAGACACCTTCGCAAATAATGCATTAAGGTATTTTACAATGATATATAAAACTACGTCATTGGTATTTTATAACAAATTTGATTACCACTAAAAAAGTTATAGTGAGCCAACCTCAAAAGATAGACATATGCTATCGCGGACTTTTTTAGAACTTTTTAAGAGGAACAATTCCGTCATTCATAATTTTTGCCGTTTACGCAACGCACTAGACGTTTGTTGGCGATGGCGTCCATACCTGATAAAACTACGCCTTCCAAACTTCTGACACGATAGCGCGACATACATATATTGGCCTTTTTGCAAAGTTTTTTATTTGAAAGGGTATACTCCTGAGGTGGTCGCATATTAATTTGGTCAAATCTGACGAGTGAAGAAAAACAACCGACTTCCAAAAAAACACTACAAAGTGAAAAATAACTTTAATTTCGGAAGTCGGTAGCAAAAAACGAAAATAGTAAAGCAAAGACACCGATTTCCGAAATTAAAGTTATTTCTCAATTTGTAGTGTTTGTTTTTTTGAAGTTGGTTGTTTTTTTTATAAATAAGTTTTTATTAAAATCGGTCCACTCGGTCAAAAGTTATTTCTTATTTGTTATTAGAGCGTGACCGGCATAGTTTTAACCAAACAAAGTCTGAACGCGATAAACTCATTACATGGGACTTAAAGATAACTGGCGAAATGTGGGTGTACTATAGGTACGCCTCTGTCTAACCCTTCGGGGATTACAGGGGTGATGTTATGTTTATGTAATAAATTAAACTCGGAATAATTAATTATGTATAAAATATATATATTTCATAACTTATTATAAATCTAAGGACTCTTACAGACGAGCGGTACTTTGACGGCATCTGCGGTCATCCCTACCGTCAGCAAAGTGGCGCTCGTCTGTACGAGTGCTCATTCAAATAGAATAAACTTCAAACACACATCGACGTAATTATTCAAGATATTTGTGTCATACTAGAATTAATTATAATCACAAATTATTAAAAAATGAGTTTGAAACATTATTACAGTAATATCTTTTATAATAATCTAAACATAAAAATAATATTAAAATTAAAATAAAAGAACTAATTGTGATCACTAATAAGTGCTCTACGCATTTTATCGTGCTTTACGCACTAGCAAAACATCTATCATGATGATTTAAACATGGAACATTTAATGGATAATGCGTAGAGGCTTTACCTTATTTGGTAAATATTATTCGTTAAGGGAGTTCGTAGAGTAGTCATTTGTATCATCATAATCTTGAGAGAGTAGAACTTCGGGCCACTTCGCGGTGGCCGGCGGCAGGAGCGATGACGGACAAAGCAGTAGCTCCTGTATAGATCCTAGCGTGTAGTTTCCGAGGCAGTTCAGAACCCATTCGTAGTTAACTGGCACGACACTCTGCTCCATCGCGAGGTCTGAAACAAATCAAATATTTATCACATAATCTACATATTATTGCTACGCTAAATATCTTCTTAAAATATTTTTTTTTTTGGCTTTGATAATGACATAATTTTCTCATTATCAAAGCCTGACTTACTAACTGCCTAGTTGGTCTAGTGGTCGCAAGCGCTACTGCTGAGCATGAGGTCCTTGGTTCTATTCTCGGGTCGGGGAAAGTGTTATTGGGTTTTTCCATCTGGGAATTCTCAGTAGCAGCCCGAAGTCTAGATTCGTGCCAGGTTGATGGCATTTAGGGTTGGCCTCTATTGCATGGGACTAAAACATAACTGGTGAAATGTGGGTGTACTATAGGTGCACCTCTACCATTGATATACAAAAAACCCAAGATGCACACTCAACGTCTAAAAAACGTCCGCAAAAAATGAGCGCAACATTCTAAATTGTGCGCTCATTTCAAATAGTCTCGCGTCGCTCGCGTCTAGGAGCAGTCGTTAAAAATGCCGAAGTGTTCTGTGAGAAATTGTAAAAATATTAAGTCAAGAAGGTTAAAAAAGGATGGGATATCGTATTTTCGGTAAGTAAAAAAGTTTATTGATTAGTTTTTGTTGGTTTTATGACTGATTATAGCAAGCAATGTGTGATTTTGATTTATTTTTTCTAAAAACTTCATTCAACGCTCAAAGTACAATACGGCCAACTTCAATGGCTGCTTGTTCAGTGTTAGAACAACGCATTACAGTCTCCTTTTTATTTTAGTCGCATTATAAAAATGACCCTGTTCTAGTAAGTAGTCGATTTTTTTTATTTGTTTTTTTTATTTTTTTAAATAAATTTATGTACTTTTGAACTTTTTTGTATGTAGTTTTTGACAAATATATTTACGTTATATAAAGTATAGGTCAGGCGGTAGCCAATTTAACATTTTTGTTTAATGTTCGTAAATATTATGATATATAACGATTAATTTATGGGCCAACTTATGAGTTAGAAGTGTCGCGTAGTCTGTAGTCTGTAAGTGTCAGGTTATAAACTTCATGGAAACTTCTAATTTTTATATTTTAGTTTTCCTCGTGACCCAATACGATGTGGAGAATGGACATCAATCGTCAGTTAACAAAATCGAGAAGATTTTTTTAAGCCGAATAATTCAAGCGTCGTTTGTTCCGAGCATTTTTTGGAGGAAGATATTATGTCACTTCAAAAGGCATAAAACGTCTTCGTAAAACGGCTGTTCCTAATGTAATGGTAAGTAACTCGTAAGCAAGCTAAATGAATTTGTCAAATAACGTAGTACCTTCGTTCAATTAATTATTTTTTTGTAATTGTATTTATTTTTTACAGGATATGACTCCACATGACCTCAAGATTGTAAGTAACTACGATGAAGAACGCACGGAGCCTAAGTGCCACTATATTTTGAAATATTATTTGGTATGTTAATAGATACTTATTAATTTTGATATTGCTTACAGATTGAAATACCGGCTGATGGCGGTGATACTGAAGTGTGTCGTACGAGTTCAATGTTTAATTTAGAAATTGAAAAGAAATTCAAATCTCCTACCACTTCTCTAAGCACGGGGTCAGTTTTGGATACACCTCGAAAAGTTCGTATAAAAAGCGAACTTCACAAATACCGCAAAAGGTTAATTAGCAAGGAAAAAGTCATTAACCACTTAAGGAAAAAGAATTCGAGACTTGTTAAAAAGACTATTTCACTAAAGAATGCGTTAAATGTTTTAACGAAAAGATTTAAATTAGACTCAAATTTATGTCAAGCAAGACCTATCCACGTATATAAAATCAACTGAATTGTTTAATTCAAAATGTTTAAATAGTCTAACAGAACAAAGAGATGTTTAAAGTATCCTCCCGAGGTCAGGAAATTCGCTTTAACATTACATTTCTACTCACCAGCAGCTTTTTTTATATTCCGGAATTGTCTTTTTTATATTTGCTATGGACACTTAATTTCGTTGTATTTTAATTTTAAATTTTTTAATTGTCTATGACAATTCAAAAGTGCCTGTAACTGGCCTACTTGAAATAAATGCCTTGATTGATTTGATTTTTGCAAAATAAATACCATTCATCATTATCGTTTTGAACCAAATATTTGAATAAACAATTTTAACAGTTATTATTTGTTTTTTTGATATACCCATAGGCTACCCAAAAACATGTTTATGCACAAATAAAAGTATATTTATGTGTTTAAAACACAATTTAACAAACTCTTGAAATATTGACTAATAATGCATAATGAAAAAAAAAAGTCATGTTCGACTCCACTCAATGCCTTGTCCTACGGACCACGGTCGGTCATAAAATTTTATTGCTTTAAGTACACTGCGTTGTAATAACAGCTTTAAACAATTCGCGTAAGGTTGAACTTGCAATAATATATGCTTGTAGCTTATAGAAAGAGACAGAAATAGTGTTTCGGGACACTTTCGAGCGTTACTTTTATTCGAGACTGTGCATCTTGGGTTTTTCGTATATCAATGACCTCTACCCAACCCTTCGGGGAATACGGGCATGAAGTAATGTACGAGTATCATTTTGTCATTAAAGTGTAGGAAAATGAAGTAGGAACTGAATAAAACATCGGAAACCGCCTGTTTAATTTAATATACATACTTTATCCTAATTTGCATTATGCAGATGAAGTCATCAAGGCTCCTCCAAAATTCTTTGTATTAAGTACAAATAATCACGCGACTTCGCTGTGAAAATGTTAGATGCACGCTGTGTGCCAACGTAGTGTTGTCATCTATACATCTATATCTACATACATATAGTTGCATACATAATAAGTTATAACAATTCTTTTGATTTCTATGGATAACCAGAATAAAATATTTTTAAAATTATAGCTCTGGTTCTAAGCTGAATTAGTTTCTGGGAGTTCTACTCTAGCATTCAAAACAGTGTATACTATCGATTAGAAGAATAAAAAGCGATGTCCGTTTTTTGAGAAGCTGCAAATGTTTTGTTACTATGTCGTTACAGACATTGTTTTTATTCTAGTTTTTAATCGTGCGCGCATTTGGCACCAGCATACTATTTTATTTATGTACTACTAATATAGCTCGAACTGTGGTTTATATTTAGGTTTAATAACAAGGTATACGTTGACAGGGTTCCAAAAAAAGTTAGGTAACAAGTCTTACATACAGTACACAGTTTAGTTTAAGTAAACAAGTCCTAATTTTGTTCCGCTTTTTTTAAAACTTGTGATCAGTAGATCAAAAGTACCTATTATTAATGCAACACTTATAAACAACATATTAGTTCCGTTGATCGAAATTATGTTGTTTCTGAAGTTCTAAATGAGCCGTAAACCAAAGTCGTATTTTTGTACAAATCACTTTCCCAAATGGTGCAGAACATTTTTTGATTAGAGGGAGTGTAGAACAGATTGCTAAATATGGAGAAGCTAAGTAAACACAGGAGATTGATTGAATTGCTTTTCCTAAACAATGCATTACCGGTACATAAATCATACATACACATTTTATTGAAATGGTATTCAAAGTGAGAATAAATTCCGATATCATAAACTATGAGGTAAGTATAAACTTTACGCACTATCTCGTTCACGCATATTAGCCACGGTACCTACGTGATATCAGCAAAATCGTTAAATTAACGTTTAAAACTTGCTTATTTCAGACATACAGCGTGTTTCATGACTATAATAAATTAGAAAAGGTAAGTCCACGTGTACGATCGCGCACATTTTTTGTGAAGAACAACTTTGATCGCAATATAATGGGGTAAATGGAATTTAAACGTGATTAAATTAATTGAACTTGCGAGTTCGTTTAGTGGTCGCAAGTATGACTGTTGAACGCGAGGTCCTGGGTGACCAGCAGTGCTATTCTCTAAAAGACAATTTCATGGCTGCAGGTAAGCTACGACTTGCGGGATATTCGAAAGAGTTACCGTGGCCCCGGCACAGGCAACTGAAGGAACACGGGTGGGTTTTAGTCAGTAAAAGTTTGACAAAGTCATTTGATGTTTTCCCATCCAAAAGGTAAGCTACGACGAGCTCGTCGCTTGAGAGCGACCGAGCGTGTAGCGCTGATTTCAAACCGTATTCAATAGCGTTGTTGTGGTCGTCGACGAACCCTAGGCTGTAGCTGTTTCGTAGACGTATTTATTTATTTTAAATAGAACGGCCGAAGCCAATTACACTATTTAACATTTAATTTATTTAACCCAGTTATGTATTCTTCTCACAAAAAATCAAACATTCTGATAGTATCACCTTCCATTCATCCGCAAACATATCAGGTATTATAAGGAATAGAGTAAAACTATAAACAAATTTCATAATTGTAACAGTTTATTGAAATTCGTTATTACATTTTAAAGCTGAATGACAATTCCTTTGCCTATTTTGAGCCAGGCGACGCGGAGATGAATGTAAACAAAACAAAACAGTTCACTCTGTGCTTCACTTACAACAACGGCAACAACCCGACCTCAGTCGACAAGCTAACACAAAAGGTTCGAAAACCACTTGAATTCTAGTTTGAAAACTTTTATGTGCATTGCATCTAAATTATTTGTATCAGCGATAGCTGCATGTAGTTCTGTGACTAAGAGGATAAATATACCCTAGTGAAATGTGAGTATTATAGTAAGTATTATGTTATTTAACCTCTTGGTTAAACCACTGGAACGAACTCGCAGACGCATATATGGAGTTAAGTCATCTTAGACAAACTAAAGCAGCCCGGTTTCGAGTCTAGATTTGTGATTTTTTAGTGGCAATACACGTATATTTCCAATACGATGGGACTTATAACCTGGCGAAATGTGGGTTTTCTATAGCTTACCCCTTCGGGATAAAATAAAAGATCAATAAAGTAAGTAACTAAGGCTAGCGCTAATCTCAATTTCTGTTCTAGGCTAATTTTTAACCGACTTATGTAATCTATGTTCACCGATTTCTCTGTCAATTGTGCACCGATTTTGAAAATTATTATTTTGTTTGAAAGGGTAGGTATGTTCTCGAGGGTAATGATCCCATGGAATCATTACCCCCGAGAGCATACCCTTTCATAGTGGAAACAGACGTGTATTGCCACTAAAAAATCACAAATCCAGACTCGAAACCGGGCTGCTTTAGTTTGTCTAAGGGCAAAAACCCGCTTATAACACTGCCCGACTCAGGTAGCACACCCAGCAATGCTATTCTCTAAGGATACAGCCTTGTGTTGCAGCGCTGCGTAAAGCTACACTAGCGCTCAAGGCTGTGACGGCTGTGAGTTGAAACTACTCCACAGCGGACAAATTGACAGTAATGACAGTTCTTCTTACATTTTGGTATTCCTATAGAAAAAACAGCGACGAAGGCGCTTACGACCTCGCGCACAGCCTCGCTTCTAACTGTCAAATCCAAAAGCTACAATATTCGGGCGTACTCTTGACAAAAATAATAAACTGTACTTTTTCTCGATTCCTTTTAATACTTATTTAAAAAAATGGCAGCTCGGTTAATTATAAAGCTACATTTATTAGAAGAAGTTAGGAAAAGTGATGATTTGAAGAAAGCTTGACAGGCGAAACAAATAAAAAAATTTAAAACAATATCCCGTGATAAAGAGTTTATCCATATTTACAGGCTTTCTGAGGATTTAATTAATACATTAGAAGATGACTTAACTCCATATATGCGTCCGCGAGTTCGTTCCAGTTGGTTTAACCAAGAGGTTAAAATAACATAATACTATAATACTCACATTTCACTAGGGTATATTTATCCTCTTAGTCACAGAACTACATGCAGCTATCGCTGATACAAATAATTTAGATGCAATGCACATAAAAGTTTTCAAACTAGAATTCAAGTGGTTTTCGAACCTTTTGTGTTAGCTTGTCGACTGAGGTCGGGTTGTTGCCGTTGTTGTAAGTGAAGCACAGAGTGAACTGTTTTGTTTTGTTTACATTCATCTCCGCGTCGCCTGGCTCAAAATAGGCAAAGGAATTGTCATTCAGCTTTAAAATGTAATAATAAATTCTGTAGTTTCTGCTTACCCCCATGGGGAGAAGGCGTGAGTTTATGTATGTAAATTGCAATAAACTGTTACAATTATGAAATTTGTTTATCTGTGGTCTTCATCATCAGTTCCACTTCACCAAATGGTGCTTTCCGAGAAACACAACAAGTGAATCACTAAACAAACAAAATGCCGAACGATCGTATTGGTTGTTCAGGTTATTTTTGTGCAGACATAAAAACACTTCGAGGGTTTCTCGAGTATGGATTAGTAATTTGAGTACAATCGAAACCAATAAATTGGGAAATAGCACTAAGACAAAAGATTGGCGGTGCTATTGCCGGCGATAAGGACTACTCCCGATCGACGAATGGATTAAAGTTAAAAAAAAAATGGCCTAAGCCATAGGCAATTTTTCGATACTCTTAGGATGAGGAGGAACATTGCCAGTTGCGACATTCGCTGTAATTAGAGACTTGTGCGCACCTCACGTAGACCGAGAGCAGGTTTTGTTTAAAAAAAAAGTGTACGCGCACTCTATTTACTTCCTACTCCATGGCGTTAGTGTTCTGTTTATGCATATCAAAATAAATACCAAAATTAGGATTGAAACTTTTGCACTCGGTTTGATGTGAATTCTAGCCACCAATTTTTTGTTGAGATTTCCTGGGTTTTCCTAACAGCCATATACCAGTACTTGTTTGTCTATTACTTGTTCTTAGTACTGTTTAAATTACCCTTACATGTAAAGCGATCCTCTTGCGTGCGCTCCGGTTCGGCCAGCACCAGTGCGGGTTGGCAGGAGTCCTCAGATATTCGGACAAGTTTAGGATCTGCTGCTACGCGGCCGCCAGCGGTCAATAGCATGTTCTAAAACAAACCAAGAAAAAAAGGTCTATAGGACTTGTGTGTGGCTTTATACACACATAATGTAAAATAGTTTTATGCCTGATGGAGAGGATTTTTATGTAAAAAAATGTGAGTGAAATAGATTTACATTGCATATATTACAATGGCACTAGCCAATAAAACACAAATATGATACAGCACATCAAAACAACACTATTGTTTACTTGCGATGTCATGGAAAGGTCAGGTATCTAACAATAATCTATCTCTGCGTCCATGTTTTATGAATAGACAAGATATTTCCAACTGATATCAAGATTATTAAGGCGAGGTAGACCCTGCGAAGTAGGTATGTAACGCAACCAACCTACCCACGGAGCGAGGCTTGCGCTTACGTCGCCAGCGTGAACTTACATGAACCCAAAATGTGTCACAGTATGGGTAAGCGTGTCGTGTCGGCAGTAAGTCAACTCATTGGAACGAAGTTCTTTGACGCGGCTTGGCAAAAATCGTCACTAACGAAAAAGCGCGTTCATACTTTCTTCTTTGAAATTCACGCTCACTCTCTCTCTCTCTATCAAGAGAGACAATTTTCAAATTTTCCTTCATGGGTGTCGTTTTCAAGGTTATCGAGGGTGCTGAAACCGATAGTAAAGTCAAAATGAAAATCCAAGATGGCGGCTGAGAAAATTTTCAAGTTTTTCATCAGTGGTGTCATTTTCATGGTTTTCGAGGGTGCTGAAACCGATAGTAAAGTCAAAATCAAAATTCAAGATGGCGGCTGCGAAAATTTTCAAATTTTTCATCATGGGTGTCGTTTTCATGGTTTTCGAGGGTGCTGAAACCGATAGTAAAGTCAAAATGAAAATCCAAGATGGCGGCCGTGAAAATTTTCAAATTTTCCTTCATGGGTGTCGTTTTCAAGGTTTTCGAGGGTGCTAAAGCCTAGTAAAGTCAAAATGAAAATCCAAGATGGCGGCCGTGAACAATTTCAAATTTTTCATTATGGGTGTCGTTTTCAAGGTTTTCGAGGGTGCTAAAGCCGATAGTAGTCAAAATGAAAATTCAAGATGGCGGCTGTGAAAATTTTCAAGTTTTTCATCATGGGTGTCGTTTTCATGGTTTTCACGGGTGCTAAAGCCGATAGTAAAGTCGAAATGAAAATTCAAGATGGCGGCTGTGAAAATTTTCATGTTTTTCATCATGGGTGTCATTTTCATGGTTTTCACGGGTGCTAAAGCCGATAGTAGTCGAAATGAAAATTCAAGATGGCGGCTGTGAAAATTTTCAAGTTTTTCATCATGGGTGTCGTTTTCAAGGTTTTCGAGGGTGCTAAAGCCGATAGTAAAGTAAAAATGAAAATTCAAAATGGCGGCTGTGAAAATTTTCAAGTTTTTCATCATGGGTGTCGTTTTCAAGGTTTTCGAGGGTGCTAAAGCCGATAGTAAAGTCAAAATGAAAATTCAAGATGGCGGCCGTGAAAATTTTCAAGTTTTTCATCATGGGTGTCGTTTTCAAGGTTTTCGAGAGTGCTAAAGCCGATAGTAAAGTCGAAATGAAAATTCAAGATGGCGGCTGTGAAAATTTTCAAGTTTTTCATCATGGGTGTCACTGTCATGGTTTTCACGGGTGCTTTAGCACCCGTGAAAACCATGGCTCACCATGAACCAACACCATGACCAAGCCGATAGTAAAGTCGAAATGCAAATTCAAGATGGCGGCTGTGAAAATTTTCAAGTTTTTCATCTTGAGTGTCGTTTCCATGATTTTCGAGGGTGCTATAGCCGATAGTAACGTCAAAATGAAAATCCAGATGGCGGCTGTGGAAATTTTCAAATTTTTCGTCATGGGTGTGGTTTTTCTAGTTTTCGAGGATACTAAAGTCGACAGTGAGGTCAAAATGTAAAATGAAAATTATGTTTTTGTATTAAATCAATGTGAGATGAACTTTGTTACTGACGGTGTCTCCCGACTGCACATGTTTTTTATTTATTTATTTAACAGTTTACGTACACACGTAAACAGACCAGAAGAAAGGAACAGAGAAATACGTGCAAAGCTGATGCTGATGGTGGGGTTTTCTTTTAAATTAGGTACCTATATACAAATTAATTTTGGTTATTTATTATTTATTACGGATTATTTACTGACGAAACCCAGTGTTATATTGGGGCCATGCCTAATAGGTTGATTGAAAATGATACGATTGTCGAAATTAAGTGTCCCATAATAGCATCAAAACAAGGATTGGCGAAAGCTATAGAAGAAAATAAAATTCAAATAGTAATACATTATAAAACCGAGTGCCTCCGGGGACTTCCGACAGGACCAAAGATCCTTGTTACGTGATGACTCTTACATGATTTTAAATAAAAACAAAAGTTTTACAGCCGCCATCTTGGATTTTCATTTTGACTTTATTATCGGTTTCAGTACCCTCGAAAAACTTGAAAACGATACCCATGACGAAAAATTTGAAAATTTTCGCAGCCGCCATCTTGGATTTACATTTTGACTTTACTATCGGTTTCAGCACCCTCGATAACCACGAAAACGACACCCATGATGAAAAATTTGAAAATGTTCACGGCCGCCATCTTGGATTTTCATTTTGACTTTACTATCGGCTTTAACACCCTCGAAAACTTTGAAAACGACACCCATGAAGGAATATTTGAAAATTTTCGCAGCCGCCATCTTGAATTTTCATTTTGACTTTACTATCGGTTTCAGCACCCTCGAAAACCATGAAAACGACACTCATGAAAGAAAATTTTAAAAGTTTTGCGGCTGCCATCTTGGATTTTCATTTTGACTTTACTATCGGTTTCAGCACCCTCGAAAACCATGAAAACGACACCCATGATGAAAAACTTGAAAATTTTCACAGCCGCCATCTTGGATTTTCATTTTGACTTTACTATCGGTTTCAGCACCCTCGAAAACCATGAAAATGACACTCATGAAAGAAAATTTGAAAAGTTTTGCGGTTGCCATCTTGGATTTTCATTTTGACTTTACTATCAGCTTTAGCACCCGCGAAAACCATGAAAACGACACCCATGATGAAAAACTTGAAAATTTTCACAGCCGCCATCTTGGATTTTCATTTTGACTTTACTATCGGTTTCAGCACCCTCGAAAACCATGAAAATGACACCACTGATGAAAAATTTGAAAATTTTCGCAGCCGCCATCTTGGATTTTCATTTTGACTTTACTATCGGTTTCAGCACCCTCGATAACCACGAAAACGACACCGATGATGAAAAACTTGAAAATTTTCGCAGCCGCCATCTTAGATTTTCATTCTGACTTTACTATCAGTTTCAGCACCCTCGAAAACCTTGAAAACGACACCCATGAAGGAAAATTTTGAAATTTTCGCGGCCGCCATCTTGGATTTTCATTTTAACCAAATTTACAATATTTGAAAGTCTACTCGTGACAATTTCTACCATTTAAGAGCGTTGTCACATTTTGCACCTCTCTCGCTCACACAGAACCAAATTTTTAAGAATGTTAAATGAAAAAATGCTTTTATGAAAAATGTAATCAATGGGCGGTCTACAAAATAATATTAATTTAATAGGTAGTTATCAAAAAACACATTTCTATTGTGTTATCTAATAAACATATGTAATTAAGTATTATGATCTGTTTTTGAGATGTAAATAAATGCCGCAATAAAAATGTGTTTTTAATAATTACCTATTAAATTAATATTATTTTGTAGACCGCCCATTGAATACATTTTTCAAAAATGCATCTTTTCATTTAACATTATTAAAAATTTGGTCCCGTGTGAGCGAGAGCGATGTAAAATGTGACAACCCTCTTAACTCCTACCGCAAGCCGCGTTACAGAACTTCGTTCCTAAATAAGGGTTCCGTTTTTCATTCGAACTTACGAAACCCAAAAAAAAACATACTGACTTATTTACACTATGTCCTACGAATGAATTGTTCGATAAATTAGCGGAACAGCCGTGCGCTAGCAAAACGGACATAGGTCCGACCTCGTCAAGGCCGCGGGCGATTGAATCGCAGTGCGCAAGGCGCTGTATTATATAATATTTTATTATTAAATTAATTTAACTATTTTGCAAAATGTAACCACAAATTGTTCTTCTATTTGTTATGAACTTTTTACAGATATATTTTTTGGAAGTATTGCTTTCATAAGCTTCAAGCAAAATTAGAAAAACATCAAAAAAATCATCGATTAGACTCCTCTTCCGATTTTTTTTTGATCGAGCGAAGTTTTCGATATCATGTTTTGAACCACAAAAAGTCAAGTACATATAGTAAATTACAATATATTTTTTTTTTTGGCTTTAAACAATCACTATTTGTTTGCTTATTATTGAATCAAAGTGATGCAATATTAGGTATAGGTCGCCTTAATAGATAATATGACTTATAAGGTCATGATATCCAATCCTATAATAATTTGTGATAGGTTAAAGGTCGTAACTATCCTAGCCAGCATGATACAAACGTGATCAAAACCACGCTGGAACCAGCTGATACTTGATAATGTTTTAATTAACTTTCATTCTCACGTTTAGAAACGACACATAAAAGACACTGGACAGTACATTTCCAGTGAACTATGCAATGTTAAAAACTGACCCTCGCATGATCTTATGCGCATACAATAGCATACTTATGGGTACAAACCACAATGCCATCGATATTTACAAGTCCATGTCAATCGACTCAAATACCCATCCATGTATAAAACAATAAGAAGACTTGGCGCTATAAAACTGTAAGTCCTAAGACAGTACGATTATTATAATCAACTAGCACTTTGCCCGCGATTTCGTCCGCGTGGATTTCGTATTTTCTCCTACAAAGTTTAATACCCCCTCCAGCCTTTTTAACCAGGGGTTTTGGCAAATTAATGATTAAGATCCTTTTACTTATTATTAATTTGTATACAAACCCCCTTGTCCATAAAAGTTGCTTAAAGTTAAGTAATTATTAACGTCTGGTTAACCATACACTTTTTGACGTTCAAACTTCATTTAACTTTAAGCAACGTTTATGAATATGAGGGTTATTATTAAATAATAACCCTCATATTATATATTACATCATATTAAATTTTAATTTATTGATCAAACGAAAATAATATTTTCATGTAAACTGTTCCTTCTCTTTTCACCCCGAAAGGATTGATTTTTGAAAAATCTTCAATCATTTGTTTCGACATTTAATGTTTAGATTACTTTGACTAAGGGCGGGAGCACACAATGCGTTGCGGTGGCGGTGCGGCGCCGGAGCGGTGTCTCTGCGTCGTATTACATAGAAATATCTATGGCATGTCACACGATGCGTTGCGGCGCCGCACCGCACGGACACCGAACTTGCAACCCGCGAGACGAGGCGGGGAGGGGTAAATGCGTTGCGACGTCGGAGCGGCACCACTCAGTTGTTTACGATCCATTTTTATTAACATGCTGTCCAACACTGCTGGGGCGCCGGCGGCGCCGCTGCGAGATAACAACGTTGCGGCGCCGCAACGCATCGTGTACTCTCGCTCTTAATCTAGAGACGCAGAGAAAACCTCCCCCAAAAACTTAATTAACTTTAGCATCCCTTAAAATCCCTTTGACGGGTGGTTTTGAAAACCTTTGTTATTCATTGCATATTCGTGGTAAGTTTCAAGTTTATTAACTCAAGAATTTTTCATACAATAGAAATCCCCCCTTTTCACCACTTTAAAAGTCGAATTTCCAAAAATTCTTTCTTAGAGCTCGCCTACATTATACGTAGGCGTGTTCTGAATGTCTTGAGATACTTAACAATACTAAGGCGAATGGCCGACACGAGCACGTAGTTTGATTGTTTATGTTATGATCAGTGATCGGAATAGGTAGAGCTATTTAGGTTCATTGACCGCAAACATTGATGTCAATGTTTTAATACGGATATTCCATGGGATTCCGACTGATACTATGGGATTTTATTGAATTTCATTCTTTTTGTCAATATGTATAAACATGGTTTATGTAAGCCAATAAGCGCATGAGCGACGCTGTAAATTTTACGTCAACAGCACGCTATAAAACTTTTTGCCAAGCGCGCGACGTTGCCGCTTTGTTGTGACGCGTAATGTCGCCGCATTATGGAAACAAAAGAAAACAATAGCAGGGTGTTTCTGTCGCTAGAGTGACGCACCTGTTTTTGTCTCTTTCTGCGCCACTAAAAGTCAATTCTTTACCAACAGTAACTTGTTGTCTCACTCGATTACTTCGGTTCTTAGAGTGCGCTTGTTTGCTTCCTGTTGTGTTTTGTTGTGTGGTGAATATCTTCTGACCCTGGCTTATTTACTGGATTCTGGAACCTTCTTGCTACTACGACTTTGGCTAGCATTTACGGACTCTGATTTGACCTTATTGGATTGGACGTTTGGAGTTATTTTATTGGATACTGATTTGGTAAGTTCTATTTTTTAAGTAAAATATTGAATAAAACTAATGTATTAATCTTATTTTACCTTGACATATTAGAAAAATTAATTGTTTGGGCTTAGCGAAAAGCTTGTCCTAAGTCGAACCAATAAAACACATTTTAAATACAAAAAGTAAAGTATAGTGTTATTCGCACAAAACGCAAAACCTTTTCTTGTAAGCTGAACTTTATTAATACTAATGTATTCCAATCCAGTATTTTCTTGACTTTAAAGTATGTCACGCACGTGTCAAAATTAACTTAGAAACTTATTAATAGAATGTATTAATTAGCTATACGGTAAAGTGCAGGAGTCATAGACTAACATGTTTGCAGTTCGTGCACATATGAACTATCATTGAACTGTACTGAGTGTACTACTTGAGTGCGATTAACCGTATCCTCTCTTAGCGTAAATTAAAAACTTTTGATTGACTTTGCATTTTCAAACTTGCACTGGGAATATATATATTTTACTAGTTTTGTTATTCGAACACTAAGTGTCGATGTGACTCTACTTAGCATTTCTAATTTAACGACATTTTGATTCAGGTGAAGTACTTCAACATGGCGTCAAGTTCTGTCAAGCCTGAAACAATTCAGAAGTGGATACGTGACTATCCTGAGCTGATTTTTGACGCTGCCAGCTGTACTATTTACTGCACCAAGTGTGAAAGCCATTTATTAGTAATAAAATCTAATGCTAATCGACATATTGAAGGTGCTCAACATCGAGAGGAACATACAAACAGCCTCAAGAAGAATTTTATTTTGACCTTATTCAGTTTTTAATTCTTTGTAACATCCCCTGGTCGCAAATAAAAAATAATGTCTTCAAAGATTTTTTTCAAAAATACATGTGTGGTGTTTGTTGTTGTAATTGCAATAACAAAAAAGTGCCTGACGAGTCGCTATTACGAAAGGTGTATTTGGACAAATTTTATAAAAATAAAATTGCCTCCATCTATGAATACGTTAAAGATGAGGAACTTTGGATATCGTTAGATGAGACAACTGACTTTTTAGGTCGTTATATTGTGCATTTCTTAGTAAAGCCATTAAATGAAAACTTTTCTGGTCGACCTTATTTAATTGCCTGTAAAATGCTCGAGGTGGTTAATGGCCAAACTATTTCAAATTTTGTAATAGAGTGTTTGGAAAATATTTGGCAAGACAACTTTGAAAGAAAAGTTGATAATGTGTTAATATTATGTACTGATAGTGTTGCATACATGTTGTCTGCGGGTCGAAAATATTTTTTTTTTTTACCTCAATTAAAACGTGCCACCTGTTTGGCACACGCTCTTCATCGCGTATCAGAACAGATACGGTTAGAGTACCATGATGTAGATATGCTAATATCCAATGTGAAAAAAATATTTTTAAAAGCCCTTCGCAGAATAAAAGTATTGAAAGATACGTATCCTAACTTACTTCTTCCCCCACAACCAGTGATAACTAGATGGGTCACTTGGCTCGAAGATGCATCGTATTATGCAAAATATTATGAAGAAATAATAAATGTTATTTCTAGATTAAACAGTTCTGATTCAATGTTAATACGTAATGCGAAAAATATTCTGGAAAAGGAAAATCTACGGAATCAATTAGTATATATAGAAAATCATTATACGATTATTTTATTTTCATTAAAAGAGTTGCAGAAACAAAATTTAGCATTAAGTGCCTCGTTTTTGGCATTTGATCAAGTCAGAGCTGCTTTAAATTAATGTAATGTGTGATAGAATAAAAAACAAAATTGAAAAAGTTATGGATAGGAATCCTGACATTGACATCCTCAGAATATGAAAAAAAAAATGAAGGAAAATTATCGAAAAATGATGCGAATGACGAAATTTTGTCATATAAATTCGCTTCACTAACATCAACAGATGTCGAACGCTCGTTTTCCACATATAAATGAGTGTAAGATGTAAAAAGAAATAGATTTAGATAATTTAGAAAACATAACGGTGATTTATTTTAACTCTGGTCATACTCCCTACGACTATGACCTATGCCTGAAGACGTGGCGCAAGAAACTCCCCAGCATCAACCTACGACTATGACCTATGCCTGAAGACGTGGCGCAAGCTCCCCAGCATCAACCTACGACTATGACCTATGCGTCTTCTAGTGAAGCTGAAGACGAACCAGACCAATGACATTTTTTGTTTAAATAAGTGAATTATTGTTGAAGCGTATTGATTATTTTAATTAAGATTTTATTGTAAATACAAATTATTCTATTTTATAATGTTTTGATTTTCTATGGAACAAATAATTTGTATGGTAATATGTTTTTGTACAACTTCAGAATAAAAATGTTTAAATGATTGTTGATTCTTGAATAAGAAATTGTTACGTAAAAAAATATATGTGGTTTAAAGAATCAAGTTTATCTATTTATTATACTATCCTTAATCCCGTCCTTCTTATATTTACCCGTCAGAAAGGAAGTGTAATCTTTCATTAGTCCCGAAGGCGAGAATAGTTTTTTTATGATTTTACTACTTAAAAACCATGTCCCGGGACTCGGGGAATATCCATATTATTCTAACCAATGGCAAGTACATAAAACAGCTCTACCTATTCCGATCTCTGGTTATGATATACGTTAGTGTCAGTTGTCATTTGATTGCGTTCAATATTGCCGCAGATCGTGTTCGAACAAGTTCACTATAATGGCTTCGTGGACGACTATCGAATATCCCGCAATTTTGCGTTATAACTGTTTACGTGGATTAAGTCCAGAAAACTGTTTAGAAGAAATGAAGCCTTTACTTGGTGATGACTGTCCCTCTCGTGCAACCGTCTACAGATGGTACAAACAGTTTCAGCGTGGCTGTTTTAACCTAGAAGACGACCCGCGTTCAGGAAGACCAGCGGAAGCAGTTACTTCAGAAAATATTTCTGCAGTTGAAACTGGCCGGCGAATAACCTACCGGCAAATAGAGGACTCTATTTGCCGGTAGGTTACGTACGTATCGTATAAATAAGTAGAAATGTTGCGCCGACCCCAAATAAATTAGGATTAGGGCATGAGAATGATGATTAGGTATTCAGGCCAAGTTTTAAATTTATATTAGGTCTTCACCTATGAAATTGGAGATTTGTATGAAAATTTAAAAATTTTGGTCATTTTTTTATTTCAGCTAATCTATACAATTTTGTCATTTTGATGGCAGCTTGTTTATCCCGTTACTGTAGAAGTCTGCCGGACGGGAGGCGATGAAGTCAGCGATAGCGTTTTGTACTGCCTCTCGGGTGTTGAATTTTTTCCCCTTGGAGAAGCAATGGGGAAGAGCGATTGACCAGTATTGCTTGTTGAATTGCGAGCTTCTCCATCATTGTTTGCAATATTTGGCAATAGACATCACTGTTGTACCATTTGGTAAGAAGCTGTGATGTACAAGTTGGTCTGTCTGGTTGGTCCACCATCATCTTCCTATGAGTAATCTTTTTTTTAGCGCACTGATCTGGTGCTGTACCCGGGTCCACCCACTGAGACGAACGCTTACGGTTGTCGCACAGGACAGGTTCATCGCAGGTAACAATTCGATTTAGAGTTTGCTCGTTTCTATGCGGAATCAGTAGTGCTATGCATGCTTCGACGCGTAAGTCTCGCTGTTGATCGCATAGTTCGTGTGGCACCCACTTATCTAGCTTTTTAATCTTTCCGATTTGACGCATGTGCTTAAATGTTGTTTTGACACTAACTCCAAGGCCCGCAGCAAGCTCAGCCGTAGATTGAATTGGATCCGCTTCCACTATCGCCTTCAATTCGTCGTTGTCGACAATAGTTACCGGTCGACCGCGAGGCTCATTCTTCAACTCAAAATTTCCAGATTTAAAACGATTGAACCAATAATGGACCGTGTTTATGCAAGCGGTGTTAGGGCCCGTACACGTCGTTAATGTTTCGTGTTGTTTGCGCAGCGGTATTTCCACATAGGAACTCATATTCGAAAATTGTACGAATTTTCAGTTTATTCATGGCGCCAAAAACTACCACAATTTCACAAAAACAAAAAACTATCTAAAAACAAATGACTGAATTAGAAATTAAATTAACACGGCTTTCGAATAAAATTTATTTGAATTTCGAATTGCACGCCAATCCACAGATAATTAAATCTGAAAATGCTGGTTATAGAATCTCCAATAGGGAACATTACGCAAAGCTGAGACAGCAGATGGTGCCACATAAACACGAAGTAAGCAAAGCAAAATGTCAAATAATAAATAAATATCTTTATTGTCAGGCATCATGGCCCATAGGGTACATTACATCATTTTTTTAAACTGCAAAAATTAACATCAATATTAAAATGAAAATAAACAATTAAAAAGAAAAAAAAAAGAAAGTACAATTTAAAATCAGAATTAAAATTAACATCATAATGATAAATAAAATTACCCCATCGCCGTATCTCTACGTTGACGTCATGGTGGGGCTTGCGCGCTTCGAACTCTAGGTCTGTGCCGGTAGAGGTTACTTTGCCGGAACAGGTCTAGGGTGAGGAGCCAGACCAAGAGAGATACAGAAACCCGCAGGGCAGCATGTGGCGAGCTGCTGGGCAGTAGCGACCCCACGTACCCTATCTCTCGGGAGAAGTCATGTTCCTCATCTCTGGCTTGCCTTTATTGGCCGGCTGGAGTGAACACTGACGAGAACTGACCCCCACCTCATTCTTGCCTTTATTGGCTGGCTTGAGTAGAGATTCGCAAGAGCAAACGTGCTCGGAGGAAGGAAGTAGTCCAGTAAGATGCTGGTAGGGATCTTGACCGTACTTCCGGGATTGTCCTGATAGCCGTGGAATACCTCTCCACTCCTCTTAAGCACCTCAAGACATGTTGCCCCCTTGTCGCTACAACACTATGTGCTAGCGACCGTTTCCGGGGGCCCATTGTTGAGTGTGCAAGTCACCCCCTGCCATTTTATCCGTGTATTGTATTTATCACACATTGGTCAGGCAGGGGCCATAGTCCTTCCATAGTTTTAGATAACCAGTCCACTTTAGCCATCCAAACCCATAGCCCAATTTTTTTTGTCTCCATATTCTGCAATAGTCCTACACCATCCGGGGGTTGTCCTTGGATGCACTTGCAAAGTACGCACAGGGATAATCGTCGGTTGATGCCTCATTTCCATTGAAAGCGTCTAACGGGCCTCTGCGAGTTGGCTTCGGCCCCTCATATGCCTTCCAAAGGTCCGGGACCCTAGGGTCCCGAGAAATATCAAATAATTAAATTAAAATGATAAAATCAGAGTTAAAAAATCACTACAAAAATAAAATAATGTTTAGAATTTGATTAAATTAGTCTCTTATATGCGACACTATATGAAACTTGTCTATCACAGCAGTGTCGCACATAAGGACAGTCCAGCCTATTCGCTATCATTCTAAGAGCGGTGTTGGAGCTGGCCCGCACTCTACGCACTAGTGACGCGCAGCGCTTCCGCATGGTCGCATAGAAACAGTCCGTGCGTGCCGCCGCAAACATACCTGAAGCGCTGCAGTAGCGCGGCAGCCCCAAAAGCGCCCTGAAAGCGTTATTAAATTGGACACGAAGGGTACTGTATCGTTTCTGCGTGTAATTAGACACAAGCTGCAGGTGTACATGGACGTGCAATACGCTCGGAAAAGAGTTATCTTCACGTCATCCGAGCACCGCGCGAACCTGCGAGCCAACATATTCGCCCTCTTCGATACAGCCCTTCGTTCCCGTTCCATATCAGCATGATCTCTGAGGTCAGCCGTGACTATATGCCCTAGATATTTAAAATGATGTAAGGTGCACTGGGGTAATTCCAAAAAAGGGTATATTCCGAAAATCCATAAAATTCTCTTCTTGGGGTAATTCCGAAATACAAAACTATAAGAAATGATATTGGCGATACTATTACTAAAACTCATGATATTTTGTGTAAGGGGTAAATACGATTGAAAAAGAAATGTAAACCTTTGGTCAAAGTACAATAAAGTCGACGTTTAAATAATTTCGGAATAACCCCAAGATAGTTCGTAATTTCCCGTAAACCAAAAAATTATAATTCAAAAATTCAAAATGCTCTATCTAGTGAATCCAAAGAACTACATATTTATGAATCTAATATATCCATTGGTTAAATCTTTTCATTAAGTTAACCGAAGTCGCTTATTAATGGCAGTAAATATGAAACTACTTTACATAACTAACCGAAATGTAGACCTCTAGACATCTCGTAAAAATTCCCGTCGGAATTACCCCAGTACACCTTACCCTGTCTAAGGGTACATTGTTAAGACGTACATGTGGCATCTTGTCCGGGCATTTGGCACTACCAGCCTCAAAGACCATGTACTGACTTTTCTTAACATTATATATCAGTCCATGTTTGATAGCGTAACCCTCACATGTCGCTATCAACCTCCTCAAGCCACAGATCGACGCACTCAGCAGGACCATGTCGTCCGCATAGCTTAGATTATTGACACATGTGTCATCTATATGGCAGCCGACATGCTGTCTGCTCAGCGCGTCGATCAGCGCAAATGCGAGCGCCAACATTTTTCGGCGTTTTTCAATATAATTTCAGCTTAAACTCACCCTTGTTACTATAATTGTTGGTTAAAATGGTACCAAAAGGTTAAAAAAAACATGCTTATAAGAATTTCAAATATATTTGTTTTTGTGATATTGAACTACTTTACAATAAACTTTTAACGTTACATTCAAGTAAATAGCACTAAAAATATTGTGTTTTTACATTAGGTTAATACTCTGACCTGTAAAATATCCTTCATTTTTATAGTCTTCAGCTCTAAAATGTTCAGAACACAACCTTTAAGTTTTTGTGACTGTAAAATGCTTGCAACGTAGCAATTTACCACTGCTTGCGAAGTTATCAGTTTTAGTGAATTTAATGAACACTTTCGTTCCTGCATATAATAATACCTAATGGCACAACACTGATTCACTGAGTGATGCATTGTTACTATCTATTACAGAATAATCCTGACGAACGGATATCACTAAAATAATATATCAGTAGATTGTAAACACACCGGATTTCTAATTAGGCAGAGGTGTACCTATAGTAACACCTACATTTCGCCAGTTATGTTTAAGTCCCATGTAATAGGGGACGAGCCTAATTGACATCAACCGGGCACAAATCCAGACTCCGGGCTGCTACTAAGAAATTCCAGATAGAAAACCCAATAACACTTTGCCCGACCTGGGAATCGAACTAAATTTTACGTTATAAATACCAAGTTTCGAGTTAATCAAGCCACGCAGTAAAATCGTCCCCTGTAAAATCGACTGTCCCTTTTTCACACCGTTAGGGGTACATTTTACGGCGATAAGTCCCCTCTTTGAGGAGTGGCTGGAGAGGCGCCACGGCGTCCTCACCTTCCGCCTGACGCAGGTCCTCACCGGACACGGGTGCTTCGGGAGGTACCTGTTCCGGATAAGGCGGGAGGAAACGCCCGGGTGTCACCACTGTGTGGATCGCCCGGAGGACACGGTGGAGCATACGGTGGAGGTCTGCCCGGCTTGGGCGGAGCACCGCCGTGTCCTCGCGGAAGCGATCGGCGGCGGCGATCTCTCGCGTCCGGCCCTGGTCCAGGCCATGGTACGGAGCGAGAGTGCATGGGAAGCCATTACCTCCTTCTGCGAAGCAGTAATGCTCGTGAAGGAGGAGGCGGGACGCGTGAGGGAGAGGCAAGCTTTGCGCCCTCACGCCCCTAGTCGCCGCAGGAGACGTCCTGGGCGTCGGGAATTGGCAGCCGATTCCCGGCCACCGTAGGCGCGGGCTTGCGGACGGCGAGCAATGGGTAGCTCGCCGTCCGGTAAGGACCAAGCCCGAGTCGACGGCGCGTCGTGTTCCACGCGCGCCTCAAAGAGATGTCAGCACTATTGACGGGGTCCGCTAGGGCCGATGCCAGCTAGGGTTGCGGGATGTTCGAAAGAGTTACCGTGGCCCCGGCACAGGCAACAGAAGGAACACGGGTGGGTTTTAGTCAGTAAAAGTCTGATACGCCCTCCCGCTCCGCCCAGAGCGGGAGAAGTCATCTGATGATTTCCCATCCACAAAAAAAAAAAAAAGGGGTACATTTTCGAAAAACCCTGATACACGTTATTCTTTATTTTTGGTTTTAAGTACTGAGTTTTGAGTTAATCGACATTGGCATTGGGCGTTGATTGGCATTTTCCGTTTTAGTAATTTTATATTGTTTCCGAAACTTTATGACCAATTTGACGTACCGTAAAGGGCAAATCTTATCTCTATGATGTGCTTGTGATCATAAAATAATTTATTTTCTTATGGACTAATATTTTGTTGTTTAAATAATCATCCAAACGTAAGTAGCTATGTCGAAAAAATACTTTTTATAACATAAAAGAAATATAAAAGATAGAAATATGGTGTCGCGGACTTTTTTGTAGAATGATTGAAGCCTTCCGGCTTCATACTAATATTATAAAGAGGTAAAATTTGTTTGTTTATTGAGTAAGCGTGTCTCGTCAGATAGTTTTGGTTTTTCATCGATGTCACATGAGTGCAACTTGTATAATTATGCATTCCACAAATGATCACAATGCATATATTCGCTGTCATCTTCATGACAGAGATAATAATGGATCCATTATGAAATCAGATATTATTGCCGAGCTGTCCATAGTAAATCCTATATTTATGCTCATGACAATATATGCATACATTAAAAAAAACTCGCCGAATGCATAACTTCCTCCTTCTATTGAAGTCGGTTAAAAACATAAACGTACCTTTAAAGTTTCGGCGTCGAGTACGCTAAAAGGCGGCATACAGTAAAACGTGATGCCTTCAAATAGCTTTTGTTTCGCGATCCGAGAGCGCCTGGGTCCCGGTTCACCGGTGCTATCTAAGGCTTCGTACAGTTCCTACAAGAACAAAACAAGAGATATTATGATATTGCCTTTCTTGCCTTAAACAACCTGTCTAGTGATCCGGTTTTAGACAAACTTCTAATTTCAAAGTCCATGTTACATATTCCATTGTTTGCCATTATTTTGGGGCTGATTAAAAGAACTCCGTCAAACTCAGATAATTTATTTCAAATAGGCGATTAAAAATGTATTTTTGAAAGTCAAGAAAATAGAATTGATTCTAGGTGCCTCTTCCAAAAGGTAGAATTCGTATGGAGAATAATAGGCAAGAAACTCCATAGTTAGGGCCAAAATATACGCCTGTAGCTGATACAAAATTATGCAAGTAGCTGGCATGCCCTGTGCCAGTACTACTTCTGATTGGTCAATGTCACAATGGTTTTGTACATACATACAGGCATGTGTATTTTTGCCCTAACTCTTATAACTGTTTTACAATATTTTGTATACCTTAATTACAATTATTTGTGAAGACGAAATACCTGGAATAACATTACCATAGCTACTGCAATAGGTACAAAGTATTAAAAATTAAGTAATGAATGGCACATAATTACATAATTCATTGCTTAATTTTTGTGATAGATGGTGCTCACATAATTACAAATATTGCAATCATACACGATTTGATTTATTCCGTTCTAATACCAACAAACGAAAACCACTGGTAAATACCAGTGGTATTCGTTAAACAAATGTTTGAACTCGTATGTATTTGCTGTTCCGAACGGATACCACTCTTTAAATAATTTTTAATGTGCGAACGAATACCAACAGCTTGAATTTGGTACAGTCAGCTCAGTCAAACCTAATCAAATTAAATTTGTTTTCTAATATTTTTGTGTGATCGTAATAATGCTAAAACTTTCCAAATTCACTTCATTCCAATATTTTTACAAATAATAAATTGTATAGGTAAAAGTAGTTTAAGTGAATCATTTTGCTAATTTTTTTTACCTGCGAGAAAGGGTGAGTTTGTTCCATTATTCCAAAATTCAAAACAACCAATTAGAGACAAGTGTGACTGGAACATTTGTACAAAAAAAATTGCTGATTCATTGTTAAGTGATGGTGAATGACTGATTTGATTATACAAAAAGTTGATTTTCGGTGATATTTTACAATTCGATGGCAGCAAAGTAGATACGGACATCTACATTATTATGAAATTCGGAATAATTTTAATACAGACTTGTAGATAATGTTTAAGTATCTAAAGCTAATTTTGAGAAAAAAACTCTTTCGCAAAAAATGTAGATGTCCGTAAGTATCTACTTTGCTGCCATCGAATTGTTAGATTAAAAGTGATTTGTTTTTGTGAAAAAATTACCTGACCTGTATTAATAGATAGGTAGACGTAAATAATTACGTACCTATCTACTATGTCATATAAATTTTAATATAAATATTAAGAGTTCATTTTCTGAGATATTTTGTAATTTTTAGATTGTAAGTAAATTGTTCTTGTTTTGATATTTTTGCAAAAAAAAAAACATTATACAGATATAAGGAGGAACTAAAATTATAATAAAGTTAATAATATAGTTGATTATTACCTAGTCATATTTTATTATTGAACTAGACGTTTGCTAACAAAATTTTATTTTTTTGGATTTAACTGATTTTTTTTTAAATTAAAGGTTTTATATTTACATTTACACACAAAGCATTTTTACTGACTGTACGTATCCTACCTATCTTTGAACTTGTTTTGGTATTAGTTTATACAATCCTTTTGGAATAGAAAATAAATATGAGTTCAAACAAATACCAGTGGTATTAGTTTAGTGGTATTAGTTAGACCGGAATAAATCCACGATTCTTCCTGACAGTTTAGATACGACAAAGAAGAGCAAAATGTCGTGTAGTAGTAATGCTTTCTTTAGTTGAAACGGATGTTAGATATTTCCAGACCACTAACGAGTTATCGACAGTCCGCCTTAATACAATAGGTACGTATAGTCCGTTCAAAAGCGAACTTTAAGCTTTCAAATTCATTTATTGTTGTTTGCTACGGTTTGAAAAGCAGTTCTTACCATAAAAATATTCGATCGCTATAACATACCCAGAGGGCGTACAATATCTAGTTTCATTAATATTATCATATCACTCATGCAGAAATACTTTGTTTGAATGAACTCATTGTTCAATGTATCTAGTCATAACATTTACAATATTGCATCACATTGTTACAAGTCCCTCCCATGATACTCCCATCTCGTATCACATCTGACGGTACTACGCAGTTAAGTAAACCTTATTCTTGAAACTTGAGCATTACGGACTAGGTAAACTTGCGCTCAGTTTAGTAAAATTTTGTCCCATGATACTCCCATCTCGTATCACATCTGACGGTACTACGCAGTTAAGTAAACCTTACTCTTGAAACTTGAGCATTACGGACTAGGTAAACTTGCGCTCAGTTTAGTAAAATTTTGTTTAAATGATAGACAACAGCAAGTTCAAATAAATGGTGTCAATTCACTCGGTTTGATAATTAAAATGGGTGTTCCACAAGGCTCGATATTGGGTCCTTTCCTCTTTTTAGTATATATTAATGATCTACCCCATGTATTAAAAAACCAACCACAAATGGTGTTATTTGCTGACGATACCTCCTTAATTTTTAAGATAAATAGACGTGCATCTAATCTTGAAGACGTAAATAACTCCCCACTGCAGGTCCAAAATTGGTTCACTGCTAATAATTTAGTATTAAATGGGATAAAAACTAAATGCATAAGATTTGCTTTACCGAATGTTAAAAGTAGTGATTGTGACATAGTGTTGAATAAGGAGAAACTAGAATTCGTCGATAAAACTGTTTTCCTGGGGATCACACTCGACTCAAGGCTGCAATGGGGTCCTCATTTAATATCTCTTGCAGGACGGTTAAGTTCAGCATCATATGCCGTGAGAAAAATCCGTCAATTTACTAATGTAGATACCGCAAGGCTGGTCTATTTCAGTTACTTTCATAGTCATGTCTTACGGTATTTTACTATGGGGACGGGCTGCAGATATCGAGTCTATTTTTATTCTGCAGAAAAGAGCCATCAGAGCAATATATGGCCTCCGCAGGCGCGATTCTCTAAGGGAACTGTTTAAAGATATTAACATCATGACGGTACCTTATCAATATATCTATGAAAACATCATGTACATGAGGAAAAATCTAAATCTGTTCAGTAAAAGAGGTGAACGACACAATTATAATACTAGAAACGGGGACCAATTAGTTCAACAAGGTTTCAGACTGGCTAAAGTAGACTCATCCTTCATGGGGTACTGTTTAAAGTGTTACAATATAATACCTCCCCATATTCTCCAACTGGATGAAACTAAATTTAAATCATCTGTAAAACGCACACTATGCAGCCAAGCATATTATAAGTTGGGTGATTACATCGCTGACAAAAATGCTTGGCTCAATGTCCTGCTCCACAAGGGCGCAGAAACTATTTGATTAGCATTCGAAAATATTGTTGGAGCTGCTGAAGATTGTAAAAAGTATCTTTGCATTATATAGATTTAATCTCTTAGTATTGTATAATTGCATAACACATGTGTGAGCACTATGTACCTACCTACCTACTATAAAGCTACCATTAACTGGGTACGTCTTTCATTGACTTGAGTTTGCCCTGGCGACTGAGAGTATGTCATGCTCACTCAAATGTCTCGCTGGTGGTGGCGTGTGTGTTGGATCATTAAGTTCCCTTCAAAATGGTTGAGCTGAATGGTGCTAATCCATGCGTCATGTTCGTGAACGGGCGCCGTCAGTAGGGACTGGTCACCTCTTAGCTGCCATGGCTTATTTTAATTTTTGAATCGTTTTTGGTTTTTACCCTTTTGTTGCGGACGCTTTTAACGTGCACGTCTTTCTACATTGTTCTCACATACTTAATTTCAACATGAATGATGTAACCAATATTTTGATTTAAAAAAGTGTCTGTGGAGTTTCTTGCCCGTTCTTCTCCATAGAGATCTACGCTTTGGAATGGGCAACTAGTTTCAACTTTTGGACTAACTGACCGACTCTTTGACAATTCAAAAGTGCCTGTAATTGGTTTATTTGAAATAAATGCTTTGAGTTTGAGTACATACACTACCGCTCAAAAGTATTTGGCCACCTGCATTTTGTTTAAGTTACAAACAATACATATTGTTATTTGCCGACTCCTGGTCATAAAACCAAAATAGTGATATTGTCGGAATTTCTTCGAAGTTAATCTTTGAAGTCACAGTTTTGTTTTGATTTAGTTATTGAGAAATAAACATAACTAAAATGTAGTATAACTATTACAAATATTATTACGTTAGTTATCTGATGTCAATTTGACCAGAAAATATGCTCTCCGCTCAGTACTTAAAGTCTAATAATATTTTATTGTTTTTCACTTCTGAGTTTTATTTTTTGAAGAAAATGGGTAAAATATATATTCCCAAGAATATATAGGAATATTCCCAAGAAATCAAAGGCATAATAATCGGCCTTCATAAATCCGGTAAAAGATTCTAAAAGGAATCTCACGCTTACTTTTACCGGAAGATACCAAGGCAAACTGTTGACTACATCGTTAAGAAATTTGCGACTGAAGGAACAATTTGCAACAAACGTCGTTCAGACAGACCGAGAGCCACAACTTCGGTGAAGATTTGAGTATAGTTATTAAAAGCAAACGGAATAGACGATTAACTGCACCGGAAATAGCAGCACAGTTTAATGTGGATCGTGTTAAACCAGTCAGTGTGTCCACAATCAAAAGAAGACTCCGTGACGCAGGACTTAAGGGATGCATGCGGTGTTAAAACCACTTTTTAAAACTATTAACAAAAAGAAGAGACTTAATGGGGCTAGAGAACACAAGAACTGGACAATAGCAGATTGGGAAAAGGTTCTCTGGACGGACGATCAAAATTTCCAATTTTTGGATCCAAAAGAAGAGTTTTCGTACGGCGGCAAGCAAACGAAATGGTGAATGACGCTTGTACTGTAGCTTCAGTTAAACACGGCGGAGGGTCTGTGATGGTTTGGGGCTGTTTTTGTGCCTCCGCAGTTGGAGATCTTGTGCGAATACAAGGAATCTTAAAAAAAGAAGGTTATAAAAAGATATTGGAGAATAACGCTGTGCCTTCTGGATCCCATTTAATTGGTCCGGGATTTATATTTCAACAGGATAATGACCCGAAACACACGTCAAGACTAAACAACAAAGGAACAACAGGTGTTGAAACTCATGATATGGCCTCCAGTCCCCAGACCTAAACCCGATAGAGCTATTGTGGGATCAGCTGGATAGACAGGTGCGGAAACGTTGTCCTACATCTTAGGAAGACTTGTTGAGAAAACTGCAAGACGAATGGCAGAAGATAACCAAGACAACATTGGAAAAATTAGTAGCTAGGTTGCCGAAGCTTTGTGAGGCTGTCATTAAAAATAAAAGTGGACACATAGATGAGTCCAAAATTTAAAAAGTGTATTATTGTTATGTTTAAAAATGCTAATAAACAGTTTCATTGAATCAAACTTTTACAAAATGTATTTTACTAGGTGGCCAAATACTTTTGACCGGTAGTGTACCTACTTCCTTTTCTCAATATTTGTACGTTTTGCGCTGTTGGATAAGCTGATGAGTACATAACGCATTTGTTTATTTATATCTGTTATGCGCCAAGTTCATAGAGGATTTAAAAATGGTATATGATGCAAGCCGATCCCAACATAGTTGGGAAAAGGCTAGGCAGATTGATTGATGATGCATGCCTAGTATACCTACGTGACTTTCTAACACCCATGGATATCTGCGTTACGTTCGAGTGCATCGCGCGACTTAGCGAATAACCCGTTTTGCTGGCATAATTATGAAGTATGTGCGTGCGTTAGTGAATTAATTTATACGTATTGCAATTTATCTTTTAACTCGTTAATTTCTGTGCGCACAATCGACCGGGTTTTAGGGAATAATCGTGCATTACAAGAACCTATAGGTATACCGCAATCCCGACTCATGAAAGCGGGAGAAAAACCGTGGGGTTTTAGGTGGGAAAAACGGTGGGGTAGGAGTCCGACATAATCGTATCCAATGATTTCGACACAAGAAAAAGCAGGGGTACAGTACAACCATCCATATTAATGGTTAGCTAGAAGAACCGAAATCCACAACAATACGGCCGACGTACCTATCTAGGCGAGTCTGAAAATAGGCTCTGCGAACTTTTGCGTATGTTCTCTCACTCACACTCGCCTCATGTCACCATTTGGTTCCAAGAAATATTTACTGCCTTCTGTGCGAAATTTGGACTCGCCCAAGATACGTCGGCCGTATTGTATATGACAGGGCTCGACTATTTCAAACGCTGACGTGATCACGGAGACGTGTCATAGGGTGCTTACATAAAGAAACAGGTTTCCGGTACAGACAAACCCGTACGGGTCGGTACCGATCGGTGCAGGGTTAATAAGGTAGTCGGCACCGACAAACCTGTTTCTTTATAAGTGAGCACATAAGATAACACGGGAATATTATACCTGCACCGATCGGTACCAACCCGCATAGACTCGCCTGTATTTACCGGAAACCTGTTGCTTTATATAAGCATCCATAATCACGAATACATGTTGATTTGTGGGACCATTGAGACCAACTGAATACGATTCTGAGTCATGGGATAGCCAAATTGTATGTGTTACATACAATAGTTTCATGAATTGTTTTATAACGCTAACGACAGTTCATGAAACTATTGTATTACGTTTGGTTTTTAACTACAGGGTCGAGGGACATACAATGTGTAACTGAATTATGAAAATAGTTTGTTCAGAATCGTTTACTGAAACGATTATAATAATTATAGGTAATTTTTATCCCAAGAATAAAGAAAACTACGTAAATTACAGCCACACTTTCGCTATACAGTCAAACTAAAATGGTTCGTAGAATTCTAATGTGACCACAATATTCTCTCGCAATCAGTATAACTAATTTAATAAATAAATAAATAATGTTAAGATTATGATTATAAGACCTCTTTGTCATAGGAGTCACAGACTGTCCGCTGTGCAGGGTCAGCATGAAGGACGACGAGACAGCAGCTCATGTGCTACTTACTAAACTGCCCAGTGCTCACCACATACAGGGCAAAGTACTTCGGTAACCCAAGTACCCTACGTGCGATTGTCAGTTCCTACACATTACGCAAAATACGCGCATTGACGTGGAGTTGCGGATACCAGCCCATATTACCTCTGATTGTAACTTTGTATTCAAATTGGGGTGTTTGACGGTGTGCGTTAATTCCGGGATATTTTGTCTAAGATATAAAATCCAACTAGAATAGATGGTCTAACGACCTGCCACGTACAATGGTCCACATGTAGGATTAAGTGCGGAAACCAAGTCCCGTAACATAGAACATAGATAGATGGTCTAACGACCTTCAAAAGGCGGCTGCGTCTTGGATGCGGATTGCGGAAGGCGGGAGAGCCCTTTATCTGGCAGTGAACGGTTGAGTTTTTACTTATCGATTAACGAGTGAAATTAAAAACATACTGTAATATTTTACCTCATTAGCAATTTCTTTAGTCTGCAAGCATTGTTTGACCCACTCGAATGTCACAATCCACTTAGAAGCCGCTAATGCGCACATGTATTTTACAGATCTGAAAGGAAGGTATAATGTTAATTATTGTGCTAAGTATAGCTACACAGAGCATCATTGACGATCAATGGAAAATGTATGATTTCATGATGTACTTAATATTGTGTAGGTATGTGAAAAATACACACATGTTCAGAGAGCATAATAATACAAATCATTGAACCTAAATATCATCACAGTAATGTAGAGGCTTTAATTGAGCCTGCCTTCAGCATGAAACCTTCATCGGAATTACAGCTGGCCATTAAGACACGTCATGAGATTTTATAGTAGAATAAGTTCGAAAAATGACATATAGTAAAATTGTTTTATATTGGTTGACTGCTAGCTTTACGTTGAACTTGTAAGGAGCTTGCCATAAGCCATTAAAATAATATTATGGGACTCTGGTGTGTGATTTGGTAGTTAATCGCCCCATACAGTGAACAGACACTATACACGTGGTGATCTGCTGTGGCATCCCGGCAGATTACTACATTAAACAAAACTAAGTATTGTATTGATTACAGATTGCTTATCACATGTAATCAACAGAAATTTTGAGACTATTCTAAGTGACTATAAAATAGTTGCATGCAAATCTCACCTTTGTGATTTATTCTCTTCATCAACACCTACAATCAAGTGTGTGATGTCCTTTGAATACTTGTCCACATGCCTCCACTTACGTTCATTACAAAGAGTTTTAACTTTTGCTATTTCACTTAACGTTAAACACGAAGCAGCTAAACAATATCTTTTGTTATTCAACCCTAAGTTCCTGGCAGTGAGAGGTCTCGCTGCGGGCGTAGTAGGCGTACTCTCAAATGCTTTACTCATAAATTCCCTTTCTTGTGTGGTCTTAGCAATCACGTCAGTAGTAGGACAAAGAGTCTGCTCAGGGTCATCATCATCGTTTCTATTTTCAAAATTAAGTGATTTTCTAGCCATTGGTGTGGACTTATGCTTAATTTGGTCTGCAAACTTGCTGATAGTAAGAGGGGTCTCCAATGCTTCGTTTTGAACAGCAGTTTCAATGACAGTCACATCTCTACTACTTTTGTTAGACTCAGTCACAGTATCTGTTAAATTGATGATACTCTTTATGGTTGATGTGGGTTTTCTTAGAGAAACCTTCTTTGTTTCACTTAAACTTATTTGTGATTGGGTAGATGTACTGGCTCGTTTCAGTTTCGGGATTGATAAGTTCCTAGAAAGAATAAAATAAAATCGACATTACTATGAGCTTGCATCAAAATAAATAAAATATGTATCTTTATTGTGTCAACCCTGAACACATACTTTTGTGGTGTTTCTTCAAAAACACTCTTATCATCATCATAGTCGTGAGACTTGTTAGTTTTATTTGTTTTGATTATGCCATCATTGCTCTCCTGTGTAGAATTCAAATTATGACATAGAACTGGTGTTAAGAATTCATCAACCTGGTGTGGAATCTGGAACATTAGATACACTTAATTAGCCTTTGTTCGCTAAAGGGCAAATTCTCAAAACAGAAAATTCTCTTATGGGCAAATTTTTATAATGGCAAATTCGCATAAGGGCAAATCAAATACAGCAACCTACACAAGTTTTAGGTACACTATGTTTTCCTACCAAAAAGCCGTTCATTCGCATATGACTCGCGTAAAGCAAAAACTGTAAACCTTGCGGTTAATAGAACTGTAAAGAAGAAACCTTCTTCAAATCTAAAGAGGTTTGATTACACTGACCACTTCATGCATTATTGTCATGCTAGTCATTTGAAAAAAAAAATATGTATTTAAAATTTAAGGATTTTGCTATATTTATTCTCATTGTTTTTATAGTAAAATAACATTATTTTATAATAAAAAAAAGAATAATGGATGCAGTGGCTAGTCCTAGTTCGAGTGATTATGTTGATAGGAAGTTCATTGAAACTGGAAAAGGTAAACCAGTTTTACTTTATAATGGTTATCGCTACAATCTTTGCTTCAAGTATGCTACGGGTAATACTAGATGGCGATGTGCTAACGGCCGAACCCAATAACTTATATATCACCAGTTTTGGCATACTGCAGTTAGAAAAACCTATCTATGGTTTTAACGTCCCAATAATCTATAAGATGACCAGATGTATCAATGTAAACGAGGCAAAAGGAGTATGTAAGGATCGTAGCAGGTGGCGTTCTGTAGTTTCTGCCTACCCCCATGGGAACAAGGCGTGAGTTTATGTATGTATGTAATCTATAAGAGATTATGGACTCTTACCGGCCTGAGAGAAGGACAGATAGAATTATACTGCCTACCATCAATAGCAATCTGCCTTTTACTGAAAATAGGTTATTGGGTTCGGCCGTAAGAAAAGAATGTGTACCGGTTCAGTAACACTGGATATTAAAAAAGACATAAAATGGTCAGCCAACCACACATGTTTGCCAAATTCTATGCGTACCTAATATAATTCATGGTATCATGGATAAATGGAAAAAAGAAGAGCAAAATAATTTTGAATCAGTTGTCAAAATTTTTGAAAAGCATTTTGACAGTGATACACCATCGGCTGAAAGTATAAGACATGCAGTCCCTTCGTTCTTGACAAAAAAGATACCTTATATGGATAGAAAAAGAAATATCTGAGTATAGAAAAAAAATCATATCAAAAATGCAAACACGTGTGTACCCGAGTATGTACCCTATTGTAGAATTTTTTTTTGTTGGATGATGGTATTGATGATAAAATTATCTTGTTTGGTACCTCACTATCACTAAGAGTTTTACGAGAGAAAAATAAATTTTACAGAGATGGAACTTATAAGTCAACACCAAAGCTGTTTTACCAAATAGGTATACACTTTGTACGTTAATATGGCGAAAAACACGGAACAGAAATACAGTGGAAGTAGTAAGTAGGCGTGGCACTGTCGCCGCTAGTAAGTAGGTACTGCATTACGCACTTGCTGTTCAAGCGCTCTCATTCGCAAACTAGACTGCGTCAACATACAATTTACGTAAAAAAATATTAAAATGCCTTATTGTGCCATATTGGACTGTAAAAACCATAGTCGGACTAAAAATCAAACTCATGGAGGTGTGTCATACCACCGGTAAGTATTATTTTCGGATTTACTTTAATAAAATGAAAAAATAAAATTTAGTCAAACATTGCACAAGATATACAAACAAAAATTGTCCTTACAGGCATGACAACAAAGTTGATTTTCTTTTCCCGGTTATTAGCCTTTCTGGAATATTCGCTTGTCTACCTAGACTTTTGACGCTATCCAAATAGTGCGTGACTTTATCGATAAAATCAATCGACATGTAATACATTACCTTTTTAAAATAAAAATATTTAAATATGTATGTAAGTAATATAATGCAGATAATTATTAAATTAATAAAGTTAATAAAAAAAAATGTAGGATGATATTCGTGATGTAATTTTAAATACATCTAGCTAAAGAGTTAGGTACAACATAGGGCATATTAATTGTTATAAGACTTACTCAAAAGTACCAACTTTTAAATCCTTCATTCACACCTAGTTTATTTTTGGCAGCCCTAGTAGCGTGTTTTGATTTGCACCCGGTAGGCGGGTGTTGGGCATGGTCACATGTCATCTATAGCTGACACGACTCGGGAGCCGAATTGTGGGCACACGAACGAATTATCGTTCGACCCGGGAGCCGGGTGCTGGGCACTTAAAGTGTTAATTAATGGTTTAAAATGAACAGCGGTTTGTGTACCAAATAAATAAATGTACTCCCAACAAGTCTTATTTATGCTAATTTAACAAAATATCGGGTATCTATCGATATCGATAAAAAATTTCAATGTGCTACGTGGTGCGGCCTTGGCCGAGTAGCAGCAGAATTCGACCGATCACGCAAATGTCAACCGTATGTCTAACGCAATTAAGTTGATAATTGCGACCCCTGAGAATAGCGCCATCTATGGTCAAGTAGCGGAATTGACTCGTCAATCGAATCTAGTGTGACTATAGACCGTAAATACGTTTTGCCGCTAAAGCAAAATAAATCTGATTTGTAAAACGTCAGGGTTTATTTCCAAATCTGTGATGTAGGCTAATTTTGACTTAACTTAAAACTACAAATCAAACGAATTGTTTCTTTGTAGTGCAATATATGATTATCGGTTTATTTGTGTGAGTTTGGCGACACCGGTTCTGGTACAAACATTTTCTCTAGCTACTTCCACTGTTTTTTCTGTTCCGTGGCGAAAAACGATACAAACATAAAGGAGATGTTTCAAAATGGGCCCAGAGTACAATACCTCGAAAAATCGAGAAAAATCCGTGGAATTCGGGAAAAATACTGATAAATTGCATAAATGCATATTTCTCTTGTAATAATTTGATGTTTATCAATTATTTAATCGACTTTCAATATGGCGTCTCGCCAATTTAGGTACTCTGTGGTTAAAAACCAATGACAGTAAACCATAGATCGACCATTGATCATAGATCGTGAACTGTCTACTGTCACTTCAGTCGCTTTCGTTGTCGATCGTGTTCTGATGTTCTGTTCTGTCGAGTTATTTTTAACAACCTGGCTTTCGTTTATCGCTACATTGTTTTTGTCTGAGTTAATATTTCGACTATTGAATGTTTGTATTCTGTACGTTTATGCTATAAGTAAAAATCTTGGCATATCGCAGGTCAACCTATGAGGTTGTCGTCTGCTTAACTGGACTATGCTTTATGTATGGACAGCAGCACATCAAGCTACTACAATCTGTCAAATGTTTTTAATAGATTTTCAACTTTATCGCTAAAGCAATAGGTTCAAGGTTGATTGGGAAAATTTGACAGTTTCGGATAGCTTGACCTGCTGGCGTCTGTACAGACACCAGTACATCAAGTTACTACAATCTGTCAGATTTCTTTAATAGATTTTCGACTTTACAATTAGATCTAAAATAATATTGCAAAAGACTAAAAGTACGACAATGTTATGATTCTCTTTGACAATGTAATATGACAGAAGTAAACATGTCAAACGTCAATAATCAATCAACATGACAACTTACCGCCATGATGGGTTTTTGTTGTGTGTTGCAATTTCAATTGTACATTCTTGTACTTTACTACCAAACAAAGCCAATTAAAAGTAATTGGATGGTTGGAAACTGTTTTAATTGTGTTTTCCCATTTTTTAGTAGGGTGTACCAATACCTGGCCGGGGCTCCATACATTTTGAAACATCTCCTTTCAAAACCATTTCTCTGTGCAATGGATAAATGTTATCACTTATCACAACTGAAGTATTCAACTGTTATGGAAAATCACAGGGCCACCGTTGAAGAGTGATATAAAAGATTGAATACTAAAATATCACCAAAACCTTGTTTATTTCAGGCTATAACCTTATTAAAAAAAGAAGCATATATACAAGAAACCAAAATCATACAAAATAATATTTACTGTAGCGACAAGAAACACAGGTCGGCGGAAATAATTAAAAATACAAAAATTACTAAAACTATTAACAACCAAATAACAATTTAATTACAGAAAGAATGCTTAGAATGTTTGTTAGTAGTTTAAGTGCAAGTGTCAAGTTGAAGAAGAATGCATAATTACAACGAATATAATTTTCATTATTTTAAAACGACTTTCATTTTAACTGTACTCTTGCCCATATGTGAATATGCCATTATAAGAATTTGCCGTTTTGAGAATTTGCCCTTTAGAGAACAAAGGTTAAGTAGGACCAAAATATATTTAATTGTATGGACGCCAGCACATCAAGCTACTACAATCTGTCAAATTTCTTTAATAGATTTTCGACTTTATTTCTAAAGCTTCAAGAAGCAGGTTCAAGAAGCAGGTGCAAGGTTGATTGGGAAAATTTGACAGTTTCGGGTAGCTTGATGTACTGGCGACTGTACATTACTTATCTAGAAATTATGATAAGCAGATAGTTAACAATTAGGAGATAAAAGATACAGTGCCGAAACGTGAACACTGACGGGCTGGTTCACAAATCAGCGCGCGCTCAGTGCACTATGGAGCGGGCTCTGCTCGGAGTCTCTTTGAAGGATAAAATCAGAAATGAAATTATTCGGAAAAGAACCGGAGTTACCGACGTACATAGCTTGCAAAGTAAGCAAACTGAAGTGGCAGTTTGTGGCAGCTATGTTTGTCGAAGGACCGATGGCCGGTGGAGCAGACGAGTCCTGGAGTGGAGACCGCGTATCGGCAAGCGTAGTGTGGGACAGACTGGATGCGGAAGGCGGAGGATAATGTTGTGGCGCAAAGGGAGAGGTCTATGTCCAGCAGTGGACTGCGATTTTTAACACAACAATGACACAACACTATTATTATGGTGTCTGTGTACAAACTGTAAAATGCTTTTATGAATACAAATGGAGAAGTTAAACATGAACACATTAATACTCACTTTGACAGTTTTCATTATTTCTGAATTTTCGTCTTCCTTTTCCACAACAGAGAATACATTTTCACTGTGCCTTTCATTGAAGTATTCATTTAAATTAGGTGTTATTTCAACATTTATTTGGCTTGTAATCTTTTTAATTGTCTGCGTTTTCTGCATTTGAGATGAATTTTTTGTGTTTGGTGCCGGCTCCTCATGATTTTTGCCAGGTCCTTTATCTTTTAAAATGGAAGCACTGCCTACTTCTTGACTTTTTCTGATATCTTCCATGTCTGCATCAATGCTGGCAAACACTTGACCCATTATAGCATCATAGTTTATTGGTTCACTGTCAGGTTGTAAATCTTTAACAGTCATATTTTCTACTTGGTTCATTTTAGTTTTCTTATTTGTAGGTAACAACTCTTCATCATTGTCTCTGTCACGTTTTTCTGCAAGTTTTTGAGTTCTGAATTTACTATGAACTGTTCCTAATATTTCTGAAGGTGCATGCTCCTTCAAAATATGAACATTTGCTTCCTTAACTGAGCCACTATTGAAAATATCAAAATCATTTAAGTCATTTATATTCTCTGTCTGCTCAACTATTTTGTTTGTTTTTTGCTCTTTATTAACTTGTGATACTTTGATGGGACTCTCTTCTTTGTCATCAATAACATCACACTCCATAATATGGGATAATTCTTTTTCCACACTTTCAGTAATTTCAAATTGAGCAGTTGCTGTATCAGCTGAGGCTGTATTTTTCTTTGCAGATGTAGTTCTGTCCAAATTGGTTTCTACTACTTGTAAATTCTTATTTTGAACAATGTTAGGTATGGGTTTTTGTATATTCTGACTTTCATTTATGTTTACAACAACAGATTCTTGTCCCTTAGTTCTATTATTTTCTATGTTGATGTCTATATTAGGTGTATTGACATCTTTCGGCACACAGTCATTATTTTTATCTGAGTGATGTGGGTCTAGGGATGTCTGTACTTCACGGTCAGTGTTAATTTTTACTTGGACATCACTTTGTTTTTTCTTAATCACAATATTGGTTATTGTATTTCCAACCCTAATGGTAATTTCAATGTCATCAGAATTTTCGGAAGCAACTGGTTGTACAGAATTATGGTTAGTTATAAGGTCAAAATTATCTGTCTTTTTGGGATTTAATGCGCTTTTCTTTATAAATGGCATTTTATTTCCTGCTGCTATGCGATTTTGATTCACATTTTCAGAATGTTTAGAACCATTAAAATTTTCTTTCTCTTTGATTTTCCTTCTATTTTCATCAATAAGATCATTTGGAGTCATGTTATTTTGTGAGTCTTGGACTTGATTTTTTACAGACTTGCTCTCTGCCTGTTTCAATCTATCTCCAATAGTGCTTTCTTTTTCTGTAGATTTCACTGCACTGTTTTGATAAACATTATCACCTTGTTGATCATCAAAAGGTGCATTTAAGTTTATATTATTTACTTCATTTTCTTTATTTGTATAGTCTGGTGTATTGTCATCAATATTGTATGCCTGTGGAGTAGCCACAGGTGTATTGATGGCAGGCTTCAGGTTCTGTGTTTTCTTAACCATTTCAATTGAAACATTCAGTTTGCTCCGATTTTTCTTGTTTAACTTACTGAATTCTTTTCTCATTTTTTTTACATTATTCCAATTTTGTTTGGCCTTTTGTGATTTCTTATCATTATCACCACTTGAGTCTCTAGATCTAGAACTATGCATGTTAGAAGATAAGTCATTCACCTTGCCAGTGATATCATCATTTTTCAAATCCCGTTTCCTAGAGCTCCTGCGTGGATGATCTGTAGTATATTCAGAGTCCTCTACAAAAAATGGTTCTATATCCATAGGTCCTACAATATTTTCATTTTTTTTCGTAGTGACCTCAGGGTCTGGCATTGCTTCTATTTTGTCCCAATCATCTTGTGGTGGTGGGATATGAACCACTTTTGAGGGGGTTGCAATTTTCTTAGTATCTGTATGAATTAGAATATTGCTAGCTGAAACCTCTAATGGATTGGCTGGTTGTTGTGATTCTTGTGAGAATGTTTCAGAATTCTGAATTGGAGCTGAAAAATGATTTTGAGAGCTTGTTAACCAATCCTTTACATTTTTAACTGGATCTTTTTCTGAATCAATTTCACCTGGTGTGTCAAGATTAAATTCATCCACTGAAAAATAATAAACAATTGAATTGCAAATTAAAACAGTAGGAATGTAAACATTAGCAATGCCAATTACAGAAATATTAGTAAGGTAAGTGTACCTACCAACCTTCCATAAATTTCTGTAATGTTTTCTACTTACGCTTGATGTTAAAAAGTTTTTCGAATGCTTCTCCAAGTACTTGAACATGATCTGTCAGTGTTTGAAGTGGTATATTTAGCTTCAACGTCTTGCGTTCAAGATGCGTTGCACAAGTAGGACATGTGCGGCGACCTTGCCAGCAAGTATGACACAATGTGTGGCCGCAAGCTGAAGTTGCAGGAGCTATGAAGTATTTACAACTAAAAAATACAATAGATCATGTTTTTAGGCAGTTCTTATCAGAAATATTTTGTGAGAAAACAATTTGTATTGGTTGAATTCAAAATAAATGTTTGACGTCATACCATTCCAAACAAGTTACATGGTCGATTTGCAGAGACGTTAATTTTGATAACTTAACTAAATCTAAGTCCTTCAGGCTCATTTTCCTAAATTAAGTCATATAACCATTAAAACTTGCACTTGTTTCTCTCCACAATAAAAACAATGTTGGAACGACAATGTTAGTGCAGACTTGCAGAGTAGTGCAAGCCAGCAAGCACAGCTTTCAATTTACTAACAGCGGCAGCGGCTGCCGCAAATAAAGATCACAGTTTACTTATAAAATGACTTCAACTATACAGATTTTCTTTAACTTGAACAAATTAATCCATATTTGTACCATTTCCACAACGAAAAACAAAAATTATTGAATATTTGCTTAAATTTTTTCCCGCCTTTGTTGTCACTGTATTGTCTGTCAATGTCAAAAACGACAGTAGAAAATACGACTGGCTGGCGTGCTGGCTTTTTATCTTTGGGAAATAATAATGGTTCCGAAAAACAAATTAATCTCCAGCGATTTGTCATGTGGCCGACTATTATTCTAATTAACCAGCGTTATAATGAATTACCGACAAAAAACCCAAAACATAAAAAAAAAATACCCAATTTAACAGCAAATAAGAGCATGTTCAAATTACATTTTCTCCTAAAAAAAATGGATCTTCGAATACCAAAACTAAACTTCCGAATAGAATACTGAACCTCCGACAAAATTACTAAGTTACCGACAACAGAGGTTTATCCACTCAGAATAATATTTTCAGTATAATGTTACAGTTAAAATAGCACCACAATCTTTGAAATATAAAAGGTAATTTATGAATTAATAGTAGGCAAGTAAAGATAAAAATTACAAAGCATAGTTTTCAGTAGAACGTAATTTATGCTGGTAGAAAAGTATTATAGCTATAAACAGTCATGTTTATTTTTCGAAGATTTCAGTATCTCATTCAGTCGTTTCGTCATTTTTATTCGGACAAAAGTAGTCGGAAAGATAGTATTTTAGGCAGTAGATTTAATATTTTGAGTCGTGCAAAGCCACAAAAAAAAAAAAGGACAATTATTCTTCTTTTTTTGTCGGAGCTTTTATTACTACCCTTTATCTTTTTATTCACCACTTGCTGTGCCCCGCGACTTCGTTTGCGTGGTTGTCGTAAGATACACAATATACTAAAATAACAGCAACATTTTAATAAAACTCCCTCGTCCCCCGACCTGTCGGGTTGCATCACACACCCACGCTAATACTTCATTTCGCTTAGTGTTCTTTCAGACTTTTTTCTTTTTCTCGGCTCCTAAGGATCGTAGCGTGATGTTAAATAGCATACTCGAGAATTAAGCTACCAAATGCAAAAGTAACTTTTCAAATCCAAATTTTTGTTCACAATTTCATGAGTTTTATTTTTTTTTGCGCGGAACCCTAATTATTTTTCTAAAATAAAAGTAGCCTGAGTTACTCCCCGTAACATCAGCTATCTGCCAGTAAAAGTCCCGTCAAAATCAGTCAAGCCGTTTCGGAGATTAGCCGGAACAAACGAACCGACAGACAGAAAAAAATTGCTATAAGTCGTATATACTTCCTTATGCATTTAGTTATTTGTATGTAAAGGGTGTCTCAGTAAGAGTGCACTTTTTAAAATTGGAATTTTTTTTTTCATGCAAGTGGCAACTGAAATTTGACGGCTGTTACCTCTGGTTTTTTTTTTGGCTTCGCACGGTTTGTGCATTTAGCCAATGTCACGTTTAGTTTACCTCTGTTTATTCCGATTATTAAAAATGGAGCGCTTTTCGAAAGAACAACGCGTTATAATTGTGAAAACTCATTACAACGGTGAACGGCATTCGTTACAGGAATATGATAACGGACTTCTTGTGGCCTCAACTGGACGGCATGAATCTGGACAACATGTGGTTTCAGCAGGACGGCGCAACCTGCCACACCGCGCATGAAACAATCGACTTATTGCAGCAACGATTTCCAGAACACATTATCTCATGAAATTCTGATGTCAACTGGCCACCAAGATCGTGCGATTTAACGCCGTGCGATTTTTTTCTTTGGGGGTTTGTGAAATCTCGGGTTTATGCGAATAAACCCAAAACAATTTCTGAGCTCAAATCGGAAATCCAACGCGTCATCGGTGAGATACAGCCACATCTCTGTGCAAAAGTCATGGAAAATTTCATGAAAGAGTAATGGCCTGTCATCGGAGCCGTGGGAGTCATTTGCCGGATATTTTATTCCATACTTAATCGGAACGTCTTCTTTACAATACAATAGAAATATCACAACTCTGTCATAAAATACTTCTTTTTATTTTAAAATGAAAAAGTGCACTCTTACTGAGACACTTTATGTAGTATGTACATATACAGTGTGAGTCTTTATAATGTGCACATATCGAAATGAGGGAATCTATGCTTAATTTTATCGACGGAAAAAATGTTAAAAAAAATCTAAATATTTATTTATATTTTTTATGGATTTTTAAAAAAAATTGTTTGTTTTTGTGACCCCAGTGTATACAAAACTGTGTAACTATTAAACTAAACGATTTATCACGATGAAACAAACTCTATAATGTTTGGAAGTAATTAGGTGTCGTCATAAAATAAAAATTATGGAAAAAAAATAGCCACATTTAAAAATAAACATTTTTGTTTGGCAAAAATCTGATTTTTTTTCATTAATTTTTACAAAAATTGTAAAATTTCTCAATAACATGCCCCCATCACCTTCTTTTTTTATAACTTTAAGTTATTCTTCATTGTATTAGGAACCTAACGGTAAAAATTGCATGTTTTTAACTCAACCCCAACATTTTTTATCAACTGTCAAAGAAAGGCCCAACGCATAGCTATTGTTTAGCAGGTAGATAAACTTTCTTTTGAATGTGCGCAGGTCGGGGAGGTAGGGCCAGCCAAAGGAACTTGAATTATGACAGATGTCAGACTGGCAGTCGCTCCGAATTATTCGCCGCTGCTACATGTGTTTCGGTACTTTCGTTCGCTGGACTTTCATAACTTTCGTTCGCTGCTACATGATGCCGCGTTTAAGTGAATTTTCCCCGGCACACATCGCCGACATACATTTTTATTATGGAGTGGGACAAGGAAGTGCCAGAGCTGCGCGCGCGGCTTACATAGCTGCGTATCCTAACAGGCAACCAGTGCCATCTGCCCGAAACTTCCAGGAAGTTCACAGAAGGTTGTCGATCACTGGACTTGGATCAAGTAGAGATCGTCGCGAGCCACCTCAAGTAATTATTGATGCGGCTACTGAACAAGCAGTATTAAGTGATTTGTTTGCTGATCCATCCATCATAAGTACTAGACGACTGGCTCTTCGTCACGGAATATCCCAAAAATCAGTGTGGCGTATTTTAAAGAAAGAAGGATTGCATCCTTATCACTATCAAAGGGTGCAACATCTACATGAAGACGTAGACTGGCGTCCAAGGTGTGTGATGTCCACATGGATTCAAAGAAAAACCAGAGCAAACCCAAACTTTCCAAGAAAAATACTATGGATGGACGAAGCGACATTCACTAGAGACGGTATTACTAACTGTCGAAATTTACACAGATGGTGCCGCGCAGGTGAAAACCCGAAACTGAAACGGTCATCTACTTTCCAAGTAAGATTTTCGATAAATGTTTGGGCTGGTCTTATCGATAACATGTTGATTGGACCAGTCATATTGCCGAGAACGTTGACTGGTGAAAGATTTTTAAGTCTATTGAGAGATGATATGCCTCAGTTATTGGAAGATGTCCCACTGGCTGTGCGTCAAAGGATGTTTCTTCAGATGGACGGATGTCCTGCCCATTACGCTACAAATGTAAGAAGATTTTTAAACGAAAATTATCATGACAAATGGATCGGCCGGCAAGGACCTGTAGGGTGGCCTGCGCGTTCACCCGATTTGACGCCCCTTGATTATTTCCTATGGGGGACCATGAAGCAACGCGTCTACAGTACCCCCATCAACAGTGAGGCCGATTTGCGTGACCGCATAATAAACTGTGCGAATGATATTCGCAATGATCCCGAAATGATAAGGAGAGCGACACACCAAATTCTAATTCGCGCGGCTTTGTGTTTACAACAACGAGGTGGACATTTTGAGAACCTGATGCATTAAATTTTGTATTTAATAATAAATGGGTTTCAATTGAACTCTTTTGCATTAATTATCATCCCAAACAAACCACCCTTATGAGAACAATACGATTCCGCGTTCGGAGTGCCATCTTTGAAACGACCCGCGCGCATTCACAACAAAGTTAACAAAAAAAAGTTTATCTACCTGCTAAACAATGTGCGTAGCTATGCGTTGGGCCTTTCTTTGACATTTGATAAAAAATGTTGGGGTTGAGTTAAAAACATGCAATTTTTACCGTTAGGTTCCTAATACAATGAAGAATAACTTAAAGTTATAAAAAAAAGAAGGTGATGGGGGCATGTTATTGAGAAATTTTACAATTTTTGTAAAAATTAATGAAAAAAAATCAGATTTTTGCCAAAAAAAAATGTTTATATTTGATTATGGCTATTTTTTTTCCATAATTTTTATTTTATGACGACACCTAATTACTTCCAAACATTATGGAGTTTGTTTCATCGTGATAAATCGTTTAGTTTAAAAGTTACACAGTTTTGTATACACTGGGGTCACAAAAGCAAACAATTTTTTTTAAAAATCCATAAAAAATATTAATAAATATTTAGATTTTTTTAAACATTTTTTCCGTCGATAAAATTAAGCATAGATTCCCTCATTTCGATATGTGCAGATTATAAAGACTCACACTGTATGTATGTGTGTATAGAGTTTAGATTGAGATTAATTTATAATATGTCTATGATCTTCACAGACTACAGAATCTGCTGGCTGGCTTGTTCCACGACGAAAACCTCTGAGTTGCCAAGAAAGAAAAACCTGACAAGTGCGAGTTGGACCAGCCAAAATAGGGCTCCCTAACATAGCCTAAGAGCGTTTTCAGATTGTCTGATACGATATCGGGGCCGATATCTGTATAGTAGATAGTAGCTGATATCTGATTTCCGATACCACATGGTATGTTCACATATTCCCGATGATATTGGTCCGATTCAGCCATTTTTTCAATAGTGTTTTTGGGCAGGTGGTACTTATGGCAGACTAATCGAAAACTTTATTTGCTATATCTATTATATCTGAGACGCAAAAAAAATATCTATTCGCAGACAGCATTGGATACGTCCCATTGTGCAAGCTACCTAAACAGAGGGAGCATTTTATACTCTTTTTAACAAACTAGAAAATGCACCTTGGAAGTTTTATAATACTGAATACATTCGTATAATTATATACTAATTCACCTAACGTTACTGCCGGTTCAGTCACGCGCACAGAAAAAATATAGGTACGCGTATAGCACACATATAATGATTATCGTTCGAGAGCCCACGGGCATCCGATGGGGTCACCAACATATCGGTATCGTATCTGGGGGTCTACTCCCTAAATCCGTCAACGAAGATATGGGCCCGTCCGAAAGTAGTTAATCCGTCAAAACAAATGTAAAAATAACATTTTCGTACGGGCAAAAACACATCGTGCATAGGGACAACTGTAAAATCGTGTTGTCATTCATTCTTAGTTCGGAAACCGAACTAATGTTATGTGCGTAAGTGATACGGAGTAGGATATGCCCGTAACTTCGACCGAAACTACGGACTTCGTGCTTAGGGAGAAGACCCTCTGATAGCCAATATCGGAACGGACAATCTGAAAGGCAGGTACATCATCATCGGCCTAGCCTTTTCCCAACTATGTATATTGGGGTCGGCTTCCAGTCAAACCGGATGCAGCTGAATACCAGTATTTTATATGGAGCGACTGCTTATCTGACCTGCACAACCCAGTTACTGGGTAATACGATACCCTTTGGTAAGACTGATTGTCAGACTTTCGGGCTTCTGACGACCCGTTACGACAAAGATACACGAATGACAACCGGGACCAACGGCTTAACGTGCTTTCCAAGACACGGGGGTCTTGATATGTAAAGATGGTCACCCATCCACGGACCAACCGCGGCAAGCGTAGCTTAACCTGAACGATCGACCCGTGCGGCTGTTATTTCTTAGCCACAAGCCCCTCTCAACGCCACATTTCTTAGTCACAAGCCCTCTCCCTCCTGAAAGGCAGGTACATAATTAATACATTTTACTTGCCCTGATATTGTATCAGACAGTCTGAAAAGGCTCTAACTTACGACCTAACTTGGTGCCTTGGTTGACCGGAGTGACTGGGTGAGTCCATTTTGAGATCTTGGAAAAATAAGTTTTTGTATTTGATTGAGCAACACTGTGCACTATCTGTCAAGCGTATTCGAGGGGTGCCGAGAAAAGTGGAGTTTTTACTGTAAAATTAAATAAATTACGCTATCAAAACCTAAGTAAGACTAATATTATGCCAGTTAAATGAAATATCATGCTTTACATTTAATCGCTTAATATTTTTTGTCAATATGCAGTTTTTAATGTGCTATCAAAATTATTACATAATCCGGGATTGTTTTCTTGATAAAAAAGTTTTATACCTGTTCTGCCTAAAATAACATTTAAAATGAACTTTTCGCCTATTTGTTCTTAATGAACTGTTTATCGTTGTCATTTTTTTATTTTTTAGAGTAGTAAAACAGTTATTTTATCATTTTATAGGTTAGAAAATCAAGATTTTAAACTTAGCTCAGTTTTAAAGGATACCTCTTATTCCGCTATGTGAGAAAAATTGATAAGGACTGCCAATAACTAAAGAACCATTTTGGATCAATGTTGTCCATGAATAAAAGTATATTTAATGTACTACTGTTGGAAATGAGTTTACAAGTTTATAACAAGGGTTACTGTGGAAATATTAATATTAATTACTTTTTGTGTCAATCATGTAATATTTTAATTCAGATAATAATAATACATTGCATAAGGTTCACATCAAAGAATATCTGCACTTGAAATTGGCCGTTAGTTTTACTCAAGTCTTTTTATTAAAAATTACATTCAATTCTTTACAGAATGGCTCTGGCATTCCGCAATGGGTTGAGGACTGTGGCGAGGCGGCTGCAAGTCCGTAACTATGCTGATGTTGCTAAAGGCGATGAAATGGCACTCACATTTGCTGCTGGCAACAAGGTTTTTACTCCTCTTTTATTTGATCCCATACTATAATATGTAGTATTAATTTAAATTTAAAATCTAAGTAAATAATAATATTTGAGAAAAGATGAATGATTATTGATGTGTTCAGTAATCAGGTTTGAAATTGTCTGCAGGTATTTTATGACAAAGTAGTTGTCAAGCAAGTTGATGTGCCATCAATGAGTGGATCTTTTGGTATCCTGCCCAAACATGTGCCCACACTCGGTAAGTTCATTAAGGGTGGCCTTTTTCTGCAAAAATGTATAAAACAGCAAGGGATTTGCAAATTATAGTAGTACTCATACTGCTAGGTAAGCTCTCAGGTTTACCTATGTCTGTGTCATAATTTGTATAGACTAATTAAAAAAAAAAAACTGAAAATATTTCATACAAACCCCACTAGTCTGCATCTAGGTCACCTGTCCTTTGGTCATTCCTTAAAAAAATCATTAGAAGGCTCATTTTGCATGGAGGTGAACAGAAAGATAAAAATATGTAACTTTCAAATGAGAATCAGACCTCATTGTTGTTTATGGATTGTTTTAATAAAATTCTAATAATGTAGTTTCTACTTTTCTAGTTGTAATATTAGAATCTACTCTAAAAAAGATACCATCTATGCTTCAGTAGACGATTGCATTAACACTTTGCGGGACGCAAACGAGACAAAATAGAAGTTTTATTGTTATAATTACTGCTATAGCCGTATAGTGTCCTTCAAAGCGTTAATGTAGTCCCCATAAGCCTGCCAATATGGATATACAGTCAAAACCATTTATATAGACATTGAAGGGACTGTTGGGATTATTGTTAAAGCCGAACAACCTTAATCCAATGGTCCCTTCAAGTCGTTATAAATGGTTTTGACTGTAGTTCAAATTCTAGTGCTTTTACAGAGTGATTGACCACCTGACTCATTCCTAGAATCCTTCTCTATTTCCTACACATAGCCGTGTGTTACTAGGTTATGTTTGAAGGATTATTTTATGAAATCAAAATCAACATTTCTTTGAATGTTCTTTTAGCTGTATTGCGGCCTGGCGTCGTGTCTGTGATTGAAAACGACGGCAAGTTGAATAAAATTTTCGTTTCCTCTGGCACAGTCACTGTCAACGATGATTCCTCTGTTCAGGTAGGTTGAGTCTTCACTTTTAGATCATGTTTTTTTCAGATGAATATTTTTAGTTAATTTGTCAATCAAATAAGAGACTGTCATTGACTGAGGTCATCTAAACTTTTATTTGTTTGTCAGCACATTCAATACAAATCTGGAGGCACTGTAGTGCCCCCGCCAAGACGAGCCAAGCGAAGCGCTAGGGCACTACCTACCTTTTCTCGAAGCGCTTCGTCGTTTTTTCGAACCCTCATAACTTGGGTTTGGATTATACCAGATAAACAAAATTCTCGGGATATGATGCCAATAGTAGACTTATGCATTGACTTATGACTTATGCGTGGGTGCACTATAGGTACACCTCTGCCTAACCCTTCGGGGAAACAAGGCGTAATGTTATGTTAAGTAGTAGACTTATTAAACATATAAAGTTTCAATTGCATAGCTCTTATACTTTAGATTTTATTGATATCTAAAAAACCCCGATTTCGTCACCGACTCACTGATGATCATCAAAATTCTTAGGGTACTTCCTGAAGCCCTAGAAAGCTGAAATTTGGTATGTAAGCTAGTATTAGTACACGAACAACAAACAAATTCTAAAACTTGGAACTTTTACTCCCCAACCCTTTAAACTAGGGGATGGAAGTATGTATGAGACTTCCGCAAATTTTGATGCTTGAGGTCTGAAAATTGATATAGGGACTCTTTGTTATCTACAGAGTGTAAGGGACAGCCCTCCGCAAACTTAACAGGGTGCATTCAGCTCCTTATTTTGAATCATATTCCACCGGAAATATTCTCAGGAAAATTTTCATTTTTTTATCGTATTTTCAGTTACTATTCCTTTATATCAATGTAAATTTAAATTCTCTGTACGCAGCAGTCCATTTATATGTAAGTAAAACAGCTAAAATCAAAAAATCAGCAATGGATGTTGAAATAGTCAGCGGCCGAAGGTTCGCTGCGCTACCGTTCGCACGTTCGCTACGCGCGATTTGCCACGATAACGATACATTGCGTGTTAGGAAATAAAACGAATCAGGTTTATTGGATTCCCATAACGTTCCTGAAAAAGAATCATGTTCGGGTCATCTTAATATGATAGGGTAATAATAATGGTTCCGAAAAACAAATTAATCTCCAGCGATCTGTGGCCGACTATTATTCTAACCAGCGTTATAATGAATTACCGACAAAAAACCCAAAACATAAACGAAAAAAAATATCCAATTTAACAACAAATAAGAGCATGTTCAAATTACATTTTCTCCTAAAAAAAAATGGATCTTCGAATAACAAAACTAAACTCGTCGTTTCGTTATTTTTATTCGGACAAAAGTAGTCGGAAAGTTAGTCTTTTAGGCAGTAGATTTAATATTTTGAGTAAGGACAATTCTTCTTTTTTTGTCGGAGCTTTTATTACTACCCAATATGATATACTGAATTCACCCCATCAGTCTGCGTAGGGCTGTTCCTTACACCCTGTATACTAATATTACAAAGCTGAAGGGTTTGTTTGGCGGGACTTTTACTGGGCTACCAGTACTTTTATTTTAGTAAAAGAAAGAATTAGCATTCCGCGCAAAAATAATAAAACCCATGAAATTCGAAACTGCTGGACCGATTTTGACGGGACTTTCATTAGCAGATAGCTGATGTTATAATGAGTAACTTAGGGTACTTTTATTTTAGAAAAATAATTAAGGTTCCGCGCAAAAAAATTAAAACGCATGAAATAAAATTGAGAATAAAATCCGATTCAAATAGGGAAGTATTGACACCCACGCGGGCGAAGCCGCGGTCAACACTTAGTATCAAATATGAAAACGCGGTTTGCGTCTATAGTGTAGTGACTATGGCGGGCGCCCAGCGCCACGGTTTAGCTTTCGAGCGACCGTGTATTGTTTTACCCTGTGAAAATACGTCGCATATCCTCTACTGCCCGCTACAGCTCTAACCACCGCGCATTCCCGCTGGGCAAGGACTTATATCGCCACAATACGACGAAAGATCAATCCCATATGTTAATCGTATTTTAATATATTGATCATTCTCACCATAAACAATTCCTTCCTAACATATTTTAACAGAGTTTATGTTATATTTCAGGTCCTCGCTGAAGAAGCTCATCCCGTGGAAAGCTTAGACCGCGGCGCGGCGCAGGAGTCCCTTAGCAAAGCGCAGTCTGAACTGAATTCTGCTGCTAACGACAAGGTAGGGCATAACTTTTTTGAAGCTTTATTTAGTGGAAATATTACCAACTCCTCCTAAATATTTGGTAACTTTGGTGGCTGGTAATTTGGTTTGTTCAGTTTTGTCATCTGGCATTATCTTTCAAATATAGCTTCGCAAAGCTACATTGATGTGCTAGTGATTTTATAGGAGAGGTAATTCACTACCATAATGTTAAAAAAGTTTGTCCATCAATGCGTTATTGTTAGAAAGTGAAACCACACCTCTGATTACTGCTTTGGGCACAGATTACCAGATAAATCATTTCTCCATTTCGATCCATTTCTCACTGGGTTGCCGATAGCCGCGAGGCGCGTACGAACGCATATACATATTTCAGTCGACCTGACGTACTTAGTTTCAAATTCTTATGATATGGCTGGTTCTGGTGTATTAAGTGCAGTTGATGGATATAGATCCAGCAAGAGAAAAACTTATCTTTTTTCATTTTAACTGCTGATATAGTTTTACTATCGTTTTAAAATAGGTAAATTGTTTAAACTTGCATATTTAGTGTTTTGTATTTTATTGTTAGGTACGTAATTACTTCTACTATGCGTCTGAGATAAGAAAAGAAAGGTCAAAGACTTCCATTTGTCAACTGTCATTTGAAAATTACGTTTAGCAAAAATCTACTTTGTGCAAATTAATTTTCAATAATATTTATTATCGTTAATATCTTGTTAATGTTATTTTCATAGGATTAGTGTTTATTTAAAAGCGTGCATGACGTCACAACATGGCGCCAGCGCAGGTTTGTTCATAGTGTAGAAGCATAGTAGTTACCTATTAGGCGAATTGTGTAAATGAACGAACAAATCAATTAATCGTGTTTTCAGTTTCCTCCCTTTCGTATTTCATTCGTATTCGTGGCCATGCGGAGTGGTTACGTCACTGATTATGATATAGTTAGGTACTACACGTTACGTACGATGTGTGTCTAATTTGTCTTACAATTGTAGTTTCGGATGGTGTGGTCACAGAATACTAAATTAAGTTACATAGCGCATAAAAATATTCCTCGGTCTTTCATAAGTATTTTTAACAATTAAACATGCTAAAACATTAAAAAGCATTTCATTTTATTTCATACAGTGTACTACAAATATACCTACTGACATCTTTATCGAAACAGTCAGCCCTGGCAATCCACAATACCTACGCAGCTGTGACGCAGCGGCGCGCAGCTACAAAGCAAAATTCACTTTACGCTTGTAAGGTTAGGTACATTTTCGTTCTCGAAGGTGTAGGCTATTATAGCAGTAGGTATTGAAAATTTTGTATGGAGTGATTTATCTGGTAATCTGTGCTTTGGGCAAGACCACTATTACCCTAACCTTAAATACATTTTGGCTGCAGTATTCGCCTGTGAGATAATAATGTAGAACCATAACTCACCAATCCATTGACGAAGCTTTCCAATAGTGGCAGTAAGTCGATACAGGACGAGCAGTTCAATTTAGAAGACTATGTTTAGTGGTGGTTATGATAAAGTTTTTTGTATTCAAGTGCATATTGTGACTTTGCAGGCTAAAGCCGAGGCAGCTATCGCCGTAGAAGTCGCCGAAGAGATCCTAAAGGCGGCGTCTGGTTAATGTGTTCGCTCATCACTGCCACCGAACAGTTAGTGTTAAAAGAACTATTTAATATTTACGTTTCTGTATAAATAAACACCATCTCCAGTAGAACATATGTATTTTATTTATATTAGTTAATAAGTGGTATACAATTAAAACAACATTGCGTAGTTGACATTTGAGTAGTTTATTTAACACAAATCAAACACTTTGGTACAGTTAGTTAGCTGTGGTTATCGATGTCGTATCGCCATAATAATAATTATCAAACTTACTTTCAAGTAGCCGCAAACCAAACGCACATCGACAAAAGCGAAAATATCATAAACAACCCTTCTGCTGCCAATACAATTAAGATTATGGTACAAATTTTAATTGATTATTTATCATATAATTTTGAATAAATTTTATTTATTTTGTTCACATTTCAATTTTAACTAGATTTTTTCATTAAATCGAATTCTAATTGGAAGGTTAAGAGAAGATTCTGTTGCTAGGAAGTCGCGAAACCTAACTACAAGCCTACTTTGCCAAGCTTACACCACAATACACAACATATATTGGGAAACACCTAGAAAATGACACTCGAGTGTCTTACACCTAGTCATCTGCTTAAAATAGAAGGATAAAATTACGATTATGATTAATAAAAATGCACCTTACTGTACTAGATTAATATTTTAAAAGATTATTTTAAATTCCATATCAGCAGTGTTTGTTACGATTTCGATAGTGTCATACATTGAGTAGTTCCTTGCTGTTTAGATAGGTAACTGTTTAATATTATCATTATTATGGTACGCTTCCTGTATTTCTTATTTCATTGCATTTCAAAAAGTAGTCTAATTGATTATCATTAAATTTTACATAATAATGCGTAACGCGTGTTACTAACTAGCTACGGATTATATAGTACTTTGTTTAAAAGCTGATTAATTACTAATAAAGAAATTTATATCTAAACTTATCCTAAATAGTATATGCATAAATGCGAAAATCAAAACCAACATGTTTGACACAAATAGGACGTGTGGCTATAACGAAATGACAAAGAGAATAATTAAAAACCAATAACGTTAAAAGGAAGCATCGTTACAACCATTCAGTTGTGGTTACCTAATATTACCATCCTAAGAGTATAAATAAAGTTTACGTCGATATTCGCCATGTAAAAATTAAAAAATGGGATAAAAGTACAAAATATCACATACATTATTACATGTTGAGCTTAATTTAAATCGAATCCGAAACACCCCAAACCAGATGCATTTTACTGAAGCTATTTTTAAATTAAGCTAAACAAATAAGGTTAACTACAATTAAATGACAGAAAAGTCTGTAGTAAACATCTGTCAAAGTTGGGCACGTTGGATGAAGGTATATATTATAATGTGTTGGACAGGACATAAACGCGTCACCTATCTATTTAAGCAAATATATCAATTTGAGATAACTACCACAACCATAATTTTCTGCTTTTACATGGTAATTCTACAGTGACGCATCATAGGTTTCTCTACTTTGGGAAGGTAGAATCTAATTTATACATAACCCAACTTTGCAACTTTACTTCAGGTAGAATAAAAAAACGCGTTAATAACTAAATTGAAAAATGTCCAGCCAACTAAGTTGGGGTAAATGTAAAAGTAAATAGCAACACAAAAACGCGACACACAAATTAAACTGTATAAAAGAGTAGATTTGGCACGAGTATCACCATCTTGCTGCATGCTAGACCAAATCATAGAGCGAAGATGCAATTGAAAGATTTATACTGAAAGAAAGTTTCTGCTTAAGCCTGCGAGCGTACATCAGCAAGATGGTAATGGTCCACTAAATTAATTTATAAAATGTGCGTGTGTCGCCGCGCTGAGACACGGGCCCACTTTACAGGTTACACTGCCACAGTATCGTAGGCTGTGAGTCCCCCCCGCCCGTGGACTGCTTGCTGGGGGATTGGGGTGGCTGCTTCTGGTCTGAAAACATAATCCCGAACATTAATGAACATGTTAAAGCTTACCTCTTCAATGTTTACGACAGCTGCCAGTATTTTTTATAATGACATTCCCATAATAGACTTTTTATTTATTTTGAGAAGCAAACGGGTTGAGCCTTAATGTCGATAGACAGGCATGGATACACTTTTTTTAAAGCATTCGAAAGAAAACCATAGCACTGCTAATCTAGAGGGGTGAGTTTCTTTATTTAAGGAACACCAATATGTCCGCGCGCTTGGCGTCTATTTACAATGCCTTATAAATCTAATGGTATGTATAAAATGCAGCTATTGAAAAAAATGGTTTGGGGAAACTATTTTTTGTAATTATATAATAAAATTATAAGCAACTAAATCCATTACGCACGGACTAAAAAGTAACAAGTGCCAGGGCTCTGTTCTATTTCATATTAGGCTATCTTCATATAAAGTAATGGTTATACATGGTATGTACATTTCATGCGTTCGTAACCGGCAACGCAATCTTCACAAAATAAAATCAAACTAGCTGAGGTATAAATAAATTATTCGCCTTACCATCATTGGAGCAAAAAATAACATATTAGTGCACATTGGTTTGTTAGCCACAAAAAGGTTAATTACGAAACAAAAATATCAGGCAAAAATAAGGTGGATTATATTCATTTAAAAAATGTTCATTTTCACATACTTTGACTTACTGTTTCCTGTAGATCATGGATGCAGAACATAACACATGCTTAATAACGAGCATAGACTAGTACACAATGCTTTATTAGGTAAATATATCTATAACGTCACAATGTACTCGTGCTAGCGCACACACAAGGATCCGGCTTATGTATTAGTAGTGTATTCAGTGCGTGTGAGTATGACAGTGTTTAATCTTTAAAGGGACAATTTTATTAACTCTCCTTAGATTTATTGTATCTTAACTAGACTAAATAAGATTTTTATTTCTTGTCTTTATGCAGTTAAGGATATTAAGTTTGTAAATATTTCTGTCTGTGCTATACAAATAATTGGATTTTTTTTTTGTGAGACTGAACAAAAACATGTGTCGTGAGTTATAGGGTACATTGTGCAAGGCCTATCAAACTGACCTGTCAATGAGTTTCCTCATTTCCTCGCTGTGCAAGCCGTCCTTGGCAGTGTGGGCCCTTACTGCAACAACACACAAGTCACGACGCGCTCTATACTAGCCACGACACCCGGAGCCGCCTACTACTCGACATCTCGAACAATAACCACATTGCGTGTTCTATTATATAAGTTTACAAGTTGTATCATTTTATCATTCAGTGGTTATTGTTCGCGCATGTTTATCTCCAAAACAGGTACTAAATATCTACATAATCATTTCAAAAAGAGTGAATTAGTTAACACAATCACGTCTAAGCACATAAATAGAAAGTTTAGATAATAGATCAATTCAAAGAAAAGTAATTAATGATTTTTCCCTTTGTTGAATCTGGCACTTGTCAAAATTAATCGACTTGGTTTGATTTTAATTTTTTATTAAAATCATTTGTCTTTAATTTTTGTCAAGTGCTATAACCAAAAAACAGTAAAAAGTACATAATTTTGAAAAATAAAGATAGGTAAGCCAATTACAAGAACGCTAATCTTGAAGCTTTAATTCAATTTGTTATTACTGATACAAATGTTGCATGCTGTCAGTCACAATAATTAGAAACATAAAGGAATCAAATAACTTGATCCAAAATTTTTACCGTCTTCTGTTCAGGTGACACCCAAGTGTGCATAAACCAATTCAACAATCAATTTCAAATTAAAACTAGAGATTTGTCTAAAATTAAGGTAGTTTGGAACAAATGAATAATAATAATATCAAATATTTATGTAAACCATACTTTTTGTTCTAGTTGCAAGTTTTGCTGGGTATTAATTTGTTTCTATTTATTTAGAATCTTAGGAAACCGGAGTTAATTCTTTGTCAAAAGCAATTATCAAAATCTATGTTTGAATTCGTCGTAAGGCGTACAAGTATTTTATTAAAATTAGTACTCAGCAAACAGGTGAAAATATTTTATATTTATATTATAAAGCAGCATACATTAATCACTGAAAGCATTTTGACAAAAAAGTATGATTCCCTTTTAGTTAATATCAACAGGTCCAAATTGGGTCCCTTTCAGAAGTTTTAATTCAATTCGTTTTTGTAGGAATACTGTTGGGAGGAAAAATTGATCAACATTATTTTGTGTCTATTTCCAATTATTTTCTTTTTAAATAGGGAGTAAAGACGGTTATCCGATGTTTCAATTACGTACCGGGGTAGTTGCGGGGCTGGTCACATTCGGCTTCGGAGATTTCGTTCGAGTCCTTGCTCTCATTGAAAGAGGAGGAGCAGTTGTTGTCGTTGTTGGCGTTGCGCGGTGGGGGTGGGGGAGGCTCGGGAGATCCGCCGCACTTGCGTGTTCCTACACAAACAATAATACAGCGTGTATAACAAGTTACAATGAGATTTTTGACATTTTACGTGTTCCTGTCTCCAGAAAAAGCAGTTTCAATTCCACTTCGCGTCGGTAAAATGCGCTATTTCACTATAGCCAGTATAATCATGTTCTTACCTCAAAATTCTCAAACAACACTTGTGTCGCTACATTTACCGCATGTCAGCATATTGAGACTAACTTAAAATTGAGTTGCTTAAAATTTTATTTGGTCCGTCAGGTAGATTATTAAAAAATATTGGACACGTATTTTTTCTTTTTTTACGTAATCAAAAGATTACGGCGATACATTGAGTTAAAATGTGGCATGACGTCACGCCTTGCTACATTTTATACTGAGTTGTGACGTAGCGAGATATTCTTATGTATTAGATATTATTAGACACTCTCCAACTTAAACACGTTTTATCTAAGTTATTTTTTATTAATATGTGAAAGAAAAAAATACCGTGTCTAATATTTTTTTATTATCTGACTGACGGAATAAATAGAATTTCTTTTTTTTTTTACCCAGGCATCCCTATTGTATTTGAGTCGCCTGATAGCTAAAATATTGTGCTGTAAAACGTGCGTCTTTACCAATGATCTTACCAATGCTAGGGCGAGATCCGTAGTGGTCGGAGTAGGGAGTTCCATAGGCGCCGGTGTACTGTTCGTCTTCGGGAGCGCAGCAAGCGGGCTCATCGTATTCGGGGCCGCAGGCGTACATCGGGCGGGAATAACGGGCACGCTGCATAAAATATACAGAAGTATTATTAATACACGTAAAATCAGAAAGTTCTCTATGTTCAGTTATGAACTTTGAATGGAGAGGCATAGATGATAGACCTCTCATACTACTGTGCAGTCTGTGCACCTACTCTCCTGAACATAGGTTCAGCTGTAAACTTCGACAGGCTGGGTTAATTGATTGATATACAAGGAGGCTGGGACATCGATGCGCAACCTATTACCATGGATTCGGTACATGATTCGGTTATTCAAAACAATTTTTTCTGTTCCATACAATTTGGCCGCGTAGGCGCATATTGGTAGGAAACAGCCGATTTTTTTTAAATGCAGAATCGTACTGAATCCATGGTAACAGGTTGCGCGTCGATGTCCCTGCCACCTTGTATATTTTTTTTTTATCAAGGCTTGAGCTTGCTACTGTGTCTATTTACAGACATATAAGATGAACTTCTTATAAATCTCAGGATTTTGACTAAGTTATAATACTTAAAATCTACTGAAAAATACGTGACAATTGTTTCAAACAATATGGCAGTAAGGATGCGAGGCTTACGTATTGGTCCTCTTCAGCGCAGGTGGCTGGGTCGTCGTATTCGGGAGCGGTCGAGTAGATGGCGCTCTGTCCTCCCTGAGAATTCTTGCGGGCATAACGGCTGTTGGCGCGAGGCTGATAACAACATAATACAAATTAAGGTTCGGCTTTAAAAAAATTTGAACGCGCTAATCTCTGGAACTACCAGTCGGATTTGAAAAAAATATTTTACATCACGCTACGACCCTTAGGAGCCGAGAAAAAAGAAGGTCGGAAAGAACGCTAAGCGAAAACTAAGTAATAGCGCGGGCGGGATATGTGGCTGTTCTTTTAGTAAGTATATTCTGTAAGTGTGTTTTAGAAACTGGGCATCCTAAATAGGGTGAAGCGATACTTCACGCCTGGACAGCTTTTAACTCTCTACAAAGCGCAAGTCCGATCCTGCATGGAGTATTGCAGCCACCTTTGGGATGGCTCAGCTAAATACCAACTTGCCGCGCTTGATTCGGTGGAACGCAGAGCTAAGAGGCTCATTGGCAACGTAAGACTGGTGGATGCCAAGCTTCACAGCTTGGCTCATGGTCGCAAGGTTGCCTGCTTGTCGGTCTTCTACAGATTGTACTTCGGTGAGTGTGCTCGAGAACTCCACGACCTCATTCCGCCTGCCCCCTTCTACCATCGGACATCTAGACGCACTGCAGGTTACCATCCCTACCTAGTTGCTATTCCAACAATTCGCACTAAGCGTTTCCAAATGTCTTTTGTGATGCGCACAGCAAAGGAGTAGAACTCTCTGCCTGCGCCTGTGTATCTGAACGCATACAACCCCGATCTCTTCAAAGTGAGAGTGAACAGGCTTCTTCTGGGTAAGCTCGCTCCATCGTCGACTTTGTCTCTGTCATCTCTGACCTAAACTAGAGTCAAGAGCAAACCTATCTCAAATAATAAAAAATAAAAAAAATTGTGCTGTCTTACGACTTCCACGCGAACGAAGTCGCGGGCAGAAGCTAGTTCTAAATAAAGCCACAAGCGATTTTTTTACGTGACGATTTTTTGTCGTCCTCTAGATTTTTAACGCACTGCTTAGCGCCGAGAGTTGAAAATAAAACAGTGTGTTTTTTGAAGCGCTGAGATGCTTATCTGTTGGATTTCCAATGCTCGGCTCAATACCGAGAGTTGATAATCCAGTGCGCGATATAAAATCGTCGCATTAAAAATTGGCCGTTGTGAACGTGGGCTAAGCAAATCGTGTAATACGTAAAGCTAGTTTCCCACTTACCATGCTCTGTGATCCGGCGCGGGAGTGCGCGGGGTGGTGTGGGTGCGGGTGCGCAAGGGTGCCGGCGTGCGCGGGGTGGTGGTGCGGGAAGGCCAATGCCTTGCTGGGGTCCATTTCCTCGCGGAAGCCTAGTAGGTGGAACGTTGCGTAGGGGCAGATCTCATCTTCCATGCCTGTTCACACATAATAAAACACACATTACCAAAAATACTAAAAACATCGGTCATGCGAATACGCAATCGCTGCGTTCATATGTCACTCATTTGTTCGGAAGTCTTCGACAGATCGACGCGACCACGCGTTCGGATGCGCCGAAACAAAATAAACATGACGATCGCGTTGGGATTAGGACGCAGCCATAAACATGTTAATTGTTATTACATCCATGGAGTAGTGACCGTCTGGAGTTCTGATTAGAGAGAACTCTGTGTCTGCTGAAACAGCAGCGCAGGTTACAGTTTCAAAAGAGGGAATATAATACGAATTAGTACTCCAATTTGTGAAGTACTCTGTGGTTCCATTGGATTAATAGCAGTGTTACCATTCACTGGAACATGCTATAAATAGTAGATATTCCTGAACTGTCGGTAATCCATGCTAAAAAAAAGTGTTGTAATTAGTTGTCACTCAAAAACACGCAACAAACATTAAATATAAGTTATTATGTATTGTACCTATGTATGTTTGTAGAACTAGGGGCTTGTGGCTAAGAAATAACAGCCGCACGGGTCGATCGGTCAGGTTAAGCTACGCTTGCCGCGGTTGGTCCGTGGATGGGTGACCATCTTTACATATCAAGACCCCTTCGTGCCTCGGAAAGCACGTTAAGCCGTTGGTCCCGGCTGTCATTCGTGTATCTTTGACAGTCGTTACGGGTCGTCAGAAGCCCGAAAGTCTGACAACCAGTCTTACCAAGGGGTATCGTATTACCCAGTAACTGGGTTGTGGAGGTCAGATAGGCAGTCGCTCCATGTAAAATACTGGTATTCAGCTGCATCCGGTTAGACTGGAAGCCGACCCCAACATAGTTGGGAAAAGGCTAGGCAGATGATGATGTTTGTAGAACTAGTATCAGTAGATAATTCACAATGCTATATTCTGTATTTACTCGCGCTTTTTATGTTGTTAATGTAGCTATGTATTATAGTAATCATCGAAATATCTACATTTTGCTAAAAGCAAATAAAAATAACTGGGGTTAGAAAAGTGCAAACAAAAATAAAATAAATACCAAATATATAGTTATCATGCAAAAAAATAAATTATGTAATGATCAATCTCATACTCACTCATTTGTTGTTAATAGCAGTTCATTCAGATAAATACCTTACGATTATCATTCACTTGGAAATCAGATTTGTATGGTCACCCCGATCTGTATTATACGTTTAATTTACAAAAATAAACTGTAAGTATAATACAAATGCTGTGACCTTTTTTTGAATGTCGTAACATGAGCATAGAAATAAAATCTACTTTTGAAAATTGTTCAGGTTTAACTTTATTAACACACTTGAAATTTTTTAAATAAATGTTTCAGGCTATCTACTGGGTGATAACTATTTGGCCACCCAGAATTCGCCATTATACAGGGTGTAAAAAGAAAAGACCCATTACATAGCCGTTATCTACGCATTGTGTGCATCAAACTAAGTAACATTGAACAAAAATCATTGCTTGGAAACGACTTTTATTGTTGGTGTGAAAAATCGTTGGTTAAGTACGGCAGCGCGCAATGTAAGGTACACAGAAGATTGTGCTTATGGGTGCATGCTACGGTACAGGAGTATTGGGTGTGTTAGTTATAACATGTGGGCGTCCAAGCAAAAAGGGTCCAGTTCTCGGCATTTAGTTTCTGAGATATACGCAGTTTTGTAAAGTTGGGTGAAAAAATTTTATTTCTCGATTTTAATTGTTTATTAATGCCCAATTATCTACAAGTTCATATAGTAAATGATTTTATATGATGTTTCTAAGTACCAGAAAATGTACTTAGAAACATCAGAAAATGTACTAAGTACCAAAAATCAAACTTTGAAAATGCTTTTTCTCAAATCAAGTTTTTTCAGAGTTTTTCAACTTCAAATGTCTGATAAAAAAAATTCTGCCAGTTTATGAATATTTTTTTAATCCTTATTATCAATTGACTATTCTAGATACCGAATCTGGTCTTAACTCAATACCCCACTACTGGACCCTTTTTGCTTGGACGCCCACACATTTAAAACTTGTTTTGGTGAAAAGTAAAAAAAAACGTTAGAACCTTGATCTTCAATATTTCCATAACCAGAAGTTATGGTCTAGTACACAAATATATCATAATAACGAGAAGAACAAGTGACTCTCGGCATATCGTTAAGCGTTTTATCACACCCGTTATAGTCCAAGTCAGTCTAGATAAATCACGGTTTGTGTCGTGACAGTTTTTACTTGTATGCTCATGTACTTTGCATGCGGTCCCACTGACCTGTGGAGGCGGTGTCTCCGGATCCCGCGCGGCGCAGACGCGGGCGACGCACGCGCTCGTAGTGATGGCGGCGCGGGTCCCACGTAGAGTGCGCGCCCACTGAACCACACTAACGTTACGCATGCGCTAACACCCCGCTACACCGCTCTAGAATCCTCCCACTCACTTTTTAGACTGTCTACAATTTTGCTACAACATAGGCCGTTTATAGAATTGTCAAAGTTATGTTCCAGTGCGAAAAAGGGATGGCGCTATTTGTCCCGTGTAGCATAATTTCTTTCTAGCACTTCAGTAAAAGACCCCAGATCGCTCTTTGCCGCACTTGTCAAGATTTTCAGGCCTCAACTGCAGGTCGAAAATTATATATTGAACTAATGTAGTGAATAGTTGAAAGTGAGTGAGATTATACTCGAGACGATACCATAGAAATTTAGGGGCATTACGTTTATGCCAAACCGTCATATCAACATAGCTTCTAGAGTTCTGCACTTCTGCTCGAGCCGTCAGTCAAGATGCATAAAATTAGAATGATTAAATTTTCTTTTAAGGGCTCTATATAATTATGACGAGATTGGCAATACGTCAAGCTGAAAACGATAAAAATTTAAAGTAATAAAATAGCCAAAGCTAAAATAATCATAAGGGTTTGAACATCTATAATTTGCTGGTATAAAAATGAAAATTTATAATAGCTGGGCCCTCTTGGTAAAATAAATTTCCTGATACCTTTACTGGACAACAAAAATATACAACATAGCTTTCACCTGACATTCACCACTAAGATCTAAGAAGATAAGAAAGAAGAAATATCAGCAGAGAGAAGAATCATAGCAAAAGTCGTGCAGTAGACAGAGAAGTAAAAGAGTGTTAATATAACCGTTACCTCTTAAAATATCGACGCTTCCTTATTACAGGTGAGGAGCAGCTAAATTATTATCACTTGATAACATCATTTTGTGTAGGGGGGGGTGAAACGTGGAGAGAAATAGTGTAATACGTAGGTCATACAGTCACGTCCCGATTTAGCCCGAGTACCCATGTAACACGCGTTAAGTCGCAATAGCGCGCTGAATGATCTTTAGGCACGCGATTCGAAAGCGCGCGTCAGCTTTGACATGGGAACCAAGCCATCTAGTCCTACAATCACGCCCCGATTTACGTGATTTTTCTGCGTCCGCATGCGTTGCCATGTGTATTAACGTTAACTTTGGGATATGACTGTATATAAAAAAATGCAGTGAACAGTTTTGTAGTAACAGCTGCAGCGGCATCAAGAGTGTAATGGATGGTGGTGTGGTTTACTCACTGATGACAGCCTGTCGCTTGACGCGGTCGCAGGTGTTGTAGTTGGAGCCGGGCACGGGGGGCAGCTTGCGGTTGGGCGGCGCGATGTAGCCGAGCTCGTCGCGCAGTCCTCCGCGCTTGTCTAGCGTGCCGCCGGCGCCGCCCAGCGCAGCCTGCGATGCGTTGTATACTGCGTCGTCTAACACCATTGATTAGATAAGTTGATGAAGTTATATTGTAGTTAAAGTTATATGTTGTTATGTCACGATTAAATGTGAGCTCTTTAGTTTTGTTTATTACCTAATGACGAGCAAATTATATTAAACTGTGAATTTGGTAAATCAAAATACAAAATTAGAGCTTCGAACTTAGTTCATGCTAAAGATGAGTATATTATGTTATAAAATAAATCCAATGAGTAAACTATGTTATCAAAATTGTTAACTAGATGATTAATGATTAGGTCAAAATGAATCTAAATATGATATAATTCGAATTTGGTTAAAAGAAATAGTAATAAAGCGGTGTGCCATGCCACCATACATACAATACATGTCCTTCTGACCTCGCAGGCGGTGCGGGGTGTTCCTGCGAGCTAAGGTCAGACAGATCACCACCACGCCTACGATGAAGACCACAATTGTTGCCAAAATGGGTACCAAGACTTCAGGTTCAAGCCAAGCCTTGATCCAGGGAGGCAGTTCCTTGTCAGAGCCGATGTTGCCAGGTAACGGCGCAACAGTTCCTATAATACACGAACATTCGTAGATATTATTTACCTTTGTGATGGTCCCGGGCGCCTCGTACCACGCAAACGACTACGATAGCAATGATGATGACAAGTATCGCGGCCACTACGGGCACGATTAGGTTAAGGTGCGACAAGATGATCTTGATAGTCTGTTCCGTGGTAAGAGAGCCGTCGCCGACTTCGCGCGCGGGCGCGATCGTACCTGAAATGCAAGCCCCACGTTACAAGAGCTATTTATTTTGAACTAAAAGACACCGGAAGAATAATTAAATTATAATCAAAAGGCGATGCATTTCAGGTACGTTTTGGTGTAAAAATCTATATGCAGTAAATGGGCATACATTATGTAATGAACGTAGCGGTTGTCTAAGTTTCAACCTAAGAGACCATCGTCATATTTATTAAAAAAGTAAATGGCGTATTAGTGATTTCCAAAATGTATTTGTCATTTAGACGATTACTTACCGCCGGTCATAGTAAGAGTTGCAAATTCGTATTCAGCGACATTGAATCCAGCGTTGTTGTGGGCGGTAATCCTCAACACATACCATGTTGCGGGGTCCAGATCTACAAACGAAAAAGTTCAACATTATGGCAAACCTTTTGTTTAATGTTTAATGTACTGCATATTGCAATTATTTTGTAGGAGTACGCACCGAGTACAACGAAGTTTCCGCCAGGTTTCACAGCGTTCGAGATTTGATTCCATTCAGCAGCGCCCCTGTTACAATAAATTAATTTTACTAGTTACATAAAAGCAAGCCTAACGTTTGGATATCACCCATAAAGGATAATAGTGTTTCTCGACTTACACTGGGCACAATGAATTTTAAATATTTTTATTCATTATTTGTAGGTCTTTCGGCACATCAAATTTTCGCTACTTCTGCTTAGACTGATACAAATTCCCTAGCATGGAAAATAATTTAGGCCCTGTTGTATGGGTAGAAGGTACAGTTAAACCAGAAAAGTTATGCGCTTCGGTAATCTTCGTCTTTCCGAATTAGCACGAACGTCGCGCCACAGTATGAAGTTTTTAGGGTTCCGTACCTCAAAAGCAAAAAAACCCCTTATAGGATCACTTCGTTGTCCGTCCGTCCGTCGTGTCTGTATGTCAAGACCCTTTTTCTGAGGAACGCGTGGAGGTATTAAGTTAAAATTAATTTCAAATACGTAGATCTACGGTCCCTTGGAGCTATAGGAATAAAAAATCCGGCCATTAATGCGACGTATTTTGACACTCGCAAATAAATCAAAACCTATAAAGTACTTCCCATTGACCTAGAATTAAGGAATTTGGCAAGAAGCAAGGTCTCACAGCATAAGTAAAGAAAGAAGTTCGAAAATCGTTAAATTTGTAGTTTTTCAAATTTTTTACTTTTTTTGCGATTACAAACTTATATATGCACTTGGAAAATTGACCGTTACGTATATCGATTCGATGTATGGGAGAACATTTTGTCAACTACAAAGTTAAGTTTGTTCTTGGGAAAAATTCATCCCAACTACGGAACCCTTCATTGTGCGTGGTCCGACACGCACTTGGCCGGTTTTTCTCTGTCGGGTTACCTACTCTAGTCGGAGATCGTCATCTGTCACTCAAAAGTTAAGTATTAAAAGTTTTTTGATATTGCATTGAGTTGTTGAATCTATAATTTTGTAAACATGGTAATACAAAATAGGCAAGTACTTGTTTGTAACAGCTCTATATTAGATCTCATCATCGCGCGTTCCTATTTCCGAAAATTGACGAAGATTCCCGAAGCGCATACTTATTTTGGGATATCTTTGGGTATCATGAATGACTTACTTCTTCTTATTCTCAACGACGAAGTGGCTCATGGGACAGCCGCCATCGAGCCACTGCTTGAGGTGCAGCGTGACGGACGAGCTGCCCACCTCGATGAAGTCCGCGGCGCGCGGCACGGGCGGCTTGGAGCCGCGCGTGCGCGCGATCACCACGTCTGAAGCTTCGCCCGTGCCGATACTACGGAAAATGTAATGTTTTTAAGGCGTTTGTACTTGAAAAACAATCTTCTCTGTCCATTGTAATTAAGCTGAGTGTATTTCTTCTTTTGGGATGCACAGAAGCTTTTATTACTTCAACCATTTCGTTAACTAATGATACCACTTTGTTAATGAAACTCGCAGATGTTAATGTAGCTTGTGCCTGTGGCGGTACCTTCATACAAGCCTAGAAGCCCGGCTTGCTGTAATGAAACCATAACATACGTAAAGAAACGTGATATAATCGATTATACGCTGTCCATCATTTTATGGGGGCTGACATATCCAAAAATAACGTTTTAATAGATTCTGGTGTAAACAATCGAATATCATATCAACATAACAAGGTTCGATTTTGTCATGCCGTAATTCTAAAATAATTTGCGCAGTTTCGTGCAAGTCATTCACTGATCCTGACATTCCTGATTAGACTAATATAGTTAGTTACTCACCCATTGTAAGCCGTGACGTAGAGTTGATATCTGGATCCGCAGAACAAGTTTTCTAAAGTGTATGTGTCAGTAGTGCTTGGAATCTGAAAGAAAGCATACATTATGATTATTTTAGCGCTGCGTGTCTTACTAAAGTTTTCTATTGATCTCTATCTATGGTCTAACTAAGCCATCATAACTTTAACGTGTTTTATGAAAAGCAATTTTTACCAGACTACAGTAAAGCTAAAAGATGTGGTACATACATTGTCATATAATTAAGGCACACATCAGACAGATTACGTGGCATTACATTATTGGCCGTTTTGCGTGGATGTGAAGACAAGAACAAATTGGGGAACATTTTTGTTCCCCAACTTGTTCTTGCCTTGTGTTCTTTCTTTGCTTCATGTTTACCGCAAAGAAACGTATTTTCTTTCTTTTTTTCTTACGTATGGCTCCAGTTAAACAATACACCGATGTTATTTTTAATTTTAAAATCGACATCGATGTCTTGGTTATACCTTTTTAGTTGGTGTTTTTGCCGTAGTTGGGTTTTAGTTTTTAATTTTATTTTTTTAAATTACCTGTACGGTTTCCCAATCTCCGAACTCTTGTTTGTAGTGGATGGTGTAACCGGCAGCGGGCGATTGGTCGACGTCAACGGACGGCTTCAGGCGCAGAGTGAGAGACGATACGGACGATGACGCGATACTGAGTTGAGGCGGGAAGGGGGGAGCTGATGGACACATGTAAGTTTTTAAATTAATTTGTTCACATTTACGCTTATTATCAGAATAGTAACTAAATTAAAAACTAAAGTCAATCTAATACGTTTAAATTTAGCAATGAACACAACAAAATATTTATACCAGAGTAAATAGCTCAAATAATTAAAAAACTTTAAGAAACACTTAACAGGAACCCCCAAAACACCTAAATGACAAAAAAAAATCGAGTGACGTCCACTGACATGCTTGTTTTGTATGGCAAGTGTTGACAATACAATCTCTCGAAGCGGCCGCCGAGACCTCTGAGACTAGTTTAACCAAAGAAGCAAAGTAACGATAGACAATCGGAGTACTTACCAAGCACAGAGAGCGTATGGGTAACGGTGTCAGTTCCGAACTGGTTGTCGACATGGCAGGAGTACTCGCCCGCATCCTCTCGAGCTACGCCAGCGATTTGCAGGGATCCTTCAGGCAATTGACGGACGCGTTCTGAAGCTTCCAGGGGGTGGCCTTTCACCTATGAGTTTAGAAAATAAATTGAATAGTATATCCAGGAGAGTTGAGGAGAGCTTAAAATAACAAACAAACTCGGCATCATAAAAAACCTCAAACCTCCTTTTGGAAAAAAAGCCCTTTATGAAACAAAAGACAAATATTTTTGTAGAGTCGGCAGTGTAGCAGCCCAAACCCTTATTATCGAGAACTGGTACCTGCTTTATTTTGTTTTAGTCTGGACTTTCTAGCTAGACAGTGAAGTTCAGACAAAAAAAAACTGTCTTTCCTGTACTTTCTGTAAGCATAACCAAGTCTTTGGTCAGGAAATCGGCAGTCAAATCTCAAATAACCTATTGTGGTTTAGAAAAAAAGTTATAGTTAAAATAAAATAGCTATAGTTCTATAGGTTTAGGATTTTTTTGTGATAAAATACCTTCCACAAAATGTTGGGAGGAGGAACACCGACGGCAAGGCAGGGCAGTTTGACATCTTCCTTGTAAGTGGCGGTGAACGATTCATCGAATGAGGCGATCTTGGCGGGTACTGAAATATGACACAAAAAATAAAATAAAAGTAGCGGAACATAACGCAAAATAATGTAAAGACATTACTGTAATTGTTAAGTATACTAGTAAGTATTATGATTCATCTTGATACTGGACGGCTAGATTATAACATTTTAAACTATTCATTTCTGAAATGTTTTCTCAAAAAGTATATCTCAGTGGTTTCTGATATATTATTTTTTAAACACATTTTGTTAATTTTCTGCGTTGACCAGAAGATAACCTTAAACAATGAAGTCTTAAGGGTCAATTTACCTTTGTCGCTGGGGCTGCAGGATGCGGTGGCTGAGGGCTGGCCTTCACCAATAATGGTAGAAGCGGTAACCCAGAAGTCGTAACGTCCGGCTTTCAGTTCAGTTGCGGAGTAACTCGTTTGGGAAGCGGGTACCTATAACACAAAAAATCTTGTTAGTTAGTTGTCTTCTGCTAAAGCGTTATACAATGATAATTCATGTCGTGGTAAAAATAAATTGCCAGTCGGCAGGTTGGTAGTGGGGCTGAATGCCCAGGGATTGCATGATCATTTGTCATAAGTCATATGTCATTTATTTCGGAACAAAATACATTTTGTTGAAAATATTACAGTGATGACAAATAAAATAAAATTGTATATGTAGGATATATATCCTATCTCTTGGAGCATTAGGGCCTTTGTACACACAAGTTTTTCTTGCCGTGAAAAACTACGGTTTATTCGGCGTGTGTAGGTACGGTCATCGGTGTTGTATTGATTACTATGGAAGCTTGTTGACGACATGGCAGTCGTCGGTATGCGCCGTGTCTGTCCACGGCGTGATTCACATCAGCGTTGTATGGCAGTCTAGGGGAGTCTGTCGACGGCACCGGATGTTTTCACGTTTCGTGAACGGCTTACCTACGCTGATTTTGTTTTAAAATGGAGATAAATCAATCATTATTAATTACATTGATTCATGAAAGGCCTGTAATAAGGGATAAGATGATTGAATGTACCCAAAACTTCCTTTTCCTTTTTTGAGTTTTCTATAAACGTAATCAGCAATGATAACCTTTTTCTTATATGCATTCATGACGCACGTCTGCAGCTTGGCACAGAAAAAACACAACTGAGTCGTACTTACCGTTGTCACGTCCGGTTGTTAGCCGTGTCATGTATGGACACCAGCACATCGAGCTATCCGAAACTGTCAAATTTTCTCAATCAACCTTGAACCTAATGTTTTAGCAATAAAGTCGAAAATCTATTAAAGAAATTTGACAGATTGTAGTAGCTTGATGTGCTGGCGTCTGTACAAGCTCACATGTTTTTTTTACGGCGCAGTTTATACGCCGTACCGTAATGAAACCGTGCCTTGTACATAGGGCCTTACGCTGCGTCTCTTTTTTCTTAAACGACATTCAGATCGTCTTTTGTTTCCGAAAACAGGTCGCAAAAAGTGAAAACAAACCTTATTAGGATGAGGTTCGGCGTTTTGTGCTTGAGTGTAGACGTTGTAGTGAGTGACGACACCGTTGGGCTGCGCGGGAGGCCTCCACGAAACGAGGATCGAGTCTTGTCCCATAACCAGGGCCTTTACAGCGCGGGGAGCTTCCGGCACTGCAAAGTAACCATTATGTTTGAATGAATAAACCCGTGTGGATGAATGAATAAAGTCTATTTCTCTTTGAATTTTGTCCCATTTGCCTCCTCGATGCTAAGTCAATACTCACCGTCTTGTTCAGTTTGGCAGTGAATAGGAGCAGATCGTACGCCATCGCCTCCGTTGGTAGTCGCAAGCACTTCCATCGAATAGTTTGTGAATTTCTTAAGTCCATGGAGAATAGTTTCGCTGCTAGCCGTAATCTTGGTGTCCTTTGACTTCTCGTCTAGAAATAGGCATACGTATAATTTAAGAGGGCCTTTACGTGCGCTATCAATCGTTCAGTATTAGTCCGTCGACTTTATAATGAAAAGTTTTGCATGACACTTACCATACCAGGTTTCGCTGGGTCCATAGATCACTTTGTAAGCCTTGATAAGTCCGTTAGCGGCGGCAAGAGGGGGGGACACCCATGACACGCGGATGGTTTGCGCAGTAAGAGTGGTGCAGAGAACGTCTTGGGGTGGGGCAGACGGTGCCCCTTCAGCGGTGTAAGCTCGTACTTCGCCGGATATGGGGCCTGATCCCATCTTGTTGAAAGCCTGTACAACCATCGCGTATTGGGTGTATGTCCTGGAAACAAAGTTGCTTGTGAATTTGATTTTCTAAGAAGTACAATGCTGGATTGCTGTCTATTTAAAGAAGGAACATGTACAGTAAGTAGGTTAGCAAAAAACGAGTTCCTTTTGCATCGATCCTGATGCAAGTCACCGGCCAGTTAATCAATTTTATTATAGTGGTGCTGGTGCTGATTCTTGGATTTTCTTTGATAGTTTTCAATCAGTACTTACTTCAAATTCAGAATGTCCAAGTGGTGTTCCTTGCCAGATTCTTTAGAGATATCAACTGTTTCAAACACGAAAGACTTATTGCTTGAAGCCAACTTGTAGCCAACATAGTATCTGGAAAAATTCATCATCGTTATTATTTGTTTCTTTGGAATTAAAGATCCGAGATAACGAGTATTTGATTGTCTTTTACCCCTGGAGTTCGCCGTTCCAGTCCTGAGGTGGGGGAGGCTTCCAGGTGACACGGAGGGTGTGCTTGTCAACGGCATCGACTTTGCAGTCTTGTGGTGGACCGGTGGGGGCTTCTTCAGCTGTGATAATGGTGACAGTCTCAGATGGCTCAGAAGTTCCCAGTTCGTTTTCAGCTACAATTCTGATGTGGTAGGCAGTGGCTGGTCGTAGGCTAAATACTCCTGCTTCTGTCGCGTCTCCAGGTACAAGAACTCTGCAAAAATAAGATGGTCTTAAATATTTGCATGGACAATATTGACATCAGTTATTGAGAGAATAGATGAACTTGTGGAGTACCTGTCAATATCTTTTTCCCAGTTACCCTTGGCGCGTTTATATTCAATAAGGAACTTCTTGATTGGTGAGTTGCCATCGTAAGGTGCGGCCCAAGACAGTTGCACGGTCCTTCCAGATTTGTCTAATACCTTCAAACCATAGGGCGCTTCGGGAACCTCTGCAAAGTGACTTAGGTTGAGTATCTTTAAATTCATTTTACTACAGCATACACATTTGGTTAATCATTTTTTACCTTGAATTATCATGTTGATGCTGGTATCATCAGAGCCAAAAGCGTTGGTAGCGACGCAAGTGAAGAGAGCGCTGTCAGATCGTTCGGTTCTACGGATGCTAAGGTCGGATACAACACCTCCGGGCAGAATTTCCTCGCGAATTGTGTAACGTGGGTCAGATTTGGGTTCGAGACGTTTGTTGTTCATGTTCCAAATAATACCGATTGGCTGTAAACAATCGATAATGTTATAGTCGGTTTGAGTTTGATTATTTTTGTTTGTTTGTTGAGGATTTGTCTTAGATTTTTACCTTTTCTCCTTTAGCTTGGCACTGCAGGACAGCTGGTTCACTTCGGCGGGCAGTCTGATTCCTCATTTTAATTTCGAATTGAGGTGGGGCTAAAATTTTAAAATAGAAATCTTAATATATTAAACCGCGGCGTGCTGCTCTTAGCGTAGCTTTTTCATTCAACTTACCTTGAACGCTAATAAGAATAACGGCAGACAATCCTGATCCGATTCCATTAACAGCTTCGCACAAGTAGTAACCCTCATTCGTCTTTTGAATATTCGCAATGGCCAAAGTTCCATCCTCAACTTTTACATTAGGATTGTTTGGCTTAAGATCTTTGTAATCGCCAGGGGTATCACCTAAAAATATTATACAAGATATTTTATATATGTCGTGGAAATTATCTCTAGTTAAACAATAAGTACAACGATGTTGCAATTACCTTCCGCCCGTTTCCATGTGACTTGGGGCTTAGGGAAACCATCGGCTTTACATTCAACTTTAGCATCAGAGCCTTGAGCAAATGCCTTATCAGTGGGCTCAATAATCCAGCGGGGGGGAACTGAAATATCACCGATAGGTTATAGCACTTGCACTGTCTGCTACATGAAATAAGGGCCAAAATCTTTTTGATTACTAATTGACATTCATTCTCTATTTATTTGTTTGTGTGCATGGAGAATGTTTGAATTACAAATAGTACGAGATTGCAAAGTTATCGCTTTTTGGATCACTGTAATTTAATTTAATTTTATACAAATATTTTTTCGGCAAAACAAAAGACTATTTATTTTACGCTTTAAGGAAAAGATTTTGTTTCACAGTTAAATAATTATTTTGAATCTCGTTAATGTCTTTAATTAAACTTAATTAATAATGATACAAAACCTCATCCTTAAATAAACTAGGGGGAATCTTCTTTCATTGAGTTTATTTGAGAATATTTAAGTATAGTGAACTTAATTTTTAATAAATTGCAACAAAATACAGAAATAATATTATAATAATATTAAGTGTTAATATTAAAAATGTATGACCATATAGGTAGAAATTGACATTTTTTTTCTTCGATTGCTTCTACTCTAGTTCATGTATACTTAAATATAATTTTATCATCTGAAAAGCTCCTGTAACGACTAGGTATTGACTATAGTTTTAAATATACTTCATAAGCATTGTATAAATAACAGATATTTGTATGTGCTTTAAGGCGCCGCCAGCCGCCATAGAAGCTTTAAAGACGAATATATTTTCACAGCTTGCAAAAAAAAAAATATTTAGGCATATCAATCTACAAACCATATATTATTAAATTGGACATAAATAATAAAACAAATTATAAATACAAAGCATATCTACACTCCATCCACATCAACAATCAAAGCAACGCGCTACAAATGTGAAGAAGTAATGCGTTTGTTTATTACTGAAATGATTATCAACACATTATTTCAACAGACAATATACATAATGTTAGTAAGCCAAGCAACAAGCTTAAAATTAATAGCAAATACGCAAATAATTTAATGAAACAAATATAAAGAAAGGAACCCAAAGGAGAGGAAGGTGTAAGGATCAAAATAAAATGCAAGGAGTGGATGAAAAGGGTACGTCGATGATAGCCGCAGCCGGTTCCTATGGAAAGCATTCAAAACGACTGATCTAAACCCTGTCTCGGGATTGACAACGAAACGTTTATGTTATCACCTAATCGTGATACGAATATTATATACAAATTAAGACAGCTATGAGAGTTTCATTTATCTACCGATCAACGACACTGTGGATTTCTTTTTCTTTAAAAGTAACGGAATAATTAAAGCATAAAATATCGAATCTACGCAAAGCTGATCCGTGCTAGGATGAAGGGTACACAGATGCGTGACGTATACCATGGACTTCTAGTGAGGCGGTATAGTTGGACATGCCAGCGGCATTGCGTGCGATACACGCATACGATCCGCTGTGCGACCAACCCGCCGGGTCGATCAGAAGCAATGAAGCTCTCTGCGCAATTTTAGTTGCCGTCACGCCGGCTTTCTCCTTCAAAGGTTGGCCTTCAAAGTACCACTGAATATCGAGAGGTTGATCGCCCTCCGAGACCAAACATGTAACTTGACTGGCCTGCCCCGCAAACAGCGGAGTCTCGAACGAGAATGGAACTATGCGAGGCAGTACTGGAAATAACCATAGATTTTTGGGTTAAGATCAATTAGGATATCGTCGAGGCAGGCAATGTTAGCGACTTGTGAGAAATGAGGATATAGAACGGTGATTGTGAACGGACTGTCCTTTCAGGTGCGATATTGTGATGTTAGTTCCCATGTTATTCGATTCAGTTGGCATCATAGCATTATCAAATTTAGACGTGCCGTTGACGACGAGTGTCGCTGCATATTCTACGCGGCCGGCCGCATTTTGTACGATACACGTGTAGTTCCCTTGATGATTTGCGCTCACGGAGTTGATGGTGAGGATGGAAGCACGAGGACTGAGAGGCATCGTCGTGATGTCTCGTTGAAGGCTCGAGTCCATAGTCTCGCTGCTGAATGTCCATGCTATGTCGAGAGGTAGATCTCCCTTGGTGGCAACACAATTCACTACCGCCGTGTCACCCGGGTTGACTGGCACCTCACCGAAATTGAACGGCATTATCAACGGTGGAACTAGGACAGTAAAAATGTATGGTAAATTTAAATTAGGAAATGCAAGTTTGAGGTTAAAAGGACGGAAGCGTAAAAATAGTCACTTTTTGTTCGCACCCTTTACAACCAACTCGGTGGTATGCGAAACGACGCCCGCAGCATTACTCGCAGTACAATTAAAAAGCCCTGCGTGTGTTGCATCCACTGACTCAATGGTTAATACGCTACTTCTTCGGTCGTTGGTACTAACACGAACTCCGGGAATGGATTTGGCAGATTGATTATTGACAGTCCAGTCAATAAGAACCGGTTGATCCCCATGGGTTACTATACACTGAAGAGCAAAATAATCCCCAAGAAAAGCCGGCTCTGGGCCGGCAATGAAAGGTGCAATCTTGGGAGGAACTGAAACAAAGTTTATCTAAATGACAAAATAATAAGTTTCTACCATATATGAGACTAACCGTAAACAACTAAGTCAGCTGAATGGGTATTACGGCCAGCACGATTCTCCCCGATACATGTATAAGAACCGGCGTGTTTGGCGTCCACAGATTCTATGATTAGTAAGCTACTTCTTTTGGAATTGGTCACAACATAATTGCTATTTCTCTGAGATATGGATTGTCCGTTAAACATCCAAGTAATAGTGAGTGGAAGGTCACCATAATTTATAGTGCATGCAGCCTGTAAATATTCTCCGACGTTGGTGGGTTTTTCGCCGAATGTAAATGGCAAAATGTTGGGAGGAACTGGAATGTCATAATTAATTGAAAGTGAAATTGGATAATTATATATTTGAGAAATAACCGAAAAATCTGATTATATAATGATAAGGACACATAATAAATCTAATTTACCGAGCGAGAAATAATTAAGCACCGTTAATTATCAAAGTAGACGTATGATAGTGGACTCCTGCTTCGTTTTCCGCAACACAAGTGTAGTTTCCAGCGTGATTGTGTGCTACTGAGGCTATACTTAGAATAGCACTTCTTTCGCCTATGTGAAATACGGTTACTCCAGATCTGGGTTTAATAGGTTCGTCGTCGAATAGCCATTTTAGTCGCAGTGGATGGTCTCCCTCAATAACAGAGCAGGGGGTTGTTACTACTTGTCCGGAGTTCATTGCGACTTCGCCGAAAGAGAAAGGTTGGACCACAGGAGGAACTAAACAGAAAGCAAGCACATCCGAGCTATAACGTTTCAGTACCAATAACGTTGAGAAGAGCCGTGTGGCTGGTAGTGCCTGCCCTATTCGTCGCAGTGCATGTATAGTTGCCACTGTTAGGTCCCAAGGCGGTCGGTATATCGAGGACAGACACGCGTTCGCTTAAAGTTGTAGTTTTTACACCCATTCTGCGGGTGACAGGGTGCCCTTTGAAGCTCCAGGAGATGTTCAGAGGTGTATCGCCCTTCGAAACGTGACAGTCGAGGTGCACAGACTCTCCCGCAAATACGGCTTCGTCTAACTCGAAAGGTTTGATGTGAGGGACGACTGAGTAAAGAAAATATTGCAACGTTAGTAAATATGTATATAAGGCGCATGCTGCGACATCTAGTGGAAATACCCTTAATGTTGAGTGTAGTGGAATATCTATCTTCTCCCGCTCTATTTCTGGCGATGCAGGTATAATTTCCACTGTGGGCTCCCGTCACAGATGCAATAGATAAGAAGGATGTTTGCTCCGCCATTTTCATAGTTTTAATTCCCATATGAGTGGATAGATCTTTGCCTTCGAATGTCCATGTAATAGACATCGGTCGGTCTCCTTTACTGGCGTGGCAGGTCATTTGTACAGATTCTCCATAATAGATGGATTCTTCAATTTCAAACGGTAGTATATGGGGAGGGACTAAGGAAAAAGTGTTTTCTAAATGTATATCTAAACGTGCATTATATCTATACACTTATGGAACAATTTTCTTACAGTAGCTATTGTACTAGGGGAACACATCCAATACCATGAATATTGACGAGGACAGAGTGATATGCGCGTCCGGCGCGGTTACTGGCCGTGCAAGTGTAGTTGCCGCTGTGCTGGCCCATAGCAGTTGGAATACTCAGGACTGAAGCTTTTTCTCCTAACTTAGTAGTCGTTATGCCCATGTTATTATGATAAGGAATTTCATGGCCGTCGAAACTCCACGATATTTGAAGAGGTCGATCGCCTTTCGATACATGACAAGTAAGGTGCACGGATTCACCAGCGAATATAGATTCTTCAACTTCGAACGGAATAATGTGCGGTACCACTTGAATAAAAAAAGAAACAATTACATAAAGGAAGATTTTACAGAAATGACAAGGGAAACCATTCAGGGATAAATAATGTGTTACTGATAGTAAAGGTGCCTTGATTCCTATTTATACTAGTCATAACAAAACGTAGAATTCCAATCGCTGTGGACCCGAAATAAAAATAAATTTCATATTTGTTCCTATAAAACAGTAGTACCTATTTATTCTTTACTTTCTTAAATAACGTTTCACGTTTGTTTTGTTTGTTAACCGTGGCAAAATATGAATAGATAAAATATTAAAGATCGGCGATATTCTTTGGCGTTTTTGATGAAAAATAAATAATGAGGAATAAAAATAAAAAAATAAACAAAATGCGTACGCTGCTTTCAGACATGCCTACAGAATTCATGCTGGTTCTGTCAGCAAATCCTAAAAGCATCGATTCGCTGTGATGAACGTAAGACAAAACATGTTTTATGAAGAACAAATGAAACTGACCATGAACATTTAGAACAGTGGAATGATTAGTGGAACCGGCTCTGTTAGTCGCTACGCAGGTATAGTTGCCACTGTGACTGGCAGATGCCGCAGAGATCGACAGAAATGAAGTACGCGACGTCATTTTATTCGTCATGATATCTAGATGCGATGAACTATTGTCGAACCCATGAAAGTGCCACTTGATGCTTAGGGGCAAGTCGCCCTTGGAAACATGACAATTGAGCTGTACTGGTTCCCCAGCAAACACCGACTCGTCAGCTTCGAATGGTACGATGTATGGCAACACTGTTAATCCAGAATGCTTTGATTATTGCAGAGAAAAGCGTGCAGCGTGCGAGAGGCTAGGGCGGCTAAGAGTCTTTAGGAATACCATTAACATTAAGTGTGGTAGTATGAACTACCAGGCCGGCATGGTTGGCGGCGTGGCATGAATATTCGCCACTATGGCTAGCTTGCGAATTAGAAATCGTCAGTAACGAAGTTCGTTGGCCGATCTTCATCGTAGTTATTCCTTGATGCGAGGATAATTCTTGCCCGTGAAAACTCCAAGTAATTGTGATAGGAACATCGCCTTTTGACACGTAACATGTCAACTGTATAGGCTCCCCGGCAAAAACGGGCTCTTCGGCCGTAAATGGAACGATGTGCGGAGGAACTGGTGAGGGCAAACAAATAATAAAAAATAAACAAAACAATGGTAACACACTAAAGTAACCAGTGTACCCTGAACGTTTAATGTAGCTGTGTGGTTGGTGCTGGCTACAATATTGGAAGCTGTGCAAGTGTAATTTCCGGAATGTTTCTCTGTTGCAGCTGGGATGGCCAAAATTAAACTTCGGGCTCCTACTTTTGTGATTACAACTGCGTCCTTTTTTTTTAATGGTTTGTTTTGAAATGACCAAGTGAGATCCAAAGGCATGTCGCCTTTCGGAATATGACACATAATCTGTATGCTTTCACCGTAAAAGATGGCCTCATCGAACTCGAATTGGGAAATAATTGGTGCCACTGAAATAGATAGCCAAATATTCTTGGTAGTTGATTTGTGGTACTATACATAAACTACAATTACTCTTAGAGGATTGGTGTAAGAGGTAACAGAACAATGCATAAGCAAAGACAATTCACCGTGACCATATACCCTTGACATTGAGCGTGGCGTGGTGGCTAGCACTGGCGACAAGATTAGAGGCGGTGCATGTGAAATTGCCAGAGTGTTTAGCCGTCACCGCGGGGATTATGAGAACTGAGCCCCTATCACCCGCGTTCATGATGTTCAAACCGGGCAGTGAACTCACATCTCCTCCGCTAAATGTCCATTTGATATTTAAGGGCTTATCTCCTTTTGGTACATGGCACATGACTTGAACACCCTCTCCGTAATAAACGGATTCGTCGAATTCAAAATGAGTTATAACTGGTGCCACTGAAATGTATTATATCCTAGAAGTTAAATACATTTTTTATATGCACCTGAATGTTTTCCATTGCTTTAATTCCAAATATTGACTAAATTAGTGACAATCAATTTTATGGCCCGCCAAAGTTACAAAACGTAAAAATATAGAAAAAAAAAAAACTCAAACACATTATCTAGCAGGCACAAATGCATTAATTTAAGGTACCGTTGACAAATAACTCCGCAGAATAATTCATGGAGCCAGCTTCATTTTTTACCACACATGTATAATTGCCCTGATTTTGATGGCTCACAGATTCGATGTTTAGTTGACTTGATCGTTTCGTGTTCACAAGATTAATTCCGATATCTCCAGATTTCACAGGGTTTCCATTGAAAAACCATTCTATTGTCAAAGGGAGATCACCTTTACTGACCGCACAAGTAACCAAAACCATTTCTTGAGCATTTACTGGTCCCTCGCCGAATTCGAAATGTTTTATCTGTGGAGGGACTGCAGAGGAAGAAATAATTAATTCATAAGCAAAACTAAAAAGGTGGGGACAAAACACTGTGATTTAAAAAAAATATTCTGTTTTGCGTGTTTAAATATTTGTTCTATAGTTGCTTTGTTATGTTTAGGGTTCCGTAGCTCAAAAGGAAAAAAACAACCCTAATAGGATCACTTCGTTGTCCGTATGTCTGTCTGTCAGTCTGTCTGTTACGACCCTTTTTCTCAGGAGCGCGTGGAGGGTATCAAGTTGAAATGAATATCAAATAACGTAAGTCTACGCCCCTACGGTCCCTTGGAGCTCTTAAAAAAAAAAAAAAAAAATCAAGCTTCTAAGACAACGCAGTACGGCTATTTATGCGAAATATTTTGGTACTCGCAAATAAATCAAAACCTATGGAGTACTTCCCATTGATCTAGAATCATGAAATTTGGCAAGAAGCAAGGTCACACAGCACAAGTAAAGGAACAAGTCCGAAAATCGTTAATTTGTAGTTTTATCACATAATATATTTTTTTTGTGATTATAAACTTACATTTGCAGTTGCAATTGACCGTGACGTATGTTTTTCAACTATAATGTTAAGTTTGTTTTTAGGATAAATTCATCCCAACTACGGAACCCTTCATTGTGCGTGGTCCGACACGCACTTGGCCGGTTTTTTTTTATATTACTGTGATAATTGCTCTTAGTTTTATTAAAAAACAACAATGAAACAAATATTCCCGAATTTATCTAAAATAGGTCCCGGATTTTTAGGGCCTAAATACGAGCGAGTAATATGTTATTATATGTAGGACTAGGTTTGTGTATGAGGAGTAAAAAATAAGATATAAAATTACACAAATAAATAACCAATTAGTAAATCGTGCGAACAAAAGCTAATAAATTTTTGGAAGTGTTTGCACTCGGTACCGTTCACGTTGAGCACCGCACTGTGGCTACTGCGACCGGCTTCATTTTCAGCTATGCAAGTGTAGTTGCCGATATGTTCATGTTGAACGTTCTCTATGCTCAAAACTGATATTCTTTTTCCGTTTCTGTTTATCAGAATGCCATTGCCCGAGTTAAGGGTTTTATCGTTAAGTTCCCAGTGAATTTTCAAAGGTAAATCCCCTTTGCCGACGGTACAAGTTAGAGATACTGTATCCCCTGCGTTGAGTATTTCTTCCCCGAAATCAAAAGGAGTAACCTGCGGCACAACTATAGAAGTTTATTGTTATTAATCGAATTAACAAAAAAACTAAAGAGCCCTCTCTAAACAAAATACTAGAGACTCCCAACTTATGTATTCGAATTACATTTGTGCTTCTTAACGTCATAACATGGAAAGGATACCAACACTGTCAGGGAAACATGGATTGGTAATAAAAATTAGGGAAACAAAGCAACAGATTAATACGATGCATATGGTCATAATCGAGGTTAATATATATATATACCGTTAACAGCCAACTCAGTTGAGTAATTAGCATGACCGGCTCTGTTGGCGGCTGAGCAAGTGTACACTCCTGTGTGTATGGATGCTACTGAGTCTATCGACAAGCTACTTGACTTGTGACCGATCCTAGACACGGTGATTCCTTGAATATCACTAGTTAGTTTCCCATTCAAGTGCCAAGTGATATTGACTGGCGTGTCGCCCTTCGTCACCATGCACTGCACCCCGACTGCGTCGCCCGCGTTAGCTGGTTCCTCTCCGAAGGTAAAAGGATGGATTTGGGGTAGAACTGTTTTAGGAAGCTACTTTTTAGTGTAAGATACCAAACGTACAAAACAAAATAATAACGAAACTACTTAAAAAAATCAAAATATGAAGAACCATTAACTTCCAGTGTGGTACTGTGATTGACTTGACCAGCTAGGTTTTCCACGTAGCAAACGTACAATCCCCTATGGGTGCCGTTGACAGAATCAATATTCAGTATGGACATTTTGCGACCCATGCCTCCAATAGCTATTCCGATGTTATTGTTCTGAGCAATTTTTCTTCCATTTAGACTCCACGAGAAGTTAGCGGGTAGGTCACCCTTATTCATAACACATTGAACCGCCGCGGGATCACCAGCGTTGGCTGGCTCGTCGCCGAATTCGAAGGGTGAGATTTGGGGAGGAACTAAAGTTATAAAAGCGATTAAAACAATATTAAATTAATTAAATATAAAGCGGACCGTTGACGCTTAAAATCGTAGTGTGGTTTGTAACGCCGGCTTCATTCTTGATTTCACAAGTATAAGAACCTCGATGTACTGAGCTTATGGGTTCTATGTTTAATATCCATGTTTTCTTGCTGATATTCGTGAGTGCAATGCCGAGATTGTTGCGAGATTTTATTTCTTCTCCATTGAAGCGCCATGTAAACTTCACCGGCAGATCACCCTTGCTCATTACGCATGACACTGATGCAGTTTCTCCTTCATTTAGAATTTCTTCTCCAAATTCGAAGGGCGTAATTTGTGGTGGAACTATTTTAAGTATGTTTTATTATTATTTAGATACCTAATAAATTACACACTACTCTTTGAAATAGTAGTATTTAGGAAGGGATCCAATTCCATGAATATTGTCGAGGCCGTCAGAGTGATTATCCCTTCCCGCGTTGTAATATTGGTCGTGTAAGTCTAGTTCCCGCTGTGCTGCCCCATTGAAATACCCAGGACTGAAGATTTTTATCCTAACTTAGTAGTTGTGCCCATGTTACTGTGATAAGGAATTTGAAATCTTTCCAAACTCCACGAAGTTTGAAGAAACCGATCACTTTTCAATACTTGACAAGATTCACCAGCGAATAGATTTATTAACTACAAACGGAATAATTTCCAGTATCACTTGAAGAAAATGTAAGGTTGCAAAAAATTCATGATTATCCCAGCAAGACTAACGAAATAATTGCTTCATTTACGTCGAAAGTAATAAAGAAGTATAGAAGAAAAATACATGTTGCGCCGACCCCAAATAAATTGGGATAAGGGCAGGGGAATGATGATGACGTCGAAAGATGCTGGCATTATTACAGGTGTACTATTAATAATGTATGATAAATGAAAATGATAAGGACTGAAAATCAAAATAATTAAATGCGTACGTTGCTTTCAGACATGCTTACAGAATTCATGCTGATTCTGACAGCAAATCCTGTTATTGATAAGCATCGATTCGATATGATGAAAGAAAGATAAAATAAATGAAACTGACCATGAACATTGAGAGAAGTAGAATGATTAGTGGAACCGGCTCTGTTAGTGGCTACACAGGTGTAGTTGCCAGTATGACTGGCAGTCACCGCAGAGATCGACAAAAATGAAGTACGGGATGTCATTTTATTTGTCATGATATCTAGATGCGATGTCGTATTTTCTAGCCCATGAAAGTGCCATTTGATATTTAGTGGCAAATCACCCTTGGAAACATGACAATTAAGCTGAACTGGTTCCCCAGCAAACACCGACTCGTCCGTTTCGAAGGGTACGATGTGTGGCAATACTGTTAATCCAGAAGGCTTTGATTATTGCAGAGTCATGCGTGCAGCGTGCGAGAGGCTAGGGCGGCTAACGGGCTTTGGGAATACCATGAACATTAACTGTGGCCGAATGAACTGCCAGGCCGGCACGGTTGGCGGCATGGCATGAATATTCGCCGCTGTGGCTAGCTTGCGCACTAGATATCGTCAATAAAGATGTCCGTTCGCCGATCTTCATCGTAGCAATTCCTTGATGCGAGGACAATTCTTGGCCATGAAAACTCCAACTGATTGTGATAGGAGCATCGCCTTTTGACACATGACATCCCAATTGTATAGACTCTCCGGCAAAGACGGGCTCTTCGGCCGTAAATGGAACGATGTGCGGAGGAACTGGTGAGGGCAAACAAATAATAAAAAATAAACAAAACAAAACACACACTAAAGTAACCAGTGTACCCTGAACGTTTAATGTAGCTGTGTGGTTGGTGCTGGCTACAATATTGGAAGCTGTGCAAGTGTAATTTCCGGAATGTTTCTCTGTTGCAGCTGGGATGGCCAAAACTAAACTTCGGGCTCCTAATTTTGTAATTACGACTGCGTCAGTCTTTTTTATCGGTTTGTCTTGAAACGACCAAGTTAGGTTCAGTGGCATGTCGCCTTTCGGAATATTACACATGATCTGTATGCTTTCACCGTAAAAGACGGCCTCATCGAACTCGAATGGCGATATGATTGGTGCCACTGAAAAAAAAATTGCCAAATATTCTAGGTAGTTGGTAACTGTGTTGTGACACACTATATGTAACTACGATATTCTTAGAGGATTGGTGTAAGAGGTAACAGAAAAGAATGCATAAGCAAAGACAATTCACCGAGACCATATACCCTTGACATTGAGCGTGGCGTGGTGGCTAGTACTGGCAACAATATTAGAGGCGGTGCATGTGAAATTGCCAGAGTGTTTAGCCGTCACCGCTGGGATTATGAGAGCTGAACCCCTATCGCCCACGTTCATGATGTTCAAACCGGGCAGTGAACTCACATCTCCTCCGCTAAATGTCCATTTGAAATTTAATGGTTTGTCTCCTTTTGGTACATGGCACATGACTTGAACACCCTCTCCGTAAAAAACAGATTCGTCGAATTCGAAATGAGTTATAACTGGTGCCACTGGAAAGTATTATTTCCTAGAAATTAAAAATAATTTCACGTGCCCAATATAATGAACCTGAATGTTTTCCTTTGCGTATAATTCCGGTACTGACTATAATAGATTAGAGACAATCAATTTTATGGCCCGCCAAAGTTACAAAAGGAAATTATATAGAAAACAAAAGAAAATAAGTAATACACATAACAGGCAAAAAAGACATCAATTCATTTAAAGTACCGTTGACGAATAATTCCGCAGAATAATTCATGGAGCCCGCCTCATTTTTTACCACACATGTATAATTGCCCTGATTTTGATGGGTCACAGATTCGATGTTTAGTTGACTTGATCGTTTCGTGTTCACAAGATTAATTCCGATATCTCCAGATTTCACAGGGTTTCCATTAAAAAACCAAATTATGGTTACAGGTAGATCCCCTTTACTAACTAGGCATATGACTAAAACCATTTCTTGAGCATTTACTGGTCCCTCGCCGAATTCGAAATGTTTAATCTGTGGAGGGACTGCAGTGGGAAAAGGAATTAATTGCGAAAACTAAAAAAAAAGTGGTGACAAGACTACATTTTATTGTGAATAAAAAAAAATGTAGTTTTTTTTTTCTTCATATTCTTATTATGGTAGGATGGGGAGAACTTTGCTTGGATTTCCGAATATTCAAATTGTATTCTTTTAAATTTTGTCAATTTTATATTAAATTTTGAAGAGCAATTCAGAGTTTAATGACTATTAAAATAAAAGAAGAGAAAAGATTCATATTATGCCGTGATGTTGCTATCGTACTTTGCCACACACGATGTTATCATTATTTTGTAGTGTTAGAACAATGTGTTTTCAAGTCTATCTAAGCTAGCGGAGAGCGGATTTGGTTAGGCTCTAACTAAATTATTCGCAGCACGTGAATTAATGTGAGGTTTTATAGATGTAGGACTGTGTTTTTGTGTTAGCAAAAAATACAATTTATAAACGTATACAAAATAAAGTAACAATTAATAAATCGTGCGAACAAAAGCTAATAAATTTTTGGAAGTGTTTGCACTCGGTACCGTTCACGTTGAGCACCGCACTGTGGCTACTGCGACCGGCTTCATTTTCAGCTATGCAAGTGTAGTTGCCGATATGTTCATGTTGAACATTATCTAATATCAAAATTGAGACTCTTTTTCCGTTTCTGTTTATCAGGATGCCATTGCCCGAGTTAAGAGTTTTATCGTTTAGTTCCCAGTGAATTTTCAAAGGTAAATCCCCTTTGCCGACGGTACAAGTTAGAGATACTGTATCCCCTGCGTTGAGTATTTCTTCCCCGAAATCAAAAGGCGTAACCTGCGGCACAACTATAGAATAGTTTATCGTTATTAATTGAAATGGAAAGGTGCTTAATACCTTAACTCTACGCCGAATACTTCTAAAGTGAACTGTAAAAACGGTGGTAATCAAGTAATGTAGGTACTGCAATTATACTTCTGAATTATTCAGTTATAATTGCTTTTTGCTCAAAATTTGGATCAAGTCACGTTATGTCTGTTACCACGCCTTTGATGATTTTTTTTAAATGTAGGCGTTATATTATGGAGCAGGTAAAGGAAAAATGTTAACAGGGATATAAAAAATGGGGAACAAAGCAACAAATCAATACGATGCATTTGGTCATAATCGAGGTCAATAGGGTATAGGTACCGTTAACAGCCAACTCAGTTGAGTAATTGGCATGACCGGCTCTGTTGGCGGCTGAGCAAGTGTACACTCCTGTGTGTATGGATGCTACTGAGTCTATAGACATGCTGCTTGACTTGTGACCGATTTTAGTCATGGTGATCCCCGGAATTTCATTAGTTGATTTCCCATTCAAAAGCCAAGTGATATTGACTGGCGTGTCGCCCTTCGTCACCATACATTGTACTCCGACTGTGTCTCCCGCGTTAGCTGGTTCCTCTCCGAAGGTAAAAGGATGGATTTGGGGTAGAACTGTTATAGGAAGCTACTTTTTAGTGTAAGATACCAAACGTACAAATCAAAATAGTAACGAAACTACTTAAAAAAATCAAAATATGAAGAACCATTAACTTCCAGTGTGGCACTGTGATTGACTTGACCAGCTAGGTTTTCCACGTAGCAAACGTACAATCCCCTATGGGTGCCGTTGACAGAATCAATATTCAGTATGGACATTTTGCGACCCATGCCTCCAATAGCTATTCCGATGTTATTGTTCTGAGCAATGTTTCTTCCATTTAGACTCCACGAGAAGTTAGCCGGTAGGTCACCCTTATTCATAACACATTGAACCGACGCGGTATCACCAGCGTTGGCTGGCTCGTCGCCGAATTCGAAGGGTGAGATTTGGGGAGGAACTGAAGTTGTAAAAGCGATTAAAACAAATATTAAATTAATAAAGAATAAAGCGGACCGTTAACGCTTAGAATTGTGGTGTGGTTTGTAACGCCGGCTTCGTTTTTGATTTCGCAAGTATAAGAGCCTCGATGAACTGAGCTTACAGGTTCTATGTTTAATATCGATGTTTTCTTGCTGATATTCGTGAGCACAATGCCGAGATTGTTGCGCGGTTTTATTTCTTCTCCATTAAAGCGCCATGTAAACTTCACCGGCAGATCACCCTTGCTCATTACGCATGACACTGATGCAGTTTCTCCTTCATTCAGAATTTCTTCTCCAAATTCGAAGGGCATGATTTGAGGTGGAACTATTATTAAATAATTATTATTCATATATTATATATTTTGAACAAGGGTTAGGGTTTGGGATAATGCACACTACATAACCGAAAAAAGCAAGCTGAACGTTATTAGGATGAGTACCGTTGACTTCGAGTACAGCGCTATGATTAACTGAGCCAGCCATGTTCGTCGCCACACAGAGGTACGTGCCCCTGTGTATACCACTTACAGAGTCTATGTTTAGGATCGAGGTCTTTTTGTTGATAACTGTTAAAACGATTCCCATGTCGTTGTTCTTTGGTATTATTTGTCCATTGAGAATCCAGGAGATGTTAAGGGGTTGATCGCCTTTACTTAATGCGCAAGATATGGAGGCCATGTCTCCTGCATTTGCTGGCTCGTCACCAAACTCGAATGGTAATATTTGAGGGGGCACTGTATAAAAATATTACTTTAAATTAAGCACTAGTGCAGGGGCGTGTGTGGCATACGATGTAGCTTTGGCGGGCATAAACATCTTGGTCTATAAGTATTTTTATATGAGTAGAAAATAACATTCATTTTGAATTATGTAATTCTACAGTTTGTATACCTGAAAATAAATTTGATTAGTACACAGTACACGGTAAATAAATACCATAATTTATTGAAAGTAGCTGTTTACGGTATGTATAGATTGAACAGGTTTTTTTTTTTAAATTATTTCTTTAACTATCAGCATAGTTTTCTTAAATTATGGTATTAAAGGAGAAAGAACTGAGTCCTAGTATGAGATTTTAATAATGTATCATTATAAAATAATATCTGAATATTAATTTGTAAATTTGAAAATATGTTAGGAACTCGGTAACCAACCGTTTACTGTCATTGAAGAAAAAAAAAACGATGTATCCCTAATAATCTACTCGCTCTATTAAAGTTGAATCTCCTGAAAAAAAAAGTTTATTTGCGTATTCTAAATTGAGTATAAAGTTTTCACAATAAGACCAGCAAACGGTTTTTTCTCGGTAAACAAACATCTCATGAGGATTGTGAATGAAATGAGTTAATATCAACATAAAGCAAATCATGTCACATTTTTATTATAGTCGAATCTAAATCTAATCGACGACGCTTTTACTTGAATATATTTTTACTTTACCTCCTTACTAATAAACGTAATTTATATCAGGTGAATAGTTACACACCGATTTCTCTCTTTCAGTCGTCAGTAATTTGACAAAGAAGACAACGCGTTGTGTAACTATACAGACGCCATACAACGTTTATTAGTAAGGAGGTTAAACTTTAAATACCTAATCTCATTGAATCAAATCATTACATTCACAAAACAAAATATCTGGCGTAGTATATCGTAGGTACCTTTGAGATAAAATACTATTCAGTAGTGTTGTGAGCCTTACTTCATTGATTACCTACGTGCGTGAAAATTATGCAATTCCTGCTTTATCATATCCGATTAGATTAGCTCTAGCTATTGTTTTCTTGTAATATATCCAAATTATTATTAAAGATTAACTGGTGAAAAAACACATGAAAGGATTATTTGGTTGTCAGGTATATAAGATGCACTATTTAGTTATCGTTCATGTCGCAAGCAGTCTTATCTAGTTGGCCAGACGCCCTGAACTGTTCCAACTTTGCCTTAAGAATGTTTGGACAATGGTGACCATCATGGTTCTCAATAGAATTCAACAAATGACAGTCTACATTTGAATACTCAAAGGTACCTAAACGTCATAGAGACTTATTGTATACGAACTTACCCATGACTTGTACTTCTAATGCTCCTTTAGCGGTGTATCCCTGGGAGTTCTTGGCTACGCAAGTATAGGTCGCTTCGTCGCTCATTCGCTCTACATTTTCGATCACGAGGGTGCCATTGGGGAATACCTTCTGTTTGCGGTTGATGGGTAGTACCCTGAAATTTAAACATTATGCAAAATGAGTCAGGATATATTCTGCAAAACTTCATTTGATATCCTATAGTAAAGATTCGGATAGTACAGGTCCTATATTATACGAATGGAAATTGCATTTGAGACGAAATCCTGAAATTATGGATTGTCTCGTGGCACAGCGTATTTTGTATTCGAACTTTTATTGTTAGCCAGACAGTAGGCGGAATAAGGGCGGTATGGGGAGGAGTCTAAACGTTGTACATTGTTCGATTCATTACGATACGCACCAGACAGATTTCTGACTTAAAAATTATTCGGGATCTCTTGTCCGATAGAACATAGAACTCAATTGTTTTCGTCCAGCTTTACTTCGATACTTTTCGCCTAGCATCCTATGAAGAATCCAAAACAAAAAGATTCTTCCAAAATAATAGTAATAAATTCTTTTCATTAACCTGTTATCACGTTCCCATACAATAGAGTCAATAGGATAACCAGCTACTGGGCAGTGCACAATGAGGTTGTCTCCGGCGACTACGGGGCGTTTCTTCATGGGGCGCACGTAGGGCAGGCCGTATACGTTGACGCGAGATGAGTGGGATGCGCTGCCGACCTGTAATTTACGAATGTCAATATCACTGAGTTAGCAGTATTTCATTTTCTCTTTCTTTCTTGTTGGAAGAGGTACAAAACGTAGTTTTTTGCTTCACGGGGAGGAATTCATTCGTTTATGAGATAATCTGAAATAGTTGAGATAAGTTACTAGGTTTGCCAGATACGGATAGATTATGTTAATTGAATAATTTCGAAATATTGCTCATTTCATAGAGTTTTAGAAAACAAATATGATCATCATCATCCTATTACCCTTATTCCCTTTTATTTGGTCGGCGCTGTATATTATTATACCTCCCAGAAACAAACGAATCTAAAATGTACCTTGCTAGACGCAATGCACGTGTACAATCCACCATCATTAGTATGCACGGAAGAGATGTTCAAGTGTGATTCAACGTTGCCATCAGCAGTAACAAATTGCCCGATCTGAAGCCTTTCGCCGCTGGTCAGTTTCTCGCCGTCCAAAAACCAGGAAATGTCAGGAGTAGGGTTGCCAGATGCGACACATTTGAGACGGAGGGATGGGCCGGAGCGGAAAGTCTGTTCGCCGAAGCTGTGACGGATCAGTGGTGGTTCGACTGGAAACAGAATTTTCGGAAATTAGTTGACAATAACTTCGAATTGCTAATATGATTTTGTTTTTGGCTCATTTAGGATTGATTTGAAGAATTTAAATTTGAAAGCATAAAGTGCGTTGTTTTAACTTACATCGTCCTCCCAGTTTCAGTTCAGCGCTGGCTCCTGCACTTTCTTGGTCGTTCCTAATGAAGCACTGGTACATTCCCTTGTCTTCTTTCTTCACCGATTCAATCCTGTAATACGTAAGTATGTTTATATAAATCCTACATTCTTATATACGTTAAATCCTTATGCGGTGAAGGCATCTGCGAAACGATTGAGTCCTCAAGAAAAAATGTTCTCCTACCTTAGAGTAGCATCATGGTGCTTCATGTCCTTTCCATCCTTAAGCCATGTGATAGTTTTAACAGGGTTTCCTTCGTATCTGCAGGTAAATACAGCGGGTCTTCCGAAGTCAACAGTTTGCGTAGCGGGTTCAACAGTAGCTTTAAGGGGAGCAGTGACGGTCAAAACAGTTTCCACGGATTCGCCTGAAAATAAAAGATTGTTAATAATTTTCAAATCTTATTAAAGTAGCTTAGTAAGTTCTTCTGTTATAAAAAAATTTGTACTGACCACCAACAGAATTGTTCACAACGCACAAGTATTTTCCAGAGTCTTCAACTTTAGCCTCTTTGATAATCAAGGTTCCTGATACTTGTTTTACTCTGTCATCAAGGGTAACCGGTTGTTTCCTGGTCGTGCCTTCAACGAACTTGTACCATCTGAAACAAAAGAGAACAAGTTCAGACAACTTGCCATGTATCTCAGTTTAAGTTAACGGACCGGAGACGTTGGTAGCTCGTCAATTAAAGCAAATAATAAAGTTACTCGAGACATAATTACTCGATTAAGATGGTAGGTAGTTTTTATAGTTATCCAATACATATCTATTGGGGAATGAAAGTTCCTACTAGAGCCACCCACCTGAATCCAGGAACTGGAAAACCTTGACTTAGACATAACATAGTGCCCGTGTCTCCGACATTCAACTCAGATTCTTGTAAACGACCACTAGACAGCTTGGGAGGAATACTGTTTGTTGGTTCTTAAAGAAGAAACAAAAGCAATCTAAACCATCATACTGCACATGTATGTTAGTGTGTAATAAATACACGTTGCGAAGAAATTCAAACCATCGTATTGAGAAATAAAAGTGATATACACGAAGATTTAATGAACATAAAAAGCTAGCGGTTGGGACAGAGTTAATATAAAGCTACCGCATAAACCAGGGCTGTTCTTATGCTACAAAAGTAAGTAAAGTGCAGCCTTGACTCACGAAAAGCACAAAGTAAAGATTAAAGCGTTTGAACGAAAGCAAGAACACCCTGACACTTACCAACAGGTGTCTACGCCGCTCAATCGTTACTTTGGCTGGGGACCGTAATAGGGCGCGCGGCCGGCCGCGATTCATCACGCCTTCATGTCACGTGTGGGCGGGGCGGCCGCCGCAACAGACTGCAATAACAACGGATATCAGTACATTGGATGATAGTGGTATGGTATGACTACGTGATAAATGAATGCGTGAGATGCCGGCGGCCGGCCCTAAGACTTTAAAGGCCATACCTCGTAAGAGGGGCTGGGAAAGCTTGAACGTCGCAAAGAAGCGCAAGGCTTTCTGCTTGTCGACCTATATGCCGATTGAGCCCGTCGCCCGTCACCTTTGGCCCCGTCCTACCGGTCGGCTCTGGAATGTAAAACCGTCCTTGTATTGCCTACTCACCTAAATACGGGAGCCGGGTAAGCAGCAACTTGACACGTTAAGTATGCCACGTCCATTTGTGCCACGGTGAAAACTTCCCACCCCTCAAAGTGTTTAGTAGAGTCCTTTCGAGGGGCAATTTTATTGGTTGGTTCTGTAATTACAGAGACGACTATTTTGCAAACCCTGTTTGGAATCGTTTTTGTTCATATTCTAAGTGACGCTTTAGTTAGTTGTCAGAAGTAGTTATGTAAAATAAGATATCACTTACGCACTTGGACGAGGCACTCTCGACGCCCATTGAGTGGGAGGGACTATCGTATTACCACTATAGTATTAGAAAATATTACCTAATTCTAGTTTTGAGAATTGTACATCTCGATGACTTTGGGCTTAACAACAAAAAAACACAAGCTGACGCACCTTGAGACTGGCACTGGAAATCCTTGCGCAGGGCACAAAAGCGCTAACGAAGTGTGTTGGGGGTAAGATACAGCAGCTTTTTGTGTTGTCGTGATACTTGGCGCTGCGCTCCCAATCGGCTCTACATAAAATTCGAAAACATATTTACTCCTAAGTGATGACTAACTGATGTGAGGAATTCAAATCGTAACTGATCTTTTCAGAAGCAGTGACCAAATCAATTAACAAATTGTACAACAAACTTGCCTGAATACGGGTACAGGAAAGGCCTGTGCTTGACACAGTAATCCGAAACTTTGTCCAACGATGCGTATAAAAGTTGTACTACGAGCGTCCGTTGAAAAAGTTGGTGCTTTGGAGGCCACAGGTTCTGTGATGTGAGAGAAAAAAAACACTTGCCTGAAAACTGGAGCGGGATAACTCTGTGCCTGACAAAGAAGTGTAAAGGGTTGTCCCTCGCGCTTTCGAAAAATGCTTCCCATTGATTCAGTGGAAAATGTCGGGGACTTAGCGCCAACTGGTTCTATAACATTGTGTTTGTACTGCTAATTAATAAAATGAATTTTGAAACTTGCCTGAATATGGGAACTGGAAAAGCTTGAGCTTGACAAAGTAGAGCAAAACTTTGACCTTGATGCCTTTTTATAGACGAAAGAGCTGATTCAGTTGAAAAAGAAGGAGCTTTGGATCCGACGGGTTCTGCATACAAATCATAACAAGTTATTACTTGTACCAAGAGATTTTCATCTCAGAAGAATTTTGTCGAAACCACCTATTATAAATAAAAAAATAACCAACTGATCTGATTTATGACTATTCCAAAATAAACCGCAAATGGACTAGAAATACGTAATTTATTCAAATAAATCTTTCGACACTTGCCTGAAAATCGGTATAGGAAAAGCTTGAGCTTGACATAATAAAGCAAAACTTTGACCCTTATGTCTTGTTACAGCTGACAGAGTGAAATCAGTGGAGAAGCTAGGCGGCTTGGAGCTTACGGGCTCTGGAGAAACAAACAATTTATTAATTTCGACTTACCTAAATACAGGAATAGGGGATGCTTGCGCCTGACAGAGCAATGCAAAACTTTGCCCGATTTCTCTAACGAATATACTGCCCTTGGAATCAGTCGAAAAAGAAGGAGCTTTTGCACCAACTGGTTCTAAAATAGGGACAACACAGTCAAAAACAGGACCTACCTGAATACTGGTTGGGGATACCCTTGTGCCTGGCAAAGCATAGAACCTCCCGAATTAGCTTCTATTTCGTAATTGTAAGAACTTGCGGAAGTAGGAAATGCAGGTGCTCTCGCTGTTACTGGTTCTAAACCAAGAAAACATAGATCATTGAGTCACTCACTTGAATACAGGAGGAGGGTGAGCTTGAGCCTGACACAAGAGAACTATGGCTTGTTGTATCACTTTCGTAAGAGTAGTGCTTTTAAATTCCAAAGAAAACGACGGTGCTTTGGAGCCGATTGGTTCTGTGACAAATACGTTTACATCATTGATGGTTTAAATACAAGGTTTTCTTACCTGAATACTGGGACTGGAAATGCTTGCGCTTGACACAAAAGAGCAAAATCTTGACCAGTTTTACGAGTTATCCCAGAGAACTGAACGTCATTCGAAAATGTAGGGGACTTTGAGCCAACGGGTTCTACAATTGAAAATATTAGGTATAATTTATTCACCTGAACACTGGTACTGGAAAAGCTTGAGCTGGACATAGGAGGTTTAGACTCTGGCCAGTATTCCTCATATACCAAGAAAACTTATTATCAGTGGAAAATGTGGGTGATTTTGATCCAATTGGCTCTAAAATAATAAAATATTGTAGTTATGTACCTGAATACAGGAATGGGATGTCCCTGGGCCCGACATAGCAAAGCTAAACTCTGTCCTATAGGTCTACTAATAAACCATGCCAATTTGTCATCAGTAGAGAATGTGGGGGGCTTGGAACCAACGGGTTCTGCAAATTGACAGAAATTAAGAATAGGTAATAGTTCTCACCTAAATAGTGGTACAGGATACCCTTGGGCCGGACATATTAATGCGAAATCCTGTTTTTGTCGAATCTCAAACCAGGCTAGTTTTGAACCGCTTGAAAACGAAGGGCTCTTGGAGCCGATTGGTTCTAAAAAGATGAGTAAAAATACCTGAATAAAGGGGCGGGGTATGCCTGTGCCGGACAAAGTAACGCGAAGCCCTGCTCAACGTTCTTTACATACCACGCCATTTTGAAATCCGTAGAGAATGTAGGGGCTTTTAGACCAACTGGTTCTAAAAACAAACGCGTCCTATTATTGTTGAGTTAAAACTCACCTAAAGACAGGGACCGGGAATGCTTGTGCCAGACAAAGCAACGTAACGCTGGAGCCCATCGCGAATTCCACAAACTCTATCGTTTTAGTAGGTACTTTTGGCGGGGCGCTATTAATTGGCTCTAGAAGAAAATACATACAAATCACTTAAGTTTACCTGGATAAAGGTACTGGGAAAGCTTGAGCGGGACACAGCAGCGTTACGCTAGCATTTATGAGGGCACTGAAACCTCTAGTACTATCCAGTGTTGGGAACTTCGGAGGAACTCTTCCTACGGGCTCTGGACATAAATATAACCATTTTGCTACATAGTAAGATCAATTTATTTTACCTGAATATTGGAACGGGGAAAGCTTGCGCGGGACAAAGTAATGTGAACGTGTTTCTGAGAGATACTTCCGTTATATCGATCATTTTTGTTGCTACTTTCGGAGCGGCGCTACCCAATGGCTCTAAGAACAAGTTATATAAGGAGATATTATAATCCATGTCTAATAATATACCTGAAGGCCGGGGCAGGGTAAGCTTGAGCGGGGCACAAAAGAGTGATGCTATCACCTCCGTTTGCATCAAATGCACGACTTTTGTCGCCTGTTGTGAATTTTGGTGGAACACGACCAACGGGCTCTAGGATCAAATCAAATTTATTTTTGTGGTGTTTAATCCATTGGGATTATTTACCTGAATACTGGGACCGGGAATGCCTGTGCTGGACATAATATCGTCAAGCTGGCGTTACATACAGCGCTGAAACTTCTTGAACTATCCATCGAAGGGAATTTTGGTGATACTCGCCCCACAGGCTCTAAAGAGATAAGACCAAGATAAATCAATGTACCTGAAAAGTGGGGCTGGAAACGCTTGAGCTGGACAGAGCATTGTCACACAAGAATTGGAGGAGAACGTAAAACTGCGTCCAGTTTCAGTTGATGGAAATTTCGGCGAGACTTTGCCCATGGGTTCTGTATAATTATAAGAACAATAGACAGTTTAAAAATTACCTAAATGCTGGAGCGGGGAATCCTTGTGCAGGGCAAAGTAAAGGTACTCCATCGCCCATGTTAGCTATAAACGTCCTACTTATGTCTCCAGTTGGAAATTTAGGCGATACTCTTCCCATAGGCTCTACGAAATGAATGTTTATAATATCTGTTATAAACTCGATAAAATTAAACCTACTATCAGAATTTTCTTACCTAAACATTGGGGCAGGGAATGCTTGAGCGGGACATAAAAGCGCTACGCTTTGATTGCTGTCATAGTTGAAAAGTCTACTTTTTTCTAAACTTGGAAATTTTGGTGATACTTTCCCCATAGGTTCTGAAGCAAATTGAATGTATTATATTGGTATACTACGATATGAATATTAAATTGACAAGAATACTAGAAGTACCTGAAGATCGGGACTGGGAACGCCTGCGCAGGGCATTGTAGGGCAAATGAATTAGATTTCTTGACTCCAATCATAGTTCCCATGACGACAGATGCAAATTTTGGCGGAACGCGTCCGACAGGCTCTACAGATGCAGCGATAGTGAAAAGAAAAGTTTGAAGTTAAAATTACCTGAACAGAGGGGTTGGGAACGCTTGGGCGGGACACTGCAAAGCGTAAGAATCGCCTTTTTTAACTTCAAACATGGTTCCCGTCAAAACAGACGCAAACTTGGGAGGTACGCGGCCAACGGGTTCTAAAAATGGTCATAACATTACTAGAATAGCAAAATGCCATACCTGAATATGGGGACAGGGAATGCCTGAGCTGGACATTGTAATGTAAATGACGCTCCCGACGTAGTCACAAACATCATGCCAACCTGTGTAGTGGCCAACCTAGGTGGCACGCGCCCTATGGGCTCTGAGGAATTACGTAAAACGACGTTAATGTGAATCTTACCGGAACATCGGTGCTGGGTAAGCCTGTGCTGGACACAGTACAGAGAGGCTGGAGAGCTCGGTAAACTGGTAGCCACTTGTTGTCGACGCGCTAGGGAACTTGGGAGGTACCCGGCCCACCGGCTCTGCGCATGTTGGGAGAAGGCGAGATCACGAACAGAGGACACCGAAACATTCAATCGGAAAGTAGGCCCTAAAACACCCCTACTGATCCCTAAGGATGTCAAAACTACCGCGAGTCAAGGCTCTGCAGGGTACCCTATCCCAACATTCAGGCAAGTTATAAGTCGAAAACGGTAAACTTAAATACGCAAAATATAATTTGCGTATTTAAGCTTCATAAAATATAACACAATAAATATAATCTTTTTTAAATAAAAACTTGAAAGTTAAATCAGTATTAAGAATCAAAATAGTTCAGTAACTACGTAATGTATGTAATTATTACAAAAAAAGATTATAATTATTGCACAAGAAATCTTTTTACATGTTATTATAAATTAAATATTCTCAATTAAACACTAACAAAGGCTATTTCTACACAATTTAAAACTTAGAGGATTGTCCGAAAATGTTTAAGGGGGAAGCGCTAAGGTAGCCCGCAAAATTCAAATTTTCTTACGATTTTTGCGATTTACAGCTTAGTGTCTGGGTGTATGTTGATTAAAGTATGATACGCGACCGTAACAAATATGTATTTACAGAATTATAATATTAGAATTTGTAATAAAATTCCTTAACTTAGTATAATCCTGAAATGTTAAGATTTCATGAAATAGTCATTCAATAGACTTGGTCTTAGAGAGTTGTATTGATGACTTAAATGATTATAATTCTGTAAACTCATATTTGTTACGGTCGCGAATCATATTTCAATGAACATACAACCTAAATTGCAAAAAACGTAAGAAAATTTGAATTCGGCGGGCTACCCTGGCGCTTTCACCTTAAATGAGAACATTCTTTTTCTTATTTATTTAGAATGTTTTGCAGTGAATAGTGTTTAACACACGCATACTATTATTGTTTTCAAAACTAAAAGTGGGTGCTTAATAAGATTAATTTAACGTTTTATTTCAATATCTAGTTGTCTATGTAAAAAGCACTATTCACTGCGAAAATAGTAAATAATCGCGCCATTAATTCATGATGAGAAAACATACGAATGTGTAAAATAAAAGAATATGTAAAGACGAAAATATGGCCAAATGAATAACGTAACTAAAACATGAATTGATGACACTTTATTGTTAAATGTATTTTTTTTTAACTCACCGGTAATGACAAGTCGTCCCTTAGTCGCAGATAGTCGGGTTTCACCAGTAAGCCTGTGTTTTGTCCTACATTGGTATGATTTGTAACCATCCTCAGGTCCAACATCTCGAATATGTAATTCTCCAGATGGAAGCACTAAGTATTTGCCCTCTGTTAAGAAAAGAAAAAGCTGTTGCATTAAGTCTGTTAACATTTAAAGTTTTAAAAAGCAATTCAATGTTATGCAACGCAACATAAGGTTGCGATTTACTTATAAATGTCAGTGCATGCATTAGACTAAGGTAGAGGGATAAAGGATAAAGGTGAGCCGTGAGGCCCATGGAATCACGGGAACCCATTTAAGGAACAATGCCCTAAATTAAACCATACTTAGGCAGGCAACCCTAGCAATGGACGCGGCCAATGACATTCAGAAAGCCATTTTACTATTCCTCTGACATGTTAATACTATCCTCAAGGCAAATAGGCTGTTTACAGCCTGAAAAACAATTCACTTCGTACCGTCAAAATTATTTGCTGACTCTAGTTTGATGTCTATTTCCTCGTCGCCTTCGCTGATGATCCAAGAGATGACGTTAACATACTCTGATACAAAGCTTGGTATGTGGCATTTTAAAATAGCGCTATTTCCTCTCAAAACGTACTCTTCCATCAGATTCACGGCGTATGCCTGAGATACCACTGAAACAATATTGTGACACCTGAGACGAGTAGATAAAATGTTTGGGTAGTTACATCAGTCGTCAGTATGTTAACTTTTAGTAAACAGTTTACGGTTTGGCAATCAGATTCCGTATTTTAAAACATGAATTGGGATGAAGAGTTGAGGTTGAACAGGATGTAAGGAGTAAACACTGACACAGAATCAGTCGCATAATGTACCTAGGTCGGACGAAGCATTCATTTTAATTTCTCGCTCTTTCTCGTCTTCAGAGATTATCCAGGAACTTACTGCCACGTATTCAGAGACAAAACTCGGAATTTGACACTTTAAGATAGCAGCGTTGCCACGCAAAACGTATTCTTCCCAAAATTTCACATCATAAGCTTGAGACACGACTGAAATCGTTATGTCAATGTGAATTAAAATGTAAGATTTCAAATTATTACTTTCTTAAACAATAAACTTTATACTAATGGTACCTAGAAATGATGCGAATCGATTTACAATAAACGTGTCTACTATATTAGAAATAGCGTAGGAGGATATTTGGAAAGGACGGATGCCTTAGTGGGATGAAATTGTCGGTATATGTTACCTAAATTAAAATCGGAATTTAAATTAATCTCCATTTCATCCTGTTCCCCTTCAGAGATAATCCAGGAAGTGACCGTGACATACTCGGTGACGAAACTTGGAATATGACATTTCAGTATAGCGGCATTTCCGCGTAAGACATTCTCTTCCCAGAGATTTACTGTATAGGATTGAGAAACCACTGAAAATAAATAACAACGCATGACTGATGAACTTCAGCAAGGAACTGTGGTGTATCTACATTTTTAAGGGGATGGATATGGAATTTGGTCCTCGTTTCATTTTGTTGAATACCTAAATTGAATGCCTGATCTAGTTGAATTTCTAGTTCATCAACGTCTCCTTCAGAAATAATCCAAGATGAAACTGTAACGTATTCTGTTACAAAACTTGGTATGTGACACTTAACAATCGCTGAATTTCCACGCAGAACATTTTCTTCCATTAAATTCACAGTGTACGCTTGAGAAACAACTGAAAAGTTCAAAATAACTCACATTTGGTCAAAATTGGAGAACTAAGGAATGGGAAAAGGAGTAACTGGATAGCGCGAAAGCCTATTTTTGTGGAGCAATACCCAAATCGTTAGATTCTGCTTTTATTTCCAATTCATCAGTTTCTCCTTCTGAGATAATCCAGGACGACACACTAACATACTCGGTAACGAAGGTTGAAATATGACATTTGAGAATGGCTGCGTTCCCACGTAAAACACTCTCCTCCATAAGGTTGACCGTATAAGCTTGTGTAACTACTGCAAATATGAATTTGAAGAATTTTGTGAGCGTTATAAGCAAGACCATTATTCAAAGGATAAGGATGGGACACTTAAATGCAGTCAAGGAATCTTCATGATTAAATACCCTCTTTATCGATAGTATCGTTAATTGTTATTTGGACCTCATCTTCTCCTTCAGAAATTATCCAGGATGCCACTGATACATATTCTGTCACGAAACTTGGAATCAGGCATTTCACAATTGCAGAATTCCCCCGCAAAACATTTTCTTCAACCAAATGAACTGTGTACGCTTGAGAGACGACTAGAACATGAAATTGCCAATGAGTACGTGGTTTAAAATGTTATGTCGATTTTAATGAGTGAATCTAACCTATTTACAAACGAACGACAGTGGACAGGATACAAAGGTGTACCTATAATTATTCCAATTTTGAATCAAAAGTACCGTAATTATGATTTAATGTATACTCTCCATCCTCGGTATCGTGCCAAGAAACTACTTGAACATGATCTGACACAAACGAGGGTATGTGACACTTGAATACTGCAGCGTTCCCGCGAATTACATAGATGTCGTAGACTTGCGATTCGTAGAATTGATTTACAGCTGAAATATTTTACATACAAGGATAAGACTATGTATACATTTGTAGGTATGTAGCTCGACTCCGACACGGGGATTCAGTGGAGTGCGGATAGGGACAATTGGGGCCGCGCGTTGCTCTCTATTACCGTAATTGCTCTCGGAGCGGTTGAACGAAAACCCAGAGAGAGATTCTTCGTCTGCCACCCAATCCACTACATGAACGTAATCCGCCACAAATGATGGAATCGTACATTTAACAATGGCGGAATTGCCTCGTAAGACGTCTTCATCAATAACACGAGGTTCATAGGACTGATGTACCACTGTGGACGTTAAAAATATTACCTATTCTTGTAACAAATGTTAAAAATCTATACCAAATACAATGCGTAGGACAGGGAAAGAGGAATGAAATACGTTTACGATCATAAACTACCATCGTTAAAATTAGAGTGCTCCTCAGCAGATACCGTGTCATTGTCCATTATCCAGGCCACAACATGAACAAAGTCCGCAACAAACGAAGGCACGATGCATTTCAGAATAGCTGTGTTGCCTCGCAAAATGAATTCATCGTTGACTCTAGCCTCATATACTTGAAGTACAGCTGTGACAATTCAAATAAAAGGAATCAGGAATGAGGATTACTCTCTCTAAGTGAGAAATTACCCTCGCTACGGTTGGGGTAATATGTGCCTCCTTCGCTATCCATCCACATTTCAACGTATACAAAGTCAGAAACAAAGCTGGGCACTTCACATTTCATGATAGCTGCGTTGCCGCGAATCACGTACTCGTTGTCAGCTTCGGCTTCGAAAGGCTGTGACACCACTTTACAAAAAAATATAATGTTATTTGATGAGATAAATCGAGGAGTTAATTTGGACGGGGAAAGACGGTTTTGAAGAAATCATTAGATATGTACCCTGTGCTGCGTTCGTATTGTTAACTGTGAGGATTTGTCCGTCCTCCATGATCCACGCTTCTATGTAAACGAAGTCACTAACAAAGGACGGAATCTTACAGTGAACAATAGCAGCGTTCCCTCTAATCACGTACTCGTTTTCGGCTTCGGTCACGTAATACTGTGATACGACTGAAGAATAACAATTAGACACATAAGTTGGAACGGTTCGAGGTGTAAGGAATTGTTGTGAGTATGGGAAGCAAGTATGATTTGTTTAAGAGGCCATTGTACCGAGGTCTCCTGAGTGAGAAATCTCTATTCCCTTTTCGTCGATCCATGCTTCCACCTTCACAAAATCAGCGACAAAAGAAGGAATGGAACATTTTAAAACAGCGGCGTTTCCACGTATGACATATTCTGTGAGAATCTCTGCTTCATAGAACTGATTCACAACTGAAAGAATATACGTATGTGATCCATGACTAATAAAAGTCTAAACTCTAAGTCGAGGGAAGGAGGTGGAGGATAAGGAATGTTATACAGATAATTGCATCTGAACTACCGATGTCATCGGTTGGTAAGTATTCGCCACCCTCAGAGTTGACCCAAGCTTCCACTTTCACGAAATCGGCGACGAAGGAAGGAATATTGCATTTAAGCACAGCGGTGTTTCCTCTGATTACATACTCTGAGACTACTTCGGCTTCGTAGTATTGTGTTACAACTGCAATAATAGCATCTGGTAGTATTTTTAGAAAGGATTAGGAATAGGCGTGGTGAGAATGACAGGCATTTGGGTATTAAAATGTTATGTTTAGTTGAGCATGTGGTACCATCTCCTTCCTTATTTTCCTCGTAAGTAAAAGAATTGCCAGCCTCGTCTTGCCAGGAGATAACATCCACAAAATCGCCCACAAATGAAGGTATGGAACATTTGAGAATAGCAGAGTTTCCTCGAATCACATATTCGTTATTTACTTCTGATTCGTATTGCTGCTGTACCACTGAAAATGGTTATGTTTGTAATCGAGGTATTTTCTAGTGGATAGTTGGATTAAGGAAAGTGGCAAGGGAAACAAAACGGTGAAGGATTAACCGTAGTCCTCGCCGGGAAGGAAGTCTTCATTGTCATCAGTGTGCCAAGAGAGAACTTCAACGAAATCGGCTACGAACGATGGGACCTGACACTTGAGCACGATACTGTTCCCAGTAATAACATATTCCTTATTGACGTCGGTGTCGTAATGCTGGGCAACCACTTATGCAACATGGACAAAGAATTGAGTATGAGTTAATATTATTAACTATTGGTACATAATCACAAGAATATTATTCATAATTATGGATAGGTATTTAAAAATTTTTGTTCACGAGCACCTGTAAAAAAATTGTTAAGTAAACAACACAGAATGACAGTAATCACAAGTTTCCCTTGCTAGTGATTTTTAGAAAGATTTTGTTCAAATATACGAGTTTTTTCACGATTTACTTTGCATCATTCTACTGCAACTTACAAGCAGTTACTAATATTTTTATCTACTGAAACAAAATAGTGTGACCATACTTCAGTTTTGACTAATTCGATCATCTTTACTCTTGATTATTTAATTGACCGTATTTGACCTCGTGTCATAAAGGGCAGCGCCCTATGATGGTCAATAAAACTTTCATACTTAGTCAGAGCAGCTACATTTAAAGTGTCTTCGAACGAAGAAACGATTCAATATGTCTACAAATTGTAGTAACGTCCTGCCAACATGTTTAAAATACATGAATAAACTCGCATTTTATTAACATTCTAATAAGTGTGGCGCCTAATACGGCATGCCCTATAATGGACATCTCCAATAGTCTCATTAAGCATGCGTGTAAAACATTCAATGCATTAACATCGATTCAATTCCTGTTTACTTTTTAAATGGGTACAGAACTTTAAATGCACAGATTTTTATGCCCAGTAGTCAAAAAACCATATCACATACAAATTAAAGATACGTTTATCACTTATAAAAGTTAAACAGTTGACTATCAAATTACAAATGAAAAGGGGTGATAAGTCAACAAGTGAAAGCGTTCGGATAAACAGAAACATCATCGTGTTAGTTGACATAGATATAGCAATATGTCATGTTAACCCATTAAATATTATTTATAGATCTGTCATGAAGCTTTATGGCTGCTTCTATAGCGCGCACGCGATATAGAAACTTGATTTTATTGTAACACAATCTTGTGCTTTATGAGATACGGCTGTAACTTTAGTAACGTCGCGTCGGCGGCGGCGCTTGCTTGACATGTGAGCAGTTTGTCCGTTAGTAATTTGAAATATCGTTGTGGTAAATGTTTTTGTACTATATTGTTCTTAATGTCACATACCAACGGACAAAAGCTTAAAGAATGCGCCTCTTGGAATTAGTAATTTTATGCAAATGGTGCTTACCGGCTCGTACGTTAACGTCCCGGGAATGAATGGTGCCAACAGAGTTGCGAGCGAGACAAGCGTAAACCTGAGCGTGAACCTCTTGCCGGTAATCCTCCGCGCGGAAAGGCGGGAATAGAAGGTTTCCGTTCGCCTGAACCTGGTGACCAAAAACAAGTAAGGCATCAGTTCCCAATTCGTGGAGTTAAAGTAGGTCTGAAATTATTCTGAAGAAAAAGGTTGGTTTAAATATAATTTATAGGCTATGATTCTATATTTCAATTTCTACTTTCAAACCATATAATGTTATCTTGCCCTAATTCCTTCGCCTTTCTGAGCAAAAATATTACTCATTTACATTAGTTGATAGGTACTAAACCTCGATGCGCTTCATTACCGTAACACTATGCAATGAGCTGCATATGCGGGCAGTGCGGGCACCGATTAAACTAGTTGTCCTTGCCATGTAGTGTAGGCACTAAATTCGATATTAAAACATCTGCAGATGATTCTAGATGATTTTAAAACCTTCTCAACATATTAGCTGATATTTTACTTTCTTTTGATCTTACCTAATGCTTATGCCGCAGAAGTTATTCGGTGCTTATCATACCTAGCCCAAAAACTGTTATCATATACCTACTACTTCCCAAAAAGTAAACTTTGCATTACATCCATTTATAGGACATAAATATAACGGTCTAATAGAAGAACCTCACCTGTCGCAATCCAGGGACATCACCAACAGCAGTTCCATCAGATCGCACCCAAATGATGTCAGGGGTCGGGGATCCTCGGGCGGCGCATTCCACAGTCGCGCCGGTCGTGTTACTGAAGTCCACTCGGTTTGAAGGTTCCTTCATGAAAATCGGTCCTATAGTTTCGTCCTCGCATAGCACTGACCCTGTAAAAATACGTCAGTTGAACTATAATGTTGCATCCAGTTTTATTTATGTGTTTGAATGGTTGTTGATATTTATCACGTTTAAGGACGTCATGTTTAGGCTTCGTCGGACATGTTTAGTCTCATGGCAATATCTGGTGTACGACTTTTTGCTGTATACACTGATATAAATATTGTTAGGGACTCAAAACACGAGATAAATGGTGATCATCTGGACATTGCACATCTCAAAATGTTAATGTTAAGTTCTGCAAAGATTTATCTTTGCAGAACACTAAACATGAATACCTATTAATCTCAAAATCAAGTTTAGCCATTGGTATACTTCGGGTAGGTATACTTTAGGTTTAATTTCATTTATGGCACAGTAACTTTTATATCAATACAAAATTCTGAATGTCGAAAATAGTCTAAAGAATGGGTCGCCGATTGGTGTTACTATGATGGCTGGTGCTGTTTCCTCTCGTTAAAAGTTGCCTCTTGCTTCACCCACCACGAGTTTAGTCATTATTTTCCAGAAACCATACGGCACGCCTATCATATTACGAATGTTTTAAATAACAAGATTGTTTGGTATTTTGTTCTATTTTTTTTTCCGCGGCTTTGATCTGTTCTGATTTGATCGAATTTAGTGGGTACCTACTCATACCTATAAACCGTATTTTAGTTAAACTTTAAGTTACTATCAGTCAGTGGTTTGCTTACGAAAACACGAGTAAGCAAACCACGAACACCAGGAGGTACTAGTTTACGGGAACTAAAAATCCTCGACCCAGTTTATAATGAAGCCTGGAAAAAAAAAAATCCAGCACAAGTGACGCGCTCTCATGCCACGTCTCGCGACTCGTTTCACTAGATGAAGAGCATGAGACTGACACTAAATGTTAATTAGTGACCTCATTAAGTCCACTTACTGTACGTCAAATATTGTACATCCTAATATCCTGTGTAGTTAAAATACTTCGGTTACCAACGTGAAGTAACGGTTTTTATGGCTTTTAAGATCCCCAAGTTTATAGCATCCTTACCAAACGAGGCGAAACACGAGGTTACTGAATCGTTGTTAAGGCGACGACGATAATAAACTTTTAATGATTTTCAACTGGAGATCACGTCTAAACGAGAAGTGTTATTTGGAAAGAATATATGTTAAAATAGAGCATTTTCTTAATAACTTATTATGTGAATATTTTAGATTGTGTTTATGTCGCAGCCGAATTGTATAATACGTCGTATTATATAACGTCTAGCCGAAATACATAAAGGCGCTTTTTTTTCTATTACGGCTGATTGACGTTCAGCTAAAATGTATTACGGCTAAAAAAACGTACGTTGCATTGTGATAGCGTCGCTTAGTAGTTTTTAGTTCCAAAATGCTACCGCTAGTAGCTCAGCACTACCATAAAAACAACAATGGCGTCACGTATAGAATCTGTATCATAACAAAGTGCAAATAATAATGATTTAATGAGTGGAAACATGTGTGAGACTGAGAACAGTGAAGTTAAAGACAAACTCAATGTGCGATTAAATAACTTCTACGGATTGCAATGGGGAAAGCTGGAAAAACCAAGAACTCAAAAGAATAGGGCTAAAGGTTGGGCGCCGTTTTGGCGAACGTATCATTCCGACATTATGGCTGAACGTCAATCAGCCATAGGTAATAGAAAAAAGCGCCTACTTAAGTAGATATTTCGGCTAGACGTTATGTAATACGCCGTATTATATAATTCGGCTACGACATTTATATTACACTAGCTTCCACCCGCGACTTCACGTGAAATTTCTTGTTCCCCCGACCCACCCCGTCGCATCGCATCGCCTGCCCGCGCTGTTACTTCGTTTTCGCTTAGCGCTCGTTCATACTTTTTTTCTTTTTGTTCGTCTTCTAAGGGTCCTAGCGTAATGTTACATACTCTATAGCCCTCCTCAAGAATTGGGCTATAAAACGCAAAAGGAATTATTCAAATCCGACTGGGAGTGACAGAGATTAGCGCGTTCAAACAGTCAATAAAAATAAAATGGTAACTAAGACTAAGCGCATTTTTCTTACTTTAAGCATTTTTATACCCGTCGTAATTTCTAAACGACAGGTCCGATTCGAATAACTTAAAAAGGAATTTACATGTAATTTGTCAACTTAGATTATGAAACTATTTATTTGGATAAGGATTAATACCATGTTTATGATAACACCTTCGCAAATAATGCATTATTTTATAACAAATTTGATTACCATTAAAAAAGTTATAGTGAGCCAACCTTAAAAATAGACATACGCTATCGCGGACTTTTTTTTAGAACTTTTTGAGAGGAACAATTCCGTCATACATGATTTTTGCGTAACTTTAACCGTTAACGCAGCGCACGCAACGGAAGCTCTCAAATTTTCCTCGTTTTTGCAACATGTTTAATTGATGCTCTGCTCCTATTGGTTATAGCGTGATGTTATGTAGCCTATAGCCTTCCTCGATAAATGGGCCATTCAACACTAAAAGATCCTTTTTAATCGAACCAGCAGTTCCTGAGATTAGCGCGTTCAACCAAACAAACTCTTCAGCTTTATAATAATATATTAGTATAGATATGTAATTAATTTGTAAAGTTATATCTAACGCGGATAAAAAACTGAGAATCACGCAAAAACTATCAAGCGTATTTTTATGAAACATTCACCATTTTAAAGATAATTTAATGATTTATCTTTTAGTATAAGTACCTGTACATTACTGCAGCGGCTGACAACAGAGGCATTGATGGACGGTACACATACGTGAGTTCATCAATGCTTGGTTGCGGTCAAGGCTTGTATACTTATATAGCACTTTTCTCAAATAATGCGCGGATATTCAACAATTAATTTTATATTCCAGAATCAATGACGAAAAACAATAATTTTTCACGCGCCAGTATATTCATCTGTCAAGTTCTATTACTGGGTGGAAGTGCGATGCACAGTGGGTTGAAATTCGCGTTTCATAGACATCCAAATTTTTTTTTTTAAGTGTCGCTTTTTTTGCTGGGTAACGATTGGGAATACCTACTACATACATGCCTTATAAAATGAACTTTTAGGTTTATAATCGGAAACAGCGCACTCACAATTTTTTTCGGAAAAATTTGTATGGAGTCGGCATAATAAATGATGATATCTCCATTTTCGCACAATTGCGCCAAATATCCTCTTAGGTTATTAATATATGAATTATTTTGGATTTTTTGACATACTCCATGTCAAGGTCAAACGTGCGCTTTTTTTTTTAAAAAAATCTTTAATAAACAAACATTTTTTTTTTGTTTATTGTTTTGTTTTAACTAGAAAAAAAGTGTCAGTATGATGCTCTAAAGAAAAAAGCCAAAAAAGCTGTGGCGGTAGCGAGAGCAAAAGCCCAGGACAAGCTTTATGACACACTGGATAGTCCAGCAGGCCAAAAAAACCTATACCGGCTTGCTAGAGCTAGAGCGAGAAAGATGAGGGATGTTTGTCAGATAAAATGTATAAGGAATGAAATTGGAGTAGTGCTTTCGGATGATCAAAAAATTAAGGATAGGTGGAAGGGATATTTTGAAAGACTGATGAATGAGGAGAATGACTGGAGTGGTGTGCTTGAGAATGAACAAGTAAATGAGGGGTTAGTGAGAATGATTAGTATGGATGAAGTGAGAATAGCAGTAAATGAAATGAAGAATGGTAAAGCAGTAGGTCCGGACGGAATACCAGTTGAAGTATGGAAGTTATTACGGGTACATGGATGGACGTGGTTAGCTTTATTCTTCAATAAATTGTTGCTGGAAGAAGCCATACTTGACGAATGGTGTAACAGTTCACTGGTGCCCATCTTTAAAAACAAAGGTGATGTGCTGGAGTGTAACAACTATAGAGGAATAAAACTAATATCACATAGTATGAAGGTTTGGGAAAAAGTTATTGAAAGGCGACTGAGAGAAGAGAGTGAAATTTCGCAAAACCAATTCGGTTTTATGCCTGGTCGGGGAACAACAGATGCCATCTTTGCTATCCGCCAGTTGTGCGAGAAATACAAAGGTGCGCATAAAAACCTGCACATGGTATTCATTGACCTCGAAAAGGCATACGACCGAGTGCCTCGTGAAGTTCTGTGGTGGGCCCTTAAGGAGAAATGTGTGCCAGGGAAGTATGTGCAGTTGATTCGAGCGATGTACAGTCGATGCAGTACCCAAGTCCGGTCTACAGTGGGCACTACCAGCAGCTTCAATGTGGCTGTCGGCTTGCACCAAGGGTCAGCACAGCACTCAGCCCTTACCTCTTCGTGATGATAATGGACGCTCTTATGTCGGATATCCACGAAGAGGCGCCCTGGTGTATGCTGTTCGCTGATGACATTGTGCTGGTTGCTGAGAGCGGCTTAGAGATCCAGAGCAGATTGGAGGTGTGGTGGGCAAAACTGGAGACCGCTGGCCTGAGATTAAGTCGGACCAAAACAGAATATTTGTTTTGTGATTTTGGCGGTCTCTCCAGTCCTGTGCCCATATCTCTCGCCGGAACGCCCGTACCGAGCTGCTCCGACTTCCGGTACCTCGGGTCGTTTGTCCAAGGGGATGGCGAAGTAGACCGAGACGTAGCGCACCGGATCAACTCAGGATGGATGAAATGGCGACAGGTCACAGGAACAACTTGCGACCCACGGATGCCCCTCAAATTAAAGGGAAAATTTTATAAGTCCGTGATAAGGCCTGTCGTACTGTATGGATCGGAATGCTGGGCCGTGAAGAAGACGGATGAAAAAAGATTGCATGCAGCAGAGATGAGAATGTTGAGATGGATGTGTGGAGTGACGAAATTGGATAAAGTAAAAAATGAGTATATAAGGGGAAGTTTGAAAGTGGCGCCAGTGACAGAAAAGTTGAAAGGAAATCGTTTGGCTTGGTATGGACAAGTGAAGAGGAGGGAGGAAACGCATGTGACTAAAAGAGTGATGAATATAAATGTTGATGGATGGAGAGGGAGAGGAAGGCCAAAGAAGAGATGGATGGATTGTGTGAGGAATGATATGAAAGAGAAGGGAGTGAATGATAGCGTGACTTTTGACAGGGGAAAATGGAAAGAGAAAACGTGTTGCGCCGACCCCAAGTAACATGGGACAAGGGCAGGAAGATGATGATGTTTTGTTTTAACTAGTATCAAGCTTAACATGTATGTGTCGGCGTTGCATTTTAAACAGCACGTGCATCGGGCCACGCGCTGCGTCATTCCCCCACCTCCTCGCTACGGGACAGAGTTGCGGCGCGCTGCGACGTTGCGCGCTACGTCGTTACCCCACCTCCAATACTAGCGTATAAAACGGTCCGCACAGCGGCAAAATGGCATTCGATTCGCTCGCTCGACACCGCTGTGGACGGTCGTGCCGCTGACGCATTCGCTCGCTGCACCGCTGACTCACCGCTGACTCACCGCCATCGACGATCGTTCGTGACGTCACGTCACGGAACGACTCCTGTAGTCCCTGACTGCACCCGTTGTCAATTATTGCCTTTTTCAAGGCGATCGTTGATAAACTATTTCTTTAACGTCGTCCGTCAAATAAACGTTCGGCGTGTCTCCTTGGCCCCCTCAGGGTAAAAACCACAGTTTCGTGGTCCTTGACGGATACCTCACGGTGACAACTAAGTCAAGGGGGTGTTGACCCAACACACCCGCTGAGCCCCTTCAGGGTAAGGCAGTTAATTGGACGGGTCCCAGAGTTAACCGGCCTTGGGGGGTCTCCTAGTCGGCTCTGGTGACAGTTTTCCTTCCACAGATACTCACCTAGTGTCTTTAGGGTGTGTCTACACCCTTCGCGCTAGACTGGTCAGGGCCCTGTCGCACATTAAGACTGGCGACAGGTTTCAGCTCTAGGGCTCACAAGTAGGCACACACCTCCCTGTCTGCACCCGACAGGGAGGGCCACACACCCCCGGGCCCATCCACCCGGGGAGTAGGAGTAGGATCATTAGGTCCCCTTATTTTTCTTTATTTTTTTAAAATTCCCTATTGCTGCTATGTCTGACGCCGACATCGCAGCCTTTGCAAAAGAGGTCCTCTTTAAGGACCCAGAATTTCTACTGAAATATGGAAAGGCCTGGCGTAGTCGCCACCTTGACCCAAGTGAGGCTCTAGAGAGCCCGCTTTCCCCCCCTGTAGCAGATAGGGGCACCCCTCTTACGGCGGATTCGATGCCGTCTGTAGTCTCCCCCCAGCCCGAGGTGATGGACACCTCAACCCCTCCTTCGGACTCAAGTCCGAAGACGCAATCTCGCTCACTTCCTCCTCCTCCTCAGACGACTATCAAGTCGTCGGAAAGGGAGGGAAGAGGAAGAAGGGCGGTTCCTCCCAGGCCAGCAAGGTCAAAAAGCCTCTGGCGGCAGCCATTCCCTCCGCCCCTGACTGCGCCCCTGCCTGCGCCCCTGCCCCTGCCCCTTCCTCTACTTCCGGCTCGGCACCCACCCGATCACCCACCTCAGCCAGTCCTATCCCAACGGACTCAAAGAGGAAGGTGCGTCCCCTGCCCCCCTTATACATCCAAGATAAGTCCAAGTGGACAGAAATTTCTAAAGTTTGCGTGGATCGCAAGATCCAATACACCAATGCCCGATCTACCCAGCAGGGCATCAAGGTTACTGTCCCCTCGTCCTCGGACTACAGGGACCTTGTCCGAATTCTTCGTGAAAGGAAGTACTCCTTTCACACATTCTCCCTCCCGGAGGAAACTCCGACGAGAGTAGTCATCAGGCGTATCCCGAAGGAGATCGTCACCGAAGAGATCAAGGCAGACCTGATCTCCAAGGGTATCCCAGTGTCTGCAGTTCACCGCCTTCACCGGGCGAAACAGGGCCTTGTATACGACATGGTCCTGGTGATCTGCGACCCCGTTGAGGGTCATCACCCGATCTTCAAAGTGAAGTCGGTGTGTTCACTGTCGGGCATCTCTATTGAGAAGCCCAGAAAGTCCAATATCGTTGGCCAGTGCCACCGTTGCCAATTATACGGCCACTCCCAGTCGCACTGCTACGCAACTCCCAGATGCGTTAAGTGTCTGGGCGGGCATGGCACTGCGGACTGCCCTCGCCCCAAGGACAGGACTCTGTGCACAGAACCTCCAAGTTGTGTGCTCTGCGGGCAAGCTGGTCACCCAGCTAACTACCGGGGATGCAGTAAAGCCCCAAAATCATCCTCGGCCAAGCTGGCGAAGCGTGCCAGCGAGCGCCAGCAAAGGGAAAGCCCGAGCGTAAAGCTCCCCTCTGCTCAGTTGCCCGAGCGCCTCGCTCCTCAGAGACCCTCCCCATGGGTCAACTTTAACGCAGCTTCGGCCTCGGTACCGCCCTCTCAACCCATCCCTGCGCCATTGGCCACTGCCACGCCGGTCCCGGCAGCAGCTCCAGTGGCTCCTGTAGCCGCCGCCGCTCCCAAGGCTGCGCCGGTTCCCACGGCAGCAAACAGGTCCCCTCCCTCAGGCCATCAGCCTTCAAACCCACAGGTGCTTCTCAGCGTATTCGCTGTTTTCTACACCCCGGCGGCCAACGCCATGGTGAAGGAAATCCGTGCCGCTCAAGGAAACGCTCTTCGTCTCCTTGAGATCTTCAATGCGTACCCCGAGGTATCGCAAGCTCTCGAAAATCTAACTTTTTAAATTCCATTATGAATTTACAAAAGATTAGGTCCCTCAAACCCCGCTCCCTTAAACTAGGCGTCTTCAACGCCAATGCAATTACCGGTCAACGCGATGAGATCGCCACCTTTCTGCGTGATCATCAGCTTGACATTATGCTCATTCAAGAGACCTTCCTGAAGCCCCATCAGCGGGACCCGAAAATCGCCAACTATGACATAGTTCGCAATGACAGGTCCCGCTGCCACAAGGGTGGCACCCTTATATACTACAAAAGGTCTCTTTACTGTAGTCCTATGGACCCTCCTCCACTAGTCTCTCATCTTGAGGTCTCAATCTGTCGGCTCGGCATGACTGGTCATCAACCAATCACCATCATCTCTGCCTACTTCCCGCCTGCCAATGGTGCGGAGGATCCCACCGCGATCACCAAGGACCTAACTGTCCTCTTCGGTCTGAGTGACTCCGTCATCCTGGCGGGGGATCTCAATGCCAAGCATCCCGCCTTGAACAGCAACACGACCTCCACCAGAGGTAGGATACTGTTCAACCTAGGTGCCTCCCTCAACTTCGATGTCATCGCTCCGATGAACCCTACCCACTACCCTGGCGTTCCCAGCCAGCTTCCAGACGTGCTCGATGTTGCGCTACTCAAGAATGTAAACCTTCGTTTGCACTCTATTGAGACACACCACGAACTCAACTCGGATCACCGCCCAATTACCATGCTCTTCGCCCCTTATTCGGGCCCGCTCGATCCTAACCAGCCCCCTCGAACCAAAGTGATAACCGACTGGAAGAAAGTAAGCGAACAGCTGAAATCCACCATGTCGCCTCACTTGGATAAAATCCCCGACCACATAGTGTCAGTCGAAGACACGACGGGTGCGATCGACTCGTTTACAGAACACGTTCAATCCGTTTTGACGGATTGTTCGCGGGAAGTTCCGGCGATGGATAATCATCGCTGGAAGTTACCGATTGACGTACGTGAACTGATAACCGAGAAGAACGCGGCCATTCGTGCCTACAACTCCTTTCCCTGCGACGCGAACAAAGCCCACATGCGCCATTTACAGCGTGCTGTAAAGAAACGTATAACGGAGTGGCGTTCCGAGGGCTGGGACAAGATGCTCAGCGAGCTCGAGCCCAACCATCTGGCCTTCTGGCAACTCCAACGCAAAATGCGTACCTCCACTGGGGAGGCTACAATGCCTCCCCTCATTCGCCCTGACAAGAGCATCGCATTCGACAATCCCGAAAAGGCAGAATGCCTAGCCGACAGCCTGGAGTCTCAATGTTCTCCTAGCTCCCAACCAGCTGACCAAGCGCACCTTGCCAAGGTCGACGCCGAAGTCGAACGCAGGGCTGCTCTTCCCCCTGTGGAAGACCCTGATGATCCGTTGCCTCCCGTCACTCCAGACGAGGTGCACGACATCATTAAAGGGCTACAGGATCGGAAGGCCCCTGGCTCGGACGGTATCACCAATAAGGTTTTCAAACTCCTCCCCGCCCCCCTGATAATGCTAATGACCGCCATCTTCAATGGTGCTCTCAGCAACAACATCTTTCCGCAGACGTGGAAAGAGGCCACCGTCATCGGTATCCCCAAGCCAGGCAAGCCCAAGTCTGAGCCTACTAGTTACCGCCCCATTAGTCTCCTCAATGTCCTCGGCAAAATATATGAGAGGCTTATTTATAAGCGTCTCAAAGATTTTGTCGAGGCTAAGAGCCTTATCCCTAGTGAACAGTTTGGGTTCAGGACCCATCACTCTTGCATCCAGCAAGTTCACCGAATCGTTGAGCACCTAAGCGCTGGCTTCCAGCGCAAGGCAACGACAGGCATGTTGTTCTTCGACATAGCGAAAGTGTTCGACAAGGTCTGGCACAACGGCTTAATATATAAGCTGTACCAACTCGGGGTGCCTAACCGTCTCGTGCTCATCTTACGAGACTTTTTGTCGAACCGCACCTTTCGCTATCGCATTGAGGGTACACTCTCCTCCCCTCACCCCTTACGCGCCGGTGTCCCTCAGGGCTCGGTGATTTCTCCCCTCATCTTCTCGCTCTTCACGAGCGACATCCCCAAATGTAGCAAGACTCATTTGGCGCTTTTCGCCGATGACACAGCTATCTACTACACAGGGCGGTGCCAGAACTCTATCGCCAGAACTCTCCAAAATTCCGCAAACGCTTTAGGCGTCTGGTTCCGGAAGTGGAGGATTGAGGTCAATCCCGATAAGAGTCAGGCCGTCCTTTTCACGCGACCGCGACTCCGCGCTTCCGCACCTCCTAGCCCGATCACCATGTATGGCAAGCCGATCCCTTGGGAGAAGCAAGCCAAATACCTTGGCGTGATCTTGGATCAACACCTGACCTTCAGAGAGCACATCAAGACGGCTCGTTCGCGTGCCGCTTGCGCTCTCGGCAGGCTTCATTTCATCCTGACCGCGCGTAGCAAACTATCTCTTAAGTGCAAGCTGCGCATCTACACCGCAGTCATCCGTCCCATCATGACGTATGCTTGTGTTGTATTTGCGCACGCTAAGCTACACTTGCTCCATAGGATGCAGACCCTACAGAACCGTTTCCTCAGAAAGGTCACGGGGGCACCCTATTATGTACGCAACGAGTCTCTTCACGTTGATCTAAAAATCCCAACCGTCCAGCAGTTCATGAAACGCCTCGCCAAGCGTTTCTTCGAATCTGCATCTAAACACCCGAATCCCCTGATTGCGGCGGCCGCCCGCTACGCACCGTCGCGCATAAGTCGCATCCGCCGTCCTAGGCACGCCCTAACCGTCCCGGATGACGCCATAACTCTCCTCCAGGAGAGTAATCCCGCCACCAGCACGATCCGGAAACTCAAATCGAGACCGCCGTGCTTCCGCCCTCGCCGCCGAGGGCCACCGCGACGCCCCCGTGCATACCCACCCCGACCCTTGCTCGAGCCAGCCCGCGCAGCTGAGCCCGTAATTCTAAATTTGCCCCCAAATAATCCGATCCAGCATGTCCCATTGCTGTCCTCTCCCAGCGACGCCCTAAGCCGAGGTCCGTACCCCACAGGGGGTGCCCTTAGCGTGTAGTCGCTTAGTTTTTAGTCTTAGTTTTAAGCCTGGCTGGAGGCCTTAATTTATTGAGGCATCCACAGGAAAGCCCGGTTAAGCAGTCGACAACCTCCTATAGGTTGAACTGCGAGATGCCATTCCCCAAAAACAAAAACAGCAAAATGGCATTCTGACTTCAGGCGTCGCCCGGTGCACAGGTTGTATAACTCTTGATTATTATTGCTACTGTGCCTCTCTGCACATTGTTACTCTTTTATCTGAACTAAGGTGTTACTGGGTGCCATGGTCATAATTGTAAGGTATTGAAGTAATTATCTCATAAGACGCTTTTCATATAAAAGCTGCTAATTAAGTGTAGTTTCTTATAAAATTAATTAATTAACTAAGATAAAATAAATTATATCTTCTTACCGTTAATGAATCTATTTTATTTTTACACTAAGTCCGATCCTGTGCCTTCATTTGTATATAGACTAGACATTTACGCAAATTAGTTGTGAGCAATATTAGAAATTGAAATTAATTAAAAACCATAAAAAATTGGCTTAATACCTGTATCCTTTATTTGTTACCGGCAATCTGTATAATCCGGTATTCTATACAATACCTAGGCAATGTATAGAATACCTAAAACGTGTAGGTAATGTATGAAATATTATTTATTTTATACTTTGCCTAGGTATTCTATACAATACCTTCTGATAATACTTATATCATAGAAACCTTTACACATACACAATGACTTAAATTTGATGAACAACAAAGTAGTACAAATGGTGAGCTGACAAAGTAATTATCTAACGACTCTCAAAATCTCCAATTAAGTAAAATATTATTATTTAACAACACTAACTATCTACTGTCTTTTTGAATATAGGTTGGATAATTAGGCTTAAAATTACATGTAATTGGTAATATTTGTCAAATATATAAATTTTAAACATCATAAGACACATTTTGTGATTCTTTTGTGGTACTAGAAATACCCTAAAAACTAAATTTTAGTAGTTGTGCAATACAAACAATTATAAAAATTAATGACATCTCATTAAAACCAAAAATATGATGAAAAAATTTAATATTAAAATGATTACAATAAAAATATATGATAAAATTAATAAAAAATTGAAAACTATGTAAATTAATTGCCTATATTGGATCGTTTTGAATTTAACATCGCCAACGTATGAGAAAATTATTCCAGATTCATAATTAATAAATTATATATTGGCCAATAAAAGAAAGAATAAATAAATAATAATAAAATAAATAAAAGAATTTCAAATTCAAGTTCAAAATATATATGTATACATATAGATAAAGTATGTACATCTATTGAATGGCACTGATACCACAGTATAAAAGCTTTTTCCACAACAACTTGAGGCTGATTGCCATGAAAAGATTGCTCCAGTGACACTACATTATAGGCAATTGAATTGTCAAAGAGTCGGTCAGCTAGTCAGAAAGGTGAAGCTAGTTGCCCATTCCACAACGTAGATCTCTATGATGGAGAAGAACGGGCAAGAAACTCCATGAACACTCTTTTAAATCAAGATTATTACAAAATCCTGAGTGTGCCCGGCGCCTCAGACCCCGAGCGCGGCTGCGCCGCAGTCGTCAAACGGTGACACTCCGTCATTAGTGACATTTTTTGTAAATAATGTGTTTAGTTTTAGTGCGTGTTTACATAGTTTATTTTATTTTTATATAGGTAAGTGGAATATTATATAAGTTATTTATGATCAGTAACGGCAGTAGCGATGCCGGAAACAGTGCCAGTCAACCTGTCACATCGCTCGATGTCCAGCTGGTGAGATGCCCGTATTGCTCACAGGCACGCTTTTTTAAAGGCGAACGGGGGCTGAGGATACACTATGGCAAGATCCACAAACCACATAGTGTACCATTCTGCCCCCCAGCCACATCCCCAACATCAAGACTTCCAGACCAAACCTTGTGGCAAACGTTAGCAAAATTAAAAAATTCTACCCCGATTTTAAAGAGAGTTCCCCGGGGCGCGAGACGGTCTGTTGCGCTAAGCTTGACGCGATGTCTCCGTCTTGCGACTCAGGAGAACTCACAAAGTGCCTGGGAGCAATTACTCACCTTCCCTTATAGGATTCTACATGTCCAAAAAAATTTGGCAACTAAAACAACCCTAACGAAGCAAATTAAAGACAACTGCAACAATTCGACACTAATTTTAGATTCAAAATTACCTGCATTTATCAATCAATCGCAAAAAGGCTTATGTTCACATGTGGAATCCAAATTAAGTGAAGGTGACATCAGGGGAGCGGCCAGGATATTGTTCAGCAGTGATGTGGTGGCGCCTTACTCTCCAGAAACGCTAACAGCTCTAGAGAGTAAACACCCAGCGCCTGCGGATGGTCTCACCTTTCCCGACCCACCGGACTCTCCCGACCTAAATTCAACCTTCCTAACCGTTTCGGCCCCCCAGTTGATTACAGCCGTGAGCTCCTTTCGAAGTGGTTCCGCCGGCGGCCTCGACGGCCTGACTCCACAACATCTAAAGGATCTACTGAGTTCAGGCGCCGGGGAAGCTGGTGAGTCGCTTTTGAAGGAGCTTGCGGCTCTGATTAACCTCATGCTCACCGGCGGTGTGAACGAGGCCGTCGTGGATGTCTTGTACGGGGCCAACTTATGCGCCCTGCGCAAGAAGGACGGCGGCATTCGTCCCATTGCCATTGGGTGCACCTACAGGCGTACGGCAGCCAAAATATGCTGTAAGCTTTACAGCGAAACGCTTACAGCTAAGTTTCAGCCCCTGCAGCTTGGTTTTGGCTCGAAAGGGGGCTGTGAGGCTGCCGTACATGCCCTTTCCACCTTTTTAAACTTCAACAAAGGTGAGGTCATCCTCAAGGTTGACGTGAAGAACGCCTTTAACTCTGTAAACAGGGACACTTTGTTGGCTGAAGTCAAAAAGGAACTACCCGAAATTTATGGTTTTTTGTGGCAATGTTACAGGTACCCTTCCAAATTATTATACAAGGACAATGTTTTGGAATCTGCAGTAGGATGCCAACAAGGTGACCCTCTCGGGCCAGTCATTTTCAGCTTGGCTATTCATCCAATTATCCAGAAACTAAAGTCAAAATTTAACGTGTGGTATTTAGACGATGGGACTCTAGGAGGTGATGCGGACACCGTTTTGAAAGACCTACAACTTCTCAAACAGGAATTTAGATCTATTGGCTTGGACCTTAACCCCTCAAAATGTGAAATCTATCTTCCTGACATTACTGACAGACAATTGACCCTAGATAAATTTAATGCAATAGCCCCACAAATTAAAATTTTAGAAAAAAGTTCACTGCACCTCCTAGGTTCCCCAATTTTAGAAGACAGCTTTTCTCCTTTCATCGACGAAAAAATCAAAAACTTCAACGACATTTCGGACAGACTCTCCAAAATTAATTTACATTCGGCATTCACCCTGATTAGATACTGTTGTTTTGGCCCAAATTTTATATATTTTCTACGTTCTTCCCCTTTATGGAAGCAGCCACATCTGTTGGACAAAATTGACCAAATTATTCGCAGCACAGTAACATCTATTTTAAATGTGGCCTTGGACGACCGAGCGTGGCTTCAAGCCACACTACCCATCCGTTTTGGCGGCCTCGGCGTCCGCAAAATTACCAGTATTAGCTTACCGGCGTTCCTGTCCTCTGTCCACAGCACTGAAAAGTTGACCGGGAAAATTTTAGCTCCCTCCCTGGTTGACTCTGAAGTGCCGTGCTTGAGTGATGCGGTGAACGCCTGGATAGCGGCTTGCCCGGATACAGATCGGCCCGTGAACCCATCTTCCCAGAGACAGTGGGATGAGCCGCTTTGCAGGTTGGTACGGAATAATCTTATCAATACGTCCACCAATACTGCTGAGCGTGCCCGCCTGCTGGCTGTGGGTGAATGGGAGTCGGGCCTCTGGCTTCAAGCACTACCGTCACCCAACATAGGCACTTTGCTGGGTGACTCCACCTTCCGGCTCGCTACTTGTCTGCGTCTGGGCGCTCCTTGTGGGGCTCCACACCGCTGCCAGTGCGGTGAAGCCGTCGACTGCCTCGGACATCATGGCCTGTCTTGTAGCAAGAGCGCAGGCCGGATAGCACGGCACGCTAGCATTAATGACATTATCCGTCGTGCTCTTGTCACCGCCGGGGTGCCAGCTGTTTTAGAACCCAACGGCTTGGCACGCGACGATGGCAAGAGACCAGACGGAATGACCATAATGCCTTGGAAGTTAGGCAGGCCTTTGGTGTGGGATGCAACATGTGTCGACACCCTTGCGCCATCCCATCTTCTTAGTACAGCGGGCTGTGCTGGGGCGGCTGCTGCAGGTGCGGAAAACCTCAAACGGCGAAAATATTCCGAACTTTTTGGGAGTTATATGTTCGAGCCGTTTGGGGTTGAAACACTAGGGCCATGGGGTCCGAGTGCCCACTTGGTTTTCCGAGACATCGCCAAGCGGTTGGTCGACTCTTCACGTGACCAAAGGGCTGGCCTATTCTTTGGCCAAAGGATTAGCATCGCCATACAACGTGGCAATGCTGCCAGCCTTTTGGGCACATTTCCTGTTGACAGCGATGCGGACGAATTTTTTGATGCCCTATGATTATATATTTTTTTTTTTTTTTTTACATTTGTACATATTATAATTATTATTTTAAGTCTGTTAGCTTATTTATTATGTAAATATTAGATTCATAATTAAACCTTTCCATAATAAAATATTATATTGCAAAAAAAAAAAAAAAAAAAAATTAATATATTATTTAAAAATATTGCCTATTCTGAATGACTATCTTCAGAGTCGAACTCAGAGTCAGAATTTATTTGAGCAATATCCCTAAACTCGAAATCAGGTGTTTGAAGATTCAGCAGATCCAATGTTTCATCAAACAAAGGTTTCTTTTTTTTGCATCCATCGTTGGTCTTACTGCTGAAATAAGCGGATCGGACGAAAGAATATCTACATTGGAATTCACTCTGCTCTTCTTACGTGAGTGATGTTCTCTGAATCTTGATCTTCTGAATTCTGAAGTCCTTTTTCCTTGCTTCTGAAGCTTCTTCAGGTAAACTTCCAATCGGTACTATTGAGTTATAAGCAATAATTTCGGCTCCATGAAGCAGTATCGTGTGCACTGTTGATGACATGTAGTACCAGTTGTACAATTCAACATATTTCTCAGCAGTTATGTACGCATATTCTTTAAATTTCGAAATATTGATGGGTTCTCCTGAAGTTATGACTTGCAAAATTACAGCAAATCTTCGGATCAGATCTTTATCTAGTCCTGTGATAGCCGCAGTCTGTTCAGGAAATTCAAAGAATCGTCGTGCAGTGTTGCCGTCGTTAGTTGTGCCATAACCTTGTTTTACGACATCGATTAATATGTTGAGCTCCGTTTTAAACCTGGCTTGGATAGTTTTCTTTCTTGCATCCACTGCAGCTTTCTCACTATCCCCTCTAGCAGACCACTTCTTAATATCTAATTTATATGCGATATGCAAAAGACATTCCATCATGTTTATGCGTGCATGTAGTGAAGAAAGTCCGAGCTCCATCAAGTCATCTTCTATTGATTTCTTTTTAACTTCTTCCAAGTTGTTCATCTCCGAAGGTTTCGCCAAACAAATGTAGCACGCTGCATTCGATCTTACGTTAGGAGAAAGGTATGTTTTTATTTTAGCATCTACCATGGTAAGCATTAGCTTATGACTCACCATATTGCTATCACAATCAGATGGTTGGAGAGCCGATATCTCAGCTTTGATTCTTTCATTTTCTCCCTTCACCACTGTTTCACTTTCTTTAACAAAGGTGAACTGTACTGGGCGACAATACGCTGCTGAGCAAGGTTTCGGGTTCTCCCAAATTGTGATGTCTTCACATGTCATCTTCAGTGGTGATAACGAAGTCATGTACTAGAGTCATCTTGAGTAGAATCCATCTTCTGTTTGTATCTGCTTTGGCTGGATGCTCCGTCGAAACCGTATTTTGATATTAAAATGAGTTCTTTATTTTGTATACTTTCTGGCAAAGATTTAATTATTCTTTTTGCTGTCAGATCTAGCAAAGCTTGCAGTGAAATTTTTGCTGAGGAATCTGTCACCGTAATTGAATTTTTCGGTTCAGGTGGAAAGCACACATTTTTCTCTTTTTGCACGCAGTAATACGAAGGGTACAAGTGCTTAAGGCCTTCTCGAATTGCTGATTCTCGCAGAGTTATATATTGCCACTTTGATAATTTCAGAGATATCAGTAAACCAAGTGCTTTTTGGGGTGAAAACGTTTCTTTACTGGTTGGTTTTTTAATTAAATCTTGAAGTTTTTCGATTGATTCTGGGTGGTTCACCATATATTCAATCACAGAAGCAATGTTGTTTTGGCCTTCATCTTTAAACTTAGAAATAGTTGCAAATACGAGCTCACTGGAATCTTTGTCTGTCAGGTCTCCACTCCGCCTCTTTTTCTGTTTCGTTCCCAAGTCTTCAAAAGGTTTACGATTTGGGATTTTTCGTTTCGTCATTGTTCCAGTTGATGATGTAGATGGCTCCAAAAGAGAATCAGTAGCGCATGACGATGATTCCAAAATAGTAATGTTAGAACTTGGTGATGGCTCCGAAATTGGCATTATAGGGCTTCCCTCATTTTGAGTAATCGATTTTATATTTTCTTTTAAGCAACTCGGCCAATCAACATCAGCCTCGAGCCAACTTTCGTAGTCAGTTCGGAACCTCTCATATTTCCGTTGTGTTGATTCATATCGTTTCTGTGCAGCCCTAGTGAATCTCCGGCAAAATTCTTTTAAAGTCATACAATCTTCTTCAGATACACTGTTGTTTAAACGAGATAGCACGGTTTGAAACAAAAAAATATAGTCACTGAGTTTGTGAGCGTTTTTCAAAATAACGAACAAATCTAAGTTTGTTACGATGCTTGCCATGATGTTTGTACTTTCAATGATTGAAGAATACTAAATGATTTTCTTTTAGTACGCTCCTATTTATTGCGATCGACTTTAATGTATGTGCCCGAAAAACTAATTTACTAACTACCCTCTTAATTGCTAACTAATAAGCACCCAATTATTTAATAGATATAGGTATTCAAAAAGTCGGTAGATAGTTAAAATGTCATTAACAAACAGTAATTTCACGAATTTTTTTGGGAATTTTGAGAATCATTAGATAAGATAATTACAATTTCAGATTTAAGCTAACGAGTTTTAAGCGAATGTCACTTTCTAATATGGCACTTAATTTTATTGATTTGCGTAAATGTCTAGTCTATACATCCATGTTAAGCTTAATATTAGTAAAAAACGAAAAAAAAAAAGTTAATTTTTTAACGATTTTTAAAAAAAAAAAAACGCATGTTTGACCTTGGCATGGAGTATGTCAAAAATCCAAAATAATTCATATATTAATAACCTAAGAGGATATTAGGCGCAATTGTGCGATAATGGAGATATCATCACTTATTATGCCGACTCCATACAAATTTTTTCGAAAAAAAATCTGAGTGCGCTGTTTACGATTATAAACCTGAAAGTTCATTATATATAGCATATAGTAGGTATTCTCTATCGTTCCCAAGCCAAAAAAGCGTCACTTAAAAAAAATATTTTAATGTCTATGAAAATCGAATTTCAGCCTACTGTGCGACGCGTTGCGTGAGCTCAGCACAGAACACTCAAGGCCGTTGGCATATATCTACATCTTAAGAGCATAGCTTTATTATTTCCCCTTTGTCTTTTCCATCTTTTATTTAATTTTTATATCGTTTCTATGAACCAACGTACTTTTAATCTAGTCAAACTAGGCTGTATTGCCCCATTGCAGGGCTAAGGCCTCCTCCCGTTTTCACACATATCTATCTTTTGCTAGTACCGGCGACGTTATTTAATTTAAATTAAACAGTCAAAAACTTTCAATACGAATTGGGTTGAATTCAAACCAGTGCCGATGGAAGACAAAAAATAGCAACAAAGCGAACAAAAAAGCGAGGGCGTGTTGCGCTTGCGACAGATGTGCGCCTGCGCACGCTCCTGATTGGTCGTAGCCACGACAGATGTTCTTCACATCACAACCTGAACGCAGGATGCTAATTCAACTAACAATAAGATTTATCACAACACTTGCAACGATTTCTAGCCGGTTTCTATACGAAAAATTATTGTTTAATGCTAATTTTCTACCAGAACTAGGGTTGCCAGGTCGTCTAACCTAATAGCCGGACAGACCAGCCAGTTTGGCCGGACATTTGGGTAAAAAAGCCGGACACCCTAAATTATTAAGGATTTTGTGTCTTAGTAATAACTCGACAAAATTGTTTTTACGTAAAACTAGGATTTTTAATCATTTACCATAAAACTTCTTAAATTCTAATAAATAAAATTTTATAACGTATCAGTCTTTATTACTACTAATCAATCATTAATATTATTATTTCCCAAGGCAAAACACAAAAATAAAATTGAGAAAACAAAACAAAACTTCACTAATGAATAAAAAACGTTCATCTGGCCATTTAATTTAATTTTTCGATCATTCGGTAGGCGAGTGACAGATGCCGAATGCTGAAATCTAATATTTGATTGATTCACTAATGAATACATTTTTAACTTTTCATTTATTTTGTGTTCAGAGATTTCACTCAAGTGAAAGATGCCGAATGAAAAAAAACCGGCCAAGTGCGTGTCGGAAGAACAATGAAAGGTTCCATTGTTGGCATAAATTTATCCCAAGAACAAAGTTAACATTGTTGTTGAAAAACCTGTTCTCTCATACATTCCAAATGCAAATGTAAGTTGGTCGACTATTACTCGTGAACTTGTAAAGCCTACGTAGTTGTTATAGCTTTTCTTTTAACTTCGTTGTATATACTACTACCGTGAATTTTTTCACATATCCAAAACTAACCGTTTAGCTGGCATGGGGGGACACTTGACTCTAACAAAATTTAGCACTTTAAAGCTTAATATTTTAGAAACGGATCCCTTAATCGAAAAATTGTTTTCACAAACCCGCAATATTTTTGAAATATCTATCCAACAACACCCCACACCATGGGGTAGACGAGAAAAAAAAGCTAGGAAGCTAGCTTAACAAAAGCCGGACAGGCCGGACACCGTTTAATTTGGCCGGACACACAATCAAAAAGCCTACCTATGTCCGGCTTTAGCCGGACGCCTGGCAACCCTAACCAGAACTGATATCTGAAGAGTAGGACTTCTATCTTATGTAAGTACCTATGGCATAGCGATATGCAGTCAGGTTATCAGGTCACTGTGTAGTGTATTTAACGCCGAGCACTGTTAATTTATATCAATGTTAAATAAATACAACAATATACAAGTAATTAGCAACATTAATAAGTAGGTACAGACAGTCCTGCAAAACAAAAATACTTGGCGTAGTAGAGCTTCTACCTATACCTACCTAGGTATTAATTAAATTTTCACCTACATAATGTTATATAACATACATTTCGTACGTGTTTATGTGCGCTATCTATAATGTATCTAGATAAAGCGATAACACTGATGGAGGTGTGATCAGTGTCAATCGTCACTTTCGCTTGCATCAAACCACTTATTAATTGATGCATTGTTTTAACTTCCCAGCTTGACTTTTTAAGGTTAAATTAATAATACACATGAGTACCTATTGTATAATATCAATATTTTTTTAAAGAGCATTCTGTAACCATGAAACATATCGAGAAAAATTTATAAATACGCGCTCAAAATAATGCCAGCAAAGGATGATTAAATACCATTTTTACAATTTCTGCACCCTAATTGCGTAACACACTTATCAATCACAATCTGGATGATTCTGAAGCAAATTGCTCATCCATTGCTTCATATGTTTGAAAAATTTGTCTACTGAACAACGTAAATAACGCAATGAATGTTGTTGAAATGTCAAAATGAAACCGATTCCTACTGTGTGTTACGCAATTGCCCCACTGATCTAGGTCTATAGTTAAAATTAATGAATTGGGACTTCAGTAGCTGCAGTCTCGACATAGATAACGACCGCTTTACGTGGGTCGCAGTCCTATTAGGGTCCCTAGACGGTTAAAATTGCTTGACAAGCACGTGATTTCTTCGTGCTTGTCAAGCAGTTTTGACCATCTAGGGTCGAATTCGGTCGTAAAGCGATCGCTATCTATTTCGAGACTGCAGCCCTTGTTCAGCCAATAAGGCATACCTCTACAAGCTTTTACTGATACTCAATTATACAGGGTGTTAGACAGACGGTTGAGCATACGAAAATGGCAGATCCGTGGGGCGTCTGCTACCTGTTTAGGCCCAATAACAAGATCCAGGCCACACGGATTTTTTTAAATGACTTTCTTTAAATTTTATTCGAAAATCGTCGTTGCTCAAACTTCAAACGTCAATAATTTCATTTAAAAACTGGCAACATTTTTATTTTTATTTTCATCTAGAATAATTGTAGAATCTTATGGGTAAAATTCGTATTTAACGCAGATGATTGCTAGAATATTAAATACGAGCCCTTAAACTACAAACAAATTTAAAAAAAAACTGGATGCCCGACTTTGAACTGCAGTGTTTATATATTTATACATCCTTTCCAACACATGCAAATCTGTGCAAATCAAACCTGTCGTTAAGAGTTCAAGGTAAGGGGCGTAAAGATAACACAACTTGAACACATGGCATATTTGTACAATTTATTATTTACTGTACAAGGCTGTTTTTTAAGAAGCCTTTATTAGTTAATAAACTAACAGTTGGACGATTTGGACCTAAAAATTTGATTGTGTACTTAAAAATGCAGACTTATTTTGCTGCGACGAAGGTGAAAACCGTAAATTCATAATTTCATTCGCAGACGCACGAATGTACCTATGCCAAACCTGATTTACGAATACAACAACAAAGTTTTGCAATATGTTATCCTTACCTACTTGAAACCTGACTGGGCTGACCACGAGATTATTAGCTCTCATTTAGCAAGAATGATGCAGCTCTAATGTCATGATATTTGCCATTGCAAGATCCTGTCAAATTTTCAGGGTTCTGATTTAGTTACATTTTTGAACCATCCTTAAAATGGATGGCAAATAAGTAGGCACTAGTGGCGGAGTAAGCCCGTCGGGGGCCCGGGGCGGCAAAACAAAATGAGCCCCCGGTCTTTTCAGTTTATGTATAATTTATAGGTATTTCTAATAATATTTTGCAAAGAAATGATAATGACAAAGAATCAAGTATAACATGCGTAATTAATTATACTCTATATACACCATAGGCCTCGCACCCGGCATTTTTTTTTAAGGGAGGTGCTTTTTCATCTCCACATTATGCTTTTCACGGATGTAGCTACTTTTACAAAGAGGGAGATAGAGTTGATCGAAAAGCAAGAATGTTTGTGTACACCGTCTCGGAAAGGTTTCTTTTGAACATTCATACAGAAATAGGAGTTGCTTTGTTGAGTCATACAGAAAGTTTGAGAATCAGAAGAATAAAGGATGCAAGAGCGAACGAAGCGAGCTCTAATTTTTTTTTAACACGGGTTAAAAAAAAATTAGAGCTCGTTTAAAAACCATACCATAGAAAACCTAACCTTAAGCCGCCCTTGCGATCGGTTTAGTCAGTTTGAAGAAAAATGGACGAGCGACAAGTTCGAAAACTAAACTTATACGAGTACTTGTTAGAAATTTTAGCACCCTACATTTATATTTTGCATACGTAGGGGTCTCCAACTCCAAACTGCTTCTTACTGAACATAATTTGGCCTTTCTTGGGATTTTATTAAAAAGTACCTATTTTCAGTAAAATACAGATCGCTATTGATGGTAGACAGTATAAATTCTATCTATCCTTGTGTCAGGCCGGTAAGATTCCATAATCTCATATAGACTATTGGGACGTTAAAACCGTAGATAGATAGGTTTTTCTATCTCCAGTATGCTAAAACTGGGGATAGATACCTATAACCTTATTGGGTTCGGCTGCTAGTATTCGTGCATCAGGTGGTAAATGACTTGATAGTGAATGGTTAGTTGACCATTAACTGCTTATGGATATCTGGAATCTAAAAAACCATAAGCATCGCAGGTGCGTTACCTTGCCATCCTCTATAGAGCCAACAGTGGAATTTCCGATGTGCCTGAATTTTAGCCCTACCACCTCTCCACTTTCAAAGTCTTGAGATGTGAATACAATATCTGCATTCTTCAGAGACGTTTTGCATCCGATCTCATCGGATAACAGCACACATGGAAGTAATATGTATTTCCACAAAATTAAGATGCCGTACTTACCTGCTACACACATCACGCAAAATACGCGCATTGACGTGGAGTTGCGGACACCAGCCCGTATTACCTATTACCTGCTACACGTATTTTTGACTTCACACCAGTCACACCACGGACACCACAGTATTTTAAAGGAAGATTTAAAAATTCCATGCTTCCTTAATCTAAAAAACTGCGATTTCCGGAGAAGTTGACTCGAATCCTCGATCTCTATTTACACAGCAATTTATGAAACATATCCACCCTAACTGCGTTTAAATTCCTAATGAGTGAGTGGTGAGCTATCAGCTATCTGAATAACGAACAAACGCATCGGAGAATTCCAACAGAGTATAGGCGATGCTCCTGTGGAGAATTCCAAAAACTAAACGGTATGTCGCGCCTCGCGCGTCAACTTGCTTTGATTTGAATTCATTCAACCGTTCACCTTAGTACTAACGGCCTATAATTCAACTCCTTTATTATGAAAATAATTATTCTCAATTAAAATTCGATTGACTAGCCACGCCCACTTTATTACCCAATTAGTAGCCAATAAAGGTTGGCGTGTCCAACGTTTTTATTACATTACTAGCTTCCGCCCGCGACTTCATCCGCGTGAAATTTCTTGTTTCCCCGACCCACCCCGTCGCATCGCATCGCCTGCCCGCGCTGTTACTGAGGTCAATAATTGAGATGAAAACTATCCTATCTTTTAAGTTGGACCAAATTACACATAGTGGCCAAATTTCATCAAGATCGGTTCGGTAGTTTCCAAGTTCATACATGACACGAGATTTTTATATATACATATAAGATTTGTAAGAGACGACATTCTTTCACAGTATCAAGTAGTTATAAGAGATTCGATTAAGAAATACAGAATAAAATTCATATAGTAATTTGTAAACAATGTAAATGGTGTAGTGTTATGAAACGTAACACTCTACGGGCTGTAAATCTATTTGTGGCCGTTGACCCGATGAAATTCTTAGCTGTTGTCGGTAGCTACAGTGTTATATTATCATCATCACCTATGCTTATCTTTTGTTTCTCAACGTCTTGCAACACTGCTCGTGCCGTCATAAAAGCGCGCCTAAGCTCGACATTACTTAGAAACTTTAAATACATTGTTTATTTCGTCTTTTGTTCTGTAGGATTGTAATTTATTTTCATAATAGCCATGGTGAATTGGCTTATTTACTACAATCACGGATTGCTCAGACAGACAGTCAATTTAATTACGAATTCTCTAGATGGTGGTTATTATAGCTCCTAAGACTGGATTAGCCTAAACGATCAGTGATTTTAACGTATCTACACGCTCATTACTAGATCATAAATATCACAATGCAGCTATATACCTATGTACACCGTCTGTTGTCATTTTGTTAGTATAGTTTTAAGTTGCATATGGACATAGATGTCCGTGTGTAAAGTGGGACGTCACGGGAATGTGTAGCTTAGCCACATACCAAAACAAGTTCAATTTCAGTTTCGTTAAAAGCTCTGTTGGCCTTGGAACACTCGCTTAGATGGCGATGGCAAAGGCACATCCGAATTAATTGCGTGTTAGCAACAACACCATGTGTGAATTCGACTATGTTCATAAGCAACATATTAAACCAATACCAATGCGTGTTTTAATGAGAACATTCGGTTTTTAAAAACCGAATGTTCATTATTATAGCAGTTAGCAGTTCAGTCGAGAGCTCTTTTGACCGCTCGTTAACATGAGCTTGTTTGTGGCTGTTTGTTGATAAACAGTGTGTTCATATCCGAATAGAGATAACGAGTAACTAATGGAAGAAGTTTATCCATTACTAGCTGTTGCCCGCGGCTTCGCCCGCGTGGTTATCAATACCTCCCTATTTGAATTCGATTTAGTTCACAATTTCAAGGATTTTTTTTGCGCGGAACCCTAATGCATTTTCTAAAATAAAAGTTGCCTAATTTACTCCTTATAACCAGTGATAGGAATAGGTAGTGCTAATTTGCCTAAACATAGAGGAAGGAAGTAACATGGAGTAGACAATACCTCCTCTAAAATCCCGGTATAATATTAATGACGTTTAAATCCCGGGATTTAAAAACCACGAATTATTTATTGGACTTTATTTATAGATAGATAGAATACTCTTTACTATGTACACCGTAAAAATTACATACATATGTAATTTTTATGGTGTTTATTTATTTGAAAAATCATAACATTTTTTAGGGTTACACACACACACATTTATATCTGTAATTTGTATGGTGTACATGGTAAAGAGTATTCTATCTATCTATAAATAAAGTCCAATAAATAATTCGTGGTTTTTAAATCCCGGGATTTAAACGTCATTAAAATTATTCCGGGATTTTAGAGGAGGTATTATCTACTCTATGTTACTTCCTTCCTCGAAGTTTAGGCAAATTAGCACTACCTATTCCTATCACTGCTTATAACAGTAATAAAACTAATAAATAACATAATATAACATCACGCCTTGTTTCCCCGAAGGGTTAGGCAGAGGTGTACCTGTATAGTATACCCACATTTCACCAGTTATGTTTAAATCCCGTGTCATATAGGGGGCGAGCCTATTGCCATCAACCGGGCACAAATCCTGACTCCGGGCTGCTACTGAGAAATTCCAGATAGAAAAACCCAATAACACTTTGCCCGACCTGGGAATAGAACCCAGGACCTCATGCTCAGCAGTAGCGCGACCACTAGACCAACGAGGCAACCCAATAACTAACTAACCAATAAATAACACACATTAATTTGTCATCTGTTGAAACTGCTTTTGTAGTGGATTCCTTCTTTCAACATTGAATTATCCAGAGGCCGTTATAAACGGAATTACTGCATGATTATGATTAATCGCTGGCTTCGTCTATAGGTCCAGAATATTTATTGCTCATACATACATGAACAAAGGATGATTTGATGTTGGAACTCTTATGGGTTTAAGAGACCTTAATTAAAAGGATTGTAACGACGTTTGTGTATGCGGTTAATGAATGAGTAACTACAATACATAAAAATAGCTCATGGTTGCGTGTCAATCTGTCATTCTGCTGTCTACAGGGACAGTTTTTATTCCGTGGAATTTAGTTTGTATTAGTATTACTTGTAGCGTCTGTATTACTAATACCATATTCGCAACACCACACTGCGCTCCAAAACAAAGATTACTGACGTTGCTCAAAAAGCCGCTAAGCTAAAGTGGCACTGGGCTGTTCACGTCTGTCGTATGCCTAGTGAGTCGTGGGCCAAAATTACCACCACGTGGAGCCCTGACACAGCCAGAAAGCGTCTCCGCAGACTCCGTAGAAGATGGCGGGGCGAGCTGGAGAAAACAAACGACCAGTGTACCACTTTAGCCCTTTTTTTTTTTTTTTTTTTTGTGGATGGGAAATCATCAAACGACTTCTCCCGCTCTGGGCGGAGCGGGAGGGCGTGTCAGACTTTTACTGACTAAAACCCACCCGTGTTCCTTCTGTTGCCTGTGCCGGGGCCACGGTAACTCTTTCGAACATCCCGCAACCCTAGCTGGCATCGGCCCTAGCGGACCCCGTCAATAGTGCACCACTTTAGCCCTGGATCGAAAGAGCTGGAAGTCATGGGGAGAGGCAGTGGGATGATACGGGCTAACAGTGACAGTAAGTACTAGCTCTAGTAGGTATAATGGCGCGAAAATATACGTTCTAAATAGTTATGTTATATAAACTATACTAACTCTGTTTACGTTAGACCCGAAATACCTACTTTGATAGTAATGAACCAAGATAGTAAGAATAACAAGGAGCGGCGCTTACGCACAGACTGTATTATAAAAAAATCTATACATTCGAACGGTTGAAAGGTAATTTTGGTCGAAAATGAGTTATGAATGCCATCCTAAAAAGCGTAAAATTTTAAGTAGGATGGCATTCATAACTCATTTTCGACCAAAATGTCGCATATTACCTTTTAACTGTCGGTAGGTATATATGTATAACTACTTGTCCTGACTGATTCATCAACGCAGAGCCTAATCCGCTGCGGCTACAAACTTGTAATTTTGGCAGTTGATGCCTTTTAAGTTGTAAACATCCACTAAGGAAGCATTTTTGGAAATGCGACCTTTAAGGGGGTGAAAAAGGAGGATTTTGTTTGTATGAAAAATTCTCATTTCTTGAGTTAATAAACTTAAAACTTGGCACGAATACTTATTTCTCTAAACTACCTCCTAAAGGGGGATTGGGGGGTGTCAGTTTGACTGACGAATTTTAACGCGCGGTCTGCTTAACTCGAGACTCAGTATTTATACTTAAGACCGAAAATAAAGAATAACGTGTAAGTATCAGGGTTTTTTGAAAATCTACCGCTAAATTTCGTACTTTAGTACCCCTAACGGGGTACTAAAGTACGAAATCCACGCGGACGAAGTCGCACGGGTAGTGCTACTATTTATATAAAAATCCAATCCGAGTGAGTAACTAATATTTCTAGGATGATAGGTATCTTTAAAAAAAAACGCTACCATGTCCAGCCGTGTTGGTAAATAAATCTTGTTTTTTGCATTCAAATGAGAAAAACAAATAGGTAAGTACCTACTTATCATGCTGATAAAAACACCTTATTGTTATTTTTATCTGTATCAGAATTTATATAAATACTAAACTCCATACTTACCTGGGTGAATCAACTTTTAAGGCACTCCTTTCATGTCCTCATCATAGAACTGGCCATATTTTTTTAATTTCTCTTAAAATTTTTAGATTGTCAACCTTAGCACATAATAAGGTTTTTAACTACCACAGCGATATAATCTTTTTTTAAATTTAAAGTAAGATTTACGAGATTTTTTGGTAACTCAGCAGAACAAAATCATTCTTCATACCAAAAGTTCTTGTCCCCAAGCATAGGTGACGAAACAATTTATGAATTTTCTTTAAAAATATTTATGAAAACATTGAATATTTACGAGAAGTTTCGATTCAGTATTAAGTAAGCTTTACATTTAAGTACAAAATTGTAGTTATTTTACTTAAATAAGATTTATTTAACGTCCCTAAAGATCTGTCCCAAGTATTGTTAAAAATCTCTGATCTACTGCGTTATTGTAAAAAGTTGAAGACAATTTTCAAGAGATGGCGTCTAATTCAATGTCAGAAGATGCGAAGATTATTTAATAATTCGTTGGAGTGGTCCGACAAGTCCGGCCTCACGCCACCCGCCCCTCAGTCTGCGGTAAGCTTTCAGGGAGTGCGCGTGGGTTTATTACCGTTCTACAGCGTTACGACGTAAATCGCGGTGAGTTTTTTAAATATTTTGCTATTATTACGTTACAACGTCACCCATGTTGTCTGATTTGAAGGTCATGACCCATTTTTTTATTAGTTTCAATGGTGTAATTATTTATCGTCATTTTAAGCAAAATTTTCTCCTGCGTTATCAGTAACGCAAGATACTGTTCTCCTGAGTTACCGGTAACGCTAGAGACCTTTCTCTCGCGTTACCGGTAACGCCAGAGAATGTAAGGCAGAATGGCATAGCTAATTGGGGATATTTTTGTTTTTTTATCTTTTTGAGAGATTAATAATGTATGTATTCTATCATTACTACTAACAAATATTACAAAAATCTTAAAAGTTAAACAATGCCTCCTAACACCGTTTACATGGTTTGTCTGTGGTAATAGATCAATCAAACAAGTTACTTATCTGTTTAGATAATAAAGAATAGTTTATTTTGTCTCAGATCTGGGCAACATAAACGAAAATGCCGCTAAGTGCAGCTGAGAAACAGAAACGCTACAGGGAAAGGCTAAAAAATAATAAAGAAAAGTACGAAGAAGCTAAGAAAAAGCACCGAGAACGATATCATAAGACTAAGAGATTAGTAAAAGATTTGACTCCTAAAGAAAAATATAATGCAAATGTGATATGGAGATTACGCAAACGACAACTTAAGGAACGAAAACGGGCTGTAGAAAGTTTATTACACCAAACACCCCCAGACTCGCCTAGATCTGACTCCAGGTTGGAAAACTTTGTACACGAAACTCCACCACAAACACCTCCCCATGCGATTCATCCACCAGATATGCCACCACCAGCATCACCTACTCCCCTATGCGCATCGCTATTAGCTAAGTCACCATTGCTTTCAGCAAAATTAGGTCGAAAAAAAGTGAAAAAGGACAGGTCGAGAGTGCATAGAGAAAACGCAAAACTGAGGCAAGATAATCACAATTTAAGACGAAAGTACGAAAAATTTAAGAAAAGATATAACAGACAAATCAAAACTAAAACCAACAAAGTTGAAAACAATGAAGACTTAAGATACAGAATATTGAGCGGTGCTATTAAGAAGACATTCAAAAAGACAAAATCTAGGAAAGAAAGAGAGGTAATCAAGAAGATATTTGAAACTGTAGATGTCAAAGACTCACGAATGAAAAAACAACTACTTAGAGAGAATTTAGGTGTTGACAAAATTCTGAAAAGAAAAGAGAGCACAAATAAAAACACAGTATTAAAGAAGAAAATTAGGGATTTTTACTTGAGAGATGACATATCACGTGCAACAGCCGGTAAAAAAGAAACACTCACAAAAGCAGGCATAAAAGCTCAAAAAAGATTTATGCTAGACACAATGAGAAATTTGTTTAAAACCTTTATAAAAGAGAACCCTAATCTTCGTTGTTCCTATTTTTATTTTACCAAGAATAAACCTTTTTATGTTGTAAGTGCTTCTATCGACGCCAGAGATATGTGCCTTTGCAAAACCCACACGAACTTTGCATATAAGGCAAACGCTTTAAAAAGAAACGGCATAACGGGCACAGATAACTTAAATCTTCTTATTGAATCAACAGTTTGCAGTACTAACTCCAAAGACTGCATGTATGGTAAATGCATTCAGTGTGTCAATAAAACAAATAGTTATTGTAGTACAAATATAAAAGGTTCAATAACATGGACGGAATGGGTAAGAAAGGAAGAAAAATACACAAAAGATGGAAAAAATCTTAAAACTATTAAAAACATAAAAGAAAAGAAAAATGAAGAAGCAGGTACATTTATAAAAATATTTGAGAACGACCTTGCAGTCTTTAAAAAGCACGTGCTTAATATTAAAACCCAATTTAAAAATTTTCGTTGTGTTCTTGAATGTATTCGCTCAAATGAATGCGTTGTGGTCGCAGACTTTAGTGAAAATTATAGTTGTAAGTATAGCCAAGAAGTACAATCCCATCATTTTGGAGGATCACGCAAACAAGTTTCACTTCACACGGTTATAGTCTATACTTTTGATAGTGATTCTGCAAGAGGTTATACGGTCAATTCTTTTTGCAGTATTTCTGCATCAAATAATCACCAACCTGCCGCCATTTGGTGTCACTTAGATCCAGTATTAAAATGGATAAGATCTAAATTTGATGCTGTCAATACTGTGCATTTCTTTTCGGACGGCCCAAGTACACAGTACAGACAAAAGCAGAATTTTTACTTGATGTGTACGAAGTATTATGATTACGGGTTCTCTTACATGACGTGGTCATTTTTTGAAGCTGGCCATGGAAAAGGCCCAGCTGATGGCGTTGGAGGATTTCTGAAAAGAACAGCAGATAAAATTGTAGCCAATGGTGATGATATTTCGGACGTTCTGCAAGTTTATGATAAGATGAATAACGTCAGCAAAATAAAATTATATCTAATTGATGAAAAAAAAATCGAGGACCAACATAAAACCTTGCCAGTCAACATTCCCAGGCTTGTAGGAACTTTAAAAGTTCATCAAGTATTTTCGAGCTGCTATGGTAAATTAAATTTTAGGGACTTAAGTTGTTTCTGTGAGCCTGGTGGTCCGGAAGGGAGAGGATTCTGTATGTGTCTCGATCCAAAAGTATACGATATCGGAGCGTCCTGTGTTGCGGAAGTAATTGGACCGAGTGCTTCCATTCCTGACTTGACGAATGATGAGACTTTGTCGAACAATAATTCAATAACAAAAGAAATAATTGATTTCATGACATTGAACGCTAATTTGGAGCCCACAAATCATAATCCGAAATCAAAAATACCGGACTTGGAAACTGCGTCAGATGATGATGATGATGATGATGAACCCTTGTGTAACCTAAAAATTGCAAAACAATTACAGGATATGACAAACAGACACCGAAGAATATATGACGCAATATATGGTGGATCTTCATCGGACGAAGAATTACCACGTTGCAGTCATGACCAAAGTAAGAAAATTGGATGTGGAGATTTTTTGTTAGTGAAGGTGTATGTCGGAGCATCTAAAAACAAATCATACACCTATGCGTGCAAAACATTGACTGATGTTGAAGAAGACGGAGAAGTAAAAGTTATGTTTTTACGAGTAGTGGACGAAAATGGCAAGCGTTTCCGTTTGGATGAAAAAGATATTTCATACGTGGATTATGTAAACATTATCCAGAAATTACCGACACCAGTAATTATCAAGAAAGGACATCGTTCGTATTACCAATTCCAAAAATCGGTAAATGTGTTTGAAAAGAAATAAGACTAATTATGTTATACTTACTTTAATTAAGGTTCCTATTAGAATAATCCAGGTTACCTGTGATCTCGTTTAATTTTAAGTTTTGTTTTAATTTAGTTGATTTTTTTTTTTAATTGTGTGTACTTTTCAAAAAAACTGATTGGATAAATTGGACGTAGTTACACGAAAAGGATCCAATCCACACATGACTTTGTGTGGATTGGATCCTTTTCGTGTAACTACGTCCAATTGACTTAAATTGTTACGTATTACTATGATTACACACATCATATTGCTGTTATTACTTTTTAGATAGTCTAAAATTCTCAGGCGTTACCAATTTTTCTCTGGCGTTAACGCTTTGTCCCTTAATTTGTGTAAGGATTTTTTACTATAGCTTGTACCAAAATTTTATTACATTATTAAATACTGTTGATTAGCAAACTTCAGGGTTAGACTTCAACTTAGAAATATGTAATGATTGACTGATTACCTTAATACAGCGATTTATCTAAAAGTATAGCATTTAATTATGACCAAAGTAACACAGTGGACTTTCAACTGTCTCTATTTGTTGCTACTGTTATTATAAATTAAGGTTGATTAATTAGAAGACTGCATTTTAAATTGAAATAAATATTTACTATTTTAGTTTTTCAGTACATTTAGTTTTATTTCACATTTCCATACTTTCAAAAACGTAACTCAGGGGATAGTTTTACGACACGGGCACCAGCTTTTCAAAAAAAACTCATGAATACTAATTTAGATGTCGTGGCCAACTACATAATCTCAAAATAGGACAAATTATTTAACACATAACACTTTATTTTTGTAAGTTTTCGTTATTTTGTTTTTTCATTTTTACTGTTGTAAAATATTGCCAAAGGAGTGCCTTAAAAGTTGATTCGCCCACCTACTTATAACTACTACAAACAATGAAGGCATGAATTAAACAATACATTGCTCTCAAACTTCATTTCCTACATGTCGCACTTGGTCAGGCAGCATTAGTCATTCGTTCACTTTTTCTGCAAAAGTTGAATCATGCTGATCTATCTGGTCTCTTTAAACGTTCGTCCACTTAACGTTTCTTCTACACACAGTTGCCATATATTCTATGTTATTGGAAATAGTGCATAGCAGTAGAAGATATCGTTGTATTGGAGTCACGGCCGTGACCTTCGCGCGTTGAAAGGCCAATGTTCTGCGGTGTTTGTGTAAAATCTAGCATTTAATCTGAACCTGGCGTCCTCGCCCACACGACACTCGTTGTCAGTTCGCTTAGTATGAACTAGCCATAGAGGGCGACTGCAGAACTATATATATACTGCCAAACCTGCAGTGCAAAATATATTGTACTTAATATGTGTAAACTATGTTGAACATTTGTAATGAAGCCCGAGAAAGTATTGTGTTGTACATTTCGAGCAACAACAGCATTTTCAGTTTGTACTTTCACATTCAATCTTGGAGTTATCTTTTTAGGCTGCAGCTGCATTTAGAGGCCAATATTGGCCAGTAACATTATAGTATACAGACGGTCAGATGGATGTTACAGACTACGTAGGTACTACGTGAGGCTCCATTTTGCGGGAATTCATTTTGTTGGTGTTATACAGCTTGTCTCATTTATACTCTAGGAAAAAAAAGTTAAAAACTAACGCTTACAAAGAATCGCTTGGTGCCGTAATCAATTACCATGAGAAAAGAATACGTATAGCAATTAGCAGTATAAAATGAGTCATCCAGTTGACTGAGATTATTTCTGCAGGTGCAACCAGTTATTTTAATAACTACACGATTGCGTCTGTTGTGTTGTAGTCAAGCAATTTTAATGACTTTGCGATTAGTAAATAAAAAGACAGACAGGCTACGTCCTTAATCCTAGTACCAATATCCCGTTTTGTTCCGTTAAAGCCGATTTTTTAATCGTCAGTATCTGAGGAATAAATATGGCGGTTTGACATATTCCCCAGTTAAAAGTTATCTGACGATTGAAAAATCGGCTCTTAGTGAAAGGTTTTGCGATCGTTAGTAAGATTATATCGCCACCGCGAAATTCTGGATTAAAACGAAGCAAAAAGGCAAATCAGAAAAGTTCATTGCTGGTAATACGAATAAGTGCCTATTTATTTATTTATTTAGGGACAACAAACAGCAGTGTAGTAATAAGTAAACATAGCTTCGAACTTGCAGTTAAGTAAGTAGGTACCCAATTTAGACATTTCCTGAGAGGCCAAATTCACTGTCTGGTTTCCATCCGCGCATAGGTAGGGAAGTCTGGAACTTCGGTCTGGTCGCCCGTAACTCCCCAAGGGTCCAATTTTATGGATTTTACGATGTGGTTTTTGTGCACGGCTTCTTCAGTTTCCAAATATGGCCTCGAATAGGGATTACAGTGCGGTTGCCCAATCCCATTATGTGCTAGCTAGAGCAAGAACAGCGGGTATACCTATGTAAATCTCAAAAGTTGCGCGCGGCTCCTAATACCGGACTTGACAATGAACTTCTAATCGCCTCCCATCTACTTTGCAGGCGTCCAACTGCAGGAACCTGCGACCTCAGAGTTTTGAAATAATGCCGCAACCGCATACGGGCATAAATAAATATCACGCTATGAGTATGACCTTTTACGACACCCATGAGAAGAAGGGATGGGGTAGTATATTCTTAGAACCAAACCCTCCTTCCTCCTATTTGCTACTAAGTACCTATGTAATGTAATAATGGATATAATAATGGCTGTAATAATGGCGCTATGGTTTGTAAGTTTAGAGCTTACAACCGAAGTGTTTATAGCATTTAGGCACACGATTTTGGCCAGTGGTCGTAAACGGTGTTACGTTTGAATAGGTTCGTTGCCCGGCCGCGCTGTATCGACCCGTGACGTCACGAGCGTGCTCGCGACGCCCGCCCTGTGGGGTGGACCGTGGATGGTACCCCAACGATCGTGACGCGCGCTTTTACGCGCTAACTGCGTAGAAAGTCACGGTTATCGATATTTATTATTCGAGTACCTATGCACACCTGTAAATTAGGTAGGCATATTGTCCAACTGCCATTATTGCCATGTGATGATTCATTTATTCAGGAGCCGTATTGTATAAAACCGTATAGCTGCTAATTACTATCACAGAAAATGATAATTATTGTCTATCGATGGGATTGTAGCATCAATACTCAACTCATAAATTATTATAAGTTGTGCGTGACACAAACACAACTTTTGGAGCACACAGATGTTGATATTAACTTCTTTTTCCCATAATGATTATTGTAATGTCCTTTTTACTTAATTACTTAATGGTTTTTATAAAATAAATGTTGTTGAACTTACCTAAAGCGGCCAGTGCCACGAGGGCAGCGAATCCAATAAACGACATGTTATCGCACTTCGACACTTCACAGATCACTTTGGTTTCGTGCACAACTCAGAATTAAAAATTCCACTATCGAAATAAAACGAAAAAGATTGTTGCGCCGCGATGCGGCTGGGCTTCGCCCGAATCTGTAACAAATCGAAATTACAGTTAAAATTGTCCTTAATGGATTTGCAAGCAGTTTTGGCAATAATAGAGGACGGCAATGAGACAGGAAGTGAAGTAGGTGCCTACTTAGGTCGCTCTAGGTATCTATAACTAAACAAGTTGAAAGCCAAAGATTTCATTGAACATAATAACAGCATCTATCTGTATTATTTTTCTTCCTTAATAAATGTAGGTAAGAGCTTCCTGAGTAATTGTTTTGACAAAAGGCCGATACTCCCAAAGTCCACTTTTAGGTACTGTATGTAACTAAATATACACAATGGAAACAATTTACCTCCAACTCAGGTTTAGTATAATATTTTATCTTACATCCTAATTTGTAGATCGATAGAGAAGTTTCACACATGGTAATTATTCGCCACATGTGTTTTAAAAACCCATCGAATCAATAACAGTTAATTCGGACCAAAAGCTATCAAAACAGCTTCGTATTATAACGATTATTCATGCCAAAGCTACCGTCAAATTGAATACCGTAAATATATTTAGATAAGCTTAATTTAACGCGATATATTGCGGAAAGGATTGGAAAACAATGCCAGCTTACTCTATGTACGGTACGGTGTTCGTTATACCAAGTAGGGAGAAACAATCTACGGTGACTCAAGTAAGATTATTAGCATGCCAAGGTTAGCTCGATAGCATAAGCATAATCAGCCTATACTGTTCCCACTACTGGGACACAGGCCTCCTCTTCGATGAGAGGGAGTGGACCTTAACCCACCACGCGGACCAGTGCGGGTTGGTAGATGTCATATGCCTTCGAATTATTGGTTTAGGACATGCCGATGATCGATAACGTGTGTGTTATTCCATTAAATATGTTCTTACTCAAGTAAATAAATAGTGCCCAATAGAGTCATCAGCAATGGATATTTGCCATTTAGCGGTTTTGGAAGCCTATAATTATTTTATGTTTAAATGCCTTTCTGGAAGGCCCTTCGTGTGGTTAATATAAAGTCAATCTAATCTACACCTGTTTTAACCCAAATATTACGTAATCTACTAACGAAATTAAAAATATACAAGTTTCATAATGCTTGGGGGGCAAAAACTGGGCGGAAATACGGTCACTACGGTCAGTCACGCAAGGATAAACCAATTTGGTGTAATGTACGCGCGTACACACTCCCACTGTTTTGTTAATGCACTTCTACAGTATGTGAGCATCAGAAAAGACCACACCAAGTATTAGCAAAAACATTTTTTGGGCAACTGTAGTCCGCTATAGTGAGTTCAAGGGCGTTCAACCCTATTTCTGGCTTGTATATTGTTTGCTATCCCCCTCTCTACTTTATTTAAAAGGGAGGTGTAAGCCGAGGGATTAAGAGCATTAACAGATGGACGTTATTACTTTAGTTCCTGTCCGAACCAACAAACATTTCAAACTTTTACCTGTTAGGTTGATTAAAGTGTGGTTTTAGCGGATTTATTTAACGGGTTTCAGAAAAAATGTGATATTAAAATCATTTCAACTACGAGTGTTTGGAGTTACTAAAGAACCTATGTTTAGCTAACAACTTCTCGTAATACATATGCCAATAATAATCCAGACTTGTCCTGTAAACTAGTTTTAGTAGTTATACATTAATGTGGTAAATCAAGAACAAGATGTTGTATTTAGATCAGAATATCAACGTTAAGTTTATCCTGTGACTGGCATAAACACGTCGGTCGTTGTACATATTTCGACTAAATGCTATCTAACACTTAAATGACGGTGACGTCATCGCGCCAATTTGTAAGCTAACTCAATCACTACTGGACCTAAGAATCTAGATCACGTACAGCAGCATGAAAATGTATGCAACGATCAAATTAATGACGTTATCTCATTTTTAGGGTTCCGTACCCAAAGGATGCAACGCACAATAGCGGAGCCTTAGTAATTGGGTCCCCTATTACTAAGGCTCCGCTGTCCGTCCGTCCGTCACAGGGCTGTATCTTTTGAACCGTAATAGGTAGACACTTGAAATTTTCACAGTGTGTACTACTATAGCCGCTATAAGAAAGAAGAAGAAAACACGTTTATTTGCGGTAAACATGAAGCAAAGAAACAACAACCAATAATAAAAATATGTAGTGTTAAATATTGTACGGTGGTACGGATCCCTTCGTTTGCGAGTCCGACTCGCACTTGGCCGCTTTTTTATTATCCCTAAGGATCTTTAGCCTAACTCCTTCAAGTTAAACAAAAAAAAAAAATCAGAAAAAGACTTTTTTTAACTAGTGTACTTAAGAGGGTTGTCACATTTTGCACCGCTCTCGCTCACACGGGACCAATTTTTTAATAATGTTAACTCTTTTCGGCACAAATATTTATAAACATAGATAAACACAATGTTTTTGTATGAAACTATTGTTTATGGTTTCAGAAAACCAAATATGGATATTAAAAGCGAAAAAACATACGGTCAGGGTGTGTTATGGGGTGGTTACCTAGAGTGACCACTGTGAAATAAGTAGGTATTCTTTACAATAATCCCAGTATTTTTATTCAAGAACAAAACAAGAGTATTATATCATAAATAAGAGTATTATAACATATTTTTAGAGTTTTTTATTTATGATGATCTTCAAAGCATGTCTTTCCTTTACATAACTGTTAAAAAAATTGTCGAAATAAACTCAGTGGTTCTTATCTTCTAACCCTTCGCAAAACCTTTTTACGACTTTGCCTCCTAAATTAGTTTCCGTATTGCTTCCCGTCTTACCTGCATATATATCAAAATCTAAACAATAACCACTCGAAGCACACTTTGTCCAGACCTTATACCCTCTTTTGATGGGCTTTTTTGGCATATATTGCTTCAGTGTGCTTCTGCCTTTGAATTTGATCATAGATTCGTCAATTGCAATCTTTTCACTATGATAATAATTAATTTTATAAGATTTTCTAATCATTTCTATAAAAGGACGGATTTTATATAATTTGTCATAGTTAGGATCGTTTCGAGAAGGCATCATGTTATTATCATTTAGATGTAGGTTACCTAGAATCCATGAGAAGCGATTGAGTGGCATGAAAGATGATATATATTCGTCACGAAGATCCGGTGAAGATGACCAATAATCCCTGTAACTCGGGCTCTTCTTTATACCCATTACCAAATTCAAAGCAATAAAAACAGACATTTCATCCGTAGTAACAGGCTTGAAAGTCTTACCACTTTGTTGGGCATAAAGATTTGTATGAAACGTAATATGTTGTAAGAGCTCTTCCGTCCAGAGAAATTGAAAAACTTTTAGCGGAGTCAGCAGTTGATGCGCAGCCAAGTTACTTATTCTTTCGGGAAGATGAACAGATGGTGTGTAATCGTCGGGAGCTAAAATTGAGTAAGCACGCTTCCATTTGGGAGTTGCTATTTCAGGTTCAGGTAAAACTGGGTACTAAGTTGATGGACAATCACCACGAAGAACAGCGAGAGGGACGACATCATCAGGTTCGAATTCTTCATCTGAAGACTGTAGTGGAATAGTAGTGCTGGTAAGCATTTCATCAATTTCAGGGTTGTCTTCGTCTGAACCATCACCGCCAGCATGACTATCTATATCTGAAGGTATTTCTTCGTACAATAACTGATTAATAATGTCGGCATCGGTTATCTTCCTCTTTGACATCTTCCTAAAACAAAAATCAACAACTCAAATGTATTTACAAAAATCAACCAAAAATACACAGTTACCGAACGGTGGTTACCGCTGGTAACCACTTTGAATAAGTAAGTTTATGGAAAAAATACGAAATAAAATGTAATGATTTTACACAAAATATAAAGTATAAACTTTATTCAACAGAAAAAAACATACAGTCGTAACATTTATTATGATTTGTACTTACCGCTGTAAAAACAATCACACGAATGGAATCCTGCACAATCATCAACATTCAATTGAATATAGTTAGCTTCGTTGACCGTGGCGCCAAAAGTTTCGTACACAAAACTCAACGTTGATTATCTCACTATTGTCGTGGTACAAACGTTATCGACTAGATGTTGCTGACAAAGTACTACAGCGACTTAACTACGTGGTCACTTCAGGTAACCACCATGAAGAAAAGAGTTAAATGAAAAGATGCATTTTTGAAAAATGTATTCAATGGGCGGTCTACAAAATAATATTAATTTAATAGGTAATTATTAAAAACACATTTTTATTGCGGCATTTATTTACATCATCTCAAAAACAGATCATAATACTTAATTACATATGTTTATTAGATAACACAATAGAAATGTGTTTTTGATAACTACCTATTGAATTAATATTATTTTGTAGACCGCCCATTGATTACATTTTTCATAAAAGCATTTTTTCATTTAACATTCTTAAAAATTTGGTTCTGTGTGAGCGAGAGAGGTGCAAAATGTGACAACGCTCTTAAGTCTATAACGTTTTGGCTATTCACAACCTGTCGTGGCTCGATCATTCATGCTATTCAAATGACGTTTAATTAGGCACCATCAACAACTCTTTGACAGACCTAATCAGCAGTTTGCTTAGGTTGGTCATTACCGTCGCGTCAGGAAGACGTTAATGACGAATAGCGATGGTCCAAGCACATTACACAAGCGTTTTACATGACAAAGTGTTAGTTTAATCCGCTGACGGTTTCCGTAACCACAACAGCATAACTACAGTAGGTACAATCCCAGCCTCGTGCATGACTGACGGAAGACTATTTTGGGCTCCATTATCCAGAAATGGCTACGCGCCGCTCGTGTTTGGATTTAACGAGTGAGCGTTTGGATACGTTACACATATCAGACGAACGTGGAACGCAACTTATTTTTCAATGTTTGATTTTATTGCAAAGGAAAAAGCGAAATTAGGAGATTTGAATTTAAATGGGCACATTATTTCTGCGTAAAAAATGGCAAGCTTTTCTTGGGCTTTATTCCATAAATACATGAGTCTTGGATAGTGATAAGTACCTAAGCTAAGGTCATCATTACCAAACGATTTAAATGTATTTTGACCACTTGCGGGTCAAATTATGTTTTAACTTTGTAAACGAAATCCTCGATATTTTCGCTTTTTCTTTCTACCGCATTGATAGTGCAATTTTACTATCTTATCCAATCCAATCCAATCCCAGTGGTTACATGCACTTATTTGTAGTTATAATATAATCTGACATTGAAAATGCTATTTCGTGCAGGAAAAAATCGTTACAAAAGGTCTGTCCACGTTCTCTACGGCGCGCGGCGACGGGATATACGTATAATACGTAGGTAGTAGTTGTCGTTATAGATATTTGGTTCAATAGAATGGATCGACTCGCCTCCGAGCCGTCTGGGAAGCTGCAATACGAGTCCCCCTCCCCCCACCCTTGCTAAGTGGAAGTAAAGATAGCGAATTCCTTCCCCCTGTTAAACTGTCCCCCTGTCCTCACAAGCACACCCTCCCACGCAGGAAGACGTCACATCCACCATTCGCGTTCAGTTAATAGATGTGGGATGATAGTTAGGTTTCAAAATTGAAAGCTTTATATCCGTGACCATGGTGGAATTAATGCGATTAAAAACTCATTTCATTGATTCTGAATCTACAATAAATAAACTATTAGTATAAAGTTTACTAATGCTCAATAATATTCTTAAGAGTACAGTCACCAGCATAATGTATGTATTACTATGGACCGCTCGTCATTAATATCTGATTTCATGATTTATCCATTAATATAATATGACGGCAAATATAGGGCGATTGGTAATTAGTGACCGATACTTAAACACATGATTATACTTATGATAACAAACAACTTTTACTATGGGACCAAACTTGAAATCGCGAAAAAAAATCAGCTGTCTCTACATTTATGTTCGCATAACTCGCCAAAATGTAGGGAGCTGCAGATTTTTTTTTTCGCGATTTCAAGTTTGGTCCCATAGTAAAACAGTAAAAGTTGTTTGTTATCACGAGTACGTTTGTTATCATGAGTACAATCATGTGTTTGTATCGGTCATTAATTACCAATCACCCTAATTTGTGGCCGAGCTGCCCACAGTAATATATTTATGCTCGTGACTGTACCTACCTAGCTTTAATTTAAACCCTTAACTCTCTTTCAGGATCTTTGAGTAATGAGTAAATACCTACTCATTTTAATTTGCTTGCTTCAATCTTAAACAGTTAACATGAACGTCTCTACTCTCTAGCATGTATCGTTTGATTTAACTACATAAGGGCCCAATTATTCTTCAGAATAATTTTGTAAAGATTCCTTTACCTGCCAACCTGTACAAAAACGTGCTGCATCTGTTGTTCGAAAGTTTTGCACCTGCCTGCGACCGAGGAACAGGATTTTTTCGGCTAATCTCTGTGCATCGCTCAATTTCCTAATGTCTTTCAATTTCTTGTTGTTTCTGGCCTTTTTTGTTTTATACTCAAGTTTGTGTATGGGGAGCAGTTCCAATCGAATTGTCACCCCTCTTAACTGTTGAAATGAGGGAAGGCCGGTGTGTTAGAAGGGTCGCCGAAATGAATGGCTTAAGAATGTTATGAGTACCTATATACCTAGTACTTACATTTTAAATGGTAAGAAATGAAACGCCAGCAAAAACGACTTAGGAATGACCATTATTTTCTTCATGCTGCAAATATGGGAAGACCGGTTTTCCAAGCAGCGAAAGCTAGCCTGCTTAATGGTATAGAATCTATTTATATTGAGTAGTGGTCTAAATCTGGGTAACTATTATGAGTACTAAAACCGATTTACATGAGCTTGTCTATACGTAGCGCCCTTTTGTTATTAAGTCGTTACAGCGCATATTTCAGACCGCTACCGCTGAATATCGCGTGTATGGGAGGTGTCTGCTCCACGTGCTTCGACTTACAACTGAATGAATCACACTGATTAGTCAAAGCTTACTACTTATGAATGACTTATTATAACATCTGTAGATTTATTCATAGCAACGTAGCATTCACAAAAACATATTCAACTATATTATCATTTAGATTTGGATAAGCCCTTCCGTGGGGAATTCGTAGCCAGGAACAATTTAGTACCTATACAATATGGGCAGCCAAATATTCACTAAATGAATTATTGTGTTGACCCCTTCTCATATTAAAAATAACATCCGAATCAGATCGATAATTGCGAAACGTGAGTGGCCCAGCGAAGTTTCTCAATATCCGCCACCCACCGGCATTTCGTTGTTTAGATTGAGACAAACTCGGACAATAATGTAATTTAGTGACGAGTTTAATTGAAAAAATTTAACTAAAACAGAGTATTATGTGCCACCCAAGTAAGTCGCATGCTTTCGTTCGTCGATAGTCGGCAGACCATTCCAAATACGGGAGGCAGGGCCGATAAACTGAATCAAAGTCTAAATTATAACATGCCATCTATAATTAAAACATTTTATACAAATAATGTACGGTATCGGAGAAGGAAATACCAAATGAAAAGCAAGATATAATAGCGACTCTATATCTACACGGCCAAGACATCATCGTTATCGATCGTGGTCGCGCACTCGCCGGGTCGGTGCTTTTGCAAAAAAAAACCTTTTATAACATAAAGACGAGGGGATACTGAGTGGAAAGGCTTTATTGTATTTCACGACTCTTACCTGAGAAGACCGAGTGGCGACTCAGCGCAGCACCCACAACACTTGAAACACAACACACGCGAGGAGACAAGTGGCGACGACCGACCCGCCCAGGCTACAGACGCGGTATGAGTAACTTGTATAGCTACGATATAAACGGCCGTTGACATCCGACCACAGAAAAGGATGGGTGTACTATATCGTATCTCTTCTACGCCTCAGCGAATCACAAGAGCAGTCCTGGCCGAGATGTACCGATTTTAACCGAGGACCGAGGTCGCAGGACATGAAAGTTAATGCGCACGCAGGAAATTCGTAAAGACACTTCATGAGCGTGCAGTTCGTACTTGTGGTCCCTTGTTCAGGGTTCAGGAGTATAATATTGAATTCAAGGTGTTTTGCGTCGTCTCACTCTCACTTCGTGATACAGGATGTGTTGCGTTATCGACTGGAACATTATTATAGCTCTCTAACTGTACGATGTATGTGTTTTAATTTGACTGAAAATGTGTAAAATATACATGAAAACGAAACTAGATTGAAAATAATATTTTTATTAAAAGTAGAATAATAATTTATAACAACATAAATAAATAACATTTCTATGGCAGCATAAGTATAATATTATATCTGGTGTATAATATAGAAAAATATTCTTAAACATCATAAACTATTAGAATCAATACGTTTATTCTTATTTCAATTTATTCATACCCAGCTTCGTATTAATATGACAATATGGTTTCGAAGATGTAAATAAATATCACTTTTTATATAAGAGTGTGTAAAATATACTTATTTCACGAACACAACAATATATGGCACATAAAAATAAATTCTTATAATTGTCTCATTATTTCTTATAAATACATAATATGAAAAATGGTAATGGCTGAAAGTGAGGATTTTAGGACTTATTGGGTTAGGTACGATCGAACATGTAGTTTATAATGCTCACGGCTTAGTAGTGTTTACTATATTACTACACAATATCTACTCATAATTTCCATTGGACAATATTATTATATCTATATTTTTATATATTTTTCCAAATACATTCAAGTCTCAACATCTAATCTAATAGCTTGTCAAAGTTTACTTAACACTACATGAGGTGATTATTACCATATTTTATATAACAAAGTTTATTAAGGTGAAAGCGCCAGGGTAGCCCGCGAAATTCAAATTTTCTTACGTTTTTTGCAGGTCAGTATTAGGTTGTATGTTGATTAAAATATTATTCGCGACCGTAACAAATATGTATTTACAGAATTATAATCATTAAAGTCATCAATACAACTCTCTAATACCAAGTAATTCTACTGAATGACTATTTCATGAAATATTAACATTTCAGGACTATACAACTTAAGGAATTGTATTACTGATTCTAATGATTATAATTCTGTAAATACATATTTGTTATACTCGCGAATCATACTTTAATTAACATACGCACAGACACTGAGCTGCAAACTACAAAAATCGTAAGAAAGTTTGAATTTCGCGGGCTACCTTGGCGCTTCCCCCTTAAATAATGTTACAAAACCGCGAGGTTGCTTATTATGAAATGAAAAAAAATTTGATTTGTTACGGTTTTGTAACAGTATTTAACGAAATTAGATTTAAAATTAATATAAAACGTTTACTTCTTTGTTTACACTAAAGATGAGTAATATTTTCTTAGCACTACTATAAATAGAGTGGAAATAGGAAAGTTATACATTTACATAAATATATCGTTTTCTAATATATTTCTAAACATTGAGAGGCTTTTGCAAAGATAACTTTAAAGAAAATATAAATGTTTTCTTACTAATATGGTTTAGCTGTACTTTCGAGACCACAAGAGATTGGCGTTAGGGAAACGTTAGTGAATACCGTTCTAATATCATGGTGAGCGAGCGCGGGGAGGTGTGGGATGGATGGAGGGTGATCTTACACTTCACCGGGTGCAGGCAGCTTCGCCCAGGAAGGTTCCACACCCCAGATCTCACGTGCGTACTCCGCAATGGTGCGGTCAGATGAGAACTTGCCAGAAGACGCAATGTTCTCGATCACCATCTCGGCCCACTTAGCCTGGTTCTGTGAACGCGAAAAATATATAAGATTATCTCTTTCCAACAGTTGGTATAAAAGCGAATGTTTGGCTTAAGCCAGAATTCTATAATGTATCTCAATCCCAATCTTGATCCACAGTCTTTGACAGCTGCTTGTGATTCGCCCTCTCAAAGGCTCAGATTGACAAACTCGGCCGTTGATTGGTTACAGACACGGATCGGGATCAAGATTGGGATTGAGATATATTATAGAAAGCGGCCGTATGGCAGGGACTTTGATGTTTTAAAAAGTATGTCATTTAGACGTTATGATATTTTTGTAGTCGACTGTCAACGAATGTTTTTCAACATTTGGCCAAGTACCTACGTGATATTGGCAAAACTGTGGTGTCTCTTTCACAAAAGTCCATAATGAAGAGTTGAAGTTGACATTTCAAAATGATAGATTTTTGCGTTAGCAAAAATTATACTATATAGTACCTAATTAACCACATCTAGCTTAACTTCAAAAGTGAGTGGATCTGGCAACTTCTAAATAAGGGTAATCAATTTACCCCATCAACTAGTAATATACGAGTACCTACGTTCTTATTTGCAAGTTATAGGTTAATGCCTCTAATTTTGTACCAATAAACTTAGGTCTTTTAGGTATGTCGTGCCAGTATGGATCAGACAACTCGTTCTCCTCCTCGCTGTCGTAAAACGAGTATGTATATCGCAGTTAGAGAATTATTAATTAAATAAGCTTGGTAGTATTAACCCTGAATATGCTATTCATACAAAAAATCACAACACATAACGTAACATCACGCCTTGTTTCCCCGAAGGGTTAGGCAGAGGTGTACCTATAGTAGTACACCCACATAAAATCATCCATATGAAATCTCTCACTACTACATGCATTTATGTGGAAGCTATACTGTCACGATATTACTGGTAACGAGTGCCAAGTTATGTCAATAAGAGATACATTGTTGCTAGTGTGTTATTAATATAACTCGCGCTTAAAGGTTGAAATGACTCATTTCATTAGTGGTTTACCTTTATGATAAACCAAAAAAACTCGTCATTTTTATATTTATCAAATGATTGCAAACAAAATGGTTATCGCTGCTAATTAGGGAATAATTCGTGTCTGTCAGAATGAACGGCCACTAGGCGTATTTAACGTTGAATTTACGCCCAACAATTGCTTCCCTATTGCTTCCTATTCTCAAACACTTGCTTCCATCGTATTCTAGAAGAAAAAAAAACATTTTAAGGGTGACCGTTCATTCTGATGTCAGGACGGCCGGTCACAGAGTCGTAGGGTCCCTGATAAATAGAAGTATTGAAATTCACGGTGGCCATTGATTACTTCCCGTTTGCTTCTCTTAATGTTTTACAACGATAATACTGTAACTATCACGGCAACAAAGATATCGACAAAAGTTTTGTTTATCAATATCTTTAGCGCCTGACAAAAAAAAAAAAGCAAAACTCTTATTTAACATAGCAGATATGCTTGTGTAGGCGATAAATCTATCGGATTGTACCGGTGGCCTACAGCTAAGTATTATGTTATTAAAAATAAGTGCTTATCGTATTTAGTGACAAAAATGCATACAAATGTAATAAACACCTTTAAAGATAATATTTCAATTCTAAAGGGTGTCTAATACAGCTATTCAACAATAAAGAGTAGAAAGAAAATACGTATGTGACAACAGTTTATTTTTTATTTATTTTTATATACATAATGCAATGTGGTACCACCTTCTTATTACTCCTTACAACTCTCTTACTTAAATCATCATAACATTCCCATACATTTTCACGCCTACAATGTGCTTTATAGTGACCCATCGTACCAATAGCAGTCAGAACAAATTCAATGATTGAAGGCAATTCACATTCGTTATTCTGTAAAACCAACCTTGGAGGCGCTTCATGTACAAACATCAGTTCATCCAGTACTTCAAAACTTATTACATGACATGTTTTCATCCGCACTGTAAAGACAGCATTCAATCAGAATTTTATCAAAAATATATAGTACATTGCATTCACAATCTACTTCAGTCACATCTCCTCTTTGAAATATGTTTTAGCAATAGATGATCTCATTTTATATGCTTCTTCACCGCTGTTTTTGTCACACATTGTTCTTATTAGCTGACATAGCATATGGTCACTTCCCTGTATTGTTGGAGTTATACTAGATCCATCAGTATATGCTGTAGCTAATGCTTGACAGACTGAGTCCAGTGCACAAGTATTTGTTGTAGTTACAATCTCTTTGCCAGTTTTGAATCTGCCTCCATTCGAAACCAGAAACACTTTCTTTCTTGGTTCACTGGTCTGTTTTTCACGTTTACTAGACCTCTCCAATTCTCTACCAAACTTGGATGATCAGAGAAAATAGAATCATCTGTAAACTCCAACACCTTTTTAACTTTTTCTTTTTATTCGGTTACCTTATCTGATTTTTTGTTTAATTTTTTTTTAAATATTTAAGTTACTGTTCGCGATCTTCAACTCACTAGTCAAAAATGCTAAGTGTTTGTTAATAAATTTATCTATACGTAACCTTTGAGATTTTGTTCCGATATGAAAAAGTAGTTTTTTTAGAGTTCTGAAATAAGATTCCACATTTGAAGATGTAGGTCTGTCTATTTTAGATTTGTACAGATTTTTCATCACATTTGACCATAAAGGAAACTGGTTCATCAATCGTGATACGATATTAATAAATTATGGGAAGTAGTATACGTTTTCATGATTCCCTCATTGTCATCACTAAGAGTAATAATAATTTTTTCAGCCTCAATTTTTTCATAAAACCTTGATAGAAATTTTTGACCAGGTAAAATTATGTCTCCACTTTTAGTAATGTTGAATTTTAAAGAATCTTGAAATACTGAATTACTTAGATCTTCAACATTTGTATTAAATACCTCTTTAAAATATTAGTATAGATAATTTAACATTGGTCAGACAGGGGACATAGTTTTTCCATAGTTCAAGGTAGCAAATCCACTATAGCCACCCAAACCCACAGCCAGAATGTTTTGATTCCATGTTATGCAGTCCTGCACCCACCGGGTTTGTCCTTGGGTGCACTTGCATAGTACATACAGGGATAATCGTCGATTGGTGCCTCATTTCATTCAAAACGTCTAATGGGCCTCTGCGAGTGGGCTTCGGCCCCTTGTACGCCTTCCAAAGGTCCGGGACCCCAGGTTCCCGAGATGTGTCAAAGACATTTTTAAAAATAATAAAGATACGGCAACACCGTGTCAACAGAACGTTGTTTTCTAATTTTAACTTGATTTTTAACAGTGATATTAATTTTGACGCATTTTTACAACAGCTTTTGAATTTTAAATAAATCTGAAACCAGAAAACCATCGTAAACCAAAAAAAAACAGGCCAAACTACACGAAAATGTAGAATTTAATCAAAAACTGCCGAATCGGAGGTGACATGACAGATGTCACCTCCGATAAATACAACAATGACCCAGAAATAAAATTGAAAATTAACAAAAAATGTTGACAAGATCAGCCGCACGAAGAGCACGCCCACCACCTCCGGACTCTTCGCTCAGCTCCGCCTCGCCGCCACCGGTACCCAGCCCCACTGTGAGCGCTGTGACGACACCGGCCGCGGCAGTTGCGTCGAGCTCGAGCGACGAGTATTTCTCTTCGCCTACGACGCCACCACCTGCTCGTCGACGGGGAGGACGCCGGCCGCCGGACGGCTTAGGACCTCGAGGCCCACCGGCCTCTGAAAGGGTCCCAGCTCCCGGCGGAAGTGTGCAGCGCATGCGATGGACACCATCCATCAATGAAAACGTCATGCGCTCATACTATTGGGCTACAGAGGGGGGCAACAATCTGACCGCGTACCGTGTTCGGATGCTCTCTCTTTTTCAGGTGCTTGAGCCAGCTGTCAACGTTTTGGCACAACGACTATCGGATCAAGTGCGGGTCATCCAGCGTAATCATATGTTGGATGACACTGTACGTGATCGCCTGCGAAGTGAAATGCAGAGTAGCCATGTAACCCCCCCCCCCCCCCCCCCCCCCCGTCGCAGACTGTAGCACCAGCACAGTTCAATACAAATCAAGCTGACGAGGGGAGTGTTGACAGGGCTACAAACGTAAGTACCCAGTGCAATGAGGAATTGAGGAGTGCTTTGGAAGGTGCGATTCGGGAATATCGGTTCATGTCACCCGAACTTAGGCCACGCTTACCTCGTTTGCCCATGCATAACAAAAATAGGGCGCTAGTGGCCGTCCTGGATTCACAGTTGTCAAACTATTTTGATGACTGCGAAGACCTCACCGATACTCATTCGATTTTGTACTGTGCGGCTGTAGCGGCATGTCGTCTAGCTCACGTCAAATTTGCTAATGACTCTAGAGCTACGACCGAAACCAGCCGTACCAGCTTGGCAGTGCAGAATTGAGCGCCGTATTGGTGAGGCCAGATCGCTCATCGGCAAACTAATCTGCTTCAGGGAGGATTACCGGAGATTTATTGTGAAGGACGGCACGGTTGACATCTGTAGGGCATGCCACCGTCCGGGAGAATCAATCCGACACATCATCTCCGGATGTTCTCGTCTAGCTAACGAAGAGTACTTGCATAGACACAACCTTGTAGCCAGGATTATCCATCAGCAACTTGCTCTGAAATACAGTCTCGTGGAATCGGAAGTGCCGTACTACAGGTATGTGCCCGACCCAGTTCTCGAAAATGGACATATCACATTGTACTGGGATCGATCCATCATCACTGACAGGACTATTGTTGCCAATAAGCCTGATATAGTGGTGGTGGATCGAATAGAGCGGCGCGCAATGATTATCGACGTAACTGTCCCGCATGACGGGAACCTCGTGAAAGCCGAGAAAGATAAACAAATCAAGTATCTTGACTTGGCCCGCGAGGTTGTCGACATGTGGGATGTGGACTCAGCGATCATTGTGCCGATAGTTGTATCAGCCAATGGCTTAATTGCCAAGAGCCTCGACCAACACTTAAGGAGGCTCTCGTTGGGAAGCTGGATTAAGGGCTTGATTCAGAAAGCGGTACTTCTGGACACGGCTCGCATTGTTAGGAGGTTCCTCTCTCTGGAGCCCTGACCGCCGGTAGCTTGGACCCTGTTCCCGATACCGGTGGGCTACTATTTTTTATATTTTTAAATGTTTTTTTTATAATCTTTATATTCTAATATTTAAAAATATAATTTATATGTATTTATTTTAATAAAGGAAATAATAATAATAATAAAGAAGGCCTATGACTCGGTGCCACATACATGGCTCATGAGGGTGCTAGTTTTATAAAGTAGATGCAACTCTGCGCACCTTCCTGATATCGTGTATGGGGCAATGGAGGACGGTCCTTCGCTATCCAGGATGTCGAAATATCCAGAGGAATAGCGAGCCGATAAGGATCGAGCGAGGCATATTTCAGGGTGATAGTTTGAGTCCGCTTTGGTTCTGCTTAGCCTTGAATCCCCTAAGCACACTGCTGGAGGATTCAGGTCTAGGCTATCGGCTGAGGAGAAGTGGTCAGGTTATATCTCACCTCCTCTACATGGATGACCTAAAACTCTTTGCCCACAACAATTTGCAACTGATGGAGCTGCTGAAAGTAACTGAAACTTTCAGTAGCGCCATCAGGATGGAATTTGGTGTGGACAAATGTGCCGTCATGCATGTAAAGCGAGGGGAGATTGTGGAATCCGTGGGTACCCAACTCTCGGATTCCATAAACCTTAGAGCCCTCTCCGCAACCGAAACCTATAAGTATTTGGGTATGTCGGAAGCGTTGGGCATTAATGCTGCTGACATGAAGCAATCGTTGAAGGAGCGCTTCTTTGGCCGCCTGAAGAAAGTATTTAATAGTCTTCTATCAGGCGGAAACAAGGTGCGCGCCTTCAACGGTTGGGTCATGCCGGTGTTGATGTACTCGTTCGGCATACTCAAATGGACTCAGACTGAACTCGACGCCCTGGATAGGAGGGTCCGTACACTGCTGACTGCATATCGAATGCATCACCCACGATCATCGGTAATGAGACTGTATATCCCGCGAAAGTGTGGAGGTCGAGGCTTTTTAAATGTTAAGGCCCTCCACAATCGCGAAATATGCAGTCTCAGGGAATATTTCCTTGAAGCCGACGTGGGGATGCATCGAGATGTGGTTGCAGTGGACAAGGGCCTCACCCCGCTCTCCTTGGCTAAAGAGAACTGGCGCAAGCCTGTAGTGCTTGACACTAACGATCGCCTGGAGGTATGGCAGAGTAAGGAGCTTCACGGACGCTTTTTCCGGGCCCTACATGAACCCGATGTAGATTTCCTAGCGTCCGTAGCCTGGCTGCGTTTTGGTGACCTCTTTGGGGAAACCGAATGTTTTGTCTGTGCAATTATGGACGAAGTTATCATGACGAACATTTAGCGGAGATTTATTGTGAAAGACGGCACGGTTGACATCTGACGGGCAAGCCACCGTCCGGGAGAATCAATACGACACATCATCTCCGGGTATTCTCGTCTAGCTAACGAAGAGTACTTGCATAGACACAACCTTGTAGCCAGGATTATCCATCAGCAACTTGCTCTGAAATACAGTCTTGTGGAATCGGAAGTGCCGTACTACAGGTATGTGCCCGACCCAGTTCTCGAAAATGGTCATATCACATTGTACTGTGATCGATCCATCATCACTGACAGGACTATTGTTGCCAATAAGCCTGATATAGTGGTGGTGGATCGAATAGAGCGGCGCGCAATGATTATTGACTTAACTGTCCCGCATGACGGGAACCTCGTGAAAGCCGAGAAAGATAAACAAATCAAGTATTCTTTTGGGGTGGTTGGGATCTACCTCCTAGTGGTCCACCCCGGGCAACGGCACCACGGGCTTGCCCGTGTTACGGCTGAACGAACCCACTTAGCGGTGGTAGGCTCCGCAAGGGGCCACCTGGCTCGCGACCACCATCCCACTGCTGGAGTCTGGCGCCAAGCAGCTTGCTGTGTTCCGTCGGTATGTGGGAGTTCCAGTGCCTTCTGGGTAAGCTCGCTCCATCGTCGACTTTGTCTCTGTCATCTCTGACCTAGACTAGAGTCAAGAGCAAACCTATCTCAAATAAAAAAAAAATAAAAAAAAATCTTGACCTGGCTCGCGAGGTTGTCGACATGTGGGATGTGGATACAGCAGTCATTGTGCCGATAGTCGTATCAGCCAATGGCTTAATTGCCAAGAGTCTCGACCAACATCTGAGGAGGCTCTCGTTAGGCAGCTGGATCAAGGGCTTGATCCAGAAAGCGGTACTTCTCGATACGGCACGTATCGTCAGGAGGTTCCTCTCTCAGGAGCCCTGACCACCGGTAGCTTGGATCCTATTCCCGATATCGGTGGGCTACTATTTTTTATATTTTTAAATGTTTTTTTTTATGTTTTTATAAAAATATTTAAAAATGTAAGATATATGTATAAAAATGGAATAAAGGAAATAATAATCAGTCTGTATTGTCCCACTGCAGGGCAAAGGCCTCCCTTTCCTTTTTCCATTCAACCCGGTCCTGAGCCAATATGGACCCCTCCTATAAACGTCAAGTTCGTCCCGCCATCTACGTCTGGGACTTCCGCGATGCCGTTGGACGTTTTCAGGAACCCATGTTGTGTTTGGTTATATATTTATGCTCGTGACTGTTTGGCTGTACATACGCGACTTGATTGATCGCGCGACTCGTGTACTCGAGTACAACCGCTTTCGGTGAAGACGCGAGACCTTAATTATTTGTTTGTTTTAGATGATCGCAGGGTTTCATATTGACACTGAAAAACATCGCCGAAACACTCAATTCCACACCATGTAGAGCACAATCCGTATTAGCTCTTTAGGGAAAGAGCATATGTATGAACCATCATACCTGATAACATTCGGAAACCTTGTCCTGTGCCTCAATATATGCATCGTAGTCCGCGAGGTGGAGGAACCGGTCGTGCTGCAGCAGAACTTCGGCGATGTGCGCGAATCGGCCCGGCTCGTCCGGCGAGAAGAAACCGCTGCGGATCTGCTCGATACACTGCTGGAGCTCCGGGTTGCGCTCGTAGTACTCGTACGCGTTGTATCTACGCACATTAACCAAAAATTAATTAATTTAAATTATGCTGAGAATTAGCACTTTTTAAACTTCAGACGTTACAAAAGACAGCCCCAAACATTCCATAACCCGTTACGACTTTATACGTCGATATTTTTTCTGGAAGTAACTGGCGGAAAAAATGCCCCAGAAAGCAACACGTCGCTGCCTATATAGTTTTAAAAACTATAGGTATTGAGAGAAAGTTCCTGTATCTTCCGTAACAACCTGTTCTTAATGTGAATAGTACTATAACTTTTTGAAATATTCCGAAGGTGATGTATCTGAATGTCTGTGATCTGTCTGTTCTATAATAATAATTTATTTGTGAAATTGCAACTAACAGAGTTGGGTTTATATCAGTATATTTATATGAGTCAGTGATAGTTTGACGAGTGACAGGACAGAATGGAAGGAAAAAACGTGTTGCGCCGACCCCAAATAATACGGGATAAGGGCAGGAAGATGATGATGATGATGAGAGTTGGGTTTATATCAATAGCTGTTCCAATGGTCGCTATATCGTTCTAAGACGGAGGGTCGGAGCAAAACATTACAATAATGTATGAAGCAGATATACCTCTTTGGTATGTGACTGGCTAGGAATCCTTGTTATTCCCTAAGTTGGAATTGTGCCCAGTAAATAAAGATAGCGTCGCAGATGGGACTGGATGATGCCAACATCAGAATTGTAAACAGTAAACATACGCTTCCACTTTCGGAGATTACAGGCGCCTTAATAAAGAAGAATCCTGTATTGAAACAAAATGAACCAGCTTACACCATATAGGTAACAGGTATAAAACCACTATAAGGTCTATATCTATAGACTGAGCTTAAAAAAACAGGCTTAAAAGTAATAAACATCTATACAGTATAATAAAATCGTAGCGAAGTCAAAATTGTACATTGAATACTTTGAAAAAAAATTGCTACAAGGAAACGATTCTAATGCCAAAAATACACTTTTTAGAATTTTTGTCTGAATCTATGTTCCAGCATCATGCAAATACTCCCGGAGAGATTCTGTTAAAATTTTGCACAGATATTCCTTATAACCTTACATACAACCATAGAAATATTGTATAAAAAACAGGAAAAGTGGCAAGGGGGCGTGTCGGTATCCACGCGTCGTGTTCATACTGCTCATGTCACAGGCAAATGGCCGTTTCTGCGCTTTTGACCACGATCGTGACAAGATTTAAGAATGCACGCGGGGTTCACGACAACCGTCGAGAGGATTCGGCAATTGGGACTCGAGGTGGCCTTGCACAAGTCCAAGGCCATGTGTTTTCATGGCCTCGGAACGCACCACCGTCGGGTTCCCAAATAACGGTAAGAGGGGTTCACATCGGCGTCGAGTCGACGATGAAGTACCTGGGACTCGTCCTCGACAGCCGGTGGAATTTCGTGGAGCATTTCCGACGTTTGGCTCCCAGACTGTAGCGGGCCGAGGCTGCCTTGAGGCGGCTCCTGCCCAATCTAGGGGGTCCAAACGCCGCCTGCTGGAGGCTATACGCGGGGGTCGTGCGGTCCATAGCCCTTTACGGGGCTCCGGTGTGGGCGCGTTCTGTAAGGCGGCAACCGGCCCGCCGGCTGAACGCGTCCCAGAGGGTCATGGCCATCCGGCTAGCCCGGGGATACCGCACGGTCTCCGATGAGGCGGCGAACCTCCTTGCCGGATTACCGCCATGGGATCTGGAGGCAAAAGTCCTCGCGCACATGTGGGAGTGCCGCGAGAAATCGCGGCACGGTGAACAGTGTTCCGGCAGGATCTCAATGCAGCATGGAGAGTGCGATTGTCGCAACTTAGCGCTGGGCACGCCACAATTGCGGCGATAATTACCCTCTTTGAGGAGTGGCTGGAGAGGCGCCACGGCGTCCTCACCTTCCGCCTGACGCAGGTCCTCACCGGACACGGGTGCTTCGGGAGGTACCTTTTTTCCAGATAAGGCGGGAGGAACCACTGTGTGGATTGCCCGGAGGACACGGTGGACGCCTGCCCGACTTGGTACCGGCGGGGTACCACCGTGTCCTCGTGGAAGCGATCGGCGGCGGCGATCTCTCGCATCCGGCCCTGGTCCAGGCTATGGTACGGAGCGAGAGTAAATGGGAAACCATGACCTCCTTCTGTGAGGCAGTAATGCTCGCGAAGGAGGAGGCGGAACGCGTGAGGGAGAGGCAAGCTTTGCGCCCTCACGCCCCTAGTCGCCGCAGGAGACGCCCTGGGCGTCGGGAATTGGTAGCCGATTCCCGGCCACCGTAGGCGCGGGCTTGCGGACGGCGAGCAATGGGTAGCTCGCGGTCCGGTAAGGACCAGGCCCGAGTCGACGGCGCGTTGTGTTCCACGCGCGCCTCAAAGAGATGTCAGCACTATTGACGGGGTCCGCTAGGGCCGATGCTAGCTAGGGTTGCGGGATGTTCGAAAGAGATACCGTGGCCCCAGCACAGGCAACTGAAGGAACACGGGTGGGTTTTAGTCAGTAAAAGTCTGACACGCCCTCCCATTCCGCCCAGAGCAGGAGAAATCATTTGATGATTTCCTATTAAAAAAAAGGGTGTTAGTGTCATGATTTTTTAATTTTTTTTTATTTAACTTCAATTGTACAAAAAGCACTTATCTAAACACTATGCAGCGTTACAACTAGGGAAAAAGAGTGTATACGATGAACTCTGGCACCCAAAGTAAGATTTAACTTGTGTTTAGGGTGCCAGCGTCCTCGCCTATGATTTGAACATGTAGCAGTAGTTGTAAGACGAGCACAGTATATATTTATTAAATTATTATATATTTCCTAGCTAATGCAACTATGATGTGGCCTATTTATGTACCTATATATGGGTGCGTGTATGTGTGTGAGGGAGAGATAAACATATTACTTTATTAACTACATTAGGTTAAGCGATCGATATCTGTTGTAAATCTTCAGTCTTATTATAAGTTAATATCAAGAGCCACTTTGTGACCTCGGTTTTGCATTCATTCAGACACATGGGAGCAATGGGACAGAGTTTGTTTTCTTATATTGCTTATATTGGTTTGACAGTATACCAAAATGACGCTGAGCAAGGGCCGTTCTACAACCGTGAGTATACTATAGAAGGATGTTTGCGCAGAATAGTGCCAAGGACAAAGAGCTGTATCACAGTAAGAACCTGACAGTCGGTATAGAGAGCCGTGGTGGAATATCTAAAAAACCTCGAGGTCATAACCTTGCGAACAACTCTCTGTGTGCGTTCAAGAGGCAGGAAGACTATCTTGTCCCATCCCACACTGTGATGCAGTAGTTTATTATGCTCTGACACAGGGCGTAATAAACAGTTTTAATCGTCAGGCGGTCCGCGGAGTGCCTTAGTTTAAAAAAAAATATATATACACTTGCGGACTCGTGATATGAGATTATTAACGTGAGGTTTCCAGCTCAGAGAGCTATCTACATAGACACCGAGATACTTGACAGACTCACACCTTTTGAGTTGAGGACAGCCACATTGTGAAGAAGATAGACAGAGTGAGCAAGTATGAGCTCTGAGCACCATAGAATCTGATGGAGGGAGGTTGGTGGATAGTAAGGAGAAAGGTGTATACCGTTTTATTTAAATTTAAGGTTAGGATATTATTAGACAGCCATTTCATCACTGAGTTCAGAGGAAGTTCCACGTATTTTACTGTTTCAGGCCAGTCGTTACCATGAATTAATAAAGCCGTATCATCTGCGTAAGTAAATACTAAACAATTCATTAGAGATATTTTACATAAGTTGTTAATATAGATAAGAAACAGGGTAGGCCTCAAGATTGAGCCCTGAGGAACGCCAAAACTCAATGAAATGGTGTCACTAATAATATCATTTATTTTAACGCATTGAGTTCTATCACACAAGTAATCCTGGAAGACTTTTAAGGCATGTCCTCGAATGCCCGTAGCTTCCAGCTTTAGATAAGAGGTGAAGAACGGACACAAGTGTCGAATGCCTTAGAAAAATCTAAGAAGATAGCCGATAGATAGATAGATAGATAGATAGATTAGATACTACATGGTCTACCAAGGCAGCAACAGCATTTTCTGTTGACCTTTAAAACGATACTGGTTATTACTTAGTAATTTGCATGACTCAAGATAGTCCACCAATTTTAGAGATGGCATGCAAGACTGAGATCAGTCTATAATTATCTAAACTGTGTCTGTCCCCATTCTTGAAGATTGGATGAACAACAGCCCTTTTGAAAACCGTACGAAAACAGCCTGTGGAAATAGAGCGATTGCAGATATGAGTAATGGCTATGAGTAATGATTCATGAAAATGGTGGCACTTTAACAGAAAAATAACTTCAAAAATCTCACCCTCGCTTCTGCAGGGCTTCCACATCATCGACCCTCATTCCGAATATGAAGAAGTTCTTCTCTCCGGCCTCCTCTGCCATCTCGACGTTAGCGCCGTCCATAGTACCGATAGTTAGGCCTCCGTTCAACATGAACTTCATGTTACCGGTACCCGAGGCTTCGGTACCAGCGGTGGAGATCTATAAAAGTAAAGACATTAGTAGTAATAAACAAAGTTTGCGTGCGAGCAACACTTAAAAAATTCGCAAATTTGACAAAATGAAAGTATTTAAGTCACTCGAGCCGCCATGACGGAATACTCTGTTATGACGATCAAAATTAAATTACTTACGCTAGAAAAATTAAAAATTAGTCCTCTTAATGATTATTTCGCTGAAAAACAATGAATATTCATATTCTATTCCTTGTGGTTTATTTAGCTAAGTGTTTTCTCAAAATTTGTCAACTAACCTATTGGCTAGTCCCTTATAAAGACAAGACCGTTAATAGTTACTACTATTCGGTCAATCATGACGTTCAAGAAGTCTTTTTCTGACCAAAGAAGTCGTTAAATATCAATGAGGTAAGGTTTTAACTTTTATTACTATCTCCAGTCAATCTTTACTGGTTATATGACTAACACGTGATTCCTGATATATTTATCTCGGCGATAAAGACGCATAAATGACGATATTTATGTTGCAAAATAATGGCGATAATGTCTCGGGCTACGTTAATTGAGCTGCGGTTACTTATTGTTCTCATTCGTGGTTGATGAAGTTTTACTGCCTTAAGGGCTGATTTTTCAATCATCAGATAACTTTTATCTGGGGAATATGTTTGACGTTTTGACAGCTTTTGTATAGAAAATGTGTCAAACCGCCATATTTATTCCTCAGGTAACAGTTATCTGACGATTGAAAAATCAACCCTTAGTCAACTTTCTCTATCCTCTTATCTATTGGGTTGTTGCATATTTTTTTTCCCCACTTCTAAATTTCCTTAACATTTCCAGTTGTCTCGGAAATTTTCTAGAATAAATCTAGTACATAGTAGATTGTTCTCGTATCTTTCACATAAGGTATACAAGTGCGAGCTCGTTACTGGAATTTAGTTAAAATTGACAAAATGGATCAACAACATATTCGAGCGATTTACTTATACGAACACAAATTGGGAACTAGTTCGAGGGAAACGGCAAATAAGATCAACACCGTTTTTGGCCCAAACACTACTACTGATCGCACAGTACGAAATTGGTTTCAACGCTTTAATGAAGGAGACACAAGCCTAAAAGATATTCCTCATACTGGTTGACCCGTCAGGCCGGCAGGCATTTGTAGTACACTTTATCAAATAAGATAAAATGATTTTTAATGTTTTAGCATGTTTATAATAATTACGAATGACCGAGGAAAAATTTTATGCTACGTAACTATTTAGTTTTCTGTGACTACACCCCGAAACTGCAATTGTAAGACAAGTAAGACACATCGTACACAACGTGTAGTACCTAACTATTTAATAAGCAGTGACGTAACCACTCCACATGGCCACGAATACGATTGAAATACGCAATGGAGGAAACTGAAAACACGATTAATTGATTTGTTCGTTCATTTACACAATTAGCGTAATAGGTAACTACTATGCTTCTACACTATGAAGAGGGCTGTCACATTTTGTCACCTCTCTCGCTCACACGGGACCAAATTTTTAAGAATGTTAAATGAAAAGATGCTTTTTTGGAAAATGTAATCAATTGGCGAACTAATAAATAATATTAATTTAATAGGTAATTATTAAAACACATTTCAATGTTTTATCTAATAAACTCAGCTTATTACGATTTGTTTTTGTGATGATTTAAAATGCCACAGTAAATCTTTAAGATCTTTTAAAAATTAAATACATGATACCAACTGTATGAAATACAACTGCAGTGTTGATTTACACTTTCACAGCTCTAAAAAGACGTTCTATAACAAAATCAGTTTATTGATGCAGGCCCTAGCTATAGTCATAAAGTAAAGAACCGACCTGTTCGCTGAGATCAGCTGCGGGGATGATGCGCTCAGCCAGCGTGACGCGGTAGTTCTCCAAGAATATTAACTTCAGCTTGTCTCCAACATCTGGGTCATTGTTTACCTGGTTCAAAGAAAACAACAAATGGTCAGTATTATTTACCATTTTATAATAATTTTATTCTGGATTTAATCATGTTACCTTTCTTAGTCATTAAAATTTACGACAGGCTCTAATTTAAAGCTATCTCGATGAAACCAGATTGTCGCAGGACGATGTTATTATTATCTAAAAGCACAGTTGTGCAACTTTTGACAATAAAAACTGGTCTTTATAGATATTTATAATAGCGACTAGCGACCCGTCCCTTCTTACGATTTTTACGACTTCACAAAACATGAACGTTTCTATATTATGTGTAAGTTAGCACATAAACCTTCCGGAATAAATTCTCTAAATGATGGTCAAAACCTTAACAAAATCCGTGGCATAGTTTAAAAGAACAACGCGGTCACACAGACAGACACGAAAAGCGCCTTTAATTTATAATAATGTATATGTGTATAGATACAATAAAATAAGCACCCATATTGGCAAAATCTTAAAATACTCACAGTGTTTCCGACAGCACAAGCCAAGGCAATAATTTTCTTAGCAATATAGTATCCGGGGGCAGCCTTCCCTCCGAACATGACTGTCCGGGGAGTGATGGGCGCGGTCGGGTCGCGCTTGATGCGGTTATACAGCGTGATCACGTGCAGGATGTTCAGCAGCTGCCGCTTGTACTCGTGGATGCGCTTCACCTGCACGTCGAACATCGACGCCGGGTTGATCTTTACACCCGTGTCCCGCTCAATCAACGAAGCAAGCCTCAACTTGTTCTCCTGCTTAACCTTCATTACCGCCCGCTGGAAAGCAGGATCTTTTGACCAGCGCTTCAGCTGCTGCAGTTTCTCCAAATGAACCGTCCATTCCTCACCAATCTTGTCGCAGATGAGATCAGAAAGACCTGGATTGCACAGAAGCAACCAGCGACGGGGAGTGATGCCGTTTGTCTTGTTCTGGAACCTTTCGGGCCACATCTCGAAGAAGTCCTTGAAGATGGTTGCTTTGAGGATTTCGGAGTGAATGGCCGCGACGCCATTGACCGCGTGTGAGCCGACAATGCACAAGTGAGCCATGTTCACTCGTTTCTCGCCGTCTTCTTCGATGAGCGACATGCGGCGCATGCGGTCCTGGTCGCCTGGCCAGCGTTTCTCGACTTCCTTTAGATGCAAGAAGTTGATGTGATAGATCAGCTGCATGTGCCTTGGCAGCACATTCTCCAACAGACTGGTTGGCCACCTCTCTAGAGCTTCAGGTAAGACAGTGTGATTAGTGTAAGCGCAGCACTTTTGTACTAGCTGCCATGCTTTCTCATATGACAGTTTCTCAATATCAATCAAAATCCTAAGTAGCTCAGGGATGGCGAGCGCAGGGTGGGTGTCGTTGAGCTGTAGAGCAACTTTCTCAGAAAGACAATCAAAAGTTGTTCTAACGGCCTCGCGACTACCGAATTTAGAGTTCTTGTATCTCCTAATAATGTCTTGGAGAGTAGCAGCGCACATGAAGTACTCTTGACGCAGACGCAATTCCTTGCCTTCGAAGAAGTTGTCATTGGGGTACAGAACCCTGGTAATGTTCTCCGCAACGTTACGATCTAGGACAGCTTGGATGTAGTCGCCAGAATTGACTGAAAATAATTTATTGATTTGTTAATATGTATTTTGGCGCCAACTAATAATGACATCATGTTTATTTGTAATCATAATATTCATTGAGAGTAGTTTCTACTACTTACAGAATTTCAAGTTGAAATCGGCGGGACTCTTAGCAGACCAGAGACGCAGCGTGTTGACGACATTGTTGTTGTAGCCGGGGATCGGATTGTCGTAGGGCATCGCGAACACGACCTGATAACAAACAATGAATTTCTTATCAAACTCTTTATTACTTTGGTTTATGACTATCGAACAGAATTTAGCTAACACTCCACACACGTCTCCTTAACACTGTGCTAGTAAAACATTTGCATCCTATATCCTGTTGAAAGGTTTGTGAATTTGTGTTTTATGTGTAAGTGATTTCGGAGTTATTAATAACGTGTCCGTATTCGAACTAAAAATAGGGTGAGAGTCATTATCAGACAAGACCCGGTCAGCCATGAACAAAACATTTGTTCAACATGTACATAACATGCGCCACACATTACACAAGTGACAGAATAGGAATGGGATATTTGTTGTTGACACAAGATTAACATAACAAGGACTTTTCTCTGACGACCTATTGCAGATAAGTATCGTACGATTATCTTCTTAGAGTTCAAGTTAAGCTTGAGTTCAAGAAGGAAACAACGTCTTAAGAAATGCAATAATAACGTAACGTAAAATAAATAATAAATAAGTTAATGGTTATGGTTATTTGTAGTGTTATTTTACAATTACTTGGACAGTGGGGAGCGTTACAACTATGTAAATGGTTGCGAATATGACTGCGGAGCATTGTCGATTAGTTGTATGGGTTCACTTGACTATCATGCCAACTGTGATTGACTGCATTGGCTAAGGAAAATTTCCGTTAATTGGCTTTAAATTGTTTACAATTTCCGGGCTCGGTTGAATACCGAACCGAGTATTATGTTTAGTTATCTAAGCTCGACGGCTATGTTGTGAGTGTGTTGATACATCATTTGTATTATGATGTGATACGTATTAATAATAATAATAATAACCCCAGCGCCGTATCTCCACGTTGACGTCGTGGTGGGGCTTGCGTGCTCCAATAAGCCCTAGGTCTGTGCCGGTAGAGCTTACTTTGCCGAGACAGATCTAGGGTGAGGAGCCAGACCAAGAGAGATACAATCCAAGCCAAGGTCGCACATGCCGAGGGCTTCATGGCTAGGGGAGAGCACTAGTCGTTAGTGTGCCAACTCTGGATAATAGGGGGCCTCCAGTTTTATTCACCCTTACTACAGTGAATGCAGGGCTCTGCTGTAGTCAACTTTTTAAGTCCCTAGCTACTCGTGGGAACCACACGAATACTCGATCAAAAACAAAAAAGCAACTTCAGGCCAATCAGCCTCAGATAAATGACGAAACTTCACAATTCTCTTCGTCATCTCCCTCATCTCTTTTTCCATCAATTCCATCATCATCTCAATCTTTTCGCGTCACTCCGACGCCATCATCTTCATCAATCAGCATACAGTCAGCGGATGTTGTACAGGAGACAAATTTTGCCGTCGATACTGTACCCATCGCTAGAACTGCAACAACTCGTAGGAAATGGGGCATTGGGGCATCTTACTAGTATGGCAAATGGGGCATCTTACTAGTATAGAAACAGACAAAAATGCATACCTTCCATCGCTCCACACAAAGTTTCTAAAAAAATATCCGGCTATGCAAGTAAGCCGACAAAAAATAGGTGACCAGCGTCGAGCCATAGTTCAAAAGAAATTACTACCACAGGAAACAATATATCACATTTATGAGGAAGTCAGAGCCGAACTACAAATGGTACACACTCAAATACAGCAACACTCTACACAATCTTATACACAAACCGGCCATCGCATGAACTGGACGAACGAATATAATGAAATAATAATTAAAATATATTATACTACCACAAAATTAGAAACAGATAAAACTGCCTATAGAAAATATTTACATCAGGAATTTATAAATATATATCCGCAACTAACACATATAACAGAGCCAAGATTATCCGATCAAGTGAGAGCCATTTTAAATAACAATTATGTAAACCCCAATACATTAGAAGAAATTAAAAACCAGGTAGCTGCAGACTTAAGGAAAAGTAACACCAATACACAAAATATTGAATACGTAAATAACGATTAAAAGACTTGGAACAACCCGATACCAATATTTACTTCACTGATACAAATACCCTGACAACTCATGTTCCTAAACAACGGCACAGATACTGACATCGTATCTCAGACATTCGTAAATACAGATGAAGACAATTTCTTGAACAACATAGATATTGGTAAATTTCAACCTACACAAACTAACGGTTAGACATGTAACTCCATGCATTTTTTTGTAACACCTTTGTAACTTACCATGTTTCTGGCAAATAAATAAATAACTTTGATGCTGCCCCAGAAATCAACATAGAAATTAAAGCCACATTTCAACAAGCTCAACATAATTTTATTGACACATTCCCCGCTAACAGGCCACACATCCCCAAGCAGAAGACATCTAGAAAGTTTTCTGCCATAGTTACATACATAAATACTGTCATTCAAGCAGACCGGGCCAATCAAACAACACAAGAAATCCCAGAAAAGGAATTTGAGTTTATACCTATAGATATATTTATAGAAGTTATCAAACGGACACACAACTGGAAATCGCCTGGCACTGACCACATCCACAACTACTGGTATAAGAAATTTTCTACCATACATCCATTTTTACATAACTATTTAAATACATTCATCCAATCACCAAATTTACTTCCAACATAGATAACACACGGAGTAACTTATATGATACGTAAAGATATTAATAACACTAAAAACCCAGCGAAATACCGACCAATTACTTGTTTACAAACCTTGTACAAAACCTTAACAACCTGCGCAGGTGAAGTAGTATACGAACATTTAACTAAAAATAAAATTCTAGCAGAACAACAGAAGGGTTGTCGTAAGAATAGCCAAGGTTGTAAAGAGCAACTTACCATTGACGCGATTACTATGAACAGCGCTGTAAAAAGCAGGAATGACATTCACACAATGTTTATTGATTACCAAAAGGCTTTCGATTCAGTTCCGCACAGCTGGTTATTAAACGTTCTAAATTTGTATAAAAATCACCCAACACTGAAACAATTCTTAGAAACTTCCATGCAGAATTGGCAAACTGTTCTTAAAATTAATTCATTCTCCTCGACTGAAGCTACTGAACCAATCTGTAAACGTGGAATTTTTCAAGGAGACGCTCTAAGTCCTCTGTGGTTTTGCATGGCACTCAATCCACTCTCACACTTGCTTGATAAAACAGACGCAGGATTCACCCTGGCAAACAATGACACACAATACACCCTTACACACCTTATGTACATGGATGACATAAAGTTATACGCAGCTGACAATAAAGGGCTTTTCCAACTAGCTGATACAACACAACAATTTTCTGACGATATTTGCATGTCATTTGGACTAAATAAATACAAAATTTTATCAATTTTAAAAGGAAAAATTCAAAATAATAGTTACACACTCGCATCAGGTGAATCGATCGAGCCAATGGATGAACAGAATACATACAAATATCTAGGTTTTAAGCAGTCCAGAAAGATGTCAAAACAAGAACTGCTCAAAAAATTCTCACACCGCCTCAACCTTATTTTAAAAAGCAACCTAAACTCTAGAAACACAATTAAAGCTATCAACACATTTGCAATACCTATTCTCACATACTCTTTCGGAATTATACGATGGTCAGACTGATATCAAAAAACTACAGCGCACTGTCAATACAGTTCTCACCAAACATAGAAAACACCATCCAAAATCATGCATACAACGTCTTACACTGCCACGCCAAGAAGGAGGAAAGGATTAATAGACACAATTTACACAACAAACATATACTTTCACTCAGAGCATAACTTCCATAACAAATCAGAACATTCATCACTACACAAACAGGTAACGGAAACAGATAAAAACTTATACCACTAAACCTACAAAACAGGAACACGCAAATAAATGAACACATTATAAGTACACAAGAAAAAATTGCAGCATGGTTTGCAAAAGCCCTACACGGAAGACACCGAGCCTTCCTGAGCCAGCCACACGTCGACAAAGTTAAGTCGAACGAATGGCTCAAACGAGGCGAATTGTTTCCCGAGACCGAGGGTTTTATGCTGGCCATACAGGATCAAATAGTAGCTACTCGTAATTACAGAAATTACATCATAAAGGACCAACATCAGCAGACTGACTTGTGCAGACATTGCAACACTGCCTCTGAAACCATACAACATAATATAACCGGAGCGTATAAATCACTTGCACAAACCGATTATAAACACCGCCATGATCAAGTCGCTGCAATTATACACCAACAGTTAGCATATAAATATAAACTAGTTAATGAAATGATACCATATTATAAATATAAACCAGAAATAATATTAGAAAGTAAGGATCAGAAAATTTACTGGGACCGAACGATAATAACAGATAAAACTATTCATTACAATAGACCTGACATTACCGTTCACGACAAAACCAATAAAACAGTTTATCTGATAGATATAGCAATACCTAACTCACACAATATTCAAACCATCATATCCGAAAAGCTCAGTAAGTATCAAAATCTCGCCATAGAAATGAAAAAAACAAAGAATCCAAAGGAAAGCTCTAATATTGTCCCCATTGTTCTTTCATCTGCAGGCGTAATACCAAAATCTCTCACACAAAGCCTTAACACTCTACAGATGCCTACTTACACACTTTACATGCTCCAAAAAGCCACCGTCCGCATCACCCGAAAGTTTCTGACTTCTTCAACACTGTCATCACCTTTTCTATCTAAATTTCGCCTTACATACTTGGTCCCGACCCGTGTGTAAAGCCGGTTGCAGACCAAGAGCTAAGCTAAGAAAGTTTAGCTTAGCTCGCACAGCTGAGGTAATTTTTCATACTTGTGTCATAGTTTGCGGTGTGCACACAAGAGTGAAAAACTACGCCAGCTATGTGAGCTAAGCTAAACTAACTTAGCTTAGCTTTTGGTCTGCAACCCGCTTAAGGTTTCTTATTCTTAACCTCTCTTAAATGAGAAGAAACATAAAGAACCGAAAATAATAATAATAATAAACATTTATTTCGGACTTTCCGTCCATAGGTACACTTACAAAACATAGAATGAAACGTACAATAAAAATACACATAATAATAAACTCTCAAAATACACAACACAAAAATACAACACATAAAAAGATACAAACAATAAGATACCGTATTGCGTATATATCTAATCGTATAACTAAATAAATAAAAATATAAGCATAAAAGCATAATCAGCCTATAATGTTCCCACTGCTGGGACAAAGGCCTCCTCTCTGAGGGAGTGGGCCGTAATCCTCCACGCGGGCCCAGTGCGGGTTTGGTAGATGTCACGTCATCGAATTGTTGGTTCTAGGGCATGCCGTTTTCCTTACGATGTTTTCCTTCACGGTTTTGAGAGCAGTGGTGATGAAATAATTTACACGCCTGTCTGGGTTCGAACCTACGACCTACAACAACTCGTAAGTCGCGGCCGTTACCACTGGGCCACCACTGCTCTATAAATAAAATAATAAAAATATCTTTCCTTAAATTATTATAATTAGATAGGGAAAATATTTAATGTTTTACTTATTTATATACAAATTCTTCCTTTCTAACAGAGCACCTGCCATCTAATCTCTTCACCGCCCTTGGTTGACTGGTAGAGAATGCCTAAGGCATTAAGTCCGCCTTTGTACTTTTAGTTTAAATAAATAAATGTTAGCTAGAACAGGCTTCAGAAAAAAAAAACTAACTTTTTGTGTAAACCTACACATTCATAATTTTTAGGTACCTACCTAGTTACCTAAATAAATTATTTTTTAACGTTTATTCAAATTAAGTCATTTAATAAACCCAGTGATTTTACATTACTGGGTATTAATATGACAATACGTCTACATGAGTCTATAATGAACAATAGTCAGTTTTATTTTGCTTCTGATTACACTATTCACGGCAACAAATTGGCGTTACAGATAAAATCACTCGTGTGTGTATCACAAAGGTATGAAATGTAACTTTTGTAGTAAGAAAAATCTGAAGTAGGTAGGTACGTATCGTACAATGTTAAAATGAATAAATATGATAAGGAATCCTTTCTTTGGTGTCGGCATTAATTAAAAAGGAATAAATAATAATTGACGCAACGACGGAATCCTCGTCGAACTAAATTTGACTGAGCATTTTGGTTGCTCGTATTTTATGATATGAGTAGAGTAAGTAGGTATTATTCACTTTTGTACGTGACTAGGACAAACTAAAGTGAACAATAAATAGGCTAAACCATTTAACTGTGAAAACAAAATGGTATGTTGGTTTTAGACCGCCACAAAGCAACGGGGTGGCTTTTAAACCGACCTCATAAAAGGTTCTCAATTGTTCGTAACTTTTTTTTCGGAAACATCTAGTTACCTGGGTGTCAATCCATTTCTTGCCTTCGGGTGTGTCAACCACGCGTCCGTAAAAGTTGACGGGCAGCATGAACTCAGGACGCGCCGTCTCCCAAGGGTTGCCGAAGCGCAACCAGTCATCAGGCTCCTCTTGCTGTTGGCCATGCTCAATCTTCTGCGTGAAGATACCGTACTCATACCTGATACCTATAAGGGGTTCATCAAATTATTGATTTTATTGTGAAGTACGTGTGTCAAGAAAATATTATGTCAGTGTATGTCATGATTTAGCAGTCTCTAAGTATTGTGGTGAGCCATACTTTGCTACATGAAAATAATAATGTATGAAATGAAGCAGCATAACACATACCTAACATAACATCACGCCTGTATTCCCCGATGAGATAGGCAGAGGTGTGCAAGTACACCCATATTTCGCCAGTTATTTTTATAGTAAGGCTAGGCAGATTGATTGATTTTGCTATATGGGGCGAGCCGACTGCAATTAACCGGACATACATTTACCCAATGGAAAAACCCGATAACACAGCCCGACCCGGGGATCGAACCCAAGATCCAGGAGGTTAAATCAGTAAGTGTTGCATTGCATATAAAAAACTATGTAGGTAGGTAGGCATAATATTGGGGAGATCAGCTCCCTAATTGCGTAACACACTATCAATCACAATCTGAATCATTTTGAAGCAAATTGCTTGTCTACTCAACAACGTAAGTAACGCAATGAATGTTGTTGAACTGTCAAAATAAAACCGATTCCTACTGTGTGTTCCCCAATTGCCCTGCAGGAGCACTGACAATACTCAAATCCAATATTCTAAATCTGCTTGACCCTTTATTCAGAGATCAATGATCATTAACGTGATTTCGTGTTACGTTATCAATAGATGACAAAAAGCGATTTATTTTAGTGACTAAATAAGTAGGTAGACGTACATACAGCCTTGACCAAAAGTATTACGCACCCTACAAATGATTGCATTACACACATTTGGGATGAAAAACAAAAATAGTTTTGTTGTCAATGATCGTATATTGATAATTTTTTTAAATATAATTAATATTTAGTGGGTCCACCCTTCGCTTTAATCACCGCAGCAATCCTTTGTACACAGTATACCCATACTGCGTACAAGCTTTGTACACTCATCAGTGCTTATGGCATCCCACTCATATTTTAAGGCATTTTTTTACGCTGCTTTTGATGTAATGCTATACTCCCGTATCTTGCGCTTCAGTATACCCCAAAGATGCTCGATGGGGTTCAGATCTGGAGAATGCGCAGGCCAGTCCAGCGTTATTAGCTCTAAACCAACCCATCGTGGTCACTGATTTATGACATGGAGCTTTATCTTGCTGGAATTTGACGCCGTGTAAGTTGGTGCCACCAAAAATGAGCATGAACGAAGGCATCAAGACAGTTTCTAGCACATTGATGTACTTTTCGCTGTTCTTGCGGCCTTCGCAAACAAACATTTCGCCGACTGCATCGGCAGCCATGCCAGCAGCGCCAGATCATAATGCTGCTGCCTCCGTATTTAACAGTAGGTACCACACAATCCGCATGGTATTCCTCGCCGATACGTCACCTCACAAACGTTACACCCGGCGTTCCGAATACCTAGACTTAGGACATTAAAAAAAACACTCAATGTTGGATTGGTTGATTTCTTAAGTTAATTAGATAATTATTAATTGTTGTTGTTGTTTTATATCGATGATATAAAAACTTACCTCGAAGTTGGATTCGTCGGACCATACAACATTGGACCAATCTTCTTCGGTATAATGTTGGTGTCGTAGAGCCCATTCAGAAGCGCTTTTTTTTGTTGTTCTCGGAAAGCAGAGGCTTCTTCCTGGGTTTACAACCTTTTAAGCCAGCTTCTGTGAGTCTTCTTCTTGCCGTTTGAGAACTAATCGGCTTTTCAATGTCCTCCGATAGAGTTGCAGCGGGTTCAGAAGTTTTTTGCGGTCCTTGAGAGACTCACGAATAAGTTTTCTGTCTTGGCGCTCAGTAGTCACGCGTTTTGTACCCGTTTTCACACTGTGTGTGAGAACCCAGTCTCCGCGAACCTTTTAAGAGTAGATTGCACCGCACACCGAGATCATTTTACTAACTTGGCAATCTCGACCTGGGATGTGCCTTCTTCGTGTAGAATCTGGATTTTTATTCGTTTTTCTATACAAAATTCACTTTGTTTGGGCATTTCGTAAAACAGACAGTCTCTACTTCACAAATAAATAACACACACTAGCTTCTAACTCTATGAACAGTGAAAGAAGAGTGAGAAAAATTGCAATATTTTTCATTAAATGCCATTTCCCACTAATTGTGGCCCAGGTGTTTTATGGCACCTCAAAATACCTTATCTATCGTTTAAAAATTAACGTTTGAATGCACCGCGTGGGGTAGGTATTGTTTAATGCATAGCTCTATTTTGTTAAACTTTATTAGTTACATGTGTTTTATAGGGGTGCCTAATACTTTTGGCCAAGGCTGTAGATATTTCTGGACTGATGTAAGTACCTACTTTCCGTGTTGCGCGGACGTGTAGATACCTTTATTTGACTGTCGGCTCTTATCATAATTTTTTGTTGCTAGTGTAGACCACTTTGAAAAGTTCGAGATAAAATTATTTACAAATAAAATATCCTATATCAATAAAATGACTACATTAATCTGTCGTCGCATCATGTTGTTTATTATTAGTTCGTGTTCTAACTGGTAGAATGGAAAATTGTTTAGGTACCTACTTCGATTATGTAATACTCGCATGTAACATGCCATAATTGTTTTTATCATAAAAGGATAATCCCTTTCAGTATTTCTTTTAACTTTATAATGTAGTTTAGAGGTCAATAAAGAAAGACGTTACAATAATAGCAGAAAGGATAATGTAGCGAAGACTGTAGATATTGTGTACCTATTATAGGTGTATAAAGTATTCCATTTCGTTTGAACATTTAAAATTGGCGGTGCGCCAGCAACGGCGTTGTCAAGTGCTTCAAATTAGTTTACACTGGCTAAAATAATGTCAAGTATGTTTCCAATGACCTGTGGGTCACAGTTACGAGCTTCTTGAAATAATTTCAATTTATGTAGTTGCATCTTCATCAACATTGAATGCCAACCTTTTTGGTTCAATTGTGTTCAAGTTCTGTGTTTATTTTAAATGTAATAGCCAGTTCTACTTTTAATTTAAATGTTGCATTTGTGCAAAACCTAACTGGGTTACCTAGTAAATAAAGTGCATCATATAAATTATACATTAAATGAAAAGCTATAAATGGTCACCATAAAGTTCTGACACACCAATCTACAAGAACGCAAAGACCACAAAAAACCAGATTCTGATTTGTCACAGCTCAAAGTGCTGGACAAATATTATGCTTCTCCAAAAACTGGAAGTCAAACCTGTTTTTAAATATACATGGTGTTTTTTTTTATATGTCACAACTCTACGGTATGAAGGTGTAGTTCAATTACCATAGCCATAGGCAGCCAGGCCGAGCGTGGCCATGGAATCAAGGAAGCAAGCGGCCAGACGTCCCAGACCACCGTTGCCGAGACCAGCATCCTCTTCCAACTCCTCCAACTCTTCAATGTCTAAGCCGAGCTGGTACAGGGCTTCATCCACAGTACCCTGGATGCCCAGATTGATCATGGTGTTTTGGAGTGATCTTCCCATGTAGTACTCCAGGGACAGGTAGTAGACACGCTAACACAAAAAATATTGAAATTTAGTTAATTATTTCAACAGCTTCCTGCAGCTCATTGTGGGGAGAATGGATATGGATTGCTCCTTCATGGAGCATTGGACAAAACTACATGTACGAGTAGTGCGGTCCTGATCCAATGTTTCCATTGTTGTGTCTATTTCCTGAATTTTTATTATATTATTTGAAAAAAACTTGTATGGATGATTCTAATAACTCCTAGCGATTATAATTTTATTTTATCTGAAATAAAATTATTTGAATTTGAATTTTGAAATATCTAAAGAATCAAAGGCATGTCATGGAATGTTTGTTTGTTTGTTTGTGATTTGAGATGTTTGTAGCTTAGAAAAAAAAAAGCTTTTACACATTTACCTATTGTAAAATTTTATGGACTTTTTATTTGGTTTCTATGTTTTCATAGATAAAAGATTGACTTCTCAAATGATGCATGTATTTTAAATATACTTTTGAAATTACAAATGTAAGTTTGTATAATTTTTTTAAGTAAGTATGAATATATAGTACAACACCCGGTGCATTTAATTTATTTTCATTTCTAGTTTTTGTATCCTAGTTATTATCATTTGCAATTAAGTTTTTTAAACAGGGAAATAGGAAATTTTAATTATGTTGCTGAAAGTAGGTTTAAGAATAAATTAAGGGTGTAATAAAATCTAAACTATGAGCATAAACTTTACAAAGAAAACTTTTAAAAGTAAAATGGCCAACTAAAAGTATTAATATAAATAACTTTTTATTATTAAGTTTATTTACCTTGGGGTCATTTTCATAGTAGTACTGTTGGGTTCGAATCCAGCGCGAGACGAGGTGGTCCCTCACGGTGTGGGCCAAGGCAAAATAGTAGTCTCTCGGAGTCGCAACATTTCTATCTTTCACTAGAGTATAGTGCACATGACGATTGAATGCTTTCTTCACCTCAGTAACATTTTCTACTGCTACAATACCTCGCACAGAGATTTGCTTCCGCTTGTCCGAATCGCTTTGTACGCTCATCTTGATTTATTTTCTGACAAAATCAGGTAAGGCCCGTGCAACCGCTAGACGCTGTCAATCCTGACTGCCGACTGCCGACTGCGACTGCGACTAGTCAAACGCGGTTCGCGATATCGGTCACCTTGAGAAGGTCAAACATATGAAGCTACCACAGACTAATAACCGGTATATTGGGAGTGCCTATAGTAAAAATATAAGTTTTAACAATCTCCAAGTTTGCTAACTTGTTTTACACTGTTAGTATTTATATGTTCAAAGTAGTAGAATTGTAACATAATTATCAGGCGATCTAAACCACAGATTACTAACACAGAACACATATACTCCTAGCGGAGATTACTAATGTCTAAGCCAAACTGATGGCTGTCAATATGTCAAACAGCAGAGCAAGCAGAGCAGTTGATTGATTTGACATCATTATATTACTGATATTCTCGTAGTAAAAAAAAATATAGTCTATGGTTTATAAATCGATAGGCCCCAATGTGGAGCGCAGTGGTCTCAAACCTACCGATTTTTCGGTACTTCTACCGATATAACGAACAAAAAATCGTTATATTTAGGTATTTTGGTAGAACAGAGCCCACTAGATGTGCGCTTTTATAAATTTTATAAACTTGACGATATTATTGTTATTAAGTAGTATATAAAACGCCCAATGGATTTTTCAGACAGAGGCGGCCTGCCGCGGTGGGGGACAGTTTTAATGTAATGTGCCGTCTGATATGGAGCTATACATCAAATCAAACGTGCTAAAAACCGCTTATAATTATATTTATTATAGTACCTAAATGCATACAATGGTTTTAGATTTAAATAATCAATAATCATATGGATATCAGTCAATATACATATACTTATTAACAGTTGATTGCACACACTGACAGTGAGAACTCGTTTGTCGCAGCGACAGGAGTATCAAAGAGAGTACTCGCGCAGAGACACTAGCTTGGCGGGGAGAACAATCGCTGAGAGACTCACACTTGGTAATCGTAACTCTTATCGCCGTCACGCACTCGCTGCTCGTTATTAATTGATAACTCTACTCGCTTCTCGTTAATCATCAGCGAGTGTTATGTCCGCCAAACGAGCGTCACTAAGCGAGTACCCTCTTTGATAGCTCTTGTCACTGTGAAAATAGTCCCAACTCGCTGGCAGTGTGTACGATCAACTATGCAGTATGGAAACCACATACGAGGTGGATACTACAATACAACAAAAAATGAAAACACTAGCAATACTAATGCATAAGAGTATTTAGGAACTATCAAATAAATCCTCGCGTTGAAATTAAAAAAGTGATTTTAAATAGCATAAAAGTGTAAACAAAATAGAACACCATTTAAATATTGGTTCACAAACTTGTGACAAAAGTGGCAACAGCGCGCTGTCAATTGTGTATTGCGTATCGGTGGTGTGTCGCGTTGACGAGACGTGCGCCGACGTGGTCTTTTAGCACCATATTTAATATTATTAATGCTCAATAAAAACAATTACGAATCACAGTTTATTAACCGAATAGTCAGTCACCCTCGAGTAATTATTAATTACAATCACTGTTCAATCACTTAGCTAGTAATGTTGGATTGTGTCCAAAATAATTGGTGTCGGACGTAAAGAATAGCACCATCCCATATCTTCCCGTGGGTGTCGTAAGAGGCGACTAAGGGATATTTTAGAGACTGTGCATACTAAAGCACCTTAGGTCACCCCGTGGTGGCGGGTAAACCACCAACAAAAGCATGCCCAAGGAGGGTTGGTGTCAGGCTGGCGGCCGACTTTAAAAAACTAGCCAAATCCCCTAGTAACATGTTCGGTCTAAATGGAATGCGTGATAGGGTTAGGGCGTACCCCACAGGCGACGCGCAGGGGCAGCACCCGGCTCCTGTGGGAAGTGGACTAGGGTTGTTGCACCATCTTGGGCGGGTGCAACGTAAGAAGTTAGCTCGGGAAATGAGATTGAGGTATGCAAGTTGGAATGTTGGGACTATGACTGGAAGGGCCAGAGAGTTAGCGGATGTATTGAAAAGAAGACGCATAAATATAGCATGCTTGCAGGAAACCAAATGGAGAGGAACAAAAGCGAGAGAAATTGGTGAGGGATATAAGTTCTACTACTGTGGAAGTGATGGAAAAAGAAATGGTGTAGGAATAGTGTTAGACAGTAAATTGAAAGAAAGCGTGATGGAAGTACAAAGGATTAGTGATAGATTCATAGTTGTGAAAGTTATGTTAGAGAATGTGATGATGAATGTAGTTAGTGTGTATGCACCACAAGTAGGATGTGATGAAACGGTGAAAGAGAAGTTTTGGGAGGATTTTGACACAGCCTTAATGAACATCCCCGTTCATGAAGAATTGGTAGTGGGAGGAGATTTTAATGGACATGTGGGAAGAATGAAAGGTGTTTATGAAAGAGTACATGGGGGGTGGGGTTTCGGTAGTCCAAACAGTGAAGGAGAGACGTTGCTGCAATCGGCTACTGCATTTGACCTGGCAGTAGCCAATACGTGGTTTCAGAAAAGAGACGAACACATGATCACATACAAAAGTGGTAATCATAAGACCCAAATTGATTACTTTTTGGTTCGGCGCAACCACTTAAAGCACGTCAAAGACTGCAAAGTACTGCCAGGAGAAGACCTAGTCTCACAACATAGACTCCTAGTTATGACATCAGTAATTAAAATACTGTCTAACAAAAACAAAGAACGTCCTCCCCCTAAAATAAAATGGAATATGTTAGAGAGGAATGATTGTGCGAAGATGTTCAGGGAGCGAGTGGTGGACAGAATGATAGAGATGGGAGACATGAATGATCGAAGTATAAATGAAAGCTGGAATGAAATAGCTGAGTGTATCAGGCAAGCAGCGAAAGATATTTTGGGAGAGACGAGAGGAAAGGGCATAATAGATAGGGATACATGGTGGTGGTCGACAGAAGTTCAGAATGTATTGAAAGAAAAGAAGAGAAAATTCAAAGAATGGCAGCATGTAGAGGCAGGAAACGCTAGTTTAAGAGCTGAAAAAAAGAGTGAGTATGACGCTTTGAAGAAGAAAGCCAAGAAAGCCGTGGCAATAGCAAAATCAAAAGCCCAGGACAAACTATATGACGCACTGGATAGTCCTGCAGGCCATAAAGAGCTATACCGGCTTACCAGAATAAGAGAGAGAAAGGCGAGGGATGTTTGCCAGGTAAGATGTATAAGAGATGAAAATGGAATGGTTCTATCGGATGATGAAAAAATCAAAAAGAGGTGGAAGGAATATTTTGAAAGATTGATGAATGAGGAAAATAATTGGAGTGGGGTTTTAGAGAATAAACCAGTGAATGTGGGGTTAGTGAGAATGGTTAGTATGGATGAAGTTAGAATAGCCGTAAATGGAATGAAGAATGGTAAAGCCATTGGTCCAGATGGAATACCAGTTGAAGTGTGGAAGCTATTGCGAGTGGATGGATGGACGTGGTTAGCTTAGTTCTTCAATAAGTTGTTGCAGGAAGAAGCCATACCTGATGAGTGGTGCAATAGCTCTCTGGTGCCCATTTTTAAAAACAAAGGTGATGTGCTGGAGTGCAACAATTATAGAGGGATAAAGCTAATGTCACATACGATGAAAGCCTGGGAGAAAGTTATTGAAAGGCGACTGAGAGAAGAGAGTGAAATTTCACAGAACCAATTCGGTTTTATCGGGGTACAGCGGATGCCATTTTCGCTATACGTCAGCTGTGCGAAAAATATAGAGGTGCGCATAAAAACTTGCACATGGTATTCGTTGACCTCGAAAAAGCATACGACCGGGTACCTCGAGAGGTTCTGTGGTGGGCCCTTAAGAAGAAAGGTATACCTGGGAAGTATGCGCAGTTGATCCGAGCGATGTACAGTCGATGCAGTACCCAAGTCCGGTCTACAGTGGGCACCACTGGCAGCTTCAATGTGGCGGTCGGCTTACATCAGGGGTCGGCTCTCAGCCCTTACCTCTTCCTGATGATAATGGACGCTCTGACGTCGGACATTCAGGAAGAGGCTCCCTGGTGTATGCTGTTTGCCGATGACATTGTGCTGGTTTCTGAAAGTGGCCTAGAGGTCCAGAACAGATTGGAGGTGTGGTGGCACAGACTGGAGAGTGTTGGCCTGAAATTGAGTAGAACCAAAACGGAATACTTGTTCTGCGATTTCGGCGGTCTCTCCAATCCAGTGCCTTTAGCTCTCGCCGGAACGCCCATACCAATCTGTCCCGACTTTCGGTACCTCGGGTCGCTCGTTCAAGGGGATGGTGTGGTAAACCGGGATGTAACACATCGGATCAACGCAGGATGGATGAAATGGCGACAGGTCACTGGAACAACTTGTGACCCACGGATGCCTCTCAAGTTGAAGGGTAAAATCTACAAGTCCGTGATAAGGCCTGTCATACTGTATGGATCAGAATGTTGGGCTGTGAAAAAGACGGATGAAAAAAGATTGCACGTAGCGGAGATGAGAATGTTAAGATGGATGTGTGGTGTGACGAGAATGGAGTGAGAAATGAATATATTAGGGGAAGTTTGAAAGTGGCGCCAGTGACTGAAAAATTGAAAGGGAATCGTTTGTCTTGGTATGGTCATGTGAAGAGGAGGGATGAAACGCATGTTGCTAAAAGAGTTATGAGTTTACATGTGGATGGATGGAGAGGGAGAGGGAGGCCAAAGAAAAGATGGATGGATTGTGTGAGAAGTGATATGAAAGAAAAGGGAGTCAGTGATAGTTTGACGAGTGACAGGACAGAATGGAAGAAAAAAACGTGTTGCGCCGACCCCAAATAATACGGGATAAGGGCAGGAAGATGATGATGTCCAAAATAATTTAAAATTCGTTCGTCTCGGGTCACTGTTACAGACTAGAGTAGCACTATCCAAATGCGGGATTGAGGGTAGGTACATTTTCCCGTATCCTCGGCGTTTCCGTGACATTCCCCGTAAATTAAAATTATGTCGGTATATTCCGAAGCTGTGTTACTAAAATGAGGCATTGTTATTTAAAAAAAAAACGATTACATACAATGTAATGTCTAATTTCGCACAATTCACTTAACAATTTAAACTAGGTATGTACCTATTACTACGTTACGTGTCTTGTCACTATAAAAATAAAGCGTCCAATTTTACACAATACAATACATCTTACACCGAAACACGTGCGCTTGCGATGCAAAACAATGACACGTACGACGTCACAGGATTGCCGCGACACACTGACCAGACCAGCAGTGACCTACACCATTTTTGCAGGTTTCGGCAAGAAAGCGAAGTACAAACAAACGTCTGTCATATCCCTTTCGCACATATTTAATTTTCGATTGACATGAGTGCGTAACATTTGTAATAATAGCTTTCGCATGCATTCTTTTATTATCTAATGAATGACACGCTTTATGACTCTTATGCCTCTAGCAAAAGGTATAATATGCATTAATTCGCATCGAGAAATAAAACTTAAGAACAAGGGGTAGCAAGCTGGCAACATGTTGGGTTTATAGGTACCTACAGATGCACATTACTGCAGATGTCTTAACCTGTCAGTGCTGGCCTGTTAACAGATACATCATGTAGAAAATCTTAAAAATTAAAAATAATATCCAGTGACTAAACTATTGGATATATTTGATTGAATTTTTGTATGCAGACTGGGAACGTCATTACTGGTATAAAGGGTTTAATTAAGGGACAACCCTCCGCAGACTGATGGGGTGAGTTCAGTATATCATACTAAGATGACCGGTACTTGAAATTATTACAGGAACGTTATGGGAATCCAATAAACACGATTTGTTTTATTACTTCACACGCAATGTATCGTTACCGTGGCAAATAGCGCGTAGCGAACGGCAAGACAGCGAGTCTTCGGCCGCCAAGTATTTCAACATCCATTGCTGATTTTTTGATTTTAGCTGTTTTATTTACATAAATGGCGTGCTGGTACAGAGAATGTAATTTTACATTGAAATAAAGGAATAGTAACTGAAGAAACGATTAAAAAAAAAAAAAATCCTGAGCATATTCCAGTGGAATATGATTCGAAATAAGGAGCCGAATGCACCCTGTTAGTTTGCAGAGAGCTGTCCCTTACACCCTGTATTAAGTTTAATTTTTTGTTCTATTGTCATCTCCACCTCGTATAAGCAATAAATTAAACCACATAGGTACTTGTTATTGCCTTTGCTGACGGTATACAAAAAATTAACGAAATCAGTCCAGTAATTAAAAGAATAAAAGTATTGAAAGATACGTATCCTAAATTACCTCTTCCCCCACAACCAGTGATAACTATATGGGGCACTTGGCTCGAAGCTGCATCATATTATGGAAAATATTATGAAGAAATATTAAATGTTATTTCTAGATTAAACAGCTCTGATTCAATGGCATTACGTAATGCGAAAAATATTCTGGAAAAGGAAAATCTATGGAATCAATTAGTATATATATATACGATTATTTTATTTTCATTAAAAGAGTTGCAGAAACAAAATTTAGCATTAAGTGACTCGTTTTGGCTTTTGATCAAGTCAGAGCTGATGAATGTAATTCTGACAGATTATAAAAAACAAAATTGAAAAAGATGGATAGGAATCATTCACATTGACATCCTCAGAGAGAAGCAAAATTATTAAAAAATGATGTGAATGACGAAATTTTGTCATATAAATTCGCCTCACTAACATCAACAGTCGTCTAATGCTCGTTTTCCACAAATAAATGGGTGTTAGATGTAAAAAATTAGATCATTTAGAAAAAATAATGGTGATTTATTTTAACTCTGGTCATACTCTAGTGAAGCTGAAGACGAACCAGACCAATGACTCCGATCAATAGTTTCTGGCACTCATGTTTGCCTATCGCCGCCAACCTTCAAGCGGCGCTGGCACTCAAGTGTGCCACCCGTTCCCGCGCTTTTTAAATCTCCATTTTTAATTATAATTCAAGGCTAATATCCTGTGCATGCAATTTTAGTCTGTGGTCCGGTATATATTCACGTCAACTAAATGCTTCAAAACATAAAAGATTTGGTTTGGAACGTAGAAAAAAAAAAGTTAAAGTGACGTTTTGACAATGACATTTGGCGCGACTGATATCTTCGTGTTTTTTTATTGAAAATAAAGTGTTTTCGTGTCTAATCGACAGTGAGTGGATAAATATTCATTTTTAAGTAGTTATTACATCGTTTTAGATAATATTTGCACGAAATAACATCATGGATACCATTTTGTTTGAGCAAATAATGTTACGTAAACAAACGACATTTTTTGCCATACTCTAATGTAATCATATTTTGTTTATAAATACATCTCTCGTAATACGAGTATAGTTTAGATTTTATAGTCATCATCTGCCTAGCCTTTTCCCAACTATATTGGGGTCGGCTTCCAGTCTAACCGGATGCAGCTGAATACCAGTATTTTACATGGAGCGACTGCCTATCTGACCTCCACAACCCAGTTACTGGGTAACACGATACCCCTTGGTTAGACTGGTTGTCAGACTTTCGGGCTTCTGACGACCCGTAACGACTGTCAAAGATCGACGAATGACAGCCGGGACCAACGGCTTAACGTGCTTTCCGAGGCACGATTAGATTTTATAGTATGGTATGTTTATTCAAGAACCAAAAACAGTTTACAATAAGTGCCAAGAGCCAATTAAAACATCAGTGGACCATTTTTTATGAGCAAGGTCATAAACATGTTGCGCCGCGGGAATTCCGCCCGAGACTTAACAGATTGTGACATCTCAAGTTTTCAAGCAAATCAGTTGATTATTTTAATTAAGATTTTATTGTAAATACAAATTGTTCTATTTGATAATGTTTTGATTTTCTGAGGAACAAATAATTTGTATGGTAATATGTTTTTGTACAACTTCAGAATAAAAATGTTTAAATGATTGTTGATTCTTGAATAAGAAATTGTTACATAAAAAAATATATGTGGTTTAATTAATCAAGTTTATATATTTATTATACTATTCTTAATCCCGTCCTTCTTATATTTACCCCTCAGAAAGGAAGTGTAATCTTTCATTAGTCCCGAAGGCGAAAATAGTTTTATGATTTTACTACTTAAAAACCAAATCCTGGGACTCGGGGAATATCCATATTATTATAACTTATGGCAAGTACATAAAACATCTCTACCTATTCCGGTCTCTGTTAATTACTTATACATAAATGAAATAAAGTCGATTTTCAGTTTTTCTTTTACTTTTCATAATCAAACTTATTTCTACTACTAAATATCATCACATTTCATTGTTTTCCCTTAAAACCCCATACTTTTCATGGTTGTCGCCGCAATCAAAAATGATTGGGAAACCAAGACCTTTTAAATGAGATAATATATGTCTAAAGTCTGTTGACCAAGTTTAGAAATCGGGTTATGTTATGTCAAGGAAAATAATAATACAATATGAAGTACCTATAGTAATAAAAAACTTTTTAACAAAAAAAAAAAAAACAACCGACCTCCAAAAAAAAAAAACACTAAGTGAAAAATTAACCTTAACTTCGGAAGTCGGTGTCTTTGTATCTGTATTTTAAGTTTTTGCCTCCGACTTCCGAAATTAAAGTTATTTTTCACTTTGTAGTGTTTTTTTTTGGAAGTCGATTGTTTTTTTTTTTTTGTAAAAAAGTTTTTTTTATTTTTTAGTGGGTCGGTTTGTAATTTATCTAAGTTACAATAGCCTTATGACAACAGCGGGGCAATTGCGTAACATGAGGGGCTTGTGGCTAAGAAATAACAGCCGCACGGGTCAATCGATCAGGTTAAGCTACGCTTGCCGCGGTTGGTCCGTGGATGGGTGACCATCTTTACATACCGAGACTTCTCTGTGCCTCGGAAACTACGTTTAGCCGTTGGTCCCAGCTGTCATTCGTGGATCTTTGACAGTCGTTACGGGTCGTCAGAAGCCCGAAAGTCTGACAACCAGTCTTACCAAGGGGTATCGTATTTCCCAGTAACTGGGTTGTGGAGGTCAGATAGGCAGTCACTCCATGTAAAATACTGGTATTCAGCTGCATCCGGTTTGACTGGAAGCCGACCCCAATATAGTTGGGAAAAGGCTAGGCAGATGATGACTTACGGTAGGAATCGGTTTCATTATGACAGTTTAACAACATTCATTGTAGCGCGCTATTTACGTTGTTGAACAGACACATTTTTCGAACATATGAAGCAATGGATTACCAATTTGCTTCAAAATGATTCAGATTTTGATTGATAGTGTGTTACGCAATTAGGGTGCTGCTCATCACATTTTACAAAACATTGCATTTGCCGATGCAGGGACGTTAATTGTTGAGGAGTTCTCCTGGTACTTCACCATTAGATGCACTTCACCATATGCATTGTGACGAGCTTATATTGCTTAGCAATTATTTTAAACTAATCGAATTGCAACCCGTGAAATACTTATTATCGAGGTATTCCGGTGGCCATCTTACCATCTGTGGCATTCGTCGTCAGTTCCACTTCACCAAATGGTGCTTTCCGAGTGCAAATGCACAAGTTACTATAAAATATATCCAAATCGCTATATTTGAAGAGTACTCGATTTCTCCAGGATTCCATCATCAGATCCGAATATCGGATCGGACGTGTATTGAATGTTCATGCAAAATAATGGCTCCAACGCCTTCCGATAGCCGATATCAGACTATCTGATGAAAACATCTGACGTATATTCCCGGCTTTAGACTGCGCGCAAGATAAGTCTGCCTATTAATATCTTATCTGTGAAGTCTGCGTGCGGCTGAAATCGGAACTAATCGTATTCCGCCGTCTCGTCGTATATGTAAGGTCAATACGGTTTAATAATTCAGGTCATATATTTCTGTGTATCTAACTAAGGGCGCGTTCCCACTATGTCGTGACGATTAATTTATCGTTGGACGACTCGTCTCTAGCTGTTCCCATTATATCGACTGTTTATTGACAATCTGTCGTCACTGCAAAAAAAAGTCGTGGACGACAGTTAATCGTGTCGTCCTATATGTGAACACCTCCATCTAAATACACAAGCCACGACGCTTTTAACGACACGATAATCTGTCGTCACGACACGGTGGGAACGCGCCCTAAGACTACGTTTCCACGAGCTAGAAATCTTGTTAAACATCTAATACTATAAGATACAGGTTCACGCTAAGGACGCCAACGGTCGCGAGCAGACTTATCTTGCGCACACTCTAGAACTTCGGCGATATTTCTTCGGTTTTCAATAAGAAAAAAAAAACAGTTAAGTATTATTTGGATTATTTTTCAAACTCACAAGCATCCAAACTTACAATAACTAGAAGAGAAATGTGATTTGTTTTTAGTTCATGACAACTAATTCCACACCTTTCTATTCGCGATTAAAAATAGCCTGAAATAGTTTGACAATCAAAATTTTTGGTGAAAAACGTCCAATTCAGAATAGCAAAATTGCCATTTTCATTAAATGACATTAATGCTATCAAACTATTAAGTTGTGTCACTTTAGTCAATTTCGGAATGGGAAACGTCGTTTGACAGGAATAAACTAAATTTTGGTGATTTTTAGTCTAGTTTAGAGAATTTAGTGACAAGAGAATCGGCACCAATGTCTTAATTAATACCTCGTGTGACATTAATTTAGACAATATCTCGCGTGATGTGTTAGGCCTCTGCCTCGAATTTTGCGGGCAGCGGGGCGGCGGCGGCGGCGCGGGAGCGGCGCGGGCAACGCAGACCCGTTCTCGAAACCAGCGGGCAGATCGCGCGGCACTATAGCGGCATAGTGTTGTGTCGTCGAGATATTTGTTTTTGTTCGCGAACGAAATGTCTGAACAACAAGAATATTTTGTAGATAATCCCATTAATTACTAGTTATTTTATTAACATAATAAAACATTTTTATATTTGCCTTTAATAATGTTATATTTAGTTCGTTTTTAATTTCTTCCCATAACTGATTAATTAGTCTCCTATTTTTGTGGTTCACATCTTTGCTGTTCCATATCGGTGTCTTATCAAAAATAGCTGAAATAATTTGTTCCTGCACGTCCGAGGACATTTCAATACATCACAAAAATAAATTGCGCAGCACTATCAATGCAGACGCGCGGGCGGTCACCGCTTGACTGGAGTGCACCGCTCGTCGCCCTCTCCCGCCCCGCTGTTTTCGAGGTCCGATCCATAAATTCCCGCCGCTCCCGCGCCGCCGCCGCTGCCGCCCCGCTGCCCGCAAAATTCGAGGCAGAGGCTGAGAGTCTGTAATATGTCGTGGCTATTGCCCGCGGGTTCGGCCGCGTGGATGTCAATACTTCCCTATTTGAATCGGATTTTGTTCACAATTTCATGTTTTTTTTTTGCGCGGAACCCTAATTATTATTCTAAAATAAAAGTAGCTTATGTTACTCCTTATAACATCAGCTATCTGCCAGTGAAAGTCCCGTCAAAATCGGTCCAGGCGTTTCGGAGATTAGCCGGAACAAACAGACAGATAGACAGACAAACATTAAAAAAATTGTTTTTTTGTTATAAGTACCGTATACACTTTCATATGCATTTATTAAAAAGCTGTTATTTTGACATTAAAAGCAGACACTCAATTTTGTATCGATTGCAAAAACAAATTTAAATTAAATATATGAAATTGTAAAATAAATCACATTTTTGCATAAATTCATTATAAACTCTCAACTTATAAGTGTATAACAATATTATATGGATTAGAGACACTAATATATTATGTAAAAAAAAATACCTTTTTAACAAATACTAATAACCCAGTACATTAATAAGTTACTTTTAACAATATACATACAACTCAATAAATTGACTTTGAATAATATAAGATCTCTGTTAGTCTAGATCCAGACTGACAAAAAAAGTCTAGACCATGGTAAAATGTACTTTGGTAATTAAAGAAATTAAAATATCATTTCAAATTTTATCCCTAACCTATAGTCAATATCAATATCAATCATATTCAGGCAGATCTCTATCTATAAAGCGAGAGTAAACATATTAAAAATCGTCCCTCCAATACACATACGTATTTAGTAAATGCAATAATACTACACTTATAATCGCCTACAGTCCGGCCGTTGAGAGAATGCATTCTTCACACTTGTCCGTCATACTAACAAATATGTTTTTTTGCGAATTTGATCTTTATTAAAACTAAAAATTGTCCAACTGTTTGTCCAATTGTTGGTAGATGGCAATAGGCTCGCCCCCTATTACATGGGACTTAAACATAACTGGCGAAATGTGGGTGTACTATAGGTACACCTCTGCCTAACCCTTCGGGGAAACAAGGCGTGATGTTATGTTATGTGTAAATTGTCCAACTGACGGGTGTCAGGAACGCATTCTCTCAACAACGACGGCCGGACTGTAACTTATCAAAATTGACACCGAAAACCTTTGAGATTTTTTGCATTTTCGTGTAATGAGCACCCAAGCATATTAGCATACCTACAGTTGATGCGAAATCTTTTAGGAAAATCTTGAAAAGGCACAATTTGCTTTTACATTCGTAATATTGTTATGAACCAAAGATACTTAACAACTATGAACACAGGTCTGACCTGTTAGTTAGCCCATAGGATTATTACGAAATAAGACTTTCCGTAGGTGATTCAGTCCCTAATAGGGGAGCTTGTGGCCGGACTTATGTAGATCTGTTCAGGATAGAGGTCACCTCGTACGCGAACTGCACGCACGCCTTCTGCGGATGCGCGGAACTCCAGTTCTCCAATCAGTAAGCCATCTGTATATATCGCCCAATCTGCCGGCTGACGAACTATCCGTAGTTTTGTCTGGAAGTTATAATTAGCAAGTAAGTTATATACAGAGTATAACAAGACCCATGACATATCCGTTATCTACCGCATTCTGTACATCAAACTACGTAAAATTGAAAAAACGTGGCTGGGAAACGACTTTATTTTTGGTGCGAAGGATCACAAAACATCGTACTTATGGGTGCATGCAACGGTACAGGTGTGTGTGTGTGGGGTTTATTCCCGGTCGCGTCGTCCCTGCCCCGTCGTCCCCACTGGGCACGAGTGGAAAAAAAAAGTTCCAATTGTCACCACAGGAACGAAACTTTTTTTTTCCTACTCGTACCCAGTGGGGACGACGGGGTGGGGACGACCGGGAATAAACCGTATGTGGGGAGTATTTAAAGGTACGTAATAATTATTTAAAACTTATTTTCGTGAAAAAAATTGGATGGTCCTGTACAAAAAAGAAATATACAGGGTGGCCGGAACATTGACGTCCAAAAAAAATGTAGGTCTCTCGTGTCGTGGGGTATCCAAATCATCCCCATGTATGTTCCGCGACTTTTCATAGTTTTCGAATTATTCTTGTCATTGGAAAATGGCTAAATTTAAAAAAAAATCAGATGTCTAATTTTAAGAATTTTCCACCTCGCTGTCTTTGAAGGCCGATTTTAGCCCATTAAGTACTACTTTTTTTTAATGATTAAGAAAGCTGAGAGTCTGGCGCATTCTTGAGGTCTAATTAGGAACCATGAAGTCACCTGTTTAGATTTTTAATTTAAATTTGATTTATGTCATAATTCACCGAACGTAAATTTTTCACTTTAGATTAGACCAACATTTTCATAACTTTCATCACAGTTACGAAGCCGATTATTTTATGCATAGAAGTACTAATTAAGATTCAGCTGCAAAAAAAAAACCTCGACAGTCTTCTACATTTTTTTTTTATGTTGATCAGTTCGAAAATTCTCATAACTTCACAAAAATAATTCATAACTCAAAAACTATGAAAAATCGCGGAACATATATGGGGTGATTCGGATACCGCACGATACGAGGGACCAACATTTTTTTTTTAATGTCTATGTTCCGGCCACCCTTTATATCACAATGACGGGGAGTATAAGTGACTCTCTGCTTCGTTAAGTCTTTTTACAAGCGTTATAATTAGATTGTATTTATTACTGAAGTTAGGAACGGTTACGGAACTTCAGGATCGTGCTTTTCAAAAATGGAGCACACAACCATATTATGACATATTCTAATATGTCATAATATGCTTCTCCCTCTCGCATTGAAGAGGGAGAGAGAATTACTATCGTCATCCCTCTTTTGCATCGAAACAATGATGGCTTTAACAAGTAAGACTTCTTACATAGGTCCCAGGTATAAGCCTAGCCGTGCGCTGCCGTCGCTCAACCCCCCAGTCACCGAGCCACGCGTTCAGCACGACGAGCTGTCTTTCCCGCTGAGACTCGAAGTAGGCGCGCACGTTCACATGAGCCAGTATGTTAGGTCGCGGCCATTCGCGGGGCGTGTCCATCAGGTCTATTGCGAACGAGTGGAGGAGTGAACGAAGTCTGTAAATGAGAAGGTGGTAATGAATTTACTAAGGCTTTACTTATTACAATATTAGCGGCCCGCCCGTATTTAGGGCTCCCGCACAAAACTGCTATGTGATGCGAATTCGCAGTTTTGTGTGGGACCCTTATGACTTGACTCAAAACATGAAGGTTTCTTGATCAAATGTAAGTTTAATATTAATGTGTTATACACAACCGTAAGATCTGTATATCCTTACCTATGTTAACAAATAAATAAATAAACCTTTCGGAATATCACCATCTAGACGCACTGCAGGTTACCATCCCTACCTAGTTGCTATTCCACCAATTCGCACTAAGCGTTACCAAATGTCTTTTGTGATGCGCACAGCAAAGGAGTGGAACTCTTTGCCTGCGTCTGTGTTTCCGAACGCATACAACCCTGATCTCTTCAAAGTGAGAGTGAACAGGCTTCTTCTGGGTAAGCTCGCTTCATCGTCGACTTTGTCTCTGTCACCTCTGACCTAGACTAGAGTCAAGAGCAAACCTATCTTAAATAAAAATAAAAAAGAATTTAATAAATTTTCTAAAATTCTAAATGATGACGAAAACCGCTTTAAATACCGTTGTGGAGTTTAGAAGAACAATGCCGTCACACAGACAGACACGAAAAGCGACTTGAATTTATAATATGTAATAACAGTAACTCAGGCCCGGACTTAGAGACCCAGTGCTCTTAGCCATTTGGCATTTGAGCCCCCCCCCCCCCCATCACCTGATCACTCTCATCACTTTGCTACCTGATTGGGGTAGCTGGGTGAGTGGGGCCCCTGGGCTGGCTAGGCCCCTAGGCCTAGCCGGAAATCCGGGGCTGCAGGTTTTGCATTTTCTTTTACATGTCGTAAATGAAAATGCAGACGTACAGATGTACAGAAAAATAAGCGGGATTCTGATTCCTAAGGTAAGATTTTTTAACTTGTGTTATGAGCAGTGATCGGAGTAGGTAGAACTATTTTGGTTCAATGACCGCAAACGTTGGTGTTAATATAGACATTCCCCGGGATTCTAATTTTAATTTCATTAACCTGAAACGTGTCCGTCTTATACTTACTCATCGGAGGGGTGGGGGGATATGTGTTTTTACAAAGTAATTTCTAAAGCTAGCTTTCAACGGTGCGTGATATTGCGGACGGACGCGGACAAGCCCGCACTGACGCATCATGGGAAGAGTATCGTCCGTGGTAAGCTAGCTTCCCACGGTCCGTGATATCGCGGACAGACGCGGACCAGCTCGCACGACACACCGTGGGAAGAGGATCGTCCGTGGTAAGCTAGCTACCGTGGGAAGCTGGCTTAACTTATTTAATAGTAGCTGTGCCCCGCGACTTCGTTCGCGTGGATGTCGTAAGATACATAATATACTAAAATAACAGCCACATTTTAATAAAACTCCGTCGTCCCCCGACCCGTCGCGTTGAATCGCCCCGCGACCGCCCGCGCTATTGCTTCGTTTTCGCTTAGTGTTCTTTCTGACTTTTTCTATTTGCTCGGCTCCTAAGAGTCGTAGCGTGATGTTAAATAGCCTATAACTATCCTCGAGAATTGGGCTACCAAATGCAAAAAAAAATTTCAAAGCCGACTTTTTGTTCATAATTTCATGAATTTTAATTTTTTTGCGCGGAATCCTAATTATTTTTCTAAAATAAAAGTAGCCTTAGTTACCCGCCGTAATATCAGCTATCTGCCAGTGAAAGTCCTGTCAAAATCGGTGTCAAAAACATTTTTGTTATAAGAATCGTTTATAATAGGTAGGGGAAAAAGTTTCTTCGCATTTTTTAAGAAAATTCAAAACATTTTTTGATATAGTTTATTCACATTTAATTAAAGTATGTAGGTACCATTTTGTTCGATAACTTTTTGCCATCTTGTAGATAGGGACATGATCCCATTGCTATAGAAATTTTGGGACTTCTGATCAAAATACCGCGACAAGTGGTTTTGGCAGTCCTCTCGTGATGTTAACCTGACACTGCCTAAAGAATTCTGAAGAGACCGAAACAGGTGGAAATCTGAAGGTGCAAGGTCAGGACTATACGGTGGATGCATTAACACCTCCCAGACAAACTCTCTTAATTTTTGCTGAGTGGCTAAAGATGTGTGAGGTCTAGCGTTATCATGATGAAAAACCACACCCCTTCTGTTGATTAATTCCGGCCGCTTTCTCTCAACTTCTTGCTTTAATCTCATCAGTTGTTCGCAGTAGAGTTCAGAATCGATGGTCCTGCCTGGTGGTAACAGCTCATAATGAATAATGCCCTTCCAATCCCACCACATACACAGCATCACCTTGTTGCGAGTTAACCCGGGTTTCGCCAGTCTGTGAAGCCTGACCGGCCTTTGACCACGACCTTTTTCGTACGTTCTTGTCGTACGTGATCCACTTTTCATCACCAGTTATCAGCTTCTTTAAAAATGGTTCGGTTTCATTACGTCGTAATAAAGAATCACAAATGAGTACACGGTTCATTAGGTTTCTTTCAGTGAGCTCGTGAGGTACCCAAATATCGAGCTTTTTTGTGTACCCAGTTTTTTTCAAATGCGCCAAAACTGTTTTGTGGTCAATTCCCAGTTCTTCAGCTACGTCGTAACTACTGATATGCCGATCTTGCTCCACTTTTTCAAAAATGGCATCCATTTTATCCGTAATAGGGCGACCAGAGCGACGTGCATCTTTGACATCAAAATTTCCGGATTGAAAACGCTTAAACCAAATTTGTGCTACTCTCACAGACACTGCACCAGGTCCATAAACATCGCAAATTTTTTTCGCGGCTTGCGTTGCATTTTTACGTTTTTTGTAGTAAAATTTTAAAATGTATCGAATTTCTTCATTAGATTCACTCATCTTGACAGTACGAAAAACAAATGAAAATCACACATTTTCCTAATTTGAATTTGGAATTATGTTCTTTAAAATTTAAACTTTCAATGATACCAAAACCAGCCTCATACAAATAGTATAGCCAAAGAGATTTTATTACAAGTTCATACATACTATAATGCGAAAAGACTTTTTTCCCAACCTAATATCCCAAAATCAATATTATGTAATTCCAATACAAAAAATGTTAATGAAACTGTATATCGGCAGCCGAGTGATATTGGAAGTCAGCCAACAGTCATGCATTGAGATGTTCAGATGTGGTTGACTGGAAACTATCGATCTTCGCACATTTTTCATAGACGTAAATATTCTCTATATGTGGATCTGACGACTAATGTGTTGTTCAGATGGTCTATTTCTTGACCTCTGGATTTTCCGATTGTACAGTCATCGCTGAAGATATAGGGTGTAAAGACTTTTCAAAATGACCAGAACAACGGACTAAGATTTGTTTACCCTATTTTTAAAGCTCTCTACTCACTAAAAGCTATTCATTAAAACACCTTAAAGTCCGACTTACCTGCCGTAAATAACAAGCTGGTGTCCTTCGGGAATGCCTTTCGATAACGATGCGATGACGTTCGCTTGCCATGTAGGCTCACTGTCTTCTGGTAACGAATCTATACTAGGTCTTAAGGGAACCTGGAAGAACGAAATATTTTGCCATTTTAATTTAAAAGCCATAATAATAATAATATCCTCCCAACCGAATTTCGGACACGGCGGCCAATCTCAACGGAGATTAGCCAGGTACGCAGTCTTCAGGATCAGGCACAGAACCAACGGCGTTACGTGCTTTTCGAGGCACGGGGAGGGAGGTCACACCATTAACTTCCAATCTCCAGGTTGCTTCTGAGAAATTCCTAATGGAAAAACCCAATAACACTGCCCGACCTGGGAATCGAACCCAGGACCCCACGTTCATCAGTCGCACTTGCGACCACGAGACCACGACCATGATAAATGAAAGTTCGGTAACGGTAGTTTCATCAAATTTTGTCTAGTTTTATGTAATTTAACCTAATTTTATGATTGTATATTTATGTAACTACTATTATTGACCGTATAAGTAAAAAAATAATAATAGTTGACATGTGTTCAATTCTTGTCTAACCAATATGTGGCAGCATGGAATAGGCTCCCGGAAAATGTTGTGATGGCTTCCACTGAACTGCTTCAAGAATCGACTGGACAGATTAAATATCTCCAAGCTATTTGATACACCCGCATCAGCTAATTAGCTGCTAGTGTGTCTGACTAAATAAGCTACTTGCTCTGAAATACAGCCTTGTGGAATCGGAAGTGCCGTACTACAGGTATGCGCCCGACCCAGTTCTCGAAAATGGAAATATCACATTGTACTGGGATCGGTCCATCATCACTGACAGGACTATTGTTGCCAATAAGCTGGATATAGTGGTGGTGGATCGAATAGAGCGGGGCACAATGATTATTGACATAGCGGTCCCGCATGACGGGAACCTCGTGAAAGCCGAGAAAGATAAACAAATCAAGTATCTTGGCTCGCGAGGTCGTCGACATGAGATGTGGACTCAGCGATCATTGTGCCGATAGTCGTATCAGCCAATGGCATAATTGGCAAGAGCCTCGACCAACACCTAAGGAGGCTCTCGTTGGGCAGCTGGATTAAGGGTTTGATTCAGAAAGCGGTACTTCTGGAATCTGGACACGGCTTGCATTGTTAGGTTCCTCTCTCTGGAGGCCTGACCGCCGGTAGTTTGGACCCTGTTCCCAATACCGGTGGGCTACAATTTTTTATATTCTATTATTTAAAAATATATTTTATAATTATGTATAAAGTGAATTAAAGGAAATAGAGATGTAAAAATTGTCCTGCGCTTCACGCATCGGGCCGTAATCACGAAAACTTATTATCACGGCTTGGTACTCACTTCAGCAGGTAGTGGAGCTAATGTGGGGAATATATCAGTCTTCTGAACTTTCAGTGTCGCATCTCTGACGCCTGTCACTTGCACCCACTCAGCGGTCAATGGGCTCGGATTCCTATGAGCATAGCTGCAGTACTGCATCCCGTCGATCGCCCACAGCGTTTCCTTTTCATCAACTACGATCTCTATCGTGAATGGGTGATCTGTTTTGAAAGGAAACAGTCTGAAAAACAAAAAAAAAATACTTTGCTGTTAATAATGCTAATTCGGCGAATTGACTGTAAATGCCTACATTCTGCATTTATAAAGTACGTTAATTGGAACCTAATTGGCCGATTATTTTGGGCGTAAAGTTAACAACCTCTCATGGTTGCTATGCTGTAATAAGTTATTTATCACGCATTCATCGTTGGTTGTTCGGAATGTTCAGAAACATGAGAAATTACTTACTGAAAGGGAAATTATCTTATCGATGTGGAAGCTGGAAAATAGGTCACTAAGTCGTAACGCGTACCTACCTATTGGAGTAGCTATAGGTATGATTAGTTAGTAAGTATTGTTTGAACTTATTACCTGAATGCAGTAGTCTCCTCAGGTCCCCATTTGTTGTGTCTCCGCGTATTCCGGACAACATAGCATTGTGGAAGACGTACGTTAAAGTGCACGGCGATTTCGCCGCGCCCCGTGTCTGGTTCTCCACTTCCTATGTTCACTGCAAACCTAGTACAGATAGGTCTTTGATACAGTACCTACACATATTATACAGATTAGATAAAATAGTGTTGGTACAGATAGGTCGTTGACCAAACTCACATTCAGAAATATAAAGACCGTCTTATTCATTGATTTATTTAACCGATTGGTCGAGAAAAAGCTGGTCTCTGTTATTTATCACTTTAACATGGTCAATTGGTCATGGCCTCAACTAGTTAAAAAAAAAAAAAATGTTTGACATGTAAAAGTGTTTGTATATATAAACCTACTTACAGAAATAAAATCATTTATCATTTAATTAACTAAGTAGTTACTTCATTATTGGGCCGAAAGCAGTTAACAAGTAGTAAATAATCCAAAAAAATATCGGGACGTCAAATGTCATTGAAAAACTCTACTGTGATTACACAATCCGTACTTCATCATTATGACCTGGATTTGCGTGTTAGAATAGGTATATAGCAAGCCCTAAGGTCATGTGGCGGGCGCTGGCATTTATTGCCGAAATTTGGCAGCTATTAACCGAACTTAGTGCGGCCACGGCGAGACCAGATTATCCATGAATAGCTTTTACGAGTTACAGCTAATAAGAGTCCTTTATGTCGGTTTGTGGTTTGTACTTACTACATACTAATAAAAAATTACCAAGGTAAATCCTCGTTTGGTGTCCCCGTGCATATGATGTGTGATCCGATACTCAGAGGCTCTGTCAGGGTCTGCGTAAACTTAACATCCCGCGCCTCTGCCAGTTGGGACTGAAATAAAGCAATCAAAGCTTTTATACGCTACATCAACGTGTTTTATAGACATTTTTACCATTAACTAGTGGATATTGTGTTACGTGGAATCTGACATTCGCGGTAGGTATTCCCGGAAATTCCTACCGAAAAAAAGTCTTCTCCTTTCTTCATAAAAGCACGTTTAGCAAGTGATATTAACGCACCAGTGCCCATAGAATTTGACAACTGAGTCGAAGCCTATGCGTTTAAACGTTCGTACCATAATAATCTAGTACCTACTATGTGAGGAAGTGACGTGATCGACAGGAAGAAGATCCTGTCGCAGTAAAAGGTACGTATCACTGTAGTATATTCGTATTTTATATTAGCTTAAGCTTTAATGCAGGGACTGAGTAAAGAGGATGGGCCGGTAGCGTTCTCTTGTTAGTTAATTCTATCAATGAACAAAGAACACCCAACTGTCTGTTATGTAGCTACAAGTGGTGTTTGCCGTTTAACCTTTTGACCACTCATTAACCCTTTAACCGCCAAGATTTAGATTCTTTGGACTTACCTCCAGCGCCACGTCACTTTAGGTACCTATAAGTTGGAACAGTGTTGGGAATACTTAATATCGATGCATAAATTCTTTATTTATTAACAAAATTAAAAGCCGGAAATAAAATCAATGTTTTATTTACCTACTTAATTAATAATCTAACATTGTTCAGTCTTCAATCGATTAACTATGTTAACGTACTTGTGTGGTTACAAAATCAGTACTCGGGAGATGGGCACGTAGTTCGTTCTTCTGTTGGTGACGATTCTTCACGAGCATGTCGTATTAAATTTAATATTTTCATGTAAACTTCTGAGCAGATTTCCGGCCGTACAGTTTCCAGCTCAAAAGCTATTAAAGATGCGAAGTATTCATTTCGTGGATCACTTGGTCTCTGATCAAAAAAAATTGCGTCTGGTAGGTTTATAAAAGCAGTCACATCACCATCTTCTAACTTTGCATAATGGGCATAATTTGGTTTTGTCTGCGTCGATTTATTTGAAGTAGTAATTAGTCTTCTTTTACTTGAAATCATTTTACGTGGACACAAAATCGAAGGCGACGTAGGCTGCGATTCTTCATTATTCGACATGACACACGTCCTCTCTTTCAGAACCGAAAACAACAACTGGACGTGGACACTGAACTATTTAAATTTGGAGGCACAACTGAAGAGAATCGGTGCATAACAATCTAGGGATGCGTGACATAATAATAATTATATCGATATTTTTTAAAATGTTTCACATGTATGATAAATTTTGAAACATGGAGTTACACACAATGTTACCTGACACACTTCGCACATAAAGCGAGATTCCTTGCGGCATTTTTTCTTTAATGTCGTATGTTGACACACAAAACATGATCTTGACTTTTTGTTTTCTGTATATTGGGGCATGTGATTAGCCAAGTGTGATGCAGTTAATCGCAAGGCAGACGCTGATCTAGACGTCGTCGGTATAGAATATTCTAATTCTTGTGCTTTATATTTTGCGATTAATTGCCTAATAACGGCCAACTGAAAATCGGCGATGGACTTATTATTAGAATGCAGTATTTTATATAATGCATGAGCATTTAACATGCATAAATCAATTAAATGCAAGCCTAGTTTTTTTTCCCATTTTCTACATTTTCTTATGCACTGAACCGAATGTAATACCATGTCGGTATACCTATAACTGCTCCTTTTTTTAAGTTATAGTCGACTATAACTTCGGGCTTCATTTTAGGCAGTCCCGTTTCTCTGTCATATTTAGTGGTAGGCCCGAATTCAGCTGTGTGAAAGGTAAACAACATGTGTATGTCTCTTTTATCTTTATATTTTAATGCCATTAGGGGCTTTTTGTATCTTACATCAATTTCACCCTTTTTCAGAGATTTGAAATCTGTGACACCGGCTTTCTTTAACCGATCAATTCTAGCCGTACCACATGCATATGTCTGTTGTTGGTACAAGTATTCGAACAATTTTGGACTCGAGTACCAGTTATCTGTGTACAAGCGTCTATGATGCGCATAGACGCATCATAGACGGCATCAGGTCTTTTAACAGGGTTGTTACCACAGCGCCAGTTATTCCTAAGTTTGCCGAATCTACAATTTCGATTCTAGATCCACAATAGATAATATAATCCATAATAAGTCCTGTTTTCACGTCGCACAAAATGAATAGTTTGATACCAAACCTGTTCCTTTTGTTAGGTATGTATTGCTTGATGGAAACATACCCTTTAAACGGCATTATACTCTCGTCTATACAAAGGTCTTGGTGAGGTACATATGAATTTCTAAAAGTTTTCTTAGTGTGTTTTACCAATGGCAAGACGTTTTTCAAAATGTGGGAAGATTCTGCATTTGGCGACGAAAACCTCAATAATCCGAAAATAGTAGTATAGCGATTTCGAGACATAGTTTTTGAAAATATCGGCGATTGTAGCAAAGGGTCAGTTGACCAATGCTCTTCGATTTTCAAATGTTTATTTCTGGTAAATAAAAAAGTTACGGCTAAAAACACATACATTTCCGCAATAGTAATTTCTCGCCAACTTGCAAACCTTGAATGGAGCCTTATGTCACAATTCAGAATAAAATTTTGGTGCTGAGCATTTGTAAATTCAACCAACTTCAATACAACTTCTTCGCCAAAATAATGCTTAAAAAAATCGATTTCTGTTGATTCGGTACTGAGATTTATATTCTCTGTTAAAATCCCAGAAGCAAAATCATCGAATCCATGAATTTCGGGTACGAACGCTGTCGAACTCCATCTGTTATTTAATTCCTCCTCTTCCTAAGACAATAAATACCAAAATGTATTTTTAACAGAAGTAAGCATGTTATTTTAGGCCAAATTACATGTTTTAATAAGTTAACCAAGTTAGAGAAAAGTTTATAAAATTGCGAATGGTAAGTAGGTACTCTGAGAATATTTCTTAACAAGAAAAGCATTGTAATCTGACCTGGAATCATTTTACTGGTTTCTACCGGTAAAAACTTTTATACTGCTCATACACAGAGGCATTATTATAAAAATATAGGTATATACCTAAACGTAATAACACTACGAAATCTGTTGTTATTAATGATAATAAAGGTAATTTATCTACTTAATAATTACCTACCTAGGCACCTTTTTAATATGAAATAATTCCAGCCTATCCGCTCGACTGCTCGAAAACATGTCAAAATACGTAGATTGCCGCCCCGATTACGTCAGCCAACCGACCCGTGCGGCGCGGCGCTAGCTGGCTGTATGTAAACAAACGCCATTTACGACTCAAGTTATTAGGAATAGGTAGCCAACTGGTGTTTTTCCTAATGTTTAAGAACAGAGCTGTACGATAGTGTGCAATTCATTTGAATTTATGATTGTATTGTATTTTTAAATTCGTTGCAAACATGAACAATGAAAATTTTTATCTCAGATTACAAGTAAATGGCTATAGTTTAAAAAAACAAGCGATGACCTATATGTTTTAAGGTTTAAAATGCATGGTTAACATATTCTCAACATAAGTAATAAATAAAACGACATTGCATAGTACAATAATCATTATTTAAAAGCATCCCAAGTTGAATATTTTTTATTATTATTTTTTTTTTTTGATATTTCTCGGGACCCCAGGGTCCCGGACCTTTAGAAGGCATATGAGGGGCCGAAGCCAACTCGCAGAGGCCCGTTACACGCTTTCAATGGAAATGAGGCACTTATTAGTTTTAACGACCAAGCAAAACGTTTTTTTTTTCACATAAATCTGATACGTAGATTAAAAAAATTGGTACCCGTAGTAAGCTTATTTTAATGCTTCAACGTATTTGTAATAACCGCGGCAGTATAATTAAACAATATACTTGAAATAAGGATCTGAAGACACATAAAAAATATAACCTAAAAACCGCCCGGTCAAGTAAAAAAACAGAAATTACGTAATAATTTACTTACCACTTGAAGCCCGTACTAGTTCTTATTATCACTTATAATATTGTCTATACACACACACAAATAGTTATTACCCGGTATTCTTGCATAAATTCTAATAATTATTTATATTAATCAACACAGCACGATAAATAAACAATCAACCACTAACAAAAAACTGACAGATAATATTTTTTTCGGAATCATAGACGAAACTTGTTCCAGTGTTGTCGTATATCAAAATGCTCGGAATTTATTAACGCACGAAACGAAATGCGTGGACTTCGAAAGTACTACGTAGTAGTGAAGTAATATCGACTAATATGGAGTGACTAAAAAATTTTTTTTTGGGTGACGTAAGTTCTAAAAAGCAGTGTAGATTTCTGAGCGAGGGAATAAATTTTAAGTAATCGACCCAGCGGCTATGAATGTACCTACCTTAGTAGGTAGGTATATTAAAACACAAACACAATAAATTTCTTGCCAAATTAAATAATCGAATTAAACAATAAATTAAACTTACCAAATCAACATCACTATCTGTGTTAGAACTGTCGTCGCTTGTCAATTCATGATTCGATTGCAAAATATTTAATAACTCTTCGTCTTCCAGCATTTCTTTTGCATTTAGACTTCCACACAATAACACGAAAAAGGGCTGTACAACACTAGTTGCATTGAGCGATAAATCTTTCCCGTGATTTCACGGTGACGGCGCTAAGGCAACTGACAATACAGCGCGATTTAACCTTTAATCTCCTTGGCCGCACGTAATATTACGGTGACGGCGACCGGCGACTGTCTGCACTAGTGAGGTTCCGCGTAATGAGATTTCTATATTTTTGTCATAAAAATTAAATTATTTTAAACTTAAATACATTTTATTGTGTACAAATACTTGTATCAGAGTAACACTATGGTTATTTTGTAATGAAAGTACCCACTTTCATTGCAAATAGTGACAGTAGTTTCTATAGTGCCTTATTTATTCTTAGACAACCTATTAAGTATTTTTCGAATTTGCCCCATCCCTAGTACTCGTAAAATTACGTGATTGGCGATACAGGTAAGGAGACAGTGATCACAATGTATTTAAACCTCAAAATTCACAGTATTTATCATTCAAAACATTGAGAAATGTCCATAACAATAAAGATTATACCCTACATCTTAAAATTGACACATTTTATATGGAGTTTGTGCACTATGAGAACTTTTTAAATAAAATAACGTAATTATACGTGTGTGGCGATTCGGGCACAGATTTCAGAGCCCGTAATATTACGGTGTCGGCGCTTAAAGGGTTAAAAGGTCAGTTATGATACAGACTGTTATAAAAGATGTGAAGCGATGCCAAACTAATTAATTTCCCGATTCTTTATTTGGATTTTGACAAGGTTAAAAGTAATGGTTATAGCACAACTACTCGAGTAGGTACAATGTAGCTAGTTGAGCATTTTATTTTGTTTGTTCTATGACTCATTTCGTTTACTTTGTGAGTCAAAGTAATCAACAAACGATGCACGAATTCGCTCACCAAAGTCGTCTACTGAATTACGACGATGAGGTCATTGGGCATGGCTTTGCCTTAATTGGTGTCAGGGTTTTTTTTAATAAGACACTACTTATAGCTGCCTACAGGTACGTACGTACAGGTCTACAAATAAGGACTAGGTGTACATTGAGTGCGTTTATAATAGGTAGGTACGTGGCCAACCGATAGGATATCGCACTATAGCCCAATGGCGAAAGCAAAGACTGAAATAGAGAGACTAACGGCCGCTTTCTACGAGTATATTCAATCCCAATCCTTAATTTGCTGGTCGAGATTGATATTTGAATCCATTTCCTACTTTTAGTAAGTATTTCAATAACCGATCGATGAATTGCATTATGCCGAACTTTTTTTTCAATCCATCTTTGGGAGGACGGATTGGATTTTTATTCTATTCTATTCTATTTTTCTCTATGGCAATGTTGCCGATGTCGACGATTCTGCCAATGTCAGATGTATTAAGAAAAAAACGTGCGAAAAAAAAAACAAAAAAAAAGAAAGAGTTAAACCTAAATACAATACTAGGTAACGTAAACTATTAAGGTATACTAATTGAATTTAGTGTGAAACTTGTTCACAAGTATTAGTACACTTAAACAAACATAAAAAATATTGTTAGTAAATATGTACATAAATGATCACAAACTACACAAAAAATCATAATTTGAGGTCATTGACACGGATAAAAAATATCAAAGCTTCAAAGAGCTTTGGGGAAGAATGTGTTAGTAGGGATGGAAAGTTAGTTGGGACAGGGATCTTTAATTTAGGGAGATCGCCCTACAAGTCATGGGCTGGGTTATTATTGGAGCAGTTAATAAAGATGTGCTCCAAAGTACCTTCATCCAACCCACATTCACAAAGCGACGAGTCTCTGACTCGGATTTTGTGAAGGAAAACCGGAGAACAACAATGGCCTATACGGAGACGGCAAAGAATAGATATCACTTTCTTGGATATTTTTTTACAAGGGTAAAACCAAGGCTTGGGTGTAACCTTAGGCTGTACTGCACGGTAAAAAGCACCTTTCCGTTTACTTGTATTCTGCCACTGCACCTGCCATGAAGTTAGCAAGCTCTTTTTTGGAAGGCTCCGCAAATCATAGCCCTGACATTGAAAATGTTTAAGGTCAACAGTTTGGGACGTAACAGCATCCTTAGCAAGAGCATCAACATATTCGTTTCCTCTTATGCCACAATGGCTATGAATCCAAACTAAGTGTACGGTCTTGTGATTCTTGGCACAAGAGAAAAAAGACTTTTTGATATGAAGCAGAATTGGACTGAGCAGTTTACTTATATGTTTTAAACCAGATTTTTTTCACAATCGGCATATCGAAAAAGTCTCCTTCGGCGGACTGTATCTTCAATGCGGTGGTTGGTGAGAGATGGTACAATTTCGAAAAAAAATTCACGGAGGCTTCTAAATTATCAGATGGGAGTTGCAATGGTGCTGCGGTATACTACCAAAACTCCAACATCGTGTTAAAATTCAAATGCCCTGTACAATCATCAGTGTTTACGGGTGAGTTCGTGGCCATATTAGAGGCGTGTTTATTTATAGAGGCTCATAGCATACGTTTTGGTGTGATCTTTACAGACTCAGTTGTTTGCAAGCTTTGGAGCAAAATCCTTTTAAAATTTCATAGTCAAAACTAAAAATGGGGAGTTTCAGAGATTGACAATGACAATGGGGGAATCTAAATTTTGATAAAAGCGGAAGGATTTTAAAAATAAAGGGACTTCTTTATGGTTCCAATAATTGGAACTTCAACATACTATATCCAATTAGTCTATTTTTTTAACAAGAGGGTGGGAGGATTTGGTAATGATTCTAGCCCAAAATCTCGATGCTAGATACTGCCTTCTCAAGGCCAGCGGTGGTTCTGCGCACTCTACCTGCAATGCGTTAATTGGTGAGGACTTCATACAACCCGATACGATCCGTAGACACTTAGTCTGAATTCTGTCCAAACTTGCCAAAGCACCTTTGTTGCAGGGAATTAAAAGAAAAGATCCGTAGTCCAGAACACTCCAGATTAAGGCATTGTATACCAGTTTCATGGTGTAGGGATGTGCACCCCACCAGACACCAGCGAGCACTTTTAATACGGGAATAGTTCTCTCGCATCTATTTACTAAATAATTTAGGTGATGTAAACCACTCAATTTGGAATCTAAAATAACGCATAAAAATTTTACTTATGAAGAAATCGGTATACAATGCCCTTGTATGCCCACTGAAAGTGGGATCAGCCTCCTGCGGGAAAACACAACTACAGCACTTTTGGGGGCAGACAAACTCAGACCGTGGGATTTTAGCCATTGGTTTAGAGAGTCCAGGGATACGCACAGAGATGATGCAGCGTAGCTAACTGAGTTGTTACACACATATAAAGCCAAAAAGTCCGCATACTGGAGAATCTGACAATCATTATTGAGGCATGAGCCGATGTCAGCTGTATATCTATTGTACAGTAAAGGACTAAGAACAGAGCCTTGTGGTAGGCCCTTCCATGACATCCTGAGGTCAAATTCCTCACCTGGAACTCTCAAAACCAATGATCTAGACATGAGCTAACTACAGATGCACTGTGCCATTCTTTCTGGTATTCTCAGCTGTTGCAGTTTTTGCCTGAGAATGGGAAGAAGGATATTGTCATAAGCAGAGGAAATATCTAAAAAGGCCGCGACTACGGATTCATTTTTCGAGAACGATGAGCGTATATCTGAAACCAAAACCCCAACACTATCCATGGCACTGAGTCCCTTTCTGAAACCAAATTGAGACCTAGGAAGTAAGTCTCTGGATTCTATTATAAATTCAAGTCGGTTTTTTACTAGGTGTTCCAATAATTTTGCAAGGACTGATGACAAAGCGATTGGTCTGAAGTTGTTTGGGTCATCAGCGTGCTTGCCAGGTTTCAAAATAGGTATGATAATTTGAGTTTTCCACTGATTGGGGACCCAGCCATTGGAATGACAAAAATTTACAATGTCTAAAAAATACATTTTTGCTCTATGCCCTGTATGTGACAAAAAGGAATAGACAATACCGTCTATACCAGGGGCAGAGTCATGGACATGTTTTAAAACCGAGTTAAGCTCCTGCATAGAAAATGGTGCATCAAAAGGGTCCTCTGAAGCAATGAAAGACGGCTGATTATGCTCTATTTCCAATGGTACATATGGAGGGGCCAGTTTATCGAAAAATTGCTCAGCAGTCTCTCGAGGGATGGGAGAAGAAATTGAAGGGGAACATCCAGATCTAAAACGGTTGATCTTCTTCCATACTACTGATAAAGGAGTGGAGGGGGGCAGAAAACCACAAAAGTCAGCCCAACCAGCACATTTCTTCCTTCGCAGCAATCTTTTAGATTTGGCGAGAACTCTATTAAAAGCTATTAGGTTATCGCTAACCATCGCCTCATTATACACCTTTTCAGCATCATCCCTTTCCCTTATTGCTGTTGTGCATTCCTGATCCCATCATGGTGGAGGGGGAATCTGACCACGTGCTGAGTTTTTAACAGGAAAGCATGAGTCTGCACTAGCTGTTATGGCAGAAATAAGATTATCATAACAGTTTGACACATGGAGGGGACTAAGAGAATCAAAATCACGGGAAACTAAATTTGGAAGAGAATCAATTTTGTCCTCCAGTAGTGATGCATACTTCGTCCAATCAGGATTAGACAAATTGTACCCCAAAAGTGGAGGGCTCGATTTTTCTAAATAAGTTCTTTCAGCCAAAGATATAATTGGATAGTGGTCACTACCATGCGTCAAACTGGTACATTCCCAATGACACGACGTCGCGATGTCCAGTGTGCAAAAAGTAAGATCAAAGCAGCTCTTAAGCTGTCCAGGAAGGGACCTACGGGTTGGGCAACCATTGTTTAAAATACAAAGGTTAAGGTCGTCTAAGATTTCAACTAAACCTACCCCAAAAGAGTCGCAACGTTCAGAACCCCACCTATAGTGATGGCAGTTGAAGTCCCCCATAACAAGTACAGGGCCTTCTATGTTTTCCAGCGTACTTTTTAAGATTGGAAGGAAACTTTGCTGAGGGTGCGCAATATAAACGGATAAGAGGGTTATACCCTCTACCCTACCAGCCACAATGCTAATATCATCACCTAGAGGAGACAAAGACGTAGCCACAAGTGGGACACGATTGTTCACGAAGAGAGCCGACCCGCCATAGCCATCAGATAGGTCGCATCTGAGAATATTAAAAGAGGGTAAACGGAAACTAAGACCCAGGACTAGCCAAATCTCAGCGAGGGAACAAGCTAAAGTTTTGTATTTGTTCAAAAGGAATTTGAGCTCGTGCTTCTTATGCCACACGCTCGTCACATTCCATTGAAGGAACACCAACCGAGCCATTATTATGGGATGAAAGCGAATTTATAAGTGCAGTAGCAACCTTGGACGGTAATTGAGTTTTATTGGGTGAAGACATTAAAGTTAACAGAAGTTTACTAAGAAGTTCAATATTATTGAAGACAAGTTTTCAGAAGATTCTGTGAGTTGAAGATTAAGAGCACAGCCATTAGGCTGAGAAGATTGGGGAGTGCTAGTGAGCAGCTGGTGAGCTGTTTTATCATAGGAGGGGGAGAGGGGAGCATGGGTCCTTGGCTTAAGAGACACAGTTTTACGATATGACTGGGGCTGTGTTTTAGCAATGTCTGCATAGCTACGAGTAAAAATGGGAACAGTTTTACTTGCTTCCGAATAAGACATTACTTTCTCAGCCATAATTGATTTAATTGTCCTCTGTCTGCTGTACTCCGGACAGGCCCTGCTATTTGCAAAGTGACCTCCAGAGCACAACACCCAGAAGGCTTGGCTCTCAGCAATGCTACAACCATCACCGGGGTGATCATTGCCACACTTACTGCAACGGGGTTTGACACGACAAAGGGATTCTACGTGACCAAATCGGCAACACTTGCGGCACTGAATTGTGGGGTAGATATATTGTTCCACGGTTAAGGTAAAAACAGAAAATTCTTTTTGGTAAAACTTGGCCATCAAAGGTTCTGTGGGTCTATATTCTGTTGAACCGTCTTTGGTAGCTTTTCTATTTAAACGTCTGACTTTAATAATTGGACCACAACCTTCTGGAACCTTTAAATAATTTAAAACTTCTTCTTCTGAGAAGTCATTCGGAATGCCACTTACAGCACCCATACGGGTTATATTAAAAGATGGAATGACTGCCTCATATAAGTTTTTCCCTAAAACATTGTTTGATAAAAAAAGCGTTTGCAGCTTGAGGGGATGCAAACTCAACCGATACGCGGTTTCTACCAACTCGCTTAACATAGGTATATTATTATTTGATAAAAAATGCCCAAATGTAACTGGGTGTAGGGTAGTTCCAGCATTTGATTGTACTTCCTGCCGGGAAACATAGATGATAAAATGACCTTTATCTAATGCTGAGTACCTCACACGACCTACATGAGTTCTCGGTTGTTTAGTTGGACGATTGGATAACTCATCTTCATTACCGGGGCGTTTGCGATTAAGCTGGGATGCAAGAATTTGGGAATCCAGATTACAGACTACATCTGCAAACTGGCTTAATGGGTTGGGAGTGGGACTTGGGTAGGACGGGGAAAAGCCGGTGATGGGGGTAGAAGGTGTAATAATATCATCAGGAGGGTCGGGTGGTTTATTTTTATCCATATTCATATTGAATATGGATGATGACCGATATAGTTTAAAAAAACAAACAATAAACAAACCTGATAGCAGGTAACGAGACAACACAAAAACAAACACAATAACAAGTCACACTAAACACAATAACACTGGAAAACAGTAAAAATTCTGAACACACGTGTTACCCAAAATCACACTGTGGCGAGAATCTCTACTCGCAATCTCATCTCAGCGACAATCAAATGTCAAAAATGTAGGGAAATTATAGGTATTTTTGACATATTGAGACTGAGATCAGACTGTGAATGTTCTTAAAATTACGAGAATTGCCCCTCTGATCTCTGTCTCAATATGTCAAAAATACCTATAATTTCCCTAAATTTTTGACATTTGACTGTCGCTGAGATGGGATTGCGAGTAGATTTTGAACGTTTTTAGTTACGGGAATTGAGCTTCAGATATAATCTGGATCAATAAAATTTTAAATTACCATGATCGAATATTGAAAGCGGCCGTAAGTAAGGATACAACATAGAACACACATTAACATTTCTAAACTAAACACTTATGTGATTAATACTGAATAGTACATAACTACTGTGAACACCTTGGGTATAATAACATGCAATATTTTGTTACATGGATGTTGTGTGCCTTGCATTATAAATATGACCTAAGTTTCAGCTTCTGCGTAAAGAGATATTTTGCTGCTGTGTAGCTGTAGATGCATACAGAGTGGTCCAAATAGTGACGTCCAAAAGAAAATTCTGAATTTTTCATACCCGGGGGGATACGAGGTATTCAGATTTTCTTTTGGGCGTCACTATTTGGACCACTCTGTATAGGTATCTACCTACTACATCTATTAGGAAAATGTGTTGTAGGTACGCCTAGAATATCGACCATGTGCAAGCACCGTGATAATTGCATTTTCCTTGGTTGGATAAACACCTTTAACGACTTGCAAGGGATGGAAGACAATTACCTGTCCGCTAGTTGGTCATATGTGCGCGTAGGGAGATGCCAAAGAGAATTTACTGAAAATAACCTTTCATCATGACTGAACAGTAATATAGGTATCTAATCTATATTACCAATACTAGGTATGTGTAGGTAGTGTAAGTACCTACCTACTAAATATAGTGTAATGGTACGTATTTTAGTTTTGGGATTAAATCTAAAATATTGTAAGCATTTACGGGTCCAATATAATAACGGGTTCAGGATGTTGATGGGGTTGCCCCGTTTCTGCAGTGCATCAGGTATGTTTGCACAGGCACACGTCGATGGCTTCCACGCTATCGTCAGACGGAAATCTGCTTCTTTGCTCTGCAGAGTACGGGGCAGCTCCAACTCCATCCTGAAGACCATAGCGGGGAGGTACGATTCCCCTTTTTTAGGTGATGTGGTTCAAAGATGCCTTTTGAACAACAGCCTGGTCTTCAAATAGATAGTACATAAGTTTACTAACATAGATGTAAGTTATCCTTTTTTTTTTTTGTTTTGTTTACTAACCCATATGGATGTTGCTTATCCGAAATAAAGATTTTAAAAAAAATACATGAATCAACGATAAGATATTTTGATGCTAACAATATTATTTACATCTTTGATATTTCTCGGGACCTTAGGGTCCCGGACCTTTGGAAGGCATATGAGGGGCCGAAGCCAACTCGTAGAGGCCCGTTAGACGCTTTCAATGGAAATGAGGCACCAACCGATGATTATCCCTGTACGCACTATGGTGCACCCAAGGACAACCCTCGGTTGGTGTAGGACTATTACAGGATATGGAAACAAAAAAAAAAATTGGGCTATGGGTTTGGATGGCTAAAGTGGACTGGTTATCTAAAACTATGGAAGGACTATGGCCCCTGACTGACCAATGTATGATAAGTACAATACACGGATAATTATTACTTACATTATTATCACAGGATTACGATAACAAGACTGTCCACATAAACAGCCGAGTTTTAGAATGTATTTTATCACTGGTTTTCTACGATTAGATACAAGCCTTACCTACGCTACGTTACAAGTTTACGACCTTTGAGCTTTGACTGAGTGAACTGACTGTCTGATGTGATTTTATAAATGTGTAAGTTTGTCAATCACGCTTAAACGGCTGAACGGATTTGGATGAAATTAGGCATACATGTAGACTATGACCTGGCATTAACACATAGGCTACTATTAACCCGGATATTTGCATAGTATCCTTAGGATGCGAACGAAACCGCAGGCAGCAGCTATTAATGAATAAGTAATAGGTCTGTACGATTTTACGACGCATGCATAATTAATGTCTATTTAAGACTTAACTACTTAATGACATAACGAAATTACCGTAAATACTTGGCTGTTGTAGGTATCTAAGGTATGGGTAGACATGGTCACTATTTATACTGTGACATGGTGTAAGCTCGCGTGTCTAAACACAATCAACATGCTCCTAACTTGATATAGAGCTATGTAGATACCTTTACCCAGTACCACTGTGTTGGTGTACTAATTTCAGTGCCAGGTAGCTGTTTCACGTTTAATCAATAAGTTTTAGTGGGAGCATGAACATTGTATAGCAGTATTGTATAATAGGGTCTCTGCTCGTATTGTATCGTTACATTTAATTAAAACGACAGTGTTATATGTCTCTAGTGCCAGTCTAGCTGATTCCTAAAAGCGACGATTTGTTAATCGTAGAATTTAGACACATATCGATAATAGGTACTGACTTCTTTTATTTTAGTTTGATTCTGTTCCTCGTACGACAGATAAGAATCGAAGACAAATTAAAGCACTTTAGACACGATTCGTTTATAGCTGTCATAGTTTTTGGAAAAAGATCTATACTTATCTACTTACTTGTTTATTTATTACTCATAATATTAATCAGAATGCGGTCCGAGAGACACCTTGTGGAATGAAGTCATCAAGGATGTGACGAGGAAGTAAAAGATTATCTGCTTTTGCTCCTAGATACCTACTACTTACCTATATTTTAATGTAAAAAAATAATAGGTATACAGGGTGTAAGGGACAGCACACTGCAAACTAACAAGGTGCATTCAGCTCCTTATTTTGAATCATATTCCACTGAAAATATTCTCAGGTAAATTTTCATATTTTTTATCGTATTTTCAGTTAGTATTCCTTTATTTCAATGTAAAATTACGTTATCTGTACGCAGCACTCCATTTGTGTAAATAAAACAGCTAAAATAAAAAAATCAACAATGGATGTCGAAATACTCGGCGGCCGAAGGCTCGCTGCGCTGCCGTTCACTACGCGCATTTTGCCACGGTAACGATACAATGCGTGTGAGGTAATAAAACAAATCAGATTTATTGGATTCCCATAACGTTCCTGAAATAATTTCATGTACCGGTCATCTTAGTATAATATACTGAATACACCCCATCAGTTTGCGGAGGGCTGTCCCTTACACCCTGTATAGGTAGGTACTTACCTATTTCATGTTTTAAAACAGGGAACAGTACACAGGTAGGGTAGGTACTATTGTCATGATTTACCTGGACTGGATGCTGGTCATTGATTAGGGCCGGTCACGGTCATATTTAATTTATCGCGCTAATTAGATTTCAGTGTCACTATTTAGGTGGTCTGTATTAATTTCGTGATGATATACATACCTAATGATAATCCGCTCACATTATTTTTAAAATTGCAATGAGCTCAGCTAACCTTCGCACTGAAAATAAAATACAGTGTAGTACCGGTGCGGTGGTGGTCAGAATAAAATTATTTTCACAACATTGTCAAGACAGCCGCATTCGTTGATTACGACATCTGCCGGTGTTAACTATTTTGAATAGGTAAATAAACATTTCAGAATAATAATTATTATGTACCTACATACCTACGATGAATAAATAACATCATTACATACCCACCTAATTATTAAATGTTATCGAGAATTGTGAGATGAGATTATGCGAAATGTTTTGACCTTAACTGACTTTTTGGATGAAGTTAAGATGCAGTTAGGTACAGTCGGATAAAATACTACCTAAGTATAAATGTTGATGTGTGATATTTACCCGTTTTATCTTATATGTATGTAGGTATCTAGTATCTACCATATTGGAAAGTCCACATCGTTATAGTCCGTAGGCCACTGTGTGATTGCCGATTGGTGGGAAAAAATGACTAGTAGTATATCAGTATAATATAATATACGTAGGTACATATTATGTACCTACGTATAGACACAGAATATAATAGTAGAGAAAAGTGATTAAGTAGTAGGTAGGTAGGTACTGTGGCAATCTGCCGGGGTATTATGGAAGCCGATCACTACGTGTATTTGTGTGCTGATTCGTTAACATAACACACAAGCATGTGTGAGCACTTAGGTGAAGTGAGTTTGAAGTGAGCTCAATTCCTAGTAGAGTAAGGTGGGATGACAGTTCACATCACGCTCACTTCACCTAAATTTTCACGGTGGTATCATTACAGAATAGCACCACAGGAGCACCATATTATTATTTAATATTTTATAGAAAGCACGTTACATTACAAATGTTATTCTAGCACTGAATCAATATAAAACAAAGAAGAATGCCCATTTTTCACCTGATTATGTATAGAAATTAAATAAATCTTAAAATTCAGCTAATTGTATATTAATTACGCTAATCACAATGTTAAAAGAAACGCAGGATTTTTTTAAAATGTTTCTTTATGCTTATTCTATGTCAAGGGTAAACGTATTACCATGTTTTGAACGCATCTCGACTACCCTTTTTTACGACGTTCCATTTTACACACTTGACTTTATTCCTTTATTTTTTCTCTGTTTCTGAGTTTTATACATTATTTTGCGTATTATTTAATCAATAAGTATTTCTTTATTAGCCTTTTTATAATACAGATTAATTAAAAATAGCATAGTAATCAAATAAATTAATCATGCAGTATGTAATTGTGTTAGTACGACTGAAACGGATTTTTTTGACATTTGACAGTTCTGCGATTGGCATCGGACCGGCGCAGTCCACAGAACACACTTAGGCAAGCGCAGTCCTTCGTTGTTGCGTTTGCGTCTCGTTATGTACTGTGCCATTTTCATTGTCAGAATTTCTGGATGACGTAGTTATAAGAGATTTAGATGAAAATGATGATAATTAATAAACCATTCCATTTTAACATAGTGTTTTAAGTATTTTTTTTTCCCGTTCGAGCGTTAATAATTAGTTCTAGCACATTTATTTCTTTATTACCTATTTGGTAACGGCAAATCCTAACCTAACAAGTAACATTAATATGTTTTGGACTTCGTAGCGTTTAAATCGTAAAAATGACTATAAGACGTTATTTTCTAAACTTACAGGTAGTCTTTCTACTATACCTTTTAACTATACATACACTTTCGTTACTGATAACGAAAGTAAAAAACCTGAGTTTTTAAATATAGGTATGGGAAGTGGGCATTGTTCTTTCCTGACCTATCAAATTCAAACCTATTTATTATATAATAATATATAATCAAATCACTGCTTGTCTTCTTAAAACTATCAAACAACTCGCGAAGGTTTCATGCTAAAGGCAGGCCCGATTAAAGCCTCTACATCAGCTACGCCCCTAATGGGTAAAATAGGGCTACCGTAGTGTCACATTTTAACCATATAAGACGAACATTAAGACAAGCACTGACACAGCCTTCCTAACCCTGACAGAACAAGGACCTAACGTCAGAGATAAAACTTATAATGTGATATCTATCCCTTGCAAGAGAAAGCTGAACGTAAAAGGGACGAATCGCGAAGGGCTGCCGCTACAATTAGTCCCAATAAAAAATAAAAAAATAAAATGCGTCACTGCGCACTCCCACAAACAAAGGCGCCCAATCATTTCAGCCTCGTTGGCCAAAACTGGCGCAAAAGGTCCAACATAGTCTCTTAATATCAAACAATATGATACGACAACTTCACATCAGCCCAGAGGGGGTTTAAGGAAAATAAAAACTTTACATCATAATCTTTCACCACACCGGACGTTAATGAGCCAGGGGGAGGGAAAGGTCAAGAAATAAAAGCTCATAGAGAAAAATCTAACTCATGGCCACGCTCCAGAGGAAAGATCTCAAAAATATCGCGAACTCACTATAGTGCGTTTCACCAAAGAGTTCCCTTAGCCGTAATGTTGGTAGCACGGAAATCAGTGTAAATCAGTGTTCAGCTACACTGATTTCCGTGCTACCAACATTACGGCAAAGGGAATTCTTTTGTGAAACGCACTATAAGCTCCATTGACTGTCAGATAATTCAGACTTAACTGTGGGTAAATCGTCAGTTGGACCAGTTGTGTCAACCTGACACCTCGCAAGGATTATGTCCCGCCACGCGTCATGTTCGTGAACGGGCGCCGTCAGTGGAGACTGGTCATCTCTTAGCTGCCAGGGCTTATTTTTAATCTTATATTTTAAATTGTTTTAGTTATCTATTTTTTACATTGTTCTCACATACAGAAGCAACAAGAACAATAACAATGTACCTACCCAGGATTTTGTAACAATTTTGATTTAAAAGAGTGTCCATGGAGTTTCTTGCCCATTCTTCTCCATAGAGATCTACGTTTTGGAATGGGCGACTAGCTTCAATTTTCTGACTAACTGACCGACTCTTTGACAATTCAAAAGTGCCTGTCATTGGTTTAATTGAAATAAATGCTTTGAGTTTGAGTCAGCAAGGCTGGTTTCAACTCAGGCTGCTTACCAGGGGCCGGGTTTTATGGGGGCCGAGCAGGTCACTACGTGTATTTGTGTGCTGATTCGTTAAGAGGTGTGTTTGGTAAACGTAGCTACGATAAATCAGACACACAGGAGCATCATATTGTTATTTACTACTTTATAGAAAGCACGTTACATTACAAATGTTATTCTAGCACTGAATCAATATAAAACAAACCTGACTTATCAAATTCAAACCTATTCTATCTAATCAAATCAATGCTTGTCTTCTTAAAACTATCAAACAACTCGCGAAGGTTTCATGCTAAAGGCAGGCCCGATTAGAGCCTAGAGGCTTTAATCGGGCCTGCCTTCAGCATACAGGTACTGTACCTGTGTACTGGTACTGTAGACAGTACCTAGGTACCTAAGTTTTATTATCTACCTGTGATCTATCTTCTTTATGGTTTTGTGCATTTTTCTAATGTAGGCGTTCAGTTTTGGTGATGGCTTTATTAATAAAATTTGTCGATAAGAACAATAGCTCCACAGGTGGTAGAAAAGAATTAAACTACTTATTGAATTTTCCTCAAAGATAAAATGTTGTTTAAGATTTTCATGGTCATCGCGTCATGTAGTTTGAATATGTCTACCTACCCACTTACCTACAACTTATTAAACTTTGACTCATTCATAGGTAATTGAGGTATTTTTTTGAGTTTCCCCATATTTCTAAATTGCGAACCATGTGTGTAATTAATTACAAAAGTTATGCTATGTGAAGTTCGTGTCGGGGACGCGCGTCGGTAGCGACTGGTGATAAGAATGTCAACAAAAAATATAAGCCGTAAGTATTTAAAGTTCACGGTGGTGGCAGAAATATTTACACAAACTTAGTGAGTCATGTTATGATCAAATGCGTCATTTCAAGGTGGAGAAAAACGCGGTTGGTTTGTTAACAAGGATTTTCCCGTCAATTTTATTGAAATTAACGTTACGGTGGGAACTAAACAGCCTTCAATTATGAAGCAGTGTAAAGTGCGCGCGTTACTCTTTAATTTATAAAAGCGTAAACCAAATAACATTCATTTAAATCGAATTAAGCATAAACTCAATTTAAATTAAATATATTTAAATATTTATCACATAAATTACCATAGAAACCGGTAAGTTTTCTTCATTTTCATCTGTCTCCGGTGGTCGAGCTCGACAGAACAAACGGCGGCAAAACGCGCCGCAGCCGCATGTATCGCCGAAACACACCATGATCGACGTTCATTTATTTCACAACACTCACTAGACGAGCCTGTAGCGCGACACTACGTTAGACAGTGAGATTACGAATTCTATAGAATTCGTGCGACCAGCGCATCCCACAAAAATATCCGCTCCAGCTGTGCACAATCGCGGTGCTACGAACGAACGATTAGCCGAGCGCGCCTAGCCAACTAGGTAGGTACCTACCGCAAAACTCGTCGATCGTAGTGTAGCTGTAGAGTACCTACCTATAGCTACTAAGTTTGTTTATTGTTTTGATATATTACACATAGAGTACAATACCTCTATAGCTATCTACTTAATAAATACCCAATGGCATGACTGAGACGACAATGATCTGCCTTTTCACTCTCACGCCATAGACAATCATGACTTCATAAGTCACCCGGAGGAGCTGGCCACTGCTTTGACACTTTGTTGTTATGGTTATGTTCAGTTATGTTATGATAACGAGTTGCCGGTTTGAAGGCGAGGTTGTAGAAGGTCTACTGATATAGATAATACTTTCTATTTTAGATTTAGGTATGTTACGCAAATTCTTATTCCATGAAAGGGTCCCTACATTTGGAATAGCTACTTGTGCTGCGAATGCAAACAGCAAAGCCTAGGTCGATGTCTAATTCAAAATCAATTAAAGAATAATTTAATCATCTTTAATACCGTTAAATGTTGAGTGACGTTACCTAATATAGCAGCACGGTAGCAGCAATTAAGGAATACCTACTTAACTTCATCGAAACGGGCAAGTATCTCAATTTAATGCGTTATTTGATATTTCTGACTGTCCCAACATTTTTTGCAAGACACTATAGTGAAACCTTGTACAATTTCTAGAGTTAAGATTAAGTACTTAGTTATTTATGTAAAAGTGGATCAGTAGGTTGAATTAAAGTGGCGTTAAAACTAACCTCAAAGTCCAGTGCGTCTTCGGCGAAGTCGTATTCAATAAAATCTCTTGGTATCGTCCCTTCTTCTACGTCATAATCCATTCTAACACAATTCACACATTTCATCACTTCAACGGGTGTTAGGACTACACTCGGTACTGCGAACTGTCAACATTGTTCTACATAAAATCAATACATATGACAGAATTACCGCAGGGCGCAGAATGCCAGATGTTAATAAATTAAAAGCCCAATAGACGAATTATTAAATGGGTAGTAATGTATTAATGGAAACACTGCAGTTCTCTGCACTGCAGTTGCGCACTACCTAGTGTCTGTTGCCGAATGAAAACAAACAAGTATGTCGTAACAAAACCTTGATTAGTTCTTCTCTTTCACTCTGGTTACGAAATATCTGCGGGGAAAAGAGATGAACTCGATTCATGTCAAGCTTTATCAGGTTGATTGCATGCTACCTTTTCCATCACTGTTTTGTTAACCCTAGTCCAAATTTTTACTATTCCATTAATAGTTAACACTAGTATAAAAATTAATCAATTATACATACACTGTTCAATACAAATAAGCTTGTTGCTAACGTTAACTATATATACACAATACAATAAACACATCATACTCGATACAATCACGTCACTTCCACCCCACGCCCATAATGCACACAAACTTAATCGGCCAACATACCTTATAAATAAAAGCCAACTATATGTACTATCGCACCTAATCTGTACCAGTATATTGATCTTTGGAGTTGTGCTAATAAGCAGCGCTCAAGATTTATCTGTGGAAATGGAAATTATTAACATTAACATTCGATAACACACAAGACAACCTGAACAACCTAGATGCTGTCTCGGTGTCGGATGCTTCGATTTGTGGCCTGGATAACTGTGCTCCACCAAATTTCATACCTAATCAAACACTTAAAATCATTACACAGAACATAAGAAGTATAAATAAAAACATAGCGGGCTTTATGACTACACTTGCTCGGACAAAAATTGACTGGGACATAATCGCGTTAACTGAGTGTTGGCTCCCTAACACTCATAATATTCCCGAGTTGACGAACTATAACTATTACCTTACGAACAATAATCACACACAAAATGAAGGTGTAGTCCTGTATGTGCATAAAAAACTGCAATTAGTTCCAGAGGAGCCGTCATTCTTAGATGCTAACTGTCTCCAAGTAAAAATCGATAGAAATACTGTTCTCTTAGCGATATACCGCCCGCCAGGTTACAAAGACTTAGATAATTTTCTAAACTCGCTAAATTCTACCCTAAGTAGACTATCTACATACAATACTATAATTATTACGGGAGACATAAATATAAATATACATGAACACTGCAAGGACTCCGCTAAACATTCCTACCTAAACTTACTGGCTACCCATGGCCTTTTACCTGCTCATACAATACCTACGCGACAACAAGCTTGTCTTGACCACGTTATACTGAAAACTCGACTACCAGCTTCTACCTTAGTCGCACACTCTGCTCTTACAGATCATGAGACAGTAATGTTATTCTTGTCAAAACGAATGCCTAAAATAATTACAAAAAATTGTATTCGCTTTAATTATGTTAAGATCGATGCAGACCTAAAACAGCTAGACTTTAGTGAAGTATACAAGACTCGTGATCCTCATGTAGCAGGGGAAACAATAACTAGATTAATAAAACACGTGATAGACTCAAACTCCAAATCTGGCAAGACCCCGAACCGTAAACAAATTTTAAAGCCATGGATTACTCTTGGTTTACTTCGCTGTGTGCGGCATCGAGACACATTGCATAGAAAATTTAAACAGGCGCCTAATAATGAGATTTTAAAAATCGCTTTTACTAGGTACAGAAACTATTGTAATAAATTATTAAGGAAATTAAAAATAGAATTTGAAAAAAATGAGATAAAAAAAGCTGGAAAAAACACTAAACAGTTATGGTCGGCTATAAATAATATCTCAAACAGGTCGACAAGGAAAGTCAACACATCATCACAATTATTAGCCTCTTCAAGTACACCACAAAATTCTGTAAACTATGTCAACGACTTTTTTGCCAAAATAGGTGAAAATTTAGCTAAAAGCATAAAGAGTACACAAGCAAGAGCTACAAAGGGAAACCTAAATAACGGAACGCAATCCATGGTAATGCTCCCAACAGATGAGGAAGAGGTAGCCGGAATATTAATGTCGCTCCGCAATAACTGTGCCGCGGGATGGGATAGGATATCCGGTGACCTCTTGAAAAAGCATGCGGCCGTGATTGTGCCTCCGTTAACGTACATATGTAACCTTGCTCTGTCTACAGGTAGGTTTCCTAACGTGTTCAAAAAAGCTATAATTCATCCGATCTACAAGAGTGGGGACAGGAGCCGTGTCGATAACTATAGACCTATATCTGTGCTAACTGTTTTTTCCAAAATACTGGAACGGGTTATGAACAGCAGACTTGTGAGCTACTTGGAAAACAATAATCTTATCGCACCAACGCAATTTGGATTTCGCTCAGGAAAATCCACCTCTGATGCGGTCCATGAGTTAACAGACTATGTGGTCACAAACATGGATAGTGGGGATAAAGTTATGGCCATATTTCTAGATCTTGCTAAGGCTTTCGACACGGTTTCTGTCCCAACTCTTTTATGTAAGATGGAAAGCTTAGGAATCAGAGGACTTCCACTGGACCTCTTTAAAGACTACCTGAGTGAGCGTACCCAGAGAGTAAAGATAGATGAATTCATCAGTGAGGAACAAATAACTAACTACGGCACGCCTCAAGGTAGTGTCCTCGGACCTTCGCTATTCCTCATTTATATCAACGACCTGGGTACGCTCAATATTCCCAATGGCAAAATCATTAGCTTTGCTGATGACACCGCCCTCTTGTTCAGCGCGAGCTCGTGGGAGGATGTCTATGAGCGTGCACAACTAGGCTTTAATATGGTATCCAACTGGTTACGCGACAACCTATTGACCCTAAATACAACCAAAACCAACTACATAGCATTCTCAATGAAAAATGATGAATCCTCCCAAACATTACCTAATACTATTGTAGCTCACTCTTGCACAAACCCACTCACCCGTAGTTGTAACTGCATTCCACTCACCAAGGCTGAAAATGTAAAGTACCTGGGAATAACAATCGACAAAAACCTAAGATTTCAAGACCATATAACCACTCTTAGTAACAGATTACGGAAATTAATATATGTGTTCAAAACGCTGAGACTTGTAGTCGATAAAAACATTATGAAGTCAGTGTACTATACCCTTGCTCAATCTATATTATGCTACTGCATCACCTCTTGGGGTGGAGCTCCAAAAACGACCCTAATAGAAGTAGAAAGAACCCAAAGAGCTATTCTGAAAGTGTCGTCTTTTCGACCGTATCGCTACCCCACTGAACAGTTATATAAAGAAAGTAAAGTCCTCACAGTACGTCAACTGTTTATATTACATATTCTGCTAAAACAGCACACTCTCCTGGTCTATAATCCAACGCTGTCCAGGGCGAAAAGACGTTATGACCCAGTGGAGCGCCATCATCTACGTTACAAAACTATGTTTGCAAGGCGTTTCTTTTGCTATCTAGGTGGCTACTTATACAATAAAATGAATAAGGTGTTACATATCTTTAGTCTCACAAAGAATAAATGCAAACAGAGGCTAACTGACTGGCTACTAACATTAAACTATAATGATACTGAAAACATCCATAAAATGACCTAAACACACAATCACACACTCTCTCACACCCACACAATCACACAACCGCACAATCACCCTTACTACACATCTATTAACATTTGTCTCGCATACTAACCTATATCTAAATCATAATACAAAAAACTATAAAATGTCGTACGATTCCTTACTACATTCTGTCAGCGCGCGTAATACATAATTTATAAATGAAAATGTAAAGGGGTGGGATCCTGGTGTCCTGAAACACAGGCCATGAGCCTAGCTTAGGCACCAGTCTCCCACAATATATAAGTATATAATTGAATTGTGTATCATTGTCGAAACTGATCAATGTAAAATAATTTATGTATATTGTGGTGAGAAAAATAAAGTTGATTGATTGATTGATTGATTGATTGATTGATTGATTGAACAAAGAATAAAACGAATTTGATTGTGATACATCACAATATGCGACAGTCATATGCGACACTAGGTTGGTACTTATTATCGTCTAACTAATGGGTGGCAAAAATTATATGAGGTTAACTTATAAGTCAAATGGTCTCAAATTCTCGATATTTATTTTTACAATAAATTATTATAGGTACTTACTTCCAAAGGAAAATAGACGAACAGGCGATTATTAGGATTTAAACAAACGTTGAAAACGAAATAATCAAGAAATTCTTGTTTCTGTATTCAATCTGATTTCTGTGAGTTTTTAAATTGATAGGTAACTAATGTGTATGAACGAGTATCAAGAATCCGTATGGCACATTAATTACAACAACGTCTTGACAATAGTTACAATAAAAACGCGCAGTGAGATTCGATCATTTATTTAAATAATACTTAATAAAATATATGTACACATACACAATGCCAATAGATTATAATCACACTTTGACTACTACAAGGGCTGATTTTTTTGAAATAGGTCAGTTTAGAAAATGATCATTTTATTTTTTATTTTAACTTACCTACCGCTTTACTTGTTTTTTCGTAGTATTTTTGCTAGTTGGAAGTGTGATCTAGAACAAAATAAAATATTGTTTTTACTCGAACTTTGGATTTTCTGAGGACAACAAAAATAACTTCACATAATTATTATAAATATGTAACTCTATGCGTAATCACGGTGTCGTAGGGTGTGAATGGGGGTTAAGCCTCCCAACTTTTTCAGAAAATACGACAAAGTTACGGCGGCGGCCCTGTTCATGTTCATCTGGAGAAGTGATACTGTTATTTTTAGACGGAAAATAAGCCATTAAATTGTGGCTCTAAAGATTTTTAGACCCCTATAACATCCAATTACTGGAACGCAACTCTTTACTTCATCAAAACAAGCATCATCGGAGACTTAATGATTTAGAGATTTGATTATAAGTTTTCTCGCGAAGTTCTACTCTAGCCGTAAATCACTGGTAATCCTAAACTGAATACATTAGAAAACCGACGGAACCCTTTTTAGAATTAGATATAGTGCACGTCAAATAACTTGAACCGGCGCAGTGACGTTTTTTTTTTACAGCGACTGTATATGCGCAGTCGACGCCATCTTGGGTCTAGTTATTTGACGCACACTGTATATCTAAGTAATAAAAACTAGCCATAATCGGCTCCCACAACACTATCACCATATTATCTGGACGATTCCTTAACAAACCACTGCGGGTTGTTTTACCAAGAAAGGATGATGTGCCCTCTGATGCTGCAGCAGCTTGGCTCGCGTGGCGTACTGGCGCGGGCAGGCGGGACACATGGCCGGCTCACACACGCGCGTGCCGCCCTCCAACGCCTGACCACGGACTTTGGAGGCCCCTGCACATATTTATTTCTTTATGAAGGCTTACAAACTAAATACATACGCAGCACTAACGCACAATCTTTGACAAAAAATGTACCTATCTACATTATAGGAAAGCACGGCACTATTTTATTAGCGTACTTATACATTATACAAAAGGAAATATATATATATATATTAAAAATTATATGCAAAATAGATTACGACCGAGATCCGATTATGGACCACAGCATAACGTAACATCATCCTGTATTTTTTTTACTGTTTGTATTTCCTGTGCGTGTCCCAAATAACATATTTTTCTTTCATTCTTTCTTTCCGTTTCCCGAAGCGTGGTGTACACTCAGATTTGTCCGTAATACGAAGCGAGCCTATTGATATGGGACACATAGACGCCGTGCTGATAGTGAGTAATTAACAATGAAAGTATCTGTGAAGTTAGCTGCGGTTATTGCTGGTCATAATGTGCTAGTTAAAGTTGAAAGAAATTCTAGAAATCTCGGAGAGAACGGTCTCTGGCATAAAAAAACAACACTTCGAATGCATAACGTCCTTCGCTTTACGCCCTTTTGTATGAGGAAACCCAATCTGCGGATAATTTCACAGACCAGACAGAGTTAGTTTCGTATCATATAGCCAGCTTTACCTGGATGATGTTTCTGCACATGTCGGTCGCGCTTGGTTGCTGTCCTGTATATCTTGGGGCACGTTCCACACGGAAAGTGACGCACTCGTCGCTCCAGCGGAACTCCCACAGACACCGTGTTGTGAACGCGCCATAAATGATTCACCAGCATACCCCGACGCTGATACGGAAAACTAGTAATTACACACACACAAACATAACATAACATCACGCCTTGTTTCCCCGAAGGGTTAGGCAGAGGTGTACTTATAGTACACCCACACTTCGCTAGTTATGTTTAAGTAATTACAATGCAAACAAAACAACATTTTCTCCCAAGTTTCATCTTCCCTTAATTTGTAGCTTTTTTTTTACTTTCTTGTTTTAAATATAGAATAAGCACTATAATCAATACACTAAAAAGTTTTTAGGGTATAGTAGTAACTAAAACAGTTGAACAAATGCATCTTTTTTCTTATTATAGAGGCATGAAGAACAGGGTGTAAAGTTTACTCGTCCTCCATAAAAAAGGGAGGATCCTCCGACCAGACGGGTGTTGTGTCTGGTGGGCTACTATCCGACGATTAACGTCGGGACGTTGCATTCATACTAATCGCGCGGTAAACTCTGATTGCGCGATGCAGGATCTTGGTACGTCAGTGTGATGCGTAGTTCGCATGTGGCGATGTAGATGCCGCCACATTATCAAACCTCGAAGTTTGTTAATTGCCATAGTAACACGGACTATGTAACTAGCTAGTTATTAGGTTAAAAGGATACAGCCCTGTGACAGAGAGACCAACGGCTGGACAGACGGCGTAGGCTTAATAAAGACGGGACCCTATCCCGTCTGGCGTCTTCACCCTTTCAGTACGGAACCCTAAAAGCTTCCGCAGACAGGCGCTACGCAATGGCGCGATGCGACTCCGGTAGAACAACTTCCATGAAGTTTTCATAGAAATTGTTCCACCAGAGTCGCATCGCGCCTGTCTGCAGGAGCCTTAAAACAATGTTTTGTAATTAATCTGTAATATTTTTCCTTACTGACCTTGAAAGAATGCTGGCAAAGTTCACATTTGTATGGCGCAGGGTCTATGGCCGGGGCAGTGCAGGTTGTATTTGTGGTTACAGCAGGCTTATTATTATCATCAATGTTCTGCAAACAAAATCAAGGAAAAACGAACGTAACTAAGTTTATGTTCATGTGATAATGTTTACGTTAACGATTTCTATTTCGACTTACTTTCTGCAATGGGCGGTGGCTTTCGTTTGAATGTTGAGCCCAAATGTGTTCCGTAAGCTGTTTCATGTTTGTAAATACCTTTTCACATCCACATTTAAATTGACGGCCAGGACATTTACTGTGAATACAATATAATATTATAGGTAGTTTATTTTAATAGAACTGTCTCATATTTTGTGAGCGAGAAAAGTGTTTAGTAGGTTTTTCCAACTTTTTCTCAGTATTGGAGAGATATCGTATCGCTGGCGAAATAGGTGTAAGTAAACAGACGTATACCTACACTAGTACCTATACTAACAGGATTAGTATATTATTATGTTATAACGATATTATACAGGGTGACTTTGAAAACATGCGACAAAATTTAAGGGGGAGTTCTACCCATCAATATGAACAACTTTTACTATGGGACCAACTTAGACTTCGCAAAAAAAAATTCGACCTTCTTATAACACATGGCCCGATCGGGTATGTACTTTTATATGGAAAGGTCGAATTTTTTTTGCGAATTTTAAGTTGGTCCCATAGTAAAAGTTGCTCATCTTGGTGGGTAAAACACCTCCTTAAAGTTTGTCGCATATTTTCAAAGTCAGCCTGTATATAACGCATTGGAAAAAGAAATACTGCCATGGTCATAGCAAAGCGATTTAAAATCAAAATTCATTTATTCAAATTAGTCTGAGAATCAGCACTTTACGAACGTCAAAATTACATAAGAAGTCCCCCAAAACGCCCGCCTTTCACCACTTGCAAGTGCTTTAGCTAGGAAGAAGTGGCGCAACAAACTCCCCAGGTGGTGGTCTAGCTCCAGGCTGTTGTTTCGAACTGAGCCCGTTGGTAATAAAATATTTTTAAATATACGAACAATGCCGTATAAGATCTTTAACTAATTGAAATCTCGGATATTTCAAAAAATATTTTCCTGGTCTATCATAAGTGCCAATCGTCGTTATTAATTCAACTCAATTTATTAAAAATGGATTGTTTAACGAAATCTCCAAACGGCTAGTTGACACTTCCCGTGACCCAAGGGCCGGCTTTTACCTTGGCCAGAGGCTAAGCATTGCTATACAACGTGGCAATGCCGCCAGTCTCTTGGGTACATTACCAGTCGACAGCGATGCGGAGGAATTTTTCGACGCCATATTTTAGTTTGTGAATAGTTTTAGTTAAGTTAGGATATAATTTTCTTATTTTATTTATAATAAAATATATTTGAAATAAAAGGGCTTAATACCAGTACTGATAGTTAACTCCATGATAAAAAAAAATGAACTATCATTAATTACTTGTTATCATTTTTAACCGCCTTCAAAAAAGGAGGAGTTTATATGTTCGTCTATAATATGTCTTACGTTTTTTTTTTTAAATGTAAGTAAGTACGTATGTTCCAAAAAACACTACAAAGTGAAAAATAACTTTAATTTCGGAAGTGTCTTAGGTTCTCTATTGTGTCACCTAACTTTTTTATCCATAATTTAAAGTGCCATAACTTTTTTTGTCCTAATCATCATTTGTCCGAATGATAACTTACCCGAACTTAATATCACATGCCATAAAATTGAAATCCCTAAATATAATATGTCCTAAATCAGTTTGTCATAAATATTACAATCAATAATATACAAAAGACATAAAATCGTTTCCAATAAAAGTTATAAGTCCTAAATTCAACGGCGTTCCTATTCCAAATAAAAAAAGAAAAATAATTGATAAAACAGCAAGAATTGAAAACATTTTAAAAAAACAATCAGAATATGCCAAATGTGATTTTTTGAAGGCAATCGCAGCTAATATAAAATTAGCTTAGAATCTGTCTACGAATTAAAATTAGTCATTTTAATTAAGACTACTCAATAAAGCAGTTGATTGTGAACATGTGGTTTTTGTAAGCAAGCAAGCACGCAGCATGTAACATGCAAGCAAGCACGCAGCATGCAGCATGCAAGCAAACATGCAGCATGCAAGCAAGCATGCAAGCAAGCATGCAAGCAAGCATGCAAGCAAGCATGCAAGCAAGCATGCAAGCAAGCATGCAACATGCAGCAGGCATGGTTTCTGTCACGGCTCCGGCGCTGCGGGGCTCCGGCGGTCCCACGCGAGTTTATCGTCGCAGATGGGTTTAACGCTCACCGCCGCGGCTGAAGCTGGCCGGCGGAGCCGGCCAGCAAGCCGCGGCGGCGAGTGTTACAACCACCTGCTCCTCAACTCGCGGGCCGCCTCGCCCCTCCGCGCCTACGCGATTTTAAATTACACTCTAGGGGTAGAGCAGACAAGACTGCGTGGAGTCGGATTTACAGCGATTCGTTTCTGCGAACCTAATTTTTAGCTAATGTTTTAGGACTAAAAAAAATATTATAAATGAACATTCGGAATAATACACATTATTTAACACAATACTTAGGACATATGACTTTAGGTCATGTAAAATTAGGGGATTCAATTATTATAGTACTCGATATTATGACAGAATACTTTTAGAACTAAAGATAATTATGTTAAACAAAATTTCGGGATTTTGAACATTATGGTTACTGAAGTTTATAGCAAACGTGTTATGGATATAATGATTTTCGGACAAACAATTTTAGGAGAAGAAAGGGAGTACCAGTGTCTTAGCTTTTGTAGTTTCGTTTTTTGCCACCAACTTCCAAAATTAAAGTTATTTTTCTCTTTGTAGTGTTTTTTGGGAGTCGGTTTTTTTTTGTATAAGTTTTCATTTTTCACATTTTAGTTGTGGTACCTACCCCACACAAATTCGAATACCACTAGCTGCTATGTAAATTACAGTGACAGGTAGTTATTATAACATCATCCGCATAGGCTAAGTGAGAAAAATACGTATTATTGAAGCTAACTCAAAAACTACGCAAGCAAAGTTAATAAAAATATATGGAACCAATTTCGAGGTATACCGGTACCCGAATAAAACAAGAATCGTTCAAATCGGACTATTCTGCAAAAAGTTATGCGTGGTCATACATAAAAATATATATATATATATACGCGTCGACCTGATAATCTGCTTCTTTTATTTTTTCGTCGGTTAAACAATAGTAACGAAGTCAAAACTGTACACTGAATATTTCTGAAAAGAAGTAATTGTTACGAGTCTGATATCGAAAATATAGTTTTTAGAATTTTTGTCCGTTTGTCTGGATGTATGTTCTGGATTGGCTCAATAACAGCTGAACAGATTTGGATGAAATTCGGCACACAAATAGTTTGTAACCTGGATTAACACATAGGGTAGTAGCAGTGGCGGTACCTTCATAGAAGCCAAAAAGCCGGGCTTGCCCTAATAAAATCATAAATTACAACAACAAACGTAAGCCTATCAATAAAAAAAATATTCCAAAAAACACCAAGTCAATGAATTCGAACTCAAACATTCATGTCTTAATAATAAAATTTCGAATTCCACGTAATTTGCCGCGCGCACTAGTACTCATTGGAACTCGATCATTCATAGGTACAATAACTCTGGTGCCGAACTACGCGTTCAAATGCGCCTTCTCGCTCACACTCGTCTCGGCTTGGCATCGGGCTTTTTATACCTGTCTTTGTCTCGCAGTTTTCGCCTACAAATTGCTATAGAAACGTTTACACTTGTTGACATATTGGTAAGTACCATTGTATGGTTTGGGACCTTACACCTTGAGTTGATACTGATTGATACACTGATAAATGTGATTGATATTTATTGATAAAAGTATTATTGTATGATGGATGAGTGCACGCGGTATGAATGCTATTCGTGTACTAAATTCACCGGCCCAGCGCAGGTAAAATGCAATTTGACTTATTGACAAATTGTGCTGTGCTTGCACTGTACATGCTCCAGGCCCGGAGAAGATAAGGGTGCATAAGTGATATGATTCGTGATAGTGCTAGTTAACAAGGTGATAGAACATAATTTCTTATAATATAACTTAAATAACACTACATTGATCTGTATTGACTTCCAAAACGTGGTGACGACGCCCTGTCAACTATGCGAGTGTTGCTATGGCTGTTGTCAACATTAGCGATGGCCTGTGACGGTCTTCTTGCAGCAGTTGTGTAGTGCACGTTGGATTCCTGACGATCTTGTTGAACCGTGTCCCTTCGGGTTCGCAGCTGTCGCTAAACGTAGAGGAGCACAATGATTATGATCACTGCCACTACAGTGTATATGGCGACGTAGTGGTGGATGTCGTGGGATGAGACTTGATCCGACAGTACCTCAACTTCCTTCGCTCTGGCCTTCTTGATGGCGAGACTGATGAATTCTAAATCCTTTTGCCGATTGATAGTCTCTTCAGTGTCGTTCAATATTGCAGTAGATGGTACAGTCAGATTGATGATGTGATTTATAGACGGAATCTCAATATCCATGACGTTCGTTTTTGTCTGGATTGAGTTGCTTAAGCTTTGGTGCGAATAAATCGTAAATGTTTGACCTTTGATGACGCAACCTTCACCGAGTGTCAGTACCCCGGCCTTGCTGAGTCGTTCAGAAGTAATATGATCCTCACATATGACTCGCACGGTGCATTGTCCGCAACAATAATATAAATATGTGTTGACGATGCTTAATTCCGTCCACTGATCTATGCATTCTTTGGCTTCTGTTTGACATTGATTTGCAACTTGATCCTTAAAACACAGATTGTTGTCTGAGGTCATTTGATAAATAGGCTTTTCCAGGGGACAAATGAAGTCGTCATGATCGTAAGGCGTACATCGTCCCCAATCGTCTTCCGACATTGGGATGAACGAGTCCTTGTGTATATTTATCGCTAAGTGATGTGCGATAGGTGTGATGGTGACCATGCTTTCAGCTACTTGCAACGGAATTGGTATGAGGTTGTAAAGCTCGTAATCTTCTCTAGTCACAAGAGGAATCTTGACTTCAAAAATCATGTATTGCTTGGTTGTTCTGGCTTTTACTTTTAGTAAATGATATATCTTAGCAAGATCCGTTTGAATATTATTTATGGGTATGGTCAATTCTTTTGATAGTTGTCCTGTTATAGTGTTGAGTTCATCTCTCAGCTGTGTTGGTGTTAAAAGGTGAAAGTTGAATTTTTCATAAAAGATATTCGCCACTGTGTCCACCAGCGTTTCCTGGATATCTTTCAGGCTTGACAGCATATGGGATGCCACCAAGGCGGATAAAGTAAAGTCACTTCTGCTATCTGTCTTTTGAATTTGCTCTTTTAATTTGTTTATTCCCAGGTTGCAGTTGATGATGTGTTGATTAATGAGTCTATGTTGTTTTTCCAAGGCTGTTTCTACTCGTTTGATGACATTCAACTCTGCTTCCACGATTGATGTCTGGTTTTTTCACAGTAAGGCAAGATGTTTTTGATTCTTCTTGATAAGGTCGATATCTTTTTGATATTTTTCAGCAAAATCTTCATCCAATATTCCGAATAAACTGCGAGCAACGTTGCCTACACCGTTGATAAGGCCTCTACGTCGGCGCAATCGGTGCATTTGCTGACCAAGTAAAATGCTGTTATAATGTTCGAGTTCCTCGTACCCATGACGTAATTGCAGTCGCACTACGTCACATTGTGCTATTTGATCTGATGAGCATATGTTTTCAAGGTGATTCATATATTTGTTGAGTACATCTATTCCTCGCCAATATGGAGCCATATCACAATAAACTATTAGCTTCCATTCTTCGCGTTGTAACCGCATATTGGCTACCTTGTCAAAATATATGCTTTGGTTACTGCTCAGGCTTGTGAACTTGTACTCGCTTCTTACTGTAGATACCATCATCATAACTATCATGAGTATGTTATAAATTAAGTTGCATAATTTTGATGACGATTGTCGTGTTCGTTGTTTTGTTACGTTAGTTGCCGATTTTTGATGTTCTTGCTCTTTTGTTTGATTGATGGGTAATAATGATAGTTTTGTTATTGGTCTTTTTAGTGATCCATTTTTCGTGCGAATAGTAAGCACTCGGACATTTCCATCTTTTCCGGGATGTAGCTCCGTGATTCTTCCCATGGCCCATTTTCCTGATGGTAATTGCACGTCGTGTATGATGACAATGTCGTTAATCTTTAGATTTGTGTGTGATTGCCGCCATTTACTACGCACTGACAATTGAGTTAAATATTCCGCCCTCCATCTTTTCCATAGATCATCCACAATTTTTTGGGTAAGTTGCCACCACGTCCGTAGATCTTTTTCTGTTTCGATTAACGTCAAGGTTGGTCCGCTTGCTAAAAAGTGGGATGGAGTGAGGTAATCCAAATCTTCTGGGTCTTCAGTTAGAGCGCACAGTGGTCGTGTGTTCAAACATGCTTCGATTTGTGCTAACACTGTTGAATATTCTTCAAACGTCAGCCGTTGTTCGCCAATCACTCTCTTTAGATGGTACTTTAAGCTCTTCACAGCTGCTTCCCATACACCTCCTGCGTTCGGCCAGGATGGGGCGTTAAAGTGCCAATTGATCTCCATGTCGGTGATTGCTTCGTAAAATTCCACGTCTAACACTTTTTGCATGTTTACGAATTCTTCGTTTAGGATTCTGCTTGCTCCAACGAAATTTGTACCGTTGTCGCTGTATATGTGTCTTGGGGCGCCTCTTCTTGCTGACATTCTGCGTAATGCTGATAAAAATGCTGAGGAGCTCAGATCCGAGACTAGTTCGAGATGCACAGCTTTTGTGGCTATGCATACGAACACAGCGATGTAGCCTTTTGTTGTCTTCACTCCTCGGCCTTTGTTTGTTTTTACGTACACAAAGCCAGTGTAGTCAACCCCTGAGTGATAAAAAGGGCGTGCTGGATTACTGCGTGCTGCAGGCAAGTCTCCCATCAACTGCTCTTGTTTGATTGGGTTGTGACGTCTGCATTTTATACAGTTTCTAAGGCGCTTCTTGACTGCTCGGTTTCCACCTACGATCCAGTATTGCTGGCGAAGCCAAGCTTGCGTGATTCGAGCTCCACCATGATACGTCATGTTATGTCCTTGGTCAATCAGCAAGTTACTGAGGTGAGAGTTTTTAGGTATAATGAGTGGATGTCTCATATTTTGATGGATATTCGCGTTAGAGATCCTCCCGCCAACTCTCAACAAGCCTTCTTGATCCAGGAACGGGTTCAGTTTCAACAGTTCACTTTTTGCGCTGACCTGTTTGTGATTCTGAAGACTGATGATGTCTTCTCTGAATTCCGAATGTTGTACTTGCTTAATGATGAGATTTCTTGATTTCTTCATTTCGCCGATAGTTAAAAACTTTGGTTTGTGCTGATTATTGCGTGTTATTGCGCGCAAAGTCCAAGCTAGAACTCGCGTCGCTCTGTTTAAATTGCTACATTTATTCAATATTTTTTTAGCTATGTCATCATTTTGTTGAATGATGCCAGTTTGTACAGATTTTTTAATTTCGTCTTGCGTAACATACTTTTGTTGTTTATGTTCATTTTCATCAAATGACGATAGCCACCCTGGTCCATGCCACCATAGTGAATGTTCTTTGAGTTGTTCTGCTGAACATCCTCGGCTTGCACAATCAGCAGGATTTTCAGCTGACTTTACATAGTGCCAGTTTGAGGTTGGAATCACTTCCGTGATTTGTTTCACTCGATTTGCCACAAATGGCTTCCAGCGATTCGGATCTCCTTGTAGCCAGCCCAGGACAGCTGTTGAATCTGACCATCCGTATACTTTGATACTGTAGTTTTGTAAAGTTTTTTGAACTACTTGCATCAAAAGTGATAATAAATGCGCTGCGCTTAGCTCTAATCTTGGCAATGAAATCGCTTTGTTGACAGGAACAAGTCTTGATTTTCCTGCTAATATGGTCACTGGAGTTTGATTGTTTTGGTTGTGTTTGATGATTCTTTTTTGTTGAATGTCTCTTGCTTTGATTTTGGAGTATACTGCTTTCGCCGAGATGATTCAAGAGCCGTGTATTTGTTTTCCAGGAATCTAAGGAATTCGTCGAGTGTCGGTAGTGCTCTGGGATCAGTTAGTGATTGAATATATTCCCCATGTGTCTCGCTGTCCATTTTCAGAGTCAGCAGGTGCACAATTAGTGGGTCCCAGTTTGATATGTTGACACCGAGATTCTTTATGGCGTTAAGACATTCGTTGGTAGTATCAAACATCCTTTTGATTTGATAATCTGCTTGATTCTGCATTCTAGGTATTGCTAGGAGCGCGTTAATATGCGAGGTAAAGATGAGCTTTTCGTTGTTGTATCTATGATTTAAGATGTCCCAACATAGTTGATAATTTTCCGAACTGATATTTAAGTGTTGGACTAGCTTTTCCGCTTCACCTTTTAGCTTGCTTTTCAAAAACTGCATTTTCTGAGCACTCGACATTGACTTGTTGTTGTGGATCGTTTCTATGAATAGATCTTTGAATGATGTCCATTTCAAGTAGTTTCCACTGAAGATAGGAATGTTGATTTTGGGGGTACAATTCTCACGATGTGAAATGGAGTCCATCTTGATGTTGATTGACTTTTTCATGTCATTGTATAATTGTTCATATCTGCTGTATGTTTTTTCATAATCTTCATCTTCTTCGTACAGCTCACTGTCAATTTCCCAGTGCAACGAGTCTATATTTGACCACCTTTTTTGTATATTACGCAGTAGATCTTCGAGTTCCCATTTTTCAGAAATGTTCTCTAATTCCACGCTCTTGATTGTACGCGACAACGCTTTGAAGTTGCTTTTTTGCTTACGCAGCATTTCTTCCAGCTTGCTTGCGTTTCCTTGAGAAACAATTTTCCACAGAGATGTAGACTTACTGTACAAGAATCACTGTTTGGTAGATCGGGGTCAACTGATGAAATATTTGAAGTTTCTTGTTCGTGCTTACCAGATACTGATACTTGAACTGATGGATTTCTAACACCTTCACCAGGAGTTTTCGACTCGTAACGTTCGATAGTGTCCCGTGCTTCAGTGTAGAAGAGATTCGTTTTTTGATATAAATTCTCGGTGAAATATCTGACACTGCGAGTTTCACCTTCACATAATTTTAAATGATTAGACTGGAACTCAGACCAATAACTACCTAGAGTTTGCAGTCGTTTCTTGATATTGGATGGAGTCTTACGTTCTGCAGAATCTTTCTTAAAGTTCCTTAGTAGCTGCTCCGTAGCTTGAATAATTTGATCTTGATTTGCTAACAAGTTCTCCATCGTAGAACTCATGATTGATAGGTTTCTTGATAATGTTCCTGACCGCTGTTCCACAGAAAATGCTCTTGCGAACTCTCCGCGATATTAGCGCCTTCTCAATCCAACCAGTGAGACCCGCTTGTGGGAGGCCGGCTGAACCGATTCGCAACCACGGAAAGATAAGCAAAGCACCTTCTTTGACGATATTGCAGCAGTCGAGGGCTTGATGACGTTGGTAGACCGTTGACTGTCGTTCACAGGTCGTATATACAGGAACCACCACTATTATGTTTGCAACGTGATTGAATCCCGCTTATCCGGCTCGAAGGACCATTAAGATGTATGGTTTGGGACCTTACACCTTGAGTTGATACTGATTGATACACTGATAAATGTGATTGATATTTATTGATAAAAGTATTATTGTATGATGGATGAGTGCACGCGGTATGAATGCTATTCGTGTACTAAATTCACCGGCCCAGCGCAGGTAAAATGCAATCTGACTTATTGACAAATTGTGCTGTGCTTGAACTGTACAACCATGTAAGTACTTATACGCAGATTTCTATGAAATCAAAAGCCAGCTTGAGAGGCATTAAGTTCGCGCAAATGCACTATCCGCGTTGACCCGCGTAAAGTGAGTAACGAGAGGGATTCCATGTGAAGACAGGTTGATATACTGAGTTTGTAATTTGTTTTGATAGGTATTTTACGAATAATATTTTTCAGGTGCTGAGGTTATGAATTAGTTTTATTATTTAAAATGATGTGATAGTTAGTGCGGTGCTGTGATTTTGTGATTATATATTTAGTATTTTTATCAAAATGTGAATTCGGAAACTGTCGTCGAAAAGGTATGTAAATACATTAGGTTTTGTGATAATAAGTAACTCTTTACTTCACCGTAACCAACCTCTAATTACTGAATGTATTTCTCCGAAATAAAAACAAGTATTTTTGTTACTCGAAGAACAGTATAAAATAGGTACCTACCTACTCATTCGATTGTTTACTAGGCATGAATATGTTGCACATGAAATGACATGAATGGTGTTTTTATGGCATTTGTAGTTTTTGTATACCACTGAAAAACTAAATTCTTATCGAGACAAAACACATTAATTTTCGTATCGAAGAGGTTCTTCATAGGTGTTTTGAAATTAAGGGGGAAGCGCTAAGGTAGCCCGCGAAATTCAAATTTTCTTACGTTTTTTGCAATTTGCTGGTCAGTGTTAAGTTGTACGTTGATGAAAATATGATTCGCGGTCATAACAAATATGTATTTACAGAATTATAATCATTACAATCAGTAATAAAACTTGTTAAGTTAGTATAATCCCCAAATGTCAAGATTTCATGAAATAGTAATTCTTGGGGTTTATTTGGTCTTAGAGAGTTGTGTTGATGACTTTAATGATTATAATTCTGTAAATACATATTTGTTACGGCCGCGAATCATATTTTAATCAACCTATAACTTAATACTGACCAGCAAATTGCAAAAATCGTAAGAAAATTTGAATTTCGCGGGCTACCTTGGCGCTTCCCCCTTAAGTATAAATGTTTTAGGGGAACATTTTCAATGCATACGGAAATAGAACAACAAATCGATAATTTGGAGGCCATCTAGTGGCATTTGATTGAAAAATTTTGCATGTGACAAGCGAATTGTGAATTAAGGCGAAAAGGTGCGGGTAAGCAATGTAGTTATGCGTATCCAATAATATAGATGGCGCTTATGTTAATTATGTACCAATTAACATAAGCGCCATCTGATGCTTGAAATATACGTAGTACTCTTCGTATTGTAAAGGTTATGTAACCGACATTTTAATAATGGTTTTAGTATGAACAAAGTAAGAAAATCCGTTTTTTTTTTTTTTTTTTTAATCGTTGGCTTGCCCTAATTTTCACCCTTAGGCACGCCACTGGGTAGTAGGTTTAATCCCGGTAGTACGTTCCCGTGGGATATTTTATTTTTCGTGGGATTTTGATCCACGCGGGCAAAAGTTAGTCCTATACTAAAATAAGTATACAAAACTAAGATTCTCGCCCCCAACCAACAATGGAAAAACACAAAGTCGCAGCTGGCAGTGGGCGAGACCCATTGCTCGCAGAACGGATGGCCGATGATGGGGCGAAATGTTTAAGAGCTTTTTGGAAGGTAACGTAGCGGGAATCTGCTGAAATCGGGAAGCCTACGAACGGTCGTCATGGCGACGCTTGGGGAGGTTTATGTTCAGCAGTGAACGTTTTTCGGCCGACATGATTATGGTTATGCCTAGTATTTTTATTATTCTGCGAAGTATAAACACATCTAACACAATCTTAAGAATGGAAAAGGTTAGTTTTTTTACCTTACGTGCTGACGACCCTTTCCTTTGGCCACAATTTGATTGCAGTGAGGACATGGGACAGGAATCTCTTCGACTTTTTTCAGTTGTTTCTGAAAGATTTATTTTGTTTTTATTTTTAAGAACACATGCCAAACTACTCTTTTTACTCATGACTATATCTTAATTTATGCATTCATGCTCTAAGAAAATACATAATTTTATAACAAGCATTGTATATCGTTCAATGAATTACAAACCTCTTGAGGAAGGTTTTCGCAATGAATTGGAAAATCCAAATCGTTAGTTAACGCATTTTCATCTTTATATCCAATCGCGTAAGGATTAAAATCATTATCAGATCTGGAATTCCCGGAAATATCAAGACTGGATATGCGGTCTGTATCAAAGAGATTCGTGGAGAAGTCTAATCCGTTGGTATAGTTTTGAAAGCTTTCGTCTGAGGGTAGTTTATTGTCCTCAGAGCACATCGATACATTCACTTTCAATGGAGGCACTTCCACGTCCAAAAGAGCTTTGTTACTGGTTTCTATGTTTCTGAAACAAAGTGTTGTCTTTTTTAAATCTTCTGGTTGTTTCTTTAGAGAATTAGTATTTAGAAAGTGAAAAGTTATTATTAGTCAATTGTCAGATAGTTAACAAAGGCGCCGCTTCATAGCGGCCCTCGGCTAAGCTACGCACGTGTACTAGTTTCGCTATGAAAATGTAGACGGGAGCGTCCACTGCGCGTCTTTACTAAATGTACTTTGGTGTGCGTTACTCCAGCGGAATGTTGTCGCTTTTCAGGATTTCGGCTTGACAGAAATTAGTACCCCATCTCGTGTAATTGTGCCCGAAATTAATAATTTGTGCGTCCAGCCGATCCAAAGATATTCACGAAAAACAGATTCCGATGGAGTAACGTTACTGCAGCGGCATGTTTTTTTACCAGTGGTCGTAGCTGAATACAAACTAGCTACTTAGATAGATATAATTTGTGCCTAATTGTGCCCAAAAAATATAATTTGTGCGTCTTTAGGTTTCAGAGTTATTCAAGATGCCGCTGGGGTAACGTTTAGCAAATTGCTGTACCTATCTCTTAAACGGCATGACATACAACTACGATTTTTTTTACTACGGTGGGTCGTAATTTGTGCTTAATTTGTGCAATTTTATTTTTTCTATAATCGACACCTTTGGAAAATTAGAATTTTTTTTTCAAAAACCCTAAAATCGATCCTCGCGCTTCAATGAGAAACCCTAGAAACTTACCAATTATGGTGGTTTGTACCTTTCATAAACTCAAAGCATCATGTGAAATTCGATGTTTCTATTCCAACTCCTTAGAGAGTTATTCCATTTTAATTAAAATCTGGCTACGATATAATGTAACGCTCCAATACATGAGTTATTGTTAAGTGACTGTAATTATGATTATACTAATAATTAGTACCTTTATTAAATTGTTTATCCTTAAAGTTTCAGCTGAAAAAACCTTCTAATTACTTAGATATGAGAAAAAAACGATAGGAAAAGAAATCACACGATTAACCGAACAAATTCGAATGACTACATAAAAGCGGGCTCACGGTACATTGTGCCAACCTTCTTAAATATGTAGTACAACAGTTCGTTTTTTGAAACAGTCTCTCACAAAAGTGTTACTTATAATTTATTGTTTTGTAAAACACGTATTACGTACGTAGTACATTATAACTCAATGGGTATTACGTACACACAGTGTGTAAGCCATAAATGATATTGAGGATTTGCAAACCTTTAAACTCTCAGTCAAATGTTAGTAAGTACAGCAATCTAATAAAGACCAAAGGTTTATTTGACGAGAAAGTGTATTTTTATTGCCAAAAAAATAAAAGAAAAAATACCCTTTAAGTATAGATTTAGTTTTGAATTTAAATAAAATAGCATGATTGATACCTCTGTAAAATTTTGTTTTATTATTTAGGTACCTACTTAATAGAAATATTCACAAATTGATCAAATTGAGGCAAGTGGATGTCTAATTGTCTATCTCAGCCAATTCGTCAATCGGAACTATTACACTCACAATTTGATACACTGGAGAAAGATGCTGCCGTGGCCAGCCGTGGCACCGTACCGATCTATGTATGCGTCATTTGAGTATCTGCAAAGACGCCGTCGCTCGTGTCACGTAATGGCGGCCGGTCGGCACATTGGCACATCGGCACTGATGTAAATGTGTGCGTGAGGCGTGTTTGTACAAACGGTCCAGCATACTTACTGTGCTTCACTTTCGATATGCGTGGCGCGGAGTCCTCATTTTTTTATAAGTCTATGGTGGTAAAAGTGCATATTCATACTTAGGTACCTAATCATTTAAGGCAAGTGACGTCATCAGGCCATACGGACCAATATCGGTATGGAGTTATTAATATTTTTTAAATCTACTAAGTATCAAACTTTCGAAACATTATGTTTGTAATAAACTCGGCAATAACGTCACTTCCTACCCTCTGATAACTCTCTACGTCACATGTTTATGTAAAAGTAAATAAATAGTTACCTAATTAAACCATTTGTACGCACCTGTACCCATCAAAATTCAATTATAATACTACCAATTTAAGAAGGTGGGCATAATGTACTGTGAGCCCGCTTTTATGTAGTCATTCGAATTTGTTCGGTTAATCGTTAGATTTCTTTTCCTATCGTTTTTTTGTCATATCTAAGTAGTTACCTACAAGGTTTTTTCAGCTGAAACTTTAAAGATAAACAATTTAATAAAGGTACTAATTATTAGTATAATCATAATCACAGTCAGTTAATAATAACTCATGTATTGGAGCGTTACATTATATCGTAGCCAGATTTTATTTAAAATGGAATAACTCTCCAAGGAGTTGGAATAGAAACATCGAATTTCACATGATGCTTTGAGTTCATGAAAGGTACAAACCATCATAATTGGTAAGTTTCTAGGGTTTCTCATTGAAGCGCGAGGATCGATTTTAGGGTTTTTGCAAAAAAAATTCTAATTTTCCAAAGGTGTCGATTATAGAAAAAATAAAATTGCACAAATTAAGCACAAATTACGACCCACCGTAGTAAAAAAAAATCGTAGTTGTATGTCATGCCGTTTAAGAGATACAGCAATTTGCTAAACGTTACCCCAGCGGCATCTTGAATAACTCTGAAACCTCAAGACGCACAAATTATATTTTTTGGGCACAATTAGGCACAAATTATATCTATCTAAATAGCTAGTTTGTATTCAGCTACGACCACTGTTAAAAAAACATGCCGCTGCAGTAACGTTACTCCAGCGGAATCTGTTTTTCGTGAATATCTTTGGATCGGCTGGACGCACAAATTATTAATTTCGGGCACAATTACACGAGATGGGGTACTAATTTCTGTCAAGCCGAAATCCTGAAAAGCGACAACATTCCGCTGGAGTAACGCACACTGTACTTTGTGGGGACGCCACTGACGTCAGGGACCTGGGCGACTTCGGGTATAGTTAAGAGATAACATTTTGGAGTGACCATCGCTAAATGTACCTTACGAAGACACAGCTATTCGGGTATATTTAGTAGCAACCGTCTAAAATAGATCATTCCTAAATCCTATATATTCCTATATATATATCCTATATTCCTATTTCGATAGACTAACTTGCTTGAGCGAAATCGGGTATAATTAGTAGCTAAAAAATACTCTAATAAGTTGTCTCTGTCTTGTACATAGATTCGCACGCTATTGCTTCCTTGTCTATTTGTCTGTTTACGTAATTTTAGCCTAGGTTATTGACACAAGTCATTATTTCTGTGCATTTTCATTGTTTTTTGGCGATTTAATGGTTTAAAAGAGTAAAAATTACGTTAATTGTGTGCCATTAATGACAAAGTTTCATATCATTGCTAGAGAACAGTGTTAAGATGAGTGCAGAAAGCCATTTAAAGGAATAGTAAAAATCGTATTCAATCTGGCCGTCCCTCCAAACTGGAAATTCGTAAAAGACAACACAACCTCATCTCTAATATCAACCTAAATGTGCACCATGCATAATAATTATTCAGATATCAATTTACCTCTATGTTGATTTCTGAGCTCATTAAAATCTTCTTTACGCAAATTAACTGGCTTTTACAATTGCAACCCCTTATCTTCGTAATTCATTACAGAAGCTTTCGCTGGCCGGATAATTTAATAGTAATAGATATGAGTCACGAAATACTAGGTTCTAAATATACCCACGATTCACGGCCACGCTACGCACGAATGCGTGGCGGGCAAACACATAAACCGCGCAGCCAACGTGCACATCCTACGAAGCAGTGGGCGGCGAATTAAATAAAACTATGTACTGACTTACTTTTTTTCCAATTTAACAGGGCAATGATGAGTCGTATGCCGCCTTAGCCTGAAATAATAAAAATAAACAATAAAACAAAAGATATTTTTAAATTACCGATATAAAACTTTAGTATAAGGCACTTACGTAAATATTTTGGAAAATGTTCGCCTACAATGCCGACAGCGATACCGTCGCTTAGGGGATTCATCCTCTTCCTATAACAGAAACTATATTAAATAGAGAAACAACAACAGACAACGATCATCAACGATAGTATAAGGGTGTATAGTAGCTAAGTGCCCGGTATCGCTTCACCATCAGCATATAAGCCTTTAGTCCGCCGCTGGACAAAATCATCTCTCGATTTCGGCCACTCCCATTTTCAGATACAAGAAAGGCGCCATTCACAAACTTAAGCACCAAACGGATGTCAAACATTTATTACCAGTATGTTTTGTTCCATTTACTCAACTTTTGTATAAAAGCGTAATTGCAATAATGCTAAATGCCGTGTGTTATACGCTACTTTACCTTATGGCAAAAATATACATGAGTTTCGAGATGTTTGGCAGATCGCAATGTTTGTTGACATTCGTGGCACCACCATGTCTTTTGAACTTGAGGTTCTGTGAAAATGGCAAAGATATTAAAATTGTGTAAGGCTAATTGTAGACGAGATAGCCCTGACCCCGTTAGCCACATAAAATAACTCTAATAAAGGCATCGTCGGCTAGTTTGGCTAGCCGAACGATGACGTCGATTGTGTTTATGCATTCTCCACTTCAGGACTACATGGATACAAATTATAAATTCAAGTGGAGAGGGTGACACAGAGTCAAACAGCCTATTTGCTCTGTATTCAGTATTGTGTCCCTTCCAACAAAAACTGTCAAATGCTCATGACGTTGCTAGGTCTGTGTACATACTTCATGAGTCATGACACACGTACACTAACGAAGTGTTCACTTATTAAATGTGTCAAGTCAAACAGTAAATCACAATATTGTGTAATTTTTTAAAATTTATTATTTTAGTTTATCCTTTACCTTCACCAAAGTCTTTTGTAGGTCCTATAAGTCCATAGACATCAGCATATTTTTTACTGTAACCAAGCATCAAAGGCTTTCTGGATGGCACAATTTCTGTAGTGATGGTATATAATTCTTGATTTTCTTCATAAATCCACACATTTGCAGAGTTCTGATCGCCTAGGGGTAGTAAGCCGATCCAGTTGGATTTGTCTGAAATTTGAAACTTTTATCGATTTTGTTCATTACTACAGACATGTTAGGTATAAAAATCTTTTGTTGTACAATAAATCAGTTTTAATATTTTAACAAATACCTGTATCTGAAGTATCAATATGTGTTATAACTTCGTCCATATCTTTCACGAGAAATAATGGTTTTTTATTTGAAGTTGCATTTAGGACTAGTTCGACTGCTTCTGATTGAGATATTTTATGTTTTATCCCTGAAAAAAATTGTTGATGTAATGCTAATTTTAATCTTTATTTATATAATTTAAGTACAAAAACAAGTACTAATCACAGTATTTACCTCTGATTACCACTTTAAAGAATACTGGCGCAACGTTTGTGGTTTTCCATTTACATACCTTCTACGGGACCAAAGCGTGCCCTCTCAGGCAACGTGCGTCGTGTTGCAATGATATGACGTCGTTGTATTTGAAGAACGGTCGGCAAAACAGCTAGGGCGCGCGGAGGAACAATACGATCTGGTATTTGAACTGTAAATTAAATATTGATATTATTAATTCTCTTTATCTCTCTTCTTCAACCTTCTACAACTTATCCACCCAATTATTTAAGCAGGAGTAACTGAAAAACGCTGGAGTACAAGGTATATGGGAGGTATAAATTATATGATGGCACTCCTGTGATTCAAAACTCCCACGTGGTCGGCCTAACTGGCACTGGAGTCACAATATTGATCAACTGGCCAGAGCGGAGTTAGCAGAATTACTGGAAGGAGTTGAATGAAGCCTTCAAGTCTTCTATGTGGAAAAAAGAGAAATAAAACAAAAGGGAATCAAATTTCTGCTATTGTACTCTCTACCTTTATTTAGTAAAATTGATTTAGTAAAAAACTGTTATTTTGACATTACAAACAGACACTTTAATTTTATTTATTTGTATAGATGTATAGATTTTTTGTGTCTGTCTGTCTGTCTGTTTGTTCCAGCTAATCTCCGAAACAGCTAGACCGATTTTGACGGGACTTTAACCGGCAGATAGCTGATGTTATAAGGAGTAACTTAGGCTAGTTTTATTTTAGAAAAAGAATTAGGGTTCCGCGCAAAAATATTAAAATCCATGAAATTGTAAACAAAGTTGGATTTGAAAAATTCTTTTTGAATTTGGTAGCCCAATTCTTGATGATGGCTATAGGCTATTTAACATCATGCTACGACCCTTAGGAGCCGAGCAAAAAGACAAAAGTCAGAAAGAACATTAAGCAGAAACGAAGTAGGTAATAACGCGGGCAGGCGATGCGGCGGGTCGGGGGACAAGGGAGTTTTATTAAAATGTGGCTGTTATTTTAGTATATTGTGACTATTGTATCTTATGACTTCTACGTGAACGAAATCGCGGTGTACCTACAGCTAGTAAATGTAAAATCAAAATAAAAATCATCACCATAACTTACCATAATGTTTTACCATCTGCCTACTGATATCATAATCACCTAGTTTAGTCCTATCTTCTATGTGATCATCTTTCATCAATTGTGGTTTATGCAAATCTCGCATTTTGTCCTTCATAGGAAGTTGTTCAGTGTTGCTACACTCCATTGAAGGAGTTTGCAGTTGAACATCGAAGTCTGGCACTATATTTTCATTCTTTTTATCTACTATTAATCCCATAATTTTAGCCGGTCCTTGACTTGAATCTGTAATTATTTTGATTCAATTGAAATAATAATTATAACTGATAAGTGATACTGAATTTAGTAAACAGTAAGAACTTCTGTTATCAGCTTTTTTTTCAGCCCACAAAACAAGAAGGTACAGCTACAGTTGCTTTTATGTTATTAAGCTGCCAAAAAATGGTGATAAATAAAATGAATGAGTTACCAATTAGAACTTGTAGGTGATCCTGTGCTTCTTTTTGTTTCAAGGGAATTGGCAATAAGTACTGCTTTGGACCAAACTCTAGGCTCTAAAACCAATCATTATTTAATGCAATAATTACTAACCTTTGCATTGATATGATTATTTATATATAATAAAGAATAATATATTTAGGTACTTACATTATCCAATAAGTGGAGGGGAAGGACTTGTTCATTTGAGCTTAAATTTATGCTGGAATCCATTTGCAGTAAGTAAAGATGTGTTGGTCCATTGGGTATTTGAGGATCTGTATGGTTCATTCTGCAAATACAGCAAAATATTTTCAAGAAACAAAGTTAAATTACTGCATGTTTAGAATGTGATTAAAACGACACATAACAATACCATTTATGTTATAAACATTAAATAACTTACTTGTTTCAATATTTTTTTACTTATTTCTGAGAATATTATTAGTTTGAATTAATAATTTAGTGTAAATAAACCTACAAAAAATTAACACAAGCTGAACAAACAACCAAGAAGAGCTGAAACAGGTTCTTACATCTTGAGTAAGTCTGATAGAAAGGTTATGTATTAATTATTAATTGTTTAGTAAATGTAGGTCTAAAATAAACAGTTGAAAGTTGAAATGAATCGGTTGCCGGCTGGCCAATTTGATATATTTATTTTCTTTTTCTTCTATCATGCCATTGTGTCAAATGAATGACATTGTCTGACACTGAGAGACTGACAAGAGTGACAAACACAGAACACATATTACCCTACGGTTATGATTAGCAGCGATCGCACGCGTTTATCGGAGCTCTCTGGCGAGGAAAATTAAAAACGCGCTTTTCAGCGCGACAACGTAATCCGTACTTATAAGTACGTTACGATAAATTAAAAAAAATATATATTCGAAATTGTATGATAGTATTTAAATACTAAAGTGCATTATTTTTTAAGACAAAACGTACTTTTCAGCGTGACCATTTTTACGAAATTGTATGTTCGTACTTTAGTCGCTATTAAGGTTAATTTTTAAACTGCGCTTATAGTAGGTACATTAGGTTAGATAGGATTAGATTAAAACCATAATTTATCAATTGTATTTCTTCTATTAAGATCTTTATTAGAGAATTTAGAGTTAAGACAATTTAGTATTAGGGCAAGTATTTTTAATTATCGAAAATCGTAGTAAGGTATTTAAGTTCAAAAAAGAACTGAATAGAATAGGTATCTTTTGTTGTTGAGAATTTTTGATTATCTGTAGTATACAGGGTATAAAGGACAGCCCTCCGCAGACTGATGGGGTGACTTCAGTATATCATACTAAGACGACTGGTATATGAAATTATTTCAGGAACGTTATGGGAATCCAATAAACCTAATTTGTTTTATTACCTCACACGCAATGTATCGTTACCGTGCCCAAACGCGCGTAGCGAACGGCAGCGCAGCGACCTTTCGGCCGCCGAGTATTTCAACATCCATTGCTGATTTTTTGATTTTAGTTGTTTTATTTACATAAATGGAGTGCTGCATACAGAGAATATAATTTTACATTGAAATAAAGGAATAGTAACTGAAAATACGATTAGAAAAATGACAATTTTCATAAGAATATTTCCGGTGGAATATGATTCAAAATAAGGAGCTGAATGCATCCTGTTAATTTGCGGAGGGCTGTCCCTTACACCCTGTATTTAGTATCAGCATTGCACCCGTGCGAAGCCGGGGCGGCTCGCTAGTTTGTTATAAAGTAATGCATTATTTGCGAAGGGGTTTTCATAAACATGGTAAGAATCCTTATCAAAAAAATAGTTTCATAATCAAGGTTGATTAAGTACATGTAAAGTCCTTTTTAAATTATTCGAATCGGACCTTTCGTTTAGAAATTACGACGGGTATAAAAATGCTTAAAGTAAGAAAAAGTGCTTAGTGTATTAGTTACCTACACATTTTATTTTTTATTGACTGTTTGAATGCGCTAATCTCTATCACTACCAGCCGAATTAGAAAGTTCCTTTTGCATTTTATTGCCCAATTCTTGAGGAAGGCTTAGGCTATGTAACATCACGCTACGTCCTTTACGATCCGAGCAAAAAGAATAAAAGTCAGAAAGGAAGCTAAGCGAAGACAAAGTAGAGCTTGGCCAAAAAGTCGTGAATATAATGGTGGCGCCACTATCGTTCATGTTGTAAGTACGGCGAAAACGGTTTTGATACTTAGGTTTTTTTTTTACAATAATTAATGTGAATATTGGCGGGTTTTATGAAAAAAATAAAAGCTCTGAAACGCTTGTTCAGCCACTGCCTAGAACGATAACATTTGTAGTTATTTATTTTAATGAATTAAAAATAAAATTATTAGGTATTTCAAAATAACTTGATGTCAACTAATCCCACATTATGTGAGACAATTTTATGTTTTACAAGACCCCAGATATCCTTATAGTACCCAGACCCCAGATCGCCTAATAGTACTAATGGATTTACCTAAAAGTACTATAGTTATTTTTGTTCAGTGATTTATGCAATTTTAACAAAAAAGTATCAAAATTACTGGAACGCGCTGCATTCCGAATGTGTTTTGTAAACATAACCTCAAATTCGTGAATTTCCATTTCAATAAAGGTTTATACTAGATATTGTAATCTTACTTCAGTGTGGGAAAGAGATAGTTCTAGACGTCCTGTATAGCTCCATTACTTTCTCACACTGAAGTAACATTAAAATAATACTGCTTTAAGAGGTAGTGGTTGGCCCTCTGATTACATGTATAAAATATAATTTTACCTGTCATTTCAGCGGTTCTTTTATACACATCGTTGAGATCGGATAAAATTTGTCCGGCCTCGAGTTCCGCCAAACATCTCACCTACACTTTATAAATTATGGCTCAACAGATCTGTTCATTATGAACACAATGGGTGACCAATATCACCACAATAACGCAAATAAATAAAAATAAACACGAAAACCAGTCACCGATTACAAGAAATGACAGAATATGTACCTTACTCGACGAAGCAGAGCGAGTGTTAGCAATGATTAAATATGTTAATTCCGTTTCAGGACTTTCTTGCCAAACTGTAGATAATAGCGTGGGCGGGCGATGCGATGCAACGGGGGCTGAGGGAGTTTTATAAAAATGTGGCTGTTATTTTAGTATATTGTGTATCTTACAACTTCCACGCGAACGAAGTCGCGGGTAAAAGCTAGTATAACATAAATTGCGAAATGTAGATGTTCCACACAAACCTGCCTACTCCTTCGTGGAATATAGGTCTATAAATCTATTTCGCAATTCAAATATCGAGTAAAAGAGCATTACCTCTCCTCTCAATTGTGATAATTTATATATTATATATATAGGTTTATAGCATATTTATTTATTTAAGTATTTGTTCATTTTTGCTATATAGTATATGTGTAGGTATATATATTTTTTTAGTTTAAGACGTCACTATTCATATTCTTCTCTTCTTGTTCTCACACACTATTGTCTACATTTCTTTTTTAATTTCTCCTTTCGCAGGTCTGCTGGAAGAAATTTCTTAAGAAATAAGCAGTACCTTTGTACTCAATGATCATAATGTCCTAACTATATAATGTTTCATTGTGTGTACATAAATAGTAAAATAAATAAATAGGTGACATGTTATGTTGTTTTATGTTCCATATTATATAAGTCGGCAATTATTATCATTATTATCTCTTTTATTGTGACGAAAAATAGAAAACAAACATCTACATATTATACAATGTGGATCTGGACATACGACATTAAATTAAAACGAACACAGTACTAGTCCATCGAAACATTTTAAAACACAAAGATCAGTAGTTAATGAAGAATTTAAAAAATTCAGTTTTCCAACAAAATAAATAGCAGAATCAACTGCATAAAAACTAAACACGCTATATCTACGAAAAGTCTCTGACCAACGGTGCGGTGCGGGGTGCGGGGCGCGGCAGTGGCAATGTTAACCTATTATTACGGACTCAGATCTACATCATGTTGAAAAATTAGAAAATGAAAAATAATTTTCTGTGGCTAAAGTATTCATTGGATTTTATTATTTTTTTGTATACGGGTTAAGAACATGATTCTGTTTACGTGGTTTGAAGGAATGTCAATTGTCCTGTTCCACCTTGTATACACTACCGTCCAAAAGTTTGGAAGCAGCAAGGTAAAATCAAATAAAACAAAACAAAGTCATTTCAATTTCAATGTATTGATACAAAATTAAAATATAAACAAAAACTAATTTAAAGCCCTAATACTACGCCCTAAACTAATTTCACGTTCTCTGTGCGCAGTACTCCATATAAGTAAATAAAACAGCTAAACTCAGAAAGTCAGCAATGGATGTTGAAATACTCGGCAGCCGAAGGCTCCCTACGCTGCCGTTCGCTACGCGCGTTTTGCCACGATAACGATACATTGCGCGTGAGGTAATAAAACAAATCAGGTTTATTGGATTCCCATAACGTTCCTGAAATAATTTCATGTATCGGTCATCTTAGTATGATATACTGAATTCACCCCATCAGTTTGCGGAGGGCTGTCCCTTACACCCTGTATTATATTTTTATCGGGATAAAAATAATAACACACTATAATTTATAGAAAACATCAGTCTGCGTGGAGCCACAAGGATACAAAGTTAAACTTAAAAATATATTTATGTCAGTATACAAACAAGTTACTTATTACAAATACCTCGTAAGTATCAATACTTAATCTAATATTAAATAATGTAATAAATAAACATAATGAGATAGGCAGGAGATCTATAAAACTCAATATAATGTGTGTATTTAAAACACCTATGTAAATACTGAGTGACATAAATATTCGTGATTTGTACTTTGTTCCTACAAAGATTACCTACCTATCTACTTTTTTATGTATTTATTTGGATTACACCATTACGTTATTTACGTTCGTAAAATCTATAACTTATTTACAACAAGTACTGGTGAAAGCGCCAGGGTAACCCGCGAAATTCAAATTTTCTTACGTTTTTTGCAATTTCTAGGTCAGTATTAAGTTTTATGTTGATTAAAATATGATTCGCGGCCGTAACAAATATGTATTTACAGAATTATAATCATTAAAGTCATCAATACAATTCTCTAAGACCAAATAATTCTATTGAATGACTATTTTATGAAATCTTAACATTTCCAACATATACTAACTCAAGGAATTGTATTTCTGATTCTAATTTTATAATTCTGTAAATACATATTTTTTACGGTCGCGTATCATACTTTGATCAGCATACACCCAGACACTGAGCTGCAAATTGCAAAAATCGTAAGAAAATTTTAATTTCGCGCGGGCTACCTTAGCGCTTCCCCCTTAAAGCAATTTTTTTTACTTTTCATATTAACGTAACATTTACCTATGTCTTTAGATTACGTTTGCGACAATCCAGTTGCTATACTGAGAAACGCGAGCACTGACTCCGGGGTAGAACGAATCGGCGCATTCGAAGCCCCAGGAAGTTACACCGATGACGATGTTTCCGGTTTGAGCGAGGGGACCACCAGAGTCACCTCCACAGGCATCCTTACCACCCTGGTTCAAGATGCCGGCGCACACCATGCCACTGGTGATGTCGGGCCAGTTCTGGTAGCCGGGCTGAGTCTTCAGGTAAGCATAACGGTGAGCGCACAGCTCTTGGTTGATGATGTGGACGTCAACGTGCATGAGCTGCTCGGAAGATGGGCCCTCGTGCTGAAAATAACCATAAATATAATTAAAATAGGATTGTTAATGTAGATATGTAGTTCAATTTCAAGGGTCAACTGGTTCCAATACAATTTGGTATAAAGGTGGATATAAATACAAAATTTTATAAGAACCCAAAGTCTGCCCCATCCAATGTATGTGAGAGTGGCGCCGTCTGGAACATTGTAGTTGGCACTAGCGATACTAGCGGTCTGCACGGTGCTGGAGAACACGGCCGGGTTGTTGAGGCGGACAACCGCCACGTCATTGTTAATGGTGACGTCAACGTACTGCGGGTGTATGATAATCCGTCTGATAGTGTGCACGGTGCCTCCTGTGTGTGCCATCGTGCTGCCGAGAACTACACGCCATTGCCAAAGTTGGTCGCCACTACAAACAATAAAAAGACGCATCACATAGCCGTTATACGCAATCTGTACATCAAACTAACATACAAAACAACATTGGGCAAAAATGATTGCTGGGAAATGACTTTTATTTTTGGTCAGAAAAATTGCCGTTTACGGCATCGCGCAATGCAACGCATGCAAAACATTGTACTTACGCATGCAAGGGTACCTACAGGAATTTGATTAGCAGGTACTTAAGTATAATAAACATTTGAAACTTGTCTTCGTGAAATAAAGTAAAAACAAGTTGGAACTTTGACCTTCAATATCTTCGTAACCAGAAGGTTCCCAGGTATAGTCCAGTACAAAAAAATATCAGAATGACGATGAGTTTAAGTGACTCTCGGCTTCGTTAAGTGTATTTTTACCCCGTTATAGTATTTATAAATATTGTGGTGTTTCTTTACTTACTAAAAGCAGTGTGCAGCAGAGAGCACCGCGGTGGAGGTGATCAGAGATCCGCCACAAGCCTGGAACCACGAGAAGCCGTGCGTGAACTGCATGTTGGACATGTAAGGGTAGGTCTCGATATTGGTAGCGGAGCCACCGACGATGCGGGTAGCGTTCCTAGGGACCGCTATAAAAAGATCGAAAAAGGTTATTATTATGTCAAATTAATTAAGTATTATTGCTTTTAAACGCAGAAATATATTATCTTCTAGAAAATTATATCCTTCCTGTTACAATAATTGTATATTTAATTATAGGCGAACTCATTCATGAAAAGCTGCATTTTCAATTTATTTCCAATTTTCTTACGTATATTATTACACTCTCCGCTGTCGACCGACCTCCTAGAGGTTGATAACAATAGACATTTAATTGTGTATTTGTGTCTCATAATTTAAGCCGACATTCGCACGGACGTAAAAATATCGCGGCGGGATTTTATCGTGCACTTGATTTTCAACTGTCGGTGTTGAGCCGAGCATTGAGAATCCAACAGAGTGCATCCAACGCGTGGAAAAAACACACTGTTGGATTTTCAACTCTCGACGCTCAGCAGAGCGTTGAAAATCCGGTGCGCGATAAAATCCCGCCGCGTTATTTTCGCGTCAGTGCGAAAGTGCGAGTTTGAAACATGTGAAGATGAATATGAATTCCTTTCACTAGAAAGCAATTAATCAAATAAATGGCGGGTATTTGGGATCAGCGATTTTTTATCGTTCAGAACACTGGTAAAGTAAATCACCGAAAATCACTTTTATTAATAAAATGGAAAGGTTTAAATAGTAGGTACGTGCTTAAAAACCAATGTGAATAAGTCTTACCAAGGGCAGAGCCCAAAAAGGCTAAGAGAAAAATGACGCGCATTGTTCAAATTCAAGACACCCGAGTACCAGACTGAGCTAAATGGACGCTAACTTCGTATTTTTATAAATAAATATCTGATATCTTTATCAAGCATAATAATTATCTATAATTCGAAGATAATCAGAATTGTTTATGTTTAGTTACATATTTCTACCTATATATCAGTGGCGCAGATACAATCATCATTAGAGGGAAGCCGAAGAAAAAATTGTTCAGTTCTCATAAACTCAGACAAAAAACTGTAGGTTTTTAATGTTGTGATATATTAAACTGGTATTAAATAAAATTACGTAATGTGATACATATTATTTGGCAATAGTAGACATTAAGAAGAATGGTTGTTCCGAAGGGAAGCCAATAGGAATCGGGTTGTATGAAGGCTTCGCCCCTGCTACATATATCATTTTATCGTAGTTTTTAATGATGATTGCCTGTTATTTATGTCTATTATACTATCGATAAGTTATCTATTTATAAAATTTTTCCAGTATAAAATTGATGACAAAACTAAGACCCAACTGATTGTTTTTGGATAAGATAAATCAAATTATGAGAGCCAAATGTTCCGGGTAGCACTACCACCTGAACATTTTTATCTACAGCCCGTACTTATCAGAGCAGCGTGGTCATATTTAAGGGGGTGCCACAGACTATTAAACTGAACAACTTTCTCCATGGATCCAAAATCGTATCTAATCACGAAAAAATTAATCAACTGTTCTGTCGCATACAAAACTTCAATACTTACCCACTCGACCCAAATGTATGGGACGGCTGTTTATTTTTACGCGATTACGATGTTGGTCCCATGGAGAAAAAAGTTCAGGGGGCCAACCACCACCTCTTAAAGCAGTATTATTTTAATGTTACTTCAGTGTGGGAAAGAAATGGAGCTATACAGAACGTCTAGCTCCATCTCTTTCCCACACTGAAGTAAGATTACAATAATACTGCTTTAAGAGGTGGTGGTCTAGCTCCAGTTTGATGGTCTATTACAACATCCTTAAAAATAACCACACCTTTCTGATACATGCTGTATATGCGACCACACAGCGTTGTGAATGTTGCGATCTTATCCAGTAATTTCTGAGGTCTTCAAATAAGCAATTCCCACAGCTATCAATTTGGCAAAGGAAAGAACAACTCATAAACAGGAGAATTAGTTATTCTTTGGCTTGACCATCCGTTTAATATCTAAAGCAAAAAACCTGTAATATAACGATGATGTATGTAGCGACGGAGAGGCTCACTGCTGACGCGGACGGTCAGGAGGCGGGGACTACTTTCCGGGTGAAGGACGTAACTAAAGCTATAAGGCTTATCTCGAGAGGTGAGTCCCCGGGGACTCAGCATTGAGCACCCACAGCATTGCCTAGGTTTTACTCGCTGTTCGTGAGCCATTCTTCCTGTCAGCCGACTTTATGAAAACAGTGGTAGTGCCTATATTGAAGAATAAAACTGGTGACCTTACTGATAAGAGGCTATAGGCCTATTTCTTTTGCCACTGTAACTGCTATTTCAAGTTTATTACCTTAAGAAATAAGATTTTTCTAACAAACGAAATCCCCGCTTTTTACCCCCTAAGGGGTGGAATTTCCAAAAATCCCTCCTTAGTGGATGCCTACACTGTATAATGTATCTATGTGCAAAATTTCAAGTCTCTAGGTCCAGCGGTTTGGGCTGTGTGTTGATATATCTCCCAGTAGGATTTTCGAAGCCCTATTTGACTCTGTTGGGGGATGATTTTGGAAAAAACTGTGATACACGTATCTCATAATTTTCATTGAAGAGTATGTGCACCAATTTTCGAGTCAATCGACCCAGAGAATAAAAAGTTTCAAAGAAAATTCAACCCCGCATTTCACCCTCTTAGGGGTGGAATTTCAAAAAACTCTTACTACTCTTTACAAAGAACACACCCTCTAAATTTCATGTCTCTAGGACCAGCGGTTTAGGCTGTGCGGTGATATATCAGTCAGTAAGTCAGGACTTTGAATTTTATATATGTATACAAGGTGTAACATAATTAACGCACATCTCTTAAGGGGTCATAGTACTCATCATTATGCAATCATCACACATTAGTCATCATCTCATCATTAGTTTGCAATGTACAAATTGTATGGTAATAGTGTACTCATTGTTGAAGAGCCTAATAATAATAAATAAATAAATTATGAACAACTTTTACTATGGGACTAAACCTGAAATCGCGAAAAAAAAATCGGATGCTCCCTACATTTATGTTCGCATAACTCGTCAAAATGTAGGGAACAGCTAAATTTTTTTTTGCGGTTTCAGGACAGAGAAGGAATAAGAATAGTAGCTAGTTTTATGAGGATGGGATTTAAGGAGGGATTTAAGGTGTGATCTACACGGTGCGTCGCTAGGGCCAGCGTAAGAAAATCGCCCACGCAGGTAGGATGGATAAGACGGGTTGTGTAAGATGTTGAAGACGAGATATAAAATTAGAAAGTTCCTGCGAAGGTGGATTGGAAGCCACTTGAGTTCCTTGCGAAGGTTGCTGTTCCCTACAGCTGATTTTTTTCGCGATTTCAGGTTTGGTCCCATAGTAAAAGTTGTTCATAATGATGAGTACAATGACCCCTTAAGAGGTGGTGCGTTATTTATGTTACATCTTGTATCGATAAATAAGTAGGTAAACTAGCTACTTAGTTTTAAGTAGTTAACGACTGCTGCATCAGTCCAATATAATAATGAGCTTGTACGTATCGGTTGCGTTATTTAATGTCTACCTCCGCTCGGTTATATAGTTGGCGACGAGGTCAGCGTACTCGTACAAGTTACGCGTATATTGTAATTGTTAAATGGCAAAAGTATCCGCAACAGTTTCAACCACGAACACCAAGAATGGCAATTCTACAAAAAACGACTCGAACAGTGGTTTCTAGCAAACGAAATTGGGTTAGATGTGGATAAAGCGGGTCGAGCTATTCTGCTGAGCAACTGCTCGGAATCAAGTTACAAACTGATTCGCGATTTGGCTTTACCGCGGCAAGTCGGTACCTTGAGCTATAATGAAGTAGTTGCTTTATTGGATGGACATTTTTAGCCAAAGAAGTGCACGTTCGCGGAAAGATACAATTCCACAGTGCCACGCAACATGGCGGTGAAGGATTGCCAGAGTAGGCGGCACGAGTACGTAGTTCGGCAATACACTGCGGGTTCGTGGCGTCAATTCTTGATGAACAGCTTCGCGACCGATTTGTGCTGGGCATGGCATCAGGTCCAGAGCGAGAAAAAATATTTACCAAGGTTTTGTCAGAGTTGACGCTCAGCAAGGCCTTAGAAATAGCTGAAAGCGTACGCAGTGCGTGTATGGGGGCACAAGAAACAACTCGGCAAGCGGACATGGGTACAACACTTCAAGTGATGAAGATGGACACGGCAGCATAGCTTGGCACAGCACGCGGCAGAAGCGCGCAGCGGCGCGGGCATGGGCTAGCAACACCCACAGCTAGCGGCGAGCTTGCTCGAGACGGCAGCGGCTGCACAGCCTGCGGCTACGCAGGCCATCAGGCATCAACGTGTCGGTTTGTGCGGTATAAGTGCAAAAGTATAAGTCATCTTAAGCGAATGTGTAAACAAAGTAAACATTCAGTAAAAAACAACATTATGTCGAGTGCCGTGGGGATGAAGACGATGATGGTAAGCATGCGTGCCGTAATATCCGCACCATGCGCGGCGAACCGATGCGGGAATCTGTTTGTGTAAAATGAAATCAAGCTAACTTTTGAAATAGATACGGGTTCACCAGTTACCGTTATTTCTGAGCAAATATATCTTAAACACTTTATAAACATAACGTTGGAAGCCAGTGATTTAATTTTGCATAGTTACAACGGCGATAAGTTACCTACACATTGTGGGTAAGATAAATCTCATGTTCACTTATAACAACAAATCATTCACAATAGGAGTATATGTTGTACGGAATGGAGGGCCATTCTTGTTAGGCAGAGATTTCTTTTCTCGTTTTAACTTACAAATATGTTCTGTGAATAACTGCAACGTTTTTTAATCAAGTAATTCTTCTAAATACCCACAGTTATTTGGAAGTAAATTAGGTTGTTTGAAGGGCGTCAAGGTAGATTTACCATTAAAACCAGACGCAAAGCCAATTTTTTTCATAACTAGACCATTACCCTTTGCTCTTCGGGAAAGCGTTGAAAAAGAACTTAACCGTCTTGTAGGTTTAGGTGTGTTAGTACCAGCGAATTACGCGGAGTATGCAAGTCCAGTAGTGCCTGTTTTAAAGCGAGATGGTTCTATACGCCTCTGTGCCGATTATTCCGTGACTAAGTACTACGTACTAATCAATAAGCAGTTTTACTTGTCGATAAATATCCATTAACTAGGTACGACGAGCTGTTTACTAAACTACATGGCGGCAAGTATTTCAGTAAATTAGACCTCTCGCATGCATATAATCAGTTCAATAACATAAATAGCGAATCATTTGTTTTTTTCTTCAGAAAGGTCAGGTGCGTAGTACTCGCAACCGGCGTGCGTGTATGACCAGATGTATGAATGTAAACGAGGCAAAAGGAGTATGTAAGGATCGTAGCAGGTGGTGTTCTGTAGTTTCTGCCTACCCCCATGGGAAGAAGGCGTGAGTTTATGTATGTATGTATGTATAAATTGCGAAATGTAGATGTTCCACACAATTCTGCCTACTCCTTCGTAGAACATAGGACAGATCTTATGTTGTTTTATGTTCCATAATAAATAAGTTGGCAATAATTATCATTATTATCTTTTTTATTGTGACGAAAAATAGAAAACAAACATCTATATTTTCGTTAGATAAATGAAACTTAAGAATGATTTTTTCAGGAAACCCCATATATTTAAGACTTAAAACAAACGGTTTCTTATTTTGTAGTCCTTTACGAAAAATATGAGATAAAAAAGAAGTCTGTTGGATCACAAAAATAATGGGGACGGGGTCTATAGTAGGTTGCCCATCGTCCTTTTGTGTTTAGTTTGCGTTGGTTGCGATCCAGTTGCTAAAGTAAGAAACGCGAGCACTGACTCCAGGGTAGAAAGAGTCGGCACATTCGAAGCCCCAGGAGGTTACACCGACGATGATGTCACCGAATTGAGCGAGGGGACCACCAGAGTCACCTCCACAAGCGTCCTTGCCGCCGACGTTCAAGATACCGGCGCACACCATGCCGTTGGTGATATCGGGCCAGTTTTGGTACCCCGGCAGAGTCTTCAAGTAAGCATACCGCTCAGTACATAGCTGATGGTTGATGACGTTGACGTCAACGTGCATGAGCTGCTCAGAAGTTGGGCCTCCGAACTGAAAATAACATGTAAACATTAAAATTAAGTAAGTAATTTAGTTCAAATTCAATTGTAAATAAATTGGTTACAAGACAATTTGTTATAATTTTGAACGAAAATCTGGCGGGCCAATACCTAATGGTGGTGAAGGGATGAATGCGTGATCACTCCTGCCCCATGGTTAAAGGTAGTTGGAGGAACACCGTGTGGTTTTAGTCGGTAAGAGTCTGTCAGACCAACCTTGTGCAATGAGGAGACCTGGGGTCCTTAAGATTCCCACACGAAAAAAAGGTGGACAAAAACAAAATCGAATAATTACCCAGAGTCTGCCCCATCCAACGTGAGTGACAGAGGCGCCATCAGCAACAATGTAGTTAGGACCAGGGATTCTTGCGACTCTGATACGGTCTGAGAACACGGCCGGGTTGTTAAAGCGGACGATTGCAACGTCGTTGTTAATCATGGCGTCATTGTACTGCGGGTGCATGATGATCCGGCTGAGAGTGTGCACGGAGCCGCCGCTGTGTGCCAGGGAGGTGCCGAGAACGGAACGCCATTGCCCAACTTGGTCGCCACTGCAAGCAATGATAACATTATTAACAAAATTTAAATGACAATCCTATCTTCGTGATTATACAATAGGTACCTACCTAACCTAGCTGGGAGTCACCTTTACTCCCCGTCATTGTGATATACAAGGTGTAACATAAATAACGCACAACCTCTTAAGGGGTCATTGTACTCATCATTATGAACAACTTCTACTATGGGACCAAATCTGAAATCGCGAAAAAAATCAGCTGTTCCCTACATTTATGTTTCCATGACTCGCCAAAATGTAGGGAACGTCTGATATTTTTTTCAAGATTTCACGATTTTTGTACTGGCGAAATGTGGGTGAACTTCAAGTATGTACACCTCTGCCCAACCCTTCTGGGAAACAAGGCGTGATGTTATGTTATGTTATATATTTTTGTATTGGACCGTACCTTCTGTTTCGGAGATATTGAAGGTCAAAATTCCAATTTATTAATTTTTTTTTCATGGAAACAAGTTTTAAATTAAATGCTTGCACCTACATAGCATACAAGCACAATGTTTTGCGTGCGTTACATTGCGCGCTACCATAAACAGCGATGTGTCGCACCAAAAATAAAAGTTGTTTCCCTGCAATCCTTTTTGCTCAATGTTACTTAGTAGGTCGGGGAAATTAGGCTTGAACCCTGCTCTAGATCGATTTTTTCTTGAATCGTGTTTTTGAACTTAGCTCTTCAAATAATAATAAAAAATTAAGCAATTTCCAGAACCGCATCAAGGTACAAAAAAAATCGCTTTCTTGTCATTAAAAACTGAGGCAAAATAGTTAATAGGAAAATTTTGGTTTAGTCCATTATGTAAAAAATTGGTGAAACCATATATTTTTTCAGAATTAAACTTTTTCATCTTTTTCGTAATGAAAAAAAAAACCGCTGTTTTTTATTTTAGCTTGAAGTACAATTAAAAAATTTAATAATTTTATTCTTCTTTCTTACACCCTGTTTATTATGTAAACATTGTGTTGGGTGTTGCTTTACCATGTTACTTACTAGAAACAGTGGGCTGCGGACAGTACTGCGGTGGAGGTGAGTAGAGATCCACCACACGAATGCGACCACCAGATACCCGTTGACGAGCGCTGCATGATGGACATGTACGGGTAGGTCTCGATGTTGGTAGGGGAGCCACCAACGATGCGGTTAGGGCTCCTGGGGACCGCTATAAAAAAGCTTGTTTGTTAGTATTGTGATAACATCATCTTTATCAGTGCAAAGAGCCTTGTTACTTGGGTGCAACATTTTTTCCTCTTCTTTTCTTCCCTGTTATCTTTCCCACCCTTTTCATTCATATTACACCTCACACCTTCATTAATTAATCTTTACATTTTTTTGTGTTTTTTATTTATTCTAAATACATAATATTTTAATAAGAAATAGAGAAATTAATTTTGGGACATGCTTAAAATAGCACGCTGAATAATAAAATTGTGCTTTTCTTACCAAGGACGGAGCCCAGAAGTGCTAAGGCGATGAGGACACGCATGATTCAAGATACCCGATTACTTTGAAGACTGTGGTAGATGGACGATAGCTTCATGTTTTATACTAATTAGTAGGTGCCTACCTAGCTCTTATCTTTATCAACTATTATCTCAATTTTTGGTAAGTATAGAAAACCCCCACATCGTAAGTATAGATAGGTGCCAAATTAGGTATAATTTGTGCTTGTGATTTGTATTTTGTGTTTCATGAATTGTGGCCAAATAAATATAATTATTGCTTTCTTTTTCAATCAACTGATGTGGCGACATGTGACACAAGTGCCATATTATCTAGATAAGTTTTCCATGAATTTCTTTGGATTTGTTGACCGGATTTGTGCCCGGTTGATGGCGATAGGCTCGCCCTTTTATATAACTGACGAAATGTGAGTTATGCATAGGTGTAGGTACCTATAGTACAGTGTAGGTACAGTAACGAGCACAGTAATGCAACTCAGTATTGATTGTAATAATGTTTTACTATAATCTAAAGTTAGTGTAACATTTTCTTATTGGTTAGCACCGCATGCCCCATAAACTTAATAAATGTGCCACAAGCACTATACTATAAAACTAATAGCTAACCAAGTAGAAAAGACACCTACGAACATAGTATTTTTGAACACATATAGAATTACTAGCTTTTGCCCGCAGCTTCGCCCGCGTGGATGTCAGAAAATATCCCACGGGTATGTGCTACTGGGATTATAAGTAGGTACCCTATGTTCCTTCCTCATGAATCATCCGTCCATTGGTGAAAACCGGATGAAAATCCGTTCGGTAGTTTTTGAGTTTATCGCGTTCAGACAGACTGACGCGGCGGGAGTACCTTGTGTAGTTAAAATTATGCCGGTTACGCTTTAACCAATAAGAAATAACTTTTGACCGAGTGGATTTTAATAAAAAATTATTTATAAAAAAAACAACCGACTTCCAAAAAGAAACATTATGAAGTGAAAAATAACTTTAATTTCGGAAGTCGGTGTCTTTGATCTGTATTTTAGGTTTTTGCCACCGAAAAGTTATTTTTCACTTTGTAGTATTTTTTTTGGAGGTCGGTTGTTTTTTTTTTTTGCAAAAAAGCTTTTTATTTCATATTTTCTCTTTTTAGTGGGTCGGTTTGCAATTCATCTAAGTTACAATAGCTTAATGACAAAGTGTTTTTTTTTTGGAAGTCGGTTTTTTTTTTTTTGTTGGTATGGAAATGCGTTGCGCTGTGGCTGTGTGTCGTTGTGGCTGTAATGTGCACTTGGCTTAAGTGAAAAATTTATGACATTTCAGGAATTTAGGAAGGACCTTTCTCTGAATATTTTTTTGTTCCACCGCACCTGCCTGTGTACCAAAATAACGCCAGTCGCCACATTACCTATTAAATTGTTCTCGTAGAAAGCCGCGGCGAGTCGCTAGTTTAAAAGAGATCTTTGATAAAATGAATCTAATCTGGCGGGATTTATTCCTAGATATCTACTTTACATGTAGGTACTAGGCACAATTAAGTAGTCTTATCATCTTATTTATTGTTTTTTTTAATGCTGGGTTTTTCTTAAAGGTAAAACCCAGTAAGTACCTAATTCGATTTTGTTTTTATCATTGTAATTAATCAAGGGACCTGTATTTCATTAAAAACATTCTCGGTCCGTTCCGTAATAGGAGTCAATATTGAATTGAAACATACGTGTAAATAGTGTAATTTAATACGCATTTTTGACTTGAACCCTAAATAACCAAAATAAAAAGTCGTGAACAAACATTAAAAAATATTTAAAAAATCCGACTGTAACGAAAAACGTTCAAAACAAGCTCACTTCTCAACAGTGATCGGAATAGGTAGTGCAAATTTGCCTAAACTTTATTTATAGATAGATAGAATACTCTTTACTATGTACGCCATAAAAATTACAGATATAATGTGTGTGTGTGTGTGTAACCCTAAAAAATGTTTTGATTTTTCAAATAATAATTTGTAACTACATATTAAGTCCAATAAATAATTCGTGGTTTTTAAATCCCGGGATTTTAACGTCATTAAAATTATTCCGGGATTTTCGAGGAAGTATTATCCACTCTATGTTACTTCCTTCCTCGAAGTTTAGGCAAATTGCACTACCTATTCCGATCACTGCTTTTCGAGCAGTCTGCGGTGGCAATTATTTTAGTTCAATCTCAGACTTGCATTCTGGTTTTTTAAATTTTTTTAATCCTTTTAGTTTGTTATGTTTATGAAATCGTCTCCTCAAGCCAAAGAAATATAAAAAACCGCCTTAAGGCCTTTATTTTATTTTGATACCTCACATGGTCATGGAACAATTTTTTTTTTCAAGACGTTTGGTTAGGTTTGACGTCTAAAATCCGCCATTTTGATTTCTTTATAAAACCACATTATCACGAAGCCTTTAGGTAAGTATGTAACTATCGCGCGACCCAGACAAGTCGATACACCTCATATCTTAAAATCCACCTAGTCGTTAGGATGCTTCGAGGGTATAAAGAATCCCACATACAAAGATTCATCAAAGATCAAGATACCTACGCATGAAAAACATAACCTGTTTTTGCTGTCGCGCAGTCGAGTAAAAAGAAATCGTTCTATAAAATAAAATGAATACATAAAGTAAGAAGTTCGTAGACGATTGCTACGAACTGCTACGAAGTTACTTCACTATGGCGTAAGTTAGGTATCTACACAGAAAGTTGAATGATTTGATTGATTTGACGCAACCGGGAACCATTGACCATAAATGTCCATATTGCGGCGATTTAAATATTTTACCTACTTGTTATTAAGCTACGGTTTCCTAGAAGGGCGGTGGCCGCCACAAAACGACCGCAATGACGGCAGTCATAAAAAAAGTTCTCTAGGGCAACATACCAATTTACTTTGCAAAATAAATTTTCAGTCACGTCATTCGACGTATATTGCGGATGCTATGTGGCGACCACCGCAGTCTTAGCAAACCCTAGCTTTAGCCCGAAGGAAGGTATTCAACGCGAGCTTTCGCTTCGCGAATTTGTTTCGCAAACATTCGTTGCGCGACCTGCATTTGTTTCGCGAATGTTCGTTGCGTAGAAGATTGCCAACAAAAGCAAGGTATTCCCATTTGAGCACCAATCCATTTAATACCTTCGGTGCTCAATGCATTGGTGCCCAAAAAATAGGTGCTCAAACGGGAATACTTCACAAAAGCTCGCGCTAGTGGCGAAGAAAGTTTGCAAAACAAATTCGCGAAGCGAATGCTCGCGGTGGGTACGGTCTTTAAATAAATACACATACGCAACTATGACGAAATGGAAAGATAGTGTTCTTTCAATCTTCCCTTATATACTGCAACAATTCCACAACCGCACCGCGTGCACAGTGAAGGAGTAGGAGTAGAAGCCGGTGGAGTAGGGACGGGACTTAAGGAGGTTTCTTTATGATGCGATCTGCAAAATGTATCAGAAGGCCTCAGTCCGATTACTATGTACGGCAAGCCGATCCCTTGGGAGAAGCGAGCTAAATACCTAGGTGTGATCCTTGGCCAACACCTTACCTTCAGTGAGCACAACAAGGCGGCTCGTCCGCGCGCCTTCTTCACTCACAGTAGGCTCCAATTCATATTGAGCGCGCGCAGCAAATTGTCACTCACTTAAGACTTAAGTATGCTTGCGTCATATTCGCACACGCAAAACCACGCCATTTCCATAGGATGCAGACCCTGCCAAACCGTTTCCTTAGAAAGGTCACGGGAGCCCCCTTATATGTTTGTAACGAGACTCTACATCTAGATCTCAAAATGCCGACCGTCCAGCAGTTCATGAAACGCCTCTCGAAGCGTTAAGCGTACCCCACTGTCTTGTTTTGCAAACACAAAACGAATACAAATATTTTGCAAACGCTCAAGTTTACTTAAAAGCTCCTCGGTGGCATCCAAATAACAGGCATCAGCGTAATCTATAATGGGCTGAATAAGAGTTTGAACAAGGGAGATTATGGTGTTCAAGGGCAAGAAGCTCTGGAGGCATTTCAACGTATGGAACGTATAGTGCACTTTGTGACTGACTTGAGCAATATGGGCAATCCACGATAAGTCCGGAGTCCATGGTCACCCCCAGGTTTTTAACCGTATTTGCGTATTCAACCTAAACTCCATTCAGACGAAGTGGAGACAACGACGCAACATCGAGCCTATTCCGCATATACCTGCCGCCGATAATGATAGCCTGGGATTTCCTAGGGTTCTTCACGTTCTTGAAGTTTTTTTCACGTCAATAACGTGAACGGAGTTTCCCAGAGATATATCGGTGTTTTAATCAATATTATCATAAACCAATTTTTACTATTATCACAGATTATTACAATCGGCTACTTACTTATTAGATTACGTAAATTTCCGTATTCATTCGTCAATATGTCATCACGAAAACAATTTCCGGGCAGATAGTCAATATAACTCAGGCACTTGCATAGGAATAATGCGAATGGATAGAATAAGAAATTAATATAAAGGAAGTCTGAAGGTGACATTGGTGACTGAAAGGTTGTGTGGAAATCGGTTGTCAATTTGTCATGGTATTGGGTATGTGATGCGGAAGAATGAGGAAAATGTCGTCAGGAAAGTTTTGAGTAGGAATGTGGAGGGCTATAATAAGAGTAGCGGAAGATCAAAGAAACGGTGGATTGACTGTGTGAAAGATGATATGGTTATAGAGGGAGTGACTACCGAGATGACGACTAATAGAGAAGTATGGAAGAAAAATAAAAGACATGTTATGCCAACCTCAATTAAATTGAGATAAGATTAATTGATTGAGATCTTGACTTGCCAGACCACAGTGTAGGGAATCTAACTCTGGACAGCAATTAAATCAATACCTACAATAGGTCTACAATACCTTCAATTTCAAGAAAATTGTCCAATGCTGAAAACAAGCCTTGAAAAGTTGAAACTAAGCAAGGACCAAGCGGTAACTCGGTAAGGAACCCGTCGTGAAGAAAAACTGGAAATTCTTTGATAATGCCTGCTGCCGCGCCGACTGTGGAATGCGAAGAGGTACGTCCTGTCACTCTAAGGCCGGCCACATACGGACAGAATTCCGTTTCGAAATATCGATTTGGAATTTCGAAGGCAGCAAATCTATACAAAATAATTTTGAAGGCAGGAAATTTCTAGGAAGACTGGAAGGCAGGAAATTTCAGTGATCTTATTGGTGATGTTCATCAGAAAGGTTAGGTGTGTAGTATTCGCAACCGGCGTGCGTGTATAACCAGATGTAAGAATGTAAACGAGGCAAAAGGAGTATGTAAGGGTCGTAGCAGGTGGCGTTCTGTAGTTTCTGCCTACCGCCAGTAGTAGGCAGAAACTACAGAACGCCACCTGCAAAATACAGAAAAGTTTAGCTCAGTTAAATATCTACTCTCGGAAGTGACCATCTGTTTGTTAAAACTTCATATAAATATAGTAATAATATGAACGGTGTTTGTATAAATAAAAAGCGAAATTTCAGGCTAGCAAAATGGTCAGAGTAGGTATAGTAAATCCTTAAAAAATTATTTATTACAACCTTTAGATACACTCAATGTGCAATCCTTGAATGATAATTTTACCAAACAGATGAATAAAGCAGCCGATGAACACATACCTTGGATTAGGAGCTGTGATAATCCAAAAAATCACTTTCGACCTAAACCTTACTGGAACACAAAACTCTCACATTTAGTGGCGCAACGTAGGTTGGCTTTAAAACATTCAGAAGTAATCCTACACCAAGTAATTTAAGCATAGTTGAACGGAAAACAAAAGCTACAAAAGATGCTATCTGTCAAGCAAGGACAAAAGATTGCCAAAGTTACTGTAGTAGCATTGATGAACAAACGTCAAGTTCTGATATGTGGAAGCGCATGGGCTGGATCAAGGGAGTCAGTTCGTCCAGACCCCGTGTTTCGAATGATCAGAAGATTGAACTTCTCTAATCTCGCTCCAGATTATGTATATCCAAGGGTCCAACAGTTTAATTCAAATAATATATTACTCGAAGCCAATTTTACCTTACAAGAAATGTGTAATTGTTTTAAGCGATAGGATACAGCACCCGGTAACGACGGGATTACATATTCCCTCATATACCATTTACCTCCGGCCGGCAAATTATATTTATTAGATCTATACAATCACATTTTTAATACCGGTAGTATTCCGGTACAATGGCGTGACATATTAGTGACTCCAATACCAAAACCTTCACCTAACGGCGGTACTAAACTACGGCCAATCTCCTTAAATCTCTTGTATATGCAAAATCTTTCACGCAATGTTGACAAAAAGGCTAGAGTGGTATATAGAGAAAAATGAGCTGCTATCCCCGTTCACTTCTGGATTCAGAAGAGGACAGTCGTATCAGGACTGCGTAGTCAAATTAGTATGCCAAATTTACTTGGGATTTTCGCGTAAAATTTCGACTATAGCGTGTTTTTTGGATATCACTAATGCCTATAATAACGTTATAATAGATATATTGACAAATACCTTAGACGAAATAGGTGTTGGGAAAAAATTCTGCCAATATCTGTGGAACTTTCTAAGTGAACGGCACCTTATTATGAAAGATGAAACCGATCATAATAAGTACTTTATACGATATACAAATCGTGGTTTAGCGCAAGGTGATCCGAGTTCGCCGGTCCTATTTAACGTAATTACAATTAAATGTTTTCAGAAAATTAGAAATGTAACAATGTGTCAATATGCAGATGACTTTGTGTTATATTTCCCCTCCAGAAACCTAAGAGAAAGTCAAATAGAATTACAAACAGCGTTAAATGCATTTTGTCTCATTCTGGATGAAATGTGGTTACAATTATCAGCCGATAAATCGAAAGTTTGTATTTTTAGCAGAGGTTTTAGAAAATTACAAATAGAACTTAAATTAGATAACGACAATTTAGAGATAGTAGACAATTACAAATATTTGGGTGTGTGGTTGGATAGATCGTTGCGCTGGAGCAAACACATTAACATGACTGTTGAAAAGGTGCAAAGGAGTCTTAATTTACTTAAGGTTTTGGCAGGTGCTTCCTGGGGTTTACATCCTAGACACCTAAGACGTATATAATATTGCACTAATCACAAGTCGTATAGACTATAGCTGCTATTTATATGATGCGAGCGCCAAATGCCATCTAGATAAATTAAATTAAATTCAAAATCAGGCTATGAGGATAATAGGAGGTTTTATCAAAACTACACCGATTCATGTTATGGAAAGTGAGCTATGTATATTCCGCTGTACTTACGAAGGAAATATTTAGCTTATAAATTCTGTCTAAAGTCAAAGACTATAAAATATAATTTAACTTGTCAATTATTAGAGAATATCTACGCTCTTCGACAAAATTGTTATTGGAAAAATAAAAACATTCCGTTATTAGTATCATTTATGAATGAGGTTAAAGAATTGCAGGTAGCTTCTTCCTGTCCATTATTAATGTACACTTTACGAACATGGATAACGAATATAAATGTAAATGAAATAATTATATTAAATTTAGAATCAATAAAAAAGTCTAAACGTTTTTACGATAATAATATATTAAAATATGAAGCTATTAGTGAATTATATACAAAGTATAGGGTTGGTTTTACATATTTACAAATGGGTCGAAGAGTGCAGACGGTCATGGGTCTGCATATTATATACCTAATATAGATATAAGTACTCAGGATAATTGTTTTAAAATAAGTGAACCTACATCCATTATGACGTTGGAGCTCATTGCAATCTCAGAGGCTTTGACTTATATAATTAATAATTGTGGACATAAAAATGTTGTCATTTGTACAGACAGCAAAAGTTCATTACAACATATAGCTCGATGCGCCTCTGGTCACAGAGGTGCATCAATAGCTTATGTTATTTTATCTAAAATTGATGAAATTACGTTGTTATTTTATCTAAAATTGATGAAATTACTTTAAAAGGCATCCAACTGAGGTTGCAGTGGGTTCCATCGCATATTGGGTTGCGGGGCAACGAAGAGACTGATATCTTGGCGAAATTAGCGGCTAGGAATGGAAAAGAAATAAATATTATATTAGATTATACAGAATTTTTACCAAAATTTAAAAATATATGCTATGATTACTGGAAAGAATATTTTAATAAACGATCATTAGAGAAAGGTTTATGGTATAAAACCATACAGTGTGAACCTTTTCGCGTGCCCTGGTTCATGAATAGTGATGTTAGTAGAAAATTGATTGTTACTGCTCTTAGACTCAGATCTGGACACATTCCATGCAAAAAATTTGCCTTCATGATGAAGAAAATAGCTTCACCCAATTGTGAAGAATGTGAAGTTGTCGAGGACCTACAACATTTATTGATGGAATGTGTCCAATTTGAGTCCAGTAGAAATAATTTAATAAGGTCCCTGAATTTGAACAGAGCTGATGTAGGCATGTTCCATACAATTCTATCCCAACCAAATGGTGACGATGCGAAGTGTTTGTTCAAATTCATGGCCCACGTCTTGTGAAAGTACAATTGTTTAGGATACGATGGGACTGATATACGCTATGCGTAAAAGCCCCTATAAACAAATAAAGAAAAAAAAAAAAAAGTATTTCACGGGTGGCGATAACATATCACAATTAAGATAGTTAAGTGAATATGACGACGAAGTCAATTGAAATAAATGGTTCTGATGAAAATGGTACCATCGAACTGATCTGATGATGAAGCCGGAAGGTAGGCACCGGAACTCCGTAATAAAACAATGTATCCTAGCCGTGTTTGGGCTTATTGGAATTGTCATGAGATGCACTTTGCCTCTTTGCAAAGTTTTTATTTGAAAGGATATAACTCCTGAGGTGGTCGCATATAAATTTGGTCAAATTCTGACGAGTGGTTTTTGAGTTAGCTTCAATAATACGTATTTTTTCCATTTAGTGTTTGTTGATGATGTTATAATAACTTCTACTTATAACTAACGGTACTCTACGATCCCTGTATCGTCTGAGAAACTTTTTGCCCGCTAAGACGAAAACTATGCTTGTGCAGACTTTGATTTTCCCTATCATTGACTATGGTGACGTGTGCTACTTTGACTTGAATGCGGTGTTGCTGGATAAGCTTGACAGACTGCTTAACAATTGTATCCGGTTCATATTCAACCTCAGAAAATATGACCATGTGTCGAGCTACAGGTCTGAGCTCAAATGGATGCCCATTCGCCAGAGACGAAATTTGCGTGCTTTGACCACGCTTTTCTCCCTTCTTAACTCTCCCACTCCTCATTCTTATCTAGTGTCTCACTTCCAATATCTACCTATGTTCACACGCTAAGAATCTTCGTTCTTCTAACAATCTTCTCCTACTCTGTCCTTCTCATACTTCTGACTTTGTTCATTCTTCCTTTCATATTCAGTCCATTCTTCTTTGGAATGCGCTACCTCTTGACATCAGGATGGCCACCAGTCGGTATGCATTTAAGCGGAGATTGCGGAGTTATTTTCAAAATAAATAGCGTAGAGTCATCTCAAAACCTCTCTCTCTTGAATTTGTATATAATATATATGTAATATAGGTATATATTATAGTAAATATGTATGTATGTGTATTATAAGTTTATAACTTATTTATATACAAATTGTTCCATTTCTAACAGAGCACCTGCCATCTAATCTCTTCACCACCCTTGGTTGACTGGTAGAGAATGCCTAAGGCATTAAGTCCGCCTTTGTACTTTTTTAAGTGTGAAAAGTTTAAATAAATAAATAAACTCAAAAACTACGAACGGATTTTCATCCGGTTTTCACCAATGGACGGAATGATTCATGAGGAAGGTTTAGGTGTATAAATATATTTGTTAAGGTTCTGAATAAATTGGCTGAAATATGATAATATGATGATTGTTGAAGATGTCGGAAAAAATCATGACGACTTTCTGGCGTGCGCCGCGCAAACCAATAGAGTATTACGGAACATAGGGTACCTACTTATAATCCCAGTAGCACATACCCGTGGGATATTTTCTGACATCCACGCGGGCGAAGCTGCGGGCAAAAGCTAGTAATTCTATATGTGTTCAAAAATACTATGTTCGTAGGTGTCTTTTCTACTTGGTTAGCTATTAGTTTTATAGTATAGTGCTTGTGGCACATTTATTAAGTTTATGGGGCATGCGGTGCTAACCAATAAGAAAATGTTACACTAACTTTAGATTATAGTAAAACATTATTACAATCAATACTGAGTTGCATTACTGTGCTCGTTACTGTACCTACACTGTACTATAGGTACCTACACCTATGCATAACTCACATTTCGTCAGTTATATAAAAGGGCGAGCCTATCGCCATCAACCGGGCACAAATCCGGTCAACAAATCCAAAGAAATTCATGGAAAACTTATCTAGATAATATGGCACTTGTGTCACATGTCGCCACATCAGTTGATTGAAAAAGAAAGCAATAATTATATTTATTTGGCCACAATTCATGAAACACAAAATACAAATCACAAGCACAAATTATACCTAATTTGGCACCTATCTATACTTACGATGTGGGGGTTTTCTATACTTACCAAAAATTGAGATAATAGTTGATAAAGATAAGAGCTAGGTAGGCACCTACTAATTAGTATAAAACATGAAGCTATCGTCCATCTACCACAGTCTTCAAAGTAATCGGGTATCTTGAATCATGCGTGTCCTCATCGCCTTAGCACTTCTGGGCTCCGTCCTTGGTAAGAAAAGCACAATTTTATTATTCAGCGTGCTATTTTAAGCATGTCCCAAAATTAATTTCTCTATTTCTTATTAAAATATTATGTATTTAGAATAAATAAAAAACACAAAAAAATGTAAAGATTAATTAATGAAGGTGTGAGGTGTAATATGAATGAAAAGGGTGGGAAAGATAACAGGGAAGAAAAGAAGAGGAAAAAATGTTGCACCCAAGTAACAAGGCTCTTTGCACTGATAAAGATGATGTTATCACAATACTAACAAACAAGCTTTTTTATAGCGGTCCCCAGGAGCCCTAACCGCATCGTTGGTGGCTCCCCTACCAACATCGAGACCTACCCGTACATGTCCATCATGCAGCGCTCGTCAACGGGTATCTGGTGGTCGCATTCGTGTGGTGGATCTCTACTCACCTCCACCGCAGTACTGTCCGCAGCCCACTGTTTCTAGTAAGTAACATGGTAAAGCAACACCCAACACAATGTTTACATAATAAACAGGGTGTAAGAAAGAAGAATAAAATTATTAAATTTTTTAATTGTACTTCAAGCTAAAATAAAAAACAGCGGTTTTTTTTTCATTACGAAAAAGATGAAAAAGTTTAATTCTGAAAAAATATATGGTTTCACCAATTTTTTACATAATGGACTAAACCAAAATTTTCCTATTAACTATTTTGCCTCAGTTTTTAATGACAAGAAAGCGATTTTTTTTGTACCTTGATGCGGTTCTGGAAATTGCTTAATTTTTTATTATTATTTGAAGAGCTAAGTTCAAAAACACGATTCAAGAAAAAATCGATCTAGAGCAGGGTTCAAGCCTAATTTCCCCGACCTACTAAGTAACATTGAGCAAAAAGGATTGCAGGGAAACAACTTTTATTTTTGGTGCGACACATCGCTGTTTATGGTAGCGCGCAATGTAACGCACGCAAAACATTGTGCTTGTATGCTATGTAGGTGCAAGCATTTAATTTAAAACTTGTTTCCATGAAAAAAAAATTAATAAATTGGAATTTTGACCTTCAATATCTCCGAAACAGAAGGTACGGTCCAATACAAAAATATATAACATAACATAACATCACGCCTTGTTTCCCAGAAGGGTTGGGCAGAGGTGTACATACTTGAAGTTCACCCACATTTCGCCAGTACAAAAATCGTGAAATCTTGAAAAAAATATCAGACGTTCCCTACATTTTGGCGAGTCATGGAAACATAAATGTAGGGAACAGCTGATTTTTTTCGCGATTTCAGATTTGGTCCCATAGTAGAAGTTGTTCATAATGATGAGTACAATGACCCCTTAAGAGGTTGTGCGTTATTTATGTTACACCTTGTATATCACAATGACGGGGAGTAAAGGTGACTCCCAGCTAGGTTAGGTAGGTACCTATTGTATAATCACGAAGATAGGATTGTCATTTAAATTTTGTTAATAATGTTATCATTGCTTGCAGTGGCGACCAAGTTGGGCAATGGCGTTCCGTTCTCGGCACCTCCCTGGCACACAGCGGCGGCTCCGTGCACACTCTCAGCCGGATCATCATGCACCCGCAGTACAATGACGCCATGATTAACAACGACGTTGCAATCGTCCGCTTTAACAACCCGGCCGTGTTCTCAGACCGTATCAGAGTCGCAAGAATCCCTGGTCCTAACTACATTGTTGCTGATGGCGCCTCTGTCACTCACGTTGGATGGGGCAGACTCTGGGTAATTATTCGATTTTGTTTTTGTCCACCTTTTTTTCGTGTGGGAATCTTAAGGACCCCAGGTCTCCTCATTGCACAAGGTTGGTCTGACAGACTCTTACCGACTAAAACCACACGGTGTTCCTCCAACTACCTTTAACCATGGGGCAGGAGTGATCACGCATTCATCCCTTCACCACCATTAGGTATTGGCCCGCCAGATTTTCGTTCAAAATTATAACAAATTGTCTTGTAACCAATTTATTTACAATTGAATTTGAACTAAATTACTTACTTAATTTTAATGTTTACATGTTATTTTCAGTTCGGAGGCCCAACTTCTGAGCAGCTCATGCACGTTGACGTCAACGTCATCAACCATCAGCTATGTACTGAGCGGTATGCTTACTTGAAGACTCTGCCGGGGTACCAAAACTGGCCCGATATCACCAACGGCATGGTGTGCGCCGGTATCTTGAACGTCGGCGGCAAGGACGCTTGTGGAGGTGACTCTGGTGGTCCCCTCGCTCAATTCGGTGACATCATCGTCGGTGTAACCTCCTGGGGCTTCGAATGTGCCGACTCTTTCTACCCTGGAGTCAGTGCTCGCGTTTCTTACTTTAGCAACTGGATCGCAACCAACGCAAACTAAACACAAAAGGACGATGGGCAACCTACTATAGACCCCGTCCCCACTATTTTTGTGATCCAACAGACTTCTTTTTTATCTCATATTTTTCGTAAAGGACTACAAAATAAGAAACCGTTTGTTTTAAGTCTTAAATATATGGGGTTTCCTGAAAAAATCATTCTTAAGTTTCATTTATCTAACGAAAATATAGATGTTTGTTTTCTATTTTTCGTCACAATAAAAAAGATAATAATGATAATTATTGCCAACTTATTTATTATGGAACATAAAACAACATAAGATCTGTCCTATGTTCTACGAAGGAGTAGGCAGAATTGTGTACTCCTTTTGCCTCGTTTACATTCATACATCTGGTCATACACCCACGCCGGTTGCGAGTACTACGCACCTGACCTTTCTGAAGAAAAAATAAATGATTCGCAATTTATGTTATTGCGAAATGGTCCACGTCCACCCAGACGTGGATTTGAAGGAATGTAATCTATGTTTCTATGTATGTTTGTATGTTTCTGGAGATCTGTCATACAGGTCCTGAACCCAGTATAGACTCCAGCTCTCACTAAGGTTCTAATCTGTATGTACTATAAACCAAAATTGTACCTTTTTGAGAGAAATAAATTACTATTGTATTGTATTGTATGTATTCTGTTCATTTTACTTACATAACATCACACTTGTATTCGTCGGAAGGAGGGGTAGGCAGAGGTACACCTCTGTAGGTACATAGGTAGGTATTGAATAATAATTTTCGTCAAAATTAAAAAGATGAAACACAATGACAGTTGACTAATATACTCGTAATATATTAAAACATAACATATCATTACGCGTGTAATCCTCTTAGGGATAGGCAGAGATGTTTAAGAAACCAAGACTTTTCGCTAGTTTCAATTCAATTACTCCCCCGCATATTCGTGGAATACATAACATCACACCAGTATTCCCCAGAGAGGTAGGCAGTGGTAGGTAAACCTCTATATGTACTAGGAGCTACATAGGTTGGTATAACCTATTGTACCTACTCCATTGTATTTTTCTTCAAAGTGAAAGAAATCAAACACAATGATTGCTAACTAATATAACATTAACCCTTAAAACATGACTTAACATTACGCCCGTAATCCTCCGTAAGAGATGGGCAGAGATTTATAAGACACCCAGACTTTTCGCAAGTTGTGAATCCCCACATAGACGTGGAATACATAACATCATACCAGTATTCCCCGGTGGGGTGGGCAAAGGAACACTTCTGAGCTATACAGGGTGTAAGGGACAGCCCTCCGCAGACTGATGGGGTGAATTCAGTATATCATACTAAGGTGACCGGTACATGAAATTATTTCAGAAACGTTATGGGAATCAAATAAACCTAATTTGTTTTATTACCTCACACGCAATGTATCGTTACCGTCGCAAAACGCGCGTAGCGAACGGCAGCGCAGCGAACCTTCGGCCACCGAGTATTTCAACATCCATGTGCTATGTACAGATAATGTAAGTTTACATTGAAATAAAGGGATAGTAACTGAATATACGATAAAAAAAATGAAAATTTTCCGATGGAATATGATTCACAATAAGGAGCTGATTGCACTCTGTTAGTTTGCTGTCTCTGTCCCTTACATCCTGTATGATTATAGGTTTTCTGGCTTGTATTTTCCCCCACAATGAAAGAGATCAGAGATATCCAAAAAGTGTCAACTTATATGTGTTAGTGATATGAAGCTTAAATCATAACATAACGCCTGTATTCCACTAAGGGGTAGATAGAAGAAGAGCTCTATTCTATAGGAGAACAAACAACAAACTTATGTTACTACTTAAAAACAACATCCACATTTAACCAGATACGTGATACTACAACACACACATAACCGCACACATGTATCTATGTATTAGTATTATGTTATAGCCGAGCGGGGGTAGAGATTAAATAACGCAACCGATACGTACAAGCTCATATATTGGACTGACGCAGTAGGGCAAAACTTGGCTAATTCGTGATATGCAGCTATTCGGTGTTTTATTACCAAGTTACTACTGACTTGATAAATGTACATTTTTCAATCATTATAGTATTTGCCACATTTTTAGATATAAGTTAGCAAAACTTATTTTGTCTACTATATCACAGTAAATTTAAAAAATAGTCTGATCAATGAATCGAATTTTACAAGTAAAAAACAAAACTATCACCGATTACCCAAGTTTTGCCCTAGTCGTTAACTTAAAACTAAGTAGCTAGTCTACCTACTTATTTATTAACTAGCTGTGCCCCGCGACTTCGTTCGCCTGGATGTCGTAAGATACATAATATACTAAAATAACAGCCACATTTTAATAAAACTCCCTCGTCCCCCAACCCGTCGCCAACCGTCGCGTTGAATCGCCCGCCCGCGCTATTACTTCGTTTTCGCTTAGTATTCTTTCTGACTTTTTTCTTTTTGCTCGGCTCCTAAGGGTCGTAGCGTGATGTTAAATAACCTATAACCATCCTCAAGAATTGGGCTGCCAAATGCAAAAAGAATTTTTTTAATCCGACTTTTTGTTCATAATTTCATGGGTTTTAATTTTTTTGCGCGGAACCCTAATTATTTTTCTAAAACGAAAGTGGCCTAAGTTACCCGCCGTAACATCAGCTATCTGCCAGTGAAAGCCCCATCAAAATCGGTCCAGCTGTTTCGGAGATAAGCCGGAACAAACAGACAGACAGACATACAAACATTTTAAAAATTGCTTTTTTGTTATAATTATCGTATATACTTTCTTATGCATTTAGTAAAAAGTTATTATTTTGACATTACAAACAGACACTTCAATTTTATTTATTTGTGTAGATTATAAATAAGTAGGTGGGTACCTACTTATTTATAATCTACACAAATAAATAAAACAAACATAACATCCCTCCACCTTTAGTCAGAAAAACTGCTTATAATCTACCACAGTTCTACTTCGTTTCGACCGAGTGTCTGGCTCAGGTTCTATGGAGGGAGCTGCTGAAAACTCTTCCTTTTCAGCGGAATGGTCGCCGTGAAGAAGCACTGATGCAGGCGTTTCAGATTCAATTGATAGTTGTTGTACAGAGACTTCGGATGGTAGCTGCCCGGAACCCGTCGGACGTGATGGCATTACAAATGCGGGAATGATCTCTTCGTATGGCCCATCTTCCCTCCCTCTTTATTTGAGCAATTGGTTAGCGTGTCTGATCCGATTCACTCAGTTGTACTAAATATACATTTCTAACAATAATGCCACGTGGCCAATAATGTTTTTGTCTATTATAAAGTTTCACTAAGACTTGGTCACCCACACTGAACGAAACGTTACGGTTACCACGATAATTGTCAATCTGCGAACACTGTTTGACTTTAACAAATGTGTCGAGTGCTGCGTTGGATGGCGTCGTGGTGGTCGGTGTCAGTAATGATGATGATGTTTACAAGTTACTTTTATTAATTAGTTAACTTAAGACGAGAATTAAGTGTCGATGTTACAGTCACATTTCCGACGAATTAACGCCGAACAAACTAATAATTCAGACAAGTTGTAGTAGTAACAAACGTTTTTCTAGACGAGATCTTTTCAATGGAATATATCTTAACGGTATGGGGAGTTTCGGCAGGTTTAACATTATGTCCGACCGACTCTTAGGAACATTGTTCCTAAAACGGCATACGATATTTTAAAGTGGACGGTGTTAGGCTTAAAAGATGATGTTGACGTGCGAGTATAGAGATTCGAGCAGACGAGCATTGTGCGCTGCCAGTTGTATAACCTCAATACTGAACCGCGGGGCAATTGCGTAACACAAGTAGGAATCGGTTTTATTTTGACAGTTCAACAACATTCATTGCGTTATGTTGTTGAGCAGACCAATTTCTCGAACATACGAAGCAATTTGCTTCAAAATCATTTAGATTGTGACTGATAGTGTGTTACGCAATTTGGGTGCTGAACTAGGTTCCTGACGGGAGTCCCGCGACCGCAAACGTGTTTTTTGTTTACCCTTCTAAACCATAGGTTTACTATGTGTTGAATAAAACAATCTTCTGGTATATAAGTTTTATTGGAATGTCCTTTAGAATACGTACAAATTATCTAAGGAAAATAATATCTCTAAATAATTTAACCTTTAAGCTGTTACGAGGAAACAATCCAAATTTCAAAAATATGGAGGTTAAATGTAACCGCTTTGGTTACTTACTTATCCACAGTAAACATTACGCATCGCGACATAAGGAATTGCTCAGATTTTGTGAAATTTTAAAGATTTTAAACAAAGCATGAAGATTTTACTTTTAATATGGAACTTTCCTTCTTGTGGTATTATCTATGTATCAATTTGACAAAGTCTGCGCAAGCCTTTTTGAGTTGACAAAAGTAAAAAATAACTCAGTTATACCTTAAACGTGAATGGTGGGATACACTTATATATGTACAATTTCATCGTGTGTCTTATATAAAATAATTTATGATAGAATACGTTACGACTATGTGTACGTACAAAAAAATAAAAGTAGTATCAAAACTCAACAGTAACTACGTCAAACCACATACTAAAAGTTCAGACAGGAATGTTCAGAATAATTGACGAAGACTACATTAAAATATCGAAAAAATATTTGTAGATTGTCGATAAACTCTGTATGCTCTGCATGATGCTGAAAATCATCGACATGGAAAGGTCAACTCATGGAAACAATTTTATTTGGCTGAATAATACTACTTGCATATTTAACTTACTTTTGGTTATTTTCATTCCTAAAGTAAATGCATTCTATACCCAATTTTTTATTTCCACAGAGCAGACTTTCCGAGCCCTTGATAAAACATAACAAATAATTTGTATGGTGTCATCACATTTGTGTACTTACATCTATTTTATGCAATACATCTTTCTCCAAGATGTGACTGACTGACTGACTGATATGATGGACTTTCGCCAAAAGACTATGTAACACATTTAAATACAGTTTTGAATTCCGCGTTCCGTAAGTAAAACCAAAATGTAATAAGTATTTTTTATAATTAAACTGGTTCACAGAACAGTATGCTGATTGCGCAAAAATTCGGTAGTTGCACATTATATAAATACATAATTTTAGTTACTTTTTACGCACAATCGTTGTAATACATACGGAAGACTGAGATAAGTGCACCAATATTTCGTTTATGTTTCTTCGTAGTTTCTAACAATACGTTGTATGGTATGTTTACCATAATTATGTAACAGGTTTTTTTTATGATTACAATAATTATGTGAGTTTAACTTCGATCAACAGTATTGTTGATCGAAGGAATTTACCTTGTTGTTTTAGGTAATCGAGAATCTCATTTCTTCCCTTCTGTCGATAAAGATTATGGAGAAGTTTTTCAGTTGTAACAGTGGCATAAATTGGAACGTAGGTAAACTCCACTGATGATTATTTATACAAGGTGGAACAGAACGACTGACATTCCTTTAAACTACGTAAATAGAATCATGTTCTTTACCCGTATACAAAAAATCAATCAAATCTAATGAATACTTTAGCCACAGGAAATTATTTTTCATTTTCTTATTTTTCAACATGATGTACATCTGAGTCCGTAATAATAATAGGTAAACATTGTAAGGTCAAGAACCTGTGCAAATCATAATATGATTCTATTCTCTGCGTTTGTATTGTTCTCTGACTAAAGTGTCTGTGCCTACCTACCTGCGCCCCTCACCGCCGCCACCACGCCCTGCACCGCACCGTTGGTCAGTGACTTCTCGTAGATAAAGCGTGTTTACTTTTTATGCAGTTGATCCTGCTATTTATTTTGTTTGAAAACTGCAAATTTCAAATGTTCCATTAACTACTAATCTTCGTGTTTTAAAATGTTTCGATGGATTAGTACTGTGCTCATTTTCATTTAATGTCGTACATCCAGATCCACGTTGTGTAATTCAGTTTCATAAAAGATTCAATTGAGGCATAATAAACGCATTTTCTGAGTGTATATAGAGAATAAGGGTTCACAATACGCTATTAAGTCTCTCCCGTTATGAATAAAATTAACGCCTACGATAACCTAAACTAATAAAGCTTTGTTGGTGATTACATCTAATTAATGAGACTCATATTTACACAAACAAAGTACAACGAAGACAAACATTTAAAAGCTACCAGATTATCCAATTTACAAGTCGGTCTTTTGATTTACATTGGGTCTTTACGGTGAATACAACTCGAGTACATAGCTGCAACAGACGTCGAATAAGTAACCATAAACACAGTTCTAACAATTTCATGAGATGTATCTACTATGAACTATGTTCAACTTGCGTAAACATTCTATGTATATGTTTAATCATATTTTAAACGAGTACTATTTGTGCTAACGCATTTTTCTCTTATTGTATTAATATTTGGCAGGTTTCAAGTCTGTTTATAATTAGGATTACATGCTAAACTAATATAACTTACGTCACAAGATTAATCATAATATCAAATATGATGGTGGGCTGTAATATTCGTCTTTAGCATACTTATCAAAGTGTAACAGACACCTCAACGCATTCGTTTGAAAAGTTGATCAAAAATATAAAAGCCCACAATTTATTTGATTGATTACAAATTCTTAAACTAATTGGTGTTCACTTACAACTTCGGTTCTTCTTATATCTAACCGTAATTTCGAAATAGTAATCTAGATAACTGTAATCGATAAATAAATTAAAGCCTACGTCGTATCAATATTGTATTCAGTAAACATATAGTAATAAATAATATATATTACCCATAAAACGTTTGTAATAAAAACTGTCTGATTTATACAGATAGTTATAGTAAAACGAGACTTTATAACAATTGTATCTAAAAACGTCAATTTAATTGAGACAATAACGTCAACCATTAATACCATAATATATAAGGTAATAACAAATTAATCTACGAATACATACTAGTACCAACATATTACGTAAAATTACGCCAAAACAAACGCTTCACGAGAAGCACAGAAAAGGCACGAAATTCATAAGACAGCGCATGTTGTAAAATTGTAATTGATATACTATTTAGTTATAAGTATATATTTTCATAAGAATTATTTTATAATTGAACTTTGTTTTTTTTTTCATTTTCTATAACAAACTACACCTAGCCAAACTTCAAAGCTTCATTTGTTTTTTATTTATTTAATTGAAATTAATTGGGAATAAATACTTTACAGGTAGCAGCAATCATTTAAGAATATAAAGGTATATTTCAAAGCATTGGACAGTTTATTAGATTGTTGTTTAGGTAAGCTTGCAATTGACAAAATAACCGCAATGTTATCCGTATAGATAGTGTAGTAATAATTAATTATAATTATCAACTTTTTGTTAAAAGCCAGGTACAAATAAATAAAACGTATATTTTGTTGAACTATAGACCACCTTCCTGCAATGATTAACGTTTAACAAGAACAACAATCAAGTTTTTCAAGTACAAACAGTACAATGTATAGTAAAAAAAAAAATTAAAAAAAATCAATAATAACAAAAAAGGACATCTAGTTTCGTATTCAGGACTTTTAATTGACGAATTCGTTATTAAAAATATTATTAGCTACTTTCTTATCCTTATTGGCATCTCGTACGGCCTAAACAAAGTATTGAGGACTGTAATAATCTTGATATCTGAAAGGAGATGGAAAACGGTGGGCCCAAATGTAATAAGTTGAGATATGTTCTAAAAAATTAGTCATATTTTTTTATCTTAGAATATCAAAAATCAGCTCAATTCTTAATCTGGAAGCGGGGAATTAGGAGAAATATAGTTATAAGTAATCGATTACAAAAATACAAAAAGAAAACCTTCGCTCTAGGTAATTAACTCGAGTAATTAAATGCATTAAATATACTTATATACAATAAAGTGCATTTAATCACATGCCTTAATAAATTAAATATCAATTAATTACTGAAAAACCAATATAATGAATATCGATTTCATATCGATTAAAATTAGTCTTATATTTTTAGTCTATGTCACTGACATGACAGCTGTGAGTCAGCTCAACATTGACAGTCGACAGTTGCCTTGCCGACTGCTCTTGCCTGTTCTGTGTTCACTCGTTTCGTGTTTTCCGATGCGTTTTGAATGCTTTCCAGATTATTTAATTTTTAACGACCACTGCGTTGTTGTTTACGGATTCTGACCCTGCCTACCTTGTACGACCCTTGCTGTCACACTGGACACCGAAGATCGCTCACACGTTTGACTTGGAATTGTTATTTTGGATTTTACCGCCGCCTTGTGGATTGGATATTGTTGAAACTATGGATCGCTGTGTGAATTGAAGGATAGCAACTAGTCACTGCAATACACTAGGCCGACGACCCTTAGACGAAATATAATAAATAGTGTTTAAAGAACATCTTTTGCACTTCAGGAATCAGTTATTAGTTAAAGATTGTGACATAACCTTACTTTTACTAAACCTCTAATAACTCGGCTCTCAGATTGTCAAAACTTACAGAATTTTCAGCGAGGGGCTGATAAGTTTAAATCTATTAATTCACACCAATTTCATCTCGTTACATTTAGGCCCAAGATTGTATGTAATCGATTCTGTCTCCTTTGCCATCTTCACATTAACGCAAGTAACTGTAAAACGCTTGAATGTTTCATTTTCAATCTCCCCATTAAATAAGAACTTGTCAAGTTGTACTTGCTCATACAGTAAACTTGTGAAAATACCAGGATTTTCGTAAGTCATGTTGGACTGTCAAAATAAAGGCGTGTCTCACTGTCGGTCGACGGTCCTTTTGAGCCACTGTGTGAAGTGCCTTAGCTGCCATACTGCCCTCGCTGACTCCTCGCGTAGCCGCGCATTGTGTCGCCGTAACCGACGGACCTATCAATTCAAGGATAATTAGTTAAGCGAGACATATTTATCTTAATCTTGTTAAATTATAAACTTATCATTTAGTTATGTCATTATCAAAGATGTTTTCACTGGCGTACTGCTGAACATTGATCTAATTTAATCCAGATTGTGAATGTTTGATGATAAGGAATTATGGGTTTTTCTACTAAGCGATTTGTTTTTGTTTGGAGCGCGAGTCACTTTACCTGAATTAAACAAGTAGGTACAGTCAACTCAAACACAACACTAATAAAACTTGAGGTAGAGGCATCTGTATGCAGGTAAGTATATCAGTCTAGCATAACTCGTGTGGCGGCTGCTGAAATTCAGTACTCGCGAGCATTTGTGTGAGTGCACATAGATAGTGTAGGTGTGACGTCGGACTAGAGCGCGACGCGTCCTTTGCTTGGTTTAAACCGGTTTATACAATCGGCCTGAGGCGCGGTGTATCCCTCGCGCGACGCAACTCCGCCGCGCACCTTCCACACTTCGCCTCTTGTACTGGTAGCAGCGTGACGTGTTTAATTCTTAATATTTTGTTTTTGTGTTCGATTTATTAGTGAAATGGCTGCCAACACAAATAAACGAAGAATACGAAAACCTTTAAATAGCCAAGTAAATGAAATTTTGTGTAATTGAAATAATTATTTTAAAGACATGAACGATAAAGACATGTCAAGTCTCTACATCAGCCCAATTGGTAGAGACAACAACGGGAATTCCGCTGTCTACTGTCAAAAGAGTTTTATTGGACGGTAACCGTCTTCTGGAAGACGGAAGCAAATTTAAATCTCCGAAAGAGACCAGATGCAGGAAAAATATCATTATCATTGACGATTTTGATAAAGCGGTAATCCGAAGAACTATTCACAACTTTCACATTACTGATAAAGAGGTGCCAACTATGAAGCGAATATATGAAAAGTTGAAGACAGAAATAAACTATCCAGGTTCAATTTGGTCACTGCGTAAAGAAGAAGTGTCTCTTTTAGGATTTAAATGGAAAAGAACTCAGCTGTTTCATACATTTTAGCCGAGTAGGTATTGAACTTTTGTATGAAACAGCAGATTTTTTTTCGTGATTTTAGACTTGGCCCCACAGTGAAAGTTGTTAATATTCATGGGTAGAACACCCTGTGAAAATTTGGCCGGTTATTGAAAACTAACCCTGTATATAGCTTGAAATGGGATTATATGACTATAATATAAGCTCGCTCCATTGTCGACTTTGTCTCTGTCATCTCTGACCTAGACTAGAGTCAAGAGCAAACCTATCCCAAATAAAAAAAATATATACTCATGTGACAACTAATAGAGAAGTATGGAAGAAAAAGACATGTTGCGCCGATCCCAAATAAATTGGGATGTGGGCAGGAGAATGGTTATGATGATTTGAGAGTTCAGTATGACGGTCACCTCTTCCTCCAGCTGCTGGCGGTGCCTGTGCGAAGCGGCAGCGTCGCTCTCGAGCGCAGCCACGCGCGCGCGCAGGCCGCAAGCACACGCAGCCAGCACAGCGCTGCTCGCACCCGTAGTCGTCGGCGACGTCGTGGTGCTCACGGCTAATGTACTTGGAGGAGCATCGGGTGCCTGAGGGGAATAGATGGAAGATGATTATTTTACTGTACGCAAAATTTTTAACACAGCCTTCGATCAAGAATACGCTAGATTCAGGATAAGCGCCTTAAAAACTGCTCCAAAAGTAAGGCAACACGGCCATAAGGCCGTGTTGCCTGTTGTGTGCTGGTCGCACAACTTATGTTGTGCGACCAGAAAAAGAATAAGCACCAACTACCAACACATTTTTTTAACCTATATTGCTTAGATTTTAAGTTTTATTTTATTTGATTAACATTTTCTCCGATGACACGATCCTAAACATTAATATATCGCAAACATAATTCAGCTTTATTTTCAATTATTAAGGTTGATAATAATCTGAAATTAATGATATAAAATACCTTTTTTTATATTTAAATATACAATGAGTTTTTGTTTGTGATACTGTATCTAGTGTATTCTTGATCGAGGAACACAGCTCATATTTAACCACAAATTCCAAGAAAAAGAAGGTAAAAAGATGGGAATAGAAATAAAGGTTTTGCGTAAATCCTCTTTCAGGTTGACTTTGCTGACTGGAGAGAGCATTTATCCATTTCATGCCGATACGATAGAAGAGAAAAAAGAGCCCGATTATTGAATGTATACCGATCAGTACACATTTATTTACACAGCAAGCCACTAACATTACATTTAACAAAAAAGTTCAGCAGATGAGAAAATATATAAATAAATATGTTGGGTGTAATGCCCACAGTGAAAATGTTATGTACTTGTTAGGTATGTTATGTTATGTAAATGACTACAGACGAACGATTCCCTTGGTGGATTTATTGCTACTGAATATAATTACACAATTGTTACGCTTAAATGTTATGTTAGAGGAATACACAGCTATACAATATTAATGATTGTGCATAAATGAGTGTGGCGTACGAACTACGACAAAAGTCAATGTACAGCGTAGCTCGTACAAAATAAATAAACTTAATAAGCTTACAACAGTGACGTCATTCCAAGAGTCGTTGGTGGGTTCGTTCGCTAGCGTCTCTAATGAGGGGTCGGTGTTGTCCATTGACGGGTACTGGTGTTCCTCGCAGATCTAAATCAAGATAAACGAGGTTGTCAACAAACAACATTTCAAACTTATAGTGTACCACAACACATCAGTACGCGGCTATGTTACAGAGACGCCGCTATACTAAAACGATTTTTTCCTAAATCTCCGTGCGTCATATCTACAGCCGGGCACCGCTCAGTAGTGCATACTGTAATACTTTCGAAAAACATAAGTTTACAGCGTCACGAAAGTCATATTCTCAATAGAACATTACTACTACAGCTTTTGACTGAGTATGACGCCATGAAGGGTATCTACATTAGCGAGTAGTCTCGCACGGCATTTGCATTAGCGCGGAGCTGCTGATACAAATCGGCGAAGTCTTAGTAGTAAGGCCCGCTACCACCTCGCTCACCATTCTCTTGCCCTTATGCCAATTTATTTGGGGTCGTCGCAACAAACCAAACAAACTTCTCTATTATAGTGCGCGCGCAAGTGCTAGTCACCGCCTGAGGTATGTGAGCGGTGAGACGGGGTAAGCCCCATCGACAAGATTGGCAGACTGAGTTAGCTTCACCATTGTCTACCTCCCCCGTCTCACCGCTCACATACCTCAGGCGGTGACTAGCACTTGCGCGCGCACTATAGTCATCATCTTGGCAGTCACCCCCTTTCTAACCATATAATTTTTCACAGAGTCCATCCATCATTTCTCTCTACTCTTAAAGCCATCCACATTCATATCCAAAACTTTTCTCACGACATTTTCCACATTCCTCCTCCTAATACCACCTCGCTGATAGATTAATATTTTTACCATGGCAGAACCTATTATTTATCTTGTGGTTATACGAGACAAAGAAGAAGTGTGAAGTGCGTATACCTGCAGCATAGCTCGCGTGGCAGTGTGCACAAGCGCGGCCCAGTCGAGCGCGCCGGCATCCGGCAGCGGCAACGGCGCCGCGCCGGTCACCGGGCCGGGGCTGGGACCGGCGCCGGTTCCCACTGCCGAGCCGGGCCCGCTGCCGGCGGAACCGCGCCCACCCTCGCCTAGCTCAGCGTCCATCATGCGGATAAGGTCCTCCTAGATATGACAAGAGAATACAAATTTTAGTTACATTAAAACTTCAAGAAACGCGTGTGTGCCTCGTTTGTCATGTGGTCGCAAGCGCAAGCTAGAATGGGTCATTTTATTTATTACTTTAGGCAACCAACATACAGTATTGTATGGCTAATAATGGGTTTCCCTGTATAACTAGAATAACTGTAAAACATGCCAACGACTACTAAGAAATATTTAAATTCAACAGGTGGAGTTTTAGGTGTATGACTTCAGTTTAAAATTTTAAAGAAAAATAGTTTGATTTCTAAAGGTTAGTCTTTTCATTCATTCAGTTGCCTTCGTTTGTGGTTTTTATTATTTTTTTTTTGTCATGGGTTCGATCTCCACGTTACCTACTGACAAATCCTTGCATTGACTGAAAAAGTCCACTCAAAGCTATGTGGTTCTTTTCAGAAAAGACTATCTCAGACACTAACGTGCATGGTCCTCATATAACCTGACCAAGATTGTCTGGACTTGAAACTAGATGAGTTCTGTGTTTCAGATCTGACTACTCTGAGAAGAAACACCGAAACAAACTCAGAGGTTTGGTCTCTTTTAAAGTCCAGTGTTTCAAATTCAAATCATAATTCAAAAGAAATTGACAAAACACTTTTTTAACTAAAATATGTTTATTAAGCGTTTGAGTTCTTTTTATGAAACATACGGTTAAGCTTGAGTACACTCCTACCAACTTATCTGTGAAATGGCGAAAATTGGAACTACGGCCGTCATGTTGAAATGTCATTCTATTGTCAGTGTATACTACATTCGGGTTTTCTGGTTGTTTTGTCGTGATATTGCTGAATTTATAAAGTTAAATATGCCGAAAGCTATTAAAAGTGATGCTCGAAACATTATTCTAAAGGTTTTTTGAAGAATACGCTCGGGCGGGGTCTCCGATTATTCCATTTAATCAAATACACAAACGAATTTCGGCAGCGACAGGTTAGTGTTGTCAACTTTCTTGTTATAAATTACCCGATACTTAACTAATTATTTAAGTCCACGAAATATTCGTTTCTATTCTTGCTTCAGGTTAGCGTAACGGTAACGTACATCTAATAGGTAACCTGCTAAGTGAGTGAGCAAACTAACCTGCCAGATTTCAAATTTCTACTAACATTTATTTTATTATCTTATATTTCAGGTGGAGTCAAGGACTAATTTCAACAATAGTTAAGGAAGGGTATGCAGCAGAAGAAACTGATACAAAAATTCGGACACTAGGCAAGGAGAGAAAACGTAAAAGTGGATTTGTGCATGTTGATGATTTTCACATGGGAGTTATATGGAGGAACACACACACATGAATTTTATTCTGCTAATAAAGAAGTCCCTACTGTTAAAAAGCTTCTAGATGTCTTAATGACAGAAATAAATTACATAGGACAGCGAGAGAGTCTGCGAAAGCTGCTTCACAAGGTGGGATTTCGTTTTGAAAAATCTCAATCCAATCGAAAGATTCTTAATGAGCGTAATGAAATATCAGCTTGGAGAGCTAAGTACTTGCATGCAGTGGATAAAAATAATAAATCTCCCCAGCCCCGGCCCATAATTTATTTAGATGAGACCTATATTCACTCTTCGCATACATCGGGTAAATGTTGGCAAGGAGAGGGTGAAGACAGAGTATTGGAGCCTGTATCGAAAGGGCAAAGATATATAATTGTTTATGCGGAGGAGATACTGGATTTGTTACAAATGCACTACTTGTGTTTAAATCAAATACAAAAAGTGGTGATTATCATGACGAGATGAATAGTACCAACTTTAAAAAGTGGGTTATTGAAAAACTTGTGCCTAATTTACGAGAGCCATCCATAATAGTGATGGATAATGCTCCTTATCACCGTATTTGTGTGAATAAAGTCCCAAATACGAACTCCTTAAAAATAGATATGCAATTATGGTTGACCCAAAATAAAATTGACTACGGAGAGAATTTGACTAAATCTCAGCTTTTAGAAATAATTAAGAGAAACAAGCCTGAACCTGTATATGAGATTGAAAAAATTTTAGAAGACAATAGACACAAATGCTTATATTTACCACCTTATCACTGTGATCTCAATCCCATTGAACTCATATGGAGCACAATGAAAAGAAAAGTTGCCGATGTAAATATTGAGCACAAACATGCTGAAATTCCCCGCCTAGTTAGAGAAGCTTTTGACGCTATTACAGTTCATGAGTGGGCACAGCATTGTAAACACGTTCGCAGGTTAGAAGGAGAATACTTAAAACATGATTTGTATTTAGATAAACCTTTTATTATAGAAGTGGTAAGTGACACTGAAACCGAAAGCGATAGTGATAATGATGATAGTGGTACGGAAATAAGCGGAGTATGGCCTCACAACCAGGATGAAGTTGTGCAGGTTCATCTAAAAATCACAATTACTGTAAACCTGGTTTTCAATAAATCATTGTAAAGCAATTTGTTTTTTTTATTACACTACACTACCACTAGGTACTACTGCTAATTATAATTAGTCAAATCTGGTGTTAGGGGATAGGTACGGTCATAACTAAATGCTAGACATCCAGGTACCTCTTGCAAGGTAGGTACCTACTTAACTTCGCATTAAATGAAAGTTGTATCCCCCCCGTGAAACATTTTATCTGCTGATTTTTCACTTCATTGGATTACTTTTTAGATAAAGCCATTGTTTATTGCTGAGAGACTAAACTGTTAGCGTACCTACGTAACTGTAAATTATCAAATTCTTTTTATTTATTTTATTATTTTTATATAGGTATCATTGTTTTTAATTTGTAAAAACTGTAATTCTTATTAAACGATTATGTCTAATGTGAAATTTCCTTCTTGAAAACTTACTCAATTTTGGGCACATTATATTAGATAAGCAACACTGAATCGACGGTGCCGTCCTCTTTCAGTTCACAGATAAGTTGGTAGGACTGTAGGTGATACATACGTTACATAGTTTTCATGGTTCTTAGAGTTAACTTACTTATCTTTTTATACACGTGTTTCTGTGACAAATTAACCAATTTTTCTTCCTTTTTTCAAAATTAGCAGGTTGGTAAAAGCAACCCCTTTTAAAACGCCTTCAAAAAAGGAGGAGATTCTCAATTCAGTTGTATTTTTTATGTTTGTTACCTCAGAACTTCATCATATAAAATAACTAAAATATTCAATAAAAAATTCGAGATTCGAGAATTGAGAGAATGGGGTGCGCGTGGGCCGATGTTTTTGTATTTGAACTCACAGTAAGTGACGATGTATTAGCAGAGGCACGCTTATGCCTCGCATGTCGAGGCGAGGCCGCGTCGTCGTGTGAACGTCGCCGTAATGCGGCTGCTTCAGGCGCTGGAGATGTTTGAGGAGACCGGCGACCGCTGCGACATGACCCGCCTGCAAGCAAACATTTGTTTTATGTTATGAAATCTCAAGTAGGTTTTTATTTCCATTACTTACCGGGCATATGCGACACTGAAGATATCGCAAGCCGAATACAAGAAATAAGGGCTTCTTTTATAGTGAAATATGCGGGCTAGTGCACGGTATACCTCGATTTTGTCGAATGGCGATAATGTAGTCCTTAGGCTACATTATCCGCGTCGATAAGCGTGGTCACTCCCTTTGGGCAACAACCTGCTCTTTTCAGTACCAAACCAACGTACATCGGGGTGTGGTCGTACCTGTACCGTAGCCGGAGCTGTCGGAGCGCGGCGGCGAGTGTCCGCGCTCGTAGGCACGGCGCGGCCGACCCGGCTGCTGGGCGTCCGCGCGCGCCAGTGGCGCCCACTCTTCTAGACCCGCCTCGCACTGGCATTTGGAGCTCGCCGCGAATGTTACAGTCACCTGTAACATTAGAATTTAACATTTTAGACCATAAAAGTATAAGTCACACATAAAAGCAATTCCAACAAATAAAAAATGCTAGCCGGCCTCGCGCACTAGTATTTATCGTAGTATAAGACAGAGCTATTAAAACTGAAATCGTAAAAATGATTACAATAATAAAATGTAACAATATATAATCATAATAATAGAAAAATAATAAATACATTATTGTTTCTAATGTCATTATAATGAGATTGCCTATAAAAATTAAAATGTAAAAATTTAAAATTTAATGTGTAATTGTAAATTTGAAATGTTTTAGATTGCATGCAGTAAGAATTTATATTATTTTTCTTGTAACATTCAAACAGCAAGAAACAAAAGGCTATTTTATTTTATTTATTTATTTTAAGACAGAGCTCAAAATAGGTTCCTTAATATTTTTAAATTTTTTTGGCATTTGTCACCTCAGAAGTCACAGTAACTGACTAACCTTTTACCAACTATGTTGGGGTCGGCTTCCAGTCTAATTTTGTGAAAGTTTCAATAAGGCTATTTAGCATTTATGACAGACAGACGTCGGACATTGGAATATGTTAGGTAAGAAACCCTAACAAGAACCCGATGCATATTCGTTCGCTCACCGTAACAGGGTCGGATGTCTTCAGCAAGTCAACAAGTTGGTCGTGGTGTAGTGCGACCACGGCGGCGCGGCACACCTCTAACAAACGAGCGCCGCGCTTGATACCGGCGCGGGCGGCGCAACCAGTGCTCTCTACTAGCGTTACTAGACCGTCTGGTTGAACGTGAAAACCTGGGAAGGATAATGTTTTTAGGAAGTGCACAGAGGGGTTACCACTCTTTCAGGAAATTAACAAAATGAGAAGTGTAATAAGAAACGTCACCTTGATTTAGAATAATTGCAATGAAAATGATTAGTAGGGCCCTAGATATGGACATGACGTTATTTCCTGAAAGGATAAGTTGTGGTTTATAGAGGCGAAAGGGGGGCCGTGCCACATTTAGCCGGTTTTGTTTATGTCACATGTTAAAGGGAGCGATACCTAACACAGTAGAGTGTAATGACAATAAATTAGTTTTTCTTTCTTTCTTTCTAGATAGTTACCGAGCTGCGGGTTGGTGCCGCGCTCGAGCGTGATCTCGTGCAGCGTGTGCGCGTGCGGCGGCGCCACGCTGGCGAGGCGGCGCAGCAGGGCGTCGTTACCTCCTCGCAGACGCACGCTCTCACCGCGGTGGTAGTACACACGCGTCCAGCCGCCACTCACCACCCATCCTGTACGCACACATATACATATCTCTATTAAAAAGGACTCTTACAGCACGTCTCTTAGTAGTAACAGTTAGATAAAAAAGCTACCTTCGCCACAATTTAAGAAGAGTTCCTTCTTACATACATTTCTAATTAATAAATGTTATTATAACGTAAAAGAGTACCTAGAGGATAAAAATATTGTAATTAGATAATAATAGATCATTTCAATTTAATTTAATAATAGTTTTTTTTTTAATTTACGTGAAACATGATTTAACAATTTAATTTATAATTATTAACATAAAAAACAATTACCATGATGCTATTTAATTTGTTTGAAAATATTTTAAATTTGACTGCACATGTAAACAAAATTTCCTCACCTATTATTGTTATTATACAGAGTACCTAATCCAATCTTTCGTAACAGCCCATAAACCTGTGTTATGCAAATAAATAAATTTGAATGTAGATGCTCACCGTAAGTCAAAAGTGCGGGAGACCGGAAGGTCGCGGACTATTGCTTCGTAGCTGCCGTCACACAGAATACCTAAGTATATTAACTCACAAAGCAACTATGCGGGATTTTTTCCTTGCCATACTGTAGTTTGGAATATAAGTTCCACCCGCTTTTCCAAGCATGATACTTTCACGGGAAGAAAATATTTTTTTGGAGGGGCCAGTGTAAATGGCCATGAAAAATGCAAGTTATAGCCAGGTGCAGCGCACGGGCGATATTCATTCGTATACATATACACAAACATGCGGTCCGGCGCGCCGGTACGGCTTCGGCGTCGTGTACAGGAAGCCTAACTTTAATTTCGGAAGTCGGTCTTTGGACCTGTATTTTAATTTTTTGCCACAGCCTTTCGAAATTAAAGTTATTTTTCACTTTGTAGCGTTCTTTTTGGAAGTCGGTTGTGTTTTTTGTAAAAAAGTTATTTTTTACTTTTTAGTCAGTGTGGGGTAGGTCGGAAAGCACGTTAAGCCATTGGTTTCGGCTGTCATTCGTGTATCTTTGACAGTCGTTACGGGTCGTCAGAAGCCCGAAAGTCTGACAACCAGTCTTACCTAGGGGTATCGTATTACCCAGTAACTGGGTTGTGGAGGTCAGATCTATAGGCAGTCGCTCCATGTAAAATACTGGTATTCAGCTGCATCCGGTTTGACTGGAAGCCGACCCCAATATAGTTGGGAAAAGGCTAGGCAGATGATGATGAGTTAGTGTGGGGCAAGTACCTACCACTTACCCCACAACAATTCATATGCCACTACTTGCTATGTAAACAACAGTGACAGGAAGTATTATAACATCATCAAGATACACAAAGTGGATTAAATACCTATTATCGAAGCTGACTCAAAAACTACCCAAGCAGTTAATAGAATGTATATGGGACCACCGCGCAAGCTAAAAATAAACTAACCAAAAAAATTATTTTCAAAATCGGTTCACAATTGACGAAAATATCGATGAACATAGAAAAAAAAAACATACAGACGAACATATAACCTCCTCCTTTTTTGAAGTCGGTTAGTAAATGACCTATTTATTTGAAGTATCAATCAATTATATATTATATTAACGATTATGTATGAAATTAAATAACGCCGTGACATAGATTTTAAGATGCTCACCTAGTAATGAAGTAGTGGGTAAAACTAGAACAATTTGTCGCGTACTATCCTCGACGAACACTACCGTGTCAGCTGATACGCCCATTATGCAGTCGAGCAGGGAACCATTTGCACCTTCATCTTGTACTTGCACCTAAAATATGATTTACTATCAATTACTGTACAAAACTGAAAATAACGGCCGTACCTACAATGACGTATTAGACCTATCATTGTTACATTGTGTGAGAGAGATGGAGCTTTACAGAGTGAATATCATCATTCATCCCGTTCTGGCTACCGAAAATGATGATTTTAACTGTAACTCAACTACTACTACAAAGCAATGTTTTAGGAGAATTAATATGACGTGTCTATAACCCTGCGAAGAGGATGTCGCTTGGATGTGTGGACAATGAAACTCACGTGAAAGCACAGCGCGCCTCCAACTAATACGTCATTCGTACAGTTTTCCACTCGTGTGACTAAAGTGCTGTTCGCAGAATTGTTGACGCTTTTCATTAGTAACGATGAGAATATAGCTGGAGAAAGAAAAATATATACAATGATGATTCGTCTTTATTTACTATATTTTTTAATAATGAAGGATAATACAAATAAATGTTACTTACAAAACTTTTGTCCAGTTTCAACAGTGGTAGCAGTCACATAATTCTTCGCTAAATCTTTCAGGTACTCTTGACGGGTGCGCGTTGCCATTGTACTAAACTTTGGTGATTGAATTGCAGCATTTTCGCCATTAATAACCTTAAAATATAATAACAATTTATAATGACGAAAATGCCATTAAATCGTTTGCTTTTTTTAAACAAGTTTAATTTTATTTATTTACTTACTTTACTTAAAAGTAGGTCAGTGAACGCTTCGCCTTTAGGGTAAATCGCACCATCTTTTATCGGAGGTCCAAATAAAGGCACTTCTTTAGCACGACTCACAGCTATACTATAATGCGTATTCTCTGTACATGGATCTATAGCTCTAACTACAACAAAAACGTGTTGGAACTGAGAACGAATGTTCCGCGGTGTGAACGGCGCAGCACCGGGTTCCTGGAAGACTATAGTTACTATATCGTTGCCAATGTGGCGTTTTCTCAACAACTGTTGTCTGTTATTCGGCGTATAAGGCAGCATAGTCGAGACGTGAAACATGATGTCGCAGCCCTGGTACGTCGTGAACACAGAGTACAGTCCAGTGGAGTCAGTTCTATTGTCGAGCCCAGCCTTATACTTATCAAAGTCTTTTAATCGAACTGTCTGGCCCAACATTTTGAGAAATTCTACAAAAGCTGGCCCAGCTTCTTGGTTATTGTACATCTCTTCTTCAGTCGACTGGCCACTCTTGCAGTACATGACTCCAACCTTGTAGTGTCTGGTGACACATTGTTCGTCTAGTCGTAAAAGTTGCTCCTCTGCCCCACCATTGTTTATACCAAGCCTGAAAACGAGTTAGGTCATTATTTGCCGATAAAAATAAATAAATACGACATGCGGAAGCTATTGAAAACAGGAAAAGAATTATTGTTTTGCATACGAGATTCAATATCCGTTCCTAAATCCGATAACAATAGCAAAAAGATAAATACATACGCAATTTATTTATCTTTCCGTCTGACGCAATTTGTAAATTATGATTAGTGAATAATTTGGATCGAGATAATAATCTAATCTCGCTTCTTAATGACTGGTGCATGACATACCTCAAACAGCCAACTTGCAACTCAGACGCGATGTATTCCAAAGCATCTTTAGTGTTGTAGGTGGCGCTGTTGTTGCTGGGCTTAGCCGTGGGTAGCGCATCTTCGAGTACGGATCCGCGTAATGTTAGCAGTTCGGAAGTTCGCACGATGAGGCGGTATTGCCAAGCTAGCTGGGAAGCGGGTGCAGACACATCGGCACCCCCACGACGAAGCTCTACCCTCTCCTTCTTTATAGATATTGCGACGGGTCCGAGATTCTCATCCATTCCAAACCAATTTTGATGAGCTATGGGACAAGAGCATTTCAGCAAAACTTAACGCATTTCATTTAACATCCTTTGATTATAACGCAAAACTTATGATAGGTTAAGATTTGTATTTCTGCAATAAATATGTGTCAAATCAAAAATAATGATTTCTTTAAAGGGGTGTCCAAGTGGTCCTTTTCGGCTGAGGCAATAGATAGAGAGTGTCATAATAAGTTAACCTGTCATTGCATCCTAGTAATTTAACTGGGAAGAAAAAATTATATTAGTAAATTTGTATAAAGCGATTATAGTACAGTCGCCGTCAGATATATTGTAAGCAGACAAGGTGACCAAATACTTCTGAACAATTTAAAATGTCAATAAGTTCCATACACTACAAGTTACCATTATCACTGAACATTCATTCCTTCATTAATATCTGAGCAGATGCTCGTCAATAATTTCTATACAAACAACTAACCAAAAATATCTGAAAACTTACAACGTCAAGTGTATCTACGCAGATGGCGTAGTCTTAGGTATCTGAGCAGTTGAGGAAAAATTGGATGTGATGAATCTCATGGGATGGTCATTTATGCCTTTGCGGTAGAACTCTGAGGACAATGTGAAAATTCGAAGACAGCACGTCGACCTCAATAAAATCACCAGTTTAATAACTTTCCAGGTAAAACTACCAAATGACTGGACTAACTACAGATAGTCAAGTCGATAGTCGTTTTTGGTTCGTCCTTTATATCACGCAGTAACGAATTAGGTAAGCTCAGTGTTTGTCTACGTAGATACACTTGACGTTGTAAGTGTTCAGATATTTTTGGTTAGTTGTTTGTATAGAAATTATTGACAAGCATCTGCTCAGATATTAATGAAGTAATGAATGTTCAGATATTAATGGTAACTTGTAGTGTATGGAACTTATTGACATTTTAAATTGTTCAGAAGTATTTGGTCACCTTGTCTGCTACAATATATCTGACGGCGACTGTACACATTTTCTACAAAAGTGGCAGCAGAAGGCACAGAAAAGAAAAATTAATAACTCACGTTGGTTGTAGAAGTAGTTCCTATAGTATAAAGCACCGAGATCTTGGCTCTCTATTGGGAATGGTGAAAGGGATTTGGCAAACGGGCAGCCATGACGCCAATGTGTGTGTCCTGGCGGGAATTCCAGCATAGAAATCCCGTAAGCGGCGCGTGGACGGTGCCAGCCTCCAGACTGGCCAAGTATAGCGCCGCGAGCGGTCTTCCAACATAGTGACACGCAACGTTCTTCTTCACCTGAAGATTGTATAAGTAATATGATAAATTAGGGACATGACTGAATTTTTGTTCTTCTTCTTTTTTTTTTAATAAAAACGACATTGCATGAAAATAAACAAGTAATTTATTATAACACCAATTAATTACTTATATGTATATGTTTTTGGATAAAAAAAAATACAAACATGTTTATTTCTTGACCATAGTTGTTTACATTTTGTTGGCGCCTCCTTTTAAGCATATTATAATGCCTGCGATAGAAAACGCCGCTCTTTCTTAGATAGATTAAAGGTGTTAAAAAAACGACTTATGATTTTTACAAAAGATATTTATAGTATGTGTGTTCGCATATGGAGTAAGAGGGGTGTGGGGGTGTATGTGTAAGAGTGGTGTGATGTGATGTGATGTGAGTGATGTGGTGTGATATGAAAGTGACTGACACTCGTGAGTGATGTGATGTAGTTGTGTGTGGTGCGTGTGGTGTGTGTGGGGAGGGGGTGGGGGTGTGTGTATGCTAGTTCATGTGTTAAAGGAGTGACTCAGTATAAGTGTATGTAAATGGCTTTATCCAGTCTGTTAATTTTTGTTTACATTCATTTAGATGATGTAGGATTAAAAAGATCTAAGTAATTAATAGTTATTACTTAGATCTTTTTTTTGAACATGAGAGTTGGTAGAACTTTTATATTTCTGTAATAATTTTGGAGCAACTAACATTTGGATCAGGGATATGGATTTTTTGAGTTGGAACATTTTGGCTTACTTAACAGAGTCCAATTTTTATACAGCATGTAGTGCTATAAGAACACGAAAACACTCGATTTTATTAAAATTGGAAACTTGGAACCCTGAGATTGCCAAAACTTTGACATTGATGTCAGTTTACTGCATTATATCAGTGCAAAATGAAAAAAAAAGTTGATTCCTACTTTATCATCAAAGTGGCATAACAAGACAACTCTTATGTCGGCTTTGCCAGAAACTTACTTGTAAGTTAATAACATAAAGTTATGAATCATTATTATGTTAGCTTGTTAACTTTCATAATAAGCTGCATTTCCAAATAACATATAATTGATTGATTGACTGCCTCGTTGGTTTATTTGTTGCTGGTTGGTTTGGTTTGAGCATGAGGTCCTGGGTTCGATTCCCAGGTCGGGCCAAGTGTTATTGTGTTTTTCCATCAGTAATTTCTCAGTAGAAGCCCAGAGGCCGGATTTGTGCCCGGCTGATGGCAATAGGCTCGCCCCCTATTCCGTGGAATTTAAACATAACTGGCGAAATGTACAACCTTAGCCAAAAGTATTAGGCACCTTTAAAAAAATCAAAATGCATGTTTACTACTTAACCAATAACTGAGTGCTTATCTTAAATGACTTACCGGGGTCATAAATAACTTCTTAGAATATCAAGCAGCTCTTTGTTAAGGTCATAAAACACCTGGTGACCGAAAACAAAGGATTCGGTTTTCTTTCGGTCTTATCAGTCAATGTTTGGTCACTTGTGTTCTGGACTCTAACAAGTAAACAAGCTTTCATTTCTGTTGATGTGATTAAATTGACACCTAATTTTGTTAAAAATGCCAAAAAGGAGTGAAATTAGTTTAGAAGATAGAGTGAAAATACAAATTTACCATGAACAAGGTAAGTCGCAAAAAGAAATTGCTGACCTAGTGAATTGTTCGCGATGCGCTGTGCAATCTGCCATCAAACGGTTTGCTCAGACCGGCACTCACGCAAATAAGCTAAGAACAGGCAGAAAACGCGTTACTACGAAGCGTGAAGATCGAAAATTAATACGTGAATCCATGAAAAATCGGAAAAAAACTTCTTCTGAGCTTGCTGCTGCCTTGTCCGAAGAGGTTGGAAAGTGAATAAGCGCTCGAACAGCCAGAAGGAGACTAGGAGAAGCAGGCCTAAAAGGCTGCAAAGCCAGGAAGAAGCCCTGGCTTTCAGAAGCCAACAAAAGGAAACGGCTTGAGTGGGCTCTACGGCACCAACATTTCACAGAGGAAGATTGGTCAAATGTGGTGTGGTCCGACGAATCTAACTTTGAGGTAAGTCAATTTACTGCTATTATTATTAATAAGAATGATGATTCATTTATTTCACTTAAATAAAAAAAGTTAAGGCCTCTTCAAAAAATGTCTTTTTTTTCTTTCATACAGGTATTCGGAACACCAGGTGTGACCTTTGTGAGGAGACGTGTGGGCGAAGAATACCATCCAGATTGCGTCGTGCCAACTGTAAAGCACAGAGGAGGCAGTATAATGATCTGGGGCTGCATGGCTGCTGATGGGGTTGGAGAAATGTTTGTTTGTGAAGGTCGTATGAACAGCGAAAAGTACATAGAAGTACTTGAAACTGCACTTATGCCTTCGCTAACGAGTATTTACGGCGACACCAACTTAGATGGAGTCATATTCCAACAAGACAATGCACCTCGTCATAAGTCAGCTGCTACGATGCGCTGGTTTAGCGAAAACAACATTGACTTGTTGGATTGGCCTGCGCAGTCACCAGATCTGAACCCAATCGAACATCTTTGGGGCATTTTAAAGCGGAGGATTAAAGAGCACAGCATTACATCGAAAACGGTATTAAAAAATTCGTTGGTGCAAGAATGGCATGCCATTACAAGGGAGGATTGTGCTAAGCTTGTACGCAGCATGCCAGCTAGAATTAGTGCAGTTATTAAATCTAAAGGTGGACCGACTAGATTTTAAGTTTTTTGTTTTTTTTTTAGTGTAATTAAGTAATAATAAATCAATACAGAAAGTAAATGGTGTTTTTTTCTATTATTTTAAGTAAAAATCAGGGTGCCTAATACTTTTGGCCAAGGCTGTAGGTGTACTATAGGTACACCTCTGCCTAACCCTTCGAAGATTGCAGGCGTGATGTTATGTTATATAATTGATTAATGGAAATTATTTAATTATAAAGGGTGTCTCAGTAAGAGTGCACTTTTTAAAATTGGATTTTTTTTTCATACAAGTGGCAACTCTGAAATTTGACAGCTGTCACCTCTGTTTATTCCGATTATTAAAAATGGAGCGCTTTTCGAAAGAACAACGCGTTATAATTGTGAAAACTCATTACAAAAATGAGGAAAGTTACGCTGAAACCGCTCGCAAACTTCGCCAAATTTTCAGCCGAGAAAGTGCACCTAATGTCACAACGAGTAACTGTCTGGTGCGGATTTTGGTCAGGCGGCGGGATTGGACCTTACTTTTTTGAAAATGAGGCCGAAATTGCAGTGACTGTGAACGGCATTCGTTACAGGAATATGATAACGGACTTCTTGTGGCCTCAACTGGACGGCATGAATCTGGACAACATGTGGTTTCAGCAGGACGGCGCAACCTGCCACACCGCGCATGAAACAATCGACTTATTGCAGCAACGATTTCCAGAACACATTATCTCACGAAATTCTGATGTCAACTGGCCACCAAGATCGTGCGATTTAACGCCGTGCGATTTTTTTCTTTGGGGTTTTATGAAATCTCGGGTTTATGCGAATAAACCCGAAACAATTCGTGAGCTCAAATCGGAAATCCAACGCGTCATCGGTGAGATATAGCCACATCTCTGTGCAAAAGTCATGGAAAATTTCAGGAAAAGAGTAATGGCCTGTCATCGGAGCCGTGGGGGTCATTTGCCGGATATTTTATTCCATACTTAATCGGAACATGTCTTCTTTACAATACAATAAAAATATCACAACTCTGTCATAAAATACTTGTTTTTATTTTAAAATGAAAAAGTGCACTCTTACTGAGACACCCTTTATACTGAAGTGTTATTACTTTATTAGAATTGCACCTACTATTAATTTTCACTTGTGTTAATGACAAATTTTCTGAACAGTAAGAAGCAGTAATAAATGAAAGTGCAACAATTTTCCTATAAAAAGTGAATGTACATTATACTGTGTTGAGTACAGTTCAATACAGTATTTATCTGATTTCAATTTAATCATGAATAATGGTTGCCTTTCAAAAGAGACTGTATACGGACACATTATATGGAATGAAGACCATTAATTCAAGGAATAATAATTAATGTGAGTACCTATATATCAAGGGTATCAAATTCATTATTAGAATTTAAACCAACTTAACACTTTCGCGGACGCTTTACGTCTATAGACGTCATTACAATAAAACTTCTATTGTGTCTCGTTTATCGTCCGCGAACCGGTTAATCAATGACTTAACAGTAATCCTCCTGTGCACCTTTCTATGACTCATACTAAGAGAGAAATTTCATAGGATGAAAGCAATACAATAAATAAGAAAAGAAAAGAGAAATGTTTTCTAGCTACAGATTAAGTTTACAATGTAATTAAAATAAGAACAGTACCGACTTTCAATTGGGGTTCTCCAACTTAACTTTGGTTGTGTCAGCAAATTCTTTAGAAAGGTTACCCAATGCAAGTTTGTGCAGTTAAAATCTCATATTACTATTACTTTTAATTCAAAAGTCATTTAATCTAAGTATCTACTCGATTATTCTTTATTGTTGGCAAGTGTACACTGTTAACGCATGACTAACTAGCTGTGCAGTAATTGTTGCATTAATGAATAAGTTATATTGAATAGAAGCATAAAATGTTTGCAATGTAGTAAGCAATTAGAACTAGTTGACCACAAGGAGACAAGTAACATTGCATTCATTGCATTAAGTAATAAATATATAGCTAAGTATACATACATATTGTACAAAAAATATATAACTATGTATGAAAAAAATAACTTCTTATTGCCAATTGCAATATAAAATAATTTATGACAATTTCCAGTGTGTAACAATTTACAAATAGCTTATTTGCATTTCAGTTATAATAATTTAAGTAAGTAATACTTGTATCAGTGGTCTCGAACCTATCGATTTTTCGGTATTTCTACCGATATGGGCTCTCGTTATAAATTAGTCTGTAAGTTTTTTTTTCAATAAATAAACGAATTTGATTGAATATTGTATTTTTTTTTGTCAAATACCGATTTTGGGTACAGATATACCGATTTCTACCGATCTTGCTCTATGCCGTTTGAGATCACTGACTTGTATGTATAATAAAATATTTAACTCATTATTAAAAACCGGCCAAGTGCATGTTGGATCACACACAATGAAGGGTTCCATAATTGGGATGAAGAAAGAAGAGACAGAATTATCCCAAGACCACACTTAACATTGTAGTTGAAAAACATGTTCTCCCATACATTCCAACTGCAAATGTAAGTTGAACACACAATATTGAGAGACTTACCATGTTATTTTAAGACCATAGAGTTCTTATAGGTTTTCTCATAATCTATAAGTATAGAATTATTTTCTGTATTTTTTTTACATTTTAGACTCAGTAGTTTCTAGTTTCGGAGATAAGATGGGGGAAGCGTATGGTAAATTTTCATGTATTTGCTTAAATAACTTTAAAACAATTTATTTTAATATTTAAAAAAAATCTATTCAAGACCCCCATAGTAAGCCCTTTCATTTGATTTATCACACGGAATAGTTTGCAAAAAAAAATGTTTAAATTTACTTTGCCACTCACAAGTGACCACCATATTCAAAATTCGTTTATTTCGTGTTTGGGTCACAGAAATTCATGTGTGTACCAAATTTCAACTTAATTGGTCCATTAGATTTGGAGCAAATTGACTGTGGCAGACAGACAAACACACAAGTAATTCTTTAGGGGTTCTGTTTTTTCCTTTAGAGGTATAAAAAAAATAACAAAAAAAAATTAACATAATGTGTTCATATTGCAGCAGTTATTTTCTCATGAATGAAAAGCAACTGTAGAATATGTTAGAGTATGTTGTTATGTTATGTAAACCACTTGGCATCCTACACCAATTGTAAGTCAGCTGAGGGAAATAGGCTATCATGGTGTGTACAGACAATTGAATGTCTTCCTGTCACTACTTACACACAATTGTGCTCATAAAGCTTACATACCACTTACACATATCATACAAGATTTAATATTAACAAAATAGGTGGGTCTACCAGTGCAAAACTGGTATACAAGTCTTCAGTTAATAAACCACATCATAAAATACATGGGCAGCTTTAGAGAAAAACATAGATATTACTGTTTTTTTGGTGTTAACTATGAGTCATAAATAATACATTCTTCCAATAACTATGTCAAGTGTGAGAGCATAATTTGTGTCGCCTGATTCACAGATGACACAATGGTTATTTTGTAGTAAGTAAAAAGCAATACAAAAAGATAATTATGACTCCTACATAATTACAAATGTTGTATTGCTATGTATTGGTTTTATTATGTTCATTTATTCTGAGAGATCAGTAGGTACAAGTAGGCAACTAAAAGAAGTATAGGATTGAAATACATAGGCAAGTGCATATAAGTTTTGTATTGATTTATTTTGTATTCTATGTTCATTTTAATGTTTAACAATTCTTGAGATGGTAAATCAAATGTGTCTTACCTCCTAATTCATTCCTGAAGAATGGACAGCTTTCTAACAATTCATTTGATCTTCCATCGCCTGTGTCTGGCACTGCATCATCTCCTGGGGGCAGTCCACGAGTTGCAAGCAAAGATGCAGCAGATGCTCCTGTCGTTGTATTACGACGCCTACTCAGCAATGCTCCACGGATCTCAGCAGCGTAACTCAGGTTAGCCAGGAGTGACTGGCAGTCATAATGAGCAAATTGCTTTCTTTTGTTACCATCCGTTACTGCAGAGAGGCTACTATCATCTAGAGGCGGACGGTTTAACACAGGTGCTGCTCCACCCCACAGTTTATTTAATTTGAGCCTAGGTTTTGGACTGGCACTTGATCTAGATGGTGGTCCATCTGCATGGTCACTGGCAAGGCCATCAGCGATTCTATCGACGGCGCGGCTCAGGCCTGGCATCTTGTCCGGTGCCGAAACACCGCTGTAGCTGTGTACCATCGCGGGTAACCGGTCGTTAGCGCCTCCAATTACGTCAATTGAACCATGACTTCCGTACTCCCGTCGTAAACCATTGCCCGAGGGATGCTCAGCATATATCAAGTCAAGACTTGAATTGCTGCGGTAAATAACATCTCTGGCTTCCTTTCTTCTATTATCTGGAGCGTACATGGCATTATTTTCCCAAGCAACTCAGTGCATTTCCAATCAATTAAAGAAAGATGTGCCAGTTGAGTTATAGCCCAATGTATATATTTATTTACACATCGATGTAAAATTCTAACTTCGGAATTAGCACATTATGCAGCTTAGATGAAAAGTAAGACCAAATAATAAATCAAAACTTATTTTGAACTTAATCACAAGAAAATTAATGTACGAAATTGACCACCAGTACAATTAATATCACTTCTGTTGTTTACTTGTTACAAAATCACTCGTATTCCAACTTGAAATCAATATAAATAAAGTGAATAATAATTTTACAAAACTTGAGATCTTGTCAGTCAACCACATAAAAAACCATAGATATAAATATAAAAACTAAAGAACAATAAAGAATCAATGACAAAGACAAATTCCACAGACAATTAAAAATGAGAGAATATATGGATGTAGTATGTACTACTGATACAGAACGGCATGGCGCTACTAAGGGCTTGTCCAGAAAGCGCGAATCACGCGCGAATCACGCGCGAGTCGAGGGTCTGGCGTTATGCACGCGATTTACGCGCGTATTTTGAATTCGCGCGATGCTTGTGGACGCGATGTATTCGTGCCTAGTATCTCAATAGCGCGCGAATGAATTCGCGCGAAACGTTTCGCGACGAATTCGCTTCTTCTGGACAAGGTCTAAGCGATTGTGGCGAAATCGAGAACCAACATAACTGTCAACTGTACCACGACCGCCGCCGCCACCGCCACCGTCTGAACCACGCACAATGCGTTCTTCATACAGGCGACCTACGATTGTAATGTCTGTTCAGACGGACAGTTGGATATTATCGTGCGTCTGCTTAGAGCAAAGAATATACTACTCTCTGGCTTAGAGCATTTAACTTACGTGTCTGATAATTTCACATCTATAATTGAAGGAATGGAATCATCAAGATGGTACAGCATTTGTGTTAATTGTTCAGTAAGATTTATTGTAATGTGCGAAGACATTGTCTGAGACTGCTGCAGATGTGCGGTAACTTGTGAACGCATGGATTTTTCGCTTATTTCAGAAAACCGTTTAGATGCAGTTTGAGGAAAGTGTGTATTGATGATGCAAGAACGTATTGAAACTGTTTATTCATAATGGAGATTTGGATACAGGAATATTTTTACATTCCATGTCAATCTCCGCAACCAACGCATAGGTACTGTGCCTGTTGACTTTGCGAAAAAGAAGATCATTTTGCAGTGGATTCCAGCACACCAGAGAACAATAATAATACTACAGACCGACCGCTTTAATGAGTCTTCGCCCGCGGGGTACAGGGGTGCGGGGGTATGACGACAAGGGTAGCCTAATACCTAAGAGGCGAAATGCACACTGGACAGTTCTTAAGATACGTCATACAGGTTTTAATAATAATAATAATATTTTATTTGCATAAAACATGGTATACAAGATGGTAATATGAATACACTGGTAGGTTCTACATGTTTTGCTTCATGAATATAAGCGTGCAAATTTACATACATAACAACAACATACAACCACTGTCATCGTCCGATTTTATGCTCTAGAAACTCCTTGACACTGTAAAAACTATTAGCAGATAACCATTTATATAATTTACTTTTGAACAATCTTTTATTTAATATTTTAAATTCCTTCGTATCTTATTGTATATCCGGACACACATAAACATGCAGCTTTTATTATATTTTGCAAGCCTAGGTAAAACGTCTAACGCGAGCCTGTGGGGGTCCCGATGGCTTCGAGAATTAAGATCGATTGCTTTAGTGAACAACTCTTTGTGCCTCCACACAAACATACAAATTTCCAATTTAAGTGACGGCAATGGTAACAAATCAAGTTTTTTAAATATTGGTCTGCAGGATTCATCCGGTTGAAGCCCATAAATAGCCCTAATGCATTTTTTTTGTGGCAACAAACGCTCTATTTTGATCGGTGCTATTACCCCACATAATTAAACCATAGCGCAGCACCGATTCAACATACGCATGATATGTTGTTATTGCTGTCTTAATGTTTGTTATGTTTCTGATCCGTTTCAGTGCATATACAAACTTGTTAATTCGTTTGGAGACTGTATCAACATGTGCTTTCCAATTGATGTCTTGATCCAAGGTTATGCCTAGAAATTTAGTCTGAGTTACTTCGTGAATTCTATGTATATTCATTTTAATATTATATTTTGCATTTGATTTATTGAATTGTATATAGACGGGCTTTTTAAGATTTATAGATAAGTTATTTTGATTTAGCCATTCAATCAGTCTCTCAATTACATTATTAATTTCAGTCTCATGATCATTAATTGTATTGGTTTTTTTATCAGATGTCACAATAATAGAAATGTCATCAGCGAATAAAATAAAATGATGTTAGAAATGTGTCATAATTATATTAGTAATAGAATTGATGTATAATAAGAATAAAATAGGTCCTAATACGCTCCCTTGTGGGACGCCATATTTGTTATATTTGATGTCAGAATAATGCGATGTCATATCATTATTTTTATCCATTCTTGTAATGGCAACACGTTGTTGTCTGTTACTTAGGTAAGAAGATATCCATTGAAGTGCAATGCCTCTAATTCCAATTGCCTCCAATTTTTGTAGTAATATCTAAGTCATGAGAGACTAGATCAAGGGCCTTAGAAAGGTCAAAGAACAGCCCAGTAGTATAATAGTTGTTGTTGATATTCGTTAATACTATTTTAATAAGATTATAGATAGCTAACGTTGTTGATTTATTTTTTTGAAAACCAAACTGTTCCTTCCGTATGATATTAAATTTATTACAGAACTCAATTAGTCTTTTATTCATGCACTTTTCGAATAATTTCGATATAATAGGTATTAAGGTAATTGGGGGGTAGTTATTAACGTCTGACTTTTCACCAGTTTTATAAAGGGGCTTAATTATTGACATCTTCAGTGCTTCGGGAAAAGTGCCAGTTGAGAATGATAAATTAATTAAACACGGCTCGCGACCGCGCTAGCGTTCGCGTTCGGGTGCAGAAATAATGGCTGCGCAAATAGTAAAATGTACACAGTGCAATATAGTCATAAATGAATTATTATGTTTTACACAAAATAAAATAGACGTTATGGATGAAGAAAGTTTAATAAGAATAATAGTGAGTGCGTTCTCTGGCGTTGAAATAAGTGAAGCTAAAAACTTGTTGTTTAAGTCAGTTTCTACAACTACTCGCAATATCTCGGGACGTAAAAATAAAGAGCAAAAATATATCGAAGACATTATAAGCTTATTCAAGAGCACAGACCCGGATAAAACTCCCATCTTCGTAGCGAGGGAGTTGCAGAAATTACCGCCAGTTACATTCGACCATGTCGACGTAACTAGACTATTGAAAGATATTGTCTTGTTACAATCGGAGGTCCAGAATATGAAAGAAACATATGCCACGATTGAATATGTTCAAGAATTAAAAACCAAGTGTGATGTTGGCGACAACCAACAATCACAATATGCAATATCTACGCAAAAATCGTGCGTCGAGCGCGCGTCGTGTGACATGACCTTGAACGCAGGTGCGCGATGCTTGAGCCCGAGCGAGGAGGCCCCGCCCCCAAGCGCAGGTGTATGCGCAGAACAACAAAGTATCGCCACTGCGCATGCTAGTTCAGATGTTGTGATAGATATGACAACCGAAATTTTAACGGATAGACAAAAGTCACCGTGCCCAAATTCTGATACAGCACACAACACCAGTAACGTTTCAAATTACAAAAATAAATTGTCTATGGCGGACTTAATTCGTCAAGGAGGCGAGTGGAAGGCAACGAATCAGGATTCGTTGCCTTGCCGTTGATCAGGAATGGAAGGAGTTTCAGCGGCGTAAACATCGAAATAGACAAGAAGATGTTAAGGGCAAGGCGGCCATAAGACCAGATGACAAATTTAAACCCGCTGAAGTAAAATTATCTTTGTTTTTGTCTAACGTACATAAGGATACTTCTGAAAATGATATTATTGAATACGTAGTATCAAAAACAAAACAAAAGATAACTCTTCAGAAGATTAAAATGAAGACAAATAAGCCATATAACGCTTATAAAATAGTTGTAAATAGAGATGCATTAAATATATTTTTAAACAACGGAGTCTGGCCCGATGGTGTTAAGTACCTGTCGGCGTTTAAGGCCATATAGAACTACCGTGCTCGACGGTGAATGAGCGGTCTAACTATGGATCTGTACAGCGCAAATTTTATATCGTTCAATTGTAAAAATATAAAACGATCAGTCGAGGGGGTCAAAGAACTATGCGATTTCGCTGATATTATTGCCTTACCGGAGACGTGGCTCATGCCTCATGATTTACCTTTCCTTGATACAATTCATGCAGACTTTGGGAGTACCGGTACATCAGCAGTAGACACAACAGCTGGCATGTTGAGAGGCAGGCCGTACGGTGGAGTTGCGCTGCTATGGCGTAAATCAGTTTTTCAAAGTGTGTCAGTGTGTGTACATGCCCGTCGACTGTACTGAAAACTTACCCGGGTTTATAGACTGCTTAGGTGCTATTAGTGCTATAATAGAGGATAGTAATGTCGAGTCAGTGTTTGTGTTGGGTGATTCTAATGCACATCCTGGTGAGTGCTTTTGCGAGGAGCTCCTGAACTTTTCATGCGAGCAAAGTTTGATCTGTGCAGATCTGAAACACCTTAACTCAGATACTTTTACATTTATTAGTGAGGCACATGATTGTGAAAGGTGGTTAGACCATTGTGTTGTTACCCAGGCAGCCGCCATAAGTATTTCAGATATCTATGTAAAGCATGATGTATATTGGTCTGATCACTATCCACTAGTCATTAAGTGTAATCTAAATGTGATATTGCATAAAACAAAAGTTAAAACCCTACCACGTAATAAAATATGTTGGGGAGACAGAAAAGGATCTCAAGTTAATATATACCATGATATATGTCATTCAAAGTTAAAATGTATTGACTTTCCGATGGAGTTTCAGTATTGTAGTGGTAAGAGTTGTGATATATATAGCCATAAGCAAATAATAGATAAGATGTATTTAAATGTAGTAGATATTTTATGTGAGGCTGCTCGTGCCTCATATGTTTCAAATAAAAATAGTCGTAAAAAGCTGTTAGCAGGATGGAATAAGCATGTATCTGAGGCCTATAGGAATGCTAGGCTTAAGTTCAGAATATGGGTATCCAGTGGTAGACCAACTCATACTGACACATATAGTGAGATGTTACAGGCACGTAAAGAGTTCAAGAGTAGATTAAAGTGGTGTCAAAATAACCAGGATCAAATCAAAATGGACATAATAGCCAAGCACCATGCTAAGTCAGATTTTAAGAAATTTTGGAAATGTACCAATAGTGCCAATACTAAGCCTAGTATTCCTGTGGGTATCGAGGGTATCTCTAGTGCAAAAGGGATAGCCAACATGTTTAGGGCGTATTACTCCATTAAGTCTCCGCTGGGTCCGCCATGTCGGGAGTTTGATGCTTGTCATACAGATATTTCAACGGTCATTCTTGCAAAAGATGTTAAAATTGCTATAAGAAATATGACAGGTGGAAAATCTCCCGGCCATGACGGGCTCAGTGTCGAACATCTGAGAAATGCTGGTATCCATCTACCTCGAGTGCTTGCCATGATGTTTAATCTGTGCGTAAGCCACGCATACCTTCCTCACGGACTGATGCAGACTCTGGTGGTGCCTATACCCAAGAACAAGACAGGAGATATGGCGGACAAGACCAATTATAGGCCAATTTCCTTGGCGACAATAACTGCGAAGGTACTTGACAGTGTGCTCAACTCACATTTCTCCAGACATATTAATTTGCATGACGCCCAGTTTGGGATCCGGCCTGGGTTGTCCACAGAAACTGCAATATTTAGTTTGAAGCACACTGTCAAGTATTATACGGATAGACATACTCCTGTGTATGCCTGTTTCCTGAATCTCAGTAAGGCCTTTGATCTAGTCGCATATGACGTTCTGTGGCAGAAGTTAGCAGGGACCGGGGTGCCAGCGGAGTTGGCATCACTCCTGAGGTATTGGTATCTCAACCAGGAGAACCGTGTGAAGTGGGCGGGTGAGCTTTCGGATGCGAGCGGGTTGGAGTGTGGGGTGCGACAGGGAGGGTTGAGCTCACCCTTGCTCTTCAACCTGTACGTAAACGCCCTGATTGAGAGGCTCAGCGGCATGCATATCGGATGCTATGTGGACGGTGTTTGTTGCAACAATTTCAGTTACGCGGACGACATGGTGCTGCTGGCCCCCTCAATCGGAGCTCTCCGGAAGCTACTCGCAGTTTGTGAGTCTTTTGTAGCTTCACATGGTCTCATGTATAATGTAAAGAAATCTGTTTACATGGTTTTTAAATTAGGTCCCAAGGCTCCACCTGTACAACCACTTATTCTGAATGGTGAGTCTTTAAACAGAGTATACAAGTTTAAGTATCTCGGGCACTGAGTGACCGATGATTTAAAAGATGATTTTGATATGGAGGGAACGTAGAGCGTTGTCAGTTCGGGCGAATATGTTGGCGCGCAGATTCTCCTGTTGTACAGACGCAGTCAAAATTACTTTATTTAATGCGTATTGCACCTCACTGTACACGGGGGGACTGTGGGCTAACTACACGCAACGGGCGTACAATGCTCTACGGGTCCAATTTAATAATGCGTTCAGGACGCTGTTGCGGCTTCCATGTTTCTGTAGCGCATCAGCAATGTTTGCGGATGCACACACAGATGGCTTTGCAGCTTTATGGCGCAAAAAGACCGCGTCATTCATTAGTCGGTTGCGTGGAAGTCGCCACAGCATCTTGAGTGCCATTGCTGCTAGGCACGATTGTCCCCTGACATGGATGTTAGTGCAGCGGACCAAGTCCCTGGTTACTATTTTGTACTAGTTGTATGTCACATGTATGGATCAAAGTTATCCGAATAAACAAATTTTATTATTATTATTCGTTTATTTATTTTCTTTCTTATCTATTTACATTTTTAAATATTTCTAATAAAAATATATACAAAAAAACATTTAAAAATATAAAAAATAGAGGTCCGCTGGTATCGGGAGCAGGGTCCAAGCTACCGGTGGTTAGGGCTGCAGAGACAGGAACCTCCTCACAATACGAGCCGTATCGAGGAGTACTGCCTTCTGGATCAGGCTCTTGATCCAACCGCTTAACGACAGCCTCGAGAGATGTTGGTCGAGGCTTTCGGCCATCAGGCCATTGGCCGTTACAACAATCGGCACAATGACAGCCGAGGTCACATTCCACATGACAACAACCTCGTGTGCTAAGTCGAGATATTTTATTTGTTTCTCTTTCTCAGCTTTCACGAGGTTCTCGTCATGCGGAATGGTAACATCGATAATCATTGCGCGGCGCGCTAATCGATCTATCACCACTATATCAGGCTTATTGGCGACAATAGTCCAGTCAGTGATGATAGACCGATCCCAGTACAACGTGACATGGTCATTTTCAAGAACTGGGTCGGGCACATACTTGTAATACGGTACCTCAGAGTCTACAAGTTTGTATTTCAAAGCAAGTTGCTGGTGAATAATCCTGGCCACTTGGTTATGCCTGTGCAAGTACTCGCCGTTAGCCAGACGAGAACAACCAGAGATAATATGTCTGATAGACTCACCCGGACGGTGGCATGCCCGACACACGTCAACCGTCCCGTCCTTCATAATGTCTCCGGTAGTTATTCGTCAAAATAACTTCGTCCATAAATGCACAAACAAAACCTTCAGTTTCCCCAAAGAGGTCACCGAAACGTAGCCAGGATACGGACGCTAAGAAATCTACACCGGGCTCGTGTAGAGCCCGATAGAAGCGTCCGTGAAGCTCCTTGCGTTGCCATACCTGCTTGCGGTCATCTGTAGTAAGTACTACAGGTTAGCGCCAGTTCTCTTTAGCCATGGAGAGCGGGGTGAGCCCGTTGTCCACTGCGACCACATCACGGTGCACACCCACGTCGGCGTTTAAAAAATATTCTCTGAGGTTGCACACCTCGCGGTTGTGGAGGGTCTTCGCATTTAAAAAACCTCGACCCCCGCACTTCCGCGGGATGTACAGTCTCATCACCGATGATCGTGGGTGATGCATCCGGTTTGCGGTCAGCAGTGTACGGACCCTCCTATCCAGGGCGTCTAGTTCGGTCTGAGTCCATTTGAGTATGCCGAAAGAGTACATCAAAACCGGCATGACCCAACCGTTGAAGGCGAAAAACAAAATTAAACGTGTCGTAGCAGAAAAGTGAATCTTCCGTCTTTTTATTTTTTTTTCGCTACAAAATGGGCGCCATTTTGTAATTTTATGAGCCTTACAAACCTCACATTGCCTCAATGTTTCGTGATGTTTCTGAAACTTTGAGGCAATGTGAGGTTTGTAAGGCTCATAAAATTACAAAATGTCACCTTGTTTCCGCCCGAAAGAAAACTAATTAATACCTTCTTCAGGCGACCAAAGAAGCGCTTCTTCAACGATTGCTTCATGTCAGCACCATTGATGCCTAACGCTTCCGACATACCCAAATACTTATAGCTTTCGGATGAGGAGAGGGATCTGAGGTGTTTGGAATCCGAAAGTTGAATTCCCTCGGATTCCATAATCTCGCCTCGCTTTACATGCATGACTGCACATTTGTCCACACCAAATTCCATCCTGATGGCGTTACTGAAAGTTTCAGTTACCTTCAGTAGCTCCATCAATCGCAATTTGTTGGGGGCAAAGAGTTTCAAGTCATCCATGTAAAGGAGGTGAGATATGACCTGACCACCTCTCCTCAACCGATAGCCTAGACCTGAATCCTCCAGCAATGTGCTTAGAGGATTCAAGGCTAAGCAGAACCAAAGTGGACTCAAACTGTCGCCCTGAAATATTCCTCGTTTAATCCATACAGGTTCATCATTCCTCTGGATCTGTCCACACCCTGGGTAGCGAAGGACCGTCCTCCATTGCCCCATACACGACTCAAGGAAGGTGCGTAGAGTTGCATCAATCTTGTACAACTCCAGCACCCTCATGAGCCATGTATGTGGCACCGAGTCGTAGGCCTTCTTATAATCTATCCAGCATGTTGACAGATCCTTGCGGGATCGACGAACCTGTTGGCTAATGGCCATGTCGATGAGGAGTAGCTCCTTAGTACCGCGGGACCCGTTCCTGCATCCATTTTGAGAGGCAGACATAATCAGATTACTCTCAATGTGTATATTAATTTTCGCCCTCAAAATGGATGTAAGAAGTTTATAGACCGTCGACAAACACGTGATCGGTCCATAATTCGTGGGTTCCGCGGGACTACCTGACTTATGGAGCAGGTGGGTAACGCCTGTTGTTAGAAACTGCGGTAGCGACCCAGACTCTAAGGCTGACTGGAACTGAGATGATTAGCATCTAAGACTTCTTGCCAACGATCCGGCAAAGTTTGGATGCCTTTCGCTCAGAACTCTGATGGCTGTGCCTCGAAAAAGTTGTTCAACTCCGCCTCTACATCCGAGAAATCATTAAATTGTTTACCCCGCAAATGTTGTTTCAGGGCTCTGATAGGTCTAGGACCAACAGGACAATGATAGTCTGATGGGGCGAGGTCTGAGGAATAAGGTGGGTGGGGTATTGTCTCCCAGCCCAAGTTCTCCAAATGTTGGCGAACGGCAGATGCGACGTGAGGTCGAGCGTTATCGTGTAGTAAAACTACATTGACTCGTCTTCGTCGTTTTTACGTGATAGCAGCAGATAGTTTGGTGAGCTGGGTTGAATATTTGTCAGCGTTTATAGTTTCATTGTGTAATAGTTCATAAAACAGCATGCCTTGCACGTCCCAGAAACAGCAAAGCAGAACTTTAAAGCAGTTCTTTTGACTCAGCTTCGGTTGAGTTGGTGGCGTTCATTCTCGAAACAGCCAAAAAGCACGACGTGTATCGTTCTCGCAATGAATTCATGATTCATCTCCAGTAACCAGATCAGACAAAACCTCTTTACGTCGGGGTCGCAGCAAAAGTGATTGACAGATAGCGACACGGACTGCACGACTGGCGCCTGTAAGGATGTGCGGTACCCACCGAGCCAAAACTTTTCGATACCCAAGCTCATGCAGATGGTATTCCACGGCGTGGTGACTGCAGTTAAGTGCTTCCGCTAATTCACGAGTGGTCGCATCCGGATTCGACTGCAGTTCGCGGCGTAAATCATCATCATTCACTGCGGGTGTTCGTCCTGAGCGTGGCTGACTCTCAAGACTCCTGTCTCCTGATTTAAAACAGTCAAACTATCGGGACACCGTCGCATGGCATGTACTTCCAGCGCCCAATGCAGTGTTGATATTGTCAGCCGCAGTCCGCACACTGTGGCTGTACAACAACGTATAAGTACTCGTATAAGTATAGTGTTCGAACTTGTAGCTCGTCCATTTTTCTTCAAACTGACTAAATCGATCGCGGGGGCGGTTTTATATACCCCACATCACAAGTACCTAGAATGTACCAACATTCTAGAATATTATCGAAAATAATTAACTTGAAAAAGGAAATGTACCTATAGAGTTTTGTAGTTTTGTTTTGTGACAACGTTTTTTTATTTTCATTACTTTTGTGCCAACCTGATATTTCAGTATTCGTTGAGGTACAATATTTTTCATTACACGTACCGTATTAATGGTACAATTTATCTAGAAACATGTTTTATTAATTTTCCACTGTGGCGCGGCCACGGAGTATCACACACCACTACCATCAAGTTGTTTGCCAACCAATGAAATAAGAAATTACACAGCAACCAACATTTTTATTAATAATAATCTAAGCATGAATAAATAATATTATTAAATAAAATGTGTAAGCATAATATATTATGGTGTAGTTTAGTAAGGCCATCGTAGAAAAACGAGGAAAACTTGACTTAACCTTCGCGAGGGGTTTAGTTTAAACAGCACGTTAGGACGTCTCCACCCCAAGGAAAGGACACCATAATTATTAAAAAGGTAAAAAAAATCACTTGTGGATGTCGCTTCAGGTGGCCTCTAATCAGCTGTGTCCTTCTCCTCTGGTTTCTGTTCAGATTCTTCAGGTGGGTGCACAAAGTCTCCAGACGACACTGCTGGACCTGATTGGTTTTGTTTATCTTGTGCCAGAATACTTGTACGAATACGCTTTATCAATGTTTGCCGTTCCCCTGTTGTCAAGGTGCTTCGCTTGGTCATCATGTCATAGTCAAAAGAGGTTGCCGAAGATATGTGCCTTCCATCTGGAGCTATGGAGACACGGCTCGGCGTGACTTTCGTGTCAGAAGTGGCCTTTGAGACCGAGCTGTGTAAGCTCATTAAGGACCTGAACTCTACTCTGGAACACTCTCGTAAGGACGTCTCAGTATGACGGTTTGGTTTTATGGCCGGGGCTGGTTTAAAGACGCTCGTTCTCGATATCTAAAACATTGTTAACATATTAGTAACTTAGATACAGTTGTTACCTAAATACTTAATTATTTCTGTTTATTCATTTAATAAAGCACATACATAACATCACGCCTTGTTTCCCCGAAGGGTTAGGCAGAGGTGTACCTACCCACATTTCGCCAGTTATGTTTAAGTCCCATGTAATAGGGGGCGAGCCTATTGCCATTAACCGGGCACAAATCCAGACTCCAGGCTGCTACTGAGAAATTCCAGATAGAAAAACCCAATAACACTTTGCCCGACCTGGGAATCGAACCCAGAACCTTATGCTCAGCAGTAGCGCTTGCGACCACTAGACCAACGAGGCAGTCAAAAAAAAGCACATAAGTAAAAAAAAAAGCACAGCAGTAAAAGCACATAAGTATGATTATAACATCGTAACAACTTAAAAGATGCGTGCATAAACAATTAGGCACATTAGTAATAGGTACATACATACTTGGATTAGTTACGTCTAGTGGCCAGTATGGAAAAATAAATTCATTAATTTAATAATTAGTCAAATCAAGTTTAGAATAATTACACACTTATTTTTATCAATATGTTAAGCTAATCGTTTCGGATTTATTGATAGTCATCCACAGCCACAACACACGGGTGGATTGCTGTGTTTCGGTTTGAAGCGGTGGTGTATGGGTGGCGGTGTACCGAGTAGAGTCATTCGGGGTAAGAGCTCGCGGCGGGCAAAAGTTCGCAGTAGCCCGATCTCCGACAGAGGTGGGGGGACTGAGGTCTGTGTTCGTGTTCGCAAACTTTAGTTATGGCCGATTCCTATATATTACGGACCGTTATTAGTTAAAATGAAGACTCTTGTATCTTTACCAATAATGAAGCTAAGACCTCATAGTTTTGATAGTAGACCCTCCCATATGGAAGTAGCTATCACAGGTAAAATTAGCTTTTTTTTTTGGATGGGGAATCATCAAATGACTTCTCCCGCTCTGGGCGGAGCGGGAGGGCGCGTCAGACTTTTACTGACTAAAACCCACCCGTGTTCCTTCTGTTGCCTGTGCCGGGGCCACGGTAACTCTTTCGAACATCCCGCAACCCCGGCTGAGGTAAAATTAGCTTACGAATCTATCTAGGTAAATGCCCAGTTTGACAATAAAAAATGGTATCATTGGTAAGCAAAACGATTAGTTTTTTTGTGCAAGCCGAAACCGAGGAACCGAGGAACCAACCGACCCAAGCTGGATCCTATTAAATACCTATGGCAATAATTATCCATTTTTGAATAGCTAAAATCCATGAAACGCATTTAAAACTTTAAGCTACTATCCTAATCCAATAGCTGCGCTAATACTTCAATATCACTACCACTTGAATATATTTCCATTTTCACGTCTTTTTACAGTACAATCGCTCAAAATTTCAAGATTGTAAATAAGATCAATAACGTTAAAAAATCTTAATCAGATATAAATCAGAGATCGATTATATGTAGAATACGTATAGCTATCACTTTCATACTAATACCAATCTAAAAGTCCGATCTGTCCTCCCGAAGATGGATTAAAAAAATAAAGATTGGCCATAGCGATTCATCGATCGGTTATTGAAATGCTAAAAGTAGGAAATGAATGCAAATATCAATCTCGACCAGCAAATTAAGGATTGGGATTGAATATAGAAAGTGGCCGTTAGTAATTTATGTCCAAAGTTCCTAATTTTTTTTAAGTTGCAGATTATGTACTAAAGTTACAAATTTTTCTTAAAGCTTAATAAATCTTGATTATCGCCATTCTTTATTTTATTTTACTATCCATTTAGATTTCTTTAAATGCGTACGTTTACCCCACACGCGTAATTTTACCCGCGTGTCGTGGCAAGAGTACGCGTTCGGAACAAATAAGATAAATAATACTTTAAACAAAATTATTTAGAAAAAAATCTAATTAACCTGAAACATAAAGGAGAAGGGCACCGAACTATGGGTTTCTGCCCTGAAGCCCAATAGCCACAAGATATATACCAAAGGAAAGAGTTTTTCAAGTATAACCTTTGGAGTACCAAAGGTTATACTTGAAAAACTCTTTCCTTGTCGTGTTAGTAAACACGACTTTTGCCAAAAGTTAGTTCGGAGTTAATGACCGAAATAGGTGACAACTTGGGCACAGGTGTTAAGAAATTCTTGGCGCACAATAGCCTTATTATATTCACCAATGAAAAGAGCTTTTCAAGGAGAAGCTTTTGCTATTAACACGACTTTTGCCAATTGTTAGTCAGTTCGGAGCTAGTGACCTAATATGTGACAACTTGGGCACGGAAGTTAAGAAATACTTGGCACATAATAGTCATATTATATTCACCAATGAAAAGAGCTTTTCAAGGAGAAGCTTTAGCTACTAACACGACTTTTGCCAATTGTTAGTCAGTTCGGAGCTAGTGACCTAATATGTGACAACTTGGGCACGGAAGTTAAGAAATACTTGGCACACAATAGTCATATTATATTCACCAATGAAAAGAGCTTTTCAAGGAGAAGCTTTAGCTACTAACACGACTTATGCCAATTGTTAGTCAGTTCGGAGTTAATGACCTCAATAGATGACATATTGGGCAACGTAGTTAAGGAATTCTTGGCGCCCAATAGCCATAAGTGATATAACAATAGAAAGTGCTTTTTAAGAGAAACATTTGTTACTAAAACGATTTTGGATGGGATCCGACAAGAGTTGGGGATCAGGAAAAATAAATGTCAAGCAAATGGGCAGCTTTCATTGTGTTGTCGGGACAATCTAGTACTGATGTGGCGACACGTCAAAACATCGAGATTTCTGTGCTATATTTATGCATTATACACATAAACCTTCGGGAATGAGTTCTTTATATGATGGTGAAGAGCTAGACACTAAGATTAGTTTAGAAGAACTAAGCGAACACACACAGGGAGATACAAAATACGACTTTGTTTTAAACTTGTATTGTAGATATAAGAGAACTTTTGGCTAAAGAGGTATCTATTTTTTACCTCTGCAGTAGTTATACAATACCTACATGTCTGCCTACCCTTTAGGGAATTCAGGCATAATGTTTTTTTTGTTAATAATAATGATGACATTTACAAGTTACTGTTTATTAATTAGTAGTAAACTTATGACGAGAATTAAGTGTTGATGTTAACGTCACATTTAGGACGATTAAACGCCGAACAAACAAATAATTCAGACAAGTCGTAGTTAGTAACAAACTTTCTTCTAAACGCGATCTTTTCAATGAAGTATTTCTTAGGGCGGATTTCACCAATGAAACTGGACGCGATCAGCACATCTAAACTACGTTCAAAAGCTATCAGTGTCATTAATCCAAACAAAATAATGACACTGACAGCCCTTATACGTGGTATAAGTGCTGATTGCGTTCATTTTCATTGGTGAAATCAGCCCTTAACGGTACTGGGAGTTTCGGCAGGTTTAACATTATATCCAACCGACTCTTAGAACCATTATTGTTCCTAATTCATGGCCATGTTTTAAAGTCTCACTCACGCTCACTCTCAAATAAAGGCAAACATCGTCTTTAAAGCTTATCACCGCCCGGTGATAAGCTTTTAAAATATGATGTTTGCAAGACACAGAAATAATGGAAGTTGATTAATTGACGAATTACCTGAATTTCAAAAATGCTTAATAACTCATATTTAGAGCTTTGTGGCTCTTCACTGACTAACGGCTCCTCACTGACTAACAATCGAGAGAAGTCATCGTATCACAAAATATTCCCCTTGAAGAGGTCTTTCTATTAGCATATATTATCTTAACGCTAATAGGGGATGCGGCAGGCTTAAAGTTCTGTCCAGCCAAACATTGTTCCTAAAACGGCACCTAGGAGGCCAATGTTTTAAAATGTCCGTTTACAGGCATAAAAGATAGTATTTGCAAGGCACAGAATTAATGAAAGTTAATTAATTGACGAAATACCAGAATTACAATAATACTTAATTACTCACATTTAGAGCTCTGTAGCTCCTTACGTACTAACAATCAATAGTATTCATAATAAGAAACATTCTCCTTGTTGAAATCTTTATATTCGTATACTTATACCTTAAAGCTATAGGGCTTCAGGCTAGAATTGTAATAAAAAATATATTAAAATCTCGACCAACTTTATATCCAATCAACTCGGATTTTTTTTTTATAGTTCATTGAGACCATAGACAGTAAAGTGACTTGACCCGAATGACTCTAATACAGGCACATTATATGACACATCAGCTTTGTTTCTCGGTTGGGAACGCATCTGCGACGCCATCTTCATCTGGAATTGCAGATGTTGGCTGTTGGCTTGTTTGCCATCCAATACCAAGGTACATAAAAAATATGAGCCCTCTGTAAGTGCAACTTTACAGCAAAGCAACTTACCGCTTCCAAGTCTTTAGCTTTCAGGGCCCTTTGAACTTCCTGTTCAATTCGTTCAGCTTCATCTTGTTCAAGTATTTGAGCTCTTAGGGCGGCTATCGTCGTTGCAACAATCTGCTCTATTTCCTCGTCCGGTAGTGCGATACCGCAGTCTAGCGAAAAATAAAATTAAAGTAAGGTTCACAACTTTTATTACGGACTAACTGCCCCGCGATTTCGTTCGCGTAGAAGACGTAAGATACACAATATAGGTATTAAAATAACAGCCACATTTTAACAAAACTCCCTCGTCTCCCGACCCGCCGCGTTGCATCGCCCGCCCGCGCTATTACTTCGTTTTTGCTTAGCGTTCCTTACGACTTTTTTCTTTTTGCTTGGCTCCTAAGGATTGTAGCGTGATGTCAAATAGCCTATAATCATCCTCGAGAATTGGGCTACCAAATGCAAAAAGAATTTTTTAAATCCGAATGGCAGTTCCAGAGATTAGCGTTTTTATTTTTTTTTGCTCGGAACTCTAGTTCTTTTTCTAGCCTAAGTTACTCCTTGTAACATCACCTATCTGCCAGTGAACATTCCGTCAAAATCGGTCCAGCCGTTTCGGAGATTAGCCGGAACAAACCGACAAACAAACAAAAATTAAAATTGTTTTTTGTTCTATGTACGGTTGTAAAGTTTCATATACATTTAGTAAAAAGCTGTTATTTTGACATTACAAACAGACGCTTCAATTTTATTTATTTGCATATTATGTATAGATGGAGCACATCATCGATACACGTAACTGCAAACAGTTCAAACTTTTATTTGAAACGATAGATTTGAAACAGTTCGCCTTTACATAAAAACAAATATTTAAGTGGGCCAACCTTTGATATCTTCCACCACGTCAAAGGAACGAATTCGTTGAATGCTATCCACGGTGACTGGATGCTCGTCATCGACGAGCGATCTAATGAGAGACGCCATCGTCTCGGGAGCATCTGGAAAGATGCGAGGATGAGCACAGAAATAAAAGTAACCACAAGTACATACATCAAAAGTATCTAGGGATCAAGGTGTTTTTTTTTTTAAAAATGATTGCCCTATTGAAATTAAATAAAAATATATATTTAGATTGATTACATAAAATGTTTTCGTATGTGTAGATCGAAGAAGTACTCTGCTTTTGCATTAATATAGACATTTCGTGATTTTTGCTTATGTTGGATTTTTCACCTTAACCTTTCCTGACATTAAAATGTGATAAAAAGATAAAAATAAAATTTTTTCATGGTTTTTATCGCGTAAAATAAACAACTGTAGTCTGTATTTCCTCCTTTAACGCGTACAACACAATCGCAACGATTCGGCTACTCAATATGAGTTCATCCAAATCACGTTGCGGAATGGCCGCTCACATTCGTTGTAACAGGTGAAAAAGATTTTCTGGTGTGTGTGTACGGCATCCATATTAGGCAGAGTTCTTTTTTCAAACATATCCCATGCGTGCTCAATGGGATTCAAGTCTGGCGATTGAGCACGCTAAGATATTAGCTGCGGCAAGTGTGTTTGTAACGACTCTGGCAGTGTGTGGACGTGAAATAAAAAGAAAGAATAACGTTTATTTGGACACAGTTCGTGAAACATAAATAACAAAAAAAAAAAGTTTTATCAGCAATAGTGTGTGCTTCACGGCTGCGCCAAAAAGGTTAATTTCAGCACGAATACCAGACAGATGCTGTCTGACGCTGGTTTTCTAATGAACCTTTAGGGACAAGTGACGGGGAGTACAAACAGTTTCAACATACCTAATACATATTTTTGTACTTAAATAAATAATCTGGTAATCAAATTTACTATAACAAAAACTACAAGAACTGTCTCGGCAAAACCTGAACGATTAACTAGATTGATCCAAGCCCAGTGCACTCACAAAGCTCTACACGCCGCCGCCGAGCGCGGCGGACATTACACTGACAATTATTTTTTTAAAGGTTTAGTTTTAAGCTAGTAGGCATTTCATATAAGTGAAACATTTAAGGCGACCATATCTCGTTTCTGTTGCGAATCTATCAGATACTGCCGTAATCTTGTTCTGAACGTATGGATAGTGCCCAATACCCTTAATGATGGCGGGATATTAATTATTATTATTATTCTAAAACTTAGATATAGCGTATCGGAAAGTCCTATGAGACTGTGTTGAAAGTGGTTGTGCACATTGGCTGGGCGCGCAATCTCGTCTACTAGCCATCCAACGAAGCACGTGCATTACGTGCTACGTGCATAAGCCGAAATGAAGCACCAAATTGGGTCCGCAAAGGAATGACAACATCTGATACAATATTTTCAGCGTAAATCTGTGCATTGAGATTGCCTCTGATCCAAATCAGTTCGGTTCTTCCGCTGATCCAAATACCCGCCCATATCATGATTGTTCCACGTTCCACCACTGTATGCATGGATTGTATGTATGCACTGTATTCTTGGCGTCCACGGGTCCTCCAATACCGTGTACGTCTAGGTATCTGGCCTCATGCCAAAGCAAGATTCGTCAGAAAAACACAAAATGCCACTCTTCTTCTGCCCAATTTCTGTGTTCAAGAGCCCGTTGTAAACGGGCTCTGCTATTGCGGGGCTCAATAGGTGGTACACGTAGCGGCCTTCGGGAACGGAGATTGACTTCATGCAAGCGATTTCTTATGGTTTGATCGCTTGTTAACATTCCCGAAAAGATATGAAGCCTCTTAACCAACATCATCGCGGTTTTTGTACGATTTTGTCGAGCAATAATTTGTATGTAACGATCTTGTCTGCGTGTGATGATGCGAGCTCGTCCTCCATGTCGCTCTGCTACGCTGCCGCTGATGGGGTAATGTGTCTAAAGTCAACTTAAACACTCTGCGTAGAGCCCAGAGCGATTGCCACAGCACGTTGCCGAGAACCAGCGGGGCAATTGCGTAACACATTATCGATCGGAATCGGTTTCATTTTGACAGTTCAACAATATTCATTGCGTTATTTACATGTTGAGCAGACAAATTTATCGAACTTATGAAGCAATGGATTAGAAATTTGCTTCAAAATGATTCAGATTCCGATTGATAGTGTGTTTCGCAATTAGGGTGCAGCGTCCAACAATTCCACATTTCTTTACATGAACATTTCTTCTCGGCTCAAATGACATCTTCTCTCTATAATAACGTTATTATGTAGTGATTCCACTCAGAAGTATGGCAGAAATTTTACTGATTTGGCCTCAAACCCGTTGCAAGATTATATAGGAATACGACTTGACAGAGGATTTTCATTTTTTGACCGAAATTTAAAAACTATTCCGTTTTCAAATGACGAAATTCGAAATGATTCAATTTCGTCATTTCAATTTACAAAAAATATAATTAAAAATCCTGATTTTTAGTAACTAGCAAAAACGTGTTTGATCCCTGGACACTTTTGATGTGTGTATTAAAAACAAAAAAATAAAAAATCTACCAAGAGCATTTCGGACCAAAGTATCATGACTGTGAAGATGCACAAAAAGTTTATAATCAGTAAGTTAAAGTACCAACAGGAAGTACTTATGGCACAGCACATCAAGTTTGTGAAAAAGTTCGGCTTTTTAGAGCGTTGTCTGTCACTGTCGGCCACTTACTTGTGTGAAAGTCTCTTTCTAAACATCGATGTGCTGGTGCGGTTACTGTTTGGGACTTGTAAGCTTCTAGAAAGTGTTCAGGACGCTTTTAGGATGGAGGTACTGAAGGCCTATATAAATGACATTCGCTTCGGAGCGATTCTATTTCTACAATCGCTATCACTTCAACGATAACGAAGTAAGGCCTGGACAAAGTAACATTCGATTAGCGATGACGCTAGTACAAAAGCCAAAAAATGTATGGAGTTGAGATAAGTTATCGAAATGTCACGTGATCATAGGACGAATCGACAGCATCGAACGATAACTTCCATAGAGATGCGTAGCCAAGTTTTTTTTATTTTTTTTTATTTGAGATAGGTTTGCTCTTGACTCTAGTCTAGGTCAGAGATGACAGAGACAAAGTCGACGATGGAGCGAGCTTACCCAGAAGAAGCCTGTTAACTCTCACTTTGAAGAGATCGGGGTTGTATACGTTCGGAAACACAGACGCAGGCAGAGAGTTCCACTCCTTTGCTGTGCGCATCACAAAAGACATTTGGAAACGCTTAGTGCAAATTGGTGGAATAGCAACTAGGTAGGGATGGTAACCTGCAGTGCGTCTAGATGTCCGATGGTAGAAGGGGGCAGGCGGAATGAGGTCGTGGAGTTCTCGAGCACACTCACCGAAGTGGCACTTTTTGGCAAGCGTTATAACTAGTTTTCGATTCGTATGGTCGAATCATTAGCGAAAGCCCAGATCCCGCGAGCGAAACCCTTATGCTATTTTAATACTCGTTATACTATTTATATACTATCTACGATTCATGTCGTCGCCAACAGTGTCAATGTGGTTTCCATGGTAATTAAGTTTGTTGATTGACGAAAACGTCAGATAAGAAAAAAGATCTTTTATGTTTTATACAACGTGGATCTGGACGTACGACATTAAATTAAAACGAGCACAGTACTAGTCCATCAAAACATTTTAAAACACAAAGATTAGTAGTTAATGCAAAATTAAAAAATTGCAGTTTTCAAACAAAATAAATAGCAGAATCAACTGCATAAAAAAAAAACACGCTTTATCTATGAAAAGTCACTGACAAACAACGGTACGATGCGGGGTACGGGGCGCGACGGCGACAATGTTTACCTATTATTACGGACTCAGATGTACATCATGTAGAAAAATAAGAAAATGAAAAATAATTTCCTGTGGCTAAAGTATTCATTGGATTCGATTGATTTTTTGTATACGGGTAAAGAACATGATTATCTTTACGTGGTTTAAAAGAATGTCGATCGTCCTGTTCCACCTTGTATAATTTTGTATTTATTTTTATACGAAGTTCATGAACATATTGCCTGCTAATATAGTGCCGAATTTTCATTTACTATAACGTCGAACACTTAGGACCCTATTCCACTTATTCCAATAAATTTCAGTTGGTAATTATTTTATTTCTTCCACTACTATAAACAATAGGGTTACCAACTCAAGTTCAATTTTACCCCAAAATTCGGAACCACTGCAGTTGGTTACCCGTCGTTTTTTTATGGTAGCAATTTTTTTTGGGTAGAATATACCCTTTTTAGAGTATATTTGAAATCACCAAAGTGCGCAAAACCATAGGAGCCGAGAAACACAAACCAATTTTTATAGTAGCTTTTTTTGGATAGAATAGACCCTTTTTAGTGTATATTTGAAAATCCCAGTGCGGAAAACCATAGGCGTCGAGAAAAAAAAAATGTGTTCCCATTGAGGTACCACATTTGAATTTTGAGCTTTTGAATACATCAGCCTTCAATAAAAGTTCTCAGACAATTGTAAATTCAGCCTCTAGTTTGTAAAAGTAGCCACTCAAAAGTTACAATCGGTGAAAGGTGGTCCTTCAGTCGTGACGAACAGGCATCCATATCTCAAAGCCTTGTTAAAATTTACAACTGCAATAAATTACTACTCATATTACCAGATTTGTAAAACTAATTTATTGAATATCCACCCTTCCTGTTCACAGAATAAAAAGAACTAGCATGCGGAAGGTGGTCCCTCAACCGATCACCATAAGTTCACCTTGAGTGAAGACCAAAATGGAATTCGAAATTTACATAAGGGTCTAGCGTTAGTAAAATAAATAATAAATAAAAAAATAAAAATAAAAATGTTTATTTCTTCACTTATGGATATAACTATGTTAGGTTTGGAGTCACCTTTTAAGCAAAGATTTGCTTGTATTAGGTGGTTCCGCTCCTCCAGTTTACAATCATTCTACAGATGTGTGAGAAATAAACAAAAAGATTAATTTAAGACTAATTAAATGTATTAACATTTTATAATTCTTATATTAGTAAGGGTGCGCACTGGGTGTAGGATATGTTTGTGAGTGTGAGTATATGTGTGGGTTCGTTTGTGTGTAAGTGTGTGTTTGTGTAGGTGTAGGGATGTAGTGGGTGAGCATGCGTGTGAGATATGTGGTATGTGTAGTGCGAGGATGTATGGGTGTGGTGTGTATATGTGTACAAATTAGATGTGTTTCCTAGTTATGTGACCTTGTGTAGAATATCTTCAGTTTCCTCGTAACTTTTACTCTTGAGCCATTCAGTTAGTGTTTTTTTGCAGTCGTGGTATGTCATAGAATAGGTGGCACTTTGCTCATTGAGAACATTATACAGGGTGTTTGGTAGAACGTTGGACATACGAAAATGGTGGTTAGTTGGGGTCATCTGCTACCCACTTGGCCCAAATTATTTGACCTTGGCCCCACCGTATTTTTTTTTTACTTTTTCTTAATTTTACAGAAAATTACCAGTTTTTAACTTTAAATTCGAATATCTTTACTTGCGATGGGTAAAACAGGCAGGATGTTGTTTTGTATAAATGTCTAATAATAGCAGACTCTCATAAAATTATTGTTTGGTACAGATGTTAGTAGGAAAAAAAGTTTAGAGTCTTTAAAGGTGCAAAAAGATGTAAAAAAATACTTAGAGCATAACTTTGACTTACATTAAAAAAAAAAACTAAAAGCGATCGAGAACTTAGGATTACATCAAAATATCTCTGCTGTATGAGCTTTCTAACGGTATGTAATTTACATTTACTAAAACAAAAATTCAGGACTTATTTGACAATTTTATCAAGTAGGAGGTTTTTGAGGAAACAGAAAATTAAAATGTTTTGCTAAATTTAAAACTGTAAAGTTGTCAAAAAATGTAGCAATCAATTTAAATGAGGGGTTTACTTAAATTACCCATTCAAAGGGCCTTTTTCTGTTACCTAAATGTCAGTGGGTAATAAAACAATTAAATTACATTTAAATGAATTTATTCAATTAAGTAATTGCTCAAATTGACGCCCTCCATTTTCAATGCACGCGCGACATCTGCGTCTTATTTCAACGGTTGTCGTCCGCAGCAGCATCTCTCCCCTCATCACTTGGAATGCAGCATTAATTCTGTTGATTAATTCTTCACGCGTTTCTACTTCCGTGAAGTAGACAAGTTCTTTGGCTCTTCCCCACACGTAAAAGTCGAGCGGAGTGAGGTCGGGTGATCGCGGAGGCCATGGGATTGGTCCGCCTCTGCCAATCCACGAATTGGGGAAACAATTGTTTAGTAGCTCGCGTACGCTCAGACTCCAGTGAGCTGGGCAGCCATCATGCTGGAACACGATAGGCCTGTCTTCATCAAATGCTTCTTGTAGCAATGGTGGTAGATCGTTGATCAAAAACTCTAAATAATTGCTCCCATTAAGATGTTCGGGCAAAAAATGGGGCCCTATGAGCCTGTTTCCAATCACTCCGGCCCAGACATTGACTGAAAATCTTCTTTGGAACCCTCTTCGTCTCTTCGTATGGGGGTTTTGATCTTTAGGGGCCCAATGATGCAAATTATGCAAGTTGGTAATCCCTTCTTTAGATTAGTCCGTCCACAGTATGCTCCGCAAAATGTTGACATCTTCTACATCAGTATGCAATTAGTGTTGGCGCGTCCATACGCTAACAACATGTCAGCGTATTCTTCACTGGTAAAGGTAGCCATTTTTCACCAAGAAAAACGTAATAGCGCACAGGAACAAGAAACTTAACAGTACAGTAACATGAAACTTAACAGACAGATAACACGACAAGTAATTAACAAAACGACTCGGAACGAAAACAGAAGTGACGGGCACAAACGATCGCAGAGGCAGTTAAGTCTCGACTGATTCAAATTATTCAGTCATCGTTTTGGCCTCTTCAGCGGGCCCCGCCGGGAGCGAATGAGATAAAAACATGCCTTATGACTGCGCACGAGTGAGACAAAATGTTTACCTGCTTAGTGCCCCCGACCCCAGGTAACTTGGTGGTTTAGTTTTCCTAGAAATTTCGCAACAAAGGAGTCTGTGCAGTGACTGGTAACAGAAAAAGGCCCTTTGAGTGGATAATTTAAGTACTCCTCTCATTTAAATTGATTGCTACATTTTTTGACAACTTTACAGTTTTAAATTTCGCAAAACATTTTAATTTTCTGTTTCGTCAAAAACCTCCTACTTGATAAAATTGTCAAATAAGTCCTGAATATTTGTTTTAGTAAATGTAAATTACATACCGTTAGAAAGCTCATACAGCAGAGATATTTTGATGTAATCCTAAGTTCTCGATCGCTTTTAGTTTTTTTTAAATGCAAGTCAAAGTTATGCTCTAAGTATTTTTTTACATCTTTTTGCACCTTTAAAGACTCTAAACTTTTTTTCCTACTAACATCTGTACCAAACAAATATTTTATGAGAGTCTGCTATTATTAGACATTAATACAAAACAACATCCTGCCTGTTTTACCCATCGCAAGTAAAGATATTCGAATTTAAAGTTAAAAAAACTGGTAATTTTCTGTAAAATTAAGAAAAAGTAAAAAAAAAAAAACGGTGGGGCCAAGGGGTCAAATAATTTGGGTCAAGTGGGTAGCAGATGACCCCAACTAACCACCATTTTCGTATGTTCAACGTTCTACCAAACACCCTGTATATACGGGAAGATTGTTTAATAAAATGCCTTGTAGCAAATGTAGTATTCACCGGACTATCTTCAGCTACCTTATTTTTCCTCCTAGAATGTGTCTTGGAAGTAATGAAGGGAAGAGATTTGTGTTTTTTTAATGCAATCTGCAGGACATAGAGTTTCCTAACTGACAAAAGGTTTGAGATTGAGTATAAACTTTCCGTAGGGAATCTAATCGGTTTAAAGTACATGACTTTTAGTAAAGCTCTCTGTGCCCTTTCCAGCTCCAAAAATTTTGTTTTTAGACGCTCCGCCCCAAATTGGCAAACAGTACGTCAGTATAGACTGACCCAGGGAGACATAAATTTGCCGGATAAGATCCTTAGTGGTCACGTGGCGGAGAGATTTGAACGTCCAAATCAGTTTCCTAACTCTGTTCATTAATAGTTCTAGGTGTAAGTGCCAGGATAGCCTTTGATCAAGCATAACACCAAGGTATTTAGTACTGGATACTTTATTGATTTTTAAACAAGAGCAGGTGGTGTTAGTGGAGCTGGAGCAGGTATGGATCTTAATCTGCAGACCTTGTGATGACTGGGTACGATCAAATATGGAAAAGCAGATGTAATTTGTCTTTGAAATATTCAAAGTTAAAAGGTTCCGATCGAGCCAGGTAGCTATTGTAGACAGACCACGTTCGGCGATGCGACCGACGCTGTCCCATGTTTCTTCCGAGAAAACAATTGCTGTATCGTCAGCATAAGAGAATATGTGAGCACCTTCGATACTCATGTTACATAGGCTGTTTATATAAATGAGAAACAGCGGCGGTCCGAGCACACTACCTTGTCCTACTCCGTAAGTCACTATTTCTTCGGAACTAGTGACTGATCCTATTTTAACTACGTACCTGCGCTCACTCAGGTATTCCGTGAAAAGTTTAAGTGGTACTCCTCTTATACCAATGTCTTCTAGCCTATATAAAAGCGTGGGGACAGAGACTGTGTCGAAGGCTTTTTTGATGTCTAGAAAGACGGCCAGACACTTTTCTCGATTGTCCACTTTGTCAGTGACGATAGAGGTCAGCGCTAGGACCGCGTCTTCAGTAGACTTTCCCTGTCTAAAGCCAAACTGTGAAGGTGAAATTATTTTATGTTTTGTTAAATATGTATTTAATCGTTGGTTTATTAATCTTTCGACAATTTTAGACAGCGACGGGAGGACGGATATCGGCCTATAGTTGGACGGATCATCTCTGTCACCACACTTATGCACAGGTGTTATTACAGCTTGTTTCAGGACCGTGGGAAAGAATCCTTGTTCAAAACATAGGTTAATAAGGTGTGAAATTATTGGTGAGATAATGAACTTGGCAGATTTTAAAAAACTTACGGGAATTTTGTCCCAGCCAGTAGCACTGTCGGATTTTAGGCTCGTAATTACGGTTGCTACTTCTTCAGCGTCAGAGTTGAGCAGTACAAACGATGAGACCGGCGGGTTTGGAACGTCCATAGGTATGTTGGTGTCGTTGTTAGCCTGTCTCTCAGGATTATTTATTATTTCGTCAGCAAGATGCCTTCCAACGGTTGAGAAGTATTCATTTACTTTATTCACCGCCTCGAGAGGTGTAGCGGCTGATTCTAGTAATTCTGTGTTTTGTGTCTTAGGTGGTTTTCGTTGGGAAATATTGTTTATTGTTTGCCATAGCTTTTTAGAGTTTTTGTGTGTCTTATAAAGCTGTTCGCGATCGTATTTACGTTTTTGTTTCTTAATGGCACTGCTGCAGTAGTTCCTGTATCTCCTATAAGTGATTTTTAGTATCTCATTATGAGGCTCTAGTTTTAACTTTTTTTGCATATTGTTGCGGTTATGTATACAGCGCAACAAGCCTATGGTCATCCAGGGTTTGATTAATCTATTTTTAAGGGGGATTTTTGTTACAAGTGTACCGGCAGTGAGACATTTTTGTAGTAAAGTTATTAAGTTATTTATTAGTATGTTAGGGTTAGTTAGGTCTAAGAGGGCGTGAATGTTGCTACTTTTTAAGAGTTCGAGTGAATATTCGACGTTAATTGAGGTTCTAGTTTTAAAAGATTTGTGTTTGTTCATTAATTCAGACATCGTGATCGGTGATAGTGGTCTCGATAATTGTTATGAATGCTGATTTTTTATTAGGTCTAAGCTTGAGAATGAAATGATCTAGACAGCTTTTGTCGCGAGTGAGATGCGTATGTCCAGGTAGTAGGCCGTGCATTGATAACATGTTTAAATAATTAAGTCGATTCGATCTTTCGTATGATTGCTCTTCTTGCTTGTGTATTAAATTTATATTGATGTCACCCGTAATAATTACATTTTTATTTGAAGAGAGCTAAGTGTTGAGATAAGGAGTTTATGAAATCTTCTGCGTTTGTCTTTGATGGAGAGCGATATATCCCTATGATTATGAGATCGGGTTTTATTTCAACCTGTAAACAAGAAGCGTGAGTTAATTTTATCTCTTTTATTTTAAATATGTACCGGTTACTAACAAAGACGACGACACCGTCAGCTTTATTTAAATGCTTCATGGTGTAGCCTGCCGAGTAGTTTTGTAATTGAGGAATATTTTTATTTGGATTTAGACTGCATTCACTTAAAACAATAAGGTCAGTGTTAAAATTTAGATCGGCTAAGTTCAGCTGTAAGTCTTTAAAATTTAGATAGATACTTCTGATGTTTTGTGAGATAATCGTAAAATCGGAGTTTTTAATCTTTACATTAGTACTAAATTTGCGAAGGGAAAGGTTTGATACTTGGGCTAATTCTATGTTATCTATTTCAGCGATTGTTTCCAGTGTCCTATCCATAACTGTCTCTAACAGGGCTTAGGTACAAAAAATTGTAGTCTTTTAGGGTTTTGAGTGTGTGTGTTTTTATGCGTAATCTGTATGAAATGATCTGTATGAAAGGTTTAGTAGTGTATGTTTTGCTTGTGTGTGTGTGCGTTACAATTACAGGCTTTGTACTCCTTAATCTAATTAGTAATATTACAATGATAACTAATTTCAACATATTACCTACCTTATAGCTAATAGAATTTAACAAATAACAGTAAGAGAGACTATTATAAAAGTAAAAGTACTTGAACTACTGTAAATTTAACCACTAGTTTGTAAAAGAAGCCATTTAAAATTTACAATTTAAGGTGGTCCCTCATTCGAAATGTTTATCATAAGAAAAATCAATTTACGTAGCATTCGGAAGTTAATTAGACGAATGCTACAGTCTATCCTTTACAATTTTTTTTACTAAAGATTAATTTACTAAACAGAATCATAAAATTTGCCATTTTATTTCAAATAATAATCTAATTCCTAGGAAGAAATACTAAGATAGAGGTGACCACACAGCAGGACTTTTTTGAATAAGTAAAAACTAGTGACTGTTGAATCGGTTCTTTAGGTTTTGGTAATATATATTGTGTAATAATCAAGTCACGTACGAATACGGAGCCCCGCTTCGCTGTGCCCCAAGTCCCGAGCTCGCTTCGCTCGCTTTTGCATCCTAAGTGTTTAGTGTGTACTGTATTACATATGTAATAGGTTTAATGTACTGTGTAAAAGGTGAACAAAAAAAGAATAGCAACATATTCAAATTGAAAAACATAATTATATTTTATTTAGTTGAATTTTCTGAAACTTTAATTTTTTTTCTCAAAAACGGCGTTTTCGCAGTGTGAAATTTTGAGAAAGTGTTTTACATGAAGACATCTATACTTTATATAATTGTGAAGCTTCGCACGCGCGGGTAACCAACTGCAGTGGAGGCTAACATTCCCTAAATCCCTGTCAAAATAAAATAGCCCTAAGCCATGCATAATATTAGTAATTTTACCCTAAAAAAGGGAGAAATCCCTAAAAGTGGAAACATTCAAATGACAACATAAATTGACAGCGATAGCGCGGAATTAACCGCTGAAGTATATATACTTGAGATGTCTTTATCTGTCAAGTGTCGGGCGGAATTCCCGCGGCGCGACATATTTATGACCTTGCTCACAAAAAATGGTCCACTGATGTTTCAATTGGCTCTTGGCACTTATTGTAAACTGTTTTGGGTTCTTGAATAAACATACCATACTATAAAATCTAAACTATACTCGTATTACGAGAGATGTATTTATAAACAAAATATGATTACAACAGAGTATGGCCAAAAATGTCGTTTGTTTACGTAACATTATTTGCTCAAACAAAATGGTATCCATGATGTTATTTCGTGCAAATGTTATCTAAAACGATGTAATAACTACTTGTAAATGAATATTTATCCACTTACCGTCGATTAGACACGAAAACACTTTATTTTCAATAAAAAAACACACGGAGATATCAGTCGCGCCAAATGTCATTGTTAAAACGTCACTTTAACTTTTTTTTTCTACGTTCCAAACCAAATTTTATAAGTTTTGAAGCATTTAGTTGACGTGAATATCTACCGGACCACAGACTAAAATTGCCTGCACAGGATATTAGCCTTGAATTATAATTAAAAATGGAGATTTAAAAAGCGGGGGAACGGGTGGCACACTTGAGTGCCAGCGCTGTTTGGAGGTTTGGCGTCGATAGGCAAAAATGAGTGCCAGAAACTTTGATCGAGTCGTTTGGCCTGACGAAAGACCATAAGTAAAACGTAATTTTTATCGAACAGACGACTAGACGACAGCGAATCGTAGTGTACTTTGTCTGCCAATCGAGAATTTCTATTCGTTGACCTATCACGTTGACCTTTCGATAGTTTATGTCAATCCCATACATTTTTTGGAATTTCTACTAGCGTCATCGCTAATCGAATGTTACTTTGTCTAGGCCCTCTGGAAGGTATATTCACCAATATCTTTAACGCGCGCGGAGTGCAATAGTGCTGCGATGGTGGGCCCAATGCGGTCTTCAATTTTATCATGTGTGTCCGACATATCCTTCAGAGCTTCCTCTAAATTGTCTATCACCTCATCCGTAGATTCTGGAGATTCCATTGCTTCCATCTACGATACATACAAATAATTAAAAATAAAACAAACGAAAAATCGAATAACAACGTATTCTGAATGTACCCAAGGGTTCGTGCCTGAGGGGCCGATCCCGCAGGAACACGTCCCGGAAGGCCACATTTCGATAAATTTGATCACATTTTTTCTTTATTATTTTTTCTGTTGTTTTCAACTTGTACCGTCGACATAAAAAGTGCTTCAAGGTATGATGTGTTTGTTGCTGGCATATAGTGGTTCCAAATATGGGAATTACGTGGACTTAGAGACGAAAGTAATTTGATTCCAAAATTTTGTGAAATACGGAATCATAATTTCAATAATTATAATTTAGGAATCACTGTACTTTAATACACGGCGCTTTTTTATAGTATCTATTTTTATTTTGGGTAGAAGGTAGAATAGACCCATTTTAGTGTATATAGGATGACTGGTAATTAGTGATCGATACTTAAACACATGATTTTACACATGATAACAAGCAACTTTTACTATGGCACCAATCCTGAAATCGCGAAAAAAAAATCAGCTGGTCCCTACATTTTGACGAGATAAATGCGAACATAAATGTAAGAAAGAGCTGATTTTTTTTTCGCGATTTCAGGATTGGTGCCATAGTAAAAGTTGCTTGTTATCATGTGTAAAATCATGTGTTTAAGTATCGGTCACTAATTACCAGTCAACCTATATTTGAAAACTCCAAAGGTAAATAATAAGGCGTAGTCGAGGGAGCTCGGCTTTGCGGGCTCCTATTTCTGAATGGTTTGAAAAAAAAAAAATAGTCGCTGGGTCTTTGTTCGCTCATTTCACTCACTCACTAAACCCCACCATCCCCTTCGAACCTAACCTATCCGAGTCGGGGTGCCCCAAGTCCCAAGCTCGTTTCGCTCGCTGTAGCACCCTAAGTTGTCCTTTTTTAATTTTTGTACATTATGTTATTATTGACAAACTAATTATTGTGATAATTAAAACCTGTGATTACCCCAGCAGACTATAACATTGTATTAATATATACGATTATTTTAACCATGATCGAGAACTTATCATTTATTATAAGTCAAGTATTAAATTAAGTAAACAAAAAATTGGATTAAGACTTTTCCTGCTGATGGTACTTTTAAGAAGATTGACTTTTAATCGACATTATCGAGATAATAAGAAACCGTGGTCCTCCAGGATGTGTACCTGTGGGATCCGGGCCCTCAGCCCATAACCTGTAACCAAATCCAGAAAGCTCTTTTGACTTTATTAGACTCCTGTACCCATCGAGTCACTCTGCATATTTTTGTTCGTCTCATCTTTTTAATAATGGTATTAATTACAAAGAAAAAAAATGTAGTTTTGAAACCAGTCACTCAATATCATTTCCGTTTGTCATTGTTCTAAGTTTCAAATCGGACTAAGAAGTCGGTTAAAAAACAATTTAATTGCAACTAGTCATCTTTTCACGTTTCTCAGGGTCAAAATTAGCGTGGATTTTTTTGAAGAAAACAAAGGTTTACATAGAGATAACGTTTATTTAGTAACTTCTGTTACCTCCAAAAGCATTTACGACGGCCGACATGCAGTTCGGCATGGAATTAATTAATGCCACATTTATTTTTTTATGTTACAAGTAACAGTGGACTCAATATTATGTTAATAACAATATTTTTTAACAACTATGTTAGTAAACTTAAGCTACACACTTCACCTAACAATGACCTATAGGTATGACTATGAGAATCCCTGCTACGAGCTCAAAACTATGACGTGCTGTGGAATGTTTTCCCCTGCTTCCAAGATGGTAGTTTTCAGCTCCTGCAAAGTTTCTGTAGCTGGTTGGTTAGCTCGAACACGCCTCTTCAGCTCATCCCATAAGTGCTCTATTGGATTCATATCAGCGCTTCTTGCTAGCTATTCAATTACTGCGATACTAACGTCATGCAGGTATTCTCCAACAATTCTTGCAGTGTGCGCCCTTGCATTGTCATGCATAAAAATGAAATCCTGGCCCACATACTCAGCATATGGCATCATATGAGCCCCTAGGCATTGTCGCTATTTAAGCAACCGTGGTCCCGTCACAATCTCAAGGCCAGTTTTACCTTCGGTGGAAATTCCGCCTCAGACTACCCATGACCTACCGCCATAACTCACCGTCTCTTCAATGCAACATTGCTGAAATCGTTCTCCCTACCTTCGGTAGACTTTCCTACGTTCATCATTGCCATACAGCATAAATTTGGTTCCACCCGTAAAAAGAACCGACGATGAGTCCACCGCAAATGTTCGCGTGCAAACTGTAGGCACGCCATTCTGTGAGCTCGTGTCAGTTTGGAACCATTGGCTGGCTTATGAGGTTTCAGGCCACGTTCTTCGAGTCTCCTTCTAACAGTTCGAGCGCAAACAGTCAGTCCATAAAAGTCTCGAAGCTGTTCTTGGACCTGTAGGTACTAATAATATAATAATAAAATATCAAAAAAAAAAAAAAATAATAATAACCCCACCGCCGTATCTCTACGTTGACGTCGTGGTGGGGCTTGCGTGCTCCAATAAGCCCTAGGTCTGTGCCGGTAGAGCTTACTTTGCCGAGACAGATCTAGGGTGAGGAGCCAGACCAAGAGAGATACAATCCAAGCCAAGGTAGCACATGCCGAGGGCTTCATGGCTAGGGGAGAGCACTAGTCGTTAGTGTGCCAACTCTGGATAATAGGGGGCCTCCAGTTTTATTCACCCTTACTACAGTGAATGCAGGGCTCTGCTGTAGTCGACTTTTTAAGTCCCTAGCTACTCGTGGGAACTACATGAATACTCGATCAAAAACAAAAAAACAACTTCAGGCGAATCAGCCACAGATAAATGACGAAACATCACAATTCTCTTCGTCATCTCTCTCATCTCTTTTTCCATCAATTCCATCATCATCTCAATCTTTTCGCGTCACTCCGACGCCATCATCTTCATCAATCAGTATACAGTCAGCGGATGTTGTACAGGAGACAAATTTTGTCGTCGATACTGTACCCACCGCTGGAACTGCAACAACTCGTAGGAAATGGAGCATTGAAATGAATAAATTCATCCTACGCACTTATCTTCTTCTTACTAGTATGGAAACAGACAAAAATGCATACCTTCCATCGCTCCACACAAAGTTTCTAGAAAAATATCCGGCTATGCAAGTAAGCCGACAAAGCGTCGAGCCATAGTTCAAAAGAAATTACTACCACAGGAAACAATAGATCACATTTATGAGGAAGTCAGAGCCGAACTACAAATGGTACACACTCAAATACAGCAACACTACACAATCTTATACACAAACCGGCCATCGTATGAAATGGACGAACGAATATAATGAAACAATAATTAAAATATATTATACTGCCACAAAATTAGAAACGGATAAAACAGCCTATAGAAAATATTTACAACAGGAATTTATAAATATATATCCGCAACTATCACATATAACAGAGCAAAGATTATCCGATCAAGTGAGAGCTATTTTAAATAACAATTATGTAAACCCCAATAGATTAGAAGAAATTAAAAACCAGGTAGCTGCAGAATTAAGGGAAAGTAACACCAATACACAAAATATTCAATACATAAATAACGATTACTTGAATACACAAACGCAGAAAGACTTGGAACAACCTGATACAAATATTTACTTCACTGACACACCTACAAATACACTGACAACTCATATATTCCTAAACAACAGCACAGATACTGACATCGTATCTCAGACATTCGTAAATACAAATGAAGACAATTTCTTGAACAACATAGATATTGGTCAATTTCAACCTACACAAACTAACTTTGATGCTGCCCCAGAAATCAACATAGAAATTGAAGCCACATTTCAACAAGCTCAACATAATTTTATTGAAACATTCCCCACTAACAGGCCATACATCCCCAAGCAGAAGACATCTAGAAAGTTTTCTGCCATAGTTACATACATAAATACTGTCATTCTCCCGAAGCACGTAAATGTCGACACCGAATTCATCAAACTGCAGACCATAATATACTGTGCAGCATGGACGGCAGCTACATGCAACGGAGCTAGAATATTATCATCAGACTCTACACTAAATGACCGTCACACATATAAACAGCGAAAGCCAAAATGGCAAGTCAGATTAGAAAAGAAAATGAAAAATCTAAGAGCAAACATAGTTAGGCTAACACATTTCATTAATGGTAGTAGAAGTCAAAAATTAATAGCGGCAGTAGAAGAAATAAAGAAAAAATACCAACTACACGCACAATACGAAAACTCAAATACACAAATAGAACACTTTTTGGACACCTTAAAACAAAAATTAAGCGCAGCATCCAGTAGACTTAAAAGATACATAACATGCACGAATCGCAAAGTACAGAACACAAAATTTACTAACAATGAAAAAATATTTTATAGGAACCTTGCAGCTAATAACAGAGATACCACTAACCAAACCCTAGAGACACCTTCATCCGAAACACTAAGGGAATTCTGGGCCAACATCTGGGAAAATCCAGTATACCACAATAATCGCGCAGACTGGGTCAATGAAGCAACACGAGAAATCCCAGAAATGGAATTTGAGTTTATACCTATAGATACATTTATAGACGTCATCAAACGCACACACAGCTGGAAATCGCCTGGCACTGACCACATTCACAACTACTGGTATAAGAAATTCTCTAACATACATCCATTCTTACATAACTATTTAAATACATTCATCCAATCACCAAATTTACTTCCAACATACATAACACACGGAGTAACTTATATGATACCTAAAGATATGAATGACACTAAAAACCCAGCGAAATACCGACCAGTTACTTGTTTACAAACCTTGTACAAAATCTTAACAGCCTGCGTAGGTGAAGTAGTATACGAACATTTAACTAAAAATAATCTTCTAGCAGAACAACAGAAGGGTTGTCGTAAGAATAGACAAGGTTGTAAAGAGCAACTTACCATTGACGCAATTACTATGAACAGCGCTGTTAAAAGCAGGAATGATATTCACACAATGTTTATTGATTACCAAAAGGCTTTCGATTCAGTTCCACACAGCTGGTTATTACACGTTCTAAATTTGTATAAAATTCACCCAACACTGAAACAATTCTTAGAAACTACCATGCAGAATTGGCAAACTGTTCTTAAAATTAATTCATCCTCCTCGACTGTAGCTACAGAACCAATCTGTATAAAACGTGGAATTTTTCAAGGAGACGCTCTAAGTCCTCTGTGGTTTTGCATGGCACTCAATCCACTCTCACACTTGCTTGATAAAACAGACGCAGGATTCACCCTGGCTAACAATGACACTCAATACACCCTTACACACCTCATGTACATGGATGACATAAAGTTATACGCAGCTGACAATAAAGGGCTTTTCCAACTAGCTGACACAACACAACAATTTTCTGACGATATTTGCATGTCATTTGGAGTAGATAAGTGCAAAATTTTATCAATTTTAAAAGGAAAAATTCAAAATAATAGTTACACACTCGCATCAGGTGAATCGATCGAGCCAATGGATGAACAGAGTACATACAAATATCTAGGTTTTAAGCAGTCCAGACAGATACATCAAAAGATGTCAAAACAAGAACTGCTCAAAAAATTCTCACACCGCCTCAACCTTATTTTATAAAGTAACCTAAACTCTAGAAACACAATTAAAGCTATCAACACATTTGCAATACCTATTCTCACATACTCTTTCGGAATTATACGATGGTCAAAGACTGATATCAAAAAACTACAGCGCACTGTCAATACAATTCTCACCAAACATAGAAAACACCATCCAAAATCATGCATACAACGTCTTATACTGCCACGCCAAGACGGAGGAAGAGGATTAATAGACATGCACAATTTACACAACAAACAGATACTTTCACTCAGAGCGTACTTCCATAACAAATCAAAACATTCATCACTACACAAACAGGTAACGGAAACAGATAAAAAACTTACACCACTAAACCTACAAAACAGGAACACGCAAATGAATGAACACATTATAAGTACACAAGAAAAAATTGCAGCATGGTCTGCAAAAGCCCTACACGGAAGACACCGAGCCTTCCTGAGCCAGCCACACGTCGACAAAGTTAAGTCGAACGAATGGCTCAAACGAGGCGAATTGTTTCCTGAGACCGAGGGTTTTATGCTGGCCATACAGGATCAAATAGTAGCTACTCGTAATTACAGAAAGTACATCATAAAGGACCAACATCAGCAGACTGACTTGTGCAGACATTGCAACACTGCCTCTGAAACCATACAACATATAACAGGAGCGTGTAAATCACTTGCACAAACTGATTATAAACACCGCCATGATCAAGTCGCTGCAATTATACACCAACAGTTAGCATATAAATATAAACTAGTTAGTGAAATGATACCATATTATAAATATAAACCAGAAATAATATTAGAAAGTAAGGATCAGAAAATTTACTGGGACCGAACGATAATAACAGATAAAACTATTCATTACAATAGACCCGACATTACCGTTCATGACAAAACCAATAAAACAGTTTATCTGATAGATATAGCAATACCTAACTCACACAATATTCAAACCACCATATCCGAAAAGCTCAGTAAGTATCAAGATCTCGCCATAGAAATTAAAACCCAATGGAAAGCGCAAACCGTTCATATTGTCCCCATTGTTCTTTCATCTACAGGCATAATACCAAAATCTCTTACACAAAGCCTTAACACCCTACAGATGCCTACTTACACACTTTACATGCTCCAAAAAGCCACCATCCTTAACACCTGTCGCATCACCCGAAAGTTCCTGACTTCTTCAACACTGTCATCCACCTTTTCTATCTAAATTTCGCCTTACATACTTGGTCCCGACCCGTGTGTAAGGTTTCTTAACCTCTCTTAAATGAGAAGAAACATAAAGAACTGAAAATAATAATAATAACTTGGCAACACGGGCAAGTCAACAAACGTCTGATTTTTCTTTTATCATATTTTCCATTTATTTATTACCTCAGCCACACTTTAGTATCAGAAAGCACGAAAAACAATAAAACCTTTAGTAATAAATTGAAGAGACAATAAAAAACATGAAAATGAGAAAAAAATTATTAGGTATGAAAAAAGCAAGAATGACGGCTGTCAAATTCGGCCTGATGAATGAATGATGATGAAGAAAATCAAATATAAAACGGAATGTTGACGAGATCAGCAACTCGCCGCGCACGCCTACCACCTCCGGACTCGTCGCTCAGCTCCGCCCCGCCGCTGCCGGTACCCAGCCCCATCGAGAGTGCTGTGATACCGGCCATGGCAGCTGTGTCGAGCTCGAGCGACGAATATTTTTCCCCGCCGACGTCGCCAACACCTGTACGTCGGCAGGGGAGAGGCCGGCCACCGAGGAGCTTGGGACTTAGGGGCCAACCGGCCCCGAGCCGGGTCCCCGCTGCCGGTGGTTGTGTGCAGCGCATGAGATGGACTCAGTCTATGAACGAGAACGTCATGCGCGCATATTACGGGTCTACAGAGGGAGGAACTAACCTCACTGCGTACCGCAATAGGATGCTGTCTCTGTTCCAGGAACTAGAACCAACCGTCAACACTTCGGCCCAACGACTGTAGGATCAGGTGCGGGTCATCCAACGCAATCACAGGTTGGACGATGCTGCACTTGATAGGCTGCGCTCAGAGGTACTGAACAACCATATCGTCTCGATTTCGGCACAAACCGCGGTACAAGCGTCACCCATAGATGCAATCCCACCGCGGTTCAATCATGTTGAAGAAGAATATGATAGGGTTGCCACAGTAAGTAGCCAGTGCAACGTCCGATTGAGGAGCGCATTGGAGGATGCGTTTCGCGAGTATAGGTCCACTCCGACCGAACTTAGGCCCCGATTACCACGCTTACCTATGCACAAGAAAAATAGGGCGCTGGTGTGTGCCTTGGACTCGCAGCTTAAAATTTTTTTCGAACGCAGCGAGGATCTCATTGATACACACTCGATCCTGTATTGCGCGGCTGTTGCGGCATGTCGTTTAGCTAACGTCAAGTTTCCAAACTGTGACGCAGCTACTCGACCAAAACTGGCCGTACCAGCCTGGCAATGCAGGATCGAGCGTCGTATCGATGGGGCCAGGGTACTCATCGGCAAACTGTACTGCTTTAGGGAGGGCAATACAAGACCACGAGTGATGCGCTTTGTACGGCGGGCATTCTCGGGGACTGGAATAAGTCCACCAGAATACATGTCCCGCGTCACAGAGCGCATCGACTTCCTGAAGCAGAAAGTTTGTGCATGGGCGAGCCGTATTCGGCGGTATAAGCGGCGGGTTGATCGATACACGCAGAATCGCATGTTCCAGAGCGATGAGAGTTGGGTATATAGAGCTTGGGAGCGGCCTGAACAAAATGTAGCGGACGTGCGCCGCCCGGATGATACCACCACGAGTACATTCTGGCGCAACATCTGGTCGGTGCCCGTCTGTCACGCTGAGGCTGGCTGGATGCAGGACGTCGAGCGAGTGTGTGGAACTATACCAGAGATGGATGCAGTGCAGATAACGCCATTTGACGTAGCCAGAGCAGTCCGTTCGTTACCGAATTGGAAATCTCCAGGACCGGACGGACTGCACAACTTTTGGTTGAAATGGCTAACTAGTTCACACACTTGCCTGGTATCTCAGTTCCAGTCAGCCTTAGAGTCTGGGTCGCTACCGCAGTTTCTAACAACAGGCGTTACCCACCTGCTCCATAAGTCAGGTAGTCCCGCGGAACCTAAGAATTATAGACCGATCACGTGTTTGTCGACGGTCTATAAACTTCTTACATCCATTTTGAGAGCGAAAATTAATATACACATTGAGAGTAATCTGATTATGTCTGCCTCTCAAAATGGATGCAGGAACGGGTCCCGCGGTACTAAGGAGCTACTCCTCATTGACATGGCCATTAGCCAACAGGTTCGTCGATCCCGCAAGGATCTGTCGACATGCTGGATAGATTATAAGAAGGCCTACGACTCGGTGCCACATACATGGCTCATGAGGGTGCTGGAGTTGTACAAGATTGATGCAACTCTACGCACCTTCCTTGAGTCGTGTATGGGGCAATGGAGGACGGTCCTTCGCTACCCAGGGTGTGGACAGATCCAGAGGAATGATGAACCTGTTTGGATTAAACGAGGAATATTTCAGGGCGACAGTTTGAGTCCACTTTGGTTCTGCTTAGCCCTGAATCCTCTAAGCACATTGCTGGAGGATTCAGGTCTAGGCTATCGGTTGAGGAGAGGTGGTCAGGTCATATCTCACCTCCTTTACATGGATGACTTGAAACTCTTTGCCCCCAACAAAATGCGATTGATGGAACTACTGAAGGTAACTGAAACTTTCAGTAACGCCATCAGGATGGAATTTGGTGTGGACAAATGTGCAGTCATGCATGTAAAGCGAGGCGAGATTATGGAATCCGCGGGAATTCAACTTTTGGATTCCATACACCTTAGATCTCTCTCCTCATCCGAAAGCTATAAGTATTTGGGTATGTCGAAAGCGTTAGGCATCAATGTTGCTAACATGAAGCAATCGTTGAAGGAGCGCTTCTTTGGTCGCCTGAACAAGGTATTAATTAGTCTTCTTTCGGGCGGAACCAAGGTGCGCGCCTTCAACGGTTGGGTCATGCCGGTTTTGATGTACTCTTTTGGCATACTCAAATGGACTCAGACCGAACTAGACGCCCTGGATAGGAGGGTCCGTACACTGCTGACCGCAAACCGGATGCATCACCCACGATCATCGGTGATGAGACTGTACATCCCGCGGAAGTGCGGGGGTCGAGGTTTTTTAAATGCGAAGACCCTCCACAACCGCGAGGTGTGCAACCTCAGGGAATATTTTTTAAACGCCGACGTGGGTATGCACCGTGATGTGGTCGCAGTGGACAACGGGCTCACCCCGCTCTCCATGGCTAAAGGGAACTGGCGCAAACCTGTAGTACTTACTACAGATGACCGCAAGCAGGTATGGCAAAGCAAGGAGCTTCACGGACGCTTCTATCGGGCTCTACACGAGCCCGGTGTAGATTTCTTAGCGTCCGTATCCTGGCTACGTTTCGGTGACCTCTTTGGGGAAACTGAAGGTTTTGTTTGTGCAATTATGGACGAAGTTATTTTGATGAATAACTACCGGAGACATATTATGAAGGACGGGACGGTTGACGTGTGTCGGGCATGCCACCGTCCGGGTGAGTCCATCAGACATATTCTGACTAACGGCGAGTACTTGCACAGGCATAACCAAGGGGCCAGGATTATTCACCAGCAACTTGCTTTGAAATACAAACTTGTGGACTCTGATGTACCGTATTACAAGTATGTGCCCGACCCAGTTCTTGAAAATGACCATGCCACGTTGTACTGGGATCGGTCTATCATCACTGACAGGACTATTGTCGCCAATAAGCCTGATATAGTGGTGATAGATCGATTAGCGCGCCGCGCAATGATTATCGATATTACCATTCCACATGACGAGAACCTCGTGAAAGCTGAGAAAGAGAAACAAATAAAATATCTCGACTTAGCACACGAGGTTGTTGACATGTGGAATGTGACCTCGGCTGTCATTGTGCCGATTGTTGTAACGGTCAATGGCCTGATGGCCGAAAGCCTCGACCAACATCTCTCGAGGCTGTCGTTAGGCGGTTGGATCAAGAGCCTGATCCAGAAGGCAGTACTCCTCGATACGGCTCGTATTGTGAGGAGGTTCCTGTCTCTGCAGCCCTAACCACCGGTAGCTTGGACCCTGCTCCCGATACCGGCGGACCTCTATTTTTTTATATTTTTAAATGTTTTTTGTATATATTTTTATTAGAAATATTTAAAAATGTAAATAGATAAGAAAGAAAATAAATAAACGAATAATAATAAACCATTTATTATCAGGCAACAAAGACCCATAGATACATACCTTAACTTAAGTATACATAATAAATATAGTAACAATTTAGTTAGTAAATAAATCTAAATAACTATGTTAGTATCACTTAGTTGCACTAAGTCTTTGTGCGTTCTGGTGGCACTTGTCCGCGAAAGCGGCGGAATACCACATCCTGCGGCCAAAAGCTTTCTTCCATCCCCAGGTGCAGGTAGCATGTTCGTATGCGCACCACGAACGCCTTGAAGTTGACGTTGCGGTGCGACTCCAGTAACTGCACGCTCGGCGCGTACCTCGTCTTCTGGCGCACGTACTCCACGATGTCCTCCGCCTTAGTGGTGTAGTGTAGGCGGGAGATGTACACCGGTGTGTTCGGCTTTGCGGCACGCAAGCTGACTTCGGGCTCCGTAGGAGCTTTGCCGCAGCGGTTCTTGTTCGTTCGCGACCGGCGCATCCTCCTTTGCACCGTCACGAAACCCTCCTCATCAGCCCTATTCGGTGCCTTTTTTGGCATAGGCTTCCTACTTGGAGCTCCTTGGGCACTCGCGATGACGCTAGCGGATACTGAGGAGGTACTGAGGTCAGGTGACTATTACGCAGGCTGGTGGAAAAGATAAACTGATATTGACGTGCTGTAGTATGCCGGTTTCGTGGTCCTCCTGGACGGCGCATGAAGCCGCCATTCTCCAGGTACCGATGGTAAATTACCGATGGACGACTTACTTGAAGTTGTGCACTTACTTTTCGCTGACTAAGCCCAGACTGAAGAAGGGCTACAGCTTGCGCGGTTACTTCAGGTGTAGTATCCATAATTTGAACCTCAGAATGGATAAAAAAATAAGGAAAAACAATTTCGATACTCTTTGTATGCAAAACAAAATGTTATTTTTAATATACCTATTTCAAATGGAAAAATGACAAACGGAAATAATAGTGAATGACTGGCTTGAAACCACACTTTTTTTTCTTTGTCATACCATTATTTAAAAGATAGAGACCTTTAAACAAAAATATGCAGGTTGGCACGATTCAGGTATCCGGGAGTGTAACTATTGACTTATAGATGCTCTAATCAAAGCCTGTTGCTTCTTTAAGGCCGAAAATACACATGTCTGTAGCTGGTACAAAACTATGCAAGTAGCTTGCATGCCAATATACCATGATAGCTTTTGATTGGTGAATGTCACAATGGCATGCAAGCTACTTGCAAAGTTTTGTACCAGCTACAGGCATGTGTATTGTCGCCCTAAAAGCGATCAAACTCCGATTTTCTTCTCTTTTTAAAATTCGTGAATTCAAATTTGGAACAATAGTGATACCGAAATGATGGCCAGTATGTCAGCTTCAAAACTGCATAAAAACTTTTTCTGTGACTTATCATTATTTTGATGTTTTAGGCCTATAAACATAATAATGCAGAGTGGATCGATTTAGTAGTCCGGGAGTGTATTTTTATAATTTTAGTTAAAGTAAGAGAATAATGGTAAAAATAACTTACTTGTTGTTTGACCAAATGCTCGGTCAAAATTGCTAGTTTATCGAATGCTTGAGTTTGCTTCTTATACTGACTCGGATCACCACCAAATTTCAGTAGCCACTTTTTAACGATATCGTCTACCAATTCATATCGGGACAACTTTCTAAAAGATAAAATGTAAAGTTTTATTTGTAAAAATGTAGGATCGACAGCAGAGAAAGTAGACCGCAGCGATCACGAGTTGAAAAAGCGTTCCTCTCTCACACGTAATAAACGAAAGGGTTTCTTCTTCGTTCCAGGCAAAATAGGCACAACTGGAGTGTGGCAAGTCTAGCTTAAGCATTTTTCTGCCTCAAAAGACGTGCACCGAGTCCAAATTAATTGGGATAAGAAAGGAGGATGATATGGCGCCTGACGGTGAGTAAATTCAAACAAACCCAGTCATGACGTCAGGGAGTTGGGCCATGATCTCACGCAGAAGTATATCCGCGTCGTCCCGCGTCACTCGCATCGCGTCGAGGCAGTCGAACAACAGCGTCCTTACGTTTATTTCGCCTCCAATCTGCATTGTCGAGGTTAAGGGTGCTCTGTAATCGAAACACATTTATTATAACATCACACCTGTCATTATTCTCCGAAAGGTTATGCAGAGGTGTATCTACATAGAACACAAGTCCAGTAAAATTACCTGGCCTCCAGTCACCCACACAATATACAGGGTGTAAGGGACAGCCCTCCGCAAACTAACAGGGTGCATTCAGCTCCTTATTTTGAATCATATTCCACCATATTCATATTCATATTCCATTAGGAAAATATTCATTTTTCAAATCGTTTTTTTAGTTACTATATTACTATGTTACCTTTATATGAATGTAAAATTACATTCTCTGTACACAGCACTCCATTTATGTAAATAAAACAGCTAAAATCAAAAACTCAGCAATGGATGCTGAAATACTGAGTTTTTCCACGGTAACGATACATTGCATGTGAGGTAATAAAACAAATCACGTTTATTGGATTCCCATAATGTTCCTGAAATAATTTCATATACCGGTCGTCTTAGTATGATATACTGAATTCACCCCATCAGTCTGCAGAGGGCTGTCCCTTACACCCTGTATATTGCCAGTTATATTTTAAATCCAGACAGAGATTTTGTTTTAATGGTCCAGATTCTGGGCTACTACTGAGAAATTTCTGATGGAAAAACAACAGTTGGCCGTACTTGGGAATCGAAACCAGTTAAGAAAAAATATGTCTGTTCGATAGAGAACCACTAGATTTACGTGATTTTTGTTTTAATTCAAGTCCACGCGACCGGAGCAGAAGGCACAACATTTTTATTTTATTTTATTTATTACTGCAAAATTACAGAGAAATACTTAACCTAAGATTTAACAAACATGTAACCCACACCGTTGTCCACATTTTTACTAAAGGTTCCTAACTGCAGTGCTGATGACAAGTGATAAAAGCAAAAAAAACAACAAAATAATAATCGCCACCACAATAACGCTGTGTTGCTAAGATTAGTTTAACATAACTTAAATCACCTCGCCAGTTAAAACATCAAAAGCCATTTTCTTAAATAATTGCTTTGATTGAGAAAATATATCCAGTTCCATAAAATACGTGTTATAAGTATCAATAAGGCGACGAAGAGGTGCTCGCTCCCAGCGTTGGTCCTGCATATGTCTGTATGGAGCAGTTGAGGGACGCGCACCCCCCGAATAACATTTCTAGTTACCTTGAGACACAATTTGTTTACTAGGTCCATACAATCAAATTGGCTATTACATACATATGCCGTGTAGCGTCATGACATCAAGAAACAGCCGCCGATTCCCAGATCCTGATCGTTATACCGCTTCAATAGTTGCACGTAAGGCACCTTTGATTGGAAGCACTTATAGTTCATAGACCGTAAGAGCTTCTTCTGTACCATTTCTATTTTAGTGCTGTATTTGTTGTAGAATGTGTTGCAGATCGGAATGGCGTATTCTAACTGGGATCGCACGAAAGTCTTATAAAGTAGTAAGAACGTAGAGGGCCGCACAAGGTCACGCGTTAACCTCATGACGAAAACAAACATCTGATACGCCTTGTTAATTGTCAACGTGTATGTCGAAGTACAAACCGGCATCCAGTGTAACACCCAAATCACGAAAAAAACTAACTTTATCCAAGTGCGAGTTATTAACTGAATAATTAAAATCAAGTTTATTCCTCTTTTTGGTAAATGAGATGGCATGGCATTTGGGTAGACTGAGAAAGAGCTTATTATTGTTACAGTATGTAAATAATCTATCTAGGTCCTTTTGAAGAAGAAGACAATCTTGTATATTCTTACATGATCTGTAGATTTTTATGTCGTCAACGTACATTAAAAATTTAGAGTTGATAAAACATTGTTTAATGTCATTAATAAATATAATGAAGAGGAGAGGGCCCAAAATGGATCCCTGTGGTACACCAGATGTTACAACTATAGGGTCAGACTCGTAACCGTTAACAACAATTTTTGGGTCCTGTTATAAATATAAGAAACAAACCATCTAAGCAAATTACCACGTATTCCGTTGAAGGCTATTTTTTCTAAGAGCAGTGTATGATCCACCTTATCACACGCCTTCTGAAAATCCGTGTACACAGCGTCCAGTTGAACTTTTTGATCCAGTTTTTCAAATAAATAGTTGGTAAATATTAACAGATTGGTTGTTGTTGAACGACGTTTGACGAAACCGTGTTGCTCGGGTAAAATAAGCGGATGGATGTGGGGATACAGGGCGCTATGCACAAGACCCTCAAAAACCTTAGACAAAGTAGAGAGGATGGAGATGGGCCGATAATTCTCTACACTATTCTTGTCACTAGTCTTATAAATAGGAGTTAGAAACGCACGTTTCCAAATTGCGGGAAAAACACTCTCACGCAAACATTTATTAAAAATTATGTGCAATGCAGTACACAAGCTATCGCGTGTTTTTATGAAAAAGCTGAGAGGTAGGCCGTCGGGTCCCGCCCCTTTAGAGGAATGTAAAGATTTTAAAGCTGCGAGCACAACCTCGGAGGATAGACAAATATTGGATACGCAAAACGAGTTATTTGCATAGCGACCGGAAGGTTGCCAATTGACAGCGTTCAAAGAAGAGGGTTCGTAGACAGAAAAAAAGGTGAAAAGAGAATGCAAATGTTTATGGGATCGTCTGAGGAAGAATTTCTGAAATACATACTAGCTGGATAGTTAGATTTTCCTTTTCTAGATGAGATGTAGGACCAGAAATGGTTTATATTCTTAAGAATGCGGTCTTCGACCGAGTCGATGTGCTTCCGATAACACTTAGATGACTCCTCGTGGAAAAGCTTACGATAGAAAATTTTAAGTAGTCACATTGATTTTTGTATTTCTTCCATCTTATCCAAGCACGTTCTTTTGCTTTAATGATTCGTATGAGAGAAGGTGTAAACCAGACAGGGAACTTTGAGTTTCTTATTCTAGTCAACGGAACATGTGACTTGATAATTCCGTATAAAGTCTCATAGAAGACGTTGACAGCTTGATCGGAGTCAAGGTGAGAGAGTATAGAGTCCCAGTTAATTTTACTAAGGTCAGAGTTTATGAATGAATGAATGAATGAATATTTATTTGTAAACACAGGTACTACATTTGGTCTTCAGTAATAATTAAGTTGATTCTGTATGTTTTGCCAGCGGCATACCAATTTTACACTAGGTAGGTACAATAATAATAATAAATTGAAATAATAATCTCCATATCCTGCAATAGTCCTACACCAACCGGGGGTTGTCCTTGGGTGCACTTGCAAAGTACGCACAGGGATAATCGTCGGTTGATGCCTCATTTCCATTGAAAGCATCTAACGGGCCTCTGCGAGTTGGCTTCGGCCCCTTATATGCCTTCCAAAGGTCCGGGACCCTAGGGTCCTGGGAAATATCAAAAAAAAAAGAAATAATAATAAATTAATATAAATTGAAAAACATTATAAATTATTAAATTAGGTATTTACAAATTCAGTCAGCTAGTTTAGATTAATTAATATTAAATTCAGTAAACAAATTACAACAAAAAACACACATTCATTACGTCCTGGGGGGCTAAAACGGCCACTTTAGCAGAATCATAATAGGATAATATTATGAACTTTAGTTAAATTAATCGTAAAATGGTCACAAATTGACAATTCATAATATTAACTGCGTACAATTCTTAACATGCAATTCATCTGTTTGACAGTTTTGTACGGAGATTCGTAAAACGGTGCACAAACTATGAATTTCTTAATATCAATCATTATTATCTTAATTTCTTAATATCATATGTCAATTTATATTAATACACTTCTGGACACATATATTGGCCCACCTGTGCGCGATCCTGATCATATTACATCAGAATATAGAGGTGCAGCGCATTCACACTGTAATTTAATGTACAAAGTCTGTCCATTCATACCTATCATATTTCATAATTTATCTGGCTATGATTCCCATATTTTTATCAAGGAATTGTCAAAATATGATGGCGAAATAAAAATAATACCAAAAACAAAAGAAAAATATTTATCCATTACAAAAATCATTAATACTGGATGTAATAAGCCTTTGCAAATTAAATTCATAGATTCATTCCAGTTCCTTAACACAAGTCTCGATAACCTGAGTAAAAGTTTAACAGACAGTGATTTTTTAAATTTAAGGTCACATTTTCCTGACGACAAAAAATTCGAATTAATACGAAGGAAAGCTATATATCCATATGAATATGTTGATTCATGGCATAAATATGATGAGACACAACTCCCTCCTAAACATTGTTTTTACAACAGTTTGCAAATGAAGCATATAACCGATAGCGAGTATGAACATGCGCAAACCGTTTGGAATTACTTTAATATTACTAGTCTTGGTGAATATACTGATTTATATGTAAAGTGCGATGTATTATTATTATGCGATATATTTGAAAATTTTAGAAAGATATGTCTTCAGCATTATAATCTCGATCCAGCATACTATGTAAGTTCACCTGGTTTAAGTTGGGACGCTATGCTCCTTTACACGGGTGTTCAACTGGAGTTGATTCATGATTTAGATATTTATAAGATGATAGAAAAGGGAATACGTGGTGGATTAGCACAGTGCTCTCACCGGTATGCCAAAGCAAATAACATTTACCTCCCTCATTTTGATGATTCTAAACCGTCAACATATTTAGTATATCTTGACTGTAACAATCTTTATGGATATGCAATGACAAAAAAATTACCTATATCAGATTTTAAATTCATGTCAAGTTCCGAAATGGTAAATTTTTGTTTATTTGATGTACCTGATGATGCTGAGTATGGTTACATTTTAGAAGTTGATATCATGTATCCAGATAATTTACATAGTGATTTGCCTTTCACTCCAGAAAAGTTCATACCTATAGGAGGAAGGACAGAAAAGTTAATCGCGAACTTATATGATAAATACAACTATGTTATACATTATATACATTTAAAAGAATGTCTTAGAAATGGACTTGTTTTGAAAAAAATTCATCGTATAGTCCAATTTAAACAAGAAAACTTTTTGAAAAAGTATATCGACTTAAATACTCAACTACGTCAATCAGCTAAGACACCATTTGAAAGAGATTTCTTTAAACTATTAAATAATTCAATATTTGGAAAAACGATTGAAAATAAACGAAAACAGGTTGATGTTAAATTGGTAACTAAGTGGAATGATAGTAAGAATAGAACAAATAAAACAGTAGGTGCAGAGAAACTAATTGCAAAACCAAACTTACGAAGTATTTGTGTTTTTAGTGAAGATTTTCTTGCAGTTCAATTGAATCATGAAAAACTTGTTTTAGATAGACCTATATACAATTGGATTTGCTGTACTGGAATATGCTAAACAACATATGTATAATTTTCATTATGAATTTATTAAAAAAAAGTACGGTGAAAATGTGAAACTGTGTTATACCGATACTGACAGTTTATTGTACTCAATACATACAAAAAACTTTTATAAAGATTTGAATGATAATATATTGAAATTTGATACTAGTAATTTTGATTTTAATAATCCTTATTGTATACCAAAGTTAAACGATAAAATTCCCGGCTTGTTTAAAGATGAATTAGGTGGTGATGTAATAACCGATTTTTTTTTTTTTTTTTTTTTTTTTGTGGATGGGAAATCATCAAATGACTTCTCCCGCTCTGGGCGGAGCGGGAGGGCGTGTCAGACTTTTACTGACTAAAACCCACCCGTGTTCCTTCTGTTGCCTGTGCCGGGGCCACGGTAACTCTTTCGAACATCCCGCAACCCTAGCTGGCATCGGCCCTAGCGGACCCCGTCAATAGTGCTGACATCTCTTTGAGGCGCGCGTGGAACACGACGCGCCGTCGACTCGGGCCTGGTCCTTACCGGACGGCGAGCTACCCATTGCTCGCCGTCCGCAAGCCCGCGCCTACGGTGGCCGGGAATCGGCTGCCGATTCCCGACGCCCAGGGCGTCTCCTGCGGCGACTAGGGGCGTGAGGGTGCAAAGCTTGCCTCTCCCTCACGCGTCCCGCCTCCTTCTTCACGAGCATTACTGCTTCGCAGAAGGAGGTAATGGCTTCGAATTTACTGGCTTAAGAGCAAAACTTTATTGTATTAAATCATTAAAAACACAGATTAACAAAGCTAAAGGAGTATCAAGGCCCATTACAAAGAGTTTGAAAATATCAAACTATAAGAAAGTTTTATTTAAGAATATTACTTAAATGTAAGATGAATATGATAAAGTCAAGCAAACATCTACTGTATTCACAGGTTGTCAATAAAGTAATTTTAAATAGAATAGATGACAAAAGAATAGTTCAACCAAATCAAATAAACACATTACCTTGGAGTCATTGTGATTGCATATGTTAGAACTTTTGTGTTATACAATGTATACTGCTATGATTTATTAAACATAGTTGTATGTTAAGTTATTTGTATTTTGTAAAGATAATTACAAATTATAATGTATATACAAGATTTACCTAATAAACTATATATTTTACTCGTAATAATTGACTTTTCATTTATTTTCTTATGTAAGTACTTATTAATATCATATATGTACCCAATAATCATTTTGCAATCGAAGCAAACATGTCGTTGGAAGCAACTATTATAAATATAAACTACTTTTAGAAATACAAACTCTTTGAAACAAAGAGTATTTTTTTTTCTAATTTTATTGTGGGCTCAAACTGTGGGAAGTCTAATGTCATGATTCAAGATTTCATATAATTATACTGCTTTATTAGGTGATTAAAAACACAGTATGTATAATAAATTGTAACTTTATTGAACTTCACATATAATTAAACATGATCTTATAATTACACTACACTTAGAGTCTGCATGTAGCTGAACTTAATTTTTTAACTATTTTACCGACTAGATATTCTGTTTCATCCATAATTTCATCGTAATTGTCCTTGACTTGATACTGAACATTCACACAAGCACTATCACTGTGGTCAACACTATTGTCACTTAAATCATAAACAGATATTTTTATTAAATGGTGTGCTTTTCCTGGCTCCTTGCGAATAACAAAAGATGATGAAGGTGTATCTAATAGTTTGGATAAGGTAATTTTTGAATTTAATTTCGACTTCTTGTTTTTTCCTTTTAATGATCTTTCTTGAGTATCCTTGACTTTATCCTGGGGGTTTTCCTGGAACTCAGTTTGTTCGATATTATTCCCAGTTAGTTCTTTTGTTAAATAGAATGACTTTATAACATCATCCACAATATCAAGACCTTCCATTTTCTGAAATGAAACATAATGTTACAATTAATTTACTTTTCTGATATTAAAATAAGTATCAATATTCTTGGAAAAATATTTATTAAGTAGTTACTTACGATTGTATATAATAAGGTAATTAAACAAGAATAAAAACCCGCTGTTCAACTCAGTTGATGATGTTTGTGTGTGAATTCTCATTTAAGCTCGCTTTATATAACATCGGTCGAAACCCATCTCAACCAATCCAATGCATACCTATGATAGTGCCTATATTTTATTCTATAAATGCGTATGTAAGGCAGAAATTAAATTAATATACATGATGAAGTTGATCAAACAACCCACGTCTCTAAACATTAATAATATAAATCTAAATGACTCTGCTCCCCAGATAAGACATAGTGTTCTATTACCTAATTCAATTCGTTGTATAATATGTGGCCCATCAAACTGTGGCAAAACGAATGTTATGATTAGTTTACTGCTTCATGAAAATGGGCTCAAATTTAAAAATCTTTTATCTTTACTCTAAAACTTCTTTTCAACCAAAATATCGTTTCTTGACCGAAGTATTAAAAAGAGTGCCACAAATGAACTTTTAAGACTTCAATGATGATAAAGATGTCATTTCTCCGAGTGAAGCTTTAAAAAATTCTGTATTTATTTTTGATGATGTTGCGTGTGAAAATCAAGTAAATATCCGCAATTATTTTTGCATGGGTAGGCATAAACAAATAGATTGTTTCTATTTATCTCAAACCTATTCTAAAATTCCAAAGCAATTGTTACGTGATAATATTAATTTTCTTATTATATTCAAACAAGATGATGTGAATTTAAAACATATTTATGAAGAGCATGTTAGTTCTGATTTACAATGGAAAGAGTTCAGAAATATTTGTCAAACTGTTTGGAGTAAGCCTAATAATTTTCTAATTATTAATAAAGAATCTGCATTAAATAATGGAAGGTACAGACAGAACTTTGATATGTTTTTTAAATCTGAGTGACTGTTTATATGCACATATAAGTAATTAACATGCAAAATCAAATTCAGTATAATTCTTACGTTAGCTGAACACAGTTGTTATAATTATAACATGGAGAAAAATGTTAAAATAGAATTAATGAAGTCTGTAGACTCCATAAAGAATAAAATAAAACAGATGAAGGACCAGGAACACTCGATAAACTTGTCACTCGATAAAATGCTAAAATCTGTCACAGACCCCCTTAAAACTCTAGTTGACTCAAATATAACTGTGGAAAAAATAAAACATTTAGAAAATACAACACTTACTAATTTTGAAGGTATTGAATTGGATGAAATTAATACTAGCTCGTCTACAAAGTTTGTGGACTGTTACGAACCAAAACTTAATTCTACACAATTGGTTAAAGAGTCTCCTGAAATGGTATTATCAGCTGATTTAGAAATTTCATTAAAAGGTCAGGATATCTTAGATGATATTTATGATGGTGTAAATATACCGTTTGGAATAAGAAATGAAAACAAAACTTTATTGATGGGAAATTCAGTAGTATCATTTTCTAAAATTGACAGTTTGAATAATAAAAATATAATTTTGATTAAAATCGGTGATAAATCCTACAATTTAACTCCTGGCCTGAAAGAACTTTTACCTCGAAAAAAACCTGATTTAAAACTAATATCCAACAAAGATAAACTTGTCTACAAGGATATATTGTATTATACAAATGTTCATAAGGGAGACTTCAATCCTAGAGGTCGAATAAAAGGTGATAAAGGAATAAAATATCGTGAAATAATCAGACCATTATTTTCCGAAACGTCGAGCGATAATATTCACACTAAACTGGGGGGATACTTGCCAATGTTAAAAAAAAAATAAAAAAAATACTGAGCTAGTATATTGGGATGAGCCTAACGAATTAGTTGAGAGATTGAAACTATTAGTTGCTTCAAAAGATGCTGGCAATACAAACCATGATAATGAAATACTATCGATAATTGAAGAATTAAAAGAAGCTGACATAATTAAAGAATAAATAGTAGCAATAACATGGTTTTCATTCAGTATCATTGCTGGATTCACTACAAATGTTTATATACTGAGTTTTGAATATGAGTAAAGCCGATGTGGTAAACGAAATTCATAAAAATGGGAGAGTAAACTTTCCACGAAGACATGTTATTATGAAAGATATAGATGACCTTTGGCAAGCAGACTTAATTGATATGTAATCAATTTCCAAAGAAAAAAAAAACTACAAATATATTCTTGCTGTTATTGATACATTTTCGAAATACGCCTGGGCCTTTCCTTTGAAAAGTAAGACCAAAGATGTTGTATGCAATTCTTTCAAGATTTTGTTGGATAATGGACGTGTTGCCAAAAATCTGCAAACAGATAATGGAACAGAATTTTATAATAACACATTTCAGAACCTTATGAAATCTTATTATATAAACCATTATTCAACCTTCTCAACAAAAAAGGCATCAATAGTAGAGCGATTTATTAGAACATTGAAATCGAAACTGTACAAGGAATTTAGTTTAAAAGGTAAAAAACTATAATTGGATAGATAATACCCTTAATCATGTTATCTATAAATACAATCACACCAATCATCGGACAATTGATGAAATCCCGGCAAGCGTAGATAATACTAATAAAACACGCATATTAGGGAGATATTTCAGGTTGCTAAAAGCCGATAATATAAAAAGCAAGTTTAAAGTGGGTGATTATGTACGTATCAGTAAATACAAAGGAACATTTGAAAAGGGGTATACTCCCAACTGGTCGACAGAAATATTTAAAATTCGAAAAATACAAAATACAACTCCTATTACCTACTTAATTGAAGATGCAGTCAGAGGCCAACCCATTTTAGGTGCATTTTATGTGCAAGAGCTGCAAAAGACAAAACATCCCAATTTATATCTAGTCGAAAAAGTTCTTAGAAGTAAAGGAAATAGGGTTTTAGTAAAATGGTTAGGTTTGTCTTCATCTGAAAACAGTTGGATTGATAAATCGAATATTTATTAAATGTTCAACTCATGATGCATCAGTTTATCGATGGGTATTGGAGAGAGCAGTCTTCTCAATTGGCTTATAAATAATTTACCAATTGAATTACATTTACCAGGATACAATTATTGCGGCCCTGGCACTAAATTAATTAAAAGGCTTAGATGTGGGGATAAAGGTGTTAATAAATTAGACGAATATTGCAAACAACACGACATTGCCTATCACAAGTCTTCAAACTTAAAGGATCGCCACAAGGCAGATTTAGTTTTATTAAATATGGCTAAAAAGCGAGCACTTGCCTCAGATGCGAGTGTAGGGGAAAAACTGGCAGCGCGCTTAATAAGCAGCGCTATGTCAACAAAAATTAAAACTGGTTTTGGCTTAAAAAAAGATAGCAAAAACTGTTCTCCTAAAATTAAATCTGGAAAAGGGTTGAAAAATAAATTTAAAAATGTTATTAACAAAACGAAGAGACATATAAAAAAATTAAAACCCAAATGCAAGAAAGTGGCAATAGAATTAGCTATGGCCGCTGTCAGAGAATTAGCTGATGATTCGTCTATAAAACTTCCTCGTGTTATTCCTATACCAAAAACTGGTGGAGTGTTGCCTTTGATTCCGATTTTTGCGGGATTATCAGCTGCAGGGGCATTAGCAGGCGGTGCAGCTGGTATTGCTAAAACCATAAATGAATTCAAGATGGCTAAAAAGTTATTAACTGAATCGAGGAGACACAATGAAAAGATGGAAGCTCTGTGCATCGGAAAAGGACTACACCTTAAACCACATAAAGCTGGGCTTGGAATTTTTGTATCGAAAGAATAAAACTAAGATATCGGCTACCCAAACGAGCCTTCAGTAATTTTGACATTTTGAAGTATGGAAATAATATTCCGTATTTTAGAGGTGTCTTTATGAGAGATGAGCTCCCTAAATACCCTTTTAAAAAAGAATGTGGAGTTATAAATTTAGATAGCTCTAAAAATCCTGGTTCTCATTGGGTAGCCTATGCAAAATATAATGATTATATTGAGTATTTTGATAGTTACGGAAATCTTAAGCCTCCAAAGGAATTTATAAAATACTTGGGACCCAAAATTCACTATAATTATGATAATATTTAGCGTGATCACCCTTTTAATTGCGGACATCTTTGTTTAAACTTTTTGAATAAGTTTTGGTGTAGTGAAGGAATAAAATAAAGAGAATCTGCTGAAAGAGGTCAGTATAGGAGCATGTCTACTACGGTTACCATCCCTGGGAATAAATCGGAATTGGTTTCATACTTTCAACCACCACTGCATTTGTCAGATCAATACGAGTGCGGTTTGATATACTTTTCAGTATTAAAATCAAGACCAAATATTCCCATTATCAGCAAAGGTCTGTCTGTAATCAGAATCGAAAGTGATCTTGTTCACGGTTCATACTGCAACGGATTACCAACTCATTTTATTCATGAATTTGTGTCAGATACTGCTCCAGGTCATCAGTGTGTGGAAATACCACAAAATGTTATTTACTTTCCAGTAAACAAAAATATAATTTCAACGGTATCTGTTAAGATTGTAGATCAATTTTGTCACTGTATTAACTTTGGAGAGGAACAAGTTCAGTTACGTCTCCATTTAAGAAAAACAAAATTATAGTATATTATAAAAACACTCAAGCAAGTGAAAAACGTCTTAGTTCTTCTGCGATTGCTAAGGTGCAAAGACGCAAGAAAAAAGTTAAGAAATTGACAAAAGCAAATAAAGATTTTCTTAAAGCCCTAGGCTTTAAAGTATGAATATACTACAGATTACTGAATCACCGCACTTCGATACCTCGATCGAAAGTTATGAAGTCCATTCATACAATCCCTACAATAGCAGCTTTAGAGAAAACGATGAAATCAGAATTCCCATCCACCAGCAAGACATATATGTGCTACCATCAGCCAGTTCAATTTACATCGAAGGACAAGCGAAGCTCTTCGGTAAAGATTAAAATCCAATAAAAAAATCTGTTACGTTCACTAATAACCCTGTTATGTCTTTGTTTCAAGACATCAGATACGAAATGAATGGTATTGAAATAGATCGCATTAAAAATTCTGGAATAACGTCGACAATAAAATCAAACATCTCATTAAATGAAGCAGAAAATAAACTTGCTGCTCTATGGGGTTGGGGTTTAGGGGGATTTCAAAGTGATGGATATTTTAGTGCTGTGATACCATTAAATAGGGTTTTAGGGTTTGCAGAGGATTACAATAAAATAGTGATAAATTGCAAACATGAACTTATATTGAAAAGAAGTAACACTAACTTAAATAGCCTTATCCTTACCGATGATATTGCTCATTTTCAAATAGATATACAAAGAGTCCAGTGGACGGTGCCACACATAAAAGTATCAGACCGAGAACGACTGACACTTTTAAAACATTTAGAAAGAGATAAACCTATTCAGATGGCGTTCAGAAATTGGGATTTATATGAGTATCCGTTACTACCTAAAACCACAAAGCATTCTTGGTCAGTTAAAACTACTTCACAATTGGAAAAACCCAGATATATCATTTTTTGTTTACAAACTAATCGAAAAAATAATAAAACTAAAGACAGTTCAGTATTCGATCATTGTAAAGTAACAAACGTTACGCTCTTTTTGAATTCACAATATTATCCATATGAACCTTTAGGTTTAAAGTTTTCTGAGAATAAATATAGTATATTATACGAAATGTTTGTGAAATTTCGTCAGTCGTATTACAACTGTCCAGTAGACCCGTTGCTTGACCTAAAAGAGTTCAAAGAAAAAGCTCTTTATCTTAGACTGCTCAAGACAAAACGATAGCCTAAAAACAGGTCCAGTGGATGTGAGGTTGGAAATTGAATGTTCTACAGAAATACCGGATAAGACGACTGCTTATTGTTTCATTATAAACGATCGACTTGTGGAATACAAACTTCTCAGCAACATTGTGCGCAGGTTATCATGATTGCTATTGTGGATATTCACAAAAACAGAAACAAATGAATTTATAATAAAAGAAATCGCTATATTGTATAATAAAACATTACAAGTGTTATTAATTAAGCCACCATTCCCATTTGAAAAATTAACGAAACAAGAAAAAAAAACAAATTAGTTGGATTGAACGTAACAGAAAGATACACTGGCGCGAAGGATTTGTACCTTATTCTAATTATCAGAATTTGGTTATAGATATTTTAAGAGACAAATGTATCTACGTCAAAGGTTCAGAAAAAGTGTTGTGGTTAAAGCATATTTTAGAAAATAGTAATTGTAATGTATTCAATTTAGAAGATAAAGGTTGTTCTAGTTTGATAAGTTTATACGATGAATATAAATATTCTCAAGATTTATATAAAAGTATTTATCATGACTCTGTATGTGCTTTAAAAAATGTATTGTGTTTAAATAAGTGGTGCTTTGATAATAAAATAAAAATTCTAAAATAAATATTGTCTTGTTTTTATTTCTTCATTTAGGTAAAACGCATGTTGACAGTTTTTACCCCCACCTCTGTCCGGTCTTTATAAGTTGTTGACAAAAGCTGGACGATATCATTATACGTTTATAATTGAATTAGAAAGTAAATAAAACGTGTCTCAAAATGAATACAAACCTCGATATGACATGTATAACACGTTTTAAATGCGTCAATTTTCATTTAACTATTACTGGGCAACGGCTGATTCAAAGAAAAGATTAGTGATGGAAATAGCTGACGCTGGATTCTTTTACTGTGGAAATAGTATAAATGCTAAAGCAGCATGTTTTTCATGTGGAGGTGTTATAGAAGATTGGGAGATTTATGACGATCCTTGGAAGCAACATGCTATACATTTTCCTCAATGTTTTTATTTGAACGCTGTGAAAGGAAAGGAGTATATAATTAAATACGCATATTTCCATCACAGCATTAAACTCTTAGCATTGTAGTGTGATGGTTCGATCTTAATCAACGCTTGCTTCATCATGAGAGAGAGACAGAGAGAATAAATTAATATTAATCACATTATGCTCCATTCATCGAAATTTGATCTGGAAGGCATTTCTAAACTTATTTTCAAGAATGCTAGTGGCGAGATTCTCTTTACTCAAGACATGACTGGCCAGAAAATAATGAACACTAGTTCATCAAAACTTCAAGACAATACAAACAAGACAGAGCAAAACTCAGCAAAATCCACATTTGAAAACACGCGATATCTCACACTCAAGAGTGGTCACAATGAGCTCCTTACATTTGTTCGAGTTGGCAACGTACATCCTGGTCATGAACAATCGGCTGTAAGGTCATTAAATCCTCCGACTGACATTAAATTGATAACAAGAAGTATAGTGCGTGTTAGAGAATGAATGAAAAGAGCAGTCTGTGTAGTTGAGAGAGCAGTTTACCATCAACACTTATAGCGACAACGTGTGCATATTTATTATAACAGTAACACGTAGTGCCTACTGTGTCTCTTACTTAATAGAATTGGGGGGGACTATTCAAATGAATGAATGATGGCTGAAATTGAGTGAACTAAAATCTCTAAACACAAACCAGATTCTACCCGTACTATTTGCAGACGACATATCACTACTTATAAAGTGCGAAAATTCTGACAATCCCCAAAAAATCATAGACGAAACTTTACAAATAGTAACACGGTGGCTTCATGACCACAACCTAGTAATCAACTTAAATAAAACAAAAATTATGCAGTTTAGGTCATATAAAAAATGTCCCATCCAAATTGATACCAAATTTCAAAATGCACCTATAGAAACGGTAGATACTTTTAAATTACTAGGCATAAACATAGATACACACCTAAATTGGAAATGTCACATAGAAGAACTAGCAACTAAATTATCAAAATTCACCTACGCACTATTCCAATTAAAACATAGCACGAATACAAAAACCGCACGATCAGCATACTACGCTTATGCCTATTCGTGGCTAAGGTATGGTATTATGTTGTGGGGAAACAGTGTAAACATACAGAAGCTATTTATTTTACAAAAGAAATGTGTTAGAATCTTAGCCCAAATAAACAATAGACAAAGCTGTAAACCCTATTTTCTTAAATATAAATTACTCACGCTTCCATGTATATATTTACACGATATATGTATCTACGTATTCAAAACCATACACACATTCACAAAAGTAAAGGACATACACACTTATAACACCAGACACAAACATAACTTATACCAACCACCATCAAGACTTAAAATATTACATCAAAGCCCACAACATATGGCAATAAGAATATACAATAAGCTGCCTCAAGAGATAAAAAATGAAACTAGACTCACTCCGTTTAACAATAAATTGAAAACATTTCTTTTGAAAAGCTGCTACTACTCAACGGAGGAATTTTTGAATAAGAAATAATTACAAAATTAAACAAAAAGTAATTAAATAATTGTATAATGAAATAATTAAATAGCTAAACAATTAAATAATACAGTCATACTTAAATAATTGAATAGTCAATAATTAAATAACTAAATACCTAGTACAGACATACGTGAATTAACAACTAAATAATACAGACACACATAGCCTCGCTTACAGACATTATACACAACCACACAATTAGAGTTAATTAATTATAATAATGTGCATGCGTTAAAATTTAATTTATTTATTTATTATTTATGACTAAAATGTTAAGACTTAAATTATTAGATTGATTATTCCTACATATAAATTATTAGATTGATTAATCCTAGGTTAAAATGTTTTGATAGTTAGCCCTCAAGTTTGCGATGCCTGGAAAAGGCCGCTAAGTTGTAAGTACCTACATTTGTAAACAACACCAAAATGTACACTTAGTATGCAAATAAATCTTTGACTTTGACTATTCGAATGAATGAATGATGCTTGAAATTGGGTGAACTATTCGAATGTAATGAATGATGGTTGGAATTGGGTGTTTCTGGATCTCATCTGATCCAGAAACCCCAATTTCAACCTACTGAGGCGCCACGGCGTCCTCACCTTCCGCCTGACGCAGGTCCTCACCGGACACGGGTGCTTCGGGAGGTACCTGTTCCGAATGAGGCGGGAGGAAACGCCCGGGTGTCACCACTGTGTGGATCGCCCGGAGGACACGGTGGAGCATACGGTGGAGGTCTGCCCGGTTTGGGCGGAGCACAGCCGTGTCCTCGCGGAAGCGATCAGCGGCGGCGATCTCTCGCGTCCGGCCCTGGTCCAGGCCATGGTACGGAGCGAGAGTACATGGGAAGCCATTACCTCCTTCTGCGAAGCAGTAATGCTCGCGAAGGAGGAGGCGGGACGCATGAGGGAGAGGCAAGCTTTGCGCCCTCACGCCCCTAGTCGCCGCAGGAGACGCCCTGGGCGTCGGGAATTGGCAGCCGATTCCCGGCCACCGCAAGCGCGGGTTTGCGGACGGCGAGCAATGGGTAGCTCGCCGTCCGGTAAGGACCAGGCCCGAGTCGACGGCGCGTTGTGTTTCACGCGCGCCTCAAAGAGATGTCAGCAGCATTGAAGGGGTCCGCTAGGACCGATGCCAGCCGGGGTTGCGGGATGTTCGAAAGAGTTACCGTGGCCTCGGCACAGGCAGCAGAAGGAACACGGGTGGGTTTTGGTCAGTAAAAGTCTGACACGCCCTCCCGCTCCGCCTAGAGCGGGAGAAGTCATCTGATGATTTCCCATCCACAAAAAAAAAAAACAAAAAAAAACGCTACAGTCACCATATGACACGTAGTAATGTAGGTAGCAGTCAATATAACAAGAATATCGACCTCGACGGTAACCTACGTTATATTTAATTTACTCTGAATTCTGCACTAATAATTAACTATTTTAGTTTGACAGCACTAAAAATGGAACTGAGTTATTAATATATTGAAAATGGCAATTTTGATAATCTGAATTTGACGTTTTCCCCCTCAAATTTTGATTGCCTAACTAAATCTGACTATTTTTAATCGCGATTAAAAAGGTCTGGAATAAAATTTGTTGTCATGAACTAAAATTCACACCAACACCTCCACTTCAGGTGCAAAAACAGTACTGTATCTTTTTTGACCTTTTCTTTTGCTTACCTATATCTCGAAAATGGTATATCCTTTCGCAAAAATAATGAAAATTTCGAACCTCTTTGTCTTTATAAGACCCAAAACCCTCTAAAACTCAACATGTAGTCATATTTTCCATACAAAAAGTGAAATCATGAAACTGCATACTAACTGAACTAACTATAAAGCAGGTCTTATGTTATTTTTTTTTTAACTTACCATTATTTTCACCGTAAAAAGCAATTACCTAAACTATCGGCGCTCCCTGTCGCCCAGCACCACACTCAGTCCGCGCGCAGTATAGTGCGAGTGAGATAAAGAGTGAATTTTGGCTGAGGTAGGCTCTTATAGGCTCTTAATTACGGGAATTGGGCTTCTGGGCTTCTTTTCCGACGCGTTAAAATAGCGCAAGACGGCATAATTCTTTTTTTCTCGCGGAGCTACGTACGCTGTCATAATAAGAGCGCGATTGTTAACCGGTGAAGCAAATTTCGGTTGACTTATGATCGTTTGCTCATAAGTGCCCGCAAGGCCCTTCTAACCTCTTTTATCTGTTCTGTGGATCAGACCATAGAAGATAAAGTCTGTTTGGAAAGAGAGCCGTCGTGGCCAAAATGTGAACTAACGTTACGTTGTGTAATACAGGTCCGTAATAAAGCCAACAAAAGTAAATAAACAAATGAAATAACCAGAATTGGTTATGCACTTTGAAGCAAGCTATGCACCTGGGATTCACTCTTCACGGGGATTGCCTCAGCATACAAAAAAGGTAATTAAGCACAGCTGCGCCGTCAAATTCCACGACAGATCCTTTCCGAACAGACTCTACGAACCGAATTCGCAGATAATTTGGCATTTTTTTGAATGCGACAACATCGTTTCCTACGCCATTTTGTTCTGCCGCAGACTCAAGCTACTACTTTCTGCCCCGACTACGACCAGGATTTTTTTTTTTGCAGTAAAATGACACGGAATTTGATTCGTTCGGTCTTTTCCCAGCGACAAATTTACCCTAACCCATTCTTTATTTACTAAATATACATCAAAATTATTAGTATTATTATGGGTAACTTACATAGGGAAGTATTTCTTACGGTGATCGATGAAGGACCTCGGGACCACGCGCAGGTTAATGTCTGATTCCTGTTGCTTTGGGTGTCTAGCGCTAACCGGTAGTTCAACCAACTCTGACAGTGGCTTCAATTGATGATTACTGATCTCCTCTTGTAGTTGCTGTTAACACCGTTTTAATAATTAAACAACTGCGTCAATGCTAAAGGCTAAAAAAATACTAGAATGTGAAGTTTTTTGTGAGAATTCGTTCCTGACACATGTCAGTTGGGCAATTTCAATTTGTAATAAATAAGGATCAAACTCACAAACACATATTCGTTACTACAGTTATATACATATTGGTATAGGTATATACATATTCGTATAGTTAGTTATATTCGTTCGTTAGTATGAAACTGACAGGTATCAAGAGCGCATGTTTTCGATGGCCGGACTGTAAATACGATAGGTATCTATATTTTTACTGTGAAAGTAAATCACGTTTTCAGCGGTTTTCATAGCTAGAACCGTAAAACCCATTTTGATGAATTTTGATATAATGACAATTAGAACCCTGAGGGGACAACTTTTATAAATCAACCTCTATGGGAGTGAAATGGCTTGTTGAACGTTGTATGCGATGTCAATGTGGGCAAATCCGTCTACGGGACAATACCGTATACATGCTGCTACTATTCATTCCAGTTACTGATTCGGTCGATATAACACATAGAGAATTTATATAGTCTTTGATATAACAGGATCAGTTTTAGTTCCAACTATAATACATAGATGGAGCAACGTTGTCTACAAGAGTAAAAAATGACGTTTGAAGTTTAGTTGTGTTCTGAACTCGAGACTCAGTGTACTCTACACACTTGAGTTTTGACCTTAAGTAGTAGGGTAGAAGTTTCCGAGATAGTTGGAGAGTATGTAAACCAAAACAATGTAAAAACTTGTTTTAAAAATGGAATACTGGGGAAGAGGACTGGTTGGTCTCGTTTCAAAATCGTCATAACTTTTCAATTAAAAAACCACAGGCTGTTGAGTACGCTCGGAAAACAGGGGTTGATCCATTTGTGGTTTTTGGGTACTTTGAGTTATAACAAAACTCGTAGGTCTCAAAGGCCATGCACCACGAGAGATGACCAGAGACGATGTTACTAGGTGCAAGTGCGATTGGAGAAAAAACACCTCCCCTAATAATTATTGTCTTCAAAGGGGAATATGTTTGGGACGAGTGGAAATATGGAAGGCAAAGGTTCTGTTGTTTCGAATGAACGTATATGTTACCATAATATTATGAACTCGTTAGTTTATAATCTAGCTATCTCGCGAGATCGTAATCTGTCGAAAAATTGTAAGCTGCAACAAACCATTTACAATTTAACGCATTATTTTTCGATAGTTTATAATCTATCCATGGCAAACTTACGAATTGTGAACTAGTATCAAACTTGCATGCGACGAACGCACCTTGCTCTAATACTAAATAGCCAAGTGACTGCAACCAACTTGGAAGAAGCGTTCGCCGGCCGCTGCCGCGGCACCGCTCGCTTCGCACGCTCGGCTCGCGCGCGGTTGATCACAGTTATAACCAGTGATCGGAATAGGTAGAGCTATTTAGGTTCATTGACCGAAAACATTGATGTTAGTATGGATGTTCCACGGGATTCCGACTGATTCTACGGGATTTTATTGAATTTCATTCTTTTTGTCAATATGTATAAAAATGGTTTATGTAAGCCAATAAGCGCTTGAGCGATGTTGTAAATTTTACGTCAACAGCATGCTATAAAACTTTTTGCCAAGCGCGCGACGTTGTATTCCAATCCAGTACTTTCTTGACTTTAAAGTATGTCACGCACGTGTCAAAATTTACTTAGGAACTTATTAATATAATGTATTAATTAGCTATACGGTAAAGTGCAGGAGTCATAGACTAACATGTTTGCAGTTCGTGCACATATGAACTATCATTGAACTGTACTGAGTGTACTACTTGTGTGCGATTAACCGTATCCTCTCTTAGCGTAAATTAAAAACTTTTGATTGACTTTGCATTTTCAAACTTGCACTGGAAATATATATATTTTACTAGTTTTGTTTTTCGAACACTAAGTGTCGATGTGACTCTACTCAGCATTTCTAATTTAACGACATTTTGATTCAGGTGAAGTACTTCAACCTGGCGTCAAGTTCTATCAAGCCTGAAACAGTTCAGAAGTGGATACGTGACTATCCTGAGCTGATTTTTGACGCTGCCAGCTGTACTATTTACTGCACCAAGTGTGAAAGCCATTTATCAGTAAAAAAATCTAATGTTAATCGACATATTGAAGGTGCTCAACATCGAGGAACATACAAACAGCCTCAAGAAGAATTTTATTTTGACCTTATTCCGTTTTTAATTCTTTGTAACATCCCCTGGTCGCAAATAAAAAAGAATGTCTCCAAAGATTTTTTTCAAAAATACATGTGTGGTGTTTGTTGTTGTAATTGCAATAACAAAAAAGTGCCTGACGAGTTGCTATTACGAAAGGTGTATTTGGACAAATTTTATAAAAATAAAATTGCCTCCATCTATGAAAACGTTAAAGATAAGAAACTTTGGATATCGTTAGATGAGACAACTGACTTTTTAGGTCGTTATATTGTGCATTTCTTAGTAAAGCCATTAAATGAAAACTTTTCTGGTTGACCTTATTTAATTGCCTGTAAAATGCTCGAGGTGGTTAGTGGCCAAACTATTTCAAATTTTGTAATAGTGTTTGGAAAATATTTGGCAAGACAACTTTGAAAGAAAAGTTGATAATGTGTTAATATTATGTACTGATAGTGTTGCATATGTGTTGTCTGAGGGCCGAATTTTTTTTTTTACCTCAATTATAACATGTCACCTGTTTGGCATACGCTCTTCATCGCGTATCAGAACAGATACGGTTAGAGTACCATGATGTACGAGTAGATATGCTAATATCGAATGTGAAAAAAATATTTTTAAAAGCCCCTCGCAGAATAAAAGTATTGAAAGATACGTATCCTAACTTACCTCTTCCCCCACAACCAGTGATAACTAGATGGGGCACTTGGCTCAAAGCTGCATCGTATTATGCAAAATATTATGAAGAAATAATAAATGTTATTTCTAGATTAAACAGCTCTGATTCAATGGCAATACGTAATGAGAAAAATATTCTGGAAAAGGAAAATCTACGGAATCAATTAGTATAATATAGAAAATCATTATACGATTATTTTATTTTCATTAAAAGAGTTGCAGAGACAAAATTTAGCATTAAGTGACTCGTTTTTGGCTTTTGATCAAGTTAGAGCTGCTTTAAATGAATGTAATTCTGATAGAATAAAAAACAAAATTGAAAAAGTTATGGATAGGAATCCTGACATTGACATCCTCAGAGAATATGAAGGAAAATTATCGAAAAATGATGTGAATGACAAATTTTTTTCATATAAATTCGCTTCACTAACATCAACAGATGTCAAACGCTCGGTTTCCACATATAAATGGGTGTTAGATGTATGGGTGTTAGATGTAAAAAGGAATAGATTAAAATTAGATAATTTAGAAAAAATAATGGTGATTTATTTTAACTCTGGTCATACTCAGTCTTCTAGTGAAGCTGAAGACGAACCAGACCAATGACATTTTTTGTTAAAATAAGTGAATTATTGTTGAAGCGTATTGATTATTTTAATTCTGATTTTATTGTAAATACAAACTGTTCTATTTGATAATGTTTTGATTTTCTGAGGAACAAATAATTTGTATGGTAATATGTTTTTGTACAACTTCAGAATAAAAAGTTTAAATGATTGTTGATTCTTGAATAAGAAATTGTTACGTAAAAAAATAATCAAGTTTATCTATTTATTAATCCCGTCCTTCTTATATTTACCCGTCAGAAAGCAAGTGTAATCTTTCATTAGTCCCGAAGGCGAGAATAGTTTTTTTATGATTTTACTACTTAAAAACCAAACCCCGGGGACTCGGGGAGTATCCATATTATTTTAACCTATAGCAAGTATATAAAACAGCTCTACCCATCTCTATCTATGGTTATAACCTAACCTAACCCATTTAGTCAGGGTTCTCTGGCTTGGTTACTGCGACCAATTTGGCTACCGCCAAGACCAGGGATGAAAATCAGGGATGCTTCACAATTTTACCGGTTATAAAATCGGACAGATTTTGAACCCTGTCGGTAAGCGTAGGTTCGTTCACAATTTGACGGTTTGATATAGATAGATTATAGAGTATCGAAAATTAATACGTATTGCAGATTTTTTTTTAATCAACCCTTTTCGGGGTGAAAAGGGAGGAACAGATATTGTAGCAGTAGGTATGGTACAGTTCAAAATTTATCGACAGTTTACAATCTCGCGATTTTATACCAACGGTGTTCAAAATCATACGGTGAAATTATAAAAGACAATAAAATTCATAATCGCTTACAACCATCAAATTTATATTAAATCAGTTAAGCGTACCAGTTATAGTCAACCAAATTCAACAGTGACAGGAAGTATTATAAATAAATAAAATACTATTATCTCGAGCAACCTTAACTCATAAGTGATAACATCATATTATCGAAGCTAACTCAAAAACTGTCCAACCAAAGTTAATAAATTTTATAGGTATGGGACCAGCGCGCAAGTTTCCTGTACCAAAAGAATTGTAAAATTGCTCCTTATATTGACGAAAATATCGATGAACATGCATAAAAAAATACATACAGACAATGATATTATATAACCTCTTTTTTTGAAGGCGGTTAAAAACTCATGAAAAACTGATGGTAAATTATCTTGTCAATTAAAATAGCCAATTCAATTTATTTTTGGGAATACAGCGCAAGCTTCCTCTACCAAATGAAAAAATAAATTTCAGAATTGGTCCACATCATCATCTTCCTGCCCTTGTCCCATGTTACTTGGGGTCGGCGCAACACGTTTTCTCTTTCCATTTTCCCCTGTCAAAAGTCACGCTATCATTCACTCCCTTCTCTTTCATGTCATTCCTCACACAATCCATCCATCTTTTCTTTGGCCTTCCTCTCCCTCTCCATCCATCAACATTTATATTCATCACTCTTTTAGTCACATGCGTTTCTTCCCTCCTCTTCACATGTCCATACCAAGCCAAACGATTTCCTTTCAACTTTTCTGTCACTGGCGCCACTTTCAAACTTCCCCTTATATACTCATTTTTTACTTTATCCAATTTCGTCACTCCACACATCCATCTCAACATTCTCATCTCCGCTGCATGCAATCTTTTTTCATCCGTCTTCTTCACGGCCCAGCATTCCGATCCATACAGTACGACAGGCCTTATCACGGACTTATAAATTTTTCCCTTTAATTTGAGGGGCGCAATTTGATTCGTGGGTCGCAAGTTGTTCCTGTGACCTGTCGCCATTTCATCCATCCTGAGTTGATCCGGTGTGCTACGTCTCGGTCTACTTCGCCATCCCCTTGGACAAACGACCCGAGGTACCGGAAGTCGGAGCAGCTCGGTACGGGCGTTCCGGCGAGAGATATGGGCACAGGACTGGAGAGACCGCCAAAATCACAAAACAAATATTCTGTTTTGGTCCGACTTAATCTCAGGCCAGCGGTCTCCAGTTTTGCCCACCACACCTCCAATCTGCTCTGGATCTCTAAGCCGCTCTCAGCAACCAGCACAATGTCATCAGCGAACAGCATACACCAGGGCGCCTCTTCGTGGATATCCGACGTAAGAGCGTCCATTATCATCACGATGAGGTAAGGGCTGAGTGCTGACCCTTGGTGCAATCCGACAGCCACATTGAAGCTGCCGGTAGTACCCATTGCATCGACTGTACATCGCTCGAATCAACTGCACATACTTCCCTGGCACACATTTCTCCTTAAGGGCCCACCACAGAACTTCACGAGGCACTCGGTCGTATGCCTTTTCGAGGTCAATGAATACCATGTGCAGGTTTTTATGCGCACCTCTGTATTTCTCGCACAGCTGGCGGATAGCAAAGATGGCATCTGTTGTTCCCCGACCAGGCATAAAACCGAATTGGTTTTGCGAAATTTCACTCTCTTCTCTCAGTCGCCTTTCAATAACTTTTTCCCAAACCTTCATACTATGTGATATTAGTTTTATTCCTCTATAGTTGTTGCACTCCAGCACATCACCTTTGTTTTTAAAGATGGGCACCAGTGAACTGTTACACCATTCGTCAGGTATGGCTTCTTCCAGCAACAATTTATTGAAGAATAAAGCTAACCACGTCCATCCATGTACCCGTAATAACTTCCATACTTCAACTGGTATTCCGTCCGGACCTACTGCTTTACCATTTTTCATTTCATTTACTGCTATTCTCACTTCATCCATACTAATCATTCTCACTAACCCCTCATTTACTTGTTTATTCTCAAGCACACCACTCCAGTCATTCTCCTCATTCATCAGTCTTTCAAAATATTCCTTCCACCTATCCTTAATTTTCTGATCATCCGAAAGCACTACTCCAATTTCATTCCTTATACATTTTATCTGACAAACATCCCTCATCTTTCTCGCTCTAGCTCTAGCAAGCCGGTATAGGTTTTTTTGGCCTGCTGGACTATCCAGTGTGTCATAAAGCTTGTCCTGGGCTTTTGCTCTCGCTACCGCCACAGCTTTTTTGGCTTTTTTCTTTAGAGCATCATACTGACACTTTTTTTCTGTTTTCAAACTAACATTCTCATCTTCAACACTCTGCCATTCCTTGAACTTTCTCTTTTTATCCTGCAACACATTCTGTATTTCTGTCGACCACCACCATGTATCCCTATCTATCGTACCCTTTCCTTTAGTCTCTCCCAAAATATCTTTCGCTTCACTCCTATTATACTCCGCCATTTCACTCCAACATTCATTTACACTTCGATCATTCATGTCCCCCATATCTATCATTTTATCCACTACTCGCTCTTTAAATTTCTTCGCACAATCATTCTTCCCCAGCATATGCCATTTTATTTTAGGGGGAGGTCGCTCTTTGTTTTGATTGAGCTTTATTTTTAAGACCATTTCCATAATTAGGAGTCTATGCTGTGAGACTAAATCTTCTCCCGGTAGTACTTTGCAGTCTTTGATGTACTTTAAGTTGTTGCGTCGTACTAGAAAATAATCAATTTGCGTCTTGTGATTCCCACTTTTGTACGTAATTAGGTGTCCGTCGTTCTTCTGAAACCAGGTGTTGGCTACTGCCAGGTCAAGTGCGGAAGCGGATTGCAGCAGTGTCTCTCCCTCATTATTTTGGTTACCAAATCCCCACCCTCCATGCACTCTTCCATAAACCCCTTTCATTCTTCCCACATGTCCATTAAAATCACCTCCAACTATCAATTCCTCATGCACCGGGATATTCATCAAAACTGTGTCAGTCCTCCCAAAACTTCTCTTTCACGCTTTCATGACATCCTACCTGCGGTGCATATACGCTAATTACATTTAGTATTACGTTTTCTAACATCACTTTTACAACTATCAATCTATCATTAATTCTTTTTACCTCCATCAGGCCTCCATTCAAATTACTATCTAATACTATTTCCACGCCATTTCTTTTCCCGTTACTTCCACAGTAGAAAAACTTGTATCCTTCACCAATTTCCCTCGCTTTCGTTCCTTTCCATTTTGTTTCTTGCACACACGCCACATTTATTCGTCTTCTTTTTAATACATCCGATAATTCTCTGGCTCTTCCAGTCATCGTCCCAACATTCCAACTTGCATACCTCAGTCTCACTTCCCGGGCTCGCTTCTTACGTTGCCCCCGCCCGAGGTGGTGCAACAACCCTTGTCCACTTCCCGCAGGAGCCGGGTGCTGCCCCTGCGCGTCGCCTGTGGGGTACGCCCTAGTCCTATCGCGCATCATATCATTTCCACACATGTTGCTTAGGGTTTTGGCACAGTTTTACAGTCGGCCGCCAGCCTGACACCAACCCTCCTTGGGAATGCGATTGTTGATGGTTTACCCGCCATCGCGCGGGTGACCCAAAGTGCTTTATGGTATGCACTGGGTCTTGAGCTCCCTTAGTCGCCTCCTACGACACCCACGGGATGAGATGGGGTGGTCTATTCTTTCTCCGGGACCGACACGGATCATTTCAGAATTGGTCCACAATTGACGAAAATATCGATGAGCATACATTAAACAAAAAATACAGACGAACGCATAAACTCCTCTTTTTTGAAGTCGGTAAAAGAACTGAAATCCACCTGGACGAGGTAGCAGGCAAAGCGCTGTTAAAAAGGAATATTCCCAATTCTAATAATAAACATTGTTCAATTGTGCTACAAGGATCTTTTGGCACCTGAATAACATTGACAGCGTTGTTGGTAAACATTCTGTGAAGCGGTCATGGAAATTGTATTGAAAAATCAAGATGGCGGCGTTAGTTTCGGTTTTAGCCACATGCCAAAGATCCTTGTACCGTTGTAGACACCTTTATCTGTTGTTTCTGCCGTGCCCGCACTATTAGCAGACGACTTACGTCGCGCTGGTACTGCTTCACGTTATAACCACCGGGCATCTCGCCGGGGCTCTTAGTGACCTGTGGAAAAAAACGCAAGTCATTATTCTTACACTGCTACAATCACAGAACAGAAAAAGCCACTTGCTCACTTCAGATGTCGCTACTATTCGGCGTCTAAGAATTTGACAGCTAGCTGTCACTATCCGTACATTTTTTGTAAACAAGCAACCTCTTTTACGCGTTATTAATTAATAAGCGCCGTTGCGCATCTGTCGACTGCAAGAAAAGTTAAAAGACGAAAATTGTGAGATTAAAGATATCAAAAAAAAAAATAAAAAAATTGGAAACCCGTTAAATATTGCTTATTTCTTCGTAATCACTTTTTTCAAAATGTTTCCAACACAACTTCACCCTTTTCTGAATATCGCCCAATTTATGTACAGATAAAAATTTGTCAGGTTTGGGCAAGACTGTAAAGACTGATAAAGAAACACATAGATAGTTATTTCTCATTGAGAAAGAGTGTTACTCACTCCCTTCGAAAAGAAAAATAAAATTTAAAACAAAACTGAGTAGTGGTTTACCTTTTGTGGTAAAACATCTGCTTGCAGCGCCGCAGCCAAACGCAGGCGATCAGAGTACTGATTCAAGGCGGCAAGATATTTCTTTTCGAGACTACTGTGGCGTTCCTGAAAGATTTGTTGTCGTCATTTTATTAAGTCCAAATACCTTCAAAGAGAGTTACACTGCTACCGGTTTATTCAAAATAAAACCGGCCAATCGCGAGTCACACTCGCGGACTAATAGGTACCTACTTACCCAAATTCCAAATTGAGAATTTGAAGTTGAGAGACTCTCAAACTCTACTTTTTATTTCTTTTATTTAAAAAAAGCTTACAGACTAATAACTAGGTTAGCATTACTTTTATAAAACGTAGGATTTTGAATTTCACGGGCAATCACCCGAAATCACCCTAAGTGATGCTAAAGTATGATGAGTTCTCAACTTAAAATTCTCAATTCAGAAATCGAGTACCTAAAGTGGTACCTACACTGTTACAGTGATCTTCTTCTTTTGCTGCAACAACTGTTCCGTATATATCGAGACGTAAAAATCTTACCATGAAAACTTAGGTGAAGTAAGATTGAAGTGATACACTAACACACACGCACACCCACACACCCTACACTCAATATTGAAAGCTCACTTCACTTGTTTTCACGGAGAGATTTTTACAGACTAGATTGGCAGGCCTTTAAAAAAAGAAGTAATACCGTTACGGTTGGTTACTTTGACTAGGGCATAACTTTGGCCCAAATCGAGACAAATGTTTGAACTGCCCGCCGTGCCGCGACCACACAACCAAACGTCGTATTCCTTCGGTAACTAATAGATGGCGATATAGACGCGTACTTGCGGAACTTTTATGAGGATTTAATGACACAAAAAATTTGTCTCGATTTGGGCCAAAGTTATGCCCTAGAGCCAAAGTAACCCGCCATGACGTTATTCCTAGTTTAAATATTTTTGTTATCGTCAATTCAGTAAGTCGAAAACAGCCAAGTGCGAGTCGGACTCGCGGACTAAGGGTAGGTACCTACAGTGATATATATATATTCTTGTTTTGCTGCAACGGCTGTTCCTTGCCGACATATTCAGACCTATCTAAAAAAGGAAGCAATATTCCTAGTTAGTATAGAGAACTGACTCGCCAGCTCCGGAGCTGCGCGACGATGTGCGGCAGCGTGCCATACGTCACGGAGTACTTGTGGCGGCGCGCCAGCTGACGTAGCAGGTCGTCCAGCGTGCGGTCCACCTTAAAAATAATATTAATACTTATAATTATTTATTGACTTTAAACAAGATGTACAACAAATCATGGAATTTTTGGTTTCCTTCGCTATTTAACTACATATAACTGTGTTGCAGGAGCCAGTGTTCGCCCGTAATAAAAAGACACAATTTTTTTGTTCCATGACAACAGAATTAATAAAAAAGCAAACAACTTTCTACTTAAAAAAAAAAACAATATGTATAAACACACAACACACTGTACATTTGACTGTTATTTAATTTAGATTTTTTTTGTTGTAATTGTAATTTAAATTTTGACTACATCCTTGTTAATTTCAATAATCCCTAATTAATTTTGTACGCCGAATATGGCAAAACATGTCGAACTGGCTATATTGTATTATTATCGAACCATATGTGCATTATCTATGTATCATGTTACATATGTTTAAACAAATAAAGACATCTTTTAAAGCAATGATTAAAAATTAACATAGCTCTACAACATTAGTTATATAGTTCTTCTTTTGCGCGAAAAGTACAGTATTTTTACCTCACGGAGCGACGCGCACTTTACTTGTGGTTTCCAAGAGTACAAACACGCTGTGAATTAATGTGTGTAAGCGCAGGAGCTCTCGGTAGTCGGTACCGTCCGTCCGAGAGCTCGAGACACGGGCAAAGTTGGAAGTGTGTGTGTCCGTGTAAGTTTGTGTGTTTTGTGCTGACGCTACTCGTCTTCACGCACGCATTCACAGCGTGTTTGTACACTTGCAGGTTATTACAAGTAAATCACGCGGGCGATTTAGATAGAAAATTAGTGCCAAGAGTTAAAAATCCAACAGTGTATTTTTTGACGCGCTGGGGTGCAATGTATAGGATTCTCAATGCTCGGCTCAAAACCGAGAGTTGAAAACCCAGTGCGCGATAAAAATCACCCACGTGAACCTGGGTAGTGTATGTGTGTGGGTGTGCTGTATGTGTGTTGACAGTGTTAGTTTGGATGCTTGAATAGTTTGGAAGGCTCGGGTCACAAAGAAGGGACGTGAGATACGGATGGGACGCAGACGCGGCAATGAAATGTTGATGGAAAAGCGACGCGCATGCGATCTGTATGTATTGTGCCAGATCGCGTTAATACATTTTGTATGAAGAATAATGAAGATACGTGAAAGGGACACCGCGTGTGCGTCCCGCCCTCGTCTCACGTCCCTTCTGTGTGGCTCGCGCCTTAGGGAGAGGTACTAGGAAGCGGTACCTTGCGCGGCTTGCCGAGCTTGCGCGTCAGCACGTCACGCATCTGCGCGCGCAACTCCGCCGCTTCCGCCTCCATCGCTTTCAGGTCCACGTTCATGCGGAATAAGTGCGTGCGATTTATCCTGTAGAGTAACGTCATTATTTTATCACCATCATCTATTTTACTTAGTTCTACTGTTAATACTGTGTAAATTAGGTTTATTATAACAAATTAATATAATTTTGTCACTATTTTTAAGATTTCTAATATTAAATATTGTTAGAAAATCTGTTGAACGACTACTACCATATTGTTAGAGTTAACTACCGGCGTGATACAAGATTATCGTAGTACCATGTAACCTGGTAAGTCTTAGTGGGCCCTGGATATGCAAGAAGCCTCTAACTACTACTGATAAAGGAGCGGTCGCAGCCGAAGATTTTGGGGAGGTCACCATGGGTGCCGAGGAATGTTTTTATGGAACTATTTAACTGATCTCCTTAAAACTTTAGACCTTCTTGTTGGTTGGTCGCAGTAACAGCTAGGGTACCCCGACCAACTGGGTTAGGTCAGGTTAAAACAGTGACACACCGTGCGCTAGCCGAGCGAGCGGTACAGCGGTAGCATCCGGCGAGTGCTGCTTCCAAATTGGTCGTTACTTGGCTATTTAGTATTTTTAGGACCCCAAAATATGAATTATTTGAGTTTCATAAAAACAGGCGCAATCATTATGTTAAAGTTTTCAATAATTTAGTTTTAAGAAAGCAAAATGGGAATTGTTTGAGGTTACATGCCATATTTTTAGGGAGGTACATCTCCAGCTCGACATTACTTATGCTATTCATGGACGCAGATATAGTTTTTACATGGGAGTGGGGTGGGGGGTGGAGGTGTACCTACTTTATGATGCGGTCAAATTGGTCGCACGCTTTTTGAGAAATAGTAGGTATTGTAGAACAGTAGATTATGTAGGGTGAGAAGAGCGATCGAAGCTAACTCGAAAATCTCGGATAGGTTGGAATTTCATTTATATTTTCAAACAGAAATAGAATGCTATAGTAAGAGCGAGCAAAGCGAGCTTAATAATTTTGCACACTTCAGTTTTTAGTTAGCAAGACAAGTAAATCATTCAGGCTCCCGACAGCTTGAATGCTTTTGAGGGGTTCATAAGCCCCGTGACCCCCCTTCCCCCCGGGACCGCGCCTGTACCGATAATTACAATGAGGTCGCGACACTTTTGCATTGAATTACCTCTGTTACTGGAAATAAACTGAGAATGAATTTGTTAGATTTTTTCGATATTATCAGGATGGCACAAAAGTAATGAGACACTTGGTTTACGTTTTCTATTTTTTATTATTATTACCTACAATACAAAAAGCTTAGTCAATGATGTAATCACCATTAGCATCTAAGACCTCAATTCCCTCAATTCCTCATGGATCCTATCATCAGAACTGGATTTTGATAAAAATGGAACCAATCTGGAAGTATGTCCTTTCAAATAAAAAAAGAATTTTCCAAATCGGTTTGAAATCGGTTAAAAATGTAAATGTATATAAATGAAATAAAGGAAATATTCATGTGTGTCATTGTTTAAAATAATTACCGTAATTAATTAGTAAAATGCGTTATTCATCAATAAAAAAACCTCAACAAAAAATACTTTTTCTCAAAACTCCTCGGATAGATTTTGAAGAGCTTTGGTTTACAGACTAGTATAAGCCTAAGGAACATAATGCACTGGGTGTCCATTCTGGGCTGCACTTGGTCTAATTCCCATATATTATATGTCAATGTTCTTTATCATTTTGAACATTGGTCTGGAACTCTGGACAGGTCGCGACACGATGTTAATGAAAATTTTCACCTCTAATGGTACATTTCGACCTGTATTAGCGGGGCCTCTGTAAATAAGACAACTGTCATTTGAAATCTGACTATTTGGGAATCTAGGTACTAAATGAAAGCTTCTGATAAATAATCCTAGGTCCTTTGAGCTCCCACATATCCAGGTTACACTGTACCTACATTATTGATCCTAGATTCATTACGTACTTTACCAATTTTGATTCTGAATAAATATGTTTTTTTTTTCTTTTCTACATTTATAATCGGGTAATAAAGAATATTCTATCCATCTATCTATCAAAATTTGTGACTGCAAGGGTCTGTTTCACGATTTCCAAATAGCCACTAAAACAGCCCTAATTCTGTTTGTTTAAAAAAACGCTGCGCCTTGTCACTCATTGCTTTTTATTTTAACTTACTTCTGCCTCTGCTTCTGTAGCCTAATTTCCTCCTGTATCTCAAGCACTCGTCTCCTCAGTCGTGCCAGCAACGCTACAGGGAACACCACGGTCTCCGACAGGCCCTTAGCCCCAGTGCAGCCATTGATAGCCGCTGCTCTAATCTGATCGTACCGAAGTACCACCACTGATTCTACCTCGTTCAAGCAGGATTGTTTCTCCAGCTGAATGAAGCAAAATTTGTTATTATTTTTTGTTTTGTTTTGTTTTTTTTTCTTTTTTTATAAGGATTTTTTTTAAATGAATGTTTCTGTGAATGTTCATGGTTTCTTGGAAAAAATGTGTGCATTAGCAGAAAACAGAATTGTGTATAAAATAGCGGCTGGTTAGATAATTATGTGATATTATTAGATAATTAAGATTTTAACATCATGAACTGACGATACGATATTTTGTAAGGCACACATGTATGCATTTTCCAGATAATTAAAAAAAATACTATTGGCGTATCTTACCATAAATTCCCTGAGCTCGTTCTTCCTTGTTTCCAGTTGTGCCGATAGCTTGCGCTTGATCTTGTTGTGAGCTTCAATGTCTCGCTTCAGAACATCCACCATCCGGTCTTGCTCCAACATTTCTTGTTCATGCTTATGTCTGTACACATACTATAGGTAGTTAATGCCTTTTTCTGAAGAACATTAATAAAAAAATTAAAATCTTTTATTTACAGACTACATAGGCCCACATAGCGTTAGTGTCTAAAATATCTTATAAACTATGTTAGTATATACTTGGAACACACAAAAAAAGGTGATAATATATCGACCACATATAGTTTCAGCAAGGCCCATGTAATACATGAAGCTTGATAAACCTATCCATGGTAGGCCCATCCAGCCTTTCAGCAAACACCCTCAAGATACTGTTGTTGCTTCCTCCCACTCTGCGTGTCATCGATGCCACCTTCTTACGCATTATTGCGAAATAGTCGTCAGTGTGCGCATCGGCGACGCCTGACTTACTACAATAGGGTGGAAGCCTCAACAGCACCCTAATAATAATTCCATAGCATCAGGGCATTGTTTGCGTTTTGGGTATGATTAGCCCAAAGGTTGCTGGTGTAAAATATTTGGCATTAAGCCTTGAATATTGTTAATTTTTACTGGTACTGACCAACCAGCAAACCTTCGAGCCACCATATTTCCCCTCACAGCCAATGCCCTGCGCTCTGTTTCCATATCTGAGTCGTCTTTCAGGTCTTCGGTAAAAATGTGGCCTAGATATTTAAACTGGGTTACTCTCTGTAAAAGTGTTTACTGGTACTGACCAACCAGCAAACCTTCGAGCCACCATATTTCCCCTCACAGACAATGCCCTACGCTCCCTTTCCATATCTGAGTCGTCTTTCAGGTCTTCGCTAACAATGTGGCCCAAATATTTAAACTGGGTTACTCTCTGTAAAAGTGAACCGCACAGCGTTACCGGAGGGATATATGGACTTTTATTTGTACCTCTAAACACCAACAGCTCACTTTTCTTAGGGTTGTACTTTAGCCCATACTGCTCTGCACACCCCTCACAAATAGAAAGCAACATTATCTAAATTATTTTTGTAGTCACTGTCAAGTAGCTCTTCCAGAAAGAACAATTTTCCGTCGTGATTTAAAGCTATTTATGAGATAAGTGAAAAAAAAATACGCAAAATATGCGCTTGGACAAGTATTGCGGACACCAACCGGTTATACAATACATACACGAGATACAGCCCGATGCAAACTTTATGGCGGATCGGAACATGAGGCGAGTCGCTGCGCAGTAACAAATTCATGTGTCAGTGGGGGTGAGGGCTGGGATACTGCGCAGAGAGTAGCGCACTTCAGAGTCGCCATAAAGTTTGAAGCGTACTGTAAATGAAAGTAAGTTTAAGAGGTACATTTATGGATGCTGAATATTAAAGAAGTTTTATCGATACAGAGAGATTGGAAAAATCAGAAGCTGTACAGACGGCAAGCTGAAGTCGGCCTATTAGATCATGAAAATTTAACCTTTCTAAGTCGACGGCCTTGCAGATTGCTCTCTATCGATTTGAACTAATTTACAATATGTAGGTACATTTTGTGCGTTATTAACCTGGTATTCCTCATTTCGTATGTTAGGTCATAGATTTCCCTTTCGCATCCCTCGGGACAGATGGTAGGGTCGAGGCGTATTGGGCCGATGTCTCGACTGTCCAAGCTTCCCTCATCCTCTTCCTCGCTAGATGATTCGGAAGACTCGGACTCCGAGGATTCTTTAAAATGATCAAACGCAATATTACTTATAAGTTAGGTTTTCATTTCAAGCAAAGCATTTTTTCGTTTTTTTTTTATGTAGGGTATTAGGGTATTGAATAAGAAGCTCGTCCAACTGATAATAAGTGTTAACCACAAACTACGGACAGGTGCAATAATTACCAGAGATTCTTCACGAGCACATTGCCATCACGGAGTTTTATCTACTCCGTGATTGCCATACCAAAGACGAAGCTGGAATGTCTCTTATGCCTGATTTACAACGGCAAAAACTGTATCTACTGGGTGAGAATGCTCACCCAGTAGACACAGCAGATTGTTTTTAAATGTACCAATGGCACCTCCAGGTCAACCTATGAGGTTGTCGGCTGCATAATTTTATAAATAAGGCCTCCAGCTGTTAGCCGGCGCCAAAAACTTGTGAACTAAGCGACTGAGGCTCCGGGCACGAAATCAGTGAAGTGGAGCGGCGTCCACCGCTCCACGCCGCTAGTACCTAAGTGCTAAGGCACCCCTTGTGGCGTACCACAGGGGAAGAAAAGCACTTGTTTGGTTGAAAAATCTGCCTGCTCCTCAATTCTTAACAGATTTCAACCATTTTTTAAAATTAAATTAAAGGGGAAGGGATAGGCATTAACGGGCAACTGCTAATTTTTCGAGAAACTGCAACATAACCAAAAAAAAAAAAATGTTAGCCGCAAAATAATAATGATTAATCGTTTTAAAATGAGAAAAAATATCTTCGATGTTAGACATGAAGTTTACAGTTATATAACCTTATAGGCTTCTCACTCGAACAGAAAGAAGTCATACAGACCCAAGGAGGACCAACATAACCTCAAAAAATTCTATATTTAACCTAAATCTTGATATCATTTTACGGCTTACATTTTTTTTTTAGGTTATGTTGCAGTTTCTCGAAAAAGTAGCAGTTGCCCGTTAAAGCCTATCCCTTCCCATTTGATTTAAAAAAAAAATGGTCGAAATCGGTTAAGAATTGAGGAGCAGGCAGATTTTTCAACCAAAAAATTGCTTTCTTCCCACTGTGCGTACGGACCGCGGCTTTGGGCGTCGCTGGAGGAGAGCAGCAAGAAAAAGGGTGGATCGAATCTATAGACACAGTAGACCCAGACTAGAAGCTTATAACTGTCTGGAAACCATAATTCCGGTTTACCATCATCGTCCCGAGTACGTGGCGGCCGATACTTCTTCTTGAATATACGGCGCAGGAAGTCAGCAAACTTGTTGTCTTGCACCAGCCGCTTGAACTTTGCCTGTAACTCCAGACATTGTTCTTCTAGTTCGATTTTCTGCGTTATGTGCTCTTCAATGCGATGCTCGCAGTCACTGATCTGTTCTTGTACTCCACGGACCTGATAGGGCCATAACTGTTAGATGCTCCTTCTGTATAGTAACTGATGGATGGAAATAGTTCGACTAAAGCGTATTCTCTGTTAGAGAGGGACCAAGTCTGTCATACAGGGTCATGTGCGACGGTCGCTCTCTTAAACTTGATAAGCTATAAGTAATTATGAACGCCCCGAGTGTTCTTAACTAATATGTTCACTTTTATTTAAAGTAACCAGCCAAGAAATTACCAAGTTTATGCCCGGACTCCACCAAAGCGGAGACGAGACGAGAGGAGAGGAGATGTGTTGGAAACAACCGACAGGATTTCGTTATTTACAAATCTCGTCTCCGCTAAGCTTCAGTGGAGACGGTTGAGCAGAGAGGAAAGATGTTTCATATTTGCTTAGCACTAACAAAACAGAGATGTGAGCTGTGCCTCGCAAGCTGTCGACGGCGCGCAGCGGAGACGAGAGGAGATGTAAGTGGCGTGCGTCGACCGGCAACGCTAGTTCCTCGCGTCGCACAACCCGCCCGCCCGATGTAGCCACTAAACATCTCTGATCCAGTCTAGCCAATGCGCATCTCCGCACAGCTTCGGTGGATAGACCCTAGCTGTTAAGCATCTCCTCTCCTCCCCGCATCGCACATCTCCGCTTTGGTGGAGTCTGAGCCTTGCGCTAAATAGACAAAGTTAATTATTACACGCGTATTCACTTTTTAAATATAAAACACCCTCTTAGAGGAATAATGAGAAAGGTTTGCTAACTGTGCACACGAACACCTTCGATTAACAAGAATTAAAAAAAAAACGATTAAAGGTGATGTTGGTAGACGCCTGATTAGGTACTTATAGCTCTTATTTTCCTGACTTTAGGTAATAATAATAATCGTTTATTTATAAAAAGGGGCACATCTACAATAAGTAGGTACTTAGGACCTGTATTTTTGTGTTCGGACATCTTGTAATTTTTTGTGATAAATTAAATATTGAATTGTCTTCACCTGCATTAATTTAGTATACACTCTTTCGGCTAAGCGGTCTTCATGCATCTCGAATCTATTTAAAACATTCATTTCTCTATGCAGCTGGTATAAGTGAAGCTCCAACAATTGGTCTTTTTCCTGAAAACACGAACACTTTAATTACCTACAAATAGGTACCAACATTGTCTAGTCCCCCACAAGTAATCTGTTGATTTTGACGGTGCTTTTTAACAAACTTGAAAAAAAAAAATCCGGACCTGCACTCTTATGCGCTCCCGTTGCAGTTCTCTCAGGCGGGAATCGAACTTCTGCACTGCCACATCCGCTTCCCTGAGCAGCATGTCTTGCTCAAAGAGATGTCTGTGAAACAATGTGACTGCTGCTAAAAGTATAATGTAATGTAGCATAACACTTGATATTTGTATACTGTTTAGAATGTTTGGTTTTTTCCCATCTTCTTATTATGGCAAATACTTATTGTTCGAAAAGAAGTTAAATTTTCATTTGGCCCAGTACTCAGTACTTTTGGCACGATTATTATAGTACTTACCTAATTAAATAACGAGTTATTTCGAGACAATGAAAATGGTATATTATGTCACAGGTGGATTGTAGAATCCGCTGTTTAACAAAACCGCTCTTTGTTTCACATAACAGCGCCGTTATGTAAAACAGCTAAGCGACGTTCAGCTGGATTGTCATTGCGCTACGTTTTACAATACAGCCACCCACGTTTAGACGTATTGCAGAATGGCTTATCTGCAGTCACAATAAGCACTTGGTGTGGCTTCTTATGCCGAATCGGTCGCAATAACTAAACTAGGGCACCCTGACCAATTGGTTTAGGTCAGGTTAGAACTGTAATCAACCACGCGTGAGCCAAGCGAGCGAAGCGAGCGGTGCCGCGTGAGCCAAGCGAGCGAAGCGAGCGGTGCCGCGTGAGCCAAGCGAGCGAAGCGAGCGGTGACGCGGGAGCGGCGGGCGAGCGCTACTTCCAAGTTGGTTGCAGTTACTTGGCTATTTAGTATTTTTAAGACTGATTTTCATAAAACTCTGAATACTTTATAATAAAATTGTCCAATCACTGTTTTTATTCGAGTTTTTTCACTCATAATTACTCGTTTTATTTATTTCTATTTCGGACGCCTATTATTGTTGTCATGACACACAGAGTCACGAGTGTCAAAATTTAGAACTAAAATCTACAATCTGGCGTTTCATTTCACGCGTTTTACATAAACTTTAATCGTTGACCCGCTGCATTGATAAACACAAAAATTTTAAATAATCTTGCGTAATAAAGTTCAGTAATTATGTAAAACTGATAAACGTCGCGCGTCGTCAGTTGTTTACATAACAACCTTATTTTGTAAAACAACTAGCGGTTTGTAAAACAGCGGATTCTACAATTCATCTGTGACATATACTTACTTAAAGACTTTGTTGGCCTAAGCATGTAAAATATTAATATATTTTTGTATGAATTGAACACACCTGTCAATACGTCTTTCACGAACTTCATTCTCTAAGGGCGACGATTCCTGATCTTGCTTTATTCTCATAAGTTCCCAAGAGGCCGCTAGTGGCCGTGTTTCTGAAATTATTTGTATGTAGTTGAAATTCATAACAGCGTTTCTTCTCTCTTGGTTTATTCATAGTAAAAATAGGGCTTATAAGTTAACCATCCAATGTTGACGATCGCTCTTAAGCCAATATCAGAAGCCCAATTCCCGTAACTAAAAACGTTCAAAATCTAGTCGCAATCTCATCTCAGCGACAATCAAATGTCAAAAATGTAGAAAATTATAGGTATTTTTGACATAATTTTATTGAGACAGTTCAGACTGTGAATGTTCTCAAAATTACGAGAATTGCTCCTCAGATACTTCACTCGAATGAAGGTTTATTGTTGTTCAAATTACATAGGAATGAACGTTCATCTGTTCTTTTCATTTAATTTTTCGATAATTCGTACCCAGGAGAGTGAAAGATGCCGAATCGATACTAGGCATCTTTCAGTTGCCTAAGTACCAACGGTGCAAAGGTAATCCAACATCGTTGAATCAGTTCACAAATGAAATCATTTTTCACTTCTGATTCATTTTGTGTTCAAATGTTTCACTTCGATTGAAAGACAAAAAGTGAAGCATCTGATATCTGCTCTACGTTTGTTCTGATATGCATTCACTTAAGAGGATGTCTCGGTTCCATTATCGACAAGGCATCTGAATGAAAAAGTATTTACCATTAATGGGCACAAATCTCTGAACCCTTGGTTGCCGCACTCTGGCTGTTTGATATCCAGAGGTTTTCCTGCGCTCCTTCAATTTTAGCGATTTCTTCGACATCGGCACCCTGGCACTCATTGTTACTAACTCTGGTTTCACCTATGATTCAACAGTATTCTAAGTAATCATCTTCGACAGAATAGCGTCCTTAGTTTTATAAGTGGGGTCATAGAGGGCGAAATTTCATTGTTATCTTACTAGAGGTATTAGCGCCCAATAACAAGATTAAGTATGTGCAAACCAAAATTATGAAAACCCAAGCGATTATAATACTTGCTCATTGGCTTTGGCTCCCTACCTTACTATGTATTTTGCATGATGATCGGTCAAGAATAGGTAATCTCTGCTTATCAAACGGACCGAAAATACACTCCCGGACTCAAATGCTTATAGGCCCTAACAAATTATGTTTATTGGCCTAAAACATCAAAATAATGATTAGTCAAAGAAAAAGTTTTTATGCAGTTTTGAAACTGACATATTCGCCATCATTTCGGTATCACCAATGTTCCACATTCAAAATTCACGAATTTGAAAAAAAAAGATGTAAATCGGAATTTGGTCGACAAGCTTCGATTAGAGCATCTATAACATAAACATAATAATTATAACATCACGCCTTGTTTCCCCGAAGAGTTGGGCAGAGGTGTACCTATAGTACACCCACATTTCGCCAGATATATTTAAGACCCATGTAATAGGAGGCGAGACTATTGCCATCAACCGGGCACAAATCCTGGCTTCGGGCTGCTACTGAGAATTTCCAGATAGGAAAACCCAATAACACTGCCCGACCCGGGAATCTAACCCAGGATCTCATAGTCAGCAGTAACGCTTGCACTTGCGAGCATCTATAAGTCAATAGTTACTTCGATATTTGTTTTGTCTTGGATAGAAAGAGTATCGAAAAATTGTTTTTCCTTACTTTTTAATCCATTCTGACGTACAAATTATGGATACTGCACCTGAAGTAGCCGCGCAAGCCACTTGTTCAGTCTAGGCTTAGTCAGCGAAACGTAGGTAAGTGCATAACTTCATATACCTTGTTTTTCATCAAAAAAAAAAGATGGCGCTGTCGTCGGTGTAAACATAAGCTCCGTACTTAAAATTGTTTTAAAAATATTATAGTCGTAATAAAGTGGAAAAACGCCTCAATTAGTGAAAGGACACAACAATATGCATGTGACATTGTTATGCACTAATTATTGTGACAATTCATGAAGATTCTATCAACTAAAAGAAGAAAAAAACAGAAAAAGGTGTAAGTAAATCAAAACCGGACTAACGTTTAAATTCTCTTCTATAGAGCGTGTGATTAATAACTCATAAACTAAATGTTTAAATAATCCTAAAACCTAATAATAGTACTAACGGAATATATAACTGAACGGAAAATTACCTACTTACATGCCAAAGGCAACTTTAAAGCGAAAATATAAATTCTCTTTATTCCCTATCCCGTGGGAATTAAAAAAAAATGTTACCTAAATAATTACAGGAACGGAAGTTAGTAAAGTTCGGTGTACGACTAAACGCTGACGGACACTAAGCCAACAGACTGAACACCGACAAGACTACTTCGATGGGACTCTTCGCCGACAGAATTAGAAGAACAAATTGAAATCAGCTGTTAGCTGTAGTGCTGCCACAATGTGTTAATGACCTATCGGCTTTAACACCCTCGAAAACTATGAAAACGACACCCATGACAAAAAATTTGAAAATATTCGCAGCCGCCATCATCATCATACAAGTATGAACGCTTTTTCGTTTGTGACGATTTCTGCCAGTTTACTCCTACCGCAAAACGCGTAAAAGAACTTCGTCCAAAAATCCTAAAACCTAACAATAGTAACGCCATATATAACGGAACGGAAAATTACCTACTTGCATGACAAATTTGAAGGCAACTTTAAAGTGAAAATATAAATCCTCTTTAATCCCTATCTATCCCTTTGGAATTTCGAAAAAAATAGTTACCTAAATAATTACAGGCACGGAAGTTAGTAAAGTTATTGTTCTCTGAATTACTTACTAAAGTGTCTTGGCAATGGCGAAAGTCGGGCTGACCGATGATGAGTAAGTAAGGATTTTTATCCCCTAGGGGATGATTTTCCAAAAATGCCAAAACGCGTCATTCGTAATTTCTAAACAAAAAGCTTAATACCAATTTCTTCCTGAAAAACTTTCATCCCCTATTTTCCCCCCTTAGGGGATGATTTTCCAAAAACGCTGAAATACGTGGATTTTAATTTTTAACCAGAATGCAAAATAACAATTTTCCTGATTTAAACTACAAAAATGACGATTTTCCGTACAAACTTTCATCCCCTATTATACTTCGTTAGGGGATGAATTTAAAAAAATCCTTTCTTGTTCCTTGTCTACATTATAAAGGGAACCTCTGTGCAAAATTTCAGCTTTCTAGGTCTAAGGGTTTGGGCTGGGCCTTGATGAGTCAGTCAGTCAGGACTTCTCTTTTTATTTAGTTATATAATGCAAGATATGTTTTATTATTAAATTTGGAACAATAACAAACGGAAATGATAGTGAGTGACTTAAAAACCAAATTTTTTTCTTTGTACTGCCATTATTTATAAAGAGACCTATGCAGGATGGCTCGATTAAGGTGTCCGGGAGTGTATATTAAAACTTTACTGAGTTTATGCTACAAATAAATAATAAGTCAGTACATGTACCTAATTAATTACCTCGGGTGCGTTGCCATCCCAAAAGGCAAAGCTGGAATGTCTTGGCACCTACACAAACGCTCAAAAGAGCTGATATGAAAAATACCTACGTACTTTACCAAACTTCCTATGAGTTGGAAAAAGTACCAGCACCCTAATTGCGTAACACACTATCAATCACAATCTGAATGATTTTGAAGCAAATTGCTAATTCATTGCTTCATATGTTCGAAAAATTTGCCTGCTCAACAACGTAAATAACGCAATTAATGTTGTTGAACTGTCAAAATAAAACCGATTCTTACTGTGTGTTACGAAAATTGCCCCGCCAGCCTATACTTTAACCCCTTGGTTTTTTCAGTAGTTATCGAAGACAAAAGAAAAGACTCGAATGTACTAACCTCAAGGTGCCTCTCAGGGAACTCAAGGTCTTCGTCAAACTGCGGCAGTGCGGGCAAGGCCCTAACCAGCTTCGCCGGTATCTCTACGCGGATCTCCAACAGTCGCTCCCCAATTTCCTTCATAAGCTGTACCATTTGAACTTTGCGTTCGCGCAGGTTCAACACTTTCTCGTTAAATTCGTGTTTTAAGTCGTAGACCTAAGACAAACGTTTTAAAGTTACTGTTCCGTGATATCACATTTTTGGTTAATAAGCTTAACGGTTTATTTGCTTGCATGAAACTTTAATTTTAATCTTGCACATCTAGATCTAGAAAGAGACTGTCAGGTATGGATTTAAGTGACAAATACGACACTACAAAGTCGAACTTTTTCTGAAACTCGATGTGTGTACTCATTTAAGCTAACCTTCATAGAGGAATGAAGATAGTAATATAGTACGGGTAGGTACTGTAGCAATCTGCCAGGTAACCTCCTTAGATAACAGTAAGTACGTAATATAGTACGGATACCAACCTCTTTCCTGGTGAGACAGATACGCATCTGCGTGCTGTGACCTTGCGGTGCGACGTATTCCGGCTGAGTCTTCAGTATGCGGTCGCCGATGGTGGCCTCCGCTTCCTTCAGAGCCTCAGCCGCTCCAGGAGGCATGGCGTTTGGGTCCGGTTTACGATTCAGATGCTCTTGCCACTGCGAATATTACACAAGTAAGTAAGCCCCTGTTCACACCATCTTGCTGTCAAATTTTTGAAACCCGGAAGCTGAAAGATTTTACAACCACCGCCAAATTCATTTCATTTATAAAAATCTATACTTTCGCCGGAATGTGGGCAAAGGTAGAAACATGTACTTAGAATAGAATATAACAGGATAGGATAGGATAGGATAGGATAGGATAGGATAGGATAGGATAGGATAGGATAGGATAGAATAGGATAGGATAGGATAGAATGTTCATTTATTTGCTCAGAATGTAGGTATTTACAATAAGGTGGTTACAATAATATTTATTAAAGAATCCTTGGACATTTTACCATTTTGGCATGCAAACATTGATGCAGTTCATCATCAAACATACGAACATTGATACACAACTAAAATTTATCAGCTAGAAAATCCGATATGGTGTAGTAACATTTATTTAATAGAAATACAGTTATTTTCTTTTCGAAAATTGTTACTGGTACCTCTTTTATGGAATTAGGAATGTGGTCAAAAATAGCCGGTGCCATACCAAAAACACTTTTCCTCAACGAAGCAGTCTTATATTCACCTGGGCGTAACAAGTTTTGGTATTAAGATCGCAAAGTTACATCTCGGTATCTGCTTTCCGATAGAGTTAAAAATAGATGTCGATTACATTTAACAAAAAGAGCAACTTCTAAAATGTAAAGGCACGGAAATGTTAGATATTATGACTCTGCGTTTATTTATTGATTTTCCACAAAGCACCACCACCTCGAATCTCGTTCTTCATTGAAACATAGGCATGAAATAACTTAAACAACAAAGAAGTAAATTCTAAGATGACGGCTAATAAAGATGTATGTTAAAAAGACGTGCTACGTCGACCCCAAATAGGTACATTGGGATAAGAGCAGAAGGATGATAACAAAAACTAACAAATTTAGGTAAATAGAAACATACCTCAATAAATTGAATATGATGTCTGTTCAGGCGCATGCGGTAGTTCCTGAGAGCTTTCTTTAGAGGATACGGTGGCTTTGGTGGCAAGCCTAATAGGAAGGAGGCAAGTCGAGGAGGTCCGTACGACGTTTTCCGTATGCCTACGCGACGAATAGCTGACTCCGTATGTCTGTTTGTAAAAGTCAGGTTAAATATATGTAAGTGGTCTTAGTAATAGCCTTAGCAGAAATACAATTTAATTTGAGCATTGGAGTTTAGTTAATATTCGCTCTTCGGGAATAGGTACGATATACAGCAACTGAACGCTACACAGCACACGCTGCAATATCGGAACAATAGGAATGATGACAAAAATATTTTTTGTCCGTCAGGTAGATTATTAAAAAATATTCCAATCACAAATAAAAAAAATAAAATAAAAAAAAAACAAATATTGAACACGTTTTTTTCTTTCTTTACGTAATCAAAAGATTACGGCGATATATTATTCGAGTTAAAATGTGGCCAGACGTTACGCCTTGCTAGTTTTATACTTAGTTGTGACGTAGCAAGCAGCCTCCACTCCCCAACTTTAATGTGTTTTATCTAAGTATTTTTTTATAAATATGATAAAGCAAAAAATACGTGTCTAATATTTTTTTTATCTGACTGATGGACTAAATAGTTTTTTTTTACCCAGGCATCATCCTACTACAACTGACCCATAGAGTCGCCAAAACGCGATGTTGCATTCATGAGATCGCGAATCCGCCAATTGCCGATGTTAAGAGTAGCTTCAAGTAGAATGCCTGCTAAAGCCCATAGCAACATGAGTGCAGTGTGAAGGTTTACCTACTAGGAATCTAAAATTAAAATTATTTACTTACTTCAATTCCTTATCAGCTAACTCCAATAAATTCACATTTCTAGCAGCATGTACATTTAGAAAATACAAGTTAGACACAATATCAGTTCCTAAAACCCTTACATGGAATTGTGGTTCTCTATAGAATAAAATAAACAGCATTAGGTTTACAACCTTCCTCTTAGAGCTGCTTCAGCCATCTTCTCGTGTACTTCCTCCAGTTGTGCGTAAAACTCATTCGATAGATTTTTTTGGCGTAGAGGTCTTAACGTTTCTGCAGGATCACTGAATCGATTGAACAGAAATACATAAGTCCTACGCAAAACATAAAAATATTATTGGAAGGCATTAAATGTTGGTCAAAGTTTCAAAAGTGAGCAAAGAGGGCTTCCCTTCAGTCTGTCCACTTCTGACAGCTGTCTGAAGTCCAACCCCATAAAGAGCAGTCTAATCATCTCGCCATTTTTGACGTCATCCACGACGAACTAAAATTACATTTGAATAATAAATAGATAGATAAATAGAATACTCTTTATTATGTACACCATAAAAATTATAGATATAAATGTAGAGATTTAAACAAAAAAAAAAAATATTAATTATTATTTTTTACTTATCTTTTTCTTTATTTTGTTACTTTTTTTGTTGTTTTTTACTTTGTCATAACTAGGAGTGTAACGGAGGCCGTCATAGCGGAGGCGGAGGTGCAGCGCTTGACCTCCGCGGATGCTGAGGCCAACGGAGGCGGAGGCGCAGGTGGAAAAATAAGGTATTATTAAAGAAAAAAAACCGGCCAAGTGCGTGTCGGACCACGCACAAAGAAGGATTCCGTAGTTGGGTTGAATTTATCCCAAGAACAAACTTAAAATTGTAGTTGAAAAATATGTTCTCCCATACATTCCATCTGCAAATGTAAGTTTGTTGTCTGTTGATTAACATATGATTCGCGACCGAAACAAATATGTATTTATAGAATTATAATAATTGAAGTCATCAATACAACTAAGACGAAGTAATCCTATTGAATGTCTATTTCATGAAATCTTGACATTTGAGGATTTACTGATTCTAATAATTATATCAATTACCCCAACGCCGTATCTCTACGTTGACGTCGTGGTGGGGCTTGCGCGCTCCGAGCTCTAGGTCTGTGCCGGTAGAGGTTACTTTGCCGGAACAGGTCTAGGCTGAGGAGCCAGACCAAGAGAGATACAGAAACCCGCAGGGCAGCATGTGGCGAGCTGCTGGGCAGGAGCGACCCCACGTACCCTATCTCCCGGGAGAAGTCATGTTCCTCATCTCTGGCTTGCCTTTATTGGCTGGCTGGAGTGAACACTGACGAGAACTGACCTCCCACCTCATTCTTGCCTTTATTGGCTGGCTTGAGTAGAGATTCGCAAGAGCAAACGTGCTCGGAGGAAGGAAGTAGTCCAGTAAGATGCTGGTATGGATCTTGACCGTACTTTCGGGATTGTCCTGATAGCCGTGGAATACCTCTCCACTCCTCTTAAGCACCTCAAGACATGTTGCCCCCTTGTCGCTACGACACTATGTGCTAGCGACCGTTTCCGGGGGCCCATTGTTGAGTGTGCAAGTCACCCCCTGCCATTTTATCCGTGTATTGTATTTATCAAACATTGGTCAGGCAGGGGCCATAGTCCTTCATAGTTTTAGATAACCAGTCCACTTTAGCCATCCAAACCCATAGCCCAATATTTTTTTTTTGTATCCATATCCTGCAAATAGTCCTACACCAACCGGGGGTTGTCCTTGGGTGCACTTGCATAGTACGCACAGGGATAATCGTCGGTTGGTGCCTCATTTCCATTGAAAGCGTCTAACGGGCCTCTGCGGGTTGGCTTCGGCCCCTCATATGCCTTCCAAAGGTCCGGGACCTAGGGTCCCGAGAAATATAAAAAAAAAACAATTATAATAATATCAAAAAAAAAAAAAATCTGTAAATATATATTTGTTACAGTCTTAAGTAATTTTTAAGTGTACTCGTAATTATGGTGTAATAATACATATATCTAAATACATAAATACTCAGGATTATTGTTTTCCTGCAAATTTACAACGTAAAACACAGTGTTTGGTTGCCCAGCGTTACCGGCAACCTATCACGAAAAGCTGATGTTCAACTTGCGGATTTAAACGGGGAGTATTATTATTTACTTTATTCTTTATGTACTTTCTGTCACATTCATAGAGTCTTAGATCCACTATTTTTGATTGATCTGGCACTCTGCACTGGGTCTAAGTTACTTTGTTTACATAGATAACGAAACTTAGTATTGAGTAATTTTTATTTCATCAAGTTTTAGGTGTTGATTATGTAATTCAATAGGTAGAATTTTCTTTCCTTTTGGTAGTAAGATTTTATTAATCTTTTAAATACAATCACTGCAAATTATAGTTTTGTATAATTTAGAAGCATTTTTTCAATTTGTAAATGTGAGTACCATGGAGCTGTTTTTACGATGTAGGTATGTTGACTTGAAAAAGTACGGCAGTTGAGAGTATGTCATGCTCACTTAAATGTCTCGTTGATGGTGGCGCGTGTGTTGGATCATTCGGTTCCCTACAAAATAGTTGAGCTGGATGGTGTTGATCCACGCGTCATGTTCGTGAACTGGCGCCGTCAGTTGAGACATCTCTTAACTGCAAGGGCTTATTTTTAATCTTATATTTTGAATTGTTTTTAATTATTTATTTTTTACAGTGTTCTCACTAGAAGCAACAAGAACAATGTACCCAGGATTTTGTAACAATTTGGATTTAAAAGAGTGTCCTTGGAGTTTCTTGCCCGTACTTCTCCTTCTACGCTTTGGAATGGGCAATTAGCTTCAACTTTCTAACTGACCGACTCTTTGACAATTCAAAAGTGCCTGTAATTTGAGTAGCGCTTTCGCCTTGAGATAGGAGGAGGAACGATCAATTTTCAGCTATTTCCTTAAATAACTTTAAAAATATTTATTAAAAAAAAAATATATATTTAGAAAAAAAAAAATTGATTATAAAAAATATATACTTAATACCGTCACAGTAAGCCCTATGATTTGAAATGTCGCACTGTGACACAGTACCTACAGTGTGCAAATCTTTTATTTTTATTTTCATATTTTGTGTCCCAAAAGTAACCCCATATTCAAAATTCATTTATTTACGTAACACGTCCGTGTTTAGGTCACAGAAGTTGATATGTGTACCAAATTTCTACTTAATCGGTCCATTAGATTCAGAGCAAATTGGCTGTGACAGATGGACAGACAGACAGACATAGGAGTGCATAAGGGTTCCGTTTTTTCATTCAGACGTAACGAATCCTAATAAGGGTTCCGTTTTTTTTTATTCGGACATACGGAACCCTAAAAACGATCTATTGGTAATCAAATTTTATAAAGGGGCAATATATGTATATTTCTCAAAACACAGTTTTGCGGCTTTGTCACCTTATTGGAGATTTCTTAATGGTACATATATTAAACCAGCTCTACTAAACAGTTCCTCGCTTGACTTAGGAGCAAAAACATGAAATTTCACGTTACTTCTGCACCACATTGCTTATATAATTGTAGCCGATTTCCATTATTAGGCCTCCGTTACAACCCCGTTAAACTTGCGGCCCCTCTGCAAGTTTAACGGAGTTATAGTTGTTGCGAAGTTCCATTACAACCCTAATAATACCTATATACATAGTCCACAATCTTGAATATGCTATTATAATGTCTGTCGCAGATGGATTGTCGAATATCAGCTCTTTAACTCCGGTAGCTGTTTTACAAAACAGCTTAACGACGTTTAGCGATTTTCCATAATTTCTGAACTTTAACGCGCAGAATTGCGTAAACGTTTTGCATGTATCAATGCAGCGGGTCAACGATTAGAGGTTATGTGAAATGAAACGTCAGATTGTAGATTTCAGTTCAAAATTTTGTCGCTCGTGGTTCTGTCTGTCATAACCACAATAATGGCGTCCGAAACAGAAATAAATAAAACGAGTAATATGAGTGAAAATGACCCTTACTGAAGTGAAAACAGTGATTTTAAGAACAATTTAAATTTAAAGTTTTCAGAGTGGCAGTATCACATTAAATAGTACAGCGGTTATTACAAGTTGTTATCAGTCTGTTAAAATAATAAAATAAACAGTTTTACTAAAGATAGAAAACTGAATTTTCCAAAGCAAATAAATAGCGTAAAAATTGGCAAAAATAAACCACCCTTGATAATAAGGCACTAGACACACGCGTGGCGATGGTATCAACTACTGAAACGAAAAAAAGGTAGAATGTTAATTGTTATTAATTATTTTAATTGTGTATGTTTAAAGTACGTAATATAGAATACACTGCTACACTGTATGAAAGTCAGTACTAAAAAGCCAAGTAACTGCAGTAGCTTGGAAGTAGCCCTTGCCGGCCACTGCCGCGGCACCACTCGCTTCGCTCACTCGTCTCGCGCGTGGTTGGGCACAGTTCTAACGTAACCTAAACTAACCCCAGCTTAGGTGCTGCGACCGAACCGGCTTGAGAAGCCATACCAAACGCTTATTATGACTGCAGAGAAGTCATTCTGCGTTACGTTCAAACATGGGTAGCAGTTTTTTTAAACGTAAGGCAACGGCAATTCATCGCAATTATATAACGGAGCTGTTTTGTTAAAAAGCTTGCGGTTCTGTAAAAAAGCTGATTCGACAATCTACCTGCGACATATTTATTGCTAATTAAAACCAACCTGATTGCCCTCAAGGTGAAAGGGAACACATCCAGCATAATAATGTTCCTGGAATGCATTTTTTGTAAGCCCAAGTCGGAAGCTTCGAGCTGATGCGCCAATTTCCTTACAGTCAGTGCTTTGGCATCGTCCAACTCTCTTTCCTGCACTACTAGAGGTCGAAGGTCTAGAGTTTCGTCTATTTGTTGGGAGTATGGAAGTGCTCGGTTCCTGCAGATTTTAGTAAAATTATACATCATTTAGGTGATACCGTGTACCTTAAACATGACACATAAAGTTAAAAAAAAGCCGTCGGACTCGCACACGAAGGGTTCCGTGCCACCGTACAATATTTAACACTACCTAATAAAAAAAACTTCAGTTTAAAAAAAAAAACACGTTTCTTGTATGGGGTCCCCCCCCCTTCAATTTTTTAACTTTATTAATTTTTATTATTTGTTGTTATAGCGACAATAGAAATACCTTCATAATCTGTGAAAATTTTTTTCATTAAAAAATTAAATCACAGAAACTGGCACTTCCTTTGATTTGACACATAATATTCATTTGCAGTATTTGATCCTTGTCGGCAATACTTGCTTAGTATAAAAATACGGAGTGCTTTTCTTTACAAAAGTAACCGGGTTTGATCCCTGGCTGCTAAAGAAATTCGAGCGCATTATTCTTCTTGAAGGTCAATAATATTCTTGTAAAGCATACAGATTCGTATTGTGTTGCTTAATTCTAGCACTTCTATGCAACCATTTCACTGAGATAATTCCAGTACTTCTAATTTGAAGGCCACATCTAGTAAGTACTAAGTGTTTTCTCTTACGTTTTTGGGTAGTACATAATGCGTACAACTCTTAAGTGTATACTATGTCCGGGTACGCCTAATAACACTTAGTGTAACACAAAGCTATAATTTCTAAAATAATAAGATTGTTGAATTTCTTTATAGGGCACGAAAGAGAACAATTTTCGCACATTTTTTTGGTTTTTCTCAGTAGCAGCCTGGAGTCTGGATTTGTGCCCGGTAGATACAAATAGGCTCGCCCCCTATTACATGGGACTTAAACATAACTGGCGAAATGTGGGTGTACTATAGGTACACCTCTGCCTAACCCTTTGGGGAAACAAGGCGTGATGTTATGTTATGCTAGTGATGGTGGCACGGATGGAGAGTATACTCCCCAGCCGGGCCACCAAAACTTCATTATATGTCGGTATTCGTTGAGGTACAATTTTTTTTCATTACACGTACGGTATAGTATGCACATTAATGGTACAAATTATCTAGAAACATGTTATAATAATCTTCCACTATGGCGCGGCCAGGGAGTATCACACACAGACGACACGACCTGACAGTGGAGATTTAGTAATAGGGTTCTGTTTGGCACCCATCGGGTACGGAATCATAAAAAAGATGGGCTTTGTAGAGCATCGCCTCTCATACCTGTTCGACAGTCTTCCTAGAGCTTTATATTATGCCATATTATCACTCGAGTACCTCATTTTACAACAAAAAAAAAATCTGATGAAAAAAGTAACCTCCGACTGCAGATATTTTTGAAGCTTATGATATAAATAAATTAATAAAATTCCGCTTACGCTTTTATTATTTTGTTATATTCAACGGTAAGTACACCTAGCTGGTCGCGAACTCTTTTCTTATGTGCGTTGGCGATCGCCATCATTTTGTCGTATTCCTCTTTTTGCTTCAGTTGTTCGTGGGACATCAACTCGCCTTCTACAGTGCTATGCTCTCTTACTTTTGTTACTTTCTGCAAAAGAAATCTATTATTAGTTCATTTGGGTTGAACAATTTACCGAAAAAGTAATAAGCTTTAACGAATTTCCAAATATACAATGACATAATTATTGTTATTATTTTGTAAAGTATTACCTATATTATTTTAATTATTGTGTGAGGACCATGTGGGTCATTGTTTTTTTTCTCAGTTAGTTTAAATGATGGTCTGGAAGTTTGAGTAATTTATGCGGCCTACCCAAATAAATGACATTTGGGTAGGCCGCTTTGGTATTGTCCGTCGAATCGTTGAGCTCTGTTCTGAGTTGAGTTGCACGATTACTGACAAATATGCGTGTGTAAGATAATTAATTTTGCTATTATTAGAATATTGTTTGTTGATTAATGGCATCTGTCACATTTACGAAGTTTGGGACCAATGAAGAAGTAATTAATTAGTCATTTGATAGGTAAGTATTGTGTTTATTAAATAATAAGACTCTAAACTGGTAAAAATCACTTAGATGTTATTACTATAAATTATTACGTAATGTTTAATGATACTTGTAGTGTATACTTAGATTTTATACTTATTGCTATTTTAATATAATACGCTGTTTCATGCGATTGGCACAATACTGTCAGTTGATGTTGTTGCTGTCAATAGGTATCTATTAAATTATATCGAAAAATTACCAACCAATCAGATCTTTTTAAATTGCTTAATTACTTTATGTTTAAAACGGTCTCATTACATCAGATTTGTTTATTGAAGTACCTGTATTAGAAGGTAAGAGTGATTACATGAAGAAACAGGTTTCCGGTACAGGCGAGTCTGTGCGGGTCGGTACCGATCGGTGCAGGTATAATATTCCCATGTTATCTTATTTATTTATTTTATTTTATTCTATTCGGGAAACTTACAGCTAGCATATACAGTGTTCTTAAACAATATAAAATTGAAGGCCATTTTCAAGTTTCCAGTTTCCACTGTGTTTCTGTTATGTGCTCACTTATAAAGAAAGAGGTTTAAGCTTGTCGGTGCCGACTACCATAATGTGTTTATTTATTCACTTCGGACAACAATATAGTCCATTTCGTTGGTAATATATCTTATAACTAGTGTTAGTAGAACACAAACAAGGAGAAGAATGAAGGTGACTGAGGCAGGATGTGCAAAGAACGATAAAGCAAGGAATAAGCTACCTGACCATTCCCCTCACATAGCGCCTCAAAAAAGGGGAGGAAGGACTCTCCACCACTGTTTTCAGGATGCTATTGTCACTGACCCGCGTTCTACGCATCAGCGATGCGACTTTTTGCGAATCACTGCATGGAAGCCGTCAGTTCGGTTCTGAGCAAACATCACAGCAACAAAAACGGGGCAATTTCAACAGCATCCTAAAAACATTGTTCTATTGGATGCGTAAGACATCTAGCGATCTTTTGGTGTAGCTGACCCACAGACCCCTCGCGTACAGACCTTGACAAAACGCCTTGAACAGGGTGATTTTGACGTGGTTCGCACAACGAGAGAATCTACGGGCCAACATGTTCCCTCGGACCGCCAGTGCCCTACGTTCCGTTTCAATGTCTACATTATCCTTAAGGTCGTCGGTAAGTACACATACTTACCAAACATACTTAGGGCACACCCTAAGTACTTAAATTGGTGGACTTTATTTATGCAGCCACCTTTGGGATGGCTCGGCCAAATACCAACTTGCCGCGCTTGACTCGGTGGAACGCAGAGCTAAGAGGCTCATTGGCGACGTAAGACTGGTGGATGCCAAGCTTCACAGCTTGGCTCATCGCCGCAAGGTTGCCTGCTTGACGGTCTTCTACAGATTATACTTCGGGGAGTGTGCTCAAGAACTCCACGACCTCATTCCGCCGGCCCCCTTCTATCAGCGGACATCTAGACGCACTGCAGGTTACCATCCTTACCTAGTTGCTATCCCACCAATTCGCACTAAGCGTTTCCAAATGTCTTTTGTGATGCGCACAGCAAAGGAGTGGAACTCTCTGCCTGCGTCTGTGTTTCCGAATGCATACAACCCCGATCTCTTCAAAGTGAGAGTGAACAGGCTTCTTCTGGGTAAGCTCGCTCCATCGTCGACTTTGTCTCTGTCATCTCTGACCTAGACTAGAGTCAAGAGCAAACCTATATCAAATAAAAAAAAAATAAAAAAATGCTCATACCATTTAGAGAAAAACTAGGTTCATGATTAACGCACTTACCGGCGGCCTTAAAGGCCGTGCATTCACATTTATGCACATTGTACACAAGGCCGTGCAAGGCAGCATACTCCTCGCAGACCTTCAACATTTCTCTGATAGATCCCTCAGTCGGGCCCAGCAGTACCATGTCGTCCGCGTAGCTGACGTTGTTAATACTAACACCACCAACCCAGCAGCCGACACGCATACTACTGAGCTCGACTATGAGATCATTAATGTAAAGGTTGAAGAGCCGAGGAGACGTCAACCCCCCTGCCTCACACCGCACTCCAACCCATACGACTCGGAGAACGTCCCCACTTTACATAGTTGGTTTGGTTCGCATACCAATACTGCATGAGCTTAAGCATTGATGCCGGTACATTCCTGTCACCCAGCTTTCTCCAGAGCACATCATATGACACCAGGTCGAAGGCTCTGGAGAGATCCAGGAAACAGGCATACACCAGCGTTTTTCGGTCTGTGTAATATTGGACAGTATTCTTCAAACTCAGCACAGCACTTTCGGTTGAAAGCGCAGGTTGAAAACCAAACTGTGCATCGTGCAAACACAAATACTTTTTCAGGCACGAGTCAAGCATACTGTCCAATACTTTAGTCGCTGTGGTTGCAAGGGAGATTGGACGGTAGTTTCCCCTGTCCCAGATATCCCCTGTCCTATTTTTGACCATAGGTACTACAATAGTTTGCATCAGCTCAGCAGGTAAATGAGAGTGACTGATGCACATAGTAAAAAACCAGGACAGGACCCTCGGCAGGTGACCCCCCGCATGTTTGAAATGCTCGATGCTGAGTCCGTCGTGGCCGGGTGATTTACCTCTGCTCATGCCTTGAATGACGGATCTGACTTGTTTAGCCGAAAAAAGTGTGAGTGGTTCTGCCCCCCCCCCCCCCCACTGTCAGACTCAGCATCGACCATTGCAACTGAATAGCCCAGTGGAGATTGCACTTCAAAATGTTCCATAAACATATATACAATTCCCCCGGGTCACTGGTCCCTCCTACGCTCACCGGTAGACCAGGCCTGGTATCCAACTTACGTGTCGACTTCCAAAATTTACTAAAATTTTTCGTGGCTCTTTGCTTTGCTATGTTGTCCATTTTGACCTGTTCTTCGTTTTGTTTGGCACCATTTCAGGCGTCCCTTGAAGATTCTACGGATCTCACACAATCTCTTCGAAAACTACTCCACTATTTGGTCTCCTGTGTCTAACCTATTCCTTGAATTTAAGCCTGGCCTCACGATGAGCGTCACGAATATGACTATTCCATCCGCACACCACTTTGCCTCTACTTGGCCTGCACCCTCCTACCACATTTGTTTGCTCGGCAGCGTCACATAAAATACTTATAATTTTACCGTATAAGTCATTTAAGACAATTATTTATGTTCTACTGAGCTGCATGAGCCATAGCTACACTGAGAATTCAGGTGGAAAATCAATATCACGAAACCTATCATTACACAAGTCCTTGTAACACTTGATCTGATATTTGTCCCTTTCGCCCCAAATAACTCTCGACCGTGGCGTATTCTGAGTTATTAATTTAGACCTCACTACATTCAGGTCACACTCAACGTACAATGGCAAGTGGTCTGACATATATACGTCTTCCTTTATTCCTACATTTATAATAGTTTGCCAAGCTGAAAAAGACACAACACAGTGATTTAGCCACCTTCCACACCCGTGGGCTTCGCTAAAAAAAGTGTAGTTATCTGCCACGCAGCCCAGTTTTTCTATATCTGCACAGATCCAAGCTTGCTCATTGCAGAAATTGTTTAGTTCACTGAAAACAATTCATGTGGATGTGCATTGAAATCACCTAATATTCATGAATATACTTTCCCTTTACCCATCAGTAATGACCCGCACGGGTTTGTCTGTACCGGAAACCTGTTTCTATATGTAAGCACCCTATTACCCCAAAATGTATGATGATCCGTGATTGGTTCAAAATGACGGTTGTTATTTGATATAAAGTGACATTGGTAGGACATACAAAGGATTGTAATGACGTTATCGGGTCAGTTGCTCGGTAGATGATCAGTTGGTTGGTTCTATTGCCGTTATTGTGTGATCGACCAGGTGTCACATAAGTTAAGTAATTTGATATTATACCTTAATTATTGGTTAATATCATTTTGTTGTTGTGTAAGGTATATTATTGTCAATATATTAAATAAAAAAATAAAATAATAATAATATGTGAATCAAGTTGTGTTACTATGTTAATGTGTTAAATTATTTAATAGAATATTTATGTTCTTTTCCTTGCTATTGGTATAATGTTGATATTATTCCGAGTAATGGTTCAAGAGATAAAATTGATTGTTTTTGAGATAACGATAACTTATGGAAATGTAAGAAATATGTTGATTGAATACTTAAATACTATTTCCATGGAGTTTCTTGTTCTTCTTCTCCATGAAGGCCTAGTTGTGCGAACGGATAACTAGCTTTCTGATAAAATACTGAGAATTCTAATTAAATAATTATCTATCCTTATCATTCTGTGCTTTATTTCCTTTCCCTACAAACCATATTCATAAGAACTGTCATACACAGTAAATAACCAGTAACTAATCTGACATTCAAAGCTAGCCATTTGGGTAATTTAATACTTATAGTTTTTACTGCCTTTTCTAACAAGTACACTTCCTGGGCAGGTCCACTCAAATCTGAGTGGTTCTTTTCTCAGAATACCATTTCAGACAACAATCTACAAGGTCTTCATATGCTCTGGCCAAATATAAGTCTGGACTTTAAGAGAGACTGTGACCTCTGAGTTTGTTTCGGCCTTTCTTTTCAGAGTAGTTGAATAGGTAGACGCCGACCTCGTCTAGTTTTAAAAAAACGATTGACGTGTCAAATTGTTTGTACAAACCTACTTTATAGAAATAAAATCATATATCAAAGGCATGAAAAAAAAATCGTTTAGGATTAAATCCGTGGACTTGTAGATATATTTATGTACTAAATTGGTCTGGGCTTAGGTGAACTTTCGCCAATTAATTAGAAATATTCCCTTTTCTGTTACTCGTATATAATATAAAGTTGTAAAAAATACTTACAAGCGATTCTGGAGGTGCTGGAATCTTCTTTTTTGGGATCAATCGTTCTGGGAAGTTGACGTTATAAGCAAATATATTTCCATCGGCACCAGAAGTATATAGACGCCTGAAACAATGTTATGATGAGAACAAATTAATATTAATTTCATTCTTCATCTTATGTGTTTTTTTAGTACCTACATGTCTGCCTATACCTTTGTGGAAAACCGACAAGATTTTGTTACGTTATTAAGATCTTTGTGAAGTAGCTCATCGAAAAGTCCAACCACAATATCTGTGTTCCTACCACCAAGCAGTCTTTCTGTGTTCCTACCACCAAGCAGTCTTTCTATCATAGTAAAAAGAGAGGAAGTACGTTATCTTCATACAAACGCACCGCGCGCGGCTTGTATGTGTGCGCCAAAGTACAGCCTTGGCCAAAAGTATTGAGCACCCATGATATCTTTCAGTTTTATGCGGAGTATCAAATAGAAATAAAACAAAACGTTTTATATGGGTTTATTTTACTATTTATTAATAGAAAATTAATATTTTGTGGGTCCACCCTTTGCCTTAATTACGGCAGAAATTCTTTTTGGTAAAGAGTTAACAAGTTTTTTACAGTCGTCAACAGTAATCGAGTTCCATTCTAGGCGCAGGCAGCGTTTTAAATCTTCTTTGTTGTTAATTGTGTGGCGCCTAACCCTGCGCTTTAATAACCCCCATAAATGTTCTATGGGGTTCAGATCTGGAGACTGAGCTGGCCAGTCAAGCAGTTCCGTGTTATTTTCCCGAAACCATCTCATAGTGCGTGCAGATTTGTGGCATGGCGCGTTATCCTGCTGGAATTTGACACCATCCATATTCGTGTCGCCAAAAAGTTTCGTGAATGAAGGCAGTAATGCAGTTTCTAGTACATTTATGTACTTAGTAGAGTCCATGCGACCCTCACACACGAACAATTCGCCAACTCCAGAATCGGTCATGCAACCCCAGACCATTATGCTGCCTCCACCGTGTTTAACGGTTGGGATCACACACTCTGGCTTAAATTCTTCGCCCACACGGCGACGCACAAAGGTCACACCAGGTGTACCAAAAATCTGCAATAAAGAGAAAAATATTGAGTTCCGTAAAACTAAAATAAATTCAATTATGCGTTTGGTTTTTAAAACATTTTATAAAATTGTATCAGGGCATTAAATTGACTTACTCACCTCAAAGTTTGATTCGTCTGACCAAACAACATTTGACCAATCTTCAGCGGTGAAAGTTCGGTGTTTTAAAGCCCATTTCAATCGAGCTTTTTTGTTGTTATCGGAGAGCCATGGCTTCTTCCTAGCTTTACAGCCTTTCAGACCAGCTTCTTAAAGTCTTCTGCGAGTAGTTCGAGCAGAAATTGGCTTCTTAATTTGTTCCGACAACTCAGCAGCGAGCTCTGAAGATTTTTTTTTCCTATTTCTTAACGACTCTCTCACTAACTGACGATCTTGACGGTCTGTGGTGATGCGTTTGCGCCCGGTTCTCGGTCTATTTTCATGTGATCCGGTAGTAGAGAATCGCTGAATAGCATATTGCACGGATCGGCGCGAACATTTCACAGTTTTAGAAATCTCTACTTGTGATTTCCCTTGCTCATACAGAAGCTGTATCTACACACGTGTTTCTAAAGAAAGTTCGTTTTGTTTTGGCATATTGCAACGATAACACTTAAAACTTCTGAAATAAAATACAAAAGGCGCACTAGATCACTGGATGTGTTCACAACGAGCGATGGTAGCGAACTGATAAATAAATACAAAAATTGTAAAAAACACATTTTATTGCACCCAGGTGTTTTATTGCTAGCTGTGCGGCGTGGGTCATTGTTTAAACCTTTGTAGATGGCCGACAAAAGAATTCTTCAACAATAGATTTGGTTTACTCCCATACTTTCCGTGAACGAGCGAAATTTGTAAGGTGCTCAATACTTTTGGCCAAGGCTGTATCTATGCGTCGCCGCACGCACACTTAAACAAATCTCGGCCCGTTTCGCAGCGCGCCAGTCGGGGCTAACATCGCACGAGGTTCGCGCGTCACGGCTTTTCGGAACCGCTAAATGAATGAAAAATGTGTGATAATCGCAGGAGAACGTATTGCTGTGTGTTTGGGTGTCTTAATAATAATTCATCGATTCCAGAATTGTCTCTGTTCAAATTACCTATTGAACAGGAAAGAAGTCACTTTTTCTAGCATATCATTTTTACTTGATGATGAGATACCTACTTACTTATTTTTTGTTGTATTAGTTTTCTATCAGACAGAGGAAGTAGGTAGGCCTACATTCCCACTAGAATGTACTAGGTACTTTTGATCTGTCAATTGATTTGCCGCTATTGCTTTGTTTATGTTTAGTCATGCCGATTTCTCAGTACCTATTGTAGGTATAGTAACTAAGTACCTACTTACAGTTATAAAATCGTACTTAAAAAATAAGTAATTGACTAATTGTGAATCAGATAAATAGAGCAAAGTTCGAATCACCTACCGTTTACTCGTGCTCATCACCGCCCCGCGCCGCCCGTCTGCTGGCCCGTCGCTCTTTCTTTCATCGTGAAAGGTTTCATCATCGTTTAGGTACCCAGACAATACAAGTAAAAAATACAACTTCCCGACCCTTGCCAATTTATTGGCACTGAATTAAAATTTAACTAAAAGTGACAACCCTGAGACAGTAGGCAATTATATCGCGGATTGTGCCGGAGATAACCTACTTCCTCTCTTTTTACTATGTTTCTGTGTTCCTACCACCAAGCAGTCTTTCTGTGTTCCTACCACCAAGCAGCCTTTCTGTGTTCCTACCACCAAGCAGCCTTTCTGTGTTCCTACCACCAAGCAGTCTTTCTGTGTTCCTACCACCAAGCAGCCTTTCTGTGTTCCTACCACCAAGCAGTCTTTCTGTGTTCCTACCACCAAGCAGTCTTTCTGTTTTCCGGTTTGGGGGCCTTAGTGCCGGTGTCACATAAACAATTTAGCAATTCCAGCCATTGCAGATGTAAGCATCGGTGATCATTTATATACCATCATTTGAGCCGCCTGCCCGTTTGCCAAACAATAACGTTAAAAAAAATTTACACCGAAATCTCTCTTACCTTGAATCGTGGCTAAGTTCTAGGCAGGTGAGAGACCCTGTGTAATGATCATGCATCGGTAAATAGTAGAAATCATCGAAGTCTATACGAGGAATTGGTTGTTTCTGAAAATTGAAGGACATGATAATTAAAATTAGTTAATTTGTATGCCTATTACATAACATTTCAGCCTCTAAAATAATATAATACATAGGTACTCAATCGATGGCAGTCTACTGCTGGATCGAGGCAATAAGCTAATAATTCGACGGTTAAAAGGCTAATTGATCTAAGCGACATTTTGTAAAAGTTGCAGGAGGACGGATCAAAGTAATTTTTTGGAAAAATAAATCATAAAAAATACTATTTGATAGACTTTTATTTATTTAATACAGTATATATATACCTAATTAAGTAAGGAAGTTTTTTAAGTTATTGCCGTTGAAAATTGTGTACTAGTTTAGAAAATTTATGTTGGTTAGCCCAAAATGCATCAAATTTAGTTATTTTTTGAGAAAGGCAAAATGGTTCAAACGCCTACCGTAAATAAAATAGCTGAAAGTAAACTGGCTCAAGCATCGACCTAGAATTAAATAATATGAGAGGAAATGAATTTAGCGCCAAGTCAACTGACCGTTGAATATACCTACCTAATGAGCATAAGCAACATGATGGTGTTGCACCAGAGTGAAGTAGTTTGATGCAGATGCCCATTAGAGGGACTGCAGGATCAAACAAAATGAACCCTTACTAGATTATAGTAGATATTGATGCTTAGGCCATCGTAATTCAGCAACGTCCATAAGAATATTTTTGAGGTTGGTATGCCACTTTGTACAATTTTAGACAGTGTCTTGTATATTTAAAAATGTAAGATCTGTATTTCTGTACCTGTGTTAACAAATAAAAGTGATTTGATTTGATTAAAAAAAAAATTGTGTAGAGACATAGTTAATTAATATAACTTAATGCAAAATGGGCGAAACGACAAAGCTTATTATTTTGGTTTAATGCAAAATAGGCCAAACGACAAAACCACAACCATGGCGAAAAAGCCAAATGCCTTAATCGACGCACGTTATAAAAGTTCGAAAAATCAAAATAGCTTAAGTCATCGAGTCTTCAAATTTGTCTAATTTTGTGTCGTATAGATCAATGAGCTTAGAAATGAGGCCTGTTTTGCTGTGGGTGCTAAGCGCCAAAAAAGTAGTCAAACATTTTTGAAATATGACTCAAACGACGGAGAAAAATTTGCTGATTCCGAATATGTATATAACTCAATATCGGAAAGAATGTCGCTTAGACCAATTAGCCTTTCAACCGTCGATATTATTAAATAGTTTTAGGTAGCCTCTCTGAATCTTGAGCTATTATGGACTAATCCTGTACGAATGTACACATGCCAAAAGAGTTAAGTAACCAGTCACGCACACTACAAAACTATATCGCTACTGTACGTACAGCCACGCACACATCGCATTCGTAGAGTGAGTGCGCTAATGTCTTCTAAATAACTGTATAACATAATTTCGCATCGAAAATTAAAGCGTTCGTAGCCCAACGAATAAGCCATATACTTCTGAATATAGCTATGTGAGTTAGAATCTCTGCAGTGGAGATGCTTTTTGTGATTTAAAATTTTAAACTAAAGCAAATAGAATAATTTTTGTTAAGAAATGGTTTTATTTATTTAAAATAGCTTGAATAAATACAACAATTTAAAAAAAAAAATCTTTATTTAAAAAACTAGCTGTACCCCGCGAGTAAGTTCGCGTGGATGTCGTAAGATACACAATAATATACTAAAATAACAGCCACATTTTTATAAAACTCCCTCGTCCCCGACCCGTCGCCAACCGTCGCGTTGAATCGCACGCCCGCACTATTACTTCCTTTTCGCTTAGTGTTCTTACTAACTGTTTTCTTGTTGCTTGGCTCCTAAGGGTTGTAGCGTGATGTTAAATAGCCTATAATTTATCCTAATGAATTGGACTACCAAACGCAAAAAGAATTTTTCAAATCCGACTTTTTGTTCATAATTTCATAGGTTTTAATTTTTTTGCGCGGAACCCTAATTATTTTTCTAAATTAAAAGTAGCTTCAGTTACTCGCTTTAACATCAGCTATCTGCCAGTAAAAGTCCCGTCAAAATCCGTCCAGCCGTTTCGGAGTTTAGCCGGAACAAACAGACAGACAAAAATATTAAAAATTGCTTTTTTGTTATAAGTACCGTTTATACTTTCTTATGCATTTAGTAAAAAGTTGTTAATTTGACATTACAATCAGACACTTCAATTTTATTTATTTGTATAGATAAAAGAACTTCACAGGTTAACATGATTTATTATAAATGCAACAATATATTTAGAATATAAATCTACTATTACATCTTTTTACACAATTATTTAATAAACAATGGGCGGAGTGAATAAACATGTCACATAGATGAAAAATATAATTACAATAGTAACAATAACATCACTCACACTCCAGTACCGCCGACTGATTTTATTATGGCTAATTATGCTGTGAAACTTTTGAAGATGTAATGGTAAAAAGTATTTCGTTTTGCTATATATTCTGATCCAGTAACAATAACATCACTCACACTCCAGTACCGCCGACTTATTTTATTATGGCTAACCTTTGAAGATGTAATTAATGGTAATAAGTATTTCGTTTATTCAATTCCGTACAGTTTGCATAGTGATGTTGTGTGCTGCTGCTGTTATGCTGGTCTTAGCAAATGGATCTTGGGCGGTGCCGAGGCGAAGCATTTGTGTAAGCTAATGGTGTCAGTCTTGGCAGACGACTGTTTATTTCACCTGTCTCAGTGTGACGATGCACCCACAGTCGAACAGTTTTTCTCTACAAAAAAAAAATCTATATATATATAAGAACTAAGGTCACTTTTAATGAATTTAAAGATGATTGTAATTTTTATTTTATTTATGTGAGTAATGCAATGTTGTTATTTAATTTAAGTTATAATAGTATGATTATGGTGTGTATTTGAATCTTCGTTACTAACGTAATTTCGTAAGTATACTAACAAAAATATGGATGTATCTGAAGTAAATAAAATAAATTAGATTATTAATAATTTTACTCACCGATATCATTAGGCGCCTTGCGATTTCACTAACAGAAATGTTTTGCTTATGCAAAACAATAATATGAGTTTTTTGGAATATTGTTAAATAATGCATGGTCTAAGTTAATCAATTTATCACAATTACAAACTTCGTAAAAGTGCAAAAGGAGAAGTATAGGTGTAGTTGCTAATGCAGACTGAGTCATATATAAGTTCACAATTATTAAAGGCAGAAATATATTTTTAAAGCGGGTAGTTAGCTTCTAAGCTGGCAAATAATTATAAATAGGCGAGAAACTTGTGGTAGATTCTCAAATCGGTCAGAATATCGCTTTATTCAGTTAGTATATTAATTCGAAATTACAAAATCTCAATAATAATATTTTAGTAAACTTGTGACTCGAACTCGAAATCACTTGTCACTGTAGGTCGAATGCTTACCTGTTGCCCCATGAGAGCAACTATTCTTTGTGGCGAAATTATGTGGTTGTTGTGTGTTGTTATGTTGCGTTGTTATGTTATGTTTATCATTTAGAAGACGTTAGCGCACTCACTCTACGAATGCGATGTGTGCGTGGCTGTCATTGGTAGCAGTACGTACAGTAGCAATATAGTTTGTAGTGTGCGTGAGTGGTTACTTAACTCTTTTGGCATGTGTAGTTAGGAGCCAAGCACGTCCCGCCATCTCCTTCTGGGTCTGCGTCACAATGACTGAAAATCATTTCTTCCTTTCAATGGTTGTTACACGTTATCGTAATGGTTGTTACATTTTAGGGTTCCGTAGTCAACAAGAAACCCTTATTCACCATGTCCGTCTGTCTATCTGTCCGATACTTAACTCAGAGTCTTAGTACTAGAAAACTGTAATTTGGCACGGGTATACATATTAATCACGCTGACAAAGTGATAAAAAAATCTTTAATACAATTTTTTTTTAGGGTGCCTCCCCTATACGTAAAGTGGGGGTGACTTTTTTTCTAGTCTATCCCATGGCGTGGGCTGTCGTTGAATGGGCGGTTTAAAAATATTGTGGGTGTGTGAAAAACATTTTCCGATTCAGGGATCCGTTTGCGAAATATTAAGCTTTATAGTGCAAATTTTTGGTAGAGCCAAGTGTCTCCCCCTGCCAGCTAAATGGTTGTTTTTGTATATGTAAAAAAAAATCACGGCAGTAGTGTGTGTAACGAAGTTACAAGGAAAACTATCACAGCTAAGTAGGCTTTACAAGTTAACGAGTTATAGTCGGCCAACTTACATTTGCAGTTGGAATGTATCATGGAAACATGTTTTTTAACTACAATGTTACGGTTAAAGAGTTATGTTATGTTTGTTCTTGGGATAAATTCATCCCAACTACGAAACCCTTCTCTGTGCGTGGTCCGACACGCACTTGGCCGGTTTTTACAGTTGGTTTTCAGATAAGGCAACAAAGATAAAGTAAAAAAGAATGATACTTAGCTGACCTCTTCTTTAGCCAATCGTCTGCCTTTGAGTTTTTTCAGTAGCTTTTGTATCGAGTTAAACCACACCGTGTAATGATGAGTAGGGTTATCTTCCTCTTCAGTGGGCATACGTACTACTCGGATGATTCCAGTGTTTGTACCAACAACGAGGTAGCGATCTTTACATCTGTTTCAACATTAAACGTTAATCGACCCAAAAATATAACATTAAGGCAATTAATTGGCTTGATAAGACTCGCCGTAACTAGCGAAGTTACAACAGGATAGTTGAAAGCAAGTACAGAACATTTTTACATAATTATTAAAACTCTTTTGTACAAAAAACGTCAATGGGCCCCATATTGTAATTTGCCGACGTACGGCACGTCACGTCGTAAAATTATAAAAGTGACCAATTACTTATCAAATATAAAAATCATCCTGCCTCTTCAAAGAAGTCAGTAGATTGTTATTCAGATTTAAACCAAAATAAATAGAGTAATGAGCCCAGCCCAGGAATACGTAAGAGTTTGTTAGTGGGTTATGGTATAAAACCTGACCTCGCATTGTATAGGATTTCAGTACAATGAGCGGTCACCTTATACTGGAAAATTCCAAAATGAAAATGTATCGCGTGATATGTCGTCGTGCGTATTAAGTAGATCCTATCTTACACAAATTTCAATGTCGTCAAATCTTCACACCAAGCCCCAGGGAACGGGGCGTACTTGAGAATTTTGTTGTTTCCTGGCTGGATCAGGAGTAAGGCTCCGGTGCCGCGCTGAACGACCCATACGCCTTCTTCGCAATAGTAGGCCCAACTGACTGTTGTACCCAGCATACTCTCGCTTTCCACTAAAATGGAGATGGTGATAATAACATCATAAAGCATAATCAGTATAAATCCTAGTTTACACGGTACGATTTAACTGCCTGAGCATTTATGTGTTGAAGCAACTAAATCGTTTGTAGCTGTAATTTTATTGAATGCCAAAGGCAAGAAACTTGCATCGTGTAAATGAGTTTTAGCTTTATATGTTCCCACCGCTGGCACAGGCCTCTTCTATGTGAGTTTCAGTTCAGTAAATTTTTAAGAGAAAAGGGACTAAAGAGAGATCACAATGTATATTATGAGACATAATAGGATACAATTATCATAAGTATGATATCGCACGCTTAATCATATACTGACATAACTCAAAAAAGACGTTTTTCGGGAAATCGCAAAAAAACGCACACTGATATCTGTCTCAGTCTCGTAGAAACGTTTGCGTGTGAAAGAGACACATATAGGTTTAACTCCGCCTAGAAACAAGATATCAAAAAAATTCCGAGATCGGCCGAAAGAGGGCGTTAAAATAAACTTCTTGGTGTACTTAATTAAATTTTGACCGAAACACTAATCGGTCAGTATATGATTAAGCGTGCGATATTATGTAATCATTTGACTAAAACCAACATACCCTTGCATATTGCAATTGAGTAGGTGGAAGCTATACTCCAGTTATGATACCATTAGACAGAAGTTAAAAAAATATATTTTAATGCAAACTTTGTAAGAAAAGTAAGTTGTAACTTGTTGCAGTTACGATTCACGTCTTTTTTTTGGGAATATTGTATTTAATTAATAACCTTTTATCATACTTACAGGTCACACGAAAAGCTTTATGGCACCACTAAAGAAGCACATCGAGGAGTCTATCCGCTGGTTTAAAGAACCCAACGGGAAAAGGAAGGCGACTTATCATGGACATACTGCGGTTTGTACTTGTTTTACTTGCATTGGCTTTTAATATAGTTTGTGGACTGTCCTCACCATTAACAAATGAACACCCCATTGTCACTGACTATTTTTTTTTAAATAAAATAAAAATAAATAAATTTTTATTTAACTTCAATTGTACAAGACACACTTATCTAAACACTATGCAGCGTTACAACTAGGGATAAATAGTGTTTACGATAAACTCTATTAAATATACGATTATTAAATAAGTAATATTATTGTATTACGAACTAGCTGTTGCACGCAGCTTCGCCTGCGTGGATGTCAATACTCTTCCCTATTTGAATAGGATTTGTTGACAATTTCATGGGTTTTAATTTTTCTGCGCGGAACCCTAATTCTTTCTATAAAATAAAAGCCGAAGTTACTCCTTATAACATTAGCTATCTACCAGTGAAAGTCCCGTCCAGCAATTTCGGAGATTAGCCGGAAAAAACAGACAGACAAAACTTAAAAAAATTTTTTTTTGTTATAAGTGAGTAGGTACCGTATATACTTTCATATATACGAAAAGCTATTATTTTGACATTACAAACAGACACTTCTATTTTATTTATTTGTATGTATGTTTATGTATTTAAAGATTATAACATGCAAAGCAAACTATAAGATATAAATGTTGTTGCTACTTTATTATAGTACCTACATAAACAAGAAAGAAGGAATACTTAATGTTTATTTGGACACAGTTCGTGAAACACAAAATACAAATCTATACTATACATATATGTGATTTTTTTTTTTTGATATTTCTCGGGACCCTAGAGTCCCGGACCTTTGGAAGGCATATGAGGGGCCGAAGCCAACTCGCAGAGGCCCGTTATACGCTTTCAATGGAAATGAGGCACCAACCGACGATTATCCCTGTGCGTACTATGCAAGTGCACCCAAGGACAACCCCCGGTTGGTGTAGGACTATTGCTATTGTTATGTGATATTATTATTATGTCATTTATTAATTTTCTTTCTTATTTATTTATATTTACATTACATTATTATTTTAAAATGTCTTTGACATATCTCGGGACCCTGGGGTCCCGGACCTTTGAAAGGCGTACGAGGGGCCGAAGCTAACTTGCAGAGGCCCCTTAGACAATGTTAAATGATGAGAAGGCACCAACCGACGATTCTCCCTGTATGCACTATGCAAGTACATCCAAGGACAACCCCCAGTTGGTGCACGACTATTGCAGAACATGGAAACAAAACATATTGGGCTATGCGTTTGGGTGGCTGTGGACTGGTTACCTAGAACTATGAAAAGACTATGGCCCCTGTCCGAACAGTGTTTTATTTATATACACGGATAAAATGGCAGGGGGTGACTTGCTCAGTTATAGTTATTTATATAAAATATTAAAAAAAGACTTATTTCCTATAGTCTTAGTTAAAAAATCATCATGCGATTGGTTGTTTCATTCATTCGTTCTGTTGTAAGTTTGTAATTTGTGATGAATATGTTATTATAAATCTTTCTTATAAATAAATATAAAGTACTGACTGACTGACTGACTCATCAACGCCCAGCCCAAACCCTTAGACCTAGAAAGCTGAAATTTTGCACAGAGGTTCCCTTTATAATATAGACAAGAAATAAGGAAGGATTTTTTGAAATTCAACCCGTAAGGGGGGAAAATAGGGGATGAAAGTTTGTAAGGAAGAAATTGATATTAAGCTTTTTGTTTAGAAATTACGAATGACGTGTTTCGGCATTTTTGGAAAATCATCCCCTAGGGGGTTAAAAATCCTTACTACTAACTCATTATCGGTCAGCCTGAATTTCGCCATCGCCAAAGACACTTTAGTAGGTAATTCATCGGGATAGGGAATAAAGAGGATTTATACTTTCGCTTTAAACTAGGGCTTCCAATCCCGGAATATCGAGATCTCGGTATTGCGGGATCCCGCATCATTTTCCAATCCCGCGTGTTGCGGGATTACGGGCGCGGGATCCGCGGGATTTGCGGAACTTACTTTGCAACAGGAGTTGGAGTTAACTGTATCGTCAGCATGTAATGTACTCACGTCACCATCTCGAGCTAATAGACTTGAATCCATCATAAAAAAAGAAATGACTCTCTATGAATCTGGGGGGTCAATGACGAAATATCTTACATTTAGATATACTTTAAAAGGGATACCGCTGATTAGTGTGGAAGCCGAAAGGGCCTTTTCGGCTGCTGGCTATATTGCCTCTAAAATACGCAGTAGTTTGGCAGACGACACTTCACGGCGGCGATCTCTCGCGTCCGGCCCTGGTCCAGGCCATGGTACGGAGCGAGAGTGCATGGGAAGCCATTACCTCCTTCTGCGAAGCAGTAATGCTCGTGAAGGAGGAGGCGGGACGCGTGAGAGAGAGGCAAGCTTTGCACCCTCACGCCCCTAGTCGCCGCAGGAGACGCCCTGGGCGTCGGGAATTGGCAGCTGATTCCCGGCCACCGTAGGCGCGGGCTTGCGGACGGCGAGCAATGGGTAGCTCGCCGTCCGGTAAGGACCAAGCCCGAGTCGACGGCGCGTCGTGTTCCACGCGCGCCTCAAAGAGATGTCAGCACTATTGACGGGGTCCGCTAGGGCCGATGCCAGCTAGGGTTGCGGGATGTTCGAAAGAGTTACCGTGGCCCCGGCACAGGCAACAGAAGGAACACGGGTGGGTTTTAGTCAGTAAAAGTCTGACACGCCCTCCCGCTCCGCCCAGAGCGGGAGAAGTCATTTGATGATTTCCCATCCACAAAAAAAAAAAAAAAAAAGACGACACTTCAGATATGTTATGTTTCCCTCGCAAACATTTTCAATTGAAAGCTGACAAAATGACCAAACTAAATAATTAAAGTCATAATTACTTCTGTCAGCATTCAGTTGAAAATGTTTTTATTTTTTTATTTTAATTTAGTAGTTATTTAAGTTGTAGTTGATAGATTTTTTTTTCTCGGTATTTGCTTCTGTTTTCTGTGATAAATCAATGGTGTAATCAGATTGATCTCATGCTAATAGTAAAACTTAAATAAATGTGGAGTTACTCGTTTGTTGATTAATTCATTGTTTTATTTGTCTTATATAAATATTAATATTTTGTATTTGCAGGATCCCACAAATAAGTACTGGGATCCAGTGGGATTGAAAATTCCTAGTCCCGCAAATACCAAGATTGAATACAGACATAATTTGGCATGCAAGTAGGTAATTTTCCGTTCCGTTATACGTATATTGCGTTACTATTGTTAGGTTTTACGATTTTTTGGACGAAGTTCTTTTACGCGGCTTGCAGTAGGAGTAAACTGGCAGAAATCGTCACAAACGAAAAAGCGTTTATACTTGTATGATAATGATGGCGGCTGCGAATATTTTCAAATTTTTCATCATGAATGTCGTTTTCATAGTTTTCGAGGGTGCTAAAGCCGTAAGTGAGGTTAAAACGAAAATTCAAGATGGCGGCTGTGAAATTTTTCAAATTATTCGTCATGGGTGCCGTTTTCATAGTTTTCGAGGGTACTAAAGCCGATAGTGAGGTCAAATGAAAATCCAAGATGGCGGCTGCAAATATTTACAAATTTTCCGACATGGGTGTCGTTTTCATAGTTATTGAGAGTGCTCAAGCCGATAGTGAGGTCAAAATGAAAATCCAAGAAGGCGGCTGCGAAAATTTTCAAAATTTTCGTCATGGGTGTCATTCTCATAGTTTTTGAGGATGCTATAGTGACGTCAAAATGTAAATCCAGGATGGTGGCAGCGAAAATTTTGTTTTTGTTTTAAATCATATATGAGAAGAGAGAACTTCGTTCCTGACGTGCCCCGACCGCACACGTTTTTATCGTTCAGCAATCACATATGTATCAATCCGCGCGCCGCTCCTTGGATAGCATATAAGCAGTGAGAGAAGACATTGTTTACCTGGATTAACACATTGGGTACTTTTAATCCCGTTAGTATGTTCCCGTGGGATATTTTCCGACATCCACGCGGGTTAAGCTGCGGGCAATAGCTAGTAAAGCATAATTAAAAAAAAAACTTTTATTTCGTTTATCTAAATATTTAGTACCTATTTATCAAAGTTAACTTAACTTGGTAATAAAAGCTTTGCACTCCTGTTTCGACAAGCTTCTTTTCTCTAATGCTATATTAAATGGAGTATAGACTGTTATTTATAGCATAATTTTTAATTTATATTTTTATATAATTACCACGTTGCCATTATGGTTTTTAATTTTTTTTTTAATTATTTCTGGACTCTTGATCTCGTTATCGCCTGATGGAAAGCGATGGAGTAAGTTCCCAAAGAAATAATACGTACTTAGTTCTATTTCGCCGACCCATTCTCCTTCTTCTTCGTCATCATCTCTTTGTGCAGCCTCGTCTTTAGCTTTCAAAGCCTCTTCGTCGATGCTGGCAAGATCTTCTTCTTCTGGGAAAGGTCTGTGGCGCATGCTACGAATGTCGAATCGAATTTTAGCTCAGTTTTTGTCAGTTTTGTTATTTTTATTGTTAGCATATTGTGTCCCACTGGGAAAAGGCCTCCCCTAGTTCCTTCCAAACCCGCGATGTCTTGTGCGATCACTGGCCATGTTGGCCCTGTAAATATTATCAGATCATCACACCACCTTCGGCGTGGTCTACCTCGACGGCGATATCCTCTCGCAGGCGTCCAGTGAATTCTTTGCCCATCTTTCCGGGTGCATTCAAGCGACGTGTCCGGTCCACACCCACTTCAGCCTGGCTGTTCATTCGCTACTTGGATTATGCGGTGCAGTTTTGTTATGTTTTTTTAAATAATGAGTTTAGGACACGAATTTCTTTTCAGTGGCTTACGAAGGTGAATAAAAGACGAGAACAATTGAAAATGTCACTGATTCTAAGACAGAACCTTAAGATCATAAGACTGATCGTTTGACTGACTGATTGGTTGATACTGTTATGAAATTGGTACATTATCATCAAAACATTGAATCTCGGTACTAAATGCCGAATAAATGCAGTACTTACAAATGGTTCTTCACCAGCGTCTCTTTATAGGACACAAAATCCAATTTGAAAGTTGTTATGTCAGTGTATTTGCGAACTACTGGCTTCGGCAACACTGTTTCCATTATAAGGCCTAATTGACCACAAAGCAAGAGCACATGTTCCTGAAAACATGAAATGCGAGCTAAAAGGTAAGGTAGGGCAAACAAAAGGTACATACATTTAGAGTCAATTGAAGGAGTTTCTTAAAACAACCCATCGTTTTTACCAAAATCAAACAATCATCAATAATAAGATTCTACGTTAATTTTAATCCAATGTTAGCTAATCATCGTTTAAGTAACAAAGGAACTGGGCTGACACGCACGTTGGGAAGTTTTGTCTTAGAATTGTCTTGCAGCGTTAACATAATCATGCGTCATGTTCGTGAACGGGCGCCGTCAGTAGGGACTGGTCATCTCTTAGCTGCCACGGCTTTTTTTAATTTTTGAATCGTTTTTGATTTTTATCTTTTTGTTGCGGACGCTTTTAAAGTGCACGTCTTTCCACATTGTTCTCACATACTTAATTTCAACATGAATGATATAACCAATATTTTGTAACAATATTTTGATTTAAAAGAGTGTCCGTGGAGTTTCTTGCCCGTTCTTCTCCACAGAGATCTACGCTTTGGAATGGGCAACTAGCTTCAACTTTCTGACTAACTGACCGACTCTTTGGCAATTCAAAAGTGCCTGTAATTGGTTTATTTGAAATAAATGCGTTAATAAGTTTTGAGTTTGAGTTTCATGAATCCTTTCGGCGTGAGATGATGCGACAACATGATTTTATCGCGCTGCGCATGCATGATAGCTTGGCTGGACAAAAGTGTATAAGTGTTATGCAACTTACCTCTTCAGGTTTCCAGGTCATATAAGCGATGTTATTTGGCGTTTCTATAAAGCCGATTCTCTCAAGTTTGAACGGAGTGCTTAACCGCAACTTGTACATGAATATGGTGCTATCTTCCCCGCTAGTTACCAGCATTGTTCGCTGCGCGTTTATGGTTATTTGAGTTATTGCTTTCGAGTGCGGTTTTAGTAACTGGAAACACAAGGAATGTTGCTGACTCATTATTAGCCATTCTTATTCCTAGCATTACGACAATAATCGACAGTAAGCAGGTACATAAACATTTAATTAAAATCTGATCTTATTGTGAAAGCAGAGTTCGCTGCTCATTTAAAATTAATAACTTCTATTCACCGTATGTCTGATCACTCGCAAATATTTTAAAATACGCTTTTGTAGAAATTAAGAAAATCGTTTTCTCACCGAAATCATATCTAGTACGTCAGCGTTTTCCGAGTCCGCGCTATGGATAGTAAGGGTCGAATGCACTCGTATGTCGATCATGGCCTTCTGAGACTCGAGTATATCTGGGTGCAGCATTAGTGTACGCATTATACCGTCTTCAAAACCCACTATTAAAATGCATGACGTTTCATCCACCTGGAAATTTACATAAAATACCAAAAATACCAGTTGAAAGATTTTTGGGTTTTCAATAATAAAAGCAAAGTTACTCAAAGTTTCTTATACTGTAAGAGACGGTGAACGGTGATATTGTAAAAGTTAACTTACCTCCACAGGTGGATAAAGCATACACGAAATCGGTTTCGGGAAAAGATACCGAGCGAGCAGTTTATGTGTATTAGTGTTGTAAGCTTGCAATGTTCCGTCTTCTCCTGCCGTTACCAGTATGTCATGTGTCCTGAAAGCTGCCATAGCAATAACTGCCCCGGCATGACAGGTCATCACCTTATGATGATCACATTCTAATTTATCAATTTCTAAGTCTACGATCCAAATGCCTCCATTGCCATCCTTTGAAGAAATAAGAAGGTTAAAAGCTTGTGTAGCTGTCCATGTCCATTTCATATTTTCTTACTTATCTACTTGATCTTTATACTCACTTGTGCATACCAAAACATGTCTTTTCTATGCTTAAGACACATTATCTGGCAATCGGGCACCTACAAATAAAACTTCAAGTTTAAAGAAACATCTAAAAACTAATAAATCTTGGTTAAATTGTTGAATACTCAGGTCAATTACTATTTCTACGATACAAATTAGGATGCATACACATGTCTCGGCAACAGGATTTAGTTCAACGTAAGGGTCTTCCTCGGGGGGATCAGCTTGGTCCACCGTGTCCCAATACCACGCACGGATAAACCCGTCGCGAGCGATCGTCGTCACTTCATCATAAGTTGAATTCAACATGAATTGAATCTGAAAACGCATTTTAGAAAAAGTTGTTGCTAGGGCAATAGAGTGGGCATTTGCTCAAAAGCGGTAACAATCATAACACAATCAAATCCTTCCTCAAGCCTGATGTAGCTAAAACGTGGTAGGTAAGTAATATTGGGCGCTTCAATCTAAAGATCAATAAATTATATTTTACGAGATTAAGGGTGAAGCCAGTCGAGCGTAATTTTTTGAGTTGTGAGTCGCGTAATTTCTGCTCGGCAGAAATTCTGTTGGGCCGCCAGAAGAGCTTAATTTATTCAGTTGCTTTTCAACGCTTGTACTGGGTTTTTGTGTAGTGCAATGGACAGTGTTGTTACTTATCTCCTCATTAGTGAAATTGTTCCAATCTTCGAAACAATTTTCTGCAACCTCTTGCCATGCCCTCTGTTTTAAAAACTTGTCATTATTCGACTTTTCTGATAAATTACACAGACAAGGCCGTTGTTCGACTTCAGTTATCAATTTTTCCGTGTCTACAAACATTGTGACAAAGAAATTAACGTATTGACTCCCACGCGTTCCGTGATTGACTGTCGATTCCCTCGCCCCCTCTCGCCGCGAACTCAATTCAGTCGGGATTGTGCGCGTGAGTCGGAAGACAACTAATTTTGCGTCGCCGTGTGAATGAAACAGGATTTTTGTATGAAATCGAATGTAGCAGAAATTACGCGACTCACAACTCAAATAATTACACTCGTCTGGCTTCACCCTAGAAATCTAATCCTTTAGATCCAACGTAGTAACGTATTAATAACCTCCGAGGTAATAACCGTAGGAAAGGGTTTTTGCAAGGGTTTTTTGTTTTCTCAAGACGGCGACCATGAATCTAAGAACAACACTATTATTGTAAGTACTTACAATAGGGGCTTGATGACAGAATTTTCTTGCTTTCTGTGTGACTTCTAGTTTGACGAGGCCAGCCTCCCACACTAATATGTTCCCCCATTCACAACCAGATAAAACCTAAAAAATATTGAAAATTAAGCCATTTTAAACGGTTGTTCCCATTAATATTTAAATTGTTAACCTTTTCATCGGGCATTGGAAAAACGCCGAGGACATCGCAGATTTCCGTTTTCCCAAATCTGCCCAGTTCGCCTTTTAATTTAAGTCCAGTGAACGTCTCAGCCATTTTCCAGAATTTTATATGAGCAGCACCTAAAACGATTGTAAGATTTTTATAAATCTTTGCAGAAATAGCTTTCCATACATATTTATTTATACCGGCTTGTTATCATCCCAATGCTAGAGGCTATTCTCATCTCATACAAGGAACGAGCATTCGATTACCTATAACGAATGTTCGGTACAATATTTGCAACCGAACAGCTCAGCACTTTTGCCTGCGTGCATTTATTCCATAAATGTATGTATCGCAACTGTTACCAGTCAGTACGTGTTCGGATACCAATCGCGTAACTCAAACCAAACCAGATCAAACCATCTTAGTGCTAATTTAGCTTAGATTTACCATTTGATAACCAGTATTCAATATATCCTTTAAACCATATTATTTCGTATCATTAAGACCAGTGGTCGTAAACCAACAACCAAACCATAACCAGTCTAATATACTACCAAATCAACCAAATATCAACCAACCCAGAAGTTAGTGCTAAACCACGCAAGCACTAATTTCTACATGGTCCTTCGAGCATTAAGGGCCTCGGTTCGCGAAGTACAGTGAAGTGTTTGTGCGCCGGGACCTTGCAACCAGTGTTTTTTATTTTACCAGCTAGTAGGGAAAGTAGGTAGGCAGTGAGATCAATTTGGAAGAAATTGGGCAGCTGTCGCGTAAGGAGAATATAAGGTCAGACCAAACCATTTTATACATATACTTTATTTTCACTTGCGTTGTTAATTGACCGTGAGAATAATGGAGCAGTTAGCAGTCAGCCAAACGGAGATTTACGACTCCTTGGTTAAACATCTAACTAACATCAAGAAAGACGGAGCTGAACGAAAAACCATAGATTACTGCAAACGGAAGTTGGAGATATTAGAAAATTATTGGAGAGAATATCAACGAAACCATAGAAGGTGCCGCGAACTTGCTGAATTTAACCATGTGTATTTCACAAAAAATTGTTTTGATAAGGCGGAGGAAGTCTATCTGTCGATCAAGCAGCTAATTACCAAAACCATGGAGCACTTGTTAAAACAGCAAGAACCTTACCAGCCGCCGGCGGAGGCGGAGCCAACGAAGCAAGCAGGGGATTCGTCTCATTCACAGGTACCGCAACAGCAACGTAGGTATACGCGAGATCTAAATGATGGCAGTAAACTAGATGGAATGATATAAAAGCAGACTATCAACTTTAGAGCGTTCATGAGAACAGTAGCTACCATAGAAATCGACCAACTGCAGAACAAGTGGGAGTTCGACGATGCATTAAAGTCTCTTCAAAGTCGTTGGGCTATTATAGATAGCCTGCACTGGGATATAGAAGGTGAAAACGGGGATGAGGATGTCTGGTACCAAGAGGAATTCAACAGATATGAGAAAATGTTTAACGATCTGAAGAAAACCATCAACTCTAAAATGTGGTCTGTATCTCATCGTGACAAATCTACTCCACAGATGGATATACCAACATTCCAAGGCAACTACCACCAATGGACGTCGTTTAAAGACTTATTCACAAAAACCCATCGTTATCGAACGCACAAAAAATGCAGTTTTTAAAGAGCAAAGTAGCAGGAGAAGCTGAGCGTCTGATCCACCATCTTCAGATTAGCTCGGAAAATTACGAGGTATGCTGGGAAATAGTAAACCACAGATACGGCAACAGTAGACTTATATTCACGTCTCACGTCAACATACTACTGAACATTCCTAGTATGCAGCAACAATCCATCGGGGCGATCAAAAAACTACATGATGTGACCAAAGAATGTCTCCACGCAATTCAGAACCTAGGAGTAGATATCACCACCTGGGATCCACTGTTGGTACTTTTGTTAGCACAGAAACTAGACAGTGAGTCATTCGCTGAATATATTGAGTCGGTGAAGAACCCCAGGGAATTACCAGTCCTTCAAGAATTCCTAGATTTCTTGGAAAACAAGTTTACCGCCTTAGAAGCATCAAGGCGTAAACAAGAATCAAATAACCAAAAGATGACCACCAAACCATCAAAATTATCAAGCAAACCAGAAGAAATATTATAGCTCAAATAATAACCCGCAATCATCAAATAAAAGCTATCCAAACAACACGAAGAACCATACGAAATCGTTACATGTGTCGCGGTCAATCACCTGCGCATTGTGTAATGCTGACCACGGGTTATGGATGTGTACCCAATTTTTGCAAATGTCGGATGAGCAAAAACTAAAAACTGTCAACCATCTAAACTGTTGCACGAATTGTCTATTCAACCATTTAAATAAACCATGTTTTCCTAATAAAACATGTCGCAAATGCAACGCTAAACATGATTCATTATTGCATGAAGCAATTTCAACCAAAAACAGGCTAAACGCATCAGCAAAATCAAACCATAAGGCTGCGCATACACTTGCGACATCATGCGTGACCTATGATGTACAGGCAGCAGCCTCAACCAATGTGTCTTGGGGTGACGTGTCTGAGACACTCTTAGCTACGGCCTTAGTGGAAGTTCCAGGATACAATGGCACATACCATACCATGAGGGCCTTGATTGACCAGGGTTCTCAAATTTCTTTAATAAGTGAGAAAGCGGCACAAGTTTTGAAACTACGAAGGCACTCTTGCAAAGGAACCATATTCGGCGTAGGAGAAAAAGAAAACAGCTGCAAGGGAGTAATGACCATCCGAATTAAATCAATTCATAGTGAGTTTGCCTTAGAAGGTGAGGTCCTTATAATGAATAATCTAATCAAAAGTTTACCAAATAAATCATTCATAAAACCAACTTGGCCTCACATACAAAACATTAATCTGGCAGACCCAGAATTTAATACCAGTCGACCAGTTGACCTACTTGGAGCAGATGTATACTGCAAGATAGCTTTAGGTGGCATTTTGAGAGGTGATAGCGAAGATCAACCAATTGCCCAACAAACGCAATTAGGATGGTTGCTTTGTGGGACAATGACACCACAATACAGGTGTAACGTCGTTCTTCACAACACGGACGACTTACGCAGATTTTGGGAAAACGAAGATATTAACCAGCAGATTGAAATGTCCACCGAAGATCATGAATGTCTGCAGTATTTTTTGTCAACAACGGAGAGACTAGAAAATGGGAGATACCAAGTCCGATTGCCGTTCAAACCAGAAACCAAGAAACAGCTAGGGTCCACTAAACCATTAGCATTGGCACAATTTCGTAACTTAGAAAAAAAGCTACAGAAAGATCCAGAATTGAAAACAGAATACACAAAGTTTATGAACGAGTACTTTAAATTAAACCATATGATGCCATCAGCAACAAGTACGAAATCCGAGTGCTACCTACCACACCACTACGTCACTCGTGCTGAGTCAACCACTACTAAGCTGCGTGTTGTTTTCAACGCGTCTGCTAAATCATTATCAGGACTAAGCTTGAATGACGTCATGTACCGAGGTCCCAACCTACAACAAGATCTGGAGGAGCTGATTTTAAAATGGAGACAGTATCAGTTCGTTTATACGGCTGATATCGAGAAAATGTATCGACAGATAACGGTACATCCTGAAGATCAGTCGTATCAGAAGATATTATGGAGGGACTCACCATACTAACCCGTTCAGACATACCAACTTACAACCATAACTTACGGCACAAAGCCTGCACCATTTTTGGCTATGATGTGCTTAAAACAATTAGCTGCTGAGGAAAAACAAAATTTCCCCGATGCAGCAAAAGCATTAGAAGAGTGTTTCTATATGGATGACTATTGTGGCGGAGCAAATTCAATGGAACAAGCAAAACAGTTAAAATCAGATCTAATAAAGCTACTCAGCAAGAGTGGGTTTAATTTACGAAAATGGGCCACAAATGAACCAGAATTACTCGCTGACTTAGAAAAAGATTTGTGGAATCAGCAAATCTACGAGTTTAAACAGTCAGACTCAACGAAGACATTGGGGCTTGGATGGAATCCACAACAGGACAAATTCATCTTTGACTCGAAACTGGAGCCAGTACCACTATCAAAACCAACCAAAAGGTCGCTTCTCTCCGACATATCAAAAATATTCGACCCATTAGGCTGGCTCACACCATTAACTATCACCATGAAGATGCTATTCCAAAATGTCTGGTCTTCAAGTCTTAACTGGGATGACACGCTACCAGAGGATATCAAGACGAAGTGGCTAAATCTAAGAGGAGAAATAAAAGACATAAACACCATAGAAGTAAAACGATGGCTAGGAATAAAGAAAAACCATAAACTACAATTACACGGATTCTGTGATGCGTCGAATAAGGCGTATGCCGCGGTTATATTTTGCAAAATCAACCATCAAAATAATACTAATGAGGTAACTCTAGTCGCAGCAAAAGCAAGATTAGCGCCCGTTGGTAAAGACATATCAACACCGAGGTTGGAGTTAGTTAATGGGTGCCCAACTATTGTCACAGCTGATGCAAAAAGTACAGACTTGCTTGGAGCCCCATAACCAGGAAATACATTGCTGGAGTGATTCAACAGCAGTGTTAGGATGGATTCAAGGAGATCCAGAGAGATGGAAACCATTCGTCTCAAACCACGTGAAAGCTATCACCAAAATAATACCAAAAGAAAAATGGAGTTATGTCAAAACCATGGAAAATCCAGCTGACTGTGCCAGCCGTGGATTAAGAACCAAACAACTAAGACACCACGATCTATGGTGGCAGGGGCCATCATGGATTCAATCATTCCAAAACCATGACATACCTCAAACCATATATGAAACCAGCTTAGAGATAAGACAGTCTAATGCAGTAGTTGTGGAAAAACACCAGGAAGCAACCATGACCATACCATTTTTTTTTTTTTTTTTTTTTGTTTCGGGGTGGAAAATCCTCATGGATGTCCTCCGCCCTGGGGCGGGCGGAGGGGTCTGTCAGACTCTTACTGACTAAAAACCACCCCGGTGTTCCATCTCACACCTACGCCGAGGGTCGCGGGAACTTACGATCCTTCCGCAACCCCCGGCTGGTGCCGGCCCGCCACGGCAGGCCTCTCCTCGTGTCGAGGGGGGGAGTGAGGTGTTTGACTCCCCCCGCGACGTGCGTGCAGAAAACCTCCTCGTGTGCCTGATATTTGCTGGTCCCTTATGGATACGTTCAAGGGGAAGAGCAGTTGTCGGGCCGGTGCACCCCGGGCATAGACAATAATCTCTTCTTGAAAAAGGTGTAGGAGTTTTTCGGAGAGAGTATTGTTAGTGGCGAATTTCTGCGGGCGGGGGAGCAGTATGCTCCACGTCGTTCTTCCACGTGTACCTCTGATTAGCAGAGGGCACAGTGGAGGAACAAGGGAGGTGGGTCGCTCCTGATCGATCGACGTTCGTCGATTGACACTGGATGTGACCTTGCCACCACGGTGCAGGCGCACCAACGTGGCTATTGTTTCTCCCTCAAGAGCATTCTTGAGGAGAGAACTTTCGACGGGTTTGCTGAGTCGGGTTAGCCGGACAGCAAACGGAGGCATGCTTAATGCCACCGTCGGGGGCTTGGCTTAACCGCCCGGCCCAGAGGAAGGACACCTCTAAGATAAAAAACCACCATATCCTAAGCTTTGAAGCGTGGCGAGAGGATGAGTGGCTGGTGGGGGACCAGTCGCTAGCGCTTCCCCTGTAGATACCTGCCGCACTCTACAGTATATAGGCTTACCTAGTGCAAGAGGCTCTGCCTAGGCGGACATTTATTTCCTCACTACTCGTGGGAACAAAAATGGAAAACAAACCCAAAAACAAAAAAGTGAGTGACGTGCCAAGTTTATTGGCGGAGGTACCGCTTGCCGGCGACGGCAACAAGAGTCGAGGAGGCTCCCGTTCCTTAGGGAACACAAGCATGTCCGACCAGGACTCGCGCGGGCGTTCCAAATTTTTTGGAAAGCGTTCGCGCGACGAAGAAGATTTGGACCGAACGGGGTCGATGGTGTTTTCCTCAAGTGAGGAGAACCTGCCGGCTGCCAAAGTGGCGACAGCGAGAAGAGGCCGGGGTCGCGCGGTGGCGGGTGGAGGTTTCGCTCCGATGCCAGGGCGCGACGTTCGGGGTCGCTTCAGGCGGCCTGATACACCGGGAATCGGCGGGGAGAGTGACCCCGGGGTCTCATCCGGGGTCTCAACTGAGGAGGGAGGGGTCACCGTATCACTTGTGGGCACGAAGGCGGAGGCCAACGCCGCGAAGCGTGCTCAAAGTAGAGCGGTCGCGGCCGACGAGGTCGCCGAAATGGCCCGTCAGGCTCGGGAACGGCGGTCTGCCCAGGCGGCTACAGGGGAGAGCTTAACTGCAGAGGCTCTAAACCGCCAGGTGTTGGACGGCGTGGACGTTATCCTGAAGGTGGCTACTAAGTCCGGCAACCTGAAGGGCTCGTTTACGCGCGCCCTTAAAGAGGCGGCAGAAGGGATCAAGGAGGCGGTGGAGAGTCTCCTTAATCGCACGACCTCGGAGGAGACGGCGAAGCTGTGGGAGGAGAACAGCCGTCTCCGTTCCGAGTTAGAGGACCTCAAGCGACAGGTTGCCGCCCAGAGGACAGCTCCCGCGGCCGCTCAGTCCTCTCCCGTTGCGGCCCCGTCGTCGGCTCCATCGCCGGCCTCGTCGTCGACGCCTGCACTTGTGGATGCGGAGGTCGAAAAAATCGTCCGCATCTGCATGATGCAGTGCGGGGACATGGTGGGTGCCCGCCTTGAGGCCATAGAGGCGAGGCTCCTCCCGGCAGAATCCGTCCGCCCTCCGCTCGCTGGGGACGTTCGTGGGAGAGAGGGGTCCAAAAAACGGGGCCCGGCGGCCACGGCGGCTGAACCGGGCCGATCTGGGGGGAGAGTGGCCCAAAAACCCGCGCCCCAGACGGCCACCTCACGGACAGCGGCACCTCCAGCGGTGCCTCCGGCGGCCGTGCCTGGGCCTGGCACGGATACCTGGACGACGGTCGTCAAGAGGGGCCGCAAGAAGGTAAAGACGGCGCTGTCAGTACTAGCAACCGCTGGAGCACCGGCACCCCAGAAGGCACAGGGACCGCCTAAGGTTAGAGCCCCACGCTCCGCGGCTGTAGTGATAACACTGCAGCCCGGAGCCGTCGAAAGGGGCGTTACATACAAGGCGGTCTTGGCGGAGGCTAAAGCCAAAGTCACGTTCCCCGACCTTGGCACACCGTCCGGCTTCAGAATGAAGCCGGCAATGACGGGGGCACGGCTGCTTGAGGTGTCGGGTGCCTCTAGCGGGGAAAAGGCGGACATCCTGGCCGCCAAGTTGAGGGAGGTCCTCAACCCGGAGGACGTCCGGGTGTCTAGGCCGATGAAGACGGCAGAGCTGCGCGTCGATGGCCTGGATGACTCGACGACCCCGGCTGAGGTCGTGGCGGCCATCACCAAAGCCGGCGGATGTCCGCCCCAAGACGTGCGGACGGGCGATATTCGCGCCGACGCTTCCGGGCTCGGCACGATTTGGGTGCGGTGCCCGGTGGCGGCGGCGAATAAAGTCGCCGACGGTAGGCGTTTGGTGGTGGGGTGGGCTGCGGCAAGGGTCAAGCTGCTGCAGCCCAGGGCTTTGCCGTGCTACCGATGTCTGGACATTGGGCATGTCCGGGCACGGTGCACCGCCGAAACGGACCGCAGCGAGCAATGCTATCGCTGCGGCCAGCCCGGCCACAAGGCGGCCCAGTGCTCCGCGGCGCCAAACTGCAGCCTCTGTACAGCTGCAGGGAGGCCCGCCGGGCACAGAGCGGGCGGAAAGGCATGTGGCGCCCCCGCCGCAAAGAAGAATAAGGGGGCCAAGGCTGCCGGGGGCTCTTTACCCCCCTGTCAGCCTGGCTGCCCTTCGGCCGACTCCCGGCCTAGGAATGGTGTGGAGGGAATGGATTGCGCATAATGGCGCTCTACCATTTCCTCCAGGGCAATCTCAACCACTCTGCTAGAGCTCAGGATCTCTTGCTCCAGAGCATGGCGGAGTGGTCGATTCATGTGGCTGTGGTCGCCGAGCCGTACTTTGTCCCCCCCCGGAATAACTGGGTGGGCGACCTGGACGGCTTGGTGGCCATCATCGGCGGGACTCTCGTCAGCCAGTCCCGAGGTCACGGCTGGGTGGCCGCTCTCGCGGACGGCGTTGGCACGATTGGTGCGTATTTTTCGCCCAACAAGAGTCTCGCCGACTTCGAGAACTTCCTTGTCGAGTTGGGTGCCGTCGTAGGCCGACTCCACCCTCGCCCCGTGCTGTTGCTCTGGGATCTCAACGCCAAGTCTGCGGCGTGGGGATCCTCGGTGACTGATGCTAGGGGTGAGGCGCTGGAGGAGTGGGCGGTCACGACTGGCCTGGTCGTCCTGAACCGGGGCTCGGTACTCACGTGCGTGCGGCAGCGGGGCGGGTCCATAGTGGACGTCTCGTTCGCTAGCCCTGCTGCCGCGAGCCGTATTTACGACTGGCGTGTCGCCGCGGAGGTGGAGACGTTGTCGGATCACCGATACATCCGTTTCGACGTCTCCACCCAGACCGCCGGCGGCCGCAGTCCACCGGCCCCGCGAGCGACCGGCCCGCGCTGGGCGCGCAAGCGCATCGACAGGGAGCTTCTTGAGGAGGCCGCGATTGTCCAGGCCTGGATCCGGGAGTCGGCTACGACCGGACCCGTCGACGTCGAACAGGAGGCGCTGTGGTTCCGCGGGGCGATGACGCAAATTTGCGACGCGTCGATGCCCCGCGTCCACACACAGACAGGAAGGCGCCAGGTGTACTGGTGGTCTGCCGAGATTGCGCAGCTACGCATCGCGTGCGTGACGGTTAGACGCCGGTACACCCGATACCGGAGGAGACGTCGTCGGGTCCCTGACGAAGAAGCCGCGCTGTATGAGGTGTACCGCGCGGCGAAGGAGGCTCTGTGGCTGGCCATCGGCGAGGCGAAGACGCGAGCCAGGGAGGAGATGTTGGAGACTCTAACCATGACCATACCAAACATAACCCACTATTTATTAAACAAATTGAATTCGTTCGCAAAAATCGTACGCGTTTTTGCATGGATACTACGACTACCTACTGCAAAGGCAGGCCGTCAACCTTATCTCACATTACATGAACTCCGTCGCGCAAAACTGCTGATTATTAAAAGTGTGCAACATATGGAGTTTGCCAGTGACGTCAGCTACTTACTTAAGAATGGAAACGTACATTCGAAAAGTAAACTTTTACCATTACACCCTATCCTAGACCAAGACGGTATTTTGCGAGTGGGGGGCAGATTAAGAAACGCACAAATAAGTTCAGAGATGAAACACCCAATCATATTACCACACAACCATCGAATTACCACGCTAATAATAAAATACGCTCATGAGCTAACCTACCACGGTGGAGCGCGCCTTACTTTATCAAACATTCGACAAAACTATTGGATAATCAACGGATATTCAGCTACAAAGAAAGTCCTACGACAGTGTGTCACGTGCAAAAAGCAAGAGCCCATCCAACAATATCAGCTCATGGGTGATCTACCATCATCCAGAGTGAACCCTGAAAGCGCCTTCTATCATTGTGGTGTCGACTACACAGGCTTTGTGGAAGTGAAAGCAAACAAAGGGCGCGGGATAAAAACTACCAAAGGCTACATAGCGATTTTCGTATGCATGGTGACGAAAGCTGTGCATTTAGAACTAGTGTCAGATTTAACCAGCTCAGCTTTCTTAGCCGCAATAAACAGAATGGCAGCACGACGCGGAGCTCCACGTCACATCTACAGCGACAATGGAACCAATTTTGTTGGAGCCAACAGAATGCTGCAAGAAGAATACGACCAACTTCAAAATGTTTTCAGTGAGTCATTCTTTAAAGAGATAACAGAGCTACAAATTGAATGGCATTTCAACGCACCTTTGTGGCCTCATGCGGGAGGACTTTGAGAAAGAGCCGTGCGAAGTCTCAAACACCACCTCAAACGCGTGATTGGACAGAATTGGAGCCACGCCAAATGGCGCTATCGTGAATATTTGCTGTTCCATAAATTTTGACCGCATTGGTATTGCACTTTTGTAGGAAACAGCAATTTAAAAAAAAAAATTGACGAAAAATTTCAACGCAGGGGGGCCCAGAATGATGTAGGTACTGAATCCATGGTAACAGGTTGTGCATCGATGTCCCTGCCACCCTGTATACGGTACATATAACAAAAAAACAATTTTTACATTTTTTGTCTGTCTGTCGGCCTGTCTGTCTGTCTATTTGTTCCGGTTAATCTCCGAAACGGCTGGACCGGCTTTGACCGGACTTTTGTTGGCAGATAGCTGATGTTATAAGGAGTAACTAATGCAACCTACTTTTATTTTAGAAAAATAATTATAGTTCCGCGCAAAAAATTAAAATCTATGAAATTGTGAACAAAAATAATAACTCTGGGACTACCAATCGGATTTGAAAAATTCTTTTTGCATTTGGTAGCCCAATTCTCGAGGATGGTTCGAGCGTTTTGAACGCAAAAATGTGATTAATAGAAGAACAAAGCTATCTTCTTATATTTTACAACGTTTAGTTAACAGGGCATTACCAAGGAAATGGTTAAGGTCAATTACTGTAATATATATTTTTTCTAAATTACGGTAGGTGTCTTTATCTATGCACTTCGTACAAAAAAGTAATCTAAATGAGTCAACTGCCATAGTTTATACAAATAAATAAAATTGAAGTGTCTGTTTGTAATATAAAAATAACAACTTTGTATTAAATGCATAGTGAAGTATAAACGGTACTTATAAAACAAAACAGCAATTTTTAACATTTTTGTCTGTCTGTCTGTCTGTTCCGGGTAATCTCCAAAACGGCTAAACCGATGTTGACGGGACTTTCACTGACAGATAGCTGATGTTACGGCGCGTAACTTAGGCTACTTTTATTTTTTTTAAATAATTAGAGTTCTGCGTAAAATAATAAAAACCCTTAAAATTATGAACAAAATGTTGGATTTGAAAAATTCTTTTTGGCTTTGGTAGCCCAATTCTCGAAGATAGTTATAGGCTCTTTAACATCACGCTACGACCCTTAAGAGCCGAGCAGAAAGAAAAAGTCAGAAAGAACACGAAGCGAAAACGAAGTAATAGCGCGGGCGGGCGATTCAACGCGACGGTTGGCGATGGGTCGGGGGACGGGGGAGTTTCATTCAAATGTGGCTGGTATAATATTATATTGCGTATCTTACGACATCCACGTGAACGAAGTCGCGGGGCACAGCTAAACTTCCTAAATGCTTAAGCTTATTTAATTCTTAATATTAAGACGCTTATTACTACTCTTTTGTATTTTACATTGTTTATTGCTATAACATATAAAGGTATGTAATAATTTTCCTTATTTAACCATTATTTGTAAAGCCGACGTGACTTATTATTGTTGTTGTACTAAAACCTAAAATAACGCAAGTTTAAAAAACCGACGTTTAAACGGCTACCTATGGGACTGTCTTTGTTTACAACAGATTGTCCGACATACACACGAACTAATGGTACTACTTATATGTCCGTATCTACTTCGTCACTTTGTGGTAAATACATAAGGTTTAGGTAGTTGCCTTTATAAAGGGTGGCCGGAACATTGACTACCAAAAAAAATTTTGTTCCCTCGTATCGTGGGGTATCCGAATCACCCCTATGTACGTATATGTTCCGCAACTTTTCATAGTTTTCGAGTTATTAATTTTTTTCAGAACTTTTGAGAATTTTCGACCTGACCCCAACGTAAAAAAGTAAAAAAAAAAGTAGAAGGCTTTGTCGAGATTTTTTTTGCAACTGAATTTTCATGAGTACTTACTGCCTAATTTTATGCATAAAATATTCAGCTTCGTAACTCTGATAAAAGTTACAAAAATGTTGGTTTAAAGTAAAAAATTTACGTTCGGTGAATTATAAAAAATAAATAAAAAATAAAATTAATGACTTTAATTATGACATACATTTTCAAAGGAGAGGTCAAAAGTGGTACAATATTCCGAAGATTTTTAAACGCTAATGTGATGTACCTCATTAGAAAGCTTATTTATTAAGCTACTCGATTATAGTTAAAAATGTTTCAGTACAAACAAAACACACACAGCCTTTATTTATTCACTTCTATGCAATATAATTATTTTAAATGTGGCTATTTCGTTTCTATTAAATACTTTGAGATTTTATTATAATTTTAGCTGCAGCTCCATGAAATTGAGACAAAAGATGCACTTTTGCACATTCATATTAGAAGATTAGATTCATATTAGAAGACTGTCGAATTTTTTTGCGACTGAATCTTCCTGAGTAGTACTTTTATGCATAAAATAATCAGCTGATGAGATCGGATGGATGATTCGGATACCCTGGTATCGTGTACCAGACACCAAATTTTTTTTTGGACGTCAATATTCCGGCCTCCCTGTATGAGTGACTTAAAATTAGTTAAAATTGAGAATTAAACCGAAAAAAAAACTACGATAAAAAAAACAATTCTGAGTGAATTAGGTATGTAAAAAAGTGAAATTCGTAAAAAGTGCAGTTGACTCTTTCTAGTTTGCTGCCATCGATATTTCCCGTGATGATGAAGTGTCTCATATTCATAATCTACCCACTACAAAAGTAAAAATAACCCCAAAATATATTTTTCAGTAAATAACCTGCTGTAGTGAGTTGCCCTTCACAATAAGGCGAAAACATGACGGCGTTAACATCATAAGTAAAAGCGCTTGTACGCAGAAGAATCTTGTGATGCTTCCAGTTCCAAATGGTTAGATTGTAATCTGGCTCCTTGCCCACTGACGCTAGCAGTTCGCCGTCGGGACTGCAAAGGAAAATGGAGAATTGTATACTTAAGTAATTTTTCAAATATCCAGTAGATATGCATAGTAAAAGCGGGCGGATTGACCGAATTGTCGGGTCGTCAGATTTGTAAAGGTGATTTAGGGAGGGTAGTTAATAGGAACTCTTGGAAAAGCACTTTCTCTTGAGGTATCGTGCTTCCATCAGAAGACAAGAAGACACATTGTTAACGTTATGGTAGTGCGAGGGTAAAAATCTACTTATTAAACATCTTAAATTCATTCATTCACTGACAACGGAGAGTCTAAAGAACTGGGTCTAGAAGTATAAAATTTGGCACAAGTGTTGCATATAATATTGAAAGTGATCGATATGGAAGGATTTTTGAAAATTCACCCCAGGAGTTAAACAGTGGATGAAAAATTGTATAGAAGTTCGTTATGTATGCCGATGGGAAACACTATCGCACACGGCTTGTAAAGTCAAAAATAACAAATATATTCTGTCCTCGATACGCCAACTACTTAGAATTTAAGAGCCGGGTAATAGGTAGATTACCTGCAATATTATTTGACCTTTAACGAAAATCTTGTCTTCTAACTCAGAGCGTTATAATTACCTGAAGTCTAGAATGGCATATGCATTGGTAGTGCCATCGCGAAGAACTGCGTCTATTTCCATTTGAGGCCATGTGTACATGATTATCAATGGCTCTCGTTCGCTCTCCCTGTCCTCTGCTATCACTATGCGGTAGTTGGGGTCTTTTCTGAAGGACTACAGATTATAAAGAAGAATGAAATTATTATGAATTTTAAATTGTGACAAAGGTATGTGTAATATTCGAAGAAGATCATTAATTTTATTATTAGCAGCTCCAGCTTTCAACTAAGTAGCTAATTAGGACGATATCTCGTACGGTCAATCACACTTCAGTCGAACTACGAAAATTGGTCTTACTGCTTCGACATAGTGGCGCTGTGAATGTGGACCAAAATGATGCCGATGTCCATACGTACTCGTACATTTATCTAGAAGAATAATGACGTGCAATTAAATAGCATAATATTCTCTATTTACTGTAATAGTCCCAACTGTTCCTCCAGTCGAGCTTCGTTGAAACCATGTCTGCTTCGTTTTGACGTCGAGAAAAGTAATCATGCTGCCAGTCGAAAAGCACACGACCATATCGTCGCACGCGCATAGGTTAAAATACTTATGACAGTTGTATCCGTACGAATATCTTTGTTGGGTTAAGGAAATGGAAAAACGATAAATCAATTGTTTAATATTATAATTATTTCTATGATTGGGCAGGTTTAATGTAGGAAACTGGGTGCACTACAACATACCTTCGAGTTTAAGTAAAAGCTCGGCTTTTTCGTCTCTTCATTACCTGTGTGACAGACTCTTTTAGGTACATAGATTTTTCACACAAACCCCCATTTTCACCCCGTTCATTTTCGTAAAATCCTCTCTCAAAAGACGCCTAAAATATAAATCACCATTTGGCTATGGAACCCTAATTAAGACAAATCTAGATCGAAATAAAGATTTATAACCAATATACAAAAATACGAAAAGGATACTCAAAATCAAACAAATTGACCGGTATCGAAGATGTTGGGCTAGTAACAGCCCCAGAAGTGAAGTCATCAGGGTCATATTCTGAGAGGATGGATTCTTCTTCCACGTATTCACTTTCTAATTCTTCTGGTGGCGCGGGCTCCTGAGCCGGCTCTTCTTTCCCTTCTGTGACGTAAAACATCAAGATCATGTTTATTTTCTTTTCCGCTAACAATATCGCCTATAAGTAAATTTCGAAGCCGAAACTAGTCGGTCAGCACGTGAGTAAGGTAGCCTGGCTTAATCTCGGTTTTTAGGGTTCCGTAGTAAAACAAGGAACCCATAAAGTTCCACCCAATTGCGTCTGTCTGTGTATCCGAGTTTTTATCTCAAAAACTTTTGGTAAGTACTAAATATCTATAATTTTGGCATGATATCTTAACTGTAATAACATTTTTTTTCTAACGTCGCTGTCGTCGTTGGTCTGGGACTGGTTAATAATTTTTAACGAACCAGGTATAACAATATGCGTTATCACACATTCAACGGTATTGTGCAGCCTATTAGCTACAGTCTAATGCCTAGAACGTATAGCAGTGCTTTGTTATGGATAATATACCTAAGGTCAATATGGGAAATGGTTGGGATCGTATCTACTCCTCACCCCTTACTCGCTAGTTTGCACTTTCTGGGATGTTCCTTATTTATGAAAAATAAATTTCTGCTGGGCATGGCAAATAGACTCACCCCTAATATACTACATACCTACTACTAATGTCAACTCTGCCTACCCCTTTGGGTAATACATATACGTGTTTTTCTTTCTTTTTCCCCGTTACATAATCCTACCCCTTAGAATTAAGCACAACTATATTCTGAGAAATCCACGTTATATTAAAACTAAAAAAACACGATACCAATTATTGAATGATCGTACTCATGAGCCGCCACTATGCTAGGGCGGCTGCTACTTCAGTGGGGTATTATGCACTTGATGTGAACATGATAATAGCACATGCATAATGTATCCTAATAAATATATCTAATAATATAGAATAACAACAAATACCCTTTGTTTCTTCTTCTCCAACTTCTCCAGGATTCGCAGGCATTATCTGTGACTTCGGGTTTCGCGTTTATTTATCTAACTACAAATAAGAAAATTCTTATATCTCCAATAACTTTAGTTTGCTTTGTCAATATTTGACTAACAAATTGACGTTGCCAGGATACGGATTTAACCTCCTTAGAGCTATGTTTATGTCTAATTTTAGAGTTATTGAAATGGATTTATTGTTTATACAGACACTAAATTAACTAACCAACTAATAAATAACCTAACCTAACTAAAACATATACATTTATATATCACAATAATCTATACTAATGTTATAAAGAGAAAGAGTTTATTTCTTTGTTTGTTTGGTTGGTTGAACGCACTAATCTCAGGAACTACTGGTTCGAATTGAAAAATTATTTAAGTGTTGAATAGCTTATTTATCGAGGAAGCCTATAGGCTATATAACATCACGCTACAACCAATAGGAGCGGAGCATCATTGAAAAATATTTCAAAAACGGGGAAAATTTATTCCTTTTGCGAGCTTCCGTTGCGTGCGCTGCGTAAACGGTTAAAGTTACGCAAAAATCATGTATGATGGGGTTGTTCTTCTTAAAAAATTCTAAAAAAAAGTCCGCGATAGCATATGTCTATCTTTTAAGGTTGGCTCACTATTTTTTAATGGTAATCAAATTTGTTATAAAACAATGCATTACTTGCGAAGGTGTTTTCATAAACATGGTATTAATCCTTATCCAAATAAATAGGGTCATCATCAAGGTTGATTAAGTACATGTAAATTCCTTTTTGAATTATTCAATTTGGACCTTGGGTTTAGAAATTACGACGGGTATAAAAATGCTTAAAGTAAGAAAAATGCGCTTAGTCTATTAGTTACCGACACATTTTATTTTTTATTGACTGCTGTTTGATCGCACTAATCTCTGTCACTACCAGTCGGATTTGAAAAATTCTTTTTGCATTATAAAGTCCAATTCTTGAGGAAGACTATAGGATATGTAACATTACGCTAGGATCCTCAGAAGCCGAGCAAACACAAAAAATAGAATGAACTAGCGCTAAGCGAAAACGCAGTAACAGCGCGGGCAGGCGATACGATGCGACGGGGTGGATCAGGGGAACAAGAAATCTGTACTTATCTATACTAATATTATAAAGCTGAAGAGTTTGTTTGTTTGTTTGTTTGGTTGAACGCGCTAATCTCAGGAACTACTGGTTCGAATTAAAAAAATATTTTAGTGTTGGATAGCCCATTTATCGAGGAAGGCTATAGGCTATATAACATCACGCTACGACCAATAGGAGCCATCAATGAAATATGTTGCAAAAAACGGGGAAAATTTATTCCTTTTGAGAGCTTCCGTTGCGTTCGCTGCGTAAACGGTTAAAATTACGCATAAATCATGTATGACGGGTATGTTCCTCTTAAAAAGTTCAAAAAAAAAAGTCCGCGATAGCATATTTATGTGTATCTTTTAAGGTTAGCTCACTACAACTTTTTGAATGGTAATCAAATTTGTTATAAAATAATGCATTATTTGCGAATGTGTTGTCATAAACATGGTATTAATCCTTATCCAAATAAATAGTTTCATAATCAAGGTTGATTAAGTACATATAAATTCCTTTTAAATTGTTCGAATCCGACGTTTAGTTTAGAAATTACGACGGGTATAAAAATACTTAAAGTAAGAAAAATGAGCTTAGTCTATTAGTCATCGACACATTTTCGAAGCAGTCGGGAGGTGTTGTCCCACAACACCACCCGACTTTTTTTTACGGTATCTGAATGTTGACCAGATGACCAAAAGATGAAGAGCCAAATAAATTAGAAAATAGCAGTGGAGGAGGAGAAGAACACAGTTTCCACTTACCTGTGAATCCTAACTAACATTAAAAATGCGAAAGAATGTTTGTTTGTTATGCTTTCACGCTAAAATGGCTGAACGGAGTTAGATGAAAGGAAATGTTCCAAAATGTAGGGAGCCTGGGCTAGGTCCTTGTACACTATACTTAAAACTAGGGAAATACATTAAAAACAGGTCTCAACTGTCCAATTACTTCAAGATGAAAGCACCGGGTAGCCCGCGAAATTCAAATTTTCTTACGTTTTTTGCAATTTGCAGGTCAGCATTAGGTTGTATGTTGATTACAGTAAGATTCGCGACTGTGAGAAATATGGATTTATAATAATTAAAGTCATCGATACAACTCTCCAAGATCAAGTAATTCTATTGAATGACTATTTCATGAAATCTTAACATTTCAGGATTATACTAACTTAAGGAATTGTATACTGATTCTAATGATTATAATTCTGTAAATACATATTTGTTACAGTCGCGAATCATACTTTAATCAACATACACCCAGACACTGAGTTGCAAATTGTAAAAATCGTAAGAAAATTTGAATTTCACGGGCTACCTTAGCGCTTCTCCCTTAGGCAGGATACGCGACCGTACCAAATATGAATCCTGAAATGTTAAGATTTCATGAAATAGTCATTCAATAGAATTACTTGGTCTTAGAGAGTTGTATTGATGACTTTAATGATTATAATTCTGTAAATACATAATTTTTACAGTCGTGAATCGTATTTTAATCAATATACAACCTAATACTGACCTGCAAATTGCAAAAAAACATAAGAAATTTTGAATTTCGCGGGCTACCCTAGCGCTATGGCTTTGTTTGCTGGTAAAACACAAGAAATTACACTTGAAATTGCAACACACAACAAATTGGTGGCAATATTAATTGCACGTATCTGAACTGTAGTAATGTACTTATGTCGAAATATCGCTATCTCATACTGCATACGCTGAGGACTTGTCTACCTCTATTCTCTGTCTACGCCATAGACTATTACATCTAGACCTAGCCATGATTACAATGTGAAGTGTGGAAGTGAGAAGCATATACGCGATATTAGTAGGAAAATTGAGACAAAGCATCGGTATCTTCTGTCTCCTACGGCGTGCAATAGTTTTGCTTGGCGAACATTCAAATGTTAGCCAAACAAGTTGCTGTCATTGTCACAAAATTTATCTTGCGTCGAATAATTTACCTTTTTCAGACAGTTTTAGCAATTTTTGTGTTAGTTTTAGTGTTTTAATGAGAAATAGACTCCATAAGTTAAGTGTATAATGTATATTGTTTGCTCTATAATGGGAGGATGCAGTATATTAGGCTGTAAAAGCCGCACAGAAAAGGCAAATAACGATGTCACTTTTCACTCGTAAGTAAATAATTCTGTTAGTGTTATAGTATATTTATTGAATTTATACATTTGTGCGTATATGTTAACATGGGTTCCAGTCCAAAATATGTAACATTTCTTGTGTTAAACTTCAAGTCTCATACCACATAACCTAAAAATAATTACTTGCTGTGTTGCTATACGTTTGACACCTTTTCCCCTAACTCTGGACCCAATATAAATAGATGTTCAAACGAATCAAATCAAATAAATCGGTGGTGGCTAGAATACACATAGTTTACAGAATATGGTGTCAGAAACGAGTGAAACACTGTAGCTAGTACAGCACTGTAGCTGTATAACTATCGGTGCCGATTTTGTGTGCTCTTATCAAGTATTTGTGATAAATGATAATAAAAACTAGAAAAATAATATTATTACTTGAAATAATTGGAAACAATAACTTCAAACCTTTTGAAATGCCTTTAAGGTTTCTTTTGAACACATTTCATATCATACCAGTAGATATGAAAACTATGCCAAAATGTAATTGCAGGTTTCCTAAGGATATCGATATAAAAAACGTTTGGATTAATGCCACTGGCCGATAGAATTGGCAGCCAAACAGATCATCCAAAATTTGTTCCATTCATTTTGATAATGATGAAATCAGCACTGTAAACAAATTCAGAAGAATAAAACCCGAAGCAATTCCAGTAAAACATATTCATGTAAGTTAATAAATGTTGGTAACTGTAGTTATTTTTACTTCTTCATAATGTAAAACATAGCGTACAGTAATACTGTATTACAAAAAAAAACAGAAACAGTCTCTCAAAAGCTCATTGTTTAATGTTAGTAATAAACATTTTAGTACTGTAGGTAGATTAATGGTAATTTCTAAATTAAAATTTGCTAATAATGTTATAATTTTTATTACAGACTCCTGTGGTTTCATTAGAGCAGCCTGACATGATTAGTGTGAATCCATCCATCTCGTTAGCAGTAGCTTCCACCAGCCAAGAATGTGTAAGAGATCAGAATCAGCCATGTACAAATGAATTTGTAACGACACCAAGCAGAAAACGAAAACAAGCGATAATATCTCCAAAAAACACAGAAGAGGTTGCGCATGGTATGTATTTTTAACCATGTTCATATAACTCATCAATAAGTAATACATAAATAATGTACAGACGCCAGCAGGTCAAGCTATCCGAAACTGTCAAATTTTACCAATCAACCTTGAACCTAATGCTTTAGCAATAAAGTTGAAAATCTATTAAAGAAATTTGACAGATTGTAGTAGCTTGATGTGCTGCCGTCCATACAAATTATGTTTTTTAAACCAACAATACCAGATTTATTAATTCATATTAAATTTAAGTTTTGTGACTGCCTCGTTGGTCTATTGGTCTAGTGGCTGAACGCGGGGTCCTGGGTTCGATCCCCAGGTCGGGCAAAGCGTTACTGAGTTTTTCTATTAGTAAATTCTTAGTAGCAGCCCGGATTCTGGATTTGTGCCCGGTTGATGGCAATAGGCTCGCCCTCTATTACATGGGAACTGATATATTAACTGGCGAAATGTGGATGTACTATACACCTCTACCTAACTGTTCGGTGAAAATAGGCGTGATGTTATGTCTTTAATTTTATTGTGTACTTTTCTGCTTTGCTAACACGCATTTAATTTTACTATTTAATTTCAGACTATGGCAACAACTCCTCGTAAAGAAAAGTTATTAAAACTGAAATTGCAAAAAACTAAGCAGCTATCTGCAAAAAGATTGCGTAAATTACGAGCAGTCCGAGAGGCCAATCGTCGATTAAATAAAAAAAATGCGCATCTTCAAACTATATTACAAGAACTGAAGTGCAAGATGAAAGTGAATAGTGAAGATTTAGATATGTTAGCTAATGTAGACAATACAAATGCAGATTTTTTAAAAAGGATTGTGAAGAAAAGTAATTGCCCAAGAAAATATTCTAGCTCATTGCGAAAATTTGCACTATGTTTGCATTTTATTAGGCCCAAAGCCTACAGATTTGTTAGAAACCAATTTAACACATGTCTACCGCACCCGAAAACTTTGTACAGATGGTATTCTTGTATAGACTGTGAACCAGGGTTTACTGCAGAAGCATTTGAATGTATTAAATTATTGTCCAAAAAATCCACGCATAAAATTATATGTGCAATTAGTTTAGATGAGATGGCAATTAGGCAGCATGTACATTGGGATGGAAAAAAGTCAGTGGGCTATGTTAATATAGGCGATAATTTAGACACAGATAGGCCGTTAGCCAGAGATGCGTTAGTATTTATGGTGACGTCTATAAATGGTCAGTGGAAACTGCCTGTTGGCTATTTTTTCACAAATGGTGTAAATGGGGAACAAAGAAGTGCTCTTCTAAAAACTTGCGTTAGCCTTTTAAACGATTGCAGCATTGTGGTGTCTTCGGTGACATTTGATGACTGCCTTGCAAATTTTGCTATGGCTAAATACTTAGGCGCAAAAATAGATAACATAAATAGTTTAGACCCTAAAATTACCGTGGAAGGTCAACATCTTGTGATTTTCCCTGATCCTTGCCACATGTTTAAACTGGTGAGAAACAGTTTAGCAGAAAAAAATGAAATTTTAGACGGAAACGATATAATATCTTGGCAATATATAAGAAAATTGCATACTTTGCAAGAGTCTGAAGGTGTTCATTTAGGTAACAAATTGAGGAAAGCGCATATAGAATTTAAAAAACAAATCATGAAAGTACGATTAGCCACACAAACGTTTAGCAAGTCGGTTGCTGAATCTCTTTCTTTTTTAAAAAGCGTGCTGCATTTGGAAGAATTCAATAATGCCGTTGCTACGATTAATTTTATTACCCAGTTAAACAACATTTTTGATATTCTAAATAGTCGTAAATTGTATTCATACAAATTTAATAAACCCATTTCTAAAGATAACTTTCCAATCATCAACTCTTATTTCCAAGAATTTGAAACATATCTCAAGAAGTTGCATTTTGATAACGGTGAGCTCGTCCTCAAACCAGGTCGCAAGACGGGTTTCCTTGGCCTGTTGATTTGTATTAAATCATTGCAAATTATTTATAAAGATTTAGATGCTCTCAAATATTTGCCTACCTATAAACTAAGCCAAGATCACGTGGAACTTTTTTTTAGTGCCATTCGGTCAAAAGGAGGGTTTAACAATAACCCAACAGCACATCAATTCCAATCTGCATACAAACGTTTGTTAATTCACGGCGAGTTAAAAAATATAGCAACGGGAAATTGTGTACCGCTTGATTCAGTTGATATACTCCATTGCAATAAAACTATAATAAATAGAAATATTAATAGCACCAGGAACCGTTTACTATAGATTGACATTAATGATGAGGTAGATTTGTGTGTTAATGATGATATTGACGTACCAGACACTCATGACTACATAGGTACCAACAGTTTATCGGAATTCTCAATTGAAGTCACCGAATATATAGCTGGTTTCATTGTATCCAAAATGTTTAAAATAATAAAATGTGAAGAATGCCTTGCCTCATTAATATCACATGAAAAATATAGCGGACTTATTTCGCACAAAGATGTTGGAGGGCTGCGTTATCCATCTGAAGACGTGGTCAAGATCTGTATTCATACAGAAAAGACTTTGAGGTCATTCTTGGCTGAATACAGCTCATCGTTTTTAAGCAACGATAAATTGTTACCAAAAATGGTTTTGGTAGTAGTTAAAAAATTTGTGGGTGAATCTTTATTTTCCAGTTTAAGTGAACATGTGTATGAACAGAGCCCTTTTGACAATCATTTAATTTTACTTTTGGAAGGCAATTATTTATAGATATTTTGAAGTAAGAATAATTTTTTTTAATAAATGCATAAGCAATAACAAAGAAAAAATCAGAAATTTTCATGACAAATTGGTTTTGTTTAAAGGACAATAGTTATTTTAATTTATCCTTACTGCAGCATAACTGCATGTCAAAACTTTTTGGTTCTGTAATGTCAACCTTTTTTCCGTTTATCATTGATTCTGGTCGATATTTTTTTACCTTTTTATTTCGTGATTCGAATTATTTTTTTCTGACAGATGGGTCCTCCTTTTTTTCAGTATGGTGCGTCATTTGCAAAAAGTTGATCTGTTGATACTGACCCAGTTAGTTGAAAATTTACGTGTTTATATATTTAATACGATTTCTTGTGTTGTATAAGAATATTTTCTGTGCTAATATCCGCTATTTATTGTCATAGGAACGTTTTTTTCAAGATCGAATCCCATACTTCCATGGTTTGAGTCGGGAAGTTTCGTCTTAATTAACCTGGTTCGTATCTTTAATCGTTTTCCTCAATCGTAAGTTCAGTCTGATCACTCTGGTCTAACCCTGATTCATGTTGTCTTAGGATTAATCAGTTTAGAACAGGCCGTCTTTCGGCCTCCAGGTTCTGGCCCAAATAAACGCTTGACATCGACGGTCAACGCGGAGTAATGGGCCGTATCCAGGCGCAAAGGCCACACAACCACATGGACCACTCTGCCAGCGGCTCCTGCTGTCTGCGACACCTCACCAGACGTAATTACGTTGGACAACAATTTTTTACGATATTTTGTTATATACTAACTCAGTAACGTAGTTAGTTTAACTCTCTGCAAACTTTTAATTCGTTGACAATTTTATTTTAAATTTTCAAGCCTGTAAAATGCGAGGTACCTTGGTTCTCTGATCTATTTTCTCTTTACCGTTTATCTCGTGTGCGTTACCTACATAGCGATTGCAATCGACTTGATAGGACGTCTTTTTTTTCTTTCGATATTCGCGTACTTTACTTTCGGACCAAAGTTTTCTCTGTTATTTTTCTTCTTATTTTACATTAATCAACCTGCAACCTTTTTTTATTAATTAAATATTCCTTTTTTACTTTTTATATTAAATTGTAATGTTTTCCTTTTTATTTTTTAAAGAACAAAATTAAACGTAAAGTGGTGAAAAAGTGTTTTCCTTTTTTTTCTTTTCGCTACATTACCTTAATTATAATGCCAGCCATGTTATTGTCCCACTGCAGGGCAGCTGTACATTTTAATGATAAATAAATCATGAAAAATATTTTTGTTTTCTTTTAAAATGTTACATAACATAACATCACGCCTTGTTTCCCCGAAGGGTTAGGCAGAGGTGTACTTATAGTAACACCCACATTTCGCCAGTTATGTTTAAGTCCCATGTAATAGGGGGCGAGCCTATTGCCATCTCCCGGGCACAAATCCAGACTCCGGGCTGCTACTGAGAAATTCCAGATAGATAAACCCAATAACACTGCCCGACCTGGGAATCGAACCCAGGACCTCATGCTCAGCAGTAGCGCTTGAAACCACTAGACCAACGAGGCAGTCAAAATGTTCTAGTAGTAATTTTATCTATCTCGATCAAGTTAAGACTGTAAGTATACTATCCTACGTGGAATCATATTTACTTACACATAGATACTTTTGTATTCATATTAACACGTAACCTGAATAACTTATATTTTTTAGTAGTACCTACTTCATTTGTAGTCCCACATAGGGTATCATTTTGGTCGTATTTTGGGAAAATTTTACGTTATAGCAACACTGAAATTTTATAGTGTTGTCTCATGAGCGGCCATGCGGCGGATCGATCTAGAGGTAAATTATCTAGGGTCTACGCCGTAGAGTGCATTTCATCGAATAGTACCTATGGCGTTATGTTGGCACCTCTGTCTGTCAAAGTCATTGGCAAGAGAAGACGCTCCCGCAGATTTTGTTTATTTTCATTTGATTTTTGACTGAAATCATGCCCAAAACTTTGAAAAGTGGTGAAAGAATGATGGTGCTAAAGGTGAAGAACTTTTGTGAACGTGAAAAACGTAATGATGCCCCGTTAATTCCTTTAAAATGTGTTCAAGCTCGTGTCGCCGCCATTAGAGGTTAGTTAAATAGGGTTACCAGTAGCAGATAATAATTTCCTCACTTAAACTGTCATTTATTTTATTGACTATGATTGCGACGCGTGCAATGACAATAGACAAATAAACCGAAATATTTGTTTTAGGTGTATCCGAAAAAACTGTGTCTAAAATCACTAAAGAAGGTGAGGTCGCAGCCTGCACGTCGACTAAGGTTTCAACACCACGCAAAAGCGGTCCCCGGCCTAAAAGAATCGAACTGGATGACTTCGAACGGTGTGCTATCTATAAGGCATAAAATACATGAATTTTATTCCGTAAAAAAGGAATTGCGTACTTTAACAAAGTTATTGCATGAAATGCGAAGCGAGATAGAATTCAAAGGAAGTCGTACCACTTTGTGGAGAATTATTAAAGATATGGGGTTTTATTTTGAAAAATGTAGATCCAAAAGGAAAGTCCTAATGGAGAGATACGATATTGTCGCCTGACGTTATCGATACCTGGAAGAATTGCGAAATAATCGTCTCGGAAACCAGCGCCCAGTTGTATATTTGGACGAGACGTATATACACGCAACATGTTGCGCCGGAAAATGTTGGCAAAGTGAATAAGAAGAGGGTGTATTATCATCAGACTCCAAAGGGCCACGTTGGATTATCGTCCACGCGGGTGGTACTATGGGTTTCATACCCCATGCTCAACTGATCTTCAGATCTCAGTCACAAGCGGCCGACTATCACGATGATATGAACAAAACGAATTTTAATAAGTGGCTTAGTGAAAAACTTATACCGAATCTGCCTCCCCAATCAATCGTGGTAATGGATAACGCCTCCTACCACACAGTACAGCTTAAAAAAGCACCAACAATGGCAAGCAGAAAGGCAGAAATGCAAAATTGGATAACAAGTAATGGTCTTTCTTACTTGCCAACTATGATAAAAGCCCAGTTATATCAAATAATAAATGAGCACAAACAGCCGCCCTTTTATGAAGCCGATGTAATGTTGGAAGCGCATGGGCATAAAGTGGTAAGGCTTCCACCTTACCACTGCGATTTAAACCCCATAGAGCTCATATAGAGTGTCTTAAAAAGAAGAATTGCTGAAAAAAACGTGGGTCAAGAAGCAAATAAAGTCGTCCAAATCACAGAAGAAGCCTTTGCAACGATCACCGAAGGAGAATGGAGAAAAGAATGTGAGCACGTGAAAAAAGTGGAATAAAAATATTACGCCGATGGTCCTGCTATTGATAGCGAGATGGACAGGTTCATAATTGAAGTGGGAGACGATAGCGACCTCTGATGACGAGGATGATGTGGAAGATGACGATCTCTCGGGTATAAGTCCGTTGGATGAGCATAATTTCTCCAAACACAAATAATTATGATCAGACAAAAAATGCACATTCCGTGCATTCATAATATAATATTATAGTAAAAATTATTATTATGTAATGTGTAATCTGGTGTACAATAAAGTATATATAAATAAATAATAAATAAATAAATATTATATTATTTATGCTTTTTATTACTGTCCTGATTTTAAAAATGAAAACAATCGAATAATTTGTAAATATATAAGAATCTAATTAAAAAACATCCTTTTTAAATCATCCTTACTTTGAGGTAGGTTATTATAGGTAATGTGGCAACACTGGAAAACATTGCTGCCAACATAACGCCATAGGTACTATTCGATGAAATGCACTCTAGAATTCTCTATCTACGACTCTAGACAGAGAATAATTCTGTCTACGACACTGTTATGACAGCTGACAGTTCTCTTTCTGTGATCAATGGTCGATCTATGGTTTACTGTCATTGTTTTTAAGCACAGAGTAACTAAATCGGTGAGACACCATGTTGAAAGTTAATAAAAATAATTGATAAATATCAATTAACTACCACAACAATATACATTTAAATCCTTAGTTCCCAAAGTCGTCCAGGTGGACTCCCAGGGGTCAACGCAGCCAACGCAAATTTCCATATTTAGATCTAATCTTCACATTTTTTATCGAATTTTGGGAATATGGTTGAAATGTAGCTGCGGGGGGTCCACCGGAACCAGTACAAAATGGCCTATGAGAAAATAAAAGTCTGAGAACCTCTGAATTAACTGTATTTTTCCCGAATTACAGATTTTTTTTTCTTTTTTTGAGGTAGTGTACATAGACTAGGGGCCGCATTATGAAGCATTAATGCCATCATGATTCCAGTCAAAAAAAGGGATAGTGTTATCGGTCATGTAAGGTCTCTCTCGCACACTGGAATCATGATGGCATTAGAATGTCATAATAAGGCACTTGGCCCATTTTAAAACATCTCTTTGGCACATGGATAGCTCATGACCTGGGTTAGGAAGGACATGGGATGTTTTTATCTAGGTAGTAAGTACGTTCCTGTGGGATAATTTTCGACCTACACGCGGGCGCAGCTGCGGGCAAAAGCTAGTCGTGATATAAAGAAGGCCTTAAGTGGTAGGTCAAGAGAGTAGCGAAAGCCATATTCTGCACTAAAGCTATTAAAAGAAACAAAATATTTCTATAAGTGCTGCTACTTTCAGAAATAGAATTTAGGACTCAGTTGCTTCATGAAAAAACAGTTTTTGGGCACTTTGTGAAAATATACTGGACATACTGTAGGTTTTCTTATTATAACATGTGTTGGTAAGTTGGTAGCACTCCATAAATGTCAAAAACTCTGCTGTCTATTTTGTCATTTCATGATTTGTCAAACTGTTAACATCAAAACATTTCACTTTTTTGGACTATGAACTTAGTTTTGGGTTGAAAAAAAAAATACGTTTTGAAATTATCGTGAAAGTTATTGTTAAAAATGTCACAACCACATCGTAGAGGAGTTTTGAATCTCTATAAAACGGTGTGCATGAGTTCTAGATAAAATAAAATACCTACTTGCTTTATTTTCTTTTTGCGTTTAATGTTTACGTGACCTTGCGTTATCAAGCAAAGTTATATTAGAGATATCTACGCCGTACTTAAAATTGCCTGTTTATTTTAACAAATCTGATGTTTTCTAGTTATTACATCTGGGTAAAGACTGGCCTCAAGGTTACGAGCTGTTCCGATCAAGACTTCACAAAGTTTTTTTAAAGAACAGTGGAGAGCAGAACCCTGAAAAGGTCAAAATGATGCTGAAACATGGAGATTTCGTTGTCAAAGAAATTGAAGCACTTTACATGTTGAAGAAGTATAGGGCAATGAAAAGACGCTATTATGATGAAAATTAAGGAGGTAAGCTGTTATTATTTTGGATCTAAAGTTTACAGAAATGTACAAAACTATGATGTAGGTACTTGTAAGCCAATCATCGTGCACAGTGTCATTTTAGGTGTTTTAAATAATACCTACTTGTTGTAATGTTAACTTAGATTCTGATCTTTCACTGATTAGAATTTTATTGTAAGCAGTGCAGATGCAGCCATGCAGCTAATGTAATTCGATTTTATTTATATAAAAAAATGTAAATACAATAAATAAAATAAACAAAACCTATAGGTACCTATGCATAATGTAGGTATTTTTACATGATTAGCGGTTCAAAATAAAACAAATTTTCTATGTAATTATGTATTATAGACATTTTTATAGTTTACATAATTCATGACTATTATAAACTCTAGTAAAAATTATATTGTGTAATAATAAAATAAAATATCTAATATTTCTGAACAAAATCTTAATAAATCTTTAACACAATAATGAGACAATGATTTTTTATTTAAGTGGCAAGTGATATGATATTTTTTATCAATCTATTTCAGAGATAGGTATATACATTATATCTATGATAACAATTTTGTCTTAACAAAATTATAAGTATATGCTATATAGTTGGTGCAAGAGATGGGCAATGAAGAAATACAGATAAACCCTGCATATTTGTGAATATCTGAACTACAAATGAAAGTTTCATTTAACATTGGTTACATTTTTACGATTCTAAAGTTAGCAAAGGAGTTTGTAACAAACAGCAATGATTACAACAGCCCAACACATTAATACCACTTTGTATACAAGCTAACTATCCGATGATATAACATTTTACACTTGAAGTGTGATTAAAATTTATATTTCACTCATAGAAATTGCTATAATACAGGTTTTGGTTGAAAATATAAACAACCTGTGATTGCGATTGGCTGCTTCCATTAGACACTTCTAGTTTAAGTTATAAAAGTTAAATGACATAAATAAAAACTCAACATTGTGTCCAATATTGTTGTGTTTTATAAATAGAATATTTATTTATTAAGATTCCGCGAAACAATCAATTGCAGCTGTCTATCTTTACTTGATTGAAGCGCAAATTGATCATCTACCAAATGCAATTGAAGCAGTTGACAATATTCCTACAGTAGAAATAGATGGCTATTGATCAATTGCACTTGATTGTTTCGACCCCTTTTATATTTATGTTATTGCATGGATATGTTTTTTACTTATGTCATTATAACTTTGGTTCGGCCTCTAGTCATCCACAGTTCTTAGTTTAACAATTCGTTAGAATTATTTTTAGTTTCAAAGTTAAATAGATTATTGTACAGCATTTTCAAAGGTGTTAGAAATGACTAGTACGTCCACATAGATTTATTGGAATTGTGATGACTACATTGTGAAAATTGGGTTGCAACAGCATGATAGAGTACGAATCATGTCCATAGTTCCGATTTTTCTTAATATTATATTCTAGCGATTATTCACATGTTCTCTGGCGTTTGTTCTTATTATTACAAAATGTTAGTAATAAATAGCGTTTGAAATATCTATATTGTCAATTCTACCGAGGCTCGACCGCTCGATCGTCGCGGTCAGGGATTATAAATTAGTTGAGTGCTACAACAGATTCACACAGATGCTCAAATATTTCACTAGATGAAGTTTTGTTTCGAAATATTTTAAATAGATACTTACCTAGACAGGTAATTAAGTTTTGCTAAAATACAAATATTCTTTAGCAGTAACGGTCAAAACATTTTATTTCATCACATCCTTAACGCGAGGGACATCCTGAAGTTTACCGCCAGTCAACACAGCTTATAATAGTACAACTGTCAATGAATCTGTTGCATTGTTGCTATAAATAAGTTCTATATTATATTAACATAGTAATTATATTTATTGTTAAATACAGTACTTGAACCACAAGTCTATTCCTACTTGTTTCGTGTTGGTGCACTTTTAAATTTACTTGAAGCCCGACTCCATCCCTATAGGTACATAGATATAAGTACATAAGTATAATGTGATTGTGGAATTTAACATGTGATTACATTATATACACAATAACACATATTTTTGAGATCAACAACAGTCAAGCTTTAGCTAAGTACGTAGGTATAAATAGGTACTCGAACTGCGAAGTTAAGAGATGTTACGAATAAATACTTAGCTAACAGTTAAGTTGGTACCTTGAACCGATAGTAATGTTAGTTAACTTGCGACGAGATTTATAAACCATTCTAGACGAACCACTTACCGACGCGACGAGACGTACAGCAGTCTAATCATGATTTAATATTATATCGTAAAGAACCATTTAAACGATTTGGAACTATTTAACAATATAATTTTAAAGTATATGTATTTTTATTTGTAGGTAGTCTTATACGTTTGACTAGTTTCGATGATACCACGTATATTGAGTGTCCATTTCGTATCTATTAAATTAAATAAATTATTCTACTTAACCTAAATTATATAAGTATTTCTGTATAAGTACTTAACGCAAAATAAGACGTTCAACTAACAAATTATACCAATTAACCGATGGACACTGGACTGACATCAGAAGATTTCAATTTTTTAATAAAAATGTCATGCCTTAAAATAATAATGTTTAGGTACCTATACAATAGGCCTATTGTTTCTCAAAGAAGAGAATAACAGTTTCCCGACAAAATATATTTTGTTGTCTAATAATGAACTAAATAATCTAAGCATAAAACTAAACTTAGTCGCTTCATTCTCTTCCCTGAGGAACATAATGTTATTATTATAATAAAAGGGTATCAATACTATAACACTTATATGATAGTAAAATAGAATGTAATAAATTTAACAGGATACAACTTATTTACACAGCTTCATGTAATAGGTTTTTAAATGAAATATATATTTTTGGATTACATGAACGTCAAGTAACGGCTTTTGATAACAAAGTACACTTATTAAACGAAGCTGATTATTTCTTAGCGAGAATTTTAAAATAAACTTTTAAAAGATAGACGCTAAGAACGTGGAAGTAGCAAAGGAATTCTAACAATTATCCCTAGACTCCTCACAACAACTTACATATTGCTAAATCAACATTCTTACAATTTAGCAAGATTCGAGTATTAGTTAGTCGAGACGAGATGAGAGAACAAGACTCGATATACTTTGCGCCGATACAGTCGCTAATGCAATCAAGTCATCTACCGAAATCAACGGTTGTGTCATTTACTTTACCCGTGCGACATTCCAGAACCAATCGCGTCTAAACTGCGCAGACGCAAACTTATCGAACGATAATTTAGCACAGAATTGTTAAGCAACATTCAAATTAGCAAATCAGTTAGGTCTTGGGGTTGAAGAACATTATTAAATTTCTAATTAGATATTGGAAATGATTAAAGACAACATTTAAATCAAAATGCTGAAGCGCTAACGATAAAAGTTCAGGAGTAGGGGGACACATAGTTGATCCAACGTAGGATTGGTTTGAATAGAACATAACAGCAAATTTACTTAACTAACGTAAGAATAAATAAATGTAAGTCGCTTATTCTTCACACTCGTACTTCCATGTTTGTAATTTCTGCTTTTCATACTGAAACCATAACAAATATAAAACATTTCATTAGATATAGGTAAAACAAAATTACTTTAGGATCCTACATTTTACCTAGGGTGATGGTAAGGTAAAAAGAAATCATACCTGCCTATTATAGAGAATCTTTCCTGCTTCTCTTTGTATACCTAGTCATGGAAAATCACATACCATAGCTACGTACAAATTAATATCGAACAGACGCACCTCAGTTCAACGTTTAATCCTTCTTCTCTCCATCATCGGGGTCTTTGAGCGTGTGCCACTGCGCAATTGGGCGCCGCGGGCTAGCCAGCATATCGGACCAATGACGAAGCTCGGTGCCTGACGCGTTGTACCCCAGCACGACTTTGCCGATAGGCTCCGATGTTCCAATGCGATCGTAGTCCACCACGGTCACCACTAGGTTTACTTTCTGCAGTGCGATTCAGATTAATGACATAACAATGAAAGCATTTCATGAAAACTACGAGAGCTGAGAAAAATTACCAAATTTTTGACAGATAAAGGGTTTATACCCGATTCCGTATTATATATCCGTTAATCGTTAGGTATAGTAGCACTCTTAGAACTTCGCCTATATCAAAGCGCATGTTTTATAATTTTGTAGCTTAGTAGGTAGATACTGTAAAGGGCATTTCATCCTTTTGAAGCTTTTACAGCTTTGTCAGATTATGCCTGTGAAATATTTGCATGAGCAATTTAGGTAAATAATCACGACTGGTTACTAAAACGATTAGTTTTTATCACTTTTGGAATCGGGTACAAGACCGTGAATTCTATTATTATTAAGACACGACATTAAATTATATCTAGATACTAGTTTTGAAAATTATTTTATGATTTAATTTAAACATTCCCCTATGTTTTAATGTTATTTCAGTCTATGAATAATGATGTGGTTATAACTGATTAAAACACCGGGCAAAGTATAAAGTTCATTATTTAAACCACAAAAATAACCTTAAAACTAGTATCATTTTAAAACCAGAATAAAGTTTTTCATAAGCTCTCGCAAAGCAAAACTATCTACTTAGGTATGTGATGAAGTTGTGTCGAAAATATTCACGGAAATATATTGAATGGACCAACTAAACTACGCCGTAGGTTTTAAATCTTTCCCAATATTTGGCTTTCGTAGAGTTCTGCGAGCCATATATATTTCTCAAAAACTCAATTATTTTGAAAACTAGAATGATACCATCTTGGGTATTTGAAATTATATATAAGTACCCAAAAGTAATTAAATAATTCCCAATTAAAATTATTTGATCGATTAATTTATAGCGAAACATGATTCTAATGCTCTAATGATTGTAGATACCTTTAGTAGACTCATATTATCCTGCGTAGGTCAATATACTACTTTACAGATGTGTAAGAAAATGTACGTATGAGACAATGATAGCATAAGATAGATGTCGAAAGCACAGTAAAGACATAAATAGTACTACTTAAGGTAACAGCAACAGGTCGATACATACCTCACAATAAATAAATTAACGCAACAAGGGGCAAAGCATTCATACGGATAAAATATACGAAAATATAAAGAAAGATATTAAGAATGCAGAAGAAGAACGAGGAACTGGATTCCTTAAACCATAAGTAATTACAGTTTGAAGTAACCAAATTGCAATGCAGTCACGAGGGGAGATTGCTAACACCACTCAGATTTGAAGGAGGAGGGATACAATATTAATTAAAGTCAAACAAATTATATTTAAACGAAAAATGAAAACCTTCAATTGAAACACTCACAACTACCAAGTTACAAATGAAGGTCAACATTTTATTGTTACCGAAATATAAGATGTTGACTTTGAACAATATACAAAAGGAAAAGATGGGGGTAGGACACAAATGGGAGCAGAGACAGATGACAGAATGACAAGTGAAACAGCGGAATTCTATACTAAGGGATACTACACATGATCTAACTAGACAACATCCATAGAAACACAAAAAACATACCAAACAATAAATAACTTGGGACATACTACAAACAGTTAACTGTATACCAACAACAAATATTTACGTGGTATGATCTTGTTTTTGAGAAACTAATTCCATAAAGATTTGTGGTATGCCAATGATTGCAGAAGGCATAGCTTCTTAAATTAAGACAAACAAAAGAACAGATAAAATGATACAACACAAATATGTTATGTATAGGAAAGGAACGGGTATGGATGCAAGTGGTGTACATAATTCATATATTCACAACAATTAGTCCACAACATCAAATCGTGCACAGTTAAGACAATTTTAATGAAAAATACATATCGAGACAATATGCAAGAAAAATAAAGATATATTGTGCTAAGGAAGTAATTTTTCCGTATGTATTTTTCATTGATTGGTTTGTCCAGACTATGCGCTGCGACATCGAATTTTGCATGAATCTCGGCTCGCACCTGTATCTGTTCGAATGGTACTTCAAAAGTAAATGACTCGTTGTAATAGGGATTCAGTGTGCATTTCTTGATGCTTGTTTTCTTCTTCTTGAGGCGTTTGCCATTTTGCATGAGTGCTATCTTTACGTACGGATCTGTGTGCAGGCGCCGCATCAGGAGTTGAATATGAAACAGATAATTTTGCATCGATTAGTTTACACTGAGTTTATTAAATTGATAAGTAATACTGAAGATTAAGAAAAACAACATTTTAAATATTTTAGCATCTCTTGATTAAAACTTTCTCATCCTTATGTGTTCTGATTGATATGTAGGTGCACGTAAATTGTAAAATAGTATTGTGTGGATCACTTAAATGTAATGGTGTTTTAATAAATGATACTAAAGTGATAGTTCAACAAGTGGAAGAAAATAGTCGCTATTAAGTTACATTACCATGAATTGATATTGTAGCTACATAATAATATTACCTACATGAGATGGTTTTGGTGAATAGTAGGAGTGTTAAAGACATGCAATGTAATATCGGTTTTATTGTTTTGAGTGATACCACCTAGAGTTTATATACAAATCTCTAAGCAGTAAAAGAAAATAAGTACAAAAAATAATGAAAAGGTACATATCAAACATTTACCCTAAAATCCCTGTGAAATTAGACATGGGTGTTATCAGTGTACTTGGTTTATAAGGTAAACAATATATAATATGAATGATGCATACAGTATTACCTGATAGCCCGCCGACGTCCATTTTCTTCAAATTCTTCGCTTCCAAAATAACAACTGTTAGTTTTCCGGCCGTCGGTACATAACGCAATGAGAAACAAATGTCTCCCAACTTGTTGTCCTGCAATGTGTAACAATTAGCATGACTCTTTGTCCTGACTTACAGCAGAGATCGAGCCCTATTCCCATGGTAGTGACATGTAAAGATGAACAACCTGTATTATTCGTCACTGTAATCTTTTCTTTGTACAAAGAATATTCTTTTATCACTGACGTAAAAGGTATTACGGTAATGTTTCTCCGTTGTAAATGTGTTTTTAAAATTACCATTGTCAATAAACAGAGTTGAACAAATAGTTTATTTGGGATGTGAGTTGCATGGAAGATAATAGAGGAAAAGTTGTGTAAGGAATATATAGCGTTCAGAGAACGGGTTTGAAAAGCTATTTATAAAACATACAAATAATATGGGCCATAAATAACGCGGCTTAGGGCGGACCAGGGCACTCAAAATCTCGTTACACGAAATAAAAAAACAAATAAACACAACAATAGCTCCGTGTAGTCACCTAGAAGCGTATTTATGGTTGTTGGTTTATCGGCACAGGGCTTCAGTTCTCCACGGATTTAAATACTTAGCTTTAATGAATATTCATATGCATGTTTATTATACAGAACAACTGAAATACTGCGCCGAGCCACGTGCTTAGGATAGCCCGTAAACAATTGAGATTAATAGCCTCGAACAAAATGGATTTTGCAGCTAATCATACGCACATTTGACGAACACTTTCATTGCGTTATTTATAACGTTTTAGCACATAGTTGTCTCTTTATCTAATAATATAAATTAAACACGATACATATAACTTTTTGGGACATATCTAGACGAACAAAATCAATATATATATATCAACGTTCATATCAAACCTAATATGAAGCAGTTTTCCGCTGAAATATATAAATTTATATTGGTAGGTAGTAGGTAGGAGGATAGAAGATGAGGAGTGTGTTTATTACGATCTGTTGCCGAAATGAAGCCAATTTATGATTTTTTGTGACACCCAGCTCAGATCATCAAAATGCGAGAATTATGTAGTTAATCTAGCTCACCTTTCCTAAAATTTACTACGATTTGAGCCCTACCACATTAAGTTTGCCTAACAGCTAATATTAACGTTACCTTGAACGATATGCCTAGTCTGCAACAGAGACTAACCATTTTAGGAACAGATCGCAATTAGCTAATAATACACATATAGGTACAATACACACATACAACGAACAATAATGAACCATTGAAGAATAATTTATATAATCTTTTAGGACAAAATATAGTGTAGGTACGTACTTACCTGGTAGATAATAAAAATAGAGGTGAAAACTTAGTATCATGGTCGATTGTAATGTAACATTTCTTCAATGGATCTCTTAGTACAGTACTATATATACATACATACATCGATAGGTGCTTTCAATACAGCACACTAAACAGTAAACAGATATTTCAATAACGTTCTAGTGTAATGACGGTGTTAGTTATAAGCTGCGCTTTGTGAGTTATTGATAGAGGTGTAGCTAAAATTATGTCCTCGAAGGAAATGTACGTTTAGGATAGTAGATAGAAACGGAATACTAAAGAAGAGATAGATAGTTCCTGGCATATACAGCTTCTAAAGAACATAGTTTCGGGTGAATCACATTGTGGTGGTAATTAAAGTTATACAAATGTTAGAAGTAGTTAATTTTTTTAGTAATTACTTATAATTTCTTCACAATGTGCTTCCCCTTGGTTACACCAATACCACAAACATGCAATAAGTACATATTGGTTCGGTAGGACATTACTAGGATAGTTCTTCGTTCGTCGGTCAGAAGGTGACCTGCAACATACTTGAATAAATGCTCCATTAATCATTAATAAATTGTATTTCATGAAACTATTATGAGGATTATACAGGAGATGTAGTCACAATAGGAAACATCAAATTACACACGTAGGGAAATATTTGTGCGACTGCTTGTAAGAATTTATAATTTAAATAATTTTGACATGTCTGAGTAGTGAAGGAACCAATGTACTTATATTGGATTACGAATGAAAAACACCAATAGATAGCCAATTAAACGTGTATCACAAATAATTCTGATTTGTCATTTCGTTCGTATTCATGTCGATACAGCATAAAGGTATAAACAGTGATGGGGACACAAAATGGCAAGTCAGATAATATACGAGCACAATAAGATGACAAACATGCAACATTCCCCAGCCGCAATATAAAATAAAATCAAAGTGTCGGATGGATATAAATAATAAGACGTAATAAAAAATAATGTGGTATGAGGGGTGATCACAGGTTAGGTGCATAATTTTCAGAATTTGAGATGTGGATCAAATATTATGTTCCAACAATGCTGCCTAACATCCTAGAACAAACAACGTAGTGGTCTGAATCTTAGCCCAATTCTTTTTACAAACCATTGTTTAGACTGAACCTCGCTTATGATTTGGTTAAATAACCTTTAACCATTTGTCGGTTTCGTATACCAGCACGCCGTTTTGAGTACAATTCATGTATAATTTAACAGTAAATAATCTTGATGTGTCTCAAAATAATACTTACGTGAATGATCATTTCGTTTTTGAAGCGGCATGCAAGATTGTTCAGGTTACAATCAAACACAGCCAAGCAGAGCAGAGAAAATATGGAGAAAAAGAGAAAAACCAAGTAAATACATTTTTGCTGTCGAAATTAATTTTATCAGAAAAATAAATGACGACTCATCCATGTTGAGGTGCCTTGACTGCCGAGATTTCCTCCTTAACACTTATGAAATGAATAAATTATTTGTTAAAATCGTCAAGGTTCCTCGCATTAAAAAAGTGCAGTAAAATTGTAAAAATGTAGACCATTCTTCCAATGAATACTTAAGTTTAAAAAAATGAATCTAGAAAGATAAAAATCTAAGAAATGCTAATGACAAAATTAGACTGAATATATTTACACATGGATGTGGATAAATGGCAAGTTTAATTCAATGCATTGATTGAAAGAATGGTGAAATGTTAATTAAAATAATGCTGTTCTGCCAAAACACAAATCTAGTAAAGTAAAGAATTTTGTAGTTTGATGTAGGTACGAGTAAACTCACGTTGGTCTTGTGTGTTTTGCCAGTCTAGCCTAAGCTAAGAAAAAAGATAAAATAGTCTCCTTGGTTGATATGTTTCAGATACGTAATCCGTTGGTGTTGTAGACTTATTTCTATATGTGCATTCAGTGTTCGTAGGATATAATGTTCCTAGTTGGTATTTATTTGTGAATCAAATGATGTTGATGTGACCTGGGTGTGATTGTAAATTTTACCAATTGTGATTTGTTGCAACATCTGCCTAAGACAATAACAAAATATTCCCTAAGACTTTTAGTCATAAAATAGCAGCGAGTAATTCTAGTCACTTATTTTTATGGCCCAACGTGCAAAGCTTTATTATTGTAGAAAATAAATTTTTAGACATGATTGTTGTATGGAACATTGGACTATGAGTGCCAATCAATTTACATGAGAATTTAATGTTATATTGCTAGATAAAATATCATTCCAATTTAAAATGAGAATTTGCTGAAAAGTAAAGCCTTATAGAAATTATGTTACATTACAATGCGTAGAACCTTGTTACAGGCACTTTGATTTTCATTTTATAAAGATGAAGATTGTAGCTATGAAGTATTGGCTATTTGAGGTAAAGCAAGTGTAGTTCATAACTTATGTGCCTTCTGACCGACACGTCGTTATTTAAAGACTCATTTACATTTGTACAAGATACTGGGATGTTTCAAGGTGGACGATAATACTTGAGATATTTTTTGTGTGTGTGTATCCGCACCTGCCCCCCTTCTCCTTCAACACTCTGCAGTTCGCGCCACTCCTCGATGGTTTGAGCCAAGTCTACCTGGCACAGCGGCACTTTCACCTCACCGATCTGGTCGTGTTTTGAGAATCGATCGAAGTCGAAGATCGCAAACACAAGAGTTTTGTTCATAGCATCAGCGTAGGGCACGTTCTGTATAAACAAGTTGAGAATCAGCAACATAATGTCTTTAAAATGTATGAAAATCAGCTGTGTCACCTATGACTTACTTTGAACACAAATATTTCGTTGAAAACGGGGTTCAAAGTCTTCCGATGAACCTTTGTTTCAAACTTCTTCTTCTTGTCAGGGAGTAAGTAAACTTTAACGTAGGGGTCAGACGTGCCGCCCATATCCAGGGCAGGGAGTTCCTCAGCTTGAATAACAGTCACAGACAAACTGTTGCTGTTAAAATCATACTCCAGCTGCAAACAAAAACTTACATGATAGTAGGCGTTAAGATTGTAAGACCATGATAGTGATGTGCAACTATTTACAATCCCGATGATAAAGGGTTTAATGATACAATTAATTCTTGTTAATTGGCCATAAGCGGCACACAGACTCCGCAACGGTGTGGTGATGAGGTCATAAAACGAATTAACGAGTTGAATGAAAGAAGTAATTACGAAACAAATAAAAACTCACAGTCTAAGGAAATGTTAAGATTTATAACTGGTGTTTAATAAGCTACTGAAATCTACGAGATAGTTACTATATTATGGAATGTTAAAAATGGACTATTGTTTTGTTGTTTACAAACCAGTTTATTGTTATTATCTTCACGGGTCATTCTTTGCCATGTAGAATACTGGTTTGATTCATACCTTGTATTGGAGTTTTCCTAGCTTCTGTTCCTCTTTCTTGGAGTCGCCGTCGTCTGGTTCCTCTGCGTTCTCCGTGAGCTCCTCCATGTCAGGCTGAACCTACATGCACGTCCCGCGGCAAATTTCATATGAATATCGTATTTCTTAAAAATAGTTGCTATCAATTTTTTTCTCTATGAATCTGCCTTTATTTATGAAGGCCCACAGACTTTTTCAATTTTTACTAACTTGTATTTTTTATTGGCTTAAAAAAATATTGCATATTTCTCGTTCTTATAAATCATTGTTTCTGTATTAAAAGTTGAGAGAGTCTCTTAGAGGCACCCTTAGGCAACATTATCTTTTCAATTATAGTTCAGACACACTTCGTCGGTAGACTATTTATTAACCAAGATCTCACCAAGTCGGATCTATCAAGAACGTTAAATGGGAGGATCATTGTAACATGTAAAAGTACCAAAACATTACCTTCTCCTTGTAAGCGGAACCCAGTAGCTGGACGGATTTTAGGTCAACACCTTTCATGCCCTTTTTGCCATCCTTGGAGCGTCGCTTGCGGAAACACCGTCTGATGCAGCAGAAGCATATGCCGAGGACCACCACTCCCACACCTTGACAGAAGAACATGAGGAACATCAACATCAAGTAGCTGACTTTCATTGGTTATTCTTACCTACCTACCGAAGGTAAGAGTAACTAATGGAAATTGAACCATTCAACGATTGATTCCCATTGGTTATGTAAGTCAAACTACACATTCTCAGAGAATTGGAATGACGAGTTCGCAAAAAGGAAAATTTTTACGATTTTGTAACTGATCTTCCATTTCCATTTTGGTACTGAATTGTCCTAATACCAAAATCCTATTGCTTACAAGCTGGCGGCGCTAATGTCGTGTTTAATTAAATCATATTTAAAAATAATATCTAGGTACATACAGGTAACAGGACGCATAAAACGCGATAAATGAACTATTTGAGTTACAAGTAAGTATATCGTATGTTAATTTACGAAGAACGTTAGTAAATATTACGTGGTTTTAATTATTCAGTAAACCTCCATAATATATTATTACAAAATAACTATTGTCAGACTTCACGACTGACGTATACGTAGATCGTGGTCGGGTACTTTCTTATGAATAGTATGTCATTGACGCTGTCGTTAGCATAATCATTAGCCTAAAGTAGTTTGAGGCTAAAGATGTTTGCTAAATAGTTACAACATAAGTAGAATTTTAACATCTTCTCAGAAGTGACACAAGAGACCTAATGAAGTGTGATTGTTACAATATTTCGCATTTGGCAGAGCACCATATTCATAGCAGACATTACGGGGTTCAGTATTACTATGGGAACTTTGAACCACGCTTATGTAATAAGCGCCATTATCTCCAGCTTAAGGTTTAGAGAAGTAGTTACGGGATCCATATACTAGCAACTCGAGTGTCTGTAAGAAGATCTTAAGCTCTCCATCCAAAAGAAGGTAAGAAGTGGTGTGAAGGTTTGAAGTGGGAAGGTGAAAAGTGTGTTAACCCTAAGGCTAGCCCAAAGAAGTAAATCACCGATTAAAATTGTGGAGAAATCAGGTCACACGTAAACGTGTGACCTCATTTCTCCACAATTTTCGAAGGAAGTGTCCTTCCTTTGAGCTGGATAAATCCAGCTCAAAGGAAGGACACTTCAACCGTAAGAGTGTCATTGCCTGGATGAACGCGGCCTGACGATGACAGTTTCATGTCGAGCTTTTCTAGCGCTATCCAGAGTTTGAGACATAGCTTTCTATCTATGGGTCTTGTGTCTCTACAATAGAGAATTCTGTCCATCATGCACAACCACGAATGTACATGATGTCCATGGATTTAAACGAAGCTAATGATAGAGCTGTCCAGGTGGTTACATTCTGGTTGGATACAATTTTAGTCAAATCAACACGAAAATAAGAAGGGTTATTTGTAAGGCACTTACCGACAAGTATAGCGACAAGCTGCCATGGTTCTATGTTCATCTTGCGCGCTATTTCCGCCGTCTTCTCTCCGATGGTTTCCTGGGTCGGTGGCACTGTCGAGGATGTTATCGGCATGGAGGTGCCTCCTTCTGTGGCTGCTGAAGAAATATTGTTTTGTGAGAATAATGACTGCTATATTACTCGTAAGGTTACTGGTTACCGAAGAGTGCCTTCCGTAGATATATAATTATATGCGTAATGCTCTACTGACTATCTGGAGCTTGTTAATATCTTTGTTTTCTTCCTAAAGGTTCGGTTATAGGTCGATGAATTCAACCAACCAGTTATGTTGGCTCACTTCCAGGAAATATTTCCGTTACAAGTCTTAGGAAAATCACTAAACCTACATCTCAATCATCCCAATCTTCTTCATTGTTACAACATGTTCTCAATAAGATTTAGGACTAAGAAGGTAGAAAGGAAGTTACGAAGTAAGGTGAACTGGCTTTAGTTTGTCTCGTTGTAAATCTGCTTAATAGGAAGCTCCTATTTTCATCCTAATTTCGTAATACTTTATACTTTCAAATATTTGCAGTAACATCTCGTCTCCTAAAATAATTCAACACATATCCCATTTAAATAGTGTAAGAGCTATTCTAATTGTAATCTACTGGAGATAAATCGATATTGTTCAGATAGTCTTTAAGTAAAAGAAAGCTATATTTAGCATCGACTTACTGAGGTTCTTCGGTGTAGGCGTGGATGTCTCGTCCAGTGTCTCTGCGACAGCCTCCCGCCGCCACCGCAGCAGCGTCTCCAGCAGTGGCGACATGATTGTCTATCACAAAAACAAAAAGAATACCTTTTAATAAAACATCTCTGTAAACTTTTTAGCAAGGAACAGATTTATCACCTACGGCGAGCTGTATAGTTGCTTAGTCCTTTCTTAAGGAGAGGGTGACAACTATTGCTTCAATGTAGATAATCTCAATGGCTTTTAAAGCAACTGACAAATCAGTAGTTTATTAAAAATATATTATTTTGTGAGCTTTTTAGTCACTAGTCAGGCAGTCCTTTTTTAGGGTTCCATAGTCAACAAGGAACCCTTATAGTTTTGCCATGTCCATCTGTCTGTCCGCCTGTCTGTTTGTCCGAGGCTTAGCTCGGAGTCTGTTAGTACTAGAAAGCTGTAATTTAAACACGGGATTACGCCGACAAAATAAATACATTTTTGTTTCAAGATTGGGGATGACTTTTCTCGTCTATCCCATGGTGTGGAGTGTCGATGGATAGGCGGTTCAAAAATATTGCGGGTGCGTGAAAAATATTTTTCGATTCAAGGATCCGTTTGCGAAATATTAAGCTTTAAAGTGCAAATTTTTGTTACAGTCAAGAGTCCCCCCCTGCCAGCTAAATGGTTGATTTTGGATATGTGTAAAATTCACGGGAGTAGTATATATAACGAAGTTACAAGGAAAACTATCACAGCTAAGTAGGCTTTACAAGTTAACGAGTAATAGTTGGCCAAATTACATTAGCAGTTGGAATGTATGAGAGAACATGTTTTTCAACTACATACAATGTTGTTTGTTCTTGAGATAAATTCATCCCAACTACGGAACCCTTCATTGTGCGTGGTCCGATACGCACTTGGCCGGTATTTTTATGTAGCTAAGTTGGACAGGCTACTCACTCGTCCTTGAAAAATGCTGAAATTGTTCAATTTAGTCAAAAAAGATCTTTAATCCTTACAGATTGGCTACTGTAAAATGAAGGTTAAATGCTTCACAGCTTCGAATGGACTTACCTATAATTATTAGTCGACCCAATCCTTGATCCGATCTGTCACATAGGATGGACCAATAAAACACAATTATAGTTTGGTAACTGCTAACAAATCTAATTTAAAAACTATGACTAGTCCCGAACTACGGCCTACATATCTTTACTTTTATTGGTCAGTGTCGGCACAAGTATGATGAATTACGTATTTGGTATATCTCCGATAGTTTGAAATGGAATTTGGGAGCTATGCTTTTGTGAGTACGTTAATATTTTATTAGAAGCAATGTAAATTTTGTAAAAATAAAAAACACTTTTATATTGATTGATATTGCCATGTTTAAAATTTAAACATATTCCTCCCCTCCCATTTCGATAATATTTATTGGTTTATCTACTGCTATTATCATTTTAGTTTATGCCAACCCCTACAGTTTAACGCCGTCTGCGGTAACATTTCCTAAAGTTTCTAATGTTGTTTCTGTTGTTAGTCTTTGTCCCTGAAAAACTTCCTTGACTTATAAATTGAGTGGGTAGCGTGGTAGGCACCACAACCCACTAGCTGCCTACGATTAAACCGTCTCTGGGATTAATAATTCTAAAGCGCATATGATCTATTTAACTAATAATTTCTTTAGAAGCGACTTCGTCTTACGCATGGCATTCGACGAGGGCAGAGGCTGAACAAACTGTCAAACTCAGATAAAACTAACTCTATATGTACAACTATAGATATTTATTGCCATGTATGGACGCCTTGAGTTACCTATATTAATATGTTTGACTGTAACACTGTTTTGTACTTCAGATTGAATATTTTCAAAAAGGGTGTGTAAAATCAGGTCCGGCACAAAACACTGACAGAAATGATCAGAAACAACCTATTACTGAAATAATAATTGCAGTACTCGACGTACAGTTTCGATCGCGCCCTTTAGTAAAGAGAGCCGTACACCACTGACCTTTTATTTGATCCCCTAGTCAGGTAGTTGCCACTTTATCTAACAATTACTATTTCTGTAGTCACTTAGCATGGGTTTGGTACATTTCTGTCGAATATTGTATTCGACTGGAACCACGACTGGGTACTGAAGCCAGGATGGCGGAGCTGCGCGCGCAGGCGATCGATTGCCGCTGCGCGATGCGATGCCTCTACGTTCAGTTCCTGGCCAAGTCCCGATGTTTACGTCACTAGTTGCGTACATTGACGGCCAAGCTTAAAATGTTAATGGTTCAATGTACGTCGAAGCCGTATCGGTGGTAAAATTTATCGAAAGTCACGTTAAACTTAGTTGCCCCTCATAGAATTTATTGCTACCGAGGAGTTTGCGCTATTTTACCTTAGTTACCTATATTAAAATTTTCGTATGTATTAACTGGCAAAGTAATAAATCAATGAACGTAAAGAGTAGTCATTTAAACAACTTTAAAGCAGCTGGTATCCTATTATTGGTTTTGGTAATTATGTTCATATTCCATAACATAACATAACATCACGCCTTGTTTCCCCGAAGGGTTAGGCAGAGGTGTAACCTATTATAGTAACACCCACATTTCGCCAGTTATGTTTAAGTCCCATGTAATAGGGGGCGAGCCTATTGCCATCTACCGGGCACAAATCCAGACTCCGGGCTGCTACTGAGAAATTCCAGATAGAAAAACCCAATAACACTTTGCCCGACCTGGGAATCGAACCCAGGACCTCATGCTCAGCAGTAGCGCTTGCGACCACTAGGCCAACGAGGCAGTCATATTCCATATTGTAGGTTAGTTCCAAACCAGAAGTCGAACTGGACATTAAATATGATTCGACAACTTTACCGCAGATTGGTCGAAAACATTTATTTTAGACGTCCGAAACTATTTAATGTTTATGTAATAAAGTAATCTTATGTAGACGTATTCGTAGCACTGTAGTTTCTCGTCGAAAAGGTAATTAATATACAAATCAGTCCCTTAACGAAACATTATTTAGCATTGAAATGTTTGCCGGAAGGGTTGTGCTTTTATCTTACTTAAATAATATAACACTTAATTGGAGGACTTACCCAAGGATTCCTCATCCGACCAATTAAGCCTCTGATTAATTTTGAATTCATTGGAGAATTTTGGGTAAGTAAAGACTTTGTTTAGCGAGCAAACCTTTCTACAGCTAGATATTTTGTTGGAAGTTAAGACTTAGATAAGTTTAATCTTGAAAAGGATCACGAAAAAAGGTGTTTCTAAAAGTAAATTGCTTTTTTAATCGATCGTGGGTCCAATTATGGCAGATTTTCTCTGACTGAAAGGTCGTGTTAGACGTCAACCGTTATAATGTATACGCCATACGGGGTATAATATAAAGTTTTAAAATTAGAAGGGTTACCGTGTTATCATCCTTTGGAACTCGTCGAGACGCCGCCGCGCCCACGCATACGCCTGTAAGCTTAGGATAATGACGGTTCATTTCACAATTATTATGAGAGTATCTGACATCTTGACATTAAGAAACTGCTGAAAGTTCGGAAAATATATGTTTAAATCCTTATTTTTTGACTACGTACCGAGCGACCATTTTGTTCCATTTATGATTTTGATTAAGAGATACTAGCTGTTGCCCGCGGCTTCGCCCACGTGGATGTCAATACTTCCCTATTTGGATCGGATGTTGTTCACGATTTCATGGGTTTTAATTTTTTTTTCGGAACCCCATCATTTTTCTACAATAAAAGTAGGTGCCCCTAACAACATCAGCTATATGCCAATGAAAATCCTGTCAAAATCGGTCCAGCCGTTTCGGAGATTAGCCGGAACAAACAGACAGACAGACAGGCAAAAATATTAAAAAAAGGCTTTTTTTTGTTATAAGTATGGTATATAGGTACTGTCATATGCATATAGTAAAAAGCTGTTATTTTGACATTACAATCAGACACTTCAATTTTACTTATTTGTATAGACAAATGTAAGTTGCTCGGCTAGGTACCTATCATTAATTAATTATTTGAAATTAGATCTGTGTGAAAGGGTTAGATACCGACCTTATTTTATCTTGTCAAACTGCATACGAAAACTAAAACGAGCGCACTCTTGTCCTAGTTTAAAGAAATGCGGACCAAATCATGTTTTAACGACAAAACAAGCAAAATAAATAATAATTATAGTATCAGCTGTTGATTTAAAACGTGCTTCATATTAAAAATAAATAAGATAAGGTAGCTTTAATCAAAAGTTCTAAAAGTGGATATTTATACGACCCAGTGCAAAAATATGGCTGGTGCACGTTTAACGAACCTCACTCACAGTTTATACCATAGATATAAATATATATTTAGTCTATCCGTTATGAATGGGTTTCCACAATCGTGACGTCAGGAGATAAGCGAATAACCACCCACATATTTTAATTAACGAGAAAGAATTCTGTGTAAAAAATATCCGACGTTTTTATAAATGACATGTTATTGTTATAGAAAGGTTTATTTACAGTTTAAAAACCACCAGACACGGTAGGTTCCACCTACGTCATTAATAATATTGTCATAGAAAATTATGTTTACAATCCTGCGTAAAGCTTTTAAATATAAGTACCTAGATACTTACGTTAAACTTGTAAGTACTGCTAGGTGCCTACCTCCCTACGCAATGGCATTTAAACCAATTACATTGAGGTGGTAAGGGTCGAGAGGAAGACGTTTAATCGGGGATTAACTGCCATCCCAATAATACTAAGAGCAGTGCGGCCCAGTGGAAACGGCCGCGACTTAAGAGTTATAAGGTGTTCGGTTCGAATTCGATCCCAGACAGGCGCTTTACTTTGTGTAAATTATTTCATCACTACTGCAAAACGGTGAAGGAAAACATCGTGAGAAACCGAATTGTCTAAAACCAACCAAAATTTTGATGGATTAAGTCCCACGCCCACTCACCGAGAGGAGGCCTGTGTCCCAGCAGTGGGAACATTATAGGTCGATTCTAAAGCTAAATAGCGACGCATAGTTATCTGTCTAGTCGGTATTTGCGTCTCCACATTGAATTTTAAGATGGCTGAAAGCCGTCTGGGATCTTCGATAATAGGTCATGTACTCTCAGCGACTTGCGTCATGAATCATATACCGAAGTGAGTTCCTGTCTATATATTTAAGTTATTTATTTATCAATTTACTCTGCTGCCAGTAAATGTGGGCAAGACAATAATTTTGCTTTTTTCTTCACAGTATTGGCCAAAATAGCGGCTACCCATTACGGTCGAGATGAAAAAATAGGGTATTTATTTAGGTCTACATGTAGGAACGAAGCCATAGAGCTCGTAAACAGCAGCGATGTATTAAAAAACTCATACCTATAATACGTATACTTGGAGCAGCTATAAATCTCACTAGAATCATAATCCCATTGCACTGAGGCACTAAATATAAATGTGGAGTCAAGAGAAGTGCTGCTCGATTAATTGCGAAGCAGATCAGGGCCTGTATTATGAAGTATTAATGCCATCATGATTCCAGTCCGAAAAAGGATGGGGCTATCGGTCATGTATAGCTCCGTCTCCGTCGGTCATGTATAACTAAGTAGGTCTCTCTCTCACACTGGAATCATGATGGCATTAAAACGTTATAATACGGTACCAGGTGCCTTACCTACTATGACGTTCTAATGCCATCATGATTCCAGTGTGCGAGAGAGACCTACTTAGTTATACATGACCGATAACACCATCCCTTTTTAGGACTGGAATCATGATGGCTACTTCATAATACGGCCCCATTTACCGAAAAAGTCGGGTCAAGTTTTTGCTAATCTGGGTAGTTGAATTGACAAGGCTAATTAATATTTCAGCCACTAAAACGATATAATTATATAAATGTAGGTAAATTGTGTTTTTTCAATATGATAGAAAAATAAAACGACTTTTTTCCTATGTTATTTCTTAGATATTTCACCCTGCCAGTACCGTAATAATCTGGCCGTCGTCATCACGAAAAGTGCAAAAACGTAGAGAGATTAAATTTTATGCTTGCTCGCAACTGTGTGAAAAACTAGTTATTGGAAAAAGCTTGGAATAATTCCAAATGATGTGGATACGAGTGGCGACGAACGACCTTGTGGAGGGACGGAGTCGCACTTTGGTGTGAGTGGTCTCGTTCTTAAGTCAGCTTAGAATGCCTATAAAGGTACGTGTTCAATATGTGAACCCTTACTTAATATTAGGTAGGTAATAACTACATTTATTTTATTTATTTATATAGATTTACCAACAATCGTATACCTACGTCGTAATCGTATACTATAAGTGTGTTACGCAATTGCCCCGCTGATGAGAACCGGTCACCACCGCCTATCTAGGTAATGTCATACTAGAGAAACAGCTGAAATTACGCGGTCACCGAAATAGCTTAGGGTGTTAGTGCCCATAGACTAGCTCCTTCACAAGGACCTTTACTACTTTGCACTCTTCTTCTAACACATAGACATTAGACAATCATTTCTTTGCGTAAGTCTGTTCCAGTGTTTGTGAGAACGAGTCGAGTTTCCTCACCATGTTGTATCATTTGTATCTGCACGTGTAAGTCTTTGGCACGCGTTAAGTAGACGTATGAAATGTATTGAAAATTCTGTCGTGCGAGACAGATCATCAAATGACTTCTCCCGCTCTGGGCGGAGCGGGAGGGCGTGTCAGACTTTTACTGACTAAAACCCACCCGTGTTCCTTCTGTTGCCTGTGCCAGGGCCACGGTAACTCTTTCGAACATCCCGCAACCCCGGCTGGCATCGGTCCTAGCGGACCCCTTCAATGCTGCTGACATCTCTTTGAGGCACGCGTGGAACACAACGCGCTGTCGACTCGGGCCTGGTCCTTACCGGACAGCGAGCTACCCATTGCTCGCCGTCCGCAAGCCCGCGCCTACGGTGGCCGGGAATCGGCTGCCAATTCCCGACGCCCAGGGCGTCTCCTGCGGTGACTAGGGGCGTGAGGGCGCAAAGTTTGCCTCTCCCTCACGCGTCCCGCCTCCTCGTTCGCGAGCATTACTGTTTCGCAGTAGGAGGTAATGGCTTCCCATGTACTCTCGCTCCGTACCATGGCCTGGACCAGGGCCGGACGCGAGAGATCGCCGCCGCCGATCGCTTCCGCGAGGACACGGCGGTGCTCCGCCCAAGCCGGGCAGACCTCCACCGATGGAGCGTCGTCTGAGACCATGAAAATAATGGTCCAGAGAAAATCAATGAAATAGCTTCGCGTAGGTTGCTTTGTTAGAAAATTTTATCAAAGATCGTCAACTACGATCTACAGCCACGCTACGCACGAATGCGTGGTTAGCAAACAAATGAACCGCGCAGCTAACCTCTCCGCGCACATTCTAAATAGCAGTGGACGGTGGACTTACGACCGAACCCAATAACCTATCTATCACCAGTTTTGGCACATTGGAGATAGAAAAACCTATCTATCTATGGTTTTAACGTCCCAATAATCTTTATGAGATTATGTAATCTTACCGGCCTGATATAAGGACACAGAATTATACTGTCTGCCATTAATAGCGATCTGTCTTTTACTGAAAATAGGTTATTGGGTTCGGCCGTTAGTACTTCGAAGTGACTTGGAGGACACTTTAGTAGTTGGATACCAATAATCATGTTAGGTAAATCACAAAGAAGCATTCATTTTTTTCACTGTAATAAAATATTCTAGCGGGAAAATTTTATATTTAGATAAGCATGTAGATCAATTGAGATGGGAATTGTAGAACCAGAGTAATAAATGTACTGGTATTACTTTATAATATGAAATCAGATTCTATAACTTTATACCTTCACAAAAAATTGAAGAATAATAAGAATTTTCAGGGCTCCGTAGTAAAACAAGGAGCCTATTCTAGTTTCGCCAAGTCCGTATGTCTGTCTGCCCCCGGTTTAAGGCACTCTTGGTACGAAAACTACTTTGGCATGGTTATACATAGTAATCACGCGGGCATGATTTTGGTTTACTCGTCTATTCCATTGTGTGTAGTGTCGTTGGATGGGTCGTTAAAATATTGGGAGTATCCACTGAACATTTTTCGATTCAGGGATCCGTTTACAAAACATTAAGTGCTAATTTATGTTAGAGTCACGAGTCCCCTCAACCTACCCAATAAACCGTTGTTTTTGGATTTGTGAAAAGTATTCCCGATAGTATTGTAGTAGATAGGTATATTATAAATAAGTATCAAAGCTAAGTAGGCTCTAAAAGTCAACAAGTAATTTAGTCACAGTAGTTGTTAGTAGATTCTTACTTGGATAAGTAAAAATCTCGTAAACATTCCATAGAAAATTCATTGAAACCAGGTGCGTTTTAACTTTGTAATGTTTTTGTGAAATGTAAAAATAAACATTTTTGATGAACACAACATAGATGTGCTACTTACTACTATAACCCCCCCCCACTCCACTACACCCCTCTATTGTTGGATCACATAATTAAAATGATTATGTTTCTAAGTGGCTTTGCTATTTAAGTCAATAAATTGTAGATAACTGCACTAAACTAATTCAAAAAGGTAAAACCTTTTGACTTAGTTTAATGCAGTGTGAGTGCTGACTGCACAACAGTGAATTAAGTATCTTTCCTTTAACATAAACTGAATAAGAATGACGTTATTAATTTTATAGTTAACTTTATAGTTACTTCGAAGTTAGTTACATTTAAATTACATTTTAGCGAATTAGCTAGATTGTAAAGTGTCACCCACCGTGATACTTTTTATAAGAATAAACTTTTTTGCAAAAAAACAACCGACTTCCAAAAATAAACACTACGAAGTGAAAAATAACTTTAATTTCGGAAGTCGGTGCCTTTGGACCTGTATTTTTTAGGTTTATGCCACCGACTTCCCAAATTAAAGTTATTTTTCATTATGTAGTGTTTTTTTGGAAGTCGGTTGTTTTTTTTTTGCAAAAAAGGTTTTTTATTTTTCACTTTTTAGTAGGTCGCTTTGTAATTTATCTAATTTACCATAGCCTAATGACAACTGCTCATCACCTTTTACAAAATATTGCTTTTCCCGATGCAGGGACGATAATTGTTGAGGAGTGCTCCTGGTACTTCACCATCAGCTCCACTTCACCATATGCATTGTGACGAGCTTATATTGCTTAGCAATCATTTTAAAGTAATCGAATCACAACCCGTGAAATATTTATTATTGAGTTGTTCCGGTGGCAATCTGTGATTTTCATCATTGCTTCACCCAATGGTGCTTTCCGAGACCAAATGCACAAGCTACTATAAAAAAATACCCAAATCGCTATAGGTGTGCGTATAATATTTGAAGAGTTCCCTCGATTTCTCCAGGATCCCGTCATCAGATCCTGACCTGATGACAATGGGACCACCTGGAAAGTATACCCTTTTGAACAAAAAATAATTTTCCAAATCGGCCTAGCCGTCCTTTAGTAATTGGTGAATACACATTAAAAAATAAAAGATTCCGACGAACTGAGATCCTCCTCCTTTTTTTTTGAAGGCGGTAAAAAAAAAATGTGGATATATTTTCGGTTACAACCGCAGAACTATGTTTATCAAAGATTTTTCTGTGCATGCGTTAATATTCATCCCAAAGGAACCCGTGGTCCGTCATACCTTGGCTGATTATTATTTTTTATAAAATAGAAGTACATATTCTCATTCACCATTTTATTTTTAGTATTTAATTTGATAATACAAATCAAACAGCACTGATAACGGTACTCGTGCCTTCAACAAATTAAAAGGAACAACCCACGGGTGATCTGTACATATAAACAAATGGTGCAGAAGGCTGATATTATGATGTTATATTGTTTGTATGCGAGATAGTATAATATTATTTGCGTAAAGCGATAACAGCTCCGGACAGCTGAGATAATGAGGAGGCACGTTTTAGCTAAATGATGAATGAATTAATGTTTCTTTCTACATAATTAACATTAGTATTTGCGTTAATACCTACAATAATACATTATCAGCCTGTATACAGGGTCAAATTAAATTACCTAGCTAGCGAAACTCCGCAGACGTATACCACGATGAAACACGATAAAATATAAAAAAAAAGTTTGATGTTTTTTTTTGGGGTCGACGACCGCTGTTAGTGTTTTTACTTGAAGTATGAGTTGAGAAATCTGTTTTTTTTGTTTTATCGTGTAATATCGATACCTATCACGTCTGTGAAGTTAACACAAAAGAAACTGATATTTCAACTACACAGCGGTTGATGACCACAAAAAACAACAAATTATTTTATTTGCTTTATTATGTTCAGATATCGATACCCATCACGTCTGCGGAGTTTCGCTAGCTAATTTAATTTGACCCTGTATATATTGGTCTCTTTGCAGAAGACGGGCAGTATTAATCACGCTTGCTTACTGCGTGATGCAGATTACAGATCAAAACGTAAGTTAACCTTCAGATAAAATTGCTTGTCACATTACGTATATTATTATTTAGTACTTATTTCTAGCTTTCTTTGTCGCAGTGCAAAAGGTCTTGCTTTTCAACAAAATAAAAAAGATTGAGTGTCAGCGTTGTGTCGATTCGGCCCTATATGCAGGGACATGGGACACCAATAATTGCAATATTGTTGTTTTCCCGTGTTACAAATCAGTGTCTACAAGAAGTTTGTGTCATTTGCGGCTGTGCCTTCTTTCTAATACATTTAGCTTCTGCTGAGTTCTGCGTTAGATTTAATTAACACATAGAAAAGTATTTAGCTGCTTCTAAATAAAATTTATAATGATTATATAATTATAATTAATTGGTCACCGATGTTCGCTCGTTAGTGATAGATAACTATTTCGGTTACACCCTCGTTGTGGTTTTGTTTGTATTTTTTTTAAACCAAATACCTTCTGAAGTTGTTTAAATTATGTAGGTGATGGTTTTGGTGCACGGTAAAACTCTAATGAGTTTATGTTGGCACCAACTTAAATGTATATAATGTATGTGTACTACTGAATAAAAAAATAGGTACTAAATAATCACTCCCTGATACCTGAATCGAGCTAACCTGTATATGTTTGTTCAAAGGTCTCTCTCTTTTTAAATAATGCTATTTAGTACAAAATAAAATGTGGTTTTGAAGCCAGTTACTCATTATCATTTCCGTTTATCATTATTCCAAATTTTAAATCGGAATACTAAAAAAAACAGTTTAATATTTACAATAAGTCGTCCTTTTGCGTTTCTCAGGGGCAAAATTAGCGTGGAATTTTTGAAGAAATCAATGGTTCACAAACAGAAAACGCTTATTTAGTAACGTGTGTTACCCTGAAGAGCATTTACGACGGCCGTCATGCGGTTCGGCATGGAATTAATTAATGCCACTATGACGTGCTGTGGAATGTTCTCCCATGCTTCCAAAGTGGCAGTTTTCAGCTCCTGAAAAGTTTCTGGAGGTGGTTGGTTAGCTCGAACATGCTTTTTCAGCTCATCCCATAAGTGCTTTATTCGATTCATATCAGCGTTTCTTGCTAGCCATTCAATTACTGCGATACTAACGTCATGCAGGTATTCTCGAACAATTCTTGCAGTGGCGCCCTTGCATTGTCATGCAAAATAATGAAATCCTGGCCCAGAAACTCAGCATATGGCATCACATAAGCCTCTAAGGATTGACGAATGTATCGGTCGCTATTAAGTGGCGGCAATTGTGGTCTCGTCACACCTCAAGGCCAGTTTTTCCTTCGGTGGAAATTCCGCCCTAGACAGTCTATGACCCACCGCCATAACTCACCTTCCCTTCAATGCAACATTGCTTAAACGTTCTCCCTGTCTTCGGTAGACTTTCCTACGTCCAACATTACCATACATATTGGTTTCATCAGTAAAAAGAACCTGGCTCCATTGACGTTGAGTCCAATGCAAATGTTCGCGTGCAAACTGTAGGCCCACCATTGTGACAGTTTGGGTTCATTGGCTGGCTTTTGAGGTTTCACGCCACGTCTTTCGAGTCTCCTTCTAACAGTTCGAGCGCAAATAGTCAGTCCATAAAATTCTCGAAGCTGTTATTGGACCTGTACTGAGGTCAGGAGACGATGACGCAGACTGGTAGTAAAGATAAACCGGTCTTGTCGTGCTGCAGTGATTCGGTTTTGTAGTCCTCCTGGATGGCGCACGAAGTCGCCAGCTTCCAGGTATCGATGGTTAATTCTTTGAACGGCAGAACGACTTACATGAAGTTGTGCACTTACTTACGTTTCGCTGACTAAACCCAGACTGAAGAAGTGCCTCACCTTGCGCGGCTACTTCAGGTGCAGTATCCATAATTTTAACGTCAGATTGGATTAAAAAATAAGGAAAAACATTTTTTATAATATAGTGTTAAAATTGTAGGTATATATTATAAACAGGTAAAATATAATATTGCACACCGTTTTCAGGTTTAGAGTGACGTAAACTTTATTTATTTTTTATTTTATAGACAGGTTTGCTCTTGACAGAGACAAAGTCGACGATGAAGCGAGCTTACTCAGAAGAATCCTGTTCATTCTCACTTTGAAGAGATCAGGGTCGTATGCGTTCGGAAACACAGATGCAGACAGAGAGTTCCACTCCTTTGCTGTGCGCATCACAAACGACATTTCGAAACGCTTAGTGCGAATTTGTGGAATAGCAACTAGGTAAGGATGGTAACCTGCAGTGCATCTAGATGTCCGCTGATAGAAGGGGGCCGGCGGAATGAGGTCGTGGAGTTCTTGAGCACACTCCCCGAAGTATAATCTGTAGAAGACCGTCAAGCAGGCAACTTTGCGGCGATGAGCCAAGCTGTGAAGCTTGGCATACATCTTACGTCGCCAATGAGCCTCTTAGCTCTGCGTTCCACCGAGTCAAACGCGGCAAGTTGGTATTTGACTGAGCCATCCCAAAGGTGGCTGCAATACTCCATGCAGGATCGGACTTGCGCTTTGTAGAGAATTAAAAGCTGTCCAGGCGTAAAGTATCGCTTCACCCTATTCAGGAAGCCCAGCTTCTTGGCCGCAGTTTGAGCTTTGTACTCGATGGTGGCACTGAAGTTGAGACATGAAGTCAACTCCATGCCTAGGAGCTCGAGCCGATCAGTTACAGGAACAGATATACCCCGAAAAGTAGGAGTTTGATCGAAACGACTCCTTTTAGCGGTAAAAAGACACGCCTGTGTTTTGGTGGCGTTAAAAGAGACCGGATTATCATCACCCCACTGGGAGACAAGGCTTAAGGTCAGATCTGTCCGCTCCACCATGGCCTCTCTCAAGGAACAAACCTCGGCCCCGCTGGTTCTTGCGCTGGACCTGAACAAGTATCTCTCTGAAACTATACTGTCATCTGCGTACCCAACAATACCAGGCCGAAGTAGGTCATTGATGTGCAGCAGGAAAAGAGTTGCAGAAAGAACAGACCCCTGAGGAACTCCGGCATCAATAGCCATAAGGTCGGAAGAGCAGCCGTCAATGACTATTTTGATCGACCGTTCACTAAGGAAGTCTGATATCCAGCTACAAAAATCAGCTGGGATGCCATAAGCAGGAAGCTTGCTGAGTAGACCAGCGTGCCAGACCCTGTCAAAGGCCTTCGAGATGTCAAGCGATACAGCAAGTGCTTCGCCATGTTTCTCGATGACCTCTGCCCAGCAGTGCGTGACATATACAAGGAGATCACCAGTTGACCGTCGTCACCGGCGAAAGCCATATTGACGGTCACTGAGGAGATCATTGTATTCAAAGTTGGTCAGCAACTTACTGTTTAGTACCCTTTCGATAACCTTGCACAGAATGGAGATAATGGCGATCGGACAGTAATGGGCAGCGTCTGCACGATCGCCCTTTTTGGGCACTGGCTGCACATTTGCAAGCTTCCAGAATTTTGGTACCGTTCTTTTTTTAAGAGGCGGAATAAACGTGTCAATACAGGAGACAGTTCAGGCGCACACTGCCTCAACACTCTCGCTGGAATGCCGTCAGGCCCGCTGGCCTTGTTCACGTCTAGACTGCACAATACTCTTCGGACCTCTTTAATGTGAACTGCGATCTCCGGCATCGAGGAGTTACAATGAGGTACAGTAGGTAGTTGCTTGGAGCCAGCGTCCACACGTGAATTGCTTGCAAAGACTCTGCAGGTGAGAAAGCAAATAGATTTGCTTTCTCACCTGCAGAGTGAGCCAGCGACACATCAGGTTTTATCATTGGAGGTAAAGTGGGTCGACAGAAATTCGCTTCAGCCGTTTTAGACAGGGACCAGAACTGTTTACTACCCGGAGGGTGCGAAGCCAGCTTGGCCCCAATACGTCTGACATGGTCAAAACGTGCCCCACGTAAAACCCGCTTGCAGAACTTGGCGGCAGCATTAAAAGCTCTTTTCCTCGCGCGAACCCTACGCGCTCTAACTTTGCGGTCGCGGCCCTTGACCCAGGCTTGGTAGGCAGACTCTTTTCGGGCCTCAGCTTGGGCGCATTCTGCATTATACCAAGGCCGGAATTTGTGACCGAGCGAGGTGTCTACTTGGGCCCCCTACTGACTGCGGTCGGCCAACGGCCGGCACCGTGCTTCGAATCCCGCTACTCTCCAAAATGAGTTACCTGGCTAGTTATGCCCAGAAACTAAGACTGGTTCTGAACAGCATTACTGACAATCTTCTTCTCCCTCAAAGACACTGGCACTCCCACACACACACACTACCATCCAAAGAATAAATTAAAACTGTTTGAAATAAAATCGTGCAAATTATTTTTATGATACTAGCAATAAGGCCGAAACATTTGGCTATTTATTATTTTCTATTTCAAATGTTTTCCTTCTAAACAAGAGAATCGTTAAAAAAATCAGAAATAATATTGCATTATCCAAATAATCGATTCAAGTTGGGCGTCCCTACTGGTTGCCATTTTGTTTTGGTCTTTCGGCATAGAGGAAAGTAGTACTGTCATTCGGTTTCTGACGTTTGTTGTGATGGAATGTGTCCCTCTGAGTTTTTATTTTTGTTAAGTTTTTCTTTGTTGTATTTTACGATTTCAAAATTTCAAAATCAAATAATTAGAATGACTAGGAAAATGTTGACTATCCCTGAAACGTCACTTTGACAGTGACATTTCTTTGTTTACATTTGTTATCTCGAATTTCATTTCCGAATTTAGTTGCTTCTTTAAGAGCGACCAAACTCTGATTTCATCTCTTTGTCAAATTCGTGAATTCATATGTGCAACAATGGTGATACCGAAATGGTGGCCAGTGTGTCGGCTTCAAAAGTGCATAAAACCTTTTTCTTTGACTAATCGTTATTTTGATATTTTAGACTTCTAAGTCTTTACCTAAACATAAAAATGCACAGTGACTCGATTTAAGAGTCAGGGAGTGTCTACAAAAGTCACTTTTTGTGTCTGTTTGTGTGACCGCGTTGTTCTTCTAAACTGCTAAACGGATTTACATGCGGTTTTCACCATATAGAAAATTTATTCTGAAAGGTTTACCTATGTGTATAAAACATTCATATTAAACTTAAAAGAATAAAAAAATATGTAAACCGTGCCGTCCAAAGGAGGGGCGGATCTCTAGTTAAATTATAACTAGATGCACCTACATTGTCATTGATAGGATATCTTTCCTGATATTTTATTAAAGAGAGGTTCTGATATCATTTAAACACGATTTCACTTCAACAATATATCACGGATAGAATAGTAGATTGTTTGCCAAGGGAGCAAACGACTATTTTAAAGGCGAGAGTGTTTCTTTGAATCCAGAGCAGAGCAAAGGATTCTAGAGTAGAATCCTGAGCGCAGCGAGGGATTCAAAGTACGTCACTCGAGCTTAAAATAGTGTTGCTTCCGTAGTGGACACTACTTTTTATCACCCTCTATGAGAAAATAAGTAAGTGTATGAATAGTACGTTAAAAGTACGTTTATTTATTTACATACAATTATGAACAATATGACATATCATAGATATAATATTATTTTTTATGAAACTGAGTAAAATCTGAATTTGAGTAAACAATTATGAATGAAGGCGGAATGCATTTCGCGCGTTTTTTATCTTCTCACATTTTTTTTTTAATTTGGCTCGCGCGCGGTTTACATTATCAAACAGCCTGTTACTTGTTCATATAATGTTCGTGATTGATCTCTTTGGTGATTGGAACTTTTACTAGCAATACCCACATTCCAAATTCAAATAACTTTTAGTCCCTAGGGATTAAAGAGCTATTTTAGCAGGGACTAAAATAGCTCTTTAATCCGTAGGGAGCTAACTACTTTATTCTTCATAAACAGGGGTTTATGCTGATCAATGATTGCAATAAAACAGTTATTTCAGATTTATTTTCTAAGTGAGGATACTACACACCCGATATTTACGACGCCACAATTATTGAGCTACATTTTAGCTCGGAGCAAATGTATCATGTATACGCACATCGGACGCACAGTTGTGGCCCAGCTTCCAGAATGTCGATATCATCGTCCGACGATACAGATTTCTTGATGTGGAGAAAAAAAGACGTTATTGGGTTCACCCGTTTAATCAAGCTTTGAAATTAAACTTTTCTTCGTCGAACCGGGAAATCCCGGTTCGACGAAGAAAAATTTAATTTATTAAATATCATCAAATGTCTCAAAACACATACAACCTCTGCAATAAACTCAAGAAAATTCAATGTTGTCTTTCATTTTTGCAAATCACCGCGCTACAAAATACGAACGTGTAGCGCGGCTGACGTCTCGCCACAAACTACACCCGCTACAAAATGTGTCCTTGGTGTGCGTGCTTGCGCGCACGTTTCAAATGTGACACCACAATTGTCGTAAGATAAGTGCATATCTGTCTGTTGTGCGGTGCCTAAACAACGTCTCGTCCTGTGCAAACTTTCTTTTTTCACTTCCCAACCTATACGTGTGATAATAAATGTTGTATATAGTACACGGCACAAACACGAGAGTCGATAAAATCGATGTTTTACACGACCGCACGCTCACACGATCAGTTAGTAGGTAGCGGTACACAACGTAAGTACAATACCTTGATTAAAGTTTACCTGACAAAGCCCTATAAATAAAAAAATCAATAAAAAAGTTTACCTATACCAGTTTGTCAGAAGTTGAGATCCTAATTGTTTGTACGTACCTAGCTGTGTTGTAATTAAACCAATGGATGTTTGAACTTCAGTAAAATTTGACAGTTAATTGAATATCCTTTATGAGGTGGATCATGGAACCTGTCCTCAGCAACGGACCACTAAAAGTAGGGTGTTTATTAAACGACTTCAAAAAAAAGAAGAAGGTTATCAGTTCGACACGTATATATGTAATGTTATTGGAACTGCAATATATTGACATATGATAATATATTAAGGCTTCCAATCAAATATACAAAATTTTATAGGTGTTTGTATGTATGTTTGTCCACGGATTTCTCCAAAACTATTAATCGAATTGTAACCATTTTTTTTATTGGCTTAGATTTACTTCAACTTAGGGAACAGTGCAATTTTCACCAAAATTGGTTTAGTACTTTTCATGATATGGACTAATACGTGTAAGTGTGACGGCCTGGCTTATTGATACGAGCTACGGGTGTGATGTCAAAGGGATAACGTCTCAAAACCTTAGTCAAATTCTAGTAATTTACAACAAAACTATTAAGGGGTTTGTATCAGAGTGACTGGATCGCACATTGACCACGTCACTCTTAGTCCAAATCTCAAAATACCTAAGTCGCAAAATGACTATATCGCTTTTAGTCCACATCGCATAGTCTAAATCTCAAAATACCTAAGTCGCAAAATGACTACATCGCAAAAAGTCCGAACAGGGGGCCAACCACCACCATCTTAAAGCAGTATTATTTTAATGTTACTTCAGTGTGAGAAAGAGATGAAGCTATACAGAGACGTCTAGCTCCATCTCTTTCCCACACTCAAGTAATATTAAAATAATACTACTTTAAGAGGTGGTGATCTAGCTCCAGATCTCAAGACACCGACTTCCAAAATTAATGTTATTTCATAATTTTCAGTTACTTTCTTTTTGAAGTCGATTTAATTTTTTTATATTACTTTTTACTACATATGGAGTAAATACTGAATACGTCACAGAAAAGAAACCAAATAAGCTTATTCATTTATTAGTTAAAAATATTATAACTGTAATTTTCAATGACCTTACAAGGTTATGCTGGGTGTACTTACGCATGATGTAGGCACGGGGGATTATGGTGCATAACAGATTTTTTATCGCATTATCGCACGAGTTCAATAAACGTTTGACTGTGGTTCAACCTCTAATTTCGTATAAATAAATACTCTTAATACAATGTTAATGATAGCTATGAATTTTTTTATCGACGGTCTCAGAAACCTTTATTTTTCAAAAAATCAGTTCCACTTTAATTTTTCATGAAAAATGGAATCGGAACTGAATTTTTGAAAATTAAAGTTATCATTTCATAATAAAATTTCAAATTCAGCTTATCATCCAAAATTATACTAATTTTAGATAAATAAAAAAATATTTCAAAGTAGATATTTTACATTCTGATAATATATCTACGCAAACTTATGGCATACTATCTACATTATGTATTTATTAACAAAAGAAATCCATGTATGTAGTGACTGATAACTAGTATTGGTGTAAGTGTCTAATGATGACGAAGAATACTCCCTGAAGTGCTCAAGCTTCAAAGAGCAAATGTCTTATCAATCAATCTGCCTAGCCTTTTCCCAACTATGTTGGGGTCGGTTTCCAGTCTAATCGGATGCAGCTGAATACCAGTATTATACATGGAGCGACTGCCTATCTGACCTCCACAACCCAGTAACTGGGTAATACGATACCCCTTGGTAAGACTGATTGTCAGACTTTCGGGCTTCTAACGACCCGTAAAGACTGTCAAAGATCTACGAATGACAGCCGGGACCAACGGCTTAACGTGCTTTCCGAGACACGGAGGACCCCGGCAAGCGTAGCTTAACCTGATGGATCGACCCGTGCGGCTATTATTACTTAGCCACGAGCTCCTCAAATGTCTCATCTGACTTGCAAATACTTTTTCAAAAATTAAGAAAAAAGCTCCATCTAATATCGACAACTTTTCAGCTTGAAAACGTAATTTTATACAAAAAGGTGTCGAAACGTGACTTCTACATTGAGTTATTGCGTCGAGAACCTGTGTGAAGTGGAATAAAGGTACAAAAAAGTAAGATGGCCTGACTTTAACAGTTTGAAACGACTTTCTACAAGTTTTACCGACGTAACTATAGGTAAATTAGGAATTTCGCAATAGCAACCCGCAATCCACATTTGTGCACGCCCAATGGCGATAGGATCACCCCAATTTATATTTGACTTAACAAAGTCGAAAAACGTGATAACTATTATGTTTTTATCTATGAAGCCACGTTATTTTAACTTCGTTACAAAACAACGTGATGCAAGTGTAAAAGTGTAAGCTCGAAGGTGCCTTAATGGAGTCTATAAGTGCTTTAATAAAGCTAGCAAATGCCGTAAACGGTAGCTCGTCTACTCGTTAATGACGTTAGGATTACGTCATAGTAGCACAGATGACGATAAACCTATTATGTCACCGTCTAAACAAAAGAGAAATACACGTGTACTTTAGTAACGTTTTCATTTGCAAAGGGATGTTGTATTGATTTGGAATTATTTATTTATGTATTCTTTTTACACAAAAAGGTTGCGTCCACATAGGACTTAATGCCTTATTCATGAAATCGCTTTACGAATCCCCGTTGAAAATAGGAAAAAGCAACTTCAAAAATAATAAAATATACCTATAATATATTAAGAAGCAGTTTCCATAGTTAGTGCCTTTGATTCGGCAGCCTTCTGAAACTTTTCTGCACCTGGAACCTCAGGCTGTTTTAATTTACTTAAATGTTGACATACCCAAATTAATAATTATAAAACATATCTACAACATCTTTTAAACTTTAGCTACAAATCTACACAGCGTCGTATCTATAGTGACCTACTACATAATTATACTGAACCCGTCCTATTTTCTCAGGATAGGTCACAATAAGTACCTACTGTATATTTTCAGTATGTAGAAAATATATCGATTTATGACTACCGCGTAGGTTTGCTCTATTAACTAGACCTGTTATGTTTTTTTGTGTATTGCAGCATACATGCGCATAATGTATGTTTACTGTAGCTATACATATGTATAAGTGGTTGTACATAAAGAATATACTTATGTCGATGTCATGTAGGTACTGTAGACAGGTCCCTTTTCAGTAAGCAAAAGTATGAATAGCCAGAAATCGTGTTTACAAGGGAGGGCTTCTGAAAGTTAGGGTTGTTGAAAAGGGTACAGGCAGGGTGCCTTTTGTACCTACATTATATTACCTCGTGGTAACTTTATCACTTGCCACCAACATCAACTTATTTTACGTCGCTTCATAACGATTTCTGTGGTAAATATTATGAGCACAGGAAACCCGATAAGTTGTAATGCGAGACAAATCTAAAATGGACGATTTCGGTCGTTGTTATTTCAATTTACGCTGATAAAGATTTTGTATTATCCATTATTTTAACGTCGTTGATGAAATAGCAGTTACATTTCGTTTTAAATCATAAATAATGAATATATATTTAATTAACAAATGGACGGATAACATAATCATGCATTGACACATGTAGTTTTCGATTTTAATTTCTAAAGAGCCGTCGTAAGTATTTTATAATAAAATAAAAACATTTAAAACTTACCGAGTGTTTAAAGAACTAAATACGAAAAACAACAGTACTCTCTATTTCCATCACGCGATTGGTTTAGTACACAATGTGCCTTTCAGCGCAGTTTCACAGTAGCGTCGCGGTTTGCGCTTGAAACTGGACTGGATTCAGAGAGGCGCTGTTGTCGCATTCGCGCCCCTGCAGCGGGATTACAGCGGCTTCAGCGGACATGTTCAGCGGTCTGTGATTTTTTTTTTTTTTTGTAGTCTATGTTATTGTTACATTGTGGGATACTTTTAATTGTTTTGTACATACGTTTTGTGGGTTTCTAAGGCTTAGTAAGCAATACAGTGTTTTGTGTTTATATCTCTATGATAAAGCTGTTCTGATAAGTTTGTCCGAAGTTAGATTTGACAGGTTTTTATAAATTAACGATATTTAGTAGGGTGACCTTTTTATGCTAAAATGTGTTTTTGTTAAGCATTATTATTTTTCTAAAAATACTGAGAATAATTCATTGAGAATCGTTCACTTATTTTGATGTAACAATTTTCAATAAATTTTTGAATATTTTCAGATAGTTGCACAATAAGTTCAATAACTAGAAAAAAGTTACGGTTATTGAATTTATTCTACAATGGTAAGATCGAATTATGATTTCAGCGAATAAAATATAGCGCAAGGTACAAAAGCGCTGTAGCGGCTGCGTAGAGAACAGTCGACATCGTATTGCTAAACCTCATTGATTTTCAAACAGCTTTTATCATCAGATCGCATTTGAAACCTTACCCAAATATCATTGCAGTTGATGAAGGTCTTTCTCTGGAGGTCATTAAGTTAAAGGTCGAAATCATAGGTTCAAATAATTCTAATTAACCAAAGCGAATGTGGGATCAGAGATTCAGTCTTTGTAGCGATGCTTATAGGGAAGCCTGTGTCCATCAGTTTCAGTGGACGACTATCGGCTGAGTTATAATGATAATAATTATGAGTGACAAATCCATAATTTCAGAATCTAATAAAACTATCATGCAGCATAAGTATTCAAATCCTCTTCTGAAATCATTTGATTTTCAGTCTTATATTTAAAGGTTTAAAGAATTTTATTTCTCATAAGAACTAATTAACAGTTCACTTAAAATGAGATACAAAGTGCTTACATCTAAGTAATATCTAATAATATCTATATTTTCCTTTAGCTTAGAGTTTATTCATGTACTTATATTGTGTAGAACCTTCACCTACTGAAATAGAAGGATTTCTGGTGTGAAACCTACGCATTTTCAGTGTCATCAATATACCATGTCAAGGTTCTTTAAAGTAGGTAGTAGGTACCTACTTATGAAGAAGATAAAAGAAAGTAATCTAAGCAAATGCATGTAGAGCCGTAGGTATAGACAGCTAAATAAGTTAGCATTTGGGTACAGTAGAAAGGAAATGCTTATTTCTGCTGCCAAACCACACTTACGATGTTTTGGTTTCAAAGGCCTATCTGTGTACACTTGGTAACCATATATAAAGCGCGGGTCACTTCGTGAGATAAACATACTGTAGGTACTCCCTGAACGTTAGTAATCTTTTTTGTTCTTGACCTAACGTGCCCAGAGCTTGTTTTTATTTTAAGAGAACAAGTCATATTTTTCGTTCAGCCAACCTAAAATAAAATATATTTTATTTTCAATCCGATATGTTGCCGTAGATAGATTTAAGTCAATTAGGTCAACCCATTTATTATGAATATCTATAAAAATACTTATTTCATAATTGAATTGTTAACCTCTTCCTGCTAGACTTCCACATCTTTCTCTATCGCTGCCCTCTCTGGCCAATTTGTCAAGAATGAATTCAAATGACCACGCCATTGTTTCCTAGGCCTGACTCGATGACTATGCCCATGCTAAGGCATCCACTGATTAATGAATTTGTTAAACTTATTCTAGCGTTATGCCTAAGTTATGCCACTCGTGGGCAGTAGCTAAACATTAGCGTCAGATGGTACTAGGTACTGTGGAGGCTGTAGTTGAGCCTGCCTTCCGCATGAATTCTCTTCGGATTATGACATTGGCTGATAAGACAAACACTGGTTTTATTTTGGAATTTAGAATAGGTATAAATTATGACATATAGTCATATTGTTTTATGTCGAGTCAGTGAAGTACTAGCCCTACTCATATAATGTATTGTGCTTTCATATAAGCAAATAAATCACAAGAAAAGTGTTGCCGAGTTCAAATTTCTACATAGATTCCCCAACATACCTCGAAGTCGAGACTCTACAGACAATCTACGTGGTGACCTGCCTGTGTATCGTGGCTGGTCACCACAGTACCTACATATTGTGGCCATCTGACATATGCTGAGCTGAGGGCCTTTAGGCAACGAGTATTTATTTTTGTTATTTTATTTAAATATTTTTGGGGTGTTTTTTGTTTCTACTCATGCCAATAAACGAATTTTCTTTCTTTCTGTCCTGGTGAATTCGACAGAACAGATGTGTTCATTGGTAATATAATACCAATGAATACATCATAATACACATTGATACGTAGGTATTGATAATCCAACGACTCCGTCTATAGCTACAGGCAGCAGTGGCGCAGACACAATCATCATTCGAGGGAAGCCGAAGAAAAAATTGTTCAGTTCTCATAAACTCAGACAAAGAACTGTAGGTTTTTAATCTTATGATGATACTGGTATTAAAGGGTGTCTCAGTAAGAGTGCACTTTTTAAAATTGGATTTTTTTTTTTTCATGTAAGTGGCAACTCTGAAATTTGATAGCTGTCACCTCTGTTTATACCGATTATTAAAAATGGAGCGCTTTTCGAAAGAACAACGCGTTATAATTGTGAAAACTCATTACAAAAATGGAGAAAGTTATAATAACGGAATAAGTCCGTTATGATAACGGACTTCTTGTGGCCTCAACTGGACGGCATGAATCTGGACAACATGTAGTTTCAGCAGGACGGCGCAACCTGCCACACCGTGCATGAAACAATCGACTTATTGCAGCAACGATTTCCAGAACACATTATCTCACGAAATTCTGATGTCAACTGGTCACCAAGATCTTGCGATTTAACGCCGGGCCTTTTTTTTCTTTGGGGTTTTGTGAAATCTCGGGTTTATGCGAATAAACCCGAAACAATTCCAGAGCTCAAATCGGAAATCCAACGCGTCATCAGTGAGATACAGGCACATCTCTGTGCAAAAGTCATGGAAAATTTCATGAAAAGAGTAATGGCCTGTCATCGGAGCGGTGGGGGTCATTTGCCGGATATTTTATTCCATACTTAATCGGAACATGTTTTCTTTACAATACAATAAAAATATCACAACTCTGTCATAAAATACTTGTTTTTATTTTAAAATGAAAAAGTGCACTCTTACTGAGACACCCTGTATAAATAATTATATAATGTGTTGTGATACACAGTTATACACACATGTGTACCATATTATTAGGCATTAAGAAGAGTTGTTGTTTCGAAGGGAAGGCGATAGGAATCGGGTTGTATGAAGGCTTCGCCCCAGACAGCTACGCATGAATCTGGTATCCGATACCTACATATTTTGTAAACATATTGAAAACTGTGTCAGTTCGGCCGTGTGAAAACAAAACAATGGTTAGTTTTAGTTGGAGGAGGAGTTCAATACCTAGCATTTTCTTAACCCTAGCTCACTAACCTTAATTTCGAGTAACGTTATCACTAACCATTCGTAAATTTTACGACGGATTAAAACATCAATATTTATTTAAACAACTTTATTTATGACACAAAATGACCTTTATTGGCAGTCTTAGTTTTCTCTTAATCAAATAACATAATCTGTTTTAGAAATAACCTACACTGAACAATGATTGCACATAGAAACAATATGCTCCCTGCAAATCGCTTTTTTGCAGCCCTTGCAGAAGTTAGTGGTCATACGGCGTTTTTTGCAGGACAGTAGCTGCAAGTTTTGCGGGTTCTGGGAACGTCTTGACTAGAACCTTCCTGAGGGTCATAAATTTTCAAGATCTCCGCGATGATGTGCTTCAAATTTCGTTGCAAAGTTACAGTCTGATATCTCTCTTGCAGCCAAAGCTTCATCAGGTCGTCTGCCATTTCTAATGCAAAAGGCCTTCTTTTTATAGGTTTTTTCCTTTTCGGAACGCATTAGAGACGTGGATGACATATGCATTCACTATAGACAATTTAGGATGTCGTAGAACAAGCACAGCGGCCATCGATTGGTCTTACGGCTGGTACTCATGATCGAGCACATCTGGTCTTTTTTTTTTTTTTTTTTTTTTTTTGTGGATGGAAAATCATCAAATGACTTCTCCCGCTCTGGGCGGAGCGGGAGGGCGTGTCAGACTTTTACTGACTAAAACCCACCCGTGTTCCTTCTGTTGCCTGTGCCGGGGCCACGGTAACTCTTTCGAACATCCCGCAACCCTAGCTGGCATCGGCCCTAGCGGACCCCGTCAATAGCGCTGACATCTCTTTGAGGCGCGCGTGGAACACGACGCGCCGTCGACTCGGGCTTGGTCCTTACCGGACGGCGAGCTACCCATTGCTTGCCGTCCGCAAGCCCGCGCCTACGGTGGCCGGGAATCAGCTGCCAATTCCCGACGCCCAGGGCGTCTCCTGCGACGACTAGGGGCGTGAGGGAGCAAAGCTTGCCTCTCCCTCACGCGTCCCGCCTCCTCCTTCACGAGCATTACTGCTTCGCAGAAGGAGGTAATGGCTTCCCATGCACTCTCGCTCCGTACCATGGCCTGGACCAGGGTCGGACGCGAGAGATCGCCGCCGCCGATCGCTTCCGCGAGGACACGGCGGTGCTCCGCCCAAGCCGGGCAGACCTCCACCGTATGCTCCACCGTGTCCTCCGGGCGATCCACACAGTGGTGACACCCGGGCGTTTCCTCCCGCCTTATCCGGAACAGGTACGTCCCGAAGCACCCGTGTCCGGTGAGGACCTGCGTCAGGCGGAAGGTGAGGACGCCGTGGCGCCTCTCCAGCCACTCCTCAAAGAGGGGACTTATCGCCGCAATTGTGGCGTGCCCAGCGCTGGGTTGCGACAATCGCACTCTCCATGCCGCCATGAGATTCTGCCGGAGCTCTGTCCGCCGTGCCGCGATTTCTCGCGGCAACGGAGTTACGCCCCGGCGTCCTGCCTCCTCGCGCCACTCCCAGATGTGCGCGAGGACTTTTGCCTCCAGATCCCATGGCGGTGATCCGGCAAGGAGGTTCGCCGCCTCCCCGGAGACCGTGCGGTATCCCCGGGCGAGCACATCTGGTCTACAGTATCAATCGCACCCTTTGTGGAATTGTAGAATTCAATTATTTCGGGCTTTTTTGAATCGATATTGATGGCAGGTTGATCATGTATGGTAGAAAGAAGGTAAACGACCTTATTTGACTTCGGTTTATAAGATACCAACAAAACCGAACATTGAAGTATTTCCAGAATATATAATATATTATAATATATAATAGTATCTCTTCTATTTCCAGAATTCGTCATTTCTTTGGGGATCTCTCTAAATGATTACCATCCTCGGATGCCGAATACTGTGGTTAATTATCAAGGATTGACTCCGTTTCCGAATCAACTAACCATTGTACAATTTTTTAATTTTGACTCCTCAAATCCATCTGAAAGAATAAAAAAACAAAAACTAAATGCATTTCAGATCTAAAAAAAACAACAAAATATCAAAAAGTTGCAAGTAACATTGAAATCTCTTGGTGATTTATAAAAATATAGTAATTATTACGTCTTATTATAAAAATAATATGTTCTAATAGTAATTATTGAAAATAATTGACAAAAAATAAATCCACAACTTTGAAAAAAAAGTTACGTAAATTTTACGACGATCACACGATATATCCCGATCTAATGAGCGTGCATCCGTAATGAGACATTGCGGGTCACTAGCGATGCGAATTAGGAAGGTATTAGAAACGGGTGGGGTGGCGGGGGTCGGGATCTTACCGAAACCACAGATTACTGAATAGTTACTACGTAACAGATACTTCACTCAGTAGAAAATTTCCAATACCTATTACGATAATTGCCTACTCCCTCGCGTCAACAACCACTGTATGCTAAAATGCGCCTAAATGCTCAAGCGTACAGCAGTGATTGCTTCGCACCGCGCGATTCCACAGTAATCGCAGGGCTGCCTCTTCGATAAAATTAAATTAACATAACTTTTTATCTATGTTATTGAGAACTGTGAATATGTTCTGACTTTTATGTGGCAGTTAAAAATTTTATCATTTATAAAATATTTAACCAACTTAAAAAAAAGGAGGTGATCAGACATACAGGCCAAACTGAGAAGTTTGACTTGTATGGTTTGTAGGTATGTATGTTTGTGCGCGATAATCTCGCGTTTGGCTAAACCGATATCGATGCGGTTTTCAGAAAAGGATTTGTTACATTTAGGAGAACGTTTTAAAATAAGTATAATACTTCTTAGTTTGATGATGATCTTCGGAGATGTTCACTAGAAATGAAAAAAAAAGCCTTAAAAAAAGAGAACCGACTTCAAATAAAGCACTAAGCCGTAAGAAATAATTAGTTTTTTTTTATGTTAGTGCTAACAGCTGGTAATTACGAATCGAAAAAGCACCGACATCAAAGAAGAAATTGTTTCTTACGGTTTAGTGTTTTGAAGTCGGTTCTCTTTTTTAAAGTTTGTTTCGTCATCGTAATACGCGTACGAACGAACAGCACTATTAAAATTGAACGGCGTGCGCGCGCTTCGCTTGCGAAAACCGCACTGAATTTGATCCGCCGGCGGACCGAGACCGCTCGGCTGGGCGGTAGGCACTTATAGCGCGCAAGTACATGGAGTGACGGAGGCCTGCCGAAACACTAAATGCGCAACAACGAATTAAGAATGATATAGAACACGAATTCCGCTCAAAAATGGTCCCACGCAAACCCCAATCAAGTGAGCGGTACGAAAAAAAGTACAATCAACGCGTCAATCAGTCTGACGCGCGCTCAGTGACAGACGCCCGCATCGTTTCAACTAGTGAAAAGTCCAAGAAAAAACTCGTTTTTCAAGGACAAAAATGACCTCCTGTGTGGTAAATTGGTGTAAAAGACGGAAAGAAGGAAGTAAAAAACAAACTGGGATAACTTATCACTGATAAGTGAAATAATTTCGTGTTTTGTTCGCTTATAGACAACCTCGACAAAAAATATTCTTGTCTGTATTATGCAACAAGTAGCCAGCCAGCTTTTTTATGCGTAACTATTATATTTTTTATATTAAGTTGGTACAGAGTTTTATAAATCGGATGGATTAGATTTCTTGTTAGTGTTTCTTATCAATCATTTACTTTCAATTTCTCCAAAAAAGAAATTCGAAGATTACAGTGGATTGCAGCAGTCCGCTTAGAAAGAAGAGAGGATGATGACTGGTTACCAAATAATGCCAGTAGGGTATGCTCTATACATTTTGGGAATTAAGAAATATATTCGTCACGCATAAGCAATCGTATGTCAAAAAAATCTGCTGTACCTATTTGTACGGTTAGTACTGTTATTACAAAAAGTAATGAAATATTATTTCATTAATTCATTGAAACTCTATAATTGTACTATTTTATTGTTAAGAGCACGTTTGGTTTTTAATTGTTTTTTTTTTGGATTATTAAATTTTATGGGATATTTTGTTTTTATTATACCTACCTCAATATTCAGTTACATACCAAGGTTGTTAATCTAGTTTGACAGCTTATAAGACTAGCGGTCTCCTGATGGGGGCTTGTCAATAAATGCTTAGAACGATTCTTTAATTTTATTTGAGTATTTTGGAACGATGACTACGAAACGAAAATAAGAATACTCGTACATCACGGGAATTGCATAATTAAAATAATGTTTTTTTTTTGAGTTGGAAATAAAAGATTTTTGTTTTTTTTTTTTAAAATTTATTTTATAATTATGCTACTTTAAAAAAATGATACGAAATTCGATAGATCCTATACTATTATGGAAATAATGATTTCCTATTTACATTTAAAATAGGTATTTGGTTAGTAATAAAACAACTTTAGTTTCCAAATTTCTAGAGCTACTTATAGATATTTTGTAAATTAAAGGTGACATATTAATTCATAATAATTGTGTTCTTAATAAATGACTGACACCCACTGCATACTGCATTACACCATCCTCACCGCTCAATGTCACATAATAATCCATCTCGTACGCACTCGCTTGGTTCGATATTTCAGTTTCACTCTAACATTATCTTACTATACTCGGAATTTTAATTCGATTCCAGATTTGACATTAGCTACTGTCATTTTGTGAAATAATGATACCACATATAATAGTGTAGTGATGAACACAAAAATCGATAAACAATCAGTGTGTGTGCCATCAGTGTGCCAATTAAAGACTAAATTATTGATTTTTATTTAAATAAATACATAATTATTCATAATAATTATTTATTAATTAGTAATCGCTGCTCTATTTTATAAAAAGTTAATATTTTTGTTTTTATATTAAAAACAAAACTTATAATAAAAGAGCCTAGATAGTTTTCAGTATTGGCAACCCGTGCGCGCTCGTGCAGCTATCGCCATTTTGTTTATCGTGTCATTCGGCTTCATTCTCCCAGTCTGACTGCACGAATATCTTATTTCATTGCGAATCGATATTTTGTTATTTTGTTGGGTTTTTGTTAAAGTGTTTGTTACGTTGTGTTTGTTGTTACGTTTATAGTTTTTTGTGAACTTTGAGTGAATCTATTTGTTTTGGTTTTCCATCAAAATGGATCCTCAGCCAAGTACATCACAAAAAGACGTGGATGTTTTCTTGTCCCCAAGAAAAAAACGTCCACGAAAAGCTTTCACTGTTACTGAAAAAGTAATGATCCGCAACGCCTACAAATACGTGAAAAATGAAATTTCTGCGCAATTGGAGGCTTTTGAAGTTGTGGAAGAAAATGAATGTATGAGCAAAGTTGCTGACATATTGGGAATAACCTCACGCTCTGTTTGTAACGTTTTGAAGGAAGTAAATAAAGGTGCGCCGCCAACTCCTCCTAAAAAAACTGGACCAAAGCGAAGTTTCAAAGATAAAATTGATGAATTTACATTCTCTGCAATACGAAGAATTGTTCATCAGTTCTTTTACTGAAATGAACCTCCAACCATTGCAAAGGTTAGTCAATCAGTCAGACAGTATTATTTTATACCTACATCTTTTATATATAAGTAATGATTCCAAGCTATTATAAAATTTACTATTTTAGATTTTACAAGTGATGAACGATGATTCAGAAATGCCCAAGATTTCCAAAGACACCCTCAGAAAAATTTTGAAGCATCTTAATTTTAAATTTGTTGCACGGTCACGCAAGAGCACACTTATTGATCGAAATGATATAATAACATGGCGCCAGCGTTACTTGCGATCTATATATGTCAGTTTCGACGAGAAGGGAGACATATATATTATCAAGATGAAACTTGGGTTAACGCAGGTAGGCTAACATTTATACACAAAATGAATTTATATACATTTTACATTAAATTTAATAGTAATATTGAATGTTCATGTACTATATTTATTTTAAGGTCATACTGTAAAAAAAACTTGGGTGGACAAGAAAGTCACATCATCTCGACAAGCGTTTTTGGAGGGACTGACCACTGGATTAAAAAATCCATCTGGAAAAGGCAAACGTCTCATAATTAGCCATATAGGTAGTGAAGAAGGCTTCCTGGAAGAGGGGCTCATGATTTTTGAAGCAAAGAAAAATTGTGAAGATTACCATGATGAGATGAATGCAGTTTGTTTTGAGGAGTGGTTCGCTGGAGTCTTACCAAAATTAAGACCAAACTCAATTGTGGTGATGGATAATGCACCTTACCACTCTCGAAAATTGGAAACGGCACCAAAAATGAGCTGGAAAAAAGCTGCCATTCAAGATTGGCTTTTAAATAAAAATATTCATTACGAACCAGATATGGTTAAAGCTACGCTTTTAGAACTGATTCCACATAACGAGTCTTTTAATAAGTACGCTGTAGACGAAATGGCAGCACAACATGGGATCACGGTTTTAAGACTGCCCCCTTACCATTGCGAGCTAAACCCTATCGAATTGATATGGGCGCAGGTAAAGGGGCATGTAGCTCAAAATAATAAAACCTTCAAATTGACAGACGTGAGAAATTTATTTCAGGAAGGCATTCAAAAAATTACGGCTACCGAATGGTCTAAATGCGTATCCCATGTTGTCAAAGAAGAGGAAAAAATGAGTAGGCTAGATATGTTAATTGATAATATCACAGACACATTTATAATAAATGTTACAGAAAGTGACAGCGATAGCGATAGCGATGACGGCGACAATTTATAAAATAAATTATTACCATAATACATCTATCTGTTTTATTTGTCATGTTCCTTCATGATCACATTTTTTTATTTATTTCACACACAATTATAAAAGTAAAGTCTCAGATCGTTAATTAATCGTCAAAACTAAATTATCGGTTCAGAAATATTTAATTTCCTGATATACTTAGTTTACGAGAGTAAAATTATAAACGAGAAGAATCTATCTGGAAATATTCCATTTCCATATCGAATAATTTCACAACGTCACTATTTAGTACTTGTCATAACGTTGCAACACTGAAATTGTCAAATCTGGAATCGAATTAAAATTCCGAGTATAAATAAAATTGCGCCCCAAATGAATGGGTGGGTGAATTCATGTACAGAAAATAAATTTAGCAATGTATTTTGTTTTGTCTGTGCGCGTGTTGCGTTAGTATTAGCAGTTTAGTGGTATGAGTTTGGAACCATGTTTTAGCGGGCTTCGTACGAGAGTTATGATTCTATATCATTCTTAATTCGTTGATGCGCAAGATACGCGTCGTCATTTTGACGAATGGTTAGTGACACAGGGTTAAGTGCTAATAATTGATGTGGGACTGGATTACTATTAGGTGCTTATCTTATTAAAAGTATATAAAAATAGATATATATTTGTATTTTAAAATGCCATTTCTCTTTTGCTAAGCGAGAAACGCACTTTCATAAGAAAAACTCAATTTTGTAACACTTACCAGAATCGGTGTTTCCCTAAACTCGAAAGTCAAACCGACTGACATTTTACTCTGATTCGATGAATGGCTGGCTCTCTTGGGCTATCCCTAGAGAACTATTCATCGAATCAGAGTATTCTGGAATGTTATTTCATTTGTTACCCAGTCACGTCAATGGTTCCATAACAATTTGCAATATTTTATAAGTAGGTAGGTACTAGTAGTCAAGGGAATTTCTTTCGTCCAAACTAAGAAGGGTTTTGATTAATGTATTCTTCAATAAAATTACTGTCCTTTTCCAAACGTGCCTAAGAATCCTATAATCCTATGGAAATAGATTGAAAACTCTATCCACTTTCAAAACATAACAAGTATGAACTGGAGAATTTTTCCCAGAAATCAATGAATATAGGTACTAAGTATCTACTACATCGGTGTACTGTTTATTTTTTGTATGTTGCAAGTGGCGCCACCCCGAATGGAGTTTGAGTCAGCTGAGCGTCAAACAAGGACAACCGATCGATAGCATTTTTACTATGGCGTGATTCTTTTTTTCCTAGGCTCAGGTTCAGTGGACTTATTAGCTTATTACTCATTATCATCATCATTATTTCAGCCGAAAGACGTCTACTGCTGAACATAGGCCTCCCCTAAGTATCGCCACTTCGACCTGTTCTGTGCTTCTCGCATCCAGCGGATTCCTTCGGCCTTCACCAGGTCATCGGTCCACCTTGTGGGAGGCCTTCCAACGTTACGTCTTCCAGTACGCGGTCGCCACTCCAGAACCTTTTGGTTTCATCAGCCATCTATTTTGCAAGCAATGTGCCCTGCCCACTGCCACTAAAGTTTGGTAATTCTTCGGGCTATGTCGGTTACCTTGGTTGTCCTACGGATTTTTTCATTGCTGATTCGATCTCGTAGGGAAACTCGAAGCATAGCCCTCTCCTTTGCCCTTTGGGTAACTTTCAGCCTTCTGACTACTGGCTCTTACAATTCATATTTTGAGAGAGGTCATAATAGATTAATTATAATAGAGTTAGTAACGAAAAACACATAGGTGTCTTAATCCACTGACAACTTTCCAAACAGTAAGGAATGAAAATGTAGAATGATATATTTTGTTTGTTGTTTTGTGAAAAAGCATTGAAAAAGAGTCTCATCCCCATATATTTTAGAATCAAATTAAAATATTGTAGGTACAAACTATTGTTAAAAAAAATTGTTGGGTACTCTAGTGGCAATCGTGTAAACTAAAACGTAAACTGCTCTACTGGTTACAAAATTCGTCACTTTACGTTGTGGCATATTTTTCAGTTTCAGTAGATAGACGAGCAATGTTCTGTTTTACCATACGGTTAATAGATGGCGTTGATATACTACCTCTAAAGGCCCAATGAAGATGGCGGTGCGAGAGAACTCCGGGACGTTATTCGAATTCGCGGGGGAAAATAATTCGTGTGTACTTAATTTATTTGCACAGCTTTTTGGGGTTGATATTTAATGAAGTAACATTCATCACGATATGCAAAGAACATACGTTTATATAAGAACTGTTTTCATTACGTGTGTTGGATTTTAACTTATTTGGTAGGGATTGTTTGTTTAATTAACCATACACGTATTTGATTAAGCGTAAAATTATCATAATTTCCTTCGTTCATAACGAACAGATCTCATGGGTACCTATTCTGCTTTTTTCTTAAAGCAGGTAGGTAGATGCCCTGGTATGGTATAGATACTGTAGAGGTTTTAACCGGGCGTGCCATTAGCATAAAACCTTCGCAAGTTTAAACGTTTATTTATTTGTGAAGACAAGCATTGATTTTAAAGTTGGAACATAGGAAAAAACAAGATAGTTTGATAGTCCTCCGGCCCTGACAGATAATGTAATTTAACATATGATTATTTTATGAATAGAAGTATACAGAATAGTGTTACGGTGTATCATTTATACACACACATCCCCCATTAGTTAACGGTTCGTCCAAAGTACCGGGCGAATCGTTACAGTACCTAGTTAGGCTGGTATATGGTTGTATGTATGGATTATTGATTCAAAATATTTTTTGCTAAAATACTTCGTAGGTACCTAATCTTTTCCAAAACTGAGAAAAATGCATTTTATTGCATTTATTTACAAATCTCAATATTTATGTGCGGCGGCATATCTACATCGCCACAATGGAACGCGTCACACTGACGTCACGCAAAATCCTGCATCGCGCAATCAGAGTTTACCGCGCGACTAGCATATGTATATACAACATCCCGACATCAAACGTCGGGCAGTAGCCCACCAGACACAACACCCGTCTGGTTGGAGGATCCTCCCTTTTCTATGGAGGATGAGCGAACTTTACACCCTGTTCCTCATGCGGCATGAGGAACAGGGTGTAAAGTTCGCTGACGTTCATGTTCGGGGTCACCAATATAGAGGCATGAGTCATGCCTCTATATTGGTGACCCCGAACATGAACGTCAGCGCAGCCTTCGTGCAACTACTACAGCGTGACATCATCAGCATCACTTCCTCGAGCTTTCGAGCAGCGAGTCACACAGCCAGCCAGCACCCACGGCTACAACGGGTATCCTGACCACCAGCATGCAGCGACCGCGCATTGGTCATCACCCTCAGCCTCATCAGCAACCTTGGCACAGCAAACTGCACTCTCGGCCGGTCAAACAAGCAGAGCCCTTCAAACCTCTCCTGGTCGACGCCAGCAGTCAGCCTCAACCCGGCGCTATACCACATCCGACGCACTGGAGCATAACGCAGCGCCATCCCGACTCACTGGGGGCATCTCCGCAGACAGTTCCGACTCACCGCGAACTATGCGGCACCCGGTTCCGACTCACTGGAACCTCAACTGGCCCTGGCAAGCATCGCAAGATACACGACTCTGCCCACTATCGACCTCCGGTCTCCGGAGGGGAGTGATCGCCACAATGGAACGCGTCACACTGACGTCACGCAAAATCCTGCATCGCGCAATCAGAGTTTACCGCGCGACTAGCATATATACAACATCCCGACATCCAACGTCGGGCAGTAGCCCACCAGACACAACACCCGTCTGGTCGGAGGTTCCTCCCTTTTCTATGGAGGATGAGCGAACTTTACACCCTGTTCCTCATGCCTCTATTTATATGTATGGATATGTGGCTAAAAAGACATTTTAATTTCACGTGAGATATTAAAAAACTTAAAACATATCTGCACATCTTTTCCTAGAAACTCAAAACATAGATAGGTACTTAAGATGAATTTAATAATTTCCCGGAAAATGTCTCAGCTTACTTGATAACCAACTTCGTCGAAATTTTCCTTAAGCTGTGGATTTCCTGTATATTTATTGGTTTTCCACGCTTCTGCATTTACCTACATAATTAACATAATACCCGTAACTCGAATTTCTAGAGTAAGCAGCATATCACCACTTAAAAAACAAAGTGGTGATGAAATTACTGATCCTTTTAGTTTTGAATTTCCGGATCTAATCTACGACACTGATTTATATACTTCAAGCACACAAATGTAGAGAGGCGGACTTAATGTCATAGGCATTGTCAGTCGAGTGTACGACTAAACGCCGACAGACTGCACACCGACAAGACTTTACTTCGACGGGACTCTTCGCCGACAGGACACTTCGCTGACAGACTGACAGCAGTTCGACGGAGCCCCGCTAGGCGGAGCTCCTATTTCTGTCTGCAGGGTTAAAAGGAATCTAACTAAACCGAACCTCGAGGTACCCCTGAGTTCGACCGTCTAGGGTTAGGATTTTTGGGTCAGGTTCGGAATAATCAGACGTAAGAATGCCCTGTCGGCCAAAAGTCTTGTCAGTGTTCAGTCTGTCGGCGTAGTGTCTATCGGCATTTAGTCGTATAGTGTTGGCAGTCAACCTTTGGGTGATGTATAGACAAACAGTGGTACAGTTTGACAATTTTTTTTTACCAAATTACTGGTAAATTGAAATTAGCCCGAATCAAATTGCTCGGCTCTACTACTAAAAAAATAAAAAAAGAATAAAAAATTAAAGAAATACTTCGGCTCTTCCGTAGAAAAACGATGGAACCTTTGACCATGGTCCATCTATACCTGAACGGCTGCTAGATCTCAAACGTAGAACGACGTTACGCTAACTGGCCTGAATGGAAATTAAATCATTGTATTTGGCACACCCAGATACTTAACATTAATTCTCCTCAGCTGAGACGTGACACTGAATGATTTAAGAGGTATTAGTGGATAAAGGCTTAATCTTGGCGCTTAGAATATGAAGAACATACCCAAAATAATGTTTTCAGTATTTTCTTGGTGTGATTTAAATTGTAAATGCCCATTTTCTGAAATTTTCCTATAAATCATGCTTTATTTTAACTACACTCGATCATAATCGGTCTGTTCTCTTTCATTCAGGCATTGATTTAAAAATAATAGGTCTTGTGTGAATTCGGGATACAGAGAACAGATTAACAATAAACAATAATTCTTCTTGATGATCGAACTTTTTAGTTATATAAAGGAAGTGCGTTTTGTAAATCATTAAAATTTATATTTGTTAAATTAATCATAAGGTAATATTTGTTAACGTAAAACATACCTATTCAGCTTAGTCATATTGGTACTTTATATTGATAGAAAGGGACATCAAGAAACACCAATAATAAATGCCATTATCAACCAAAGTAACCCTAACGATCTTCATATGAAGATATTATTAAACATTACAAAGCTATTTGAAGTTCTGGAGTAGCTCGGTATGTGTACGAGAACCTATGTGTACCATACTTAATATCACGCTATGACATTACAGCGTTGAACAATAAAGAAAAATGCCGTTATTCTGAATGTCAGACCAAACATAAGATTGCAACATAGCTTACCCTCATTTGTTAACAAAATGGTTCCGATTTATTTTCCCTTTGTGATCTTGTTTATAGATAGTTTCATCTATTGAGAATATAAAGCACAAGTATAATACGAATGTGTGTTATGAAGTATTGGACCAACTGGCCCGTGTCAAAAGGATGACTCCGGGGAGATTGTTCCCAACGAAACTGTATTATAGACGGATTTAACGGGTCAAACCGCATCGTTTTTTCCTATCTTTTTTGTAAGCCAGGGAACATCCGTAATACTCTTAACGTACATGTTAGGTACAATGCATTGGTAAAACATTATATTGTTTTTATTTATTTATTTATAAAGGGTTACCAACAGTCTTTGTATATAATGTATTATAAGTATAGGTAATAATTATTAGTTTTGGACTTACACAGTCGCCAATTACAGGTTAACCAGCATTTTCATACATAAAGGAAACACAGAAAAATCTATACCTACTTAATATTATACAGCTGAAGAGTTTGTTTGGGTGAACGCGCTAACCTCAGGAACCGCTGGTTCGAATTGAAAACTTTTTGTAGTGTTAGATAGCCCGTTTATCGATAAAGCCTATAGGCTATATAAAATCACATTACGACCAATAGGAGCGGAGTATCAATGAAAAATGTTGCAAAAACGGGGAAAATTTATTCGTTTTGAGATCTTCCGTTGCGTGCGCTGCGTAAACGGTTAAAGTTACGCAAAAATCATGTGTGATGGAATTGTCCCTCTTAAAAAGTTCTATAAAAAAAATGCATAAAAGCATACGTCTATCTTTTAAGGTTAATGGTAAACTTTTTTAATGGTAATCAAATTTGTTATAAAATACTGCATTATTTGCGAAGGTGTTATCACAAACATGGTATTAATCCTTATCCAAATAAATAGTGTCATAATCAAGGTTGATTAAGTACATGTAAACTCCTTCTTAAATTATTTGAATCGGTCCTTTTGTTTAGAAATTACGACAGGTATAAAAATACTTAAAGTAACAAAAATGCGCTTTGTCTATATTAGTTACATACACATTTTATTTTTATTGACTGTTTGAACGCGCTAATCTCTATCACTGCCAGTCAGATTTAAAAATTCTTTTTGCATTTTATAGCCCAATTCTTGAGAGAGGCTTTAGGGTATGTAACATTACGCTAGGACCCTTAGAAGCTGAGCAAAAAGAAAAAAAAAGTGAGAACGAGCGTTAAGCGAAAACGAAGCAACAGCGTGGGCAGGCGACGGGGTGGGTTGGGAGAACAAGAAATTTCATGCGGACGAAGTCGCGGGTGGAAGCTAGTAAGAATATTAAACTAGTAGCACTCTAAGTTATGGCAAAATTAAGACAAATAAATATTAAATTATAAAACAAGACTATACAGACAATATTGTAATTTTGCCCAATTACTTAGAGCTAAGACATAAACAACATCAAACTGAGATCAAAATAAAAAGTATATAGCGTGACTGGTAATTAGTGACCGATACTTAAACACATGATTGTACTCATGATAACAAACAACTTTTACTATGGGACCAAACCTGAAATCGTGAAAAAAAATCAGCTGGTCCCTACATTTTGACAAATTATGCGAGCATAAATGTAGGGACCAGCTGATTTTTTTTTCACGATTTCAGGTTTGGTCCCATAGTAAAAGTTGTTTGTTATCATGAGTACAATCATGTGTTTAAGTATCGGTCACTAATTACCAGTCACCCTATATATAATAAGTATAGTATAGTAAGTGTAGTACAGTATTAATAAGTACTTAATAATAATTTTATCTCTACGTTGACGTCGTGATGGGGCTTGCGCGCTCCGAACTCTAGGTCTGTGCCGGTAGAGGTTACTTTGCCGGAACAGGTCTAGGATGAGGAGCCAGACCAAGAGAGATACAGAAACCCGCAGGGCAGCATGTGGCGAGCTGCTGGGCAGTAGCGACCCCACGTACCCTATCTCCCGGGAGAAGTCATGTTCCTCATCTCTGGCTTGCCTTTATTGGCCGGCTGCAGTGAACACTGACGAGAACTGACCTCCCACCTCATTCTTGCCTTTATTGGCTGGCTTGAGTAGAGATTCGCAAGAGCAAACGTGCTCGGAGGAAGGAAGTAGTCCAGTAAGATGCTAGTAGGGATCTTGACCGTACTTCCGGGATTGTCCTGATAGCCGTGGAATACCTCTTCACTCCTCTTAAGCACCTCAAGACATGTTGCCCCCTTGTCGCTACGACACTATGTGCTAGCGACCGTTTCCGGGGGCCCATTGTTGAGTGTGCAAGTCACCCCCTGCCATTTTATCCGTGTATTGTATTTATCAAACATTGGTCAGGCAGGGGCCATAGTCCTTCCATAGTTTTAGATAACCAGTCCACTTTAGCCATCCAAACCCATAGCCCAATTTTTTTTTTGTCTCCATATCCTGCAATAGTCCTACACCAACCAGGGGTTGTCCTTGGGTGCACTTGCATAGTACGTACAAGGATAATCGTCGGTTGGTGCCTCATTTCCATTGAAAGCGTCTAACGGGCCTCTGCGAGTTGGCTTCGGCCCCTCACATGCCTTTCAAAGGTCCGGGACCATAGGGTCCCGAGAAATATAAAAAAAAAATTAAGTAAAACATTGGGTTTATGTAACATAACATACATTATATAACATAACATCACGCCTTGTTTTCCCGAAGGGTTGGGCAGAGATGTACACCCACATTTCACCAGTTATATTTAAGTTGCATGGAATAGGGGGCGAGCCTATTGCCATCAACAGGGCACAAATCCGGACTCCGGGCTGCTACTGGGACATTCCAGATAGAAAAACCCAACAACACTGCCCGACGTGGGAATCGAACCCAGGACCTCATGGTCAGCAGTAACGCTTGCGACCACTTGACCAACAAGGCAGTCCATACACACACAGTACAGACAGACAGTGACAGTACATTATAAAGGGTGTCTCAGTAAGAGTGCACTTTTTCATTTTAAAATAAAAACAAGTATTTTATGACAGAGTTGTGATATTTTTATTGTATTGTAAAGAAGACATGTTCCGATTAAGTATGGAATAAAATATCCGGCAAATGACCCCCACGGCTCCGATGACAGGCCATTACTCTTTTCATGAAATTTTCCATGACTTTTGCACAGAGATGTGGCTGTATCTCACCGATGACGCGTTGGATTTCCGATTTGAGCTCAGGAATTGTTTCGGGTTTATTCGCATAAACTCGAGATTTCACAAAACCCCAAAGAAAAAAATCGCACGGCGTTAAATCGCACGATCTTGGTGGCCAGTTGACATCAGAATTTCGTGAGATAATGTGTTCTGGAAATCGTTGCTGCAATAAGTCGATTGTTTCATGCGCGGTGTGGCAGGTTGCGCCGTCCTGCTGAAACCACATGTTGTCCAGATTCATGCCGTCCAGTTGAGGCCACAAGAAGTCCGTTATCATATTCCTGTAACGAATGCCGTTCACCGTTGTAATGAGTTTTCACAATTATAACGCGTTGTTCTTTCGAAAAGCGCTCCATTTTTAATAATCGGAATAAACAGAGGTGACAGCTGTCAAATTTCAGAGTTGCCACTTGCATGAAAAAAAAACTATTCCAATTTTAAAATGTGCACTCTTACTAAGACACCCTTTATATTTTTATAAAAATACGTCCTTATATTTTGCTATGGATCTACTATCTTCAACTTCTTTATAAACGTATGTACTTACATTTGGTTTAGAATGCCTCCAGCCAGTTAATGTTCATAGAAGCTCGTAAATAAAAAGTAAGTCGCGTTGTAATCTAAATCATGTAACTCCGCCTCTTCTTCGTCCGTGTCTCAAGAGAGGACTTGACTTATGGACTAAGATTTAACTGGCAAAGCAGTGGTATAGTTACATAAGTATAATTAGCGTACCCTGGGCGGTTCACCCCAATGCTGACTGGCTTATTTCGCCACTACGGCTTGCAAAACTTTCACATACCTTCCTAGCTTGATGTGTCACCAGCAAAAAGAAAAATCTAGTGTAATCGACTCTTATTTTGATAATTGAAAAAGAAGAGGACGTATCGATGTGTGATGCGAAAATAAATGATGAAAGTGTGGAGCAAGTAAGTGAGTTTGTATATTTGGGGAGTCTGTTTACAAGGGATGGAAAGATTGATGAAGATGTGCAAAGGAGTGTTAATGCGGGAAATAAAGTGAATGGTGCTATACATGCGGTTGTGACCAACCAGTTAATGTCCAAAAAGGCCCGACTGGCTGTTCACAATGGTGTGCTGGTGCCTACGCTTATGTATGGAAGTGAATGTTGGGTGTGGCAAAAGAAGCATGAAAGTAGAATAAATGCTGTGGAAATGCGTTCCTTGCGAAGCATGTGTGGTGTGACTATGAATGATAGACTGAGGAATGATGTGATAAGGCAACGGTGCGGTTTAAAAGAAGATGTAGTGACAAAAATTTAAAAGAGTATGCTTAGATGGTTTGGTCATGTTGAGAGGATGAATGGAAGTCGACTAACAAAACGTATTTACACGGCAGATGTGAGTGGAAACGCCGGGAGGGGACGCCCTAGGAAGACATATAGTGATCTCATTGGTGATGTTCTTCAGAAAGGTCAGGTGCGTAGTACTCGCAACCGGCGTGCGTGTATGACCAGATGTATGAATGTAAACGAGGCAAAAGGAGTATGTAAGGATCGTAGCAGGTGGCGTTCTGTAGTTTCTGCCTACTCCCATGGGAAGAAGGCGTGAGTTTATATATGTATTTATGTAGTATTCGGAAAACTCGGTTCCGTTTATTTCACGAGTTAGAGTGCTTACACTCTAACTCGTGAAATAAACGGAACCGAGTTTTCCGAATACTAGTTTTCCAGTACAGACAATCCCGCGCGGGTCGGTACCGATCGGTACAGGGTTATTATGCTAGTTGGCACCAACAAGTTTCAACCTGTTTCTTTATATGTGAGCACATAAGATAACATGCCCGCACAGACTCGCCTGTACCGGAAACCTGTTTCTTTATGTAAGCACCCTTACAAAAGTCATAGGCCGGCTCCACTTGAAATTATACACAAAAATACATACAGAACATAGAACGTCCTCCTATTTTAAGTCAGTTAAAAATAAATCTTAAACCTGTTTTAAGTAAGTATCTACCTACCTTTAGTTTATAGGTTGTTAAAGTTTAAAATTCTCTAAAAATAATGACACTACAGACCTATATCCTTTGAGAAACAAGGAAGGCAATAATATCTACTAAATAATATAAAAATTCGTTAGCAGAGGAAACGTACTAGATGGAGAGAAGACACTCTCTCAATTATTAGTGTTGATGAAATGAGCGAGCTAAAGCTCTGCTGATGAGCACTACGCTACGTAACGACTTTACGCAAAGCGGATGTACCGCAGTAGGCTTTGAAATAGTTGGGATGACGAATAAACCTACACACCTAGAAGCTATACAGGGCAATTTTTTAATCACTAGCCAAATTTTCACAGGGTGATCTACCCATAAATATGAACAACTTACATTATAGGACCAACTCTGAAATCGCGAGAAAAAAATTAGCTGTTTCATACATTTTGGCCGAGTAGGTATTGAACTTTTGTATGAAACAGCAGATTTTTTTTTTCGTGATTTTAGAGTTGGCCCCACAGTGAAAGTTGTTAATATTCATGGGTAGAACACCCTGTGAAAATTTGGCCGGTTATTGAAAACTAACCCTGTATGTATACAAACCAACATAAACATACCAGTATAATATATAACGTTTAGTACGTAGGTAGGTATTCATTGCGAAATTCTACGCATACCTACTTACTATCTCGTATTTGCTGTTTACAAATTTTAACTTTACAACCCTCGTATATAAAACGTGCTTCCCAAATAAAAGCGTAAAGATTAATTGTGATCCTTATTCCCTTGTACGGGACCAAAACTTAATTTTGTTTCTTAAACTTGCCTACAACAGAGCGCTGGATTAAATCCTTTTGAACTCTCAGAGCTGGTTGCACTAAAACTTAATAAAGCTTTAAACAGCCGTTTAACAACACCCAAAATGAGCTTGTTACGTAATTAAAACTCACGAGTTGCATTCGCAGACGTGAACAATAAAAAATACTTCTGTATTCTTTGTAATCATTAAGTTAATTGCTCCCAAAGTAGTGTTTAATTATATGCTATCCACCCTCCGGATTTATCAAGGCAGGATAAAATAAACTCTTCACTTATTACTTAAGTACTTAACCTAATTAAAAACTAAATGTTATTTTCTCCAGAATTTTAATTTAACCTGGCTTTCATGATTTTTACGACACGAGTTTTACTAGGCATTTTACAAAATATTTTATGGCCGCAATAAAAAAAAACTCAACAGTGTTGGTTTTATTTTAGGTAGGTCTCCTTGAGGTTGAACTGGTAAAAAAATACAATCGTGGGTCTTGAAAACTTACTCCTGATTACTTCGATCCCTGAGGAGTTTCAGAAAATCCCGTCTGATCCCTTGCCTAAGACCTGAAAGCCACCATGCAAAATCGATGGCCGGGACCCCTATTCTGTAACTTTTATTTAGCAAGTTGACACCAAATGCCTCCGAACTTGAAAATTAATGGTAAATGGTAAATGGTTCGACATTCAGCTTGATGTAGTATGGAAGAAGTTAACGAATCAGAATTAATTTTGCTTGTGTAAGGACAAAAATTTATGTCGGAAAACATCTACATCTTCCTTATGTTCTTATATGAAATATATTTATTCGTAAATTATGTCAGGAACATTTTAAATACCCTAATTGCATTATTGGAAGCAAATCAGGCTGCTATGGGCTTTGGGGTCTTAGTTTCAGCTCTTATATAGGGAAGAAATTAATAGGTTCATAATTCCATGTTTGTAGTAGCAAAAAAAAAAAGAAACATGTTGATAGTGAAATTGTGTCTAATAAATGCTCGGGAATAAGCTCTATTTAGATATTAGATTTCGTTGTGGTAATTACCTACGCTCAAGGAAACGGATAGAGCTCTCAAGCTCTGCATCTGACGCCTTCCTAAACCTTCGAGCTTCGTGACTGCTGTGATAATTTTGATTGATGAAACGGTATCAACTGCATCATGTAGACTAGGTACTAAATAATCTATTGTCGAATTCACGTTATATTCCTCTAATCGATCGTTCAGCAACATTTAGTTGATGACACTATTATTTATATATTTATATATATTACTAGCTGTTCCCCGCGACTTCGTTCGCGTGGAAGTCTTAAGATACAGAATATTCTAAAATAACAGCCACATTTTAATAAAACTCCTTCGTCCCCCGACCCGTCGCGTTGCATTGCCTGCCCGCGCTATTACTTCGTTTTCGCTTAGTGTTCTTTCTGACTTTTTTCTTTTTGCTCGGCTCCTAAGGGTCATAGCGTGATATTAAATAACCAATAACTATCGTCGAGAATTGGGCTACCAAAAATGCAAAAAGAATTTTTCAAATCTGACTTTTTGTTCATAATTTCATGGGTTTTTTTTTTTTTGCGCGGAACCGTAATTATTTTTCTAAAATAAAAGTAGCCTAAGTTACCCGCCGTAACATCAGCTATCTACCAGTGAAAGTCCCGTTAAAATCGGTCCAGTCGTTTCGGAGATTAGCCGGAACAAGCAGACAGACGGACAACATTTTTTTTTATTGCTTTTTTGTTATAAATACCGTATATACTTTCATATGCATTTAGTAAAAAGTTGTTATTTTGACATTACAAACAGACATCAATTTTGTTTATTTGTATAGATTTGAGTCTCATTTAAATTTGGTGAGCTAAGCTACATCAAGGAACTATCTGCTAAAGTTAATAAAAATAAACAGTATTGAAAAACTAAGAGATTAAACGCCCTGTACTATTTATATTTCCCTGTTCTATAGGTACACACGGTATAGGATGGAATAGAGGCCATGAGAGCCGCAGAATATAATGGAATCTAATCTCGAGTAATGAAATTCAAATCTCCATGTGGCACAAAGTAATATCTACCGGTTGGTTTTATTTTTTGTATTACATTGTAGTGTAATAAAACAAAGTTACGGGATAGATTTTAATAAAAATGAAATGCTGTTCGTTGATAAATGCATCACTTCAGAACGGCTGGACTGATTTGGCATGTTTAAAAATGTTCATAATAAGTCTAAATCAGGGGGTCTACTCCGAAGCGTATATCCGATGTATCGGCCGAATGTCCGGCCGTTTCCTACTACACTTTCGTTCGGATCCGACCGAAATTCATTTTGAAGTTTGTTCAACAAACTTCATTTTGACGTTTGGTCGGATCCGAACCGACCGAACGAAATGGAAAAAAGTTTAGTAAGAAACGTCCGAATGTTCGGCCGATACTTTGGATTTACGTTTCGGAGTAGACCCCAGGCTTTTAAGGCGAAATTAGAAGTGCATTTTCTATGGGAATTTTGTATGAATTATTGAAATTTGGACAAGACAACGTCTGTCGGGTCAGTAAGTATTTGACAATAAAGGCTTTTTTGTATGATGACAGAAAAAGGGACTGACACAAATCCACTTATTCAACATGGCTCCCCGTAAAATTTATATCGTAAGCACCTTTGAAAACTATACATTTTTATCGTCGGCTGTGGTAAATTGGTATAAAGTGAAACCAGCGAAAAATTGTATTTTTGTTAAAAGCTTTGGATTCCGCTTTCACGCTCATTTTATTTTATAGGCTGGACGCTTGGAACCTCGTGACTATTAAAGTTGAAGCGACAAGCAATTATTATAACTTCAAACACAAGATTTTTTTTTTAAATTACTTACCGGCAAGTAACGTCTTCTCAATAACTGCATTTTTTAAACTTAACAACTCATTCAAGATCATATTTATGTAAGAAATACATTTAGTTTTGTAATTAAATTTTGATAACCAATAATCAATTTCTGTTAAGTACTAATTTCTTTTTTATATCACGCGTCAAAACACCCGGCAAATTGATTTTCAACAATGGTTAATATTATGCATCAGTCAGTTCGTAATCAACATGTTACGTATCTCAATACGTACCTACGTAATGTGTTGATTACGTACTGTTTGCCGATTCTTGATTTATGCATTAGGTATTAAATACAACTGAATTAAGCATATCGCTTACCAAAACACTACAATTACTAATAATCAACAGCCTAGCTTGACCAGTCCACACAGTCGGTCTACATCTAAAATGTATGCATTCAGTTGAAATGGTTACAATTTTCGATGTAGTAGTGTATAATACGCAATCAGGATCGCTTTAACCAGACCCGTTTGAATGGGGAGGCAACGAGCGTGATTTTGTGCCACTGTGACCGTGCTAGTTAGGGATAAAATAATATTAAAATTTGCTAAGTTATCCGCCGAGGAGAAAATTATGTGAAGCATCACTACGAATGAATTCCCGCATTCGATCGAGGGCATCGCTTTATGTGTCCACTAAAATAAAACTATGGCGGAAATGGAAAACGATTGGTCATCTGTAATGGAATTTTTGAGTTATTGAGTTTCGCATCACGTTATCAATACACTCCGTGTGGGATTTACTCCTTGAGGAAAACGATAAAGCTTCAAGTCAGAAACATCCGCTGTATCGCAATTGTGCAGTGTTCCGTGTAATGTTCGGTCATGTAGCTTTGTGAAATTTTGCCATAGGCTCGGAAGGTTTCCGTTCAAATGCATCCTCGATAGCGCGACTGTTAGCTCTCACAGCCGCCATGTCGTCGAGTGCCCTTTGCCCTCCCATGGGCTCTCTCACCACAACTAGGTCACCCCATACATTCCTTATACAGTCCTTTAGTTTGTTCTCGACACGCCTACTTGTCTTCACACTCCTTTCTTTTTGGAAGGGCTGATCCTGAACTTTGATAATCTTTGTACGGACATCTACACGTGTCGGAGTGATAGAAGAGAGCGTTTACAATTAAAATCTACAGTTATTTTTTGCATATTAAATTAATTTGCTTGTCATAAATTTTCCCAATTTCATTAGCATTATAAAAGTATGTACATCTAAGCTGACCTAAAATATTTTAGTAAATTATTCCTCTGCCAGCATTGTACTGGATGATTGCTTCTAAGCACTGAAATTACTTCCGTTGTTGTTCGTTGTAGTTAGGGACTTTGTTCCGCGGATCGATTCCAATTAGATTACCGTGCCTATCTCGGTAAAACCTATTTCCGACATGTTTACAATCTTCTTTACGTCAATTACGAAACTCAACTGTGTGACTAACCGAGTTGGGAACTTGCCGGAAGCGAGCGTCATGAACAAAATCTAAGTGAATTTGTCAAACCCGGCTATATAATAAGCTTTCAACAAAGTTTCTTACCAATCTATGTAAGTACCTATACGGTCATGTTCCTTTATATTTTCTAACTACAATGTCAACGTAATCGTGTTTTGTTGCTTGCTTGAAATGATTTTCCTCACAAAATTTGATAAGACTGGTTTAGGGTAACAACGATTGAAGGTATGGTACGTACAATGGTTGTGAATAAATGACCTAAAGCTCTACATCCAAAATTACCAACAAATAAAAACAAAAGAGGCGTAGATATAAAAAGATTCGATTAGATTTTCAAATTTTCGGAATTCGTGACCATTAGACAAGAAGGTACCGAAATGTATGTAAAGGTAAGATTTAGGGGTACGACTCTAGTGGCGCAGGCAAGCCAAATCGCGTCACCCACCAGCAGTGTCACAAAATCGACATCAATTTATAAATAGAGAGCAAAATTTCCGCGGAAAGCCGCTATCCGATTACCTTGGGGATGTATTCTAAACGCGTCGATTTCTGGCATTTATAAGTTGTAAGCTGAAAGCGAAACTTTAGGTAAGGGTATCAGTAAAAAGCCTACTTTAAGTTTCTTAGTGCAACAATCGGTAAATGAATTGCGTTGAAGAATAGACATAGTACCTACACACTATACCACCGCGCCTGCGCCTGGCGCCTCCTGTTTCAGTGGTACACCAAGACTTGATATTATTTCTTCAAGCTTTCAACTCCTTTAATTTTTTAATGAATAGGTAGGTACTTATCGTCTCGTGGCTGTACTTTGGAGCGATAGGCCTACCTATACTGCTGAACATAAGACCTATACTTCTCCATGTACTCGCCAACTACCTACATACTCAACAAGTAGGTAGGTACCAAAAAAAAAAAATTATTGAGCAAAATACACTTAAATCCAACATTTTGTAACTTGCTCTTAACAATAATTTAATACTCCTGTCGCGAGTAGATATACAGTTTTACACCAACGTAACAATTTTTTCCCGATATCAGTGCAGTCGTTCAATTTTCTCTCGATCGCTATCTTTCGCAATTTGCGAACGGCGTGGAGCGAAATCGCTTCCCGCGCGATAATCGACAGGCGACAGCGATCCGACATGGAGAGACTCTGATTTATGGAGCAATATTTAAGAAGGGAGACGATGCTCGACGCCGCAGGGTTCAAAACAAACGCTTTGTAATAACCTTTTTAAACGCCAAAGTTATAGGGTAAATCAGCATGTCAAGACAATTTGGGGAAATATTTTTTCTTTATTTGCATTCCGCATAATACTGATTTCTATCCTATATTTTAAGAGCAAAAGCAGATTTGGTGGTAAATATAATATTTTTGTTCAACTACAATTTTCCGTCTTGTTGGCATTTTCTATCGACGTCGATTCAATGGATTTCCTATTTCCTTTATTAATATATCGTTTAATTTTTCTAATGGACCGAAAGCTAAGAGCCATTACGCTACCTAGCTTATAATTTTATTAAAAATGTCACTAATTAGCAAAATACATTAATTAATGTGTTGGCAACACACTTAAATCTAACACAATAATAATTGCAATTTGCATGTTAGTAGAATTCGGGTATTGAACATGCAAAATAGCTTTTCACTAGAAATCATAATAGGAATTCTGACAGTTCGTACCTATTCAATTAACAATGTTACATATTATGTCGTTCTGCAAAGCCGTGGATACAAAATCAACACATTTCGAGCCTATATTATTCAGGTCAAAAATAACTTCAAATTTCAAACTATATTTCTTCAGGCTACCCTTAAGCCTGAGTCCTTAGGCTTGAAATACACCCAATAGTCAGAAAGCACCTTTTCAAAACTTTTCTTATATATTACGTACCTACCTTTTCATTCCTAATCCTGTCTATTCGTGTGACCCTCATTTCGACTGAGTGGAGATATTTCTCATCGACGTATATCATCGGCCAGCATTGTGAGATGGACAATACGATAGCTCTTTATAATAGTCTTAGACGAAAGACTTGCCATTATACTCGGGTTTAGGACATGACTCAAACATATTGTGACTTTTTGTTACAAAAGTGGATTTTCATCGTAGAGAGATAAACTATTTTGATGAAAATAAACAGAATTAACTTTCGAAGATTTATTTTATAAGTACTCACATTATTTTTGCTTGAAACAGGCATTTTCTTTGAGAATCAGAGACCAGTTGAGGTTAGGTATTTGTTTTTTGGGATTATTCCAGGCATTCATTTGTAAATTATCGTGCCTAGTCACATTGAAATACTGATATATAGACAGTAAGAATTAAATTAATTTATCATATCCCCACAGTTCGCTCATATGGGCAATTATAAGTCACTTTCAGTAAGCCTAGGTTGATGTATCAAATGAATTTCGCTCCCGACTATGAGCGCCGCTGAAACTGCTTGAAACGTCGGGAAATGTAAAAAGCTGAATAAAGCGCAATATCATGGATCTACACAGGGTTCAAACCTTTCCATGTAACAAAAGAATATCATCACAATCATACAAATCTCACATACAGTACAATCATACATCCCAGATAGAATTGTTTGATAAAATTCTATTTTTATATTAGTGATCGTAGATGTTAAGGAAAATAATGTAGGTAGGCTCTTGCTGAAAATAAGCCATTTAGGCTGGTGTTTCAGGATACATTACATTAAATATCAATTACGATAATGGCTGGTCCGATTTATAGAATTTCAACCTTTAAACGTCACTCACGGACTAAGTGGCCTAATTACATTTATTAATTACTAGTTCCCCAATAACTTCACTGTTAACGATTCATCAAATATTCATTAATCAAGTTACCGTAACATGTTAAGTTTAATATTATAGCGAACCGAAATTAGTGTGCATGTCGCGCATAAATTGGGAAATGTTCCGAAAAGGTAAACTTGTTTCATATCGTAAAGTAGCCGTACTGCCGTACGGCCTCACATTGTAATGTTAAATACTTTTTAGTTAATTACGACAGCCCTAACGGTTGAGTGAGCAATTTCGTGGGTGCTGTAGTGACGTCAGACCTGTAATTCCCCGTTTAATCTGTGTTGCGAAATGCTTTCTCTACGATAAGATAACTTATCGACAAGTAACCCTATCGAGAGTTTGACAATAGAAATATCCATCTAATAATAGCGTTCCGCTCCGACGCGCCGCCTCTGATTTCAGTATATTAATGACCTATTAATGTATGGGTTGACTTCGACGTGAGAGAGAAGTTATTTTAATGTTTTAGTGTCTCCCGAGAGACCTCTATTAAAACAAAATGGTTTCTAAGTAGTTACGATACAGGGAATATACCAAAAAGAAACAAATGCCGTCACATGAATATGACTTGACATTTAGGATACCGCTCTAACATGAACGCACCTGAGATTTCACAAACCCAGGACCAACGAAAAATGCTTGGTCCGGTTTTAATGCTGTCATTTGGACAGGCGGAAAGGTCCACTTTTTGCATGGGGGTTTGTCGTGCTATATAATGTGACATTAATAAGTCTCACCTCCCTTTAAAGGGAGATGTCACGTACGTATTTGGGTCAGCTGTTACATTCATGTCGCTTTGATAAATAATTAGGGTCCTGTGACAAAAAATACTGAACAAAGAAACCTTTATGCAACTCAGTGATGTCCGTCTGTTCATTACGCACAGTTAAACATAATTTCTAAGGTTTTGTGACAATATATCATGGAAATGAATAAATTTCTCATCATAAAGTTAGAACCAGCTTTAAGTGTTTGCTAAATTCTGTAGCGTTATCGGTACCCCAAAAAATTGTGTGCTTAGAATTCGTGGTGTGTGATTATGTCTCGCTCTTGACCGCTTTTTATTTAAATTGGGACTACGTACTGGTTACCCGTACGAAACGTGACCCATTTATAATTCATGTAGATTTAAGACTAACCAACTTACGGTACACGCGAGTTAAAAATAATTCCGACTGGCTGTGTTTTGTACAATATTTTTGAAAAGAAATATTTTGCCATCATGTAGGTAGTGTACGGAACTTTACTGTAATCATTTAAAAGTATGAAACTCAGATAAAGAGATAACAGACAACATAGCCATACTGTGCCATAACCAAGTAAAGTATTCCGTAAACCAACGCGTAAACTCCATGAAATAAAACTGAATGTTACGCCAGCTTTGATACAGTCCCACCACACATTTGAATAATAGACTATATCACACAAATACGTATGTATATGTTTAAGGCACACAATTCAAACGCGCAAGTAAGTACAGTGTATAAAGCAGAATCGAAATGTTCGCGGGGAAATTTTCCTCAACACACAGCCTTTATTTGCATTGGAGCGAAAATATTTAATCAGGCGTATAATCTTAGCGTAGGTACCGTATTACGCTTTTGTGGTTCAAACGCGCACCCGTCAAGGCTAGCTGCTGTTTTGTGTACGGATCTCTAGATTTTTTTTTCACGATGTTTACTTTTTATTTTTGAGAGCTTATAACATTGTTTAATTGTGTATGTGTTACGGCTAAAACCCGAAGTGCGGCTACAACTAGTTTTAGCCGGCTACAACTAGGTGTGGGCTGAAAGGTAGGTTAGGTTAGGTTAGTACTGTGACTACACAACACACCTAGTTGTAGCCGGCTAAAACTAGTTGTAGCCGCACTTCGGGTTGTAGCCGTAACATATGCACAACAAAAAATTGTTTTGATTATATTCCTAAACAAGTCATTTCGAATAGACCAGTGGTTTTCATTGCAAGTGTTGGTGTATTATTGAAACAAACATGGTTTATTATCTTCCAGATATTGTAAGAGAAATTATTGTATTACTTACTCATAGTGCAGCAGTGAGCGATACTTATAGGGTTACCTGGGCTTTTACCTCCGCAGCATTTTTAATTAAACTCTAATCTGTAACATCTGAGTCTAGGTTCATACAATAAGATGGGATAAATTAGAGTTCGTTTATCAAGTTTTGATTACCTCAATTAAATCAATGGACTCAACCCAATGCAGTCCACTATTGAACCAACTCTCAAAAAAAAAAAACAACCGAATTCCAAAAATAAACTACCAAGTGAAAAATAACTTTAATTTCGGAAGTCGGTGGCAAAAAAACTAAAATACAGATCCAAAGACACAGATTTCCGAAATTAAAGTTATTTTTGTCTTTTTCAATTATTTTATACAACGAACACCGTAGCCAATGCCGTGTTACAATGAAACTTATAACACCCCTCTTTATACGTCGGGGGTTAATAATAAAACAGTTATAAATTCAAGGGGTTTACAGCCCACATTTCCAAACATACAATGTAAAACTCAATCAAATCAGCTAAGCAACGAATGTATAAAGAGTACCATTCACTGAATTAATCCCACTCTCAACTAGTGCAGGCCGTAAAACCAACAGAGATAACACGTTATAAAGCCTTTGGGTTCGGATTGAACGTTAACAGTTATAGCTCCGATCTGGTTTGTAACATTCCATGTAATCATGCTGAATGCTGGTACTTACGTACTCGTAAATCTGGTTAGAGTGCGTCAGTTTTACAATGTACGTACCTATGTAGACGTTTGGGGAAATTACCGTCCGTCATTCGTAGGGGGCGCTAGTCTCTTATGTCAGGTAACGCCAAGAGCCTCGTAACAGTGAAAATAGAGTAATATCTTGTCAAAGCCCCGTTCTATTTAGCCCGCCGTTCGCAAGGACGCGAAAATAACGCGGCGTGATTTTATCGCGCACTGGATTTTCAACGCTCTGCTTAGCGCCGAGAGTTGAAAATCCAACAGTGTTTTTTTCCACGCGTTGGGATGCACTCTGTTGGATTCTCAATGCTCGGCTCAACACCGAGTGTTGAAAATCCAGTGCGCGATAAAATCCCGCCGCGATATTTTCGCGTCCGTGCGAACGTCGGCTTTTGTAAAGCGGAGCTTTTACAATTCAGTATTTGAACCAAGACTTCACAAATTGACATAATTCTAACCACGAAAAGGGGATAAAAAATTAAACTTCTGAAACTTCTCCCGAATTTTAGAGTTTACTTTAGTTAGCCCCCGAGGATTTATACGTCGCCATTTCTATCCTAGTAACCATTGATCAATTTTAGATATAACCTATAATCACTATCCCTATCCCTTTGTGGGATAATGCGTGGAGGTATCATCATTATCATACCAACCTTCTTACGTACCTACATAAGCTCACTGTTGGGCGGTACTCTATATTCTGTTCCATTACGGTCTCGATCCTCCCATCTAGTATTTAGATAGATGTAGTAAAGTAAGTAGCACCTAATGTACGGAGATAGGCAGGGTCCCTGAAAACTCGAGTGAGCCTAATATATTATGCGTTATTCGGTTTCAATCTATCGATTTTACTTCGGCGTTGTTAGAAAGCGGGACTTTCGCGATTTTCCGCACCATTAGTGATGTGAAAAACGGCGGTTTGTACTCACGATGTCGTTTTCGTCCATTACGAGATTTCAAAGATCGAACATTCGTATTCGCTCTTTTAACTTCGCTCAGATATCACACTTATTTTCGCAGTCTGGAAACTTCACGGATATTACCTTTGATTGAAACTGCTGTGATGATGATAACTGATTCCTATCAAAGGAAATCTTTTACAGGAATATTTCACGCTTACACGAAATTGAAAAAGTTCAATTTTTTTCTTTGGTAATTTATGTGTATATTTTACGAACGTTTGTACATAGAGTAGTTAAAAGTTAATTCTGCGTAATGAATGAGGTTTCAGATCATTTATTCTTATAAGAATTACATTATTCACTTAAATGAGAATATTAAAAACTAGACATATCACAAAAAAAGACAAAATTTTGGACGTATTACAAAAAGTAGACATCGATTACAAATATTTTGAGGGTAGGTTACAAATTAATACAGACAAGTGTTAGCTAGATACACGCATACAAGTTTCCGTATAACACAGATCAGCAGTATTAGCAAAATTTAGATCCTTCGTACATAATAGTTTTTCATCTGTAGTTTGTGCGGGTTGGGTGTAATTGTAAAAAGTCTTGTTCACGTCTCAGTTTCATTTTGTTTTTTTTTTAAATATTTTTTGTGAAGGTTATGTTTGTGTGTATATTTTTATTTAGTATTTCTCGAATTAGTATGCATGTATTGTATATGTATCTTTGTGGTATTTATATTAATTACTGTAACTTTTTTGTAAAGAGTTTCTGTTGGAGTTAGATAGTCATAATTAAATAACGTTTTTAGTAGTTTATTTTGAGCAGTTTGTAGTAGGTTCGTATGTGTTTTAGCAGCAGTACCCCATATTTCCACCAGGTAGTCAAGAGAATATGGAATGTGTAACATTCCATATTCTCTTTCATTACACGTTTACTTGCTTCCCAACGAGCGTATTTACATTTACTCTAACTGTTATTTACGAGTACATGAGGTGGGAATGACAACATTAGAATATTGTTAAATCTTACGTAATTACTGAATTTACCTTTAATGGAAACTGTGGGGTAACTTTTAATATTTTTACTTTGAAGATATCATATTTGTGCTTTGAAGATATCATATTAGTTCCACTTGTCATGTCAGTTGCAATATCATAAGTCGCTATAGGTAGAACATCAAAGAGAGAACTCGTTTGACTTGGTACCGTCATATGGCGCGCGCTACACTGATTTACAAACGTTTTTTAGGGAAACCATTTGCGGAAATAGTTTAGCCGATTGGCTCTACCTTCATACTGTTTGATTCAGATCAAAGTAGTGACTATATTACTGGAATCGGAAAAGGTTCTACATATCAATACAGTGTGGAAAATATCAATGGGCCCTGAATCCTTAAGATATATTATTTTACTTAAAGGAAACATTCCTTTATTTAAAAAAAAAAAACTATATTAACAGATATCTCGACAAGCTTACCTCAACCGGGATTAGAACTAGTTAAAAATTCAAAAAATAAGAAAAAAGACATTGGACAGAAACTGCTTATAAACTAAAAGTAAAATTTAAACAAAGTTGTTTAACTTAAAAAAAAATACAACAGAATACAAATTAATGAAGGGCGCGAACATAACACATAATTCAAATACATAATTCTACTATAGCAGAAACTATTATTACTTTCAGCATTTTATGTAGCTAACAGGTAATACTCCTTCAATGGTATATTCTGATTTTCTAAATGTTGTTCAATAAATTAAGAATAAAAAAAATCGGCTAAGTACGTGTCAAAATGAAGGGTTCCCTAGTTGGGATGAATTTACTTAGCTGTGATAGTTACTATTTTAATTTTGTTATATAAACTACTGCCGTGAATTTTTTCACATATCCAAAAGGAACCATTTCCTACCAATGGTTCCTACTATTTAGCTGGCGGGGGAGAGAGGACATTTATCTCTAACAAAAAATAGCAATTTAAAGCATAATATTACGCAAACGCATCCCTGAAACGTAAAATAGTTTTCATAGACCCGCAATATTTTTAACGGCCTATCCAACGATACCCCACACCATGGGATGGACGAGAAAAAAAATCATTCCCACTTTACGTGCAAGGCAATTTTATCACTGTCGGCGTGATTAATACCCATACCCATGCCAAATTATAGCTTTCTAGTAGCCTCTGAGCTAAGCCGCGGACAGACAGACAGACGGACATGGCGAAACTATAAGCGTTCCTTGTTGACTCTGTAACCCTAAAAACTGAAGTGTTAATCGGCTTCTGCTGCTGACCATACATATCTTGCTCATTTTTAGGGTGCCAGCTAAATGGTTGTTTTTGGATGTGTGAAAAAATTTACGGCGGGTTTTATTTTTAGTATACGTGTATGTCGTGTGTAAGTTACAAGGAAAACTATCACAGCTAAGTAGGCTTTACAAGTTTACGAGTTATAGTCGACCAACTTACATTAGCAGTTGGAATGTATGAGAGAACATGTTTTTCAACTACAATGTTAAATTTGTTCTTGGGATAAATTCAGCCCCACTACGGAACCCTTTGTTTTGCGTGTTCCGACATGCACTTGGCCAGTTTCTAACCAGCTTCAAGAAAAGAAGGAGGTTATCAATTCGACACGTATGTATGTAACATCAATGGAACTGCAAGATATTGACATATGATAATCTATTAGGGCTTCCAATCAACTATACAAAATTTTAAAGGTATGTTTGTATGTATGTTTGTCCACGCATTTCTCCGAAACTATTAATCGGATTGTGATTATTTTTTTTATTGGCTTACATTTACTCCAACTTATGGAACAGTGCAAGTTTCATCAAAATCGGTTCAGTGGTTTCATAATTATGTATTAATGTGTGTACGTGTGATGGCCTGGCTTATTGATACGAGCTACGGGTGTGGTGTCAAAGGGAAAACATCTCAAAACCTTGGTCAAATTCTAATGCAGTATTTACAACAAAACTATTAACTACGTATTACAAACAGTATTCCAGTTTTTACTTACAACTAAAAATTAGGAAATAAAAAAGTAATTAAAAAAAATTAAATCGACTTCAAAAAGAAATAATAAAAGAAATTAACTCAAAATTATGAAATAACTATAATTTCGGAAGTTGGTGGCAAAAAAATAAAATACAGATCCCGAGACACCGACTTCTGAAATTAGTTATTTCATAATTTTGAGTTAATTGGTTTTCGAAGCCGATTTAATTTTTTTCTGAAACAATTGATGTTACATGGCATGTATCTTAGTTGGTATCTTTTGACTATATTATCTTTTAACATTTTTTAAAGCACGTTAAAATTATCATTCTGCTGCCCTCATCCCAATTTATTTGGGGTCGGCACATATCTTCTTCTATACTTCTCTATTAGTGGTCGTCGTAATAATCTTCTATACAAATAAATAAAATTGAAGTGTCTGTTTGTAACGTGAAAATAACAACGTTTTACTAAATGCATAGGAAAGTATAAACGGTTCTTATAACAAAAAAGCAATTTTTAAAATTTTTGTCTGTCTGTTTGTTTGTTCCGGCTAATATCCGAAACGGCTGGACCGACTTTACTGGCAGATAGCTGATATTACGGTGGGTAACTTAGGCTACTTTTATTTTACAAAAAAATATTAGGGCTCCGTGCAAAAAAATTAAAACCCATGAAATTATGAACAAAAAGTCGGATTTGAAAAATTCTTTTTGCATTTGCTAACCCAATTGTCGAGGATAGTTACAGGCTATTTAACATTATGCTAAGACCCTTAGAAGCCGAACAAAAAAAAAAGTCAGAAAGTACACTTAAGCGAAAACGAAGTAATACCGCGGGCGGGCGATTCAACGCGACGGTTGGCGACGGGTCGGGGAACGAGGGAGTTTTATTAAAATGTGGCTGTTATTTTAATATATTGTGTATCTTACAACATCCACGCAAACGAAGTCACGGGGCACAGCTAGTTTTTCAATATAATCCTACAGGCATGATTTTTATTCCATTCGAGAGATCCTATATTTACTCATAGCATTTTGATGTGGATCCGAGCATCGTTCTGAAAAGCAGTATCGTGATTCTGCAGATTCTATTCGCGGGCATATCGAGTTATTCACCACAATGATCGATTCCCCGACTGATCCCTCCGTACTTCGTGAGCGTAAGTAGGAAGCCATACTCGATTTTTCAGCAATATTTATGAAAACATAGCAATGATCAAAACGATTTTCAACCGACTTCAAAATAGGAGGAGGTTCTCAATTCGGTTGTGTTTTTTTAAATGTTTGTTACCTCAGTACTCCGTCATTTATAAACAGATTTGGAAAATTCTTTTTATATTTGAAACTTGATACTTCCAGATCGGTCCGATTTTTATCAAAATCCAGTTTTAATAATAGGATCCGTGAGGAATTGATGGAACTCTTCAAATATTATGGGCATACACATAGCAATTTTTATATTTTCGTCAGCAAGTCAAGCATTTGCGTTCAGAAAGTATCATTTGGTGAAGTGGAACTGACGAAGAAGACCACATATGGCCACGGGAACTCCTCAATTTATTTCACGGGTAGCGATATCTCGATTAAGATCGTTAAGCGACTATGACGAAGCAAATTTAAATAAATGTTTCTGAAGAAAATGGTAACATCGAACTGATGATGAAGCCGGAAGGTAGGCACCGGAACTCTGTAATAAAACAATGTATCCTAGCCGTGTTTGGGCTCATTGGAATTGTCATGAGATGCACTCTGGCTAATGATGTTAATGGTAATATGCTTCAAATTGCGCTACTTGAATCGTGTGTTATGTGTGGCCTTAATTGTCAGGAGACAGATTTCGTCAACGATCTGTCATCGTGTGGTTGATTTAATAATTTGTTGGCGACGGCGTCCCAACCTGATAAAACTACGCCTTCCAAACTTCTGACAAGACTTAGTGCGACGTATATTTGCCTTTTTGCAAAATTTTTATTTACAAGGGTATACACTGTGGTCGTATATAAATTTGATCAAATTCTGATGAGTGGTTTTTGAGCTACCTTCGGTAATACGTATTTATTTTCCATTTAGTGTACTTATGTTGATGATGTTATAAGAACTTCCTGTCACTGTTATGTACTTAGCAAGTAGTGGTATACGAATTTGGGTGGGGTAGGTACCACAACCAAAAAGTGGAAAATAAAAACTTAGGTATTTATAAAAAAAAAATAACCGACTTCCAAAAAGAAAAACACTACAAAGTGAAAAGTTATTTTTCACTTTGTAGTTTTTTTTTTAAATTTCGGTAGACGGCAGCCAAAAACGAAAATACTAAACTAAAGATACCGACTTCAGAAATTAAAGTTATTTTTCACGTTGTAGTGTATTTTTGGAAGTCGGTTGTTTTTTTTATATAAATAATTTTTTTTTAATATTCCATTTGTGATGAGCTGAGTTTCGTGTTTCTCAGTAGCCAGTAGGTATTTCGGATGATTGATTCGAAAAATCTTGCTTTAATATACAACGTCAGGTAATATTATGGTTAAAACAACAAATAAGTAGATTAGTAATCATAAAATTCTAGAAATAATAGAACTTATTTTGGCTAAAGGTAATTTAATTTTTATCAGTAAATGTTATTTACGAAAACAACTAAATCCGTCTCTGTTTTGATTGAGAATGAAAACTTGAGTAAAAGTTCTACAATAATATTTGTGTGGGAGATGTCAGAATACTATCATATGTCTGTCTGGGTCCGACCAGGAGTTTACAATCATTTATTTGTCAAGTAACACGGACTCAATTCATAATAATTATAAACTTACCTACTTAAGTAGGTACGAGTATTTCAATTCAATTATTATTATAAAATTAAATTACACAATAACAATACATTTACAGTTTAGTTCTGAACACAAAGTTTTAGCTCGCGAGACATCCTACACGCGTGTCTATGGGCAAACCACCAGCACGCCGCGGCGGCGAGAGCTTTAGAAAAAAACAAAGCAGTGTGGTCGGAACAAATTGATCAACCTTTTTTGGTTATTTGAAATAATTAGGTACCTAATACTAAATATTACTATTAATAACTGCTACTAAATAATAATATGAATACTGGTAAACAATACTATTTGCAGAAAAATCAAATTGATATTACTCTAGTAATAAGGTCGAAAAGTGGTTCGACGCAAATGTCCGCGATGGTATCTTAGGAATTTCTCAGTAGCAGCCCGGTGTCCATATTCGGTTGTTGGCATTAGGCTCGCCCCGTGAAACTGGAAATGAGAAAAACTTATAGGCACACCCCTGCCTAACTCTTCGGGGTAAACAGGGGTAATGAAATGTTACATGAAATGTGCCGAAATTTTGAATTTTTACAATGAACTAAAAACTGGATAAACAAAATAACGAAATATTTTATTACCACTAACAGTTCCCGTCATGATATTAAGAACTGTGATCTGTTTATTCCATCCCAGCAGTAGTGGTAAAGACGCGCCGTCATAGTGCTCTAAATGTGTTCGTATAATTTTCCCGTAGTATGTAGCATGAAAGCCACCTAAGGGGCTCAAGGGAGCCGCACCGACCGGCGCCGGAAGGACGTGCCGTTGCGCGCCCGCTACCGGTGCCGGTCGCCGTCGTCACATCCGCCGCACTGAGGGGAATTATTTTAACGCCAGTAAGAGCTTATTCGAGCTCCCACTCAGCAATTACATTAAGGGCCTTTCATGCAAAGCTTTTTATTGCTACATGTGCGAAAAGCAAGTTCAATAGAGCTCCACTATTATCAATAGAGCTGCTGAGCTAAATTAACGAATGGCATATTCGAACTCGTATTGGTTGTACGATACAGGAGCTGTTCACATTAAATTGTGCAGCAGAATATATTTTTTTTAAATTTTGTCTGATTTTTTGATGCGAGTGCAAAATGTTTTCTGGCAGTGTTTTATATTTTTCATTTCAATTTTATTAAAATATACTCTTGCTTGCAAATGAGGCTTCATGCGCGCCGTTTTGAGAAAGTTACATTATGTATAATGAAGCTATCTTGGTGTGATATTATTATGTTATGTTGTTTGTTGTTGTTGTTTTGTTGTAATATAATATTTATGGTGTATATAATAAAGAGTATTCTATCTATCTATCCAAGTTGTGACTACTTGTGAAATGAAATGTCAGCATTGTGCAAGAGCACAAGACTTCGTAAACGGCCGAAACCAATAATCTATTTTCAGTAAAAGACAAATCGCTATTGATGGTAGACAGTATAATTCTATCTGTCGTTATGTCAGGCCGGTAAGATTCCATAATCTCTTATATTGTGTAAGAGATATTGGGACATTAAAATCATAGATAGATAGGTTTTTATATCTCCAGTATGCCAAAATTAGATAGGTTATTGGATTCGGCCGTTAGCCTGTACCAACCTATCGGTTGCTAGTTTTCATAAGGTTTTCCAGCAGCACCGACTACGAGAAAATTATAGCAAATTCTATCTCAGAAAGTTCAAATTTTAGCTTTGTGCTAGAGGATGAAGCAAGAGCTTGTAATTTAAATCATATTACAACATGAAAACATTTAGACTCAAGTCTCAAGTAAATAACGTGTGACTTTTGCTCTGATTATTTTCCGTGGGATGTTAATAAAAAATTTAAAATCATTAAGAACTTAAATATTCCTATAATGGAGCTACCATTATTGACCAATTAATAACAATTTCTACCATCCTTTTGTGTGAAGTGTCACCGAGCGTCGAAAGCCGCTGTTTTCAGAAGAAAATTCAACTTGATTTTTTAAGTGCGAATAGAAATGTTCTACTAAGGTTTTACCAAAGAAACGGATGGCTCCCCATACCGCGAGCAACCGTGCAGAGTCTACACAGTAATCCATGATATGTCTAACAGATTTATTGTCTACACCGTACACAATAAATCTATTCTGCCTACCGGTAGGTAGACCCATAATACATTTTCTAACCGACTTGTCCAAATGGTATAGTTCACTCAATGCGTTTGCTTGATTCTATTTCACATGACTCGCCCGAAAGCTTTGTATTTGGAGAAAAACGTAGGTTACTTTAAACTTCGAAAAACAAAAAATAAACTGTATACAGCTAGTTTATTATTTCTGTTTGTACGCGCACGTATTCAAATCATTAAATTCTCGCAATTATCACTTCGTTCCGTCGTTCGCAAATCGCGACGGAAAAAAATAACATTTGTATCGGCAAAGTTTGTACAGTTTTACGTGTAAGAATTGTACCTCTGTCTGCCTGAGGTATACACCATTACAACAACAAATAGGAAAGTCGGTTAAGTAAACGAAATGACTAACAGGTAGAAGACCGATTGTGTACATGACTTGAATATTGTATGTAATAAGGATTTATATTGAATGGATTTATTTTATTTGTTTAGGTTAGATTTTGAAAATTAGTTTTGTGGTTAAAATACAATAAGGGATGTAATTTAGGGATAAAGGTAATGTAACGTAACTGAGTTTGAGTTTAACTTATCTTTGAGCGTAGGTATCGCAAAAGCTGATGGGGAATGTTTGTGTGTATAATATGCGATTTGTGAAAGTAGGTTGGTATGTAAGTACCTATGTAAGCCCTGGCGCTAGTATAATAATAGTAGTCTATGCGCTTGTGTTTTTAAAGGACATTGTTCGGCGTCCATACATCGTCCGCCGAAGAAGCAATAGAGAAGTGAATTTACTTTCCGTGATCTAAATAATGCTTATAATCAATTGAAACTAAATTAAAATTACGGACACTTCTGAACATTGTAAAAAATCCAAAACACTTTAGGATTTTGAGTTTATATTAGGCCAATAGAAACATAGTAACTTAGCGTTTATTAGTGAAAATACATTGCACAACTATACTTTCTTTTTACTAATTTATTTGTAGTTACGACTAGATTAGGGATATGGACTGTTTCGTTTTTATGTGACTTAGGAGAAAGTATTGTAATAAACTACGAATATAAAATCTCGCTTGTTTACCCAAAAGTCAAACTGTCATCTGTCAACGATAACACTGGCATGTCGATGTTGCTAATTTCAGACAGCGCTGAGAGTACCGAGTTCTGTAATTACGGTGCACCCTCGGTGCACACTATACCGCTGCGTACAAAGCCTTGGCTGTATGAGCTACAATGCCCTTTGCCTATTCAAAACGTCAAATTGAAACAAAAAATAATGGCGGCGGGGAATAAGATCGAAGTGAATTACTTTTTAAAATGATTTCGAAATTCTGAAGTGTCCATTCTATTGTAATAATTGTAATGTAAATTATATAAAAAAAACCAGTTATTACTGTAAAGGTTTCATACGTGTTGATTCATAGGGCATTTTTAACAATGTCATTTACCAAAGATGTAAACAACAATGGCCGCTCGAAATTTTGCCATTTGGTTTAGTGATGTGCTAATTTATTAACTATATTATGTTATGATGTAGGTATGTTTACTTGAAAGAGTATGGCAGTTGAGAGTATGTCATGCTCACTTAAATGTCTCGCTGATGGTGGCACGTGTGTTGGATCATTCGGTTCCCTACAAAATGGTTGAGCTGGATGGTGCTGATCCACGCGTCATGTTCGTGAACGGGCGCCGTCAGTGGAGACTGGTCATCTCTTAGCTGCCAGGGCTTATTTTTAATCTTATATTTTAAATTGTTTTAATTATCTATTTTTTACATTGTTCTCACATATAGAAGTAACAAGAACAATAACAATGTACCTACCCAGGATTTTGTAACAATTGTGATTTAAAAGAGTGTCCATGGAGTTTCTTGCCCATTCTTCTCCATAGAGATCTACGTTTTGGAATGGGCGACTAGCTTCAATTTTCTGACTAACTGACTGACTCTTTAACAATTCAAAAGTGCCTGTAATTGGTTTAATTGAAATAAATGATTTGAGTTTGAGTTTGACTAACAGATTATTAACATAAAAATATAATATCCTAATCCAATAAATCCGGCGTGCTGTGCTGCCGCTGCTGCTGCGGCTGCGGAAAACCTCAAGCGGCGAAAGTATAATACCTAACCTTATCGGTAATTATATTTTCGAGCCATTTGGGGTTGAAACCCACGGGCCGTGGGGTCCGAGTGCTCATGGTTTGTTCAGCGAAATGAATATATATGAATTCAAAAATCGTCATACATTTTCGCCATTATTGATGAAAATATAGTATATTTAATAGATTTCTGGTGATCCACAGGATGAAAAAGTAATTGTGTAATGTGTGGGCTTATTGGGTGCGTTCAGAGGGCCAACCACCACCTCTTAACAGTATTATTTCAATGTTACTTCAGTGTGAGAAAGAGACGGAGCTATGCAGGACGTCTAGCTCCATCTCTTTCACATCCTGAAGTAAGATTACAATAATACTGCTTTAAGAGATGGTGGCCTAGCTCCAGCGACGCGCAGATATCGCGTTCTATTCCTAGGCAAGTACAATGTCATTACTGTTGGTTCCTAGGCACCACCTCTTGAAATGGGCACTTACGTCATGTTCAACTGGTTGGCTATTGAACCTACTCACATAGAAAAATCTGCTTTGTGAAAATTCAATAAATTAACCATTGAAAGATAGTCCAGTTAGGCCATTGATTTCTTCTATTGCTGTTTATTTACTCACTCTTAGAGAGAAAATAAAGATAATTACTGTGCTTGCACTTACTTACCTTCAAACAACTTAATTTTAACAAAGCTGTGTTAGCACGAGACGCAATAAGGTAATTTAATTTCATAACAATCTTAAGAAAACAAACATTACCAGCGACATTGTGAAACAAGAAATTACCATTTAAAACGAAATAACACATGTATGAAATAATCATGTCTCACCGCATGGGACGGAGCTAATCCCGACGACACACTAATGTCTTAAGGAGAAGAAAATGCGAATTTCCTTCCATGATGTATTAGGTTAGTTGCACACGCGAAATAAAGACGTACCCACACACGTATTTCATCCGGCTAGGAAAAAGTATCACGTAGGAGTAACACAACGTCACTCCCTAAACGGCTGCCGACTGTAGTAGCCGTGCAATAAATAAAAAAGGCGATTTAGGAAATCCCGACATGACTCCCTGGATTTATACAGAGTCTTCTGACGCAAACTTTTCCTTGAGGTCATCAAAATTCTCCCTCCGTGCGGACGATTGAATGTTATGGGCCGCGAGACGCTCTCCACTTCTGAGTTATAGCTTGTTGCCCCCTGACATGCTTACGGTACTGATTTAATTCAATGATTATGTTGCGCTGCCGCACGAAGCCCTAGCTTTCAGGCCAGCTTTAATAAAAAAGTTACATCGTTATGAATAAAATACACAGTCAATGTACGAGTACTTACCTATTATGTAAAACGTGGGTAAACTAAAATGTTGATCTGATTTTTTGGTTAGCGAGGTAAAAGACAGGAGTTTTTAGTTGCGATGCCTTACTATCGCCGAGTATTTTAGCCAGTGAAATAAAAATTACGATCCTCGCTTTAGGGCGTTCCTCTAATATACGTAATAATGTACAAACGCTATCCCGAGACCAAACACGACTTATTTTTTCAGGGCAAACAATTTTGCGGTGTTCAATATCTGATACTGCTAACTTACTCCCGTCACGTAAGCAATACATACAAATAATATCGACAAAAGTTTGTCTGTAAATACGATATAAACTTTATTTATGAGATATTTATTATGCTTTTTGTTGTTTGTCTGTTTGCAATGGAATTCAATGACAATGCATAATATTTTTTGTAGGGAGTCTATTCTCGATTATTCATGAATGCAGTGTGATACCGTACTTGTGTTGTGTGTTCACACAATAGTTATTTAAAAATTTTTAGAATGTAAAAATGAATCAAAATAAATAATCGCCACAGATTTGGGCGTTGTCGCGTTTTGAATGATTTCAGTCACTAAGTTTTCAGAGTCACTGACATTTCAGAGTCACTGAGTCACTGTTATTTACATAGCAAGTAGTGGTTTACAAATTGGTGTGGGAAAGGTATCATAACAAAAAAGAGAAAAATAAAAAAACTTTTTATTGGGTACAAAAAAAAATTATCGACTTCCAAAAAAAAAAACACTACAAAGTGAAAAATAACTTTAATTTCGGAAGTCGGTGGCAAAAAACTAAAATACAGATTGAAAGACACCGACTTCCGAAATTAAAGTTAATCACTTTGTAGTATATTATTACGGACTGATTTACCTAAGTGAAGTTAGGTCTTGAAATAGGGATTTTCGTTCGCCGCTGTTGTTTACCTACCTAGTTATCTCGCTAATTAGTAATTATGTAATAATTTCCCGTGAGATTCTTCGCTAGGAATACAAATAACTCTGTTCTGATGTACGAGTATATCGTTGCCGATTATGTCAATTGAATGGGCAGTAGCGTCCTCCTGTGTGTTAGTAACTACATTCTGCTATCACCAATCTTTTTGCCAAGTCGCTGTTCATTGTTACGATCTATTAGATGTCGATGTTCATTAATAAGATGATAATAAGTAGGTGAAGTCAGGGAAATTAACTGCTAAGCAAATTGACTACCAACTTAAATTACTCGTATATTCAAATCACGATTGTCATTATTTGACAGTTGTATGAAATGGCTATAACTCGGCAAATTGACACATGGTGTCAATTTGATAATCAATTAATGTCCCTGAGTGTACTAGTAAATAGTAGGTACTTTGACAAAGCTTGATTGATTAAGGGTGAATTCGACCAAACTTTTATACCTAGTATAAGTCTAATCCAGCGAATAAATTTTGAATTGTTGATCGATTTTCCATACAAAAACAGTTAGACGTCAATTTTATTCCACGGATATCTGACTTTGATTAAATCAGCCCTCATTGAATCAATTTGAGCTGTCGTGAAGTCTCTTGTCAATTTGGATGATTATTTGTTGTTTACTGCCGATCGGTTGTTGGTGTCTAGTTTAGGTAAGTATTGACCAGAAACTTGAACAAACTTTCGGTTTTTTATAAAGAAGCATAGGAAGATCAAAGCATTTTTTATTTCATTATTTATTGTACTACCAAGAAATGGATTTTTAAACGCTGGTTTTAAATAAGAAATTGATAAAATTAAATTAAAGTACCCAAGAATAACGTTTATAACACTGCCAGCGAGGCGTACCTACATCGATTGCATAGAAAGTATGTAGTAGGTACCTATGCACGTTTACCTTTGCCGAGCGCGGGTCATTTATAAGCGCGGTTCATATCGCGTGATTTGGTTTGCTAACCAGAGTGAGACATGAGCGAGTGTCAGCCCGCGCTAAATGTATGGTACTTTCCTTAGGCTGCCTTTCCACCAATGATGTGCGAGGTAGGAAGCTAAGCTTAAGAGTTAATTGGTTGCAGCGGGTAAGATGTGATTTTAAGATGTGTATTGCGCGTATGTAAAACATAGCTTCTTTGAACCCTTTTCTACCACAGCTAAGACAACAAACTATGAAAATCAACTTAGCGCTGCTTACCAAGTCTCTGGTGGAAAAGGATGGCTTATAAACGTCAATCTTTGCTCAAATGGCAAGTCAGTACGTGACAAGATATTACTTGTGTGAGCGAGATAGACGGAAGACCGAGCGGTGGGGAGTGAGAAAGCACGTTTCACGTGAACCCTACTATGTTGTAAACAAAGCGTTATCATGGTAACGCAGAAATTTGGATTGTTTGCATCAGGGACCGAAACCGGTATGATGAATACAGCACCAACAACATATTTGTTATTATATACAGGTATTTTTAAAGATTACCTTTAATTCCTTAATACAACCGGTATTAATAACGGTAACCGAAAATGTCTCTATCTTACACGTGGCCGTTGGCATTAGTCAAAGGGCTCGCATCGCTGTGTGTGTGTCAAAGAGTCGAGTCGACCCGCGCGCCGGCGAACGCCAACCAATCACGGCTTTGGCTGGCTGGCGATATTCCGTTCTTTTCTCGTTATCAAGGTTATTTTATGTAACCGGTAACCCAAATAGAGGTAACATGTTTTTTTTCTTGGTTACCCAGATAGCGGTAACCTTAGTCGTACAGGTAACCAAAATTCTTCGATACCTGTACCGTAATTTATAAAGGTTTTCGGTACCTGGTTTTCACGAGAAGCGCCTCATAGCGCAGCGTAGTACAGCTTTATGTTGATTAGTCGCCCTTTTAGTACTTGGCGACGATAAGGCCAATTTATATGAGAACGAATACGTAGACTACATTAAAACCGATAGTGTACCCCGAGTCTCACACTCCCGCCGTTTATTTCTGATTGTGTTATTAGTTCTTGTGGTGAAGTGGGATATCGATTTCATTACCTCTGACATTTAAATATTTTATTGAAGTCTAGCCTTATTTGAAGAGCTTTACTTCCATTTTTGGTACCTACATATTAAAGCTGGCGGTGGCGTTCTAGAATTTATATTTTCTTTTTTAAGTTTTCTAGCCATAATTAGATAATGGATTGATGTTTTTCAGTACCTAATGGGATAACTATACCTAAGAAAAAATCTGAAGAAGAAGATGAAGAAAGAAGAAGTTGCTTCAGAAGTTATTTCTAGATTTTGTACGTTTCTAGTAACCACTGACAATTTAGGAAATGTATTAAAATTACTGTCGTTAACAGTAATTTTAACATTTCATAAATTGTGATACTAAAATATTTCTATGTGCGCTGGTGTATCGTCTAACCGGTTTAAAGAATCTGATAACTTTGGCTACGGAATTCTCTTCTATTGAAATTCCGATCTGAGCTGCATGCTTATTAACAAGTCCCATTCAGATCTAAGTTCGGCTGCCATAGTTGTACAGTTCAAAACTTTCTACGTGATCAGTATTCTATCAGATCGAACTGAATTCGCCAAAACGGACAACTGTGGGCGCAATTACCATAAATAATGTGTCAGTTCTAAATTAATAAACGTTTGGTCAATAACTCAGACTAAATTTAACGCAATGCGGTGGAAATTACAGGAGCAATTATACTGTAATCAACTTGTATCGTTTGCAGCCTATTTTCATTTGCGCTAATCATTTTAAATTTTAATCAAAATTATTATTCGTTTGGCCAGCAAAACTTCTCATAAGTCATTGCTGGGACTAAGCTATAAGTCCTAAATACACCACACGAGGCCAGTGCGATATGGTGAATGTCAGATGTCATGTCTTCGAATTTTTTACACAAAGTGTTACATAATTAACGCACAAACTCTTAAGAGGTCATTGTACTCATCATTATGAACAACTTTTACTATGGGACCAAACCTGAAATCGTGAAAAAAAATCAGCTGTTCCCTACATTTTGACGAGTTATGCGAACATAAATGTAGGGAGCAGCTGATTTTTTTGTCACGATTTCAGATTCGCGATTGGTCCCATAGTAAAAGTTGTTCCGGTCTTCCGAACAAATGAGTGACATATGAACGCGACGACCGCGTACTTGTGTGAACGATCTTTTTGGTTAGGACGCGGGGTTCGTGTTCCTACCTACTACTAAAAAACACTTATAATGGTCAATTCAAAATAGATTTTCTCTTGATGACAAACAATAAACTAAAAGCAATATTAAGCTGCAATTTGGGACTTCTAAATTGTCTATTTAAAATAAATTGGAAACTGACACGGACTGATGGAAAAGGTTCGGTAAATGATAGTGCTTTCAACGTTATATTCATTCAATATTATATCAGATAGTATAATAGATAAACATTACGCTTGAATCAAATTATTGAACGCTACCTGATATATACAGGGTCTGTGTCCCAGCAGTGGGAACGTTATAGGCTGATTATGCTTATGCTACCTGAGATAATGCGCACATTCTAGGGCGGAGGACATCACTGATGATTTCCAAACACCAAAGAAAAGGTTTAGAAGGCGTCTAGAGAATTATGTGATTATTGGCTGATCTTCTCTTCTTTAATCAGTACCGGACTGTCTGAGATTAGATTATCGAATAACCTCATATGCTTATAATGATCAACGGGACGAAAGTCCATTTTCGTGTAGGCTAGTGTGACCATAGTGCTCTTCTAAACTACGCAATGGATTCAGATGCGATTTTCATCATCATTTAAATTATTTATTCGGGAAGGTTTATGTGTACAGTAAATTAATATTTAGGTTGAGATATAGCACAGAAATCTCGATGTTTTGACAGGCCACAGCCTCATAAGATTGCACCCGTGCGAAGTATGGGTAGGTCGCTAGTGTATCTACCATAGATTTATATTTCTATGGTACCTATTATATAAATCAGTTACTATTACTGCTCCACACTCAGGTAAATTATTCTCCTTAAATCACAGCCTGTTTTCCATGACAGTTCCACAGCGCTTTGGATAAGCATTGCGATGCTAAGTCACTCGTGCCAAACTACTTTTTCAACTCACAGTACCACTTAATGGCACATACAGTGCGGGACAACGTTGGAGTGTGGAGAGAAAATTGGTCAATAGGGACTATATAGCTGTACCTTTACAAAGAAGACTATAGAAGATCGAAGTACTCATCTCCATACATGTAGGTAGGTATATAAGATAATGTTGTGTACTTTACTCATTTATATCATAGGTCCTTAAGTTGGTTATTCTGAAGGCTTAAGGAATCGATCGTTTGAGAAAAACATAGTATTATTTTTTGTGAATAAGTTGCAGCATGCATGTCAAAGTCAAAGTCAAAGATTTATTTGCAGATAAATATGGTTACAATAGTTCTTAAGATGGTAGGTAATATTAGTAGCTTAGCATATTTAATCATAACATAATGACATGCAAATTTTTGTTATAGGTAGGTACAATTATATTATTACTTAAAATTTAAACTGAAAGAATTCTTTTATATTGTAGAAGGGATTCTCAATTAACCACCTACGTAAAGCCCTTTTGAAGCGAACCATTGGAAGTTCTTTAATTTGATTAGGGATCTTGTTATAAATTTGAATACACATAGGATAACAACTTCGCCTATATAGTTCCGTTTTTATTCTCGTATTAATTAGTCTATTAGGGTATCTAGTTTTGAACACACATTTATCTCCCAGTTTTTCAAACATCTCTGGATGAGATTTGGTAAATTTACATACTTCCTCAATATAAATACCAGTCAATGTAAGTATTCTGAGTTTCTTAAACAGTGGTTTACAGGATGTGAGTGGGTCCACATTACAAATCGCACGTATACACCTCTTTTGTGCGATGAAAGCTCTTCCGAGATGCACCGAGTTTCCCCATACCAGTATACCATAACGCAATACTGAACCCACATATGCATGATAAGCTTGCAGTGTGGCTTGTCTATTTGTTAGATTAGATAAACGCCATAGAGCATAAGCAAACTTACTGAGTCTTCCACATATCATATCAATATGACTAAGCCAGGAACACCTCCCATCCAGAACTATACCCAGAAAAGTCATACTATCTGATTGTTCTATTTGTTTATCTTTATACGTGATGTTTAAATCAATTTTATTCCAGTTTTTGTTACAAAATTGTACATATTTGGTTTTATCTATATTAGGTTTAAGGTTATTCTTTTCCATCCAAGTTATTATTTTGCTTACGGTACTATTTATTTCCTTATTATAGTTGTCTTTAGTTTTAAGGATGATTACGGACACATCGTCTGCAAAGAGTATGCAGGGATGGTCAGTTACTTTTGTCAGGTCATTGATATATAACAGAAAGAGTGGAGGGGCTAAAATACTGCCCTGTGGAACGCCTGTGCAATTGTAACACAATTTGGAATCAAATTTCTGTTCACCATTTTGATCGAGTTTATCCACTGTAATTTCTACAACTTGCGATCTGTTTGTAAGGTAGCTTTTTAGCCATGCATTTGCTTTTCCGCGGATTCCATATTTATCACATTTTTTTAGGAGTAACTCGTGTGAAACAAAGTCAAAGGCTTTTGACATGTCAAAAAATACAACAGTTGTCGGAATTTTCTGGTCAATATTTTTGGTAACTAGGTTAACTAAGCTAAATGCCGCTGTGGTTGTCGATTTTCTTTTTTGGAATCCATGTTGCTCTCGATTTAAAATTTGGAACTTATCGATAAAATTTATTAATCGCGCATGCATGACCTTTTCATAAACTTTTGCTAGAATAGGCAATAGGGCTATCGGTCTGTAATTGTCAACAAGTTTTTTATTTCCTTTTTTATGTATTGGTTTAATAGTTGTTATTTTTAATTTTTCAGGAAACACTCCCGTGAATAATGATAAGTCTATTAGATGTACTAGTACCGGGGTAACAATAGGGGCTATGTATTTAATAATTTTTGTAGGTATTTCATCATAACCTGTTGAATTTGTATCCCTAAGTGATTTTATTACTTTTTGTATTTCATCATCATTGGTGGGCATTAAAAAAATACTAGAATTTATAGGGTCAATGTCATAATTATTAGTATTAATGTCAAAATCGTTGTTCGTCAAATTGATATAATAGTCATTCATATAATTGGCAATGTCCGTGGGGCTTGTTAGTAGTCCGGTTGTATGTATCGTCGTGACCTTTGTTTTGACATAATGTACAAGACAGATTAGGTGTATAATATTAGAATAAGGGAAAAATGCCGAGAGAGGCGAAATAGGTGATCACAAGCATTAAGCATGTATGCTTCCAATTTTATAGAAAACACGCGAACGAGCCTACGGCGTAGCCATAGAGCTACGCCGGCGTAGCGCCATTGCTACGAGCGTATGTAAGTTAGTAAGTGGAGAGCTTACCGATAAAGTCGACGATAACGATTAAAATAATGAATTCTCATATTTACCATAGTTTCAAACATAAGGCCTGTTTTAAAATAAGTTAAATAAATACTTTATACCCTGAAGTACCATCATAAAACAATTTGAATACGGTTTATTGTTTATTTAATTTCACAATATAATAAACAATTTCACAATATAATAATCTAATCCCGGTACCGGAGCGGTTTGTCTAAGTACCTACTACAAGTAGATTGGTATTAAATTCTAACATAAACATTTGAAGTACGTTTATGTTCCAGTAATATACTCGTATTGGTTGTATAAAGTACTTGTTGAATAAAAAACATGAAGTCTTTATTTTATTTATCGTGCAATTCTTGTTGTTTTTAGTACTCGTAAAGTTCTCGTTTGACTTTTAGATAAAATGCTTTTTTCATCTTTCTTTTTACAACAATCAGCTTATCGTGCATGCGGTCGTAGAATAGTAGTTACGTTTATATAATAAAAAGTAATGGATATGCATTTGGAAATTACATACATAAACTAACGCCTTCTTCCCATAGGGGTAGGCAGAAGCTACAGAACAACACCTGCTACGATCCTTACGAACCTTTTGCTTCGATTACGTTCAGAATCATGTTTCTATTTCGTGAATTGGTTCAGAAGAAATGGTTAGATTTTTTTGTTTCATAAAATGATCACAAGACTTGTACTTTCCATTCGTGTCATATGCATTCTTCAGAGTAAGTATAATTCCGTACAGTTAGTACTTAGCCATTTTAAGTGAGCCGTAGATATGTAAGTTGTGAGCGAGAGACTCTTCGCACCCTCATCTGTTTCACTTAGGCGATAGGGTTATTAAATGTAAGCCAATTGAATTTTAAAATAATATGATAAGTGAACATGATGTTAACTAAATGAGCGTTTTAACATTACTAATAATTATTTGTTCTTAGTATTTCCTGTTCCCGGCTCCTTTGATTTATTCCGATGGTCGTTAATACAATCTTGACTATAAGTACCGACAGCCTATCCAAAAGTCATAGCGTAGGAAAAATGAATGGTGAGAAGTCGATGGCTGGTTTGAAATGTATATTCAAGACGTAGGAGCGGTTGTTGCATTGCTTAAGTAAACTGTGATAATGATAAAAACGCATTAATTTTGAAGAAATGTACCGTACTGACAGTATAAAACATATTTGCCCAAACTATTTACTCCAACTCGTAAAATACATTTTCAAAGGTGCTTTCCAAAATAATATTTGTTTTATTTATGACATAAATGACAATGTTCATAGCTTAGAAAAATATATCGTCTCACTAAACGTTGTGTACGATAACCGCCTGGCGAAAATATTAAGGCAGTGCGATAAATAACGAAATTTTCAGGTCTAATAAACTGTCAGAAGAAAGTTAGCCGACGAAGCAATATGGCACAATGTTGGTAGACCGAGGTCTACGGAGTAAAATAATTTTGGTTTAGATATTTCGATATAACTACACTGCGTAGTACGTAGTTTGATCTTCATAGGGATTTTAGAACTAATTTCATGAGCCCTTCGGCTATGTGTATTTCTCACATTGTCGGATGATATTGTAACTCAATTTAAACACCAACTTTTTTTATTTAACGTGGAAATGCTATTATGGCAATATTACAAGTTTCCCTCATGTCTTCTAAGTTTTGGTAAATAACCAATTTTGGCCATAACTTTCATTCCTGTGTCTTGAACTTTGTTATGTGGCCATTTAGTACAATGAACTTATTTAATAAAAGAAAATCGGCCAAATGCGTGTCGGACCCCGCACAATACAGGGTTCCGTAGTTAGGTCATACCAACTACGGAACCCTTATTTTTCCCAAGAATAAACTTAAACATTATAGTTGAATAACGTGTTCCCCCATACTTACTACTATTCCAATTGCAAATGTAAGTTTGTACGCACAATATTGAACGATTTAACATGTTATTTTAAGACCACTACTTATAAATTTTCCTATAATAGAACTATTTCTATTTTGTATATATAACTATTCTCTGTATTTCTTTCAAAAATTTAAGCTCAGCAGTTTCGAAGATAAAGGGCGGGAATGGTCAATTTTCATCAATATTCTTTAATAACGTTAAAACTATTTATTTTAAAATTATAAAATAAATATATTTGAAATCCCCATAACAAGCCCTTTAATGGGAAAATAAAAAAAAAGTTTCGCAAACTGTACCGTGTCACATGATATGGTCACACAGTACAGATTGCGAAACTTTATTTTTTTATTTTTGGGGAAAGATAAGAAATTAAAGTAAACCCTATATTCGAAGTTTATTTATTTACGTTACACGTTCGTGTTTGGGTCACAGAAATTCATATGTGTATCGAATTTTAACTTAATCGGTCCGGTAGGTTCGGAGCAAATCGGCTGTGACAGACGGACAGACAGACACACGAATGATCCTATAACGGTTCCGTTTTTTCATCCGGACGTACGGAACCCTAAATAAAAACTAGTTACGATGCATCAATGCATTCTTGTTTTCGTTCCTCAACTTAAGCTCGCTCGGGAGGTCAGACGGCAATCTCTCGGCTATAAGGATATAACCAGAGACTCATTATATCATGGCTTAAGGGACTAAGTTGTACGCTTGTAAATGCTCATTAGCCCGACGGTCCCGAGCTAAGAGGACCTGGCATCGAGCCAGCATGCCAACACAATAAGAACTTACTTATGTACATAATAGAATATAATAAGATCGTAAATTGGCCTCTGCTATCTAAATCTATACAAATAAATAAAATTGGAGTGTCTGTTTGTAATGTCAAAATAACAACTTTTTACTAAATGCTTATGACAGTAATACGATATAATACGATACTTATAACGGAAAAGTAATTTTTAAAATTTTTGTCTGTCTGTTTGTTCACTGGCAGATAGCTGATATTACGGGGATTAATTTAAGCTACTTTTATTTTAGAAAAAGAATTAGGGTTCCGCGCAAAATAATAAAACTCATGACATTATGAACGAAAAGTCGGATATGAAAAATTATTTTTGCATTTGGTAGCCCAATTCTCCAGGATTGTTATAAGTCTATAACTAATATAAATTGTTATTTAACATCATGCTACGACCCTTAAGAACCGAGCAAAAAGAAAAAGTCAGTAAAACGCTAAGCGAAAACGAAGTAATAGCGCGGGCCGACGATGCAACGCGGCGGGTCGGGGGAAGAGGGAGTTTTCTAGTATTTGCATGTCGTTTCAATCCCGTAAGTACAAAGTTAATTGTGTCTGTGTGTGTGCAAAATGTTAAAATGTGGCTGTTATTTTAGTATATCTATCTTACGACTTCCACGCGAACGAAGTCGCGGGGCACAGCTAGTAATAGAATATAAATAATAAGACCATAAATTGGCCTCTGCTATCTACATAAAAATATAATAATTCTGAATGCAAGTTCACCTTAAACAGACGCCGAAGAGAAAGTTCACGAAGTAGGCAACAAAGTCAGAAGTTACGAGTACTTAATGCACTTTTGAATATAAACACGGAGACGTAACACTGTACTAAAGTTAGTACAATGCAACCGTCCAACAGTTGAAGTTGTGCTGCCATTTAACACTGGCACGTTTCGCATATCAAGAAGTAATATTTATAGAACAAATTATGTAGATAGAAAGTTTCGATGGAGTTCAGGTATGCAATATTATACACCGTTATTTTATGCTACAAGCTTCGTTATTGAAGTATTTCAGGACAGGTATAGGAAATATTATTTTGCAATTGAATAAGTTTTATATGAGCCTCACATTACCACATACATACGAGGTATCTTTATGAAAAGAAATTTATCAAAAGTGTAACTTTTCTACATGTTATCAACTCAAAAGCATATTTTATTCTTTGCAAATAAGAATCTGCGCCATCCTGAAAACCGAAGGCCTCTAGTTAAAGACCGTTTGCATAATGCTTTTGCGGACGGTGAACGAGACACAATATCAGTTTTATTGTTATGACATCTAAGACTGACGTCAAGAGCCCGCGAAAGCGTTAACTAGGTACCAATTGCCTTCGTAGTTTAAGTTACTGGCCTTGCCTACAGAACTACGCTCGTGCTTCTGCGACTTAGTGTCAATTTCACCAATGAAACTGAACGCGATTAGCACATCTAACGGTTATCTAGCGGTTAGATGTGCTGCTCGCGATCAGTCCCATTGGTGAAATGTACCCTTAGGGCTAATTTCACCAATGAAACTGAACGCGATCAGCACATAAACCACGTTTAAGGACTGTCAGTGTCATTATTTTCTTTGGAATAATGATACTGACAACTTTTGAATGTAGTTTAGATGTGCTGATCGTGATCACTTTCATTGGTGAAATCCACCCTTGACTAAAAAAAAATTGAACTTAGTATGTTTATGACGTCTAAATATTATGTAGGAACTTCGAGGAGAACCAAAAAAGTTGACAGAAGATTCAAATGAAGCTAGAAATTGTCCATTTTGCGGAGGACATAAATGATACGTGATAGAAATTAATATTTATGTATACCTACGTAGATAATAGACACTTAATCTGTACTAGATAATTAAATGAATTTTTAACCACATTAATTATCCATATTATATAAAGACAACATTTTGGAATCTGCAGTCGGATGCCAACAAGGTGATCCTCTCGGGCCAGTCATTTTCAGTTTGGCTATCCATCCCATTCTACAACAACTAAATTCAAAATTTAATGTCTGGTATTTAGATGATGGAACACTAGGAGGTGACGTAGACACCGTTCTAAAAGATCTTATATTCCTAAAGCAGCAGTTCAAATCCATCGGCCTTGACCTCAACAACTCCAAATGCGAAATTTACCTTTTTGACAATACGGACAGACAATCGACTATACAGAAATTCAATTCATTAGCCCCAGATATCAAAGTTTTAGAAAAACGTTCACTGCACCTCCTAGGTTCCCCAATTTTAGAAGATAGTTTTTCACCATTCATCGACGATAAAATCAAAAATTTTAACGATATTTCGGACAGACTTTCAAAAATTAATCTACATTCGGCATTCACTCTAATCAGATATTGCTGTTTCGGTCCAAATTTTATGTATTATCTCCGCTCTTCCTCTTTATGGAAACAGCCACACCTTTTAGGCAAAATCGATCATATTATTCGAAATACTTTAACATCCATTTTAAATGTGGCATTGGACGACCGTGCGTGGCTGCAAGCCACACTACCCATTCGTTTTGGTGGGCTCGGCGTCCGCAAAATTTCTAGTGTAAGTTTACCGGCGTTCCTGTCCTCGGTCCACAGCACCGAAAAGTTAACCGCAAAAATCTTAGCCCCTTCTCAGGTTGACTCTGAAGTGCCGTGTTTGACCGATGCGGTGAACGCCTGGAAAATTGCTTGCCCGGATACGGTTCTGCCCGAGAACCCGTCCTCCCAGAGACAGTGGGATGAGCCGCTCTGCAGGTTGGTACGGAATAAACTCATTAATACGTCCACCAACACTGCTGAGCGTGCCCGCCTGCTGGCTGTGGGTGAATGGGAGTCGGGCCTCTGGCTTCAGGCGCTACCATCACCCAACATAGGCACTATGCTGGGTGATACCACATTCCGGCTCGCTACTTGTTTGCGTCTGGGCGCTCCTTGCGGAGCTCCACATCGCTGTCAATGCGGTGAAGGAGTCGACTGCCTCGGTCACCATGGCCTATCCTGCAGCAAGAGCGCTGGTCGTATGGCACGGCACGCTAGCATTAACGACATCATCCGTCGGGCTCTTGTCACCGCCGGGGTGCCAGCTGTTTTAGAACCCAACGGCTTGGCACGTGACGATGGGAAGAGGCCGGACGGAATGACCATAATGCCTTGGAAGTTGGGTAGGCCTTTGGTGTGGGATGCAATCTGTGTCGACACCCTCGCGCCATCCCATCTTCCTAGCACGGCGGGCTGTGCTGGGGCGGCTGCTGCAGGTGCAGAAAACCTCAAACGGCGCAAATATAACAACCTCATTGGGAGCTATATGTTTGAGCCGTTTGGTGTTGAAACACTTGGGCCGTGGGATCCGAGTGCTCATCGAGTATTTCGGGACATCGCTAAGCGGTTGGTCGACTCTCTACGGGACCTGAGGGCTGGCCTATTCTTTGCCCAAAGAATCAGCATTGCCATTCAGCGTGGCAATGCTGCCAGCCTTTTGGGCACTTTTCCGATTGACAGCGATGCGGACGAATTTTTTGATGCCCAATGAGCTCTTCTCCCTTTTTATTTTTTATTGTATACTTGTACATAATATATATTAGTGTTATCATGTATTATAGATATAAGTTTTCTATTTGTTATAATAAATTAACAACACCCTCCCATACCACCACCCATTACAGGACATTATTATTAGGGGTTATTGGACAGTGTCAAATTAATTGGATGTAGGTATAGCGGAATTGGTGAACAACCTATAATAAACTTCCAAAAAGATAGTATTAAAATTATGTTTAATTATGTGGAAGTAAATTTTTCACTCTCTGAATATTATAAATGTTTGTTCATAAAAAAAAATCATTATTTTTTATTGAAAACGTCTGGAAAACATTGTAAACATTTTAACAGGTTTGCTATACAATTTTGCCTACATTCTGCATTTTTTTAAGGCAGTACCTGCCTACGTACAAAAGTTTTTAAAGTGTCAACAAACGTTCTAATTTAAATTAACTATACAAATTTGTTCGCAGTTACAGGTTAAGTCTGTTACTCCACTTACCGTCTATTATAAGCACATTGAATCAAACGTAGATGAAACGCCCTAAGCGATCACTTAATGTACTTACTCATTCCGGGCGTTTCATAAGCTGGAAATTTGCCAGTGTCGTGGGAATGGGTCATACGCTCTTAAACATGCGACCATTTTCGTCAGAGATTTAATTCGAGGGGGATTCTGTTAGGCACGGTTCGCACTGTTTCCTGACTGTTTAATTTAAACTGTGCCTTTTTTTATGGAGATCATCTTAAGCGACCGATGATCTTGTGAAGGCCGCACGAGTCCGCTGGACTGGTCGATGTTGCGACGCGTGGCAGAGGCCTATGTCTGCTATGGACGTCTTTCGGCTGAAATGATGAGAATCATAATTGCACTATGGTGATTTGCCATTATTCAAAAGACTAGACTAGACTCAAAAGAAGTAGCTACCAAACCTACAAGCTAGCAGAAGTGGGGGTCCGTCCAACAAAAACGAACAAATAAAAATCGTCTAGATACGTACAATAGGAACTATTGACTACGGAGGAAAGGACGGGGGTAAGGAAGTTATTGTATTGAGTTGAAAGACAATCAAAATTATCTTTTAGTAGGTAACAAAATATGTACTTGTTTACAAAGTTATAGAGTAAAACTAATCTGGACTTACAGAATACAAGTCTGGAGATCGGCTAGCAATTCCAGTCATCAAAATTTTACAAAGGTTCCAAAATTTTGAACAATCTCCAGTGCACCCTGGTTTGTCAGAATCTCAAAGAATACACGAGCACCTAAAGGTACCAATAGTGAAAGAAGAACTATGCGAAAAATGCAAATCATACAAACAGAGACTTAGCAAGCACAGCAATGTCTTATCCAAAAACCTTCTAAGCAGACAACGGGATATTATCCACCTAAAGAGATGGAAAATCCTGAACTTGGACCAGGGACAGTGAATATTTAAAGTTTATTAACCCAGTGAATATTTAAAGTTTAGAACCCCACAAAAACAATGTCACACGAAGAGCCCATCTGATTTTGGCTAGAAAGCCGACCGCAGATTAAAGAACTCAAAAAAAAAATATTGAGCAGAAACTTATGTCCAAAGGGCTTCATTTTATTAAGTTTCATCATGTGAGGCACCTATATGTAGATAATTTAGGTCTTTACCTATGAAATTGGAGATTTGTATGAAAATTTTAAAATATAAAAATTTTGGTATTTTTTTTATTTCAGCTAATCAAAGTACTGGCCCAAATTATCTATAAAATTTTACTATTTTGATGGCAGTTTGTTTATCTCTTTACTGTAGAAGTCGAAGCCGTCGGAGCCGGATGGGAGGCGATGAAGTCAGTGAAAGCGTTTTGTACTGCCTCTCGGGTGTTGAATTTTATCCCACTTAAAAAATTGTCTAAATTTTGAAAAAAGTAGAAATCTGTTGGGGCAAGGTCCAGTGAGTACGGTGGGTGACGGAGAGCTTCCAGCTGTAACTCTTGTAGCTTTGCGATGGTCTGTCGTAGTGTGAGCTCGCGCGTTGTCGTGGAGGAGCAGCGATTGACCAGTATTGGTTGTTGAATTGCGAGCTTCTCCATCATTGTTTGCAATTCATGACAATAGACATCTGCCGTCACTGTTGTGCCAGTCGGTGAGAAGCTGTGATGTACAAGTCCGGCACTGGTCCACCAGACAGGCACCATCATCTTCATATGAGTAATCTTTTTTTTAGCGCAATGATTAGGTGCTGTACCCGGGTACACCCACTGAGACGAACGCTTACGGTTGTCGTACAGGATCCACTTTCCATTGCAGGTAACAATTCGATTTTGAACTCCCTCGTTTCTATGCCGATTCAGTAGTGCCGATGCATGCTTCGACGCGTAAGTCTCGCTGTTGGTCGCTTAGTTCGTGTGGCACCCACTTATCTAACTTTTTAATCTTTCCGATTTGACGCAAGTGCTTCAGTGTTGTTTTGACACTAACAACAAGGCCCGCAGCAAGCTCAGCCGTAGATTGAGTCGGATCCGCTTCCACTATCGCCTTCAATTCGTCGTTGTCGACAATAGTTACCGGCCGACCACGAGGCTCGTTCTTCAACTCACAATTTCCAGATTTACAACGATTGAACCAATAATGGACCGTGTTTATGCAAGCAGTGTTAGGCCCGTTCACGTCGTTAATGTTTTGTGTTGCTTGCGCAGCGGTATTTCCACGTAGGAACTCATATTCGAAAATTGTACGAATTTTCAGTTTATCCATGGCGCCAAAAACTACCACAATTTCACAAAAACAAAAACTATCTAAACACAAATGACTGAATTTGAAATTAAATTAACACGGCTTTCGAATAAAATTTATTTGAATTTCGAATTGCGCGCTATTTCCCAGATAATTAAATCTGAAAATGCTGGTTATAGAATCTCCAATTACATAGGTAAAGACCTATTACAACATGTCCCAGCATTAACGCACAACCTCTTAAGGGGTCATTGTACTCATCATTATGAGCAACTTTTACCAAACCTGAAATCGCGATAAACAACTCAGCTGTTCCCTACATTTATGTTCGCTCGTCCAAATGTAGGCAACACCTGATTTCTTTTTCGCGATTTCAGGTTTGGTCCCATAGTAAAAATGGTTCATAATGATGAGTATAATGACCCCTTAAGAGGTTGTGCGTGAATTCCGGGACATGTTGTATCTTATGTTCATTTAACATACTCGTAGGTTTCTAGACAAACCGCCTACGATCTGGAGTTATGTTGCTATCAGCAGTAAGTTTGCTCTCCGATTAATTATTTAAATAATTATGTAAGAATGTCCTATGATTCCAACGGCCCATTCCAACTTCAGTTTTTATGTCAAAATGTTGACACTTTTGTATATACACCAATACGAAAGCAGGTATATTTTCTTGAATTCCAATGAGTGGCCAGTTTATATTTCCTCATCATAATCATTTTCCTTCCCCTATCTCAATTATTAACCGAGAGCTTTGCAATACGTCACCGGTACTAAGATCTATTTATGTGATAGTTACATAGATATATCTGACAGGGGAAATTAACATAGATTTGCAGTTTCCATATTTATTAAGACGAAATTGCGTGCGCAGTGGCGCCCTCATCGTTTGTTTGGTTATTTCTTTCATTTCACAATGAAACTGCATAAAATAAGCATGTTACGTTGTGCTCCACAAGACTATCTTTTACAAACAGAAGTTTTACATTGCTTAGTGGCTACTAAGCCCCGTTTTAAGGATTATAATAAAACTTAACAATGTAAAACGTAACATGCTTATTTTCTGCATTTTCATTTTAAAATAAAATAAATAACCCAACAAACGATGAGAGCGCCACTGCGCGCACGGTATCGTCTTAATACACTGCAATGTGTACATAATACAGATAAACCTATGGACAAATTCATGGCAGCCCAAATAAAAAAACCATTCTTTTACGAAATTCTGCAGTAGGTATACCTACGAGGTTCTTTGAATAACAGCCCAAGTCGTTTTAATATTTAGTTAAGATCGGTAGTTTCTAAGCAAGAAAAGCCTTTGTTGCAAACTTTGTTTTCTTAAAGTTAAGATGAAAGATGGAAGCAGTGAGTTAAGAAGAAGTTTATATTAAACCTACTTATACATGTGAAGATTACGGGACGGGCAAAGTATATATATAAACGTTGTATATTTGTGTATAAGTACTTGAATGTAACATTGTACGTGTGAATTGTACTGGAAGATCTTCTTTGAGTATTCTGGAATACTTAGTAAAAGTAGACAATGTAGCGAGTTCTTTGTGTTAGTACCACAAGCATTTCTTTCATTTCTGCATCAGTAGGCAGAACATCGCCCACTTATAAACATAAATATACTGTTTTTCTGTGCGAGCCCAAGTTTCTAAATACAAACGTACTTAGATTATCTCGTTTTGCGTTCTTAAAACATTAAGGTTTAAGTTAAGTCGAGTATAGGGCAAAATCGAGATTTAAGTAAACTGAGTTTTGTATCATTTTTCAGCAAGTCCTAAATGTAAAAGCACCCATTATGGGTGGTTATATAAAAAGCTGTATCTACATTTTCCTTATAATCCGACAAATGTTATTGCATTAAAGTGTCCGCTGTATTCTTTTCCTCGTTTAGTCCACAACAAACAGTAAGGAAATTGAAAAGCTCGCAAAGGTTCTGAGCGTAAGCTGGCTAGCTTGGCGACCTAATGGGTTTACTATCTACTGAGTCCGGGAACTGAGCGCGTTTGTGTTACCAGACTTTGTTTATTTTCACAGACATGTCTTAACGTTGATCCTAAGGAGATACTCAGGATAACCGAGGAAGTTTAGTCAATCTACCTGTCGTTGCGTAAATATTTGAAGAGTACTTACCTACTAAGTCTACCTACTTAAAAAAAGTAGCGGTTTTTGACAGTGATTCGTTTGAAGATTTTGATAACTTTGAATATTATTCATCATCATCATCATCTGCCTAGCCTTATCCCAACTATGGGGGGGGGGGGGGGCGTCCAGTCTAACTGGATGCAGCTGAATAACAGTATTTTACATGGAACGACTGCCTATCTGACCGCCACAACCCAGATACTGGGTAATACGAAACCCCTTGGTAAGACTGGTTGAATATTATGATATTATGGGATGTAATCTTTTATTATAGAACTAGCGAGCCGCCCCTGCTTCACACGGTTTCTACAACTTGACAAAACATGGAGATTTCTTTATTATTTGCAAGTTCAATATTATTGGCTAAAAACGAAAATCCAAAACCAAAGACACCGACTTCCGAAATTAAAGTTATTTTTCACTTTGTAGCGTTTTTTTTTTATGGAAGTCGGTTGTTTTTTAGTTATAAAAAAGTTTTTATATAATAAGTATGCACTAGCGACCCGCCCCTGCTTTGCGCGGTTTTTCGACATATACAACGTGACGCTACAGTGTCGACATTAATTTAACACACGGGTAGGGCTAGTGGCCAGTAATCATAAAAATTATAATAAGATAAAATAATTTGTAAATTGAAAAATTAAAATTTTCAAACAAACTAAATAATAAAGCTCTCTCTTTCCTTCAATTCGCCTACTCTTTGCACGTTATTCGTTTTCATTGACGCGGTGGCAAATGACCTCTGCGCTACAGTTCTAAAAAAAAAAGTAAAGGTTGCTCCAAGATGCTATTTTAGTAAATTGAAAATAAATCAATAAATAATAACGTTTAACGAAATCAAAATATCTTCATATAACGAAAACGCGAAACCGTATACGTGTATTAAATTAATGTCGCCATTAAAGCGGCACGCTGTATATTAGACATATTTTTGACATTTTCGTTAATATAGGTACATCAAGATTTGTTTAATATATGTATGTAAGACTGGATGCGAAATGCGGCGGGCACGGTGTTGTGGCGCAGCCTGGGAGAGGCCTATGTCCAGCAGTGGACTGCGATAGGCTGAGTTGATTGATTGATGTAAGTTTAATAAAGCTTTTAGCGATAAGACCGCCCATTGTGTCATCCCTTGTAAAATTTCTACTTTATGTCTGTAATATTTATGGTGTGCATCATAAAGAGTATTCTATCTATCTCATATTTCCGGAATGAATTCTCTAAATGATAGTGAAACTGGCATCAAGATCCGTTGCAAAGTTTAGAAGAACCACGCGGTCACACAGACAGACACGAAAAGCGACTTTAATTTATAATAATATGTATAGAAGATATAGATAGGATTACATTATTAGTAATTGATTGTAAAGTCAGAGAAATTATATGTTTATAAAAACTAGGTACCATATTGTTCGTTCATTTCATTTAAATCATTCAAGTTGTATGAAATGGCCGACACAGCAAATTGAAGAAGTTTGTCAATTTGATAAACAAATTTCTCTGACTGTATTTATTAATTCACGGGTGTTTTAAAAACAACAACAGTTGACACTGGTCTGATGTATGTTGGACACACGGCGTTGGAGCGAGCTGAATGTATCGACCACCAAAACCTTTGCTTCATTGACTTACAATGGACACAAGTTTGGCTTTCACCTAAGAGAAGAGTGATTTACAGATCGTAAATAACACTAAATTTATTGCCCCTGTATTTGTGAAAGTCTAACATTCGAATATACGTATACAGGTATCTAAGTAGGTAGAAATCTACATATGTATGTATTACTTCGTTAACATAGGTACATTAACCCTAGATAGATAGAATACTCTTTAATAATATGTACACCATAAAAATTACAGATATATATGTAGAAATTTTACATAGGGTGACACAATGGGCAGTACCTACCACTTGCTGTAACGCAATCAAAGAAACACAAACACAAGTTTAGTGCATTGCACTTAAGTTTCTCTAGCTAAATTGCCGGATACTTAAGTTACGGAATTGTCGCCCGGTGTACTCAAGCGGCAGAAACCGCTAGACTTATTAAGTACGTACCTACAATTACGTACTAGGTCTCCAGAGATTCTACAGAGCCCTTTTTACAGTTGCCAAAAGTCACTCAATATATTTAGGTCGGTTTCAGCCAGAGTCATTTGTGAAATTCGAGCTCAGGGACTGTTTGCCGAGCCACGCCATCAGATGTGAAAGGGAGAATTCTGTATTATTAACTTTGCGGGTGTCCGAAGAATGTCTTATTAGTGCAAATTGACTTGAAAATTGACTTTATGTTTGTTTTAGGAAGTTGGAGTTCATTACACGCTTACGGCTTCGGAGTTATAAATAGTAACGCAGTATTAACTGAGGCACACGAAGGCTGTGGAATTAAACTTCAAACTGTAGAGTGGAGTGCTGGTCGCCCCACTAGATAGACGGACGTCTTGGTACGTAAAGGTCACTGGTATCCATTGGGTACGTGTGACCTAGAATAGATTGGTGTATCTCCTACACAGACAGATAAATAGAAAACGCTTCATTGTTTATTTATAGGAGAACCAGCAGCTATAACAAATGGATAATAATTATACTGGATGATTTTTTTACCGTCTCGAAATTTTTACAGGGTGTTCTACCCATGAATATGAGCAACTTTCATTATTGGACCAACTCTGAAATCACGAAAAAAAATCAGCTGATTCATACATTTTGGTCGAGTAGGTATTGAACTTTTGTATGAATCAGCAGATTTTTTTTCGTGGTTTCAGAGTTGGTCCCATAGTGAAAGTTGTTCATATTCATGGTTAGAACACCCTGTAAAAATTTCGAGACGGTAAAAAAAATCATCCAGTATATGAAACATAAAGCCAATAACAGATTCTCACGGGTAAAAACAGTAAAAGTAGTAGAAATCTTAGGAACACTAACAAGCACGATAGAAAATAATATATGTACATATAAGGTACAATAAGCAACTATTCACTTTTAAAAAGTCGGCGTTCAGCCGAGTGCGTACAGAATAAGGTTTGATGGTAAATGGTTCAAATGAGAACTTTGTACAAAGAATATTAAAGTCCTTACTCGCTCGCACTATGTATGAGTTTTGCCTGTAGTTGGAAGAGGAAAAAGGAACGAAGATATGTGGATTAAATCTAACTGATCTCTGGGGGACATTGAAACGCAGGAGATAAGGACAGTCGATCTCATTATATATAATTTTTATAAGAAGAGTGCATTCTGCTAGTCGACGACGATTTAAAAGTAGCTGTAAGTGAAATTTCTTGCAAAGGTTGTAACACTAACATTTGTTAAAGGCCACCGTTTTATAACTATTTTATAGCGTAATGGTGAATCACCCTTCTGTGCGGTTTCGATTCCTGCAAATATTTATAAGACCTTAGTTTAACGGGCCTCGGTGTTTGTATATGTCATTCATAGAGTGACGGCATCCATTATGGTGTGGCCCTATACTCACAAGACGCTTCACACTGTGGGTATAAATTATTATGTAGCTTATCTTAGAAAGAGTAGATACAGTCAGCCTCAAAAAGATGACAAGAATTCATTTTATTGTCTACAATTTGTCATTCATAATTCTGTATTAATGTAATAACACCAATATTATGAAACAAAGATTCCAGACTATTAAATGAACTCTTGTCGATGTATACATCTATTTGAGGTTGTCTGTACTCGTTGTATTTATCTGGTTACAAAGAAGAGACGGGAGGCACTATGGGATAACTTAATTGACGTAGCCATCTGGCAAACAAACCCGATTTCGATCTCCGAATGAAAAATTTCCATCATCTATTTGCGATTCGTTCGTTATTTGATCGAACACTGTTCCTACCTGATATATTTTTGTGCACAGTGGATAAAATTATGTCGAGTTGAGTCCATTACAGGCAGGAAGAGTCGAAAACTTCCTCCAAAAACGGAAATGAAAGAAACTGGCGTCGCCGCCCAGCGCGTACCTACCTACGTGCCTACCCTGCTACTACCGGCCCTCCATGAGCTATAGGCACAAACCTTTTTTAAATCAGCCATTTAAACAATGTTTCACAGTCGACGACTCGTGAACGATATAATTATGTAATTAGATAATTTAATTATCTTAACAACATATGGGTTAAGTGCTGTAAAAACGAACCCGCGTTGGAATAAAAATGTTATTTAATTACCAGGACAAGCGCTTCCTTTCGCTTTATTCCTGATTAACAAGGAGGTTTGTACAAAAATTTTATGTAACCTTTGTGCCACATGTATTGCATCTATTTATGTAGAGTTACTTAAAGAAACAGCGTGTACTAACAGCGGCAAAGGGCTTCTTTGAATCACAATTTGCGTAATGTTTATGCAATTGAACACTGTAGAGACGATTTCCTTTTACATTATTGCCAATTTAAAACAAGTCAACCAACCGTTTCGAATACTGTTTATGATTTTAATATATTTACTTTGACATTAATATAGTGGCAGCTTTGTCATATTCGCGTCCCTAGAAAATACACAAAAGAAACAAGTAATTTTTGTAAGTACCCCGCATAAAAATGTTACGTATTTTTGTCTCTATGGATTTTTGTCACCTTTGAAAACACGAAAATGCGAAGCCAGTCATTTAACACAAAGGGTGTTACAGGTAGAATGTGTTAAGAGTCCCAACTCTTAAATAAAAAGGTACGAACAATAACGAGGGGCGCTCTTAAAAGTCAAAGCCAAACCGAGGTGGTGCGATCAAATGTCGAAGATAGAGAGAAAAACAAGTTTAAAAATCCACATCGAAAGCTTTTCAGAGCGTGACTAATAGGTGGACGTCATGGAACAGAAGACTTGAAAGTAGAAAAAATACGTAGCAGCTGTTCCAATGAAAAATAAAGTGTCATTAATCATAACGATGAAAGGAAGGAGCGACAAGGCTGCACGACAAATACCTTCCTGTAGACGCGTCGTGTTTGCACTTACGCGTCTCGCCGGCTACCATGTAATGATATCTCGCAGCAGTGGAAACAACGTTTACTACTATTGTTTACGTGAACAATAGCAGAGAAAAACAATACGCGTTCGGATATCGCCGACGATTGAATCAAGATCTTGCTCGTTTAGCTGAAGTGGTGTATTCTGTCGCGTCTGTAGGTATCGAAAATTCGTAACTTAACAGATAGAGACGTGTTGCTGCGATATTTCTTGAATCGCTTTTTCTGTGGCGAGAAGACTGAGCGTTTTTCTCGCATTTTGAGAACGAACAGAACGGTGTTGTTAAACTGATTATCGGCGATTGATTAGCAATATCTATTGTAACTGATATTACGATATAGACAATTATAATTAACAGTTTAGTTATTAGTGCTATATCGGAGCTGTGTTGCTTTAATTAGGTTGATTCGTATGGATTCATGTTAGATAGTTGATACAAAGTAAGTAAGCGATTTTAGGAAGTTGTTATAGAATTTAAAAGTGATACCCACTTTCTTATAGGCCCACTTTCACTCCTAACTCATAGCATTATCATATCAGATATTTGGTATTAGTCAGTAGGGACTAGTCATCTCTTAGCTGCCACGGCTTGTTTTAATTTTTGAATTGTTTTTTGGTTTTTATCTTTTTGTTGCGGAGCTTTTAACGTGCACGTCTTTCTTCATTGTCCTCACATACTTAATTTCAACATGAATGATATAACCAATATTTTTATAACAATATTTTGATTTAAAAGAGTGTCCGTGGAGTCTCTTTCCCGTTCTTCTCCATAGAGATCTACGCTTTGGAATGGGCAACCAGCTTCAACTTTCTGACTAACTGACCGACTCGTTGACAATTCAAAAGTACCTGTAATTGGTTTATTTGAAATAAATGCTTTGAGTTTGTGTTTATGTAGCAAATATTAGTCGTATTACCGGCTCAGGCAGACCGTGGTCGGTAATAGGAGTGTCAGGACGGGCGGGAGTATGTATGCGTGTAATTTTATTTCTGGGACTGCGATAATTTTACATACGGGACATGTTTATTATTTGCACATTTGTCTCTGAAAGAGGATTTTACTTCAACTACTTTATACCATAATGTTAATTATGTTTCTGGAATTTTCTCTGACTTAAACGAAAAAAAAAGTCAGTCAATCAGCATCTAAAGAAAAACATCACAGCCAACATTTTTACTTTACATTGCTGAGTAAAGTAGGCGTTTCATACGAATATCAACATTATCAATAAAAAATATGGTTGTTATTAGTATGAAACTCTCACATAAATTGCTAATAGGAACACAGGGTTATTTTAAATTGGTTTGCTAAACTCCACAGATGCGATGGGAGTCGATATCTAAACATGATAAAACAAAAAATAAATTAATTTGATGATTTTTTTTGTGGGGTCATCGACCGCATTTATTGTAAGTACTTAAATTATCAGTTTAAAATATCAGTTTTTTTCCTGTGTAAACTTCGCAGACATGATGGGTGGACGCGGCTGTACCGTCAGTTATTAATTAAAGACATTACGATTAATAAATTGTCATTTTGTGTGTTACTCAAGGGGAAGGTGGGGTAAAGCTAATTGTAGATGGCGTGTTCATAGCTAGGTCCCTACGGCCAACAATAAATTTGACATTTCGTTCATTCATTCCATTTCGTGTTAATTCATAAAATTGGTTTTATTTCACTATATCGTCAATTTCTGTGATTTCAATATTTTAAATCGAGTATTTGACATTGAAAGTGTCAGAATTTAAAACCTTAAACTTTTCCTCGTAATCCTTTTTTTTTTAATGTTTCTGACATAACCTGAAACTGTTTAATTTAAAAAAAATTCTACGAATAGCTTTAAGTCACAATCTTATAATTTTAGGATCTAGGGTAATGGTGGACTTCAATTTCGGAGCACGTCAACCCCTCATTTTCGCAAAAATAAAATAAAACCACCTCACGCCTTGCATTATTAGCTTGTATTAAGAACTAGCTACGACAGCGCCATTTTGACAGTTGCGTTCCCTATTACCCTGTTGGTGGTGTGAAAGAGTTTTTTCTTTACCACTGCTTCCTAAGAATAAATCTAAATCACTTTAATTAGCATTTACTTACTGCATGTACTTTTTTTGAAAACTAATAACCGACATTTATTGTTTATTTTAACAATTATAAACCTAATGAATTAATTAAAATGAAAAAAATTATATCCTAACTTAATTACCTAAAACTATTCAAAAACTAAAATATGGCGTCGAAAAATTCATCGCATCGCTATCGACTGAATTCCTTCCTTTGGAACTTTCCATCCAAATACAATAATCCAAATACTGATTAAATATTGAGTATTCATTTCATATGCAAGGTATCTGTGCGCTTTGTTTTGATTCAGACAATTAGTCAAAGGGTTCACGGTATTTCTGGCTAGGTCCTCATGCATCAGAACTTTTTGTTCCTACACACAGTAGGTAAATGAAACTTTCATTACCATGTTAATCGCATTAGCGGTTTTTTTCCTGAAAGCATAAAAAGCTTTAGGGTAGGTACCAACTTTTTGTTTTAAAAAATGCCTGTTTCTAAAGCAGATTGTTTTGCTTACCTAACAACAGCTTTTAGTGATGCGTATGTCCTTACTAACGTATACACAATACACCTACATTTCCCCAGTTATGTTTTTTAAGTCCCATGTCCCATAAAGGAGGCGGTAGAATAATTTATTTTCTGTCTTCTGAAAAAAAAAAAACATTTTCCCAAAAGGTCTCCTCCTCAGTAAAGACTCAAGTGTAGTAGGCAATTTTACCTACTGGTTAAAGCCTCCTATAGCAAGTTATGAACAGCTTAGTTAGTGATGTTTAGGTAGAATGAAACATGCAAGATGCTAGGGTGCAGTATATACCAATATACATTTTAATAATAAATAATAATAAATTCATTTATTTCAGGTAAGAAACACCCATTGCCAAAACATTATCAATCAAATAAAAATAAAAATTAGACCAAATTAAATTAAATCAAATGAAATCAAATTAAATACAATCAAATCAAAATAAATAAAATCATAATAAATCAAATTAAATTAAGTCAAAATTAAAAATAATCAAATACACTCATTATTAAAACCTTCTCTCCGGCACTGGTACAGCAACATGTCTGCTGGAACAGTGCCGGATGAAGGGGCAGTCCAGTCTTCCCGCAATCATCGCCAGTACAATGTTAATGACGCATAGTCACTGAAGCTAACTTAGAGTGGAACTTCTACCATAATTCTCTCCCAGTGACACGAGTTCCGGTAAATGTACTGACATTACTGGATCCTGGTAAACTTTACCGCGCCATTGCGTTCGCAGTGTTAACCGATTTCATAGTTTGAATGCTATTGTGTCAAACAATAGAACGGTGCAGTGCTGATTGTCAGCGATCGATTACCAATATCTATTGTAATTGACAACTCGATATAGAAAATTATAGTTAACATTTTAGCTGTTAGTGTTATACCGGAGCTTTGTTGCTTTAATGAGGGTTTTCATGAAAATTGACGCCACCAGCACCAGTTGGCACCACTTTGACAAGAGGTCTTCTATTTCGACACTGAATTTTGTATTATTATTTATACTTCTATACTAATATTATTAAAAGCTGAAGAGTTTGTTTGTTTGGTTGAACGCGCTAATCTCAGGAACTTCTGGTTCGAATTGAAAAATTCTTTTAGTGTTGGATAGCTCATTTATCGAAGAAGGTTATAGGCTATATAACATCACGTTACGACCAATAGGAGCGGAGCATCAATGAAAAATGATGCAAAAACGCGGAAAATTTATTCCTTTTGAGAGCTTCCGTTGCACGCGTTACGTAAACGGTTAAGGTTATGCAAAAATCATGTATGTCGGGATTGTTCCTCTTGAAAAGTTCTAAAAAAGTCCGCGATAGCGTATGTCTATCTTTAAAGGTTGGCTCACTATAACTTTTTTAATGGTAATCAAATTTGTTAGAAAATAATGCATTACTTGCGAAGGTTTTTTCCTAAACACTTTATCAATCCTTACCCAAGTTAATAGTTTCATAATCAAGGTTGATTAATTACATGTAAATTCCTGTTTAAGTTATTCGAATCTGACGTTTCGTTTAGAAATTACGACGGGTATAAAAATGCTTAAAGTAAGAAAAATGCGCTTAGTCTATTCCTACACATTTTATTTTTTATTGACTGTTTGAACGCGCTAATCTCTGTCCCTACCAGTCGGATTTGAAAAAATATTTTTGCATTATAAAGCCCAATTCTTAAGTAAGGCTATAGGTATGTAACATTACGCTAGGACTCTTAGAAGCCGAGAAGAAACAAAAAAGAAGGAAGAACGAGCGCTAAGCGAAAACGAAGTAACAGCTCGGGCAGGCGATGCGATGCGACGGGGTGGTTCGGGGGAACAAGAAATTCCACGCGGACGAAGTTGCGAGCGGAAGCAAGTACAGATACAAAAATCAATTGCCGTGCGTTAGTCTCGGAAAACTGGAAAATTGCTCGACCGATTGTGATTAAACTTTGGTAAGTTGTTGTGATCGCCACGGAGAAGGTTCCTAACAATAAAAAAATGAAACAAGCATTACAACGCTTGCCGGGCATTTAGCTAAAGCTAATAACGGCATGCGTTGCAATGCTTTTTAACCGACTTTAAAAAAAGGAGGAGGTTAATAATTCGGTTGTATGTTTTTTTCATTTTTAATGTTTTTTACCTCAGTACTCCGTCATTTATAAACCGATTTGGAAAATTCTTTTTTTATTGGAAAGGAAATACTTCCAGATTGGTCCTATTTTTATCAAAATCCAGTTCTGATGAGTTCCAGTTCCATGAGGAATTGCGGGAACTACTGAAAACTTTTAGGCACATAGCGATTTTGGTATTTTCATCAACAAGTGGAACTGACGAAGAAGACCACAGATGGCCACGGGAACTCCTCAATGATAAGTATTTCACGGGAAGCGATACGATATCTCGATTAAGATAGTTAAGCGACTATGATGAAGTAAATTTAAATAAATGGCGCTTACCCTTATGTATGTATTGTGTATTTATTTTGTTTCTTTTTAAATTTCATTGCATGCTGCACCGGCTGACGTCATCACGTCAACGCCGGCTGTCGCTGAAAACCAGCGCTGGGGCTCTGTCTCGCATAGGGTCGCAGCATTATGCTGAGCGATGGCCGTTTTGTGTAGATGTGACGCATATTTCCCCCAACTTATTTCTTTTTGTGTTTGTGTTCTTTTTTTGTGTCATGTTTACCGCAAATAAACTTTTCTTTTTCTTTCAAATGGTTGTGATGAAAATGGTACCATTGATCTGATCTGATGATCAAGCCGGAAGGTAGGCGGAATCTTGGTCTTATTATGGACAAGGATTTTCGTTTCGAAAAACATGTAGCCAACTCGGTAAGAAACTGCTTTTGCCGTCTGAAAGTTCTGTACAAGATTAGGCCTTACTTGTCTGAAACACTACGGAAGCAGCTTGTGGAAACCCTGGTTTTGTCTAGGCTAAACTACGCAGATGCAGTGTACGGCCCGCGCCTCTTGCCTCGCACAGATCGTTTCATTCAAAGGGTCCAAAATGCTTGTGCTCGGTTTTGTTATAAAATTCCTCCCAGAAGTCACGTAAGTCCATTTTGAAACAAACACTACATATTGAAAATGAAATCGAGACGCAAACTACACTTGGCGTGCCTTCTGTTCGGTGTAGCCAAATACCAGAAACCGGACTACCTAGACGACAAGTTGAGTTGGATAGCGAGTAGACGAGAATGTGGGAGAATGCAATGCTCGCAGCAGCTCTTGACTTAGTCACATGGTTCAGCTGCTTTTAGAGGTAGCTTCCGGTATGCAACGTCCAAAGTGTGGAATAACCTGCCACCACCTATTCGCTCCATTAACACGATCGACACATTTAGAAGACATCTACGGCTGTACCTGATGGATGCGCAATGGAAGCTAGACTTGATCAATCTAAATGTCTCATTGATATGAATATGATATATTTATTATTATTTATTGACGATAGTCCATTTTTTCTTGTGCAACCATACCATTTTTATTTATTTTTCTTTTTCCTAAGCACCGCTACATAATTGCCTATCTATAATAATTATTTTTTAAACAAATATCTAATCGAGTTTATTATTATTTGCTACACATATCTATCTACTTTTTATTTAAATATTTACACACACTATAAAACTGATTTACATCGGTAAGACGTCCTCGTAACATAAGGTACAGTTGAAAACCAGCGCCAAGCACTAGTTGTCTGGCATTTATGCTGAACTGGGTCTATTTGGCGCAGGAGTGGGGCGCACAATTTATACTATTTTAAGTTTATTTTTTATTTCTGTTTTTGTATGAATATTGTGTGCCTTCATCTGTGTCAAATTTTCTTTCTAGGCACCGGAACTCCGTAATTTAACAATGTATCCTAGCCGTGTTTGGGCTTATTGGAACTGTCATGAGATGCACTCTAGCTATAAATGATTTTTAACTGACTTCAAAAAAAGAGGAGGTTCTCAGTTCGTCGGAATCTTTTTTTTATGTGTGTTCCCTCGTCGGTCTAGTGGTCGCAAGCGCTACTGCTGAGCATGAGGTCCTGGGTTCAATTCCCAGGTCGGGCAAATTGTTATTGGGTTTTTATATCTGGAATTTCTCAGTAGCCGCCCGGAGTCTGGATTTGTGCCCGGTTGATGGCAATAGGCTCGCCCCCTATTACATGGGACTTAAACATAACTGGCGAAATGTGGGTGTACTTGAAGTACACCTCTGTCTAATCCTTCGGGGAAACAAGGCGTGATGTTATGTTTATGTTTATGTAATGTGTGTTCCCCGATTACTCGAAGACGGCTGGACCGATTTGGAAAATTCTTTTTTTGTTTGAACGGGTATACTAATTTTATTGTCATCAGGTCAGGATCTGATGATGGAATCCTAGAGAAATCGAGGGAACTCTTCAAATATTATAGGCACTCCTATAGCGATTTGGGTATTTTTTAAAGTAGCTTGTGCATTTGCTCTCGGAAAGCACCATTTGGTGAAGCGATGATGAAAACCACTGATGGCCACCGGAACTACTCAATAATAAGTATTTCACGGGTTGCGATTCGATTACTTTAAAATGATTGCTAAGCAATATAAGCTCGTCACAATGCATATGGGGAAGTGGAGCTGATGGTGAAGAACCAGGAGAACACCTCAACAATTAACGTCCCTGCATCGGGAAAAGCAATGTTTTGTAAAAGGTGAGCAGTTGTCATTAGGCTATTGTAACTTAGATAAGTTACAAACCGACCCACTAAAAAGTGAAAAATAAAAAGCTTTTTTGCAAAAAAAAAAAGAATGGACGTCCAAAGAAAAAACTCTACAAAGTGAAAATAACTTTAATTTCAGAAGTCGGTGGCAAAAACCTGAAATACAGATCTAAAGACACCGACTTCCGAAATTAAAGTTATTTTTCACTTTGTAGTGTTTTATTTTTTGGACGTCTGTTGTTTTTTTTGCAAAAAATTTCAATGTCATTCAACATCCGTTTCATTCATTCGTTCATCATTCGGTCACGACTAAAGAAAATATAGGTGCTTTGACACTTTTGACAGGTGCCCCAGTGATCGTCATTTCAGAAAACCCTCATTAGGTTGACTGGTATGGATTCTTGTTAGGACCACCTAATTTAGTACCTACCAAGGTACTAAATTAGTAAGCGATTCTAGGAAGTTGTTATAACATACGCAAATTAGGTAATTTAGTTAAAGTGGTAACATCCAAGCGATGAAGGTCTGGCGATGAAAGTTCAAACTGCACGATATTCATACGAGGTCTATTTTGTTTTAAATTGTTCTTTTTTCTTCAGCAAACTTTAAGCACAAGCATACACAGGAATACAAATAACCTTCGTATTAATATTACCACAATGAATCTTACAAAACTACATAGGAACCATTACTTCATGTTTACTGCCCATCAAATAAATAACACATATGATTAATCGAGCAGTAACCTTCAGGCTTCGGTTTTTCTGGTCAAGGTTAAGTAGTATTTGAGGGTTAAGTTTGCAGGGGCGCGTAAAAGACGAGACGCATAATACGGCCGCTTTATATTGGCTGACATGCCAGATTAATCTGCCAGACAAGGTAAAAGGGTCTACCGGGGCGTTGTTGTGTGTGGGCTTACATATATTGTCTGGAAAAATTAGCCGAAAATGTGATTTTGTTTTAGTAAAGACGGTACCGCAATCCAGGGGTATTTCTACTGCTGGGGTGATTAACTAAATACGTGTTTTTTCCTATTGGATTTTTTTTTTCGTGAACTCAAGACCATAACTCACGATTTTTGACTGGACAACGTCTATCGGGGTCAGCTAGTATTTAAATAAAAATGAAATGCTGTCCGTTAGTAAGCGCATCACTTGAGAACGGCTGGACCAAATTGGCATTATTTTTTTTAATTTTCGTAATAGTCCTGGTAAGGTTCTTATGGATAGAAAAATTGGAAAGTTGCGGGATTTTTTTTTAAATTTGGGAATTTTGTATGAGTTATTAAAATTTGAACAGGACAATATCTGTCTTTTCGGCTAGTATTAAATAAAATAAAATTAAATTGGCAAAAGGTAGGCACACTATGAGGCTGTCGTTAATAAGAGTCCACGCACAACTTAACCCTTTGTTTTGAGGAGACATTGCAAGTTTATTCTTAAATGTAGGAAAAGCTGGGAACTTTTGCACACATTAAAGACTTTAAACGTCTTTAGCAAATATATTATTCGGGCTTATATAATAATAAAATGTAAAGGTACATAAGGTATGTTTATCGATAGAATTATAGAAAGTTCTAAAAGCAAATTGTAGAGTTCATCTACGTCAGCACTTCTTTCTCTTTCCGCGATAAGGTTGTGTAAACAAGAAATTAAAATTCTCTCTAAAGGAGATTAACATCGATACCTTGAACAACTTTCCTGTTCGAAGAATAAGTAAAGACCATTTTAATTATTTTAAGGAAACTTTAAATAGATTTGTTTGACTTAACGAATATTTCCAATGTTTCTTTTAGACGCCACTTAAAAGGAAATATTATTTATAAAGCTTTTCATGAAAAGCATATTGTGTTATTACTTTGAGCGTGCTTCGAGCATTTTACTGAAGTCGAAAATACACATGCCTGTAGCTGGTACAAAACTATGCAAGTAGCATGCCGTGTGCCATAACAACTTCTGATTGCTCAATGTCACAATGGCATGCCAGCTACTTGCATACTTTTGTACCAGCTACAGGCATATTGTGTATTTTCGCCTTTAAGGAAGTGTGATTTTAAGTGGAATAAAACCTACTTATTCAACTCCCGTAACTCACCCACCCATTCACTGTAAGTATTTTAGTTCGGATGACAATTTGGTGTTTTAATAAACCACTTATAAATATTTATTTACATGTAAAATAGGATAAAAATTCTATAGTTAATTTGCAATTCAAAGACTCACGCACCCTTAGCGTGACTCACATAAAAACGTTATAAATGACAAGCAAGTATTATGAAGGCGAATAACACGACTATATTGTGTTTTCTTGCCATAAACTCACGTCGCAAAGCGGGTTTTTATCGGAAAGACTTTGTAAACTTTAAGAAGTTATTTTTTAGTGCTACCACACTGTAACATACTGTCAGAATGTGAATAGTGACAGCCACAAACTGCGGTCTTCCTTTTTTTTTCTGAATCATCAAATGACTTCTCCCGCACTGGGCGGAGCGAGAGGGCGTGTCAGACGTTTACTGACTAAAACCCACCCGTGTTCCTTCAGTTGCCTGTGCCGGGGCCACGGTAACTCTTTTGAACATCCCGCAACCCTTGCTGGCATCGGCCCTAGCGGACCCCTTCAATGGTGCTGACATCTCTTTGAGGCGCGCGTGGAACACAACGCGCCGTCGACTCGGGGCCTGGTCCTTACCGGACGGCGAGCTACCCATTGCTCGCCGTCCGCAAGCCCGCGCCTACGGTGGCCGGGAATCGGCTGCCAATTCGCGACGCCCAGGGCGTCTCCTGCGGCGACAAGGGGCGCGAGAGCGCAAAGCTTGCCTCTCCCTCACGCGTTCCGCCTCCTCCTTCGCGAGCATTACTGCTTCGCAGAAGGAGGTGATGGCTTCCCATGTGATCTCCCTCCGTACCATGGCCTGTACTAGGGCCGGACGCGAGAGATTGCCGCCGCCGATCACTTCCGCGAGGACACGGTGGTCCCCGCCCAAGCCGGGCAGACCTCCACCGTATGCTCCACCGTGTCCTCCGGGCGATCCACACAGTGGTGACACCCAGGCGTTTCCTCCCGCTTTATCCAGAACAGGTACCTCCCGAAGCGCCCGTGTCCGGTGAGGACCTGCGCCAGGCGGAAGGTGAGGACGCCGTGGCGCCTCTCTAGCCACTCCTCAAAGAGGGGACTTATCGCCGTAATTGTGAGAGTTTGACACGTTAAACAAGGCGACTCTACTGCAGTAGGCTGTGTGTGGCCACGCACCAGTGCAAAGCCAAGTAGCCGATTAGTGTCGGCCAGTTTTTCTAAGGAATTTTTACTTTTACCTTCATATTATGTTTCCGCCGACGTCATTGCCAGCATTTTGAATGAAAATTACGGTTCGAAAAGGTAACATGCCGCTGCTATGTGAGAAAAGAAAAGAATTTGTTTGAATATTGATTAACATATCGCTCCTTGATCGTACATTTGCAATCATTGCATCAGTCGTCCTATTTGCGACGCTGAAGGTGGTGTTTGTGGGCCAATTTTCTGCTATACGCTAGCAATGTGTCGTCGCTCATAATATTTACCAATAGATTCGGGATTCCACCGTTCGCGGTCAATATTCTATAATTATGACACGTTGATTTTATATATGTACTTGCAAAACTAAATCATTTATTTCCTTCTCTTTTAAATAATTCTAAACGATAATGTTATGAATGACACAAGATTAGACACCTTATAAATCAATTAGCGTCCATTGTAAGTGAAGGCTTAATAATGTCACATAGCCTTTTTATCTTCACTGCCTCATTAGGCGATTAACACACGGCACCGCGCACCGCCGCGGTAGGCGGTGAAGCGGATCTCATGTCGCATTGGCCTCTAATAAATCCGTAGATGCCAAAGGCGATTAACACACGGCACCGCGCACCGCCGCGGTAGGCGGTGAAGCGGATCTCATGTCGCATTGGCCTCTAATAAATCCGTAGATGCCAAAGGCGATTAACACACGGCACCGCGCACCGCCGCGGTAGGCGGTGCAGCGGATCTCATGTCGCATTGGCCTCTAATAAATCCGTAGATGCCTAACACACGTACACCGCCCGACCGCGCGGTCGAGCGGTGCTCTCACCGCCACCGCCCCTCCGCGCTGCCGTCCGCGCGGTGGAGCGGCGCCTCACACACGGGGCGCCGCATAGCCATGCGGATCATCGTGGGTGCAGGACGTGTTGCAATTTAAAAATGGATTTCGATGTCGAAAAGTTTGTTAAATCCATCCGCGCGGACAGGCGCGTAAACCGCCTTACCGCGCGGGGCACCGCTACGAAATCCGCTTTACCGCCGCCCTCCGTGGCGGTACGCGGTGCCGTGTGTTAATCGCCTAAGGCGATTATCACCGCGTGAGAGCACCGCTCGAACGCGCGGTCAGGCGGTGTACGTGTGTTATGCATCGACGGATTTAATAGAGATCAATGCGACATGAGATCCGCTTCACCGCCAACCGCGGCGGTGCGCGGTGCCGTGTGTTAATCGCCTTATACACGTACACCGCCCGACCGCCCGGTCGAGCGGTGCTCTCACCGCCACCGCCCCTCCGCGCTGCCGTCCGCGCGGTGGAGTGGCGCCTCACACACGGGGCGCCGCATAGCCATGCGGATCATCGTGGGTGCAGGACGTGTTGCAATTTAAAAATGGATTTCGATGTCGAAAAGTTTGTTAAATCCATCCGCGCGGACAGGCGCGTAAGGGTGCGTTTCCACTGAAGCAGAGACGAGCGGTGCTGAGCAGAGACGTGCGGGAATCGACCAATCACAATGGTTGAAATCCTCATCGCGTCTCTCGTCTCGTCTGTGATTGGACGATTCCTGCACGTCTCCGCTCAGCTCCGCTCGTCTCTGCTTCAGTGGAAACGCACCCTAAACCGCCTTACCGCGCGGGGCACCGCTAGGAAATCCGCTTTACCGTCGCCGCCCTCCGCGGCGGTACGCGGTGCCGTGTGTTAATCGCCTTAAAGATATTACCTACCCAAAGTCATTAAACTCCTTTTTTGCTGCCAGCCTTATTTTATTTTATAAGTTCTTGAGGATGGAACCAAATTATTAGGTACGGTACATTTATAGAACATCTACCTACTGAAAACGTAATTGTTATCTTTTAACAAGATTAGCTTGCATAAAAGCTGGCTACCGTTTTGTCAATTCATGTCAAAGCAAACAATTGAAGGATTTTGAATAATCTGTTTTCCCGACTCAACGTTATCAAGTCAATTATTTATCAAGTCATATTTTTACGTATGTCGGAAATACGTTAGTCGTCGTTTGACTAATTAGGACGCCAGCGTCACCAAGCAGCGATCGACAGGGTCTATAACATAACGCTGTCAACCGGAGTGCAGAGTTTGTCGGTGGCTGTCGAGCAGTGAACACGTCTAGAAACTGTCGCGCGTTCCGTATAGTGGTGTCGTATACCTACACTGTGTGAATAGCTAGTGTGCTTAATTTGATCGTGAATTATTTTATATATGCCTCGACTTGAATATATGCCTTCTTTTTGTTCGGCTTCTAAGGGTTCTAGCGTGATAGTTACTATTGACAAATGCAAAACGATTTTCAAAGCCGACTGGTTAGCTCCAGAGATTAGCACGTTCAAACAAACAAACTCTTCAGCTTTATTATGAGTATAGACAGATACTTATGGTCTCCTTTTAATTATAAATAAACCCTATAAACCTGTGCTATGAGGCCTCGCTCTTCATAACAAAAACATTATTTTATCCACTATACTGCCCATATAAATTTTTATTGTGAGCGTAATAAATAACTTTTTTTTAAGGTAATACTTATGAGATACTTAAGAGAGTGATGTACACTAATTAATTTCTCATCGAAAGGACCATAGAAATATACTAAACACTTCTTTCAATCTATGGCAAGGATACACTTAACATTGTCTGAAAGTATAGTTGCAAGTTAGCTGTCTGTGCAAATATGTAAGCATGTGCGTGTCGGGCCACGCACTATGAAGGGTTCCATAGTTGGGATGAACTTATCCCAAGAACAAACTTAGCGTTGTAGTTGAAAAACATGTTCTCGCATACATTCTAACTGCAAATATAAGTTGTTCGACTAATACCTACTCGTTAACTTTTAAAGTCTACTTAGCTGTGATAGTTTTCATTTTAACTTCATTATAAAAGATGTAACATATATAACGCACAACCTCTTAAAGGGTCATTGTACTCATCATTATGAACAACTTTTATTATGGGACAAAACATGAAATCGCGAAAAAAATATCTGCTGTTCCCTACATTTATGTTCGCATAACTTATCAAACTGTAGAGAACAGCTGATTTTTTTTAGTACTAAGAGTCTCTGAGCTAAGCCGCGGATAGACAGACAGGCAGACGGGCATGGCGAAACTATAAGGGTTCCTTTTTGACTACGGAACCCAAAAAAACCCTGGCCGATCCAAAAGGGGGAGGGGCAATACACATGTACTGCAATAACATTGCCAAAAATCTTATTATGATTGAATATAAAAAAAATTATAACTATTTAAAATTCACGATCTTAGTACCGAAATACCCCAATTTATTTAAAAATTAGTAAACCAACAGAGGTTATAGTTAGACGTCCGCTACACGACGCCCGCGCATCATGTATTACCCGGTAAAATTCTCCATGTAAAGAAAATTGGATGACATAATTTATGTATTCTTTTTCTCTGAATTTGAGCACGTGATTAGAGATTCTTTGCATGCTGTTTAACATCACTCTCACGTATCAGACAGAGTTTTTTTTTTCAATTTGGGTACCAAATACCTTGTTCCACCACACGTTCTTCACGTTTTACAACACAATTCAAAATAAGTATCATAGTATATTTACGTTCGTTAATAAATAATGAATCTGTTAATACGGATGTCTCATATTTTCGCAGTTCCGAGAAATGTTAGCGATATTCTCATTAATGAGGAGCCGATAATCATTCGAACCTTATAATCACCCTCAGGTTTGAATGACATAACAATAGGTCAGTAATTAATGTGCCTAATTGGTTATACTATATTACCATATTGATTTCTGATAGTTTCCGGATTGTTTTACGAGAAGGTAATTTATTTCCAAAATATAACATCAATCTGCCTAGCTTTTTCTCAATGTTTGGGTCGGCTTCCAGTTTAACCGGGTGCTGCTACCAATATTTTACATGGGAAGACTGCGTATCCGACCTCCACAATCCAGTTACTGGGTAACACGATACCCCATGGTAAGACTGGTTGTCAGACTTTTGAGCTTCTGACTCTACCCGTAACGAACGTCAAAAATGTACGAATGACAGCCGTGACGAACGGCTTAACGTGCTTTTAAATACATATTACTTACTAGAAATAAATAGGAGAAAAAATAATTACAGAACAGATTTTGGTCGCACTTTTACTTTTATTCTTGCGTTATTATAACCTTGATCCTCAAGTTAAATAGAGCTTTTGGGTGGTTATAAAGTTACGCGTTCCCCCATTTCTTGCAGTCATTTAGCGACAGGTATAAGCTAAATTTAAATAACACTATTGTACATGCATCGTCAAAAGTTTACTTGCATCTATATTTTATATATAACATATTTTTACAGGGTCTTTGTTCAAGGCTTCACAATTATTTAAGTAAAAAAACTTTTTTTCAAAAAATAAAACCGACTTTTAAAAAAAAAAACTACAAAGTGAAAAATAACTTTGATTTCGGAAGTCGGTGTCTTTGGTGTCGTATTTTCGTTTTTTGCCACAGACTTCCGAAATCAAAGTTATTTTTCACTTTGTAGTGTTTTTTTGAAATCGGTTTTATTTTTTGTAAAAATGTTCTTATTTCTCACTTTTTAGTTAAGGTACGTACCTAACACAAATTCGAATACCACTACCTGCTATGTAAATAAAATTACAGTGACAGGAAGTTTAATAACTTAGAACATCATCCACATAAACTAAGTGAGCAAAATACGTGTTATTGAAGCTAACTCAAAAATCACCCAAGCAAAGTTAATAAATTTTACATGGGACCAATTTCGAGGTATACTCTCCCGAATAAAATGAGATTCGTTCAAATCGGACTACTCTGTAAAAAGTTATGCGCGGTCATACATAACAATAAAAATATATATGCCTCAACTTGAGAACCTCCTCCTTTTTGTTTCGTCGGTTAAATATCCGTTTATTTGGGTGATATCTTTTTTATAACCTTATCGCAGCCTTTAACGAGCTATAGAATAAATGTTATGTATCTACTCTAAGTACCCGAAAAGTCTGTACTTACTTTTATACATAGAGCAGAACATAGCGACACATGCAGCAGTCATATCATGAAAATAAAGACGTAACTTTGGTAATGCGACGGTACAATATTAGATCGGATAGGGAACGAACACAGCCGCGGCAGCTTCGAAATACGTGACGTAATTGACAAGCTGCAAGAACATCGTGCGAGACGGTTCGGCAGGTGCAAAGAATTTTCGCAAACAGTGTGAAAATGGCCGAACCGTAACTTTTAACAGCACACCACTAGCTTAGCCCACACTCTGCATAAATACACGGAAAGTGACAATAAGACCATAGGTTGACATGGGAGAGGGCACTCAAAAAAAAATGTGACCATTCATACACAGGTACCATATACACGTGATGAAAAAAAAAAGAAAAAGAATGAGTAGGTTATGTAGGTCATAATTTGTAGGTCCGAGAATGCATCCTGGGGCAAGTTGACAGACAACTATACACACTGCTTTTTATTGGCTAGGGAGCTGCCTCAATAGTGTTGTACTCAGCATTATGAACAACTATTACTATGGGACCAAACCTGAAATCGCGAAAAATAAATCAGCTGTTCCTACATTTTGACGAGTTATGCGAACATTGTAGGGAACAACAAATTTTTTATAGGAACTGACCCCCTTCTTCATAAACGTTGCTTAAAGTTAAGTAATGTTTAACGACTGGATATCCACAGATTTTTTGACATTTAAACATCATTTAACTTTAAGCAACGTTTATGAATAAGGGGGTTAGACAACAAATCGTTAATTAACTCAAGTTAATTACCTAGATCTTGAGATCTAGCTGCAGAATGAGCTTATAATTAAAAGAGTTCCATTAGTTTTTCTTTATCTTTGTCTATAAAAGGATGTTTGTTTTGGTGAGACTTTTAAAAAACAAAGGCGACACTCTAACTTCGTTTATTTTTCGATTCACTCTGCGAAACAGAGTTCGTTCTTCGTTTATTTTTTTTTCTGAATGTACAACATTCATCATAAGCCAGAGAAACCAATTTTGAATAACGCTCATCTTTAAGTACATATATCATGCACGGAACGTACAAGATGCGAAATATCTCATTTAAGCCGATGTTTAACATATAAATTGCTATCAATTTTTTTTAGATCTATATTTTCGTGGCTGCTCGGCGGAGATAAGGCGAGGGGGCGCGCCACAGTGGTTTTATTGCCTAAATGCAGAATGATATCCCACTGGATGATAAAAAAGCGATTATGGAAGTCTTTTTAATACGTATGTACTGCAGAAGTGAATAAAGATTGGGAATTTGATTTTATATTCCGGCGGTAAGAGCTGCTTTAGTTTGATCGCTTTCTGGAGATTTTAATTTTATTGTTTTTAAATAGAAACTGCTTCGTTTACCTGTGAGCCAATAATTTATGGTGATTGGAGTTGTTAGTACTTACTACTTTCCTTTATGTTGTATTCCCAATTACGTACGAGGATGATACGTTAAGTAAATAGCAACATCTATTACTTATACCCTCCCATACCTCCCCCTCCCCCCTCTCCTCCTATACCTATTACCTGTTAGCTATAATTATGGCTCAGCAATAGTTAAATAAAATAGAAATAAAACCGCAATAGTAACATAATAGCATTAGCTTGAAACGTTTTAATTACAATTATCTCACTTTTTAAAGATAAGTTTTATGATGTATCTACCTACGTATAAAAATATTATTAAATAAAAATAATTTAATTAGCATCACCTACACTTACACATCCGTTCGATTATCTTTGATGTCGGATAAAAGTATCAAATTAAAATCGCTGGCCAGTAGCAGCAACGTCGGCGAGTTGATGCCAGCTCGACGGGATTTCGTTAGGATAACGCTGTGATGGCCGCCCGAACAAATTCACCCAATATTATTTCAACGCCTTTCGATATTAACAAATTGAATTAACAAAATGGAAGCTACAATTTAAAATACTGGTATTTGTTGATACCTTCTCCCTGGAGATTTTTCTAATTGTTATTTGTCGAAATATAGTTTTGAATTAATTAAAGCGAAATTGTGAAGACGAATTATTTTGTCAACACAGATGGTTTTGCTTAACAGTCTAGAACTGAAGAACACCTACCATTGTCATGAAAATTATTTATTTTAATTTATGTACGAGTTATAAGTTGGCCTTTTTGAATAAAAGGAACGATGTTTTGCATTACCAACTTGTAAAGATCATTTTCCAATGAAATATTAAATCAAAAATGTTGCTTAATCATTTAGAATTATTCGCGTCGGTATCTTTTCCAGTAAATAATCATTTCAGCGTAATACTTATTAAAAATCGAGCCCAGGTATTTCCATGAATTTAAGTAATTGAACCATATCACGTAAAGATAAAATACCAAACGATACTCGCTTTTGAAATCCACACGATAATTTTACTACAACAAACACACGAATTGCCCGAATAAAGCTCACTGATAACGAATTTATTATTAACAAATGACTGGTTAATAAGATAGCTCGTGCAATAATACCGGCCTTGCGCTCGAATGAAATGAAACACTATGTTAACTGAGTACCTACATAGACCACCAATGGTTAGATAATACTAGTTGTGGTTCAATTTGAGCGGTCAGTTAACAATGGGACGGTCAACTGTTTGATTGTACTGGAGAATTAAAAGTCATCAACGACAAGCCGCACTTTGTTTGTGACAATATTAATGGATGTCTAATTGAGGATCCTACCTACCCAGTTTTATCATAAATCAAAAGCTCTAATTCCAGCAAAATTTGATGAGAATACCACAAATGTGTAGTTAATAGAATTCGTAGAACAATGTTGATTCTGGAAACCTATCAAATCAACCAAATACTAACTTAAATTAAAATAGGTACAGCTCCGCTAAACTTTATCTATTATTTCAATTCTATTGCATAAATAGTTTCTGAGAAAAAGGTCTGGGATTAATAGACTGGCGCGGTGTTTCATAAATGTTCTTTTTTTGCATTGAGTTTGGCTGAAGTAAACCTAGTTACTTACTTGAGAGTTAGCAACGAGACGAGTGCCAGCTTATATCAAACAAACAAGTTTGAAATGACTTGAGTAATTGAATTTCAAGTCGAGACTAGACATCTAAATAATTATCGGCGCTTATTCGTCTTGTCGTCTTAAGGCTCCTGCAAACAGGCGCGACACGCGACGCTACACAAAGGCAGCGCGTGTCCTGCGACGAGCGGTGCCTTTGTGTCGCGCGCGATTCGCGTCGCGCGTCGCGCCTGTATGTAGAAGCCTTTGTACGAAACAGTATAAATGGATTTTCGAAAATAAATTGGAAGCTGCTGAAAAATACTTATGTTAGGTATGTACTATGTACGAGTACCTGAAAGTAAATGGCTGTTTCGTAGTTTAACTGCACGTTAAAAGCTTTCGTTCTATTAACAGTTAACCTTGTGTTTGCTCCTCAGTTCACTCAAGTGCATGCAGCTCACAATAAAGGCGGGTCTCCACATTCGAAACTGCACTGTATTTGTATTGACATTCCTTGCACCTGTTGTCACAAATTAAATGTTAATCTAAAACGTTTAGGAACTTGCCGCGTAAAAAGCGTAAAGCAAATTCCTATAGAATTTAAGCGTGTTAAGGTTATCGGATATGGATTTAAATTTACATGCAAATGCAGGCTTAATGTAGGTGCGGGATTAATTACAAGCGCGAATACCAAGTTAAAGCGCTCATTGTGTGTCGCCGTGTGCGGCGCGGCTACAAATCAACCCTGCCGATGAAATATCCTGTTTCGCTGGATTCTCTCGGTTTTGTTCGTTCAGACTAAATTGAAGAAGCGGTGGATCTTGTACTTATTATTGTATTGTGCCACAAAACAGATTTGAACAAATAGCTTCGATTTGTTTGTCTATTTTAAAATCGCTACAGGCTATTGTGGGGCTTCTATTGTTGGAACAGTATTATAAATTATAATATATACTTAGAAGGGAACCGCATTTTTATTATATAGTTTACAAAAGGGAAGTCGTCTAAAGTGATGGAGAGGTAAATTTATTGTTTGTTTGTGTGTGGTAATATCTGATAGAAAGCTGAACTATTCCCAGGTGCCATAAGCTTGTTTTATTGTATAGTTGACTTCTACGCGGAGGAAGTGGAAAGGAGATGCTATATAGTTACCACATAAAAACATGTATAATATATGTTTTGGCACTTTGTATGAATTTTTCACGATGTTTTTACCATAGGCCTAACATCTGGAGAAGGGCATTTTAACTGCGTTATCTTGTGTTATTGTCTATACAAATAAATAAAATTGAAGTGTCTGTTTGTAATGTCAAAATAACAACTTTTTACTAAATGCATAAGAAAATATATACGGTACTAGTAATAAAAAAGCAATTTTTAAAAATCTTTTTTCTGTCTGGCTGTCTGTTTGTTCCGGCTAATCTCCGAAACGGCTGGACCGATTTTGACGGAACTTTCACTGGCAGATAGCTGATGTTACAGCGGGTAACTTATGCTACTTTTATTTTTTTTAAATAATTAGGGTTCCGCGCAAAAAAAAATAAAGCCCATGAAATTGTGAACAAAAAGACGGATTTGAAAAATTATTTTTGCATTTGGTAGCCCAATTCTCGAGTATAGTTATAGGCTATTTAACATCACGCTACGACCCTTAGGAGACGAGCAAAAGTAAAAAGTCACAAAGAACACTAAGCGAAAACGAAGTAATAGCGCGGGCGGGCGATTCAACGCGACGGGTCGGAGGATGAGGGAGTTTTATTAAAATGTGGCTGTTATTTTAGTATATTGTGTATCTTACGACATCCACGCGAACAAAGTCGCGGGCACAGCTAGTTCCGAAATAAACTTTCTCGTCTTCTGTGATGCGCACAGCAAAGGTCCCCCGATCTCTTCAGAGTGAGAGTGAACAGGATTTTTCTGGGTAAGCTCGCTCCATCGTCAACTTTGTCTCAGACACCTCTGACCTAGACTAGAGTCACCCATCTCAAATAAAAAATAAAAACTTTTAATTTTTTTTTATTTAATACAAAATATTATCGCGTTCATAGGTATATTCCAAAAATATATACTCGTATATATATATATATATAACGCTTCTCAAAGAGAAACACTCGTTAAGACAAAAACATTCTAACTAATACATATTATAAATGCGAAAGTAAGTTTGTTTGTTACCTTTTCACGCCTAAACCACTGAACCGACCATACTGAAATTTTGCATATACGTTGTCAGGTGTACAGAAGCGGACTTAGGTTACCTTTTATCCCGAAAAAATTACTGTTCCCGAGGAAAACAACAATAACGGTCTTATGGTAATAGATGGCACCACGTGTCTTTCGAACCATGATTGAATTAAAATGTGTGTTATTAAAATGTGGCTGTTATTTTACTATATTTTGTATCTTACGACTTCCACGCGAACGAAGTCGCGAGGCATAGCTAGTAAAGAATATTATCACCGATATTAATTTCATCCTACGACTGATTTGGAAAGCGCGGCATTGTATTAGGCACCAACCACACACTCTATCAAATGACGTAGATCCCACCTGACTAAATCATTTCTTTAAATATTTACCGAGAGGATAAAAAGCGGCTAAGGCTAAGTTCGAGTTGGATTCGCACACGTAGGGTTCCGTACCACCGTACATTAATTAATACTTTTTTTTTTTTTTTGTAAAAAGACAGGTTTCTAGTAGAAGACCCCCTTTAATTTTTAACTTTATTTTATTTTTATTATTTGCCATTATAGCGACCATCGCACTCTGTGAAAATTTCAAGTGTCTACCTATTACGGATTAAAGATACAGCCCTGTGACAGACGAACGGACGGACAGCGGAGCCTTAGTAATAGGGTTCCGTTGGCACCCTTTGGGTACGGAACTCTAAAAATGCAGTAGTTTCTAGACTTCGGCATAATATGGTGCATTTCAACCCGTGCCGAGGTATTTTTGCAATAAAGTTGACGCGGCATGCGCGGGTGAATTTCAATAGATCGCGTATGCACAGGGAGTCAAAGTAATAACAATTCTCATATTAAATTTAAAAGTATTTATTTACTTGACTATGGATAAGTAAACTGAAAAATAATGATTTAATCAATTATAAATTAAATGATATTTTGGAAGGAAAATGATTTAGTGAAATGAAAATACTTAAAGGATTCCCGATTTTATCTTTTTGAATTTTCAGCTAGTTTTTACAAGAATTCAATGATAAAGATTCTTTTTAATCGCGATGTTTCTAAGTAGGTACTTTTCGCAGGCTAACTGTAAATTATAAAATTATAATCGATAGGACATAATTTTTTAAAATTAAAGTCGCTTTTCGTGTCTGTCTGTGTCACCATGTTGATTTTCTAAACTTTGCTTTGATGCGGTTTCTACCATCGTTTAGAGAAATTATTCCGGAACATTAATGTTAATTTTTGAAGTGAAAACTTCTTTAAGCGCTTTGAGCCGTTTTTGGTAGGGGAAACCCTTAGGGTTCGCGACATGCGACATGCTCGCGTCACCGACATGCTAATATGACGTGTTGTGCCAGACTGGCAATGCGCAGCGGCCAGTGTAGGGACATGATAGTGTTTTAAGTTTTCACTTCTGTCCTCAGTCCGTATGACTGCCTACTTTTTTATTTCATTATTTTGTTAATTTTAAACTTACAAAAAAAAAATCTCGACGTTTTGTCAAATCGTAAAAACCGTACAAAGCGTAATAGCCCTGCGTAATAGCGTAATAAAACCTGGGTTATTTTAAATTGACTAGTTAAACTCCGCAGATGCGATGGTTATCGATATCTAAACAAGATGAACCAAAAAATAAATAAATTAGATGATTGTCTTTTGTGTGGTGATCGCCCGCAGTTATTGTAGTCACTTGAAATATCAGTTTAAAAAATCTGTTTTTATTTTTGTGTAAACTTCACAGACGATATCTAAACTCGATAAAACATAAGAAAACAGTTTTTCTCAATTCATACGTCAAGTAACAACGCTAACAACGGTCGTTGACTTCCAAAAAAAAACCTTAAATCTTTTTATTTTATATTTTATCGTATTTAGATATCGATACCCATTGCGTCTGCGGAGTTTAGCTAGCTAATTTAAAATAATCCTGTATACCTATGATAAACTACAAAGTCGCTCAGTGAGGTTTATTTTAACCTAACCTAACTAGGTCAGGTCGCAGGTAAACCCGTTCGCACTTCAATTTTTAACATGTAATCGCTAGTATAACACCTAGATACAGAGGGTTAAAACTTACAATTGAATCCGTCGAGTTCAACGGACATAGTAAAGGCGTCGCCCACACCGTTCGACTTTGTAAGTAATTAGTGTTTTGTTGCTAAGCTTCCATTAAAACACGATATTAATCATTAAGGTGCTCTGAGATCAGGAAAGTAATAGACTTCTAAAATTACTAGTTGTAGAAGCGATTTGTGCTTCATTTGAGCATTTTTGTAAATCATTTTGGAATAGACTTCTAACGTAATGGGATGATTTAAATAGCAAAATAGTATTATTGTTTTCACTTACAACATACGTACATACATAAACTCACGCCTTCTTCCCATGGGGGTAGGCAGAAACTACAGAACGCCACCTGTTACGATCCTTAAATACGCCTTTTGCCTCGTTTACATTCATACATCTGGTCATACACGCACGCCGGTTGCGAGTACTACGCACCTGACCTTTCTGAAGAACATCACCAATAAGATCACTATATGTCTTCCTAGGGCGTCCCCTCCCGGCGTTTCCACTCACATCTGCCGTGTAAATACCTTTTGTTAGTCGACTTTCATTCATCCTCTCAACATGACCAAAACATCTAAGCATACTCTTTTCAATTTTTGTCACTACATCTTCTTTTAAACCGCACCGTTGCCTTATTACATCATTGCTCAGTCTATCATTCATAGTCACACCACACATGCTTCGCAAGGAACGCATTTTCACAGCATTTATTTTACTTTCATGCTTCTTTTACCACACCCAACATTCACTTCCATACATAAGCGTAGGCACCAGCACACCATTGTGAACAGCCAGTCGGGCCTTTTTGGACGTTAAATGGTTGGTCACAACCGCATGTATAGCATTCACTTTATTTCCCGCATTAACTCTCCTTTCCACATCTTCATCAATCTTTCCATCCCTTGTAAACAGACTCCCCAAATATACAAACTCACTTACTTGCTTCACACTTTCATCATTTATTTTCACATCACACATCGATACGTCCTCTTCTCTTTCAAACACCATGACCTTCGTCTTATTAACATTTAAATTCATCCCTTTCATCTTATATGCTTCATCCATGACAGTCACCATGTCTTGCAATTGTTCTGCTGACGATGCAAGTAGAACTTGATCATCTGCGTAAATAAGGCATTTGACAAGCAAATCATTTATCCTCAATCCGCACTCACCCTCTTTCAAATTTGTCAGACATCTATCCATGTACAAGTTGAACAGCCATGGTGACGCTATACAACCCTGTCTAACGCCCCTCGAGATGCAGAACCAGTCCGTGTATGCCCCATTTATCCTAACACAAGAACTGGAATCCTTGTATAAAGATTTCAGCGCCCGTACCAAGCGCCAGTCCACACCGTACACCGACAGTGTCGACCATAGTTCCTCCCTCCACACACTGTCATAGGCCTTCTCCAAGTCAACGAAAGCACAGTAGACTTTCATGTGCTTTGCCAGATGTTTTCGGCTATGCATCTTAAGGAGAAGATCTGATCCATACAGCCCATTCCCTCTCTGAATCCTGCCTGAACATCCCATATTTTCTCCTCTGTCACTCTTATCACTCTATTTATTAAAACCTTTGCATACAGTTTGCCAACAACACTCAAAAGACTAATGCCGCGGTAATTTTTACACTCCTGCTGAGAGCCTTTTCCCTTATATAGTGGTACGATTACAGCCTTGCACCAATCATCCGGCACACGGCCATATCTCCAACGCATATTAAAGGTCCGGCACAACAGACTTGCTACCACCCTGTCACCGCCCTTCAGTATTTCAGCAGACACTCTGTCGTACCCCGCAGCTTACCCAACTTTCATCCCTTTCAGCGCTCCTACAATCTCATCTATTTCTATTTCATTCTCTTCATCTACATCTGAGCTTGGGTCTTCAAAACTGGCGTCTGCCCAATTACCCACTCCTTGCACACTATCCTGACAGCTAAATAAACTTTCAAAGTATCCCTTCCATCGTTACAAGACCTTACATTCTTCGCTTAGTAAACATCCATCTTCTGCTCTTATAACATTCATACTCAATGTTCTTGTCACTCCGCGAGCCAATCTTACCTGTTTCCAGAACAGCTTAACATTGGTCCTGAAGTTTTCAGAGAACTTCCTGTTATACTTTTCTTCCTGTTTATCCTTCTTCATTTTTACCATCTCTTTCACTTTCGTTTTCATTTTGGAGTATTTTTTCTTCACTTTTTCTAAGTCATCTGTCACATTCGTTGCCTGATTCATCTTATTTTGGGCCTTATAGGCTAACAAATTAAGCCAGGCCACTTTCTTCTTCCTCACAACCTCTTTTCCTTCACCATCTACCCAAGAATCATTCGTTCTACTACCACATTTCCTCTGCGCTAGACCACATACTTTTGTGGCCACTTGTACCATACTATTTCTCGCTATATCCCATACTTCTTCTAGACTGTAATCATTCGCATCATCAAATATTTTATCCGTCTTCACTTTTACTTGCCTCTTATATTCCTCTTTTATTTTCAAATCTTGCAGTCTTTCTACTTTTATTCTCTCTAGAGCAGTCACAGGAACTCGAACTTGGTGACGCCAATGTCTGAACAAACCATCCACCCGATACATAACCAGATAACGATCAGTCCCTACATTAACATCCCGATATGCTCTAGTATCTGTCACTTTACTATTTAATCTTTCATCCACAATCACAAAGTCGATCATTCTTCTACTGTTTTGCCTTTCTCACGTATACCTGTGAAACTTCCTATGATTAAACATAGTGTTCATAACAGACAAATTCTTCTCTACACATGTCTCTAGTAAATTCATCCCATTCTCATTCACTCTATCATCACCAAATGCACCTAATACTTTTCCGTAGCCTTTTCTCTTCACACCAACCCAACCATTAAAGTCTCCAATCATAACAATCTTCTCGTTCGACCTTCATCCATTTAATAAATCCCTTATACTGTCCCAAAATTCATCCTTCTCCGAAGGTGAGCTTCCCATATCGGGTGCATAAACGCATAAAATAAAGATGGAGTTCAGGCCCACCTTGGATCTTATCCATAGAATCCTGGGACTCACACAAACATAATCTTTCACACATTTCATCATACGCTCGGAGAGGACGACCCCCTACCCCCTGACAGGCCCTATGTCTCTTGAAAACCGGACCAAATAGCGGTCAGAGAACCGTGTTTGGATATGTCCACTCCCTTTCTTTTCGTCTCATTCACACATAACACATCTATCCTTTTATCCTTCACCATCTCACACACCTCATCCATCTTATCTTTTATACCTCGCTGCACATTCAGCGTAGCTAAGCGACATTCCGCAGCTCGCTTTTCGCCCCGTGGAAACAACTGACGTGGTATGTGGCGAGCATCACCGCCGCCTCCGAGTTGATTAGAATTTGCATAACTCATTTAGTTCCCACGAAAAGCAGAGGAAAAAATCTGTCAACACTATAGAGCCCCGCATGTAGAGGTAAGGCATATTAGTGCCTGGGGACACCTGATCCCAGACAACAGGCACGCTCGCGACTAGGCTCCCCCTAGCCATGCAGCTCTCGGCACGGCAACCTTAGCTTGGGTGTGTGCTGTTCATACCACACAGAGGATACCAAAAAATTCCCCCAGCTGTTCCCTTCATCGCCTCTTACGACGCCCACTGGATGAAATGGGTTGGTTCTATTCTACTACCCGGCAAGCACACGAGGCTACAAAATGTTATGTTGCTACGGCATTTACAACATGTTCCTTTATTTTTCTTATAGCTCAATTTATCTGATAACAAGAAATACTGAGAAATATTTAAGTACGTTTAATATCTCTAGGATAATGTAAACAGATTCCATAATACCGACAGGCAACTGAAGGAACCTACTTTATATGTATACCCAAAAGCATAATGAAGAAGGTAAATTCACGGAGGTTTTTCCGTGAGCTCATCACCGCATCCAACAGATACGAGTACGTACATAAATTTCTTTGACGAAAACGTGCGCACGTGAGTTCCGCCCTCAACCCAGAAGTTAGGCCGAAGCGTGCGCCCGTTTGCCTTTCTACATATCGCTCATCCAATAGGACAACGACGTAATTACGAAAATGTCGAAAATGAGTTTTGAATGTCATAAGTTCACGTTTGGAAAGTTCTTTTTATGACAAAAACGACAGCATTATAGTTACGGTGGTTTTCGATAGAGTGAGTGACTGTCGTTAGGGAATTGGCGTATTTTTTCGATAGAGTGAGTGACTGTCGTTAGGGAATTGGCGTATTTTTCAAAAGGTCACCCGGAAACATCGACTTATTTGACAGTAGTATTTTTTTTAATAATCATGTTGGTATCTTTGTTTTAACATAAAAACTAAATGTTTGTAACTCATTTTCAAAAAAAAAAAATGTACATCTTATTATACGTATAGAAATGTAAACAGATTTATAAAATTATAACTAAATTGAATAATTTGTTGTTTAAATTCATGATTTATTCCCATTTCAAAACCTATGTCATAATTTTATTTGGAACTTTTAACAGTTTTCTTGAGTTTTCTCATGAAGTTATTACAAATTATTATTGATAGTAAAGTAACATACATAAATATTAAAAGATTTTATCATAATCATTGGAAATATATCATATTTTTAATTTCAAATCTTTAAAACGTTCTCCTGAAAAATAGCTAAAACGTAAAAATTGCGTCATTGTTCTATTGGATGAGCGATATGTACCAAAACCATCTATTACTAATACTTTTTTAGTTACCAACGTAAGCCCATTTATCTCCGCAGATAATACTCACGCAGAGTATAAGGAAGCCAGTTATTATAATTTCAGTTGTTCGGCTCAGTATCGACATCAGTAAGATTACCACGTACAATACATTAATATTGCAAACCGGTTTTGGGTAAAGTTTAGGATATACTGCTCCCAAGTCGTCTGGATCACAAAATACATACCAACAAGAAATATATATGTACTTACACACCATATACGTGTGAGTTATATGCAAGATAAAGTAAATTATGACGAGGATGTTTTAGATTACTATGAATTTATTATAAAGCCTCGGCGGAATGTTCCAGAATAAAATATGTAGATCATTATACAAAACCTATTATAGAACTACGTAGGGGAATATAGAGAGACTTAGTGGGAAAATGTACCTTTACTATTAATTAATGAAAACGCTATACAAACGATACGCGAATAACTAGTAGCTTTGAGGCACTAATTCTATTACTTTCACTACTGAAGATCCGATCTTTGATTAGAATGGAACTAGGATTAAATTAGGAACTTTTTAAGTAAGGCTTTGGAATCCTAAAATTTAATTGCGAAGTCTTTGTCGTCTGGCCATTTACTACGTCCGTAACACGACTCTAACCTATCGAACAGCCTTTCATTCGGTTTTCACTTTTAATTGAAAACTCGTATTCAATTGTAGAGCAGTCGTTCCCGGCTTTTAAAAGAATGACAGCGATTGAACTCATTCGTAATTATAATTTCAACGATTGATCGAGTTCTCTTTGTGTTGAACTTTCAATTATAACAAATCTATGCAAAAGTTTAACCTTTATAAACCACGCTGTGGATTCCTCTTCCGTCTTCGAAGATAATTCAAAGATGGTTCTGAATGGATTAAAGCGTACCCAAGGAATTAAAACTACGTTGCGCAGTACGTTTAGCGTTTCTTTACTTTTTTGTTGCTTGTTTATTACACAATCATAAAAAGATATACTATATTAATTGTACTCAGTAAAATGTTATGTACCTACTATCAATAAAATTATTATCTCTGCTCCAATATTGGAATTTAGTTTCAATTCAATATTTAAAACCAAACAACTCACGATATTTGCGAACCCCGATTGATAACACCGATAAGATATTCGAATGAATGGGTTCATACAAAAACTTGGACTGAGAGTGATTGATTCGAATTGTGTTTCGATAGAGCGTCCTTCCTCTTCTATATTTAGCATTTGTTGTTCAACAATATAATTTTCGGGAACAACGTTAAATAAAAAGTTATCAAGGTACTTTATATTAAACCAATTACCTGCATACAGGGAATGTTTATCCGATCCGCAATCGAATGCGTATTCAGATTTCGTTTTGAAAATTAGGCCGATGTTACCAGGCGTACCCTCAAGAGTTTAGCAAATACATACCACGGTCCTTGAGTAAACACAACCCGTGATTGCAGAGCGGTATTATTATACCGCTGAGATACACAGACTACCTACTCAGGCAGTTCTACAACCCAGGGTGGGAATTAGAATGCTTGGAACACTGCATTCGGATGTTTTATTTCCTGAATCTGTCTACACTGTCACTGAAGTCCGTTAATAATGTTTCGTGTTGATTTATATTTTTAGGGTTCCGTCATAGAAATCGAAGCGTTTTTGGATGGATTATAAATATTTTGTTTGTCTATCAAGTCAGACTCTCTAGCTGTTTTTAGGGTTCCGTAATCAACAAGAAACCCTTATAGTTTCGCCATGTCCGTCCGTCCGGCCGCAGCTTAGCTCAGAGACTCTTCGTACTAGAAAGCTATAATTTGGCATGGATATATATATTAAACAAGCCGACAAAGTGGTAAAATAAAATCAAGAAAAAAAATTTTAGGGTGCCTCCTGTACACGTAAAGTGGGAATGGTTTTTTTTCTCGTCTACCCCATGGTATGGGGTGTTGTTAGAAAGGTCTTTCAAAAATACTGCGGATTTGTGATAACAATTTTTCGATTAAGGGATCCGTTTCTGAAATATTAAGCTTTAAAGTGCTAATTTTTGTTAGAGTCAAGTGCCCCCCCCCCCCCCCCCGCCCGCCTGCCAGCTAAACGGTTAGTTTTGGATATGTGAAAAAATTCACGGTAGTAAATCACAACTAAGTAGACTTTACAAGTTAACGAGTAATAGTCGACCAACTTACATTTGCAGTTGGAATGTATGAGAGAACATGTTTTTCAACTACAATGTTAAGTTTGTTCTTAGGATAAACTCATCCCAACTACGGAACCCTTCATTGTGCGTAGTCTGACACGCACTTCGCCGGTTTTTTAGAAACGGATTTTAACGCATAACTGAAGGTATTAAGTACTAAAAAACAATTAGCTTCAACTTTCTGAATAAATGAAAGTACCAAGTTATCTGTTAATGGTTTAATATTGTAATAAATGCTTTGAATTTATAGCTTACGTCTTTGGCAAAGACCCTAGTTTTAATATTTTCTGTTTTCTATAGACTCTTTGCCGTGTAAAAAGAAAATACTTTAGTATTTTCCTTTTACATGGCAAAGAGTCTTTAGAAGAGTCTTTAGTCCCTTAGGACTAACGTGGCTAAAGTTGCATTGGTCATTTGAACTAATGCAACTTTTAACATTTTAAGGAAAGTTCTAAAAATCGTAGCATTTATTAAATAGCAATTCAGATGTACTGTGACACCCACCACAAGCGAGACCAACTCACCCTTAGCCGGTTGCTTTTGAATCCTCTTGGCGGCGCAGTCTTACGCTATTTTGGTTTTAGTTTTTTACGTACTCCCAATGTTTGCTAAGTACTTATACCCTTTCCCACGTGGGGAACGCCCCGATTTGACGCGTGTTTTGTAACCCTCCGTTGCCTCCTCTGAGTATTGATGGCAGGAAGAGAATATTAGTGTATATTGGGATGTCGGCATAATGGAACGTATCGCTCAGATTCCACAACACACATTTTCCTTCCGATATGTGGCTTTGAGTTTAAGTAGAGAGAACCCAAAGGAATGATGAAGTATCGTATCGAAAATAATTTCAACCCCCACTTTGGTATACCAACGTTTATTTTAATCTCCCTCAGCCCCATTATTTCGTGTAATTTTGTGACGTACTAAAGATCCCATTGAATTTCACTATTAATGGTGTCGTTACTTGAATGCAGCAATCCGTGAGACAAAACCGGAGGGTCGAAGGCGAGGAAATAATTACAGAAACTAGTTTGTTCTCTACGGACGATTAATGTTAGTTTACGATCTAGATTTACAATGGCGCTCGCTCGAACTTTACTCTTGTGCACTAAGCGTTTTGATTTCTCAAGCAGCTCTATTTATTTAACTACCAATGTTGTAGTTCTATGTTTCTTTCTGTAAGTACCACTTTGTGAAAAAGCTCAAAGATTTTATTAAATGAAAAGAACTAATCTAGGTAAGAAAATCTAAAAGTTGTCGTGTGTTCAGGTCCCGGTCAAAGAAAACAAAAGCTGTTTTCTTTGCAAGCAGCGACGTCACTTGCAACCCCTTTGATGATGTGGCAAAGGCAACCGCACCGACGAGTTGTAGCAATTAGAAGCGTTCCTCTGAATATACTAAGCGATAGAAAGGATTATTCCGATTTATTTTCCGTTCGTTTTATCTTTTGAAGTGGTTTTCTTGCATGGTAACACATTATTGTGTAGTTGGCATGTTAAAGGCCCACTGTTAACTTTTGTTGTGACTATTTTGTGGTTAAATTCGATTTCATTGCTCTATCATTTACGTCCATTTAGTTAACTTATAAAAAAGGTTATTTAAACCGTATAATCTAAGGTTAGTTAAATAACTAATAATATAATAATTTCGATTCGTTTACCTCTAATTATTTCAGACTTGTAAATACACACAAAAAGTTCACATCAATTGACAGGAAACCCGTATTCGGGAATAAATGAGTGGTGCCATATTGCCTCAGAATAGGGCCCGGTGAATGTTGACTCACGCGAGGATGTACGGACATGTGTCGATTCAGACGCACTCTTAAAGGTGCGTTTATTTACGTTCCTTTAGAAATAGGTGATGCGTCGCGTTCACGCCTTTCGACGGGAAAAAGGGCTTATTTTTTCACACGTTTGCTGTTTCCCCTTTTTCAAACGGTCCCCAGTGATGATCTGTTCTGTATACATAAGTGTGTGTTATTTCAGAGCGGGAATGTATATTACCAACTCTACGGGGGATAAGAATAGAGAACGGATGCTTGCACAAAAGGCTTTTCTACAGTAAAGACCTAATTCATTATGAACGGAACTCTGTGAATATGAACGTAGTAAAGTCACGTTAATTTATTTCACCAGCACTGTACATACAAGTAATATCAAGCTTCTAAGCGTATGATGTAGTTAGTGATATCCTTACATATAATGAATATCTCCGCGTCATGAAAAGCTTTCGCCAAGTGCATGTACCATCAAAATAGCGGGTTGATTACGTAGCGGCCCTTAAAAAATCCCCCTCGCATGCACGAAAGCGATTCATGAAGCTTGCTTCGTTTGCCTCAACTCGTCTGCAATCTTGTATCTCCGGAGTTTAAGTGTTTGACCTCCCTTTGCCCAAATGAAGCTCACGAACATGTCTACCAAGATTTCATTTGTTGCTATTTGACTTTTATTTCTTTAAAGCTAAGGTCGATATTACATTGTTACATGGCCCCAGGTAATTTTGCTGGCGGACGCCTTTTGTATTTCTTTTTCTGCTTTTGACTATACCAGGAGAATTTACCAGCTCCAATCCGAGTCTATGCTTGCCCAAGAGGAAAACGGATAGTGAAACTGAATACCTACATGCTCATTTTCGGTGAGATGTGGGAGCTTTAAATATTCTGTATATTATACATCAAAGAGATGTCGGCTTTAAATTGGATTTAAAACTTGATCGTATATTCAAAGAGGTATCTTTTTGAAACTATTAAAAGTTTGACATCAACATACTTTGTTTCTTTGTGGACAGCTATTCGATTACGCAGTTTTGTTGAAGAAAGCTGTCTCTAGTACTTTTAGTGAGAACTTTAGGTATACCTAGTTGTTACCAAGGAAACTTGTTTTAGATTTTGTACTACAAAATATTATATTGTAAAGTTTTTAGCTGCTCAATGTCCCTCTGTGTAGGTCTACCTGGAATACCAGCAACGCCAATAGAAATGAAAAAATACCTTGACATATACTAACCCCCAATTATATTCATTCATATTTATTCTTTCTCACGGTTCATTAACGTGTGAGTATTACGTTTCTTTGTAATATTTAATGGAACGTAGATTTTCCGTCGGCTTCGGCTCGTAAGCCTTTGATTATGACCCAATCTGATATTTTACCCCACTAGGGCTTATGACCAGCGTCAATTACTGATTTTGCTTACAAAGTCGGGTCGGTCAAAGCTGAATAAACGGGTTGTTTCTTTTAACTTTTCATAACAAACCGCTGAGCCAGCCATTACCTTGCTGCCTTTAAAAAATAAACGTAGCGTATTTTGGAGGCGTACCTATGACGTTTGGTATTTTACTAAAGTGCAGTGTGTTTATGAAATTTCTTATCATACTAAAGCCTTTTGTGTAATATACTAATAACATGATGAGATTTTATTGTACAGAAACTGTTTTGTAAAGTTTTTTGGTTGAAAATAATAAAGGCAGGTACCCACAATCCTAAGTTTCCTTGGATTCATGATGAAGAGTCTACCCAAAGCACTATAATTACGCCTAAGATTTGTTACTAAAGTCGAAATCTACCCAAAATTACCTAATAAGTAGGTATCTACGGACAGAAAAAATGCGAAATCTTATTGTAAGAAGATTATTTCCACCCTAATGTTCGGATTAACGAATAAGTACCCGCTATTGTGCCGACAGTTAAAAGAATAACCGAAGTGTGATGTTCGCTCGTCAACAACTGTCTACGCTCGGCGGTCCTTTGTTACCATGGAGGGTGGATGCAGTACCTACTTACTTATTACAATTCGAACTTAGAATGTCTTCTGAAATTGAAGTTGTTTAGTTAGCATAAATGGGTTGCCAGTGTAAAATAAGCTAATGTATAAAATAGGTACATATGTTCTTGAAGTGATCAGTAACCTAATTGGCGTTTGGTCGAATAAAATGATCATTAGTGTGTACTGAGCGAAAAAACGCATAGGCATGCAAATTAAAAAAAAAAATTAAAAAATTCCAATACTTGTAATCCACAATAAGATTGTTTCATCAGTTTAATATCAATAGTACACTTTGATAATACCGTTTCTAATTTTTTTACAAAAAAAAAACGTCTTCACTCTGCAAGTGTTCAAGCTCGACTGGAATCAAAGAATATACTGACTGGCATGTTCCCAAGTGAGATTATACACGTTGGCTACCGTTTGACAGCTAGTTGCTATCAACCGGCAAATGTCAGTACCTATGGCAACTATTTATCAATGTAATGTCTCTTCGGCATATGTTTAAAACTTTACAAAATAAAATATTAAAACTACATGTTATGCATATTATACATGATTATAAAAATAATTAATATTTCGAGAATTGCTTTATATAATTATCAAAATAATAACAGTAGCTAACATACTTAGGTATACGAATTGTTCAGTAATTTTTCTATTTTATTGACTAAATACACAGCTCATAAATATAATTCTATGAAAGCGAATAACTTATAAAATATGCGTAACATATGGAAAGTATTTTTTCAAAAGCTTGCAAGACATTTGTCGCGCTTTGTGCCCCTTAAGAATATCATAAAAATAACTTGTTCGTATAAATAACGTTGATGAAAATATATATCGGTGCTTACGGTGGCCACAAATCAGAGTAAAGTGGGACTTATCAGGCCCGTCTACATAAGTAAGCTTCTGCGACGTCGCCGTGAGAGAGCGCTTGTGGTTTCGTCGACTTGCGCCAGTAAATCATTCCTTATTTTTGTCAACAACAACCTCAAAGTATTAAGGTTTTATTCGTACACAAATATTTCGATTTCATGTTAATAGGATTTTCGTTAATTAAAATTTGCTATTCAACAATATTTTTAGTTGGTAATCGTTGAATATTCGTGTTTCCTTTTGTTCTTGTACATTTCCATTTATGTGGAATATTAGAAGGTTCCCCCTTTATCCGATTACCTTATAATTTTACACTTTTGTTCATTCAGTGTAAAGTCAGATTTCCGAGTGTGCAGAGATGTAGACAGACAGGCAATTGTTGAATTTAAAATGAATATGTAAGTTAAAAATACGAAAATACTTTCACACTGGTACTGGAAGTAATACGACGAAGGCTTTTTCAATTTCATTTTGTTTTTCTTCACACCATCCGTGCAGTATCACTGATTTTTGTGCTCATGTTCTTATTTCGTGCCACCGTAGAAAGTTATTATTTTTTATATTTCTCGGGACCCCAGGGTCCCGGACCTTTGGAAGGCATATGAGGAGCCGAAGCCAACTCGCAGAGGCCCGTTAGACGCTTTCAATGGAAATGAGGCACCAACCGATGATTATCCCTGTGCGTACTATGCAAGTGCACCCAAGGACAACCCCCGGTTGGTGTAGGACTATTGCAGGATATGGAGACAAAAAAAAATATTGGGCTATGGGTTTGGATGGCTAAAGTGGACTGGTTATCTAAAACTATGGAAGGACTATGGCCCCTGCCTGACCAATGTTTGATAAATACAATACACGGATAAAATGGCAGGGGGTGACTTGCACACTCAACAATGCCCCCCCCCCCCCCCGGAAACGGTCGCTAGCACATAGTGTCGTAGCGACAAGGGGTCAACATGTCTTGAGGTGCTTAAGAGGAGTGGAGAGGTGTTCCACGGCTATCAGGACAATCCCGGTAGTACGGTCAAGATCCCTACCAGCATCTTACTGGACTACTTCCTTCCTCCGAGCACGTTTGCTCTTGCGAATCTACTCAAGCCAGCCAATAAAGGCAAGAATGAGGTGGGAGGTCAGTTCTCGTCAGTGTTCACTCCAGCCGGCCAATAAAGGCAAGCCAGAGATGAGGAACATGAAAAATTTATTTTATTATTAACACTCTAATCTTCTATAGATACGTACTATATAAATGTGTAGTATTAAATGTTAATAAGTTATATAATAAGTCGTTGTTCTGTGTTATTGTTATGTATGAGTTCCTTATTAGGTTAATTTAATATTGTAAGTATATAAATACCAAACTATCGCATTCGTGTTATGATAGTTGTTAAGGTAATTTTAAATAAATAAATAAAGTTAGTAAATAAATAACTAGTCTTATGTACCTACATCATGTTTTTTCCATAATTAAAAATAGCTATAGGGAACTAATAAAAAGCACGATACCATGAACATTGCCTTTAGTTGACCTGATAATCGGTAAAACACACAAAATAATACCAAGTTTCCAATATCTTCGTCCGCATTTCTACAACTGTAAATAAAGAAAGTTATATCAAAAGGAAACCGTACCTCACACGTCCAACACACTACCTATTTGAAAAACTTTATAGAACTCAGTAAACTCTTTTAAAAGTAACGCTTTTGAACATAAACTGTAGTACCTATTACAAAGTACATGGTATTTAATACGATACTTTCCTGAAACGTAGCCGACCCGCCACTAACGAGCCAGCTATGAATATTCTTGATTTCTTGCATATTCAACAGGATATGAATCACAATACTTTTGTATTTTAGAACTTAATAAAAAAAGTTGCTGCAGATAAAAAATTTCGCCCACAAAGTGGAATACATTAGGTTTTATTGGCGTTATGTTTTGCTAGCATAATTTAATTGTGAATTATTTATTACGGTCTTATGAATACGATAAAATATAAAATTAATTCGTGTGTCGCACAAGAGAGATTATTATTGTTTCTTGCGATTTGATCTTTTTATTCATCACATTTTTATCTTGCACAGTCACTTTTCACATTAGATTTAACTAAACTGAGATAAAGTCAATAGTTCATTCGCCGTTCATTCTTAGCGTTCCATTTTTAAATACATTTGATTTGTCAATTATGTCAATGTCGATTTGTCAATGGAATAAAGTCTGTGTTGGTTGTATTGTAGTTGTGTTGTCGTGTTATTTTCTAGATTTTTTAGCGTCAATCATAATATACCTATCTATACAAAAAAATAAAATTAAAGTGTCTGTTTGTAATATCAAAATAACAACTTTTTACTAAATGCATAAGAAAGTATGTATATACGGTATTTTTGTCTTTTTGTTCCGGCTAATCTCCAAAACGTCTGTACCGATTTTGACGGGACTTTCACTGACAGATAGCTGATGTTACGGGGAGTACCTTAGCCTACTTTCATTTTAGAAAAATAATTAAGGCGCGCGAAAAAATTAAAACCCATGAAATTTTGAACAAAATGTCGGATTTGAAAAATTCTTTTTGTATTTGATAGCCCAATTATCGAGGATAGTTATAAGCTATTTAACATCACGTTATGACCCTTTGGAGCCGAGCAAAAATAAAAAGTCAGAAATAACACTAAGCGAAGACGAAGTAATAGCGCGGGCGGTGCAACGTGACGGGTCGGAAGTTTTATTAAAATGTGACTGTTATTTTAGTATATCTTACGACTTCCACACGAACGAAGTCGTGGGAGACAACTAGTTTAACATAAATTACAATGAAGAGATCTAGGGCACCCAATTTTAACACGGCAGAAATAATGCATTTATTACGTCTTGTGGTAAAATTCCCAATAAATGTCATATTTCAAAATGTCTGTAGACATTTTGAAATATGACATTTATCGGGAATTTTCGAATCGAGATTTAATAACTCTAAACCGACTTATGTAGATGCCGGGTTAACTTTGATCTTTATTTAAATCGAGATTTAAGCTACGTCGATGACATGCAAGTCATTAAATTAAGTTTAAGTCTAAGTCGAGTTGAAATCGAGATTTAAGTAAAAGCTGCAAGTTGCCCAAGTTAACCTATACATATGTACGTTTATGAAACAAAACATTGAAGTAAGTGGTAACTTAAAATCCGGAAAGAACACAGGGTGTTATTCATCCCGGAAAATTAAAAAGTTTTTACGTGGATGGAGCCGCCGCCTCGGTTAGTTACTTACCTATCTACCTACCCATATTTAAACTGTATCGTTAAATTATAGCACCGGTTCTTCATCAGAATTAATTGCTTTACAAAATTTTTACTTGTTGTTAAGTATAGACATAACACATAGTCATACAATCATTGAAAAAAACTAGCTGTGGGCCGCAGTTTCACTCGCATTCTTAGGAAACTCATTTAGGTACCCGGATAAAATCTGAGAATCTGGATCTGCGTTCTTCTGACAATCTTCCAACTCTGTCCTTCTCATACTTCTGACTTTGTTCATTCTTCTTTTCATATCCAGTCCATTCTTTTTTGGAATGCGCTTTCTCTTGATATCAGGACGGCCACCAGTCGGTAGGTATGCATTTAAGCGGAAATTGCAGAGTTATTTTGAAAATAAATAGCGTAGTCATCTCAAAACCTCTCTCTATTTTGCATTTGTATATTATGTATATATATACAAATTATATATGTCTTAAATTATCATTATTTATTTAAAGTAAAATGTTTATTGATAATTTATTTAAACAGTTACTAGCCTAACCAGTAAACAATAACATTGTTTTATGTTTACTAAAACCAAACAATTAATTAATGTAATAATTTTCATGGTACACCTTAAATACCTAGTGGCCCTTATTTTGTTTTGACTAGTAAATATAATATAGGTATATAGTATAGTAAATACATATTTACTATACACATACATACAGTAGGTATGTGGTATTATTAGTTTATAATCTATTTATGTATTTGTGTACCGGTTCTATTTATACCTAATTCAGATTATTTTTAATAGTTTTTTTTTATCATTGTTCCTCTCAAACAGAGCACCTGCCATCTAATCCCTTCTTCACCACCCTTGCTTGACTGGTAGAGAATGCCTAGGGCAACAAGTCCGCCTTTGTACGTTTTAAGAGTGAAAAGTTTAAATTAAAAAAATGCATTCTATGCCTTTTTCCGGGTTGTATAGCTCTGTGCGAAATTTCTGTGAAATCGGTTCAATAGAAGAGACGTCAAGTTGGTACAAACAAACAAACGGAACGGACATCCGTTCTGTTTGTTTGTTTGTATGTGTGAGGCTCTGTGCGTACCATGGTAAGACCTAGACTATCCATAGTCTACTATAACTATAGTCTACTATAGGTTTTACTAGTTTTCTGACACTATATTTTAAGTGAAGAATATACCTTTATACTTTCACTTGGTTGTATTAGGGATGATTGACGAGTATTTCGTTTTTTGGTTACCAACTTAAATAACTTGGGAGAACTTACTAAAGATCGGGGTCTTTGTGTTGAGTTCGTAGGCGACTTGACAATCAAACCACAATTTTTTTTTTGTGTTCTTCTTTCATAGTTCTTTTTCTAATGTAAATTTATACCCCTCGTTTTTTCTGCCCTGAAATTAACTTTTTTTAAAAATTATTGGTGGTATATCTATGATACGTTAGATTCTCGTTTGATCTAACCATACCATCGACTGTCAATCAATCTGCCTAGCCTTTTCCCAACTATGTTGGGGTTGGCTTCCAGTCTAACCGGATGCAGCTGAATACCAATATTTTACATGAAGCGACTGTCTATCTGACCACTCCAACTCAGTTACTGGGTAACACGATACCCATACCATCAGGCTGTATCGTTAGGAAAAAAAACCGGCCATGCACTTGGCCGGTCGGACCACGCACAATGAAGGGTTCCGTAATTGGGATGAATTTGTCCCAAGAATAAATTTAAAATTTTAGTTGAAAAGCAATTTAAAGCTTAATATTGAGCAAACGGATCCCTGAATCAAAAAATGGTTTTAAAAACCCGCAATATTTTTGATTGACCTATCCAATGATACTCCACATCATGGGATAGGATGGGTAGGAGAGGCACCATATTTTTTTACCACTACGATTTTATTTTACCACTTTGTCGGCGTGATTAATACCAACACTCATGCCAAATTACAGCTTTTTAGTACTAAGAGTCTCTGAACTAAGCCGCGGAAGGTTCACTAAAGTTTCACCAAAACTCCACTGTCAAATTTTCATTTTAGAACCAACGTTTCGTATACTATTTATTTCGACAGCTTGTTCTGCAAATGTTTCATTTTAAAAACACTCGTTATAGAAACATTAATTTGGCAAACACTTTTTTATTAAATGCATCATTTATTTAATGCATTTTTTGGCATACATTTAATAATCCATAATAATTGAAAGACTCATCTATCGCATACCCCAAAAGTCAAGGTCAACAAACCAAAATATTATTATGCACAAATCTTAAAATATTACCGCGTGACAAGCTTTGGGGTCAAGAGCATTTTCAAGGTCAATGACAGACGTCCCAAAGTAAGGCGTAAAAAAAGGCGTATTTCTTGATGGTTTAAAAAAAATAACATTGTTATTTCATTCTAAAACCTACCTGACTGCGGTAAATAAATTTTCAAATAATAAAATGTATTATAAATGATAAATGATTTTATTTCTGTAAGTATACACACACTTTTACACGTCAAACATTTTTTTTTAAACTAGATGAGGCCGGCGTTTCCTATCTGACTACTCTGAGAAGAAAGGCCGAAACAAACTCAGAGGTCACAGTCTCTTTTAAAGTCCAGACATAATTTAATGATATAATAATGAATATTAGATGTCATTGTCGCAAATTGTATGAAGGAAAAGCGATAGTACAATTTGATTCTTATCTGTCTTTGCAGTTACCTAAACCATTGATGCTGAGTGATTAGTAAGATTTAATGCAAATAATAATTATTAATTATCATATGTCATGAACGTGTTTTAAAAACTCATTAAACTTTGATATAAATACCCACTCTGATTCTATTTCGCTTCATAATAATTGTTAGGTATAACATAACAAGTAATTATTTTCATATCGATACTAAATAAATGAGCAATTCGATGCTTATTGGAGTTTACATCATTAAATTGGGATTTGAGGCTATAATGCCCCGTTTTCGCAGTTTCACAGAAATTTTCGCGGTAACCCATACCAATGGAATTCATGCCATCATCCGCAAAAAAAAACGGGCTCACTCCTGAGTAGAATAATAGGTAGTCACAATAGCGTCCTGAAGGCTGTGGCGGCAAATACTGCCTCCGCCATAATACCCTGGTACCTCATTAACAGCATAACTATTTATGTAAATGTCTATTGACTGCTCACAAATTACTTTAATGTAATTTATTTTATTGTTTTTTTCATGCTTCTGGGACATAATATTTTCATTATGTTACATTCTAAAGTATTGTCTTTTAAATAGATTCTTTTATATTTTGTGAATGTGAGAACGTTGTAGGTTTTATGGACTGTAGATTTGTAGACCATTTTCTACTTTGTTAAGTACCTGGTACTTGTTGACAGGCCTACACTGTCATTCCATGCTTAATAACATGTGAAAACATTGTAAAAGCCAATTAATTTTAAAAGAGTAACCGTGTAGTTTCTTGCCGGTTCTTCTCCATAGGAAGCGACCAATTGGAACCGTGCACCTGGCTTCTGACGTTTCATAAGTGCCCATGTAGGCTTATGTGAAATAAAATATTTTGAATTTGAATTTGAATAGGGCAATTTGTGAGAAGACTTATTTTTATTTCCATTTCTCAAAAAAAAAAAACAAAAGTCATTTATTCAAACTAGGCTGAGAATCAGCACTTTTCGAACGTCAAAACGAACGTCTACTTGATGGGTGGTCTTCTCATTAATTCGTATCTAGTTTAGGTTACTAACAATAGTGTTTTGAGCGCAAATCTGTTACTAACTGTTTATGGATCTCTTTGTTGTCCGAAATAAAATGGTTTTATTTTTATTTTCTACTAGCTTTACGCCGCGACTTCGTTCGTGTTGAAGTCGTAAGATACGCAATATACTAAAGTAACAGCCACATTTTAATAAAACTCCCTCGTCCCTCGACCCGTCGCGTTGCATCGCCCGCCCGCTCTATTTATTTACTTCGTTTTCGCTTAGCGTTCTTATTGACTTCTTTCTTTTTGCTCTACTTTTAAGGATCGTAGCGTGATGTTAAATAGCCTATAACCATCCTTGAGAATTGGGCTACCAAATGCAAAAAGAATTTTCCAAATCCGACTTTTTGTTCACAATTTCATGGGTTTTAATTTTTTTGCGTGGAACCCTAATTGTTTTGTAAAATAAAAGTAGCCTAGGTTACTCCTTATAATATCAGCTATCTGCCAGTGAAAATGCTATCAAAATCGGTTCAGCCGTTTCGGAGATTAGCCGGAACAAACAGACAGACAGACAAAAATTTTATTGTTTTTTTTTATATGTACCGTTTATACTTTCATATGCATTTAGTAAAAAGCTGTTATTTTGGCATTACAAAAAGACACTTCAATTTAATTTTATTTATATAGATAATGTTTGTTATTGTTTTGCCTAAAAGCCTATCTAGACCAAATTAATGAATAGACAAAGGCTTTTCCAAAATGAGACATTAATAGTCTTAATATTACGCAAATATGTCCATTAGTCAGTGGTCTACTTAGTGTAGTGACTCGCTTAGGGAGGCAGGCAATTATGGTGTAATCATGTAAGTAGGTACTGTCTAGTGTATATTCTCGCTGGACCATCTCGCAATGCCTATAGTTCCTGAACTTGAGCTGTAGAACTAGCTTATGTCCTAACGATACATGAAAATGTGTGTCTGGATTTGTCAAAAATCTCCAATACCTAACGTTACAAAATTAAGGCTACCCGAAAGAATCCTACCAATATACTGAGTTTTTCCAAGCAAAAAATTGGCCCCATTTAAAACATTGAGATTATAATTACGTATTAAACATTATGTTGAATTAGTCTACCAGCTATACCTCATTTAGGGAACTCGGTAGTTCAGGCCCCTCTCGCTTGAAGACATGCGCTTGCGATATTTTAAATCAGATTCCTGCTTAGATGAATAACTATCACAAATTCATAAACCCTCTCCCTTAAAAAGAGATCCGTGCTTGCACTGCTAGTAAGTACTGTAAGAACATAAACGGAGAGGTGGATTGGCCTCAACTCTCATTGGGCGAACTTAATTACTGCTACTTACATACGCAATTATTTGGAATCCGCATGAAGGGAAATACAGCCTCATGTTGGAAAAAAATCAAAATAAATTTGCTAGATTTCTTTACCGTAAGCAGTACGGGGTTTATCCCTTTTATCCCCTGATGTACCCGAATCTGTTCGTCCTGGGCATGGTCAGGTATACCAGGCTAGCAGTAAGAAGGGACGTCGCACTGGTTAAGTACGTAGCTCGCGTACTGCTAGGGTTGCTGCACCACCCGGAGGTGCTGGCGGCGCTGCGCCTGCGCGCGCCGGACGGGTGCGTGGGTGCGCGCCGCTTTTCCGCTCTGTTAGACGTGCCAACGACTAGGACTAATCTACTCAAGTTTGCCCCTATGTCACGAGCCGCACGTATTTATCATTACTACAGTATCGGAGGATATATTTGGACAAAACCTGCCGAAATTCATTCAAATGGCACAAAGAATAATTGAAAAAGGTTTGATATTATAAACGTTGCCATGTTTATAATTGCACTAAGTCACAATGTGTAAACATTGTGACTTATTATAAGTTATAACATCGCCTTGGATGATTCTGTAAAGGTGTTATAATTGTGGTTTAAATAAATAAATATTTATTACATATTAATTATTTTGTCGTATTAATGCAGCGCGATTGAAACAGGCTGAGTCTCAAGTGAAACGTTAAGATAAAGCTTACTACCGCAAGAAAGATGCTACTAAAGCATATTACAAGTAAAATGTTAAAGTAATTGTTAATGGCTCGGCAAATAGGCTGTTTTTTTAAATCAAGGCAATAAACGTGCAAAAGAAAAGTGTTCACATTGTTGTGAAGATTTGTCTTTTCCATATCGTAAGATGTGAGAGAAAACTAAACCCTCATTTTGTTTTTATTTTGATTTCTTAGGTACCTAACTGTTTTATCTAATCATGAAGTAAAAATCGATAATTCATGTCCTTTCACGAAAAATAAAATATCCATTCACGAAAAATATTTTAAAAGAATTTTCCTTTAGCTCTTTTGATTTAAAATTTTCCGTTACTGTCCCAGTTCAATAAAGCACACTGTTAGAAATAACATTATTTCAAGAAAATCCTTTGTTTCAAACACAGAAAACCTTTCAAACCTCTGAATAATACCGATACAAGTTAGTTATTCAGTTCTGTGAAACTGTGAAACAGTGCGGCCAATAAATTGTCGAAGGATTACGTGAATCAATCTTCACCAGTTTTTTTTTAAATTATTTAGTTACAATAATAAAACGGCGGAAAAAATTACTCGCGGCCATCTGCATTCACTAATCCAATCCCAAACATGCACTAAATACCTACAAAGCTGTAAAAACGGCGTTTCAAAAAGTTACGCTGCGCTCAAAAGCTAAAATAAAATGTTTGACGTTGTTACAAACCCTCTCAATACTTGAGCGAACTGAGTTGGAAAATGTTGTCGCATACACTCCAACATTTTTGGTGTCATAGAGAATAACATTAAATGGGAAGCTGCTGGATGCCGGAAGTGCTAAACAGGTTATTAAGGTGATGTTTGGAAAGGGGTATGTCAAGCAGTGGCTTATTTATGGCTGAGTGAAGATGATGATGAGCCATTAAAATTAGATTGCTCTTTGGTAAAACTATTATACTCTGTTGTTGTATTGTTTGTCTGTGTGTTTTACCCTGTCTGACAGAATCCTATCATAGTCACCAATGGTGGTATTGTTACATGAAGTGTAGGGACAACCATTTTAGTAATAAGATGATAACTCTTTTCTGTATCCTTACAACACGTACTAGGGCTAAAATATCATGCACACTTAGCTTTGTTATTAAAACAAGATTTGGTTACATTGTCCGTTCAGCTGCGTTCCTTGTCGTTTAGAGAGAAGAAAAGTTCTGAACCTGACAAAGACTCTGTCGAGGAAGATGTGTACGTATTGACAAGGCGATCTTAAAATTTCGCAGTTTAAAAATATAGGACCACCTTTATGTAGCCAAACTTTGCGCCGTCATTTACTAACTGTTATACATAATCATGTAAATATTTTCTGTTTCCATAAAATCAACTTAAAATAAAAGAGAAATTGGTTAAGTGTCATTGAAATCAATAATAATATTATAAAAGAACGCAAAAGTAGGTAAATGAAAAACATTCCATTACCATTTTAACCAAAATTCGAAGACACGTGACATGAGACGTCCACCATACCCACACTGGGCCCGCGGCCCACTCGCTCGCACTTGCAAAGAGAGGAGGCCTGAGTCCCAGCAGTACTAGATTGATAACATCTGAATAGAATTTCAGACATAATTATTAATCTTAATGTTCGGATGGGTGGCGAGAGTGTGACAGTCTTTGCATTGGAAAGCGCTTGCCTTATTCATTTTAATACAGAATACAACTCGTTTTGCATTTGCACTTATTTCTATAAAAAAATAAATTAACACAACGTCAAGGTGTCCAGAATATTTTAGCATATTATAGAAAAGTGAATAAACAAAGTGACCATAAATAGCAACATTGTCTTCTTAAATTATTATTTAATCAACCAAAGAGTGGGTAACGTATCGTTTTTCTAATTTGGCTTAATATGCTAACGTGAGCGCAAATTTATTCATGGGTACTTGTTAGCTCCGGTTTTGATTAGTTCCACCCTAAATAAGCCCGTGTGTGAATTATCTCCAGTCTCCTGTTTACTTAGGTTGGTTAAGTTGTTCTTGAACCGTACAATAAATAAATAATGGAAAACAATTGCTCCGTTTGTCGCCATTGTGCCTGGGAATTTTGTAATTAAGCGATCGCTAGTCACATGATATCATTTTTAATCTTATTATTTTTGTAACTAGCCGAAAAGCTATTTTCGAGATAAAAATATTTGGTAGATGTTAAGCTAATAAAGTTTATTTATGGAATAGGTACGAATGTGTTCTAACTTCTTACATAAATCTGTACTTTTGTTAATAAAACAAGTCTTCTTTGTATTTCATAAGCACTCTTCTTCAACGATTTGTGTATCGTAATTAATACATTTACATTTTGATGCTCACTTATGTAAATAATTCTTCCCAAAATGCTAAATAAATTTAATTATAAAAAAGAAAAGCGATTATCTCAACACAAACAATATCTGAGTACAAACACGTACACCCATAGTATAATTATTTTGTAATGGGCATATTAAAGAACAAATTCGTTACATTCCCTTCTGAAATGTAATCTAAAGTAACCTACTTTGGAAGGGAAAGTGTCACAAATCTGTAAGTACACAACGTCTGCGTAGTGACAGGCGCAATCTGTATTCAAATAATTACTTCTGAAAGCCGAGACGGGGAAATTAATTTCTTTGTTAATTTAACGACATCGATGTGGTACTATCTACTTTGTGATCTTTAAAAGGCGTAAAATAAGATATATTTTATTGGGAAAGAGAGTTAAAATCCTTTACTGTGTTCGTTCAATGTTAAATTGATAATCAAAATGAATCAAGTTTCAGGTACACACCTAAAAACTTTTGTTTCTGTCTAATTCTTTTGTTTAATTAAATTATAATTTGATTTCCAAAAATAGAAATATAATTTAATTTGAAAGAACAAAAAGCTTTCTGTTCTCCGGGTTGTAATTTCTGTCAGTTTCCCACAAAACAGAGATTATTATAGCACTCGGCACAATTACGGCACGGAGAGGGTAGCACCTTCATGTTTAATTAGAAAATTTAAATGGCCGTAACTTTGATAAAAGAAATAAGCCCCGGAGACTCTGCTATGATTCTACGCTACTTTTGTCATCATCATCATCTGCCTTGCCTTTTCCCAACTATGTTGGGGTCGGCTTCCAGTCAAACCGGATGCAGCTGAATACCAGTATTTTGCATGGAGCGACTGCCTATCTGACCTCCACAACCCAGTTACTGGGTAATACGATACCCCTTGGTAAGACTGGTTGTCAGACTCGTGCTTCTGACGACCCGTCAAAGATACACGAATGACAGCCGGGACCAACGGCTTAGCGTGCTTTCGAGGCACGGAACGGTCTTGATATGTAAAGATGGTCAATCATCCACGTCCCAACCGCGGCAAGCATTGCTTAACCTGATCGATTGACCCGTGCGGCTGTTATTTCTTACCCACAAGCCCCTCATCGACCCGTGCGGCTGTTATTTTTTTTTATTTTTTTATTCGAGATTGGTTTGCTCTTGACTCTAGTCTAGGTCAGAGATGACAGAGACAAAGTCGACGATGGAGCGAGCTTACCCAGAAGAAGCCTGTTCAGTCTCACTTTGAAGAGATCGGGGTTGTATGCGTTCAGAAACATAGACGCAGGCAGAGAGTTCCACTCCTTTGCTGTGCGCATCACAAAAGACATTTGGAAACGCTTAGTACGAATTGGTGGAATAGCAACTAGGTAAGGATAGTAACCTGCAGTGCGTCTAGATGTCCGATGGTAGAGGAGGGGTGGGGGGGGGGAGTATAATCTGTAGAAGACCAACAAGCAGGCAACCTTGCGCCGATGAGCCAAGCTGTGAAGCTTGGCATCCACCAGTCTTACGTCACCAATGAGCCACTTTTTCTGCGTTCCACCGAGTCAAGCGCGGCAAGTTGGTATTTAGCTGAGCCATCCCAAAGGTGGCTGCAATACTCCACGCAGGATCGGACTTGCGCTTTGTAGAGAGTCAAAAGCTGTCCAGGCGTAAAGTTCTTAGCCACAAGCCCCTCATCGACCAGTGCGGCTGTTATTTATTAGCCACAAGCCCGTCATCGACCCGTGCGGCTGTTATTTCTTAGCCACAAGCCCGTCATCGACCCGTGTGGCTGTTATTTCTTAGCCACAAGCCACTCCTGTCTACGCTTCTATCGTACGAGCCACTAAATCTTTATCCGGTTGGATACAATTATGTATAGTATAATATACTTACCTCCTTACTAATAAACGTTCTATAGCGTCTGTATAGTTATACAACGCTTTGTCTTCTTCTTTCGAAAGTCAAATTACTAACGACTGAAAGCTGATATAATACGTATATTAGTAAGGAGGTTAGTATTTAATTATTATACAGAGTGATGATTCAACTTTATTTTTGGTACCTACGAGAAAATCAATCATTTTTAGTGTGTTGTTTTTTATTAAGCACAAGAAACGAGTTAAATGCAGCAAAGTAAGACCTCATAACAATATATGTTAAACATATAAGCTTTAAGAACCTAGTACTAAATAAATTGTGTGTCGCACGTGTGCAGTCAATAGGTATCTAGTTAAGTAGGTATGTGACAGACAAGTCCGTAAAGAAAATTGTATTGGGTTAATAAGAGTTGAATTGCAAACGATTTGCAAAACTAACCATTTCATCGATAAAAGACTCGGCCCTGCAATTGAGAAGAGGAAAATTGTCTTTAAGAATATCTGACACTCAAGATAAAAGAAAACCTTATGATGAAATAATCTTTAAGAAAAATATGCTTTTCGGCATTCCTTATTTTAACAACTGCAACTATTTATTAAACCAACCAATAAGAACTTAAGACCGTTTTCTAAGAAGGAAAAGTTACGTAATGTTAAACGTAATGTTAAAATATCTGAATAAAGATAAGAACTTCACTTCAGAGTGGCATTATTCTGAAAACTTCGCCATTGTTAACGAATAAACCTGTCCTTTTGCTACTATTCATTCATAGTTTTACCTCTTAGTTGAAAAGTAAATTAACAAAACAAGAAGAGGCGGATATCCTGATTACATTTTTCACAGTGGCACAAAGCCCCTCTCTCACTTTGCGTCACCTTAAACCACTTTAAGCGGTAGCCTGTCTAAAATCATAATGTGGTTATTATTTCACCCGGGCTCGTGGCAGAGGCACTGCTGTCGACAAGGCGGCCATTTTCGCAAAATTATCGCTACTCGGCCGCGCTACGACAGATTCGAGGACGTACCCGCGAACTTGCAGAACGCATTAACGAAAAATATTATTTCGGCCAAGAAAATACCCTTTCTGGCCATAATATAAATAAACGAGCCAATAGGGAATAATTCTAGAGCATAATATCTATCCCACGCCCAATTATTACACAGTTTTAACAATAGAATCTAATTAACCCACGTCAGCTCCCATTGGGTTAAAAAGAAATTTATTATGTAAGTACTCGTATTAATATTAATAATAAACGCATACGGTTTGGTATTCAGTGAATACAAATAATGCTTTTGTGCACGAATAAAATAAAAAATACTCGAGGTCTATTAACTATTTATGTAACATGTAACACAAACAGGCCGATATTATTTGTGTTGCAATTTCAATATCCACTTTGTGACAAATCGAATTGTGGATAAACAATGTTACACAAATTGCGTATAGCAAGTAATTCATAAATTCATTCAAACCAAACTAAACAGCATTCTTTCATTATATCTATAAAATCCATAGCAATCACAATTTTTATTTATTTTTTATTTACCCAACTCTAAGCAATTCGCGTCATCTAGTAGTTCTATAAATTGATTCCATGCTCATCAATTTACTTCTGAATTGAGTTGTCTTGAAAACAATTTCTCAGCAAAATCCTCTTTAGCCAAGGGAATATTTGATGAAGAAAGCAACTAAATTTAAGAGAAGCTACCAAGATTTACTGGTATATGACGACAAAAGCACCGGGAGCTATGCGGAGAGGGCGGGTCGCGGTAAGAAATATCTCCTGCACTTGCCAAAACTACGGACGGAATAAAATTTGACAAAATAATTTCACGTGCTAAAGGAGAGAGATATTATATTTAATACTTGACGGTAAATTAAAATAATCCTGGGACTTATGGTGGAAATATAATATTAACTTTTTATTTTGTCGAGTGGAGAAGCAGTATTATACCTGATGAAATCTTTCAGCAAATCTGATCTGACCATATTTCACTAGAAAAATGCATTATTTTTTGATATTTTACACACGATGTTTTATAAATACACTATAACTTTGCAACTTTGGGTACCTATATACCAACTTAATTAAAGTATTGGTATGTATTTTGCTTTCTGAATCCTGAAACGATTTAATGATTTTCACGAATTTATTACGTTAAAATTAGATAAAATGAACATGCCTAAGACCAAACTCATAACTAACATCATCAAAAGGAGACTATACACTGGAGGTGAGGAGGTTGCATAATGTCCGAGACTATAATATATCTATCTGGGCCAAATAGTCTCCTTCCAGGCGCGACAAGACAAAGAAGTTGCTCGACGCACCGAGTGCGCCTGGAGGAGCTATTGGTCAATGAAAGATCTTCTAAAAGGAGATCTACCACTGTCTCAAACGGAGAATTATGGACATGCATATTTTCCCTATTCTCACATATTATGGTTCTCAAACCTGGTCTTTGATATTTCAACTTTCAACAGAGGTCCAAGCTCGAGGTTTGCCAGCGAGCCATGGAGCGCAGTATCCAGGGGTTCGAATTTTGGACTGTATAATTAACACAATACTGCGCGCCAAAACCAAGATTACGTTACCCAGAAAGCCATTTCGCATTTCAGATGACAAATGGGCTAAGAGAACCACCGACTGGGTCCCACTAAACGCACGACGACATCACGGCAGGCCGAGACTAAGATGGCGGGACGAGCTCGGCTCCTACCGAAAGGACTGGCCGACACTAGCAAAATACAGAATTATGTGGAAAAGGGAGAGGGCTTCCTTTGTCCTGAAGCAGTGGGACAATACAGGCTAACTAGTTAGATTAGATTAGATTAATACTTTTATTCAGCGAAACTAGCAAAAACAATATCGTGAGTTATTTGAAATTTTCCATGAAATAATAACTTTGATATTACAACAACAGATACGTACTGAATGAAATAAAAATTGTTCACCTTTGTTCCACAGAACGTTGAGGTAACATTGAATATTTTGCTTTCAACTCGCACACAAGTTGGTTTTATTGCAAAGATTGTACAGCAAAAGGATATTTGTTGATAAATCTGTGCGAATTCTGACCGAGACCAATAGTCACTGCATTTCAAAAACCAAGGTATGGCGTATGAGACTCTTTGAATATTTTAAAATAAAGTAAGTATCAAAATATTCGTCGTAATAAACTTGCGGTTTTAAGATATTTTTAGAGCGTCCTCTCATCGCGTTACGTATATTGGCATCAACAAATGACACTATAAAAGTTCTCGGTAAGGATATTTTTAAGTTATTCCTTATTTAGCATAAACCTCATTTGCTATATAAATCTTGAAGCTTCATTTTCAGAACCGGGGATCAAGTGATGAAAACAAATTGGTATTTTATTCGTAACTGATGACGTCTGGAATCTGGGCACTACTTATGCTCGAATACTTCTTCATTCCTTCACATACTGTCGGTTTTTATGAAATTACTTTGAAGAAAAACCATTTTATATATTTTCCTTCGTTAACTTTGCCTGAACTATTTCCTAACTTATGCAACAATAATACAAATCAGGTTTACTGTCTCCTACAATTGCCGGGTCCTTAGCCAAAGATCTTGCTTGCTCTATAAAGCTTACAGACTTTATTGCCGTACTTGGCTTCAAGCACTCGTGACGTAACGTACATCTTGGCACCATACACACTTCCGAGCAAATCGTAAGGGAAATCAGCGATATACAGAACATGCTGCATACACAATGAATAAAAATCAGGCAGAAAGTAAGAGTAATCCTCGCACAAATTGAATACATGATTGTGTTGGCTATGTTTGCTTACATCTCCACGTATTCTCCTAAACCGTGTCGTTTTCATTGAAATGGTGTACCATGATTGGAATAAAATTCAAATTCTCCGACTGTATCGGGAGTGAGTGGCTCGTAGCTGGCTTGTAACGAAAGATTCAATCAAATAAGGATTCGTTTCTGCTATATACTGTCTCATATAAATGAATGAACAAGATATAAAAACATGAGATCCAAATGACATTCGACGGTTGCACGTTTCGAACTCTGAATGCATTAAGTTTAGGAGACAATAAAAAATATAGATTTTTAAAAAGACTGGCAGTATTACCTTAATAAAAAAAAATTAAATTCAAAGGGTTGCTTCAATAATTAAAAAGCAAGTTTAATAAAAAAACTCTTTTGAAAGGTAATCCGTTCCTCCGTAGCCGTAGGTTACATTTTATACAAAAACGTTTTACCTACTAACGATGTTTTATAGGGTTGCGGAAAAAGATTATTATTTTCGAAGGTTGCATTGTTATTAACATCTGAATATTTCGGATATTTTCGATGAAATTAATATAATGTTAGCGAGATAGCAATTTAACGAGTTTCTCGGAATACATGTAAAACTGTTTTACCTAGCAGTGTATTTTCTGAATATTGACTATAGATTCTATACAGACACGATTATTAATCAGCTGTTATTTTATACCTACGTTATTTATCTGACCACTGTTTTTTTTTAAAGAATGGGTCAGCAACGACTATAAAAAAAGCTGCCACGAACCCCCTGTTATGGGATATTAGAAATTTGGATTCCACAATGACTAAAAAAACCGCTTATAAAAAGTGATTGTGCTTACTCCACATTAAGTAAGTACGTACCTAGTAAATATACTCGTAATTAGTATCTCAACAAGAATTAAAAAAAAAAACTGAAATATTGTCGTTTCATTTCGTGGTTCAGTTCAGCTGAAGATATTACACTTACATTAAGATTTCGTAGAACCAATAATTTTTCCGTGACTATCAATACTGGTGAACTGGCTCTTCCATCTCTTTACTGCGTTTTGGTTGACCACAATACCACAATAGTTCGACGACGACGTAGAACTTGCTAGCCACAGCTTTTACCACAATACCTCAATTCATTCTATAAACTAGGAAGACAGTTTGACAGATTTAAGGCATTTATTAGGTACCTAGCAAATGAAGCAAAAGGAGTATGTAAGGATCATAGCAAGTGGCGTTCTACAGTTTCTGCCAACCCCCATGGGAAGAAGGCGTGAGTCTATGTATGTATCAGGTACCTAGCTACCTAAAAAATCGCTCACATTGCAGATTGAAGAGTACGTTTATAGCAAAAAAAGCTAATTAAAAAAAAAAACATTATGAAATTTAGATATCGGTTACCCACATTTTGATCGCTCCCACACAAAACTGCGAATTCGCATCGCATCGCAGTTTTGTGTGGGCTCCCTTAGGCAGATTTCTTCATTCTGAAGGCGTTGCCGCGTCGTATTGAAAACTGGGAATAAAACTATAGCTACTACATTTGCTCCTGTTTCATGCATTTCATGTCCAGGCAATCACTGTCCAATTTTTTCCAGGCAACTATATGCCTGGAAGAAATCGCAGAACGCGGTAAGGTCGCCCATCATTGGTTTCTAAGCAACTTTTGTCCTAGTCCATACTTCCATACACTCATACTGATAATATTAACATCAGCGTTAATAGGAAAGTAACTCTGTCTGTCTGTCTTATACCTTTTCACGCCTTAACATCTGAACGGATTTGGATGCTTTTTTTTTTTTTTTTTTTTTGTGGATGGGAAATCATCAAATGACTTCTCCCGCTCTGGGCGGAGCGGGAGGGCGTGTCAGACTTTTACTGACTAAAACCCACCCGTGTTCCTTCTGTTGCCTGTGCCGGGGCCACGGTAACTCTTTCGAACATCCCGCAACCCTAGCTGGCATCGGCCCTAGCGGACCCCGTCAATAGTGCTGACATCTCATTGAGGCGCGCGTGGAACACGACGCGCCGTCGACTCGGGCTTGGTCCTTACCGGACGGCGAGCTACCCATTGCTTGCCGTCCGCAAGCCCGCGCCTACGGTGGCCGGGAATCAGCTGCCAATTCCCGACGCCCAGGGCGTCTCCTGCGACGACTAGGGGCGTGAGGGTGCAAAGCTTGCCTCTCCCTCACGCGTCCCGCCTCCTCCTTCACGAGCATTACTGCTTCGCAGAAGGAGGTAATGGCTTCCCATGCACTCTCGCTCCGTACCATGGCCTGGACCAGGGCCGGACGCGAGAGATCGCCGCCGCCGATCGCTTCCGCGAGGACACGGTGGTGCTCCGCCCAAGCCGCGCAGACCTCCACCGTATGCTCCACCGTGTCCTCCGGGCGATCCACACAGTGGTGATACCCGGGCGTTTCCTCCCGCCTTATCCGGAACAGGTACCTCCCGAAGCACCCGTGTCCGGTGAGGACCTGCGTCAGACGGAAAGTGAGGACGCCGTGGCGCCTCTCCAGCCACTCCTCAAAGAGGGGACTTATCGCCGCAATTGTGGCGTGCCCAGCGCTGGGTTGCGACAATCGCACTCTCCATGCCGCCATGAGATCCTGCCGGAGCTCTGTCCGCCGTGCCGCGATTTCTCGCGGCAACGGAGTTACGCCCCGGCGTCCTGCCTCCTCGCGCCACTCCCAGATGTGCGCGAGGACTTTTGCCTCCAGATCCCATGGCGGTGATCCGGCAAGGAGGTTCGCCGCCTCCCCGGAGACCGTGCGGTATCCCCGGGCTAACCGGATGGCCATGACCCTCTGGGACGCGTTCAACCGACGGACCGGTCGCCGCCTCACGGAACGCGCCCACACCGGAGCTCCGTAAAGGGCCATGGACCGCACGACCCCCGCGTAGAGCCTCCGGCAGGAGGCGTTTGGACCCCCCAGATTGGGCAGGAGCCGCCCCAAGGCAGCCCCGGCCCGCTCCAGTCTGGGAGCCAAACGTCGGAAATGCTCCACGAAATTCCACCGGCTGTCGAGGACGAGTCCCAGGTACAACGGATTTGGATGCTTGGCACACGGTTTGACCATGACCTGGGTTAGGACATGGGATACTTTTGATCCTGGTATTAAGTATGTTCTCTCGAGATAATTTCCGACCTCCACGCTGGCAGAGCCAAGCAAAAGCTTGTGTACATAGGTATATAGTAAATAAATCTCTAATATACAAATCATGTTTCAGAAAACAAAGCACATATTCCTCTGAACCAATACAAATCTGTTAAAAGACTTACAGGAAAAAGTAGTTAATTAAACAGGATCAATAAAACGGAACAGTAATAAGTGTTAATTTACCAACAGCTCTCGACGGAACCAAGTAAATTAAGCTCTTCGTAAATTGCCAACATATTACCCGAGCACGTTACAAAGATTTTTCAATTAATTGTTTAAATCGAGTAACATTGCTAAATTACTTTGATTCTTATTTGTGAGGTAACTGGGTTAATTTTTAATTACAGGCCAGTTTGATAAATTAATTGAAATAAGTTTGATAGATTACTGTTAGTGTTGTTGGGATAGACTATGAGAAATTACATTTTAGAGACGTAAGCTACAGTTTTTACGGAAGGGTGGCCTTTTCCTGCAGTGCTGGGACAACTTAGGCTTATAAAAATAATAAAAACAGTTTTACGATTTCGTATACCGCTTTTAATATTTTATAAAACCAAAGATTATCAACTTACCGGTTTCAGGGAAAATCAATGGAATAATATTTCAATTTAATAATATACACGGTAGCGTAGTGGGATCCGGCCCCTCTCGAAGCATGCGCTTAGGAGCCCCCTTAACCGAGAGACTTTTAGGCCAGAACCCAGGCTTTTCCAGGTAAGCCGTCGGGGTCTGGGGCGGTATTTTTGGCATTCAGCTTGCGTACCGCCACTCTCAGCTCTACCTCGGTCACCTTCGGAGCATCGTCGTCATCGTCGACGTTGTGGTCCATATCGGGCACTGCAGGAGGCGGAGCCATGGGCGGAGGAGTACGTTCCTCTCGCAAAGGGAACAGAGCGCTCACAACATCCTTCACGAGCTGGGGCCGGAGACTCTGCGTCAGCAGGGGAGCCCATGAGTAGAGTTTGTCCCGCATCATTTTGTAGGGGCGGCCCCACGGGTCCCTGTTCAGAGTCTCTAGCAACTCCTCGCGGGCCAGTCCCTTGGTCCGCAGCATCTCCGCTCGGAGGGTGGTCTTCGCCACTCTGTACCCCTCGTCCAGCTCCACCTGAATAGCTTCCATATCCGGAGGGCGGATACGGAGCCTGCGGTGCCTGGTGTATCGGCATCGCGCAGCAAAGCACGCGTCGCACAGAGATGTAAACTCCGGCGACCACCAGCACACCTGGCGCCAGGCGCGGCCTGACCCGGAGCATTGCCACGTCACATATTTCGGACATGGCCTCTCGGAACCACCTCACCTCGTCGTTGATATCAGCAGGCCTGTCCAGTGATGACACCCAGGCCTGCACGATCGAGGCTTCCAGAAGCTCCCGGTCCAGATGCTTCAGCGCCTACCACAGACCACTTGGGGCTATCGGACCGGCGCGCTCGAGGTCTGGGCGGGGACGTCAAACCGGATGTACCGGTGGTCGGAGTAGATCTCCACCCCTCCATGGCGCGCCAGGCAACGACACGTGGTGACAGAGCGGGGCTGGTGAACGAAATTTCCACCACTGACTTACCCCGCATCGGCACACACGTGGTGACAGAGCCTTGGTTTAGGACGACCAGGCCCGTCTTCAGAGCCCAGTCCTCCACCACCCTGCCCCGTGTGTTTGTATGCCGGGAATCCCAAGCCACGTTCTTGGCATTGATGTCCCCGAGGATGAGCATAGGGAGGGAACGGAACCCGACACCGACGACTCTCAACTCCGCAAGGGAGTTGTGGAACTCGGCGAGAGTTCGGTTCGGGGAGAAGGATACCCTTACCACGATGACCTCCACGAACAGTGCTGCAAAGCAACCACGTCCCCTCTTGAGATGCTCTGGAGCAACAAATCCTGAGCAGAGACGTAGTGGTTGATGTTCGCCTGGAGGAGACGTAATGGTGCCATTATTGGCACTCCATACAAGCCCCTCCCGAGCCCCCTGTGACGGCCCTGCCGCGGTGGTTGCGGCGGCGGCGACAGTGGAGGCAGCAGTGGCCCTCCCCGGCTATTTTCCCGGCCACCGACATGGGGCAGCTCACTGTAACGGCTCGCGTCCCCGTGAAGTCAGGATGGTGCCTACCCTTACCTGCTTGGCAGAGCACCCCCCAGTCCTAACGACGGCGGCCACCACCTCTCCCTCCGTCGTAGAGTCGTCCAAACCCAGGATGCGCATATCAGCGCACTTGGTGGGTCTGGACATTCAGGCCAAGCCATTCGACCAAAGCGTCAGCGGTCGGGCCGCAGGCCGCACCGGGGACCTCCAGCACCCGGGCCCCAGTCGCAGTGACCCTTACCGGAATGCCATCGGCGATGCCGAGCTCCTCGAGATTCACCGCCTCCCTTGCCTTGGCAAGCACGTCACGGTAGGACACGCCCTTCTTCTCCGCTTCCGGCTGTAGTGTGATCACTACAACTGCGGACTTCGGCGCACGGAAGCTGCGATGCTTCGCTCCTTGCGCCGCTGCCGCCTCTCTTTCCTTTTGGCCGCCCTTTCTGCCTTACCCGCCTTCTTCTTTTTCCCGGCTACTGGCCATTCGGCATTAGCCGGAGGAGATTTCGGAGAAGGCGGGGGCGGCCGTTTTGCCGCCAGGGCTGGGTTCCTCGCGGATTCCGACACGACTCTGCCTTTCGACTGCACTGACGATCCCGGCTTAGTCATGGTAGCCGCGGCGACGGCATGCGATGCGCAGAACAATGGCCTCCAGGGCGGAAAACCGATTCCGGAAGGCAGCCAGTTCCCACCGCACCAGGACCAGAACCCGGTCCTCAGCAGGCAAGGACCCACCCTGCCCGTGCTGCGCCTCCCCCAGTGGCACCTCACGGGGGCCGGCTCCTCGGAGACTGGCCAGGTCCTCTCGGAGCTCCTCATTCTCCTTTTTCAGAGAAGCTCTATGGCGGGTGTCAAGCGAGCGACCACCGCCCGCATCTCGGACATTCCGTCCAACGGGGGCACGAGGTGAGTGGCGTCCGCTGCCACCATAATGGAGGCCGTGGCTATATATATGGTCTGGTCTTTAGAGGACTGTGTCCTCTTCAAGGACACAATCTTGATCGTGGCTGCCATGACCTCCGTGAATCTGGCCGCTCGCTCTGAATTGGAACCGCCAGCGGTGTCCGGCTTACCGCCTGACGACTCCGACCTGACCGACACCGACCCCAACTCTGCCACTGGCTCGGCTCGGCTCACTGGCCTCCTTTGTGGTGAGCCCTATGCCCATACCAATTTTCCATACTATTTTCTTTTTGCGTGCCGAGTTCAACCCGGCGCATGCGAGGAAGACCCCTGGCTATCCCCCAATTTGGGGCGCTTTTGGAAGAACCTTCGGTTCTTCCTAGCAGCCCCCCCCCCCCACTTCGGGTTCTGGGCTTTTGCATGAGCCTTTTGCGCCAGTTTCGACACCGGTCTCCGACTCCTCGTTACTTCCTCCGGTGTCACTAACCACCTCCTCGAAAACCGGAGTAGCTGGGCGCACAAAATATGCCCGGGCCTTTGGCACTCTCTGTGCTTTGGGTTTTGGTGCCGTGGACGTACTTGAAATAGAACCTAGCGATTCCTCGACATCGTTAGGTGAGCCACCCTGGCTCAGTGCGCCCCCGAAGGACGGGTAGAAATCCGGTTGGGATTTTGAGCGTTCATTGTACCCCCCAGAGTACAAGGGACTGACCGAGCTCTGCTCGGTGAGGGATTCTCCTACTGCGGAGCAGCAAATACCCTCCTGGGGTAATTTGTGTATGTGAAGCGCGTCCATTGTAGTTGCTGAACACAACTTTTGCCTTATTTATGGGGAGGGTTCCCCAAACTACTACTTCACCATCTCAGTCATGTCTGATGAGCAGACACGTACTGGAGGAGAACCACTCTTCTCACTCTCCAAACGATGAGGAAAGAATCGCGCACCGTCCAAGAACACCAACAACCGTTGAAGTCCTTAGACGGCGCGCCCCTCGCGGTAGTCAGATGTTATTGGCTCCGCCCCGTGTCTCTCTTAGTCTGGTCTCTCACTTGAGGCCTTCCAGCATGAGTGACTCTACCGGCAAAGCCCCAAGATCATTGAAACACGCAAGCTCCACCATGACGACAACGTGGAGACACACGCGGTGGGGATTCTGGACGTTGACATTTTTCGTCGGTTATTAAAAAAAAAAATTGCTGTTCCATACATTTTGACCGCGTAGGTATTGCAATTTTGTAGGAAACAGCAGCTTTTTTTTAATAACTGAAGTAAAATTTCAACGCTGAATCATGTACTGAACACATGGTTTCAATTAATGTGATAACCTTATCGCCACTCTGTATTACTATAGTTTTGTTTCCATTTGAATTTAAACCTGTACACATGCTTTTAACGAGATAACCTTAAGTTCCCACATTTGTTCCGGATAAGGCGGGAGGAAACGCCTGGATGTCGCCACTGTGTGGATCGCCCGGAGGACACTGTGGAGCATATGGTGGAGGTCTGCCCGGCTTGGGCGGAGCACCGCCGTGTCCTCGCGGAAGCGATCGGCGGCGGCGATCTCTCGCGTCCGGCCCTGGTCCAGGCCATGGTACGGAGCGAGAGTACATGGGAAGCCATTACCTCCTTCTGCGAAGCAGTAATGCTCGCGAAGGAGGAGACGGGACGCGTGAGGGAGAGGCAAGCTTTGCTCCCTCACGCCCCTAGTCGCCGCAGGAGACGCCCTGGGCGTCGGGAATTGGCAGCCGATTCCCGGCCACCGTAGGCGCGGGCTTGTGGACGGCGAGCAATGGGTACCTCGCCGTCCAGTAAGGACCAGGCCCAAGTCGATGGCGCGGTGTGTTCCACGCGCGCCTCAAAGAGATGTCAGCGGCATTGATGGGGACCGCTAGGACCGATGCCAGCCGGGGTTGCGGGATGTTCGAAAGAGTTACCGTGGCCCCGGCACAGGCAGCAGAAGGAACACGGGTGGGTTTTAGTCAGTAAAAGTCTGACACGCCCTCCCGCTCCGCCCAGAGCGGGAGAAGTCATTTGATAGTTCCCACATTTCATTTACAGAATGTCAAAAACTTACCTTGTTTTGTCCATTCAGCTTATCACAGTGTAGTGAAGGTCAATAACCTCTCCTTTTTCTTGCATAAATATAAAAGAATTTCTAAATTAATGGTGGCTAGCTATCGTTTAACTAAAGACATATAAATCATTGATGTTCTGCGATACGGCTGCTACGGTGTTGGCCAAACGTTACTACTAGGTACCATAACTCATTTGTTCCACCAGCATTGAATATTTAATGGTTGATAAAATGATTCGAAAAAGTATGCATATCAATGTTGTTGTGTCCCATTTTTGGACCCTATTGACGACCGTTTTTCGAGTGAGTTGCAAAAGAGAACTTACCTCCTATTCAGAGGTAAAGCCATATTTTCATGTTGGTATCTTCATAGATGATGATCTAAGATCAGAAGCACAATTGTAAAAAACGTTTAAATTCAACTCATAATCAATCAACGCAGATCAATGTAAAAAACTTGACAAAAATGTAGATAAATTTGAGGTTTCTTTAACAGTCTGAGATTGGAATACGATCGTTCTTAAATACAGGAATTGCCCATCTGGTCAGCAGAATGCTACGGCAACAAATGCTAGAATAGACAAGAAAAGTTCTCACATTGCAAGCGAAGTCGAAGCGTGTGAGCAACTTCCAGTTATCTAATGCTGCACAATTATCTTAGTCGATCTAATCGCACTGCACTTTGTAATTACTACGCTATATTGCTAGGATTAGTCTACAGCCAGACTTTTTAAATTATTATTGTGTAAGGAATACCTACAAACGAGTAGCTTAAGTTATTGACTTAAAAATTTGAGTTTTATTCTCTTCCAAAATCGAGGTCATTATTTTTTTCACTTTTTTGCTCTTCTTGACACAGTTTCGGATTCGTCCTATAAGGTCTTTGGAGCAGAATGAAATTACTTTTTTGAAGTTTTTTTTTTTACAAATTTGACATGCTGTACCTACCTTTGAATTCCCCCTTGGGTGCGGCGACTGACTCTCATTCTGATGATTATTGAATAATAAACAACTAGCAATGAATTTTATTCGGTATAAAGTTGACCGCAAAAATCTAGCAGTACCTCCCCTACAAGTATTAGGTTTTACTATTCTATTTATCAGTTTTACATTGCTTTTTCGACAATGTTCAAATCTTCTATACAAATAAATAAAATTGAAGTGTCTGTTTGTAATGTCAAAGTAACAGCTTTTTACTAAATGCATATGACAGTATGAACGACACTTATAACGAAAAAGCAATTTTAAAATTTTTGTCTGTCTGTCTGTCTCTCTGTTTGTACCGGCTAATCTCCGAAACAGCTGGACCGATTTTGATGGGACTTTCACTGGCAGATAGCTGATGTTATAAGGAGTAATTAAGGGTACTTTTATTTTAGAAAAAGAATTAGGGTTCTGCGCAAAAAGAATAAAATCCATGAAATTGTGAACAAAATCTGATTAATATAAGTACTGACATTCAACAGCTAGTGTTTAATCAAATAGAATGGGGTAGGCACATATTTAATATTTTTTATTAAACAACTTATCATCATATTACAATGATGATTAAGATCATATGCTTGTAAACGTCACTGCTGAACATTGGTCTTCCAAAAACTGTCACAAAAACAATTATGCATGCAGGAATTATCCACAAACTGACGCAGATGGTTAGTCGCAGCATAATGTTATTAGCTAATAGGAGAACGCCCCTGGCACAATAGGTGGCAAGAGCCTTCTCCTATCAGCTGCAAAAGCAACATAAAAACAAACATAGCTATTATGTATTGTTCGCGCCGATTCACCACCCAATTAGCGAGTGATGAATGACTTATTTCTGTACGTAGGCTTGTACAAACACTTTTACATGTCAGTCACATTTTTTTTAAACTAGATGACGTCGGCGTTTCCTATCTGACTATTCTGAGAAGAAAGGCCGAAACAAACTCAGAGGTCACAGTCTCTTTTAAAGACATAATTTTTGGTCAGATCATGTGATGACCATGTAGATTGGTGTCTGAAATGGTTGAGGAAAGAACCACACAGATTGAGAGGACCGGTCAAGTTAGTGCACGCATTTGTCAGAAATCGTGCAGCTCAACTCAGAACTTCAGGAGTGAGTATTAAGATTATTCGCTTGCTGGTAAGTCAGTTCACCTATGAACGATTCATTCGCCGCACGCGCTGTGTGGACTGACTCCCGCGCCGCATCACAACCTGATAGTCCTTTGAAGAAGACTCACGTCTTCTGCCCGCTCCGCTCACGGCGCCGTGTAATGACTGACAGTGACACGTGCTGCCATCATTATTCTTCCTGATATATGATCGCTGGAGACGCACGCGCGTCTCGAGATTGATCGCCCGCTCCGCTCGCTCCGCTAGCCGATCGCCGCGCTCCCGCGTGTAATGGTGACACGCGGTCGCCAATGGTTCTATACAACCGCTGCATACGAACTTTAACCGCTTTTAATAACGCTTGTGAATGTACTGTGCCATCGACAACGCCGGCTATCGCTGAAAACCAGCGCTGGGGCTCTGTCTCGCATAGGGTCGCAGCATTATGCTGAGCGATGGCCGTTTCTGGTGGATGTGACGCATATTTTCCCCCAACTTGTTTATTTTTGTGTTTGTGTTCTTTTTTGCGTCATGTTTACCGCAAATAAACGTTTCGTCTACAATAAAATTGCAAAAATCAGTGACATAAAAAATTGTAGGACCAACCAAGTTAAAACAAAATATTAAACAATCCGGCTCGAAGGACCAAAATAAATGTAGGGGATCCCTACACTTAGTGATGATACCGGGGCGATTCTATAGGGATGATGATGAAATAAAACCGACCACCGCGAATGTCCGTTGAACACTGATTTATTGAATTAGTATACTTATACAAATTACCTTAAATGGTAGGTACGAAATGCTGAGCGCACAGAATGCACGGCGCATGAGTATGCAAAATAATGTGCGCTTCCGTACAGGCTGTTAGCCCAATCCTACTCAGAAACCTTAACGCTTCCATAGCCTTCGTTAGATTAATGTCATAACATACTTATCACAAACTATTACCTCACTCTCTTCCTCATTCATACCCTCACTCATACACTGCCTCCCAAAAAACATAAATTCATACTTTAACATTCTCTTGGACTCACCCTTGCTAAATTGCAAATGATAAATTCCTACATTTACGACGCACCCTATTTCCAACATAGTTGTGTTCACGATCTTATTTTATTTTTTCTAATATTTTATATTGATTTTGTTTTACGTCAAACTTTCAATACAATATGTATTAAATAAATGTATAATACAGTATCGACCCTGAAATTTCAAATTGTTTAAAACTCTTAAGGTCTCCACGAGACAGGCTCGACCTAGTGTGGAGTCCACAAGTTAAAATATTAAAATTATGTTTCCCTTGTAACAATAACTTTAGGAGTAGTTTACTTGTACTTTTGTTTTAAGGAAATGTAAGAATATTATATGGTTAATAAACGATTTTTATTATTATTATTATTTTATGTCTGACATTTCTCGGGACCCAGGGGTCCCGGACATTTGGAAGGCGTGCGAGGGGCCGAAGCCAACTCGCAGAGGCCCTTTAGACGTTATTATTTCTTTTCTTCTTACCTTTATCATCAGCTAGCTGAACGAGTCTTCGCGGACACTGTGACTGCTTATTCTGGTAAGTGCAATGTTCCTATTTCTACTCGTTTGACTGAGAATGGCGTTCAGGGGGCCAACCACCACCTCTTATAGCAGTATTATTTTAAGGTTACTTCAGTGTGAGAAAGAGATGGAGCAAGACGTCCTGTCTAGCTCCATCTCTTTCTCACACTCAAGTAAGATTAAAATAATACTGCGTCTAGCTCCAATATTCTTCGCTCCCGCATGGCCTATATAATTTCCCAAATGTTATAATCCTACCGCATATTTAATTACCATAAATGCGTCACTAAGTATGTAGCCACCAAAACCACTTACTTTCCAAATTAAACATCAAAACAGAACCGCATAACCGCCACTAAAGCCTCAATTACACTGGATAACGAAATAATTGAACGGAAATTATTCTATTGCATACATTTACAGGCCGAGGCTCGGGGACGTCTGTCGCGCCTTTATACACACAACAAGAAACAATGGTGGCTCCGCGAATTTCTCCAGTTTCCTTAACAAGGCCTTGGATGACGGCCAAAACAACGAGCGTTATTTAAGGCTGGGTACAGACCGGCGGATACGCGACTCAACTTTGATTTACTTTAATATGAACTCCGACAGGATATTGAAGTTTTCAGACGGATTCATACTCATTGGTGCTGTTTGTTCTCAGTTTTGTTGCTTTATGAGCTCTGTTTTTGCTTCGTTTATGAAATTGTTGGTGTTGATTATAAGTTTCACGTGCTAGGGAATTCCCTTTCAGGACGTCGTGTTTTAACTGTTATTCTGCTGTGGTAAAATTTTCGGATACGGTAAGAATTGAAAATTTGCAGAGCCGTGCTTGACAATAACTACAATCATGCACATTTCTTACTGTAAATCTATACAAATAAATAAAATTAAAGTGTCTGTTTGTAATGTCAAAATAACAGCTTGTTACTAAATTCATATGAAAGTATATACGGTCCTTACAAAAAAAAAAGTTTGTCTGTCTGTTTGTTTGTTCCAGCTAATCTTCGAAACGGCTGGACCGTTTTGACACTTTTCATTGGCAGATAGCTGATGTTATAAGGAGTAACTTAAGCTACTTTTATTTTAGAAAAAGAATTAGGGTTCCGCGCAAAAAAAAATAAACCAATGAATTGTGAACAAATAGCACGGGCACGGATGGGTGATGCAACGCGACGGGTCGGGGGACGAGGGAGTTTTAATAAGGGGGAAGCGCTAAGGTAGCCCGCGAAATTCAAATTGTCTTACGATTTTTGCAATTTGCAGCTCAATGTCTAGGTGTATGATGATTAAAGTATGATTCGTGACCGTAAAAAATATGTATTTACATAATTAAAATCATAAGAATACAACTCCTTAAGTTACTATAATCCTCAAATGTCAAGATTTCATGAAATAGTCATTCAACAGGATTACTTGATGTTAGAGAGTTGTATCGATGACTTTAATCATTATAATTCTGTAAATACATATTTGTTAGGGTCGCAAATCTTATTTTAATCAACATAAAATCTAATACTGACCTGCAAATTGCAAATAACGTAAGAACATTTTAATTTCGCGGGCTACCCTGGCGCTTTCGCCTTAAAATGTGGCTGTTATTTTATTTTTTATTTTAATTAATTTTTAGTTTTTATTTTTTAGTAATATTGAGTATCTTACGAATTCAACGCAAACGAAGTCGCGGGACACAGCTAGTACTTAAATATACCTACTTCACATTGTAAAATTTAACCATGCTCAAATAAACCCGAAACTCTATTTACAACCGCATTCTGAAAGCATTGAGAAGACAAGGCCATAATTAAGTGAATAAAAAGAGAGAAAATAGCATTACTTGACCCAAGGCCCATAAGTTCCATTAAACTTTAAAACGAAAACTAAAAACGGAGAGCACAGTCCTTGTATAATTAGAAACCATGTAATAGCACTATTTGGAATCCTACAAAAAGTTTTTAATGTGGCGTAAATAAACGCACATGCACTCTGCGCTTTATTCGAGAGAATTGCAGTTGCGCTGTTGTGAGCCACTCAGTTTAAGAGGGTATGACCGTTTAATTTCCTTTAAAAATCTTCCAACAAAGCAAATTTCTTACGTTTATAAATCTATTCAATTTCGTTGAAGAAATGTGAGATATTTTGTGAACGGATGATGCTCTTTTTCACTAAGTTAGAGTGATTGATGTCTATTTTAAGACGAGTATCAGTAGTGTTACATTTATCACGCTTATGTTTTGTTTCATTATACCTACAATTAAGTACATTTTGGAAACCGTGGCAACAATTCTTATCTACAAATTAATTCTTAATTTTTCCAATTCAAATAATAATTTGTTGTTTTCGGAGTTAACATAAACTAGTTATAATACCTACCTGGACGCTAGATCCCTGTCCAAGGAATGCTCAATATAGGGATCGTATAGGAGGCTTAGGTTCAGCACTTGATATTATTTTCCTTTTTCATAAACTAACACCCACGTTACATACCGACACTTAGTTAAGGACTATATTTCTACCGTAAAGGTCAACTGGAAATAATCAAATCTGAGATATAAAATACCTTCTGGGTATCGCACGTACTGTCACACTTTTCCGAGGAAATTTGTTGGATGTCAATGCCATAAATGTCACCAGAAATAGGAGACGTTTGTACTAAGAAAACGACCGTCAAGTCAGTAAATGGAAAGTCTTTAGAAATAGAAAAAAAATAAGCAAAAAATAAGCTGTTCGCTACATTTTGACGAGTTATGCGAACATAAATGTAGGGAACAGTCGATTTTTTTTCGCGATTTCTGATTTGCTCTCATAGTAAAAGTTGTTCATAATGATGAGTACAATGACCCCTGAAGGGGTTGTGCGTTATTTAAGTTACGCCTTGTAAATAGATAAGTTTGATATTAATATAATAAGCACATAAACTTTCCGGAATAAATCTCTAAATGATGGTGAAAATCGCATCAAAATCCGTTGCGTAGTTTAGAAGAACAACGCGGTCACAGACAGACGCAAAAACCGACTTTATTATTTTTATAATATGTATAGACATGATAGGTTACATACATAATAAATGATGTACAAACAAGGTTTATCATATTTCCAGAACGTTACGTGACGATGGAGGAAAATTAGGATGAATCTTTTGCTATATTTTTCTTAGATCTCGACTATCGCATCGTGCTAAACAGATACTGCTGTGTTGGACAATACTGCAGAAAAGTACTAAAACTGGGATATTTAGTGGACTTGAATATTAGATTTAGGGAATAGGTGCAGCCAGGCAAACTTATTCTTAAGCAAATTGACACACTACGTCAATTTCCCGTGGATGTTAGTCAATTTGCTAAACAATTAATTTTCCTAAAGGAGATGTAAAACGGTGGGCCCAAATGTAATAAGTTGAGATTATGATCTAAAAAATTTGTCGTATTTTTTTATCTTAGAATATCAAAAATCGGCTCAAATCTTAATCTGGAAGCGGAGAAATATGAGAAAGATAGTTTTTGTGAGATTATCGATTAACTGAGTAAACGATTACAAACCTTTAATAACTCAGCTCTCAGATTGTCAAAACTTATAGAATTTTCAGCGAGGGACTGTTAAGTTTGAATCTATTAATTCACATCATTTTCATTTGATTACATTAAAGCCCAAGATTGTATGTAATCGTTTCCGTCTCCTTTACAACGGTGCAATTACGCGGAAGTGCAACTGAAGAAGAAAAATATTTTAGCTTTCCGTAGACTTAAGAACTTATAGTAGCGTGTACGAAGGTAGCATCAATTTACATTCATATTCATTTGTTTTTTGCATTTTCGCATCGAGTTATCCTGTAATGGTAGATGTAAGAAGAAAATAAATAAATAAATTTTATCGCAAAAAAATATTGCGCTTTTCTTACTAAGAGCAAAGCTTTATAAGATTCTTCGGAGTGCATTCATCGTTTTGATTGGCTAACAGTGCTGCACTATAAGCCAACCAGAACACTGATAGATGCTACCGGGATTAAAGCTGATATCAGACGCTTCCATTCTAGTTCATTTTTGTTTCATTCCATGTTCCGCTCATTTCATTTAATTTTTCGATGTTTCGGTAGGCGATTGAAAGATGTCGAGTGTTGAAATCCAACAACGTTGGATCGGTTTACCAATGAATTCAGTTTTTCCTTTTGATTCATTTTGTGTTCAGACGTTTCACTACAAGTGAAAGTCAAAAATGAACAAAAAGTGAAGCGTCTGATAGCAACTTTAAGTAAACTATACAAGTAGGTATAATAAACACGAGGATAGGAACGTATTTTTCTTAGAATCGATATTTATGAGCAACATTTAAGCATAAAAGGATCCATCTAAGTTGTTTACACGTTTGTCTTGTTTTCATCAATAGCGACCTAACTAATATATTGACATAATTTAAAACCTAACAATCTTAAAATAATAATAATAATATGTACAAGTATTTAAAAAAGGGAGGGGGTAAATAATCAGAGGGCATCAAAAAATTCATCCGCATCGCTGTCAACAGGAAAAGTGCCCAGAAGGCTGGCAGCATTGCCACGTTGTATAGCAATGCTGATTCTTTGGCCAAAAAATAGGCCAGCCCTCTGGTCACGTGTGGAGTCGACCAACCGCCTGGCGATGTCTCGAAAAACTAAGTGGGCACTCGGACCCCATGGCCCAAGTGTTTCAACCCCAAACGGCTCGAACATATAAGTCCCAATAACTAATATATTGATTTCATCTTCTTCCTTTAACTATGAGACAATTATTATTTAAATGAGGTCTCTAAAGTTTACGGTCAAACTGCCTTTTGAATTGACTGCATTTTACGAATCAAACATAACATGATATCACGCCTGTATTCCCCCGAAGGGTTAGGCAGAGGTGCACTTATAGAACACCCACATTTCGCCAGTTACGAGTCATCAAGTCTTATAATCTTATTGCAGTAACTTCTTAACGGCGGATGCTAGATGATATCAATAATTGAATTTAACAACTTTTCAGTTTGTTTTTTACAGTGTCATATTTTATCAATCTAGACTGCAGTCCAATAGTAAATGAACTTTGATAAATAAAGCTGACTTTTCAGACCGGCGAAATTATTAAATTTATCATTTTTTTCCAGAAACACACTACAATGTTGCGAACATAAAAAAAAGGTTTAACATTGCTCCACAGTAATATTTCTTCTGCGGTGTGGGTGCGTATGCAAGCTATTCCAGTGGCAATCCTCCAGCACGCACAAACACAGGCATAGTGCTCAAACCAAAACCTACCTGCCTGTTTGGCTCGCTTACCTATAAGTCATCATCATCAGCCTAACCTTTTCCCAACGATGTTGAGGTCAGCTTCCAGTCTTACCAAATGCAGCTAAATACCAGTATTTTACATGGAGCGACTGCCTATCTGGCCTCCACAACCCTAACCTACCTATACCTACCTAGTTACTGGGTTACCTGGGTTATACCTCTAGGTAACACTGGTTTGACCTTTGGGACTTTTGACTACCCATAACGACTGTCAAAGATCTACAAATGATAGCCGGGACAAACGGCTTATCGTGCTATCCGAGGCACGGAGGGGGACTCAGTATGAAATGGATGGTCACCCATCCACGGACCGGCCTCGCCAAGCGTTGCTTAACCTTGGAAGAACGAGCCCCTTTGGTTAGCTTATAACTACCTTCTATTAAATTTATTTTATTTATTAAAACTTTATGCATAAGTAAAAAAGAATACCGTACAAAGGCGGACTTAATGACCGAGGCATTTTCTACCAGTCAACATTATATTAATTTACTACCTAATTCTTACATTACATAATACATGCCTACACATAATAATATAGAGGGGGTAAGGGACAGCCCTCCACAAACTTAACAGGGTGCATTCAGCTCCTTATTTTGAATCATATTCCACTGGAAAACGCTGCGCTGGCGTTCGCTACCCGCGTTTTGTCACGGTAACGATACATTGCGTGTGAGATACTAAAACAAATCAGGTTTATTGGATTCCCATAAAGTTCCTGAAATAATTTCATGTACAGGTCATCTTAGTATGATATACTGAATTCACCGCATCAGTCTGCGGAGGGCTGTCCCTTACACCCTGTATGTACAAGGGCTACAATAAAACAAGTTTCCGTATACGTGTGTGATCGTCTACAGGTTGGCTGAACGTGATCTTCCCACGGGAGGTGCGTCTAAGTTTGACCGCGGTAAATCTCGCTCAGCATTGGGCCCCGACGACTTGTTCAACATTCAGACAAGCTATACTCTGAGGGGGAATCGTCATTTATTGCTGCTACTTGTTGAAACATTTCATAGTTGGATTATGAGAGTATATATTTTATAATTATGTCAAGGATTTCTTTTTTTACAATAATTTGTAAACCTCTATTAACGGCAAGGCAATGTCTGTCTGTCCTTTGGTACACTTACACCTAGCTTATGATCTACCTATCTAAGGGCTGATTTTTCAATCGTCAGATAACTTTTACCTAAGGAATAAATATGGCGGTTTGACATCTTTTCTATACAAAAGCTGTCAAAACGTCAAACTTATTTCCCAGATGAAAGTTATCTGATGATTGAAAAATCGGCCCTAAGAGTGATTATTTTGTTTTACTATGGTTTTAGTAAATTTCACGTGAACAGAGCCAAGGGCGTAGCGTAAGTTAACTGCTTGTAAAGAAAAAGAAAACAAGATAATGAAAAAGAAAGATAAAAAATATGCGTGTGTAAAAGAAGAAAGAAAAGTTAAATAATATCTCGGCAAAGCCTTAGAAAAACTTCTACACGAGTCATTGCGGCTATGAAGAAAATAAAGAAAGTGGGGAGTAGGTAATAACAGATTGTTTTCATTAACTTGTATAAAACACTTCCTTTGTGGTCGCGGTTATACTAACCTATTAAGTTTTATATTTGCCTTAGAATCATTAAGAACATATGATATATTTATGTGTTGTCCCTTCAAGAAAATAGGTGGCTCGTTTAGATGCCGTCGATTCGTATACGTTTTTATAATAAACTGCCTAGCCACATTCAAGATCTAATCCTCAATAAATTCAAATCTATTATAAAGCGAAAACTATGCCAGAAAGACTTTTATACTGTTAAAGACTACATCGAGGACAAAAAGGCTTGGGATTGAGCTGCTCCAATAAATTGAATCTAAATTAAATAAATAATCTTGATTTTTTTTTGCTAACAATTATTTTTTTGGAGTTTACTTCTTATGGAGTTTCTTCTCAGAGTAGTCAGATAGGAAACGCCGGCCTCATCTAGTTTAAAAAAAAAATGTTTGACGTGTAAAAGTGTTTGTATAAACCTACTTACAGAAATAAAATCATTTATCATTTATCACATTTATCATTTATGAACCGATTTTCATATAAATTCAAATTTAGTGAGGAGTGAAATTGATACAAGAGTTAACTCAAAAGCGTTGTTTTTCTGTGCAACGTACCTTGCGCACCTTTCATGGAGTAAACTCCAGTCATGCGTCGGAGCTGATATACACACATTTTTTTCACTGTATACCATTTTACGTTTACAATGACATGAACATTTACTTTGTAAAGCATATTATTTTAGTTATTGTGAATGTGATGACTATGTAGGTCATTGTTTTTTTGAAACGATGTTCTTTTACGCAGCTTGCGATAGGAGGAGGAGTGAACTGGTAGAATTCGTCACGCGAAAAAGCGTTTATACTTCATACATACACGTTATGCCCCTGAAGCAACTTTCTTCTATCGAATTTGATTAAAATGAAAATCCCCGATGGCGTCTGCGAACATTTTCCATTTTTTTTTCATCATTGGTGCTAAAGCCGATAGTGAAGTCAAAATAAAAATCCAAGATGGCGGCTGCGAAAATTTACAAATTTTTCGTCATGGGTGTCGTTTTCATAGTTTTCATAACATAACATAACATCACGCCTTGATTCCCCGAAGGGTTAGGCAGAGGTGTACCTATAGTACACCTACATTTCGCCAGTTATGTTTATGTCCCATGTATGTGTGTGTTTATGTACATGTTTTCATAGTTTTCGAGGGTGATAAAGTCGATAGTGAGGTCAAAATGTAAATCCAAGATGGCGGCTGCTAAAATTTTGTTTTTGTTTTAAATCACCCATAAGAAGGGACTTCATTCCTTACGGGGTACGGCCCGACCGCACACTTTTTTTTTCTCTCAGTTAGTGATAGTCTGGCAATTTGAGTACTTTATGCGGCCTACCCTATGTCCTTTTTTTGTATAGTTCGTCGAATCTTTGAGCTCCTTAAGTTCTGAGTTGAGCTGCTCGATTACTGGCAAATGCGTGCACTGACTTGACAGGTCCACTAAATCAGCGTGGTTCATTCCTCAAAAGTGTTGGTGGTGGTGTCATTTTGGGGTGGTTGGGATCTACCTCCTAGTGGTCTGCCCCGGGCAACGGCACCACGGGCTTGCCTGTGGTACGGCTGAACGATCCCATTTAGCGGTGGTAGGTTCCGCAAGGGGCCGGCTGGCTCGCGACCACCATCCCACCGGAGTCTGGCGCCAAGCAGCTTGCTGTGTTTCGTCGGTGTGTGGGAGTGCCAGTTTTAATAAAAACATAGCCAAAATCCTAGCAATGTGCGGTCCGGCGTGCTGTAGGTGCTCAATGCTGAGCCCATCATGACCCGGGGACTTACCTCTCGAGATAAGCCTTATGGCTTTAGTTACATCCTTCGCCCGGAAGGTAGTCCCCACCTCCCGACTGTTCAAGTCAGCATTGAGCACCTCAGTCGCCGTACCCAATGGAGACTTCACGGAGAAATGGTTTTTAAAAAGATTCGCAATCTCCTTCGGATCATTCACACCACACAGGAAGGCCAGGGCATAAGTTTTCTTTCTTGGTGCCCTTCCAGAAACCACGGAAATCTCCCTTGCAATGTTTCATAGCTAGAGCGTCCATTCTTATTTGGTCCTGATGATTTTGGCACCATTTTAATCGAGACTTGAACACTCTTCTGCTATCGCACATTTTTTTGTGTATAAATCCTGTCTTAGGCTTACCACACGACACCCAATCGTGGCACTTAGATTTGGCCACCCTGTGAGCCTCGCTGACATGTTTGTTCCACCCGGCCATGCACAGGCCACCCCCGCCCTTTCCCGTACTTCCCCGACTGGCAACTGCCGCGTCACGGAGGGCAGTCACAATGTCGGAGTAAAGCCTATCCAGAACAAGCCTGTGGCCACGGTCACTACAAAAACAATCAGCACAGCTTACACACTCAGAAGGGAAGTCAATTATTTTAAGTCGCTTGTGACACTCTTTGGCATACGTAGAAACTTGTTCCTCACTTTTTATACCCCACACTACATCTTTATTTACATTAATAACTTGAGACGTGACCTTGGGGGCTAGTAATTTTAAATTACACGTAACCACAAGTGGGAAATGATCAGACCACAGAGTGTCACACGCAACATCTACACTAACAACAGCCTGCTTAGCCGAGTGAGTAGCTAAACACCGACTTTCCGTAATCAACTTTTTATTCTAGTTCCTACCACGGCACTCGGGCCAATCTGGCCTGTCATCGTCCATTCCCCAAGCGTGTCAGATTGGCTTTCATTTTAACTAAATGCATATGAATGATGCTGGGAACGAGACAATTTAGTAATAACATCGTGATCCCGGCCGGTAATTGTGGAAATTGTCAATTCAAATTAATTGTATGCCAAACAGTCCGACAGTTGGCGGCTACCTCTAGTTATTAACTCATTATTTCGAAAGAGACATGGCAATTTTAGAAGTACCTACCAAGATTAGTTGGTAGATAGTATTCTATAATTAATGTTTATCGGATGTTTATTCATAAATAACAAACAACAAATAAGACCAAAACTATACCTATTGCGAGAAAGTCGGTAATTTAATTTTTACAGTTTACGCTGCTATACAACTAAACTGAGTTTAAATTCCATTACCTACCTCAATAATTTTGTGAGTTCAAAACTCACTTGCAGGAATTCAAAATCATAATGAAGTCATTACATCTCATTAGCTCGCAATATTCAACTCCTTAGTTTGCTTTCTACGTTTAATTATCGACTATTTTACCCTAATACTTTTTGAATCTGTTGAGATATTTCTGTACCCTGTGACCCGTAGAAATAAAGAACTTTTGAAACTCAAACGCAAAAACTTTTTAGTTAGCGAGACATCAAAATAAAAATGATAAAAATACGAAACAGTATACAACTTTCCATCTTCTTTGATGAAGACAGCATAATATTATGAAAAAAAAATGTTAGCGAATATTATGAGCAAGCTGTCATGTAGGTAACTGGGACACGCTCGCAAATTTTCCAAACGGGGAAAAAAGTCAAAAGCTGAGCCCTTAAACGTACCTATGCAAATACACAGTGGTGTTTCGTAGAAAGTAATCTCTTAGCTCGTCCTCACGTGTTTTATCCAGCAAGCGTGGCTAATTTGCAAGCTGCACCAGTACCCCGGGCTTTTAGCCTGCCTTCCTTCCGCTACTGTTTACGCGCCGCGGACTTAAACGAGGGCACTCCGACTTAATGACGACCACCGCCATTTTGGTAACGACGAGTGACATAATCATTCCCACGTCAAAATAACGTTTTGCCCTATGAATATACGATTAAAGACAAGACTTGTCACACTCATTGGGAACGCTCCAGATTGCTGTTGCTCTCGAGAATAGACGAGATTATCCCATTCTGTAGACTTTCTTCGAATTCTTTTTTACATTGTGGCGACTATGGCGAAATAGATAATGCCTACATCTGTATTTATTTATGCTCATATTGACTTTAGTGTTTCTACGTATTTTGATGATATGATGTATTCATAAAATAGTTGAGGAGCGTATACCTTTCTTGATCCAGGATTTGCTGAAGGAAATTGAGTTATAAGCTGCAAGAAGCTTGGATAGGGTATGGGAACGATGCCGAAATAAGCCGAGCTAGGCACAATATGATACTTACGCTTTTCAGTTTACGCGGAAGATTTATGAAATTTTGTAGTCTTAATTGATGAAGAAATAAAACGATTATAGTATTTATCTGCTTTTATTTATTTGACATCACTGGAGGAGATAACGTGCAAAAAAAAAGAAAGAAACAGGTCGAAAACAAGGCACAGCTAGGTACCCAAATATAAAACCACTTCGATCGAACCACATCATTATGCACATTAGTTGGGAAGCAATATAAGGAACTAGGACAAGTACTCTCTAAACAAAAGGCGAAAGTTTTACGATAAAAAGAGTATATTCGGGAGGCACAAGTGTACTTATCCCCGACATAAACGCGCATAGATTCCGGGAGCGCGTTGCGTGACGAATCAACGACGTCGAATTTCATGACGCGATTTTACGAGTGCTGAAATAACAGATCAGTTACAAATAATCGAAATAACACGTCCCGCTTCAGCATACTGCGACAAAACCTCATGAAGCACGAAAATAATGTTGAACCAAGTAACGCTTTGTCGATATAATTGGATTTATTTCTGGGACAATATTCCATAACTGCAACTGACGGAAATGATTCAAAAGGATTGTGTGCATGTTACATTAGTATAGTAGTATATATTATTATAATAGTATATAATATTAGTATAATACGAAGTAGGTGTATTATTTGGCTGTCATAAACGCCCAATATAATTAATCAGAAAGCTTTGCCCATACGTGGAAATTCTAATTGGGATTATTAGCAGGTTTAACATGTACCCATCGGGACATAGCTTTTACACCTAAAATATGCACTAGCAAAACCGGAATTATATAAATAATAATCGTGAATTCCTATTGGCATACAGCAATTTGGAACAAAGTTACGGGTTAGTAATCGCATGAAATAAAAGCAGTGGTGCTACTACATTCCGCTGCTGCATTGAAATAAAATAGTGCATATTGCCGCTTCTGCATTGTCACACGAGCGTACTACACATCATTCTTATTGTATCCGCTACACAGTCGGAGTCACGCACGATGGGCTCCACAATGGCCCCTACAATAAATTCTAGGCTTCTCACTTTGCCTAGTGAATGTACCTAGCTACTAAGGAACGAGATCGTATGGTCTACGAGGATACTAAAAGGGTTTCAAAAATGTATGTGCGCTTAGTCTTCTGTTTAAGCGGTTTTAGCCACAGCCAAATATAGTCGTACATATTCGCACATGCTCGTGGTGAGTTAACCCACTACCCAATAATGTTGTGTTTAAAATGTTCAGCAATTTGGGCGTTTTACAACAACAAAATTATAGTTACACGACGTTAGGCTAGGAGTTAATGTGAAGTAATTATGTTATTATGTCTTCACGATTGTACCCTGAACTAATAACCGTTTAGATAGGCGCGTGATTGGTATGACACATGAATTCCAAATATTACAACTTCGACAACTAGTATCGATTTGTGTAAATGTGTAGGTTTGCGGCGGATCACTTTCCAACCTAATTACTATGGCTCATAGTTTTGGAATAATATTTGCAGTCTTTTATCACCATGAATTAATAGAAGTAATAATAGAAACTAGTCCACCAAAGGCTCCAATGGGCTTCTGCCACACCTATATGTATTTACAAATCGTTTAGTTCCTAATATCAAAACAGCCTTGGAAATAAATGTAAGGCCTTTGGATTTTTATATGACCGTTTTCCCCAGGGTTGCTCTATTCCATATATTACATTTGAAGTAACTTGCCATAATTATGTGGGGTTCCTATAATGTTTTATGCGGGTCCAATGCTGTGAAGAGTTAGTTCGTTATATCCCAGTTCATTACGAATACCTTTGAGAAACGTTCGCCGCCTTTATTTTATTCTTTAGTTATGGAATAGTTGAGTGCTTCTTTTACTTATTTATTGAAACTTGGTCAAGACCGACTCGTACTTATGTTTGTCGAAAAGTAATTCGTATAACCACAGAACAGATACTTTTATCTGTTCCGTGCGTATATCTATCTACTAAGCAAAGTGATTGTTGGTCATTGTCACCGACGTATATAACGTTTTATATTTAACTCCAAGTTTACAAACTCTACATTTATTAATTTAACCTAACTAAACTTGCAAGTGGGCTTTAAATGAATAAAAATGTAGAGTTTGTAAACTCGGATAAGTATATTAACATTTTAACTTTTATACCCGTTGCGCCACTAAAATGTAACATCGGGTTAGTAAACCTGACATTAGTGTTTTTTGAGTTAGGAACATTGCAGTTCAATCGACGAAACATAAAATCGCAATGTCTGTGCCCTGAATGTAATCCGACCAAAAATGAATGAACGAATAATAAACCGAAATTGTACACCTATCACTTTTACACTACGTTACGTTACGATAAGTAAGTAATACTTTCTAGTCTTTTAATTTTATAACATGACATTTCATTTTAATCGTTTTGTTTGTGGTTTCCATGGAAATTTAGTTTACGTCAGATAAGGAAAAATATGTTTTAAGTTTTCTTAAAATTTGTATTTATTTTTATATGAGTTCATGAATTTAACCCTTAGCCACCTGACGTGTTTTTCAGTTACACTACCACCTGACGTCGGTCATAGAGACCGCTTGCGTATTTACTATGTTTAATTATTTTTTATTTATATATTATTTTAAATGAAAGTCAAATATATATTTTTATTATATTTGTTATTAGTTTTAAGTTTTTAAACAATGAGAAGTCTTTATTTACTTATACTAAATCAACACATAAAATAAACATATGAAATTTTAGAAAAAAGAAGGAACTTTGAATATATGAGATCTGAATAGGAATTTTAATTGCTACATATTATAATAAACCTATTTACTATCAGTCGAACATATTATCTTAAGTTTAAAATTATTTTTGGCTTAATCAAGGCACAATTATTATAAAATCACAAAATATAAAGTTTTACAAGTTGCGGCGACAATCAAGGCACATTTTTTGGCTACATTCAATGCAAATTGGATTTTTACATACGAAACACATATAAGCTGTTTTACGCTTCTTCTTAGGGTCGCATGTTGAACAAGTCTTCCTTTTTTCAAATTTTTCAGGATTGTCAGATGATGATGTGCTGGGCGTTTGTTCTATTTTTAGGATTCGACGAATGCTGAACTGAAGATCCCTTTGCAAACCAAAAGTGTGCACGCGGCGTTCCAGATGATGTTTTATAAGATCTTCTGCCAGTTGTTTCATAAACACCAGTCTTGAAATCTTTGGTTGAGCTTGGTTCATCTTGTTGATTATGTATGCGTTAGCTGCAGATATGTCAAGCATTCTATAAAATATTGCCATTGGCCAACGTTGTGTTCTTCGGGATGTGGAGTAAATAGAACATTTTTGATCAAGCATGTCAACGCCACCTTTTGTACTATTGTAAAACATGATCACCTCCGGTTTTTGCGTATTTGGATCAATAGTGGGTGTGTGGTGCATGCTGGACAGTACAATTACAGATTTGTTTTGTTTCGGTACATAAGATGACAATGTAGCGTCGGCTGTGAATCCGAAAACGGCCGATCGTACTTCTCTGTGACGGCTAGGAAGAAACTGAGGTGGAATTTCGCGCTTGTTTTTTTTCATTGTACCCACTAATGTCAGTTGCTTTTCTTTTAGCACATTCATAAGCTCAAGTGAAGTAAACCAATTATCGGTTGTTATATTTCTGTGTGTACCTTCTATTGTAGTAACCAGTCTCAAAACTGCTTGGGTAGGTTTGCTCAACCTTTGGTACTCAGTTGGTAGACCTATCCCATCAGAATCTCTTCCCAAGTACATGTAGGCATCTAGCAAATACCCATTTTGAGCATCAGTGATGCACATGATTTTCAATCCATATTTGTGGGGTTTCTTGGGCATATACATTCTGAAAATGCACCTCCCACGAAAAGCTACCAACATCTCATCCACGCAAGCGTAACTTCCAATGGAGCATACTGCTCGGCAGTTTTGGACCAATATACTAAATAATTGTGAAATCGGTGCCGCCAAGTCACTGCAGCGGCGCTAAACTCGGGTGCTTGCATCGTCAAACCGTAGACAATTGAGTAAGACTTCGAACCTATTTTTGCTCATTATGCAGCGATAAATTTCTCTGCCTGTGCCATCAGTGCTGTACCAGCTTGTGTAGTGCGTGTGATTTTCTTTGAAAATAGCTGTGTAGTATAGCAGACCAATGAAGGCTTTCAATTCGATGATGTCTACATTATGAACAGCAGTTTGATTCTGATAGTTCTGTCGAACAGTCCTAATCTTTTCATTGGTATGCCTTACTATTTGTTCTAACATACCTTCCGTAAAAAATAAACTCCACAAATCCAGGGCTTTAGTGTTGGCATGCAAAACACCTCGAAAGTTTGGTTTGAGACCAGGTGGCTGTTGAACGATGTTATGCTGCAGAGTTCTTGATCTAGAAACTGGAGGATGAGCTGACCAACGAAATCGGTTCTTACCAAAAAAGTTTCGGTGTCTTGACAGTGGAACATCGTCATCAGAAGATGAATCTTCCGTGATCGGCTGTGTGTTGGTTTCAGTTTCAATTGGTTGAAATTCAGCCTCGTCACCTTCAACTTCTGAATCTGACTGACAGTCGCCATCAATAACGTAGTCTACTGGAACATCTTCCACGTCACTGCAATCTTCATTTGGAAGTTCTGGTACACTGAGATGGTTTTCAGAGTCTGAATCAGAATCCTCTAGCCATCGTAATATATTTGCTTCAGCCATTATGAGCCTACAATAAAATAAATACTATGTAGTAAAAATAACATAACAACCTGACGTCGGTCACTCAGACCGCACACAAAATATAATTACCTATAATTCACAACTGCGCGCACGTCTGGAGCTGCCGAGCGCGTGGCGCGTACTGACGGGGGAGGGGAAAAAGTACAAGGACGCACGGTTGCACCGCGCGCATAGCAACAGATTTATTTTGAAAATAAAATCGCACGAGTCTCTGAGACCGACGTCAGGTGGTTAAGGGTTAATTATTGCCTGCTGATATGCTACCGAATTTTCAATTACTATAACGTCGTACAATATAAATTACGAAAGAAGTTATCCGCGGTAGCTAATAACGTCAATTTATTTTGATATTACTTACACTGCGTCTTTCTACATTATTCTCACATACTTAATTTCAACATGAATGATATAACCAACATTTTGTAACAATATTTTGTTTTAAAAGAGTGTCCGTGGAGTTTCTTACCCGTTCTTCTCCATAGAGATCTACGCTTTGGAATGGGCAACTAGTTTCAACTTTTGGACTAACTGACCGACACTTTGACAATTCAAAAGTGCCTGTAATTGGTTTATTTGAAATAAATGCTTTGAGTTTGAGCTTGACTAACCCAGAGTTTAGCGACTTAATTCTTCCACATCAGTGGGTTAAATGTTTAAAAGTTTAACCCTAGGTTTACCTCTCACTTTTGGTGACGCAAGATAAATTATTTGACTAACCCAGAGTTAGCTATTAACTCCGAGTTCTTTAGGATAACCCATGCACGTGCAAGAACAACGTGACAGACGAAAAGCACGTTAAGCCGTTGGTCCTGGCTGTGTTGATCTTTCACCGTCTTTATGGGTCGTCAGAAGCCTGAAAGTCGGACAACCAGTCTTACTAAGGGATATCGTATTACCCAGTTACGTGGTTGTGGAGATCAAATAGGCATTCATGTATGTAAAATACTGGTATTCAGCTACATCCGGTTAGACTGGAATCTGACCCCAACATAGGTGGGAAAAGGCTAGGCAGATTGATTGGTATCATTTTGACAGTACCACGATCTACAGACCTACATGATGAAGTACTTTGTAATTTCTCTAATTTAAACAAAAATTTAAAAAAGTTAATTAGTAAGAGCTAGTTCTTTTGATGAGAAGATGAAATTTAAGGCGCCTGCAAGCAGGCGCGACTCGTGCGCGATTCGCGTCGCGAGCCGCACATGTTTGAAGGAGCCTTTATTCTTATTTCTCACCCCAAAGAGTCGTAGCATTAAAGTCGTTTACTTTAAATTATTCAAACCTAAACCTAAAAACTGTCCTAACTACTACAAAGCAGAGTACTGCTCCCAAGTTATCTCCAAGACCGCACGCGCCTAAATGACGAACACCACTCAAACATATGAAGCGTAACCGACGGCTTAATGTGCCTTCCATGCCCCGGCACGTAGAATATCAAGTGTCATAAATTGGTATCGCCGCTCACTTGTAGCTTAACTGTGCTTAATCGAACGACGTATACACATACAAGTAAGCCAGTAAGTTGGCTAAGGAATAACAGGTTTTCTGTAAAAATGTTGCTTAGCAGTGGCCATGTTGAGCAGTGGGCTTCTGCAGTGGTTATCCTGTCATCTTTGAGAATCGTTTAAATCGGACTACTCTGTAAAAAACTGCGTAGTCATACATAAAAAAAATACGCGTCGACTTGAGAACCTCCTCCTTTTTTTTCATCGGTTAAAAAGTAGGCATTAGATTCAATTCTGAATACCAAATGACCGAAGCCAAATTCAGCGGCCATTTACTTAGTTGGGTAAAAAAGTTTCTCGTTGAATAATGGATCATTTAAAAGTAAGCAACGCTTATTAACACAGACATTTGAAATTCATAGAGGGAGCACTAGAAATCGGAAGTGTCCGAGATTTCATGCTAAAGAGCTTTAAGAGTGTTCTAGGAACAGTGGCTGTACTGTAGCTAGACCACCACCTCGCAACGCAGTATTATTGTAATCTTACTTGAGTATGGGAAAGCGATGAAGCTAGACGTCCTGTATAGCTTCATCTTTTTCTCACACTGAACTAACACTAAAATAATACTGCTTTAAGAGGTGGTGGTTGGCCCCCTGTCGGCAACAACACTATATATTCGTAAGCCTTACTTACAGTTATTATTAGTGGAAAAATGGCCGTCTCTTTGGTACCTATAATGAACCGGTTGTGATGAAACTTTGTAGAAATAGGTCGTTTAAGCTCCATTTACACGGTGCAAGTTTATTGCCTGTGGCATGCCATAAAATTGAAGGGCAATTAACTGACACCGTCTAAACAGTACAATATTGTTGCACAATACGTGCAAGTTAGTTGCCGCTCAAAACTGGCATAGGTGTAAACAACAGGTACAATAAAATTGCACGTGCAATAAAATCGCATTCAACTCTACAAGTATAAACGAATGGAGCAAGTTAAAAAAAATCTTGAGTCGTTCAATAAAATTTTAATGACATAATATTTGGCAGCGCAAATACGGGCAATACTTTCATCAATTGCACAAGGACGTGCAAATCTGTGCTTAGACGACGCAAAACTTGCATGCAATAATCGCCTTGCAATTTTTTGCCTTGCTGTAAGTCGCATACAATTTTGTTGAATGGCAAAACTTGCATTCAATTATTGTACGCCATTTTATGGAAATCGCGTGTAAACACTTGCATGCAATCTTTGAATGGCAATAAAACTGAACGTGCTTTATGACATGCGATTATTGCTCTTGAACGTTCCAGAAACTAGCACCGTGTAAATAGAGCTTTACTTTTTTTGTAAATAGTTTCTGGAAAACGCAAAGACAAACATACCGGAATAATGAAATCGACTTTATTTTGATCTGTTACAAAAAAGATAGGTTGTTACGGATAGCTTAATGATAAACAAACTATTGAGTATGGATACAAAAGGTACCGAAAAAATATGAAATAAAAATTCGTAGAATTTTTAATACCGAGTTTTTATCTTCGGTAAGCTGCACAGAAACAAGGTACGATTTTGCTGTGTAAGCTGTCCCCTTTAAATTTGTAGCGCACGTGAAAAACATGGATACTGTTTATGGCATTTATTAGTGCAGCAGAGTTTCAGTTAAGAGGATAAAAAACTCTAATTAAATATATTGTCTAAAATGTTTAATTAGCATAAATCGTGGGCCCTGATACAGTAATAAACTGTAGAGTATTTACAGCAATTACTGAACAAAAGTCGTGCTCTGTAGTGGAATTGTGGTTGCTTTAAACTCACCATCTAAAATGTTTTGGCATAAAATTCGCACGAATTCAGCAACTGGCAATGGCCCTTTTTTATGACTTTTCTTTTTAATCGAAGTTAAATGACGCAGTCGTTAACGTTTATGATCCTCGACTTTTATTACAATCTAAAAGCCGTGTTAGGAATTCATGTCGTGTGACAGTTAATACTTAACAGTTAAATAATCTCTTGGGTCATTTTAGTTGGAATTTTATTGCTAGTGGCCTTGCCCATTGTAATACCGATGCGTGAGAGGAAATGTGAAAATTTTTCATTCTCAACTAGTCTACTAAAACTTCATCACGGTAAGTAATAAAGAACTTTTGTAGGTAGGTATGTATGTATTTGACGAAAAACGTCGAACTCAAGGTCAAGTTTTCTAACGGCCCAGTTAATTATAGTTTTCCGATGGTACCTGCGTACGGGAATAATCACATACCTATCTAATCAAATACTTCTCGCGGAGTAGCAACGGGGAAACTATTCACTTCGCTGTAACTTCGACCGCTGAGTTCAGTTGAAATCATTGTTCTAACGTTTATTAGCGAAGTTGAACGATCAAATAGGTACATTAGAATGAGGATTAGGGCTGCAACACACCCACGACTAGACGCTTCAGTAACCCAAGTGTGTAAACTAAACGGAAGAAAGTGATTGCGTCAAAGAATTTGGTTTACGGTTAATAATAATAAATAATAAAAAGCTTTTTCAATTACAATACATACATTATTACTTTTTAAAAGAGTAACGGTGGAGTTTCTTGCCCATTTTTCTCCATACGAAAATACCTTTTAGAAGGGGCGGGCGACTAGATTTTTTAAAAATACATTTCAATTTAATTATAATAAAATCATAAATTATTATTTACACATTACTAATATCACAACTCAGAAAATATTTCAATTTAATTATAATAAAATTATTGTTTACTTAAAACTAATATCACAACTCAGTTAATTAATTAATTTCAAACTTCATTCCAATCAAAATTTGAATAAATATTGGTGTTTATTATGAAGAGAAATGTCAGAAATAAATAATTGTAAAATTGAATCTGGGGGCACGGTAGTGCCCTCGACAAGACGAGTCAAGCGAAGCGCAAGGGCACTACCTACCTTTTCTCGAAAGGCTTCGTCGTTTTTTTTTTTTTTTCATAACTTGGGTTTAGATTATATCAGGTAAACAAAATGCTCGGGATATGATGTCAATAGTGGACTTATTAAACATATAAAGTTCCAGTTGCATAGCTCATGAACGAGGGTTATACTTTAGATTTTATTGATATCTAAAAAACCCCGATTTCGTTACTGACTCACTCAGTGATGATCATCAAAATTCTTAGGGTACTTCCTGCAGTCCTAGAAAGCTGAAATTTGGTATGTAAGCTAAAACAATAAAAAAAAATCTAAAATTTGGAACTCTAACCCCCAACCTATTAAACTAGGGAATGGAAGTTTGTATGGGACTTCCGCAAATTTTGATGCTAGAGCAAGCTAGCTACCGTCACATGGGCGTAAGGTGAAAAATTTATTCACGGTTCATTACTTTTCTGTTATACGATAGTTCTTGTAGTAACGAAACAGGCAAGTCTGATATTTTGACTAAGGTCTAGAGTTTGTGAACTTAGGACTTGGAGAGTTAGGGCGTGTAGAGTTCAAAGTTTGGCTCTACATGAAATCTGATAACTTTTTGACAGTGCAAGCCATACGGTTTCGTCTTGGCAACATTTTACATGAAAATGTTTTTGCTGGGATAAATAATTGACTGAAATTATTAGCAATTAATATTGTGAGTACATAAATTCATAATGTTTAGATAATAGTGTTAATTTAATATTTTATCTCATTATAAGGACCGCCTAGTGCGGTAAAAGCCTCCTCCATCGTCTCCATCTTGTTCTTTCTCTAGCTAGTCTGCTCCATGATTTTCCTATTCAGCCTGATATGTCGTCACTCCATCTCTTGTTGGGTCTCCTACGTTTTCGCTTTTTGTTGATAGGATACCAGTTTGTTATGGTTTGGGTACATCTGTCATCGTGTGTAGTGTAAGTGTTTGTTTGATTACATCTTTAGCCTTGGTTTCTTGCCGTATTGAGCTATCTTTATCTCTTATTTTATGCCCATATAGCTTATCTCCATTGCTCTCTAGCAAACTCTTAATTTTTGTAGAGATATATTTTTTTTTTGTTAGAGGCCATGTTTGGCAGGCGTATGTTAGACACAGCATCAAACAGATCTCCATAGCTTTTGTCTTTAAGTTAGTAGGAAGTGTACTCTTGAAGATTTCTTTCATAGCCCAGTACTTACTCCATGTGTTCTTTACTCTTCTGACTACTTCCAACTTCGTGCAGTCTTTGGTAGAAATTGAGTGACCCAGATAAACATATTCGTTGACCCACTAAGTGGGTTTACGTTTGCTGTAATATTGTAATATTTTTTATTCCTGTATAAAATTCTGTATTCACAAGTATAGTCTGTTTGGAAACGATTTTTTAATAAATTCGATGCTTTTTCTGAACTTTCACTGTGCCTCAGGCATTTTCTTTCTTCAAATATACAAACAAGAGATTTTTCGAGACAGGAGCACATAAAAACTTTTCTTACATGTCGACGAGCCAGACCATGTGTGGAGGTCCTAAAGGTACATTATACCTATTGAACACTTTATGGACTGCACCTACATTTAAGTAGGCATTTATTTTTATTAAGGCTAATGTTATATGACGTGTAAATAAAAAGAAATCGGCACTAATGCGTAAACGTGACTGACGTAACATTGTATTTGCTAACATTCTACCTGTCGCACAGGATATATAAAATAACACTATTTGAGGAAAAAATTAAGAAAATGTCAGTTGGCTGCATGCCCTACACGATATGTTTGTCCCAGTTATTGTTTCTGCCTATGTTTGTTTTCCGAAAATAAATTGAGGATAGTTTGAGTGTCACTCACTGTAACATTCATGAAAATGTTTTGAACTACACACATCAAAAGTGTCTAGGGATCAAGTACGTTTTAGAGTATCACCGTAATTGAGGATTATTATTTTGAAGATTTTGGATCGTTATTAATTCTTTTTAGTGAATTTTACTATTTGAATAAAGAATTTTCTTGAAATTTTGTTTAAAAATAGAAAATCAACTTTCAGTCAGGATTCCTATAAAAGTGTGTAATAGCGTGTTTACAAAACGATTACAATTTCTGCATCGGAACTGAAAAAAAATACATCGATATGGAGCGACGACATCATTTGACACGAGAAGAGATGATGAGAGCTGTCGGAATGTTTCAAGCTGGTTCCAGACAACGTACTGTGGCTGTCGCTCTTGGCACTACACAGAGCGTCATAAGCCACCTCTGGACATGCTTTTGTATCACGGGCAGCGTGTCCGAGCGACATGGAGGACGATCTCGAATCACCACTCGCAGACAGGACCAGTACATCCATAATACTGCTCGACGGCATCGTACCATGACCGCCATGATATTGGCTACGAGCCTCCCCAGCTCTTCAGGCTTGCTGATAAGCGACCAAACCATCCGAAATCGTTTACGTGAAGTGGGTCTACGTTCCCGAAGGCCGCTGAGAGTTTCACCTATAGCAACCCGCAATCGTAGGGCCCGTTTACAAAGGGCTCACTATCACAGAAATTGGGAGGAAGAAGACTGGCGTTGTGTTTGCTTTTCCGATGAATCTCGTTTCGGTATGAGGCCGGATACAAGACGTACTCGAGTTTGGATGACCTCTGGACGTCAAGAATGTTAAACATTTTGCCAGGAAGTTCATTCATATGGAGGGGGAACAATAATGGTTTGGACCGGTATTTGGATCGGTGGAAGAACCGATCTCATTTGGATCAGGGGCAACCTCGATGCTCAGATTTATGCGGAGAGGATTGTTTAATACGTGATCATCCCTTTGCGAAGCCGGTTAGGTGATTCGTTTTGACTAATGCACGACAATGCACGTCCACATACGGCTAGAGTGCTCGAGTGAGAGAGAGTACGGTTAGAGTCGTAACACGCACTCTTGCCGAAGCTCGCATCAACGTTCTGCCGTGGTTTGCTCAATCGCCAGACCTCAACCCAATTGAGCACGCATGGGATATGCTCCTATGAAAAGTTCTGCTGAGTATGGATGCCGTGCATACCCCACACAAATTTTTCTTAAATATTACAAAATATAGGGATAATTTGTAACTTAAAACAAACGAATTAAAATTAAAGTAAGAAGCCAGTCTGGAAGACTAAATTTGATAAATATTAATTGCATAATTTTTTATAGTTAAAAATGTACTTGATCCGTAGACACTTTTGATGTGTGTATTTATTTTTTATCAACTATTTTTAATGTTTCGCGCTATATAAAGGGTTGCTTTAATTATCATGTTTGGGATTTAGGCTGTGCTTAAAATAGTAGTAGGTATATTGGCAAGTTCAAAATAACAACATTTAGTTAGAGGTACTTCACTTCACAGCTACCTCGCTAAACTTAAAACTCAAATACTTAACCCAGCTGCGACTCAATCCTTTGCGTTTATGACATTTTCACTTACAAATATGAAACTCAGCGCATTTCTTTAGATATTCGTTTTCGATCGCACAAAAGGTTAAACGAGGTCTGCGGCCAAAGCCACACAAATCTGGCTAGACTGAAATAAAACTAAAAAGTAAAGTTTACACAACGAGTTTTTAGCCCGCAATGGAATATTAAATAGCAAAGGTTTATTATACAAATGTTGTGTTGTATAAAAACTTTGTTCCTCTTTTTTGTTGTCAATAAAAAATAAATAGGTACCTGCACGGTGCGGTCGTTGTTAGGCATTAAATTGAATGACGGTGCGGCAGTAAAACCTAATTGAGTGTATGTCCATTAGGGTAGGGAATCATCGCGGAGTATCAGACGATTGACAACAACATTTTTTACGTCAAAATAGCCCAAATGTTTATTCATGACTCATTTTGTGAAATGGTAACAAAATATAATTTTGCTTCTGTTCGCGGCGCTTCGCTATTAATTAATTTGCATTACGTAATCTGTTATTAAAAATACTGATCGGTTGCTGGGTCCAGTTTTGTTTGATTTTATTTTAAAGGTTGTCTTATTTTGAGGAGAAAATATCGATAGTGGAAATATGAAATAACGTAAAGTTGTGGAAAATGAGTTTTGTATGTCGCAGGTTTATGACAAAACCAGGTTTTTGACCAAAACCTAGACTGGAATAGTTTTGTGATGAAATCAATGTCGGTTGCTGTTTCTTTAAATAAATAAATCAAGACAATAAACAATGATTTATTTCTAATAATGTTACATAGATTTAGCACATAAATCAATAATGGTTTTCCACTAATTGTGGCTACATCAAGAAATGTTAAAAATAATCCATTCGATCGCGTCAATAGCTTATGTAAATTTTGTCATAAACCTAAACAAGTTCAGGTTTTTGATTTAAAAAAAACTGGTTTTTCTCAGGTTTATGATAACTTAAAGTAATAATTTTGTCTTCTTCGAGTTCTCGATCAAAAGCCTAGGTTTTTTTTTTATCAAAAACCTGATTTTTGCATAAACCTGCGAGATACGTATATAGGTACCGTTCGACTCCAAACTTTCTTGTTCTATCGATTGGTATATTTAAAATCTAGATACTTATTTTAAAAAAATCACATGTTTTCCATAGGCCTACACAATACTTTTATTTAAAACTTGTTGTTTAGGACATTTCAAATTGATGTTTGTATAAAAACCAATGTAAGTCTCTTTCCGCACAGTATGTTGTCTTTACGTCAATCACAATCTTTTTAACAACACTTGATTTAAATCATTCCATAATTGTGAGTATTTTTTAAGCTGGCTTCTCACGGTGCACGATTCTGTGGATTATCACGCACGGCCGACGACCACGGACAGCCACACACCGCACACAAGGCTCTTCCAAAGGTGCGTGTCAGTCTGTGTGGGTCTTGAGGTTCGAAGCCATTTTGTCATTCCAAAATGCAAAGTGAAAGAGAAGCTTGCACCGCACCTTTGAAGTTACCGACTCGCCGCGGATCGGACGCACCGCGACGGACGTGTCTGCGCTACCACGGACGATACTCTTCCCATGGTGCGTCGGTGTCGGCTGGTCCGCGTCCGTCCGCAATGTAACGCACCGTGGGAAGCAAGCTTTAGGTTTGTTCCATAATTTAGTGTTCTCTGAGTAGGTAAAAATATGCATGTCCCTTACGTTATTTATTGTGATTTAAATTATCATTGTCATGTTGACCCTAACGTTAATTTTTCACCAACGAAAGCAGTTTACCTGTGCTTTACATCACTATGAACTTAAATAAGGCACCGCAATCCGTCGCACACATCAACGAAATTGTCTGACACAATTAACCTTTTAGAATAATCAACATCTATTTATACTTCACTTGATCAAAATAACAAAGAAGCTAGCTTTTTAACACGCTTTTATTAGCTTCACTTGTAACTAACTAATTAACAATGTAAGAAAATCTTGAAAGTCAATTTTAACCTACTTATAAATTGTCGTATCGAAATGAAACTGTATGAATATTTAGTTCGGAAGGTAATACTATAATTTGGTATTTTGGAGCTGATCTGATGATGGAGCCAGGAGGTGGTTAGTGGAACTCTTCAGTGGCTACTAGTAAACCCCTCGAGTTTGGGCTCATATGATTCGTTTTGATGAGTCCAATAGATTGGGATTGGTAACGAGGGTCTGATGATGGAGCCAGGAGGTGGAAGTGGAACTCTTCAGTGGCTACTAGTAAATCCCTCGAGTTTGGGCTCATATGTTTCGTTTTGACGAGTCCAATAGATCGGGCTTGATGACGAGGGTCTGATGATGGAGTCAGGAGGTGGAAGTGAACTCTTCAGTGGCTACTAGTAAACCCCTCGAGTTTGGGCTCAAATGATTCGTTTTGATGACTCCAATATAGTCCAACATAATTATGGACTGTTCATGTATGTGTTGATGTCTGAAATAAAGATTTATTTATTTAATAAATAAATAAATCTTTCGACTTGAGAATAACACTGTTTTCTAATATCCACGAGTCTTGCTTTTCTTTCTTTCTTTTTCTTTTAGATTTATTTATTTGATAAATATTTTTTTCTTGACTTGAGAATAACACTGTGTTGTAAGATCCACGAGTCTTAAGCAAAGTTTTGTATTACTAAGAAAGTAGTTCACAATAAATAAGTAGGCTTCACAACACCAATCAATCTGCCTAGCCTTTTCCCAACTATGTTGGGGTCGGCTTCCAGTCTAGCCGGATGCAGCTGAATACCAGTATTTCACATGGAGCGACTGCCTATCTGGCCTCCAGGCTTCACAACACCATTAAAATTTTACTTTCGTGTTTGATAAATCTAAACGGTGGGCGACTGCGATGTCGTGCTTTGCACAAATGTGGGGGATACCGTGATGCATCCTCAATTGTTAATAGAGACCCAGAACTAGTACTGCTGACGAGTTTTTGGCAGTTAGTCTACCTACCCTTATAAGTAAATAGCCCGTCTGTTGATACTGTATAAATTGAGTTAAGTTGTCGCGGTCGGTCCGTGGATGGGTGACCATCGATTTCATACCGAGACCCCTTCGTGCATCGGAAAGCACGATAAAAGAAGATTCATGTGCAGAAATAAAAGTGTTGATCTATTTTATTGGTTTCATATTATCCCTAGTACTACCATCTTTAATGTGTCAGTAATATATTTGTTTTAACTATATTGCGTAGTAGTGTATTATAATTATATTAGATTCAATTAAATTAGTTTGTTAACAGTAATTAATTGCCATATAGAGTACACCATTAAGAGACCTTTACTTTGAAAAATTCAAGTTTTTTATTTCCCATGTGCCTTACATCAACGCTGTTAGTTTTCACATGCTATATATTTAAAACTATAGGCTTCATTTAATATTTCCTATTTTTAAATAGAACTTACAGACACAGAGTTACGACCAGTTTTGTAAAAAAAAAAAAAAACTTATTTTGGCTCTCCTGAAAACCCGAGGTTTGTCCCTTACGTTATTTCATATTTCTACCGTCGATACTCCAGATATTTGACTAAACATTACGAAGTGCCTGTTAGTGTTCAAAAACATTAATGTGCCAAGATTGGATATTAAAGTGATAAAATCTTAATTAAAATACTTTTTTACAACAAAAAGACAACCGACTTCCAAAAAAACAACTACAAAATGAAAAATAAATAATTTCGGAAGTCGGTGTCTTTGGATCTATATTTTAGTTTTTTGTCCAACCCGTGAAATACTTATTATTGAGTAGTTTCGTTCACCACCTGTGGTCTTTATCATCAGTTCCACTTCACCAAATGGTGCTGTCAGAGAGCACATACACGAGTTACTATAAAAATACCCAAATCGCTATATGTGTGCCTATAACATTTGAGGGTTTCCCTCGATTTACATGGGATCAGATTCTGACTTGCTGACAATGGTGGTCCCATTCCTCCTCGAGAGCATACCCGTTCAAACAAAAAAAAAGTTTGACAATCGGTCCACAATTACCTAACGGAGAAATCGGTGTACAACATAAAAAAAAAATTAAAAAACAAATATTCGCGACGAATTGAGAACCACCTCCTTTTTTTGGAGTCGGTTAAAAATACAAGCTGACATAAATCAAGGTAGCTACTCCAACGAACTTTTGATAGCAAGTTTTGCAAATACATACATAAATAAACCCTCTGCCCTGTTTTTCTTTGTACCATCACGCTTTATTTCCACAAAGGAGTGCTCCGTAACAGATTTCCTTATCCTTATATAGTACCTATAATATAACATACGTACACTTTTTTACTCATGTTTATTTTATTTATTTGTAAGTAAATCCTGGTTTTCCCAACATAATAATAAAATAAAGAACAGCTTTCCCATTAAATTATCTGTACTGTGTAACCTATCCGAGGATTAAGGGCTATAAACAGCTCGTAGTTCAGAATGGGCGAGATAATGTGGTTAAATACAGTTAAATATCATAAAAGAAGGTCCACCCTAGGTCTGGATGATCTCATAAACACTAAACAAAATTGATTAGTAGGGATCGACCGACTTTAATTGACCAACTTTGACGAACGGTTTTATTGATACCGGAAATCATCCCACGGGAATGTACTACCGGGATTAAAAGTACCTTATGTGTTAATCGAGGTTATAAACGTATCTGTGTGCCAAAAATCCAAACCATTCAGCCGTTTTTCGCCAATTCGGAACATACATCCAGACAAACGGACAAAAATTCTTCGTTAGGTACTATTTTTTTTTGGTACCATTTTATTAGGTATATATGTATATAGATATTGCTGAAATAACTGTAGGATATATATTTTTATGTTCGAATGGGTATTTTTATTGATCAGTCATAGTTTTTCCAAGTAAGTATTGTTACTAAATATTTTTGAATAAAGACAAAAAGAAATGTGATGCCGTGAAACTTAAAGTTGAAAATGGTTTGACTCAACAGAGCAACTATTGACTAACTAGTGGGTAGGCAAATAGTAAATATCGCCTCTTTTTAAAAGTTAGCCTTCTGTTCTTTATGTTTTATGTTATTCCAATATGAGGCTGGTATCCGCTTATCCAACTTTTTAGATCTTTTTATTGGTGGTTTAACATATAAACGATTATTAGAAAGCGATCAATTTATAAGTATTTTGCTTGATAAAATCCTATTGTTTATCTTATTGTAATAGAAAAAATAAGATGAAATAAAACAAATACCTAACCTCAGGATACCAAATAAAACGTTTCTTCTTTTTTATCATAAAATCCCTACCTACCAAGAAAAGTTTATATTTTCTAGACTGTAAAGAAAGACTAGGTACTTTCATAGAAGCAAAATATTGCGTCACAGGAAACCATTATAGATATTTACAGCTGGAGCGAGATAATGAAGGCTTGCTATTACTAGATGCATTTTTTTCATTCCTCAGGAAAAGGGCTAAGTTTTAACTTTTTCTAGGCATTCTCATTCATAGTCTCTTTCGGGGATGATCTCCTCCAAGGCCAACGCAAATGGTAATTACTTACCTACTCTTTACAGAATTGTGACGTATCACAATTTATTACTATAATAACATAACACATAACATCACGTCTTGTTTTCCTGAAGCGTTGGGCAGAGGTGTGCTTATAGTACACCCATATTTCGCCAGGTATGTTTAAATCCCATGCAATAGGGGGCGATTGCCATCAACTGGGCGTACATACATCCAGGCTGCTACTGAGAAATTCCAGATAGGAAAACCCAATAACACTTTGCCCGACCTGGGAATCAAACCCAGGACCTCATGCTCAGCAGTAGCGCTTGCGACCACTAGACCAACGAAGCAGTTTATTGCTATAATACTGTGGAAAATTTAAAAGAATTATTATGAGTGACAGGACTAAACGTGTAATTTGTAAAAATCCCACCGTGCTATCTTAGGTGATGTGCGTTTGAGGTGAGCTGTCAATAGTGTCAAACCCTAGTATAAGGTGGAATGACTTAAGCCTAGTGACCTTAAGACCTAATGACCTTAAGCCCACTTTACCTAAGTTTTCACGATAATTTTTTTCCAGAATAAACCGGCTGGAACCTTCCTATTTGACTCCTGACCACGAGACAAGAATCAACAAGCGATGTGATTTTGGTTCATAAATATCCAAGTGGACGTTTATCTTCTATTCCTTTAGCTAGTTTATGTGTATGTACAATCAGGGAAATTAATTCATAAGCAAACTGACATCTTACGTCAATTTGCCGTATCATAGCCATTTCATACAAGTGTCAAAGAATGACAATTTAAGTTGGTAGTCAATTTCCTTAACAATGAATTTCCCTGACTTTACCTACGTAGTCAAGACAGGGGGCACTCCTTCATTTCCTTTAGAAAGTAGTCTTAAACTTCACTTATAAAGCCTTGAAAAATAACGAAGCGTTTCCTTCACACAAAGAGCAAAATAAAAGCGTAGTATCTTGAGTGCCGTTTAAACACACGCTCTTTAGAATAATGTTCTTACCAACTGAATTTACATACAGCTTAAGTAAATAAGCGAAAAGCCAGTAAGGTTTCGTCTCTTCAGCTTTTAATAGAGCTTAAAGATACCTACTTCCATCCATATAAGATGTGAAATTCATGCAATTTCAAGACTAAGCAAATTCAAATCGGTTCGAAGGGAAACATCGCAAGGAAACCTGTATTTAAAGTTCTCTTAAGGGCCCCGAAACGATAAATTGCAATTTTTACGTCATTACACATTGATGCGCAAATTGACCGTCTTCCAAGTGCAATTGAAGCGATTGTCAATATTACTACAACAGAAATTAATGGCAATCGATCAATCGCAATTGATCGTTTTAGAAAATCGACAACACGTAGTGAATGCAACATAATAATTATGGTAAATATTCCAATATTATGGTGAATATTCTACCCACAAAAACCTAGCGTTTTGGCGACAGATTCATTATGCGAATCGCTGTGGAGTGGAGTTCCTTGACCGGGTTTTTAAATCTCCAATTAATATGTCTAGGCAAGCTTATAAGATTATCGACCGTATCAATACTTACCATCAGATAAGTGGTCAAAAGTGGACCAGACAAAAAGTTAAGTTTAAAAGATTCCTTCAGAATCAAAAACACATGTCCAAGCAATTGAACAAAAAGCCACGTGAATGTAATAAAGTGACAATAAACATTGCTTAGTCCGTAATATACCAAGCTACCTGCTACACAATTGTCTTTTATTTAAATGAACTTTGAAGCTAATCCTCTGTGCTCCATTATAATTGCGTGGGACTCTGTGGGAGCAGCTGGGAAGCTGCGGTACATTCTCAGACCGCGCGCCGACGTGGCTAGGATCGTACACCTACATATTTGGGGTATTCGTGAACAAATGTAATCGTAAACGTGGTGTACGCATAGCAATCTAAATCGTTGTGTTATATGCGACTAGGAACTGAATTTTTTAAACGGCCTGAAAGTAGTTGGTATTTAAAGGTATTATTTTTTTTGCTGAAAAACTGAATAAATTACAATGAAATACGGAAATGATTGCTTTCGTTTTTTTTACTTTTATTTTTTTATTTGCACTTCTTTTTTACCATTTGAGCCTCTGGAATAAAATGATAAAACTGTTTCTGTATTCTTGAATAACAAGGATTTTATGATTTGGCTATTTTCCGGCATCGTTTTGGTTCAATTGCGTCTAGTTCCCGGGAAAGTACAGAAAAAAATATCGGGTATACCGGTACCGGTATAAAATTGCACATTGAATTTATTCGTGTCATATTATCAAAGCTAGCTTTTAGCTTTAAGTGAAAGTAATTTATTTGAACTCTCGATATTCATTAATATTATTTCAATTGTCTTTATGACTTCGTGCTAACGTGAACTATAAACTTTATACTCTACATACGGGTATAAAACCTGCATGAACTTGAACAACGACTTTACCTCAAAAACTTAGCTAAAGTACAAGATATTCCCATACACACACCTACATTATCTTCAAAGATGGTCAAAACTTCGAAAAAAAAAAAAATTCTTTTAAAAAATATTCCTCGTCTCGATACAACGGGGGCTCAGACATCTTTTAGGGTGAGAAGGGGCAGGACTAACTGCGTAGTTTGATTAAGAGTAGGGCTTGTGTCAGTGGGGGGCGTGAAGGGTGCTCAAAGCTCTCTCAGGAGCTTCGCCCCCGGCAGTGATAGCGCACGCGTCGCCGTCTCACCTGAAGTACTAATGTGATTACGTCCTACGATTGTTACAATAGCACGCACTTCACAAGTTCTAGTGCATTTTTTTTGTATTATTACACGTTCACGTCTAGACGTTAAGACTGTGCCATCATTAGACTTAGGTATCTACGTATTTGAACTGATGTTTGCATACCTACTGGTAAGGACAACTGTGGCATTTTTGTTCCTCGAGAATATAGCTTCATTATTTTCGTAGTTGACATTTGGCGTAGCAAGTAGTGCCAGCGGTTACGCGTAGCGTTACGTGTAGCACAGATAAGCGCGTAGCGTATCACAAAGTGCGTAGCTCGTAGCCTTCTCGTAGCGGTAAAGCGTAGAGTTGCTTATAGTAGATGTCAAAATGTAGTAATTAACCGGTTTTTTAAAGTGTTTTTATGTATGTTTCTACTGAGGACTTTATTAATAAAAAAATACATATTACTGGCAAAACATAAAACGTAGACATTGAACACCATAGTTAACCTAAACTCCAAGGTCAAAAATATTTCATCCTACACTTACGTCCTCAAGGTTGTCTCAGCTCGTAGAGACATCAAAATGTAGGTCTTTGTTGTAATTACATCAAGCCAATCTGTCACTAAATCTGTGTAGGTACAACTTCGGAATTTCATAAGGGAAGCTTACAGTACACTTGTTCAGAAATTCTTCGGCAAATTAATTCCTTGGTATTAGGAGACAGAGATAATAAATGATGGTGGAGTACTTATAGTTTATTGGATCTGAACCTTCAAAATGTAATTACGTTGCCTTCGACATTGACAATTTATAATATAAAGCTTTTATTATTTTGTGTATAATTTTATTTTAGGGTATTTTTTGCGTGCTGAAATAAGTAGGCAAAATATGTGGAACTACTTTTTATATTTAACACACTTTATGTACCATATTTTAAGCAAAATAAAGATATTATTATTATTCCTTTATTTCACTTTAGACATATAAATTATATTGTAAATATTAGAATATAGAAAGTATAAAAACATTTAAAAATATAAAAAATAGTAGCCCCTAGCCCACCGGTATCGGCAACTGGGCTCCAGAGAGAGAGGATCTTCCTAACAATGCGAGCCGTGTCCAGAAGTACTGCTTTCTGAATCAAGACCTTAATCCAGCTGCCCATCGAGAGCCTCGTTATTATTATTATTTTGGTTTTTAAATTTAATTTTCTCAGATTAGTACCTGGTATTTTCAGAATGTCACGGGTGTGAACCAAGGTGAAATTCTAGTTATTATTCTGAGAAGATAAATTGCTCTGTACTGCAGTGAAATTATTATCCAAGTCTAGTTGTAAAAATTTTCTTACTATGCGGCAAGTGTTTAATATGGCAGCTTTTTGTAGTGTTATGTATGTGTATTTGGATATATTGAGTGCATTAAACCTATTGAATATTTGTTTCGGGATAACACCTGTTGTTGATATTACTATTGGGACTATAGTGACTCTATTCATTTTCCAGACTCTGGTAATTTCCTCTTGTAATTCTGTATACTTCCTGATTTTTTCCGTGATAGTTTTTTGTAGATATTATTATTATTATTTTAGTATTTATAAAGTCTTTCTATGAGCGAAAATATAAACAACTTCCCAATTTGTGCCGTAGGTAGCAGCCATCGATCGTAACTTCAATTATTACTCCCTTGTCCTCTTCTGTTCCATTACTCGTTCTAACTACTGTCTATACGAGAGGAAAGTGTGCTCAAAGAATTTATAGCCGCCCCTCTAATGGAATTATTAATGTCATCATTTACAGAGGCTCTATAGTCTACACAGATGGCTACCTCAAGTGTATTTTAAAAGTTTTTTGCTTAAAATATCCAAAAATTCGAGTTAATTTGAAACTCCATTCTGTGCGGGCGGAAGTAACTATTGGTCAGGAGTATCTTTTAATTTAAACAGAGGAAATTTAGTCGCACAGTTAATTCTGGTGTGGTGAAAGCAGGTGCGGACTGCCCCGAGCTCAGTAATTAACAAAACAAAGGCTTTTCACTACGTTAACAGTACTTGATGTTACTGCCTACATTATTTTAAGAACTCGGATTCTTGTGGCTTTCATGTGGTCAGCTGACTCGTGAATTTAGTTCGTTTTTATGTTTTAACACTACAATTTTGCCCATGTTGCTTCGTGGTTTTAATTTTGAAATGCTAGAAGCAAACATCAATTATCAAATGATTGAAATAATATTCAAAGCAGGTTCAATAATGATTGTGAGGTAGTGGTTGCGTGGCATTATTCCATTAATCTTGTCAAACGAGAATGAAGCGGTCAGACGTAACCCTCATTTCTCAAGGCAACGGAGACTATTAATTAACGTGAAATTTCCTATCTATGCTAATGAAATTCTACTTGAAAAATGTCATTTGGATGATGTTTCGTTTAAATGAGTAAGTAATTATCTGGACACTAAACAGACACATTAATTTAAACAATAATACTTAAAAAGGTTCAGTACTTAGTGTGCTTAGCTATATTGATTGTTTTTAATGGAAATTGTGCCTTCATTTAATATATTTCGTAAAAGCCCAGGACACATTATTGTGTAGTGTGTCGTGTAGCGTTAAATCCATACATTTGACGTGACGCTCACGGCACAACACTCGAAAAAAGTGTTAATCATCCAATAGTAAATACATAGATTTGATATGCAACACATGACGTTATATATAACGCACCACACCACAAAAATGTGAACCTAGTTTAAGACTTCATGCCAAAAAAAATGCTTTTAATAAGAAAATTTGGTAATTCAAATTTCTCATTAATATATTTTCATTTAATTTAACCTGGCGTTGGTGCGTTAGGTAAAATGACCGTATCTCTAGAGTCTTGTGACCCTGGGTCTCTTATCGATGAAGGAAACGTCCCCTTGCCTTGAAACTGGGTCTTTCCTTTGAGTTTATAATATTTAACGTTGGCTCAAAATACTTCAGTTTCATAAGTATCTCGAAGGAATATTATCATAGATCTTATCGTTTCATTTTATTTTTACGAGAAAGAAACAGAATCTGGCGTTAGTTCGCCATTGACTGTATAGTAATAGTTCAAATAACCATTATGATCAGCTTGCAAGCTCTTGTGCATATCTTTTCTCAATATGGGCGATATATTATCGTTTTATATTTATTTCAGATTTTCAACTTTTGTGATCATAATAAGTTTACCAAGAAAGCACAATCTAAGCAGTTCGTTGAATCGAGGGCAGAATTTATAAGGTTGCTAAGTTCTACTTTAGCTTTACGTATAAAATTCCTGAAACTTCTCCTGTAACTGAGTATTGAAGAGCCTTTTAAAGTAGTTTAACTATGGAACGTTAGTAGAAAATAAATAAAACCTTGTTTTTAGGGTTCCGTACCTCCAAAGGAAGAAACGGAACCCATAAAGGATCACTTCGTTGTCCGTCTGTTCGTCCGTCTGTCTGTCTGTCAAGACCCTTTTGCTCAGGAACGCGTAGAGGTATCAAGTTGAAATTAATATCAAATACGTAGGTCTATGGCCCCTTGAAGCGCTAAAAAAATCAAGGTTCTAAGTCAATGCAATAAAAAAATCGGCCATTTATACGACTTATTTTGATACTCGCAAATAAATCAAAACCTATGGTACTTCCCGTTGATCTAGAATAAATTAATACTATGAATAAGTTAATCTTAACAAGTAAGGTACAAGTAAGAAAGAAGGAAAAAGAAAGAAAATACGTTTATTTGCGGTAAACATGACGCACAAAAGAACAAAAAAACAACACTGATGTCTTTGGGCAACAAAGTAAAGAAAAAAGTCCGAAAATCAATTATTTGTAGTTTGTCATATAAAAAAAAAAAAATTGCGATTACAAACTTACATTTGCAGTTGGAGAATTGACCGTGATGTATATCGATGTATGGGAGAACATGTTTTTTAACTACAATGTTAAGTTTGTTTTTGGGATAAATCCATCCTAACTGCGGAACCCTTCATTATGCGTGGCCCGACACGCACTTGGTCGGTTTTTTTTAACGAAATCTTTAAGATTTATCTTGTGTTATGTATACTAATTATATTGTCCTTACAAACAATCTACACGTCATCTCCACTATAAAATGAGAGATCATTTAAAACACTCCGATTTTATGAAAAAATGTCGTAAGTCGGGAATAAAAATGTTGAACGAGTGTCCTACACTCTCAAATTATTTTAATGAAGAGACTTGTCTGTTTTTCAATGAATGCAATTTATTTCCACGTAGCCTTTGTGCGACGAATGAGCAATTAATATTACTAGAGTGGGATGCATTCCTATTTAGGTAAGTTATTATAATTTAGAAGGTATGATAATTAAATAGACGTACGAGACAATACAAAAATAACCATAAGACTCTATGATAGTAGATTGTTTGCCAAGGGAGCAAACAACAATTTTAAAGGCGAGCTTGTTTATTTGAATCCTAAGCGCAACGAGAGATTCAAATTACGTCACTCGAGCTTAAAATAGTGTTGCTCCCGAGGTGGACACTCTACCTTTTAACACTCTCTATGAGAAAAAATAAGTAAGTCCAACTTATGAATAAGAATAGTACGTTTATTTATGTACATACAATTAGGAACAATAAGACATATCATAGAAATATTTTTTTTATACATAAAACTAAGTAAAATCCGAATTTGAATTTGAATTACGAACGAAGGTGGAATGCATTTCGCGCGTTTTTATTTTTTATTTTTTCACAAACTTTTTTTTTTAATTTGGCTCACGCGCGGTTTGTTTTATCAAACTGCCGGTTAACTTCTTCATACAACGTTCGTGATTGATCTCTTTGGTGATGGCAACTTTTACTAACAATATCCACATTTCAAATTCAAATAACTTTTAGTCCCTAGGGATTAAAGAGGTATTTTAGTCCCTGTTTACGAAGAATAAACTAGCTCTTTTTGAATAGATGTGATAAAAAATTATTTAGAGAAGGGTAACACGAGAAGAAATACATAAGATCAACAACAGTAACATAAAAATAAGAACCAAACATGGTATCGAAAAAAATGTCAATCATCAATCATCTTAGTCCCACTCTACTGCTTATAACAAGTCTAAAAAGAAAAAGAAAACATAAGTATGTTATCTATGTGACACATATTACGTAGGTTCTTTACTCCTCGCTCAACATAAAAGACGAACACATCAAATCATGTTTATGTATCCGCGTAGTGTAATCCAGTGGGCCAGAAAAAATATACGGCTGCGACAGGCCAGCATCGTGTGACGAAGGACAGCTTCGGCAAGAACTGACAACTCCAATATTATATATAATATGGCATCTTTACTATTCTGTGGCACGAAAAATATCCTTTGAATACCAACTAACGAATTGTAAGTATATCAGCTTTGTTGTTTTGGACACCACAGCGTCTTGTTTTTGATGAAGTTGGTTTCAAAGAAGGCTTGTGTGGACACTGTGTGTGCTCGTGTGGACACCAATAGAGAGAATATTATCGACTATTTATAGAAATGCTTAAATTCAGAAATTCAGTTTTAAAATCAACCACGAAATCATTTTTGTCCGGAAAATTATTTATTTATTTATAATTCGTGTACAAAACGGGGTACATAATGTAGACTTAATGCCACAAGGCTTACAAAATTATACTTTAAAGCTTCCGATTTTAAATTAGCTAATAGCTTATTTGTCCACCATACCACATCATCTAGTAATCCGTAATTACTCCCCAAATGAAACAGTATCCAGCACTGATTTACATATAAATTCACATTTCAGGTATTTATATATTATGACTGATATGAATCACAGAATATATTGCAAAATCGTTTGTTGATGCAGATAACGGCTTGTAATTAGTTTGACGCAGTTTCGGAATAAAATCGCATCGCCAATATTCAATTTTAATTGCGACGCTGTCTTCATCGGGCTTATTAAATATATTGGTCAACATTAAAAGCACAAACGTTCAAGAAGATTCGAATATCTTCGAAAATGCTCATTTCAAGTATGGATTTGAATGATATGCAGCTTAAGCGTGATGCTTTCCTCACATCTTAATTAATTTACTCAATACATATTATTCACAAGTTCATTTAGATTATTTTGTCGTCCTGTAAAATTATATTACCGAGAACACTACAGCCAGTAGTTGAAGTTCTTAATTGTTCTTTTAATAAGTTTCGAAGCTTATAATGTGAAAATTCGTCAGCAGCATTTGACGGCGACAGGTGCGGTAGGAACGTAACAATGTAATTACGCGAACAAAGGCAAACACGGCACTCCGTATGGTCTTTTGTAAACAAGAAAACAAACTCCCTTATAATATTCGGCTGGGGAGGGGAAGGAGAAGGGAAAATGAGATAAATAAATTTGAAAAGCAACATCTAAGACTTCTAAGAAATAATGGTCATTGCGTGTGGTATTAATTGTTTTTATTTAGTTCGTAATAAATAGATAGTTAGTCTAGTCTAAGTCTTTTACAGTTCAATACGGTAACGGTTCAGTACGGTTATGGAATGCATTGCCCGTGACTATAAGACGTGCTCAAACATTGTCCACTTTTAAAATTCTGGTAAAAACACATCCTCTCTCCTTAACCATCATCATTACATATAGTTCATTGCTCTTGTTTCATATTTATCATTGTATATATACATATACAAGGTGTTTTTTTTATATGTCATAACTCTAAGGTATGTATGAGACTATATCAAAGAATCAACTGTCATATGAATTATTTTTCAATTATCATTTCTTTTTTGTTTTCATTTTTCATACAAAATAATTTGACAGTCACCATTATTAATGTAAAACACCCTTAGGTACGTGAAATATGACAGATTCACTTTTTCTTAGCTTTGATGAAAATCAATTACTCGTAATTATCAATGAAACTTAGATACCTACACACATCGAGAGTCTTGCTGCTATCTGCAAAACTATTCATTTTTGGACCACGTATTCTAGGACTTTTTGTATTATTTTTAGTTATAGAGTTATGACATATAAAAACACGTTGTATATATTTAAATATATAATATGCATGTATTTATTGTATATGTAACTGGTACACCGCTGAGTACCTACAGTATTGAAATTTTACCGAAAACTATTTACCGACGTCTTTTTTGCTATATGAATTATTTAACATATTTTTAGATCATCGAAGTATCATGTGTATCAATATTATTTTACCAAACTATATTTCGCCGATTTTCAAAATAACTTCTTTTGAACTTTTTTTATTTGTCAAATGATTTATTTGCCATATTTTCGCCACACCGAAGCAACTTTTTCCGGAATATTATTTGGTTACAAATATATAGCCGGTTACTTGGTAGCATTTTCAATATTAAATTAAAATAGTGTCATAAAAAGTTAATATGTTGTGCTACAAAATTTTGTGACAGAAACGAATCGCCGCAAAACCGACTTCAAGCAGTCTTGTCTGCCCTACCCCTTTTTTTTTGGATAGGAAATCGTCAAATGACTTCTCCCGCTCTGGGTAGAGCGGGAGGGCGTGTCAGACTTTTACTGACTAAAACCCACCCGTATTCCTTCAGTTGCCTGTGCCGGGGCCACGGTAACTTTTTCGAACATCCCGCGACCCTGACTGGCATCGGCCTTAGCGGACCCATTCAATGGTGCTGACATCTCATTGAGGCGCGCTTGGAACACATATCTGCCTTACCCCTAGAGTTTAATTTAAGCCGATGCTGCGATGCTTGTTTGCATGCTGCCATATGCCTGCTTGCATGCTGCATGCCTGCGTGCACTTTGCATGTCTGCTTCCATGCTGCATGTCTGCTTGCATGCTGCTGCTTAAAACAGTGGTATAATGAATGTTCGGAAATATAATACTTCGAACAAATGTTATTTCGGCTAAGTGTAACTTCGGTAAAAAGCTTTTCAACCAAATGAAACGTCGGAGTAACGAAAAAAATCTATTTGATTAGGTCAACTGATACAGTGGCAGACGTGACTTCGATGAAGTAAAAAAAATCGAAACGATAATAGTTGAAAAGTTTTAGGTGAAATGAAATTCGGTCAAATATTATTCGAACTTATGACGGGTAACCCGATAACACCGCCCATTGTGTCACCCTATGTAAAATTTCTACATTTACGTCTGTAATTTATGGTGTACATCATAAAAAGTATTCCATTTTCTATCTATCTATACTTACCTACTGTTTTTTTTACAGAAGACCTTAGTTTTTTTTTATTATACAATTAATTATAAAAAGTACAATTAATTTGCTGGCTGCTTGCTGGTGCCATAATATTATTATGCTCGTGCATATCTACTAAAAATGCGTTATTTAAAAATAAAATAGCCCATCATTTGTGACCCTGTACTAGTGAAATGTACTTTTCGAACCATGTTACACATTTGTGAAAGCATTTTTATTCGTTACAATAAAATTATAAAGGCTTTGTTTGATCTAAGTAGTTAGTTGACGATGAGGTACAATGATAGCTGCATAGCGATAAATAACTGTGAAAACGATACTGATCTACAAATCCTGAAACCTGACATTTTACACCTATCAAGAGAGAACGTGTTTGTCCGTTTGACACTAGAATCAATTCTATTTTCTTGATAATCTGACGTTTAAAAGTGCCTTTTATGTGCCTATCTGAAATAAATGATTTGACTTTGACAAATTTTCACGGCTTTGATGTTTTGATGAAGTGAAAGCTACTTAGAAAGGAAATGACGGAATTTTATCCCAAAAGTGTAGAAAATAAATGTCTAACTTATTTTCAGGAAATACGCAACAAGACGGGTTTCAACCTACGAACATAATTGCTCACTTCTCGTCTAATCGAATAATGAAAACGTCGTCGTCACCAGGCCCCTTTATTACTTTCGACGGAACAATCAAAGCGTGATAATTTATTTTTGGGTTTTTTTAAAGCGTAAATGTCGAAAACAAGCAAGTTGAAACTCAGAGGGGGGGCGAAGGCGGCCACCACCCACTTCTGTGCTGTAAAAAGGTTTTGAATTGATTGTCCAGTGTCAGGAAATTGTTGGTTGTCGGCATTGTTTCTGAGGCTCACGAAGGCTATCCAACTTTTCTCATTAGGGCGATCTGTTGCGGCGCACCATCGAAACGGTTACGATATTACAGGGATAACCGTTACGAACAATAAGTAATTTTATGAAACGCTGACTTTCAATTATATTGTTACGATTGGCTCTTTGACGTTAATCGGAAAATAATTAAATATTATGATTAAACTGTAACAATATTTCGTAGTTAAATTGGATTGTTTTATGTGAATCAATTTGTAATTTATATTTACATATTTTAATATTGAGCAGATCATCGGCTCAAATGTTGCAATAATGATGACTTATTACATACCTACCTACCTATATTATCTAATTAGGCTTTGTTGAGAAGTGTAATACTATCGGAAGCACCTGGGCGATCCATTTTTCTTTATCAAGATGGAAGGACATTTTGTTTTTTTCGTTTAAAGTAAAGTGAAAATCGTACGTTCCTCAGTATTTATTTTCTTACTTTGTCGCAATAAGTAGGGCAGAGCTTAGCCCGAAGATTTAAGTTGTCGTCTATTTTCAATTATTTTGTAGTGGTGTGATTGCTATATGAGACCAATACCCCACGTAACACCTAAAAAGCCTGTTCCAATGAACAGGCTTTTTTCTGGTTTTCTTTTCAAATATGTTCTTAGTAAAAATCAGTTGGCATAGAAAAGCGCTATTTTTCTTCTAACTAAGGTTTCCCTTCGCAAAATTTTTATTCTCAATCACAAACCTACCTACATACGTACTTAGACTTGTTCTACTGGTAATATCATAACATAGACAGACCATGTTTATAAAATGATTAAAATATAAAAAAACCTTAGAACACAAAAAATATAGTGACTCTAACTGGGTCACCTCGCACGACGTTCAGAAGAAGATACGCAAAGCTTATTCTAATCCGGGAAAACACTGAGCTCCTAGTAATGGATTTAATCAAAAACCTATCACGACCGAAAACAGTTCCGCAACCTCATTAACTTAAGTTGAACACATTACCATATCTAAACACACTTCTACATCTATAATATGTATAGTGTGTACATGTATAGGTGTATACATATGTACATCATAAGATTGTGAGAACTGTTAGTTTATAATCTATCGGTATTATTTCCATTAGGTTACAAACTGTCGAAAAATTGTGAACTGGGTGAAATGGATTAGGTTAGGTTAGAACTGTACCCAACCGCGCGCGAGCCGAGCGAGCGAAGCGAGCGGTGCCGCGGTAGCAGCCAGCGAGCGCTACTTCCAAGTTGCTCGCAGCTAGGCAGGCTATTTATAGTATTAGCGCAAGGTGCGTTACGTCGCAGGCAAGTTAGATACCAGTTCACAATTTGTCGGTTTCCCATGGATAGATTATTTATTGAAAAAGAATGCATTAAATTGTAAATGGTTTGTTGCAGTTCACAATTTTTCAACAGTTTATAAACTAACGAAGTTCGTAATTATACGGTGACAGATACATATATGGTGTATACATGTAAAGGTGAAATATAAACTGTACATGTCCTGATATTGCGGTAAATTTACAGTTAAACAGCATTACGCTGTGACGCACATAATTGCAAATTTGCGCGGTAATAGATACCTACTTAATCGAATCTCGCCCCATAACATAAATTTATTCATAACAATCTAGACGCCGACATCTGCCGCTCTAAGGAAATCTTCCCTCGGAAATTATTACAGTAAATAAACCATGCCAAACAAGTTTTTCATTTAACGCTTATTTATTCAACTTCAGCTGCTATGAAATATGTCTCATCAAGCATATTTTAAAAGAAGTTGTCCGCGTTTGTGGAGATCTTTTAGGACAAAACAAGATTTCATCTTTACTATTTTCTTTTATGAAAGTTGACTGCTATCTAGTTGGTATGTAGAAATACGAATCTAATAAAAGGGTTGGTCAGTGTGAAAATCTAAGCAAAATTATTTTTTTTTAATTTTCTTGAAAATTATGAAAAATTACACGAAGTACATAATTCATTATTTCTGCATACTCTGATATAATGGCTGTAAGAACGTATCACATAACACGAGGCGAGGCAGGTTATTCAAATTTATAATTATAATAAACCCAGACGAGCTAATCAACTCATCATACCATTAACGTAAAATAAAACTCAACATAACCCCATTAATATAAAATAAAAGCCAACGTTCATCCATTACTCAATATATCGATAAAGCAATTGACGATCCCGATCAGCAAATGTTTTCCGGACAATCTTCCTTACTGCTTAAAAACAGAGTACCTACGTCACAGGTAGAGTTACTCCTGAGTTAACTCACTGCCGAGCCGACGAGGAAAGAGAATTCTAAAACATACTCACGTACCTCATTTCCTTAGTAATGGGGTTATATTCCGCGGCACAATTTTCAATTTCCTAACCTTTTTCTATATTACGTACCTTTTTACAATGAATTGTATTTTGAGATGTAAAAGATCTCGCTTAAAAAACGTTTAAGCTAACAGAATTCATGTCTTACCTTTTAATATTCTTCTCTGATAATATTACACCTTATTCAGGCTGCCAAATTACTGTTTATTCAGAAACGTGGAATTTGCGATGAACAAAACATCAAATATTTGACCTGTCATATTGAATATGCGGTGGGAAACTTTTCATTAAGCTCGACAGGCTTAAAAATATAATTTACTTGAACACTATGAAATTAAGGTTTTTTATAATTGCGTTTACGTAAACAATAACAGCTACAATGGCCAGGAGGATATTCAAAATAAACATAATGCTTGGGAGCAGAATTGCAAATCGCAGTATCCAATATTTTGATAAGCAGAAACATGGTTACTATCATCGACATAATTATATGATTCCAATCACTGTTCTTTTTCTGGAAACAAGGTACAAATGTGACTACTTTTACCAAATGAAGGGCACAAGGCTAGAATGATGAGGGTCAAAAAAAATGTTTTTATTATTATCTATTATATACGGTAGTATACTGCAAGCTTCATCTTTTTGTCAAAGAAGCAAACGATTTAACGATGAGAGTCGCGTGTTATTTGAGGAAAACAAAAGTGTGCACAATCATCGTTTTAGTATATTTCAAATACACCTTAAAGATATATATTTTTAAATAAAGTCTGTTTTTTATTAATCCTAATAGACATAATAAGGCCCACTTGCGTGTTTATGGGTTATCCTATATAACTTGGAGTTAACAGCTAACTCAGGGATATTCAAATAATTCATCTTGCGCCTCCAAGAGTTAGAGGTAAACCTAGAGTTAAACTTTTAAATATTAAACCCACCGATTTGGGAGAGTTACGTCGCTAAACTCTGGGTTAGTGTAAGTAATCTCAAAATAAATTGACGTTTTGAGGTCCCGCTGATAACTTATCTTATATTTTATATTGTTCGACGTTAGAGTAAGTGAAAATTCGGTACAGTACTATATCAGCAGGGCAATATATTCATGAACTCATAAAAAAATAAACACAAATTATAAAAAACTTAAAACATATTTTTCTATATCTGACGTTTCTGTCAATCAATAAAAAGTCTCCATGGAAACCACATACAAAAATAAAATCATAAAAAAATGAAATGTCATGCTATAAAAAACTTTTTTCCAAAAAAAAAAACAACCGACTTCCAAAAAAAAACACTACAAAGTGAAAAATAACTTTAATTTCTGAAGTCGGTGTTTTTTTGGTTCCGTATTGTAGGTTTTTGCCGACTTCCGAAATTCAAGTTATTTTTCACTTTGTAGTGTTTTTTTTTGAAGTCGATTGTTTTTTTTTTTTTTTAAAAGTTTTTTATTTTTCAATTGTAGGGGCGTTCATTGTTAAGGAGTTTTTCTGGTACTTCACCATCAGCTCCACTTCACCATATGCATTGTGACGAGCTTATATTGCTTAGCAATCATTTTAAAGTAATCGAATCGCAACCCGTGAAATACTAATTGTTGAGTTGTCCCGGTGGCCATGTCACCATCTGTGGTCGTCGTCATCAGTTTCACTTCACCAAATGGTGCTTTCCGAGGGCAAATGCACAAGTTAGTATAAAATATACCCAAATCGCTATAGGTGTGCCTATAATATTTGAAGAGTTCCCCCGATTTCTCCAGGATTCTGTCATCAGATCCTGCCCTGATGGCAATGGGACTACCTAGAAAGTATACCCTTTCAAACAAAAAAGAATTTTCTAAATCGGTGCAGCCGTCTTCGAGTAATCGGAGAACACATATAAAAAAAACCCTCCTTCTTTTTGAAGTCGGTTAAAAATTATTTATAGCCTGAGTGCATCTCATGACAATTCCAATAAGTCCAAACACGGCCAGTATACATAGTTTTATTACGGAGTTCCGGAGCCTTCCTTCCGGCTTCATCATCAGATCAATTCGAGGGTACCATTTTCATCAGAACCATTTATTTAAATTTGCTTGTCATATTCGCTTAATTATCTTAATCACGATATCATATAGCCATCCGTGAAATACTTATTATTGAGGAGTTCCCATGGCCATCTGTAGTCTTCTCCGTCAGTTCCACTTCACCAAATGATACTTTCTGAATGCAAATGCTTAATTTGTTGATGAAAATACCAGAATTGCCATGTATTTGCCTATAATATTTGAGGAGTTCCCTCAATTCCTCATGGATCCTATCATCAGAACCGGAATTTGATAAAAATAAGACCAATCTGGAAGTATGTCCTTTCAAAGAAAAATAATTCTCCAAATCGGTTTATCAATGACGGAGTACTGAGGTAACAAACATTTAAAAAAAAATTGGTAAGAATTGATAACCTCATCCTTTTTTAAAGTCGGTTAAAAATTTAAAGACTAGAAACTTACGTATCGTAATGTAGTGTAAAAGAGATGGGTATAAAATTTCCCTTATTTGTTCGTTAATTCATCTTTGGTCGAATCACATATCAGGCCATAGACACTGCAATCCTATTTTATGTTTCGTCGATTGACCTGCAATGTTCCCAACTCAAAAAGCACTATTGTCGGGTTATCGAACCCGGTGTTACTTTTTAGTGGCGCAACACGTAATAAGAGTTAAAAGCTTAGTTACTTAATTCGGAGTTTACAAACTTATTCATTTAACCCGACTAAAGATGAAAACCATATTTTTTTTATCAAAACCGTAGCAGTTATTATTTTGATAGTTGTTGTTACATTTTAATTTCACTTCATCGCAAAAACCTCAAGGGTGGACATTCGTCTTTCTAGCCTTGTGCCCTTCAAATGTATCTACCATAGAATATAACAGCTGTCGACAACTTTTATCAGAAGCTCAACCTATCGGCAAATTACCGTAGGTAGGTGAAGAAACCCTGGATACCCATTCTCATCCCATTATGTACGAAAAAGGTCGGGCCTCGATGTTAAACGTAACTTTTTATCTGTTTTCAGATTTCAAGGTCATTTGTATCATATTTTACCTAGTTGACGGCTACCGAAACTCTTTTTTCGGCTTAAGACAAAGAGATTAAAATTAGATTTAAGTAAAGCTGCTACAAAAGGTATTGAAATAATAATGTCTGCTATTGACTTACCTTTCCGCGCTTTAAGGATAATTTAGGTAAGGCTTTATTAATAAAAACACTTTCATTCTTAGCACAAAGTGTAGGTAGGTACTGTGATTAGGTTTTCATTTGGTTTTGTTTAGATTAAAATTAACATTCATAAAATTCCTGCTACGACATGAATCCTTTTTTCAAATATTTAATTCAGGTGACTGTAAACTATAGGATATAATATTTTTATATCAAACATCCACCGGGAAACATGAAACCTTGCTAACTATTACTGTTTATCCCACCAGAAACGTAACCTCATTTTTAAAGCTGAAACTATTTGTTAATTAGGAAGCTACGATGTATACGTAATTACGTCTTCCATAACTAACCCCGACGTTATGCATTCGCTACCAACATTCAGACCGAACTTACGCGCATACAATTATATCACTATAATTGGCGGACTGCAGCCGCATTTTAAATGAACACGAATGTATATTTTCTGATAAAACCACTCCCACACGGTAATGTCTATTAGACGTTATGAATATATACAGTAAGGTTCACAATTATGCTGCATTTCCAGGCTAAACCGCTATTATTTTTATTTATTTAGTCATTTATTGTAACAGCAAAACGAAAATATTTACACGTTTTCTGAAAGAATAAGTATGTAATAATTCTTAATTTTGTTGCGATCGTAAAGATACCACGCGATACCGTACAAAAGTCTTATATTCCCTCGCGTATTTCTGGAAGGAACTTGTGAGTTCTTCATATAAATGGAGAACGTTACGTCACCGAATAGCAGAGTCAATCACTCGCGCCACCCGCCTGTGTAGCGGCAAATCGAAAAATCTCCAAAATGTCTTTGATTTAGTCAACACGAATGAATAAGTCGTCGTAAACACATACGATACTTTAATACGGGCATAGCCTTAATACAAAACGAATGTCAAAAACATGAGTACCTGGACACAGATAGGTAAGTTATGAAATAATTTTGTGTGTTGGTATAGAAACTCACATAAAAAATAGCAACTATTTTGGAAAATGTTTTTTCTTTTGTATTTTTAGGTTTCCGTACCTACCGCAAAAGGAAAAACGGAACCCTTATAGGATCAATTCGTTGTCCGTCTATCCGTCTGTCTGTCAAGACCCTTTTTCTCAGGAACGCGTGGAGAAATACCTCCACACTCCTGAACATATTTCAACTTAATAAAGTTGAAATTATTATTAAAAATATTCAAATAATAAATTAATATAATTCATTTTAAAAATCAAGCTTCCGAGTCAACGCAATAAAAAATACGGACATTTATGCGACAAATTTTGATACTCGCAAATAAATCAAAACCTCTAGGGTACTTCCCATTGACCTCAAATCATGAAATTTGGCAAGGTGGCAGTACAAGTAAAGGAAAAATACGAAAATCGTTAATTTGTAGATTTATCACATAAACAAATATTTATCTTAAAAACATAACTGGCGAAATGTGGGTGTACCATAGGTACATCTCTACCTAACCCTTTGAGGAAGCAAGGCGTGATGTTATATATTATGTTTAAAAATCTTTCTTTACGAATACAAACTTACATTTGTAGTTGGAGAATTGACCGCTACCTAATTAGAGAATTCTATGGAAGAACATTTTTTCAACAACAAAGTTAAGTTTATTCTTGGGATATCCCAACTACGGAACCCTTCATTGTGCGTGGTATGACACGAACGGGTTTTTTTTAAATGTACTGGCTCTTGTGATACAGGAACTCCTAGTACAAAAGCAAAGGCTACACCGTTGTCTTGAAGTGAAGAACAAATGATAAAATTGTAAATATTTAAGACGAGAAACCATTTCTTTCGGAAAAGAACATTTTCCGCTAACTACCTTTAATATTTTTATTTGGAAAAACATCTCAAATTGTTTGTTATCGAGAAGTAACACACTTGGGAGTCGCGGGAAACCAATGGTCATTAATTTGGGCTACGGTACAAATGTGCTGTCAGACTTATGTGCATAATTAAAATTTATTACCGGCTTAGCGGTGAAGAAAAGTATCATGAGGGTGACACAAATTCGCGGAAGCGATCGGCGGCGGCGATCTCTCGCGTCCGGCCCTGGTCCAGGCCATGGTACGGAGCGAGAGTGCATGGGAAGCCATTACCTCCTTCTGCGAAGCAGTAATGCTCGTGAAGGAGGAGGCGGGACGCGTGAGGGAGAGGCAAGCTTTGCACCCTCACGCCCCTAGTCGCCGCAGGAGACGCCCTGGGCGTCGGGAATTGGCAGCCGATTCCCGGCCACCGTAGGCGCGGGCTTGCGGACGGCGAGCAATGGGTAGCTCGCCGTCCGGTAAGGACCAGGCCCGAGTCGACGGCGCGTCGTGTTCCACGCGCGCCTCAAAGAGATGTCAGCACTATTGACGGGGTCCGCTAGGGCCGATGCCAGCTAGGGTTGCGGGATGTTCGAAAGAGTTACCGTGGCCCCGGCACAGGCAACAGAAGGAACACGGGTGGGTTTTAGTCAGTAAAAGTCTGACACGCCCTCCCGCTCCGCCCAGAGCGGGAGAAGTCATTTGATGATTTCCCATCCACAAAAAAAAAAAAAAAAAAAAGGGTGACACAAATATTTCTTAAATCAATTTGATTCTTTTGTGTGATTAAGTAGGTATAAAAGATAGAAAAATTTAGGATGTAAAATTGTATAAAACGTTGGTAATCCAGGCAAGTAATCCAGGTTGGTGAAAATACAGGCGTGATGTTCTCTCTCCCCTGCAGAATATCGACTCTCAGTAGCATAAACTGTTAACGCTGCAGTCTAACTTGACTTAATAATGCTTTTAAAGAGATATTCAAGACACCTACTTGATTCGACATTATTTCCTACCCATACACTCCTTGACAATATTCGTCTATAATATTGTAATCCATGTATTGTTCAAACCAAAAATATTGGAACAATGAACATGTCATGTTACTTACAACCACATCATAATTCTGCGTACAATCAACTCATAATTAATGCGAAAGGATAAACTCATACACCCTTGTTTTTCGGACCCTCGCTTACTTTAGGAAAAGGGAAAATGAACTGACATTAACACGGAATAGTACTTACTCAATAACTGGGCTGGTCAGTTTCATTTTATTCAGTGGCGGTGGTAATCACAAAGATATATTATTTTGGGTACGCAAAGCCGGGTGACCGCGCACCGCACTGCTAAATAGCCTAAATTATTCGTCACCGTAATGATCGCCAATCAAGGATGGACGCACGAAATCGTGCCGCATTAAAACTTAATTGCATTAAGCAATGCACACTTGATTTCCGGATTCTGATTTTAATAAACCATTAAAGACGACGTAGGTTTAGCGCATCATCCATCTGGCAAAAAAATAAACACATTTTTTTTTATTTGAGGTGGGTTTGCTCTTGACTCTAGTCTAGGTCAGAGGTGACAGAGACAAAGTCGACGATGGAGCGAGCTTACCCAGAAGAACTCACACTCGTTCACTCTCACTTTGAAGAGATCAAGGTTGTGTTGTTGGTATCTTGCCGGGTGTCAAATTATAACGCCAATGATTGAGATTGAAAGGAGGATACTGTACCTATCACCATTCTCCCCATAATAACATAGATACTACAATCTTTAATCCGCAATCCAATTCGTTTTCCTGCGAAGTGTTTATGACACTATTTCCTCACGTCTCGCGACGAGTCATTCGTTCGGACGGACTTGAAAGTCAGATTCTTTTCGACGAATATCCAATAGTACAAGCCTATGAAAATAAACACAACAACAACATAAAACATAAAAACATAACATAACAGTACTCATACTGACATTCCCCGAAGATGTAATCAGTGGTCTAAATTCACATATAAATATTTTGAACATTTAAAAAAAAATTAAATTTACGGCAAAAAACAAAAAGCAAAGTGCAAGAGCAGTTGCTCTTCGACACCAGACTCATTAGTGTTCAGACGATTCAAAACAAAGTAGGTAATTAATCTACATCAGTAAATAATGGAGACGGACAAAAGAGCAACTCCTTATTTATTTTACAAACGGTTTATTTACTGCTAGTGTTATTGAAGCCTAACATCAAGTGTAAATCGTCCTACATATTTCATCTGCCCGCTGAAATCATTGTTTTGTGATTACAGGAGAAACCCGTTTCTGGGCCTAACCGTTACAAGAATCAGATATGTACCGTCACGTCGGGTTACTTTGGCTCTAGGGTGTAACTTTGGCCCAAATCGAGACAAATGTTTAGTGTCATTAGATCCACACAACAGTTCCGCAAGTAGGCGTCTATATCGCCATCTATTAGTTACCGAAGGAATACGACATTCGGTTGTGTGGTCGCGACATGGCGGGAATTTCAAACATCAAGTCTAGATTTGGGCCAAAGTTATACTCGATTGATATTGATAGCCTTTTGACTGACTCTCGTTTGAACATTGGACACCGTACCTTGCCACCCCTGCTGTCATTTGCTGGAAAACCAGATCTGTTTTGTTCTTTTGACGACTAGTTAATAACGACATCATGAGCCTGTGCATTAATTGTGGAATAGACAGATCGCTGCAGCATACAGTAGGAAGGCAAAGATTGGAAGATGAAATGATTCTTTCAATTGTACAGGAATGGGTCGCGCCGTTCCTAAATCTGAAGTCATCCTAAGCGTCATCGTAATTGGCTGTAAGCGCTGCAGCACAGCGCACGTGCGTTCCAGATTTACGTAGGAAACAGCCTCAAAAATATAATTTCTTATATAAATAACTCAAATAACAAAAATAACCTACAATATAAACATTGTCTGATTTTACCAATTTGGCCATTGCTGGGAGACGTGAAAATTGGGCTCGTGAGACCTTCCTAACTGCTCTAATTTATAGCCAACTTCCAGCCCTGTAACGCCAGGCCCAAGTTTCTATAGAGTTTGGGTTTCTTCTTTATTTTGTCTCATGTCCTAATTTGGACAAGGTCTTTGTACTACAGGGTGGCCAGCTCGGATGTATACATCTTTTTTGAGCCATCATTCTGATTTAACGCAAAGTTTGGGAGTTGTTTGATATATATTTTTTGTTCAAATGCGACAAATTCATTTTGCACAGTCTATTAGACCATGACCAACGTAATACGTTCAGTAATTTTATCCTGAAGTTCTAAAACGAATTGAAAAAGGCCCAATTTCTCTAAAAAGTCATTACGAGTGACGAATACTATTTTGATCACCGAGGACCTCGCGAAACGTCCTTACTTTTTTCTGTGGGGTTATCTAAAGGGACGTGTCATGGTTAATCTTGAATACGAAAAGCAGAATATTTGTGACTTTATTAGTGGGATACTTAACAAGGTACGAGTATATAAAAATTTGATGAACAAGACGATGAAAAGCGATCGGATGTTTAAGTATCAAAAAGGTGAAGATTTGGCATACTTAAGTTATTGTTTCCGAGTTGGCCACTCCATATTTAATTCATATTGTTATGGTTGTGTTGGCGACTAACAAGAAGTATTTGAATCGCCAGGAGGAGACGCCCTAGAAGGACATAAATACCTATTGAATTTATTAGTGATGTTCGGCAGCTCAGGTACACGCAACCGGCGGCGTGCATGTGTATAACCCGATGTATGAACGTAATCGAAGCAAAAGGAGTATGTAAGGATCGTAGCTGGTGGAGTTCTGTAGTTTCTGCCTACCTCCAAGGGAAAAAGTCGTGAGTTTATGTATGTGTGTATGTTTTATGATTGGTGATGGAGTATTTATTACTCCATGCTACCACATTTTTAGGACCTGCGCATTAGGTACCTATACAACCAAGGTGTCCCAAAGTTTAGGACATTCAGAAAGCGAACCATTTCCCCCCCTACAATGCGCTTTTAAACGAGCACTGTTGAACATGAGCCTTGCAATGGCAGCAAAAAAAAACTAAGGTATCAAGAGAAAATTCATCCGGTAAAAACTACATATTTATAATTAGTAACTATTACTTTACGATCTGTTTACCTGTACTAAGGTTTATAGAAACAAAAAAATAACTCCGAATAAACGAAACACGGGCACGTGTACAAAATCTTGTGATTTATTTCACTGAAACGACGCGACGTCACTTCAACAAAAACAATAAGACGTTAAGAACAGACTTTGCAAACACAGCTTTAATAAATATTACAAATGGAATTTCTTCAAGTATAAGGTAAAGAAGGTGTACAAAACAAATTGTACTTTACTAGCTGGCAATTTCATTTGGGCAATTATGGCATTGCTTATGATAATTTTATTGCCTCGCCTACGTAGAGCTATCAAAGCAGTTTTGTGTGATACTTAAGTTATTATTCCGTTTGTACTTAAATTAAAGGAAAATATGTGTAAGACTGTCAGGCCAGCCATTATAGGTCGAGGAGAACAATATATTGATATAATATTTAGGGTTCCGTACCCGAAGGGTGCCAAACGGAACCCTATTACTAAGCCTCCACTGTCCGTCCGTCCATCCGTCTGTCTGTCAGCGGGCTGTATCTCATGAACCGTAATAGGTAGACACTTGAAATGTTCACAGATTGTGTATTTCTATTGCCGCTATAACAACAAAAAATAAAAATAAAATAAAGTTCAAAATTAAAGTAAAGTATAAAATAATTAAATAGGTAAATATAATTTACACACTAAACTTTTGATTTAGAATTTTTTTTTCTCACCCTGACATTTGGGGTGCTATTGTCTAGAACTCATCGAGTAGAGTACAAATATAATTATATATACATATATACATTTATCTTCAGCTCTGTCGCAACAACTAAACAAGTTAGGAATTTGAAACTTCTGTATATCATGCACCATATACTTTTAAAAACGCCTATTCATTAGGTATTTTGTTTAAATATGGAAGATTTTCTGCAACTGCAAAAAATAACTTTGTAATTCACAGGATCATTATGAAATACAAGTTTAAGGTGAAAAATAAATAATATTTTTCGTTTAGTGTTTTTTTAATCTTAGATTTACATTTTGACCTCACTATCGGCTTTAGCACCCTCAAAAACTAAGAAAACGACACTCCATGACGAATAATTTGAATATTTTCGTAGCCACCATTTTGGATTTACATTTTGACGTCAATATCGGCTTTAGCACCCTCAAAAACCATGAAAATGACAGCCATGACGAAAAATTAGAAAGTTTTCGCATCCGCCGTCTTGGATTTACACTTTGACTGTGCATGGAGGCATACAAGTATGAACGCCTTTTCGCGTGACGATTTCTGCCAGTTTACTCCTATCGCAAGCCGCGTAAAAGAACTTCGTTAAAAGGACAAGCTATCATTTCATCAAATCAGAATAAAAAATAGCTGCTTTGACGGATAGGCTTATCTGGCTAACAGACATAACGAAACTTTCAAACTCAACTTGCCGCTTTTTCATAAAGGGGAAGAGACCACCAACATCCCAAAGGCAAATATGTTAATTATTATTTAGATGTAAGCACTTTGTATCTCATTTTAAGTGAACTGTTATCTTAGTTCTTATGAGAAATAAAATTCTTTGAAGATATGTATAAGAGTGCCTGAAGCGATTTGCTACTGCCGCTTAAAGATAAAACAAACATGTCGGATACTCGAATAAGATTGTTACGCGGTTAAACGATACGAAGCCCGCTATCAATGTCGCTTCCAGCTATTTTCAGCTTTCTTCTCTTAGGTCATTTAATATACACAAGCATTTTTACTTAGATACGAAGGGTACGCCAAAAGTCTGACAACAACCAGTCATGTGGTCAGACTTTCGGGATTCTGACTACCCGTAAGACTGTCAAAGATCTATGAATGACGACCGGGACCAACAGTGTGACGTGCTTTCGGAGTCTCAGTATTGAATGTTTAATGGATAGTCAGCCATCCACGGACTAACCTCGGTAAGCAAAGCTTAACCTTCGATCGACCCGTGCGGCTGTTATTACTTAGCCACGAGCTCCTGCACTTTTCTAATAAATCTTTATATTAATAAATCTTTATATCATATAATCTTTATATTAATAAAGATTTATTAGAAAAGTGCAGGAGCTCGTGGCTAAGTAATAACAGCCGCACGGGTCGATCGAAGGTTAAGCTTTGCTTACCGAGGTTAGTCCGTGGATGGCTGACTATCCATTAAACATTCAATACCGAGACTCCGAAAGCACGTCACACTGTTGGTCCCGGTCGTCATTCATAGATCTTTGACAGTCTTACGGGTAGTCAGAATCCCGAAAGTCTGACAACATGACTGGTTGTTGTCAGACTTTCGGCGTATCGCGTTACCCAGTAACTGGGTTGTGGAGGTCAGATAGGCAGTCGCTCCATGTGTAATAATGGTATTCAGCTGCATCCGTTTAGACTGGAAGCCGATCCCAATACAGTTGGAAAAAGGCCAGGCAGACGATGATGACTTTATTATATATACAGGGTCGCCGGAACATTGCCGTACAAAAAATAAAATTTAGGCCTCTCGTATCGTGGGGTATCCGAGTATCCATGTATGTTCCGCGACTTTTCATAGTGTTATGAAAATGTTGGTCTAAAGTGAAAATTTATGCTCGGTGAATTATGACATAAATTTTCAAATTTAAATTAAAACTCTAAACAGGTGACTTCACGGTTCCTAACAAGGCCTTAAGAATGCACCAAACCCTCAGCTTTCATATTTTTTTTTTTTAATTAGTACTTAATGGGCTACTTTGGCTAAAATCGGCCTTCAAAGACAGCGAGGTGGAAAATTCTTAAAATTAGACATCTGATTTAAAAACATTTTATTTTGCCATTTTCTCGTTCCTAAGGTTAATTAGTTTTTTAACTAACCAAAAATAGCTGCAGGAAAGCTAAGATTTAAGCAATTGAAGGTTTTTTTTAATTAAAGAAAGAAGAGTTTTTAATTTAAGTTTAATAAATTTTGCGGGATCCGTTCTCGCCGATCATGGGATGTAAATGTGGGCGCAACTCTTTTACCTGTAATAACAATGAGCCGAGAGGATAAGAGACCGAATTATTGCTATCTCTCTGTCTCGATGGCGAGAGGGGCAGCGCGTAACCAAAGCCAACGCAAAACAAGTTACCTCAGTCGTGCTCACTTTATGTTTGCTATTACGCGTGTCGCCATTTTGTCTTTACCACACTCGCTATACCCACGGACCCCGCTGCCTACTTGTTCGACTACTTTACTCGTTTATTGGACTGTGTTTTGCATTCTGATTTGGACTGTGTTTACTTGGAAGTGTAACAGATGAGTTACACGTTTGCACGAGAAAACGGCCGTGAAGCAGCGTGACTGTATCGCGAACAACTTCAACGTCGTGGTGGGCCGCAAACAGAGCGATATCCCGACCATGGTGTTCTTATTAACAAGCACAACACCTTAATGACAGGCCGCATTCCTGGTCGACGCGGCAGTCATGAAGGAATCTCTAGAGCTGACCCGAATCGCAGAGAAACGGCGCTGGAAGAAGTTAAGCAAAATCCGTCTACGAATACGAGAAGTTATGACTCGTGCTCTGAACATCCCAAGGACTTCTACTCAAGACATACTTCACGATCGACTTTTGTAAATGTTAAAAATATTTTTTATCAAATTATCATGTGTGAATTATTTAAAAAAAAAAAACACTTCTTACTTAAAAGTTTTTTTACCGAACCTCTGAAGCTATTTGTTGGTTAGTTTCCAGTATTCTTATTGAAGTGGGTCCAGGCGCGTGTGGTGAATTAACGCTATACTGGCCCACTTACTGTGCAAGCACTAGCGAGTAGGTAGGCAGATAGGCAGGTACTTGCTTGGTTGTTGATGCATGTAAATAAAATGCGAATAAGCTGACTGACGAGTACTTATATTTCGGCAAGGGATCAAGTGTACAAGCAGGTGAGCAAGCAGAGAGAAAATGAACAACAGTCCCATCGGGACACAGATATTTATAGTAAACAAACTACGTCACCGCTGTGAACCGCCTCCGTGTGTGCATCGACATCCTAGACAAAGGATTGCCGGCGGCGGTCGTCTGCGTGTGCGCCTCGCTACGCACACACCGTTGAAATCCTTATCTCGGAGGCGGGGCTTAAAAAGGTGGCGTGATTTCGGTGCTGCGTTCTAGTGTGCGAGTTGACTTGCCTACTCGCTACACCACTCCCCTGGTGAGTCGTAGCCTAGCTACGGACGATAGTAGTCCGGGAATCTTACTGTCCTGCCACTTCTTGTCTTTCTGAGTGTGTTGTTAGATTGCGCTGGATCCGGAGTTTGGGTTTGGCTTTGACTTTGGCCTGGATCTGGGTCTTCTCTTGTCATGAATGCTGGTTTGACTCGGTCCATCGTGACCTTCTGTTTCTTTCCATGCACTTCGATGTCCACTGTCTTCTGGTCGCGAGCTAGGACTTTGTGTGGACCTGTATATGGGGCCTGCAGAGATCTTCGTGGTGGTCCTTCGCGGAGGAAGACGTGGGTTGCCGTGCTCAAGTCTTTCGGTATGTAGAAGGGACGGCTTGAGCTCGTATGCCATGACGTTGGCTGTGGCGTTTGTTTGGTCATGTGTGCGCGCAACCTGTCGACCAGGTCACCCATGTCCACAGCGTCTTTTGAGGCTTCTGTGAGGAACTGTCCAGGTAAGCGGAGTGGCTCGCCGTAGACGAGTTCAGCGGTTGTTGCGCCTAGGTCTTCCTTCCATGCACTGCGGATGCCTAGCAGCACCCATGGAAGTGCCTCTGTCCAGCTTGAGTTCGCGTGACACATGATCGCGGCCTTCAACTGGCGGTGTAGTCTCTCGACGAGGCCGTTAGCTGCGGGGTGGTAAGAAGTGGTTAAATGGTGCGTTGCGCCTATTAGGGCGGCTAGGCTCTTGAAAGTGCGGCACTCGAACTGTCTCCCACGGTCCGTGGTGATATGTTGGGGACAGCCGAACCGAGCAATCCACCCAACGGTGAGGGCAGCGGCGCAGGTCTCTGCGGTAATGTCCTGCAGTGGGAACGCCTCAGGCCAACGTGTTGCGCGGTCGACAATCGTGAGGCAGTACCTGAAATTTGCGGACAGTGGTAAGGGGCCAATTAAATCGATGTGGATGTGTTGGAAACGTGCCGATTGTGGTTTGAATGCTTGAAATGGGGTTGAGGTGTGTCGTGTCACCTTACTCTTCTGGCACGCTTCGCATTCTTTTGCCATGTGGCTGCAGTCCTGTCTAACTCCAGGCCAAACAAACCTTTCGGTGACTAACCGAACACTTGCTTTACGCCCTGGATGGCTGAGGTTATGAAGGGAAGTGAATACCAGCTTCCGGAACGATTTCGTAATGAATGGGCGTGGAGTACCCGTTACGTCGCAGTAGATCTCGACATTTGATGTGGGTAGTTTCACCTTCCTCAACTTCAAAGATGATCCCTCTCTCAGCAAGTTCTGTAGTTCGGGGTCGGTTTGCTGTTCCTTGGCCAGGGACTGGTAATCTAAGGGCATATGGAGCTCATTAATGCGCGAAAGTGTGTCCGCGACCACATTGTCCTTACCGGCTATATACCTGATATCCGTCGTAAATTGGCCTATATAATCCAGGTACCTAAATTGACGGGGAGGGCAGTTTGAGCGTGGATTTGCAAACGCATATGTAAGCGGCTTGTGGTCTGTTGTGACGTGGAATACGCGTGCCTCGACCATGAAACGAAAGTACCTGATTGCCTCGTATATCGCCAACAGCTCTCTATCGTACGGGCTGTACTTCTTCTGCGAAGGGCTGAGCTTCCTCGAAAAGAATGCCAGTGGCTGCCATTCCGCTTTGCTCCGTTGCTATAGTACAGCTCCGATAGCTGTATCAGAAGCATCCGTCAAGATGTTAAGCTCTGCGTGCGGATCTGGATGCACTAAGAGCGTGGCCTCTGAAAGGCTCAGTTTGCAGGCATTGAAGGCTTCCAGCAGCTGTGGTGTCATGGTGACTGGATGTGATCCCTTGACTTTAGGACCTGCAAGTAAACTATTGAGTGGCGCTTGTTTGGAAGCTGCATGTGGTATGAATCGACGATAAAAGTTTGTCATTCCAAGGAATCGCCTTAGTTCCTTGACCGTCTTTGGTACAGGGAAGTCTTGAATGGCCTGAACTTTGCAGTCCAGAGGCTGAGTACCTGATGCTGAGACTTTGTATCCCAAGAACTGCACTTCCGCTTGGCCAAAAATACATTTGCTGGTATTTAACAGGACGCCGTATTTGCTCAATATATCGAATAGCTGTCTAAGGTGCTGCTGGTGCTGATGGATATCCTTGCTGAAGACCAGGATATCATCGAGATAGCCGTAGCAGAAGGGCAGGTCCCGCAAAACTTCATCCATGAACCTCTGGAAGGTTTGGGCGGCGTTTCTAAGTCCAAAGGTCATGACGGGAAACTCGAATAGACCAAATGGTGTTGTTATCGCCGTCTTGGGTATGTCTTCTTCAAAGACAGGGATCTGATTGTACGCCTTTACCAAATCTATGGTAGAGAAGATGGTGCTGCCCACCAGCTCGTGAGTGAAGTCCTGCAGGTGCCTGATAGGGTAAACATCCGGAATGGTCCGAGCGTTCAGAGAACGGTAGTCCCCGCATGGACGCCATCCGTCGTTCTTTTTGGGCGCTAAGTGTAGCGGTGAGGACCACGCGCTTTCTGATGGTCGCGCTGTCCCATTTTGCAGCATCTCCTCGATCTCCTGCTTCGCTATCTTGAGGCGTTGTGGGTCCAAACGACGAGGACGGCTAGAGACCGGAGGTCCTGGCGTGGTGCGTATATGGTGCACCGTTTTGTGTTTTGTGACACTTGATTTTCCGGCGGGACGAGTGAGGTCTGGGTACTCCTTTAAGATGCGATGGTAGTTGCTATCTTCGTTTATGGTGCGGACAGACGATATGGCTTCTGCAGATTTGTACTGTGGTGGCTGGATTGTAAGCGACGTCAGGTTATCTATGAGTCGCTGGTGTCGGCAGTCGACAATTAGATTGTAGTAAGCTAAAAAGTCAACTCCGATTATGGGCTTGGTGACGTCGGCAACTATGAACTTCCAAGTGAACGCGCGGCGTAGTCCGAGGTCCAGTGTGAGAGGGTGAAAACCGTATGTGCTGATAACTGATCCATTTGCTGCGAACAACTCGTACTTTGTCTTCATGCGTGGCTCCCGAACAGCGGATCGTGGAAAGACACACAGGTCCGAACCCGTATCTATAAGATATTGTATCTTGGTGTGACGATCCGTGATGAACAGGCGGCTTGATATTGCATGGCAGTCGTAAACCGCCTTTACTGGCTGCCTTGGCTGTTTAACGGCTTTTTTGTATAGGCACACGGTTGTGTGCATCTGCGGGCGTTATCCCCGAATCGGTGATGAAAGTAGCAGTACCGGTTGTCCCTTGAGCGGGATTGCGATCGGCGATGGTTTTGGTTATATCTGCCTCTAGACCGGGAACGTGACGACCTGTGACGTAGCCGTGCGTCCATAACCTCTAGCTTCCTTGTCAGTTCCGCGACTGTCTGAGTCAATGCTTCAATAGCGCTGCCAGGTTGGGCGCTTACTGGCTGTGAACCAGGCACTTGCCCGGGCACTGGTATGCTAGTAGCAGCGACTTGGGTGGTTACTGGAACGATGTCGTTTATTCGGTCCACCAATTCTGCTACCTCTTCTAGACTGGAACTTGCTTGCATTGCGACTATAGTTTGGAGGTTCGCCGGCAGCCTACTTGACCAGATGGATCTGATGAAGTCTGACGGGACAGTGGTTCCAGCTAGTTGCTGCAGGTGACGGAGGAACTGTGTCGGCTTCCTGTCTCCCAACTCCTCGTGCATGAGTAGCTGCTTAAGCTTACGTTCCTGCGAGGCAGACAACCGCTTGATCAGCTCTGCCTTAAGCTTCTCGTACTTGCCGGTGGTAGGTGGATTTATTATGAGGTCACGTACTTGTGCTGAGTGTTGGGGCTCCAGCTGCGCTAGTACGTGGTAAAACTTCGTGCTGTCTGCGGTGATGTTGGAGAGGACGAACTGACCCTCGAGCTGCGCGAACCATAATTGTGGATCATCTGCGTTGAAAACTGGGGTCCTAACCCCCACTCGGTATGTCATGAAGGAATCCTTGTCTTCTTCCGTCTTGTCCATCATAATTGATGCTACCAGGCTTCAGGTTTCCCAGCTTCAATCCGGAACGAATGTCGGTGGTCACCAGTGAAGTGGGTCCAGGCGCGTGTGGTGAATTAACGCTATACTGGCCCACTTACTGTGCAAGCACTAGCGAGTAGGTAGGCAGATAGGCAGGTACTTGCTTGGTTGTTGATGCATGTAAATAAAATGCGAATAAGCTGACTGACGAGTACTTATATTTCGGCAAGGGATCAAGTGTACAAGCAGGTGAGCAAGCAGAGAGAAAATGAACAACAGTCCCATCGGGACACAGATATTTATAGTAAACAAACTACGTCACCGCTGTGAACCGCCTCCGTGTGTGCATCGACATCCTAGACAAAGGATTGCCGGCGGCGGTCGTCTGCGTGTGCGCCTCGCTACGCACACACCGTTGAAATCCTTATCTCGGAGGCGGGGCTTAAAAAGGTGGCGTGATTTCGGTGCTGCGTTCTAGTGTGCGAGTTGACTTGCCTACTCGCTACACTTATCATTAATTAACTTTAAGAACGAGAAAATGGCCAACACATTTTTTTTTAAATCAGATGTCTAATTTTAAGAATTTTCCACCTCGCTGTCTTTGAAGGCTGATTTTAGTCAAAGTGGCTCATTAAGTATTACTTTTTTTTAATGATGATGAAAGCTGAGAGTCTGGCGCATTTTTGAAGCCTACTTAGAAACCATGAAGTCACCTGTTTAGTGTTTTAATTTAGATTTCCAAATTGATGTCATAATTCACCAAACGTAAATTTTTCACTTTACACCAACATTTTCATAACTTACATCACAGTTACGAAGCTAATTATTGTATGCATAAAAGTACTACTCATGAAAATTTAGTCGCATAAAATTAAATTTCGACAGTCTTCTACTTTTTTTTTAGAATTTTTTAAAGTTGCTCAGGCCGAAAATTCTCAAAAAAATCAGAAAAAAATTAATAACTCGAAAACTATGAAAAGTGATTCGGATACCCCACAATACGAGGGACCTACATTTTTTTTTTGGACGTCAATGTTCCGGCCCCCCTGTATAACGACGTATGTAGGATTATTATGAAGTCATTGAGTTGCATGATTTAATTAGATAATCATATAAATTAATTCCATTGACAGAACATTCCAGCTCTTAATATAATTAATAATTCATCAATCTCAGATTGTCATCATATCCCTATTGTTTATTAGCTTGACACGAGTACCTAATACCAATCTAATTATTTCAATCACAATTAAACCAAGTGGTGGTTAACAGGTTTTAATGGTCGCAGTCGTTACTGCTGAGCACGAGGTCCTGAGTTTGATTCCCAGGTCGGGCAAAGTGTTATTGGGTTTTCTGTCAGGAATTTCTTAGTAGCAGCCCGGAGTTTGGATTTGTGCCCGGTTGATGACAGTAAGCTTGCCCTCTATTACGGGACATAAACATAAGTGGGTGTGCTAAAGGTACACCTCCGCCCAACTCTTCGGGGAATTTAAACATGATGATATGTTAAATGTTATTTTAACAAAGCAAATAAACCTGGCCTTTGCCTGAAAATCACAATATTCAATTTATACTAAATTCTTACTGAATGTAACAAAAAGATTGGAAAAAATAGTTTACATGTTTAATGCAAGACTCTTTGACCGTGGTCCTTCCTATACATATATAATAAAAAAATGCCGTTGTCCCCGATACCGGCCGCCTAACTAATTTTGAGACAAAGGGATCCCTGATAACTTTCCATACTTTATTTCCTTTTTGTTGATGAGAACTTCCCGATTGGTCGAGTTGGCCTGTGTTTTATCGTCGTAAGTAAATAAAATTTAGTACACATGGGCTCCGATTCATATTTTATCGATCCTGTGATTTTATTTGTCCATGAATTACGAGCTTGGGTGATGGTATCGTTTGAGACGCCTTTCTTACCCACTTACATAACAGGCTGTTTTGAAGCATCTTAAGATAACAAGAAGTGGTCCAAAAAAATAAATTTTGTTGAATATTCATTGACCTTCTTATCCTACTTCTTCTGTTATTATATATATATGAAAAGTATGGCATGTATGTAATTAACTATTGAAGGTGACAGCCATGCGTTGAATTAATAACGATGATTGAAAGTATTGCGTCTACCAATTCCTTACCGAAACTATGCGGTACTCATTTAATTACATTAAGTATACTTTGAGTTTTAATCTAACAACTGAATCTTTTGTTTAATATCTCCTTCTTTTGCCAGTGGTTTTGCCCGCGTGGATGTCGGAAGTTATCCCACGCGAACGCACTACCGGAAAGTGTCTAAAAGTATCATATCTAGGTTATACACTATCTGTGTGCCAAACATCCAAATCCGTACAGCCGTTTTTGCGTGATTGATATAACACACATAATATCACGCCTTGTTCCCCAAAGGGTTAGGCAGAGGTGCATCTGTAGCTATACTTTGCGTTATTGAGTAGGTAACAAACATCCAAATACATAAACATTCACATTTCTAATAATTAAACGTGGATCATCATTGGTTGTTTAAAACCGACCCCGGTACAAACGCTGTATCCGCTAGCAAGATAGCGCCATCAGAAGTTCGCAGAGCGGTGGTAAGCTCCAGCGAAAGACCCAAAATGGCCTCCGACACACCCCTATGCACAACAACATCCTTGTGCCATAAAGGCTGAAAAGCCGAAACAGTTTTTAAAGTGTGTCGTCCCACTCACTGGCGACGATCAAAAGAAAGACTGAAGCTGTGGCGAGACAGTGCTTTCTTACCCATACCATTCGTTTCACCTGCTGACGATCTGCCACCTGGACACGAGTTGCCTTGGCTAACCTGGAAGTCTTTAAACAGACTCCGAGCCCAGGTTAGCCAAAGCTAGGAAAGCCTGTTCAGGTGCAGATTCATAGACGATTCCGCCTTTTTTTTTTTTTTTTGTGGATGGGAAATCATCAAATGACTTCTCCCGCTCTGAGCGGAGCGGGAGAGCGTGTCAGACTTTTACTGACTAAAACCCACCCGTGTTCCTTCTGTTGCCTGTGCCAGGGCCACGGTAACTCTTTCGAACATCCCGCAATCCCGGCTGAAGACGATTCCGCCTTGGAGTGTAAATGCTGAGCTTTTCCACAAACGATAGGACACTTATGTCGTCTACACGTTACAGGAACTGATGGACGCTAGTGATGACGCCAAACACAGCCGAATCCTGGGCTGAGTCTATTTAGATTGCCATCGACATGCTAAGAAGAAGAAGTAGGACAAATATAACAAAGCTGAAGAGTTTGTTTTTTCGTTTGAACGCGCTAATCTCAGGAACTCCTAGTCGGATTTTAAAAAATCGTTTTTGCATTTGATAGCCCAATTCTTGAGGAAGGTTAAAGGCTATTTACTGTCACGTTACGATCCTTAGGAGCCGAGACAAAAAAGTCAGTAAGAACGCTAAGCGAAAACGAAGTAAAAGCGCGGGCTGGCGACGCGGTGGGTCTAGGGCCGAAATTTCACGCGGACAAAGTCGTGGGCTGAAGCTAGTTGTTTATAAACGGTTACGTTCATTTTTATCTTTCAAAAAGAAGGAGGTTCTCAATTCGTCGGAAACTTTTTTTTTTGTATGTATGTTCAATAAGTTCAAATTTTTTTAAACAACCGTTTTCCAAAAAACACAAACACTACAAAGTGCAAAATAACTTTAGTTTAGGAACTTGGTGGCAAAACCTGAAATTTTAGAAATCGGTTGTTTTTTTTTTTTAATGAAGTTTTTACATTTAACATGCATTCAAGTGGTTTAGTGTTTTCGGCGTGGTCGCGGATCCAAGACTAAGTAAAACACAGTCTTTTAGTTATCTTGAGTGCGTGACGTTTGAAAATGCACGAGTCACCACGATACAAGACGGCCAGTGTTAGTCAATTTGTTTTTTTTTTTCACAAAGAAAAGGACTGTTTTTGAAAAAAAAAAAACATGTGCGGTCGGGGGACCCCCGTCAGGAACGAAGTTCCTTCTCACGTATGATTTAAAACAAAAACAAAATGTTCGCATCCGTCATCTTGGATTTATATTTTGACCTCACTATCGACTTTAGCACCCTTAAAAACCATGAAAACGACATCCATGACGAGAAATTAAAAAAGTTTCGCAGCCGCCATCTTAAATTTTCATTTTGACCAAATTCACAGCAAAGAACAAAAATTCACAATAAAAAACTTCGTTCCATAAAAATTTGGTAGGTGTATTGAAAAATAATGATACACATAGAAAGCCATGTCAGGAGCGTTTAAAAAAAATTAAATGTTTACCTTTGTCTGCTAGATTTATGCTTCCTCCATAAATTAATTAATGGAAATATAAAGTGCATGTGCCTTTTACAAAGTGTTTCCTTAGCAGTCCCAAGGGCCAAAAAAATTAAAAAGGTATTTGATACACCTTTTGTTAAAACTAATCTAGGTTTACAGTCTCAGTCAGTAGATTAGAATATTCAGCGACAAGCTACCGAGATTCAAAAAGAAAATCGTGCTATCCTTGCCAAGTTATTTTTAATTTTAATTTCAATTTGAAATAAATTATAAATTGTTCTTTCATAACTTTTTTTGTTTTTGTTTGTTACCCGTCTTATTTACGTTAGTCTGCTTAAATTTTAGTTTATTTTAGTTTAGTATATTAAATTTCAAGGCAGCAAGATATCAATGCTATGTACGCCGTAATTGTCATGTAATGTATCGTATATTAGTCCTTTAGATATTAAGATTATTTTTAGCATAAGTTTAATGTATGTGAGGTGGCTGTACTTTTTTTAAAATAAATAAGTTAATGATATCTTCTTAACCGTGTATACCTACAGTATGTGTTTCATGTTCACCGTATACAGCATGCGCTACATCTACACAGCGCATTGAGCGAAGCCGTCAAACAGCAGTGGCTAAATAGGCGATGGTTAATTTATAGGAACCAATTTCGCCGAGTTGACTTTTACAAATTGTAGGGAAAGACAAACAGCTGATACACAGGGTGTTCTTCTTTCCTCGATCAGTGAGAAAATAAATTATTTAAGTTATATGAGTGTTGCGGGAAAGGGGAAACTGGGCCGAAACGTCAACCCATGTCAAACCATATAAACGGTGAGATAACAAATAACATTTTAATAAATGAGCAGAGAATATATGAATATTGGTCGATTTTTCAAGTATCAATCTTTTAACATAGGAATAATTTTGACAATTTAAAATATGTCAAGTCGTCAACATTATTCTTTATCGCGAGTGGCTCTTTATGATAACAATAATGCTTAATTAATTCGAATTCGTGACAAATTTAGAGTGTCATACTGAGCTAATTTCCCCATACCATACTCAGCGACATTCAACGACTTTTTGCCATTTTTAAAGTCCGAGTAGAGATTTTTGGCTACTAGATATTCTTTGAATAACACTGCATGGAGTCGAGTCATTTTTTCTAGGAAACATAATTTCGGAGGTAACGCCAACTTTGTATTGCCACTTTTCAGAAAATATTAATCTGTCAAGGATAAAAGTTAGTATCGCGATAGGTACCCATTTCCAAACTGAATAAATATACTAAATAATCAGAACATCACAGAGGTGCGATCAGTAAACAAAATAAGGCAACAAAACACCGAAATATCTCATCAATTTATATTGATGAGATTGCCTTTATTTAAACAACAAGCACTAAGAATGTTAATCAAGGAATATAAATACGTGCAAATATGCTTGGTAATAATACTAAATACTGTGCAAATACGAACATTTACCTATTACTCAACGATGATTTCACTGGATGGTTGCCAAGTCGTGTCTATTCTCACATTTAAGTTTTGGCTGAACAGCTCCGTATTACAATATCTCAAACGCAGTCCAGATTAGATTGCTTCCGCTGCTGGTTTAAAACGGTTGCTAGTCAATCGTAGAAGTAGTATATTAAACTTGACTTAGGTAGGTACACTAGGCTAACTAAAATCTGAACACACTTTGCCAAATGTGTAGGGAGTGTGTTCTGATTTTGGTTAGTATTAAACAAAAAGTTGGTAGTGTCCACTCCATTTCCTCTATTGCCATGAATCCCGTAGCTTGAAAGTATTATCTGCAACAATGTCTTCCTGTGCTATAACTTAACAAAGTCTCTCTAAGATCGCCGATTTTGCTTTACATGAATTTTATTTTTAAAATAAACTATGAGGACGTCGAGCTTTACCTCAAAGTTCCACATTTAGACAAAGTTGCAAGCATCTCACAAAAAGGGTAATGTTAGTATTTTGGCAATACAACTCACCACAGGACTTCTATTTCACGATGAACTTTCCCTATTCACACAAAGCGCTAATTTACTTCGACCTCACAGAATAATTAGCACGTATTATACACAGAAAAGTAATCACGACGTGACCATAAACGTCTTTACAATTTTTCTTCCCACATCGTGCAATAAATAGTGGGTAATGCATAGAAAATCGATAACTATTCCCACCACCGTATGTTGTATAATGTATCAATATGTCGTTGCCAGTCTTTCACGGAACCAATTTCTTCACACTCCCAAGTGTAAGTGGCGCCGCACTTTATTCGGATTCTTCCACGGTAACAGCTGTTCATCTTTGTAACAATGAGGAGGCTACTATGATCATAAAACTCATTCCAGCTTCACTTAAAATTTTCCCTATTCATCTTAACTTTGTTTAGCTGTTGCGAGTTTGAGAATAACAAACCCGTGGTATCACCGCCTGAATAAAGAATTCGTATTTTAAATTCTCCGGAGAAGTCTTGAGAACTCCACAACTAGAGTTTATCATTACAATGGAACTGCAGCGCAACAAGACTTCGGTTGTGTTGTAGTTTTACTTAGTAAACAAACGTTTAGTTTAGGTATTTAATATGTAACACTGCAATGTTGTTGTTTGCTTACTTACATATTTACTTGTCTGTACCAAAACCGTCTTTTTTTTTATGGGAAATCATCAAATGACTTCTCCTGCTCTGGGCAGAGCGGGAGGGCGTGTCAGACTTTTACTGACTAAAACCCACCCGTGTTACTTCTGTTGCCTGTGCCGTGCCGGGGCCACGGTAACTCTTTCGAACATCCCGCAACCCCGGACCAAAACCGTCTTGGCAATCGTTTAAGAAAAACAAAAATATTTCGTACCTTATAAAATATGCTTGCGTTTATTTTACATGCATTCGGCGTACGTTAAAATTAATATTATGTTGGACAGGAATCAGCATAAAAAATGAGAAAGGACAGGCCTCATTGCTTCGGACAGTTGGAATGAACGCACATGAAAAAATAAACAAATGGATATACTGTCCGAGGCTGAACTTTAGGCGAGAGAAGACCTTCATGATATTCGCCTATAAAGTAAACTTCTTCCAAAAATAGCTCGGTTAAATAAATGCCAGGTTTGTATTTGTGTGCATACCTCTGAAACCAAGTCACCGTATGCACTTGCGGATACTGACCTGTTTATAATAGTTTAGTCGGATAGTTCCCAGGAACTCCATCTATTTGATTTAGTGCCGCATACTCAAACATTCAACGTTTAAGTGGCTAGTTACGGAGGACTTAGTAACCAACCAGCTTGTCACCTAACCTCCTTACTAATAAACGTATTATATCAGGTGAATAGTTACACACCGATTTCTCTCTTTCAGTCGTCAGTAATTTGACTTTCGAAAGAAGAAAAAAGCGTTGTTTATACGTTTATTAGAAAGGAGGTTAGTGCCTAAGTTGACATGATATGCACCATCAAATCAAAACTTTGTAGAATAAGCGATCAAAATAAATGGAAATATGGAAGTGAGAAAATGCACGCTGTCGGATTTGACTAATCTCATGCTATTTTCAGCGGTGTGCGAAAACATTAAAGTGATGAAACAGTTTAAAATTTGCTTAGTAAAATGCTGGTTTTCAACTGCAGTCTAATTTTCGCTTTTCGCTGCTCACGGAACGTGCATAACTGAGCCTGTGAAAGTACTAAGTGAATTTTGTCGTAAAGATAATTTTCAACTATAGAATTAAGTTTTTAACCTCCTGTGTGATGTAATTTTCTAGGATAAAAAGTATTTATTTGTGTTTTATAGGACGCAGCTACCACTCTGCCAAATTAATCTGAATATTCGTTTTAACTCAAAAGTAAAAGCCCCTAAATGTTGCAACAGAAGCGCCAGAAAATCAGAATTTGAAAGGAGCCTGATACGCTTTCATACAATATTGGGCCCGTAAAAAGATAAAATTGGTATCAACTGATAACTACTGTACAGACAGAGTGGCAAGGAGATCGACGCAAACCCGGTTATCATGGATTCAGTAGATTATTCTGGACCCCAGAGGCGTTGAAATTTTTCGTCAGTTATTAAAAAAAAAATCCTGTTCCATATATTTTGACCACGTAGGTATTGCACTTTTGCAGGAAACAGCTGATGTTTTTTAATAACTGACGAAAAATTTCATCGCAGGGGGTTCCAAAATTGTACTGAACTCATGGTAACCGGATTCGCGTCGATGTCCCTGCCACCCTGTATTATCAAACCATCACTGAAAATTTTGCGTATTTTGGTCATCTGAGAGCTGAGTTAAAAGAGATTTACTAAAAGTGAGATTACGTAATAATCTATGCTTAACGCCTGATTTTTGAAGTGCGATTGTCATTTTTATACAGGGTGTAAGGGACAGCCCTCCGCACACTAACAGGGTGCATTCAGCTCCTATTTTGAATCACATTCCACCGGAAATTTTCTCAGGAAAATTTTCATATTTTTTATCGTATTTTCAGTTACTATCCCTTTATTTCAATATAAAATTACATTCTCTGTACGCAGCACTCCATTCATCTAAATAAAACAGCTAAAATCAAAAAATCAGTAATGGATGTTGAAATACTCGGCGGCCAAAAGCTCGCCGCGCTGCGCTGCCGTTCGCTACGCGCGTTTTGCCACAGTAACGATACATTGCGTGTGAGGTGATAAAACAAATAAATAAAACAGTAAAACAAAGCAGTATTTTGGCTAGAAGATGTGGAACAAAAAGGTGTTAAATGAAAAACTGTCATTTACTTACATGTTAGAGTGCCACATTCTCTTCAACGTTTCTCGGCGGTGTGGTAATAACTTTATATCTTACAATGTGCCGTGTTGGGTGACTACAACTGTCTCGAACTCACCTAAAACTTTTGAGATGCAATTTAGTCTTCACCATACACGCAAAACTTGCCTTTTGTGTACTAACAAACAAGTTTCAGGTAAATAAGGGAAACTTACAAGCGTGCCAATCTCGATATGAAGCGCTTTCTAAATGTCAAAGGATATTCAAGCTGGTAGATACACTTCGTTCATAATATTTCATGCTAAATAGGAAAGTTGGTAAGGTTAATTAAATAGGTTGACCCACTCGTTCTCATTAAAGCTACGGCAATGCTATTCTCTGAAAACTGGGAAGCGCCAGGTAACCCGCGAAATTCAAACTTTCATATATTTTTTGCAATTTCCAAGTCAGTATTAAGCTGTACGTTGATTAAAGTATCATTCGCGACCGTAACAAATATGCATTTATAGAATTATAATCATAAAATCAGTAATACATCTCCTTAAGGTGAAAGCGCCAGGGTTGCCCGCGAAATTCAAATTTTCTTACGTTTTTTGCAATTTGCAGGTCAGTATTAGGTTGTATGTTAATTGAAATATGGTTCGCGACCGTAACAAATATGAGTTTACAGAATTATAATCATTAAAGTCATCAATACAACTCTCTACGACCAAGTAAGTGTATTGAATGACTTTTTTTATGAAATCTTAACATTTCAGGATCATACTAACTTAAGGAATTGTATTACTAATTCTAATATTATAATTCTATAAATACATATTTGTTACAGTCGCGTATCATACTTTGATCAACATACACCCAGGCACTGAGCTGCAAATCGCTAAAATCGTAAGAAAATTTGAATTTCGCGGGCTACCTTAGCGCTTCCCCCTTAAGTTTGTATAATCCTAATTGTCAAGATTTCATGAAATAGTCATTCAATAGAATTACCTGCCGATCTATTCTATAAACATCACACCGTGAGCACTTAGGTGAAGTGAGTTTGAAGTGAGCGCAATTCCTAGTAGAGTAAGGTGAGATGACAGTTCACATCACGCTCACTTCACCTAAATTTTCACGGTGGGATCTTTACAGAATAGCACCAAGGTCTCAAAAAGTTGTATTGATGACTTTAATAATTATTATAATTCTGTAAATACATACTTTTTACGGTCGCGAATCATATTTTGATGAACATACAACTTAATACTGACTTGCAAATTACAAAAAACGTGAGAAAATTTGAATTTCCCGGGCTACCTGGAGGTTTCGCCTTAATGCTTGTTTTTGAATCCGCAGTGAAGGCAAATTTTTGACTACAACATTTGTGAGATTGTTGTTAGAAGCACAATCTCGCTATTTGTCTAATTCAGTTGTTATTATTTTTTGATACTGACAGAAAAGAAAGAATGAAAAATATGTACTGCTGATAATATGATAAAAACTTTCACTGAAATAGGAAACTCCCATAAAAACAAATTAAACTTAACCATCACAGATTCTCCTATAGATTATGCACATAACAACTACAAATTATGAACAATCTGTAGCTCACCGTATATAATTTTTGGGGACCACACCAATTACCCATTTTTAGGGTTCCGTAGTCAACAAGGAACCCTTACGGCTTGACCATGTCCATCTGTCTGTCCGCGGCTTAGCTTAGAGACTCTTAGTAAGAAAGCTGTAATTTGACAAGGGTATACATATTAATCACGCCGACAAGGTGGTAAAAAAAAATTTGAAAAAAAAAATGTTTTTAGAGTGTTTTTCTCTTACATGTAAAGTGGGGAGAGTCAAGTCCCCCCCCCTCCCCCCGCTAGCTAAATGGTTGTTATTGGGATTTATCGAAGATACAAGGAAAACTATCATAGCTAAGTGGACTTTACAAGTTTACGAGTAATAGTCGGCCAACTTACATTTGCAGTTGGAATGTATGAGAGAACATATTTTTCAACTACAATGTAAGTTAGTTCTTGGGATACATTCATCCCAACTATGGAACCTTTAATTGTGCGTACTTAGTCCGAAACGCACTTGGCCGGTTTTATTAGCGACGCGGCACGCTGAGTGAATTACCGTTTAATTGAAAAGCCGGGAAACAAAGGATGTGGGAGTGCGATTATTTGACAACAAAATCCAAGGACCGGCTTCATCTACCACCTATCAACCATAAAGTACATTATATTAATCTAGAAACAATAACAGAATACGATCGATACAATCCCGTGTTATCGTTTTAATTATACCAATTATGGAAGCCAGTACACGTAGGATCGTGTTCATCTCGAATATTTTGTGATATAAAGTGTTATTATCTCATCTGCCAGGATTAAAACCCATTACTTGAGACGTTTTAACAATCTAGAGTTCATTTAGACACCTATAATTCCAGATTGTGATGGACCGTAAAGAAAATGAGTACCTGCTTATCACATAACTAATAGATGCTGATAAAACACTCACAAACATCGATTAACTTTTATGCACCATTATCTTGGCTCTTGGTACTTACTACATGGTATACTGGCCAAAAACTGATAATGTACACACTGCAAAAGAGTTAAGTAACAAACGCACACTACAACACTATATTGCTACTGTACGTACTGCTATCAATGACAGCCACGCACAAACGCATTCGTAGAGTGAGTGCGCTAACGTCTTCTAAATGATAGTATAACATAATTTCGCCATAAAGGATAAGTGCGCTCGCAGCGCAACAGGTAAGCATTCGACCTACATTGACAAATGATTTGAGTTCGAGCCACGAGTTTACTAAAATATTATTTTTGAGGTTTTGTAATTTCGAGTTATTATGCTAACTGATTAAAGTGATATTCTGACCAATTTGTGAATCTACTACCACAAGTTTCTCGCCTACTTATAATTATTTGCCAGTTTAGAAGCTAACTACCCGCTTTAAAAATATATTCCTGCTTTTAATAATTGTGAACTTATGTTGTGAGTTAGTCTAACTACACCTATACTCCTCCTTTTGCACTTTTACGAAGTTCGTGATTGTGATTGATTAACTAAGTCTAACTAATCTAAGTCTTAGACCATGCATCATTTAACAATATTGCAAAAACCCCAGATTATTGTTTTGCATGAGCAAAACATTTCTCTTAGTGAAATTGCAAGGCACCTCATGATATCGGTGAGTAAAATTATTATTTATTTAATTTTTTTTTTACTACAGATACAGTGATCCATATTTTTGATAGTATACTTACGATATTATGTTAGTAACCAAGATGTAAATACACACCACAATCATATTATTTTAACTAAAATTAAATAACAACAGTGCATTACTCACATAAATAAAATTAAAATTACAATCATCTTTAAATTCATTAAAATGTTTAAAAACATCAATATTATTTAAAATCAAGAAATCAATCAAATTATTTAAATTCAATAATATTGTATTAATTTATTATGTCACCGTAATCTTAGTTCTAATATTTTCATTTTTTTTTGTACAGAAAACCCGTTCGACTGTGGGTGCATGGTCACGCTGAGACAGGCGAAATAGACCGTCGCCTGCCTTGACCGACACCATTGGCTTACACAAATGCTTCGCCTTGGCACCGTAAGATAGTTGCCACCCAAGATCCATTTGCTAAGACCAGCATAACAGCAGCAGCACACAACGTCACTATGCAAACTGTACGGAACTGAATAAACGAAATTCTTAATACTATTACGTCTTCAAAACTTTCATAACATAATTAGCCATAACACAATAAGTCGGCGGTACTGGAGTATGATTGGTGTTATTGTTACTGGATCAGATTATATTTTTTATCTATGTGACATGTTTATTTACTCCGCCCATTGTAGACATATTCTAAATATATTGTTGGATTTATAATAAAGCATATAAACCAGTGAAGTTCTTTTATTTTTTAAATAAAGATATTTATCAAAAACGGTTTTATTTATTTAAGCTATTTTAAATAAATAAACCATTTCTTAACAAAAAATATTCTATTTGCTTTAGCTTAAAATTTTAAATCACAAAAAGAATCTCCATCTCAGAGATTCGAACTCACATAACAATGTTCAGAAGTATAAGGCTTATTCGTTGGGCTACGCACGCTTTAATTTTCGATGCGAAATAATGTTATACTATCATTTAGAAGATATTAGCGCACTCACTCTAAAAATGCGATGTGTTCGTGACTGTCATTGGTAGCAATATGTACAGTAAGAATATAATTTTGTAGTGTGCGTTGATTACTAAACTCTTTTGCAGTGTGTACCTAGATAATGTACCCAGATATACCTAGATAATGGACCTAGTTATACCTACCAGTGCGATGACTTCAATGTCATAATTGTATATTTTTACAGTCTAAGGTCAGTCCTTATGTAAGCGATTGTCGCGTTCATTTTGTTCTGTGAACCCGAACGCGTCGTCGCGCTGACAGGAGGTGCCTTCCGGCTTTCTGAGCATATGATCACTACGATCGCGTATTGGCGCGACGATCGCTTCTACTATAAGGCACGGCCTAGTACCCAGTTTTTTAAGAGCTAACAATAATCACCTTTAATACTGTCAAACTCATGTCAAGCCTGCATGTCAGCCTTTCGGAAACCAGACATCTTAATTCGTCAGAACATGGTAATCAGTACTCATTCCTTTGTTGTAAGTAAATAGACATTTAATCCCAATTAAAGCCCAATTTTATTACAGGATATTAAACCTTATTACAAAACACGACAAAGTTAAACACAAAAGGTACTGACACAATACATTGAAGGCCCACTTTACGCCTACGTACAAAAAGCCCCATCAAAATAGTTAGTAAACTAAACAGTGAATAGACGCTGAAGTGTTGCCGACACCATTCATTATGCATAGGAGCCATAATAACATTAGCTGTAAGTTATAGATGGGTTGAAAGTTATAACTACAAAGCGATACTTAAGTATCGATTTTAACATCGATACGGGATGGAGACATTACCCGTGTGAGAGCAACTACGCAAAGTCTTTTTCATTACAAAGGTGACTGCAAGACTATTAAGATATATACTATCATAAGGATGGAAAAGGACCTTACCGTTGACCAACTAACAACATAATATTCGCGTCAGCCGTGTAGAAAATATGGTGTTTATAACCATATTTTAGAGAACCCTATAACATTAATTAAGCGTTTGTTTAACCACCGACTGTTATGATTAATCGTAGAACCAACATTTATTTTCTGTCCACTATTTACATGAAAAACATGCTCACAGGTACAGTTGTATGAAGTAGGAATGTGTGCATAATAACATTTATTACCACTAGTCCTTCATTAACGGTCCCAGTTGAAATCTAGAAAAATCCTCGCGAGGGAAGTGTCACAACGCTCACTGACCTGCAAATGTTTTGTAATACAAAAACAAAATAACTTCATCCGCTTGTTAGTTCTAAATATTTATGAAGTATTATTACGCCGACATGTTTGTGGCGTGAGTGGTATGAAACCTTTACTAATCTTCGCAAAGCTTACGTGGGCTCATAATGTGATCCTTTAAAGAAAAAATATATTCGTGTGAATACACCAAAATCTCTCCATGTACCATGGTTAAGAAGAATACTATGTAGGAATGACTTTTGCAAGAATTTGCGCGAATGGACAGTACAACTTAAACTTCTGAAGTATATATTCTTTAGCCTTAAAAGAGATTGTCAACCGATAACCTGTTTTGGGAGACCAGAAACAGTTTTGGAAAAATAGTCCAATGACACGATCACAGATTAAATGCCAAATTAATATTCAATTCTGTGAAAGTAATGAAACTAAATAAGTACCTATTTATAACGGCTTAGGTGATAACTGAAAATTGATGTTTAAATCCCGGTCTACTGAACCACAAGGGTGTATCCCCTTCTAGAAAAAACGGACTAATTTCCTTTTTTACGAAAAAAATAAAATAAAACTGAAGGAACATTACGTAAATTACATTAATTTTTTTAAATAAACCTACACAACTGTTATTGTGATAAAAATACTATCCGCTATTAAATACTACTGAGCAAGAAAACCGATATTATCAATCTCATCCAATCGATTTACTATTCTTACCGAATAAAAATCTTCCTTCATAGTATCGTTCTATTCACAAAACCCCGAGATGTTTGAACAAAATCTATACATACATACATACAAATAAATAAAATTGAAGTGTCTGTTTGCAATGTGAAAAAAACTACTTTTTACTAAATGCATACGAAAGTAAATACAGTACTTATAACAAAAAAGCAATTTTTAAAATGTTTGTCTGTCGGTCTGTCTGTTTGTTCCGGCTAATCTCCGAAACGGATAGACCAATTTTGACGGGACTTTCACTGGCAGATATCTGATATTACGGGGAGTAACTTAGGCTACTTTTATTTTAGAAAAATAATTAGGGTTCCGCGAAAAAAAAATTAAAACCCATGAAATTGTGAAAAAAAGTCGGATTTGAAACATTCTTTTTGCATTTGGTATCCCAATTCTCGAGGATAGTTATAAGCTATTTAACATCACGCTATGACCCTTAGGAGCCGAGTTAAAAGAAAAAAGTCAGAAAGAATACTAAGCGAAAACGAAGTAATAGCGCGGGCGGGCGATGCAACGCGGCGGGTCGGGAAAGTTTTATTAAAATGTGGCTGTTATCTTAGAATATTTTGTATCTTACAACTACCACGTGAACAACGCGAATAAGGTTGCGGGGCACAGCCAGTATTCAATCATTTCCAACGTTTTTACAATATTACGGCCAACAAAAAAGATATTGCTATATATGTTTGCCGTTTCAACATACAGCGTATATTTATACATACATATATTATTAAGAAAGCTGAAACTTAAAAGGAATATGTTTCTGTATACCTACCTAATGTATTTATTTACGAGTATGCATTAAAGAACACCAACGGCATATTATACATTCAACATTGGTTTATAAAAGTATTTAGGAAAGGTAGGTATTACTGCTAATTTATACACAATGATGTACAGTAGCGGTCAGAACTCCAACGCCAGCATTACAAAACTATCGCATCGTTACTCGTCACACTTGAGACCTTCTATTTAGGCATTTCACACACACATACATACCCGTATATTGCATTCTCATCACTAACCAAACAGAAAAAGTGCGGTATATGGTCATCATCGTAGGCATATCGCGGCACGCAGTCTTTTTCTGATTATGCTAATGAGAAAAAGACAGCGAATATTTTAAACTAGTCACATGAAAGTTGAGGGTAGATTTGAAACAAAATCAATTTTCTAACTGTAGTTAGAATGGTATGACGTTGTTGGTTGATGAACTTATGTAGTTACGAGCGTTTTTGTTATTGATATTAGAGGTGTTGAGTTTGAAAATTTTTATTGAAAATGCAAGCAAATTTAAATATTGAAGCCAGGGCGAACAGTGTCCAGGTGACGGCCGAACTAACGACACGCGGGGTTGCGACAATCGTCGAGATGATCCGGCAATTGAGACTCGAGGTGGCCTTGCACAAGTCCGAGGTCACGTGTTTTCATGGTCCTCGGAACGCGCCACCGTCGAGTTCCCAAATAACGGTAGGAGGGATCCACATCGGCGTCGAGTCGACGATGAAGTACTTGGGACTCGACTTCGACAGCCGGTGGAACTTCGGCCGGGGCTCCTTGAGGCGGCTCCTGCCCAATCTAGGGGGTCCAAACGCCTCCTGCCGGAGGCTCTACGTGGGGGTCGTGCAGTCTATGGCTCTTTACGGGGTTCCAGTGTGGGCGCGTTCCTTGAGGCGGTGACGAGCCCGCCGGTTGAACGCATCCCAATAGGTCATGGCCTTCCAGCTAGTCCGGGGATACCGCACGGTCTCCGGTGAGGTGGCGAGCCTCCTTGCCGGATTGCCACCATGGGATCTGGAGGCAAAAGTCCTCGCGCACATGTGGGAGTGGCGCGAGGAGGCAAAACGCCGGGGCGTAACACCACTGCCGCAAGAAATCGTGGCACAGCGGACAGAGCTTCGGCGGGATCTCATGGCGTCATGGAGAGTGTGATTGTCGCTACCCAGTGCTGGGCACGCCACAATTGCGACAAAAGTACCCTCTTTGAGGAGTGGCTGGAGAGGTGCCACGGCGTCCTCACCTTCCGCCTGACGAAGGTCTTCACCGAACACGGGTGCTACGGGAGATACCTGTTCCAGATAAGGTGGGAGGAAATGCCCGGGTGTCTCCATTGTGTGGATCGCCCGGAGTACAACGTGGAGCATACGGTAGAGGTCTACCCGGCTTGGGCGGAGCACCGCCGTGTCCTCGCGGAAGCGATCGGCGGCGGCGATCTCTCGCGTCCGGTCCTGGTCCAGGCCATGGTACGGAGCGAAAGTACATGAGAAACCATCACCTCCTTCTGCGAAGTAGTAATGCTGACAAAGAAGGAGGCGGAACGCGTGAGGGAGAGGCAAGCTTTGCGCCCTCCCGCCCCTAGTCGCCGCAGGAGACGCCCTGGGCATCGGGAATTGACAGGCGATTCCCGGCAACCGTAGCTACCCATTGCTCGCCGTCCGATAAGGACCAAGCCCGAGTCGACGGTGCGTCGTGTTCTACGCGCGCCTCAAAGAGATGTCAGCACTATTGACGGGATCCGCTAGGGCCGATGCCAGCTAGGGTTGCGGGATGTTCGAAAGATGGAAAGGATGTGTGTTAGTTATTTTGTTGTTTTTAATTTTATTTGTTCTCATAAGTGACGCTTCAAAATGTGTATTAAGGATTTCTTTTTTTAGAGAGATACAGGGAGACGTTGGGTGAGATTTTAGAAAGAGGGAAGTCTTAAGAGCAGTGTAAGAAGCGGTTAGCCGCCACTTATTAACCTGTCTCAGCGACGCTTTATGGTTGGTGAATATGAAACGATGGATCTACAAGACAATTTGCTGAAGAATTTAAAACGTCATTGCGCACTGGTCGCCGTGCACTCCATGCCGAAGGCCTCCATCATCGAACACCAGCAAAAAAGACGTTTTGAACGCAAAGGCATAAGGAGGAACGGTTGCGTTTTGCACGAGAATATTTAGACTTTGATTGGGAGACTACTATATTTACTGATGAGAAGACTTTCAAATCGTGTCAAAAAGAAAGACTTCATTTGTGGCGTAGAGACAATACACGTTGGTCTGACAGTAATATTATAAATAATACAGAGTCAGGAAGAATCAGTGTGAATATGTGGGGGTGAATCAGTGCTCAAGGGCCGGGTGAGTGAGCATTTATACCGACGTGGGCTAACAGCTCCAATTACGTCGAGGTTATGAGCGATATAATGCTACCTACTGTTCGCAATGTTTATCCAATAGATGAAATTGGTGAATTTTATTTGGTTCAAGATAATTGTCCGATACATCGTGCCAGTATTGTTCGTGAGTGGTTTAGTGAATATTCGAATGTTAAAGTTATTCCGTGGCCAGCGCGACCCCCTGATTTAAACCCTATAGAAAATGTATGGGGTTTAATGATGCAAAGATGGGAAGCGCAAGACGAAAGATGTCTCGAACAGCTGAAGTCCCATTGTATGGAGTTGTGGGATAGTTTACGTGGCACAAATATTTGCAGTAATATTGTGGCCTCCATGCGTCGACGTCTTCTTGACTGTATTGATAATAACGGAGGTCACACTAAATATTAATAAAAAAAAAACAATATTATTAGGGGAATTCAGGGGAAACACTGGCCATAATAGTAACAAGTTAGTGATCGTAAGATTGTAGGATTGAGGTTTAGTTTCAATCTTCTTTTCCTTAAGAAAATGAATAAATTAAGGTATAACCTCAATAAATTAGGTATTTTATTTATTTCATAGTCTGGATTATGTTTATGTTTTTTAAAGGTTGTTAATAACATCAATAAATGTTCCTATGAAAAATAGTGTTTTCTGTTAATTAAATTGCCTATTATACTTTATTTTTACCCTCTATACCATATTGTCATTGTATTAAAAATTGAACACTGAAAAAACAAAAAGAGTCGAATGCGCGCACTGAGTTTCGAACCTTCTCCACCACTACACGCACACACAATAACAGCCACCCACTCGAGCGAACCTGCCATCGCTACTTATTATTTTTACTTCGAATTTTAGCATTGCTTTTAAATAGGCGCTGTGGTCGATAATTTATTAAGAAAAAAACAAGTATATAAGTAGGTAGTTGTAGGTATCTTTATTTAGCCACACATGCATTTGACCATCCAACAACGCGCTTTCGAAGTTATACTATGCGCGCGTTACTGTCTGCATTAAAACATCACACACACAGAGATAGACGCAGATCTGAAGTGCAGGCCAAATTGATCATTTCGGTGGTAGTCCACTTAAGACCGTTGATTGTACATAACATTAAAAAAAGACATTGGATTAAAAACTCAAAGTTATTTAACTTCAATAAATTAAATACAACAGAATACCATACAGGCCTGCAAACGTTTCTGTATTGAAATAGACAATGAAAGCCGATGACAGTCAGGCGTGATTTTATTTCAATAAACATCAAATAAAATAAGAACCTATCTGTAAAAAAAATTGTAGCGCGTAGACATTTTAGAAAATATGTAACAATGCAATACCTTATACGTCTCCTTTGTTGATCCCTGAATAACATAATACATAGTTTAAAATGAAATAACATCAGATGCGAAGTATAGGTAAACAAGACATTCTTCCGAAATTGGGGACTTAAGGCAACCCTATTAACGAGCGTCCCATTAGGAAGTGACCTAAATCCGTTGCTTTCAACATTTCTCATGTTTCACCGTCCACTTTCATGTATGTAAATTAACTTAGCTTCATATTGTGTTGACTTACTCGTCATTGGGTACTTTTTATTTATTGGTGAATTTATCGACGTTTAATTAAGACTTGAATTACACATTTTGTGTAAAATTCCCTGCGAAATAAGCGAAGTGTATAGCCGGCCTCGTAATTAGATACACCCTAAGGCCGTTTGCCCACCGCACCGTCAACGAGAACGAGATGACGGCGCTGAAGCAGCGACAGTACATTTACTATGGCCGCGTGCCCACCGCACGTCCGTGAACCGAGCGCCGGGATCCTGGCCCCCGAATTTTCAAGTAGTTCGGCGCGACCGTCACACTAGCGGCATCTGCCCGGCCTTTATTTTGTCTATTATATCGATTGGTCTAGAAGACTATGTGAAATGTAATTTCGGTAGTTTTTCAGGACAGCAGTTTGAAGAAAGTTGAACGTTTAACCTGTTGAACCCCGGGACATCTTTTGACTTCAGCGAAATCAGTAGGTCAAAGGCTCCTACACAAAACTGCGAATTCGCGTTGCATCGCGGTTTTGTGTGAGAGCCCTAAGGGTTAACACGTTATTACACAGAAATTAGCTGTGATAGTGCATTATTTTAGAGTACTCATCTGTATTATACAAAAGCAGAAGAAAAAGTTGTCGCCGGTACAACCTAGGCATCCTCCTAGTTTGTTTTATTACTACAAAAACGCGCTTACCCATCACGAAAGCGAGATCAAACTGAGCTGCCGAGCTCGGTCGCGGTGGAGAAACGATCGCCGTCAACGTGACGTCACGTTCAGTTTGAATAATCTCGTTTCACTTTGACGTCCCGTCCACGGTGTGGTGGACAAACTTGTAAAGTTGAATGTCACTTGCACGTCAAGAAATGGCAAGCGAGTAATTGTGTAACACACTAACAATTGTAATGTCATTCATTTTGTCAATTCAACCACATTCAATGTTATTTTTTTAATTATTTTTATCTTTTTATTAGGGACACTTTTAACGTGCACGTCTTTCTACATTGTTTTCACATGTATAATTTCAACATGAATGATGTAACCAATATTTTGATTTAAAAGAGTGTCTGTGGTTTGAGGCGGCGATCAGCCCGCCGGTTGAACGCGTCCCAAAGGGTCATGGTCATCCGGCTAGTTCGGGGATACCGCACGGTCTCCGGTGAGGCGGCGAGCCTCCTTGCCGGATTGCCACCATGAGATCTGGGGGCAAACGTCCTCGCGCACATATGGGAGTGGCGTGAGGCAAAACGCCGGGGCGTAACTCCACTGCCGCGAGACGTCGCGGTACAGCGGACAGAGCTTCGGTGGGATCTCGTGGCGACATGGAGAGTGTGACTGTTGCAACCCAGTGCTGGGCACGCCACAATTGCGGCGATAAGTTCCCTCTTTGAGGAGTGGCTGGAGAGGCGCCACGGCGTCCTCACCTTCCGCATGACGCAGGTCCTCACCGGACACGGGTGCTTCGAGAGGTACCTGTTCCGGATAAAGCGGGAGGAAACGCTCGGGTGTCAACATTGTGTAGATCGCCGGGAGGACACGGTGGAGCATACGGTGGAGGTCTGCCTGGCTTGGGCGGGCACCGCCATGTCCTCGCGGAAGCGATCGGTGGCGGCGATATCTCATGTCTGGCCCTGGTCCAGGCCACGGTACAGAGCGAGAGTACATGGGATGCCATCACCTCCTTCTGCGAAGCAGTAATGCTGGCAAAGGAGGAGGCGGAACGTGTGGGGGAGAGGCAAGCTTTGCGCCCTCACACCCCTAGTCGCCGAAGGAGACGCCTTGGGCGTCTGGAATTGATAGCCGATTCCCGGCCACCATAGGCGTGGGCTTGCGAACGGTAAGCAATGGGTAGTTCGCCGTCCGGTAAGGACCAGGCCCGGGTCGACAGCACGTTGTGTTTTATGTGCGCCTCAAAGAGATGTCAGCAGTAATTGACGGGTTCCGCTACGGCCGATGCTAGCTAGATGGGTCGCGGGATGTTCAAAAGAGTTACCGTGGCCCCGGCACAGGCGACTGAAGGAACACTGGTGGGTTTTAGTCAGTAAATCATCGGCGTCTACCGATCACACAGCGGTGACCAGGAGACAAAAGCGCTCTTTAATTTCCTCGTGGAGTCGACTGACGTAGCTCAGCAGCGGTACCCAACAGCGAAGCTCATCTTTCTGGGGGACTTCAACGCCCATCATAAAGAGTGGTTGTTCCCGTACCAGAAAACTGACCATGCCGGGTTAGAGGCACGCAAGTTTGCTTTAACGCTAGATCTGACCCAGATGGTGAATGTGGCAACGCGGGTACCGGATGTTGACGGCCATACACCCAATTGCTTGGACTTTCTGCTGGCATCTGATCCGGACAGTCACTCAGTATCGGTTTCAGCCCCGCTGGGAACGTCTGACTACTGTCTGGTGAAATCCATATCGACCTGCTCTCCTCCAGATGAGAGTCCTAGAGGCACGAGGCGAGTATGGCGATACAAGTCAGCAGACTGGGATGAGATGCGGCACTTTTTTGCGTCTTATCCTTGGCGGCAAGTGTGCTTCTCCTCGCGTGACCCCTCGTGCTGTACTGACGTGGTTGCGGACGTGATTCGGCAGGGGATAGAGTATTTTATTCCATTCTCCGACATCCCGCTCGGTCATAAATCTCGGACTTGGTATAATGCAAAATGCGCGCACACTGAGGCCCGGAAAGAGTCTGCTTACCAAGCCTGGGTCAAGGCCCGCGACCGCAAAGTTAGAGCGCGTAGGGTTCGCGCGAGGAAGAGAGCTTTTTATTCTGCCGCCAAGTTCTGCAAGCGGGTTTTACGTGGGCCACGTTTTGACCATGTCGGATGTATTGGGGCTAAGCTGGCTTCGCACCCTCCGGGTAGTAAACAGTTCTGGTCCCTGTCTAAAGTGGCTGAAGCGAATTTCTGTCGACCCACTTTACCTCCAATGATGAAACCTGATGGGTCGCTGGCTCACTCTGCAGGTGAGAAAGCAAATCTATTTGCATCTCTCTTTGCAAGCAATTCACGTCTGGCCGCTGGCTCCAAGCAACCACCTGCTGTACCTCATTGTGACTCCTCGATGCCGGAGATCGCAGTTCACATTAAAGAGGTCCGAAGAGTATTGTGCAGTCTAGACGTGAACAAGGCCAGCGGGCTTGACGGCATTCCAGCGAGAGTGTTGACGCAGTGTGCGCCTGAACTGTCTCTTGTGTTGACACGTTTGTTCCGCCTCTCTCTTAAAAAAAGGACGGTACCAAAATTCTGGAAGCTTGCAAATGTGCAACCAGTGCCCAAAAAGGGCGACAGTGCAGACCCTGCCTATTACCGTCCGATTGCCATTACCTCCATTCTGTCCAAGGTTATGGAAAGGGTTCTGAACAATAAGTTGCTGACCTACCTTGAAAAGAATGATCTCCTCAGTGATCGTCAATTTGGCTTTCGCCGGGGACGGTCAACTGGCGATCTTCTTGTGTATGTCACGCACTGCTGGGGCGAGGCCATCGAGAAACACGGCGAAGCACTTGCTATATCGCTTGATATCTCGAAGGCCTTTGACAGGGTCTGGCACGTTGGTCTACTCAGCAAGCTTCGTGCTTATGGCATCCCAGCTGATTTTTGTAGCTGGATATCAGACTTCCTTAGTGGATGGTCGATCAGAGTAGTCGTTGACGGCTGCTCTTCCGACCTTATGGCTATTGATGCCGGAGTTCCTCAGGGGTCTGTTCTCTCTGCAACTCTTTTCCTGCTGCACATCAATGACCTACTTCAACCTGGTATTGTTGGGTACGCAGATGACAGTACTGTTTCAGAGAGATACTTGTCCAGCGCAAAAACCAGTGGGGCTGAAGTTCGTTCCTTAAGAGAGGCCATGGTAGAGCGGACAGATTTGACCTTAAGTCTTGTCTCCCAGTGGGGTGATGATAATCTGGTCTCTTTTAACTCCACCAAAACACAGGTGTGTCTTTTCACTGCTAAAAAGAGTCGTTTCGATCAAACTCCTACTTTTCGGGGTACATCTGTTCCTGTAACTGATCGGCTCGAGCTCCTAGGCATGAAGTTGACATCATGTCTCAACTTCAGAGCCACCATCGAGTACAACGCCCAAACTGCGGCCAAGAAACTGGGCATCCTAAATAGGGTGAAGCGATACTTTACGCCTGGACAGCTTTTAACTCTCTACAAAGCGCAAGTCCGATCCTGCATGGAGTATTGCAGCCACCTTTGGGATGGCTCAGCTAAATACCAACTTGCCGCGCTTAATTCGGTGGAACGCAGAGCTAAGAGGCTCATTGGCGACGTAAGACTGGTGGATGCCAAGCTTCACAGCTTGGCTCATCGCCGCAAGGTTGCCTGCTTGTCGGTCTTCTACAGATTGTACTTCGGTGAGTGTGCTCGAGAACTCCACGACGTCATTCCGCCTGCCCCCTTCTACCATCGGACATCTAGACGCACTGCAGGTTACCATCCCTACCTAGTTGCTATTCCACCAATTCGCACTAAGCGTTTCCAAATGACTTTTGTGATGCGCACAGCAAAGGAGTGGAACTCTCTGCCTGCGTCTGTGTTTCCGAACGTATACAACCTCGATCTCTTCAAAGTGAGAGTTAACTGGCTTCTTCAGGGTAAGCTCGCTCCATCGTCGACTTTGTCTCTGTCATCTCTGACCTAGACTAGAGTCAAGAGCAAACCTATCTTAAATAAAAAAATAAAAATAAAAAAATTCTGATTTGCACAGAGCGGGAGAAGTTAATTGATGAGATCCCACCTAAAAAAAAGGATTCTCTGAAAATGGTTTAGGTAAATTCAGTTTATATAGCGCTCTGTTAAAAGAGTCACGACATGGATGGAAATTTTGATTGAATTATAAAGACTTCGTTTGTAACTTGGAATTTACTAGGTTTCTTTTAAACAAACATGACTGAAAGAATACGCTTGGCTCGAGGCGGGCGGAATTACTTTTTATTTTATCATTCGTTCAATCCAAATTATTTTTTCTAGCTTAGGAGAAGTTAGGAAAAATAGTATAATACTAAACTAATACGACAAGTCTCAGTGTTTTTGGAGCTGTACCTACAGTTACCTTAGGTAGGTACCTCTCAAATAAAACACGTAAAAAAAAATCCGCACCCTATTTTAAGTAATTAGTACGAAAACGTCATACATCATCGTCATACAAAATTAAAGTAAATCTTAACAAATTAACGGTATTGTCAAACGAATTTACTATTCCGATACCAGGAAATACACTTAATGAAGACAGCATTAGCAGCAGCTGATTCGCGATTTCTGGTTTGGTCCCATAGTAAAAGTTGTTCAGCCGATCTATTCTGTAAACATCACACCGTGACCACTTAGGTGAAGTGAGTTTGAAGTGAGCTCAATCCCTAGTAGAGTAAGGTGGGATGACAGTTCACATCACGCTCACTTCACCTAAATTTTCACTGTGAGATCTTTACAGAATAGCACCACAGTACAATGTTGTTGAGTACAATGACCCCTTAAGAGATTAACACTGATTAAAATTACACCTTGTATACCTACATGAAGCATGTTACTTGTGGTGGGCGTGCAGTGTAGCAAATGTTAGTTAAGAGCATTCATCGTACTTATGCTATTTTTTGACAGTTATTTTGGTATTTACTCTTAGAAAATAGAAAATAATTTGTTCGCGATGAAGCGTCACAAATCTATTTCTAAGTTATACAATGTTATTCGCTTAGATTAGTATATAGGATAGTGTTAAAAATGATTCTATGTAAAAATCGTGAGTACATATTTATAAACTCAATTAAGTGGGCTTTAATACCAGTAATTTATAGTTTTTAGTGCGTCCACGTACCCTAGGCCAAGACCTAGGCCTGGACCCAACTTGTATATACATACTCCCAACAAAAGCCTACTTAATTGAGTTTATGCGTTGTAGGACTTTTGTTTGCAAATATGGTTCAGACGTGTTGTAACTTGTAACCGTAGCAAATTCGTAATGGAAAATAAAATAGAACGGGAATCGACAGGAAGGAACGACAGTATCTATAAAAGGCGTGCATTCAAGGTGGTCGATGTAGTCATAAAGTGGTAGTCGTCGACAGCAGTCGTCCTCAAGGAACTCTTAAGTAAATTCGTAAACCAGTACTTGTGAATAGTCGCGTCGCTTCCTGAAAACCTGTGGAAACGTGTAAATTGTGTTATCATTTCAAGTGAAACCCTTCCTCATGAAGTCTTCAGAACATATCCGCTAGATGAAATTCGAATATAACTGGAATCACAACTGGAGTAACTGGAATCGATCGGTGCAGCACGTCCGCACCGCTTGGACTAGGTATCCTTACAACCATCTTGGACCACTTCGCGTCCAGCGATGTCGCCCGTCCGGTACATAATTGACAATATGTCATTTTCTAAGAGTGAATACCAAAATAGTAACAATCAACGATTATAAATACCAACGATCTAAGTATTTGTCGGAAGAAATTGTCCTTTGATTTAAATTTCATAAAACAATCACGAAAACCTCTAGAAATGCGACGTTGCCAGCCCGCGCGCGATGAACGCTCTTAAGAAAAAAACTAAAATGCATTTCATGAGGCGATGCTCGCAGACCCTGTCTTTGCTGTCGCGCCATCGGGTACAAGAAGGCAAAAATGGCACAAACTTTCATCCTCTATTAAACCCCTTTAGGGGATGAATTTTCAAACGTCCTTCCTTAGTGCTCATCTTCGTTACAAAAAAACTCTTTTGCAAAATTTCATGCTTCTAGACCCAGCGGTTTAGGCTGCGCGTTGTCTGTAAGTGAATGAATGACTCAAGATTTTTATTCAGTAGATAATAATAATTTAAAATGAGTGCCCAGTTAGTTGCAAAGCACGACTACTGAGCATGGGGTAGTGGTTTCGAATTTCTGATAAAGGAGTTAGTAAATTGCCTATGATCTCTGAGCAACATTATTACTTCAATGAAAAACTGTGGCCTTGGACGACCGAGTGTGGCTTCAAGCCACACTACCCATCCGTTTAGGTGGCCTCGGCGTCCGCAAAATTACCAGTATTAGCTTACGTTCCTGTCCTCTGTCCACAGCACTGAAAAGTTGATCGGGAAAATTTTAGCTTCCTCCCTGGTTGACTCTGAAGTGCCGTGCTTGAGTGATGCGGTGAACGCCTGGATATCGGCTTGCCTGGATACAGATCGGCCCGTGAACCCATAGACAGAGACAGTGGGATGAGCCGCTCTGCAGGTTGGTACGGAATAATCTTATCAATACGTTCACCAATACTGCTGAGCGTGCCCGCCTGCTGGCTGTGGGTGAGTGGGAGTCAGAACTCTGGCTAAAAGCTCAAGCACTACCGTCACCCAACATAGGCACTTTGCTGGGTGACTCCACCTTCCGGCTCGCTACTTGTCTGCAGCAGGGCGCTGCTTGCGGGGCTCCACATCGCTGCCAGTGCGGTGAGGCTGTTGACTGCCTCGGACATCATGGCCTACCTTGCAGTAAGAGCGCAGGCCGGATAACAGGGCACGCCAGCATTAATGACATCATCCACCGTACTCTTGTCACCGCCGGGGTGCCAGCTGTTTTAGAACCCAACGGTCTGGCATGCGACGATGGCAAGAGACCAGCTGGAATGACCATAATGCCTTGGAAGTTAGGCAAGCCTTTGGTGTGGGATGCAACATGTGTCCACACCCTTGCGCCATCCTATCTTCCTAGTACAACGGGCTGTCCTGGGGCGGCTGCTACAGGTGCGAAAACCTCAAACGGCGAAAATATTCCAATCTTTTTGGGAGTTATATGTTCGAGCGGTTTGGGGTTGAAATACTAGGGCCATGGGGTCCGAGTGCCCACTTGGTTTTTCGAGACATCGCCAAGCGGTTGGTCGACTCTTCACGTTACTAAAGGGCTGGCCTATTCTTTGGCCAAAGAATCAGCATCGCCATACAACGTGGCAGTGCTGCCAGCCTTTTGGGCACTTTTCCCGTTGACAGTGATGCGGACTAAATTTTTGATGCCGTATGATCCTATTCACCTTTTTATATACATGTATTTATTATTTTAGCTTATATATTATGTAAATAAAATATTCCGATATAAACGATTTAAAAAAAATTAAAATCTGAAGTCACCCGAAAAACGCAGTTTTCTCTATGATGATAAAATTTAATTATGTGCTGAGTGCTGTCTTTGGTCACATATTTTGATATCATAGGTAGGTAGGTACAATATGATAATTACCTTATTTATTAATGATAGCCAACAAACCTGAACTATAAAAGGATGAAAACCTGAAAACTAAAATCTTCTTGCTGGTACATTTTTTCCATTCGCTTTTAAGTTCCTTAGTAAGACTTGCCAAGAAGTTGTATAGAAAAGCGCAGGAAAACAGACAAGATCATGCACAGGTGCAACGTTGAATAAAACTCCAAGACGTGGCAATTAGGAATATTACGTAATTGGCGTAGACGTCATTTGTGTACGCCAATTAATTTTCTAAAACTCCTTACAATATGGCTTAAGTTGGTATGTATTTTTTTTTTATTTTTGTAAACACATACCGAGTTGAAGATCATAGAAGAATTGCACCTGATTCTTAGATTTTACTCCAACTTTAAAGGTAAATATAATCAATTTCACCAACATGACCAAAACAAAACTTATTTATTGCATGTTGCGCACATTTTGCGTTTTTGTAGTTACTATATTATAATTAATAATCAAAATAATATTATGATTGCGGTTTTCATTTATTTCTCATTTATTTATTTGTGATATACATATTCTTATGATGTAGGTTGTTGTTTTAATTGCAGATTTTTTTTTTCATTGTTTTAGTAGCAATTTCAGTTTAGTTTCTAATTTAAGCCAAATATATTTAAATTTAAATGGAAGAATAATTAAATATTAAAAATAATAAAAATGTAATTGAATTGAATATGCGGCAAGATGTGGAAGCAGCAGTGTCTGCCGTGAACAGTGACCTGGATTTCATTAACGAGTGGTCGCGGTCCTTTGGACTGCAAATGAACCCTAAGAAATCCCAGGCTATAATCATCGGCGGAAGGTATATTATTATGCGGAAAAAGCTCGATGTTGCGTCGCTGTCTCCACTCTGTCTGAATTGAGTTCAGATAGAATACGCAAATACGGTTAAAAACCTGGGGGTGACCATGGACTCTTACTTATCGTGGACTGCCCAAGTTTCTCAAGTCAGTCGCAAAGTGCACTACACGGTCCATAAGTTGAAATGCCTCCAGAGCTTCTTGCCCTTGCATACTAGAATCTCCCTTGCCCAAACTTTCATACAGCCCATTGTAGACTACGCTGATGCCCGTTATTTGGATGCCACCGAGGAGCTCTTATAAACTTGAGCGTTTGCAAAATATAGGTATTCGTCGGTTTTTAATCTTAAAAAGTATGATCTCGTTTCTAACTATCGCAAGATACTCAAGTGGCTCCCTATTCGACTTCGCAGGAACTCTGGGATATTGTCTGCTATGTCACGTCCTTCACAATCCTAAAATGCCATCCTACCCGCGGGAAGGCTGTTCCTACGCCCGTCCTTCTGATGCACTTTGCAGGTCGCATCTTAGAAATCTCCTTAAATCCCCTCCCCACTCAACCGACTTCTACTCCTACTCCTTCACTGTGCACGCGGTTCGGTTATGGAATTCACTTCCGCCTGTCATTAGGGACTGCCAAACTGTTGCAGTGTTTAAAAGAAGAGTGAAATAACACTATCTTTCCACTTCGTCATAGTTGTTAGTATTTATTATTTTATGCTAATAATCGTATTTATTTTAGTGACATTTATTTTGGAAGTATGTATGTGTGTATTTGTATATACTCATATTAGTGTATCATTTTTGATTTTATGTATTTTCTTTTCTCTTTTACTCTTACACACGTTGTCTACATCTCTTTATCTACTTTCCTATCGCAGGTATGCTGGAAGAGATTTCTTTAGAAATAAGCATCACCTTTGTACGTATTTTTCTGTTCCTTTCTTCTTGTCTGTTTATATATGTGTACATAAACTGTTAAATAAATAAATAAATGAGAGAATTAACCGCGTGGTCACCAACCTTTACGAATAAATAATAAATGCAAAATGTTGCGTTACAAATCAGAACAAAGAGCCACGATCCATCAGAGGCTATTAACGTCACCGTTATTTCATAAAGTGTTTACCGCAATGTAAATAAACAAAAGCTTAAAGCGACGTCGGCTAGTGGTAAAAAAGAAGTTAAAGTTTCCACATTATTCCTGTGAGGAGGCAAGAAGTGTGGAAGTTTGCGGAGGATGTTTAAATTGTCGCTCGGCTACACGAAACTGTTGGCAGACTGTAGCGCCATCTGTGGCCCGCAACCAGAGTAATGCCCCATTGAAAGGTTCACTGATTTGTTTTGTAAAAGCTAGCCACCCGTGGCACGACACTAAGCTAAGTAAGATAGTGCCAGACTCGCTTACGTAACTTGGTCTGCAATGTTCCTACTGAGTGCCACTTTGACGTCAAAGGTCTTGAGGTATCAGGAACAGAAATGTCGCATATATTACCTGTAATAATGTACTATTGAGCTTATTCCACAGTGCGATTGACGTGGACTGTTATGTGGTCACGTCAAATACTATACAAGCTTGACACTGTTGCTTACCATCAAACAGGAAATTCCTTTAGCTTTGAGCGGAGACGGTTTTCTTGGCGAAATTATAAGAAGAACGGTACTTAGCTTTTGCTCGCGACTTCATTTGAGTGGAAGTCGTAAGACACCACAATATACTGAAATAACAGCCACATTTTTATAAAACGTGGAGTATGTACTCTCTTTATATTTTGGCTGCTGAGGCCAAAAGGCCTCACCTTTTGGCCTCAGCAGCCAAAATACACGCCAATATACGCCAAGCCAATATACGTCAGGACAAGTGACGCGGGAGTAAACGACAATGTGAAGAGCAGCTCGTCCTGAGGTCGACACCCGCAACCTTCAGTAGCAATTTCCCATAGCTTGCAGTGTTTGGTTTTTAGTAAGTTAATGAACACCTTCGTTCCTGCATATACCAATAATAATGGCAAAACACTGATACACTGACTGTTGTATTCTTACATATTATTCCTGATGAATTGATGATTTTAAATAAATAAATAAATAAGAGGCCTAAACATAATATTTTTCTGTGTACGTTCTACGAACTATCTATCATTTAATAGTATTACAACTGTTGGGAATCGAACTTAGGTTTGCAAAGTGAAAACAGTCGCTGAACTGCTAAGCTATTTGCTTTGTTGAAAGTTGACTTAAGTAGCCGTTCTTATATTATTTATATAATTAACAATTGCTTGCACTTACAGTAAACACCAAAGCGCGCAGCAAGCTAACAACATAACATTTAACTAAAAAACTTCATGCAAACATTGAACATAGATTTACTACTATACACAAATATGTCAACATCCGGCTCCTGAGCAGTCAGGGCGTTCAGCAGATTGATCGCCTGGCTTATGGGAGCATATCAAGCCGTATGGGTAGGCACATCTATTTGTGCGCATATAATATTTTCACTTTTAGCGGGAGGCAGTGCAGTTCTAACATTTTCTTTCAACTCGTCTTTTCACAATTTACGGTAAACTATAGAGGAATACGAACATAAAGCAATATTACTCATTCCCCATAATAAATAGCGTATAGACAAACTAGACTTACAGGGAATATCTATACATTTGAATAAAATCTATCCGGTTGTAGTCGCGTGATGCTGGAACATACACAAACAAAAATTCTAAAACCTATATTTTCGGCATTAGAATCATTCCTAGACCTCGTAGCAATTACTTTTTTTTTCAAAAATATTCAATGTACAGACTTCTAGACTATAAATGTTATTTTATGCTGAATACGACAAGTTTACCTGTTATCAACATGTGTGTGTTATCATTTAACTGTGTACACACAATAAACAAAAGGAAAACAATAGAGGAAAATATTTAGTAGTTACCAAGATACTGATTACATTATTTACTAACAAACTGCCGATAGATATTACATGATAGGTTTATGAAGAGACGAAAACGTAGTGCTTATATATTATGTGTTTGTGTGTAGGTATAACCCTCTACCGCATACAAACCCATATGTGGTTCGCCAGATTCATATTACAACGTCAAAAGAAACTGTTTATTGACATTTCACGATTAAAATAAAATGATTTTATTACTGAAAACTAAAAGTTCTAATTCTTTCTTCATTTCATAGGAAGCCATATGTCTGTAGCAATTTCGATTAAAATTTGTTTGGATGCATACGAACCCATATATGGCTTCAATTTGTTTTTCAGTTCCTGTACCTGAGTGTTTTTGTTTTTAATTTAGTTTTTGTTTTATTTGTATCTCTAAATAAAGCCTAAATAACCATCAATTTTTTTTTAATAATTTCCTTCATAATTCATGCGGTAGTGGGTGATATGTTTTGTTACTTAATTATATGAATGTTTGTCAGCATCCATTTGTGTCCAGATAACAATACATTCCTACCATGACAAACCCTTCTGCAGGTGTGGTGATTATGACATTATCACGCTAAGTTGGTTCATTGTAGCCCACATTGTGTCCATTGTATTCAAGCGGTCTACAATAGCGTCCAGAGATCTTGATAGACAGTGTAAATACAAGGATTATGAACACATACATGAATACACAGTTTTAAAACAAAATCACAGCAAATAAAAACCTCGAAAACCGTTTCTTAAAACATTTGGTGCCTCCAAAACAGAAACGTTAGAATCGAATTGGAACGTAATAAAAATAAAACCAAAAATGTTTTCAATGTAAAAGTAAGTTATTGGAAATACTCAATGGCCGCAGTTGGGGCGGTTCGGAGTCGAGTTACGGACGGAGTCTAAAATTTAAACAAAGTTTGTTCCGGTCTCTGGACATGGTTGGCCACTCAAAGACCAAGGCTACATTAGACCTGGGATATACACTGTATATCGTAATATCCAGAGTTTTTTAATTGATTGGCGAAACCTTACAGACGTGATGGCTGGCCTGAATAAGCGATTGAAACAAATAAATTAATATTCACGTGTATGGCTTCAATGGACAGTCACGACATAGTCAGATATTACTGCCGAGCTGTCCATAGTAATATGTTTATGCTCTTGACTGTACGCTCAATATGACTAGAAATCTTAGGTTTTTCATGCGATCGCTACAAAATTAAACCCGTAATCGGCTTCATCAACTTATCGGCGAAATTAAAGCGATTTTTCCGCGTAGCCACACCATGTTCATCGCCCACCCTGTAGCGTCGCGAATCGCTACCCAATGTAGACTCAGCCTAACCGTAAGCTGCAGTTGCACTAGCTTGCAAATTACACCAACAAAATGGTCGGCGAACTCTTCTAACGGTCAAATAATCTGCGAGTTTTTATTCACTACGATGGAAACATCGTTTTTATATTCTCGCTGTTTTATTGATTGATTGGCAGGTTTAATAAACTGTTGTGTACCGGCTGCTGGTTTTGTCCACTATTTATGGTTTATTTTAGCCGGGTTAACAACTTTCCCTACTGCACAAACATGGTTTAGATTTGAGAGAAAAACACTTTTTATTACTTTTGTATGGAAAGTCGATATCTTTTTTGGGAATCTTATGTAGGTTCCTTGGGGAAAATTGTTCAGTATCGTAAGTAGAATCAGCCCTTAAATAGGTGCAGATGATTATGTCAATAGTCTGTACATGTACACAGAATTTATTTCTTAGCTACTCGCACAGTAAATCGGCTATTGCAGCTTTACCTATTACAAAGTGCACGAACAATCGACAAGCATCTAACTGCTGTGGGCGCGTTCCGTGAGGCGGCGACCGGTCCGTCGGTTGAACGCGTCCCAGAGGGTCATGGCCATCCGGTTAGCCCGGGGATACCGCACGGTCTCCGGGGAGGCGGCGAACCTCCTTGCCGGATTACCGCCATGGGATCTGGAGGCAAAAGTCCTCGCGCACATCTGGGAGTGGCGCGAGGAGGCAGGACGCCGGGGCGTAACTCCGTTGCCGCGAGAAATCGCGGCACGGCGGACAGAGCTCCGGCAGGATCTCATGGCGGCATGGAGAGTGCGATTGTCGCAACCCAGCGCTGGGCACGCCACAATTGCGGCGATAAGTCCCCTCTTTGAGGAGTGGCTGGAGAGGCGCCACGGCGTCCTCACCTTCCGCCTGACGCAGGTCCTCACCGGACACGGGTGCTTCGGGAGGTACCTGTTCCGGATAAGGCGGGAGGAAACGCCCGGGTGTCACCACTGTGTGGATCGCCCGGAGGACACGGTGGAGCATACGGTGGAAGTCTGCCCGGCTTGGGCGGAGCACCGCCGTGTCCTCGCGGAAGCGATCGGCGGCGGCGATCTCTCGCGTCCGGCCCTGGTCCAGGCCATGGTACGGAGCGAGAGTGCATGGGAAGCCATTACCTCCTTCTGCGAAGCAGTAATGCTCGTGAAGGAGGAGGCGGGACGCGTGAGGGAGAGGCAAGCTTTGCACCCTCACGCCCCTAGTCGCCGCAGGAGACGCCCTGGGCGTCGGGAATCGGCAGCCGATTCCCGGCCACCGTAGGCGCGGGCTTGCGGACGGCGAGCAATGGGTAGCTCGCCGTCCGGTAAGGACCAGGCCCGAGTCGACGGCGCGTCGTGTTCCACGCGCGCCTCAAAGAGATGTCAGCACTATTGACGGGGTCCGCTAGGGCCGATGCCAGCTAGGGTTGCGGGATGTTCGAAAGAGTTACCGTGGCCCCGGCACAGGCAACAGAAGGAACACGGGTGGGTTTTAGTCAGTAAAAGTCTGACACGCCCTCCCGCTCCGCCCAGAGCGGGAGAAGTCATTTGATGATTTCCCATCCACAAAAAAAAAAAAACAAAAAAAAAAAAAAAAAAAAAAGCATCTAACTGCTAATATATTACTTCACTGAACATCGTTTCAAATTCTCATTGTGAGTATTAATTGATTGGCAGTTCTAATCAACGCCCGCGAATCCAAACGTGTAGATTTCGAATAGAACTCTGATAGGATGTTCTGATAGAACTTTAATTCCCGTTGTTACTAAATAGTTACCAAGGGAATTAAAGTTCACAAACAAACAAACGCATTATCAATTCGATTTTGTTTAAAACTCGAATAAGTAATACGTTCAAAATTTAAAAAAAAAATACAAAATATTTTATTTCACATAAATCGGTCCGGAACCGGAATTTGTTGGAGTTGGAGTATACGCTTAGGGGCACTATGAAAAGCTAAGAAATGTAAAAAAAAATTGTTTAAAAAAATTCTGGGCCAAAATTTTCGTTTTTTTTTTCGGAAATCTACCAATTTTATTGCACTACCGGATTAACCTTGACCATAAAAACCATTTTAGTTCTGAGAAGCCCTACGATGCACCGTTTCAGAGCTAGATGTCGTTTTTTTTTTATATATAAAACGCTCTATACGCTCTAAACGGTGCGTTCTAGGGCCATGCTTCTCAGGACCTAAATGGTTTCTAAGGTCAAGATTGACCCGATACTGTAATAAAATTTGTAGATTTCCGGAAAAAAAATCTCCGAAAATTTGACTGTCCTCTGCCCCTAAGGATACGCATGCGGAAAGAAAGATCGACCGACACTTAAATATTAGAGCAACAAATTCTTTCTAGAAAAGATTTTCATCCGAGCTGCCATTTTGGAAATATAGAGCATTTTATAAAAAAAAATCAAAAACTCCTAACTTGGAAACGATGCGTCCATAAGGTCATATTTTTCAGAACCTAAAATAGTTTATATGATCAAGGTTAACCCGATACTGCAATAAAATTGCTATATTTAAAAAAAAAATAATGTTCGTCGAAAATATTCTAAGTCCTCGCTCCATAGCGCCCCTAAAGCTACACTTCAACCCATAAACCTACATGGGCACTTATGAAACGTCAGAAGCAAGGGGTATAGTCCCAATTGGTCGTTACCTATGGAGAAGAGTCGGCAAGAAACTCCATGGTAAAAAAAAATGGTTTCACAATGTTTTCAAATTACACTGTTAATAGTTATGGGGTACCAAAATTGGTCAGTTACTCAAAACACAATTTACCCATACTACTTACAGTATTTACATAGCTACTACTTTTTAAATAGTTTTATCATGAATTCGTTCCAGTCAATTGCAGGGGCTTGCAAATTACACTCGGTTAACAAATTGATCGCCGAACCACAGATTACTCACATACCTACCTACCTAATTTTGACTGTACGACTAAATGCTGACAGACACTTCGCCGACAGACTGACAGCAGGTCGACGGAGCCCCGCTACGCGGGTGTCAGCAGGGTTAACAGGAACCTAACCAAACCGAACCTCGAGGTACCCCTGACGTTGACCGTCTAGGGTTAGGATCTTCGGGTCAGGTTCGGAATAATCAGAAGTAAGGATGCCATGTCGGCGAAGTGGCCTGTCGTCGAAGTAGTCTTGTCGGTGTTCAGTCTATCGGCGTAGTGTCTATCGGCGTTTAGTCGTATAGTGCCTAATTTTAGTTAATGCCTAACGGATAGTTTATTTTAATTTTATAAAGTGTTTTGATAAACATTGATAGGTTGGCACTCTTATTATAGTATTATCATCATAACATTGTCTGTAATACTAATTACTGATCAAGTAATGAGGGTTTTCATGAAAATTCACGCCACCAGTTGGCGCCACTTCAACAAGAGGTCTTCCATTTCGACAATGAATAAAAAATATATGATGACGTTCATCATTCGTTTCATTCATTCGTCACGACTAAAGAAAATATAGGCGCTTTGACACTTTTGACAGGTGCCCGGACCTGTGTCTCAGTGTACTGAATGTCATTTCAGAAAACCCTCATCTAAGCCCAAGTGTGAACATACAAATGGAATACAATATACCTATGGACCAAGATTTTCAACCCTCATTTTGTCGTTAAATCACCATGAGACCGAAAACTGTAAAAGTTATTATATTTTAATCAATATCGATTGTCAATAATAATATAATAATCGTTTATTTATAAAAAGGGGCACATTTACAAAAAAATATATATATCGAACAGTTATAATAGGGCACAGTTCCTTTTTGCCTGAACTAGGTTGAACCTGTGTTTCAGGCTACAAGGTGCATTAATACCTACTTAAAAACAAATAAATTAACATCAAGTGAATAGTAAAGTACTAAAATTAAAACATACATTAACAAAAACAGCGTGCTTGCAGTTTACTTGCAAACAACAAGTAGATCCTCTGTCTGTTCATAAGACAGAGGTTGTAAAAAGGTAATTATAGATTTTTTACAGCTAAAATAATTTTGCTTATATATACTTAGTTTTCTATTTAATCTATTGTACAGAAATGGACCTAAGAATAAAAAGAATCTTTCCACAAAGGCATGTTTGGAGGTAACATTAGAAATGCATACTATATCATTCCGTCTCTTGTTAGTATTGTCAGCATTGTACGTGAGCATGGTGTGCTGTTTTAATATTAAACGAGTAATGAAAAGCTGACGCACATTCAGCACGTTGCAGGATTTATATAGCTGATCTGTGGGAAAGAAAAAGGGATGGAAGTGTGATACCTTTAAAATTGCTCTTTGAGCTCTTTCAAGAGGAAGCAAGATTGTTTTTGATGCGCCACCCCATGAGGTGATACAGTAATTAATTACAGATTGACAAAGGGCGAAATAAACCTGTGTGATTAATTTAGGATCTGCAAAATTTCGTATTTTTTTAAATACGTATATTAATTTGCGCACTCTTTTAACCAGACTCAATATGATGCCGAAAAGAGAGAGTGTCGTCAATTATAACCCCGAGGTATTTGATAGTACAGGTTTTAAGGATATGAGGACAATTGCAATCGTTAACTGACAGGTTAGCACATTGATGAGCACATATATTGAAGTTAGTAGTGTTAAGTTGCGACTTGCGCATGGAGAAATGCATATATTTGGTCTTGTCAGCATTTAATGTTAGTAAGTTGCTTTGGAGCCAATCAGTGATAGTATTAAAACCGATTTGAGCGTTTTTATATAATTCGCTACTATATTTAGCTGAAAAAATTAGTGCCGTGTCATCAGCATATGATATGATTTTGCCGTGCTTGATATTAAGGTTACACAAGTCGTTAATATAAACCAGGAATAGGGTGGGGCCCAAAATACTCCCCTGGGGGACACCAAATCCAGTATTTTTCTGCTCATCGCTCGTAAACTCGTCAATCTGAACACATTGGGATCGGTCGTCTAAGTAGTCAGCAAGTAATGACAGCGTCGTTCCCCTTATTCCTATGGCCTCTAATTTTCTAAGTAGCACAGAAACAGAAACGGTGTCAAAGGCTTTCGCTAAATCAAGGAAGACTCCCAGGACCTGGTTCCCTTTGTCTAGCTCTTCTGAGACATAATCGGTCAGGCTATGCACCGCATCAGCTGTGGATAATTTGGCTCTGAAGCCAAATTGTGCAGGTGACAAGAGGTTGTTTTTTTCTAGGTAGTTAACCAGCCTATTGTTTATGATTTTCTCAAGTATTTTCGAGATTGAGGGGAGTAATGATATTGGCCTATAGTTATTAACCAAGTCCTTGTCTCCAGATTTATATATAGGGATAACAATTGCCTTTTTTAGACATTTGGGGAAAATTCCTTTGGAAAGACAGACTCGAAAGATATGCGTCAAGGGAGGTACCAATATATGCTTAAATAGTTTAAGGATCTTGTTGCTTATATTATCCCATCCAACTGCACAACCGTCTTTAAGACCAGAAACGATTCGGGATACTTCGTCTTCATACTATGATAATATTATAAACACGAAAGTTTGTGAGGATGTATGGATGGATGTTTGTTTGTTACTCTTTCACGCAAAAACTTCTCAACTATTATTAAATTAGATTAAATTTGGCAAATAGATAATTTATAACCTGGATTAACATATAGGATACTTTTTATCCCGATATCCCTACGAGATCGAGACTTATGCGGGTGAAACCGCGGGACACTGCTAGTTCATCATAATTTTACTTAAATTGAATCGAAATTGGTTTCATACAGTACGGGTTACAAATTATTCCCAGGGCAATGATTTGCAATTAGTTTGCTCCATTTAGAAAAGCTCTGGAGCGATTCGCCATTTTGTATTGACAATGACATCATGTACTTATCAGATCATTCGTTCAGGTGACTCGGCTCATTGGCTGTCCTGCGGAGTAATTACATAACACATTTACAATGGCAATGTCTTTCATTTTGACCATTCAATAATATTCACTGCGTTATTTAATTCGTTGAGCAGACGAATTTTTCAAAAATATGTAGTAATAGATTAGCAATTCCTTCAAAATGTTTAGGAATCTGTATAAAAGTATTTTACGCAATTAGGATGCTGCTTCATACCGCAATAAATTGTGAAGTCATCGAAGTACTCGCTCGACGTCTGGGAGTTATTAGGAAATTCTCAGTTGCGGCCGGTGTGGAACTGTTGCCGAATTGCTCGATATATGGCATTAAACTCATCCACAGAACCTTGTAAACTAATTATCTAGTAGTCTAGTAGTAATGGTGATTCGTAATATTTGTAATAGCTTACAAAAGGGGAAAATGTTTCCAAAAACTGTGTCGAAAGCGCTGTAAAAATATACCTGTAGTCTGTTCCAACAGTAGCAGATAAGCAAACAAATCCTGTTCAAGTTAAATTCTTACGCAATTCCTCACTCAAGGGAATTAGTACGTATATTTAGAAGATTTCAGCTTTCCATCTCACCAATTTTCTCAACGATTATTGTTTTAGTAACATTGTTAAACTGTAATTGAAAAATCATCGACGAAAGTTAAGGTTATAAAATTAACCTTTTTTTTTTTTTTTGTGGATGGGAAATCATCAAATGACTTCTCCCGCTCTGGGCGGAGCGGGAGGGCGTGTCAGACTTTTACTGACTAAAACCCACCCGTGTTCCTTCTGTTGCCTGTGCCGGGGCCACGGTAACTCTTTCGAACATCCCGCAACCCTAGCTGGCATCGGCCCTAGCGGACCCCGTCAATAGTGCTGACATCTCTTTGAGGCGCGCGTGGAACACGACGCGCCGTCGACTCGGGCTTGGTCCTTACCGGACGGCGAGCTACCCATTGCTCGCCGTCCGCAAGCCCGCGCCTACGGTGGCCGGGAATCAGCTGCCAATTCCCGACGCCCAGGGCGTCTCCTGCGGCGACTAGGGGCGTGAGGGTGCAAAGCTTGCCTCTCCCTCACGCGTCCTGCCTCCTCCTTCACGAGCATTACTGCTTCGCAGAAGGAGGTAATGGCTTCCCATGCACTCTCGCTCCGTACCATGGCCTGGACCAGGGCCGGACGCGAGAGATCGCCGCCGCCGATCGCTTCCGCGAGGACACGGCGGTGCTCCGCCCAAGCCGGGCAGACCTCCACCGTATGCTCCACCGTGTCCTCCGGGCGATCCACACAGTGGTGACACCCGGACGTTTCCTCCCGCCTTATCCGGAACAGGTACCTCCCGAAGCACCCATGTCCGGTGAGGACCTGCGTCAGGCGGAAGGTGAGGACGCCGTGGCGCCTCTCCAGCCACTCCTCAAAGAGGGGACTTATCGCCGCAATTGTGGCGTGCCCAGCGCTGGGTTGCGACAATCGCACTCTCCATGCCGCCATGAGATCCTGCCGGAGCTCTGTCCGCCGTACCGCGATTTCTCGCGGCAACGGAGTTACACCCCGGCGTCCTGCCTCCTCGCGCCACTCTCACATGTGCGCGAGGACTTTTGCCTCCAGATCCCATGGCGGTAATCCGGCAAGGAGGTTCGCCGCCTCCCCGGAGACCGTGCGGCATCCCCGGGCTAACCGGATGGCCATGACCCTCTGGGACGCGTTCAACCGACGGACGGGTCGCCGCCTCACGGAACGCGCCCACACCGGAGCTCCGCAAAGGGCCATGAACCGCACGACCCCCGCGTAGAACCTCCGATAAGAGGCGTTTGGACCCCCCAGATGGGCAGGAGCCACCTCAAGGCAGCCCCGGCCCGCTCCAGTCTGGGAGCCAAACGTCGGAAATGCTCCACGAAATTCCACCGGCTGTCGAGGACGAGTCCCAGGTACTTCATCGTCGACTCGACACCGATGGGAACCCCTCCTTCCGTTATTTGGGAACCCGATGGTGGTGCGTTCCGAGGACCATGAAATCACATGGCCTCAGACTTGTGCAAGGCCACCTCGAGTCCCAATTGCAAATAAAATTAACCTTAACTGTCTAATGAAAAACATCATTAAGGTGATCTAAAATTATAATTTCGGGTTTAACTTTATTCCGCCGGCCCCCTTCTACCATTGGACATCTAGACGCACTGCAAGTTACGATCCCTGCCTTGTTGCTATTCTACCAATTCGCACTTTGCGTTTCTAAATGTATTTTGTGATGCGCACAGCAAAGGAGTGGAAATCTCTACCTGTGTCTGTGTTTTCGAACGCATACAACCCCGATCTCTTCAAAGTGATAGTGAACAGGATTTTTATGGGTAAGCTCACTCCATCATCGACTTTTTCTCTGTCCCCTCTGACCTAGACTAGAGCCAAGAGCAAACCCATCTCAAATAAAAAATAAAAATAAAATATTCAAATAATCTAACTCCTTGAGTTAATAAATTTGAAACTTGCCACGAATACTTATCTTAATAAATTATGAAGTTTGTCATTTTTTGTTTTTATAAACTACAGGGGGTTAGGGGGTGTCAAAGTTTGTATGGAAGAATTTTAACGCGCGGTCCGACTAACTCGGAACTCAGTATATATACTTAAGACCGAAAATAAAAAAATTACGTGTGTGTGTGTGGGTTTTTCGAAAATCTACCCCTGACGGGGTTAAAAGGGGTAATGAATTTTAAAATTTAGGGGAATGTACGAGATCCACGCGGACGAAGTCGCGGTGTAAGTGCTAGTCTGTCCGACATATAATAAAATTGTATTGAAGTCAAAACTGTACCTACATTGCATATTTTTGAAAAAAAGTAATTGCTACGAGGTCTGGGGACGATTCTAATGTCGAAAACATAATTTTCAGAATTTTTGTCTGCTTATCTGATTGTTTGTTCCAGCATCACGCAAATACTACCGAATGGATTTTGTTCAAATTTTGCATAAAAATTCCCTATAAGTCTGATCAGTCTATAAATGATCACGCTATTTGCTACGGGGGTTGTCCAGTGTTGCATTATGTACTATTCTTCTATACATAGTTTAGCGCAAATTGTAAAAAAACGAGCCAAAGGTACCTTTATGGGGCTAATCAGTCAATCATCATACAGGGTGGATTTTTGAGATAGGGCAATAAGGGCAGGCACCTTAACCGTGGTTGCAACAAAAAAACAGTCTTAGGAGACTGTCCTTAACTTTTTAAAACATTTTGATATGCATTCACAGATTTTGAAAAAAATGTGCAGTCAGCACAAAAATGGGCAATTTTCACAAAAACTTTTTCAAAAACTCTACTAGACTAACTGAGGTTTGAGTAGTAAAAAAGTCAAAAACCGCAAAAAAACTTTTCCCATACATGTCGTAGGAAATGAGATTAAGATGAGAGAGAACACATTAAATCAGCATATGACAACAGTCGAAATATTCCACTACTTCACTGGGCTGAACAGGGAACGCATATAGCTGCTCTCAAAACGGCGAAGGCAAACATCGTGAGGAAACCGGCATGTCCTAGAACCAAAAATTCGAAGACATTTGACATCTACCAATTCGCACTAAGCCCGCGTGATGGATTACGGCCCACTCCCTCCCACTGTGTGTCCCAGCATTATAGGCTGATTATAGTATAGCAGATATTTACAGATTTAACCTTTTAAATGATTATCATCTAGCTAAACCTTTAAGAACGGCTATTTTAGTCAACTTTCAGTAAAGCAAATAGCTTAGCGGTTCGACAACTACTTTGCAAACCTGTGTTTGTAAATTCGTTTCCCATTATTGATATATTTTGTGATTCTTTTTTTTTTACATTTGGTTATACTATTTTTGAACGTACACAGAAAAACATAAAGTTAAGGGCTCTTCAGTCACCCATGGTTATAAATATCTATGGTTAGGTTAGGTGAGAAATCCCATGTGTTTGCAATATACTGTTATATTATTTTAGTGATAGTCGTTCGTCAGGAATAATCTGTATCAGTGTTGTGCCATTAACATTTTGCGGGACATTAAACGCACATAAAAGGCGTTGTAACAATTATTTTTTCTTGACGTGCAACGTCATTAGCGCATCAGTTCTCAATTCGTAGGTTAACCAGGCGTTTATTACGCTTGGACAGGAACGGCCTGCGCCTAGTGACAGGGACTATAACAGGACACTGCTCGCTAAGCAAACACTTCCACACAATAGACATAACGGACAGTCTTCTGTGCAGGGCTTGCATGGAGGCTGAGGAAACCGTCACGCATGTACTCTTTGAATGCACAGGCGTTACCCAGATTAGAACAGAAACCCTCGGGGCATCCAGATCTTTCATAGATATTCTAAACAAACCACGAGACGTGATCAACTTTTGGAGTGAGGTGGGCTGGTTGGAATAACCACCGACAGCCGCCGTGGCCCACACACAATGGTCCACCTGAAGGACTAAGTGCTGATACCAAACCCTGTGACATAGATAGACAGATCTTAGAACATAGGGCTCCATTCAAGTCCAAATAGTCTATCGAGCAATCCCTCCACGTCAACTTGAATATATTAACTACCTACTGTGGACAATTTTGAACATCAAAGTATCTCACCACGTATTCCCACATACGCTCATACGACTTGTTTTAAAAAGTGCTTCCACACTTATTGCAATTTTGCTTGTCAAGCGAGAGATTTCTCTTGCAGAAATCCTTTAAGAGGAATATTATACTCATTGAATTTATTTTATTCTATGTGCGTTTCTCTTGTTCATTTATGCATTAAATATATCACAGACTGTCAATTTACTCTGTATTGATTTTAAGTTTACCATGTGAATGCTTCTAGTTTGTTTTAAAAAAAATTGTTCAACAACTTAATCAATCCTGTAAATTCAGAGAAAATTGGCTGTGATAGACGGATAGACAGACAGACACACGAGTGTCCATAAAAGGGTTTCATTTTTCATTCCGACGTACGGATCCCTAATAACAGTGTATAACGTGTTCAAAGAACGGCATGTAGGACACATGGTTTTATTAAATGGTGATAACTTCATCCACACCCTGTATGGCCTTGTTCGACAAGTAGGTATTTACATATATTCTAAAAACGCTTTTCTTCGTTTGATAACTTTTAAGTTTTGTTCGTTCCCAATATAAGCAGTGAACTGGAAAACATTCAATCAGTTAATTACAATCATTGGAAAAATACCTCAACGGCAATAAAAACGACTCGTAAATAGCACTTTCAATAAACATAAAAGCGAAAAATTCAGATATATACATCTGAATTGATAAAACACTTTCATTTGATACAAATTGTGAAACCATTTATGAGTACCTACCTATCATTACACTCGTCCAATTTCGTTAAAATGTTATTGAACATATGTAAATATTATAGGTAAGTTTGTATTTAATTCCACACTTCATTTACTTTCGAAACTTGTGCTGTGAAATAATGAGGCTGACTGTACTCGGGAGTACTTGTGTGACGTAATTGACAACGTGGCAAAAACTCGATACTATACCGTAATACGGACGGAACAAATAAAATTGCCGTCGTTAGCGCCAACCAAATTAGAGTGAACCTGCACTCGGATAACATCAAAGAATTTTTAATCATACTAAATAATTGTAACTGTACTGTCTACTCGACTCAAATACTGAATGAGCACTAATGCCCGCCCGGGCTGTCAAAGGTGAGAAAGCGATTATTAATGGTGTCTTCCTTTAGAGGACTGGGATAGCTTTGTTAATTCTCCGAAGACATAAATAAGTTATACTATTGACTATGAACATTAATAGTTGGTCCCTAATGACAGCGAACAACAAAAACACTTCACAATCATTTACTAAAAAAGAAGCAGTTAGCTTCATCAGTTGATTGTGAAGTGTTTTTGTTGTTCGCAGTCATTAGGGACCAACTATTAATGTTCATAGTCAATAGTATAACTTATTTATGTCTTCGGAGAATTAACGACGACGAACTGCCAATACCTAACCTAACTGACATTTTTCGAGAAATTCACTTTTTTATCGCTTTGAATTTAAATGCGTTATTCGCATGTTTCAAAATCAAATTTCTCAATTCGTTCCTTCCTTTATAACATAACACAACATCACGCCTTGTTTCCCCGAGGGGTTGGACAGAGATGTACCAATAGTACACCCACATTTCGCCAGTTATGTTTAGTCTCATGTAATAGGGGGCGAGCCTATTGCCATCAACCGGGCACAGATCCAGACTCTGGGTTGCTACTGAGAAATTCCCGATAGAAAAACCCAATAACAACTTGCCCGACCCGGGAATCGGACCCAAGACCTCCTGCTCAGCAATAGCGCTTGCGACCACTAGACCAACGAGGCAGGTTGTACTAATGATAATAACTAGATATACCTATACATATATGCCTAGTTTTCAACAATCACTAAACAAAATGTTGCACACTGGGTTGTTTAACTAATTAAAATCTAGCGGGGTGTAGAACCCTCATACCGTTTTATTTATGTTTAGTCTAAGCTGCAATATTAAACATAAAGTTTTCTTACAGATGCATGGTTTAAATTAATGTAATAGTAGGTGAAGGATCTAATTCTGGATTGGATGTTCAGAAGTATGAGAGTATAGGGTCCCCGAAACGATCAATTGCAAATGATGATAAATGATGGTGCCTTCAATTTCTATTGTAGTAATATTGTTCTATAATATTAATATGCGCGTCAATGTGTATCAATCACGTAACAATTGACAATTGCAATTGATCGATTCGGGGACCCATAAGGAGCAATTCCTGTATTTTTAACCGGCTAAGCCTAATACGCGATGACGTCAACGACGCTCAAGCCCCGGGAGAATTCCGATGGCACGGTACGTTTGTGACTGCAATCACAAAAATTGCCATACGATTATTTTTGGTTTAGAATTATTTATTTGACGAGAATATCTTCCATACCATAGACTAAAACTACCCACAGCCGATATAAGACTGAATTATAGTAATTTTATCCGTGCGTGAAACGCGCGAGTCACCGGCGCCGAAAAGGCGCCGGTGGGGCTTGACGGTAAGTCGACAAGCGGCGCCGAAAAGGCGCCGGTGGGGCTTTCGCGGTTAAGAACGTTCTCATACCAATCTTAGTATCTGTAAAAAAAAAAATGTACTTTTCATACATTTTTGTTTGACATTGATTGTCGCTGAAATGTGATTGCGACTACAAGATTATGAACGTTTTTTTTTACGGAAATTGACTTCTTTTGTTGCAATGTAATGTAGTGTAATGTACATATTAATATGTAAACTACCACAACATTCTGATATACCTATTGTTATACCTACTCGTAGATATGTGTTTTAGTAACTGTTGGTTCAGCTTCGTTATTTTCTGTTGAACAAAAGTTTAGTGGATCAATAGTATTAAGAGCTAGGAGGAGAAGCTAGCGCATCCTATTTATATTTAATACATTGCAACAACAAATAATGGCTGAATCCTAGCTGAGAGTCAGACTGACCTATTTCTTTAAATTGACATTTATAAGGTGGACCTCAGACGATAGAAAATAGTTTATTTCTCACTTGAGTCGGTGATAGTTTTACTACTTATCATGCAAATAAATAAAATTAAAGTGTCTGTTTGTAATGTCAAAATAACAGCTTTTTACTAAATTTATATGAAAGTATAATTATACGGTAGGTAGGTACCTACCGTATATACTTTACTTTAAAAATATATTTTTTGTTATAACTAGGTACTTAGGTATAACAAGAAAAAATATTTTTAAATGTTTTGTCTGTCTGTCTGTTTGTCTGTTTGTTCCAGCTAATCTCCGAAACGGTAACGGCTGGACTGATTTTGACGGGACTTTCACTGGCAGATAGCTGATGTTATAAGGAGTATTTTAATTTTAGAAAAATAATTAGGATTCCGCGCAAAAAAAATTAGAACCCATGAAATTGTGAAGAAAATCCGATTCAAATAGGGAAGTGTTGACGCGGGCAAAGCCGCGGGCAACGTGTAGTACATAACTATTAATTTAATATTAGTAACGCAAATGACACGAACCACACAGTTTTGACTAGTAACCGAACGAATGGAACTTACGAAAGAAAAATATGATCATTAACAGAATCAGTGAACAATAATCTTACGCGCAAGTCTGTCGTCTGCAGATCTCCTAAGTCAGACAACAGAAACATCTAGTTTGGATTTATTCGAAGATCTTCTAAGGAATCAAAATTTCAAAGTTGCGAAAAATACAATGTTTCTTGTAATCGTTATCTGGCAAAAGTTTTGATACAAAAAGGACATGAAAAATTCAGCATCTCTATGGATAGGAATTGTTTATTTTTGATACTTACTTACTGCAAGATTTTAAACACCAATTTGGTTTTTTTACAACGCTTCAATCTACGATCGCTAAATACTCTATTATCACTAGAATTGGGGATTATCAAGCGTGGTGATTAATCATCATCATCTTCCTGCCCTTGTCCCATGTTACTTGGGGTCGGTGCAACACGTTTTCTCTTTCCATTTTCCCCTGTCAAAAGTCACGCTATCATTCACTCCCTTCTCTTTCATATCATTCCTCACACAATCCATCCATCTTTTCTTTGGCCTTCCTCTCCCTCTCCATCCATCAACATTTATATTCATCACTCTTTTAGTCACATGCGTTTCTTCCCTCCTCTTCACATGTCCATACCAAGCCAAACGATTTCCTTTCAACTTTTCTGTCACTGGCGCCACTTTCAAACTTCCCCTTATATACTCATTTTTTACTTTATCCAATTTCGTCACTCCACACATCCATCTCAACATTCTCATCTCCGCTGCATGCAATCTTTTTTCATCCGTCTTCTTCACGGCCCAGCATTCCGATCCATACAGTACGACAGGCCTTATCACGGACTTATAAATTTTTCCCTTTAATTTGAGGGGCATCCGTGGGTCGCAAGTTGTTCCTGTGACCTGTCGCCATTTCATCCATCCTGAGTTGATCCGGTGTGCTACGTCTCGGTCTACTTCGCCATCCACGTGGTGATTAATGATATAGTGATTAATTGGCTTATTTTTGATCTTATATTTTGAATTGTTTTAATTATCTATTTTTTACATTGTTCTCACATATAGAAGCAACAAGAACAATGTACCCAGGATTTTGTAATAATTTTGATTTAAAAGAGTGTCCATGGAGTTTCTTGCCCATTCTTCTCCATAGAGATCTACGTTTTGGAATGGGCGACTAGCTTCAATTTTCTGACTAACTGACTGACTCTTTAACAATTCAAAAGTGCCTGTAATTGGTTTAATTGAAATAAATGCTTTGAGTTGAGTTGAGTTGAATTATCTACCTACAGTTCCTATGTTGTTCTAGTTCTTGGAATGGGAAAATTGCATGGTAAGTACAAATGATGAAAGGTAGAGATCACGAAGTAGAGACCGTAATGAAAAGATATTACAGGAATACCCAACTACCTTCTTATATAAAAATTGGGTGCTAACACTTTTTTGGACCACTACACAGCCGTAGTCAAAAAATTGGTTTGTAATAATTTAACATTGCCTGTTATTAAATTTACTTTTCCTCTCACTTGACATTATAAAATCCTCGTCAGTTTAGTGAAAAAAAGTATTGCTTCGCGTTTTTGCGGTGTTCATAGAACGTTATATTAAATCTTTCAGCAAATTATATACTCGTCTGTTGCCAATGTTTCATGTTTAATCTGAAGCATAAAGCTTTAAAGCGATTTCAGCGCATCAAGCACAGTATAAAAGGATTTATTATTTATTTAAATCGACTGTTACTGTGAAGTTATTTTTATTTAAATAAATTTTATATTCTTTCTGGGACAACTTATATTTGCCTCATCTCCCTCGTTTAACAGTAAATGACAATTTATCTGACATAAACAAAAAAGTCGAATCTTCTGTACCAAGAAAAGCCAATTACCGTGGCTTATTTAATGGATTTTCGACTATATTAAATAATATTAATAAGCCATGACATTTTCTAATGACAGTAATATCAAGTTTATAAAATATCGATAGGAGAATTCCTTGTTAATAAAAGGAGCGATACCAAAGTCTTACCCATCCAATACTTAAAGTACGTAAAATAAAATACAGAATATTCATCAATTACTTTTGGTCCTAAGCTAGTGGAATTTCTTGGCTGATAGACGTGGCCATTACTATCCATAAGTCTACCCCATATCGCGTCAAGTCTTGTCATTGGCTCAATTTGGGTACGAAAGTACTCTAGTTGCCCTCCAGGGATTACAAACCTAGCGGTTATGTAAATAGTCTTTTGGCTTGGAAGATAAATTCTAATTCCATCAACCGAATCATGGGAGATTTGTTGGTTGTATGTGAGAATGGCGCACACCATATTCAGGCACCGTTCATATAAAGATTAATAGGGCTCGCAGACGTGACACATGGTGTACGGGAAGTTGCAGTTTATCTAACACATAAAACCGTTTGTCTTGTCTAACTCATCAACGCACAACATAAATTTTGAGGGAAACGGAAAAGTTGCGCACAGTAATTATACACTCGGGTTTTCAATCTTTGTATACGGTTTAAAAGTACCTACGTAGGGAAGGAGAGTACTGAGGAATACTTTTTAAACTTGGGTAAATGGAAGAACAAAGTCGCCTCCAGAAACCACAACTATACATTTTTTGTAATTGTATTTTCTTTTGTGCCAGCAGCGTGGCCCGTTCGGCTAGTTTAAATACATTTCAACGATGGACACGCCATTTTTCCTCCTCGGAGAAAATTAAAAGTGTTTCGTAAAAATCTCACTCCAGTTCATTGCGGGACATAATGTAAGTCGGAGTGAATAAACAAGAAATATGCGGTCGCTCGTGTTTTGTTTTAGCGTTTATAAAGCGAAGAGCTTTTATGGTTTATAGCTCAATAATATAGGCCGTAAAAAGCCCCCGGACCCTCGTCGGATCTCACTCTGTTCCACAATTGAGTCATCCTAGTGCGTCCCTTCGACTCATTTAGGACTTCTTGAATAATTCCGCTTTGTAGGTACCTAACTAGACGGAAATGTACTTTGTAGTCGCTTCTTTGTTATGTGCGTGGTACAGGTTAGCTCAATTACGACGCTTAATTCACTTTATTACATGTTCCGGGAGCATAACTAACTGAATTTAAAAGAGAAATCCATATTGTAGAGATGCCACGCGTTGGTACAAAGAATACTAGATATAAAATATTTTTCCTGTAGTAAACTTAGGGGAGAGAACTTCGATCCGTTGTTCCAGGTTACTTTACATGGCTTTAACTTTAAAATAAGAATAGCTTAGTTTGCTTGAGTTTCAATTGAAGTTGCACAAATAATTTTCAGCACGTAGCTAGACGTCCTGTATAGCTCCATCTCTTTCTCACACTGACGTAACATTAAAATAATAGTTACTGCTTTAAGAGGTGGTGGTTGGCCCCCAGACGTTACAACATTGCCCTGTACTGCAGGAAATTCACGATGAACGCCTGTACTTTACGAAAGATCTTGACTGCTGAGCTTGTTACAGCATTTCTTCGCAGCGGTAGTCAGATAGAAATGCCGAGGCCAGTAAGCTTGGACAACCCGTGACGTGTAAAAGTGGATTAAAAAATTCAACTAAACGCTCTTGCAAACAGGCGCGACACGCGACGCGACACACAGGCACCGCTCGTCGCGCGACAAGCGGTGCCCTTGTGTCGTGTCGCTTGTCGCGCCTGGTTGCAGGAGCCTTTACACGGTTCTTTCAATTAAGTTTCAAATTATAACTCGAAGGAGATCATTCAAACAATATTGTTGTACTACATTTCACACCCTTTTTGAAAATTATCTTTTCGACATCCTATAATGCTGGATACAGATTGGTGAAACGTAACACATGTTGAAAGAAATTCACCTACTTGTTAGTTATATTTTATGTAGCATTGCATTTATTTGGGCGGCTCATTTGTGTTACATCACATGTTACGTTTCACCAATCTGTACCCGGCATAAAGTACATACATATGTATGATTTAAAATCCATGTTTTTGTCTTCAGTTGTCTAGGCTGTGCGTTGTCTGATAATCACTGAACTGTTTTAAATGTAAAAGAGCGAGACAGAAGATAAAATACATATAGAATAATAACGAAATAGCTATAGAAGATGAATAGAGATAGAAGATAATCTTTCAAGTTTTGTATGTATAGAAGTGAAAGTTAACAGCGTATCGCAGTATCATATTACAGTAACCCTTTTACTAAGTCAACCTTTGAAACTTGTGCGGGATTAAAAGCATGTTCAGTCTCTGTTTATCATTTACTTCCAGTTTGAAATTAAACCGTATCTAATGAAAGGTTCCTGTATATACTTAGATATAGAGGACGAATAATAATGAAAAGAAGAAAAATAAAATGTTCGATGACGTCATGGATAAATCGTTTATTAAAATTATAGGCAGCAGTTGTGGCTCAGAATAAAAATAGTAGTATATCTTTAATATACTCACAGGGTTACTGGTAACTCGACATATTCCTTGCAGGACGTCATAGTAGGGTTAAAAAGCAACAAATTAAGCCACCAAATATTCTACAGAAATTCAGTAGTTTTTGATTTAGTTTGTTTTTTTTTATGAAAAATCCCAGATTTTAAATCAGTTTTAAAATGATTTACGGCACCGTAAATCATTTTTAAATTCGCCGTAAATTGATGCCGTAGCAGATCATTATCAATAATTAAAAGTCCAAAAATGTCTAAAACTTTGCACTAATCAAACATTAATTTTTTTGTAATTTTTGCCATTACTGCATAAAAAATATTGTCTAGTACAAACAAAAAATAATACGCCTGATGTACTAATTGCTAGGAAAATATCCTTGTTTTATACTATTCAGAAAGGTATGATTTTCAATACTTTTGCATGTGTGACAGGGAAGAGAAGAGTTTTATGGGGAGCAGGTAAAATTGCGAGACGGTCAACCTATTGTTTCGTATTATTCGTAGTTTTTACTTGCGCTTGAACTCCAAACACTCGGCAAGCTTCGTTTGATGGGGTGCTTGGACAGGAAACCTCCCCGTGTGCCTGTGGGCTGGAATTCCCTTATGGATGCGTCCGGGGGGAAGGCCAGTCACCGGGACGGTGCACCCTGGGGTACGGGCAATGACTCTCCATTAGGTACTGTGTGCCTATGGGGTCTTGTTGCCCGTATGCCAATATCCTGTCAGAGGTACGCTCCAACGTGTGTCTCTCTGCGCTCTAAGCAGAGACGCACAGCGGCGGAGTAAGAGCGGGCTCGGTGTGCACTAACTCTGCCGCCGGGCAGGCAGGAAGAGGCCTTCTCTTTCTGCCACCGTTATTCTCGTAGCCCCGAAGATTGTCAAGGTCATGTCTCTGACTTTTGACGGGGGTCGAGGGTCTTGGCTTAATCGCCCGGACCGCGAGGAAGAAAACCTCTATAAAAAATCACCCCAAACCTTCAAGCGGCGGCGCACCGTGAGGGAGGTTGATAGCTTGACTAATGGGTAGCTAAATTAGTCGCTAGTGCGAACCACTAGTTTTTGGGAAATAAAAACTTTTATACTCGTGGGAACCACTATGGATAAATCTTATAACAAAAATAAAAGTAGCGAAGAGGAGGGGAGTGATGCGGAGTCGGAGTCCGACGCTGCATCTGGTGCGAAGGGCTCATTCAAGAGCCCGGAGCGCGAAGTGGTGGGGGCCGCCGGGAAGAACCAAAAGTTCTTGAAGAAGCGCCCCAAACCGGGAGATGGCCTAGGGTCTTCCTCGGATGGCGGGCTGAGCTCGGCCCGTAAAAAAATCAACCGGTGGAGTGGGGCCCATGGAAGTGGTGTGGGCAGAGGGCTCACCAAGAAGGAGGCCAGCAAGCCGAGCCGAGCCGGCCCGGCTGAGCCAGAGTCGCAGTTGGGGTCGGTTTCGGCCGGGTCGGAGTCGTCAGGTGGTGAACCGGATGCCACTGGCGGCTCCAATTGGGAGCGAGCGGCCAGGTTTGCAGAGGTCGTGGCAGCCGCTATCAAAAGTGTGGATAGGAAGAGGACCCAGTCCTCTAAAGACAAGGCCATATCCGCAGCCACGGCCTCCATTATGGCGGCAGTGGAGGCCAGTCACCTCGGGCCCCCGCCGGATGCAATGTCGGAAATGCGGGCGGAGGTCACCCGTTTGACAGCCGCCAAGGAGCTTCTCCGAAAGGAGAACGCGGAGCTCCGAGCGGACCTGGCTAGTCTTCGAGAAGCCGGCCCCCGGGAGGTGCAGGGGGAGGCGCGGCATGGGCTGGTCGGGCCCGTGCCTGCTGAGGATCGGGTTCTGGCCCTGGTCCGGCGGGAACTGGCTGCCTTCCGGAGTCGATTTTCCGCCCTGGAGGCCATAGTTCTACGCCTCCCGCTGGCGGCGAGCCAGGCGGCCTCAAACCAGCGGGACGTGGTGAGCGCTCTGTTCCCTTCGCGAGGGGAACATACTCCCCCGCCCATGGCTCCGTCTCCTGCGGTGTCCGATGCGGACCACACAGCCGACGATGATGACGATGCTCCGGAGGTGACCGAGGTAGAGCTGAGAGTGGCGGTGCGCAGGCTGAATGCCAGGAATACCGCCCCAGGACCCGACGGCTTACCTGGAAAAGCCTGGGTCCTGGCCTTGGAGGCTCTCGGGCCTCGACTAAGGGGGCTCCTAAGCGCATGCTTGGAGAGGAGCCGGTTCCCGCTTCAATGGAAGACGGGGAAACTGGTCCTCATTAAGAAGCCGGGGCGCCCTGCGGACTCTCCGTCCGCTTACTGGCCCATCGTGCTGCTCGACGAGGTGGGCAAGATCTTTGAAAGAGTCATTGCAGACCGCCTCGTCGGGCGGCTAAGGGGAGGTCGCACCAGGTGGCTGCCGTATTAGCGACACGCGGGGTTGCGACAATCGTAGAGAGGATCAGGCAATTGGGACTCGAGGTGGCCTTGCACAAGTCTGAGGCCATGTGTTTTTATGGTCCTCGGAACGCGCCACCATCGGGTTCCCAAATAACGGTAGGAGGGGTTCCCATCGGTGTCGAGTCGACGATGAAGTACCTGGGACTCGTCCTCGACAGCCGGTGGAATTTCGTGGAGCATTTCCGACGTTTGGCTCCCAGACTAAAGCGGGCCGGGGCTGCCTTGAGGTGGCTTCTGCCCAATCTGGGGGGTCCAAACGCTTCCTGCCGGAGGCTCTACGCGGGGGTCGTGCGGTCCATGGCCCTTTACGGAGCTCCGGTGTGGGCACGTTCCGTGAGTCGGCGACCGGTCCGTCGGTTGAACGCGTCCCAGAGGGATGACCTTCTGCCATCCGGTTAGCCCGGGGATACCGGATGGTCTCCGGGGAGGCGGCGAACCTCCTTGCCGGATTACCGCCATGGGATCTGGAGGCAAAAGTCCTCGCGCACATGTGAGAGTGGCGCGAGGAGGCAGGACGCCGGGGTGTAACTCCGTTGCCGCGAGAAATCGCGGTACGGCGGACAGAGCTCCGGCAGGATCTCATGGCGGCATGGAGAGTGCGATTGTCGCAACCCAGCGCTGGGCACGCCACAATTGCGGCGATAAGTCCCCTCTTTGAGGAGTGGCTGGTGAGGCGCCACGGCGTCCTCACCTTCCGCCTGACGCAGGTCCTCACCGGACACGGGTGCTTCGAGAGGTACCTGTTCCGGATAAGGCGGGAGGAAATGCCCGGGTGTCACCACTGTGTGGATCGCCCGGAGAACACGGTGGAGCATACGGTGGAGGTCTGCCCGGCTTGGGCGGAGCACCGCCGTGTCCTCGCGGAAGCGATCGGCGGCGGCGATCTCTCGCGTCCGGCCCTGGTCCAGACCATGGTACGGAGCGAGAGTACATGGGAAGCCATTACCTCCTTCTGCGAAGCAGTAATGCTCGCGAAGGAGGAGGCGGGACGCGTGAGGGAGAGGCAAACATTGCGCCCTCACGCCCCTAGTCGCCGCAGGAGACGCCCTGGGCGTCGGGAATTGACAGCCGATTCCCGGCCACCGTAGGCGCGGGCTTGCGGACGTCGAGCAATGGGTAGCTCGCCATCCAGTAAGGACCAGGCCCGAGTCGATGGCACGTTGTGTTCCACGCGCGCCTCAAAGAGATGTCAGCAGCATTGAACGGGTCCGCTAGGACCGATGCCAGCCGGGGTTGCGGGATGTTCGAAAGAGTACCGTGGCCCCGGCACAGGCAACAGAAGGAACACGGGTGGGTTTTAGTCAGTAAAAGTCTGACACGCTCTCCCACTCCACCCATAGCGGGAGAAGTCATTTGATGATTTCCCATTCAAAAAAAAAAAAGCTTTGTTTGATTGGTCACTATTATTCTCTCGGTATGACACGGGGTGCGACTTCGTAAAATCTGGTCGTCAGCGTTAGTTACTTTCAACTGTACATCGCGGAAGCTCGTGTTTTGTTGTCATTTCCGTAACTGTTGCCGCGTATCTTGCTCTTGTGCTGTGCTGTGCCTCAAGTGCTGACTATGGCTGCATATTCAAATCCTGAATTCGCTGACGTAATGTACCGTTATGGACTTTGTGATGATAACGCTGCTTAGGCGCGGAGAGAATATCAACTTCGCTTTCCCAACCGCCAACTCCCACACGTTACTGTCTTCGGATCGACTTATCGTCAATTAGGTATTTGAAACTGGCAGCGTCCAAAGAAGCAGGCAAATTGACACTGGTCGTTCCTGGAGATACACGGCTGAGGACGAGGAGCTGATTCTTCAACGTTTTATTGACGACCCCAACATAGCGACAAACATCGTAGCGCATGAGCTTGGTATGTCACAGTGGAAAGTCTGGTCTGTAGTTCACTTGTCAGGCCGACATCCATACCACTACCAACCCGTCCAGTAATGTAGAAGAGGGAGATCCACCGAGACGGCTTGAATTTTGCCGTTTTATGCTAACTGCTGACGCCGAATGCGAAGACTTTTTAAAAAACATTATGTGAACCGATGAGTCATGTTTTGACCGTGATGGTATCAAAAATTACCACAACTTACATTACTGGACACCAAAGGCAGAAGCAAATCCTAAGAAACTGAAACCAACCGCATCCCAGCATAGATTCTCGTTTAATGTTTGGATGGATATTATCGACGACAAGTTAATTGGCCCACATTTTTTACCCCGAATACTAAATGGGGAACTTTATAAAGATTTCCTAAGAAATTATTTAACAGCACTGCTCACGGATGTACCGGAAGAAAGAAGAGCAAACATGATTTATCAACATGACGGATGTCCAGCCCACTTCCGAATCACAATTCGACAATTGCTGGATGAAAACTATCCAAACCGATGGATAGGGCGCGGTGGGCCGATTCCGTGACCTGCACGAAACCTTGATCTGTCGCCGCTAGATTTTTACGTCTGGGGTCATATGAAAGACCTGGTTTATGTGACCCCAGTAAATTCAATTGAAGAACTAAGAGAGAAAATAACAGATGCGGCGGACCAGATGAGGGCAACAATAACATCAAGAATCACATAAACCGAAGTGAGGAAGCGAATAAGGCCATGTATTCGAAACCGACGGCAGCTCATCGGAAAAGACGTGAGAAAGGACAAAACCCATTTTCCCTACATCTTTGGGCCTCCCCGTTACAGTCATAAAATTGGTGTCATTTTTTACAGAAATATACTAGTTATAATCTCAAACTATTGGGTTCGACCGTAAATGTATACAGGGTGTAAAGGACAGCCCTCCGCAGACTGATGGGGTGAATTCAGTATATCATACTAAGATGACCGGTACATTAAATTATTTCAGGAACGTTATGGGAATCCAATAAACCTGATTTGTTTTATTTCACAGGCAATGTATTGTTACCGTGGCAAAACGCGCGTAGCGAACGGCAGCGCAGTGAGCCATCGGCCGCCGAGTATTTCAACATCCATTGCTGATTTTTTTTTTATTTTAGCTTAAAATTCTCTGTAGAATGTAATTTTACATTGAAATAAAGTAATAGTAACTGAAAATACAAGAAAAGAAAATGAAAATTTTCCTGAGAATATTTCCGGTGGAATATGGTTCAAATTAAGGAGCTGACTGCACCCTGTTAGTTTGCGGAGGGCTGTCCCTTACATCCTGTATATCTAGCAGCCATAACTGTAGTATCTAGGAATTTCTTCTGGTGACTCATGTGACAGTAACATATCAACTGCCAAATCTCAACAAGCTTGACAGAGATGATGGCTGGGATCCACTTTAAATATAAATATAATTTATTTTTAAAATATAAGTACCATTAAATAATCTCATAAGGAATTAGTACGAATAAAGTAAAGAATAGATAAGATGGATTCTTCATTCAAAGGTCGTCTACCCGTTATATTGCAATGAGATATAGCAATACCTTAATGAATGCAGTTGTCCATACTGATTGATTATCGCAGTCCTTAGAAACAAGCCGTAGTCAGTCAGAGTAGCAGATACAGAGTCCGTGTTTGAGCCGAGTACGTTCGTGAGAGCAAGATTCGTCAGATTCCAGAAACAAGCCAAAGTCGTTGCTAAAATCACAGAAAATACGAATATTGCAGCAGAACAAATTCACCAGCGCAAGCGCAACAAAGCGAATGATTTGACGCACATATTACTTTTGTGACGTGGACTCAATGAGTCAAAGACACGGCCGATGTAACAAGCTAATTTGACATTTAAGTTTGAGGTCATGTTTGACAAATGATGACATGTATTTTAAAACCTGACACAACGTCTTTTTAGCCACATATCCATACATAACTAGTAAGATTTGTAAATAAATGTAATAAAATGCATTTTTCTCAGTTTTGTAATTGCAAATGGGATTTTTTTTTTCGTGTTTAATTAAGTTTTATGATAAAATGACGATAATTTTGCAATAAAACAGTTGACTGTAACGCTTAGGCCCAAAAGTGGACATACTCCTTTGTGTAATTAAAGCTTTTAAATTGATAATGATTAAAAATAAAAATAATGTTTACGAAATTGTTTAATTTGATTTTCCGAACCTGTTTGGGAGACGCACGCCTTCCTGTACTAAATCAAAAACGATTGTCATAATGTAGTCCATGAATTTGTATTAACTTTCATACCTTTTTGGATAGCTGATAAGGCAAGAATATTTTATTATTAATTTGTACATCAGGCGTAGTAATTTTTTTTTGTACTACACCACATTTTGTATGAAGTAATAGCAAAAATTACAAAAAATTAAATGTTTGAATAGTGATGTTTGCCAAGGTTACACGGTTACAAGGTTAAGGTTACATTTTTGAACTTTTAATTATTGATAAAGACCTGCTACGGCATCAACTATTATAGCAACTCAAATTTTAGTACAGTCGCACCGTAAATCATTTTAATATTGGATTCAAATTATTTAATCTGGGATTTTTCATTAAAAAAAAACTAAAAATCTAACTATCTCAAAAACTACTGAATTTCGGTAGAAATTTGGTGGGTTAATTTGTTTCAATTTAACCCTACTATGACATCCTGCAAAGAATACGTTGAGTTACCAGTAACCCTGTATAATAATAATATATTTATTGCATATAAATACGGTATAAAAATGGTAAAGAAGAAATAAAAACTAACATTAAAAAAAAAGGTGTGCGTGTATCAGATCCGACACATGACTGGAGTTTACTCCGAGAAAGGTGCGCAAGATACGATGCGCAGAAAAACGTAACGCTTTTGAAAATTTCCATCCTTCCTTTATCAAAATCCTTATATGAAAATCGATTCTTAAGGAGTAAACTCGAAAAATTTATGAAGATGAAATAAAATATTTTTTGTACCTATGTAGGTACCCTTTGTTAATTTACATAAATGTAGGTAACTGTATCAGGTAAAAAATTATGTAAAAGGCCAAAAAGTTTTATCGTTTTGTCGTTATTTACAAAATTTGATTGTCCGTTTATGTTTCGTATACAATTTCGAAACTACCCAAAACAATGAACCTGCCTATGTATACAAAGGTGTGACGATTTAATTTATAAGGCGTAAAAATGCTTAAGTACAGCGATGCCGAGTTAAGTAACCCCTCCTCTCCTCGGGATTATTATCTTTGCAGCGACGCGATTCAATCGAAGATAAACTTCTACTTAGACTCGAAACTGCCATTATAGAATATTTTATCAAGCGTTTACTGGTCTTTGGAATATTATAATGCTGTGTTTAATACGACGTCCGTATGTCACTGCAGGGATTCAGCAGAATATCAGCGTCAGGTATATTTGCCTGACACATGCTGAGCTTGACTCCCATTTGGTGCAACCTTGAGACGCACACCGCACCTTGTCTCGTTATTTAATTTGAAGTTGGTCATCATGTCACTCTATTTCCTTAATTACTTATTTTTTCTTTTTTGGATGTTGGCACACTGTATGTGTTGTATATTCATGTAATTTGTTATCATCTTTTTAATTGTGTTTTTGTGTGTTGTGCTATGTCTTTTGTGTGCACTGAATAAATGTTTTATCTATTTATCTAATTGTTGTTGTAGGCATGTGACCGTTTAATCCGGTGAATATAAGAAACGAGCCACGTCAAATATATTCATGAGCGTCATTAAAGACAACTAAGTTTGGAGAATAGAACCGATGATCTAATGGTCATTATCATCAATGAGGGCACTGTAATCAGCATTCTGAATTACAATATAACACTGTGTGTAAATCCATCAACTAAACATGATGATTGTGACAACAACCCCCATGACCATTCAAACGTTTCTGAACACAAGTAACCTATAATACATGTAAATGAAGGACTCATCTACAGCAATATATGAGATATATATTATCTTAACACTAAACGTTAGATCGAATAGTCTTAGATACTCCTCGTTACTATGCTCACAGGCATAGTAATGTCTGTATTAAACCCCAGAGCGAGCGAGTCTAAAATATAGGTATAGAAGCATGAGGACCAGGGTGTAAAGTTCACTCATCCTCCATAGAAAAGGGAAGATGCTCCGACCAGACGGGTGTTGTGTCTGGTGGGCTACTGCCCGACGATTGATGTCGGGATGTTGTATATATATGCTAGTCGCGCGGTAAACTCTGATTGCGCGATGCAGGATTTTGCGTGACGTCAGTGTTATGCGTTCTAATGTAGATGTGCCACCACATAGGTATAAACAAATATAATTAAAGATAAATGATAAATGATTTATTTCTGTAAGTAGGTTTATACAAACATTTTTACACGTCAGTCATATTTTAAAAACTAGATAAGGTCGGTCCTATCTGACTACTGTGAAAAGAAAGGCCAAAACAAACTCAGAGGTCACAGTCCCTTTTAAAGACATAATCTTGGTCAGATCATGTGAAGACCATGTAGATTGGTGTCTGAAATGGTCTTTTAAAGAAAGAACCACACAGATTGAGAGGACCTGTCAAGTCAGTGCACGCATTTTTGTCAGAAATCGTGCAGCTCAACTCAGAGCCTAAGGAGCTCAACGAAGAGACTCATGAGACAATTTCAATAGTATAGAGAAGACTATGAAAGCTGTAATAACCTGGCATAGGCTAGGCCGTCTGCCTGGCAAGCGAGAGGCTTTGAGTTTGACCACCACTGTTCACTTATTAGAGGGAAACCCACAAGCATGTCGCTGAGTTGGAGGGATTATCAGGAATAAATCAAATCAAATCGATTATGTTTATTTGTGCACACTTGTGTTCCGATATTGTAAAGTATGTAGGTGTCACTGTGTCCTGCCACAGTAATAAGTATCTACTTTTTTTTTCTATTTTTTTCTGCGTTTTTAAATGCTGCTCTAAAAAAATGTTTCATGATTTTTTTTCTAGTAGGATGAAGTCCCCATTCTTAATTAGCCGAAAGATGTCCACTGATGGACATAGGCCTTAAGCAACATGCCACAATGACTGGCATTTTAAAGAGCAGAACAAGTACGTATATACCTATATATTCTTATAATGCACAATATATTCGTATTTCTTCCTTTGCATTACATATTTTGTGTAAAATACGTATGCTCAAGTATCCCACACAATAAATTAAATTATTTTATTTCTTCAGTTGAGCGAGTGAAATTATAATCCTACACTAATTAAGTATTCACCCGTCGTATGTTGGTACTGCATGAGACAAGGCGGGTTTTGTTTTACTAAAACACTGCATACGTGTGGGGATATTTAAATCCATGAAACTATATTACATAAGTAGCTTGCAATATTTTGAGGAACAATTGGATCAAACAATTCTTACACTTTTATTTAATTTATTAAAGCTTTATGCACAAGTAACAAAATACTGTAGAAAGGCGGACTTAATGCCTTAGACTGGGCCACCACATTCTTCGAACCGAACATGGCGTCCCGTTGACGGTCGTGCGGCGGACACGCGGCCATAGTAAATGTTTGTATCGCTACTTCGGCGCCGTCATCTCGTTCCCGTGGCCATCCCATTGACGTGGCGGTGGACAAACGACCTAAGGCATTTTCTACCCGTCAACCTTAGGGTGATGCAGAGACAAAACATGGGAGATGCATCATAAAAGATATCGGGGCATGTCTTCCGCAAGTTGTATGCGAATGACGTCACTGAAACGTCATTTCAGTTTACTAAGCGTTTTTTTTGACAATGTAAAGTCAAACCCCGCTGCTATCATTTTCATGACAGCTGTCACTGCAGTCATTGTGTGGCGGCCACCGCTCTTCTAGGAAATCGTAGATACTAATTATAAGTAGATGGAGATTTAAGATAGTATTATTAATTTAAAATAAATTAAGTAGGATCATAAAATACTCTCCTCTACTCATTTAACATTCTCTTAAAGGCTTCACGCGTGTCACGCGACGAACGGTGCCTTTGTGTCGCGTCGCGTATCATGCCTGTTTGCTGGAGCTTTAACGCCTTCTCCGGTTTGCGGAACCTTTCAAAAATACTACCGACATCATCCTCTAAATTATGCACAATACTCGCATTAATTTATGAAATACTTAATAATGTATTCCCTGAAAACTACACGAGTCTTTCACACCACAGTCACTAAGTATGCTCTTAATATTTTGATAACAGTCAAGAACTCGTTATAGAAACCGTACATTTTACTAGGTACCTTTTTCCCGCGGCTTCGCTCGCGTGGATGTCGAAAAATATCCCACTGGAACGTACTACCGGGATTAAAAGCACCCTATGTGTTAATCCAGGTTATAAAATATCTGTGTGCCAAATATCCAATTTTGTTCAGCCGTTTTTGTGCTAATCTGAAACATAAATCCAAACAAACAGACAAACGGACAAAAATTCTAAAAACTTTATTTACTGTATTAGACTCGTTCTCACACCTCGTAGCAATTACTTTTTTTCAAAAATATCCAAACAAATAGACAAACGGACAAAAATTCTAAAAACTTTATTTACTGTATTAGACTCGTTCTCACACCTCGTAGCAATTACTTTTTTTCAAAAATTTCAATGTACAGTTTTGAGTTCGTAACTATTGTATTATATATATAGACTAACTGTGCGTGTGGAAGTCGTAAGAAACACAATATATTAAAATAACAGCCACATTTTAATAAAACTCCCTCGTCCCCGACCCACCGCATTGCATCGGCCGCCCGCGCTATTACTTCGTTTTCGCTTAGCGTACTTTGACTTTTTTTCTTTTTGCTCGGCTTGGTCGTAGCGTGATGTTAAATAGCCTATAACCAACCTCGAGAATGTGGCTATCAAATGCAAAAAGAATTTTTCTAATCCTCTTCAGCTTCATTACTTTTGATCACAATATCATGGGCTTTAATTTTTTTGCGCGGGACCCTAATTAGGTATATTTTTCTAAAATAAAAGTAGCCTAAGTTACTCCATATAATATGAACTATCTGCCAGTAAAAAATCCGTCAAAACCGGTCCAGCCTTTTCGAAGATTAGCCGGAATAAACAGACAGACAGATAAACAAAAATTTAAAAAATAGTTTTTTGTTAAAAGTACCGTTTATACCTTCATATGTTATATTCAGATCATTGTTCAGGTAACTTATATCTATAATACATGATAACACTAATATATATTATATCATGTACAAATATACAATAAAAAATAAAAAGGGAGAAGAGCTCATTGGGCATCAAAAAATTCGTCCGCATCGCTGTCAATCGGAAAAGTGCCCAAAAGGCTGGCAGCATTGCCACGCTGAATGGCAACCTTCATATACATTTTGTAAAAAGATGTTATTTTGACATTATACACAGACAGTTCAGTTTTATTTATTTGTATAGAAGATGTAGATATACACACATCAAAAGAGTTTCACTATTTGAATAAAGAATTTTCTTTAAATTTTCTGTCAATCAGGATACCTATAAAAGTGTGTAATAACATTTTTACAAAAACATTGCAATTGCTGCATCGGAACTGAAAAAAATTGCATCGCTATAGAGCGAGACATCATTTGACACGAGAAGAGATAATGAGAGCCATTAGAATGTTGTAAGCTGGTTCCAGGCAACGTACTGTGGCTGTCGCTCTTGGCACTACACAGAGCGTCATAAGGTGCCTCTGAACATGCTTTCGTATCATGGGCAGCGTGGCCGAGCGACTTGGAGGACGATCTCGCATCACCACTCGCAGACAGGACCGGTACATCCAAAATACTGCTCGACGGAATCGTACCATGACCGCCATGATGTTGGTTACGAGGCTCCACAGCTCTTCAGGCTTGCTGATAAGCGATTAAACTATCCGAAATCGTTTACGTGAAGTAGCTCTGCGTTCCTGAAGGCCGCTGAGAGTTCCACCTATAGTAACCCGCAATCGGAGGGCCCGTTTACAATGGGCTCGCGATCACAGAAATTGGGTGGAAGAAGACTGGCGTTGTGTTTGCTTTTCCGATGAACCTCGTTTCGGTATGAGGCCGGATACAAGACGTACTCGAGTTTGGAGGACCTCTGGACGTCAAAAACGTTTGAAATTTGGTCAGGAAGTTCATTTATGGAGGAGGAACAATAATGATTTGGGACGGTATTTGGATCGGTGGAAGAACCGAACTCATTTCGATCAGGGGCAACCTCAATGCTGAGATTTATGCGGAGAGGATTGTTTCATACGTGATCATCCCTTTGAGAAGCCGGTTGGTTGATTCGTTTCGACTATGTACATACGTCCACACACGGCTAGAGTCGTAATACGCAATGCTCGCATCAACGTTCTGCCGTGGCCTGCTCAGTCGCTAGACCTCAACCCCATTCAGCACGCATGGGATATGCTCCAAAGAAGAGCTCTGCCGAGTATGGATGCCGTGCATACCCCCCAACAACTTTTTGATTTGTTAGAAAGAACGTGAGCGGCCATTCCTCAAAGTGATTTTGATGAACTGATTTTAAGCATGCCAAATCGCTGTGATTGTGTGATTCGTATCAATGGTGGATACACAGATTATAATTTTTTTTATTCTTACGATAAAAAAATTTAAAATCATCATTTCTGCCTTTTTTGCCATTTAATTGACGACATTAACTTAGGTTAATTTCCCACAATTTGCAAAAAATGCAATTTTCCTTAATTTTTACAAAATATGAGGATAAATTGTTAACTTAAACATAGGAATTAAAGTAAGAAGCCAGTCTGGAAGACTAGAATTGGTAAATATTAAATGGATATTTTTTTATAGTTAAAAATCTACTTGATCCCTAGACACTGTTGATGTGTGTAGATTGGGTACTTGTACCATGCATCTTTAAATGGCGATAAAGTCCATCTTGGCTTCAAAATGTCATGTTAAAATGAATAAGGCCAATGGAATAATATAACAACAAACTCAAAGCGATTATCAAATGAAAATCACGAAATTGCGGTATAATTTAATAAGCCACCATGTCTGCATAAATCACTATAGCGTAATGGTTAACAGACCAAAAACGTGAACATCGACCACAATTCGCAAAGGCCCGTCACAAATTACAAACTAATCATAGTCCACCAATTGGGTCGCTCGGAAGAGGTTAATTTTCCCAATCCCGACGCTCGCTAACGCTGTGCCCGTTACGGCCGCCCCACCAATTAGCTTTTACTGCCCTTGTGGTCCGATAACTACTCTACGAGTCTTATCTATCGAGCGATCCGGGTATTATGTCCTAGTAAACACTAGTAGAAATTGTATCTAAGCGCACTTTACTTGTCGATAGCGAGTGCTTCACGGTCGTATTATGAAGTGTTGCGCGATAATGATGATGGATCGGCTTGCTACTGCAGTGTTGAACTTGGGAATATGTTTATGTATTTTGTTAATGGCGTTTTAAGTACCTCGCTTTATACTTAAAAGGAACTCAAGTGGCTGTGTATGGTAAAAATATACAAACAGCAATAGAATAGCAATTATATAAACATATCGAACTGCATTCAAAGTAGCAGTGCATTGTTACAACTGCAATATCAATTTTCTGTAATATATAGAGAAAATATTCTCTTGCAATTGAATCATAGCGTTTACATACACGGCAAGCAAATAGTACCTGTTCCGGCAGTCGGGGCGATATCTCTCACAACGACACTCTATAAGTAACTTTCCCAATTCCTTCCCCTACACTTAAACATCTACCGTGTATTGTTTAACTTTTCTCTCTCAGGACGACACATAAACTCGTCGCAAATCCTACACAGGGTTTGAGATGTCGTCTCAGAAATTTTCCAAGTAAACGAAAGCAAGAAGCGACAATCTCGCCGACCTACGTCTTATTTTTCAGGAGAGCCGACCCGTTACAACGACAGAGATTTACATTTGAAATAGGCTGAGACACTCTTTTATTTCGCTCCTTTTATTTTTTCTCTCTGTTCTATTGCAGCAGCTTACTTCTGGTGGATAATAATGTTATTAGAGAAAATAGAATTATTTATCGTAATTGAATTTTCAAATTAAACACGCTCGGATAGCTACTAGTTTGCTCGGGTTTCGACTCGGCAAATTACAAGTATGCAATTATGAAAGCTAATTTCTACTTACTGATCTCAAAGTGAAGCGCGCCGGCCGCTTATCTGATTAAAGTGCTAATTTTTAATTATTCGTTCACGTCTTGGAATTAACAACAGTGATGTACTTATATAAGGTTGAAATAAGCTTTAAAAAATGGAATAATTTATCAGACAATATTCTGGAAGCAAATTTTGTCTGATGGTGTTATCCATCAAAGATTTTCTTTTACGATCCAAGCAGTAGGTGGGTGCGTACACGTTCCTACGTTATACAGCGTTATTGATGGACCCTCGCAAGCTATTACCCTTGCTAAAAAATATTAACCCGTTTCCCTCTTTTTATGACTTGCAGTTTATTTTAAAGCATTTTAATGACTGCCGCAACGCCGCGTAATATGCTAATCACAGAACAAAAGTTTTACTAAAAAAAAATGGGTTTAATGAATTCACGGTCATTGCTTTGGAAAATAAATAAAAAAGTAAATTAAATTCCAATTTTTGAAAAAGTCATACGTTTAAAGAGTTATACATATATGTCAAGTTAATTTTGTTTTACAATAGCTATTTTGTTAGACAATACATCATTTTGAATTCAGGTCTGGCAAGAAAACCTTTGGGACGCATTGTATCTAGATTAATGACGACCGAATATCCTACATTCTTATACCTAACTACCCTTAACAGTAACTGCCCTTTTGTTTCCATAACTACGGAATAAATTATCTCGTCTATGCAGTAGGTACTACATATTAGGAAATGTTTTAGTGCCATCTGCAGCCTGTTATACTAAATAATCTTAGCTTTGAACAATGCTATAAATAATACACCTGCCGTACAGCATTGAGAGATATTGCAGAACTAGCCTCGGGTACAATTTCCTTGATAAACTGCTAGATCCATAAATATTATTCACAACAAGCTTTAGCTAAAATAACTTATTTTACAAGTCACGAAAGAAATATTTAAATTGTTTTGAAACATTAACAAACAAACAGAAGACACCCATAAATAAAAGCTAAACAGACAATATGTAAATCTGGTACATTTTGCCGAGCCGTCCGAATTGGGGGCTCACCAATTTATGCATTTGTTAATTAAATTATATCACGGAACACTTTCTCATGAGGATCTTTTAATGTCCCACTCATAAGATCGGAACACATAAATTAACGGGGCTATTCGTTATGCCAGGCCACGCGCCTTTAATTATTAAGGCGACATACATTTCTCCGCGAAACTTGGGCATAGGGCCCGTAAAACAAATATGTCAAACCGATACTAAAGACGGAACTTAAACAAGGCTACATAAACTGCGGTGTTATGGCGTATAGCATCAATATCAACAAGTTATTGTCCCGATAACTACGCAGTATAAATAGAACTATACGAGTACAACTACTTCATTACGCGACCTTAGATCTCAAATCTGGACATGGCATCCAGATGCAAAACAACGAGACGTCGACGAAAAAAATCTTCTACTTAAGGATGCATTCATCCTAAGAGAGTCAAGATGAGGCCTACGGGAACACTGCAGCCTCAAACAAAAGAAAACTTTACACGTACTTACTTAGTGTTTTATGTGTAAAGCGCGCAGTAGAAGTCACTTTCATATTACCTCTAAAGAAATTATTCTTTTTGTTTTACTTTGTAATTAATCATGTTGGCTACTCTTCCTTCACTTAGCTCTGAGCGTTTCCTCGGCAGCAGCTGAGCAATTTCATTTATTCAACAGTACCTACCCATTCTTTCTTTCACTTGTTCAAAGTAACTTGAACTAGATAAATTAGCAGGACTACTGTGTTGTTTATGTTTGAAATTTGAGTTTTTGGTGTCTAATTGGCAATGTTTCATAAGAATATCCTCAGCAGAATTAAACTTTGTGTCGCCAAGATTTGTGTACTCAGCTCGATTTTTGTTGTATAGGGTCCGAAATATTCGGCTATTATCTGTACCTCTTGTCGTCTCGTTAACTCGTAGGTATATCACATGTATGTCGTCCTCACCGATGCTTACTTTTTCTATTCACTCCGCTAGACGCTTCTATTAAGCTTAAAATACGCATACGGCGAATTTTCCATCCTTTGAAAGTACACAGCGTACTTCAATACAGTGCAGTGCAAAAAAATAGTTGAACATTAATTTATTTTCTATGTTCTAATTTTAAGCTACCCATAATAGTTTATTAATAAGATTATTAAACAACATTATTGCTTCGGAATATTTAACCAAATTATGATTGCAGAAATGTCTGTTTGGTAATCTAAAAAGTTTCTGCATTTATTATTAAACATGAAATCTGTAATCACAATCTTGTTTATTAAAATACTCGTGAAAAATACATTTACATGTAAGTAAAGCAACCTAAAAAAATGAAAATTTAAAGCCGCGGCTACAGAATGGGATATTGACACGCTTTGACTCAAACGAATTTGAAAGTTTATGAATAATGTAGAAAATGCCGGGCACTTGTAGTCAGTCGCATTTTTACATTATTATGTATCACGAAGCTAAAAATTATATTTAATAACGAAATGTTTCCCGACTGATATCATTGTGTAGGAGACTGAAATACATTTCATACCCATGCGGCGGTGTCTGCTACTCACATAGAATTACCGTCAAACATGCATTGAGCTAGCAATATTACACTGGCTGAGTACAAATAAAGAAGGCTACGGAAAATTGTCCGTGTTTTTCCTTATATTGCAAGCAAGTGTACGACACTTTATTGTGGCGTCATCAGAGCCTCCCTCGTGACAGCTTACACATGAATTCGGGGATAGACAAAGAGTGTGCACGATGAAAGAGCTTTCATTCATCCTAGCTTCCAGGCGGAGTTGCGCGAGTGCTGTGCACGTTTTGATAACAGTTAACGAGGCCTTGGAAGTAAATAAATTGTTAATACGTGAACTTATCTGAGTAATGAACATTACTATACAGTTTACAGCGCGACGTTTCGCACAACTTTTAATTCTTTGATAAGTGATCGCTGCCGATTTATCACTTATCGAATGTCAACCCGCATGCCGCGGCTGTCCTCATGAGAAATATGCGCATCCATTGCATATTTTAGTTTTGGGAGCAGTTTTATGGCAGCGATTTAGAATAAGAAAAAGAGATGCTGCAATAAATGGAGAATATTACTGATCGCATACATCCTTATACAAAAAATGAGGTCAGTAAGCCTTCAGGCTTTTTTAGATTTACGGTCAAAGAGTTCATTAGAGTCGCTCCAATACTTTTGAAGATTAACGTCAACGTGATCCAATTTGGGTAGCTCTATACCATTGCGTTTTTCTTTTCCTGTTTTTCACGTTCCTTCCGATCGTGACACACGGCCGACTGATTCAAGATATTAGTATAAAACCGCTTCATAGTAGGTATATATGTTTTAAGCCAGCCTTTCCCAAAGTGGGCGATAATGCCCCCTTGTGGGCGCTGCAGGCCTAAAGGGAGGAAATGTATTCTCAAAGTGGGCAGTAGACAAAATAAGTTTGGGAACCCCCGTTTTAAGAGAACAGTGAATAAATAACTGTTGTGTTTATCAGCTGTTTATCATCTGCGTAATTGTCTACCGGGAAAACGATTACTATAACTCTCGTAGCCGATAAGGGAGTATACCTGTACCCCATTATAATTATTATCTTTAAACGTCGTACATCTTTGGCTGATTTACTACTGACACCTTTGAGATACAATGAAAACGAGAGCATAATACGAAATAAAGCATGTGTAACACAAGGTTTCGGTGCAGTGTAAAATCATTTCAAATAACACAGCGTGGAAACGAGAAGCGAGTTAAAAAAGAAAGTTTCACTTTACTAACATGGAGTGAATGACACATTCGCTCAATATTGATACTACGCTGACAAACGCTGTGAAATTTAAGAGGAGCATACTGATTTACTTTACAATATGTACTGGCCACTAAAACTAACGATTGGTGAAACTTTATGATTAACGGTTACTGAAACTGCGATTTTTATATAGATTTGTAGATAATTATAGTAAGTACCATAATCAATTAATTGGAATCACGTAATTAGTTAAGTTGATGTTAAAATAATAGCCAACAGTCTCCTCGTTTGCGCTCATCACCAACTTAATTTTAAAAGAATATTTGTAAAATGTCATTTTTGCAAAACAGAAATGAAATGAATGTATGGGATGGGCTCGTCAAGGTAAATGAGCGTACCTATGATTCTAGGGCCCAGTTGCGCCACAAGTCACTACATGCGTTTACCGATTAACGTATTTAAAACATCGTTCTGTTTCTGTCAATCGTTTGATGATGATTTAGTAAATGTGCAAGCGAGCCTTAGTATATCTGGCGCAGCCATTCTGCCCCGTCATCAACCTTGCTAAAGGTTTGGTTTGCTAAGAAAGCGGTGAACGGTCACAAAATAACGGCTGTCCAAATACAGAGCGTGTTTCGCATGTTTTTTGACACCATATTGTCAAATACTTGTGAAAATGGCAGATTTTCATGACGTCTCTTACTTACAATATGGCAGAACCGCTCTTCTAGGAAACCGTTACTAACTGGCTAATAGGTATGTATTTTACTACGGCACCTGGCAACTGCTCTCGTATAGCTTATGATGAAGAGAAAATAAACAGTAAAAGTTCACCGACTTATAAATTATGCCATGATGATTTTGTCTCGTGTTATTTTTATCGATCAGTGTTTTTTATGTATTTACACATGACTAACATCATGCCTTGTTTCCCCGAAGGGTTAGGCAGAGGTGTTCTTACCTATATTATACCCACATTTCGCCAGTTATGTTTAAGTCCCATGTAATAGGACGCGAGCCTATTGCCATCAAACGGACACTAATCCAGACTCCGGGCTGCTACTGAGAATTTCCAGATGGAAAAATCCAATAACACTTTGCCGGGAATCGAACCCAGGACCTCTTGCTCAGCAGTAGCGCTTGCGACCACTAGACCAACGAGGCAGTCGAGGGAGGCTCATGTAAATACATCTTCTAACTAAATAGTTAGAAGATTAAAGTAATATAAAAGAATAGTACAACGGGAGGTGATAAATAAGCTTAATTCTGTAAGTTCGTTGGAAGTAACAGTTTTACACGTCAAAATTACTTTGTAACGCAACATAGTACGGTCAGCAATGAAAGTCGATTAACAATTCAGTTTTTTAGATGCAAATTATTTAGAAACATATTTTAAAATATGGGAACTGGTGTAAGAAGAATAATATAAACTCTTAGATATTATAGGAATAGCAGAAAAGCAGTTGTCGAATCATTTTGTGTCCATTTTGATCAGGAGTGAGGGTGACGATGTAAATTGACTTTCGTAGCTACCCATACCCTAACTGAATAAAAGTTCTTCACGTGATATTTTAGAAAGAAATCTAAAACTAGTACTTATAACAACACTAAAATAGAGACTTAAATAGCATAATCAGCCTATAATGTTCCCACTGCTGGGACATAGGCCTCCTCCTTTCAAGAGAGAATGGGCTGTAATCTACCGCGCGGGTCCAGTGCGGATTGATAGATGTCCCATGTCTTCGAATGTTTGGTTCTAGGACATGCCGGTTTCCTCACGATGTTTTCCTTCACCGTTTTGAGAGCAGTGGTGATAGAATAATTTACATAAAGTGCCTGCTTGGGTTCGAACCCACGACCACTGCTCGTATATATAGCAGTCAAATTAATTAATTCTGTATACTACTGTAATTGTATATAAAGGCGCAGATAAGTGCCAACGGCCTTGAGTGCATATATTGCGTGTTCTTTGCTGAACTCACGCAACGCGTTGTACCTCCACCCAGTAATAGGACTCGCCCATCAAGGAGCGCTGTCCCAAGTTAGACGCATTATTAATTTATTATACATAAAACAAAAGGTACTTTAATAAAACACGTATGCTAAAAAATAAATAATTAAATTATCTTTAAAATTGTGAAGGTTTCATAAAAATACGCTTCATAGATTTTGCGTTACTCTCAGTTTTTTATCCGCGTTAGACATAACTTTACAAATTATTTGCACTATGTTATACAAATTTATCTAACATTTTCACACATAAAGTTATTAAGAAATGCTCTAATTTAACATATATTTTTTCCAAATCATTAACACTACTCGTTTAGACATTATCTTCAATTTAAAAACGTTAAAAGTCGGTTATCGTCGCCTTAACAAAGTAAATTCAGTGTTATTTGCTCTGGCCCGGACTGCGCGTCGTTTAGCAAAATGACGGGCCCTTTTTATCTTAGTCCAGCTGCAATTTGTTTCTGGCTCTATTTTCTCGAGACCGCAAACCGACGGTTGCTATTTTGAATATCCCTTTTCTTTAAAATTAAACTGTGTACGTTACTTTGGTGGTGAAGCTCATCATTTAGAATTGAGAATTGTTGCATTCTTGCATTACCATTTGTAACATTATTGGCTGTTTCCGTTAGGTTAATGTTGATAATTTATCTGCTGTGTGATCTAAACACAGGACGGAGTGTGATATGAACACACCTCTTTCGGGATGACCTGGACGCGTATCGTGAGGATTGGTTCGAGGTGGTCCGGGAAAAAGTTCTTAGAAGGACTTGGGGAAGGCCTTTGCACAGCAGTGGGACAGTATAGGCTAAGTAAAAAAAAAAATAAGATCACAATACTTACTCACCTATGTTTTAGGGTTCCGTAACCAGGAACCCTTATAGTTTCCCCATGTCCGTCCATCCATCCGCAGCCTAGCTCAGAGACTCTTAGTACTAGAAAGCTATAATTTGGCATGAATATACATATTAATCACGCCGATAAAGTGGTAAAATAAAATCTTGAAAAAAAAATTTTTTAGGGTACCTCTGTACACGTAAAGTGGGGAAGTTTTTGTTTCTCGTCTACCCCACAGTGTGGGGTGTTGTTGGATAGGTGTTTCAAAAATATTGCGGGCTGGTGTAAACAATTTTTTTATTAAGGGATTCGTTTCTGCAATATTAAGCTTTAAAGTGCTAATTTTTGCTACACTCAAGTGTGTGTGTCCCGCCAGCTAAACGGTTAGTTTTGGATATGTGAAAAAAATTCACGGTAGTAGTATATAATATACAGGTGTAAGGGACAGCCCTCCGCAAACTAACAGGGTGCATTCAGCTCCTTATTTTGAATTATATTCCACCGCAAAAATATTTTCAGGAAAATTTTTATTTTTTTATCGTAATTTCAGTTACTATTCCTTTATTTGAATGTAAAATTACATTCTCTGTAAGCAGCACTCCATTTATGTAAATAAAACAGCTAAAATTAAAAAAAAAATAGCAATGGATGTTGAAATATTCGGCGGCCGAAGCCTCGCTGAGATGATTTGACTACGCGCGTTTTGCCACTGTAACGATACATTGCGTGTGAGGTAACAAAACAAAAATCAGCTTTATTAGATTCCCTTAACGTTCCTGAAATAATTTCGTGAACCGGTCATTTTAGTATGATATACTGAATTCACCCCATCAGTCTGCGGAGGGCTGTCCCTTACACCCTGTATAACGAAGTTAAAAGGAAAACTATCACAGCTAAGTAGGCTTTACAAGTTTACGAGGAATAGTCGACCAACTTACATTTGGAGTTGGAATGTATGAGAGAACATATTGTTTTTCAACTACAATGTTAAGTTTGTTCTTGGGATAAATTCATCCCAACTATGGAACCCTTCATTGTGCGTGGTCCGAGACGCACTTGGCCGGTTTTTTTTTATATTCAAGAGATGAAAATATGTTCCAACCAGTAAGAGAAAGTAGCATTAGATATTTCTCTGTGGCTTATAAAATAATATTTACGTTTAGTTGAGAAAACAGGTTTCTTGACACAATAGCATATGAAGTAGGTAACTCGTACATAAAGCTACTAAGCAGAGTCTCGTCTCGTTTTTATTATATTACATCGTTTTCTTGTGAACCTATTATCATTTCTATTCTTATCGTCGTTTAGGTAGGTTTTATCACAATCTCCCGCCTGATTTGTCGGACCCAATTAATAGAAAAACATCCTCACAAAAATACTTGTAATAAATCTTTGGAACAAACAAATAACAACTTGTAAGTCCGTGGAGATGTATTCTTAATATAATTTCAAATCCGTCGTATATTTTTGTTATGTTATGCCATCTAAAGCTATTTCACCAAGATCAGTTTTTTTTTTTTTTCGCCATATTATGTAGGTACTATTTTTCTGTACCTATATAACTTCCATATATCCTATGAAACCTACACTTATCTATTAAAAAATAGTATCTTCAATAATTTCCTCAACATTGAATAACATACAAATAAGATCTTACTAAACTTTAGAATCAAGACTTTCAACTCAGGCGCAAAATAGTTTCAATTAGTTAGACGGATATTTCTAACTTTCTTCTCACATGCCTATTCTGTGTATGGTATAAAATCGAGTCGCTTTGTGTGTCTGTCTGTGTGACTGCTTAGTTCTTTTCGTCTAAACTACACCATGGATTTTGATGCAGTTTTCACCATAATTTTGAGATTTTTTTTCGGAAGGTTTCATATAAATCTTAAGAAATCTAGATGTTTTCTAAAGTCGTAAAAACTGTGCGAAGCAGAGGTGGGTCGCTAGTATCTATATAAATAGATGAAGGAAACTTCTGTTCCATGTGTTAGAACTATCTACTTGATTCATATGCCTACACGATGTACCAAAATAATTTCACGAGATCCAAATTTTAGGATTCCGTAAATTCGAACCATTTTAAAATTGTTTATAAGCATTTCGCATAAAAATATTAACTAATACCCGGTTTCTGATTTGAGAATTTCAAGTTGTGAACTTGCCAAATTCTTCTTTAGCATTACCTATTTAAGGCAAAAGCGCCAGGGTAGCCCGCGAAATTCAAATTTTCTTACGTTTTTTGCAATTTGCAGGTCAGTATTAGGTTGTATGTGGATTAAAATATGATTCGCAACCGTAACAAATATGTATTTACGGAATTATAATCATTAAAGTCATCAATACAACTCTCTAAGACCAAGTAATTCTATTGAATGACTATTTCATGAAATCTTAACATTTTAGGATTATACTAACTTAGGGTAAAATGATTATAATTATGTAAATACATATTTGTTACGGCCGCGAATCATACTTTAATCAACATACACCCAGACATTGAGCTGCAAATTGCAAAAATCGTAAGAAAATTTTAATTTCGCGGGCTACCTTAGCGCTTTACCCTTAAGGTGATTCCTTTAATGTAGCCTATGAAATTCAAAATTTCTTACGTTTTTTGCAAATAAATTTTGAATTTCGCGGGCTTTCACCCGTTATAACCATATTTTTTTCGTTTATTTTTTATTTTTAATGTGTATATTGAGTCTCTTAGGCCCTTTGTACACGGCACGATTTCTTTACGGTACGGCGTATAAACCACGTCTGTCAACAAGCTTCCATAGTGATCCATACAACACTGACGACCGTGCCTACTCACGACGAATAAACCGTAGCTCTTAGCTTAGCAAGAGAAACGTGTGTGTGAAAAACGTGTCCCCGGAGTAGAGGAAAAACTTCCAACAAATAGGTAGCCTACCTTTTCCTCGAACTTAAACAATTTTTAGCAACCCTCAATGTACCGCAACATCAAGAGCAACTTGTTACACGTGTTGTGCCCGGTCTACCACATACACGTGTATCTGTTCCTAAATCACATAGTAATAACACGGGTTTAATTACCACAATACCACAGATAATTGTTAACACAAAGTTTGTAAGCTTGTAAGATCAACACATTTGGCTTCCATATGAGATAATCTTCATCTACAGAAATATGCATCGTTAGCGCTTCGTAGAAGGACGTAGCGGTTCGTAGAAGGACGTAGCGGTTCATAGAAGGTCATAGCAAGCGCTACGCGCTGTTGCTCGTAGCACTGAGTGAAAAATAATGAATAATGTCTAAATTATTTCCACTATACATACAGCAGAGGCCTTTTCTTAGAATATATTGCAATGTGAACTCGGGTGGTAGGGTGGTAGATATTTTTTTAATGTTTGACCTAAATTGGAAGTAGGATATGGCAGTTTGCAAAGTTCCTTAAAATTCATTGTTAACTGCCTGAAATCTTCCACTCATACGAATTCAATAGAGTCACTGAACACTTCCGAATACATTCAAGAAATCCGGCTACGGCTGATAAATCTTGCAGTTAACAAGCGGTCTGAGGCTCGTCGGTAGTGAGTTCACTTGAGTCAGGCCGGCCGACGGATCCCGAGCTCCCGAGCGCACTTCGTTTGTCGCGATATCGCTCATAAGCGCGCGCTATCTCGGCGCGCCGCCGCGCCGTCGTCCTTTCACCATTCACCCGAAATAGTACCTCAAGGAGTTTGGTAATGAGTTCCCTTGAAATCTGTTACTAGCTCCCCCACTATTTTTTAACGACGTCATTTTTGAAAATTGACTCTTTGCGGTGTACGTTCCTTCGAGGGACGTTGTGCTTGTGCTAGCTGTATTTAGCTGATGCTAGAATTTTTACGGTAAAGCGGTTTACCTTCAAGAGAATTTTATATAGTATTTCTTTGTCTGTATCAGTTTTCAATCTTTGTGAAGCTTCTATTCTTTTGGCGCTAGACAAACTTTTCAGTTATGGTTTTTTTTATTACCATAATATATAAGACATTGGATATATAGACAAAACAGATTTTATAATTATTTGACTTTTTCATACAACAGCATCGTATGCAATCTGCATCATGATGGCTACTGCTTCGAATTAATGTCAAATGGTTCTAGTCGACCAATCGGCATTGTTAATAACGCAATTTTTACACGCAATTGGAATTCGAATTTCTCTTCGCCAAATAGGACGTCAATTAAACACGGATATGAATAGCTGACTGGTTTATAATCATATAAGCGCATACCCACATTACAGAATAATAAATCAGACACAAATAATTTACAGTTGTTACGCTCAATTTTTTTTTTTTTTTTTTGTTTTACACAAAGTCGTTTTCCAGCTTACAAAATCTCGATACTTTAATTAAAAGTTAATAACAAGGCTGCACAGTAACAGCGACCGTCAGCTACGGTCGACCATTTACTTCACTTCGCCCGTCCGTACGCTACCGCCTAACTAAGTAAAGGTAAATTTACATCACAAACGAGCGAAATATAAAATCTACGTTCGTATATCATTACAAATGTATTTGCCCTGAGGAACTTGGACATTTAATACGTTTGCTTTTAGTTCAGAATTAAGTTACGGTTTCACTCTGAAGGTATTTAAGTACTTGTTCATAACTTTATAATTGATATTTTATCCGAAGGGTTGGTCAGATTGTAGGTATAGAATTTTAACGCGTAACAGAAGGCTTAAATTAATTCACAAAACGGTCGAAACATTATTGAGGCTAGTCAGTACACAAAACATAGATTAATAGACTTTTAAATCCGTTCCAATTTACTGAAGCACAAACATTTTCTGACCGCAAATGGAAAAAGTTTTGAAAAAATCAAAACCATTCGACGTGACCGCCAACGGAGGTTGAATGCCGCCCTCTATTTTTCTGCTTTACAAATTGATTTCTTAACCCAGTTCGATGGAATTTATATGCATACATATTATTATTTACCCACAGAACCGTATCAATATATCTGCCTACGCCCGCTTTATACCTTGCTCAATTTTATTTAACAAGATCCCAAGGCATATCATTGGGCTTGAAAGGGGTAATTTGAATCCCTTAAAGGCAAAGGCATTTTAAAGGTGTTTAGTAATGAAGATAAATCTGGTGGAGTTTACTTTATTGTATGTTTTGGCATTATCCCTAACATAGATGGCAAAAATATACAAAAAAAAAACTTTTTTACAAGAAAACAACCGACTTAAAAAAAAAACACTACAAAGTGAAAAATAACTTTAATTTCAGAAGTCGGTGTCTGTAGATCTGTATTTTAGTTTTTTGCCACCGACTTCCGAAAATAAAGTTATTTTCACTTTGTAGTATTTTTTTGGAAGTCTGTTGTTTCTTGTAAAAAAGTTTTTGTTTTCAATTTTTAGTGGGTCGATTTGTAATTTATCTAAGTTACAATAGTCTTTTTTTTTGGGTGGGAAGTCATCAAATGACTTCTCCCGCTCTGGGCGAAGCAGGAGGGCGTGTCAGACTTTTACTGACTAAAACCCACCCGTGTTCCTTCAGTTTCCTGTGCCGGGGCCACGGTAACTCGTTCGAACATCCCGCGACCCTAGCTGGCATCGGCCCTAGCGGACCCCGTCAATAGTGCTGACGTTCTGACAGCTTGATGTCAACTGCTCATCACCTTTTACTAAATATTGCTTTTCCCGATGCAGGGACGTTAATTGTTGAGGAGTTCTTCTGGTTCATCACCATCAGCTCCTGACCTGATGACAATGGGACCATCTAGGAAGTATACTCCTGAACCAAAAAAAAGATTTTTCTAAGTCGGTCCGGCCGTCTTCGAGTAATCGCGTAACAAACATAAAAAACATACAGTCGAATTGAGAACCTCCTCTTTTTTTGAAGTCGGTTAAAAAGCCTGACAGAGATATGGAATCTAGAATTAACAATTTTATGGTCGATCATAAAAAATGGGCACCAACTAATAAAGAAAATGTTTTAAACGACTCATAATTTCACCGGCACTTCATTATGAAGTCAAAGTAATAAAAATGTTTATTTAACTACACGCTGTTCTCATGAACAGTTAGGTACAACAATCTAAGCCCCCGATCTACCGAAACAAAGAATCTGAAAAATAAATTAACTAAATTAGTTATTAATCTTGATTATATAGAGAAGAATCAGCAGGAAAGTAATTCACTTCACTGAAATATTAAACTAGAATTGTACAAAACAAATTACTATTTCAAGCTTATTACTTCGTCTTTAAAACAACGAAAAAGTACTCAATTATCTAACACAATGAAAGCTCCGAAAGCCAACAATTTGAATGCTTACTTACCCTCGGGTTTTAACTTCTTTAGCAACGCGTGAACATCAACCAACCAGCGTGGCTGCTAGCATTGTATAACTGGTTGAAGACAAAAAAAAATACTATTGAAAAGAGATGAAAAGTATACAATCTACATGGAATCAGCTGACGGAATGTTTGAAGAGCTAAACATTGAGAAGAAACAGAGGAAAACGATTAGAAATATCGGAAGAAAACTAAGTGTTACTGTGGCCGAACGGGAAAGATTGCCCAAGCAAAACTGGATGACTTGAAATCTATGTTTGATCTTATTCCCAAAGATTGTTTAGATTTCTATAGAACTCTAAAGGGGAACGAGAATATTGCTGAGGATGTAGACGGCTTCGATTGTGTTACTGATTTTGAAATGCTTACAGAGCAGACAGAGCAGAATTACTTTATCGTTAAATGATACAGTGTAAAAAAAAAAGTTTAAAGTTTTTTTGGGCGGGTATTGTATTTTAATAGTTGGTATTTCAATTTATGTGGATTTTATAATAGTAAGAGTCACTGATGATCAGTTCCTACTTTTGTTTAATTTTAAGTGATACATGGAAATGAAATTTTTGATTTAGTTCATTTATTGACTTTCATTTAAAACTTCCTTTCATTTTACTTATCACTTGAGTCATTTTAGTCGAATTCAAATAACGAATGCGTCATGAAAATACTAATTTATCAAAAAGGACTCAAACCTATATTTTTTCCAATAACTCATAAAACACATGCGAAACAGCATCAAACTGAAACCTATTTATAATACAATTGTTAAATCCCTTAACTTGACCTAACATCTTAATATTTTGAGTACAACATCACTGAAGAATACATATCTGAACTTCGAATACCTCCTTCTCACGAAGAAATGGCGTGATAATAGCTTACATTGCTTTAACACTTACGTGGCTGCGTAGTTTCCGAAATGCAAACTCCTGTCTCAAGCTGCACTTGGTAACATTCAGTCGTTTGCATTCCGGTCTGTCTGTGCCTTGTACAATCAAACTGAAATAAAGCCACCAGAAATTTTATCTTAAAAACATTTTTGGGCGAAGTCTGGTTTTGTATAAACCTTCCCGTATTGTGTTTGTTCCTTCGTTTCCTTCCTTAAAAATTCTCAGTCGATTTTTATTTTACTTCGCTATTCACTAGAGTACCTCTCAATTAAATAAGTATTTGCGAATTTCTGGGTAAGAGAGGACCGAATTCCTCGCCGGGTGGTATGGGAACAATACAAAGTTCAAGCCTATTAGGCATTTTCTAACTTTTCAGATAACATTTGATATTATAGTGGGCGCACAATATAAGAACGCCTAATACAAGTGCATGATATTAACCCAAAAACTTGACATTTCAGAATAGACTATTATCTCCCCCTTTCTAACGAGACTGTCGGAGTACACAAACACAATGTATATCGGGCAAGCTTCAATGAGGTAAAGATTATTTTGATAAAAACTACTACAAGTTTTGATTCGCTTGGACTGAATAAAACTATATGCCTACCTATTCTATCGCTTAAAATAACAAAAACAACATCAGCACAGTCAGCTTTTGTAGAGCAACAGAAAATAATTGAAAAATATCGAAGTTCTTGTAGGTGCATCTAATGTACCAGGAAATAAAAATGAACACAACCTCATTGCTTTCCAAACATCTAATAAAACCCTTAACAAAAAGCAAGGAAATCAGTTTTGTTCTCGCACGAAACTAAATAACGTAGAAGCAACTTAACAAAGTTACACTAAGGGTAATTTCATAAGTTATAAAGCTTATGACTTGCAAAAAATAAGTAGGTATACAGTGCGTAAACTTTTATTTTATTGAAGCGGCGCGCTCACTCGGTACCGTGACGGGTAACCTTATGCGTTCAGCAATTTCTTTGTGAAGTCAAAAGATCGGCTTTCTTTTGCACAAAATAATATGAAACATGACATGAATTGAAAAAGTTCACCGTGGAGAAACTCGTGACAACACAGCCGAGTTCTATTGTTGAAAACGACGGCGTCGGTTACTTTTTTAAAAAAGGAAGACGTCCTGTACCCTTTTCACATAACTACCCGCTCAACTTTGGTAAAATAATTACAAAATGTATTTGTTTTTGTTTTTATTGACTCGTTTAACTATTAGCTTGTAAAAGCTTCATTTTAACGGGTCACCTTCTACTTTAAATTTTCTCAGAAATTTTATGTAACTGTTGTATCTTTTATCCATCAATTCTGATACGTTCGTGTCGTCTGTAGAGAAAGCTTTGGCATAAACACGTGATGAATTTTGCACCCACAACACAGAGCAGCGTTCATAGAGCTCTTCGTACTTTTGCGTTTTATCTCTTTTGTTGAATTTCAGAGTGTGCTTGCATCAAGCAACAGAGATAAATCTACTTTGTATGCTTTTTAATCTGTAACACACAGTGTTAATAATATTCCTGCCTTTGACGTTGTGCAACGCTGTTACTGCTATGCTGTTAAGTAAATGAAGACGGTGGCCGGCGGGCGGCGGTCGTATCTCGTCGTTAGGACGACAGCGCTTTGTCGAACTTGAAATGGAAAAGCATTGACATCAACATTGAAATACCTAAATATTTATAGGATAGAAATTTTAAATGTATTCGGGTACGTAACGGGGCCGTGTATCGCAAGCAGAGATCGCCGGCAACAAATTGCGGTTGGGCGAGATAAAAAAGGTCCGTCCGTCATTTTGCTAAACGACCGGCCGGAGTGCGGCGTGGTCGGGTTGCGGCCAAAAAACGACGCTGACGACCCTTGCCGGGAGTTCCACTTCTGTCTTGAAAAAATGATACCACTGTCAATTCTATTTACGATAGTTTCAAGTACTCCGTTGTCCGGAGCGCGCCTAGGGGCAGACTGACTTGCAAATAAATGACGATCGTCTGTTTTTCATGGAATACAATCATTCATTGAAATATTTCCGTCAGTCTGTTTACCTCATCATCGTCATCATCATTTCAGCCGAAAGACATCCCCTACTGGACATAGGCCTCCCCAAGCACCGCCAATTCGACTAGTTCTGAGCTTCCCGCATCCAGCGGATTCCTGCGGCCTTCACAAGGTCGATGACTACCTTGTGGAAGGCCTTCCTTTCTTCTGTTTACCCAACTTTGAAATAATATCATTTTTCTTTATACTTTCCAGGAATATTGTAAGTGACATTTTGAATCGACAATTGAATAGAATATCGGAGCTTCACAATATAATAATGTTCTCGAGCTATTGAAGAAACATATTGGATTCTTAGAACTCTTTTGATCTTTGCATTCTATTCTCAAACACTGGTTTGAGGATATAATGCATCGCATATGGCTCCAACATGCAATAGCTTTTTAATGCAGTTAGACTTCAGATAATGTAAAATACTCAAACTTGTTATTTCGTTTGATGTCCAGTTATCTATTCATAGCCTGGTTTGATTCACTATCTATGATATCTCCCAATAATACTAATGCGGTTTGTTTACACAAATAAATACATACACAACTGACAAAGCAAAATGGAAGCCATTCCAAAAAACTACAAGATTCCATCAATCGGCAGCAAGAATTCTGACTGTAGATAAAAAGGAAAACCGCCATTCTTAGAAATGGGATCCGAGATGGGTTGCGTCTATAGCCTGCTCTATAGATACATGTACGTAGGTATAGTACATACCCTCCATTGCCTACACTATACAAACTCCTTGTGGTTTCATTGTGTAAAAGGTACACGTTACATACTCGACACTGCCAACTAATTTGAGTAGCGCCAATATACGTAATACTGAGTGCCGACACAATTGTCTATGCCTATTAGACTCGGTTTACAACCTTGTACCAAAACCTTTTTTTAGCAAAACAATGCGACCATTCCAAATACGCAATATCCTTCCTACACTGAAATACTTTGCACTAAAATTAAAATGGAGCGTAATAGCGGACACAGTTAACATGTAAATATTGTACAGTGATCTAACTCTCTGGGAATTGAACTCATTTTGTTTTCAAAGGGGTGTTCGTTCTGGACATAATGAGACAATTCCAGAGCAAACAATCGCCGACCGCGCTGAATAGAGGTGCACGGTTATAAATGACGCTAATTTCATCGTATATTGCGAACTACCTATTTTTGAGGAGCTGAATTCGACTATAAGCAGTAATACCTAACTAATCACTAATTAGTAACACAAAGCATTCCCGTCTGTGCTCTGAATTGAGACAAAGTTATTGATAGAGTAGATGTATACACATTTTGCGTACCTAACTACAATACTCTAATAAAGCGAATCCTTAGGTTGGAATGTAAGGATAATTCAGCTAATATTACCTTTCTCAAAATATATCATTAGTCGATCATTACAATTGGTGAATATACCCACTAACCCTCGATTCCTATGGTGGTTATACGTGAAATATTGAGCGGCCGCATTTGACCCGTGACACCTGGCCAATCTGAAATGTGTCGTGGACTTTTTGACAAGGCTTGGTTACGACCCGAATTTGGGGCGAATCCCGATGTTGAAACGTGTTGTGCTGGTCCCATACTGTATTTAGAAATATAATTACGTAGCCTGGCTTCGTGGGTTTTAGATTTTATACGACCACAGTAATTATCTAATATCGATTAATAGGACATTTATCCCATGGGGTGTTAGGTAGGGGTTCAGGATTGAAACACTCCACTCTCTCAAAAGGGTGTCGTAAAAGGCAAATAAGGGATTACAGCTATTAAGAAGATGGGTAGTAGCCATCTCCTGGCAGCTAATAACATACTGCGATCTCAATAACACAATCCGTCGACGAAGAGCGGTGATTTATTTCCCGTATTGTGCACTAACTTTAATTGTTTACTACTGTGGCTATTAGAAGACCTATGTTCATAATGGATAATATAATATAATAATATATTATATTATTATTATATGTATAATTTGAGTAAATTATGCGGCCTACCCAAATGTCCTTTCTTTGGTATTGTTCGTCGAATCGTTGAGCTCCTTAACTTTTATGTTGAGCTGTACGATTACTGACAGATGCTTGCATTGACTGGACAGGTCCACTCAATCTGTGTGGTTCTTTCCTCAAAAGACAATTTCAGACACCAACCTACATGGTCTTCACATGATCTGACCAAGATTGTGTCTGGACTTTAAAAGAGACTGTGACCTCTGAGTTTGTTTCGGCCTTTCTTCTCAGAGTAGTCAGATAGGAAACGCCGGCCTCATCTAGTTTAAAAAAAATGTTTGACATGTAAAAGTGTTTGTATAAACCTACTTACAGAAATAAAATAATTTATCATTTATCAATATATTATGAATTATTGAACTAAACGCTCCTGCAAAAAGGCGCGGCAAGCGACGCCACACAAAGGCACCGCGTGTCGCGCGACGAGCGGTGTCTTTGTGTCGCGTGCGAGTCGCGTCGAGTGTCGCGCCTGTTTGCAGGAGCTTTAACACGGATCTTTTTGTAGTGATAGAGGGATGAAATAAAAACAGTAATAAATTATTTTATTGCATACAGTAACTTGTGAGCGTTACTTCAACGAACAAAGGATGACAATATTCTGATTTCAAAATTCATAAATGTTTTCCAATACTTATAATTATTAACTTACACCATGTGTAATCCACAATCTGACTGAAAGCTTCGAAAGGCTTTGAGGCAGTAATTTAAGGAAGCCATTTACAATATTACAATCCTATAATATTTCAGCTATAATACGTCTGGTATTCAATTAAATTGCGAATAGCGTTTACTGATTCCATCCACACACCAAATAATCCCTTCATGTTTTACGTGTGAACACGAGAATTTAAATCTACTGCAAAATGCCATGGAAGGTTGATGGAATTACAAATTAATTAAGGTATTTAAAGTTCATAGAAAGTATTAAATCAAAGTAAAACCACATTTCTCTGACTAGAAATTCTCTGTCTTTGAAGATATGTAAGTAAGTCCGTCCAAATTCATAGACTCTAAGTTTAGTCTATGAAGGAACAAAGGAGACTTGCGACAACGTCACCCACCTAGGTCGTAATCTGAATAATTAATAGAAGTGCATGGAATTAGAGTTGTCTGGGCCGTGTCTACCGTCAGCCGGATTCACTGGACAATAACATTAAATCAACATGAACTTATTGCAACGCAACGGGAACGCGACGACATCGTCCCGACAACGGAAAGGCAATTTACAGCAACAATAAAAGTATCGCTTTTATTGGCGAACACACAATTCGTTCGGACAGCTGTAATTGCGAACTCTCGTTCTGTCTATTGGTTCCGTAATTTAGATCCCACAGTTTTAGCATCATGTTCGTGCACTGAGTCGATTCTTTTTTTTTTTTTTGTTTGTTATTTGTGCACTAACTGACCAGCCCTATAAATAACAGGCTGTACAACTAGCAATTAATTGTAGTTTTAACGGCTAAAAACAAATTGTAATAGGATATAGGGTTTTTATTCTTATTGAGCTTTTTCACAACGAAATGGTCGATGATAATAAAATATATTAAGGTAATACATGTAACGTTTACATGTATCACGAGCTTGAAAAAAAATTCTCAGTAATGACCGCTTGTTACTAAGTAGGTACATAGCCGTCAATACAGCCTGATTGATCAAGTTACAAGTTCATCAGTCGTTGCTAAGTGTCGTCATGAGCGCGTGCGAAACTCCGCCGGCCGCTGGCACTAAGCCAGTATTATCCTGAATATTTTTGGTTCGTTAGTTCTACAAAATTATTGAGCTCCGCTAAAAGCACCTGAGTTTATAATACTATTGTAAAACTGTGAAAGACAAAAGGCTGTACGTTGGAAATATTTACATGAGATATTTTGACTGTCTAATTTTAATTTAGTAGTTTCATGAAAATTTATTTTATTTAACTAAATTTTTTGGGTTTTTAACTTTTCTGAGTAGCGTGGTGAACGATTGACCTAAGGTAATTCGAAAACCCATGTCGATTAAGACAACCGAGCGTTGCCTTTAGATACCTAAGAAAACGTTCGGTCGTGAGCCTCTTTCAAGATTCGCTCGGGTAACAATTTAAAATCCAGACAGCTGATTTAAGTTCTGAAAACCTACTGAACGAGGTTAGGTTATTACTGAACCAAAACAATAAAAAAAAATTATTTCATCCTGGATTTTATCTTAGACTGATATTTTATTCTAGAACGTGTACGGAACGGCTGAGAACCTTTCTTGAGAATTGCACTTGAGACGAGAGAAAGGGACGTGGAGTTTGTTAGTCGAGTAAGCGTTTATGCTGAGAAAGCCTAATCTTGGTCAATAGTTAAGCAAAGTTATCATCGTCAAAAGCGACAGCAGTCGACTTCTGAGCATTGACTGATATATAATATATCGATTCCTAACAACCAAAAAGGGATGTGACATTTCTTGCGAATTCGACTTAAATATATCGATTCCTAACAGCCACAAAGCTGATTCTAACCATATTATAAATAAAAGTCGATTCCGCAAAAAAATGTCGCTTATTCCTTTTTGGCATCGAATGGTTCAGTAGACTGCTATCACAAAAAAATGTCGCTTATTCCTTTTTGGCATCGAATGGTTCAGTAGACTGCTATCACAAAAAAAAAACCGGCCAATTGCGTGTCGGACCACGCACAATGAAGGGTAGTACTCGTAGTAGTAGTTGCGATGAATTTATCCCAAAAACAAACTTAACATTTTAGTTTAAAAACATGTTGCTTCATACATGCCAACTGCAAATTTAAGTTTGTACGTTTAATATTGAGTGATTACCATGTTATTTCAAGACCATAGGCTTCTTCTTCTCATCAATTTTCCTGTAATCTACAACATTAGTTTTAGTTTATGCGAAACCCGAAACACATGTCTGGTATTTTTATGTAAAGAATCTATGTACAAAATTTCAAAACTGTATCATGAAAAATCACAAAGTTATAAGCTTGTTATGTTATCTGGTTGTCCCTACAAAAACATGCTCACCACGCGACAACCCCGCGCCGCCCGCGCCTCCAGCGTCGTCTTGCGCTCATTGATAATAATTTGGCAGTAGGTACCTAACCGTACGGCGATTGTATTGTAATTAACTGGTGATAATATTTTCCATCACACTTGCAAGCTTTGGACTGTCGTAATGGTCAAGTGTAGGTAGATATTATTATGTACTTTAATCGTAAATGCAGCCGTAAGTGATAAAATGTAGTCAATGCAATTTGTTGCATCTTATGCCAAGTTAAAAATGGATGAAAAGTGTTAAACATCGCATTGCTTAACCACAGCAGGCTGTAGGTACAAATAATAACATACTATAATTAACCATCTTGGCGTGTTTAAAAATGTTAATCATCACTATTTTACAATAATTGACTTGATCACTACTTACAATGTCGTACCATTTTTGTGTACTGGACGTATGTGTATAAGACAGATATGGCTGCACGATATTTTTTACATACGCTATCGTATGTACACGATCAACCGAAAGACAAAGGCCCACGGCAACCGCACGCCCGCGCGGAGCGTGACACATACGCATCAACCTGTAGCATCCGGGCGACTGAAAGGGTTGTTTTACCCCCGCCCCGCTGTGCGCCCGCGCCTAGTGCTTATGCCTAGTATTGTGCGCGTATGATTGCGGATAGGTACTTAGTGTCGCTCGGTGTCCAACTTGTAACCTTTTTTAAATATTTTTGGGAAAAAATATAACATGATGCAAAAATTATTGGAATCGATTCAGTTACTTATTCTGAACAAACTATATTCAGCTTTTGCATATACTAAAAACAATGTTGTATAAGTATAGAACTATTCTCAGTATTTGGGAATGGTTAATTTTCATCTACTTTCTTTAATAACTTTAAAACTATTTTAAAATAGTCAGTTGTCCCCTACAAAACTTCAATACCTACTCGACCCACATGTATCTATGTCAAAACGGTGTTTAGACGGTGCTGTTCAATTTTATTATATACCACAAATAAGAAACTTGCATCGTGTAAATGGGGCTTTAGACATACAAACGGTTTTCATGCGAGTGTCCTATAATGGTTATAAACAAAGGTTTTCCTTGAACAAGTTTTTCCTCGAGTGAATAAGTTGTGTACTTATTTGAGAGGCTCACTTCTCTTCATACATTGTATGTATCGACGGAAATATCTACGTTGAGTTTATTTAAAAGTAAGTTAGATTTATACCTAAATAAATTCAATTTATGCTATTATTTTCATTGAATCAAGTACAAGAACCAAAAATTCGAAGATTTGTGACATTCCCAACCCGCACTGGGTTCGCGTGATGGATTACGGCCCACTCCCTCTCACAAAGAGGAGGCCTGTCCCAGCAGTGAACACGTTATAGGCTGATTATGCTCGTAAGTACAAAAAAATTGTCAATTTGGTTGTAAAACACATTGTTTTTAGACTGAAAAGTAAGCTATCATGACTGTTCTACATAAATACCAGATTCAGGTGAGTCGAAAGAAGCACGTGTAGTTAACCAATTTCCTGGTGATCAGGTGATACAAGTATTCCTAGTGCAGACACTATTCTCTCACAAACTAGTGTTATATCGTTTTTAAGCTTATCCAAATTAAATTATAAAGACAAAAAAAAATATTTGAATTTGAATTTCTTAAATTGAATGATAATTATCATGTTAGCAAGTACAACACCATTTTATTTGAAATGACAAACAGTAACAACATTGATTCCTTATTCATGAACTTTGTACAATTTATAAGCTAGTTTTGCATTGTTTCTGTCCAAGCTTGCTTACTTACCGTACCAATTAATTTATAGCGATTTCGACTGCTCGCTTCCGAGGGCGACGCGGCGCAGCGATCCCCGCAATTTGATTTTGAATTTATCTCTTCCTCTAAAAATGTTTGTTCGATTCAAAAGCTAGTTGTGAATTCAAAATGTATGGAAACTACCGAATGTTTGATTAAAATACGTAAATTGAGAATTATTTTCTATTTCGAATCAAATTCAATTTCTTGAATTTTCTAAACTCATATAGAGAGGTATAATTGTTTGTTTGTAAGAGATAGTCTCTGATGGCACTGAGGCGATTACAAAAAATATTTTACAGATAGATAGCTTCACTATTGCCGAGTGTCTTATGATACTTAATGTTTCATGGTACAGTTGACTTCCATACATTTAGTATTATGTAAAGTCTGAATAGTCAACAAGCTTCTAAACATTACTCACTTTGACGAATCATAAGTTATTAAAGTTCAGGTTTAGCTCAGAATAATAAAAGCCTAGTTTTATGAATAGAATTGAGCCGGAAATATTCCTTGTTCAAAGGAGTGCCGTTCCTAATTGAAGTGCTTTCAATAGCCATTGAATATAGATTGCAACAAGACGTTTGCATTTCCAAACAAAAGAGAATGTTGAGTAGCATTCATTCAAATATCAAAGCAGATCGTTACTCCTGTTAAAGCACTGAGTTTATTGGGTAATGGAATATTTATGTTGGTAGATTTAGATGTTAATGACGATTGGGATACTATTGAATAATCCATGTTAGTTTACCTTCCCCTGAGTTACTTCCAAGTTTGTTGGAGTCGGTTCCAGTTTAACCAGGAGAGGACAGCTTTCAGTATTCCGTAGAGTTTCATTATACCAGAATAACATAACTAGGGGGATATTTTATAGTTAGACAGCAATTGGTATCAAAGGTTTACTGGCCAAATTAGTATTCTACCATAATCACTGTTTTAAACTTTCACGGATTATAACTACACTAGCTTCTGCCCGCGGCTTCGCCCGCTTAGATGTCAGAAAATATCCCACGGGATTGTACTGCTGGGATTAAAAGTACTCTATGTTCCGTAATACTCTATTGGTTTACGCGGCACCCGCCAGAAAGCTCCCAGTCGGCATGATTTTTTCCGACATCTTCAACAATCATCTTATCATTATATTTCAGCCAATTTATAAAAAAACTTTAGTGAATGAATTATACACCAAAACCTTCTTCATGAATCATTCCATCCATTGGTGAAAACCCGATGAAAATCCGTTCGGGAGTTTTTGAGTTTATCGCGTTCAGACAGACAGATGGCCTATCTGACGGACAGGGCCGTCATCTACCCCGGTCACCGGGGAGAGTGGAACTGGCGAGAGATGTCGTGCGGTGTCCCACAGGGATCGGTTCTGGGACCGCATCTGTGGGACATCGGGTACGACTGGGTGCTGCGCGCCGACCTCCCTGGTGGCGTCAGCGTAGTTTGCTACGCTGACGACACGCTGGTCCTGGCGCAGGGGAGGTCACACTAGGCGGCGGCCGAATTAGCGGCACGCGGGGTTGCGACAATCGTAGAGAGGATCCGGCAATTGGGACTCGAGGTGGCCTTGCACAAGTCTGTGGCCATGTGTTTTCATGGTCCTCGGAACGCGCCACCATCGGGTTCCCAAATAACGGTAGGAGGGGTTCCCATCGGTGTCGAGTCGACGATGAAGTACCTGGGACTCGTCCTCGACAGCCGGTGGAATTTAGTGGAGCATTTCCGACGTTTGGCTCCCAGACTAGAGCGGGCCGGGGCTGCCTTGAGGCGGCTCCTGCCCAATCTGGGGGGTCCAAACGCCTCCTGCTGGAGGCTCTACGCGGGGGTCGTGCGGTCCATGGCCCTTTACGGAGCTCCGGTGTGGGCGCGTTCCGTGAGGCGGCGACCGGTCCGTCGGTTGAACGCGTCCCAGAGGGTCATGGTCATCCAGTTAGCCCGGGGATACCACACGGTCTCCGGGGAGGCGGCGAACCTCCTTGCCAGATTACCGCCATGGGATCTGGAGGCAAAAGTCCTCGCGCACATGTGGGAGTGGCGCGAGGAGGCAGGACGTAACTCCGTTGCCGCGAGAAATCGCGGCATGGCGGTCAGAGCTCCGGCAGGATCTCATGGCGGCATGGAGAGTGCGATTGTCGCAACCCAGCGCTGGGCACGCCACAATTGCGGCAATAAGTCCCCTCTTTGAGGAGTGGCTGGAGAGGCGCCACGGCGTTCTCACCTCCCGCCTAACGCAGGTCCTCACCGGACACGGGTGCTTCAGAAGCTACCTGTTCCGGATAAGGCGGGAGGAAACGCCCGGGTGTCACCACTGTGTGGATCGCCCGGAGGACACGGTGGAGCATACGGTGGAGGTCTGCCCGGCTTGGGCAGAGCACCGCCGTGTCCTCGCGGAAGCGATCGGCGGCGGCGATCTCTCGCGTCCGGCCCTGGTCCAGGCCATGGTACGGAGCGAGAGTACATGGAAAGCCATTACCTCCTTCTGCGAAGCAGTAATGCTCGCGAAGGAGGAGGCGGGACGCGTGAGGGAGAGGCAAGCTTAGCACCCTCACGCCCCTAGTCGCCGCAGGAGACGCCCTGGGCGTCGGGAATTGGCAGCCGATTCCCGGCCACCGTAGGCGCGGGCTTGCGGACGGCGAGTAATGGGTAGCTCGCCGTCCGGTAAGGACCAAGCCCGAGTCGACGGCGCGTTGTGTTCCACGCGCGCCTCAAAGAGATGTCAGCACTATTGACGGGGTCCGCTAGGGCCGATGCCAGCTAGGGTTGCGGGATGTTCGAAAGAGTTACCGTGGCCCCGGCACAGGCAACAGAAGGAACACGGGTGGGTTTTAGTCAGTAAAAGTCTGACACGCCCTCCCGCTCCGCCCAGAGCGGGAGAAGTCATTTGATGATTTCCCATCCACAAAAAAAAAAAAGACGGACAGACGCGGCGGGAGGACTTGGTTTAGTTAAAATTATGCCGGTCACGCTCTAATAAAATAAGAATTAACTTTTGACCGAATGGACCGATTTTAATAAAAAACTTATTTATAAAAAAAAACAACCGACTTCCAAAAAAAAAACTACAAAGTGAAAAATAACCTTAATTTCGGAAGTCGGTTTGGTTAAGTATTTTCGTTTTTGCACCGACTTCTGAAATGAAGGTAATTTTTCAGTTTGTAGTGTTTTTCTTGGAAGTCGGTTGTTTTTTTTATAAATAAGTTTTATTTTCCACTTTTTTGTTGTGGTACCTCCCCACCAAAATTCGTATACCACTACTTGCTAAATAAATAACAGTGACAGGAAATTATTATAACATAATCAACATACACTAAATGGAAAAAAAGACATATTATTTATTGGATCTAACTCAAAAATCACTCATCAGAATTTGACCAAATTTATATGCGCCCACCTCAGTAGCCCTTTCAAATAAAAACTTTGCAAAACGGCAAATATATGTCGCGCTAAGTCGTATCAGAAGTTTGAAAAGCATAGTTCTATCAGGTTTTGATGCCGTCGCCAACAAATAATTGAATCAACCATGCGACGACAGATCGTTGACTAAATCTGTCCTCTGACAATCAAGGCCACACATAACATACGACTCAAGTAGGGCAATTTGAAGCATATTACCATTAAAATCATTTATAGCCAGAGTGCATCTCACGACAATTCCAATAAGCCCAAACACGGCTAAGATACATTGTTTTATTACGGAGTTCCGGTGCCTACATTCCAGCTTCATCATCAGATCAGTTCGATGGTACTATTTTCATCAGAACCATTTATTTAAATTTGCTTCGTCATAGTCGCTTAACTATCTTAATCGAGATATCTTATATCCCCACCCGTGAAATACTTATCATTGAGGAGTTCCCGTGGCCATCAGCGGTCTTCTTCGTCGGTTCCACTTCACCAAATGATACTTTCTGAATGCAAATGCTTGACTTGTTGATGACATATATAAACTCACGCCTTCTTCCCATGGGGGTAGGCAGAAACTACAGAACGCCACCTGCTACGATCCTTACATACTCCTTGTATAGTATACTTGTTGATGAAAATACCAAAATCGCTACGTGTTTGCCTACCTGAGGAGTTCCCTCAGTTCCTCATGGATCCTATCATCAAAACTGAATTTTGGTAAAAATCGGACCAATCTGAAAGTATGTGCTTTCAATTAAAAAATAATTTTCCAAATCGGTTTATAAATGACGGAGTATTGTGGTAACAAACATAAAAAACATACAACCGAATTCAGAACCTCCCTTTTTTTTGAAGTCTTAAATCTCTTAAAAACACAAATTTATTAATATTATTAGTGATTTTTAAAATCAACCCCTATTTTATCCCCCCTAGGGGATGATTTTTCAAAAACACTGGACCATATAATTCTTTATTTCCTACCAAAAGCATAAATTTGAATTTTCATATCCCTAACTTAAGAAATGCTGGGTTTTCCATACAAACTTTCATCCCCTATATCACCCCCTGTAGGATTATTTTTGAAACAAAAAGTAGCCTATGTCCGTCCCCAGGATGCCATCTGTCTCCTTGCCAAATTTTATCGAAATCCGTTCAGCGGTTTAGGCGTGAAAAGGTAACATACAGACAGACAGACAGACAGAGTTACATTCGAATTTATAATATTAATAGTAATAGTATATATAGTATAGTATAATAGTATATAGTATGGAGTATGGATACATAATACATAGTCACCAAACAGGTATCTTTTGTGATATTTTGTTACCTGCGTTTGATTTAAAAAAAAAACTTTTTTTCAAAAAAACAACCGACTTCAAAAAAAAACAGTACAAAGTGAAAAATAACTTTAATTTCGGAAGTCGGTGTCTGGATCTGTATTTTAGTTTTTCGCCACCGACTTCCACTTCCGAAATTAAAGTTATGTACGGTGCGACCGCACATTGCATAATTGCACTCTCATCAAAATTGAATTATAACAAATTTAAATTCATTTTACATCAAGTCAGTTCACTTTCGGACCGCGTCATACCAACACCTCATTTTATCATTAGTTAAGGTCGTGGACTCAATACACGTATCAAGTCAAATACCTAGTTTCAATCATATCCTATCAATCAGTAAAAGACGAATGGTGAAAACCGTACATCTTTATGGTCCTTCGAGCATTGCTATCAGTGACTATCAAAACCTACCAGTGTCTATCAGTAACTTTATCAGTAAAACATTTGACTTTAAATCAGTGCAGTGCTACTAGCAAGAAAGAAGCATCAACCGGGGAGTCGAGGATTCGAGAATAAGCAGCAAATACAAGTAAGATCGTTTTAGTTTAGCAGCAATGTAGGGCCTCTCGAGTTTATTGTAATGATAAATGACTTACCGGAAGTCGTCAGACATGGGACTTGTTTATTGTTTGCAGATGACCTGAAATTGCTGCTCGAGGTTAGGGATCACTCAGATTGTGAACGCCTGCAGGACGACATCAACCGAGTGGTCGAGTGGAGCATTGGCAACAAACTTAATTTTAATGTGGCCAAATGCTCGGTGATGTCTTTCACTCGAGCCCGGACTCCTTTGTATTATCAATACAAGGTAGAGGATGCGCAGATGCAACGAGTGTCTCAGGTACGAGACTTAGGGGTAATCTTCACTCAGGAACTAACCTTCCGTGAGCATATCAATAAGATATGTAAGAAAGCATACAGAAACCTAGGTTTCGTACTCAGGCAGGCTCAGGGGTTCACTAACATCACGACACTCAAGGTGTTGTATGACGCACTAGTCAGGAGTCACCTTGAACATAGTGCAGTCATATGGGCTCCTCATGAGGCGAAATATAGTGTCATGTTAGAACGGGTCCAAAATAAGTTCACAAGACACTTGTACTTCAAGCTGTATGGGGTATATCCACTTTTCCCATTGATGTACCCTACACTATTTGTACTGGGTATGGTAGGGTACAACGCGTTAAAGGTGCGACGGGACTTTGCACTTGCAGCGTATGTAGTGAAGCTACTGCGTGGCGTGGCGCATAACCCGGGAGTGCTGCAGCACCTGGAACTTTGCGTGCCAGACCGGTACGTGTGGAGGCGGCGAAGCCCGCCCCTGCTTGCTGTGCCTGCAGCCAGGACCAACCTACTGGCGAGAACTCCTCTTACTAGAGCTATGCGCGTGGTGAACGAGGTTCACGAGAGGGTTGATGTATTGTGGTGCAACTTGAGTGAATTCGCAAAAGTTACATTATATATAATATGTTATTTAGATGTAGGTTAAGATTTAGGATATAATACATATGTAATTTTATAGGATGTAGATTAAGGATTTAGCTTTAAGGCCACTCTATCGCATTGGATCGCTGATCTGTAATGGTAGCTGTAGGTAAGATTTGCATAAATAAATAAATAAATAAATAAGTTATCACTCCGTGAAAAACTTCCTTCATCATCATGGAAGCTATTCACACAAACCAAGCCGAGATTTACTAGGCTATGAGCAAGCTAGCTTCCAACTTCAAGAACGATAGTTCGAGTCGTAAGGTGGGTGATTAATTTAAAAGGCGTTTAGAAACGTTGGAAGCGTATTGGGCTGACTTCCAATATAATCATGATCGACTTACTGCTGAGGAGAGCAGGTCTCACCCGTACTTCATAAAGAAAGAATATGAGCAGGCAGCAGAGTTGTACAGGTCGGTTAAAGCATTAATCAATCAACAGCAAGTACCGATGAAAGCAGGGCAATCAGTAATTTCGGAGTTGGAGACGAAGCATCAACAGCCAGCAGGCCAACCATTAGGTACGTCTCTAACAAGCACGCGAGAAAAAAGAGCACCAGAACATTCGTCTCCAGAATTAATAGCAAGAGGAACAACCAGCAAGACGGATGATATGCTCAAAAAACAATCAAGCAACATCAAAGCATTTCAACGAACAATAGCAAATCTGAAATTAGACGAAATATCCGAGAAGTGGGAAATAAAACATGCACTCAAGACTTTGCATGTGAGATGGTCTGTAATTGATACCTTGCATTGGGAACTGGATGGAGGACTAGAAAGCATGGATGAACATTACGAACAAGCGTATTCCAAGCAGGAGGAAATTTACAACAACTTAAGAAAGGCAATAAATAGCAAGTTATGGTCCGTAGCCCACAAAGTTAACTCAACGCCGAAATTGGACATTCCAAATTTTAGCGGATCCTATAAACAATGGACGTCTTTCAAGGACTTATTTACCGAAACAATCCACGCTAACTATTCTCTGTCTAACGCGCAAAAAATGCAGTACCTCAAAAGCAACTTGAGGGGAGAACCTGAAAAACTAATTCAACATTTGCAAATATCATCGGAAAATTACAACATTAGTTGGGAAATACTAAATCATCGGTACAATAATCTCAACTTAATTTGTAGTTCTCACTTAGCCACATTAACAAACATCCCGGCGGCACAGCAGGCAACTATCAGCCACATCAAGAGTCTGCATGTCACCACCGTCGAGAGTTTAAATGGAAGAAGAAGAAATGCAAGAACTTAGGGGTAGACGTCAGTTCCTGGGATCCTTTACTCATTCATCTACTGTCTTCAAAATTGGATTCAGAAACTTACAACGACTACGTGGCATCTATCAAAGAACCCAGGGCAGTTCCTAATCTACAAGAATTTCTATCTTTCTTGGAAGGCAAATTCACAGCAATGGAGTCTGTAGGCAGAAAACAAGACAATCAATCATACAAATCAAACAAGCAATTTTCTGGAAAAACCTCAAGACCAAATTATAATTCGCAAAAGACAACAACTGCGAATGGTGAAATTGCTCAGCAAAAACATCAGTTCATCGAAAATATTTTATAAGTGCCCAATTTGCAAGACAAATGAACATGGCATTTATTATTGTCAGCAATTTTTCGACATGACACCGCAAAGTAGACGCAAAACTTTGTCAAAACTCGATGTATCCCAAAATTGCCTTTATTGCCATAATGGTAAGGCTTGCATTTCAAGTAAACGGTGTCGCAAATGCAATGGAAGTCACAACACACTGCTGCATGCAGCATTTACACAATCAAACAGGTCATCAGTTGCTAGCACAGCAAGAGCAAGCGACAACACGACACGTGCCTCGAAATCCGAAACGCCACAGCTCTCACATGGAAACTCGCATACGTCACTACACCAAGACATGCCGGATGTACTTTTACCCACTGCACTGATCAAGGTCCAAGCACAGGATGGATCATTTCAAACTTTAAGGGCACTATTTGATCAAGGCTCACAAATGTCCCACATCAGTGAAAGCGCAGCACAAACTCTGGGCATATCACGCAAGAAAAGCTCAGGCGTAATCTGGGGTATAGGTGAAAAGGAAAGTAACTGTAAAGGAGTAAGTAATCAATAACAAGTGTACATCAGTTAACAATAACTTTGAGTTTGAAGTAGATGCTTATGTCATGTACAAATTAATCAAATAATTACCTAATCGTACGTTCAAAAAACCAACATGGTCATTTTTGGACAATATTACATTAGCTGACCAAGATTTTAACATTAGTCGATCAGTTGACTTACTTCTTGGCAGCAGTGTTTACTCAAAATTATTATTGGAAGGAGTTTGTAGAGAGACTAAGCAGTCTGCATCAGCGCAGAATACACGACTAGGCTGGATATTAAGCGGAGATATCATACAATCGTTTCAGTGTAACGTCATCTTACATAACCTGGACGATATTCAACAATTCTGGAAAATAGAAGACATCTCATACCAAAACCTCACTGTCATCAGGAGATCAGCAAACAATTGGCTACTATCAGGAAACTACAATACGGCAAGAGGATGGTCGATATCAAGTAAGATTACCTCTGAAACTAAAATTTGCAGAGATGCTGGGAACATCGAAACCAAAAGCAAGCGCAATTCAAATCACTAGAAAGGAAGCATAAGCAACATCCCAACATCCAAGAAGAGTATCAACAATTTATGATCGAAAATCAAGAATTAGGTCACATGAAAATCTCAAGAAACAATTTAAAACCAGATTGTTTTTTGGCCCACCATAGCGTACTGCGTCCCGACTTAACCACTACTAAATTGAGGGTTGTGTTCAACGCATCTGCTAAGACGTCAACAGGCTACAGTCTAAATGACGTTATGGAAGCTAGACCAAACTTACAGCAAGACCTTCTGTCTCTAATTCTCAAATGAAGACAGTACAAATTCTCATACATAGCAGATATAGAAAAAATGTTCCGCCAAATTATAATACATGAAGATTAAAGCATTACAGAAGATCGTTTGGCGTAACTCAACAACAGAGCCTATACAGGAATATCAACTAACTACAATAACCTATGGCACCAAGGCCGCACCATATCTATCATTAATGACACTGAAGCAGCTTGCAAGAGATGAAAAACACAATTACACGAACAGTTTAGCGTCAGAAGTACTAGAAAACTCGTTCTACGTCGACAATTTAGTACACGGATCGCATACACCAGAATCAGCACAAGAGCTAAGAAGAGATTTAATCAAACTTTTGAGATCGGGAGGCTTCAACCTCAGGAAATGGAAATCAAATGTTCCTGAGTTATTAGATCACATAACAACCGAGAACAATACTCAAGATAGTTTCAATTTTAAGCAAGCAGAACAAACGAAGACCTTAGGTTTCGTGCGATTTGAAATGAAAATGGAACTTACAACAACAACAGTGACTAAAAGAACATTGTTATCCGATATCTCAAAGTTATTTGACCCCTTGGGATGGCTATCACCTCTGTCCACAAGGCTTAAAATCCTTTTTCAAAAGTTATGGCTGCGCAACCTCAACTGGGACGTTCCTTTGCCCGAAGACATACTAAACGAATGGATGGACATTAAAAGCAACATAATCGTGTACATCAATTACAAGTGCCGCGTTGGATAAGCACAAGAGCACGGGACCATGTTGAATTACATGGTTTTTGCGACGCGTCACAGAAAGCATACGCTTGTGTAATATACTGTCGGATCAAAGGGTATGAGCAGTCAAAACCAACACTGCTAGTTGGAAAAACTAGACTTGTTCCGGCCAGCAAATCAGTATCATTGCCAAGATTAGAGCCATCAGGAGCTCTTTTAATAGCAAAACTAATGACAAAAGTTCAGCAGTGTCTATCAAATTACAACCTAAGCATTTACGGATAGGCAGACTCTATGATTGTATTAGGCTGGCTATATGGTGAACCAACAAGGTGGAAAACATTTATAGCCAATCGTTTACGTCAGATAACTACTATCATGTCTGCCAATTGCTGGCACTACGTTAAATCAGCAGACAGTCCAGCTGATTGTGCCAGTCGAGGCTTGAATGTGAGTCAGCTTGAGGAGCACACGCTGTGGTGAAATGGTCCTTCATGGCTTCCTAGTATCATAGCAGAGAAAGAACCAAAATCAAAATTCACGACAGATGAAGAAATCAAAAAACATATACCAACAATAAATTACAAGTGAATGTAACTGAGCAAAATGATGACACCAACAGTGTAATACGTCACCTGATATCAAAGTACAGTTCATTCACACAACTTATAAACGTTTACGCTATGATTTTACGATTGTATAAACGTTTGCGATTTAAAGACTATTTCTTTAAATACAAACACACAAACAAAACATTTGACTCTCCAAGAAATCAGAGTCGCAAAATTAAAGTTAATAAAATATGTTCAATAAACCGATTTTTCAGAGGAAAAACATAAACTACAACAAAGCAAACCCATATCAAGCAAGAGCAAAATACTGGACTTAAATCCGTTTCTTGATCAAGACGGCATTCTTCGGGTCGGCAGGAGGCTGCCAACATCGATCTTCAGATGAAACATCCCATAATTCTATCAAAGGGCAGTCGTTTAACGGAAGTACTGATTGACGAGGCTCACGTTCTGGCATTTCATGGCGGACCTCAGCTAACATCAGCATTTATACGACAAAAGTATTGGATTGTAGGCGGAATCAGAGCAGTTAAATTCCGCGTTCGCCATTGCGTTAACTGCCGTAGTCACAATCCTAGCAATCAGCATCAAATTATGGGAGATTTACCACCAGAATGAACGAATCCATCACGTCCTTTTCAAAACGTAGGTGTAGACTATACAGGTCATGTCTTTATCAAGGCCAACAAGGGTCGTGGGATAAAGACCACCAAGGGTTATGTCGCCGTATTTATCTGCATGGCAACTAAGGCTGTTCATTTGGAGTTGGTATCGGATTTGACATCATCGTCATTCCTCGCTGCTTTTCGCAGAATGATTGCTCGAAGAGGACTGCCAAGTAATATATTCAGCGATCAAGGTACCAACTTCATTGGAGCCAACAAGATCCTACAGGACGAGTATCATGAAATAAGAAGCACATTCAATCAAGAATTTCAAGCAGAAATAACAAAAATGGGAATCGAATGGCACTTTAACGCACCTTCTTGGCCATCAGCAGGAGGACTATGGGAGGCTGCCGTTAAAAGCCTGAAATACCATCTAAAAAGAGTTGTAGGGGAGCAAAAATTAACGTTTGAAGAGTATAGTACGATACTATATCAGTTGGAAGCTTGTCTAAATTCAAGACCGCTCTGTCCATTAACTGAAAATTCAGCAGACTTGAACTTCCCCGCACAAGTGGTCCAAATTTAACATTGTACGAAACAGAAAAAGATTTACGCACAAGGTGGAATCTAACTCAAAGAATCTATCAAGATATTTGGAATCGCTGGCGAAGTGAATACATAACACAATTAAATACAAGGACAAAATGGAGACGCCCTCAAGAAAATATTAAAGTCGGTAACTTGGTGATACAAGTACACCCAGGCAGCGATGGATACGTCAGAGTTCTCACACTACAAACAAGAAATGGAACAATGAAATGGCCCATCGTCAAGCTAACACCATTGCTAGATTGCGCAGACCAAGAAGACTACAAACAAGTGTCAGCTTCAGTCCAACAGGATATCAATACATCACTACAACTTAACCAAACGCAAAGGAGAAAAGGGCTAAGTTACACATTCTCTACAATACTGTCATTACTATTCCTGATATGATCATTAATCTGCAACGCACAAGCTGCATACAACATTACACAATTACAAGGGAAACAAGCAATTTACTTTGACAAAATATCAGAAATGAATCAATGGAAAATAGTAGTGTATTATGTATGACATGCAGCCATATTGGCACGGGTGCAAAATATTTAACATTTATATGAAACACCTTGAAAGTCTGTGCACACAAACAAAAGGCAAATCCCATTATGACGTTAGCATGTTACAATTACGTCATGGATTCATGGAACTGGAGTACTACGACCGTATGTTGCTCAATCAGCACTTTGAAGCACATACGCGCATGCGCCGAGGTCTTATCAACGGGATCGGTTACGTTGCGAACAGTCTTTTCGGCGTACTAGACGAACATTTCGCCGAACAATATCAACGAGACTTTACGTTAGTCAGACAAAATCAAAAACATCTTGCCAATCTTTGGCGCAACCAAACATCTATCATTGAAGCAGAAAACAACTTGCTCAAACGAGTTGCACAGACGATGGAAAAACAGCATAAAATATTTAATCAGCACTTGATAAACATAGACTAAGCAATCATAACATTAAAGAATGAGGTTGAGAAAGCTGCAATCAGGGTAGACTTCATTTTATCAACTATAATTGCAAACAATATACTAAGCAGTTTAAAGAACATTCAAGATTCTTTGTTAGATACGATCACTAACGTCCAACATTTCAATGATCATATTATAACACCGGCTCAACTACAAGATCAGCTAAATATTATTTCAAATCAAGTACCCAAAGACCTATCATTGCCTATCAACAGCATCGTATCAGATCTATACAAGATCTACCAAATTATGCAAGTAAGAGCACGCATGACACGTGAATATTTTATATTTGAATTACAAATCCCACTAGTGAACAGAGTTACGACATCTATCATATGATCCCAATTCAACACCAAGAGGCTAGCCGTATGATTAATGTAGTACTAACATCAGAGTTCATAGCAATCAACATCAAAAGGGATACATACTTACTGATTTCAGCAAATGAACTTCAAAAATGCATACGGTTGAATTCTAATACGAACCTATGTCAGCTGCAAAAACCAATCTATCAACGAGACTCCGACAATAACTTTTGCATCAAAAATCAAGGAGATACCTGTACAACTGTCAGCGCAACATGCAAATCAATATGGACAGAACTAAACGTAATAAATACATTCATAATTACATGTTGCGGACAATGCACTCTGAGAATCATATGTGGGGATCAAGTTACCACTGAACAGGTGACCGGAGTCAATGTAATCGCGCTTGGAAACAACTGTGTCATCAAGGGTGAGACCTTCATAATTACGTCACACAAACAACAAACAATCGAGATGAAAGTTAAGCCCGATGTTATTGCCGTAGAGATCGCTCCCGTCAATAAAATTATCAATTTATCAGTACCACACTACGAGTACGAAGAAGAAAATTATCAGTCATCATTACAAAGTATCTCCGGGCAAATAGAACAGATGAAAGCAGCCTCGGACCACGTAGTCATCCCCGACGGTGTGTCGATTCACGATATACACCAGTACGTGGCCATCTACTCCGTGGGGGCGGCAGGACTAGCCTTCGCCGTGTTCACATGCATACGCTGGCGAAGGCGCCGCACCGTGAACCTGCAGCCTACACCTGAGCAACCCTCCGTGCACTACCGAGCCAGTGATAGTGGTGTACCAAATCAAAGTGTACAGTGCGCGAGTGAAGTGTTTCGTAATGATCAGTGCGCGATAGTAGAAAACAATTCAAGTGCTTTCGTAACTGATAGAGCAACTTCACCTGTTGTGAAAAAATATAGTTTTAAAACATCATCTAACAATTTAGCAACATAAGTAAAATTGTTCTATCACCTTGTATCATCAGATCATACTAACACCAGCATCAGTCATCTCGCGCCCGGGAGTATGTACGGTGCGACCGCACATTGCATAATTGCACTCTCATCAAAATTGAATTATAACAAATTTAAATTCATTTTACATCAAGTCACTTTCGGACCGCGTCATACCAACACCTCATTTTATCATTAGTTAAGGTCGTGGACTCAATACACGTATCAAGTCAAATACCTAGTTTCAATCATATCCTATCAATCAGTAAAAGACGAATGGTGAAAACCGTACAAGTTATTTTTCACTTTGTACACTACAAAATGAAAAATAACTTTAATTACGGTAGTCGGTGTCTGGATCTGTATTTTAAATTTTCGCCACCGACTTCCACTTCAGAAATTACAGTAATTTTTCACTTTGTAGTGTTTTTTTTTTTGGAAGTTGGTTATTTATTTGCAAAAAAAATCTTATTTTTAATTTTTTTGTCGTGGTACGTACCCTACACAAAGTCGTATACTACTACTTGCAATGTAAATAACAGTGACAGGAAATTATTATAACATCATCAATATATGTACACTAAATGGAAAAAATACGTATACTGAAGCTAACTCAAACATCAGAACTTGACCAAATTTATATGGGACCAATCTGAATCCTTTCAAATAAAAAAAGAATTTTTCAAATCAGTTCATAAATGACGGAGTTCTGAGGTAACAAACATAAAAAAACAACCAAATTGTGAACCTCCTCCTTTTTTGAAGTCCGTTAAAAATAAGGAAGTAGGTACGGGTAAAATATGGTAAAAGCCCTTTCTACAACACACTTCGCAGTTCGTAGAATTTCTTATAGTTTGTACATTAGTCGATCGAAACTGTGTGCATTCGGGAACGAACACATGCGAGAAAACAACGTGTATTGTACATACACGTGTGCAGTATGATAGGATCGACCACGGACGTTGATTTGATTGGATGTTCTAAAACCATATCTACAGGTTGGTTTGTCTTCAATATGTGTTGGTGTTTCATGTCGGGTTATTACACTTTTTATTTATTTTTTAAACTATGTATGCTGTAGGTATATCGTTAAGTACCGCTTACGAATTAAGAGCGTTGTCACATTTTGCACTTCTCTCGCTCACACAGGACCAAATTTAAAAAAATGTTAAATAAAAAAATGCTTTTTTGAAAAATGTAATCAATGCGGTCTAAAAAATAATATTAATTTAATAGGTAGTTATCAAAAACACATTTCTATTGTGTTATCTAATAAACTTAGGGAGAGGTGCAAGATGTAACAACGCTCTTAATGAAGATTATATTCATACACACAACATTCTTCATTTCCCCATTTCCATTCTTCATTTTTTGTTATGCTCATTATTATTTTATTTTGTGAGTTAGATACCTAAGTATGTATCAAAGAATAATAATATACATAATTTGTATATTTCTTTGAACTTTATGTTGACTTGCTTTTCTTTGATTTTGTTTTTAATTATTATTTTTTGTTTACATTCTGCACTCAATTGCATTATCAGACTTTATAATACCTATTAAGTATATCTTAACTTTAACTGTTTTGTAAATTAACATGTCCTTTAAAAGAGAGCCGGGTGATCTGTAACTCAGGACCCTCCTACCTCAGACACCTTTCTCTATTTAAGATTGTGCATTTTATTAACTTGTGCCTGTAATATGATGTTGAGATAAATAAAGATTTATGATTATGATTATTATTATTATAAATCAGTGATCAGATACATCAATATTTAAGCTTATGCAAAATGCCATTCTTATTCATAAAGTTTTCTATTATTACTCAACCGAGTTCTGTGGTCAAATACGGCCTTGCGACAACAATTCGAAGCGTGTCACACACATCCAACACGTTCCGACCAAACACAAACTAACGAGTCCTGTGGCCACAACTTTTATATCAACTTTGGTAGCTTTCCAAAGTCGTTTCCCCGATTTCAGCCATGTGAATGCCGAGTTATAGTTGCCTGTTACTTTTTTATTAACATTGATAAAATCGTACGACATACCAGGACCTTTTATTAAATAATCAAACTCAACATAAACGACTTTGAAAGAGCTGTAAATTTTCTTTTAAAACGTTTTTATGTTGATGTTGGAATGGGAGAAACTTTGTATCACAGAATACTTAATAGTCCAACTACAGAAGATTCACTCCACACAATCATTTAAATAAATAGCGACTCTTGCTACGACACGACAAAGTGCAATTCAGGTCACACAGCGCTAATTACCTACAGTTATATTCACCTAGAAGTTGCCTCTCTTTATATCGCGTAACTCTTATATCTTCTGACTACATTAGGGTTATCTTTAAAGAATAATTAATATGAATATTTGATATTATATAACCAGTTATGTGCCTATTAAAGCCTCTTTGTGATCAAATGACGTTTCAAATAAACATAAGCGTGGTACTTAGTAGCACGTAGATCAGAAAACTATTTTATTTTACAATGTGTGCATAGATACTTTATCCAAAGAAGATAGGCTTACGGCTTACGTGTATACCTTGTCTATGAAACTAATAATTATCTCTTTTAGGTGTTTAGGTAGGTAGGTACATGTGTATCAAATCTAGAATACGACGCGAATAAGAACTAACGTGCAAAGCCGGCGCGCGGTAGCCTACTGAATTGGCCCGACAAGTCGAGCCCGCAGCGTACTTGTAGCATACCTAAAATGTGGAGTGCGCCTGGCCTGGTATTATCCGCTTTGCGCACCCACGCAAGTTGGAAAAGTCAATTTTATAATGTTCGTAGGTGGTCCTGTCCGCGTCTTTGTGTTTGTTGATATTGTTTACTTATTTTATTGTTACCTTTATTATATTGTTTTTTTATTATTTGTACTCCAGTATGTATTTTGAGTATTTCGTACTTTTCGACGGACTACTTTCTCTCCCAATATTGGATAACTAAAACAATTAAGACAATTGAAAATGATTTATTTCAACTTTAAATTATGCTTTCATGTTTTCACTTTCTTACAAACAATTATTTTAAATTACTTATCAACATCAGTTCAAATATGAACCCATTTATTTACAAGTTCTTAACTTTCTAACAATTCAGTATTGGGTTACTTTAATCACAAGTTATCCCATCTCTAGTAGAGTATTATAGATGTCCAATCACATATTCGTCTATTAAATCAGACGTACCTACTAATATTTACAAAACATCTACTTAGTTACGATATAGTAATGACGTCAACCATTCCGGTCTCGGTTGTGAAGGCTTGTACTCCGAAGGGCTTAGAGCCAGCGGAGACGCAGCATCTGCTAAAGCCACCGAGGACGATGTCTCTGTTACAGCTATGCTCGGTTTCGGTTTCAGTATCGAACGCAGCTCATCGTTGTCTGAAGCCCGATTTCGTTGCAGATTCTCTCGGGTCTCTTTCATCCTTGAAAGTTGTTCTCTCAAACTTCTATATTCCTCAAGGAATTTTTCTAGTTGGGAAGCTCGGAAATCAAAGTCCTCAATTGGTTGACCGGTACGCGAATAGTCTCGCAATCCGGAAAGATCAAGAAGTGGTGTGGCAGAGGGCACAGTGGGTTGCTCCCTCGAAGGCGACGCCGGGAGACTTGGATTCCGGCGTATTCTATTTCCACCTGTAGAAAGATCTAAAAAACTATTCGACCTCCGGCCTGACCTTTGCCGACTTTTTTCGTACGTTCTGTCCAAAAAACTGGCAGAGTCTGCACCGGAACTGTTCCTTCTGCTATTAAGAAGAGGACTACGACTATCGCCATCCTTTTTCCGTGGTATTGTGTAAAAGTAATATGGATCATGTTTCATTTCACTTCGTAAGTACGAGGAGGTTCCTAGGGCACTCATTTCAATGAGATCGGGGTAATTCTTCTCGCTGTCACTTCCAGACAGGTCGTTGTCGAGTCGCTCGCGAGGTCGCGTACGTGGACATGTGCGCCCATTGTTGTTAAACCGACTGTTTTCAGATAATATCTCTACGTGGGCACTCATCATTCCTGTGGAATTGGAGCTTTGCACTGACTCTGACGTGGCATCAGATCTGAAACAACGAACGGATTTAATTAAAATATGGAAATGAAGAAAACAATGGGAAATGATTATTGTGTGACTGTATGTCTATTCCATTGAATTGTGCTGCGTGAATCAATATCTTGCAAGCGGCCGGAGGGCTTGAAACAATCAGCAATCAGTCGGCTGCCTCACTAATTGTAACTATCCACGCGTGGAAAGATGATTGGCACAATCACTGTACCCGTCTCGCCGGAGACATGAACACAGACAATTGCACCGTTCACAATTTACAAAATAAACTTTATTCCTTCCAGCGATTGAAGCCAAGAACTCTCCGTCTGAGACATTAAGCTACTAAACCAAGGGGATTAGACAATAATTACTGAACTAATTTTCTCTCGTGATCTCTAGGTTTGGGGAGATTTTCATCACAAGATCGCCCATGACCCACGTTAATTTGTAGTAGGTTCGCAATCAGTTGCGATTTAGACACGTGGCTTAACATAAGCCCTTACAGACATAAAAACCTGACATATAAACGTTTAATGACCAAATGGGATCATCAGAAACATTTACGTAATATTGTGTAGACTTGTGAGTTTTTATTTTATTTCTCATACTGTAAAACTTATTTTACTTCTATCGTTCACTATTGTATCGAAAGCAATATAAACCTTTAGAGAGCTTTCGCATTTTGTCACCTCTCTCGCTCACACGGGACCAAATTTTTAAGAATTTAAAAAAAGATACTTTTTTTAACATTTAATCAACTGGCGACCAATGTTAATTTAATCGGCTATTATTAAAAACACATTTCTATTGTGTTATCTAATAAACTCAGCTCAATAAGTATTATGATCTGATTTTGAGATGAATTAAATAAATGCCACAATAAAAATGTGTTTTTAAAAATTACCTATTAAATCAATATTGTTTATTAGTTCGCCAATTGATTGCATTTTTCAAAAAAGCATATTTTCACATAACATTCTTAAAAATTTGGTCCCGTGTGAGCGAGAGAGATGACAAACTGCGTCAGCCCTCTTCAGATAATGAGAACTAGCACATTTGTGAATGTCTCATATTGATAGAATTCGCAAGCACGGCAGTAAAACTTCGTCTCGCTCCGAAGATGTCATATTGTTTCACATCTGTTATTGTTTCCTGAGACCCTGACAGCAATATAAATAAACAAGTATTATATTTCAGTTACCTTCACAAAATCTTTTAACTATAGAGACTGAACAATTAATCAATCTTTGTAAGCATAACAGTGATCAAAATAACATTGCAGCACGCACGCAGAAAGCATTCTTAATTATTATTTTTCAGCTTATCAGAGACCTCACAAAATGCAGTTTTATTAGGCAATAATTATTCTTTATTAAGTGATTAAGCATTATTACATAATTAATAATATTACTTTACTCGAAAATGATAGACTTTCTGGAACGCGCTGAGATGACATAGTAATTAAAGGCCAAATCGAATTACTAATTAATTATCATGAGAAGTTGCTTAAGAAGAATTGAATTACCGTAAATTGTAGTCGCTGAACCTTGGTATGTGTAGATCTCGTTCGGGTATGTTGCCCCTCGAGTTCGGCGGCTCGAACTCTGCCCTGCGCCACCCTGCCTCCATGGGCGGCGTCACAGAGCACTCCCTCTCCTCCCGCACCTCGCCCCTTAAATATCCCTCGAACTCGTCCTCTGGATCATGTGATGGCACATTCCTATAGTCACCCCTTTTACGAGCACTATCAGAAGCTATCACTCTAGGTACTTCAGCATTAGTCTTAAAATTCGCTTCTAATTTATCATAACTATCATCACGATGATTTGTCGTCACTATCTGTTCGTTCCATCTATCTAATTGTCTTTTCTTACGAGTCTCGTATACACACAGTCCTATTAAACACGAACTTAACACTATCACTGCTGAGACAGCCATCCCCGCCATCAGTGCTCGCCCACCAAAACTTTTGTTTTCTGGTTTCTTTTCTATGGCTAAACTTAAAATGACCTCTGCTTTACCAGCACGATTTTCAGCATTACACGTGTAAGACCCCGCGTCTTGCAAGTCTGCTGATTTAATGGTTAAATTACTAGTTTGTCCTTCACTACGTAACATAAAAGCTCTACCGGAATTGACATTATTTGAAGTTGTGTTGGCGAGCAGGCGTCCCGCTCGCACCCACCGCACTCTCGGTGCAGGCACTCCACTCACTCGGCATACTAGTGTCACTTCATCACCCTCTAATCCTTTGAATTGACTAGCTGCGCTTACTTCCGGGTGACATGCAAAGTCTTCTAGATCTAACCTATCCCATGATTGGGACATTAATCGCGGTGGCAGCGCGCAGTCTGGAACCACAGTTGCTGGAACATTTTTTCTTATCATCCAATCTCTCATCGGTCTCAACGCGCATGTACATTCCCAGGGATTACTCGCCAGTTCCAAACCTTTTAGAGATCGTAGCGGTGCTAAGACCGCCACGTGGAGTACCTGCAGTCTATTTTTACTAAGCTCCAAATACTCCAGGGAAGACTCGAGCCCTGCAAATCCGCGTGGCTCTATTTTGGCTATTTTGCAAGCACTGAGTGTAAGTCGCACTAGATGCGGGAGTGTTATAAAGGATTCGTCTCCAACTTTCGTAATGGGATTACCACCGAGTCGCAGTTCTCTAAGCTCGGGGATTGAATCAAACGAATGTGAAGGTATTGTTTCCAGACGGTTCCGCGAGAGATCCAATTCGACTAGGTTTACTAGCGCTCGGAAAGCGTATTGTCTGATGGTGCGTACGTTGCAGGAGGGGAGATAGAGGCGCTGGAGATTGAGGAGGCCAGCGGCTGCAAAGGCATCGTCGCGGACGGTGGGCAGGCGGTTCTCGGCGAGGTCGAGTAGCTGTGTGGTGGGGTCGAGGCGAGGCGGCACGGAGGTGAGGCCGGCGCGGGCGCAGAGCGCGGACTCTTTGCCGCTGCGCCACTTGCACTCGCAGTGGCGCGGGCAGTCGGCGGAAGCGGCCGCCGCCAGCGCCAGCACCAGCAGCACCCACATCCCCGGCGCCTGCTCACCCAGCGCCGCGCCGTTCGTCTTCACCGCCCAGCGTCATCCCCCGGACCAAGTGCACCCTGTCGACAAACATTTCTGTTTAATTGTTTACCCTTAAAGCTCGGGGATTCACGTGTAAAAGAAGCCACTATCCAGATAATAAATATGTTCACAATATATGATTGTGTTGATTGTACAAGTTGTGGCGAGAGGCGTCCTGATTTCGTCCAACTTTGGCTTGATCTTGACCTCTTAGCTAATGACGAATATTCAAGTAGGTACTTATTCAATTTTTGTTTCTGTTTTTACGCCTACCCAATATAACTCAGTAGGTTCGGCCTGTAATGGTCTTTAATTTATTATGTAATATCGTACCCATGAACAAAAATATTTTTTATTAGATACCTACTTAGGTCCATTTTGCGGCTGGCTATAAACTTTATCTCGTTACAGCTTGACCGAAAAAGGAAAAAATGGGTTCGCTGCCCTGTGTTTAATGGAGGTTACTGTAGAATTGCAATATAAAGTAAAGACTATAGTTTCCTCTTCGACATTCTGTTGTTATAAACTACATAGTGGGTTCTAAAAGTGCTTCACAGTGCTATTAACGTTGGAGTATGGAGGTTGTAAATGAATATGAAACCCAGGTGTGAGGTTATATTTAGATACGATATGATAGCTATATAGAAGGAATCAGATCGAATGGAGCTCACCACAACTTTGTAGAGCTGAGCTCTCGTGCCAAATATTACTTTACAGGTTTACAGTCGTTATGCAAATACTGGTATCAGTTCGGGCACCTAAATATTGGCATTGTTGTTCTACCGCGCTGTTGTGGTTAAATGTAACTTCCAACTTAGCGAGCGATGTTCCCGAACAAATGCTTTCAGGTAAGAACATATCATATATCACATTCAATATTATATCTACTCATCGGTTTATTCTCGGGAACATGATTATTTTTATTTTTCTTCAAAAGTTTGTTTTTTTCTGTGGAATAGCTTTGTTGTGGAATTGAATGTTGATAGGTACTTATGAAGCCATCAAGGCCTATTCTAGTCTATTCAAATTATAATTTCGCGTATAATGAACATGAAAACCCTTGTTAAATATGCAGAGAGTAATAGACCTAAATTGCTTTCTCGCATTCAACCATAACTAAAGGCGTTCATTACGGACGTCCCTTATATCTCATAATAATGTGATGTCAATTAATAAAGTAGGTGCGGGACCTACTCATTGAAACTGATATTACAAAAATCATAACTATTTAAAAAATGATGCAGGTACTACCTGTTTACAAATATTTTATCATATTATGCATAATTATGTTCATATGGATATGTTTTCTCAGTAGTTTTCCGCAAAGAATGGCAGCGCAAAGGGAAACTTTCGGATGGTGTAAATGCTACAATTACAGAACTCTTTACCAAAATGTCAAGACAATGGCAATATTAGCAAACGACGGTTTTACTGGAGTTTAGAATATATTTTCAGTAAAAGATAGATCGATATTGATGGTAGACAGTATAATTCTATCTGTCCTTATGTCAGGCCGGTAAGATTCCATAATCTCTTATAGATTATTGGAACGTTAAAACCATAAATAGATAGGTTTTTATATCTGCAGTATGCCAAAACTGGTGATAGATAGGATATTGGATTCGGTCGTTAAAAGAGTGTCCATGTAGTTTCTTGCTCAATCTTTTCCAGAGATCTACATTTTGGAACGGACAAGTAGCTTCAATTTTCTGTCTAACTGCCTAACTCCTTGACAACTCAAAACTGCCTGAAATAAATGCTTTGCTTTTTGAGTTATTACGTGATAATTATTTATTATCTATACCTACTTATAAGAATTTTCTAAAACTTTTCCCTAGCTTCAAATAAACCATCTTCTTTTTCCATCATTTTAAATAAAAGTAGAAACTCTCTTACCAATCATTAAATCAAGAGGGGTTTTTGAGTGCTCGAAAAATGGACCCCACCATTAGCACAAGGTTCACCTTTATTTTGATCGCAAATGTCTTTCACCTTTTCTTGGACATCGAATGAAAAAAATGTACGAGTAAAAGGAACATTACATTATTAGTAGGTGGCTATGAATCTGTCTCTATAATAGTTAGTAGTTTTCTGCAACTAAAGGAAATCAAGATAATTTTCACGCTTAAATTCAAATCATCCGGACAAAAAGGCAGCCGATAACTCACCGCCACTACTAAATACAACGTCACAGTACCTACACATATTGCAGCTTAGACAATGCATAAAATCAACTGTCCTTCGCAAATCACACCCCATTTGCATATGCCTTACTTGAACCCGTGCCACTGCCGACTGTACGGCACGCCTAATTGCACCGCAACAAATCTGTGGCGCACTGTACCCCCACAACTCTATGGCACCGACGCGACGTGTAGACCTAACGGCTGCCACTTCGATCACGCAACACTCGCGTGTTTCGTTTCACTCATGTACCTCATATGCAATGTATGATTATTCGATTCCACGTGTTACAAGCCCTGCATGTAATGTAGGACACGAGGTCGAATCGCACTCGTACACACACACACGCGCGCGCAGAAAAAGGGTTCATTCTGAGCATTGTACTCATTTAAATAGCTATCTAGGGACTATTAATAAGCTGACGCCTACAAAAAATGTTTGTTTTGGCATGTTTATAATGTTACAGCACTTTTACCAACTAAGCTGGGTACACAAAATCAATATTCTGTCACCTGTTAGTTTCCTATAAAACTATAGAGTACTCGGATAAACGTCCTGACGATTTATGTCCAATAATGAAATTGCAGGCCAAAGCTACTCCACATTTTAATCCTTTGATAGTCGTTTACGCCGAACTGATTCTGCCCGCACGTAGTACTAGATTTATGGTTAAAACGAACTAAATGGAAATCTGTAGTCTTATAAATAATAATCCTAGTGTAGCGTTCTGTGGTTGATTAATAAACGTAAATTTTGAATCATTTAGCGATTCTCTAAACAAGAAGTCCGAACTGTCACATAAAAGGGCGTGTTTAATACACATCATCCCCTTACCGGTTCATCCCTAAGTCCACAAAACTCTGTGAATAATTTAAAATAATTGAATTGCTCCAATAATCCGGAACTTTCTCGTGAAAAATGTTGTACTACGCGGACTTGAACAAAAGGGAAACTCTGTAACTAATTCAATAATTTCACACGTAATAATATCAGACACTTTCAATTCATGAGGTAACTTCTCGCTGAGCGTACCTTGAGGTAAAATGTCGCAATTATTTACAACTAGTCGTGCCGGCGCTTTAGGCCTCTGAGGAAAATGTAAACGCCTTTATTGTGCCTCTTTTAGTAAAACGTTAAAATTAATTTGCGTTTCTGTAACTAAATGTGTTCGCTTGTGGGACTCCCCGGGTTACTTCTACTTATTAAAATGTTGGATAGTTTCGTTTCTATTTAGTTCTATATGGACTTATTTATGGACTTTGGACTTATTTATGGACTTCCTTGAGTTACTATAACAAGACGAATAATTATATTAGATAAAAAATTCACAACGCCGAACGCCATTAAAAGTAGGTAGTAAGTAGGGACTTATATCTTTACGAGTTGTTGTAATAAATGTTTGTTATTTTATAGCGTAAGTTCTTTCCAAATTGAAACAATAAATCTTTGTTATAAGCTATAATAAATAGTCCCAACGAAATGATATTGGGGCGATTTTATTTATTTTCGGTAACCATGCAGCGATCCTCCGTAATAGACCTAATATTCTTAGATTTGCTAAGATTTTCATATATTTGATTATTTATATAAATGTATGTTGCTGGCACGGTTTGCTTCGATCCCCGATCAACGCTGGCAAGGCATGACGTAAGAGAAAGTCGTTTTATACAAGTTCGTGACCTTATTTTGTGTAATATATGTGCGTACGAACATTTTAGGAGAAAACTCTTTGTAGGCATTACTGATACAAACCGACAGGCGGATGACGACGGACAAATTTATCTGTTAGGATACGGAGAAAGAATACTAATACTTGGGCTTCCCCACTTTCAGAACTAATCGAGTGGAATGTGAGAAGTGACTAACAGAAACACAGATTAGCTTTGAGCAGTCCACTGTGTGTCAGTTCACACTGTACTGAATATGAGAAGTGACTAACAGGAACACAGATTAGCTTTGAGCAGTCCACTGTGTGTCAGTTCACACTGTACTGAATGTGAGAAGTGACTAACAGAAAAACAGATTAGCTTTGAGCAGTCCACTGTGTGTCAGTTCACACTGTACTGAATGTGAGAAGTGACTAACAGAAACACAGATTAGCTTTGAGCAGTCCACTGTGTGTCAGTTCACACTGTACTGAATGTGAGAAGTGACTAACAGAAACACAGATTAGCTTTGAGCTGTCCACTGTGTGTCAGTTCACACTGTACTGAATGTGAGAAGTGACTAACAGAAACACAGATTAGCTTTGAGCAGTCCACTGTGTGTCAGTTCACACTGTACTGAATGTGAGAAGTGACTAACAGAAACACAGATTAGCTTTGAGCAGTCCACTGTGTGTCAGTTCACAATGTACTGAATGTGAGAAGTGACTAACAGAAACACAGATTAGCTTTGAGCAGTCCACTGTGTGTCAGTTCACACTGTACTGAAATTGCAACAACGGTTCTCGGAAACTGCCAGAGGGAAATATTGTACTGGAAAGCGCGTTTTTTTAACAACAAGATCAAACTGTGGAAGCTTTACCTACTCGCATCGTGACGGGAGGTAAAAAGTCGACAAAAACACATTGCGGTATTGAACCTCAATCCAAAAACCTGTGAAAAATAATATCCACCGAAAGTAAAACAAAGCTAAAACACCAAACTCTCATTTTGTTCATAAAAATACTCTTGTACATAACTGGCGAAATGTGGATGTACTATAGGTACACCTCTGCCTAACCCTTCGGGGAAACAAGGCGTGATGTTATATTAATACTTATGTAGTGGAAAACTTCTAACCTTTCTTTGTTTGATACAATACCACAAAGATGTTGATGTTTATAATACTCGAACAAAATCTCTTATTCTCCATATTTAGTTGCACGTGTACCAGTTTTAACATCTAGTTTATAGAAAATTAATCACGTTAAAACAGCAGTGGAACCATGAAACTAGGACGATGGTAACGAGACCCAATATTTCCATTATCTCTTACAAATATACTTTCATTAGGAACGCCCCGCGGTTTCACCCGCATAAACCTCGATCCCGTGTGAATATCGGGATAAATATACAAGATGTAACATAATTAACGCACTCTTCTTAAGGGGTCATTGTACTCATCATTATGAACAACTTTTACTATGGGACCAAACCTGAAATCGCGAAAAAAAAATCAGCTGTTCCCTACATTTTGACGAGTTATGAGAACATAAATGTAGGGAGCAGCAGATTTTTTTTTTGCAGGATGGATATCGTCACAAACTTTTTCGTTTATAATATTAGTAGTAGGATTATAAAGTTTCTCTATTAATATTGTAGAACGAAAGTTGTGAAATATGAACAAAACTTTTATTTTTATAAAACACGAACGCTATCACAGTTCCATCAATTCCATAAAACAAACGTAACTCTAAGCAATCGTAGATTAAATCTCACAAACATAGAGTTTCGACAAAATACTAACAGATTAGAATCCAATCAATCAACAGTGTACAACAATCTACCAAAAGCCTTTTTATTTAAACAACGAATACAAGAACAATATTTACCTTCCGTATGCGTTGTTATTATTTCCGAACAAAATATTAATAGTTCCCCAGTGTAAGTTAAAGGCAGCTCTCAACTTGTCTTTGTTAGAGCGTAACATTGTAATTTTCATCCTTGTAATTTTCAATTAGTGTTCGTAGTGGAACAAATATGTACATAGTTTACAATCTTGCGTGACAAGTAAAATCGTTATTTTCATAATTACAAAGTCATTAATGTCTTGATGACACTCTACACAAGCACGAAACGAGAGGAGCAGTCTAGTGAGGAAGCTACCCGCCTTCCGTTAGTACGTTGACACTTATTGCTCAATCGTATATACGTAGGGACATTTACATTTACATAAACATAGCCACAACTTTAGTCCCTCTGTTTATGTCAGAAATGTATGCAGGCTTTCGTGCGGAAAATAACTTATGAAATTCACGAAAGCGTAGTAATTTATCATTGTAATTATTTATTATAGTTACCTCAGAAGGTAATAGCTAAGTTTGGGCGTAGATCGTTCGATTAGGTCCCTTAAAGGCTCCTGCAAACAGGCGCGACACGCAACGCGAATCGCGCGCGACACAAAGGCACCGCTCGTCGCGCGACACGCGGTGCCTTTTTGTCGCGTCGCGTGGCGCGCCTGTTTACAGGAGCCTTTACACGTTCGCAGTTCTATTTATATATTATGTAAACATGGTCCTTTAGTAGCAGACTCCATCGACACTACAAACTCAGTATGGTACGTTAACTATGGGTTTTTCCTTCCATTTTTTCTTCTAGTTAATTTCGTTGCGGGTTCGAACAGTTTAACTAATGTAGGTAAGGTTCGTACCAAAAATAAATTGCGGTGGGAGTATGTTGGGCGTAGTTTTAGATAAAAGCTTTGCTATTTTATTGTAATAGTTGAGGCATACGTGATGTGAAGCTAATTTGAATGTTTATTTTAATTTAAATAACTAGAACCGTATTAAATAGCGAGCCATTAAAGGAGTATTTCAACAACTGAAATAGTAAAAATACTTGAACACGACGACATAACAGTAAAAACGTCTTACTTAGCACAGCCGTTAGTACGACCACTAAAACACAACGAGTTAGCAGAGAAACGCATCTCCCGCCGTTACCTCTTATGGCATTGCGCAGCTCCGAACGTTGTTTTCCTACACGTTCAACACTGAATGGAAAATTTCCCAGATCACATATTGGTTCTACCTAATCTTCACTTTGAGCGGTACAACATAGAATTTATCGAATCGGATATTCGGAGCGGGTAATCTTCAATAGGGGAGCCACCACATTTCCGTGGCTTTTGTTGAGCGAACGTGTCGAGTTTTATCCGCAAATGGCAACATTTGTTTTATAGGATACTATCATGCTGTGGCGGCCCTTCCATTCGAACCATAAAACCATGTGGAACTCATGGATTTTATATTTCACTCGGTCGCGTTGCGTCTTCGCGTACCCTGTCTATTTTCAGACATTCGTCGTTTTGCTTGAGTACACCACGTTTGAGAGAAAGGTCAAACGGCACATCAGAGGCTGCCTTTGTCAGCTTCAAACTTCTCATTATAATGAAACTTAAGAATAATGACTTGGGTTGGGACTAAGCAAAAACAAACATTACGATTTAAACAATCGGCTCGGCTCAATTTCGATGGCTATTCTTATGAATATATGAGCTGAGCCAACACGTGGCAGATACACTCATAAAAAAGGCCATGTGTTACTAGATCCGATCGAAATGTTCCCTGGATTATGTTAATCCGGGCCATCAGCTGGCATTGTATGCAAAATTTTATTTCCCTGTCTCTAGTTATATTGTGGGTAGGTATATGTAGTAGATAGTAGATAGATAGATAGATAAAACATTTATTCAGTGCACACAAAAGACATAGCACAACACACAAAAGCACAATTAAAAAGATGATAACAAATTACTTGAATATAAATACAACACATACAGTGTGCCAACATCCAAAAAAGAAAAACATAAGTAATAATTAAAGAAATAGAGTGACACGATAACAAACTTCAAAATGAATAACGAGACAAGATGCGGTGTGCGTCTCATGGTTGCACCAAATGGGAGTCCAGCTCAGCATGCGTCAGGCAAATATACCTGACGCTGATATTCTGCTGAATCCCTGCAGTGATATACGGACGTCGAGCAGACGTGTTAAACACAATTATTAGTAGGTCTGTATTCAATAAAAGTAACTTATAGTCATGTTACTAGGTAGATATATTGCATACAAATAGGTCATTTCTGTTTCAGAATGGCGGAAATGCGATCTGAGTAGTTTATATCCAAAAATGTCTTGTAACAGACAGCAGTAGATGATGCCAATGTTGCAAAAATTTACATGGCAACACGGCGCATGTAAAAATCACAATCGGATTCCCACTAACTCGAACATTTAGCGTCTCAGAGAGCAATTACGATATCAATGACGCGGAAGAAATGCCAAGGGGTTGCAGATGTTTCATTCAGTACAAAGTAAGTGTCTCTAACACGTTCTTAAACAAAGTGTAAGAACATGTCAAACAAGCATTATTGTACGACAGAAATTTTAACGAAAGACTTCTTAAGACGAAATGAGTATTTAGATATTTTTTAATATTTCTTTCTAAAATTCTATATGCTCTGTTATTTAAATAAACCCATAATCCCTTTATGACTTTAATGGTGAACATGTAGACCAAATTTGATCAAAATTGGTTTACTTACAAACGGATAAAACAGTTTTATCTCATAAAAAATGCAAATTTTGAGGAAACTTTGCGATTTTTTGTATCGAGCCAAATTGTGTGTTTTGGCCCTCATTATTTACTAAAGAAAATCATACATTTTTATAATCATGAAAAAGAATAAGTTTTGAGGTAAAGTAATAATTTTTGAGGACAAAAAATTATTTTGTGTGCAGCCGCAATGCATCAAAATATATTCTTTGGGACCCATTTCGCCTTAAGAAAGCAGCCCATTACTCCGCTTAATATACCACTTTATATGATCAGTTACACTACTTCAACTTGAAAGTTGCAGCGGAGCTTAAGATTTAGAGGTCTACAACTTGCATGTGCACGAAGCCCCAAAATGAAATACGGTTATACATGATACATGGTATAACAGACTGGGTAACTGCTGTTCTGTAAATTGGTTTAGAACCACTAAACAAAAGGCTAGACATTGAATAAGAAAATAAAGTAAAACCAGACTAAAAAAGGAATGTTGAAAAACTTAAATCTAAGTTCTCGTACTGAAATTCATACAATTTTTCGTTGCCGTCGTTGGGCAGAGATTACTTTGTATATATGCTATAAATAAAATGTTATTTCACTGAATTCATAGATTGAAATGTATTTCTACGTATCTTGTCAAACGTAAGGATTCGAACGGATAATAATGAAAATAGTTTCAGACTCATGTGCGGCCATTTTCAATGAACATGGAAAATTCGTGAGAAATGCTAATAACAAGTTTGAGACTGATAAAGGTCAAATTAATCCTTTTTATGAGCAAACTATTTAACAGTTCCACTTATAACTATTTATTTTCCTACTAATTAAATAATAATGTAATGTTATTATCTCTATTTAAGTTAAGATAGCATAAGCATAATCAGCCTATAATGTTCTCACTGCTAGGACACAGGCCTCCTCCCGGTAAGAGGGCGTGGACCACGCGGCCCAGTGCGGGTTGGTAGATGTCACATGTCTTCGAATTTTTGGTTATTGGTCATGAAGATTTCCTCACGATGTTTTCATTCGCCGTTTTGAGAGAGTGGTGATGAAAAATAATTTACACAAATTAAAGCGCCTGTCTGGGTTCGAACCTACAACTCGTACGACGCGGCCTTAAACGTTACGACAAGTTATGTACTTAATGCTCAGACACTCTCTCTTTGGTGTCTCTGTTTGTCTTTGACAGTACTTAGTGCACGAACAAGGAGCTAACTTTAAGAGAGACTGGTGCCTGAAGTAGGTTTTTTTTAAAACCTTTATTACAAGTCACCATACTAACCTTACCATCGTAATTATTTGATTATGTTATGTTATGTTATGTTATGTTATGTTATGTTATGTTATGTTATGTTATGTTATGTTATGTTATGTTATGTTATGTTATGTTATGTTATGTTATGTTATGTTATGTTATGTTATGTTATGTTATGTTATGTTATGTTATGTTATGTTATGTTATGTTATGTTATGTTATGTTATGTTATGTTATGTTATGTTATGTTATGTTATGTTATGTTATGTTATGTTATGTTGTGCTGTGTTGTGTTGTATTATGTCATGTTATGTTAAACATAACACAACACAACACAATATAACTTACCAACCCAATGAAGATAATGAAGGAGAACACTCCTTCATTGTCGGAGTCTATTTGTCGTTGGTAAGATACAGGAGTCAATTAGTAAAAAGTTAAATTCACTAAGTGCCGATAAGATACAGGAATGGAGAATTAATTGGTGATTAGAATAAAGACAGTTTTCTTTGTGACTAGAAATATGTCCGAACGAAAAATAAATTAGTTCCTAAGAACATACGTACTGCATGGTATTCCTACAATGAATCGCTACAATCACAACAAAAATATTATCTCTGTAGGACATAATATGGTACAACTGTCGGAAACTATTTTGTCAGGCGATCGAAACTGACTGAAGGCAGATTAACGGCCGAACCCAACAACCTATATATCACCAGTTTTGGCATACTGGAGATAGAAAAACCTATCTATCTATGGTTTTAAAGTCCCAATAATCTATATGAGATTATGGAATCTTACCGGCCTGACATGAGGACAGATAGAATTATACTGTCTACCATCAATAGCCATCTGTATTTTACTGAAAATGTGTTTATTGGATTCGGCCGTAAGTAAATATTTTGATAATTTGATAACTCGATTAACTATTAGGTAGCCGTTGTACACAGTGGGAGTCGCCACGTGATTTGTGATGACATGATCCTCAAAGATTACTATTTAAAACCTAAGTGAACAAAAACAAATATATGTTTAGTTTCATAAATGAAAACAGTTTTAGAATTTAATAAAATGTACAGAATGAATATTACATTCAAATTAATCACTTCTACTAAAACCTAGATGTTTCATGAAAATCGTTTGATATGATTAAGTCGGCTAAAAAATGAATAAAGTAGAGTATGTTCGTATTACCCATTATTTTGAATTGAAACCATCGCAACATCAGCTGATAAAATGTCAACAGATGTATAAACTATAAACGTTTTAAGATGCTGCATATTTGTAAAAAATAAGATGGATGATATCTTCTAAGAAACCTACACAAAACAGGAGCACAATTTTCCAATATTCTGAAAACTGCAGGCAAACACAACATCAACATAAATTGAATTTTACGAACCTGAATATTCATATTTCTCTGTTATAAATAAACTAAGAACTATCTCATATTTCTGAGTAATATAACCTTGTCTATAGGGTTTATGGTAAAAATACCACATTAAATGTCGATTAAGTTGTTTGGAGCCGCAAGCAGCGTCGCGTCGCCGCGGAATGAGGGGGATGATCGATTACGTTAATTTACCGACTCACCTCAAATACTCACAACGCTTCGCTCGAGGAAAGATCGCGTCATCTGAAACCAAACAGTTTTTCTTACTTATTACATAAAAATATATGTATTTACTTAATTACTTTAACCTTTTTCACGCAATCGAGTAATTATAATTGCTTAATTTTTCAGGCCTCGCACAATTCTCTGGTTTAGATTAGGAGCGGAGAATTTGCGAGTTAATCCTGTGCTCAGGACACCGTGGGGAAGTTGAAAGAATTCCTACAAAACTTTCATTCTCGCCGGTGTTCATGATATCAACACGAGATAACAAAAAAATCCAAGGCTCTAGTTTAGATAGATTTTTCTTAGCATCCTTGCTCTCGTGCAAAGCACTGGGGAATAGCTGGTCTAGTGATAATACAGGACAGGATAAGATTCTTCCTTCCCTTATGTCATGTAATGTGACTTAAGGATAATAAAGAGACATGATACGAACAGAAACTGTCCGGAGTCATGCTTTTTCGTTTGTCGAGCGCAGAGATTATAGTCTCACGTAACCGTTTCATGTAGCAGTAGTGGGTTGCACACATACATACAACACACAAACACACGCCTTTTTCCCCACGAAGATAGGCAGAAACTACAGAACGCCACCTGCTACGATCCTTAAATAGTCCTTTTGCGCCTGAAATGTAGTGATATCAAAATATATCAGTGATGTTACAATACTTAGGTACTCTGTCCCCAGGGTCTTATAAGCCGGTAAAATCCTAATATGATTGTATTATATTCTTTATTTTCGGACAACAATGATCCAGCGTGTTAGTAAACAAAATTATAACTTATTACTAGTGTTAACAATAGAAAAAAAGACCCCAACTTCATGTTTAGTGATTGTCCTTCTCACAAAACTTTTAATAATCGGAGAGTCGATACTCTCCGCCATAGTTCGCTAATAGCAGCAGTATTATCATTATCCTTTTTAACAATGTCTAACACCAATAAAAGAGAACTGAGTACAGCAACAATCTCAGTCATCAGGTTCAAACACCACAACTAAGCACAAGTAAAATAACCACAGACCTTTTAGGATTTCAATATCACCTAGTGCCCAACAGTAGTGGTTTATCTTTAAGATTAACTCCGTCCCACGTACGACCTTCAAGCTTAACGTCAACTCAAAACTTCTGAATTTCTTTCTGTTAGTGTTAAAACCTTTGCGACAAATCTAAAGAGTGAAAAGTAAATCCTACTCCAAAATGTAGTGTGTTGAAACTGCTTTTACAATGTTTACATCTTATTTTCAACCCACATTCATTCATCATTCATTCATTCATTTTTCTTTTTTTTTCTGCGGGTGTACTGTAATAGGTACACCTCTGCCTAACCCTTCGGAGAAACAAGGCGTGATGTTATGTTATGTTTCTACCCACATTCATTGCAAAATAAATGATTTCTGATAAATCTGAAAAAATAAAACAAAAAAAAGCTAAGCTGTCGTAAAATGCTAGCTAATGACATCACAGAATTCGAAGGCTTAATTTTATCGTACGACATCTGAAATAGACGGCTTAAGTGCAAATTAAAGGAAACAGAAGGGTGGGCTATCATTCATATTGATTAGTGCCTACACTTCGGAAATTAATTGTCGTAATGAGTAAATGATAATAACAGAATCTGAAGCTCAATTAGATAATAAATCAAATCAAATCATTTTTATTTGATTTTTATTTTTTAAATAGTTCTTGGTACTAATTGCTTAGACGTAACAGGAGAATTGTTCTATGTAAGTTAATCACTCTCGATACCTAATACAAGTGCACTTTTGCATGTAATAAGTAGGTGAATACTCAGAAACACAGGAATTTCAAGAAATTGTCAACAATAAAGATCAGCCTTTTAAAAATCCGGTATCTTTTCCAAATACAGTCGATTTACAAAAGGTCCCTTAAGAGCAGTATTCGAATATTTACGGCAGTCAAAAGGTTGAAAGACTGACCTCTAATATACCCATAATACTAATGCGTACAAGACGTATTGACGTCCTGCTCTTTAGTATCGGAAAATGCCCCAGACACATGAGAAAAACCAGATTAAACATGTTCAACTACGTTGATATAAAATTCTCCTGATTTGTTTGTCCGCTTTCGTAATAGAAACCGCGCAGGCCTTAGGGGCCTATAAGCAATAAAAAAATAACTAGGAAAATAGGGACTAAAAAAGCTAATCTCTTTTTTTAATCATGTAATTTGTCTTGAGTGGAGCTGCTCTGCCGTAGGGCGCATTTTGCGGCGTAGCAATATCAAGCGGGTGGCGTAGAAGGTTTGGCCAGCGAAGCGGTGTAGCTTTGTTACGTTGCGTAGCGTAGCGTAGCATAGTGTTGTATGGTGTAGCTGATTCTTCGTCAGAGAAACTTATAAAATGGTGTATAGCAGAGGTTAGCTTTCACCTAAGATATAGGTTTTTGTCTCTTTTTAGGGCTCCGTACGTCTGAATGAAAAAACCAGAACCATTATAGGATCACTTGTGTGTACGTCTTTCAGTCACAGCCAATTTGCTTCGAATCTACTGGACTGATTACGTTGAAATTGGGTACACATATGAATTTATGTGACCCGAACACGGACGTGTAACAAATAAATGAATTTTGAATATAATGGGGGTCACTTTTGGGGGTAAAAATGCAAACTGTACAAATGTTTGACATATCAAATGAAAGGGCTTGTTGTGAGGATCTCAATTTTTTTTTTATATAATTTTAAAATAAATACTTTTAAAGTTATTAAGGAAAATAGATGAAAAATTACCGTTCGCCCTTATCTCCGAAACTACAAAGCCAAAAATTCAGAAAAAAATACAGAAAATTTTTCTTTACAGAAAAAAACCTATAAGAAGTCTATGGTCTTAAAACAACATGGTAAATCTCTCAAAATTGTGCGTACAAACTTACATTTACAGTTGGAATGTATGGTAGAACATGTTTTTCATTTGTCAAGTTTGTTTGTGGGATAAAAACATGGTAGATAATATATTCATCGTACGGAACCCTCACCACGGGGGTTCAACTCGCATAGTTCCGGTGTATTCATACAATCTGATACTCTGCAACAGAACATTTAGTAATTTTTATGATGTGTTAGATGTCTTGCTTGGTATGCGTACACACACAACACACACATCACACACACAATCAATCAATCCATCACTACACATCACACACACATCCAGTCACTTAAACCTAAGGAAATAAGGACGCAGCTTAACCGAGGTACCTATTGAACCAGCGCGGCATTCTGTTAGAAATTAATTAGCATAGCATGATAGCACTTAATTATATTTCATATACTTTTTATGAAAACACAAAAATAATTATCAACGCGAATCTATTTTTAATGATACAAGAAAATATTCTTGATTTTCTGTAAATGGTTTTTCTATGGCACACTATACTTACTAATCGCACGTGAGTAACTCATCAGTCTCGTCACACTACGTAGATATTTTTTATATCCGTGTTATTTTTTCAACTAGCTAACTTTTTTTCATGAAAAAAGTATTTAGTTTTTTCAGGAATGCAGGATACGATGTTCTTTGTTTCTTTGTTAACCGACTTTAAAAAAGGAGCAGGTTCTCAATACGGCTGTATGTTTTTTTTTTAATTTTTAATGTTCGTTACTTCAGTACTCCGTCACTAATAAACAGATTTGGAAAATTATTTTTTTATTTGAAAGAACATACTTTCAGATTGGTCCCATTTTTATCAAATTCTAGTTCTGATGATAGGATCCATGAGGAATTGAGGGGACTCCTCAAATATTATAGGCATACACATAGAGATTTTGCTATTTTTTTTATCAACGAGTCAAGCATTTGCAATCAGAAAGTATCATTTGGTGAAGTGAAACTGACGAAGAAGACCACAGATGGCCACAGGAACTCCTTAATGATAAGTAGGTATTTCACGGGTGGCGATAAGATATCTCAATTAAGGTAGTTAAGCGACTATGACGAAGCTTTAAATAAATGGTTCTGATGAAAATGGTACCATCGAACTGATTTGATAATGAAGCCGGAAGGTAGGCACCGGAACTCCGTACATAATAAAACAATGTATCCTAGCCGTGTTTGGGCTTATTGGAATTGTCATGAGATGCAGTCTGGCTATAAATGATTTTAATGGTAATATGCTTCAAATTGCACTACTTGAGCTACGCACTACTTGTTATGTGTGGCCTTGATTGCCAGAAGACAGATTTCGTCAACGACCTGACGTCGTGTGGTTGATTTAATAATTTGTTAGCTTAGGCGTCCAAACCTGATAAAACTACGCCTCCCAAACTTCTGACACGACTTCGAGCGACATATATTTGCCTTTTTGCAAAGTTTTTATTCGAAAGGGTATATATACCCCTGTGGTCGCATAGAAATTTGGTCAAATTCTTATGGGTGGCTTTTGAGTTAGCTTCAATAATACGTATTTTTTTCCATTTAGTGTATGTTGATGATGTTTCTTTGAACTTATTTACTTAGCAAGTAGTAGTATACGAATTTGGGTGGGGTTAGGTACCACAACAAAATGTGGAAAATAAAAACTTATTTATAAAAAAAAACTGTCTGCTTCGTTGGTTTAGTGGTCGCAGGCGCTACTGTTGAGCATGCGGTCCTGGGTTCGATTCCCAGGTTGGGCAGTGTTATTGGGTTTTTCTATCTGGAATTTCTCAGTAGCAGCCCGGAGGCTTAAAATAACTGGCGAAATGTGGGTGTTACTATAGATACACCTCTGCCTAACCCTTCGGAAAACAAGGCGAGATGTTATAAAAAAAACCGACTGCCAAAAAAAAATACTACAAAGTGAAAAATAACTTTAATTTCGGAAGTCGGTGGCAAAAAACGAAATACTAAACCAAAGGCACCAACAACAACTTTGACAACTTTGAGAGGGAGGTTAACAGAAGAATTCAACTGGGCTCGGGAGCGTTTGGGAAGCTTCAATCTTCTCGTCACATATTCCACAGAGCCCAAAGACTAAGGTCTTCAATCAGTGCATCCTAACTGTTATGACTTACGGAGCCGGAACATGGACACTCACGGTACGGCTGGTCCATAAATTCAAGGTCGCTCAGCGAGCTATGGAACGGGCTACGCATGGAGTCTCTCTGAGGAATCGAATCCGGATCGAATCCAAAATTGTCTACATAGCTCACAGAACAAGTAAGTTGAAGTGGCAATGGGCCGGCCATATTAGCCGTAGAGCTGATGACCGTAGGGGTAGACGTGTTTTTGAGTGGAGATCGTCAATCGGCAAACATAATGTAGGACGCCCTCAGGCTAGGTGGAGCGACGATCTTCGCAGGGCGGCTGGTAGCAAATGAGAGTTTTCGAGAACCAAGTTGAATGGCGTGGCGTGGCGTGGCGTGGTGGAGAGGCCTATGTCTAGCAGTGGACTGTCGTAGGCTGATGATGATGCTTAGACAGTAGACGTTGACGATCGCATTCCGAACTTTTCTTCGCTCGTATTGGCACTAACTACATAGATATATTTGAGGTTATCTATACCGTGGTTTCAATATAAGCCAGCCAGTCGGTAACGAGGCTGACTGCCCAGGGTATCTTCGACTCACCTACATTTTAGTATCGCCACACGTGAAGACTATATTAATCCTATTTACAACGGATTTCACATTCCCTGTTCGTTTCATCCCTTTCAGAGTGATTGAATAATATTGGGGTCACAATTAGCGAGCTTCCGCGAAAATTCTGATGAATAGGCATTATTAATACTATGACGTGTTGTCACATTGTGGAAATAATTATACCATTCCTACATTATTTCCAATCGAGCAATAATTGCGGTAACAAATAATGATACGTATTCCCAGAACCCGATTATTGTTGCTATACCAGTGTTGTCAGATAAACAGATATGTATATCAAATTGACACCAATGTTTTGTTTGAAAATGTTGCTAATAATACAATTTATTATATTGAATATGGTTAATGATGGTGTATTCATTAGTCCTGGGTTTGATTCCTAGGTCGGATAAGGACCAAAGTGTTATTGGGTTTTTTCATCAGAACTTTTTCAGTACTAGATTAGATTCTGGAGTTGTGTCCCATTGATGGCAACAGGGTCGCCGCCTATTAAATGGTAATTAAATTCAACTGGCGAAATGTGGCTGTATACTACATATACATCTTTTCACCGCTTCGGGGATCCCAGGTGTAATGTTATATTTTTTGTTTGAAAATGCTGATATTAATCAAATCAAATATATCGAACAGATACCTATCTATGTTATTTCCATTATTTTATATCTCCGATTTACGAGTAAAGCCGTTTAGGGATTTCCAGTCTTTGCTTACCCATTCTGCGAACAGCCAGCGTTATTTATTTTGGACCGGAGTCTTGGACTTGTATCTCATTTTACTGTTCACTTTATATGTCTTATTACGGTTACTTTAACTGCTTGTGTATGTTTTTTGTTTGATTTAATGAATAATGAATTTTCTAGTATAACAACAAGTTCTTATGCTAGACTAGCTGTGCCCCGCAACTTCGTTAGCGTCGATGTCGTAAGATACACAATATACTAAAATAACAGCCACATTTTAATAAAACTCCTTCGTCCCCCGACCCGTCGCCAACCGTCACGTTGCATCGCCCGCCCGCGCTATTACTTCGTTTTCGCTTAGTGTTCTTTCTGACTTTTTTCTTTTTGCTCGGCTTCTAAGGGTCGTAGCGTGATGTTAAATAGCCTATAACTATCCTCGAGAATTGGGCTGTAAAAAGAATTTTTCAAATCCGACTTTGTTCATAATTTCATAGGTTTTATTTTTTTTGCGCGGAACCCTAATTATTTTTCAAGAATAAAAGTAGCCTAAGTTACCCGCCGTAAGATCAGCTATCTGCTAGTGAAAATTCCGTCAAAATCGGTCCAGCCGTTTCGCAGATTAGCCGGAACAAACAGACAGACAGACAAAAAAGTTAATAATTGCTTTTTTGTTATAAGTACCGTTTATACTTTCATATGCATTTAGTAAAAAGTTGTTATTTTGACGTTACAAACAGACACTTGAATTTTATTTATTTGTATAGATAATTCTGTCTAACTAATTATTATATCGCCCCTGCTTCGCCGGGTTTTACGACAAGACAAAACATTGAGATTTATTTATTTTATGTAAGTTAAATATAAATCTTCGGGAATAAATTTTATAAATCAAGTCCGACGAAGTTTTTTAGAGCAACGCGTCCACACAGACAGACACGAAAAGCGACTTTATAATAAATAAAATAGGCGATGGATTCTACTTAGTTACTAGGTTTTGTAAGACTAGTACTTAACGTTAAGTATCAGTGGACATTACCCCAGGAACGTTATTTAATTTAGGTTTCATAACCGCGGATATTTTTTAAACATGAATAAAATAAAATGACTGCCTCTGTGGCGCGATTAATTTTACTTGGACCGCCACCTTTGATTCTGGAGCGGAATCGCTCCGCTTATGAATTTTGTACCACACTCACAAATCAGGTGATGTCTTGTTTGTCACCGAGTGCGCATGCACTGACGCTTACACGTGCCGTACGCAGCCACTGCGCGCAGTCAACTTGTGAGGGAGCCAAGCAGCGAGCACCAGTCCACCGTTGGCTACCAGCCTATCTACTCGCGCCGCGCTTGCTTATTTTGTATAATTTTGCCTTGCCTTTTATTTTGTAAATAGTTAATTTTAATCATTACATTAGTTCGTCATTGTCATTAGTCGTAATTCATTTATCATCCTCATCCTGCTTAGCTTCGCAAGCTTGCTATTATAACGCTTAATAGCCTTACCATACGGGTTAAATTCCCGTGTACAGTTAGTACAGTTAGTACACCTAACGTACTACATTGGTGACCCCGACGCGCGCATACGGAGGACTCAGGTGCAGCTGTTCACAAGCATTGCCGGCGAATAAAGAAGAGCAGTGATCCAGCTGAAGCCAAGTTCATTTACATCGAAGGTTGGTTGTGGTCCAAGCATAAGCGGTGAGCGATTTTTTTTTAATAAGTGAAGATGTCAGATGCCAAAGAATTTTCTGACGCTGATAATAAAGATGCAGTAGCGGTGCTACACGGAGAAGTAGCGAGAGTGGGGGTACGCTGCCCACCATTTTGTCCAGAAGAACCGGCATTATGGTTCGCGCAGTTGGAAGGACAATTCGTCCTCCCCAAACCCAACCATGAGGCACAGCCCAGGCATGAGGAACAGCGTGTAAAGTTCACTCATCCTCCATAGAAAAGGGAGGATCCTCCGACCAGACGGGTGTTGTGTCTGGTGGGCTACTGCCCGACGGTTGATGTCGGGATGTTGTATATATGCTAGTCGCGCGGTAAACTCTGTTTGCGCGATGCAGGATTTTGCGTGACGTCAGTGTGACGCGTTCCATTGTGGCGCTGCCGCCACATCACTCCCCTCCGGAGACCGGAGGTCGATAGTGGGCTGAGTCGTGTATCTTGCGATGCTTGCCAGGGCCAGTTGAGGTTCTAATGAGTCGGAACCGGGTGCCGCATAGTTCGCGGTGAGTCGGAACTGTCTGCGGAGATGCCCCCAGTGAGTCGGGGTGGCGCTGCGTTATGCTCCAGCGCCGTATTGAGGCTGACTGCTGGCGTCGACCAGGAGAGGTTTGAAGGGCTCTGCTTGTTGACCGGCCGAGAGTGCAGTGTGCTGTGCCAAGGTTGCTGATGAGGCTGAGGGTGATGACCAGGTATGCGCGGTCGCTGCATGCTGGTGGTCAGGATACCCGTTGTAGCCGTGGGTGCTGGCTGGCTGTGTGACTCGCTGCTCGAAAGCTCGAGGAAGTGATGCTGATGACGTCACGCTGTAGTAGTTGCACGAAGGCTGCGCTGACGTTCATGTTCGGGGTCACCAGTATAGCCAAACCACCCGAAACAAATAAATATAATAAACTCAAAACAGAGCTAATTAGTCGCCTGTCTGCATCGCAGGAAAAGCGGATACAGCAACTGCTAGTCCATGAGGAGCTCGGTGATAGGAGGCCGTCGCAGTTTCTTCGGCATTTACAAAACTTAGCGGGACCCTCCGGAGCATCAGATTTCGTGAAGAGCGTATGGACCAACCGTTTACCGCATAATATTCAAACTGTCATTGCTTCACAGATAGCTGAATTACAGGTGGACAAACTAGCTGAGATCGCAGACAGGGTGTACGAGATAGCCCCGTCAATCCCACAAGTAGCATCCACCAGCGCTGCTGATACCGACTTGGCCAAGCAAGTAAGCGAGCTCACGAAGCAAGTAGCCATGCTTACCTCCAAGATGAACCGAGGGAGACGATATTCACGTTCACGCTCACGCTCACAGGCCCGATACAGAAGGTATGACCGTTCTAATAGCTCTAGATCACAACAGCCTCCGCCAAATCACCCGCACTGTTACTACCATTACAAGTACGGTGATAAGGCGAATAAATGCAAGCAGCCCTGCACGTTTACGACGGAAAACGCCAAGGGCGGTCGCAAGTAGCGGCTAACGACTGCCCCTCTTCAACAGGCCGTCTATTTATAACCGACCGGACAACAGGAGTTCAGTTCCTGGTGGACACAGGCTCGGACTTGTGTGTTTTTCCTCGGTCGGTAGTCAAGACGGCAGTAATACAATCAAAGTTTGACTTAGTGGCTGCCAACAACACTGTCATTCATACTTTTGGACCCATTCAACTACAACTAAACTTAGGTCTACGGAGGAACTACACCTGGAATTTCACTATAGCTGACGTGTCGCGAGCGATAATAGGAGTAGACTTCCTTAGCTTCTACAACCTACTCGTTGACTGTCGAAACCAGCGCTTAATAGACAATGTAACGTCACTATCAGTGTCTGGAATACACTGCAGGTCAACAGACGACATAGCATCAGTGAAGGCAGTAGTAGGAGACACAGAATACCACACAATACTACGTGAATACCCTGAGATAACACGGCCGCCAGGAACTCACCTACCCGCTAAGCATAGCACTATGCATCATATTAGGACGACGCCTGGTCCACCAGTATCATGCAAACCCCGGCGCATGGATCCCACACGTACCTTGGTGGCCAAGAAGGAGTTTGAAGACATGCTGGCGAGTGGGGTAGCCAGACGGTCGGAGAGTGCATGGTCAGCACCTCTTCACCTGGTGAGGAAAAAGGACGACGGATGGAGACCATGTGGTGACTATAGGGCACTTAACGCCAGAACAATACCAGACAGGTACCCCATCCGCCATATTCATGACTTTTCTCACCAGCTGGCAGGGTGCACAGTCTTCTCTACGATAGACCTAGTTAAGGCATACAACCAGATTGCGATCAACCCCGATGACATCCCAAAGACTGCCATAACAACACCGTTTGGCCTCTATGAATTCAGGTACATGACTTTTGGATTGCGAAACGCAGCACAGACCTTCCAAAGATTTATCGACGAAGTGCTGCTCGGACTAGATTTTTGCTATGGGTACATCGATGATATATTAGTATACTCCAGAACTCCTGAACAGCACAAGCAACATTTACGAATACTGTTCGAGCGCCTCAGAGACTACGGTATAGTAGTGAATACTACAAAGTGCAATATTGGACGCACAGAGGTAACCTTTCTGGGATACTGTGTGTCAGCAGCAGGTACGAAGCCTCTGGAATCAAAAATACAGGCCATCCAGGATTACCCAGCACCCAAGACCGTCAAGGAGCTACGTCGATTTTTAGGAATGGTGAACTTTTACCACCGATTCATTCCTCAAGCAGCTGAGACTCAAGTGCCGTTAAATGCCGTCCTCGCTGGCTCCAAAATAAAAGGAAACCATCCTGTGGTTATGACTCCAGAGCTACTTAAGGCTTTTGAAGAAACCAAAACTTCACTTTGCAACACAGCTCTACTGGCTCATCCAGATCCATCAGCTGAGTTGGCAATTGTGACCGATGCATCAGACACCGCCATAGGCGCCGTGTTACAACAACGAAACGGTAACGACTACCAACCCTTAGCCTTCTATTCTCACAAGCTCAGCCCCGCACAAAAGAAGTACAGTCCCTACGAACGCGAATTACTGGCGGCGTACGAGGCTGTGAAATACTTTCGCCATATGGTTGAAGCAAGAGTCTTTGCCATATTTACAGACCACAAACCATTTGTGTACGCATTCAAGGCAAACAGGGAGAATTTACCGCCAAGACAATTCCGCTACCTCGATTACATCGGACAATTTACAACCGACATCAGGTATTTGCCAGGCAGAGAGAATGTGGTCGCTGATGCCTTGTCACGGGTAGAAGAAGTGTCACCAGCAATCAACTACGAGGACCTTGCAAGATTTCAGAGCAAAGATTCAGAACTGCAAGGCCTCATCCAAAACGGTTCATCCCTCAAGCTGGAGAAAATTACCACGCTAAACAGTAACAAGCACATATTTTGTGACACTTCCACTACAAATCCTCGCCCATATGTGACACCACAGCTAAGGAAGCAAGTCTTCAACTCACTACACAACTTACACCACCCAGGATGTTCTGCTACAGTGCGACTGGTAACTCAGAACTTTGTGTGGCCTGGGATTCGCAAAAACTGTAGAGAGTGGGCTAGACAATGTTTGCAATGCCAAACTAGCAAAGTTACCCGCCATACCACATCACCTCTTTCCACATTCCCAACCACTTCCTCTAGATTCACTCACATTCACCTCGACATAATAGGGCCCCTAACCCCTTCTTATGATTTCAGGTACTGCCTCACTGTCATCGACCGATTTACTCGGTGGCCTGAGGCGTACCCACTAAAGGAGATCACCGCTGAGGCCTGCGCTGCTGCCTTGGTGTCTGGCTGGATAGCTAGATTTGGTTGTCCCGCACGTGTGACTACGGACCAGGGTCGCCAGTTCGAGAGCCACCTATTCAAGGCCCTCACTACCCTGGTTGGTGCGCGCCATCTTCGCACCACTGCCTACCACCCTGCGGCAAATGGCATTGTTGAGCGACTCCATCGTCAGCTTAAAGCAGCCATTATGTGTCATTCCTCGTCACAGTGGACAGAAGCCCTACCACTTGTACTGCTCGGCATGCGGAGTTCATGGAAGCAAGACATCCAAGCTACGCCTGCGGATCTGGTATATGGAGAACCTCTACGACTACCAGGTCAATTCCTATCTCCCACAGAGCAGTTCACCACAGGCGATGTCACACAGTATGCCACGCGTCTCCGAGCACACATGGCCAAGCTCACTCCAAAGCCAACATCGTGGCACACGACTTCTCCTTTCTTCATTCCACGGGACCTCCATACTACTTCACACGTCTTTCTTCGCCGTGACCACGTCCGAGGTTCTCTGGAGCCACCTTATGCTGGACCATACAAGGTCCTAGAAAGAAAACCAAAGTACTTCACAATAGAGGTAAAAGGGAAGAAAACTAATGTTTCTATTGACAGACTCAAACCAGCCTTTATGATGAAGGGTGAAGAGACGAAGCCAGAGGTAGCACCAACACCTATTGTCGTTACCACGTCTAAAGCGGCGGGCGAAGAAAAGAGAACCAGAAGCGGGCGGTGCGTGAGATTCCCAGACTATTATCGACCGTAGCAACGGTCTGGCAGGGGGGAACTGTGGCGCGATTAATTTTACTTGGACCGCCACCTTTGATTCTGGAGCGGAATCGCTCCGCTTATGAATTTTGTACCACACTCACAAATCAGGTGATGTCTTGTTTGTCACCGAGTGCGCATGCACTGACGCTTACACGTGCCGTACGCAGCCACTGCGCGCAGTCAACTTGTGAGGGAGCCAAGCAGCGAGCACCAGTCCACCGTTGGCTACCAGCCTATCTACTCGCGCCGCGCTTGCTTATTTTGTATAATTTTGCCTTGCCTTTTATTTTGTAAATAGTTAATTTTAATCATTACATTAGTTCGTCATTGTCATTAGTCGTAATTCATTTATCATCCTCATCCTGCTTAGCTTCGCAAGCTTGCTATTATAACGCTTAATAGCCTTACCATACGGGTTAAATTCCCGTGTACAGTTAGTACAGTTAGTACACCTAACGTACTACACCTCCTTGGTCTTGTGGTCACAACCGCTACTGCTGAGCATAAGGTCCTGGGTTCAATTCCCAGGTCGGGCAAAGTATTATTGCGTTTTTCTATCTGGAATTTCTCAGTAGCAGCCTGGAGTCTGGATTTGTGCCCGGTAGATGGCAATAGGCTCGCCCCTTATTACATGGGACCTAACCCTTCGGGGAAACATGGTGTGATGTCATGTTATGTAAATATATTATGTAGGTACAAAATGGTACCTAAATCTTTTCTAAGTCAATAGAAGAGGATGAAATGTTTCCCTATGAACCAGCCCAATTTGCTTACCTACCTTTTATTTTTATCTAATAGTAAAACGATTGAGGTACCTTGAATGCATAAATAATCTTCAAATGTTTTTGTCACAGCTCATTTTTAGAGCGAATATAATTATCTGCTAAGCCAATCTTACTATCCACAAATCACCTTGGTTGCAATCAATGTTCTATTATTCTTCAATACAAAACAATGTTTTACCAAATATTTTTACAAGTAGTTTAGTAAATAAATTAACCTTATATTCAAGGATTAAAAACAAAATTAATAGCGCCTACTTTATAAAAATTACCAAACGAAAGCAGATTTATACCAATTACTATGGGACATGGCCTTATTAAGTACACGTATGTATTGTTTTTCTATGAACCTAATTATATTAATTATAATATTTAAGGAAATGTAAAGCTATTACCATAACTAGGTCAAACCAATTACCGCTATGTACACTAGCGCATAACAATATTATGCTTTTTTATTTTAAAGAAACCAGTTAGAATGTAATCCCTTCATTATGGAACCCTTAGGGACTACACAAGTTGCAATCGTATTCAAAGCGTTTCGTATTTGTACAACGATTTCCTACAGGATAGACATAAGATTTCGGTAGCTTCTGCCAGTACCATACATTTTTGAGTTTTGCCAGTACCTACATTTTTGACTTTTTCATCATTTTTATCGCTGACAGAATGTCACTTTGTCTAGGCGCTCTTATTAGATGTTGCCTAATTTAAAACAAAACAACTTAACACACTGCGTGATAAGAAAATCAATCATTCAGCAAAACACCCGCGAGACCTTGCCGGCTTTTAATTTTACATGCCAATTTCGGGTTCTTCTTTTTAATAGCGACATTCGCGTGCCGAATGAGCATGGGTCATTTTGCTGTAATTGTAGTGTGCCCTTTGGTTAGCACGCGATCGCGTGCCGGCCGCGGCAACTTGCCTGTGGGCGGCAGCAAGCGACACTTTGCCGACACGACCAGGTCAAGTTTTCATAGCTCCTGCAGCACAACTTTTACAGACAATAAAGAACTATTTTTCATTGGACAGATTTGTTCGCGTTCCCCTTTGTGTTTTAGTTTTCAATTTAATGGTTATTCGTTTAGTTTCTGCATTGGTTTGTAATAAAACTATAAAATCACTTGCAAATTAAGTGGTGGTTATAAATTTAAATGACAAGATGTATGAAAGTATGCGCTTGTTTAGTTTCCTCTACGAGATTAGAACATACGAATTGACGAAGATTTTATTTGTCTGAGCCACTTATTTAGCACGCGCAACCCACTTTAGATACACTCACAGCATGACCTCGAGCCCGTACAAGCGCCCACCTGAACCCATTTCACCCATTGCGAATTCGATTGAGCCAATCCAGGTCAAACCATCTGAACGAGCTGTAAGAACAATATAATTTAAGCTGAAGCCGCAAAGGTAACTCAGGAAATTCTAATTTTTTGCAATTTGCAGGTCTGTATTAGGTTGTATGTTGATCAAAATATGATTCGCTACCATAACAAATATGTATAAAATTTACACAAAATTTATAACCTTCATCATGACATTTTAGAACAAATCTAACTTAAAGAGATGTATTGATAACTCTTGTAGTTATAATTAAGTAAATACATATTTGTTATGGTCGCGAATCATATTTTGATCAACATACAACCTACAAGAAACTTTTAATTTGAATTTAACGTTGAAAAGCAAACCAAATTCAATCAACGTTTACTAAATAAGGAAACGAGAAAAACGAAATTCAAACACCCTTTTAAACAAAGTTTTCCAGTCAGCAATCCAGAAATGATTCGACAACTTTTGAATGGTCATTGACTTCACGGAACGTTTCTAGGCTATTCGCTACCAGTGGAGGGGTTTCGCGCACAAAAACTTCAACTTACCAAATCCTTAATGCAAACTTTTTAATTTAAGAAAAAACAGAAATATTTTCGCCTTCTACTTTCGCTTGCTTCCTGTAAAAGCCCTTGTTAAAACTTTCTTTAAAAGAAATCGCTTAATAAGTAGCGTTCAGCTTACAATATTTAAATCGTTTAAGATATTTTATTTTCCAGTTTTTTTTTTTTTTTTTAAGTTGGGTCGTTCGAGGCTACAGTTTCAAACAAAAAAGTTGAAATTTGCATGTAACATGCAAGCAAAATGAAAGTAACACATTTCCCAGACGGAATTTGCACTTATTTTACGATATTACTGGAATTCGCACGCAACCGCCGCGTCGGCACTGCGAACGTTTTTTATAAAAGTAACGAAGTGCAATGATACTTGTCAAGCATACAGGCACAAGTATAACACAAAACATGCCAAATGTTGCTAAAAGCCCCCAAAGTTTTGTACAATGGGGGAAATGTTGAAGCACACAACATTATGTCTGCAGATATCTAAACACCCCTTTATTCCACGCTAGCATTTATACCACTGTTGCAATCAAAATGTCATTAGGAGCCGATAATTTACATAAATACCTACTTATGTTACGTCCATAATACCTATTTATCTATGGCAAAACTCTAGTCTTTACCATAAATATTATGAACTAGCTTCTGCCCGCGACTTCGTTCGCGTGCAAATCGTAAGATACCACAATATACTAAAATAACAGTCGCATTGCCCGCCCGCGTTATTACCTCATTTTCGCGTTCTTTCTGACTTTTTTCTTTTTTCGCTCGGCGCCTGAGGGTCGTAGCGTGATGTTAAGTAGCCTTTCGCAAGAATTGGCCTATCAAATAATTTCAAACCCGACTGGTAGTTTCAAAGATTAGCGCGTTTAAACAAACAAATTCTTCAGCTTTATTATATTATTATAGATACGTACATACATACATAAACTCACGCCTTCTTCCCATGGGGGTAGGCAGAAACTACAGAACGCCACCTGCAACGATCCTTACATACTCCTTTTGCCTCGTTTACGTTCATTCATCTGGTCATACACGCACGCCGGCTGCGAGTACTACGCACCTGACCTTTCTGAAGAACATCACCATTAAGATCACTATATGTCTTCCTAGGGCGTCCCCTCCCGGCGTTTCCACTGACATCTGTCTTGTAAATACCTTTTGTTAGTCGACTTCCATTCATCCTCTCAACATGACCAAACCATCTAAGCATACTCTTTTTAATTTTTGTCATTATTATAGATGCAGCCATATTATACTTCAATATTCGGTAAATGGAACGACAAGGAACATTGTTAAATTATACCCGAACTGCCTGTATGTGTTTATTCAAGAGTCATCTTTCATAAACCGTCATAAAGTACCTACCTAAAGATCATCAAATTTTCATGCGTTTTTTATCAGCATCATAAAAGATGCATAAACTACACTTATGTACGAGCTCCTAAATGTGATTTATTTATTCTTACTGGCTTTGGAATCGATACTTTACAATAACTACACGAAGAAAACAAAAGCATCTAGCGTCTATCAGCAGATAAAAGATGTTCGCGCTTGCTTCACGAATATAACTGATATCAGAACCTGTCTAGACTTCCTCCAATTACCGGTCGTTGGTCACACACGTTTCAATAAAGGCATAACTGGATGCCAGTTGTAACTATACGTTAGTACCGATAGAAATCTCTGATTCCATCAATTGAGTTTTTGCCGCGATGCAGGCACGAACGAAACGTGTAACAGTTGTTAAAATCTAAAAATTTGCCGTGAGGCACAAAGGTTGTAAGTAAAGAAAATTAGGACGTGTGTAAGGACGTGTGTAACCTTTACCTATTCACCTAAGTACTGTTAGCATCGGAGGGATGCTGTACCTACCGCGTTAATTGTTATTAGTACTTACCCTAAATTTTACGTATTTTTGCCGCCAAACATTTTTTTGCGTTTCTAACGCTGCCTGTTTACACACTACCGCTGCGGTAAGCTAAATCATCGCGAAAACTGATCAAATTATATGAAAAACTACTGTGTTTCTCAACAGAACCGCAGGGATGAACGCCAGTGTGAAAACAGTGTAAAAGTAGCAACATAACAAAAACACCAGATACACGAACCATAGACATTAATAAACACGCATTTTAAAAACCTTTTTGTCGTCATTGTAATGCAGCTCGCGATATTATGAGACATTTGGATGATTCTTTTGTAACTTGCTGGCTGCATAGGGGAACATTCATTTGGCAGACTTTTAGCACGAGTTCTTACACAATTTGACTCGTTTCCTCGTCAATTCTTTACACAATGTCGTTTTAAGCTCGAGGTTGCTCTCACGGTAAAAAAAGAAATTCTGCAATCATTATTCTGATCACAGTCATTCTTAAAATAAATTGCTCTTTTTGTTTTGTTATTTGAAACGTAAAACGTTCCATTCATAATAAAACGTTATGTAAAATTATTTATTTCTTTGACTTATAATTTACCTAAAATGAAATGGGGATAAATGAATCGAAATTGCTTTAGCAAATTAAACGATTTCTTGACTGTTGTCTCAAAGTTCAAGAAAGTGTTTACTTGCCTTAATTGCAAAAGTATACTATCTGTATTTATGTAGGGACAGATTTTCATAAAAAAAATCAAAAATGGAACTGCAATTATGACTGTTTTGGGTGTAAAGAATAAAAATAGAGTTTAGTTGTCTTCGAAAGATTTGTTCGTTCTAAAAACATCCTTATTAAACATAACATACGTATAGTTGAAATTTAAGCGACGGCTAGTTTACATGTAGGTACTTAATTGTAGCATAAAGTTGGAACAAATGGAGTGACCCTCGTCAGTCGTAATCCGGCGACAACATTACCGTCTTGTGACATTGTTTGTAATTAATCTCAAATATCATCTCTACATTCATACTATGAAACTTCAACGTAGTGTTAATTCGTCGTGTTCTGTGGTAAAGGGGCTTACTGCGGTCAGTTAGATTAATTGTGTAGCTGAGGTATCATTTTATAGAGTATTCAATTTACCTATTCATGATCCGTGTTGTTTTACGGTAAGAATGGGCAAGTATGTTTGCGTAAGATGGTAAAGGCGAAGAAGACATAAAACTCAAGATGGCTAAAAGTCCACCAGGAGCACTCTTCTGTTGTTCTTCTTCTCGACATTATCAATCACGTTCATGCCGTAGTAAAAATTATAGTCAGACAGCAAGGTAGATCGCTGACTAAATTCTGCAATCCCCAATCTGTATGCCAACCATGGTTGTTCTTATTTATTTATTTATTTAACAATTGTTTGCTGCACTTACAGTAAACACCAAAGCGCGCAGCAAGCCAACAACATAACATTTAACTAAAAAACTTCATGCAAACATTGAACATAGATTTACTGCTAATACTTAAATATGTCAACATCCGGATCCTGAGCAGTCAGGGCGACAAAGGAGCTACAGTTCAGCACCTTCCGCCTATTCTATTGAAAACTAATTCTTTGACCTCCTTATATCTACGTTATAACCTTTACTTGCTCGCTTCTGGTTTTTATGACAACAATTCCCTAATGATAGTAATCATCGTCTGCCTAGCCTTTTCCCAACTATATTGGGATCGGCTTCCGGTCTAACCGGATGCAGCTGAATAATAGTATTTTACATAGAGCGAATGCCTATCACAAATTCGACACAAATTCAAGGTCGCTCAGCACGCTATGGAGCGGGCTATGCTTGGAATTTCTTTGAAGGATAAAATCAGGAATGAAGTTATCTGGAAAAGAAACGGAGTAACCGACATAGCCCGCAAAGTAAGCAAACTGAAGTGGCAGTGGGCTGGCCATGTTTGTCGAAGTACCGATGGCCGGTGGAGTAGACGAGTCCTGGAATGGACACCGCGTATCGGCAAGCGTAGTGTGGGATGCCCCACAGCTAGATAGACCGACGATCATAAGAAGGTGGCTATGACAGACTGGATGCGGAAGGCGGAGGACAAGGTATTGAGGCTCAGCCTGGTAGAGGCCTATGTCTGTGGACTGCGAAAGGCTGAGTTGATTGTTGATTGACTGCCTATCTGACCTTCACAACCCAGTTATAGGTAACGCGGCTCTTCTTGGTAAGACTGGATGTCAGACTTTTGGACTTCTGTCTACCCGTATCGACTGTCAAAGGTCTACGAATGACAGCTGAGACTAACGGCGTTACGTGCTTTCCTTTCCGATGCACGGAGTGGTCTCGATATGTAATGGATAGCCACCCATCCACGAACTGACCGCGGCAAGCGTAGTTTAACCTCCGAGCGACCTGTGCGGCTGTTATTATTTAGCTACGAGCCCCTCTACCTAATTATAATAATGATCTATCACAAGTTTTATACAGCAGATCAGAAATAGATATGGTAAATATTAAATTATTGATTAGACACGCATAATGCATATCGTTCGTCAGGCAACAATCTAAATTATATTTCAATTGGATCATCCTGACATAGATAGAACGCTATGTAAATATAGTCATAAACAAGAAGCAAATAGTCACGCAACGCAATCAGTCGCGTGTTTGCAGAGCTCTCCATTACTGCTTTGTGAACAGTGAAATTAGTGGAATAAGGTCCCCTATCATATACAGCCGTTGTTAATCGGAAAACACGCACGAACAATGTTCACTCGTGTGGAAAGAGCCGAAGAACAGAAAAATAAAACAAATCAAAACAAAAGTTCTGGGAGGTTAAGCAAACTTTCGAAATGATTCCAATTACGTTGTTTGGTTTTCCCCCTTTTCTAAGGATTAAAAATTACAAAGGAAAGCCATACATGTTTTACTGAATTTCACGCTTAAAGAACTACAAAAGCATGGTGTGAATCTCGGGTGATTTTTGCAAATAAATTAATATTTTACCTATCGCCGCATTTTCCAATATACAGCTAAATCTATACATATTATTATAAATTAATCCGCTTACGTGTCTGTCTGTGTGACCGCGTGGTTCTTCTAAACTTCACAACTGATTTTGATGCAGTTTTCAGTCTCATATAGAGAATTTATTCCGGAAGGTTTATGTGTAAGTAAGTGATGTAGTGGCTTAAATGAATATGATAAGATTTTACAATTATTGAAAATTATATCAAAATACTCATATTTATAAAAGCACATTCCTTAATCACAGATCTTCGGAATTAATACATTAATATTAAACTTACTTAAAATAAAGACAAAGTAATCCCGATGTTTGGTCATGTCATAACAAGTGTGCGAAGCAGGGTCGAGTCAGTAGTAAATACATAAATAATTTGAATAAAACTGTAACAGGAATATAGCTGCAAAGAGAGGGAATTTTAAAGCTTCTTCAGTTTCACCCTTGAGATGAGATTGAAATTGATACTTATAAGCCAGGATGCTCAGTCGACGGAGCAGGATTTAGTTTGCAGTGCCAACGGAAAGATGTTAACATAAAATACTATTAAGATTCCCTAGTTCATTTTCTATTTTTACGCATAACTGAACAGCTTTTTGCTTGAGATAAGTGTCGATATCTCGATTCATTAATGTAGGTAAGTCGCGTGTAATTTATATCATACATGGTGAAATAATTAATATTTCTTTTCGGTATTTCGCGTATGTGAATGTGCATACCTGCAAGTGTGCAAAATGTCTCAATTATAGTCAACGCGTCCTGTGTTACAGACTAGCTTCTGCACGTGACTTCGTTCGTGCAGAAGTCGTAAGAGATAACAATATACTAAAATAACAGCCACATTTTTAAAAAACTTCCGTGTATGGCACGACACTGATACACTGACTGATGCATTCTTACAGATTATTCCTGATGAACGGCTATCACTAAAATAATATAACAGTACATTGTTAACACACGAGATTTCTCATTAACAGTCACCTGACCATAGGTATTTATTTCGATTTTATTTTTTCTTTTTAGTTGCCCGTGGCTTCACCCGTGTGGATGTTAATACTTCCCTATTTGAATCAGATTTTGTTCAAAATTTCATGGGTTTTATTTTTTTTGCTCCGAACCGTAATTATTTTTCTAAAATACAAGTAGCCTAAGTTACTCCTTATAACATCAGCTATCTGCCAGAGAAAGTTCCGTCATAATCGGTCCAGCCGTTTCGGAGATTACCTGGAACAAACAGACAGACAGACCGACAGAAACCGACAAACAGACAGACGGACAGACAGACAAATTTTTTTAAATTGTGTTTTTGTTACAAGTACCGTACATACTTTCTTATGCATATAGTTAAAAGTAAGCTGTTATTTTGACATTACAAACAGACACTTCTATTTTATTTATTTATATGTATAGATAACTATAGATGACAGAAGAGTACTAAACTTCATGTTTTTCTATGTACGTAATATTTCTATGTAGTAATGTATGTGTACCTATATAATAGTATAACAAAATGTAAAAAAAAGAATCACATAAATTATCATTACTTGGGAATCGAAGTTACAAGCACAGATTTGCAAAGCGTAAGACAAATAAATCTTACCCATACGAAATCGTTGGTATTTTTTAATGTAGCACAAACAAGTACACAATCAAATTAAATTGTTGTTCCGTCAACGTGGCAATCTGTAACAAATAAAGCCTTCGGGCCATATGACTCGGAAAATCCGTAATAAAACGAAACTTACGTATCATTTAACGTTTGTAGTTTACATTTTTGGCGCTTTTCAACCATTAACAGCATTCGTGGTTACGGTTTGTCTGACCATATGAGACATTTGAGCGTTTCGGTTACCACCAGAACTATAAACGGACGTAAGCATAGAGAAAACTATACTACAGTGATAACCGTTAAATAATTCGTATAGTTTCATTTCATTGGTACGTAGAGCGTGTAACGACAGTAACCATTTTCCTTTCCGCAGTCCCAGCGGACTTTCACGCTCCATATGCAGGATTAGAAATACTTATATACCTATCTAGATTTTTTTTCTGTTTCCGAAAGCAAATTAAATAAAAATCTTTATAAAATTCACTGCTGAACATAAATTTCCTAAGAGACCAAGCCTACAAAAAAATACTCAACATTTTCTTACAATTCTACATAGTTTTAAATTAAGCAAGTTAATCCTCACCTTTATAAAACGGTCCATTGAAAGTAGTAAAAAATATTTAAATGCTACAAAATGTTATTTTATTTAAATTGGAGCGAGCTTACATTTTAATAATCACTGTGTAAAGAGGAGAGTCGGATTGCGTAAAAAATTACCAAAACAAATACAGCTACATTAAAAATATTAAAAAGCTAATTTACATATTTTGTTTTGTCGAAAAAATAGGGATTATAGACAACATTACATTTTGCAGCAGTTTTAAATTGCTTATTTTTTAAATGGGTAATTGCTCAATCAAACATGTTATATTAGCCTCTCTACAAAATATCTAAAAAAACTGCTGATTATTTGACATTGTTTGTCTGGTTTGCTCTAATACAAGACGATCATAAAGACGTGCCTTAGTTTAAGATTTCCTAAAATATTTTTTTTTTAATGTCATTACTGTTAGTTAACACGATGTAAGGTTTAATTAAAGCAGACTGTTTGCGAACATGACAAAACTAATTACCAATAGATAGGTAGGTAGGTGGTACGAGGCTTGAAATTCGAACACAATTTCCTCGTGAACTTTCGGTACCTCATTAATAAAGTATTTCAAGGTTTTAAGAGTAGTTTTTAACATGTTAAAATTGAAATGGATACTGATTATAATGATAAGATGTTTATTTAGAAAAACGCTGCACAAATAATTTAAATTCAGTTAACTACGTATTTTATAATAATAAAAACAATAATAATGTTTTTAAGGCGAAAGCGCCAGGGTAGGCCGCGAAATTAAAGTTTTCTTAGTTTTTTTCCAATTTGCAGGTCAGTATTAGGTTGTAAGTTGATTAAAATATGATTTGCGACCGTAACAAATGTGTATTTACGGAAAGATAATCATTAAAGTCATCAAAACAACTCTCTAAGACCAAGTAATCCTAATTAATGACTATTTCATGAAAACTTGATATTTGAGGATTAAACTAACTTATGAAGTTATATTACTGATACTAATGATTACAATTCTGTAAATACAGTTTGGTTACAGTCGCAAATCATACTTTAACCAATATACAACCAGACACTGAGCTGCAAATTGCAAAAATCTCAAGAAAATTTACGCGGGCTACCTTAGCACTTCCCCTTAAAATAAAAGCTCAACAATCTTAAATATGCCGAACAACAACATAATAGCTATAATACCTTAGATAAATAAATAAAGACAAGGAAAAAAACAGCAAAAGAAATAGAATTGGCACTTGCACACTTCGTGACTTAAACAAAAGCGTCGTTAACAATTCGTGGTTATTAAAGGACCCGGGGCTTAATCACCCCTAGCAGAATAAAATTACCGGTCTGACAATCCTCATTACCATACTTAATAACATTTCAAACGGTTTTGTTACTGAAGAATATGAAAAAGTCGAAATAAATAATTCAATATGTTTTAAATGTTTGTTTTAAATTATTCCGTGAACTCTGAGTTTTTTTAAGGACGCAATGTGAGGTGTCGGCGATAACAGAGAATTTGCATCGGCATTTGCGGAGCTCTGTATGTATTCGTATGCAGTGCTTACGTACGTTATTATTTATGAAGCCTGCAACATAATCTCAGCCAAGTATTCACATAAGTTTGTGTTATGTACGACTGAATACATTCTTTTATTCTATTTTATGCATCATTCTGGCAATGTTAATCCTAGCAATTGCCTGGCTTCGTTTAATATAATCCCAGGCGTGGTGAGCTAGTTCCATATACCCGTCTGATCCTAAAAACAGAGTGGAGTGCCAATCATAGTGTTGGACAGTTCTCAATCTATCGTGATGCACCTGTTGTTTATGGTCAGCGCGTCGATGGCGACTGTTGTTTACAAAGGCCGATGTCAGACATACTTCAACGTCCATCGTTCCGTATGGAAGATATCCATCAAAGTTTAGCCACGTGGAATCCACATTTGAATTGTATATCGAGGGTACAGGAAGCACAGGAATTTTCTCGTCACCCATAATGAAAAAGTATCAAAGTTTCCTTGTATCATCTGCCTAGCCTTTTCGGCTTCCAGTCTAACCGGATGCAACTGAATACCAGTATTTTACATCGAGTCCACAACCCAGATACCAGGTAATACGATAAGACTGGTTGTGAGAGTTTCGGGCTTCTGACGACTCGTAACGACTGTCAAAGATCCAAGAATTACAGCCGGAACCTACGGCATAACATGCTTTCCGAGGCATGGAGGGGTCTTGCTACACTGACCTCCCATACCTATTAACACTGTAATTTGAAAACATTGTAAAAGCCAATTATTTTTAAAAGAGTAACCGTGGAGTTTCTTGCCGGCTCTTCTCGATGGAGAAGCTAGGTGCACGTTCCAACAGGAAACGACCGATTGGAACCGTGCACCTAGCTTCTGTCGTTTTATAAGTGCCCATGTCAAATAAAATATTTTTATTTTTAATTTTGATGTAAAGATGGTCACCCATCCACGGACCAACCGCGGCAAGCGTACCTTAACCTGGTTGATCGATCCGTGCGGCTGTTATTACTTAGCCACAAGCCCGTAGGGACCTGTGGCTAAGTTTCCTTGTAATTACGCATAAAGACTCGAGGAAACGTAACGTATTAAATGAGTAGATCTAATTCTACAATATTATCAAATAAAACTCAAAGATGCATATTTGAAGACTCAGTAAGCAAGCGTAATAAGACTAAAAAGTGTACGGCGCGCCCCGCAACTAACAAAGTACAAAGAGATTTGCTGAAACCCCAAAAGGTTGCTTGTTACATAATCCAATCGCCAGGCAATCTTTCGCTGAAATTCTTTTTAAATTGGTGTCACACGCTTGGTATTATACACTGTGTACAATTTAGTAACATCACCTAGTCGTTTTCATACTGTGGTTTTGCTACTGTACATAAGTTGTATTTCATACTCTGTGACCGCGCCGCAAAAAATTCCATTTTCACTGCATTTTCAGCTTAGCTTAAGATGAAAATGTATGAAGGGTATATCAGAGTGTTAAGATGGATTTTAGAAGATATACAAATTCAGTGTTTAAGTAAGTGATTCATAAGTCAACATCATCAACATAAATTAAATTGTATAAAATAATAAATAATTCAATGGTCTAAATATTTAATTAAGCTCTCAATTCTATGTTAATTAAACAAATGTAAAAGCATTAGACTAACTCATAACACCGTTCAATTTAAATAAATTAGATATTTGAACTAAACATTATTATTTTGTAGGTGCTAGGAACGAGATCTGCTCGAGTATATGATTAATTTATTCCCAGCCTTCTTAATAATTTCATCGCGAACCCCTTTTAATTTAAAATAAATAAATAAGGCGTTTTAAAGCGCTTCACACTCTTGTATTTAATTCAATGAGTATTGGGACGAAAAGGGTCCTTCGAAAGTGACTTTTTAAGAATTTAGTGGAATGATAGAAGCGAAGGGAAGATGCGAGGAGACATCAAAAATATTCAAATCACCAAAGAATATTTCTCGCAACAACAGTGCTGAGTGCAAAGTATTTACATAACAATGTTTTAAAAAAAACATGAACCAATTTTAACGAGAAAATTGTTTAGAATTTTTCAACAGGGATTCTTAGGAAATATTTAATCTAAACTATGTATAAACAATAAAAAAAGTATTGTTAATGTTGCTTGAAAACTTGGATGTTCTTGGTTTCTTATAGGTTGAAAAAATATTTGATTAAAAGGTTATATGGAAAAAACACTGAATATCTATGTCGCAGACGTCTGGAACAAGTCTGTGGCATTTGAGCTACAAGACCAGTAATTTAGGGTAACGAGGCCGGATAGACCAACCTTAGGTAACGAATTAGAAAAAAAGCATTTACCGAAAAGATACTGTCTATTAGGCAAAACATTAGAACATCTACAAGAATGCCTTAGATTAGTACTTTATCAGAACGAATAATTCCTTTCAGACTTTCTTGTATGTCAGACTATGGTCTATTTTTTAATATCGGACACTAAATGAATTGACAATTGCAAATGGCAAACGGACTTACATTACAATAGCATGTAAGTCACTTTGACATTTGCACTTGTCGATTAACGACCGAACCCAATAACCTATTTTCAGTAAAAGATAGATCGTTATTGATGGTAGTCAGTATAATTCTATTTGTCCTTATGTCTGGTCGGTAAGATTCCATAATCTCTTATAGATTATTGGAACGTTAAAACCATAAATAGATAGGTTTTTCTATCTGCAGTATGCCAAAACTGGTGATAGATACGATATTAGGTTCGGCTGTTAGTCGCCGAGATTAAAAACAGACAATTGTTAACGCCTTAAGATATACACACTCTACAATCAGACACAACAACGGCTTTCATATAAAAACGATAGTCGAATCAATACTACATAAGTACGTAACATATACATATGTACATTTACGTATTCGTTTTGTAAGAAAAATATTGAAAACGCTAGATTACCATTCGACACACGCCGAAGTAAGGACGTGTTTCGTTTTCCAATATTTGAAACAAAGCGAGCCCTTGACAAGAAAGCACAAATCAAACTATGGCGTATCCGTTCAACTATTTTAACTGTCGTAAATATAAATTTATTGTGGTACCGTTGTGTTTGCTATTTTATTGTTGCCTTCAAGTTGTTGTTCAAGTTTAATTGTCGGTGACCACGAACTATGTAAGTACGCACTTTTATTGTTGTTCCGGGTACGATTCTTTTTGTCGGTTTACGATATCTATACAAGGCAAAGATTTAAATCGCTAGATTGGTTTTCACCGTAGTTATGTTGCACGAAAAATGTCCCCCGTACATAGCGTTTCCATAGCAGTCAAGTAAATTGTGTGTGTAAAAGGTGAACGAAACAGAAACTCGGCCGTCTTTTGACGCGGTAGGGTGAATCTTACGATTTAAATCTTTGATACAAGGTTATTATTTTGCATTATTTTCGTGGCTTAGTTCGCGTCACTTTCTCACTCTCTATGCAGGGCCGTATCTTGCAGACTTTTGTTCCGTATTGTCACGCCAACACCAATGTGATCGAACTCGATGGCGATATCTTTCCTCAGGCATCCAATTAGAGTCAATCTTTCGCCCGACATGTCCAGTTTCCTTCAGCCTGGCCTTTTTTTGTATACAGTAATCTCTGATTGAATATTGTAGCATGTTGTGGTGTTTCTTACCCTATATTGTTATTTTACCGGCCAATATGCTGCACTCTATAGCTCAGGGTTAATCTTGGATTTGGCTTTCTTTTGCTTGATGAGCGTTAGAAAAGCCATCAATTTTTGAAAATCTATGCACGATATTTTGTTTGTAACAATAATAAAATAATTTCTGTGGCCCCATTGTCTAATGAACTTGGTCACATTATCGATGCTACTTGTTGTTCCCTTCAATTTGATACATTCGCGTTTGGAGATAAAATTAAAAATGACAAAAATAATAATAAAAGAGAAATATTTTATTTTATTAGATACTTGCTTATAGTGCAATGCATGTACTACAAAAACTATTTTCAGGATGTCCGGGTAGCTATTAAAACAGTCAGCATCATCTGCCTAGCCTATTCCCAACTATGTTGGTGTCGTCTTCCAGTCTAGCCGGATGAACCTGAATACCACCTGTATATTACCAACACGATACCCCTTGGTAAGACTGGTTGTCAGACTTTCGGGCTTCTGACTACTCGTAATGACTGTCAAAGTTGTACAAATGATAGCCAGGACTAACGGCTGAACGTGCTTTCCGAGGCACCGAGAGGTCTTGGTATGTAATGGATGGTCACCCATCCACGAACTGACCTCGGCAAGCGTTGATTAACCTGGAAGATTGACCCGTGCGGTTGTTATTATTGAGCTATTAAACCAGTATAGCATAAAATAAAGTTTACAAACAAAATTATAAACTGCTGGTATCTCATCGAGTTTCCATTGTTGTAATGCGCTTAGTACACTTGATTCATTAATAAGGAAATTATTAATTAATAGTTCTAAGGAAAATAATCATCTTTCTTGAACAATCATTCAATACTCTTTTGTTTCTATTGCAGTTTTAATTACGAGTATCATTATTACTAGCTGTGTCCCGCGACTTCGTTCGCGTGGAAGTCGTAAGATACACAATATACTAAAATAAAGCCACATTTTATTAAAACTCCCTCGTCCCCCGACCCGCCGCGTTGTATTACTTCGTTTTCGCTTAGCGTTTCTTTTGACTTTTTTCTTTTTGCTCGACTCCTAAGGGTCGTAGCGTTTGCGGGATGTTCGAAAGAGTTACCGTCGCCCCGGCACAGGCAACAGAAGGAACACGGGTGGATTTTAGTCAGTAAAAGTCTGATACGCCCTCCCGCTCCGCCCAGAGCGGGAGAAGTCATTTGATGATTTCCCATCCACAAAAAAAAAAAAGGGTCGTAGCGTGAAGTTCAATAGGCTATAAGCATCCTTGAGGGGCTACCAAATTCAAAAATAATTTTTCAAATCCGATTGGTAGTTCCAGAGATTAGCGCAAAACAGCTTAAAGGACATTGTTAAAAATGGCCTATGAGTCAACACCTATGAAACCTTTACAATAATTACTAGTTTTTTTTATATAATTTTCATTACAATTTTACAATAGAACGGACACTTCAGAATTTCGAAAATGTTTTAAAAAGTAATTCACTTGGGTCTTATTCCCCGGCACCATTAGTTTTTATTTCAATTTGGCGTTTTGCATAGGCAAAGGGTATACCCTGCCAAGTGAAGCCAAGTCTTGTGCACCGTAATTACAAAACTCAGCACTCTCAGCACTGTGACAAAAGAGCAACATCGACATGTCATTGTCAATGAATTCAAAATCAAAATATTTTATTTCACATAAACTTACATAAGCACTGTAACGTCAGAAGCTAGGTGCATAGTTTTAATTTGTCGTTCCCTATGGAAAAAGCCGGCAAGAAACTCTACGGTTAATCTTTTAAAAATAATTGACAGATGACATTTTGACATTAATTACAGTATACCTCTGGTGCTCTACCTAACCCAATATATATTACTATACTCTATGGCCTAACTAACCATTTTGGGTAAACAAGCGAGATTTTATTTGTCTAATATTCGTAGTAAAATGCAATACTTACTCCTAAGTCACACAAAAATGAAACAGTCTATAGCCCTAATCCAGTCATAAGTAGAAACTAATTTAAAGTATTTATTACACCTATGTCGTGTCGATTCTCAAAATGTATCTAATAAAATATTTAACAACTAGAACGAAAATATAATTGTATTTTTTCATATTGTCATCTTGACATCGCTACCTACATACTTCATAGAGTTCTGTCATAGATAAACTATTGTCATTGAGAAAAAAGTATTAATAACTACGTGGAATACAATTAAATAATAATAAATACATTTTCTTTACATTAATATAAAGAAAGAATAGTTCTGACTACCTATTATTTTGTAATGAAATGTTTAAAATAAAATAAAATGTATTTTCACTAATAAACGCTAACTTAGTATGTTTCTATTGGCCTAATTATAACTTCAAAATCCGAAAGTGTTTTGGATTTTTTTACAATTCTCAGAAGTGTCCGTCATTTTAATTTAGTTTCATCTGAATTTATGAATTATTTAGATCACAGAAAGTAAATTCACTTCTCTGTTGCTTCTTAGGCGAACGATGTATGGACGCCGAACAATGTCCTTTCATGGGTTTTATTTTTTTTGTGCGGAACCCTAATTCTTTTTTTGAAAATATTACTCCCAATAACATCAGCTGTGACAGTGAAAGTCCCGTCAAAATCGGTATAGCGGCTTCGGAGATTAGCCGGAACAAACAGACAGATACAATTTTTTTTTTTTGTCATAGGTACCGTGAATATACTTTCATATGCATTTAGTAAAAGCTGTCATTTTGACATTACAAACAGACACTTCAATTTTATTTATTTTTATAGATTATAGAATAGAATACTCTTACTCCCTCCCCCTCCCTCCTCCACTCTCTTACTCTCTCTTATCATATTATAATACACAGATGTAAGCTTCAGGCTGTTTTCCTAGGTGTACTACACACTATTTTGCTACTTCCTAAATGTGCTTCTCGAAATAGGTAGATTACGAACGCTATTTCTAACCAGTTTAACTTTCCACTGATTTCTTTATACCTCGTTTTTTGGTACACGTATTGTCAGTACCTACATATATTCTTAAATATCCGTGATTAAAAATAATCCTATAAAATAGGCTGGAGAATAATTTTAAACTACTAGTATCGCTAAAATTAATTCAGATTGACATAGGATACGTTTTAATGTAAATAAATCCGAACAAAGCCGAGGCGAATCCTATTAAATTCTCCCGGAAACTCTACCCACCTTGCGGAAAGGTTTTAGCTAATATAAAACTTTCTGTAAACAATTACCACGTTGAACAGTGTCTTCTCCCCATTTTTCTACTGCATATAAATAAGTTGGAATAATAGGACCGAAATTACAACCAGTACGATGGTGTTAAATAGTAATGAGCCACATTTTTCGCAATAAACAGCCACTCATGTGCATTTGTAATTAGAATGACTTTGCTTCGCGTGACCAGTGACCAATGGATGCTTAGATTCCTGTAGCCACAGTCACGCACGCTTCACATTACAACCTAATTCCAACTGAAATAACTACAGCAGTCGTTTTTACTGGGAATTAACTGGTGTTTCTGCTAATATCTTTATATTACACGTGTTCATACACTGAATTTTATGCCGAATTAAGAATAGACTTAAGAATCAAAATGGTTTTCCCTTTTATGAACGTTTCGTGGTTTATGCACTGCAGCTTTATGTATGTATGAGTGTACAGTTTAATCGTACAAGTTTTTTAAAGGAGTAATGTCAAGTAAATTCATTATTTATCAAATTGGCTACCAATAATTTAAAATTACCGACAGTTGTATGTAATGGATAGCGCGGTAAATTGACGTAGTGTGTCAATTTGATAAACAATTGATTTCCCTGGTTATACAATAAAATGTTGGTTACACAGTAGTACACAAATAAACTAAATATGCTTGCAAACATGCTAATGGCGGAGTTCGCCGACTTTTAAAACGTCTGTTTAGATATTTACCAGTTCTTTCCTTAAGAAATTTGACACAAACCAACTGTTTAAATACCTAATCGGTGGTTTAGAAAGAGGTTCTCTTTCGTATCGATGTCCAGTAGTGCAGTCAAGTTTATTCCGATAAAGTAGGTAAATTTGGACTGAATAAACACGTTACGGTAACTTTACATTTCCGTCAATATGTTTGTGCTAGCAGGACTGATTAGTGATATCGCATCTCCATCATCATCATCACCATCATCTCATTCATCATCATTTATTCATTTCATCTCGTCGTCTTCGTGTTGCACTCTGCAACTATCCTTCAGGAAGCGTCCGCTCATTAACTAAGTAGCAAGTGATCAGTAGGTACTTGGATAAACGAACACCAACAGTCTGGAAAACTGCAAGTTTGTCTAAGTTACCGGCCAGTAAATTATTTAGTCTGTGTGAGCGCAGTCGATTGAGTTCTCATAGATTGGGTGCATTCGATAAATAGTTCTTAAAACATCAGCATTGCAAGCAAAATGTATACAAAACATGAATTAGGTGAAATAATGTTGCAAGCAATCCCTTATCAGTTATCAAATATTTCCAGTTGCTGAAAAAGAAGAAAAGACAAATTGGTCTTTACGTTAAAATAAGAACAAAGTAATAATAAAATACTACTTATTTGAACAACAGGCGTTATTGCAACGTAAAAAGGTACTCGTTTAGATGATACGTCTGAAACCGCTGGAGAATAAGAACGTATAGTACCTTATTGCTTCTCATAACAGCCAAGACGCATGCAAGCGAACCGAATTACATCCTTATTTCAGGAAAAAAAAAACATAAAACGCAACGGTGGACGTAATATTATGTTCTGCATCTTCAGTACCTGTTCTACAATACGTCTTCCAAAATATCGGAACAGCCGCGATTTCAGTAAATAACATTGTTTTACGATTCACCCATATGCTTGCTGGTGTAGTGTCCAATCTTCTTCCGGCCACGCCAACAACGTCAACTTTGATAAAAGTAACAAAATTTTTGGGAAAGGAAATTTGGATCGGATTCGTGTGTGTTTAAGCTTGTTCTGTTTTAGTTTTTTTTAGTAAAAGTACTTAAAAACGTACTTCAAGTATTATAAAAGACGATACAATATATGTTGTCGATATTTTAGACTTGGTGCCTTAACAAAAGTGGTCCAACTCAAAGCATTTTTCAGTATTTATTGTTAGAATTTATAACCGTGAAATAGCAACTCAATTTCCGTGAAAAGACGCTCCTGGCTAAATTTCAACTGCGCTGATCGAACCAATCAGTGGGTTAGTTCTGTATCAGAGTACGTTAAACTATGATAGTCAATAACAGTCAGAAAGCCTGATCACCAGTAGGTATATTGGTATCGAATCGAGGTCAGACGCCTTTCTGTCCGTGTGAAAGTTTCACAACATGTTTAGAGTGAAATCTGACGGCAATTAAAACTTCATATTACTTTAGACAATTCCTTAAACAGAACCCGTATAAGTATTTTAACTAAAGGATAAGGTGTGTATACCTATGTATGTATGTATATTTGATTAATTATTCCTAGAATGAAAACGGAACTATATATTCGAAGTTGCTATCCTATGTGTATTCAGATTTAGATAACAAGATTCCTAACCAAAGTAAAGAACTTCCAATGGTCCCCGTTAGAAGGGCTTTACGCAGGTGGTTAATTGAGAAATCCTTCTATACTGTGAAAGAATTCTTTCAGTTTAAAGGTCAATGATCTAATTGTAACTAAAAATTTGCATGTGATTATGTTATAATTAAATATGTTAAGCTACTATTATACTACCACTATAAGAACTATTGTAACCATATTTATCTGCAAATAAATCTTTGACTTTGACTCAAATGTACATATGGAATCTGTTCCGCGTTGTTTCAAACAAAATAAGCTGAAAGACTTAATAAGATTTTGTAATAACCAACTACTCAAGTTCTCGGTCACAAAAACACGTATCTCTGAAACTTTAAAACTATCAACCATGTCCAAACATGTTCTATACAATGCTTCTTTGATATTTCACCCGAGCGCGCTTGAAGTGAGCTCTTTAGGTGAACAGGGTGAATCTGACAAGTCTGAGATACGGTCCGTAAGTAGAACGACGCGTCGTAAGTGGCCCAGTTAGAGCTTTTGTCCTATCTAAACAGTTGTTTCTGTCATAGGCAGCCGGGGACGGGACGGTTGTGTCATAATAATACGCCGCGTACAAGAACGATGCAAGTGATTCTTTCAAACTGTTGCAGTGAGGTTTGTTGGTGACAGATATTACAATGTGGATTGTTATATGGCTGAGGGTCTTGACGCAAAACGTCATTTTCGCAAAATATCATCGTTAAAAATTTGGTCACTTTCGATGTCAAAATGTCATTCAAGCCATTTTTTTCTCAGGAGAGACCTAATACTAACACAGAATGACGTTTTGAGAAAATGACGTTGTGGGAAAATGACGTTTTGCGAAAGTGACATTATGCGAAAGTGACCAAATTTTTCACAATGACATTTTGCGAAAGTGACGTTCTGCGTCAAGACCATTTAAGATACATTTTTTTAGATTTTGTTGTTACTAAGCTATAACATTGACTAAAAAAAAATGAGAAAAATTTTCCAACAAAACGCGTGTACATAATGTGCTTATGCGATGAATTGTCACTTGATCCCCGAAAATATTTATTGATATCCTTAATTTCTGGCTTGATTTTTTTTTATTTGATATAGGTTTGCTCTTGACTCTAGTCTAGGTCAGAGATGACAGACACAAAGTCGATTGATGTAAAAAGGGGGCTTATTATTTATTTATTTTACTATTTATGTACACACAATGAAACATTATATAGTTAGGACATTATGATCATTGAGTACAAAGGTACTTATATTTTTAGTACGACACATAAAACTATTTTCCACCTCGATGGTTTCAATACACGTGTCAAAGTAACTACCTACGTATAAAACCTACGCTTATAATATCATCAATTTAACATCGTGAAAACTGTGTGAAACTCCACCAGCTTTTAATATGGCCTAAACAATAGGTTTTGCCTGTCACGTTCGGTCTGAATTACGGCGCGTCACGGATACACCAGTGACAAGCATTCATGTCGATGATAGACACTCGATTAAGTACCGCGTGCTCGGCAAAACCTACAAAGCGATCATTCATTTTCAAAAAGAAAATATATAAGTACGAAATTAAGGCTAAAAGTATGTTAAAATAATGAACACCATAGAGTTTTTTGCGGTTTCGTGGGTAAGTACAATTCACTGACAGACAACGCACAGTCTATACCGCTGGGTCTAGAAGCGTGAAATGTTGCTTATTAGCTCCTTTTATAACGAAAGTTAGCACTACGGAAGGATTTTTGAAAATTCATCCCCAAAGAGTAACTTCGACTCTTCACGTGACCAGAGGGCTGGCCTATTTTTAGGTCAAATAATAAGCATTGCCATCCAACGTGGCAACGCTGCCAGGCTTTTGGGCACTTTTCCCACTGACAGCGATGCGGACGAATTTTATGATGCCCAATGAGCTCTCCCTTTTATTTAATTTTTTTTTTTTATCTTTTCTTTATATACTTGTACATAATATATGTATATTAATATAGTGTTAGATTGTATATTGTGTTTAAGATTTGTTTATACATATTACACTAAAGTATAAAATGACAAAAAAAACTTACTATATACTTATTACAAACTATAAAAATATCTTTATTTATATCTTTATTATTAATAGCAAAATAATAATATATACCTAAGAGGTTACTTTACCGGAACAGGTCTAGGATGAGGAGCCAGACCAAGAGAGATACAGAAACCCGCAGGGCAGCATGTGGCGAGCTGCTGGGCAGTAGCGACCCCACGTACCCTATCTCCCGGGAGAAGTCATGTTCCTCATCTCTGGCTTGCCTTTATTAGCCGGCTGGAGTAAACACTGACGAGAACTGACCTCCCACCTTATTCTTGCCTTTATTGGCTGGCTTGAGTAGAGATTCGCAAGAGCAAACGTGCTCGGAGGAAGGAAGTAGTCCAGTAAGATGCTGGTAGGGATCTTGACCGTACTTCCGGGATTGTCCTGATAGCCGTGGAATACCTCTCCACTCCTCTTAAGCACCTCAAGACAAGTCGCCCCCTTGTCGCTACGACACTATGTGCTAGCGACCGTTTCCGGGAGCCCATTGTTGAGTGTGCAAGTCACCCCCTGCCATTTTATCCGTGTATTGTATTTATCAAACATTGGTCAGGCAGGGGCCATAGTCCTTCCATAGTTTTAGATAACCAGTCCACTTTAGCCATCCAAACCCATAGCCCAATTTTTTTTTTTGTCTCCATTTCCTGCAATAGTCCTACACCAACCGGGGGTTGTCCTTGGGTGCACTTGCATAGTACGCACAAGGATAATCGTCGGTTGGTACCTCATTTTCATTGAAAGCGTCTAACGGGCCTCTGCGAGTTGGCTTCGGCCCCTCATATGCCTTCCAAAGGTCCGGGACCCTAGGGTCCCGAGAAATATCAAAAAATATATACCTAAATATATATGAATAAGCGCAAATAAATATATACTTCTTTAGTGGATAAATCAAAAATCCTCCGATGGTAGTAGGGGGGGGGGGGTGAAAGTTTGTACGGAAGTTCGTCATTTTTGCCAATGGGAATTTCCATCGAGCGCAAAGCTTGTAATAACATAAATAGTAACTACATGACATAAATTACTTATTTTACTTCATCCACGTTCATACGTCAAGCAAACACGCGAATATTTTACCATAAAAATCTCGCTACTTTTGTACTGAAAGACGATCCAGTATTTCTATTTGGGCTTGCAACTTCACTTTTTAAGCTCCACACCGGCAGTAACCATCTCCAAAACAAACACTACACCAAAAAACTATAAATAAAACTCAGCGTATCTACCCTATAAACTTTCCTAAAAAATTACCTTTCAGCCTACCCCTTCCGACTTACACAGAAACGTGACGACTACCCTCGAAACCTTCCATAAAAATGTTTATACTTTATACCAAAACTGTTTTATAAAGCAATTAGGGCAATCTTTCTAAGGAACGATCCGTTCATATAATTTTATTTTTTATACAAAGCCTAAGAACAAAGTTCTTGATCGGTATTGTACTTAGTTGTTTAAGTACTAAGTGGGTATGATGTCCTACGTAATTTGTACTTTGTAGCAGACATATAGGGAAAAGCTGGAAGGACTTGCTTGAATAGAGAAAATATCTACACAAATAAATAAAATTGAAGTGTCTGTTTTTAATGTCAATATAACAGTTTTATTACTAAATGCATATGAAAGTATATACAGTACTTATAACAAAAAACATTTTTTTTTAATTTTTGTCTGTCTGTCTGTATGTTAGTTCCGGCTTATTTCAGAAACGGCTGAACCGAATTTAACGGTACTTTCACTCGCAGATAGCAGATGTTATTAGGAGTAACTTAAGCTACTTTTATTTTATAAAAAGAATTAAGATTCCGCGCAAAAAAATTAAAACCCATGTTTAAGCTATTTGGTGCTAATATTTGGAAGTAGTCGGATTCGAAAAATTGTTTTTGCATTTAATTTAGCTTTTAACATTTGCATTTGGTAGCCCGATTCTTGAGGATGGTTATAGGCTATACATCATGCTACGACCCTTAGGAGCCGAGCAAACAGAAAAAAGTCAAAAGAAACACTAAGCGTAAACGAAGTAGGTAATTAATAGCGCGGGCGGGCGATACAACGCGGCCGGTCGGGGAACGAGGGAGTATTATTAAAATGTGGCTGTTATTTCAGTATATTGTGTATCTTACGACTGCCACACGAACGAAGTCACGGGGCACAGCTAGTTGTTATCTAATAAAAATACAGATTGGCATGAATTATTTCAGAGCATTCATTGGGGATGTGACTAAGCGTTTTGTTTTCTATCTCAGATACTTACATACATAAACTCACACCTTCCCATGGTTGTAGGCAAAAACTTCAGAATGCCACCTGCTACGATCCTTAGATACTTCTTTTGCTTCATTTACGTTCAAACACGCACGCCGGTTGCGAGTACTACGAGGGACTTCTATCCCTTTAGCAATATTATCTCTAATTTGCAAAATCTAATTATGAGTCGTAAAATATTGTGTAAGGTATTTATATTTATGACTGCAGGGATTCAACAGAATATCAGCATCAGGTATATTTGCCTGACACATGCTGAGCAGTAGTGCTATTCTGTAAAGATCCCACCGTGAAAATTTAGGTGAAATGAGCGTGATGTGAACTGTCATCCCACCTTACTCTACTAGGGATTGAGCTCACTTCAAACTGACTTCACCTGGTCACGGTGTGATGTTTACAGAATAGATCGGCTGGACTCCCATTTGTTGCAACCTTGAGACGCACACCACGCCTTGTTTCGTTATTTAATTTGAAGTTTGTCATCATGTCACTCTATTTCTTTAATTATTTATGTTTTCCTTTTTTGTATATTGGCACATTGTTTTTATATGTTGTATATTCATGTAATTTGTTATCGTCATTTAATTGCGCTATTGTGTGTTGTGCTCTGTCTTCTATGTGCACTGAATAAATGTTGTATCTATCTATCTATGAAGAAAATCGCGCCCTTATGATCAAAAACATCATATTGAATGAACCTTGACAGGTCACGGTTCTAGAACACCGAATTCTATCCAAAAGATATTTTTTATAAATAAAAATGTAAGTATTCATAAAATTCCGGATATTTTGCAAGAAATCCTATCGAATGAGATAAAATATATACGATTACTTATTCATAGACCGCGATAGGCCAGGTAGTTTACTTCTTATCATAAAATCGAATAGCATATCAATTTACTGAGTGACTACATGAATTTTTAAACGCATCGGAAGGAGCTCATATTTATTTCTTCTTGAGAACTTTCTTGAATAATTTTCGTACTCCTTTTTTACTTTATAACTGTTTTAATAAATTTCAATTTTAAACTTAAACTGAAGAGAATAAAGCATACAATTATTTGCAGTTTATGTAAGTTTTTATTTTATGGAACGAAAGAATGTTCCAATGATGGTTTAAAGAGGAGCTTGTTTCACATCTCCAAGTCGATTATTTTGCTGAATATGATTTTACGAGGCACTGCTCTTCTTTCAAAACTGCTTATTTATTCGAGATCAAACGCCTCCGTTCTAAATCACTGCTACGTTGCTGCTACGCAACTGCTACGACTCTGCTACGCCACTGCTACAACACTGCTACGACACTGCTACGACTCTGCTACGCCACTGCTACGACACTGCTACGTCACTGCTACGACACTGCTACGACACTGCTACGTCACTGCTACGTCACTGCTACGTCACTGGTACGCAACTGCTACGTCGCTGCTACGTAACTGTTACGATCCTGCTACGGCTCAAGTAAAGTATGTATGTATATACATTTTCTTGTCTCATTTGGTAACCAGATACAGTGAACTGCAATTTTGATTACCTATGAGAAATTTCGAAGTGTGTTTCTTACAAAAATTAAGACCTTCATTAATCGCACATTAAAATATGTGTGGTTTAAGCGAAATCTTTTCAGTGTTTGTTTACCAAATAAGACACAAAAGGAAAAATACTCGACAGTAATAGTGACTCGACATCATAGTGGCTCATGACTCGAGGCACGTTACTAAGGTGGAGCTAATACCTCGATTGTCTTTGATGTTCGGCCTTGAACTCAGTTGACCAGTGTCAACTTACCCGGAACACAAAATAGTTTCCCTGTTCTAAAAACGTATCACATAAACGTATCACAAACGTATATTCATTTCAATATAATCAAATATCCTCATAATAAAATCAAATATCAAACCAAACTAAAAGTCGACAAGAGATATTTTTTTTATAATAATATAAGTTATTCTTATAATATTAAACATTGTTAAAGTAACTCTGTCTGTTACCCCGGTAGTACTTTCCCGTGGGATAATTTCCGGTTTCCACGCGGGCAAAGCCGTGGGCAAAAGCTTGTGTTTAAAAAGTGATAAAGATTTTCTAACCAGATGTATAAATTAAATAAGGCAAAAAAATGAATTGTAACATAATATTACCGTTCCTACTTAAAAGAATTCTTACGGCACCTGACTACGATATTGAATCACTAGAAGTACACTTTCCTGCTTCGTAAGAAACGGTCAGCAAGATATTATTAGGTATACTATGTTAAGTTTTCTTTTTGTTTTTGTGTGAATATTGCGTGCCTTAACCTGGGTCAAATAAATTGATTTCCTTTCTTTCTTTTGTATCTATGTATATTATGATTTTAGGATTTTTTCAATTAATATCAATGTGGCATACAAATAAGTAACTTTTTTATTAATTAATAAAAACGTTGCCACACTAATAAGGCCAATCTTTTATCTACTGCGCCAACCGTGCCATCAGTACATCAGCTAACACACAACAAGGCCTGTCATGGCATCTAAGCTTAATCACATATCGATATCGCTTGTCGAAATAGGATTCAGTCCAAAGTTTCAACGTGTTGGGTCCGAACTTACGATCTCTCGATCGCCATTCTACGCTATACTTAAACTTTGTACTATCGCCACCAATGATTTTTTTTACCGAGTCAGAATCCAATTTCACAAAATATTTCACTTGAACACGGTTTTTTAAATATCCTTTAGTGAGGCACTTGAAGATTGATCTTAATAATTTACTAAAATGTTTCCAACTCAGTGCCTTTCTAGGTATTCACGCTGAAGTAACTAGCTCTCCGGAGAAATGGCTACAAGTTATTACTGTGACTTGTAAACAGGGTGGAGAATTCTTCTTATTATTTTTTTTATTTGAGATGGGTTTATTATAATTTATTTTAGTGACTTGGGTGCGTTTGCAGACACGTATGTCTACATACACAAACTCTCAGAACTGGAACATAAGCCATAGTTTATTTTTATTTTTTACTAGCCTTTGCACGCGGCTTCGCCCGCGTGGATATTGGAAATACCCCTCTGGAACTTACCACCGGGATTACAAGTACCCTATGTGCTAATCTAGGTTATAAACTATCTGTGTGCCAATTTTCATCTAAATACGTTCAGCCGTTTTTGCGAAAATCCAGAACATACATCCAGACAAACAGACATACGGACAAAAAATCTAAAAACTAGATTTTCGGCATCAGACTCGTACCAATTATTTTTTTCCTAAAAATATTCAATGTATAGTTTTAACTTCGTTATTATTTTATATATATATATATATATATATAGATATACTTTTACTAAATATAGGTATATATTTTACTGTTAGCTTATTTATTGAATTTAAGATGACCAGGTAACTAATGCGTAAGTTTGTCATTTCGTAGTAATATAATTATAAAAATTGAAAAGCCATAGTTACAAATATACTTAATTTGTGCAAAATGGGAATCGATTGCAGATGCCAATTTTGGTAAAAATGATTGAAACACCATTTTTATTTAAAAAAAGAAAAAGAACTACATTAGCTTTTTTCTATGAGATTTCGTTAAGGTTTAAAACAAAAAAAATAAAATGACGTAAATATAAAATAGAAATATTGAAGAGCCTACAAATTCTCAAGAAGTATACACCAAAGATGGGATCCCTCTCGTCGTATTCAAAACATTAATTTCCTTTAGACCCATTAATTTCAAGATGATGGCAATATTAAAATTATAGGAAGTACGTAATTAGATTACAGGGATGCTCGTGAGTGGAGTGACTACTTAATTAAGCAGAGAAATCAATTATCTAGTAGATCGATTATGCTGAGAACTGAAACTAGGTTATTACGTGGAATTGCTCAATAGGTTCACAGTGATAAAGGGCTGACATTAATCGTGTTTAGAAATAGAAACTAGCTGCATTTCGAGTTCATGCTACCTGAAATTAGACGCCTGTTTTTTCCTTGAATGTCAATTATCCAATAGGTATAGCTAATCTACCGCCATGGGGTCTGGAGGCAAAAGTCCTCGCGCACATGTGGGAGTGGCGCGAGGAGGCAGGACGCCGGGGCGTAACTCCGTTGCCGCGAGAAATCGCGGCACGGCGGACAGAGCTCCGGCAGGATCTCATGGCGGCATGGAGAGTGCGATTGTCGCAACCCAGCGCTGGGCACGCCACAATTGCGGTGATAAGTCCCCTCTTTGAGGAGTGGCTGGAGAGGCGCCACGGCGTCCTCACCTTCCGCCTGACGCAGATCCTCACCGACACGGGTGCTTCGGGAGGTACCTGTTCCGGATAAGGCGGGAGGAAACGCCCGGGTGTCACCACTGTTTGGATCGCCCGGAGGACACGGTGGAGGTCTGCCCGGCTTGGGCGGAGCACCGCCGTGTCCTCGCGGAAGCGATCGGCGGCGGCGATCTCTCGCGTCCGGCCCTGGTCCAGGCCATGGTACGGAGCGAGAGTGCATGGGAAGCCATTACCTCCTTCTGCGAAGCAGTAATGCTCGTGAAGGAGGAGGCGGGACGCGTGAGGGAGAGGCAAGCTTTGCGCCCTCACGCCCCTAGTCGCCGCAGGAGACGCCCTGGGCGTCGGGAATTGGCAGCCGATTCCCGGCCACCGTAGGCGCGGGCTTGCGGATGGCGAGCAATGGGTAGCTCGCCGTCCGGTAAGGACCAAGCCCGAGTCGACGGCGCGTCGTGTTCCACGCGCGCCTCAAAGAGATGTCAGCACTATTGACGGGGTCCGCTAGGGCCGATGCCAGCTAGGGTTGCGGGATGTTCGAAAGAGTTACCGTGGCCCCGGCACAGGCAACAGAAGGAACACGGGTGGGTTTTAGTCAGTAAAAGTCTGACACGCCCTCCCGCTCCGCCCAGAGCGGGAGAAGTCATTTGATGATTTCCCATCCACAAAAAAAAAAAAAAAGGTATAGCTAATCTAGAGAGTATCTATTAGTTTTAACCGCTACCAGATGGTTAGTTATCCGGACTCACTTTAACCTATTGATTGCTTGGTTCTATATCAATAGCCATGCCTCCCGCGCCCAGCTCAAAACTCGACGAATCGTCCATTTATAATAATATCGGGTCGTGCAATTAAATAAAATACCGGCCAAGTGCGTGTCGAACCACACACAATAAAAGGTTTCGTAGTTGGGATGAATTTATCCCAAGTACAAACTTAACATTGTAATTGAAAAACGTGTTCTCTCATACATTCCAACTGCAAATGTAAGTTGGTCGACTATTACTCGTTTACTTGTAAAGCCTAATTAGCTGTGATAGTTTTCCTTTTAACTTCGTTGTATTGTATATACTACTACCGTGATTTTTTTCACATATCCAAAACTAACCGTTTAGGTGGCAGGGGGACCCGGTACACTTGACTCTAACAAAAATTAGCACTTTAAAGCTTAATATTTCAGAAACGGATCCCTTAATCAAAAAAATGTTTCACAAAACCGCAATGTTTTTGAAACAACTATCCAACAATACCCCACATCATGGGGTAGACGAGAAAAAAGAACATCCCCACTTTACGTGCACTGGAGGTACCCTAAAGAAATATTTTTTTCATGATTTCATTTCACAACTTTATCGGCATGATTAATATGTAATTCATGCCAAATTATAGCTTTCTAGTACTAAGAGTCTCTGAGTCGGATATGGCGAAACTATAAGGGTTCCTTGTTGACTACGGAACCCTAAAAACAAAAAACGAACGTGGTTTCTCAGGCGTATAAATTTGACTGAGGCGGCACTGGCACGAAAACATTTGTCGTATTAATCAGACTGGGGCGGTCAATGGGTTAAGAAATTGCTGAATGCTGTATTCAGCATTCAGCAATTTCTTATAATCTTTTCTATAATTTTTTATAATCTTGTGTTATTACACAAGATTATAACCATTCCTCTTGTCATACCCAACATTAGATAGGACCATTATTTGTACGTACGGTACAACAAAAAAAAACCAACTCCACTTTTCTCCCTCTGTATATTTTAACCACAACATTATTTCATTCTTACAACAACCCATGCATTTCTCGTATAAAACGTTAGAAACGTCCATAACTCACAGAAGAGATCTAAAAGCAAAGAAAGGGCTCGATTGTAATCGGTCATCTATTCTTGTACACGAAGGCCACCTATTCAAACCGAGTGGCCGGAGCTTACCATGTGATCGAACGGTCTACCCTACAATGTGGTATAAGGCCTTAAATAACTACACTTTCAATGGAGCCAATAGTTTTATTTGGGAGCAACGTTTGGTCGAAAAGGACACTTCAATATAAACATGAAGTCCTAAGTATAGGGATTTATTTCTTTTCTCTGTTTTATTGAGTGTTTATACCGATGTTTTTCAACGATATTTTGCTGACTATTAGTAATAAGCAAAGTAGTCATGTTAACTACATTTAAGCTGCTCTTGCATATAGTTGGTTCAGTCAACAGTCACGAGCCCTAATATGTATGCACTACTACTGTGTTTAGGGAAATTCACAAGTGTTTTTCTCGTGGAATAACGATAGCAACTAAGAGATGCCTATTTCATAATTCTATGTGTTCCAAAACAGTATGTTCGTAACAACATAAAATTACAATTAATACAGTAGAAGAAAATCAGTTTTAAAAGTAGCTAAGTGTGTACAAATTTGTGCTCCTGACTGTACATCTCGTTTGCCAGTCGTATACTTCATTGGTTCGTAATTGAGTTTTTATTGATAAAACTGTTGATAAACGATTCTACTTTAACTGTTGAGTAAGTGTATTAAAAAAAAGCGGCCAAGTGCGAGTCGAACTAGTACACGAAGGGTTCCGTACCACCGTACAATATTTAACACTAAACATTTTTCTTAATACTTTTATAATATTTTTATTTCTTGTATGTAATATTACTATTTAACTGTATTTTATTTTTATTATTCACTGTTATAATGGCCATGGTAGACACTGTGAAAATTTCAAGTGTCTACCTATTACGGTTCAAAAGATACAGCCCTGTGACAGATGGACAGACGGATGGACTGCGGAACCTTAGTAATAGGGTGTACGGCACACTAAAAAAGAGTGGCTAGCACAAGGAGTTTAGTTTTTTTTTATTCTGAAAGGAATTTTAATAAAATGTAATTGTTTCTTTAGAAAACATTGTCATCGTAAGCTGGCGTGCCATGTAATGTGGTTGTTAACCTTTACGGCTCTATTACACAAGATCTTTGATCGTCTGTTTACAAGGTGTGTCGTAAATAGAGGAAATCCCTTAATCGACCTTTAGGTAAGAACTATACTGGATGTTAGGTTAAACGAGAGACATAAGTACTTTAAGGGAGTGTAGTACTCATGAAAATGAACATAAAACCTACATACATTTATAATAAAAATAATTAATTCTTTATTGGCATAAACACAGGTTACAGATAAAATTGACACCCAGAGCTAGGTTAGAGTACCTGTATTTCAGGAGGCAGCGACTTCTTCCAGTTAAGTTACAATTATGCAAGTTTTATGCAGCAAAGATATGTGGCGACATATCTACATCGCCACAATGGAACGCGTCACACTGACGTCACGCAAAATCCTGCATCGCGCAATCAAAGTTTACCGCGCGACTAGCATTATACAACAGCCCGACATCAACCGTCGGGCAGTAGCCCACCAGACACAACACCCGTCTGGTCGGAGGATCCTCCCTTTTCTATGGAGGATGAGTGAACTTTACACCCTGTTCCTCATGCCTCTATACTGGTGACCCCGAATATGAACGTCAGCGCAGCCTTCGTGCAACTACTACAGCGTGACGTCATCAGCATCACTTCCTCGAGCTTTCGAGCAGCGAGTCACACAGCCAGCCAGCACCCACGGCTTCAACGGGTATCCTGACCACCAGCATGCAGCGACCGCGCATACCTGGTCATCACTCTCAGCCTCATCAGCAACCTTGGCACAGCACACTGCACTCTCGGCCGGTCAAACAAGCAGAGCCCTTCAAACCTCTCCTGGTCGACGCCAGCAGTCAGCCTCAACCCGGCGCTGTACCACATCCGACGCACTGGAGCATAACGCAGCGCCACCCCGACTCACTAGGGGCATCTCCGCAGACAGTTCCGACTCCCCGTGAACTATGCGGCACCCGATTCCGACTCACTGGAACCTCAACTGGCCCTGGCAAGCATCGCAAGATACACGACTCTGCCCATTATCGACCTCCGGTCTCCGGAGGGGAGGGATGTGGCGACATATCTACATCGCCACAATGGAACGCGTCACACTGACGTCACGCAAAATCCTGCATCGCGCAATCAAAGTTTACCGCGCGACTAGCATATATACAATATCCCGACATCAACCGTCGGGCAGTAGCCCACCAGACACAACACCCGTCTGGTCGGAGGATCCTCCCTTTTCATAGAGGATGAGTGAACTTTACACCCTGTCCTTGTCCCTCATGCCTCTATAGATATATAATTATATTACTTAAAATTAAGTTTAATAGCAAAAAACAAAAAATAAGCAATATTAGAATTTATGTTCGCATAACTCGACAGAATGGGAACAGCAAATTTTTTTTTTCATATTTTAGAATTGTAATCGTAGTAAATATTGTTGACTTTCATAAGTACTTTCATTTTCCATTAAAGTGCAACCTAACACCCAGTATAATTTGTACATATATGACCAACCCCTTAAGTGTATAAAAATGATAAAAAGAAATCTTCTTCTATTCTTCTCTCTTATCAGGACGCGGTATGATATAGGTTCTTAAATAAGTTCATCCGATTATCAACAATGACGTACACAGACCACATACAACAGTTTAGCGTATTTCAATTCAATAAATTTAATTGATAGAGCAGAGAATTTTTATAATTGATTTCTATTTCAATATCCCAAAATAAATTCGTATTTTTACGTTCCCACACAGGTTCATACCTATTCCATCTGGAAACAGCCGTCTCATGAATCTGGAGTTATTCAGTCATTTCTTTCAACACCCACGCGAGGGCGCGGGTGTGGTTCCAGTGGTGGCAACCAACTTGAAACTTGAGCCTATCTTCACGTGAAGTAGTTCTTTGTTCAGTGTACTGCACTTTGAGTGACGGAGACAACGTTCTACAAAGCAGATTGTTTTTTTTTTTCAAAACTCGATGTACCATTTTAATAATAATGTCAATATCTTTATGAGATCTTTCGTTGTTAAAACTTGTGGCTAGGTATTCTAGCAAGTTTTAGTATGCAAGATGAAATTCGTAATACACTTGACTTGCACAGCACAAGTTGGTTGCGAATTTGCGAAACACACAGCACACGCAGCTTGTCACAGCCAGTCAACTTGGCGCGCTTTGCTTACTTAATCTGATAATTATTTAATTTGCTAGTTAGACATAGCAGAAGGTAGCCATAAGCTCCATGAGTACCGAGTGCTGTGCGGTTTCCATTCAAATAAAAGTGAAACTCTTTAGCTGACGCTTTTAAAACCCACAGTAGAGGACAAAAATGCTCACCTCCCCGCACATGATATGTGAAAATATGACCGATACAGCTATTGTTAGGTGTAGCTGACCTGAGTAAAAAACTCACTACCAAACGACAGACACAATAACAGAGTTATTTTATCCAAAAGTTTTGAAAAATAATAAAACAATCAAAACAACAATATACTCCACTAACACTGTTGTCAAAGTTCCGTACATGAAAGCAAACAGCAATCAAATTTTAAAATCGCCGCTCACATAACCATGTATACAAACGGGACTCGATATAGTTTTCCAATGTTTGTTAAATGTTAAGCGCTCACTACCACTATTCGAATTGTTTTTCCACAATAGTTGTAGCGAGAGCTCGGCTACATAAATGTATGTGCTAACTTGCCACGCGTGTGCGCCCGGAGTACGCGGCGCCGATAATCCCCTTAGTGGGTAACGAACTGGCCAAGTGCCGGATAGATAACTAGCTATTCCACTTTAGGCTATCTTCGAACTGGTTACATAGGAATTCCCCTTTATATTCAATAGAGAACCATTTTTAACTGTAACCGCGTTTACTTTCACGAACGTTGCTCGACTGTGCTTCTTGGAAACAAGACGAAATTCTTGAGAACGTGATAAGATTTAGAGTAGTTTAAAACTGAAAAATATGAAAGGCGTAAAAATAAAATTTCAAACAGTTTTTCACTTGAAGAGGTACATTTATATCGCGCAAAGAGCTTGCGACGAAAAAGTGAAAGAAATATTTTACGATTCTATAGAATCTCATATTTTTTATAAAAAATATGAGATATTTTTAACGACTGTAATAGTTTTCATCGAGTTAAGATACAGACGACTTTTATATCACCTGCAGCCTAGAACATAATTATTATAGTTCGTAGAACATTGAATTGTTGTAAATTAATAGTATATATTATATTGAGGGTAACTATATAATAATGTTTTGCTGGTACACCTTACATGGAATTAAACCAGTCATTATCTAGCAAGATCGTGTTTCACTTCAATAATTGTTTTATTTTATCATAATTTTTAAGACGTTCACAAGAGCCTTAATATCACTTGGCTTCACTGTAAGCTAGAGTCTCTACTGTGATGGTGATATCAATCGTACGATGATGACGCTGTAAGTCGAACAAAATACTTTTAGAGCTTCGTAAAATGCTATTTTATTTGAGATCCCAAGAGACTTGAAGCGAAAACTATCGAAAACTTAGCCATATCGGTTTTCTAGTGTAAATGGAACGGGCTCAAGATCAACAGTGATACTGCAAAGACTGCTACATACGCGGACGAAACGGAACATGAAAATCGTGCAAATCGACTAACGTAGTTGCCAGATGGACTGACGACTATAGCAGAGACCTATGCAGTGAACTGGAATAGCCAAAAATGATTAATTGGTATGTATCGGGAGTGTGATAAATGGATGACGCATTCATTGGCATGGAAACTTGAAAAAATAGCAGAGACCTGAAAAGCAATCATGGAAACCATGCCTTAGGAACAACAGAGGCTACCAAAACATAACGGTACTTTCAAAATTCCCAAATGAACGTGAAAATCAAACATAAACCCTTAAAATTACGAAAACCCAAAGAATTTAAAACGCCCAGCAATAAGGCCAGAGTTTCACATAGTCAAACACTCCAACAGCGAGTAGCAGCCTAGTTACCGAACTTTATCTCGTCCCGATTCCGGTTTGTAAATATTAATTCAAGCAATTTGCTAAATTTGTCCTGCGTTAATTAAATAGTAGTCGCTTCGTAATCCAATAAATAAACCGTGCCGATAAATACCGGCTGATATAATTGTAGGGACACGACTCTCCGTACGTAAGTAACGGTCGACTATTGTGTCTCTGACGGCAATAATTCACGAATGACGAATTCGTTGTAATACCTACCATTGTGTTACTGTCCCACGAAAGATGTATTAATCGGATTTTATTTCTTTTGTTAACTGTTACGAGTTTTATCTTTTCGATTTTCAGTTAATATTTTATGACAAACGGTCAATGAACTTATTAGAGGATTTTTCAGTCTCTGGGCTTGATCCTAATTGCATACACCTTTTTGTTAAAAAGAGTGTACACTGCCAAACTAAGTGGTACTATTATAAATTTACGTTTGCTGTTCAATTATACAGAGTTGAAATCACGTTATTAGCTGTACGGGGTTGGACCCTGACTAGTCACTTAATATAAGCCCTTAATTTACCTAAGCGCTATCCATAAAATCAAATGTACAGCGTCCTCCCTCTCCATCTCAGTTTAAAACTACACAAGTAACATTAGGTTAGAACGCAATAATACTAAATTAAAATTATGCCATTGTTTTAACGTAACGCTAACAGTGCACTCATAAATTAGTTCAGAAATGTATTAAAACGAGCCATAACTGCGTACACATATCTCATATGCACGTACGCGTATTTGTGACAATCGAATTAAATTCAAACTAATTTGATTGAACGGAATTATACCTGCCGGTAATGTAAACACATTGTGTCATGTTTTATACAATTTAAGGTCAGTCATAAACCCGTAGGAGCTTATATAACTAGAATGCCAGTAAAAATGCATAGTATGCAAAGCCACAGCAGTTTTCCAGGGTCATAAAATGCCCAGTTTTATGACACCAGTGTACCCAAGCATTCAAACGTATTGAGTAGAAGACGCTTGCTTGTAATTGAAGTCGTTTGAAAACGTACTTTGTATATTATTCACGGTTGTCCCTAAAACATGGGACGTGGGTCGTTAGTGATATTTGAAATACAAGCTTTGTACATTACAGTTTTACTGGCCTTGTTAACAATAATTATTTGAACCTCAAAATAATTACTAAATGCATACCACGTATTACGTAATTTCATATAATATTTTATATCCTCATTTTGGCAGTTATTACGGATGTTGACGCTATTGTTAATTTTTAGATACGATGTTAATGTCAACAATAGTATTCGTTCAGACTCGGCTATTTATTATTCATGTGCTGTATTTTGGACTCGTCAAATTGAGTACAAACATGAAACTGTAGTGCGTGACTATGAATTGCATAGTGACACTTATCCTTGTCTATTATTTTCAACCATAAATAACTACCAACAGTTAAGTTAACAATTAAGAAACCCGAATAGAAAAGTTGTTTAGAATCAAGATAATGTTCAAAAAGTAAAAAGATTTATTCATTCGTGTTATAGAAAACATTAACATAATTTAAAACCTAAAAGTAAAATAGTTATGATTTCTGAAACGACTAACTAAATATCAAGTCTGTTTCAATAGTAGCATGTCTAAAACAAGTCGGATCAAAAACAAAAACCCTTCTTAGCACTTGAAATGTATAGTATCGATCCTTCCCAAAATTAGCTAGGTACGTTCCCTGCGTTTAACAGAAAGATGATCGACACCTCGGCAAGACTGGTTGTCAGACTTTTGGGCTTCTGACTACCCGTAACGACTGTCAAAGATCTACGAATGACAGCTGGGACCAACGGCTTGACGTGCTTTCCGAGGTACGGAGGGTCTCGGTATGTAGGTAAAGATGGTCACCCATCCATGGACCGACCCCGGCAAGCGTAATTTAACCTGATTGATCGACCCGTGTGGCTATCATTACTTATTGTTAGACACGAGCCCCTTCCACAAATCTCAATAATTTAATGAATGAAATAATACTTTATAGTCCAAAAGACAAACTTTTATTCTGAACCATCTCATAATATTGTTATTAATTAACCCAAGTCAGTCTTATTAAATTCAAACCGAAGGAAATGGCCGAAATGTTATAACGGTAATTTAGATACTGACAGTAATTGCCACGGAAGATCGAAATTCGGAATTATTTCGTAACTGTCCATTATAAATGAAGACCAGAATATCAAGACGTTGAACAAAATACGCGACACGCCAGGGTAAGTTGTAGTGATATTCTTACCTACCTCTGCATTTTGATGAGGGCGATACACAGTCCCATATAAGATAAGGCTATTGCTTTTTATAAAATTATAATAAATTACGCCATAGGATTTAAAAAAAAATACCTTGCCCGCTAGCTGAGAATGGAACCAAGAAAAGGCGTCCGTGAGCCGTCACATAAAATGCTAAGTGGGAATTATGAAACAATGTAGTAATAGTAATTATTTATTTCAAGGGAAATTGATTCTAAGAATCAGTAACTACGTTTCGTTCAGGAGTCGAGTTGGAGTGTCGGAGAATGGGACTTATAATATCGCAACAGCAAATAATTATGCTTCTGTCTCACTACCATGATTATTTCATAACAAACTATCTGCAATCATCGGTCAAATATTGTCATAATCAGCACTTAGCTCACAGGTTATTTTTTTCCAGAATACATACAAGTAGACGTGTTTTACAATACCTAAAGCAGGTGAACTTTTCCTTTCAGGAAGCCATACAACTATTTTCCGGCAGTTTAACTTATTTAGTCAAGGCATTTTGTTGAATATTTCAGTTCCTATATCAAGCTTGTATTCCCTGAAGGGATATGTAGAGGTGTAGGATACCCACATTATCATCAACACATCAGGATCAACATCATCATTAGGATAATACACCTCTATGAGCAAAAAGCACCCACATCTAGTCTATGGGTAAGTCCCATGTGATAGGAGGCAAGCCTATTGCAATTAACCGAGCACTAACCCGAATAGGTACAGTGAATCTTCTTTTTCAACAAAACGCTGACGATTAAAGAACAGTATGGCCAGGCAAGTTAAGGTCAACGGACCGAATAAAATGTTGCTCAAAGCCTTGCCCTTTATACTAGACACGTAGATAACTAAATATCCCATACCACTATTCATTCAAGTACATAATGCATATATACGGGGAAAAATGCTAAATAGATACCTGCAAGTATAATTTAGTAACCTTCCCGGACAAAAATAGGCTGCCCTTCTCCTTTCGTCCTCGGAGGAAAAGCAAATATGATTTCCTGAGGGTCTCTGAAGAGGCTCTATAGACATTGTATTATACATTTATGTATAAGTAAAAGAACTGTTGACATATAGCTGTAAACATAAATCTAATTATTACGAATAATGTGGTAATTATCACATTATAGTAATATTCCGAAATCATTTCACAAAAATATGTACCATGTTCAGCAATCTTACTACATATTATAAAATCTATAGAAACTATTAGTAATCAGTAAATTTTGATTTTCAATACTATTAGTAAACCTGAAGCTGTGAACGCCATAATCTAATTATTAATTGTGGTGATAACCACATTACAATCAAATCATTTATTGAAACGTTTCACAAGAACATGTACCCATGCTCAACAATCGACTAAAACGCTACGTAATCTAGTCTAATGATACTATGGTAATCAGCAAATCTCAATTTTCCATCCTTAAATAAACCTGAGAATACGAAACAAAACAAGACTAAAAGCATTTCGATTTACGGCAAGAGAGGTAGGAGATTAGGAAAACAACGTCGTATTTTGTATTCAAACGGTATCTACGAGGAAATTAAATGTAAAGAAAATAAACCTCTTCACACCTTCTACAGATCCGAAAATATCGCTTCCTTCACATCATGAGGAAAGCTTGGCAATAATTAAACTCGATTCTATTGTGTCATTTTAGAATTAATCAGCTAGAAACGTGTCTAAATCTAATTAACTTTTCGTACCTTCTCAAAAGCATAAATTGTCATTTGTAATAATCATCAGAGCTTCTCTTTGTATATAACATGTCCATTTACTTAAATACTTTCAGAGTTTTCACATTAGTTTTACTTGCTTTCATAAACATTTTCTTACGACTGACAAAGCTCTTAATTGATATACGTTCTAACATTTCAAACTCAAAAAGGGCACAACATTACTATAATCTAATTCCGAAACCTTATTCTCACCTTATTAAATGCCATACTTTTAGTAGGCCGCCTTAGCATCATTCCCGACGTACTTAAGTCAATTTTGTTCGCAATCCAATGCACTTGTAAAAAAAACTTTCAACACTATCCACACGGTACTTAAACTGTTGTACAATTATTTATACTATTAAAACTATTTTTATCACGCTTTTATGATTTTTTATTAACAACAATAATTGTTTATTTAACGATGTTAACTAAAATTACTGAGCGACAGACACACGACAATCTTCGGCCGCTGTGTTCAAAGACTGAATTTCCGCCCGCCCAAAAGGGCCGAGGCGGCGCGAAGTGCGCCGAGCCTTCCCGACTCGAACCCGATTCATGAAACCCACTCGATGAAGTGGTAAGTTTTTACGACTATCCGTTGGCGAGCGCGGTTGGGACCAATATAAAAGGATGGTTTGACACCTGTTTCTGATTATCTTCCTGTATTCGCTTTCTATTATATTCTTTTGTTATTACATATTAATATAACCTGAATAATCAGAGCTAAAGCTTCCTCAGTAAATCGCACTACTCTGTAATAAATATACCTAAAAACAATATTTATTGTTTTAATTATTTCAAAACAATGCTTGGCTTTCTTTCTCACATTTTTTGCCGTGATCATTAAATAATCGGATTCATCTCACTACTATAATCAGTGATTTTAATTTAATAATATTAGATTTACTGTCTTTTGCAGAGTTCCAGCATGTAGACTTTGGGCACGCCACAATTGCGGCGATAAGTCCCCTCTTTGAGGAGTGGCTGGAGAGGCGCCACGGCGTCCTCGCCTTCCGCTTGACGCAGGTCCTCACCGGACACAGGTGCTTCGGGAGGTACCTGTTCCGGATAAGGCGGGAGAAAACGCCCGGGTGTCACCACTGTGTGGATCGCCCGGAGGACACGGTGGAGCATACAGTGGAGGTCTGCCCGGCTTGGGCGGAGCACCGCCGTGTCCTCGCGGAAGCGATCGGCGGCGGCGATCTCTCGCGTCCGGCCCTGGTCCAGGCCATGGTACGGAGCGAGAGTACATGGGAAGCCATTACCTCCTTCTGCGAAGCAGTAATGCTCGCGAAGGAGGAGGCGGGACGCGTGAGGGAGAGGCAAGCTTTGCGCCCTCGCGCCCCTAGTCGCCGCAGGAGACGCCCTGGGCGTCGGGAATTGGCAGCCGATTCCCGGCCACCGTAGGCGCGGGCTTGCGGACGGCGAGCAATGGGTAGCTCGCCGTCCGGTAAGGACCAAGCCCGAGTCGACGGCGCGTTGTGTTCCACGCGCGCCTCAAAGAGATGTCAGCACTATTGACGGGGTCCGCTAGGGCCGATGCCAGCTAGGGTCGCGGGATGTTCGAAAGAGTTACCGTGGCCCCGGCACAGGCAACAGAAGGAACACGGGTGGGTTTTAGTCAGTAAAAGTTTGACACGCCCTCCCGCTCCGCCCAGAGTCATTTGATGATTTCCCATCCACAAAAAAAAAAAAGCATGTAGACTTCACAAAAAAAAATCTTTCTACAAATCACCAACCATGTAGTCTTTTCTCTGAACTAAATAATCTAACATTCAACTCAAACACACTTTAAAACTAATTAACCGTTGAACTCTGTGAAGAACCGGCTTTACCGAGGCTGGGTATTCAGTAAGCATCTAATATCCGCCAGATTTACAGCTACCTGTGAGCTAAAGGTAGAATATTGCATTGAGAAGTGCAATAAAATCGGGATCAACTGTTATGACTCCTCCTGCACGGTGTAACAATGGCATAAAAATGGCCCACGTTTTATATGCAGCTGGGTTCGCATACGTCTATACTGAATAGAGTAAACATTCAGTTGTTTTGTCTGCTCAGGAATATTCTTTAGGGAATTGCGAATTGTAGTGTTCTATGCCTATGTGATATTCATTCTTTCTGTGAAATCAGACAGAAACTCTCGTATGTTCAGAACGTCTCGTAGTTTTTATGGGCCTTTATAGACCCATTAAAACTATCTGTAAGCCATTTAAATATTCGTTTCGTGCGGGAATCGAATCCGAAATTCAGAAGCCGATCAGCGCCATTGATTAATTATTTCTTTCGTAACACTATGTTTAAAGTGGTGTGTTATGTTAACTAATTACAATAATCGGGTATTACATGCTAGAACATAATATCAGCTTTATTTTCAATTCAACAGCAGAAATCATTAGTGGATTTTATCATCTCTGCAAGAAAGAATACCAATTCTTTCTTGCAGAAATTATAAAATTCAGATTACGGTGAAATTACCAAATTTCATTGTAATCTGAAATCAGCCTAAAATTAAATATTTGATATTTATTGCGACTCAAAAGTCAAAGAAAAACTGAAACTTAACCTCGAACGAATGTTTCTGGTCTTAAGTAAGAGGTTGTTCAGCCTCATTGTAAGAATCACTACAAAACGCTACAATCAATATTGAGAATGCTCATAAAAATATAGGTTTATCTATTCAGTCGCTGGCTACCCGGATAAATAGAAAACTAGCTTGCGACTGTGGGTTCTCTCTCATGATATTTGGGTTGAGGCCTGTATTGAGACCAAGTCGTCTTGCATCAAAAACCACGAATATTGGTTCAGTCGTTAAGGCTTACCTAAAACGGACAAACAAATTCACTTTCATATTTATTCTTAGGTTTTAAAAAAGTGATAAGCGTCCCCGGCAAGCAAGTCCTCCTAATTTTTCGGCGTCAGGTTTTTTACCGCAAATTATCATCCCACCTAAAGTTCAAATTTCTTTTCAGACAATTTCTTGCGAACTTCTACGGTCGTTCAATCAACGTCTTCTAGATAACTAACTTTTTGCACTTTGTTAGTCAATCATCTTTAGTCCATCGATCAAGCGAGCCCTATTGCTAAATCTATTATTGCCTTCAGTAAGTGAATCCATCTGAAGAACGTGAAATTAATTGTACCTAAATGAATCAAATAAAACTAAAAGTTTGTCGAGTAAACAAATAATGAGCATTGTTACTGAGTCTAGCTTGGGGTTTGTTAGTTTCGAGTAATTTGGTAAATCTGAAAATACGTGATTCGCCCTTTTGATACGATAGACCTCAAATCTCTTTGCAGAAAGTTTAGAACCCGGGCTTAAATCTTTTGCGGGGATTCAAAGTTAGTTAAATATCAGATATTCCACGAGCCGACGACGGTGAAACCACATTGAAATTTTAGGTAGGTATTATTCATTACAACACGAAATTTAGGGAATGATAATAAATTGTCAGTGATTTATATTATTGGTTAATTTTATTTGGTGCCATTCTCAAATATTTCATACCCTTAAAAGGATTGTAATTTTCATTGCCATATCTCGACGACCTAGACTCGTTCTTAACTGATTGGCCGGAAAAAGCAGCAGGCACAGAAGAATGGAAAGGTAGGTATGTGGAGACTTTTACTCAGCAGTGGAACAGTATAGGTTAAAAAAAACTATAATACATATATATCATTGTTACGGTTTATTTGCTAGTGTCCCACACCACACACATGTGCATGGTTTTTTATTTCGATGATTTTGACAACTAACTAAATGTCTGTTAGTAAGTTAACGGACCTCTCTAGGGCAGCAATTAAATTTATCGCCTAATTAAGACAGATTAGCGCTTAGTGAAACACTCGCTACTCTTAATGTCCCGTTAACAATTTAACAGAAGATTAAACTAACTAACATGGTATGGTGAAACAAGGTCTTAATATTCTAGTTTTCTTTTGGAGAAACATTTCCTGCATTTATTTCTAAGCATCTACGTTTCATTTTTGTGTCTTGTGTCACGCACACATTACTTAGTACCCCAAAGAGAAACAGTCAATTTCAATTTTCACACAATAACTATGAAAAATAAAACATTTATTTTTATGCAGAGGTTCGTGTAGTTCAAACTCAAAGCATTTATTTCAATTAAACGATTTACAGGCACATTTGAAGGCAGAAAGTTGAAGCCCATTCCAAAACGTTACCCATTCCGAAACCCCAGTTCCTTGATAGGAACAATGTTACCCAGAATTGTAAAGGATTGAATAATATTACTGTCTATAATATCTCCATAATAACAACACAACAACAGTAAATGATTCAGAAAATCGTTAGGAACTCCACAATCAGACTGACTACATCGTAAGCGATTTGTGTTTGAGCGAACGTAAATTTTCGATTTCCTTGAATTTCTCACAAGAAACTCCATTTTCAAGAAACGAGTGGTGCTGACTGAGTATCAATTTATATTTCGCGACTATTCTACACATTTCCGCTGCATTCCGGGTTGGATTACTATTTAAAGTGTGTTTTCTTTACTTGTCTTATTTAGTAAACAAATACATCCATGGTGTACTAAGTTTATATTTTTAGAAAATTTGCTGTCCTTTATTTTCTAAAACTGCAGCAAAAATCAAAGCGTTTTTGGGAAAATTCATACCAAATGTGTTTCTTAAAAAGAACACAACGTTCCTTTCCATCTTAAAATATCTGATTGATGTGAAAACTCGTACAGGACGCGTCCTTCAATTTGGCACATCGTGTTTTAAAGAGAGACTGCCACATGAGTATGAGTGACAGAGACGACGTACTACAAAGAGACTGCCACATGAGTATGAGTGACAGAGACGACGTACTACAAAGAGACTGCCACATGAGTATGAGTGACAGAGACGACGCACTACAAAGAGACTACCACATGAGTACGAGCGACAGAGACGACGCACTACAAAGAGACTGCCACATGAGTACGAGTGACAGAGACGACGCACTACAAAGAGACTACCACATGAGTACGAGCGACAGAGACGACGCACTACAAAGAGACTGCCACATGAGTACGAGCGACAGAGACGACGCACTACAAAGAGACTGCCACATGAGTACGAGCGACAGAGACGACGCACTACAAAGAGACTGCCACATGAGTACGAGCGACGGAGACGACGCACTACAAAGAGACTGCCACATGAGTACGAGCGACAGAGACGACGCACTACAAAGAGACTGCCACATGAGTACGAGCGACAGAGACGACGCACTACAAAGAGACTGCCACATGAGTACGAGCGACAGAGACGACGCACTACAAAGAGACTGCCACATGAGTACGAGCGACAGAGACGACGCACTACAAAGAGACTGCCACATGAGTACGAGCGACAGAGACGACGCACTACAAAGAGACTGCCACATGAGTACGAGCGACAGAGACGACGCACTACAAAGAGACTGCCACATGAGTACGAGCGACAGAGACGACGCACTACAAAGAGACTGCCACATGAGTACGAGCGACAGAGACGACGCACTACAAAGAGACTGCCACATGAGTACGAGCGACAGAGACGACGCACTACAAAGAGACTGCCACATGAGTACGAGCGACAGAGACGACGCACTACAAAGAGACTGCCACATGAGTACGAGCGACAGAGACGACGCACTACAAAGCCAAACTTTTACGTAAACTCGATATTATGCCATATTAACGGCTACGTAGGTACTGAATTTTCGTATCGTATTTGTTTACAAAATAAGACAGTAAAATAAAAACACACTATACAAATGCTAAGAGGTCTGCGGTTTTTGCCTGTGTTACGTTATTTTAGTTTGCTAGGTGTAGTACGGATTAAGCCAAACAATGTTTGGCTTTTTATGCTTTAACCCACATAAAAATAGCACATGTGGCCGGTTCAGATTCTGTTGCAGACGACTTTTTTCCAGTGACAAATTGGCACGTGGTTTTAAAGTATTAAATTATTTATATTGAGTTGCTACTTTCTTTGTTTATTTTCCTTAATTGTACGAAGATACGCCTATCATAATCATCGTCGTTATAAAATACTGGTACTTTACTAATCTGGATAATTGGACATACTGCATAAATATTGGAATAAAATGTTCTGGTACATGGTTCCGCCACAGCCACTGGTGATCATGGGGTAGCTCTTAATGGGGATATTGCCATACTCAAGTTAACGCTTCGTGTTCAGATTGGTGACGTCAGTATGATGTAGCTAGTTATATGCACTGCTGTTCCTGTCTTTTTGTGTGCACGTGTCCTTGTAACAAATAAATATAATAATAAAAATCTATTTACTATCCATTATTTAATCTATTTTTTTTTTTCTAATAATAAATCTATTTTTCTTTCTCTTTTGTACCTACTGACGGTGCAAATTCTTTTGAAAAACCGCGAAGACGCTTTTTATGACACCCACTGGTGCCGAGTGACTGCCTATTCGGCAATGGCGCAGCTACAATATCATTAAAGGGAAGCCGAAGAAAAATTTTCAGACAAAATTCTGTAGGTAATCTTATGATGTATTAAACGGGTATTAAAGTGTGATGTGATATTCAGTTACACACCCACCATATAATTTGTGTTCCATATAATTTGGCTATAGTAGACATTAAAAGAAAAGTGGTTGTTTCGTAGGGAAACCAATAGGAATCGGGTTGTATGAAGGCTACGCCCCTGCTATTATATATTATATATTATTAGATATTTTATGAGTTTTATTTAATATTCGAAATTTAATATTAATTAATAAACACCTCTTCCATTACTTTCTAATTTGTTCTTACCTTTCTAAAAATACATTCTCCTTTCGCGTGCCCGAGGGTGAGGGAGGCTCCAAATCATTTTTCCCGCAAGTAGGTGGCTGTATAGCTATCTATTATGTTACTGTAGCCATGACAGCGCCCGTCTGCTGAAGTAATGGGTTGGTCCGGTTCGTTAGCCCGACTCTGTCCCCCTACTCTGATTTAGTCAGTACCGGCCAACCGAATGTCTATCCCCATTCTCCCTCCGAGTAAACAAAAAATAAACTTGTTAATTGGAACATTACGATTCGGAATATACCGACCGCCAGAATTTCATCTGTTAGTGGTCGAATACAATAAAATTTAATTAATTCCAATCCCATCCATACATTTCAGTGTAAAATCACTCGGTTTTCAAATAGTTTTATTTTTTATGTCTCTGTTTGATGAATGCTGAGTGCAGACCCTCGGCCCTCAACACAGTTCTGTGTGCAGTAAATATTAGCATTTAAGCTTTCTATCCAAATAAAATACTTGGTCCAAACATGAAATGTACGAAATGTGAATTCAGATGCGAATCGGAAAATACAAATCGTGTAATCGGCTACACTATCGTAGACGTTCGTAGCTCACGTAGCGTAGCGTCTATTAGCGTAGAGTTGCTACGCCGTAGCATGTAGCTGTTCGGAACTCTCGATCTATCGGCGAAAACGAGGTACTCAACTAGTGTTTTGTAACTTTAAATTATAATATGACATTACGTAGGTACCTGTACCTAAAAGAATTATTAAGTAAATATTAAAAATACAATTTCCAAACAATAAAATAATGCCTCTGTAAAACCAAAATGAAGCAAATACTTTTGCTAACAATACATTGATTAATATTTCACGACAATTCGAATGAACATTATTTTATCATTTTTATTTCTGTGAAACGTTTTCGTGAATGACGAACCCATACTCTTTAAAATACTGGCACCTACAGATTATAATCCTAACTAATATTATAAATGCGAAAGTAAGTTAGTTTGTCTGTAACGCTTTCATCCTAAAACAGCTGAACGGATTTGGATGAAATTTAGCACATGGGTAGATCATGACCTGGATTAGGACACAGGATAATTTTTATCTCGATATTCCCACAGAATCGAGACTTATGCGGGTGAAATCGCGGGGCGCAGCTAGTCGATACATATATCGTGCACCATCTTATCAATGTCTACGGTTATCATCATCTAGCAGTACGCACGTGTTCATGATCCACTGTACCTATTATACACTTTGATATGAATAGCTGAAAAAGCCGCCGTCATAAAAATGCATTGTATTCTCAGATTAATATTCCTACGCCAGTAATTTGGACATCACAGCAAAGACGTCCAAAAAATAAACGTCAGCTGCGTAACAAAAATGAACACAAATTAAAAAGGAAACAAAAAGAGAATAGCTGCTGTGTAATATCTTAAATGAAGACACTTTCCCCTTAGGAAATCGACAACGCGGCTGCAACACAAGCGACCAGTTAAAAATACACCGTACGACTACTATTTTAGTAGGGAAGAAGATAAGTCGAAATAGACAATTTGCTATCGTTAAAATTCCCTTTACGGCGGACGGGGGAATTTGTAAGGGCTCCTTAAAGCCCGGATTTACTTCGGAAAATTATATCTAAGTCTGTCGGAATCCGTCCACACGCGAGATGCCGATTTAATTGTGTTTACTGAGACTTAGTTAGCAAACATTGAGCTACTTAATTCAGGGATATAGGGGAAAGGAAGTCTTTTATTGCTTCGCGCTAACAAATTGACAATGTTCGTATTAGAGAATGGTTATTAGCAGCTTTGGGTGTGGCACGTTTATCCTTTTTGACAAAGGTTCGGTAAAAATCGCCGGCAGTATTGACCACTTAGGGCTAAAATTTACTTACATGTTTTTCGATGATATTAAAAATTAAAAGAAAAAACCGCTACCTACCTCTTCCATATATTTTTCACTTTTACTCACATAGTGGTGTTACAAATTCAACAACATTTTATCAATGGCGACACGACACGATGACTTTACTATTAAATTTTATTATGATTCTGTTTAAATCGGTCCACTTATTCCAGTGGTACATCTGTGCAGCTATTAGATGCTTTAATGGCGATCATCCGACTGATCTCCGACTAATAACAGTCACATGCAAAACGATGGCCCAAGGGGGCTACTTGAACGTTACAGATTAGCAACACCCTCGGGACTGTGCCCAAGATATTTATACCCCATGACAAACTTCGAACTATTTGCATACATAACATATGCTATATTAACGGAAGTTACCATGGAGGTAGGGGACGGCCGGGCAAGACGGGCCCCTTAAGGTTGATCAATTAAAAGCCATATAAATGAAAAGATATTTATAGAACAAAAGAAACATTCTTGAACACAACCTCTTTGGCTATCATAATCAACATAATTAATGAAACAAATAATCAACACTTTTTAACAACATCAACTTTTTTTTATTGCTAAAAACCCGTTTTACCCGTTTTTATTAGAATGTAAGCTAGATATTGTACTCTTTTTTCCCGCAAAAAAAGCGACAAAAAAAAAGCGAAAGTGGCGACAGCGAGGAGAGGCCGGGATCGCGCGATGGCGGGTGGAGGTTTCGCTCCGATGCCGGGGCGCGACGTTCGGGGTCGCTTCAGGCGGCCTGATACACCGGGAATCGGCGGGGAGAGTGACCCCGGGGTCTCATCCGGGGTCTCAACTGAGGAGGGAGGGGTCACCGTATCACTTGTGGGCACAAAGGCGGAGGCCAACGCCGCGAAGCGTGCTGAAAGTAGAGCGGTCGCGGTCGCGGACGACGAGGTCGCCGAAATGGCCCGTCAGGCTCGGGAGCGGCGGTCGGCCCAGGCGGCTACAGGGGAGAACTCAACGGCAGAGGCTCTCAACCGCCAGGTGTTGGACGGTGGCGGCGTGGACGTTATCCTGAAGGTTGCTACTAAGTCCGGCAACCTGAAGGGCTCGTTCACGCGCGCCCTTAAAGAGGCGGCAGAAGGGATCAGGGAGGCGGTGCAGAGTCTCCTTGATCACACGACCTCGGAGGAGACGGCGAAGCTGTGGGAGGAGAACAGCCGTCTCCGTTCCGAGTTAGAGAACCTCAAGCGACAGGTTGCCGCCCAGAGGACAGCTCCCGCGGCCGCTCAGTCCTCTCCCGTTGCGGCCCCGTCGTCGGCTCCATCGCCGGCCTCGTCGTCGGCTCCATCGCCGGCCTCATCGTCGAAGCCTGCACTTGTGGATGCGGAGGTCGAAAAAATCGTCCGCATCTGCATGATGCAGTGCGGGAACATGGTGGGTGCCCGCCTTGAGGCCATAGAGGCGAGGCTCCTCTCGGCAGAATCCATCCGCCCTCCGCTCGCTGGGGACGGTCGTGGGAGAGAGGGGTCCAAAAAACGGGGCCCGGCGGCCACTGCGGCTGAACCGGGCCGATCTGGGGGGAGAGCGGCCCAAAAGCCCGCGCATGGCATGCCCAGATGGCCACCTCTCTGACAGCGGCACCTCCAGCGGTGCCTCCGGCGGTCGCGCCTGGGCCTGTCACGGATACCTGGACGACGGTCGTCAATAGGGGCCGCAAGAAAAATCAGACGGCGCCGCCAGCACCAGCACCCGCTGGAGCACCGGCACCCCAGAAGGCACAGAGACCGCCTAAGGTTAGAGCCCCACGCTCCGCGGCTGTAGTGATAACATTGCAGCCCGGAGCCGTCGAAAGGGGCTTTACATACAAGGTGGTCCTGGCGGAGGCTAAAGCCAAAGTCGCGTTTCCCGACCTTGGCACACCGTCCGGCTTCAGAATGAAGCCGGCGATAACAGGGGCGCAGCTGCTTGAGGTGTCAGATGCCTCCAGTGGGGAAAAGGCCGACATCCTGGCCGCCAAGTTGATGGAGGTCCTCAACCCGGAGGACGTCTGGGTGTCTAGGCTGATGAAGACTGCATAGCTGCGCGTCGATGGCCTGGACGACTCGATGACCCCGGCTGAGGTCGTGGCAGCCATCACTGAAGCCGGCGGATGTCCGCCCCAAGACGTGCGGACGGGCGATATTCGCGCCGACGCTTCCGGGCTCGGCACGATTTGGGTGCGGTGCCCGGTGGCGGCGGCGAATAAAGTCGCCGACGGGAGGCGTTTGGTGGTGGGGTGGGCTGCGGCAAGGGTCAAGCTGCTGCAGCCCAGGGCTATGCGATGCTACCGATGTCTGGACATTGGGCATGTCCGGGCCCGGTGCACCGCCTAAACGGACCGCAGCGAGCAATGCTATCGCTGCGGCCAGCCCGGCCACAAGGCGGCCCAGTGCTCCGCGGCGCCAAACTGCAGCCTCCGTACAGCTGCAGGGAGGCCCGCCGGGCACAGAGCGGGCGGAAAGGCATGTGGCGCCCCGCCGCAAAGAACAATAAGGGGGCCAAGGCTGCCCCCCCGGCAGCCTTGGCCTCTTTATGCCCCCGTCAGCCTGGCTGCCCTTTGGCCGACTCCCAGCCTAGGAATGGTGTGGAGGGAATGGATTGCACATAATGGCACTCTATCATTTCCTCCAGAGCAATCTCAACCACTCTGCTAGAGCTCAGGATCTCTTGCTGCAGAGCCATGGCGGAGTGGTCGATTCATGTGGCTGTGGTCGCCGAGCTGTACTTCGTCCTCCCCCCCCCCCCCCCCCCCCGGAGTAACTGGGTGGGCGACCTGGATGGCGTGGTGGCCATCATCGGTGGGACTCTCGTCAGCTCGTTCCGAGGTCACCGACTGGCGTGTCCGTCTCCGCTCAGACCGCCGGCGGCCGCAGTCCACCGGCCCCGTGAGCGACCGGCCCACGCTGGCCGCGCAAGCGCATCGACAGGGAGCTTCTCGAGGAGGCCGCGATTGTCCAGACCTGGATCCGGGAGTCGGCTACGACCGGACCCGTCGACGTCGAACAGGAGGCGCTGTGGTTCCGCGGGGCGGTGACGCAAATTTGCGACGCGTCGATGCCCCAGGTCGACGCACAGACAGGAAAGCGCCAGGTGTACTGGTGGTCTGCCGAGATCGCGCAGCTACGCGGCACGTGCGTGACGGTTAGACGCCGGTACACCCGATACCAGAGGAGACGTCGTCGGATCCCTGACGAAGAAGCCGCGCTGTATGAGGTGTACCGCACGGCGAAGGAGGCTCTGTGGCTGGCCATCGGCGAGGCGAAGATACGAGCCAGGGAGGAGACGTTGGAGACTCTAGACGGGAATCCATGGGGGCGCCCTTATCATGCGGTTCGGGGGAAACTCAGAGCCGCGGCGCCCCCACTCACGGAGAGTCTCCAACCTTAGCTGCTGGAGGAGGTAGTCGCAGCCCTCTTCCCGGCTAGAGCGGAGCATACCCCGCCGCCGATGGATTTGCCCACCGCCGCAGAGCCTGAAGATGAGAACGCCATCAACGTCCCAGGGGTGACACAGGCAGAGATGAGGGCGGCCGTGATGCGGCTCCGAGCCAAGAACGTGGCTCCGGGGCCCAACGGGATTCACGGCCAAGTATTAGCCCTCGCTCTGAAAGAGCTGGAGCCCCAGCTGAGAGGTCTCTACACAGCGTGCCTTGAGCGGGGCAGTTTCCCACTCTGTGGAAAACTGGTCGTCTGGTCCTGCTCAGGAAGGCGGGGCGCCCTGCCGATTCATCGTCAGCGTACCGGCCTATAATGCTGCTTGACGAGGTGGGTAAGCTGTTTGAACGGATTATCGCAGCCCGCCTCGTCGGCCACTTGTGCGGAGAGGGGCCGGACCTGGACGAGTGTCAGTTTGGGTTTCGTTGCGGGCGCTCCACCATACACGCTGTGTCGCGAGTGAGAATCCTGGCAGAGGAAACAGTGTCCCGGGGCGGGGAGATGGTGGTGGTGTCATTGGACATCTCCAACACCCTGCCCTGGAGTTGTATCCGGGAGGCACTGCGCTATCACCGGGTGCCTCTCTACCTCCGCCGCCTCGTTGGGGCTTATTTGTCGGAGAGATGTGTCACCTACGTGAGACGTGATGGCGCAAACCAGCGCCTCATGTCGTGCGGTGTTCCACAGGGTTCGGTCGAAGGCCCCCTCCTGTGGAACATCGGGTACGACTGGGTGCTGAGGAGCGAACTCCAGCCGGGCGTGGACCTGACGTGCTATGCGGATGACACGCTGGTCACGGCCCGGCGGAGTTCGCACAGGGAGGCAGCGTTGCTGGCAACGGCTGCAGTATCACAGGTGATGAGCCGCATACGGTGCCTCGGCCTGGAGGTGGCCTTCAACAAGTCGGAGGCCATGGTGTTCCATGGTCCCCGGCGGGCGCCGCCGCCCGCATCACACATAGTGGTCGGGGGGGTCCGGATCGCTGTCGAGTCTACCATGAAGTACCTGGGATTGGTGCTCGACAGCCGGTGGGACTTCGGACCCCACTTCTGGCGGCTGGTGCCTAAGTTGATGGGCGCGGCTGGGGCGCTGTCAACACTGCTTCCCAATCTGGGGTCCCGAGCGCCGCCTGTAGGCGACTCTACGTGGGGATCGTGCAATCAATGGCCCTATATGGGGCCCCGATCTGGGTGGCTGACCTGACGGCCGGTAGCATCGCTGTTCTGCGGAGGCCACAAAGAGCGATCGCCATCAGAGTCATCAGGGGGTATTGCACGATCTCCTACGAGGCGGCTTGCGCACTGGCCGGATCCCCGTTCTGGGACCTGGAGGCGAAATTACTCGCGTCATTGTATCGGTGGTACGAGGAAATGCAGGCGCAAGGTGAGCAACCGATGCAGCGACAAATGGAGCAGCGTCGGTCGCTGCTTCGCGAGGTCCTGGTGGCGGAATGGTGGGACAGGCTCTCACGCCCTACCGCGGCGCCTCGGCACCATCGATGCGGTCCGGCCGGTGCTCGACCTTTGGCTCGGGAGGAGGCACGGCTCCCTGACGTTTCGGGTTACGCAGGTGCTCTCGGGGCATGGTTGCTTCGGGAAGTACCTGCGTTGCATAAACAGGGAGCCGGACACCCGGTGTCACCACTGCGTCGACTGTCGGGAGGACACGGCGCGGCATACGCTGGCAGAGAGTGCCGCTTGGGAGGAGCCGCGCCGTGCCCTCATCTCTGGAGTAGGCAGTGACCTGTCGCTGCCGGCTGTCATGAATTCGATGGTCGGCAGCGAGGAGTCCTGGGACGCAGTGGTTTCCTTCTGCGAGACAGTCATCTCGCAGAAGGAGACTGCGGAAAGGAAGAGGGAGATCACATCCTGTCACGTCCGCAGCAGGCGCACTGGGCGTCGGCGGAGGGCGGACAACGCCCTCTTCTAGCCCCCCTAAATGAGTCCAGGGGCGACGGACTCGGGTACGTCCGTCACCCCCCATACATCGGATCCAAGGTAGCGGCGCGTAGTGTTCCACGCGCGCCCCTCTTAGACGTCGCGGGAGAAGTCAAACACATCACTCCCCCTTTGACACGAGAAGAGGCCCGCCGTGGCGGGCCGGCACCAGCCGGGCGTTGCGGAAGGATCGTAAGTTCCCGCGACCCTCGGCGTAGGTGTGAGATGGAACACCGGGGTGGTTTTTAGTCAGTAAGAGTCTGACAGACCCCTCCGCCCGCCCCAGGGCGGAGGACATCCATGAGGAGTTTCCACACCGAAACAAAAAAAAAAAAGGTTAGGTTAAAACTGTGACCTCCTACGCACGAAAAACGATATTAATAATGACTATACAAAAGATTTGGCTTAATTTATTTTGCGTAAAATGTGTTATTCCAACTGAAATATTGGACTACGTAAAAATTGGTAAAAGTACTAGTTGGTAAACAAATCATTGTTTAAACGTTCACTTGCCAAACATTAGATTTGCGTTACAATTATTTGTGAAGAGAGTTTTTGCTAAGTAATAATTTGGCAAATGAAATTATCCGGAAAATTGTTTAGGAAGTGCTAATTTGGCAATTTCTTTTCGATGAAACAAGGGAGACCCTAAATTATGACGTATACCCCTGTATGCGGAGAACTTTCTCTTACACCCTTGTAAGGGACAGCCCTCCGCAGACTGATGGGGTGAATTCAGTATATCATACTAGGATAACCGGTAGATGAAATTATTTTAGGAACGTTATGGGAATCCAATAAACCTTATTTGTTTTATTACCTCACACGCAATGTATCGTTACTGTAGTAAAACGGCATAGCAGGCGACTACGCAGCGAGCCTTCAGCTGCCGAGTATTTCAACATCCATTGCTCATTTTTTTTTTATTTTAGCTGTTTTATTTACGTAAATGGAGTGCTGCGTAAAGAGAATATGATTTTACATTGAAATAAAGAAATAGTAACTGAAACAACGATTAAAAAAATTATAATTTTCCTGAGAAATTTCCCGGTGGGTTATGATACCGTATGAATGAATGTACCCGGTTAGGTTGCGGAGAGCTGTCCCTTACACCCTGTATAAAAAAGTATTATTTATATTCAATATTTTTTACTTATAAAGAAACATTAAAATGTTTATTAACTTCGTAACTCGTTCAATCATAATTTACTATGATGACTCTGTTACAACCATAGATATAATCAACACTGATGACGACGAAAACTGTGTTCCATTATATTTCTTATTTAAAAAAAAGTAATAAACGCAGTTTTTGTCTGCATAACATAAGTGAGTATGAGAGATATATAGACCTAATCGTATAGCAACTTAAGTGTATCATCAAGGTAAAGATGCCACGATTAATAATTCAAAGACACCGAAGTTAACCGTGTACATTCTCCTTTTAATCCTGCTCGAAGAGGTGACGCCACGGTAAAAGCCTTTAGTAGTGCCACTTCAATCTTCATATAGGATGGAAATATCATAGTCCAGGCACGAATCTCTTGCAACAGTCAGAGTGCACCATATATCCCGGTAATCTAATAAACGACTGGTGCCCATATTCGCCGCATGACAATATAAACGCACTCTGACGACGAGATTCACTCAAGGGTGCTTTTACACAATTTCCTTGGCATACCCTTTTCGCTCGACACTCCACCTTTTTGCCCCCTTAACCTTAGCACCTCTCTTCACCTTTCTATAATCAAAGAGAAAGAAGTGTCTCCATTTATTGAACTTGTCTTTACACAAGTTGTATTAGGATTTTGTTGTAACGTTATTAGATGTTTTAAGGTGACACCGTAACATTTTGAAGGTTCTTTATTCTTCTAGGTTTAATATATTAGTACTATATTCAAAATTGTATATATTCTGTGTCTGTATGGTTTCAATAAATATTGTAAAAACATTCAATATTACAAATATTTTCAATCGAGGTTAGGTACCTAAACCTACTTTCCGTCCCATCATTTTAATACCAAACTACATATACATATATATATAGGGTTAGTTTTCAATAACCGGCCAAATTTTCACAGGGTGTTCTACCCATGAATATAAACAACTTTCACTATGGGACCGACTCTGAAATCACGAAAAAAAAATCTGCTGTTTCATACAAAATTCAATACCTAGTCGACCAAAATGTAAGAAAAGCTGATTATTTGTTCGTGATTTCAGAGTTGGTTCCATAGTGAAAGTTGTTCATATTCATGGATAGAACACTCCGTGAAAATTTAGCTAGTGATATAAAGGCCCTGTATAGGATGTTTTTGTTAGTACCCCATAATCATTCGCTTCCTATGGTTTTACCAATGGACGATGGTAATTCTTTTTAACACGCTTGTATGTTTATTAACAATGCCCTATAACAAACCTGTCCGAGGAGCTTTGTGCCTCGTTATATTAAATTCAGTTATACATAAATAAAGCCATGAAATGCTTGGAGAATGTAGATAGTCATTGCGTGACGATAATTGACGGTATAGACGGAAATAGTTTTCATGTGAAGACAAAATGAGGGTACGTCCGTAACATAATTTGAATTAAATAGTCAACATATATTATTATCTGTTATCGTGGAAGTTGGCTCGTTACAAGCTCGTGACGTCATTGAAGTAAACGAGTCACATGTAACCGATAAGCTTAACGACAGTTCCGATTTACTACAAGTGAGCGGATATCCGACAATGGTTTGGGAACGTGCCCCCGACTGACGGCTAGGTATTGAAGCTTTGTGGCTTCGAAGCCGGCTTGTTTTACTTTCTCAAAGGCCATTTACTCGCAACACCGAAAATTCCACCGAATTGAACGATAAACTATATCAATACTTGGTTTGCTCGATTACTTTTAAGTCACTCCTGGCAAACACAGTGCATATAAAATGGGAACTATATGTTGGAAATCTTTGTGTTTTGATCCAATAATTATCATTATTCTGTACTTTGATTTATCTACACTGAAACGTCTTGACATTCTCGAGGAAAAAACTAAACTGTTTTCATTGAATCGTTAGATGTAGATCAAATGCGTCAATATACACAATTGTTATGAACCTAGCCAGAATTTAATCACACTCTTCAATAAATATAGAGAGACTGAAGAACACGCACTCTACAACAAATAGAGTGAGACTGAATAATATATTTTTATAGAATAAAATGGAAAAGTCTTTTTAGTTTAAAATAATAAAAACATTGAACATGTCACGTTGCCTGTGTTCAACAAAGGCATAACAAAATTCGCAGAAAATGGCCGCAGGAATTCAGAGAAGCAGACGGATTTCATTACGGTAGAACCGATAACTCCGCTTTGCAATCATAGGTTCGTGATATGAACGACGTCTGTATAAACCATACTCAGCCCAATCTATTCCACAAGGGTACTGTTTCAATAGAAATATGAAAAGCTTTTGTAAGATTTCTTTATAGTAAAATCGTTTAGACGTTTGTCGATGTAGTTTTCGATTCAGTTTCGAGGGTCTAAGCCGATGAAAACGATAGTGCCAATGATCTAACAAGGAGTGGTCTTAAAGTTTTAGCCGCAAAGCTATTTACAATTAAACTAACTACAGATTTTTTTTTACTAGTCTCTATAGCAATACGTGCGATACTGCGATGTTTTGGGTATCTACAGATGTCTGAAATAATATTTGTATCTGTTGATTCAGCTGCTGCCAGCATAAATCTGTATCAGCCCAATATTTGGCACAAAGTCTCAGCCGGCAATTCGACAATCCAAAAGGTATGAGGAACAAAAATGTTTTAGCTACATGCACAAGTTTCGAAGGACGTAAAGAGCTGTGCGGACAAAGTACACAATTGTTGCCAATGCAAATTCCATTCTTAAGCCGAGGCAGTGTCTATAAATACAACTTGCTTTACTCAAACCTTTATATAACGCACACTAAAATAGTGTTTATTTACTCCCAACATTTGGGAAACCACTCGTCGCCTATTAGACGATGCTTGGTTGAGTTCCTTTGCACTATTACAAAGAAAAAAACGATGCAATAACTCAAAATCCACCTCAGTGCGTTAACCCTTTCAGTGTCCTCAGACCAAATCCCTATTATAAATGGACTAGAGAGGCGGATTGTGGGCATTCAATGTGTTGAAATATAATAAAATAGAAGACCGGCTTATGTATATATCTAGTGTTTCACAACTTTTATTTATTCTCTATATATTGTAGTGTGTCAAAATGAACCACAAAGTTAAAAATAAATTGTCTACCTGTACCTCTTATCTTTTTTAACAGACTTCAAAAAAAAGGAGGAGGTTCGCAATTCGTCACGTACACCGATGTGGTGTATGTACACCGATTTCTCCGTTAATTGTGGACCGATTTTGATTTTTTTTTTTTTTGACAGAGTATGCTCTTGAGGTGGTCCTATTGTCACCAAGTCAGAATCTGATGAGGGGATCACATGGAAATCGAGAGTAACCCTCAAATTTTATACGCACACATAGGTGCGCCTAACCCAATTAAAATACCCAAATTGTTATAGAGTAATTTGGGTATTTTTTTTTATAGTAATTCGTGTATTTGCTCTCGGAAAGCACCATTTGGTGAAGTGAAACTGATGATGAAGACCACAGATGGCCACCGAAACTATTCAATAATACGTATTTCACGGGTTGGGATTCGATTACTTTAATATGGTTGCTAAGCAATTTATGCTCTTTACAATGCCTATGTTGAAGTGCAGCTGATGGTGAGAACTCCTCACCAATTAACGTCACTGCATCGGGAAAAGCAATATTTTGTTAAAGGTGATGAGGAGTTGACATTAGACTATTGTAACTTAGATAAATTACAAACCGATCCTATAAAAAGTTAAAAATAAAAAACTTTATTAAAAAGAAAACACCGACTTCCAAAAACAAACTACAAAGTGAAAAATAACTTTAATTTCGGAAGTCGGTGGCAAAAAACTAAAATACAGATCCAAAGACACCGACTTCCGAAAATTAAAGTTATTTTTGTCTTTGTAGCTTTTTTTTTGGAAGTCGGTTGTTTTTTGTAAACAAGTTTTTTATCACTTGTAGGCTTTACTTTTATTATACTTTTAGTTAAGTAAAGTATCACTTTACTAAAATTCAGCACCAAAAATAGTAGGTATGTCTATCTAAAATGGAAAAGGTTACACTAACAGGTACTTAGGTACCTAAATCTTTATTAGCTACGTCAACGAAAAAATACTGTCTCCCACGTCATGTTTGACCCAGAATTCACATTATGTATTACATATAAGGTTAGTAAAGCTGTTTGCAGGAAAACCTCACTAAAATAAAAATGGAACAAGTGGAAAAACTATTTATTACGTGACCGAGATCTGAATACAGCTCTAAAAAACTTTGATGAACCAGTTTTTTTTTATATATCTCTAGAGTTAAAGGTCGCATGTCATTATTCTTTAGATGTCCAATTATGTTCTGTTCATCCTTCTTCTTTTATGTTTGTTCCAAATTATTGCGCACAATATCTCCAGGACATCTTCCTCTCTGTTGGAGGTGTACCGCTGGAAAACAAGTAAATTAAATCAATTATTTAAAGGTGCCTTCAGATTTGCTTGATTTTTGACGATCGTTATTGTCGCTCAATAATGTCGCTGAATATGCTGTGTTTTGACGATCAATAAGATCTGTCAGCTATAGATTTAGTCGATGTAATCGTTACTGTCGCCTTTTAACGATCAGTAAATGAGAAGGTTAAAATCAAGCATCACTTGTTGATTTCTCGATCGACAATAACCATCCACAGTGGCGATCAACAAAAAATACGATGTCGATCATCTGATGCTAACATAACACATTTGTCGATCGTCAAAAATCGAGCAAATCTGTAGGCACCTTACATAAAAGACTATGTCTAAATAGTAGATTGTTATACAAGGGATGAAAGGAACCTAGGCACGAGATGGTTTGGCGCACGAGCGTAGCGAGGGTGCCAATAGTTCGAGTGCCTAAATTGGTCTTTCACCCTAAGTAAACACTCTGCTTTTCATTTCGAATATAAGGAAAGTAAATAAAAGTCTGATTAGTTAAACAAACAATATTTCCACTACTATTTTAGCCTCTTCTCTAATGAAATCAGGCGTTAAATCTATACCTGAATCTGATGAACTCATTTTATACAAATATCTGTGTATACACAGCTACATATCAAGCTCTACATTGCCAGTATAAGCTGATCTCGCATTGTATAGGATTTCCGTACAATGAGAGATCAGCTTATACTGGAAATGTGTAGCTTGATATGTAGCCGTGTGTACGTAAATAATTATCACTCGACAAAACAACTGAAGATCGAATTGCCGCTATCCCGCCTTTTTATGTTTCTTTTTCTGTGGCTTTCTACCAGCCAGTATTTCTTTTCATTGATGATAGTAAATATTTGGGTCAAACCTATGTAAATTAAATAATAATTTAGAAAAAAGTAAATTATAAGTATAAAGTCATGTTACAATGATAATATTTTTTCATTACAATTTTACGCCATGATTTAACAGAGTGGCTATATAAAAAAATAGGACTGGGACATGGCTTGCATAGTTTTTAATTTTTTTGACAATAGGGAAAATCGATTCCCAGGGACGAAAAGTACTGTTTTCATCCCTCTGATCAGGTAACTTCAAGCGTATTTTCCAAGTATGAGAAATGAAAATATGTAGTAGATTGTTTGCCAAGGGGGCTAGCAACTATTTTAAAGGCGAGAGTGTTTCTTTGTGAAAATATAAATATAAATAAGTAACTGCAACTTATGAATAAGAATAGTACGTGTAATTACATACAATTAGGAACAATAAGACATATCATTGAAATAATAAATTTTTTTAACATCACATTATTGAAATAATATTACTTAGTAAAATCCGAATGTGTAAACAATTACGAACGAAGGCGGAATGCATTTTGCGCCTTTTTTTTTTTCACACTTTTTTTTTATTAGGCTCGCGTGCGGTTTACATTATCAAACAGCCACTCACTTGTTCATACAATATTCGTGATTGATCTCCTTGGTGATTGGAACTTTTACTAACAATGTCCACATTCCAAATTCAAATCACTTCTAATCCCCAGGGATTAAAGAGCTATTTTAGTCCCTGTTTACGAAGAATAAACTGGATCTTTTTGAATAGATGTGACAAAAATACATTTTTAGCACACTGTGTCACTTAAACCTGCACTTAAGCCACGTTTCTCCGTGTAGGTAGTCCATTTTTACACCATACGAAAATGAATCTACTAATGTCAAAAATCCATAATAAACGACAAAGCCTACTAATTTCACAGATGCAAAATAAATTAAATGCCGAGAACAGTGCTGGGTCTACACACAAAATTCGAACGAACTTAACAGATGGTTGCAATTTTACGGTTATACGTGTATCTGAACTTTTTGTTGTTTATTTTTTGGGCCTACTAAGTACGAAATTTCAAAATCAAACTTCGAATCGACCTGTTTATATCTGTCGCTTTTTTCGTATCAAAGTGAAAGTGACAGAACAAAGTGAAGTTCAAATCTTTCGAATTTTGTGAGTAGACCCAGCAAAAAAAAATTCAAAGTTATGTTGTCTCACGCTCGCAGCAAAATCGAATTTTACTCACTGTCTTTAAACAGCAAAACCTGCTTGTTTGAGGTGCTGAGGTGAAAAATATATTATGTTTATTTGTAAACACCCTTACCTACGCCACAATTTTGGGCACAATAAAATTTTCCTGGATTTATGTATGTCACGTTATCCGTACCACACACCGGATTATATTCTGATGTGGTCGGGCAGTCTTGGACACATTTACTTTGAGTGGCTGCTTCCCCGGTACTGAAACCAAAACAAACACTATGTTCGATATTGCCCACAAATGTTTAATCTTGTTTATTATAAATTATTGTTAATTTGAAAGCTATTATTTATATGCAACATAATGCAATTAATAATTACGAATGAATGATGATATCAATTTACCTGTTATCATGCACAGCTTGGCCGGGCGATGTGGTTGTCTGTGGCACAATTACCGGTTTTCCCAAAATAGCTACTTTTTCACGATTATTATAGTTTGGAATATTTCCTTGGTTGTTGGGTAATGGAGCCTGATTTTGAAATACATTATTAAACACTGGTTTAACTGATGAACCAGGAAGAACGTTTCCTGTTCCTCCAGGTTTCGGAAAACCTTGTTTGGGATACTGAATTGCTGATAGATCTACATTTACACCACTCGGGTAATTCGTTGGAATCTGTATGTTGGTATCAGGATTGTTATTTGATGGATAGTTTGGAAGATTGCCTAGTTGTCCTTGATGTGGTCTAAATTTTATATTTTGAGATTTGGTTTGTGGGTAATACTGGTTGGACTGATATTGATTTGGTTCATCAGGGAAATGTATATACGTATTAGGCAAATCGCCTAAGCCATCAGCCCCAAAGTTGGAGTTCATATCATTAGGTTTGCCGGTGCCTTGAAAAATTCCCTGAGAAGGATATTCGTTGTCTTGTGAAGGGAATGACTGCCCAGGACCACCCTGATTTGTTGGCATTCCTCCATTTTGATATGGTCTACTTACGTCTGGATACATTATAGACCCATCGTCTGGTCTATTGGGATATGATGGTCGTTGATAATTCGGGTATCGGGTATTGCTGTCTCTCTGATACGGGTAAGTGTATTGATTTGGGTATTCTCCCTGAACCGGTGTGTTCTGAATGTTCTGATACTGCGGCCTTTGATAGTTCTGGCTCGGATTCATGCTGTCGTCCTGATACGGATAACCCTGTAAATTTGGATAACCTTGCTGGTTAGGATAACTTTGTGGTCTATTTTGAAAATTGCCTTGATTGTGGTAACTCAAACCAGACCCCTGTAGAGGCTGTTGCATGTTGTTATTCTGAAAAGAAGGTATATAGGTCACACTGTAGTAATATTATTAATATAGCATAGGTTATTAATTTAAATAGGGAATCTACTAGATTTCTTTAGAAACAAACGAAAACATTTGACACATCATCAAAAAACAAACCAGCGGCAGCGGGGCAATTGCGTAACACATTATCAATCGGAATCGGTTTCTTTTTGACAGTTCAACAACACTCATTGCGTTATTTACGTGTTGAGCAGACAAATTTTTCGAACTTATGAAGCAATGGATTAGCAATTTGCTTTAAAATGATTCAGATACCGATGATAGTGTGTTACGCAATTAGGGTGCTGTTCTCTTCAAAATATATCTGTACCACTAGCACTTTGCCCGCGACTTCGTCCGCGTGGATTACGTTTCTCCTACAAAATTCAAGACCGCCTCCACTCCCTTTAAAAGTTAGTTTTCGAAAATTAATGATTACGATATTTTTTATTTATTAGGAAAAGTACTCGGGTCAATTTTCAAGTTTATTGATGAAAGGAAGCCCAATTTTCATATTAGGGCCCGATCACCACCACACCACATCGCTGCGACAAAATGTGGGCAAGCAGTTGTTGCGTGTGAATAGTTACGCAGCAGCTTCTTGCAGTTGCGTTGTGGTACTATAAAATTTCGATGTTGTTGCGGTGTCGCTAGTAGTTGCGATGTGATTACGTTGTGGCTAATATTTGCAGACAGACAGATCGACTCCGGCTTTCGTAGAGGAAGCACGCCTTCACTCAACGAACTCATGAACTTCGGAGAGGAATCATCTATGTTGCTATCTGTGTTATGGCTTTTATTAAGAAGAAGATAAATATGTCAGCAGTGGGACTCGTGCGCACAGTATGGTCGCGTCGATGCAACGTTGTGTTTGCGATGTGGCCGGCCGCTAGTGCGTGGTCTCGCTGGTGGTTGCGACATGGCTTAGATGTGGTCGGTGTCGCCCACACGGTTGATTTTGACAGCCAAATGGGATCCGTGTGAGTTATCTATTCATTTTCATGCAAAATAGCGCCCGTACACGTGTTGTCGTTATGGTTACGTGTGATCGGGCCCTAAAGTATATCCCCGGAAGGGGTTGATTTTTGAAAAATCTTCAACCATGTGTTTTGTCGTTTAATATTTAGATTATTTTTGAGTTTATCAAGACGTGCAGTAAAATCCTTCCCTAAAATCGAATTACCAAAAACCTAATATTATAACTTGGTAAGTCTTTATTTGCTGTCAAAAGTGCGAGGTAATCGGACGACGTGTTATGATTTTTCCATACAAACTTTAATACCCCCTAAAATCGCTTTGAAGCGTAGTTTTGAAAAACTAATAATGATAAACTTTAGTATTTATTGAAGAATGTATTCGTGCCAAATTTTAAGTGTAATAACTCAAGAAAAAACATATTTCATTCAAACCCAACTGGGAGGTTTGCTGATATCAGTCAGTCAGTGAGCACTTCACCCGCATCTTCGTTCGCGTGGATTTCGTACTTTCCCCAAGAAATTTGGCCACCTATTCACTTAAAATGGTAGTATTAATGATTACGATCTTTATTATTCATTTCGATAAGTGTTAGAGCTAAGTTTCAAATTTATAGATCAAAGGTATAAGATTTTTGCATATAAACTTTATCCCTCCTTTTCACTTTTTAATTATTGATAAATGGCTTGTGACGTTTCTATTATTTTACCTATAAGATAACTAGACTAATTTTCGAGTTAATAAGCAGTACATAACTAACATCACGCCTTGTTTCCCCAAAGCGTTAGGGAGAGGTGTACCTATAGTACGGGTGTGTAAATGTGGGTACATTTCGCCAGTTATGTTTAAGTTCCATGTAATAGGGGGCGAGCCTATTGCCATCTACCGGGCACAAATCCAGACTCCGGGGTGCTACTGAGAAATTCCAGATAGAAAAACCCAATAATACTTAATAAGCAGTACGTACGCAGTATTATCCTCCCTTGTAAAATTTGTTACCCCCTTTCAAAAAAAACCCTGATACGGGGTATTTCACGTTACAATATTTATTTTTTACTTAGATAAGTATTCGTCCCAAGTTTCATGTTGATTAACTCAAGGAATAAGATTTTTCATACAAACTTTCATCCCCTATTTTACCAAAATCCTTTCTTAGTGGATGTCTACACTGTATAAGTATAATAAGTAATATGTGCAAAATTTCAAGTCTCTAAGTCCAGCGGTTTGGGCTGTGCGTTGATAATCACCCAGTCTGTCAGTTTACCACTTTATATTTATACAGATTACATTAGTGCGCTACGCTAAAAAACTAGAGCTTAGGTAGGTACTTAATTAATTAAATACTTTAATAAATAAACTTTACCTGATTTCCGTAAGGGAAAAAGGAATTCGTTGGATAATTACTTGTCGGATTTCCGAATCTTCCCGAGCCAAAGTTTGGGAATCCCATGGCGCCGTCATCGGAAAATCTCGGCTGTTGCGAACTTGGGGAGCTGCCTTGATTACTACTTGTGTCGGGAACTTCTTGTGCTCCAAGTAATTTGGTAAATACTAAAAGAAATAATGTCAATATTACTTTCATTATCATACAAAATAATAAATTATTTCTATAACACAGACATTATGAATTAAATACTTATTAACACTTTATTAGTAAGGTAGGGACTTACTTAGGACTAAGTAACATTGTAAATTCGTTCTTTTCTCAATCATTTTGAATTACAGCACTAATTTAATTATTCACGGGAACAACTTGTATCTAATTTATACACTGTGTCCATTATGACGACAGACACCAAACTAACTTTTCACTCGCTTTTACCATCGTTATCAGTCGTTAACTGTCGTTTAAGAACAGGCACAGAATATTTGCTTAATCATTGGTCATTTATTAGGTACTTACAGTACCTACCCATAGGTACTACCTACGTTAATTGACGATGAACGGAAATTCCACACATTAAGAAACTATTTCGGGGGGATAATTACCATAATTTTAGTCGTAGTTAAGTATATCAGGAACTATGTACATATTATATTTTGGAACTGGGTTATTTACCAAGACAAACATTTAGCTAAGCTCATCAAGTGAATGTGATACAATCTATCGCTGGCTCAGGAGGCTGCTATCCGTAGGTAGCTTAAGATATACCTAGATGTTCCTACTCGATGTTTTATTTACCTTTCGGGGTGCATTATTTAAGCCTTCACGAATGGTGATAAGTACTACGTCTGGCGCACCTTGATCAGTCGGTAACATAAACGCAACCACTTTGCTGACTGGTAAATATTATTAACCACGGGATGAACTATTCGCACATATACAGAGTGGAATGTTTAACCTCACCTGGAGGGAAAGTACTCTAAATACTGGAGATAGCAAATTTTACTCAAAGGAAACATTCTTTTATTTTTTGAAAAGAAAAAAAAATCTACATCAAAGATTTTCGAAAATTCGCTTGCCACACTCGGAATTGAACCGGCTAAAATGCGACAAAATAACAACAACCTGTATTTTTATGGCATCAATCGATAGGGTCAATTGTAAGGATCAAATCTCTCTAAGAAACATGATAAATTAAATGAAAGGAAAACCATAAAATCTTAACTTATTTTAATTGTACGAAAAAAATGGGTAAAACTAATTAGTTGCTCCATTTTGTTGGATACACAAATTTATTCTTTTAAGGAATTCATTTCCAGTAACTTTTAATAGCGAGTTGTGATGAATATTGAAAATCGTAGTGTGCAGTGGCGTAGCTATCGGAGGGCAAGGCGGAGCCGTGCACCGGGGCCCTCATGCTCAGGGGTCCCTCGACACTGACCAGCAAACCTCAAACTGATCTTTCGAAAATGTGTCCCACTTCAGAATATTTCTTTTAGATTACTATTATGATGATATACTAGACACAATAATAGCTCAATTAAATACACGTTTTACTGGTATGAATGCAGTCTGTAAAATATTCAATTTTCTAACACCAACATTTTTACTAGATGTAGATGAAGCAACTTTATTAAAAAAGTGTGAACAATTTCAAAGTAAATATTCAGAGAGAATAGGCCCCAACTTTTCCCTTTAATTTCTTAACATTCACCACCTAGTGCTGCCTGCGCCCTAATCGCGTAACGTTCACACTATCAATCACAATCTAAATTATTTTGAAGCTAATCCATTGCTTCATAAGTTTGAAAAATTCGCCTGCTCAACAACGTAAATAACGCAATGAATTTTGTTGAACTGTCAAAAAGAAACTGATTCCTACTGTAAGTGTGTGAAGCAACTACCCTGCTTTATTAACCAAGTCATGGACTGTTCACCAATTAAATAAGGAAATAATGAGCAAATATGGTGTGCTAGAATACAACCTAACGGAAGAACTTACAACAATGATAATAGTCTATACAATTCCTGTCACTTCTGCAGCAGCTGAAAGACCATTTAGCAAATCAAATATAATAAAAAATTATTTAATAAATAGTGGGGCCAAGCTCAACTCCAACATCGCTAAGTACCTAATAGCAATTGAAAACAAAGCCGCATCAAGCCTGGATTAAACCGAAGTCGTTGACAATTTTGCAAAAACTAATGCTAGCCACACACGTAACGATTTACTTGCGCAAATTTAGACTTGCGCAAGTAAATCATTACGTGTGTGGGGTGAATTAGCACAAGTATCTGAACCTTTTCTACTTCGTTGTATTGACTAATTAATACCTTCATTATTAATTGTAATCTACGTCGTTATTGTTAATCTTCTTATTATCTACTGCGTTACTTTTCGTATTCCGGCTCCGGCCGTTCCTAACCTCTTCACAGCTGTTCTGGAAGAGGTCTGTCTGTATGAAGTACGTAGCTTTGCTTTATTGAGCTGATGATAAAGTAACTTTGCAACTTTAAAATATTTATATATGCAACGTGTTCCTTTTGATATCCCATAACTCTAGGGTATTAATGAGACCATGTCAAAGAATCAACTGGCATATGATTTATTTTTCAATTATTTTTTTTCCGTTTTAATTTTTCATGCAAGATAATTCGACAGTCTCGATTATTTATGTAAAACACCCTGACGTGAAATATGACAACGTCGCATTTTCTTTGCTTTAAATATAAATTATTGGTTTGATTGAAAATGATTTACTCGTACTTATTAATGTTTAAATACACACATCGAGAGTCTAATTTAATTATGATTGATCTTCGAAACTATGTACACACATCAAAAGTGTCTGGGGATCATGTAAGTTTTAGAGTATCGCCGCAATTGAGGATTATTATTTTAACTTTTTTGGATCGTTATTGATTCTTTTTAGTGAATTTCACTATTTGAACAATAATTTTGTTTAAATTCTGATTAAAAATAGAAAATCAACTGTGAATCAAGTTTCCTATAAAAGTGTGTAATAACGTTTTTACAAAACCATTAAATTTGCATCAATATGGAGCGACGACATCATTTGCCACGAGAAGAGATGATGAGAGCAGTCGGAATGTTGCAAGCTGGTTCCAGGCAACGTACTGTGGCTGTCACTACACAGAGCGTCATAAGCCGCCTCTGGACACGCTATCGCATGCATCGTATGCATATCGTATGCGTCGGCAGCGTGGCCGAGCGACATGGAGGACGATCTCACATCACCACTCGCAGACAGGACCGGTACATCCAAAATACTGCTCGACGGAATCGTACCATGACCGCCATGATGTTAGCTACGAGGCTCCACAGCTCTTCAGGCTTGCTGATAAGCGACCGCTGAAACCATCCGAAATCGTTTACGTTAAGTGGGTCTGCGTTCCCAAAGGCTGCTGAGAGTTCCACCTATATAAAGCACCCCGCAATTGTAGGGCCCGTTTACAATGGGCTTGCGAACACAGAAATTGGGTGGAAGAAGACTGGCGTTGTGTTTGCTTTTCCGTTGAATCTCGTTTCGGTATGAGGCCGGATACAAGACGTACTCGAATTTGGAGGACCTTTGGACGTCAAGAACGTTTGAAATTTTGTCAGGAAATTCATTCATATGGAGGGGGAGCAATAATGGTTTGGGCCTGTATTTGGATCGGTGGAAGAACCGGTCTCATTTTGATTAGAGGCAACCTCAATGCTCAGATTTATGCGGAGAGGATTGTTTCATACGTGATCATCCCTTTGCGAAACCGGTTAGGTGATTCCACACACGGCTAGAGTCGTAACACGCACTCTTGCCGATGCTCGCATCAACGTTCTACCGTGGGCTTCCCAATAGCCAGACCTCAACCCAGTTGATGACGCGTGGGATATGCTCCAAGGAAGAGCTTTGCCATGTATCGATGCCGTGCATACCCCACAATAACTTTTTGACTTGTTAGAAAGAACGTGGGCGGCCATTCCTCAAAGTGATTTTAAGCATGCCAAAACGCTGTGATTGTGTGTTTCGTGTCAACGATGGAAACACAGATTATTATTATTTTATCTTAACAATAAAAAATTAAAAAAACCTCAATTTTGCCCTTTTTGCCATTTAAATGACGACATTAACTTAGGTTAATTTCTCACAATTCGAAAATATTGCAATTTTTCTTAATTTTTACAAAATATAAAGTGATAAGTTAACTTAAACATAGGAATTAAAGTAAGAAACCAGTCTGGAAGATTAGATTTGGTAAATATTAATTGGATAATTTTTTATAATTAAAAATGTACCTGATCCCTAGACACTTTTGATGTGTGTATTTTGGAACACTTGTTCTAGGACTTTTTATATTATTTTTACTTATATCACCTTAGAGTTATGGAGCATTAAAAGGAGCACGTTGTATACACAGGAGAGTTTCTCGACCGTCGAGAGGCGAGAATATATTAATATTTTTACTTGATAAAACCTTACCAGTTTGTAGATGCCCCAATTTTTTTTTTTTGCACCAGAGCCTTTGGTTGCTTAGCTACGCCACTGGTGGTGTGAACCTCAGTTCTTAACTCGTTTACAGTTGCATAGTTGTTGTTGTTGTTTAATAAATTTGATTTTTAACATATCCCCATAAAAAATCTAAAGGGGTGAGATCTGATGATCTCGTAGGCCATCTGGTTGTGTCGTCTGTACCAATCCAGGTATTGAAATGGTTATATATTATTATTAGATTTCATGGTTTTCCTTTAATTAAATTTATCATGTTTGTTAGAGAGATTTGATCCTTATGATTGACCATATCGATGGATGCCATAAAAGTACAGGGTGTTATTTTTCGGATTTTAGCCGGTTCGATTCTCGAGTGTGGCAAGCGAATTTTCGAAAATCTTTGAATGATGATTTGTTTCTTTTTAAAAATAAAGGATTGTCTCGTTTGAATAAAATTTGCTATCTCCAGTATTTAGAGTACTTTCCCTACAGGTGAGGTTATAAAATTCCACCCCGTATATGATTAGGTCTAGAACTTTCTTAGTTTGTGCCGAAAGATACGGGAGAAGAAGATTCAACTTTGGATACCCTGAGGTAGGTATACCTATTTATAGAGACAAGAAATCTGTCAATTTGAGTAGGTCAGCAGGTAGCTACCTACTTTCCTATCTGGCAAAGTGGCAAATTTTTCCCACAACTGTATAAATTATACAATCCAATACAGAAAGTACCTACAAATAAATCTTGCGATCTTAATTATAGCAGTGCCCAACAACCGGTAAATGTACCTACCCTAATAATACTATTAATTAAAAAGCTATGTGGCATAAAGGACGAGTCGAGTCCTGACTCGACCCCCGAACGTGTCGAAAAATAAATAAAAGAGGTCGGACTAACGCGGGAGGCAATTATTACCATTCTGACGTTCTTTTATGATGTTTTTCTATTTTCACTCTAGCTAATTAAAAGGTGCTTGACACTTTTTATGTTGTTAGATTATTAATTTTATGACAAAAATCTCAAAGGGAAATTTGTAGTAATTAAAACAGGGGAAATAAAAGGTTTTTTTTTTTTTTGTTAAGATTTTATTTTTGTTTTGTAAAGATACAAGCAGCTAATTACGAAGGTGACAGCCGGAGGACTTAAAAAAACCCAAATTAATTTTATAAAGGTTTTAATTTAGATAATAATTACAATATAAACTTATGCTAATGTTAAAGTCGGACGATGCTAGTACCGAAGTGCCCTAAAATTAATTATTCTTAAAATTACAATGCTAGCGATTGCTATGTGGATGTATGCGGATGCGGCACCAGCAGGTTTAGAAGTACTGTAGATGAGCGTTCGGCGACACAAGGCGGCGATTCGTTTATTCAGCGAAATGGTGTATTGCGATTTTATGTAGGAACATCAGATTGACGTAATTAGTTTATCATTGCGCTATTCGGTTGATTTGGTGTAGGCAGGCCACGTAACACCTCCCCTTAGAAGAGCAACTATTTGAGCACTTTGTGCGAAAATATTGTTGGTATCTGTTTCTTGATCCTGGGTGATTCTGCATCACCGTGTTGATGGTTTTCAGGGCTTTCATCTGATGCCTGTGGTTTTCCAATCTTTGTGCAAATGATATACCGACGTATAGTGATAGTAACGATCAGTACAGTTGCACCGAGTAATACGACGTGTAGTGGGATCGTCGTATGGTAGAGTGAATATTCCATATTTGTATAATCTATTTGTACTGGATGCATTAGAATATTATCTTCGATTTCATGTAGGCTTTTCAGGTGCAATGAGTTTAGTTTCAAACGTGGGATGGATTCTTTTACAATGTTCAGGTTCAAAGGTATTTCAATGATATTCAGCGGCTGGCCTTTGATATGGTCGTTAATGTTGGTAGTTGTGAATCGCTCGATGCGTAGTAGGCATTTTTGTGGGATAGTGGCAAGATAACTTCCGTGAAGAGAGATGAATTCTTGACGTTCGCATTGTAGCTCTGTCCGGGTCCGTTGTGGAAAAGTGTGTAGCGTCTGTCGTCCAGTTGTTCCATTGCTGCTTTATTCAGTGTGAGGTTCGTAGGCAGGCATGATTTCTCCAGAGACTGGTTGCAGATGAGACCTTGTATGCAATCTGGATGTCCTCTCGTCGGTTGATGGTGGATTCCTTCTTCGCAGAGATGATACAGGTCGAACTTCGGGCAATAAGCCTCTATGTACTTGAAAGCTTTCCCGTTTGTGAAGAGATAAGGAGGAATGTAGGTATACATTGATTTATTAGGAACTATTGCTAATCTATATAATTCAAACTTGTCAGGGAAGATTATTGGAACTTTAAATATATTTAAAGGGAAGATTAATGGAACTTTAAACTTTAAATCTTCCGTATTATCGCTAATAAATTATGGTCAACTGGGCAAACTTTGCAGATCTTATAAGATCATTCTTAGCAGCAGCTTTCTCGTCTAAAAGTAATCCTAATATACTATTGATCCTTTCTTGATTGCTTACAATTTTTTAGAGTATGCCACTATATCGAGCCATCCAGGCTTTGTTAAGACTGATATGCTCATTTAACTCTGATACTATTTTATCATTGTTATTTTCCAAAAGGTTAATGGCATTAGTATACTTTTGGGCATCCATATGGTCTAAATTTCTGGTAATGCTCTTGATTACGGAGCCTAATCCGTCTACGAGGCCTCTTTTACTACGACCGGCTTCTAGCGTTTTTAACTGGGAACTAATTTGACTAAATTTATTAGTTAAATGATCGATTTGGAGTTCATATAAGAGGAAGGACTGATTATCTATAGGGGTGTCTCAGTAAGAGTGCACTTTTTAAAATTGGATTTTTTTTTTCATGCAAGTGGCAACTCTGAAATTTGACAGCTGTCACCTCTGTTTATTCCGATTATTAAAAATGGATCGCTTTTCGAAAGAACAACGCGTTATAATTGTGAAAACTCATTACAAAAATGGGGAAAGTTATAATAACGGAATAAGTCCGTTATGATAACGGACTTCTTGTGGCCTCAACTGGACGGCATGAATCTGGACAACATGTGGTTTCAGCAGGACGGCGCAACCTGCCATACCGCGCATGAAACAATCGACTTATTGCAGCAACGATTTCCCAGAACACATTATCTCACGAAATTCTGATGTCAACTGGCCACCAAGATCGTGCGATTTAACGCCGTGCGTTTTTCTTCTTTGGGGTTTTGTGAAATCTCGGGTTTATGCGAATAAACCCGAAATAATTCCTGAGCTCAAATCGGAAATCCAACGCGTCATCGGTGAGATACAGCCACATCTCTGTGCAAAAGTCATGGAAAATTTCATGAAAAGAGTAATGGCCTGTCATCGGAGCCGTGGGGGTCATTTGCTGGATATTTTATTCCATACTTAATCGGAACATGTCTTCTTTACAATACAATAAAAATATCACAACTCTGTCATAAAATACTTGTTTTTATTTTAAAATGAAAAAGTGCACTCTTACTGAGACACCCTTTAGTTTAGTCTGGAAATAATCGAGTTGGGACATTACGGAATCAAGTCTATGTTCAATGTCAGTTAAATCAATGTATTGTAGGAAGGTGTGATAATGTGTGATGAGCCTTGTTTGTCCAAGGTTGAAAGGGAAGAGTCCAGGTCCATCATCTAAGCTTTCAAGTTTTATCTCGAGCGACAGAATTGGTTAACGATCAGCACCAGTAGTATTCTGTACCAATTTTGAACTGTTAGGGGTACGTTTGAGTCGAGACTTAGCTACAGGGCCTTTCTTTTTGGAGGTATATATACTTATATATCGGACGGTCAGCTAAAACAGTGTCATGTGTGTAACGTGGTGCTAATATTTGTCGGCGGACAACAGGTTAGATATGAATATTTGCTACTCCGGTTGATATTCTATTCGAGCTCCATGTCCTTGTTCTTGTTTTGTATAATATTTATACGGTCGGTAAGCGTGAAGTTGTGGCTAAGGTCATACACAGTTTTCACCTGCCGATCTATTCTGTAAACATCACACCGTGAGCACTTAGGTGAAGTGAGTTTGAAGTGAGCTGTCAATCCCTAGTAGAGTAAGGTGGGATGACAGTTCACATCACGCTCACTTCACCTAAATTTTCACGGTGGGATCTTTCCAGAATAGCACCACTGGTCTCGGTGTGTTAAAATATATTGTTGCATGAGAGATTCGGTCATGTTAACGTCAAGGGGGTCTCTTGGGTCAAAATGTCCTCTAATTATGTCATGTGGTCGACACTTAGTGAAGCTGTGTACTGAACTATTATATGCTAACATGGCATAAGGCATGATATTGATTACAGATTCATCTCCCTGACGTAGTCATTGAATACGTAAGTGTTCTAGTAACGTAGAGTGAAATCGTTCTACGATTCCATTATCATTAGGGGAGTGTGGTAATGTTCTATGGTGGTTAATTTTGTGTAGTCTTGTGAATTCAGAGAATAACTGGTTTGTGAATTCTGTGCCGTTATCGGTCACTATTGTCAACGGTAAACCATGATGTGTACAATAATTCAAAACTGCTTGAAGTACGCTTATTGCTGAACCGTCCTTCAAACGGTATGCTTGTCCATACTTAGAGAAAACATCTACCATCGTCAAAAAATTTTTTTTGAGCTGTGAAGAGGTCCATATGTACTAATTCGAAAGGTTTAGTTGCTGGGGTACTAAAGGGTTTTCCAATAGGGACGGGTCGATGTTGACAGTCTGTGGCAGCCCTACTATTTTGGTGGGATCTGTAAAATCTGTTGTATATTATGCAGTCAGTGATGCCAAATCACCATGGTAAGTTACACGGTTGAGCAGCATGTGCAAATGATAAAACTTTATTATCAAAATGAGTGTTCGTTAGTGCAAACTTTGCGCGCATTGCGCCCATTTTACGGCAGACGCGGTGGCCCTTCAAAGTCCACTCTCCAACGATTGGTGACTAAATTTGAGACGACCGGTTCGGTAAACAACCAACCAACACCTTTACGTCAAAGGAACGCCAGATCGGCCGAGAACATCGCCGCTGTACGTGAGGGTGTTCAGGAGACTCCGAGGCAGTCGATTTCTTGCCGTGCTCAAGAACTCGGCCTTTCGCAGACCTCAACGACACAATCGACATTCTGCATGAACGGTTTGAGGGTAGAGTTATCTCTCGCAGAGGTGACGTGAATTGGCCACCAAGATCGTGTGATTTGACTCCGCTAGACTTTTTCTTGTGGGGTTTTCTGAAGTTGCAGGTCTATGCCAATAAATCACATTCGACCATTGCCCTGAAAGCCAACATAACGCAGGCCATCGCTCGGATTCAGCCGGATCTATGCAGCAGAGTCATTAAAAATTGGACCTCTCGGATTCGTGCCACCATACGAAGCCGCGGCGGACATTTGAACGATGTCATATTCCATCCATAATGGCATAAATGGGCCTTTTAAATAAAAAATAAATTTCGTTAATATCTCACACACATCTTGTTTTATTCAATTTTAACATCGACCCGTCCTTGTTGAAAGACCCTTTATATTAACCTTTTAACCGCCCGACTTCATATCAGTTGTCGTGCCCCCAGCGCCGGGCAACTTGTATCATTACGATATTTGGTCGTAAATATACGACCCTGGCGAAATGGACACGAAAATATTTGTCGGATTAATCCGTCGTAGGCGGTTAAAGGGTTAAATTGTGGTCTGATCGGGTTCCTATCATATGTAGTTTGTCTGCAAATGGTACACTCATTAATATAGTTAGTTATTTCCTCTCTCATCTTAGGCCAATAATATTTCCGAGAAAGGGCAAGATGACACTCGTTTATACCTCTGTGATTGGTTTTCCGTCATGATAGTGTTTCATAATTTCTTGCTGTCTTAGATATTCTTTGACGTCTTCTAATTCTGTTTTTGCTAATACTATGTTAATAACTGAGCTTTTAAAATAATTCTGGATAATACGTATAATTGAATACATTCCTGAGTTATTTTTGTAGCTGTTTTAACTTTGTGATTGACGTATTCCTTTATGGCATTTACTACGTCTTGCTCTAAGTTCGATTCTGAAACCTGAATAAATGTACGGGTGCAATGTTCTTAAAATTACGAGAAATGCCCCTCAGAACCCCAAGATGCTGGACCAAGGTATCATAAAACCTTCTGAATCAGCTTGGAGCTCACCTATTTGGGTAGTTCCTAAGAAGGCCAACGCATCAGGCAAAGAGAAGTGGAGAATCGTAGTGAACTTTCGTAAACTGAATGACAAGACCATAGACGACAAATACCAGATTCCTAATATAAATGACATACTTGACAAGCTTGATAAATGCCAGAATTTCACTACCTTAGACCTGGCATCTGGATTTTATCAATGTGAGATGCACACTGATGACATTCCGAAAACAGCCTTTAATGTAGAACATGTGCACTTTGAATTCTTGCGCATGCCCATGGGGTTAAAGAACTCTCCATCTACCTTTCAAAGAGTGATGGATAATGTGCTTAGAGGCCTACAAAATGACTTTTGCCTCATGTACCTAGATGACGTCATCATCTTTTGTACGTCACTGCAAGAACACATGCCTATTTTAGAAAATATATTTATAGATTGCAAGAATCCAACTTTAAGATTCAGATGTTTTTTCCGAATTTTTAAAGTTAGAAACGGCGTTTTTAGGTCATGTAATCAGTGGAGAAGGTGTTAAGCCTAATCCTGATAAAATAGCAACCATAGAAAAATACCCATTACCAAAAACTTCGAAAGAAATAAAACATTTCCTCAGATTATTAGGCTATTATAGGAAATTTATCCCTGATTTTGCCCGCATTACCAAGCTTATGACAAAATGCCTTAAAATGCTAATAAAATACCTTCGACCCCGAATAAATTGACTGTTTTAACAAATGTAAGACTTTACTCACAAACTACCAAATCTTACAGTACCCCGAATTCACTAGAGAGTTTATCTTAACCACTGACGCCTAACGTAGCTATGGGCGCTGCACTCTCACAAGGTACCATGCATTGGCTCAAATAAACCCATTTGCTACGCCTCAAGGACCTTAAACGATAGTGAAACCAATTACAGTACTATCGAAAAGGAGCTTTTAGCTATAGTATGGGCTACAAAATATTTCAGGCCTTACTTATTTGGTCGTTAAAATATTCACCGACCACAAGCTACTACAGTGGATAATGAATCTTAAGGAGCCTATCTCAAGACTAACTAGATGGCGACTTACATTCAGTGAATACGACTACACTATACTTTACAAAAAGGAAAAGTATAACACCAATGCCGACGCTTTATCCCGAATAGAAATTAACAACGAGGAGACAGAGTCAATGATAGCTAACCCTTCAGAGCGACCACCTTCGCGAACACGTTCCACGACAGTCACTGCATATACGACGAACCTTTCAATAAATTTCACCGACAGTTATGTATCACTATATACTATATAGTAGGAGATATTAAACGACGTGCAACCGCCACTAAACCTTTCGATACATACACCCGTACATTTATTCAGGTTTCAGAATCGAACTTAGAGCAAGACGTAGGTAGTAACTGCCATAAAGGAATACGTCAATCACAAAGTTAAAACAGCTATAAAAATAACTCCATCTTTAGGAATGTATTCAATTATACCTATTATCCAGAATTATTTGAAAAGCTCAGCTATTAACATAGTATTAGCAAAAACAGAATGAGAAGACGTCAAACGTCGTATTAAACTGTAGTAAACTGTTTTAATAATAACATAGTAAACTGTTTTAATAACTGATGTATTAGATAAATGTCTTAGATTTTTAAATATGTAGATCAATTTTCGGATTCTTTTAACTAATGTTCCAATGTGTTGTTGGAAGCTGAGACAGTAATCTATGAACAATCAAAGATATTTGATACAATTTATTTTAACTAATACAGGACAAGAACAGTGATTGATGAAATTACATGAATGGGCTTTCAAGTTGTAGTTTGGTTGATCCTGGGGTCTAAGGGAATATGTCATGTATTTTGTCTTAACGACATTAAGGTTGTTTTTGTTTTTGGGGAATGGCATCTCGCAGTTCAACCTATAGGAGGTTGTCGACTGCTTAACCGGGCTTGCCTGTGTATTCCTCAATAAATTAAAGCCTCCAGCCAGGCATAAAACTAAAACTAAGCGACTACTCGCTAAGGGCACCCCCTGTGAGGTACGGACCTTGGCTTAGGGCGTCGCTGGGAGAGGACAGCAATGGGACATGCTGGATCGGATTAATTGGGGGCGAGTTTAAAACTACGGGCTCAGCTGCGCGGGCTGGCTCGAGCAAGGGTTGGGGTGGGGATGGACGAGGACGTCGCGGTGGCCCTCGGCGGCAAGGGCGGAAGCACGGTGGTCTTGATTTGAGTTTCCGAACGACATTCAGGGTAAGCAAATTGGAATATAGCCATTTGTACACCGTATCAAAATCTTGTTCAGCATAATTTTTAACCTCATCCCACGTGTTAGCATCGAATATCACGGCAGTATCATCGACAAAAGTGATGATTTTATCGTTTTGCAGCTTGATGTTACATAAATCGTTTGTATAAACTAAAAACAATGTTGGATCGAGGATGCTACCCTGTGGAACGCCGTACTGATTGGGAAGTTCGTCGCTAATCCAATTATCTATTTTAGTAGTTTGTGTTCTGTCAGACAAATAGTCTATGAATAGTTGAGGTGGTAGGCTTCTTACTCCCATATTCTCTATTTTTTTTTTATGAAAATAGGAACAGTTTATCAAATCAAAATAGGAACGTTTAGTACTAATGCACTCGTTATTAAATATTTCTGCTTGTAAAGGGCGTGCAAATGTAACAATCAAGTCATAATCGGTCATATTTTCAATTTCTACGATAGCAGTACAGTCGGTAACGCGAGTAATAAATTCATGAATAATGCAATTACAATGTATTTGCTGAGCTATGGAAACGTCACCATCAGGACTAAAGACAGGAATGTTTAATAATTTTGATGAGTTCGCGAGAATGGTTTCTTCTTGATAACTGAACTTTTTACGTTGATAAAAACGAGTAGGTATGTTTTTAAACTCCGTAATTAAATAATTATTTTAAAGATCAATCTGTGCTCCGTCAAGTAAGTCTAGGCCTAACAGACCGTCAAAGTAATTATGAAACTTATAGATGAAAAACCTAACATTCGTAGGGTTATTAAATTCAGAAAAGTTTCGAATGGTAAAAGAATGTTCATGTGTACTAGTTACACGGGCATTTGTTACTTCAAAGGGATCAAAGTTCAAAGGTACATGTGAAAAGTATTGTTCGACTGCCTCGAGACTAATAAAAGACTGGGTAGCTCCAGTATCTATTAATAACTTAAGTGGTGGATCTGATATCTAAATGTAACGTAATTCCCTTTTAGATTGTATGTTTAATTCTATTTTAATCCTTTTTGATCCTTCTCCTTGTGAAAAATGTAACGTAATTCCCTTTTAGATTGTATGTTTAATTCTATTTTAATCCTTTTTGATCCTTTTCCTTGTGAAAATCCGTATTAGCATTAGCGGTAGGCTTTTTTTTTTTTTTTTTGTGGATGGGAAATCATCAAATGACTTCTCCCGCTCTGGGCGGAGCGGGAGGGCGTGTCAGACTTTTACTGACTAAAACCCACCCGTGTTCCTTCTGTTGCCTGTGCCGGGGCCACGGTAACTCTTTCGAACATCCCGCAACCCTAGCTGGCATCGGCCCTAGCGGACCCCGTCAATAGTGCTGACATCTCTTTGAGGCGCGCGTGGAACACGACGCGCCGTCGACTCGGGCTTGGTCCTTACCGGACGGCGAGCTACCCATTGCTCGCCATCCGCAAGCCCGCGCCTACGGTGGCCGGGAATCGGCTGCCAATTCCCGACGCCCAGGGCGTCTCCTGCGGCGACTAGGGGCGTGAGGGTGCAAAGCTTGCCTCTCCCTCACGCGTCTCGCCTCCTCCTTCACGAGCATTACTGCTTCGCAGAAGGAGGTAATGGCTTCCCATGCACTCTCGCTCCGTACTATGGCCTGGACCAGGGCCGGACGCGAGAGATCGCCGCCGCCGATCGCTTCCGCGAGGACACGGCGGTGCTCCGCCCAAGCCAGGCAGACCTCCACCGTATGCTCCACCGTGTCCTCCGGGCGATCCACACAGTGGTGACACCCGGGCGTTTCCTCCCGCCTTATCCGGAACAGGTACCTCCCGAAGCACCCTTGTCCGGTGAGGACCTGCGTCAGGCGGAAGGTGAGGACGCCGTGGCGCCTCTCCAGCCACTCCTCAAAGAGGGGACTTATCGCCGCAATTGTGGCGTGCCCAGCGCTGGGTTGCGACAATCGCACTCTCCATGCCGCCATGAGATCCTGCCGGAGCTCTGTCCGCCGTGCTCCTCGCGCCACTCCCAGATGTGCGCGAGGACTTTTGCCTCCAGATCCCATGGCGGTAATCCGGCAAGGAGGTTCGCCGCCTCCCCGGAGACCGTGCGGTATCCCCGGGCTAACCGGATGGCCATGACCCTCTGGGACGCGTTCAACCGACGGACCGGTCGCCGCCTCACGGAACGCGCCCACACCGGAGCTCCGTAAAGGGCCATGGACCGCACGACCCCCGCGTAGAGCCTCCGGCAGGAGGCGTTTGGACCCCCTAGATTGGGCAGGAGCCGCCCCAAGGCAGCCCCGGCCCGCTCCAGTCTGGGAGCCAAACGTCGGAAATGCTCCACGAAATTCCACCGGCTGTCGAGGACGAGCTCCAGGTACTTCATCGTCGACTCGACACCGATGGGAACCCCTCCTACCGTTATTTGGGAACCCGATGGTGGCGCATTCCGAGGACCATGAAAACACATGGCCTCGGACTTGTGCAAGGCCACCTCGAGTCCCAATTGCCGGATCCTCTCTACGATAGTCGCAACCCCGCGTGCCGCTAATTCGGCCGCCGCCTGGTGCGACCTCCCCTGCGCCAGGACCAGCGTGTCGTCAGCGTAGCAAACTACGCTGACACCACCAGGGAGGTCAGCGCGCAGCACCCAGTCGTACCCGATGTCCCACAGATGCGGTCCCAGAACCGATCCCTGCGGGACACCGCACGACATCTCTCGCCGGTTCCACTCTCCCGGTGACCGGGGTAGATGACGGCCCTGTCCTTCAGATAGGCCTCGACCACGCGACAGAGGTAGGTCGGCACTCGGTGATACCGGAGTGCCTCCCTTATGCAACTCCAGGGCAGGGTGTTGAAGGCATTGGCGATGTCTAGAGACACCGCCAAGACGACCCGCATGATGGCGTCCACCGTAGAGCGCCCCTTGCGGAAACCAAACTGGCTGTCCGCCAAATCCGGCCCCACGCTCACCAGCCGCCCGACGAGGCGGTCTGCAATGACTCTTTTAAAGATCTTGCCCACCTCGTCATTAGCGGTAGGCTGTGGTGCTTCTAAGCATTTAGCGTTATTAGAACCTTGAGATAGTGTACTGTCTTGTACATATGAATGATAGTCAGGCTTGGTCTGGTTGAGGTAATAAAAGTCGGGATAGTCATAGTAACAGGAATAATCAGGTTGTTCATAGTAATATTCGGGGTAGTCATAAGCGTTTTCAAAGTCAGTCATTTCGTTATAATTCATTTCACGTGTCCCAAAGTAATTACTAAGGTGGTGGGTTCCCGATCTACGTCAATCGTGTCCTGGAGACCCAAGTGGTTTTGATACAAAGTGGCTCAAGCCGCTCATCGGTTTCAGACCTGAATTTTGCGCTGGGGAATTTGCATTCGGCAATTTAAACACGTTACTCTGGGGGTGGTAGTTTGGCGTGGGTGCACGAAACATTTCCTGGGTACGACTTAACATGTTAGGGGCACGATGAGGTGCCTGGTTGTGCTGGACGGGTGGCCTCCATTGTTGCTGCTGTGGCTGCATGGGCATAGGCCTATACCAGCTCGTGCCTGCACTCGGAAAGATAAAAGGTTTGGGTGTAGTCATAAGAACCGCAGCCCGCGGGTGGTATTCTATGGGTTGAATGCACTTGTTGTGTCGGAATTACGTCGTTCGGGAGTGCTTTCGTTACGTTGTTGTAGGTACATGACATTCAATTCCTGCTGTGCAAATTCCAGAGCCTTTTCTATAGTTTCGGGTCTCATACATCGGATACGGGACCTTAAAGGTTCTTTAAGACATATGATTGTAACGTTAGTTTTTTATAAAGATCGCGTTTTGCTTCGATAGTAATAGCTATGTTTTCATGAAGGGTGACATAAGTCATTATAGTGCTAAAAAAAGTCTGGCATTTGTCGTAATATTCCTACGGAGTGTTAATGCCTTGCGTCAGTAAGGACATATCATTATAAAGGGCGGTCTCGTCCCTCTGATCGGAAAAGTTGTTACTTAATTAATGCGTTACGAATCCCTTGCCAATTTTCAGGTATATCGTTAGAATTTATAGTTGTAGCTGCAGATCCCGTGATTTTATTTAAAATACCGTTAAGATCACATAAATTAGTTAGCTCGCAGTCCGAATCATTTCTGACATACTGTATAACGAGCTGATCGCATATTCTAATAAAACGAGTTAGAACATTCAGATTGCTATCAAAGTCGGGTGCTAGGCGTAAAGCCTTAAAGATAGTACCGGGGTTCAATGCCATTTCGGTACTACCAAATAAAATATCTAAATCCTAAGTTATCTGAGTATAAAAACCTATTTAAATCTACTTCCCTGATCCTATTTATCTGTCTGGAAGAGACAGATCTTCTCCTAATTTCCCTTGGATGAAAAATTTTGAATTAATATTATATGTAGAGGTGAAAAGGAAGGACTAGGGAGCAACACCTCAAAGAAAGTTTCAAGGACTTACATATAAATGATAAATGATTGTATTTCTGTAAGTAGGTTTATACAAACACTTTTACACGTCAAACATTTTTTTTTAAACTATTTAGATGAGGCCGGCGTTTCCTATCTGACTACTCTGAGAAGAAAGGGCGAAACAAACTCAGAGGTCAGTCTCTTTTAGAGTCCAGACATAATCTTAGTCAGATCATGTGAAGACTATGTAAGTTGGTGTCTGAAATGGTCTTTTGAGGAAAGAACCACACAGCTTGAGTGGACCTGTCCAGTCATTCAGTGCAAGCATCTGTCAGTAATCGTACAGTTCAACATAAAAGTTAAGGAGCTCAATGATTCGACGAACAATACCAAAGAAAGGACATTTGGGTAGGCCGCATAATGTACTCATACATAGTTTTCTTAATGTATCGATGGCTCCACACGTCCTCAGCTGCGTCTTCCTAAGTTCAGATATTCGACAAGGTACTTGGAAATACCGACAGCGACTATCGGAGTCAGCAGATTAACGATTTTTGGAAATCTATACCGCGCCACGCACTGCCTCGAATATTCTACCGACTGCGCCAATTACGAAGATGACAGCCGGAGGACTTAAAACACCCCAAATTACTTTAATCAACCAATCAGTCAAAACGTTTATCCGGCTCACTTTTTTAATGTTATAAGCAGTGTTCGGAATAGGTGGAGCTATTTAGGTTCATTGAACGCAAACATTGATGTTAATATGGATATTCCACGGGATTCCGACTGATACTACGGGATTTTATTGAATTTCATTCTTTTTGTTAATATGTATAAAAATGGTTTATGTAAGCCAATAAGCGCATGAGCGACGTTGTAAATTTTACGTCAACAGCACGCTATAAAACTTTTTGCCAAGCGCGCGACGTTGCCGCTTTGTTGAGACGCGTAATGTCGCCGCATTATGGAAACAAAAGAAAACAATAGCGGGGTGTTTCTGTCGCTAGAGTGACGCACCTGTTTTTGTCTCTTTCTGCGCCACTAGAATTCAATTCTTTACCAACAGTAACTTGTTGTCTCACTCGATTACTTCGGTTCTTATAGTGCGCTTGTTTGCTTCCTGTTATCTTTTGTTGTGTGGTGAATATCTTCTGACCCTGGCTTATTTACTGGATTCTGGAACCTTCTTGCTACTACGACTTTGGCTAGCATTTACCTACGGACTCTGATTTGACCTTATTGGATTGGACGATTGGAGTTATTTTATTGGATACTGATTTGGTAAGTTCTATTTTTTAAGTAAAATATTGAATAAAACTAATGTATTAATCTAAGAAATCTAATCTTATTCTACCTTGACATATTAGAAAAATTTATTGTTTGGGCTTAGCGAAAAGCTTGTCCTAAGTAGAACCAATAAAAAACATTTTAAATACAAAAAGTAAAGTACAGTGTTATTCGCACAAAACGCAAAACCGCCTTTAAAAATAAAATACATAAGTAGTAAAATTTTTTGTCAAAGCCTCACTGTAGAGAATAACTAAAAATAAAATAAAAATGTCTGTTTTTTTTAAATTTAAGAAGTGTTGGAATAGTTTTATGTGAAAAGTGTCATTATAAAAATAAAATATGTTAATATTTGAAAAAAAGGAGCTACGTCTGGGTAGCATGGCATGCATAGATTCATGTTTTGTAACAACATGAAAGTCTTCTTGCTTCTTTATGTCCTCGTTTGTTGTATAGATTGCTTGATTTCCTTTCGTTGCTTCAAAAGATTGTAACCATGTTGGTCCTTGCCACCACAAACAATAATCATTCAATTGAGCCACTCTGAGTCCTCTGCTACCACAATCAGTTTGATGTCCACTTTCTCAAGTTGAACCCCCCTAATTTCAGTAGATTCATCAAATCTTGCTGCAACTGTTGTGCTGTTGATAAGGAGCAGGCTCCATGGATCAGATCATCTATATAGAACGATTATTCGACGACCTTAATGGCGGCTTCTGGGAATTTAACCTGTTCGTTAGTCGCTAACTATCTCAATGTCATCATTGCAAGAAATGGAGCTGCTTTTGTGCCGTATGTCACTGTTGTCAATTGATATTCATGTATTGTTTAAGACGGGTTATCTCTCCACACAATTTTTTGTAAAGGTTAATCTTCTGGGTGTACCCAAATCCGCCTAAACATATTTTCTATATCAGCCGTGAAAGCGTACTGAAATTGTCTACATTTAATTATAAGAGACTGAAGATCTTGCTGTAAATTGGGCCCCGTGTATATTAGTTCATTTAAACTTTTATTTGTAGATGTTTTTGCCGAAGCATTGTAAACAACTCTCAATGTCGTTGCACTATCTTCGCGCAATATGCAATGTTGCGGTAGGAAACATTCCAGTGTCTGATTGCAAGGTGAACGTTTCATGTGACCTAAGTTTTTGTATTCGGTAATGAATGATTTATATGCATTGAATAAATAATTGTTTTTATGTAATTTATTTTCTAACTGATTGAATTGAGCAACAGCCTTATTTTTGGACTGCCCCCCAAATTTGATTTTTCCTCAAATTTGGGGACGAGTGGAAGTCTCACTTCGTATTTTCTGTCATCCAAACGATTTGTTGTTGCTTTGTAGTATTGAATGCACTCCTGTTCTTCTGTTCATAATGATTTTTCCTCTGTAAAATCTTCCACCTCCCAGAATTGCTGGAATCTGTCTAAATCAAAATGTACGACGTTGCACATTAATTTAGTTTTCATATTTCCACACACTATCAAACCCAGACGAGTCTCTTGAACAAGCGGAAGTGTTTCGCTTAATCTGCACATGCCCGCTAAAAGAATGTTCGAATATACGTCCGCACCCAACAAAATGTCTATGGGTCGGCTAATGTTGTGCTCAGGATCTGCTAATTCTAAGTTTTCCAAAAATGGGCATGCTATTGTAGGGAATGAGTATGATGGTAAATATTTTGTCAAGTTATTCATGTTGAAAACATCGATATTGAATTGATAAACTTTGTTTCTTGAAAACTCAACATACAGTTCAGGTTCATCATTCCTTTGCAACTGTTTTCTGTTTGTCCTATGCCCGTGATTATACCGTCACACCTGGATCGCTGCAATCCTAATTGCTGAGCAGCGTTTTCTGTGATAAGAGACATTTGTGAGCCCTGTTCAATAAGAGCGCGCCGGATTAAATATGTCCCATCTGCTTTCTGAACTTTTAGCAGTGCAGTTGAAAGCAAAGTTTCCTGAATGCCATGGCATGCATGTCTGAGATAAATATATTCTGTAAAAATTATTTCTGTGAATAAACACTTTTTCATTTTTTTTTTTTCATAGACTAACATGTTTGCAGTTCGTGCATATATGAACTATCATTGAACTGCACTGAGAGTACTACTTGTGTGCGATTAACCGTATCCTCTCTTAGTGTAAATTAAAAACTTTTGATTGACTTTGCGTTTTCAAACTTGCACTGGGAATATATATATTTTACTAGTTTTGTTTTTCGAACACTAAGTGTCGATGTGATGTGACTCTACTCAGCATTTCTAATTTAACATTTTGATTCAGGTGAAGTACTTCAACATGGCGTCAAGTTCTGTCAAGCCTGAAACAGTTCAGAAGTGGATACGTGACTATCCTGAGCTGATTTTTGACGCTGCCAGCTGTACTATTTACTGCACCAAGTGTGAAAGCGATTTATTAGTAAAAAAATCTAATGTTAATCGACGTATTGAAGGTGCTCAACATCGAGGAACATACAAACAGCCTCAAGTAGAATTTTATTTTGACCTTATTCAGTTTTTAATTCTTTGTAACATCCCCTGGTCGCAAATAAAAAATAATGTCTTCAAAGATTTTTTTCAAAAATACATGTGTGGAGTTTGTTCTTGTAATTGCAATAACAAAAAAGTACCTGACGAGTCGCTATTACGAAATGTGTATTTGGACAAATTTTATAAAAATAAAATTGCCTCCATCTATGAAAACGTTAAAGATGAGAAACTTTGGATATCGTTAGATGAGACAACTGACTTTTTAGGTCGTTATATTGTGCATTTCTTAGTAAAGCCATTAAATGAAAACTTTTCTGGTCGACCTTATTTAATTGCCTGTAAAATGCTCGAGGTGGTTAATGGCCAAACTGTTTCAAATTTTATAATAGTGTTTGGAAATTATTTGGCAAGACGACTTTGAAAGAAAAGTTGATAATGTGTTAATATTATGTACTGATAGTGTTGCATACATGTTGTCTGCGCGCCGAAATTTTTTTTTTTTTTTACCTCAATTAAAACATGTCACCTGTTTGGCACACGCTCTTCATTGCGTATCAGAACAGATACGGTTAGAGTACCATGATGTAGATATGCTAATATCCAATGTGAAAAAAATATTTTTAAAAGCCCCTCGCAGAATAAAAGTATTGAAAGATACGCATCCTAACTTACCTCTTCCCCCACAACCAGTGATAACTAGATGGGGCACTTGGCTCGAAGCTGCATCGTATTATGCAAAATATTATGAAGAAATAATAAATGTTATTTCTAGATCAAACAGCTCTGATTCAATGGCAATACGTAATGCGAAAAATATTCTGGAAAAAGGAAATCTACGGAGTCAATTAGTATATATAGAAAATATTATACGATTATTAAGGATATAAAATAAAATTCTACTTGAGGCTGTTTGTATGTTCCTCGATGTTGAGCACCTTCAATATGTCGATTAACATTAGATTTTTTTACTAATAAATCGCTTTCACACTTGGTGCAGTAAATAGTACAGCTGGCAGCGTCAAAAATCAGCTCAGGATAGTCACGTATCCACTTCTGAACTGTTTCAGGCTTGACAGAACTTGACGCCATGTTGAAGTACTTCACCTGAATCAAAATGACGTTAAATTAGAAACGCTGAGTAGAGTCACATCACATCGACACTTAGTGTTCGAAAAACAAAACTAGTAAAATATATATATTCCCAGTGCAAGTTAGAAAACGCAAAGTCAATCAAAAGTTTTTAATTTACGCTAAGAGAGGGTACGGTTAATGGCACACAAGTAGTACACTCAGTACAGTTCAATGATAGTTCATAAGTTCATATGTGCACGAACTGCAAACATGTTAGTCTATGACTCCTGCACTTTACCGTATAGCTAATTAATACATTCTATTAATAAGTTTCTAAGTTAATTTTGACACGTGCGTGACATACTTTAAAGTCAAGAAAATACTGGATTGGAATACAATAGTATTAATAAAGTTTAGCTAACAAGAAAAGGTTTTGCGTTTTGTGCGAATAACACTGTACTTTACTTTTTGTATTTAAAATGTTTTTTATTGGTTCTACTTAGGACAAGCTTTTCGCTAAGCCCTAACAATTATATTTTCTTATATGTCAAGGTAGAATAAGATTAATACATTAGTTTTATTCAATATTTTACTTAAAAAATAGAACTTACTAAATCAGTATCCAATAAAATAACTCCAATCGTCCAATCCAATAAGGTCAAATCAGAGTCCGTAGGTAAATGCTAGCCAAAGTCGTAGTAGCAAGAAGGTTCCAGAATCCAGTAAATAAGCCAGGGTCAGAAGATATTCACCACACAACAAAAGACAACAGGAAGCAAACAAGCGCACTATAAGAACCGAAGTAATCGAGTGAGACAACAAGTTACTGTTGGTAAAGAATTGAATTCTAGTGGCGCAGAAAGAGACAAAAACAGGTGCGTCACTCTAACGACAGAAACACCCCGCTATTGTTTTCTATTGTTTCCATAATGCGGCGACATTACGCGTCTCAACAAAGCGGCAACGTCGCGCGCTTGGCAAAAAGTTTTATAGCGTGCTGTTGACGTAAAATTTACAACGTCGCTCATGCGCTTATTGGCTTACATAAACCATTTTTATACATATTAACAAAAAGAATGAAATTCAATAAAATCCCGTAGTATCAGTCGGAATCCCGTGGAATATCCATATTAACATCAATGTTTGCGTTCAATGAACCTAAATAGCTCCACCTATTCCGAACACTGCTTATAACATTAAAAAAGTGAGCCGGATAAACGTTTTGACTGATTGGTTGATTAAAGTAATTTGGGGTGTTTTAAGTCCTCCGGCTGTCATCTTCGTAATTGGCGCAGTCGGTAGAATATTCGAGGCAGTGCGTGGCGCGGTATAGATTTCCAAAAATCGTTAATCTGCTGACTCCGATAGTCGCTGTCGGTATTTCCAAGTACCTTGTCGAATATCTGAACTTAGGAAGACGCAGCTGAGGACGTGTGGAGCCATCGATACATTAAGAAAACTATGTATGAGTACATTATGCGGCCTACCCAAATGTCCTTTCTTTGGTATTGTTCGTCGAATCATTGAGCTCCTTAACTTTTATGTTGAACTGTACGATTACTGACAGATGCTTGCACTGAATGACTGGACAGGTCCACTCAAGCTGTGTGGTTCTTTCCTCAAAAGACCATTTCAGACACCAACTTACATAGTCTTCACATGATCTGACTAAGATTATGTCTGGACTCTAAAAGAGACTGACCTCAAAAAGTTTTATAGCGTGCTGTTGACGTAAAATTTACAACGTCGCTCATGCGCTTATTGGCTTACATAAACCATTTTTAAACATATTAACAAAAAGAATGAAATTCAATAAAATCCCGTAGTATCAGTCGGAATCCCGTGGAATATCCATATTAACATCAATGTTTGCGGTCAATGAACCTAAATAGCTCTACCTATTCCGATCACTGGTTATCGCTCGGCTGTCGAGCGACCATTGAATAGTTCCCGTGTCGTAGGTATCTGTTAACCGAGTTCAAAAAAAGTTTCTTCGGGTGGCCTCTCTACCTGACGACTACATGGAAGAAACTTTGGTTTAGGTTTTTAGGGGACCTAAATAAAAAAAAACAATAGGCATACAAAGTAAATTAAATTTAATAAAAATAAAAGGTAAATGTAATTTATGGTAAAAAAAAACATAAATGAAAAAAAACTACCTATGAATAAAAAAAATTTTCGGCAATGTTCCGGATGGTGGTCACCCGTCCCGGACGGCGTCCGCCATTGCGCGGTTGCCGTCCCCCAAACACCTAATCGCGGCTGCCATGTCCCTCTGCGCCTGAGCAGCGATGAGATTACTCTCGGCTTGCTTCTCCTCTAGCGCCAGCCGCCTCTCCTCGATCCTCAAAAAACGCCGAGAGGGAGGTCATTTGAGACCTCTGAGATGGCGGCTGACGACTAGGTCCGCGTATTAAATCTGAAAAGAAATAAAAGTAGGTAAATCAAAATACAGTGGATTTCATTTATTACGACCTTGGTTGTAGCGACCATTTACCTATAGCGACGTTAAATCTAAGTCCCTTGAATTTAAAGCATACTTTAGTACAAAATTCATGTGGCTATAGCGACTTTGGATGTAACGCCGAGTTCGGGTGTAGCGACTGTTTTTAATGAATCATTTGTAACAAATTCCTAGAAATCCCATGCAGATATTGCGACCGGAGTCGGCCGCCAAAGACACAAAAGATTTTTTTCTTTCACAAACATTTCTTATCTTTTGTTTACATCCATTGCACACAGATGGTCAGCAAGTGTGGAGACCTTTACCTTTTGTTTATCAACTAAGTAGGTAGGGGAAGCGTGTACGTTTCGGAGCTTTTATGGTTCAGTTACAAAGTGATATTCTGAGTAGCAACTGGGTTTAGTAAACTTTTGAATAAGTATGGCTGCTAGACGCACATTCACTGTTAAAGAAAAGGCGGAAATCATTTCAAAATTGAAAAACGGTGAAAACAATGCTGATTTGTGCAAAGAGTACAAAGTTTCCCATTCAACAGTATCTACGATGTGGAAAAACCATGATAAAATATTAGAATGCTTTGAATCCAAATCCTTAAAAATTAAGAAAAACCGCAAACCGACGCATCAAGATATCGAAAATGCCCTTCTAATGTGGTTCAAAGCCCAAAGAAGCCAAAACGTACCTTTGAGCGGTCGTCTGCTGCAAGAAAAGGCTAATCAATTTGGCAGACTGTTTGGAAAAATGGATTTTGAGTGTTCGGAAAGCTGGATATACCGATTTCGTCAACGACACGATATTGTAGTAGGCAAAGTTTGTGGAGAAGCCGCTAGTGTATCGCAAAGTGACTGTGACAACTGGCTAAAAACAGTTTTCCCAAAATTGACTGAAGGTTATACTGATAGCCAAATATGGAACGCTGACGAGACAGGTTTGTTTTTTAAGTTAACTCCTGACAAAACCTTGAAATTTAAAGGGGAAAAGTGCGTTGGTGGAAAATTATCAAAAGATAGAATCACCGTGCTTGTTGCATCAAGTATGGCAGGGGAAAAACGAAAATTATTGGTCATAGGCAAGGCAAAAAAACCCAGATGTTTCAAAAATGTTAAATCTTTGCCAGTTGATTACGAAGCAAACAAAAAGGCCTGGATGACTTCAGAGATTTTCGAAAAAGTTCTACGCAAATGGGACTCCCAGTTAAGAAATAACAAAAAGAAGATCATTTTATTTATTGACAATTGCCCAGCTCATCCTAAAATAGAGAATTTGACCAACATAAAACTGGCATTTTTACCACCAAACACTACATCAGTGATTCAACCGATTGATCAAGGGATAATTAAAACCCTCAAAAGTCATTATAGGAAGATTTTAGTACAGAAAATGATGAACGAAATTGAAAACTCGGCAGGCCCGTTTTCCGTTAATATTTTAGATGCCATTGAAATGGTAACTACGGCATGGGCTCGGGTGACTCCAGATACGATCAAAAAGTGTTTTCTACACGCTGGGTTCCGTAAATCTTCGGCTATCACAACAATTGACGACGACTCCGATGATGAATTGGACATACCATTGGCACAACTGACTACAGTATCATCAAGCGGAACAAATGTTGCGGACTGGGCAACATATGTTGATATTGACAGTCAACTTATCACTACTAGCGATTTGTCCGATAGTGAAATTGTTGAAACTGTTGTTCCATCACATACGACGCAAGATGAGGAAAATGAGGAGGAAGAAGAAGATTGCAAGGAAGGTGAGATTCCTACAACTAAGGATGTGTTAGGTGTTGTAACAAAGCTTAAAAGATACTGTTTATTTGGTGATGGAAAGGATATTATAGATATTGAAGAAGTAATGAAAATAGAATACACCCTACAGCGTACACTAGCACAAAAAAATAAATTGAAGCAAACTAATATTACACATTTTTTTAAATGTACCGGTGAATAACTATGTGTGCAAATATTTTCAATAATAAATGAATATAAACTACACATGTGTACGTGTCTGTATCTCTTTACCTTTGCCTGTAACGACTTCCGGATATAACGACGAAAATAGAGTGGTCCCTTCATTGTCGTTATACCCGAAATCCACTGTACACTATATAAGTACTTACCTCTAATAAAATTAAGACGTCATTGTAAGAACATTATTAAATAAAGAGAAAATAATATAAGTACTTACTGGCAGAGACATGGGGACTAGATTGTCGTGTGGGAGACGGAGCCAATTCCGGTCCGGGTTGGTGGCGAGACTGTGAATTGTAAAGAAAAAAAACTGTTATTACATACAACATTTCACTAGGCCGTAGATTGTAATTTTAATACGATACATACTTGTATTGTTGTAACCCCGATATTTTTGGCAGTGACTACGAGAGGATAGGATTCGGGACTAACAGCAGGTTCCTTATAAATAAATGATTAAATTGAGTTTTATCGAAATCAATTAGAAATACATACAATAAAATAAAATAAATAATTTAGGTATCCACCTAAAGCTATTATTGTCTTTATAATATTAGAATAGCGACTTTGATAAATTAAGAATAAGTGTAGATACATACAAAACCATAATAGGACGTGCTCTGCATGTCGGAATCTTGTGCAGCCTGCAATTAAATTATATGACATATTAATTAAAGTTTCTATAAAGTTAAAGCAATATGACAAATTGAAAAAATAATAACAGAACCTTCATTAATAGTATGACTGATGGTGGATGGACTGGTGGGCGACGCAACGGTGACTGTTGCTTCAAGAGTGCTATAAAAATAAAAATCATCTTCCAAATATCTTTTAGGTAAGTAGGTACTTTATTTTTTGGGTACTTAAAAAAAATAAGACAACGAAGGCAGGTGATTTCTATAGTACCTACATACTTATTACTACAAAAATTGCATTACAAAACTTACTTGGACTACTTCATATTGCAGGTGATGCTCACCAATGGCGTAACCCTCGCCTCCTAAAATTTGCAGGACGCGCTCTTCTATTTCTGTTAGGTCCTGAATATTATCGACGCCCCCACCAGTCCTTCGCCGGGCAGCGGCGCGTTCCGCAGCTCTTTTTTTTACCGTCAGTTTCTTGTCTGTCCAGTGCTATTTGCATTACAAAGTAAAAATAGTCAGTGTGTGCCATGATATTTAGTATTTTGTGAATGAGAAATAACATAACCATGCATTATTATTGCAGCACCCACTTTCCTAATAAAAATCACTACTTATGGCCTCTGTTGATGGTAAGCATCGTCACACTCAGCAGCTCAGCGTCGCTGAGAGCCCGTCAACAGAATTCTAGTAGTCTATGTTAGTACAAGCAAGCAAGTAATATGCTATAGAACTTACTTTCATCCATTGTTTTATGGTTTAGGTGACCCCCTAAGCTATTAAGTTTGGGAACCACCCTTTCCCAGAATTGGTTTTTTTTTTGCATTTGCCGTTTGTAAGTGGCCACGTGCCACTTCGGGGTCCAACTCCATGGAGTCTGTTAAGGCCATGAATGGGGCCTCGGAGGCCTGTCGAGAGCGGGATGAGCTACAAATAACAAATATTAGAATAACGCTGCTGTAATTACTTCTTAAATAATTTATGTACGTCTTAGTGCTTACATACCAATTTAAGATGTTTAAGACGTCTTATTTATTGCATTGTAAAATCTGCCCTTACTACCTCATTTTTGCAGAACTAAGTAAAAAAAATTCACTAACAAAGTTACGAGCGGAGCGAAGCTTTTGCGGTCTGCGAGAGTAAGAGATTTTTTAACAAAAGTCTTGTCTACGATTGATAAACTTTTTTTTTCATCACAATCCACGTTCGCGCTGATAAAGTTCTTATCGGTTCTATTATTTTAATAAATATATTTTATCAATTATACGCCAATGGTTCCACATTTACACTCCTAGAGAGTAGTATATTCTTTGCTACCAACTCACAGAACACATATACTCCTAGCGGAGTACCAACTTATCTGTGGAATGGCGAAAATTGGAACTACGGCCGTCATGTTGAAATGTCATGTCATTCGATTGTCAGTGTATACTACATTCGGGTTCTCTGGTTGTTTTGTCGTGATCAATATACTACTTTACTCTATGGTTGTGATTGAATATATGCCGAAAGCTAGTAGTAGTGATGCTTGAAACATTATTCTAAAGGTTAAAACCTTTTTTTAAGAAGAAGCTCGGGCGGGGTCTCCGGTTATTCCATTTAATCAAATATACAAAGGAATTTCGGCAGCGACAGGTTAGTGTTGTCAACTTTCTTGTTATAAATTACCCGATACTTAACTAATTATTTAAGTCCACGAAATATTCGTTTCTATTCTTGCTGCAGGTTAGCGTAACGGTAACGTACATCTAATAGGTAACCTGCTAAGTGAGTGAGCAAACTAACCTGCCAGATTTCAAATTTCTACTAACATTTATTTTATTATCTTATATTTCAGGTGTGAGTCAAGGACTAATTTCAACAATAGTTAAGGAAGGGCACGCAGCAGAAGAAACTGGTACAAAAATTCGGACACCAGGCAAGGAGAGAAAACGTAAAAGTGGATTTGTGCATGTTGATGATTTTGACATGGGAGTTATACGGAGGAAAGTACATGAATATTATCCTGCTAAAAAAAAGGTCCCTACTGTTAAAAAGCTTCTAGAGGTCTTAAAGACAGAAATAAAATACACAAGACAGCGAGAGAGTCTGCGAAAGCTGCTTCACAAGGTGGGATTTCGTTTTGAAAAATCTCAATCCAATCGGAAGGTTCTTATGGAGCGTAATGAAATATTAGCTTGAAAAGCTAAGTACTTGCATGCAGTGGATAAACATAATAAATCTCCCCAGCCCCGGCCCATAATTTATTTAGATGAGACCTATATTCACTCTTCGCATACATCGGGTAAATGTTGGCGAGAGGGTGAAGACGGAGTATTGTAGCCTGTATCGAAAGGGCAAAGATATATTATTGTTCATGCGGGAGGAGATACTCGATTTGTTACAAATGCACTACTTGTGTTTAAATCAAACACAAAAAGTGGTGATTATCATGACGAGATGAATAGTACCAACTTTAAAAAGTGGGTTATTGAAAAACTTGTGCCTAATTTACGAGAGCCATAATAGTGATGGATAATGCTCCTTATAACCGTATTTGTGTGAATAAAGTCCCAAATACGAATTCCTTAAAAAAAGATATGCAATTATGGTTGACCCAAAATAAAATTGACTACGGAGAGAATTTGACTAATCCTCAGCTTTTAGAAATAATTAAGAGAAACAAGCCTGAACCTGTATATGAGATTGAAAAAAATTTAGAAGACAATAGACACAAATGCTTATATTTACCACCTTATCACTGTGATCTCAATCCCATTGAACTCATATGGAGCACAATGAAATGAAAAGTTGCTGATGGAAATATTGAGCACAAAAATGCTGAAATTCCCCGCCTAGTTAGAGAAGCTTTTGACGCTATTACAGTTCATGAGTGGGCACAGCATTGTAAACACGTTCGCAGGTTAGAAGGAGAATACTTAAAACATGATTTGTATTTAGATAAACCTTCTATTATAGAAGTGGTAAGTGACACTGAAACCGAAAGCGATAGCGATAGTGATAATGATGATAGTGGTACGGAAATAAGTGGAGTATGGCCTCACAACCAGGATGAAGTTGTGTATGCAGGTTCATCTAAAGATCACAATTACTGTAAACCTGGTTTTCAATAAATCATTGTAAAGCAATTTGTTTTTTTTTATTACACTACACTACCACTAGGTACCACTGCTAATTATAATTAGTCAAATCTGGTGTTAGGGGTTTGGTACGGTCATAACTAAATGCTAGACATCCAGGTACCTCTTGCAAGGTAGGTACCTACTTAACTTCGCAATAAATGAAAGTTGTATTCCCCCCCCCCCCTCCCCCGTGGAACATTTTATCTGCTGAATTTCCACTTCATTGGATTACTTTTTAGATAAAGCCATTGTTTATTGCTGAGAGACTAAACGGTTAGCGTACCTACGTAACTGTAAATGATCAAATGCTTTTTATTTATTTTATTATTTTTATATAGGTATCATTGTTTTTAATTTGTAAAAACTGTAATTCTTATTAAACGATAATGTCTAATGTGAAATTTCCTTCTTGAAAACTTACTCAATTTTGGGCACCTTATATTAATTAGCAACACTGAATCGACGGTGCCGTCCGTCCTCTTTCAGTTCACAGATAAGTTGGTAGGACTGTAGTAATTATTTTATTTATTTTCAATTTAAACATCTCTAAAGATTACTAAACTTTATCAGCTGTGGTGGAAACGTGTGTCCATAGTATAAAGAGAGGAAGTACGTTATCTTCATACAAACGCACCGCGCGCGGCTTGTATGTATACGCCAAAGTATCTATGCGTCGCCGCACGCACACTTAAACAAATCTCGGCCCGTTTCGCAGCGCGCCAGTCGGGGCTAACATCGCACGAGGTTCGCGCGTTACGGCTTTTCGGCACCGCTAAATGAATGAAAAATGTGTGATAATCGCAGGAGAACGTATTGCTGTGTGTTTGGGTGTCTTAATAATAATTCATCGATTCCAGAATTGTCTCTGTTCAAATTACCTATTGAACAGGAAAGAAGTCACTTTTTCTAGCATATATTTTTTACTTGATGATGAGATACCTACTTACTTATTTTTTGTTGTATTAGTTTTCTATCAGACAGAGGAAGTAGGTAGGCCTACATTCCCACTAGAATGTACTAGGTACTTTTGATCTGTCAATTGATTTGCCGCTATTGCTTTGTTTATGTTTAGTCATGCCGATTTCTCAGTACCTATTGTAGGTATAGTAACTAAGTACCTACTTACAGTTATAAAATCGTACTTAAAAAATAAGTAATTGACTAATTGTGAATCAGATAAATAGAGCAAAGTTCGAATCACCTACCGTTTACTCGTGCTCATCACCGCCCCGCGCCGCCCGTCTGCTGGCCCGTCGCTCTTTCTTTCATCGTGAAAGGTTTCATCATCGTTTAGGTACCCAGACAATACAAGTAAAAAATACAACTTCCCGACCCTTGCCATTTATTGGCATTGAATTAAAATTTAACTAAAAGTGACAACCCTGAGACAGTAGGCAATTATATCGCGGATTGTGCCGGAGATAGCCTACTTCCTCTCTTTATACTATGGTGTGTCTAATGCATAATTCTACAGTCATAAAAAAGCTAGGTACTTTCCAAACATGTTCCAAACGAATATTTATTGTACTTACATTTCAACATGACGGCCGTAGTTCCAATTTTCGCCATTTCACAGATAAGTTGGTAGGAGTGTATTACGATACATCCCGTCGGAAAAGATAATAAAAAAATACTATAACAGATTAAAAATGACTAAAACAAATCAATGAATCGGCAGAAATTCTATTTCTATGCTACGAATCAAACGTGACGTCTGTGTGCTTATTATCTGTGGTGTATGGGGCACAGAGCACTAATACGCCTGGCGGAGGTGTGGGGAAGCGAAAAAATTCCATAGCCGATCCGATCCGACGACCCCGGCCAATCTATATTACTATACTCTATGACCCCGGCCAACGACGAAGTGTCAATTTTGTTTTATCCGGTCTCAGTACCAGTGCGGTATTGGATATTCTTCATTTTACTATAAAGTGAGGAAATAATATTGTTATTTTACAAATCGCATCGATTTTCTACTTCTATTATACGCAGTTCAAATTCTATATAATCGATATTTGTGACGTTACATTTCAGTTCAGTTGTGTTAATTTTCATTTTGCCGGCAGCGCTAGCAGTGATATTCAAGAAAAATGAATTGTCCATTCAATGAGGAGCAACTGAATCAGTTGAAAGCATTCGTCGAGTTTTGCAAAGGAGAACCGCAGATAATACATCACCCTAAATTAGCTTTCTTCAAAGAATATCTGTCTGCTCTGGGGGTTACAATTCCGGGCCCAATACCGAGTGCGAAAAACTTTGCACCATCGGGCGATACGTAAGTAATAGCTTACTTTAATCTAATCTGTAGACTCCACTTCTGTTACACGTATACAAATTGCAAAAAAAATACTAGAGCTTTCAAAGAAACCGGAATAAGCCTTATTATCAAAATCACCATGCCTTGACAAAAATACAAAGGAGATTGGTGATAGATGATACATAGTAAATAATACACCATTTTGATTTCACATTGTACCTAATTGTTAAAAGCTAGGTGTCACAATGGTGGCTCTTTTAGCTAAATGCGATCTTTTACAGATCACTCACAGTGTATGTTGTAGCTTACTCTTTTGCCATAGTCCCTCTGTTGTAGTAGTAGCTCGCAATCATATAGCTGCTCTAATAAATAACTGAAGTTTCAGCAATACATCAAAGAGTAATGCTGATAATACTACTCCTACGTCATCAGGGGAGGAAACTGCTGAAGATTCAGATGTAGAGCTGAATTTGGAAGGTAATTTTTGTGACAGTTTTAACTAAGTTTTTGGTAGATTTACCAACCAATTGTATTCTTCCCTTTATACCACATATATTAGTCAGCATGGATTAAGTGATCGAAAATATGTGCTCATAAATGTGGAGTTGGGGACATAAGCCTGCTATACTTGAAATAAAAATCACCCAAATATGTTGCACTGAGCAGTTGGCACTGACCAAAAAATTACTAGCTTCTTCATATTTTCTGTTGATGACCAGTGTTATGCAAAGTTATTATGTTGGGAAAATGAAAATAGTGCTTATTTTGAAAGTACTATGGAAAAAAAAAGTACTATAGAAAAAAAAAGTATTTCAGGAGATAGACCACCACCTCTTAAAGCAGTATTGTAATCTTACTTGAGTGCGGGGAAGAGATGGAGCTAGACGTCCTGTATAGCTCCATCTCTTTCTCACACTGAAGTAACATTAAAATAATACTGCTTTAACAGGTGCTGGTGGTTGGCCCCCTGGTCACTAGAAGATACTTCTTCTGATTACTAAATATTATTATCATTTTATCACTACTTTAAATGCATAATAAATTCATGCTTTTAATTTGTAATGCATAGAAAGAATAATGTAACAATACATCCGAATGCTATGTTAGATAATTATGTATGTGGGACAAGATAAATGAGTTATTTAAAGAATAAAATATAGTGAGTGAGTCATTTATATTTGAGGAGTATTTGATAAGTTGTTTATTTAAGGAAACTTTCTAAACTATGGATAATAAATGCTTTGAAGTTAACAACAGATATTGAGAATTCAACAAAGGTTTCTCCATGAAGAAGAATTGTCATTAAAAGCCACAATATGCACTATCCATTTCAATAATAATACAAAACAAAGGATAATCCTCAAAGGAGGAGGAGGAGGAGAAGGAGGAAGGATTTCAAAGGATGTAGAATTTACAATGTTCCCAAATATTTATGCTCTAGCATACAGGGTGTTTGGTGCATCGTGTGCCAAATTGAAATGGTCGACTGGGGGGGTCATCTGCTATCCTTTCAGACCCCTAAACACTATTCGTGCCCTGTCGATTTTTTTTCATCGACTTTTTATTATTTTATTAAAAAATACCCAAATTTTACATTCAAATACAAATTTAAAAAAAAGTATAAGTCGTAGACTGAATTTTAATTTTGTTTAGATGTGTATTGTATGACAGTATTTTTGATATCAAAATTAGTGACATTAGCCATCTAGTTTTTTTTTAATTTACTCGCAAAATTTCGGACTTCAATTAAAGATGTCCATGTTAGAGCTATTTACATGGCTATAAAAAAAAAGCGACCGGGATCTTCGAACTCCCTCAAAAATTCTCTAGTCTATCCTCTTGCTAGTGATGTGCCACATGCCATAAAAATCTTTTTACAACTTTGTGAATTCGCTAGAATTGTGAATCGAGTCACAAAATACTAAATTCCAAATTCTAAAGAAAAAAAGTCTTTTTGCGTAATTGTTAATTGAGACACAGGTAAATTTGTTTTCTCACTCTCGCAAAGTAAAATCTATCTTCTATCTCTTTCTTGCATAGCGTAAACTAGTTTGAACAAACGACGAACTGCCGCCGACGCCGTTAATCCGTCATAATTTTAGTCGAGACATCACTGCCTCTGCTACCTGACGTGTGTGCTTAGTTCACCGTACTGCGCGTTTTTTTCATTTTGTTACTTTGTTTTGTTGGTTTTCGTTACGTTTTAACTTTTGGTGTTATTGTTAAACTTCGTTGACTTTTTGTTGTTGCAATGGCGACGTTTTCTAACGAAGAATATGCTGACTACATGATGGCTAATGGAGCCGCCCATGGTGTCGCTCGTGCAGCGCAACGACTTTACCAGGAACGCTTTCCTAGTAGACCTGGCCGCAGAGTCTTCCAAGACACATACCGACGCATACGCGAGACTGGCAGTGTCACTTTTCATGAACCAAGGGGCCATATTGTGCGACATAATGTTGAAGTGGACGAGAGAATACTGGCACTTTTTGAGGAAGACCCTACAAGAAGTATTAGAAATGTGGCAGCACATCTTGATATTTCAATATGGAAAGTGTGGAAAGTTCTTCAGCAAAACGAAAAGCATCCATTCCATTACACTCCGGTGCAAGGTACGTAATTTTAAACTAACTTTAAACCTGTACACGCTTTGTTTGACGATGCCTTTGTTTAGCAGGTAATGGGTATAGTATGACGTCACTTCCAGGTAGTGAATCATTTAGCCCATACAGGCGGTCCTTAAAAATCTTATTGTGCAATTATTTACTGCCCAACAGAAATTTAAAAGAGTTCTTTGTTTGTAGGTCTTGAGGGTGGCGACTTTGAGAGACGAGTGGAATTCTGTCGCTTTATGTTACACACGGATGTGGATGATCCTAATTTTTTAAAAAGAATACTGTGGACGGATGAATCCAAATTTACCAAAGAAGGAATTCTCAATCTTCACAATCTGCACCACTGGACAAACAAAACGGAAAACCCACGTGTTAAAAGACAGAAATAATTTCAAAGGAGGTTTAGTATAAACGTTTGGGCAGAAGTGATTGGGAATCAGGTAGTTGGACCGCATTACCTGCCCGATAACCTCAATGGCGATAACTATTTGGAGTTCCTTCAAAATGACCTGCCCGAATTAGTGTCTGAGGTGCCCGTATTTAATGAAAATGTGCCCAAAGTATTCCAGCATGACGGCTGTCCCGCGCATTGGAGTTTGACTGTGAGGGAATATCTCGACGATGTGTTCCCCAATGCGTGGATTGGTCGCGATGGCCTATTGCATGGCCGGTACGTTCCCCAGACCTAACTCCGCTAGACTTTTATGTCTGGGGCCGTGCCAAAGAGCTGGTATACGCCACGGAGGTTCCGACTAGAGAGGTACTACTTCAACGCATTGAAACGGCGTTCAATAAAATTAAGGAGGAAATGCGACTTCGTACAACAACTGTGGAAATTCGAAATAGATGTCGGGCCTGCATTCGCAATAGAGGCCAACAATTTGAGCAGAATATGTGAAAAATAAATAAATATTAACAATGCTTTTTTTTTAATTTCTATTAACCCCCCCCCCCCCCCCCAAGAGTGATACGAGACAGATTTTAACCTTTAACCTTATAAGAGTGAGATAACAGATTTAATAAGTATTTCAGGTATCATTTAAGCAAGAATATTTTTTAAAATCATAATTTGGAATTGTAGTATTTTGTGACTCGATTCACAATGCTAGCGAATTCACAAAGTTGTAAAAAGATTTTTATGGCATGTGGCACATCACTAGCAAGAGGATAGACTAGAGAATTTTTGAGGGAGTTCGAAGATCCCGGTCGCTTTTAGTTTTTTTTTATAGCCATGTAAATAGCTGTAACATGGACAGCTTTAATTGAAGTCTGAAACTTTGCGAGTAAATTAAAAAAAAAACTAGATGGCTAATTTCACTAATTTTGAATTTAAAAGTACTTTAATACAATACACATCTAAATGAAATTAAAATTCAGTCTACTTCTTAACTTATACTTCTTTTTAAATTTGTATTTGAAAGTAAAATTGGGTATTTTTTTAATAAAACAATAAAAAGTTGATGAAAAAAAATCCATAGGGCATGAGAAGTGTTTAGGGGTCTAAAAGGATAGCAAATGACCCCCCCAGTTGACCATTTCAATTTGGCACACGATGCACCAAACACCCTGTATAATAGATATACAGGATGTAAGGGACAGCCCTCCACAGACTTATGGGGTGAATTCAATACATCATATTAAGATGAACGGTACATTAAATTATTTCAGGAATGTTATGCAAATCCAATAAAACTTATTTGTTTTATTACCTCACACGCAATGTATCGTTACCGTGGAAAACGCGCGTAGCGAACGGCAGCGCAGCGAGCCTTCGGCCGCCGAGTATTTCAACATCCATTGCTGATTTTTTTATTTTAGCTGTTTTATTTACATAAATGAATTGCTGTGTGCAGATAATGTAATTACATACATACATAGACCCACGCCATCTTTCCATGGGGGTAGGCAGAAACTACAGAATGCCACCAGCTACGATCCTTACATACTCCTTTTGCTTCGTTTACGTTCATACATCTTGTCTTACACACACGCCAGTTGCGAGTACTACGTACTTGATCTTTCTGAAGAACATCACCAATAAGATCACTATATGTAATTGTATAATGTAATTTTACATTGAAATTAAGGAATAGTAACTGAAAATACGATTAAAAAAAAGAAATTTTTTCTGAGAATATTTCCGGTGGAATATGATTCAAAATAAGGAGCTGAATGCACCCTGTTAGTTTGCAGAGGACTGTCCCTTACACCCTGTATACATAGTTGTCTACAACTACAAATAACTATGAACCTTAGCTAGGGATATACTCCTTACTTCTATTTTTACTCCTCAATAATAGTGAATAGCCTTCATCCCATCTCCTGTTCTTAATATGATTTAGGGTCCAGATTAAAACCTTTTTTCACTTTGCATACAGGTGTCATAGATGCAGACAAAGTGGATGATTCTCAGATCATGGGTGATGAGTCAAAAGAAGTGACAGATGAAGAACGAGACCAGTCTGATGAGAAGAGGTCTGAGGCAATGAAGGCTTTCTCCGAGCAGCAATATGATGAAGCCATCAAACTGTACAATGAAGCTATACAACTCAATCCTCAGAGTGCCTTACTTTTTGCTAAACGGGGACAGGTTATTGACTCTTTTTTTATATTTCTCTTGAATATGTTAAGTAAATATAAAGTCCACAGTGAGATTATTCATTGCAGATTTCTATGAATGAAAGTTCATGTAAAGTTTCCCAATGTGTCTTTTCATTGTTTATGTATGCTTTATTTTATGAACATGCCATTTTCGATTTCATTTCTGTCGTCTAAAATCTTATTATATTTTGTAATGTTTTCTTTCACAGATCTACCTGAAGCAGAACAAACCAAATGCTTGCATCAAGGATTGCACGCGCGCTCTAGAACTCAACTGTGACAGTGCTGCTGCGTATAAATTCCGTGGAAGAGCTTACAGGTAGGTTTTGTCTCAAAATAAACAATTATATGAAATGTTAACAAAAGAAAGAATAATAAAAACCAGCCAAGTGCGAGTCGGACTGAGGCACGAAGGGTTCCGTACCACAGTACAAAATTTAACACTACATATTAAAAAAAAAAACTTCAACAAGTTTCTTTTATGGAAAATACTAAACGAAGAATATTTTTATCTTAAATTTTAACGAACGCAAAGATAACTTTGTATTTCATAATGATACTGTGAAGTACAAAGGAATTTTTTGCAGTTTCAGAAAATTGGTCATATTTAAACAAAATACCTTATGAATTAACAAATGCTAAAAAGTATTTGTTGATTAAATGCATTATAATATTAAGGTACATGATATACAGAATTTTCACATTCCTAACTTGTTTAGTTGCTGCGGTAGAACTCGTACAAAAATGGTCTAAAACTGACAACTTTAGCGGACCCCTATATCTTCATTTTTGAAAGTAAACAAAAATAAAAATTCTCTTTGTACTCTACTCAGTGAGTTCTAGACAATGGCATTCCACATGCCAGGGTAGGAAAAAAAAATTCAAAATCAAATGTTTATGGTATGGGGACCCCCACCCCCTTTAAAGGAGAAACCCAAATTTCATAGAAACTTGGACCTGGTGTTACAGGGCTGGAATTTGGCTATAAATTAGAGCATTTAGGAAGGTCTCACGGGCCCAATTTTCACGTCTCCCAGCAATGGCCAAATTGGTAAAATCAGACAATGTTTACATTTTAGGTTATTTTTATATTTGAGTTATTTATATAAGAAATTATATTTTTGAGGCTGTTTCCTACGTAAATCTGGAACGCATGTGCGCTGTGCTGCAGCACCTGCAACCTATCATGATGATGCTTAGAGGGTGACTTCAGATTTAGGAACGGCGCGACCCATTCCTGTACAATTGAAAGGAAACATTTCATCTTCCAATCTTCCCCTTCCTATTGTATTGCAGCGATCCGTTGCTATTCCGCAAATAATGCACAGGCTCATGATGTCGTTACTAATCAGTCCTCAAAAGAACAAAACAGATCCGGTTTTCCAGCAAAGGACAGCAGCAGCAGGCAGGGTACGGTGTCCAATGTTCAAGCGAGAGTCAGTCAGAAGGCAATCAATTTCGGAGTCCAGTATTCGAGCAGCGGTCTTATGAAATAATAAATCCCGAGAAATACGGAAAAAACAGGAATCATGTGCGCAAAAATACGAAAAGCGAATGACATTAATGACATGTCATTACAACCATGACAATTGACAGACGTTGACATTTGACGTTTACTAGTGCAATCGATTATGTATTTTTTGTTTTAATGATTTTTTAATGGTGCTTACGTTAAAAATCAATTAGATTCCAGATTTTTTTTATTTTGTATTGATTCTAATACCTAAAAAAAAAACAAATGTACTAAAACAATGGAGTATTATTTAATTATCTGTAACTATCGATTTCCACTAAATCGATCGTATTCTTAGGGTACGCACTATTGATATAATGCTAGCGTTTGTGAAGTTAGTGACGTATAATGTTGTGTTAGTGACGTAAATATAAGTGTTGTAACGGTTTACAAAGGTTGTTTAAAACAAAAATAGAAATCTACTTATTTTCTACACTTGACCATTGTCATTGAGGCTAAGATTCAAATGGGTTAATTAAGCAAATTAAAGGAATTTTATGGTACATATCTGATTCGTGTAACAGTTAGGCCCAGAAACGGGTTTCTCCTTATAACTATTTTATTTTTATTATTTGTTGTTAGATATACCTCTGCGCAGCCCTTCGGGGAAACAAGGCGTGATGTTATGTTTTATGTAGTATTTGTTGTTATCGCGGCAATACACAATCTGTGAAAATAATTTCAACTGGCTACCTGTTACGGTTTATGTTCATGAGCCCGCTGACAGACAGACGGACGGACAGCGGAGGCGTAGTAATAAAGTTCCGTCTGCCTCCCTTCGGGTACGAAACTCTAAAAATTGGGGCGTCGCGGGACGCCTCGCGCCTGGCAGATGTGAAACATCGAAATTATTTTGTATACAAAAACTACGAGTATACGAGCTCAGCGCGATGAGAGGGAGGGGGGAAAGAGTCAGGAGCAGGGTTACGAGCGCGTGGCGCGTGGCTGGTCAGACCGGCTGTTGACATAGCGTCGCCATGCCAACAGCCGGTCTGACCCGCCGTATTAGATATTTCACATCAAAAAGAACAAATGAGTGAGCAAGCTGTTCTACTACTAAAGCAATATATTTTTCTGTTATAATAACGCTGTTGCCAGATTTACGATAGCATAAATATATTTGTTACGGCTAAAACCCGAAGTGCGGCTACAACTAGTTTTAGCCGGCTACAACTAGGTGTGTTGTGTAGTCACAGTACTAACCTAACCTAACCTACCTTTCAGCCCACACCTAGTTGTAGCCGGCTACAACTAGGTGTGTTGTGTAGTCACAGTACTAACCTAACCTAACCTACCTTTCAGCCCACACCTAGTTGTAGCCGGCTAAAACTAGTTGTAGCCGCACTTCGGGTTTTAGCCGTAACATATTAATTGAAATAACTTACTCATACCTTTTTGTGTAAAAAATAGCACATGACAATGCTAATAGTTTTTTCAAACCAAAATATTTGTGTAATGTCTGGCTATACAGTGGATTTCATTTATTACGACCTTGGTTGTAGCGACCATTTACCTATAGCGACGTTAAATCTAAGTCCCTTGAATTTAAAGCATACTTTAGTACAAAATTCATGTGGCTATAGCGACTTTGGATGTAACGCCGAGTTCGGGTGTAGCGACTGTTTTTAATGAATCATTTGTAACAAATTCCTAGAAATCCCATGCAGATATTGCGACCGGAGTCGGCCGCCAAAGACACAAAGATTTTTTTCTTTCACAAACATTTCTTATCTTTTGTTTACATCCATTGCACACAGATGGTCAGCAAGTGTGGAGACCTTTACCTTTTGTTTATAGATATCAACTAAGTAGGTAGGGGAAGCGTGTACGTTTCGGAGCTTTTATGGTTCAGTTACAAAGTGATATTCTGAGTAGCAACTGGGTTTAGTAAACTTTTGAATAAGTATGGCTGCTAGACGCACATTCACTGTTAAAGAAAAGGCGGAAATCATTTCAAAATTGAAAAACGGTGAAAACAATGCTGATTTGTGCAAAGAGTACAAAGTTTCGCATTCAACAGTATCTACGATGTGGAAAAACCGTGATAAAATATTAGAATGCTTTGAATCCAAATCCTTAAAAATTAAGAAAAACCGCAAACCGACGCATCAAGATATCGAAAATGCCCTTCTAATGTGGTTCAAAGCCCAAAGAAGCCAAAACGTACCTTTGAGCGGTCGTCTGCTGCAAGAAAAGGCTAATCAATTTGGCAGACTGTTTGGAAAAATGGATTTTGAGTGTTCGGAAAGCTGGATATACCGATTTCGTCAACGACACGATATTGTAGTAGGCAAAGTTTGTGGAGAAGCCGCTAGTGTATCGCAAAGTGACTGTGACAACTGGCTAAAAACAGTTTTCCCAAAATTGACTGAAGGTTATACTGATAGCCAAATATGGAACGCTGACGAGACAGGTTTGTTTTTTAAGTTAACTCCTGACAAAACCTTGAAATTTAAAGGGGAAAAGTGCGTTGGTGGAAAATTATCAAAAGATAGAATCACCGTGCTTGTTGCATCAAGTATGGCAGGGGAAAAAAGAAAATTATTGGTCATAGGCAAGGCAAAAAAACCCAGATGTTTCAAAAATGTTAAATCTTTGCCAGTTGATTACGAAGCAAACAAAAAGGCCTGGATGACTTCAGAGATTTTCGAAAAAGTTCTACGCAAATGGGACTCCCAGTTAAGAAATAACAAAAAGAAGATCATTTTATTTATTGACAATTGCCCAGCTCATCCTAAAATAGAGAATTTGACCAACATAAAACTGGCATTTTTACCACCAAACACTACATCAGTGATTCAACCGATTGATCAAGGGATAATTAAAACCCTCAAAAGTCATTATAGGAAGATTTTAGTACAGAAAATGATGAACGACATTGAAAACTCGGCAGGCCCGTTTTCCGTTAATATTTTAGATGCCATTGAAATGGTAACTACGGCATGGGCTCGGGTGACTCCAGATACGATCAAAAAGTGTTTTCTACACGCTGGGTTCCGTAAATCTTCGGCTATCACAACAATTGACGACGACTCCGATGATGAATTGGACATACCATTGGCACAACTGACTACAGTATCATCAAGCGGAACAAATGTTGCGGACTGGGCAACATATGTTGATATTGACAGTCAACTTATCACTACTAGCGATTTGTCCGATAGTGAAATTGTTGAAACTGTTGTTCCATCACATACGACGCAAGATGAGGAAAATGAGGAGGAAGAAGAAGATTGCAAGGAAGGTGAGATTCCTACAACTAAGGATGTGTTAGGTGTTGTAACAAAGCTTAAAAGATACTGTTTATTTGGTGATGGAAAGGATATTATAGATATTGAAGAAGTAATGAAAATAGAATACACCCTACAGCGTACACTAGCACAAAAAAATAAATTGAAGCAAACTAATATTACACATTTTTTTAAATGTACCGGTGAATAACTATGTGTGCAAATATTTTCAATAATAAATGAATATAAACTACACATGTGTACGTGTCTGTATCTCTTTACCTTTGCCTGTAACGACTTCCGGATATAACGACGAAAATAGAGTGGTCCCTTCATTGTCGTTATACCCGAAATCCACTGTATTTCCAAAATATTTTAACTGCTGGGAACTGTTTACGGAAAATCATACTCATATTAAGAGCGTTGTCACATTTTGCACCTCTCTCGCTCACACGGGACCAAATTTTTAATAACGTTAAATGAAAAGATGCATTTTTGAAAAATGTATTCAATGGGCCGTCTACAAAATGATATTAATTTAATAGGTAATTATTAAAAACACATTTTTATTGTGGCATTTATTTACATCATCTCAAAAACAGATCATAATACTTAATTAAATAAGTTTATTAGATAACACAATAGAAATGTGTTTTTGATAACTACCTATTAAATTAATATTGTTTTGTAGACCGCCCATTGATTACATTTTTCAAAAAAGCATTTTTTCATTTAACATTTTTAAAAATTTGGTTCTGTGTGAGCGAGAGAGATGAAAAATGTGACAACGCTCTTAACATAAAGAATCATATTAATTGGGTAGTTTCTTCTAGCCTTTTAATAAACATACTGTTAATAATTATGTTAGTTTGTGTGTTTATGTTTACAATTTTAACTAAAACAATTGCAAAGTCATGGATTACTCATTTTGTGCATATGATCATGCCTTTATTCTAATTAATAAAAATAATGTGATCACCACAATTATAATACACGCCATGTCTTACTCTCCATCTGTCTTATAAAGTCTGTCAGTCATCCTTGCATTTATTGTGTGAATCATTATGCAATTCGTTATCATTAAGTTCCCTTCAAAATGGTTGAGCTGAATGGTGCTAATCCATGCGTCATGTTCGTGAACGGGCGCCGTCAGTAGGGACTGGCCATCTCTTAGCTGCCATGGCTTATTTTAATTTTTGAATCGTTTTTGGTTTTTACCTTTTTGTTGCGGACGCTTTTAACGTGCACGTATTTCTACATTGTTCTCACATACTTAATTTCAACATGAATAATGTAACCAATATTTTAATTTAAAAGAGTGTCCGTGGAGTTTCTTGTCCGTTCTTCTCCGTAGAGATCTACGCTTTGGAATGGGCAACTAGCTTCAACTTTCTGACTAACTGACCGACTCTTTGACAATTCAAAAGTGCCTGTAATTGCTTTGTTTGAAATAAATGCTTTGAGTTTGAGTTTATCATTGTCTTGTTTGTAATCTGTTCAATAGGTTACTGGGAAAATTTGAAGAGGCATCTCATGACCTCTGTGAATCTCTTAAAATTGACTATGATGATCAAACCAATGAATGGCTGAGCGAGGTCAAACCCAATGCTGAGAAACTGCGTCAACACAAGCTCAGCTCTCAACGCAAGAAGGAAGAAAGAGAGGTAGTATAATAAATAAATAATGCTTTTAATGAGCCACTTTTGAATTACACCTAAGGTTAAGTATAGTGGGCAGGCTTGGCTGTATCTGTGACTAGCAACTACTCCTGCTTCACAGAAATACACTACATGTCTACACGTTAGTAATATTATACAACGAGCCTATCACAAAAATATTATGTACTTCAACAACCTTTACGTTGAATATTCCTCCAAAAATATTTCAGCATCGCGACAAGTTGCGCAGAGCTCGCAAGGCTCAGGAGGCGAGGGCTCGTGCGGCGCGTGAACAGGCCGAGGCGAACGCCCGCGCACCGCCCTCCGTGCCGCCTGGCTTCCAAGCCGGCGGCTTCCCTGCCGGTGGCGGTGGCTTCCCCGCCGGACTCAACCCGCAGGACTTCAGTAACCTACTGTTTGACCAGGAAATCATGTCGGCATTCCAGGTAATAACATATTAATAATACAATACAATAATATTACTACTTTTTCCCCGCGGCTTCGCTCGCGTGGAGGCCGGAAATTATCCCATAAGTTTATAAATATGGTATTCTGATGTAAAAGCTAAATTACTGTAAAGTTTCAGCAAAATCTGATCAGTAGTTTTGCGTGAGAGTAACAAACATCCATACATCCTCACAAACTTAAGGGTTTTTTCGTAGTAGGGTTATATTCTTTTTTTAAATCATAAATTCAAGTAACGCGCGACACGCGGATTTTGACCGCGTGGTGATATGTTTCTATCTATCTGAACCCCCCCTAAGCCACAGCATCGAATTCGGTGTAGACTGTTAGCTTGTTGAATATACCTGTCTAATCCAACGAAAATGTTCTATGTCTCCTCCACAAAGGCAGAAATGGCATTTAGGGTGCGTTTCCACTGAAGCAGAGACGAGCGGAGCTGAGCGGAGACGTGCCGGAATCGTCCAATCACAAACGAGACGAGAAACGCGATGAGGATTTCAACTATTGTGATAAGTTGATTCACGCACGTCTCCGCTCAGCACCGCTCGTCTCCGCTTCAGTGGAAACGCACCCTTAATATCGGTTTCCATCCAGCGGGGACCCCTCTGTTATTCTATTGCTCATGGATTTGAAAATTTTATTGGAGATACTCCTTCCAGTGTTCTATAAATGTTTCTGTATTTATATTCTTGCACACATACAAACTTGGTATACCTATAACAATATGTATCAAACTATTTAATTAGGTACTCAATATAATATCAATATAGGCTTTTTGAAGATAACCTTTTTGTTCCGAGGCTCGAAGAGAACTAACTTAGAAACTAGACGACGCTCCAAACACCATGTTTCCATTCCGTTCCATTAAAAAACCAGTACTTCTTCGGTAACTTTCAAATGAGATACTTTTAAACTTCACGACTACGCTGATAAAAAATCATTTGAGGCAAATCACATACTTTCACTTTTATATTTAGTATTTAAAATCACAAAAAATCTTAATATTTGGAAATCATGACTTGGACATGGTTGTCAAACAAAAACAGCAGAAATTCCATTCGAAAGTTTTTTCAATCCATCGGGGCCCTCTCTATCCTTAGTATTTACAAGTGAAAGTAGTACACTAAATTAAAGCATTTTCAATGTATACCTACAGGTATTATTATACCGGTTTTATTGCTGTGGCTCAAGAGGGCCAGCTAGATAGAAACACGTCGCGTGGTGTTAACTTAAAGTTATGATTTTAGGAAATCATTCTTTTGTTTTGGTTATCTTACTAGTATATTTAATTCTGTAATTAACTGGTGAAACTTCAGAAATATTCACCAGTTAATTAAAAAATTAAAGGCCATGTATATACTACACCTGGAAAATACAAGGTGTAATTTTAATCACGGTTAACCTCTTAAGGGGTCGTCATTGTACTCATCATTATGAACAACTTTTACTATGGGACTAAACCCGAAATCGCGAAAAAAAATCAGGTGTTCCCTACATTTTGATAAGTTATGCGAACATAAATGTAGGGAAAGCTGATTTTTTTTTCGCGATTTCAGATTTGGTCTCATAGTAAAAGTTGTTCATAATGATGAGTACAATGACTCCATAAGAGATTAACACTGTTTAAAATTACACCTTGTATAACATGGACACCTGTGGTGCCATTCCAGCTTTTTTTACAGTGTTATAGAAATAGAAGTACCTATTCATCTATCTATCGTACAGTAGTCCTTAGTTGTGGAACCAAAATTGTCACTAACGTGGATTTCAAACTAGGACCCAGAGGTCGCTGCAGCATTCCAAGATGTGTCGTCCAACCCAGCAAACTTCGTGAAGTATCAGAATAACCCTAAAATTGCGGCGGTTATAGAAAAACTTCAAGCCAAACTCGGAAAGGGTGGATCTGGCGGCTTTCCAGGTACTTATTTGGAGTTTTATGGATTTAAAAGAACGGCTAAAGTACGAGATTTATTTAGACTGTTTACCTTTTCTAATTACTACAGAGCTTATCGCAAACTCTGTACGATGTCTTCTCCCGTCAAGTGAAGTACGCGACACAAGACTTCAATATCAGCTGTACTACAAAAAAAAAACAACGTCGCTGGCTTTGGTTTTGTTAAGTTTTTGTGTATTGCCAACTTGCCACTGACCTTCGAAACTAAATTAATTTGTACTTAATCGCTTTCTTTAGGTTTGTTTTTAAAAGACGGATGTTCTTTTTAGGGTTCCGTAGTCAACAAGGAACCCGTATAGTTTCGCCATGTCCGTCTGTCATTCCGCGGCTTAGCTCAGAGACACTTAGTACTAGAAAGCTGTAATTTGGTACGGGTATACATAGTATAGGTAATATACTATATTATATAATATAGTATACAGGGTGTTTGGAAGGTGGGTGCAAAGCCTTAAAGGGGAGTTAATACAGACCATCTAGAACATTTTGAGCCATATTTGTCCTAACCAAAGTCTGATATTTATTTTTTTAGAGAACTTTTACGATTTTGGTACCAAAATCCCAAAATTTTCCAATTAAGGCCTAATAACGCAAAGATTGAGTGAACATTTCTATTTTTTTTAATTTACTTTATTGGCCTAATGTGTGTTTAATGGTATGAAATCATTTCGAAGCACCGTATTTACTAAAAAAATAACTTTCAGACTATTTAAAATAAAAAGAAAAAAAATGGATTTTAATTGACATTTAAAAAATAAATAAAATAGCTACTGGTGTTCAAATAATTTTAAAAACATGCTGAGTTATTGCTCTTTTTTTTAAGGTATCATTTACTTAGATAGCTTTACAATTTTTGAAGTTAGGGTGCCTGGACCAATTAAGGGTAAGAAATTTCAAATTTCAATAAAATTAAAATCAACCTGATTTTTCCTCAAATAACTTTAAACTAAAGTCTAAAGTGGTTATTTTTTAGACGCACTTAAAAAAAGTCGGCCTTACAAAACGAAACAAAGGCTGCCGTGGTGGCCGGCGGACCGGGCGGCGTACGATAACAAAGGGCTCTTGATTCTTTTGTTATGATAAAGACAACTTTAGGTCTTATTGCCGAGGATCTAAAGATGCTTTTTGAGTTTATAAATTCGTTAGTACCTGAGATGGACCCGACCCGTCGCTTCGGTGATGTCATCTTTTCTCTCTCTTCCTTCACTGCTCTGCCCTTGCGCGTTGCGAGTAGACGTTTGATTCACCGTACTCAATCGTAGCTTAATGCTCCTGCGCGTGTTGATTATTAATTTTGGAATTACTTGTATTGCGTTTGTGATTTACCGTGTTCAGTTGTAGCTTTACGCTCCTGCACGTGTTATTTCGGACTATTGAACTAATTGACATTTTAATTGAGTGTATGTACGATTGCCATGGCTGCATTTACATCTCAGGAACAAGCGGATATTTATTTATTTATTTATTTATTTAAACTTTTCACACTTAAAAAAGTACAAAGGCGGACTTAATGCCTTAGGCATTCTCTACCAGTCAACCAAGGGTGGTGAAGAGATTAGATGGCAGGTGCTCTGTTAGAAATGGAACAATTTGTACATAAATAAGTCATAAACTTATAATACACATACATACATATTTATATCGTTTTTATGTATGGCAGAGCTGATGGTAACGGAGCTTTGGCACGACGTTTGTACCAAGAACGTTACCCGAACCGCAGGTAAAGTAACTTCTAATACTAACATTATTACTTCAATTGCCATGTTGATTTGTAACTGACGTTACTAATAAACAATTTCATTTCAGGCTACCTAATGTTCGAGTTTTTTACAACACGTATCGCAGACTTTCGGAATCTGGCATCCATCATGCAGTACCCGGAGTGAATCCAGGAAGACATGACCCCGACGTTGAAGAACAAATACTTGCAGCCTTTGAAGCGGATCCTACAACCAGCGTCAGAACTGTGGCGAGAAACTTAAACCTTTCAATATGGAAAGTGTGGAGTACCATGCATCGGGAACATAAATATCCGTTTCACGGTAGAGGCGTGCAAGGCTTGGTAGAAACCGATCCTGGGAGAAGGATGCAGTTCTGCCGATTTATGCTCAATAGCGACATTGACGACAGATGGTTTCTAAAATCTATCCTCTGGACTGATGAGTCCAAATTTTCTAGAGAAGGAATCACGAATTTCCATAATTTACATGAATGGGCTGACAAGGACAACAATCCGCATTGGAAAAAACAGGTATACAAATTAATGTTTATTAATTTAAGTCCAGATGTTCAACACATCTTCAAAGAACACTTTAATTAGAATTAATTTTTGTTTCAGGTGTCTTTCCAAGCAAAATTCTCCGTTAATGTATGGGCTGGAGTAATTGGACGGACGTTGATTGGGCCCCACATTTTACCAGATAATTTAAACGGTGAAAATTATCTGAATTTTCTACAAAACGATCTCCCAACACTCCTGGATGATGCGGAAGTACCCATTTTAAATACGGACAGGCCAATAATTTTCCAACAAGATGGATGTCCATCTCATTGGACATTGATTGTCAGAGAACATCTTGATAACTGTTTTCCAGGCAGCTGGATAGGTAGAGATGGGCCCATTCCTTGGCCCGCGCGATCGCCCGACCTGACGCCGTTAGATTTTTTTGTCTGGGGACGGGCAAAGGAGCTCGTATACACAACTGAGATTTCAACAAGAGAAGAACTAATTCAAAGAATAGAAGCAGCTTTCAGAACAATGAAAGAAGAAATGCAGCTTAAAATCACCACGACAGAAGTTAGAAATCGCTGTCGTAAATGTATACGCTGTGGCGGAAGCCATTTTGAACATCAAAATTAAAAAATCAAATCAAAAACTGTCTTTTTTTTTTTACTCCTTAAAATCGACTTTAACTGGTTCAGGCACCCTAACTTCAAAAATTGTAAAGCTATCTAAGTAAATGATACCTTAAAAAAAAGAGCAATAACTCAGCATGTTTTTAAAATTATTTGAACACCAGTAGCTATTTTATTTATTTTTTAAATGTCAATTAAAATCCATTTTTTTTCTTTAATTTTTTTTTCTTTTTATTTTAAATAGTCTGAAAGTTATTTTTTTAGTAAATACGGTGCTTCGAAATGATTTCATACCATTAAACACACATTAGGCCAATAAAGTAAATTAAAAAAAATAGAAATGTTCACTCAATCTTTGCGTTATTAGGCCTTAATTGGAAATTTTTGGGATTTTGGTACCAAAATCGTAAAAGTTCTCTAAAAAAATAAATATCAGACTTTGGTTAGGACAAATATGGCTCAAAATGTTCTAGATGGTCTGTATTAACTCCCCTTTAAGGCTTTGCACCCACCTTCCAAACACCCTGTATATACTAATATATTATATTAGTCACGCCGACAGTGGTAAAATGAAATCATGAAAAAAAAAAAACCTTTAGGGTGCCTCCCCTACGCGTAAAGTGGGGATGACTTTTTTTCTTATCCATCCCATGGTGTGAGGTGTCGTTGGATAGGCCGTTCAAAAATATTGCGGGTATATGAAAACCATTTACCGATTCAGGGATCCGTTTAAAGTACAAAAAAAGTAAGTAGTAAAGGCTTTAAAGTACTAATTTTTGTTAGTCAATTGTGTCCCCGCCCTGCCAGCTAAAGGTTGTTTTTGGATATATGAATAAATTCACGGCAGTACCTTTAAGTAACGAACTACGGAACACTTCCGGCGGCCGGCTTTTCTATAAAAAGTTTTTATTTATAGTACAACAATCTATATTGAGAGCTGGGTTAAAACATATTATTAAACTCTTAATTTTAATAAGTAATACTTAAGTTTAATACTAATTCATAAATACTCAATCAAAGTGCATAAAGTGTATATGAGACCACCGCGGGACCGCGCGAGCTTCTTCAACCAAATGAAAAAAGAATTACGTAAATCGGTTCGGTAATCGTTGAAAAACTGGTGTACATTCAACGAAAAAGAAACCAGTCATGTATGCAGAGATGCGTTGATGGTCGACTTAAATACTAATGGTGTTTAACGGCCGAACCCAATCAAACTCAAAGCATTTATTTCAATTAAACCAATTACAGGCACTTTTGAATTGTTAAAGAGTCAGTCAGTTAGTTAGAAAATTGAAGCTAGTCGCCCATTCCAAAACGTAGATCTCTATGGAGAAGAATGGGCAAGAAACTCCATGGACACTCTTTTAAATCAAAATCATTACAATTGTTCTTGTTGCTTCTATATGTGAGAACAATGTAAAAAATTAAAAACAATTCAAAATATGAGATTAAAAATAAGCCCTGGCAGTTAAGAAATGACCAGTCTCCACTGACGGCGCCCGTTCACGAACATGACGCGTGGATCAGCACCATCCAGCTCAACCATTTTGTAGGGAACCGAATGATCCAACACACGCGCCACCATCAGCGAGACATTTAAGTGAGCATGACATACATCATAACATAAAACCGCTCCATGGTACTCACATTTACAAAATTGAAAAAATGCTTCTAATTTATACAAAACTATAGTTTGTAATGATTGTATTTAAAAGATTAGTAAACAATAAGGTCATAATGTCAGAAAAAAAGGGACGCATTTCTTCCAAAAAAAAAAATTTACAAAGCTCAAGTGGCTGTGGAGCAGGACCAGCATTTAGCCAAGCATTTTTATCTATGATATAATCATTCAACCTATAATATGCTTGTCTACATAGTGTGCGTTTAATGCATGTGTGCGTGCAATAACCCATCTATCACCAGTTTTGGCATACTGGAGATAGAAAAATCTCTCTATCTATGGTTTTAACATCCCAATGTGGCATGGGAGCTATTATGTTTGTTTACAACTGTTAACTAGCATAGTATGTCCTTAGTGTAAATCTGCGGGCACGAAACTTGCGATGGCGGGGCGGCGCGACGGCGATGTATACAAAAGCATTGCACATAATAGCAACGCGCACGAAGCGGGCGACGGCGGAGCGGGGCGATCGGGCGATGCACGGGCGGCGGTGGAGCGACGGCGACTTGGAAGCTTCGAGAACAAACTAGTTTGGTTTCGTCGCTTGCGCGGGTACAGTGTTGTATTGTTACGTGCCCGCGCGAGATATCGCTGCCTGATCGCCCCGCATCGCGCCGCCCCGCTGCCGCCATCGCTCGGCCGTCGCAAGTTTCGTGCCCGCAGACTTATAGCAGTTTAATAGTAGTAAAGCAAAACATAACCATGTCCAGCCCCATGTATGACCAAAAGCCTCTAAGCTAAATAAAGTTTTTTTTATGTCATATAAAGTGTAATAATGTTCACAGGTTTTGGCGGCGCGGCACCCGGAGCAGGGGGACCTAAAGCTCCCACGGATGACGACGTTGGTCTTGACTAGATCGCACCATTTCTTATGCAATATTTGGTATCAAATAAGTAATCAGAGTTGCAAATTCACTAGGTATATAACATACATTAGAGCACATGTATAATATGGAGTGGGTATTATATTTATCTACGTGAAAACACGAACCCATATGTTTATATTTCAAGCATTAAGATAATAAAATTGTACTTCATAAAAATGTCCACTTTTGCAATGTTTATTTACAATTCGATTTTTTTGTAAAACGTTATCACACCATAGTGCAAAGCTGCTTGCTACTTGCCATTCATTGTAAGGTCCATACTAAATATTGTATTTTGATATTCCCAATAAAACCCGTTGTCTAGATTATAATATGTGAGAAAACCCCCCCAAACGAACTATTTCATTAGCAATTAAGGGGGAAGCGCCAAGGTAGCCCGCGAAATTCAAATTTTCTTACGATTTTTGCAATTTGCAGCTCAGTGTCTGGGTGTATGTTGATTAAAGTATGACTCGTGACCGAAACAAATATGTATTTACAGAATTATAATCATTAGCATCAGTAATACAATTCCTTAAGTTAATATAATCCTGAAATGTTAAGATTTCATGAACTAGTCATTCAATAGAAGATGGCGTGATCATAGCTAGGTCCTCACGGCCTACAATAAGTTTGACATTTCGTTCAGTCATGAGTTTACTTTTATTTCGCTATTTCGTTATTTTCGGTGATTTCAATATTTCAAATCAAGTAAGTGATATGGATAGTGTCAGAATTTAAAACTATAAATGAATATGCAATTTCGAAAAGGGCACATATCTGTAAATTTAAAATGTTCAGGAATTGAAAAAAACTAAATATTTTCCAAACCATTGTTTTATATCTAAAAGTAGCTATCGAGTTACATTTTGGTGTTAATATGCTTTCAAAAATGACTAAAATGATTTATTTTCAAATTAATATATATGTGTTATTAGATATATTATATTTGTGAGATGTGCCCTTTTCGAAATTAACAGTAATTGAGTAAAATAAATTAAACTAAAAAACATTAGAAACTTGTGTAACTTTTATTTTAGGCATTTAAAATCAAACATATTACTAAAATTAAACATGAGTAACACGCTTTTATTAAAATTCTTCTTCTGCAGCCTCTCTTTCAGTAGTTGTAGGCCATTGTAAGATTTCTTCATAAAAATCTATAAATTCAGCCGGTATGTATTGTTTCACCTTTGAAATGTCTGCAATCTTTAGATGATTTATAGGTACTTTACCACTATATGCTGAGTTTGATTGGCTAGGCAAGTTACTACAAGTACCTTTTACTTTTGAAAGAATGTATATTTCTTGAGAAATGTCACTATCTATATAGCTTTTTGCGATTACTTCTCCAGGTTTTCTTGAGTCAAAAACAAACTCGTAATAAGTCGATACTTGAAAAGTAACTTTTTGATTTTTAGGTACATCTTTTCCATAACTTCTCACTGATAAAGGTTTAGCTTTAAAATTTATTTGAGCCCATTTCTTGAAATCTGTAATGTCTTCTGTATTGACTTTTTCAACGTTAAATTTCTCCGTGTTGCTGGATTGTACTATAAGATCAATATATTGTTGGTGGGTAAACACACGGTCTTCGCGTCTAATTTTCCTTTTTACAACTGAAAAATTTCTGTCGCAATCATTAAAAGAGTGACCTCGTACTGGAAAATATATATGGATCATCATATTTTTTTGTACAGATAATGCCATCAAAAATCTAATCACTGTATTATTCTTGTTCTGTCCGGGGCAACCGTCACAAAAAAGATGAAGATCAGTTATCGTATCTGGAACGTACATATTAATGTAATGATTTAGGAAAGACGACACTTCGTTGGGACCTTTTAATGCTTGCCCTTCATGATACGAGTAAAATGTTCCTTTGCCAGTCTTCATATTGTGTATACAAAATTCGTAGACCCAAAGTTGTCTGTAGTAAAAAATTTCCTGTACAGGCAGAGTAGGTAAAGGTAAATTTTGCATGTAATCGAAAGATAATCCTAAAACCGTTTCATCACTGGCACATTTTTCTTGTATTTCTTTTACTTTTTTATAAAATTTGCCAGCACGACGCTTGTGTATCATTAATTCTGCAGCTGCTGTTCTTTTAGCGCCATCATTTAAATGAGGATCCCTCATCTTAACATTCAGTTCTTCACACTTACTGCAAACGTCGATTTGTGGTCTCCCAAATGATAATTCAAAATTCGAATTAAAATATTGCCGAAAAAACTGATAGTTAATTTTGTCCGTCATTTCAGGTGTCCGGCTCAAAAACATTTCATGTAATTTTTTAATATTTAATGACGATGACAAATATTGTTTTGTAATATCGTTAGAATAATGGATTTCTTTTTTATCAAGAGCATCTACAAAGTCGTGAATTTTAATGCAACATTCGCCAGGAATAACATTACTCCTTGAACCTACTGCTTTGCCTCTCTGATCTTGTGGTATTTTATTCTGTTTCTTTAGTTCTGTCAATCGTCGGCATCTCTTAACAGTAATTCCATATAAACTTAAGAACGCAGATTTACATACCTTTCTTTTTTTCGTACCAATTTCTACAAAATATTTACAGGAAACCGTTTTAGGTTTCGCCTTAGCCGGATCATCGGTTCGTTTTGAGGTGTCCTTAGGTATAAATAATTCTATCCTGCTTTGAAGATAAATATCTTGTTCGTTTTTAGTTCCAAAAGAATTAATTTTTTCAATCAAGCCATCCATATCGTCTTCAGACATTTTTTGAAAACATTTTTGGGGACACCTGGAACAATATCGGTCAACAATAACTTAAATTGATAAACAAGAGAAACAAAACAAATATGAAACTCATTAATATAGGTAATTTCATTAAAATATGACAGGTCATAAAATAATCTAGGTTATCGTTTTAAATGATTACAAATAACATGAAAATATGTAGGTAGGTACCTACCTATATTATTAATCAATGAACTTACCGGCAACTTGCTCCTGTTCGTCGTCCTGGCATTCGTCTCCCTTTGTGGTTAACATGTGGTAAACCTTTTATTTTAGAAGTTTTAATGACAACATGTTTATAGTTCTCTTGATTTCTTACTCCTTTTTTCTTTTTTTTCGGAATTTCATTATCGGAATCAGAAGAACTCATTGTGTGCGCTTGTAACACTAACGGACGTGTTAACTAACCACTGCCAACACAATGACCGTGTTAACTAACCACTGCCAACACAATGACTGATGCAATATTTGCTTGTACTACATCATACTAACGAAAGAGACATATATTTTGGTTTAACGGTCGTATTTTTAATTCAATAAGTTCGAAAAGGGCACATCTCTGGGAGTTGTGACCTTTTCGAAATTGTTTCTGTACAGACCATGATGTTGATAGTCGAATGAATACAGAGATGTGCTCTTTTCAATGATAATGGGTGTAGGCAAGCATTTACACCACATTAGTACAAAAAAACCTGTTTGGCAAAATATGCGACATGTGCCCTTTTCGAAATTGCATATTCAAATATATCCTCAGTCACTCTCTTCAAAATGTTTCTACTCTGTTAAATTTATAAAACATCTCTCCGAATAGCTTTAAGCCACCATTTTTTTTATGGACTGTGTTTTTTTTATGTGGACTCCAATTTCGGAGTATTTAGTAATACAACAACGCATCATTTTCGCAAAAATAAAATAAAACCACCTCACGCCTTGTATTATTGGCTTGTGTTGGGAACTAGCTACGACAGCGCCATTTTGACAGTTGTCTTCCCCATTATTATAATTCTGTAAATACATATTTGTTACGGTCGCGAATCATATTTTAATCAACATACAACCTAATACTGAACTACAAATTGCAAAAAAACGTAAGAAAATTTTAATCTCGCGGGCTACCCTGGCGCTACAAAAACATCGCTGTTTTAGAAAATCGTCGAATACTGAATGGCTAAATCCATTGTTAGCTTTTTACTTTTACTGCATTTATTGTAACTAGGTATTCTGATAATATACTTATTTAGTTTTCGTTTTGCCATATTAATTGTGTAATTTCGGAGCCAAAATTGTATAATGATTATAATGATCTTTTTAAGCTTAAAAGGCATAGAATTGCAGTCTTAGTTGTAATGGATCAAAGGCACGCATGTGTTTAATTTTTTTTTATTTTAAATAATATTATAGATAATGTTATTATTTTTATGATGTTGCATTTTTAAGGTGAAGGTTTCTGCTCAATTTCACTCTCTAAATTGTTAAGCAAACATGATATAGACTGCATAGGTTTTTTAGATGTAAAATTTGGATAAAAAGTACAGAGAGAAACCAAATTCGTTGCACTAAGTATGTATACAAATATGTCTGATTTAAGAAAGTTAATTTTATTTTTTTATGTTTAATAAAAGTACGTAACGGATCCTATGTTTTATCTCAATCAGTTTTTCCTAATACACACTGGTGCCGATTCTCTTGTACACCGAACTAAACTATCACTAAAATTCCTTTTGGCTATGAGAATCTTAAAGCTATTCTGCAAAAAAATATCACAAATAGTCGCTAATAAGTCGGAATCAGTCTCCAAATATCAGAATCTGTCGGTCATTGGTTCAAAAGTTTCTAGGTGCGTTTCTAGGTGGCCGACCTGGGAAGAATCTCCCTAGCTTGGCCACATTTATATCTCAAAAACTAGGGCACCTACCGTAGATCCGTTTTCTCCCAAATTGTGTCGCTAATTAGTCGCAAGTTTTTGCCAAGTCACAGATATAGTTGGTGTGTAATTAAAAATATATTAAAGAATTCAATTTCTCCATACATTGGTACAAGCAAGTACAAAATATTTTCAAGTAGTTTCTAGACAGTATCTATGATGCCGCCATATGGTGGAATGTTTGTTTCGAAATATAAAGTTAGATTTTCTATAATTGAAGCCTACCAAAGGAAAGCTGTATCATTACCTATAAACAGATCTACAATAAATATAATTATGTAATTATTTATCGAACAAAATGTGCACTTTCGTTAGCAGATAGATCGCTGCGCTCCGTTTCATTTACGGTAAGTAAGAAAAAGATTGATGCGCGTGTACAGACGAGCTACTTAGAGCGAGTTGCCCGTGACGTAAGTTAACATCACGCTACGACCCTTAGGAGCCGAGCAAAAAGAAGAAAGTCAGAAAGAACACTAAGCGGAAACGAAGTAATAGCGCGGGCGGGCGATTCAATGCGACGGGTCGGGGGAGGAGGGAGTATTATTAATATGTGGCTGTTATTTTAGTATATTCTGTATCTTACGACATCCACGCGAACTAAGTCGCGGGACACAGCTAGTATAATAATATATTAGTCTATGGCTGCAACTGTACTTGATCAACGCCACAGACTAAGTAGTACTGCCCGTACTCTCACTGACCAAACCCTACTGACTAGTAGGTATATTCGGTCACACTCGCAACCCGTATTAAATCCGGACTCATAAAGCTACGGTTTCCTAGCCCTTTCAATGCGGCGTGATAAAATCAAAAATGGCCGCCTTGTACGGCAATAACGTAACAAAAGATCTACATCATGTACCTATGTACTGCCGACGAGATATCTCGTCTAAAAAAATCTTGCATTACAAACGGTTACAGTCCTACCAACTTATCTGTGAACTGAAAGAGGACGGCACCGTCGATTCAGTGTTGCTAATTAAATAGCCTATAACTATCCTCGAGAATTGGGCTGCCAAATGCAAAAAGAATTTTTCAAATCCGTTGGTTAGGTTAGCTTTTTGTTCATAATTTCATGGGTTTTAATTATTTTTTCTAAATTTTTTTTTTTTTTTTTTTTTACAGTGGTCATTTAATATATTTTTAATATTTAATATATTTATTCAAGTTATAAAGTAAAACAGAAAATACAATTTTGCTTAAATCTATGTCAAGTTCACTAGTGTTATTTGCCTGAACTAGGACATCCAGGAACTAGGTTTCAGGCGAGAGGAGGTAAAAATATTGAGATATAATCACCGTAATTTTACAAAATAAAATAGTCATCTAATAGGTATGTAAGTAAGGTGTAAAATCTTACTTTCTAAAATCTTATCATACTAACTTATCGAACTAATTAAAAATAAATAGTACGCTAAACACTCTTTATTTCAATACTACTAACAACTTCTCTGTATCTTCATAGGACAAACTTTGAAGAGCTACCTTGAGAGTTTTCTTGCAATTTGCATAATTTAGGGAATAGATGTTTGCTTTTGCATTTAGTCTGTTATACAGTAATGGTCCAAGGAAAACATGAAATTTGGCTGTGAAAGCATGTCTTGTACTATTTGTAGGGCAAACAATATCTTTCCGTCTCTTTTTAGTAAATTCAGTGCTGTACCGAAGGGCTGCGTGTTGTTTTAGTACAATGCTCATTATGAATAATTGTCGAACTGTTAGTACTTCACAAGACTTATAGAGCAGGTTAGTGGGGAAGAGGAACGGGCGGCAAGTAGACACCTTGAGAATCGCTCTTTGCGCTCTTTCGATGGGTAGTAATAAAGTTTTACATGCTCCACCCCATGAGGTAATGCAGTACGTCAAAATTGACTGACATAGAGCAAAGTAAACTTGCCTAATTATTATTGGGTCTGCAATATATCGTAGCTTTTTGAATACGTATATCAGCTTACGAATTATACTATTTAGAGCATCCATATGTTGTTTGAACGTTAGGGTTTCATCAATTATAACACCCAAGTATTTAATTTTATTCGACTTATTAATATAGGGACACATAAACGGGCAATCTGCAGGTACTGTACAGCAATGAGCATACAACGTTAAAGGAATATTAGAAGTTGGTTTGCGCATCGAAAACTTTATATAATTTGTCTTGTCTGCATTTAGAGTTAGTGAGTCAAGCTGAAGCCATTTATTTACAACACTAAAGCCGTCTTGCGCGAGCTTGTAGACATCATGTTCCGATTCAGCCGAAAAAAGAAGGGCAGTGTCATCAGCATAAGATATTATTGTGCCATGCTTTAGCTTTAGATTACAAAGGTCATTTATGTATATCAGAAACAAAGTGGGCCCTAAAATACTTCCTTGGGGAACACCAAATGACGTATTTTTTTGGTCTGCGCTGAGAACACTGCCAATCTTCACGCACTGAGTACGGCCTTCTAAGTAACTTTTGAAGAGTTTCAGCTGAATGCAAAAAAATAAAAGTAGCCTAAGTTATCCGCCGTAACATTAGCTATCTGCCAGTGAAAGTCCCGTCAAAATCGGTCCAGCCGTTTCGGAGATTAGCCAGACAGACAGACAAAAATGTTAAAAATTGCTTTTTTGTTATATATACTGTTTATACTTTCATAAGTAAAAAGTTGTTATGTCATTACAAACCACGGAACAGAAAAAACAGGTGGAAGTGCAATGCACCAAAATTACTATAGGAACCGCTGTCGCCAAACTCACACAAATAAACCGATAATCATATATTGCACTACAAAGAAACAATTCGTTTGATTTGTAGTTTTAAGTTTAGTCAAAATTAGCCTACATCTCAGATTTGGAAATAAACCCTGACGTTCTACAAATAAGATTTATTTTGCTTTAGCGGCAAAACGTATTTACGGTCTATAGTCACACTAGATTCGATTGGCGAGTCAATTCCGCTACTTGACCATAGATAGCGCTATTCTCAGGGGTCGCAATTATCAACTTAATTGCGTTTGACATACGGTTGACATTTGCGTGATCGGTCGAATTCTGCTGCTACTCGGCCAAGGCCGCACCACGTAGCACATTGAAATTCTTTATCGATATCGATAGATACCCGATATTTTGTTCAATTAGCACAAATAAGACTTGTTGGGAGTACATTTATTTATTTGGTACACAAACCGCTGTTTATTATAAACCATTAATTAATAGGCACACAGACAGACAGACAGGTAAATTTAAAATTAAATAAAAGTGCTGGTATGTATGCATGAATACTTGTATATTCACATAAAGACTGCAACGTAATGAAAATAGTAAAATTTATTTATTGCCCTTGAAATAAAACATATTTGTTAAGAAACTGGTGTTTGGAAAGTCTCATTTTTAATATTAACCTTTTAACCGCCTGACTTCATATCAGTTGGCGTGCCCCCTTCGCCCGGCACAGTGAATCGAAAAATATATACCTACAACAAGAGGGATGTGCAGTACTTAACTTTTCGATGTCGATATTTCGTTTTAATAACGACATTTGCATTTGCAAGCGTGGTTAACTAACAACTACAACTCGACCAAGCTAAGTTTGCACCTCGCGTCGATTACGTCACACTAACGCTTAGGTACGGGTTGCAAAAAAGGATTCGCTATGACTTTAAAAATGTAAACAAATGTTTGTTAGATTTTACTTTGCATTTATTGTTTTTAACATTATATTATACATAGGTACACGGGTACACGCCGCATTCCAGTGAGGTGCAAACTTAGCTTGGTGGAGATATAGGTACCTACTTGCAGTGGCGTGCACTCCATACATGCAAATAAGCTCTGCATACCCTGTAGTCCTACACATACATGCCCCTCTAAATGATAAATAACTATAATTCAAAAAAATCACGGTAATTTAGCTTACGCGCCATCTATTACTTTTTTTGGAACTAACTCGTTGGAGCGGCGAACATCCACCGCCGCGCGCACCGCGCAGTCAGCGCTCCCGTGGGCAAAAGCATTACTACGTCTTGCTTATTCTTCATACAACGCATCTCGTGTAGTACACAGCAAAAGTGTGACTGTGTGCGTGAAAATGTGTGCGCGTGTTGGAGTTTTAGAAGCATAGCTTACATTGCAACCCGTCTAAATTGAGAAGCCGTAAAAGCACCGCTTAATTGTTCATTGCAGAGGGTCGACTTTTTTTAGTCGGATTGACCAAATGACCGACTACCAACTAATTCATTCTTTCGTATTAGTTCGTAATGTAATAAATTGCAAAGTTTTTTCGCCATATTGTTTTTCTTGGCGCAACTGTCGAGTAATTATTTAGCAAGTTTATTGTAAAATATGGAAAATTATACATGTGAGACCAGTGCTGGCGAAGTGTGTTTATATAAATTAAAATCCGCCGCGTTTTCGTCGTTATCTTTTGAGGAAAAAGTTAGATTGATTGCAAAGGGAAAGTGTGCACCCTGGTTGGATTTAACTCAAAGAACTTTATGATAACTATTACTGGCTAACTGGTTGTGTACACACAAACACATTGTATTGTTTCCCTTGCATTTTGTTTACTAATCAAGATAAAAAGAATGTTTGGACCTATAGCGGGTACTCAGATTTAAATAATTTTCACAAAGCGGCTGCTAAGCATGATTCTTCTGAAAAACATCTAGAATCTTGCTTAAAGTTCCAAACTTTTAGTAAAGGAAGAATAGAGACTAGTTTGAATAGCCAGTTAAAGTTAGATATTGAAAGGCACAACGCGAAAGTTGAAAGAAATAGAAACATTTTCAAACGGTTGATTGATGTAGTTTGTTTTCTAGGTAGGTAAACAAGAATTAGCATTCAGTGTTCATCGACGAATACAGCTTGTCGTTTAATAAACGCAATTTTCTGGAACTTGTAGATTTGTTGGCTAAATAAATATGATAGGAATTTGGGAACCCACTTAAGGTAGGTACAACAAGCTGAAAGTGGTAAGTTTTTTTTTTCTTGTGCATACCCTGTCTGAAATCTCTGTGCACGCCACTGCCTACTTGAATACTACTTACCTTACGAAATTATTCGGCATTTTTCGTAAACCAGTAAAATCAAAATGTTTAAAAATTTGAACGATTTATTAATTAGTACTTAGGCTATTCACAATAAAATCAGTCCAGAGAAGAAAAACTATTATTATTATTATTTAAGTTATCGCACGGTGCGCTCTCGCCATCTCACTCACTCTAATTAAGTTTAAAATTTTCATTCAGACATCACCACCATACTACACAATAAATTAAAATATAACTAGGTGTGTAACAAAAAAAAATAATGACCTCTACATCAATGTCAAACTCTTCGTCTGATAAAAATTCTTCATTTTCATCGCCTTCTAGAATTCGTATTAATTAACTCTTCAGTAGTCGTCATGATAAATTTCTGACATGTACATTTATCGACATACGAACGTAAAACTACATGCACAAGCACAACACTAATGGAAAATTCCAGAAGTCGGCACTCGTTTATGACGTAAGAAGCGGTCGTCTTTATACGACCGTGGCTCAGGGCGTACTAACAAAGTAAGTTTCGGAACATGTAGGCTAGGGATGGGATGACCATCAATTCAGTCGCTGACATTTCACAAGTAAATTTACTTAATTTTAAAGAAATTAAATGAAATACTCACAAATATTTGTAAAAAAATGTTTTATTAACAATTGCTGTATTTGTTTTAAAGTTAATAATTAGTCAGTATAACGAGAAATATTTTGATTTATGTTTATTTTTGTATCGGTAAATCTTGGCATATGTCCCGTCCCTCATGTCGGATTTTGTCGTCATGGGCGTTGCACATCAATACAATTTTCTAAAAATAATGTTAGTAAGTCATCTAACTTTGGACCTTTTTTTTAGGACTTCTAATTAAGAGACTAAAGTGTATTAAACTGTAAATGATTACTTAGTTAACTATTTACCTAATATAAACATATTTTTGATAGAATACAGCGTAATTAAATAAAAAAGCTGATTAAGAGAGCAGTGATATTTTGGTCGTACATATACGACTCTGGCGAAATGGGCCCGAAAATATTTGTCGGATTAATCCGACGTAGGCGGTTAAAAGGTTAATAAATGGTGTATGCGAACATTTATATATTTTTCAACTATTGCCTTCATCAAATCGGTAACGTGATTGGACGCAGGAAATTCGCCAATTTGAACTTGTTTGTTACTATTTAACACATTTATTATATTTTTGCTTTGTAGCATTTATGCGACCATAAATTGCGATACGAAATTTATTTAAAATAAATTTCGTGTATGAATGAAGGCGACCTTATACTTGTATTGTAATGTAAAACTAAATAAATAATGAATTTAAATAAACAAAATTGTTTAGGTATTCCTTGTATCGATATTAATCGACAAATTCAATATTAGACTTGACCACATCACTACTTGAGTAGCGAAGTGCTTTCGAGAATGTTCTATTGAAAAAAAATCAATCCAAAATAAACTTTCTCTTAATTGTGTAAGGTTGATTTTGACTAACTGTTCTATTAAATATTAGTAAATTGAAACAAAATAAGATTTTTATTAGAAAACAATGAAAATCGTACTTACCGATGATACGAAAAACCTCCATTTTTAAGATTTTTTCTCCTACTATCATTTTTGCACTCTAAAATGGAACAATACGGCATAGCTAGGGAAATATGAATTTGTCGCGAGACTAGTAACTCGACGCGATGTCAGAACGCGACTGGGATCGGTTAAGCGTAACAACGCTTAATTGTGGCACGCGTGCCACGCCTACTTAGCACTTCCACTGTTTTTTCTGTTCCGTGTTACAAACAGACACTTCAATTTTATTTATTCGTATAGATAGGTTGCAGCCGAACCAAAAACGGCTTAGCCGATCTAATGTAAATGCGCAATTAGTTACCTTCTGCATTTTCTTTGTACTCTATTTTTGGAGTTTGCTCCTTTTTTTTTTTTTTGTGGATGGGAAATCTCAAATGACTTCTCCCGCTCTGGGCGGAGCGGGAGGGCGTGTCAGACTTTTACTGACTAAAACCCACCCGTGTTCCTTCTGTTGCCTGTGCCGGGGCCACGGTAACTCTTTCGGAGTTTACTCCTTAGGAATCGATTTTCTTAAAAGGCCCCCGGTTTGGAAATTTTATGAGTGCAATTAATTAATACAAGCGATATCTCAAAAGCGTTACGTTTTTGTGCATAACATACCTTGCGCACCTTTCACGGAGTAAACTCCCAAACTAATCGTGCATCGGAGCTGACACACACAATATTCTTTGTTCCTTATTGATTTACGTCATGGTGTACACTCGTTATGTAAAATACTTAAATACACGAGCGTAATAAATTGCCTGGCCATTCTCGCCTTTCCCTTATTAGTGGGGACGGAGAAGAGGAATTTGAAGGAGATAATATTTCTTAATAAATAAATACCAGTCACCTTAACTACTTACAACTTTAATTAAAATCTAAACATCATTTATTCTGCCCCAACCCATCCTAGTCTTCTGCTCATGCAGTTTCAACCATGATGGCATGCTCTTAGGGAACGGTTGGGCATTGGGGAACTTAAGTGGTGGCGGAGGCGCTTTGAAGGGGTCCTCGTTCTTCAACTTGCGCAATAAATACTCTTTGTTAATCTGCTTTGGATCTCTGTACTTATCCATGTATAGGTTGAATGGTTTTGTTCGAGGGAACCATTCTTGAGGCCTCAAGTAGATCTTAGGGAAGTCATACTCATAAACTGAAAAAGAAAAGGTAATTCATCAATTGGACCGATTTACAACAGACCTTTATAAAAGATGGCATGGGACAAGAACTATATTGTGCTGCTAGTTACCTGGCTCCTTGTTTTGCAGCACTTGATGGAAGAAATCTCTAACTGTATGGTCCCAGTTGGTTTGGTAAAATGCTAGTCCTGCAGGAGTGATGTTGTCTTGGTACTTTTGGTACCATTCTCTTGTCACAAATGTTCTATCTTCCAGAGGTGATGATGAAGTTACTGGAAATAATTAAGTACATTGATGAGAAATAATATAATAATTCTACAGTTTATAGTTTTCTATTACAAAATACTACCTTTTGTCACATCATAAGATACTTTTCCATCTTGCTTATAAAGAACAAATGCATATCTGTGATATCCAGTACCCTTTAACGGGATAGGTTGCAAATATTCCACAATGGTATCTCCTTTCTCAATTGAGTTTCCAGGAATATTGGCCACAAGCCAGTGTACATACTCCTTATCACTCTCTGTTAAGTGTCCATCCAAACTTGTAAGAGCTAGTGTCCATAATGTGTCTGCATCAGATTCATAATTAACAATAGGATATTCAAGTGCTTCTGCTGGCTTTATGTCATTTCCAGTGTAAATTGGGAGGTAGGAACCATTTTTCAAATCATACAACACTTCCAAATTCAAATATGGTACAAAGTACCCTTCCCCATACAAGTGTTCAAATACACCATAATGATCAGCAATTTGTTTTTTGTGCTGAGGACCTAAAGTTTCAAGCCATTCCTTTTTTACTTCTTTCAGGTCAATTTCTAACTTATGATTGCGTGCAAGCTGTTCTATGTTCTTATCCGCTTTTATGTTTTTAAGATGTTCCAGTCTTGAAATACGGCTGCCATCTGATGATTTTCTGAAACAGATTTTGTTACTATTATCGTACAAGTAACCTAGATGAAGCTGGCACAGGAGTGCGGGGATTGGAACAAGAAAAGAGAGGCCTATTGAACCAATGAATCCGCCTAGTTCCAAGTAATGAGACATAATTAAATTATGAATAAAAAACTTTCAGTTTTTTATTACATAAACTCACTTGGTTCGGGGCAGACCGATATCAATTCTGGTGGTATACAATTCATCTTTATAATTTAGTTCATCCAGACGTTCCTTTATCGTGCGACAGAAAATAGGAGCTTTGCCTCTTATCCTATGCGCATATCTTATCTGCTGTAACTGAACATTGGCTGTCCAGACTCCACGAAATGTATTTAACATAGTTGATAAAATTTACAAATTATAAGATAAAATTAAATTACAACCACAAAACATTGATTGAGGTTATGTTTTAATTTTGATAATGACAGTTGACAGGTGATGATTGAGACAGAGTAAAATTCAGTGTTAACATGTATTAAAAACAGGTCAGTAGTAAACAGCTGATTACCAAAAAGGTACGATTACTCTAATGCAAGTGTGAATTAACCACGCATGAAGTTGTGTTCAATAGTTCACTTTGAGTACGCTAAAACCTCAATACCTACCATAATTTATTTAAAATAGCAAGTAGCAGCTTGGCTAGATTTGTGCTCAATGTTTTGCCCTCTAATAACAACTAACTAACAATATGAAATTAAACGTGTATACAGAGTTACAGGGAAAGTCGTACTGAATATTAAAGGATGTTATTATTCAGGTCATTTCCGATGAATTTCATTCTGAAATAAAATGTCCGAAACTTAACCGTTATGGAGATATTAAATTTTAAAGATTATTTTTAAAAATCCTTTATTTTTTGGCTTTTAGTCGTTTTCTTTGGGATTAGAGCTCCTAGAGTCGGTTTTTTTGATGTATCTAGTTAGAGGACATGTCCATTAATAAAAATGATCAACAGAAACTGAACCTACTACTAACAGCTTAAAAAACTGCTCGACAACGGTTAGCATTATGAATTTTCTAATAGAGTGTTCTTAACTTTAACAGGCTTTTAATAAAAAATATTGTATGGAACTTATTCTGCAAATAATTTTATAAAGTTCTACGTCTCTTTAGCTATTCAAAAAGGTATAACACTTGCTATTAAATAGGCAAAACATTGCCCAAATAACAGTTAAGTTAGGAGAGGGTACATTTTTAGTTTGAGGTAAAAGTAGCTAAAATACGTAAAAAAAAGACAAAAATTTTAGCAATATTTTTATAATTCATGTTCTACATGGCCGCCGCTATTTCTTACACAAAGTCTCATTCTTTTTCTTAAATTACTTTTCACGACAGAAGTTCGTAGGTTCCGCCTCATTTCCTCAGTCGCATCAATAATTTTTTGTCTTAGAATATCGACATTTGCGATCGGTGTCATTTGGTCGTATACTAGGCTTTTCATATGACCCCACACATAAAAATCCATCGGCGTTAAATCGGGGCTCCTCGCCGGCCATGCTATGGGTCCGCCTCTTCCAATCCATTGGTTTGGGTAATTCTCGTCCAACCATGCTCGAACACTTCTTCTGTAGTGCGCTGGGCAGCCATCATGTTGAAAGAACATGTCTCGTCTCAATGCAATAGGCAAGTCTTGCATTAAAGAGGGTAACTCCTCCCTCAAAAAGTTTTCATATGTCTCGCCATTCAAGTTATCGGGCAGGAAGTATGGCCCTATCAAGTTATTTGATATTATACCCATCCACACATTAAGACTGAATCTCCTTTGTTCTTTTTTTCTTGGGGTTACCTTGCGCTTTGGGAGCCCAATAATGGGTGTTATGATAGTTTGTGATGCCGCCTTTGTCAAATTTCGACTCATCTGTTCACATGATTTTCTTTAAAAAATCCGGATCTTCATTATCGGCATTGAGCATAAATCTGCAGAAGTCTAGTCGTCTCAATGGATCCCCTTCTTCAATTACTTGCACTGGCGTGTAATGGTAAGGGTATTGCCCAGAACTGTGCATTACGAACCAGACTTTCCACTGGGAAATACCAAGCCGTCGAGCGACAACGTTTGTTGACGTGGTTGGGTCGGCTTCAAAGACACGTCGTATTTCATTATCTTCGTCGTCGTCATCAAGAACACGAGGTCGTCCCATGTCAGTCCGACGTACTAGCACAGAACCAGTTTCTCGTAGTCTTCGATAAACTCTGTCAAATACGCCAATATCAGGTACTCGGCGAGTAGGATACCTTAGCATGTATTCATTGCGTGCACGCAACGACACTCCTTCGCAAAATCCATAACACATTAGGATGTCAGCATATTCCTCGTTGGTAAATGTTGCCATGTTCACAACACAAATCAAAGTCCAGTTACAAGCCACGTCACACAGTTAGAAGATGAAACAGTCCAAAAATCCAAGCCAAGTCGCGTTTTTACAAAAAAAAATCGGAGGGCACGGATAACACATCTACCATGGAAGAATCGCATGAGCAGACTAAACAAACACCACGATCCACGATTTGACAATTCAGACATTTAAAATGACATAAATACCTGTCACCGCACGTCTCCCGGGCACAAACAATGTCTACCCAAACCTTTTTTCATTGTTTAAAAGTGCCAGGTAGTAAGCCGGATTCTTTTGTATCGAAATTCTGTTATGTTGTATTACCAGATGGGCCTATTCTAATACCATTATTTTAAGATTTTATGAACAAACCTAGTAGATGATATACCTTTTTGAATAGCTAAAGAGACGTAGAACTTTGTAAAGTTATTCGCAGAATAAGTTCCATACATTTTTTTTTTTAAAGCCCATCAAAGTTAAGAACACTCTATTAGAAAATTCATAATGCTAACCGTTGTCGAGCAGTTTTTTAATCTGTTAGTAGTAGGTTCAGTTTCTATTGATCATTTTTATTAATGGGCATGTCTTCTAACTAGATACATCAAAAAAACCGACTCTAGGAGCTCTAATCCCAAAGAAAACGACTAAAAGCCAAAAAATAAAGGATTTTTAAAAATAATCTTTAAAATTTAATATCTCCATAACGGTTAAGTTTCGGACATTTTATTTCAGAATCAAAATCATCAGAAATGACCTGAATAATAACCTCCTTTAATATTCAGTACGACTTTCCCTGTTATCCTGTATGTATGTGGGTGCCATGTTGATATAACACCCTCTGCCTATAACTGGTGTGATGTTATTGGGCTAAAGAAAAATTTTTAATTTTTTTTTTTTAATTATTAAATGGGCCTGCTCTTGACCTTCAGTTTTTTAATCCCAGATGAATTTGATAGGTGCAAATGTCAAACTATGAAATGAAAAAAGAACACGTGAAACGTTTACACTCTACCAACTTATCTTTGAAATGGCGAAAATTGGAACTACGGCCGTCATGTCGAAATGTCATTCGATTGTCAGTGTAAATTATTATCTGGGATTAAAAAACGAACTATAGGTAGTTAAAAAAAAAAACAATATCAATTAAAATTTAATTTATTTTATTTTATTATTTTAGTATAGTGTAAAATAACATATACACAGAGAAACAACATATGACTTTTTAGTACAGACGCCAGCACATCAAGCTACCCGAAACTGTCAAATTTTCCTAATCAACCTTGAACCTAATGCTTTAGCAATAAAGTCGAAAATCTATTAAAGAAATTTGACAGATTGTAGTAGCTTGATGTGCTGGCGTCTGTACAATCGTCTAATATTCAGTATATTTTATTTTATGTATGCTGGCAACGACCGACTGCAGTGGTGGCCCAGAGGTAACTACCCTGACTTACGAGTCCGTGTCGTGGGTTCGACCCCAGGCAGGCACTTTACTTTTTGTAATTTATATCATTACCCACTACTGCTCTCGAAACGGTTAACCATAAAAAAATCAAAGACACGTAACATTCACCAACTCGCACTGGGCCCGCGTGATAAATTATGGCCCGCCCCCCCATCATCACCCCCTGTCACAGAGAGGAGGCATACGCATATACTGCATATACTGTCGCATATACATACTGTCCCAGCAGTGAGAACGTTATAGGCTAATTATTATGCTTGCTATACGTATGCTGGATAAACATAAGCCGGCAATATTAATGTTATTGTAATACCAAGTCTAATAAATTACCAAAAAAAAAAACAGATAATAAGTACTTATGTACCCCATAGAATGATATACCATAGATATATGTTTTTATGTTGTACCCGCACATATATTTACTTAGACTTAAACTGCTGTTCTGCAAAGCGTTGTATTGGTTTTAAACCAATTTTTTTATTACATCTACGAGATGATGAATCTGGCATAAAGGATTTAACATGTAGGTACACAAAATACTTAATCAACATCTACCTTACTCTTATTTACCTACCTATTATACCTATCTATTTCGTATATGAGTCAGTTAGAACGATTACAGCCTGACTTAAATAACTTGTTACCTACACAATGTTTTAAGATCGTCGTTCATATTCTCATAGCAAAATTTTACTTTCGCAAAATTACATTGGTTTGTTTATGACGCTTCTGAATATACTTAGGTATTCAATATTGAGCACGAAAAGAATGGCGATGAAATCTAGGGAGACAGCAGCAAAATGATCCTTCCTGTTTATTTAAAAGATTATGTACGTACCTAATGCTTATTCCTATAGGAATGCATGCATGATTCTTCCCTTTCTCTAAATGACAAACAATAGCGTGAGCCTGATAAGATCTTGTAATGTTGTATTGTGCAATGTATCGTATCGTATCTGAAAAATCGAACTTTATGTTATGTAGGTCAAGCGTCATCAAAGGTCAGCGACCAGTGTCATCACAAGTCAATAAAATATAGATAAGATAGTTAGTGAGCGTTTTGGCTACCGATAGAACGTGTGCTATTGAATCCTCCAACCGAAATCGAATAGTAAAATAATGGCCCAACCCAAGTTTATTGCGTCACAATAACAACAGTCCGTCCCATCCGCCATCTTTATTTTTAGTAGGTAAGGAATGGATGGATTGATGGATTCTTCTTTCGAAGTGAACGGAACGTACTCAAATAACATCAACCACGATTCACGACCCACCGGCTAACTACAAACCTACAAGTCCTACAACGCCACCACTGACTAATCTGATTTCTGCTCCTACTTATTTATTTAGCACGAAATAAATCATGATTTATTTTCGTGTTCTACCTAATTTTCTTTATACAAAATTTCATAAAACTGTAATAAAATAAATTATCCACCGAAACATCATGATGTTTGTGTGGCTGAACAGCAGGGCTAGATATGAACGCCATTTTTTTTTGTAAAAAGGACACGAAACATCAACTCGAACTCGACAAAATAATACTACACTAGAAAGAACGCCTCCCTCGCCATCCGACCGAAGCAAGCATCCAGGCATAAATGAATGACCAATGGGATTGAGGAAGAGCTGAAGAGAAGAGTCGGCGACGGACGGCGATATTATTATATCGTGCATGTGTGCGTAATATTTTTGACGAGCGAGCTGCGTTTGAACGAGGCATCAATGAACGAATCGTGGTCGAGTGAGTTATCAAGTAACTGGCTGGTTGTGAGATTGTGACTAGCCAGCTTTTGTAAACGAAATCGTATAATCAATACTAATTTTGTTTCATTATTGATAATATTACTCTCGGCTTGTGTTCAAAGCAATTAGTGTTGGTATTATATCGCATTTAAAATCGTATCATATGGTCATAATGCGGAATATAGTAATGGTAGTGTTATAGTGTATTTTACTATCTCTACATCTAAGGAGCCATTTACACATGGCGAGAAGTCACGTAGACTTTTACTGCGAGTGAAATGTTTCACGTACATGAGATATTGTGAGGTAAAATATTTTGTTAATTAGTGTGGTTTTATTTCGTGAGCGGAAATGGATAGCAAGAACATTCAGAAAAATGCCATGCATAAAAGTGCAGAATTCACTTTCACAGCACCACCAGAAGCACCCGTTTTTGAACCTACGCTCGAAGAATTCTTGGATCCACTTGGATACATAGCTAAAATCCGCCCAGTTGCAGAGAAAACGGGCATCTGCAAAATAAAGCCTCCGTCGCGCTGGCAGCCACCGTTTTCATTAGACGTGGACAAATTAAAATTTGTCCCGAGGATACAGAAAGTGAACGAGTTGGAAGCCATCACGCGTCTAAAACTATTGTTCCTTGAGAAAATTTTAAAATTTTGGGAACTTCAAGGATCGCCATTAAAAATTCCAATGATTGAAAACAAAACATTGGATTTGTACTGTCTCAAATTTTGGGTAGATGAAGAGGGCGGCTTTGAAGGCTGTAACACTCCTAAAAAATGGCGTAAGATTGCAAACGCGATGGGTTACAGTCAGCATATGAGTACTATGAATTTTCTTAGAAGTAATTATGAAAAAATTTTGCTTCCATATGAAATATTTGAAAAAAGTAAAGCAGATATATTAAAAACTGTTAAGAAGACTGACCCCAAAATTGAAATAAAAGAAGATGAAGTTGGAAAACCTCAGATTACAGAAGTACCTATAGAAAGGATAACAAAGATTAAAGTAGAATATAAAGAGGAGAAACCTCACACAAGTATTAAGAAAACAAAGACAGGATCTGATATCAAACTAGATATGGATAGCTCTAAGAACAAAGTTGAGAGTGAAGAAATAAAACGCAACAGAGAACTAAGAAGGTTGGCTTGCTATGGACCTGGACCAAAAATGCCTGGACTAAACGATGAAGAATTTGATATTACAAAATCAAGGAAGAGGCCCCGCTATGATCTTGATCCATTAGCAGTTTATCAGTGTGCTATTTGCCAAAAAGACCATAGGGATGATTTGCTGTTAATTTGCAATGGTTGTTCTGATACCTATCATACATTTTGTTTAAGACCTCCGCTAAATTTGGTACCAGATGGAGATTGGCGTTGCCCTTGTTGTATTGCTGAGGAGGTTCATAAGCCTGCTGAGGCATTTGGATTTGCTCAGGCAGAAAGAGAATACACATTGCAACAATTTGGAGAAATGGCAGATAAATTCAAATCTGACTATTTCACCATGTCTGGGCATTTAGTTCCGACGACAGTGGCTGAAAAAGAGTTTTGGAGAATTATTTCTTCAGTGGAGGAAGATGTAACTGTAGAGTATGGTGCTGATCTTCACTCAATGGATCATGGATCAGGTTTTCCAACTAAATCTTCACTAAATCTGTATCCTGGTGATCAAGAGTATGTAGATTCAGGATGGAATTTAAATAATCTGCCTGTTCTGGATGGGTCTGTCTTAAGATTTATAAATGCTGACATATCTGGCATGACTGTGCCTTGGATGTATGTTGGTATGTGCTTTTCGGCATTTTGTTGGCATAACGAAGACCATTGGAGTTATTCAATTAATTATTTACATTGGGGAGAGGCCAAAACTTGGTATGGAGTGCCAGGCAGTGGTGCAGAATTATTGGAAACAGCTATGAAGGCAGCAGCACCTGATCTATTTAAATCACAACCAGATTTATTACACCAACTTGTAACGATAATGAATCCAAATATTTTGATGGCAGCTGGGGTACCAATTTATAGGACTGATCAGCATGCTGGAGAGTTTGTGGTCACATTTCCCAGAGCATACCATGCAGGTTTTAACCAAGGGTATAACTTTGCCGAAGCTGTTAATTTTGCCCCACCTGACTGGCTAAAAATTGGACGTGAGTGTATAACCCATTATAAAAATCTCAAGAGGTTCTGTGTCTTCTCTCATGATGAATTGATTTGTAAAATGGCATTGGAAGGGGATCGGTTAGATTTGGAGACAGCACTTGAAACTCAAAAAGAATTAGTTAAAGCTACAGAGGAAGAAGGATCTTTGAGAGCTTTAATAGCTAAGAAAGGTCTTAAGAGTGTGCGTAGGACTGCATTTGAGTTACTCGGTGATGATGAACGGCTATGTGAAGTGTGTAAAACAACATGTTTCCTATCTTCAGTATCATGTAGTGATTGTAAACACATGGTTTGTCTGCAGCATACAAGTAACTTATGTCAATGCCCACTGGAGAAAAAGACATTGAACTATCGTTATGATATGGATGAGCTGCACATTATGCTACAGACTATAGATTTTAGAGTCAATAGTTTTGACAAGTGGATGACTGAAACTAAGAACATACTACTTCCCACTGCTCCGGACATTGGGAGACTTCAAAAGTTAAAAGTTTTGATAGATGAAGCAGAGGAACTGAAAATACCAAAGTGTGCATTGTTAGCACAATTAAAGGAAGAATATACAAAAGCAACGGAAAATGTTGAACCAATAGTAATAGAATTAGATGATGATTGAGTTAGCATAAGACTGGTTTAGTACAAACATAATATCCCTTTTATTATGTATATTATGTAACTACCTACTTGTTACTTGCAAATAAATATGTTGAATAGCTATAAGTAACATACATACATTCTTATCACATTTATTTTCTCATCACAATATAAGGCAGCTTTAAGTGTGGTATGCTCTATAGCTAGATTATTTTTTATTCAAATATCCAGATGTTGGTTTTTATCTGTAACTTACAAACAGAAGCAGGTATATATTTTCAATTTTGTATGGCGACGAAATAAGTTTTTTCATTGCTTTGAAAATAAATAATTGATATTTATGAACATTCTTATAAAATATTTTTTTTAAATAATATAATGTATATTTGAGACATGATTAGGGTATTTTACTATGTAAGGACGTATGTAAATATTACAGCTTTTCCATTTCTTGTCATGTTGAAGTAGGTATGTCGTATCATATTATTATAGTGATTTCCCACCGTATCATAATGATAAGATTTTTAGTTTTCAACTAATTGTTATTATTTTCTTCTTAACGATATGTAAGACTAACAATAAATTCATTTATAGTTTGTGAGCCTAACATTTGGGAGCTAGCTCAGTAATTGTTTTGTTCAAGTATTTTGGCACTTTTAGGGTTCCTTTTAAGTACCAATTAAAATGTATGTAAACGCACATGCGAATGTATAGTGTACCTAATGTAACAAAATATCCTAGAACCTTCAATTTCAGTAGGAGATAAATATTCTGAGTATGTGAGTAGGCATAGTTGTAATTTAAACTGAAACTAAATTCAGATCTATTAAAATATTTAATAGATAAGCACCTACCTTAAAATTTTTGTTAATATCTCAACTGAGTAAATGAAAACTTTGATGAATATAAAACATTTAATGAATAAGTGAGTTTATAGGTAATTTAAATTTAAAAATTGCAAGTCCCCAGCTAAGTATAGGTACTTAGCTGTGTTGATCTCAATAACCAATCAGCATTATAAATATGTAATCACAAACTTTATTATTTAGCCTTATGTACTTGCAATAAGGTTTAAATTGTTATATATTTATGATGTTGAGAGTACTGTACTGAAACATGTTTATGTGTTAGCACTACACACATTTGAAAAATACTGAATTAAGGTATGTAATTTGTAGGTTTGTGTGTTTATCAACTAAATCAAAGGAGTATTAAAATAGATATTTCATAAAAATTGTTGCAGTGATTAGGTATGCACTATGTGCATCAGTTGAGAAGTTACTCTAACCTTAAGAGTAGCTACCGTATTTATTTTGCTTTCATAAGTTCCCTGCACATTGTGTGTCACCTTGTGTGCACACTGTGTCCGATCACAGATAATGTATTATGTCTCTTCCATGGACATTGTTAAAGTGAGGGCTATTCGATTAAGTCCTCTAGTAGGTAATAGTGTTCGAGTATGCATGAAGGGTGGTTTACCACATCAGTAGTAGGTGTATTTACTTATTCAGCTATTGATTAAAACTAGATTTAGACGATAATTGTGGAAATGGTTTGAGAGTAAATGCAATTATTAAAATATTAAATTGTATTACAGGCTATGAAATGAGTATAATTATACTATGTTTATTTCTGAAACGCCAAATTGATATTTATTTATACCTAGTTAATTAAGATTCACCATGAATGTTATTATACTATGACAACTATAAACATGACCTATGCTCTAAGTGATGGATTACAATAAAACCAAAACTAAAGACCTATACTGTTATGGGTTAAGCTAAAGTTCTGTGTTTAGTGTTTGTAATTTTATGACAATTAGCTGGAGCTGGATGACGGTCAGGTTTATTTTTGTTGTGCTTAAAATTCACCTAAGTATAGAGCACATTATTATTATTTGTGATTAAGATCCACGGCATTACAAGGGCTGATTAATTATGAAAAGTTTAACTGAATTGACATTCGCCAGGTCGCGCTGCCAACTAAATATATATATGCAGTTATATTGTGGGTGGCTCACCTGGCCTCCACTTGGTTACGCAGCGAACCATACATTTTGTTGGCGTCGCGGCCTGGTTTCGCCGCCCTGGCGTCCCAGTGAAGTATGACTCTGATAGACAACATATTAATACACCCCTGTACCTAATCATTAATAATGTTCCCATGATTGTAATGTCATTTATAGGCTAACACAATAAAGATGTACGCCATTTTTTTTGACTGATTGCTTGTATTCGTAGGTATTTAGTTCTATAAGTTATAATAATAGTTAACAGTGAAATGTGACTAGTAAATTATTTTTGAGTTGTGTGATTTATACTGTGATTCCAAAATTTTATTTGCTTCTGACATAGACGAAAAATAATTAAGAGTGTGAGTATTAATTTCGATATAGTTACAATTAATTAAATTCTTATATTATTATATGCTTCTTTCATTAAACCTTTTAAACTCCATCTATACAAATAAATAAAATTGAAGTGTCTGTTTGTAATGTCTAAATATGAACTTTTTACTAAATGCATAGGAAAGTAAAAACGGTTCTTATAACAAAAAAGCAATTTTTAACATTTTTGTCTGTCTGTCTGTTTGTTCCGGCTAATCTCCGAAACGGCTGGACCGATTTTGACGCGACTTTCACTGGCAGATTGCTGATGTAACGCCGGGTAACTTAGGCTACTTTTATTTTAGAAAAATAATTAGGGTTCCGCGCAAAAAACTAAAACCCATGAAATTTTGAACAAGTCTAGATTTGAAAAATTCTTTTTGCATTCGGTAGCTCAATTCTCGAAGACAGTTATAGGCTAATTAACATCACGCTACGACGCTTAGGAGCCAAGCACAAAGAAAAAGTCAGAATTATGAACAAAAAGTTTGATTTGAACAATTCTTTTTGCATTTGGTAGCCCAATTCTCGAAGATAGTTATAGGTTATTTAACATCACGCTACGACCCTTAGGAGCCGAGCAGAAAGAAGAAGTCAGAAAGAACATTGAGCGAATACGAAGTAATAGCGCGGGCGGGCGATTTAACGCGACAGCACAGATTACCAGATAAATCACTCCATACAAAATTTTCAATACCTACTACTATAATAGCCTACACCTTCGAGTCGCTAGACGCTGCGAACGAAAATGTACAGATGCCAGCAGGTCAAGCTACCCAAAACTGTCAAATTTTCCCAATCAACCTTGAACCTAATGTTTTAGCGATAAAGTTGAAAATCTATTAACGAAATTTTACAGATTGTAGTAGCTTGATGTGCTACCATCCCATACCCATAACCATACCTAACCTTCAAGCGTAAAATGAGTTTTGCTTTTTAGCTGCGCGCCGCGTGGTTATTTGCCAGGGCTGCCTTTTTTGATAAAGATGTCAGTAGGTATATTGTAGTACACTTAATGAAATAATATAAAATAAAATGAACTGATTTTTAATGTTTTAGCATGTTTAATTGTTAAAAATACTTATGAAAGACGAGGAATATTTTTATGCTAGGTACATCGATCACTAATAAAAAACTAGATACACAATCAGCGGCGAAAAATGTCCTCACCGAATGTCCACTCATTTCAATATTTGGGCGCACATTTAATCTAGTGGCGTTCGAACGCTCCGACTGTAAACATGCCTAAGTGCTCGTTTAAAAACTGCAAAAATCACACATCCAGGACGCTAAAAAAGTACGGAGTTTCATATTTTCGGTGAGTATTAATATTATCATTATATAATTGTTATCACTGTATTGTAAATACTGATATTTTGTCAAGAAATCATCGTAAAAACATTTTTTAAATTAAGTCGTAATAAACATCAGGAGTTAAAAAGCATCTCAATTGTAAAGACTCTGACTTAACGTAATAATCATAATATCGCATGCCCACTTGAATTGTTCGGGTTATGTGCGTTGATTCTGTTCCAATAGTGGAGACGCTATTGTTTCTTTTTTTTATTATGATTATTATAATGAGACTTTTTTATTGTTTCTATAAATAGCATAGTAACATTTTATAGATTTAATTTTGACTGATTAAGTACATGTTAATATAATTAAAGATGCGAAATTTTGTTTTTGTTTTTTTAGCTTTCCTCGAAATCCAGTGAGGTGTGGAGAATGGATATCAGTTACAGCACGTCAAAGATCCGAAGAATTCTTCAAGTCTACCCAAACGAGCGTTGTGTGTTCAAAGCATTTTAAAAATACTTTATTATGTACACCAATTTTTTTAATACATTAAGCTTAACAAAATTGAAAAAAAGTACCATTTATAATCACAGAATAAACCAAAAAAATATTGGACAATTCGACTCCACTCTTACCTTGTCCTAGCGGCGAGCCTCGGTCGTAAAATTTTCTGTTTATTTTGGCACTTTGTAATTCTGACTTTAATACATTGAAGTTAAGGTTGGATTTGTTTTGATGTATGTTGAGCTTTGTGAATACAACTTTAAATATTGTGTTTAAGGTTGAATTTACATTAACGCTTATTTATTTCAACTAGAATAGGTAAACACAATTGGCGACCGTTTTAGGAGAACTTTTGCATGGCATTGTGTATCTAGTTTTTTATTAGTGATCGATGGCTAGGTAACTATTTAGTATTGATCACACCCCGAAACTGCAGTTGTAAGACAAGTAAGGCACACATCGTACGCGACGTACCTAACTATTTAACCCTTTAACCGCCAACGTCGGATTGATCCGACAAGTATTTTCGTGTCCATTTCGCCAGGGTCGTATATTTACGACCAAATACCGTAATAATTCACTGTGCCCGGCGCTGGGGGCACGACAACTGATATGAAGTCGGGCGGTTAAAAGGTTAATAATCAGTGACGTAACCACTCCGCATGACCACGAATAAGAAAGAAATACGAAATGGAGGAAACTGAAAACACGATTAATTGTTTTGTTCGTTCATTTACACAATTAGCGTTACAGGTAACTACTATCTATGCTTCTACACTATGAACAAACCTGCGCTGGCGCCATATTGTGACGTCATGCACGCTTTTCTAATACTAATCATATGAACATAACATTAGCAAGATAATAACGATAATAAATAATATTGAAAATAAATTTGCACAAAGTAGATTTTTGCTAAACGTAATTTTCAAATGACAGTTGACAAATGCAGGGCATTGACCTTTCTATTCTTATCTCAGACGCATAGTAGAAGTAATTACGTACCTACCAATAAAATACAAAACACAAAACATGCAAGTTTAGACAATTTACCTATTTAAAAAACGATAGTAAAACTATATCAGCAGGTAAACTGAATACAGATAAGTTTTTGTCTCTTCTCTTGCTGGATCTACATCCATAAACTACACATAATACACCAGAACCAGCCATATCATAAGAAATTGAAACTATATAATTATATGCATACGTACGCGCCTCGCGGCTGTCGGCTACCTACTGAGAAATGGGCTGCGTGCGGCCCGGCTGCCAGTAGGTAGTTAGCGCGCCTAAGTACATGGAGTGATTTATCTGGTAATCTGTGGCGACGGGTCGGGGGACGACGGAGTTTTATTAAAATGTGGCTGTTATTTTAGTATATTGTGAATCTTACGACATCCACGCAAACGAAGTCGCGGGACACAGCTAGTCCTCAAATAAAAAGCTACTTGTGCATAAGTATTATTTATTAAAATGATAAAATCGTGTAAAACGTAACATTAAATAAATAAATAAGCATAAATATATTTGGTGTTATAGCCGTGATTACATCACCGTAAAAATCTACAAGAGTTTATTATCCTTAAAATCTTATTATGCCCACGAAAATGAGGTTATATCTTTTTTAAATGGATAAAGTTAACCGATTCGTTGCGATGCCTAATTTCACTAACTTCTAGCCGTGGCGTCGAACAAAAATAACGTGACACTGATCAGTGCCCAACGCCATACGATTAAATGACACTCATCTGTGTCTTAACTAGCCTAGTCTTAACTTAATTGAAGGAGTTACCACCGATTTTAAAATGACACACATCCGTGCCTAACGCCTCACGCAAAAGAAAGTGATGGCACTGAAACGTGCCATCCGCAACGAATCGGTTAATAACAATTTCAAGAAATATATAAGTTGCATTTATTTTACATAATAAATGATAATAGCGCTAGGTTTACGATAAATGTTACACACTCAACATATTTGTAGGTACACAATTAACCCTGATTAACGGGATTGGTAGATCATGAGTGGTCTCTTCGCCTCATTTTTAAGTGACGCTAGGAATTCAAAACAAACGTATGTTTGTCGTTAAATTGATAAAACTTTGAATCACCTTTTTATCTTAGGTACCTTACCTTAGGTATATTTTTCAAAAAAATGTAATATTTTTTGAACAATACATAATTATTTAAATTCTTTTCTCAAGGACTTCAGGTTTTAATTTGGCTATAAATATATATATCAGAAAGGTGTGGTGTAATCGCGAAAAAAATATCAACTGTCCCATACAAAACTTCAAGTAAACCAAATATAATTATGTATGGGACGGATGATTAATTTTTCGCGATTACGATGTTGGTCCCATGGAGAGGAAGTTGTTCAGTTTGATGGTCCGTACCACACCCTCAAATATGACCACGTCTTTCTGATACTTACATGCTGTATAAGAAAATTTATAATTACCTAGTTTTCTTTATCTAGGTACTATAATAATACTAAGTTTGGAAAACTGTGAGATTCTTAAATGTTACAAATCCTAGCAAACATAATAATTATTATTATTCCATTCAAAAGTAACGTCATAGCTCCTTGCTTAAGTACTGTATTATAATTATCACAACCTTAAGTTAATTAGTTACAAAATGTAACGAGTTTTCTCAGGCATACAATTGATTTCATTGACTAACTGATTTCCAGAATGAGGGTGTTTAGCTTCCGATTTTCAGGTTCCTAATACATGTATACAAATAAATAGAAGTGTATAATTAACAAAATGTCAGCTAGTCAGTTGATTTCAAGAACGATGGAGTCCTTGCGTTGCGTTGTCTATGACAAAAACATTCAAGTGTGAAAATAGTCACTATACGACTAAACGCCGACAGACTGAACACCGACAAGACTACTTCGACGGGACTCTTCGCCGACAGGACACTTCGCCGATCCTTACTTCTGATTATTCCGAACCTGACCCGAAAATCCTAACCCTAGGGTTAGGATTGTCGGGTCGACGTCGGTCGACGTCAGGGGCACCTCGAGGTTCGGTTTATTTAGGTTCCTTTTTAACCCTGCAGACAGAAATAAGAGCCCCGCGTAGTGGGGCTCCGTCGACCTGCTGTCAGTCTGTCGGCGAAGTGTCCTGTCGGCGAAGAGTCCCGCCGAAGTAGTCTTGTCGGTATTCAGTCTGTCGGCGTTATGTCGTACACTCGAAAATAGTAAGTATTTAAAATAGTTAAAACGCCTATGATGATATCGTAGTTAGTTTGGGAGCGCCTGATGTGATCAAAATACTTATCGGACATCAGCTGATCACGGATCAGACTGATAACGGTGTAATTATTATCGATAGATATAAAGATACAATTAGTATCGAATGTCATTGTGTTGTGGTTGCAATCATGGCTGGCGAGCGTGGGGGTCCTTGATTCGATTCCTAAAGCCTGGCAATGATATTGATTGAAAATTGGCTTTGAAAATTGGATTGTCTTAAAATCTATCGTATGTCTGAGCTCTAAATAATACAATAAAACGTTACATAATATGAATACTGACGTTTTAGTGGAAGACAATGATCGCAAATAGGACGGATACATTTCTGAGTATTTATTAGTAAGTATTGAGTTTCTAAGTACATTTAGCATTTTGATTACCTATGTATTAAGTTGAATTATACAATATTAAAATTAGTTACGTACATAGCTACTCAAAAACAGTCTTTTAAGAAGTTTTGACTTAAGATCTAAGAACACAACTCCTTTACTTGAAAATGGGATTATAAATGGCAACACCATTCCATTATTCGCAATAGTGTTGCCAGTATCCATAATCACAGTATTTTAGTTAAAGAGCTGTTCAGTACACAAAAAAATAAAAAAGTAATCACTTCAGTTCACTCAGTATGATCCATAAAGTATTGAGAAAATTTTAAGGAAAGAATTATAGTCTATCCTTATTAGTATAGAACTTATATGTATAATGTTTGACTTAAATATTTAAAATAAAATAAATCGACTTGATAACAATAAATTGTTCCCTCAAGTATTTTGTCAGCAGTTAGTTGCCACAGAGATGTAGCCAAGGGCTGAGATTAAACTCCCTCCGAATCTAAAATAACGGCTGCAAGTTGCAACACCGAAGCTTATTGCCGGCAAACACTTACATGTCTCACGTCCCTATAATATTTAACTGGTCGTCATACCCAGTAGTGCTGCTAAGCAGCAAAAGAACAACTTTCACAAGTCAGATTTTAAGTCTGACGACGCCAATGAGATTACCAATTACAATTACAAAATATAGTATAAAGTCTGTGACTGAGGCCTGCTTGCATCACAAATCAATAAATACGTATAGCCTAAACTCTACTTTGTTTCGGCATTCTTTTCAGGGATCAGTCAGCTAGGAAATGCCGGGGCCATCTAGTATTTACAATATTGATTATAAATTCATTTCATAAACGAATTTATAATATCGTTCCGATTCTGTCAATTGTTTGAAGATGATGAGACAGAATGATGTTTCGCGCTAAACGCAATAAGTGTTGCAAGTGGGCCTTCAAGTAAATAAAAATAAGAATGTATAGTACAGACGCCAGCACATCAAGCTACCCGAAACTGTCAAATTTTCCCAATCAATCTTGAACCTAATGCTTTAGCGATAAAGTTGAAAATCTATTAAAGAAATTTGACAGATTGGAGTAGCTTGGTGTGCTGACGTCTGTACATTTGAACGACCTCACGGAAGATCGCGGATTGGTCTAGTTTGTAACCGTGACGGTATCTCTCATCTCCCGTCCTTTGGTTTCTATGGGCAGAGCAAGACACGCCCCCGCTGCTAATACGGCCACTAGAGAGTATACGCTTGTTGCTATCACTATAGAGTTCTTTAACAGCACCTGGAATGAGATATGGACTGATTAATGTCCTTATACATAATTATCTAACATTGACAACACGAGTTATATACAAAAGAAAGACAAAAATATGTTTTATTGCTGTGTGATACGGCAACCATCTTTTCTTGCGCAAAAGTTACATACAGTCCTTTCACATTTATTTAGTTCTGATTTTGCATCCCAGAGATCTTTATTCTCGCTGTCTGCGGTAAAATTGTGAATAGACTGTATTGGCGCATGGAAAGATGGTGCTGTTAGTCTTGTTCATTATCCGATTTGTTCCATTTTATAACGCCATAGTAAGGCCAGAATATGGCCTATGTTTTTATTGAAAACTACACGGTTGTTAGCAATGGATTTTGATTTACCTGAGTGTGATAATACCATTCATGTCCTTAGGGACAGTCTTGGTAAAGAAGAAAAAAATCACCTGTGCTACGTATGGTGTGATCATGGCGCCCAGTCTCGCCACAGCGCTGCACGCACCCACCGCAGTTGCTCTTAGAGCTGTTGGATACACCTGAAAATAACAGCGCATAATTATAATCGGAAGTTTTAATAAAATGTTAGTCAGTTTAGTTTGTCTAAAACATAACTGGCGAAGTGTGGGTGTTACTATAGATACACCTCTGCCTAACCTTTCGGGATTACATGCGTGGTATTGTTATATTAAGTTTAATAATTGAACGAAAACCCGCAGATTATGATAAGTTGAGGCCATTAATACAATGAAAGAAATAACAGTACTAGCCTAGTATTGTGAGCTTTATTTACAAGCCTATATTGTCCCACTGCTGGGCAAAGGAATCTTCTTCCATCATTTATAAGAGTTGTAGAAGAGAATTAAGAATGCTTGAGAGGAATTTGTGCAACAAGAGAGCAAAGTTGGTTTTTGCTGCGAGTGCTGATTTTGAATCCCGAGTAAGCGAAGGATTCTAATCACGAGCGCAGCGAGGGATTCAAAGGCAGTAGATGCAAATAACTTTCGTCTCATGTAGGTAATACATACAACTTTTCAGCTCAGCAGTGAGAACATAATTTACCTAAAGGTAAAAAAATACAACATGGTCAAAATTGAACCACATGTATATTTGTAAAACAAACAATAACAAAAAATTAAAAGTAAAATTTGATTATTTAGAAAAAATAATAATAATTACATTTAAAACTTTAACTGATTTGCAATTATACGGTTAATAATATGTGTACCCGAACGTTTTATTATTTATTTCTTTTTTGGGCCTACTAGGTATGGAATTTGAAAATCGAACTTCGAATCGACTTGTTCTATCCCTGGCTTTTTTCGTATCGAAGTGAAAGTGACAGAACAAAGTGAAATTCAAATCTTTCGAATTTTGTGTGTAGACTCATGCTCAGCACTGTTCTCGGCATTTAAAAAAAATAATTAAAAAGTTACTTTGTCTCATGCTCACAGCAAAATCGAAGTTTGCTCACCGTCTTTAAACACCAAAACTTGCTTATTTCGAGGTTCTGAGGTGAAATAGTAGTAGTAAATAGTAGATTATACAACAAGTAAAAATAAATAATTTAATTCGAAGGACTAAGTTGGATCCCGAAAGCAGCGAAGGATAATCCTGAGCGGAGCAAGGGATAGAAGGACCGAGATGATTTTTTTTTCACGAGTTGTGTACTCTACTTTTTACCATTGACTGCGAGAAAATAAATAGTAGTGTAGTATTTATATTTATCACATTTTATTATATAATCGGTAGTTAGCATAGAATATATGCTTCAAAGTGTCGACGGCTTCTTAGTCTTGGTTAATTTACTTAAGAAAATTGGCGGGATATTAAAAAAAATAAATAAAAATTGTGTAGCTCTACGAAATAGCTCCATTTAGCCAACCAGTAGGTACTTTCAGCACGTTTATTTTTCGCATAATTTGTGATTGTCCCAAATTCAAAATGTTTTTATTCACTCAGTGACTAAAAGAGAGTTTTATTCACTGTTATCGATGAATCGTTGAGCTCCTTAACTTTTATGTTGAGCTGTACGATTACTGACAGATGCTTGCACTGACTGGACAGGTCCACTCAATCTGTGTGGTTCTTTCCTCAAAAGACCATTTCAGACCCCAACCGACATGGTCTTCACATGATCTGACCAAGATTATGTCTGGACTTTAAAAGAGACTGTGACCTCTGAGTTTGTTTCGGCCTTTGTCCTCAGAGCAGTCAGATAGGAAACGCCGGCCTCATCTAGTTTAAAAAAAATGTTTGACATGTAAAAGTGTTTGTATAAACCTACTTACAGAAATAAAATCATTTATCATAATCAAATGCCCTTTTTTGAGTGGCAATGGTAAAAAATAAATTAAGGAATACCTCTATACCCCCCCCCCCCTCCCGCCTCTGTAGCCCCGGCAATTTAACTGTAAAGATTTATGATAATAAACTTTAAACTTTTTTTTTTTTTTTACCTCTGGTGTATAAACGTAGGCAGCTTGAAACAGACCAGCTATGATGCCTCTTGCAAGGAACAGAACACAGGTCAGGAATGTACGGCTAAAATTATATAAAAACATATTATAATAAACAAATTCCCTACTCACTTTATATCAGAATGTTTTCATTTACAATACAATAAAACTTACTTTCCATTGTATATTAACACGCAGACGCACATCGCAAATATAATAAACTGTGTTGCCATTGTCTTCTTGCGACCATACTTCTCAATGATGAATATTGTGGCGAAAATACCTGCAGAAAAAATATACACATTTTATCTACAATTTGAATATTTATCACCTAAATGAAAGAAGAAAGGATGAAAAAGGTTTTATTGAGATTCCTACACGAAGAAGTATGCGTCTTCAAGTTCGGTTTTGAGAGGGGTATTTATTGCATACAATATTAGGCAGCCTATTGTCTGATTTTCTACCTTTTTACATAGGACTCAAGAGCGTTCCTCGCGCGCGGGCTGGCAACATCGCATGTTTGGAGATATTTCGTGATTATTTTATTAAACTTAAATCAAAGGACAATTTTCTGTGACAAATACTTAGATCTATGGTAGTTATAAGTTGTATGCTATTTTTTGATAGTTATTTTTGTATTACTCTTAGAAAATGACATATTGTCAATTATTTTCTATTTTCTATGAGTAAATAGCAATACAGGCTTAATACTGGCGTGACCGCGGAGACCTAACTATACTCCGTTGGTTTAGGTAGTTAACAAAAAGTAAACAAAAAAAAAACACGTGATGAGAGAGCGGTCAAAGGCGGCTGGTTAACCGATTAACCGTAATACCTGTCACTTCAGTTTTCATGCTACGTCACAGTTGTACCTACTCTTCAATTTAGCAACGTTATAATTAGTTGTACGTCTGTCTTTAGGGGTTCTTTACGATAGACAGATTACAACATATTATATTATTATTATAAATCTAACAAAAAAATTGTGCTCAAGCAGTTACATCTACGAAGATTAGTTTAAGAATAAATGATAAAGTTTAACATACATTAATAAAATACACTATTGTAAAAATCGAAAATAAATTAAATTTGGTTATAACGTATTTTTTAACAAGAAAGTGTCATGTGTAAAAACCCTTTTTACGATTTGTTTACCTTTACTTAATCACTTAAGCCAATGAAGTATAGACTAGGACCGTTAATACCTTACAAGGGAACTCAGCGAGAGTAGTCCACAGTAGGTCGGGGTAGTAGGTAGTAGCCGGCTGAGGTCTACAATCAGCGGCGCACGGCTCTTCACACCCGCTGGGGTCCGTCTGTGGATAGACCCTACAAGTACATGAGCACAGATAATGTATACCTTACCAGGGAACTCAGCGAGTGTAGTCCACAGTAGATCCATGTAGTCGGTAGTCTGAAGAGGCCTACAATCGGCGGCGCACGGCTCCTCCAACCCGCTGGGGCCGGTCTCGAAGAGTTCAGTCGTCATCAACACCAGGCCGTAGTAACAGAACGCGCATGACATCCTGGAAATATAATTTATCCGTTATTTATTAAAAACCGTTCCCATTTTGTCGTGATTTATATATTTTTTATCGTTGGATGCCTGTCTTTTGTAGTTTTTCCCGAGTGTCGGCACGACAGATAATAATAAGGCAAACAAGAGCTTTCATTGTCAAATGACAGCGTGTTTATTCTTAGCAGCCGAGCACATCGTCTGAAACTGAAGTCTCAGAGTACGTTGTTTATCACATGTCAGCCCGATTATTGCATTGCTTATGGCAAAAAAACATTATGTAAATAAAAAAATGGCGGATATAGTATACTAACCATATAAACCACAACAATAAGCTGGTGTTCCTCAGATGTGGGATGAGGAGGTGTTTCAGTCTGCCTCGCTGGCCGATACCGACGGAGTCGTCGCACACTAAGCGACCAAGCAGCATCGGTCGACCGTTGTCTTTTGCTATCTGAAATATAGGGACACATCACTTCAGTAATTTACTTTTTTATTTCATTCACAAGACATGTGCCCGATGATATTTGTCAGCAAAAATTACGAACTTCCATACAAACTTTCTACCCCTTTAAGGAACGAATTTTCAAAAATCATTCCTTAGTGTTCACTTTTGTCATATAGGGTTATTTTAAATTGGCTAGCTCCGCAGACGCGATGGGTATCGATATCTAAACATGATAAAATAAAAAGATTTGATGTTTTTTTTGGGAGGTCAATGACCGCCGTTAGTGTTGTTACTGAAAGTATGAATTGAGATAAACTGTTTTATTATTTTTATCGTGTTTATATATCGATACCCATCGAGTCTGCGGAGTTTAGCTTGCTAATTTAATTTAACGCTGTATAAGGAACTCTTAAGCAAAATTTTATGCTCCTAGACCCACCGTTTAAAGCTGTGCATTGTCTGTCAGTGAATGAATTTAAGATTTTTATTAAGTTGATAATCAGCCCACTACTGGGTTTTTAAGGCTCCGCCTTTCAAAACGGTATTTCTTCTGCGTGAGAGAGATAGCTGATTACACAGGGCTAGTAGTACCATCTCTTTTTAATTCGGAACAATGATGTGAGTGAGTGGCTTTAAATCTTCATAGTATGATACAGCTCATGGCTTCATTGGCTCTATCATTTATTTTGTCAAGTTAGATCATAACTTGTTATTTTATCGTGGTGTGTAGGATTCCGAAGAAAAGAGAACACATAGCATCATACCTGTTCTAATGTAGCCAAGGCTTTATCTGGTTCACCGCTCGCAACATGGTATCTTGCGGATTCAGGAAGCCACTGAAATAAATAATTGTTAAAGGACCTCGCACAAAATGTTAGGAAAAAGACGTTCGGCAAGTTAGGCTGAAATTTTGGTACAATATAACGTATAGCATGCTGATTGGTAGGCTATAATGGGCGCAAAAAAATGGCCAGTTTTAGAGATATAGCCATTTTTATGTTGAGCCAGGAATATGACTTTTATGTTATAATTACTGCAAAAAGTAAACAAAAAGCAATCATAACAAGTTCCAATTCATATTAACTCTTTGCCTGTATACCCTGAAGAGGTAGGCAGAGGATTATTTTACTATTATTCCCTACATTTTGACGAGTTATGCGAACATAAATGTGGGTGTATGTATGTTTTATATATTTTTTATATTGAACTACCTACTAAACTAAACCCACCACAAAAAAATAAAAAAGATAAAATTGGCCAGGCTACTTGTATACTATGCAAAATGTGTGAAATACATCTCTGCCTACCCTTTCAGGGAATAAAGGCGTGATGTTATGTTATGCGTAGTAAAATAATCTTACTATCATTGTTTTGTACAAGCATGGATAAGCTGAAAACAATCTACGAACTACAGTTCGGCGAATAATATCCCTTAGTTATTTTGTGGTATGTCGAATGGTGTACTTACAGGACATATAAGAGCGAACAGCAGTAGTGGTATAGTCGATAATGCTAGGAGCCAATGAACACCTAATGTTGGCATCACCACCAGCGCCAGAGCGACTTCCAAACAAGCGCCCAGCGCCCAGAAACACTGGAAAATATATAAAATGGAACATAGTCACGACATAGGCACACAATAGCATACATAAATACTAAGAAAATTATGCGCGTCGGGAGGTGTCCTCTATCTTCGGAAATACGAAAGCGCGATGATTAGACGTAATATAGAGCTGTTACAACCATAGAAGTATCTGCCGGTTTTGTATTTACCATGCATGATTACAAAATTAAAGATTAATTACTCTATGCAATTCCAAGGACCATTTCAAAACTTTTCGAGTGACAAATGACAGTCTGGGACCGGGGTAGGTAAACCGACAGAGAGAAAAATTTATACAAACGTGCAATGATAGGTGCACTAGTACAAAGCGCGGCAGTACAAAACTTGGAAGCTTTGCCTCTGTGGCGCGACATTCGTGTTAATTCGGAAACACGAATATTACCGAAGCGTATACCTTTTTTAGTTTAACTGTATCGTATGTAGTATATTTCTAAAGGGTCAAGTTATAGCAGCCACTAATCCCCAGGTCCTAAAATTTAAAACTTATTTGGATAAATTGACGACAGGTGGCCTAGCAACAAGCATAAGCTCTGGAAGCTGAAGCTTCCAGAAGTTTGGGGTTTTTTGGTTCTTCTAATGGGCAGAGATGGGTATATAACAGTGGTCTCGAACCTACCGATTTTTCGGTATTTCTACCCATATGGGCTCTCGTTATGAATTAGTCTGTAAGTTTTTTTTTTTCAATAAATACACGAATTTGATCGAATATTGTATTTTTTGTCAAATACCGATTTTGGGTACAAATATACCGATTTTAGCTGGCAACTCTACCGATCTCGCTCTATGACGTTCGAGACCACTGGTATATAATGTAACTGAATATTTAGGCAATTGAACATGCAACTCGCTGAAGAAATCATTTGAAATACTTACATCAAGAAGCACAACACATTTTGCCCTCTGTTTTGTCGGCAAAAACTCTGCATACAATGTGACTCTGAAATTAAATGACAATATTGTTTGTGTTCGTTTTTCATTAATTATGACCAATTAATAAAGAAATGCCTTTAGACTTTACAAAATAATAGAATATCTGTATTTTTATGATACATAAGAGGTCTTATACATAGTTAGACATATTTTCCTCATTTTTTCAGCCTGCAAAAAATACCTTTAAATAACATTTTATTACTAGTGAGATCATGTGTATTAGTGTTAATTTCAGAACTCATTTATAGTGTTAGAACACATTATTATAGAGCCATTTCTTAAGTTTTGTTTTGCAATAATTTAAAAGAATAACTTACGATTGTGGTACGCATCCTATAGCAAAACCGACAAGACCTCTTAAGAATAATAACCAGAGGAAGTTTGGTGCTATTGAACTCAGCAGACCGTAGTAAAACAGTAATACTCCACACATACTAAGAGCCTGTAAACATTGCAACATACGTATTTGTACATCCAAGGTTCTTGCTTACACGTTACTCACTTGAGTGTAAAACTGTTCTATTTTTTTTTTTTATAGAACATGTAAAAGAGAAACAAATAAGTGAGCAGTTAAAGTACCTTGCTTGTTCATAAAGATCTAGATAAATCATCAAAAATCAAGGGAAGAATTTGGAATGAGGCTTTATTCCAAATACACTTCCGGACTCCTAAATCAAGCCACCATGCATTTTTGTGTTTATAGGCCTAAAACATCATAAGTTAGAGGAAAAGTTTTTATGCAGTTTTTAAGCTGACATACCTACTGGCCATCATTTCGGCGTCACCATTGTTCCAAATTTGAATTCACGAATTTGAAAACGAGAAGATGATCGGAGTTTGGTCGCTCATAAAGAAGCAACAAGCTTTGATTAGAGCATCTTTAACGGCCGAACCCAATAACATATTTTCAGTAAAAGACAGATCGCTATTGACGGTAAACAGTATAATTCTTTCTGTCCTTATGTCAGGCCGGTAAGATTCCAAAATCTCTTATAGATTATTGGGACTTTAAAACCATAGACAGATAGAGAGTTTTTCTATCTCTAGTATGCCAAAACTGGCGATAGATAGGTTATTGGATTCGGCCGTTAGTTGATAGTTATTTCGTTATTTGTTTTGCTGCATAAAAAGAGTATCGATTTTTTTTTATCTATTCTGTGGTTCAAATTATGGATACTGCACCTGAAGTAGCCGCGCAAGCTGTGGAACTTCTTCAATCTGGGCTTAGTCAGCGAAACGTAAGTGCACAACTTCATGTAAGCCATTCTGTCGTTCAAAGAATTTAACATCGATACCCTGGTGACTGGCGGCTTCGTGCGCCGTCCAGGAGGACCACGAAACCGGGTTATTACAGAACAACTAGATCGGTTTATCTTTACCACCAGCCTACGTTATCGTCACCTGACCTCAGCACAGGTCCAAGAACAGCTTCGAGACATTCATGGACTGTTTGCGCTCGAACTGTTAGGAGATTCGAAGAACGTGGCCTGTAACCTCAAAAGCCAGCCAATGGTCCCAAACTGACACAAGCTTAGGTACAGAATGGCGCGCCTATAGTTTACATGCGAACAGTTGCTTTGGACTCATCTTCAATGGAGCCACAGGTTCTTTTTACGGATGAAACCTAGATTATACCGTATGGCAATGATGGACGTTGAAAAGTCTACCGAAGACAGGGAGAACGTTTTCAGCAATGTTGCATTGAATAAAAGGTGAGTTATGGCGGTGAGTCATGGACAGTCTGGGGCGGAATTTCCACCGAAGGAAAACTGGCCTTGAGGTTGTGACGGGACCACGGTTGCCACCACTAAATAGCGACCGATACATTCGTCAATGCCTAGAGGCTCATGTGATGCCGTATTCCGGCAGTTTAATGGCCAGGATTTCATTTTTATGCATTCCTAGCTTAGCTTCCGCCCGCGTGAAATTTATTGTTCTCACGACCCACCCCGTCGGTCGCATCGCATCGCCCACCCGCGCTGTTACTTCGTTTTCGCTTAGCGCTAGTTCTTATTTTTTTTTGCTCGGCTTCTAAGGGTCCTAGCGTAATGTTACATAGCCTTCCTCAAGAATTGGGCTATGAAATGCAAAAATAATTTTTCAAATCCGACTGGCAGTGATAGAGATTAGCGCGTTCAAACAGTCAATAAAAAATAAAATGTGTAGGTAACTAATAGACTAAGCGCATTTTTCTTACTTTAAGCATTTTTATACCCGTCATAATTTCTAAATGAAAGCTCCGATTCGAATAATTTAAAAAGGAATTTACATGTAAATAATCAACCTTGATTATGAAACTATTTATTTGGATAAGGATTAGTATCATGTTTATGAAAACATCTTCGCAAATAATGCATTATTTTATAACAAAGGAGGATGGGCACCAATGTATGGAAACTGGTACCGGCACCAACTGGTATGAATGATACACCGTTGGAAAGGTATTTTTGTGTAGATTAAGAATAACCATGGCGCTTGTCCCTATTCACTGTCCGATCGGAGTAATCTTACTTGAAAGTTATTTATTTTTGTTACGTCCTATTAAGTACACATACTTTTATTAACTGTTTTCTCCATTTGGCATGGTATTTTCATAATTATTATTAATATTTTTCATTGTCTAGGTAAATAAAACAAGTTCGAAGTAAGTTTTATCATTTATTGTATATAAGTATATAAATGTGTGTCTATAGATCGACAATAACATAAAAAGATAATGAATAATATGATGTATAATATATACTATACATCATTCATTATCTATAACGATGCTATTTAAAAATAATGCTGGCTCATTAAAGCCCTCGTATCTAGCATATCCTAAATACCAGACAATGGATACTATATGCGCACAGGAACCTACCGTGCGGCGTCCCGTCAAACATGTACAATAATGATGTAATATTATGTTTTCATTTCTATTTAGCAATATGTAACAAAAGTATTGTTTTGCTCTCACATGTCGGGACTGTATACGTGCACGCAAAACCACGCACGACCACGCATCTTCGTCAATTCCGTATTCAATAATGTCTTCCAAAGCGGCTTCTCTATATGTTTCGATGAGATATAAGCCGTTGTTTAGGTGTTCGCTGCAGTAAGATTTTGCGAGTTTTAATTGGTATGTCCCCAATGACAGCAATATCACGTCCTGTTCACTCAATCGTGGGAAATCGGGCACATCATTGGCTTCCAATCTCTGGAAATCGGCTCTTCTGTTATTTAATCGTTTTTCTTCTACATAATTGTACAACACGTTTGGGGTTTGCATTTTTTCAGATATTTTTTGTAGAAAAGCTTCTGCGTATTGGCTATCTGCAATTGGCGTGTGGATGTGATTTGTTATTGCTGCTGCAATTTTAACATCCACAAACATATTAGGCATTGTATTATTAAAATATCTTTGCCGCAACAGCTTAAAATCTCTTTTAATCCGCCCGTTAACCACTTCCACTGCCCATCGGCATATTGTAACTAGTCGGGAATCATTCGCTTGGGAAGTAGTGAGCTGTGACTGGTCTGGGTTCTTCGTCGGAGGAACGTGGTATTCGTAGCCACGTGCTTCAATATTGCCCAAACTGTCTCTAAACCCACGGTCTAAAATAAATACATCATTGGGATGAAACAATATGTGCAAGGGGTTTTCCTCGTCATTTATTAAATCACTCATTATCTGGGCATCACTTTTAGTTGCAGCGTATGGTCCTTTTACGTCTATAATGTATCCGTCAGTGGTTACAATTAAAAATGGCTTTAACAAGTTTTGGAACTTGTGCAAGTTGTAGGATTGCCTCTGAAACAAAAAGTTTGTGCTTTTGTGAATATATATACGTGCCATCGCAAACAATAATGGCTTTAGAGTTTTCTTCATTTCCATACAGTGCTTTTGGAATCCTCAGGTTTCTCTCCAGTATATTGTCTCTACTTATGTGATCCAGTCCCAAGTGAAGCACAACATAGTCAGTACTAAGACACTCTCGTGCAATGGCCAACTGGCGTTCGAGTTTTCTTGATATATTAAACAACGTCGCAAGTCTTACGTTGGATTCTCCTGTGCGTAGTTTTGTCAGTAAAATACCCAAAGTGGTTCTGGGATCTGCACTTGCATCTCTTAATGAAGTGGTTTGCTCTAAGATAGCGTTAAATTTTTCTATAGTACGTCCAGTCCAAAAGTGCATTTCTTCTTCAGTTAATCCTCTTAGCTCGCTAAAACGCAATCTGGGTCCGCTTAAGGCATTTCTCAGTAGGTCACAAAGGTCACTGAAGTGGCCGGCCGTAAAGTTATGGGAAATGTTGCATGCCTGAGGTAGTTCATCCCAGTCATTTTCATTTAGGTGATCGCGGCATACTCTGGCAGCATCAGGAATGTAGATTTTGTGTTGAGTAAATACATGGATTTTAACAACGTTTGGGATTGGATGGCGGGTTGTATTAGGGCAGCCACGAAAAAGACAATGCCTCGGGGTATTTGGTGCTCTCATATATTCGGGCACGTGTATCACTTCTAGTTGAGGTTCTGCTTCTTCTTGCGGTTCTACTTGTTCTTGCGGCTCTGGCTCGGGTTGAGGTTGTGGTTGAGGTTGAGCTCTAGTCGCATTTTCTGCTCTTTGCCAGCATCGGTAACATACTCTCCGAGTACCATCAAACACGACCTGAAAATCGGTAATAATAATGTAAGGAAAATAAATAAATACAACATACCTAGAAAGCGTACCTGGGGTATTATAAACAATACGCTTAGCCGCTAAAATGCGCATGGGATCTAGAGTACCAAAAGAGAGAAAACGTTTTTGCCTCTAAGTGCACATTGGATGACGTTCTATTATGCCGGATTATCAATTAACTAGTTTGTATTTCTCTATGGTAATAGTACCGTAAAATTCCTTACCAAATAAACTACATTTTAACATATGACAACCCTACGATCTGTCATTTCAGAAATAAAAATATTTCTTTCTCGTCCGTGAATCTTTGTTTTGGTTCTCCGTTACTTGTAAATAATGTAAATTGTACTGTGAAATGTGATTTTATTCATATTTTACGTTAAAAATAAACACAACATGGATTTCGAACCTTAAAACATATAGGTTACCATTTGAATGTTTGTTTAAAAAATGTTTGTTTTTGTTTATGTTCTCAAAACAATGTTATAAATGAAGATAATCATACATTCAAACGAAACCAACACATTTCATTTCGTCATTTCGTTGACAATAGAACAAACATTAACCGGAAGCAAAATACCCAGAAACAGAGTCATAAATAGGGTTTTTGTGAAACATCTGCGTGCCAACCGGTGCGCGCGGTCTGTGACTCATCGATTGTGTACATTTAAGGGGTAAAATAGATAAAAATTATGTGCGCTTTAGCGGCCGAAAAATAACAAACAAGGTATCTCTACAAACAAAGAGACCAAAGGCTAACCTAAAGTCTAACGCACATGCGGGCACAACGAGCTAAAATGATCGATTTTTATTTCTGTGGTATTCTATGCTGTTGTCTGTACTGAGTCAACGAGACACGTAATACAATAAATGCTCATAAAGATAACAACATAACAATAAATAGATTAACATCTAAGACCCAGGATTTTTTCGTTGCTCTGACTGGGGATCAAACCCGGAACCAATGGATTCAAAGGCAAGAACATTAGCACTATACTATACAGGTTATTAACAATAAAATAAATGCAATAAAACTGTCAAATGGAAAGTTAAAAAGTTCAATAAATACTAACCTCCAATGCAGCATTTTCTCGAATAAAAGCTGCTAGGTATGCGCGCATTCTTGGTAAGTTTTCCGATAGAACGCGCACTTGATATCTGCCTCGGTATAGACCTCTTCGGCACATTACACAGGTACGAAAACGTTCCATTGCAATCAAAATAACTCAAGCACTCAAGTCCAGTAGAAAGCCGCAGTCAAAAATAAAACAGGTAACAGAGTCCAAGTTAATGCCAGGGTCAAAAGTCGACGTGAACAATGAGGAACGAGACAATGTAGTAGCTTACACAACAATTATCAGCAAACGACTACCAAGGGAACATGCACAAGCGCCGCAGCATGCCCACCCTCGCCCCCGCCCCCTCGCTGAACGCGCTAACTACCGCGCTGCGTAAGATAAGAGAGCGAGAGAGAGATAACAATACCAGTTCCAACTTACTAGTCATCTACTTACGTATACTCAGGGTTAAAAGTAATAAAAATATTGCTCCAATGTCATGCATCAATATCAATTGATGTATTTGTATGTTTAGTGTTTAATAAATAGATCACCCCTAACTGAAAAAATACCAAACCGATTTTGTTATGATTTTCATCCGTTAACTGAATTTTACTTAGCTCAAAATCTGTGCAAATATCATCAAAATCTGTCAAGATAAACCGGCGATATGATTTTTTAAAATTCTATTTCGAACTAAATATCCAGTATCTTCTAAAGACAAAACGGACAATTTATACGGGATTGGTGCCATAGTAGTTTTTTGTGCTCTTGAAGAGAGCTATCCAACGATGGTAAATTCATTTTGATTGGACATGGGTACCAAAATGCCCATCCTCCTTTGATTACCATTAAAACAATTATAGTGAGCCAACCTTAAAAGATAGACATATGCTATCACGGACTTTTTTTTAGAACTTTATAAGAAGAACCATTCCGTAATACATGATTTTTGCGTAACTTTAACCGTTTACGCAGCACAGAACAGAAGCTCTCAAAAGGAATAAATTTTCCTCGTTTTTGCAAAATTTTTATTGATGCTCTGCTCCTATTGATCGTAACGTGATGTTATATAGCCTATAGCCTTCCTCGATAAATCGGCTATCCGACACTAAAAGAATTTTTCAATTCGAACCAGCCAGCAGTTCCTGAGATTAATGCGTTCAACAAACCAAACAAACTCTTCAGCTTTATAATATTAGTATAGATAATGCAAGGACGCACACTGCAAGAATTGTTCGAGAATACCTGCATGACGTTAGTATCACAGTAATGGAATGGCCAGTAAGATGTCCGGATATGAATCCAATAGAGCACTTATGGGATGAGAGCTAACCAACCAGCTCCAAAAACTTTGCAAGATTGCAGGAGCTGAAAACTGCCACCTTGGAAGCATGGGAGAACATTCCACAGCACGTCATAGTGGCATTAATTAATTCCTTGCCGACCCGCATGACGGCCGTCGTAAATGCTCTTCGGGGTAACACAAGTTACTAAATAAAATTTCTCTACGTAAATTATTGTTTTCTTCAAAAATTACATGCTTATTTTGCCCGTGACAAATGCATAAAGATGACTTATTGCAATTTATTGAAACCGTAGAAACTATTTTTTTTAGTATTTCAATTTCAAATTTGGAACAAATGACAAACGCAAATGATAGTAAGTGTCACTTACTATCATTTGCGTTTGTCATTTGTTACTTACTAAGTGACTTAACCGTGCGAAGCCAAAAAAAAAAAGTGACTTCAAAACCAAATATTTTTTTTTCTTTTACTGCCATTATTTAAAAAGACCTTTAAACAAAAATATGCAGGGTGGCTTGATTCAGGTGTCTGGGACTGTATTATGATTGTGTGCCAACAACCATAAATCAAGCATTTGGAAAAGGTTTAATTAAGAATTTGATAAATACAATACAAGATAGATGCATAAACAAGTGGGATCTCAATGTAATATTTTTTTTAAACTTTCATTTTTTTTTGTACAAAGTACTTACTGTTTTCCTCCCATAACGGTCACTGATATTACCCCAAAATGTGGAACTCAACATCATTCCCATAAAAACTATTGTGGTGGTCAATGCTTGCTGATATCTGTAATTGAAATGAGTTGGTCAAGTAAGATTTGTCCAGTAAATTTAAAAGTCTTGATTTCTCTTTGTTCAATTCTGTTTTGTTTTCTTTTTTAGATTTTTATTTCTGGTCACAATGAATCATTATACTGGTTAGGCCTGTAAATGAGCAAACATCGTTTTCCCAGTACCTTTGTAGCCCATTTATGCAACCAAACAGACCAATTAATGTTTATGAATTCAAAGATCAGTCAGTTTAGCTGACTAAACTGACTAACAATACTTACTTGCTAATATTCCATTCACAATGCAATGCTGGAGATAAAATGCTCAAAATAGTCATCTCCATAGAATCTGCCATCCAGCACAGGCCAGTGAAAAGTGACAGTTTGACTTGAAACCAGCCGAAACCAAGAGCATTCACCGCTTGAGTGACAGTGAAAGTATCTGAAATATTCACGTTTATTAGCTGATACAATCTCAGAGTTAATTACTGCTTAATATACATCATGAGATCTGTTGATTAAACGTTTTTTTAATGACACATGATTGATACATGGCAGATTTCTAAACAGTAAACATGAATGCCTGGGTATGATTGTTAGAAATCGTTTTCAGAGGAGTATAGTACAGTAAATATAAACGTGAATAACAATATTTAAGAGGCTATTAAAATCTCTAAAGGAAGTGTTGGTATAAGAAAATGAAAGTTAGCGTACCGTCAGGGACTACTGACACCGATGCCATTTCTATCTCTTGGGGTGGAGGCATCGGCGGCCCCGGAGAACGGGGCCTGATATGGCTGTCATCTAAGTCTTGGTACCCCTTAGACCGACCCATCTCGGCAGTCTATAAAAACAAGAATACACTTTTGACGTGGATATGAACTTGCGAACGCCGTGTAACGGGAATATTAGCGGTTTTTACTTTCAAATACTTAACTGTTAAGATTCTGCCGCACAAAAATACTCCAGACTATTGCAAAAAAAGTTGCAACAAACGCACAAAATAATTACTTTCACATACATTCAGTCTCTAAAATAATAAAAAGTAAACAAAATTAAGCAGTCGACTTTGATTTGTTTTGATTTCATCTGTGGAGTTTTTACACAATGACACTGACATTGAATGACGTCAGTGTCCTGACATTTATTTTTAGTGTTGCGATTAGCGATATTTATAGTTATTTCCAGCTTTGAAACTTAGGTGTTTTGCTCAGAACTACTTTTTTACGGAGTTTTCGTTCTAAAATTTTGAATTGTGCTTTTAATTTTGATGGTAATTTAATTGTTAGAAGACTTGATTTCATAAAGGCGTATTTGTAAGGTGATAAATGCATTAGTTATTATAATTTTAGATACTACATAATATTATAGTTTTCATATAATTTGTCGGAATACAACCTCAATTGTCTATGCGACTACTTCACAGAAAAAGTGAAGTGATGTTCATTGATATAATACACATAGTTGTGTGGGTATTTATCTAGGAGGAGTGAATGTTGATATTTAATATTTCTATGTTCCAAAGATTTTCACATAAAATCGAGGAGGAGTGTCGGAATACAACCTCAATTGTCTATGCGACTACTTCACAGAAAAAGTGAAGTGATGTTCTTTTTATAATAACTTGTCATGTCAATTGAGAAAATATGGTTGTCATATAAAAACATATAAAATATTAATATAGATTTCTATGTTCCAAAGATTTTCACATAAAATCGAGGAGGAGTGTTGGAATACAACCTCAATTGTCTATGCGACTACTTCACAGAAAAAGTGAAGTGATGTTCTTTTTATAATAACTTGTCATGTCAATTGAGAAAATATGGTTGCAAAGAATATACCCAAAGAGTAGTAACTATTTATAATGGATAAGAGAAGCAAGTCGACCATAAAGAACGGCCATGAAGAAAGTGCTGCTGTCTATGAAACTTTATCAGAACTAAACACCAAGGCTGTGGGATATATATAAATATATATACCTATATTATTTTATTAAGTCTACCGCCATATTTGAAACGGATTGAACTGGAAGGCGACCTTACACCGCAGCCAGATTTGCATTTAATAAAGAAAATAAATATATCACCACAGCAGAAAGATTTTAACTTAAAGAGAATAAGAACAATAATTAAATGCAAATCGGGTTGTTGGTGTCCGATCGCCTATAAATTAAAATAATAAAACCAAATCACAGTAAACAACATTTTTAATTATTTAGACATCAATCATTGGTTCACCAAATACATTTTAATAACAAATTAATTTAATATACTGGTCCGTGTCGGCCCTAAATGAAATAAGAATGGTCAAACATGAACACCAAATTATATTACATCAGTGATGCCATTATTTTACTTTTTTGGTTTAGTTTTATATTTTAAGTAGTATGAAAGGGCTGCTAATTTAATTTGGTCATCACCATCATAATTGCATTTGCCTGATAAAATTCTATTAACAATTTTGCACCAACTATAAACTAATACATTTACCGAGATATCTGTAAAGCATTTTATCACCATTTCTGTATGTTTATTACAGTTATGATACGAAAAATCAGACGTTGTTTCTACAAGAAATTTAATTCTTTCTTTTAGACCTGGTAAGTGCACATCATGTGTTAAAAAATTGGATACCACAGTTTGGATGTGGCTAAAAGATAAAGATAAATTTTGAGAAGGATATAATAACCAAGTTTTGTTTTTATTATACTCCCTTAATTTTATAAATTCATTGCCTAATTCGTCTTTACTGCCACACAGAGAAAGCTTACATTTTTTGCACCCTTTTACCAATTTTAATACTTTTGTTAATGCCCATCCACAAACATAATTTCTTTGGGAGATGCCAGAAGTTTCGATGTCTCTCGTAAACAATTCATGTGGCTCACCAATGTACACATTTCCATATTTAACTGGTTCTTCCTGGTTTGTTTCTTTTTCTGTTATAAAAAACTGCAATGACTGTAGGCAAGAATTTGTGTCCTCTTCACAATTTGCACGAGGTGAATGGTGAGCACTAAAATTGTTTAAAAGCAATGTTTTATATGCTCCTTCAAAACCTACACAATTTGGTGAGACATTGCGAGCACCCATACTCCTGACATTGCCAAAGAAATTTTCCAAAGGATCCTGGTTGCAGTTTCGAGTCAGGAAACAATCTTGGGAGTATTTCTCATTTAAAGTTTTCCACAAAAGTTGGTATCCCTCTATGGTTTTAATCCAATTTGGTAAAGACGGCACTCGTTTTACTACTTTGCTTACCTTATCAACATACCGTACAGAATTCAAAAAGCTTTTCGCATCATTCCACAGTTGGTGATGTGGAGAGTTTTTTTTTACAGCTCCTGTATACATTTTGCCGTTTTTTATATTAAAAGTACCACCATTTAGGCTATCAAATAACTTGTCAATAAGAAGTATAAATGGTATGATTTTTTCCATTTCTTTTGGAACATCATTCCTAGTTGACAAATGTTTGATGCCAACAGCTACGCTGTGACTAAACAGCTGTGCAGCTGGCTTAACCCGCATTTTATTAATTTTTTCGGGGATTACATGCTCCTCTGTAAGGCTGTACATCAACCGAAGCTCACCAAAACACTTGTCAGCCTGATATAGTATTTCAAAATATTCCCATTTCACTACTATCTCCTCTTTTGAAATGGGATCAACAAAAATTAAATCCTTATTTAATAAATTGTTCCTCAGACCTTTTAAGAGGTGGGGCACATCATACAGGGGTATTATTTTTTTACCACCAACAATGAAAACATTGTTTCTGAAATTTTTTCCATTCCTTAAACATTGACGTTTTGCATCTAACATAAGGCTGTTCATAGTGGCAGTATTTACTCCACTTTGGTCACAGACAGTCACTAAAACCTGTAGTCCAGTGGAATGAATATTTGTTATAACATTTATAATAATATTTTTTAAATCTACAGACTTCATATTTTGGGTAAAGTAATAGGCAACTGGCTGCTTAAAATTTTTTCTCAAACCTTTGATCATAAAAACTGTGACATGGTCAGCAAACTTATGGGTCTTGTAAGTGCCAAGGTTCTCAAAACCAATAATTTCATCCCTAGATTTGTCATAGTGGACCTGCGGAGTTATAGACATTTCGTCAAAAATCAGGCTACATAAACGGTCTTCGGCATTCATTTTCGAAACAGTATTTTTTAATTTTTCAAAAATTATTTTGTTTATGCCAGGAACCAATTTGACTGATTTTAAAACGTTTAACAAAGTCCTCTTAGATGGCAAACAAAAATACTTGCTGAGAAGGCTATAACTTTTTGGACTCTTTTTTAGTAAGGAAAGCGAAAGTACTTTTTCTTCCTCAGTAAATCTCCGACCTCTTGAACTTTTTCCCGACTCCCTGCATTGTAATCCAGTCAGAATTCTGGCTGCCTTGGACATACCACTAGTTATTTTAACAGACGATCGTGCCATTTTTTCTGCTCTTGACAATCGGGTTTTGAATGACTCTTCTTTATTCTTCATCCGAGTAACCATTTTCTTCAAGTTTGTGATTTGCCTTTGGTAATCTTTGATTTGTTGATTTGATGTTTGCAATTTAGAAGGTTCTTTCTCATTATGCGGCACACAAGCTTCCACTGATGTTTCCACATGCACATGGCTCGTAGATGCAATGCCTATAAAGAAGAAAATAAATACTGGTTAGAAAGTATAATTTTATCCAGTATTATTACATTAAAGTAAATAACTTTATTTGTTAACTTCTCAGAACCAAAACAAATAAAGATTACATGACAACCAATACATTTGTGGATGGTTAAAGTGACAATCATTTTTGGTCATATTAAGAACTGCCTTGTATTTGCAGGTCGTGTATCTGCAGATCTGATCTGAAATATTATGTCTGACAATAATTATTTACCTGTATCCTGTGTTACACCGGATGATGATGATGGTATAGTCATTTCAATCTTTGTTGAGGAAACGGCTAGGCTCATCCTTGGTAAGCAATAATTATGCTCTGTATGCAGATCTGTTATTACTTTTGGGACACCTGAAACATAAGTAATTTGGTCAATCACATATAAACTGGAGAACTCAGAAGTGGAGTGAGCGATAGGACTTAGGATTTCGCTCCCACCCTGTCTAACCCAGAGATATACAATGTCAACCCATAGCCTGGAGATGCATCATTCAAACGTGGAGTTTTGGGGTCAAACCCGGAGGGTGGGCAGCCCTAGGTGGGATACATATACAAAATACATTTACCTTCTAAATACAGACAGGGGATAGCTGTTTTAGTTACACCATGGCCCCGTGTCCTGTGTTCAGGTTTAAAATGGTAGTCACACACTTTTAATGATTTCAGACGCTTCTCAGGATCTTCATGGACTATATTTTCGGGTATGACTGCTACCCATGCTTCAAAGACGGCTGGGTATTTATTTTTATTTGGAAAACCATGCATTGACACTCCTGAAAATAATAGTGTTTATTTAAAAACAAGATAGGTACAAAAATAAAAAATAATGACTTTTTACAGGTGTATGTTTTCAAAGTTGTATAAGTTTTAATACGATAAAATATAGATTTAAAATATTTATAATGTCGAGCTTTGGAATCGTCGAATTCCAACTTATTAAAACGTTGATTGTGAAAACAGTGGTTGAAGATGTTAGACAATGTATTTTAACATTACAGAATAGTCATATACTTATTTAACTTCAGAATAACTGCAATACTTACCAAAAGTGTCGCAACCAAAAATGCAACGAGCTTGGCGAGAACTCATTGCGAGAATCGCAAAATGAAATACTCGTTTATACCTAATATTAACAAAAACAGTAGTAACAACAATAAAGAACAAACAGCACAGAAAAAAACAGTAGTAACAACAACTCAATAAACAACACAAAATAACAAATAACGCGAATAACACTGATTTCCAACCAAAGCACCGTTGCTTTAGTTCACAGCTTTGGTAGTAACGGTAACAAGTTCAAAATTTCCCGGGACTGACTGTGACAATCAGACTGACAGTTTTGTCAATATAGTTCTGCAAAAGTTTAAAAGATTGCAGCACTTGCATGTCATTAAGGTCGAAAATATCAACAGTTCTAAGTTTCATGCCCCTGAATATACCTACTACTCTCTGACGAGAGTATGGTTGTCATATAAAAACATATAAAATATTAATACAGCCATATTAATAAGTAACTGTCCTGTTAATTACCCTATTACCTACCCCAACATAATTTGCATACAATATCCAATCATGGTCAGATTATGCCATTCTTAGAGATGATTTTATTATTAGCACTTGAACACTATTCTAGTTAATTTAAACCCTTCCCGTTTAGTCGGAATATTCATAATTTGAGATAAGGAGGCTTCAAGAAACATGGTGTGGTGTTACGCGAATAGATAGAAAACTAATTTTATATCCATGCCAAATTATAGTTTCTAGTACCTACTAAGAGTCTCTGAGCTAGGCTGCGGACGGAAGAACGGACGGAAAAAAATTAATCGACTTCAAAGAGAAATTAACTCAAAATTATGAAATAACTTTAATTTCGGAAGTTGGTGTCTTGGGATATGTATTTTAGTTTTTAAGTAAAAACTGGAATATTGTTGTAAATATTGCACTAGAATTTGACCAAGGTTTTGAGATGTTTTCCCTTTGACACCACACCCGTAACTCTTATCAATAAGCCAGGCCGTCACAAATAGTACATATCTTAAAAACTACTGAACAGGTTTTGATGAAACTTGCACTGTTCCTTATGTTGAAGTAAATGTATGCCAATAAAAAAATGTCACAATCCGATTAATAGTTTCGGAGAAATGTGTGGACACATATACATTCAAACATACATACACATACAAAATTATGTATATTTGATTCGAAGCCCTAATAGATTATTATGTGTCAATATATTGCAGGTCCAATAATATTACATACATACGTGTCGAATTGATAACCTCTTTCTTTTTTTGAAGTCTGTTAATAGAAATTATATGGAAATTGTATGTATGAGAAAGCCGCAAAGTGATGACGGTGATCGAGAAGTCGTGTGGAAACTAGTTGATAAGATAATTATGTGATGCGGAGGAATGGGGATTTGCTAGGAGTGTCATTGGTAGGAGTAATAATTATCCCTTTAGGCACTTTACAAATGCACCCAAGGACAACCCGCGGTTGGTGCAGGACGATTGTAGGACACGGAAATGAAACATATTGGACTATAGTGGATTGGTTACCAAGAACTATGGAAAGACTAAGTCCCCTGCCTGATCAATGTTATGTAATACACGGATAAATGGCAGAGGGTGAATTGCACACTCAATAATGGGCTCCCGAAAATGGTCGCTAGCACATAGTCTCGTAGCGATAAGGGGGCAACATGTCCTGAGGTGCTTATGAGAAGTGGAATGGTATTCCACGACTATCAGGACAATCCCAGAGTCCAGAAGATGGTCAAGATCCCAACCAGCACTTACTGGAATACTTCCTTCCTCCGAGCACATTTGCTCTTGCTCTTGCGAAAGGCAAAAGGCAGGAATGAGGTGGAAGCTCTGTTCCTCGTCAGTGTTCACTCCAGCCGGTCAATAAAGGCAAGCCAGAGATGAGGAACAAGACTTCTCCCGGGAGATAGGGTCCGTGGGGTCGCTACTACTCAACAGCTCGCCACACGCTGCCCTGCGGGTTTCTGTATCTCTCTTGGTCTGGCTCCTCATCCTAGACCCGTTCTGGCAAAGAAAACTCTACTGGCACAGACCTAGAGTTCGGAGCGCGCAAGCCCCACCACGACGTCTACGTAGAGTTACGGCGGTGGGGTTAAAATAGGTATGACTTTTCCTCAGGTACATGATATATGCTACACATGCTGTGTACTAAACAGACATAGGTAAAAACCTCTTCTGCGTTGTTCTCAGTTCCGTCAGTTCGAGAAGTGTGTTGTAGGTACGCCGTAAGGTAGCTGTAAGCCTAAGCAAAGTTAGGTATCTTTGTTTAAATGCTCTAATACTTTTACTACGAAACTCTTCATAAATATTTGTTATAATGAATGCTAAAGGAATAAGTTTAATAATAATAATTTGGTTTAATAATTCACGCTTAGCGAACAAAGCTAACTGCAATAAATGTAAGTACCTATGTCATTATAAAGACACAAGTGGTCGTTCTATTATTGTGACACCTAAAATATGTATTTGTATGTGGGATTCTGTGGTACCTACCCTCGAAACATCCTAACGGCTAGATGGATTTTGATACATGAGATGTCTATTGACTCATCTATGTAGGTCGCGCGATGGTTATAGGCTAGCTTTAGTTTTTATAAAATCAAAGTGAATCATGAAATCGGAGATTGAACTAGTAAAGCTACCACGCTGCCACTGTTTCTAGTCGCTGGCGGGTTTGGGTTTAAAGAACTTTATTCTCATTAAGACAATCGTCACTTACATGAGAACATTAAATCTTATTACTAATTATATTATATCAGTGCGAGTAGAAGAAAAACAAAAAGTAAAAAATAAAGCATTGTCAACAAAACGTTTTATATATAAATGTTTGTCCTATTGTAATACTGACTGTTAACTTTGTCTCAGACTGATTTAAAGATACTCTGATAAACTTGGAACTGTCTCGTGTAATTGCTGAAAACAACCGACTTCCAAAAAAAAAAAAACACTACATAGTGATAAATAACTTTAATTTCGGAAGTCTGTGTTTTTGGATCTGTATCAGAAAAGGTTTTCTATTTTTCACTTTATAGTGGCTCGGTTTTTTAATTTATGTAAGTTACAATAGCCTAATGACAACTGCTCATCACCTTTTACAAAATATTGCTTTTCCCGATGCAAGGGATGTTAAATGTTGAGGAGGTCTCCTGGTACGTCACCATCAGCTCCACTTTACCATATGCATTGTGACGAGTATACATTGCTTAGCAACCATTTTAAAGTATTCGAATCGCAATCCGTAAAATAGTTATTATTGAGTAGTTCCGGTGGCCATCTGTGGGCTTCATCATCAGTTTTACTTAACCAAATGGTGCTTTCCGAGAGCAAATGAACAAGTTACTATAAAAAATACCCAAAGCGCTATAGGTGTGCGTAAAATAATTTAAGAGTTCCCTCGATTCCTTCAGGGTAGCAGATCCTGACCTGATTGATGACAATAGGATAACCTGGAAAGTATACCAAATCGGTCCCGCCGTCTTCGAGTAATCGGGGAAACATAAAAAAAAAGATTCCGACGAACAGAGAATCTCCTCCTTTTTTTAAAGTCGGTTAAAAAATATATTATTTTAATGACTCGGTATTGCTACGAGTGCTACGACGTAGCAGATCCTTCGTGTGACGGCTTCGGAGTGTGCTACGCTTTTATAGCAGATAGTAGCACTTGCAAAGCAACACATTTTTTATTTTATTTAAAGTGTTTTTATAACGAGAAGTGAGCAATGGTCCCTAGTTATATTAGCAGACCGACAAAGCTCTGAACGATCTCTAAAAACCTTCTAACTACTCTAAAAATCGAAAAAAACCGTCTAATTACTCTAAGGGCAGGCTTAAATTAAAAACGCGGTATGTAAAATAAATAAATAAATAAAATAACATTTATTACTTCAACCTTTACTTGCAAACTGGCTATGGGCAATCCTTTGTTAAGTTCCACACGCATTTTGTCTTTTCTTGTTTAATTTTGTCGGTAATTGTTAAAGCTATGAAACATTGTTAGTTTTAATTACAACAACGATCTTATCCTTGAACATCTCGTTGGCCTTTCATAAAATATTCAGACATAATATATTGTAGAAACGAAAATTAGGTAGGTAGAGAATAAATATATATGAAAAATTGGCAAAGAAATCTGCTTTTTTTTGATTATGTAGCTTTTTGATATTCACCATATTTTTTTTTTGTAATCACTTCATTGTCTTCAGCAAGTGTGGTGATCAATGCTCGTGCCTTCTCTTTTCACTTCATGAGAATATTTTTTTTGAAACAGTGTATTCTACGTATAGGTATCATGAGCTGCACACGCACTCGTATTTTACGTTGTGCTTTTGTGTGAACATTTTAACAAATAAAAAAGCTTTTCTCACTCCTAATTGCTTTAAAAAACCTTCCAACTCTTTCCTAGAACAAGAGAGAGACGCCTATGATCTGAATCACGTCCGTTGATTTCAATTTAGCCGAGAAACTCCGCAGTATGAAAATAAAGGACGCTTGTGGGCGTACTGGGAAAAGGTCGAAGGTAAAACGCGTAGGTTTGCTATATTAGCCTATTTTATCCGTATCTGTATTTACTTTAGAAGAAAAAAAAATGTATAATTTTTTGTTAACAAACTGGGCTTATTTTAATTAGCGTTTCGTTATGTTGTTACTATTTGAACCTCTCATAATTCCTTACAATGTTCTTACTTAATTTTAACATATAGGTAGGTACTAGAATCAATACTTGTACATGCTGAAAGTACTTTAATTACTAGAAGTTTCTATGAACTTATCTTGGTCGGGGTGGCTTTATTGGCGTATCAGATTTCACCTTTGTTAATTCAACAGTGATGCGGACTTTCCTTATTTCATCGAGCCAGTGTTAAGTTTTTCTAAAGAATAACTTACCTACCTATGCATCTTACATGCTTACAGGCTTCGAGATGTTTCGAGAGCAATTTTGCATTTAAAAGCATTTTATGCGAGTATTTTGTCAGAGCTCAGCTACCTAACTTTACTGAATGATTGATGATGATGAGTGACTAAACTCTGAAAACTGTCCTCATCTTCATAGCTGGGAGATGTGGATATCCTCAAATTGAATCTCTTGTCAGACTTCAACGACAAACAGGTAGATTCTGTATTTCCTAAACAATCAGATTTCCCTTGAATGGGTTAGTGGTATGGTGAAACATCCGCTTGTGTGCATGATAAGTTACGATCTCATTTTCTTTGGTGCTCGTCTTACTTTCGTGAATGGCGTCCAAAAAGCATGCATCCTCCTCCTCGCTACGAAAAACATACCTACTGCAAGCAAAAATATCATCAGCCATATTGGCTTAGTCACTTTCCCTATACCTCCTCATCCACGAGAGAACTATTTTACTAAGAGCGACTCGCTTACTACAAATTTTCCTATGGCAGTATACTTCGTCTATTTATACATAATTAAACACGCTGCTTTTTATTGGCTAGGGAGCTGCAACTATAGTGTTGTACTCATCATTATGAACAACTTTTACTATGGGACTAAACCACAAATCGCGAAAAAAAAATCAGCTGTTCCCTACATTTTGACGAGTTATGCGAACATAAATGTAGGGAGCAGCAGATTTTTTTTCACGATTTCAGGTTTGGTCCCATAATAAAAGTTGTTCACAATGATGAGTACAACACTATCGTGTCAGCTCCCTAGCCAATAAAAAAGCAGCGTGTATTTACCTACTGATCCTGACTGATTCATCAGCGCAGAGCCTAAGCCGCTGGGGCTACAAACTTGAAATTTTTCCAGTTGATGCTTTTTACAAACAAAAGGAAGGTTTTTTTTTTTGTTGTAAACATGCACTAAGAAAGGATTTTTGGAAAATCGACCTTTAAGGGGTGTAAAGGGGGATTTTGGTTGGATGAAAAATCTTATTTTTTGAGTTAATAAACTTGAAACTTGGCTCGAATACCTACTTATCTAAGTAAATTATGAAGTTTGTCATTTATTGATTTCTAAACTACCCCCTAAAGGGGGATTGCGGGGTGTCAAAGTTTGCAAGAAAGGATTTGAACACGCGGTCCGATTAACTCGAAACTCAGTATTTATAGTTAAGACCGAAAATAAAGAACAGCGTGTATCAGGGTTTTTTGAAAATCTACCCCAAACGGGGTACTATAGTATGAAATCCACGCGGGTGAAGTCGCGCGGGAACTGCTAGTATATTTATATTTAGCTACGGATCACTTTAGCTCGAGCAGTCGAGAATCACTCGTAGATATTCTACACTATATTAATATTAATCTCCGAGACGAGTGCTCTCTCGAGGTGGTGCTTTATGTGCTGGTGTGTAGACTTAAGAGGTGTTAATTCGAAGATTTGAAATGGGACTGGCAGAACAGTCTAGAGATAGCTTCATCATCAAGAAACATCTTTAGCGATTATCTATTGTGAAATGACTTCTTCCGTAGATGATCGTTGTGTCTTACTAGTGCCCACTTTCACACGGGCGTAAAAATGTCGCGGCGGGATTTTATCGCGCACTGGATTTCCAACTCTCGGTGTTGAGCCGAGCATTGAGATTCCAACACAGTGTATCCTTGCGCGTCGAAAAAACACACCGTTGGATTTTCAACTCTCGGCGCTAAGTAGCTTGCGTTGAAAATCCAGTGCACGAATAAAAATCACCGCGCGAAAATATCGCCCGTGCATACCTGGTAAGAGAAAAACGAGAGGAAACTAGAGCGAGCTTTTATTCAGCAGGAATGCCAAAGGAAACAGGGAGGTGTCAATAAAATAAAATGCAGTAAAAGATGCTCGTACAATTTACGTAATGATTTTAATATTTTTTTTCTCGTTTATATTGATACAATTTCATAGCTCGCTAAGGTCCAGATTTGTATCCATAGGTTCGTCTCAGTTACAAGTAGGCCATAATTAAAAAAATACCTATCTATTAAAATACAGTAATGCCTATACAAAATACAAATACACAGATAGCAATTTATGTATCTACAGATAGACAATATTCTGAGCAATACTTTGCAAAACGGCATTTTAGTTTGTGTTTTAATCCCAGATTTGACATTTCAAATGTTCCATGTATCATGTATCATTTTTTCATTTCATAGTTTGACATTGGCACCTGTCAAATTACTATCTGGGATTAAAAATACGAATTCTAAACACCTGCTTGGACAAGTTACTATACAAAATTAATTTTATCTACATCATTAACTCTTAGGCTTCAACTATTTTAGGAGTTTGCAGACTGTAAAAGTTATAGCTGAGATTAAACAAAAATGTGTGTACAGAACCCTAACTGTATTTTACAATTTATTTTAATGTTTAACATCAACTAGTAATACTTTACAGGTCATATTACATATCATTACGACTAATTTCAAGGATCATGTTGTTCAACATAGGAAAGTAATTTGACTTTACTTTAAACAGATATGTACTTTTGAAAGATACAATTACTTATCAAATCTTAATAATGGTGATTTCTTAATAGGACAAAGTTGGAATGTTAGAAAATGTGTGTACAAAAATTATTTTTTTACGAACGTAGGCAAAATTTCATGTTAAAAAGGCAAATAGAAAAAGGGGTTAACAAATATTATATTTTTTTTGTGTTTTTATCGGTCTCATAGACCAGATGCATATTAAATAAGTTTAGATAAGAAGCAGTAAAGCTAAAATATCACGTAATCCTCTGCTTCCCGAGAGAATCTTAACCCTTACAGATAAATAGATATATTCATATACTAAGTATGTGTACGTTTTTGCTTTGCAAAAAGTTAGTTTTGTGGTATTGTCTGCATAGACCGTTAGTAAGCTTAACTTAAAATAATGAGTTAGCACCCGATACAAAATACAATGTTTACCAGATAGGCCAATAACGCATGTCATGAACAAAACTAACAAATATAAATACAAAAAAAAAATAGTTAAGTAACTATGAAAGAAAACGGTAAATACTTAATAATGTGAAGAATTCGTTTGAATAATTCCTTCGACTTGTTTTTGTCATTACTTGCAATCGAAGAAGCAGTAAGATTAATAAACTGCAGCTGTTTTATACAAAACTAAAAAAGAGGTTTTGAAAAATGTTTCTTATTCTTAAGATTTTTGATGTATTGACTTCTATCTAAATAATTATAAGTCTTAGACGATCAGTACCTACCCATATTTACAAATTGCACTCAATGTGCGACATAGTAGCTGCCATTTGAAGGAGCAACTTTTGTTATTATACTATCATGCTTTTTTCAGTCAACGACTCATTTGTTCTAAATGGAGATTATAGTCACATTTTGTACCATCATTTACACCCGTACTCACGCTTAACATAACTACCACTAGTTCTGTACCGGAAGAAGTGTTCATAGAGATAGAAAAGGATCTTCTAAACTTTTTTTTTGTATTATAATCATTGACACAAGATTACTTATTATTCGAAATGGACAACAAAACTTTATGAAATGGATACATATACGCGTGACAAATGTTAATATTTTTTTGTTATTTTTTTGCCCCTAACGCGAACGTTCCATGATGTCGCCGCTGCGTAACTATTTAGTTTACTTATTACTCAGTCTCATATTTGTTGGCGATAATTCAGAAGTGATTGCTTAAGTCGCGATGCGGTGTTTTAGGCCTCGAAGTTCCCCAACAAGATCAGCGTCGTCTGCAATAAAACGTTTTTCGATTCTTCGTCCTTTTGATGGATCCTGTTGACAAGGTTAGATAATGTTAATTTAGAAGTCTATGTTCATTAATAATTTGAAACAATTTTCAGCTGAGTCGCTTATAGCGAGGTACGAGGTGGAGTTAGTACTTTTGCTGGTACCCCTCGGCGCCGATTGACCCGGCCTCGGGCCCACTGTGTCACCCGCCGGGCCGCCACTCCGCCTCCCCCGGCCCGGCCATGCTATTTTTAGACATCGTAGCTTCCACAGTCAAAGTGCGTTCCCAAACAATGAAACGTTTATATTTATTGACGTCGAGTACATTTTTAATGAAGCCAAGGGTAATAATTGTTTATATTGAATCATCGGAACCTAAACATTTGAGAAAAAGAGTACAAGAGTTAGTTAATTAAGATGACTTACTTGTAAGTTATTGTTCGTTTTCTTGTCTGCGAAGTATTGCACGATAGTATCGTAGAAGGCATTGCTCCTTTTGTTCTGAGTGTTCTGGTGTCTGTGGAATGGATTGTTTGCAGGTCGTGGCATTACAACTTCCTTGTCGCCAGCTTTAGGTGCTTCAGTAGACATTTCTGAGGCAGCAGTAGTCACGCTTCTCTTGTTTCCGTTCCAGTTGATGAACCCATCGTCTGATGCGTAGTCGTCTTCGTCTATCTTGGGCACGGTCATGGGCACGTGGTACAGAGGCTTGCCTGCTAACGCCTTCAATTCTCTAACATCTTCATCCTCGGCGTCATGCTCCTCGTAATCAACAGGCGGGAAGGCTGCGCGGGCATTCTCGCGCCGCCTCTGTGCGTCTTGTGCCATTTGCGTAAGGATCAAATTGTCGAGGAAGGCTGCACTGACGTCATCCACGTCGTTGGATTGCCAGCGGGGCGTGGTGTCGCTCTCAAACCAAGTTTCTTGTCCAATAGGCAGCGCGGCTAGTCTCTCTTCTTGTCTCTTTGGTGCTTCATTTGCAATAAAGTGGCCATATGGGTCGTAGAAATAAGGGTATGGCACTTGAGCGTGCATTTCGGGCACACTGATCGCCGGAGCGTCATAAAAGTATTGTACTTTCGGGGCATAGTAATATTCATCATCTGGGTACTCCCTGGAGGTTTGCGGGTACATAGGCCATCCCTGCATAGGGTAAGCCTTTGCTTGAGCTACCAAGTAGCCAAGTAAGACTGATAATAGCCTAAAACAAAATAATATACCGTTAACTATGCACTTAAAAAGATCCAAAATTTACTTTAGAACAAAGCCGAATTATTACCTACATTTTTTTTTCATTTACCACAGTAAAAAAAAAATAAGATTTAAAATCACCATAGTCCAAAATATTTGTTACATTACTTCTGAATTTATTCACGAGTTATGAATGAATAAAAAAGAAAGCTCACCTCAAGCTCGAAAGTCGTATGTTGCACATAATTCACTGATAGATGTTAGTCTAGGCGCGATCAGAACACGACTACAAGCAGGAGGGGAGGGCCGGCGAGCTTTATAAGCAGGTCGCCCACGCGCGCCGCCCACACGTTCTCAATGAAACAGCGCCCCCGAGCACCCCCGGGCGCCCCCAGCTCACCCCCGACCTCACGCCGCGACCCAGCCCCCTCATCTACCCTCAACCCGCGGCATTCTACTATCGATCGTGCCCACAGATAATTCATCTTGCTATGACACTGTTCTTACTCATAGAAAAATGTTGGGGACAATTGACGAGCGGTTACTTCATAACTTCTAATTACAGTTCAGAAATATCGATGCGTATGTTAAGGGGTTAAGTATCCCAGAAGGATGACATTTTGTCTACCGCAACGTGGGACGTGGGACGTTCACATGTACCATGGGAGAAACGAACCTCTATACACCGTAAGGACTATTCTTGCTTGCAGCGCTCGGCCGCTATAGGAGTGCACGGGATTTTGTTTTCAAATTAGTCAGATATAAGTTTCCATGATAGTACTTACGTAGATGATGCTGGACGCTCGTAGACGCAGACATAGTATATTAGTATTCGCCTTCACCGGAATGCTCATATTCTTTTCCTTTTGTATAATGTGCTCTTTTTTCCCCTCCACCTCTCTCTATCTCAAGAAACGCTTCCAGTTTCTTTGCGACTCCCACGCGAAATTTTTAAGGTCGAGCATAACTGGAAGCTTAAAATGTCAATGCATTCCACAACTTTCCTTGACAAATCCTTTACTGTCCAGGCCGCTCATTTGTGGAATGCATTACCAGTTCCAATAAAGCGCGCGCAATCGCTGCCTGTGTTTAAACGACTCGTGAAGGGACATTACTTGTTGTTGTGACTTTGTTATCGTTGTTGGCTGATAGTCTTTTGTTTTCGTTGCATATATATTTAGTATGTATGTATCTATGTATATAGCAAATGTATGTATCTGTGTATTTATTATAGTATATTGTACTTATATACTTTTTATTTGCATCAAGAACAACCCCATTTTATGTCCAGAAAATCACTGTCCATTCCAAGGTTGCATGGAGAGATCGCAGTATGCGATAAGGCCGTCAGTTGTATGTTTTGTAGTTTATAATTTATCTATGAGTCCATTACTCATAGATAAATTGTACAAGAAAGTATATATAAATAAATAAATGGTATACTAAGGCTAAATTAATAGTATACTAAGGTTAAATTTAGAATAGGATCCATAAGGAGTACAGAATGTTTGAGATAACTTTAACTACCTTAGTCCGTCTTGATGTTGTTAGTTTTACAATGCAGTTCTTTGCAACAGAATTCGTAACTGGTTTCTAGGAATGTTACCGAATTAGGATCTTAAAAGTTTAGGCCCTACATAATAAAGAATTTTCAGTTTTGACATCATTTGAAACTTAAAGTTTCGTACAAAGGCTGTATTTTATCCTGGCTGTAAGTATCGAAAGACTAGATAAAGATATATTTATTTTGTCAAATATGGGTGCACAATACAACATATGGGTATATGGGTGTACATAGAAAGAGAAATACACAGAGGGAATCACATACACACACGTAGGTACATGTACGTACATATAGAGTATTCTATCTTCTATCAATCTATCTATACGGTGTTAAAATGCTTCTCATTTTTGTAGTGAGCTTTCGCCTAGCGAAGTCTTTGAGCCGAATAATTTCATTTTATTATTAAAATTAACCTTCATTCATACAGAAATCTTCATTCAGTTTCTTAGGTGCTTCATAGCATTCATATGTATGACGCAGGCAAGGCAATTAACCCCAAGTGCCTTCAGTAATAGCCGTACTCCCGCTACTCCGACATAAGTGTAGTTCAGTATAAAATTTGTGTAGGACGTAATGTTCTGCGTCATGAGGAAGATGCTTCACGAGTGTACGTGAAAGGTTGCGTCAACATTGTCTGCGTGTGGAGGCGGAGTTGGTATCTACGAGTACCATACATTCTTATGACATTTCTATTTTTGCTCGTGAATTCGTCTGCGTTGACTTTGGATGAACTCATCACTCTTTCCCGCACAAAATGGAGTACTCAGTTGCTGTTCGAAAAATACTTTCTTAGTGCACTTCAGCATGATAACCATTTTCAGCCATTTGTCCATTGTGACTTAGGCTAGGCTTCTGTCACAGTGAGCCATGAAAAGTGCCAGTAAATAGATAGCCATGTGCTGGGTCAGACACATGTAGAAGGCAGAAGACAAGATCAGAAACAAGAGAGCAGACTAGATGTGATAATGAGTAGAACCTACCAATAGATTGGGACAACTCCAAGAGAAAGAGAATCTCTCAATGAGTCTGAAGGCTGAAAGATTACGAAGTGAAATATCCATATAGGCTAGTGTTTAGTCTGATTTTAAAAACATTCGTGCCACTTTTATTTTCACCTTTTTTGTTGGAAAACTGGAAAGAAAACGGTACCTACTTAATTTTGGTTTTGTAACAGGGTCTTCTGCTTTTTTGGTAACCTCTTGAATAACGTAGGTATGGATTGAACAGAGTGGTGCCTCGTTCGGAAGCATATTCGGCTCTTGTACTCGTATTGAAATTAATAGAAAAATACTTAGTACCTAAGTAGGTACAACTTCTCTGGCAATGTATACTTTTGCCTGAAAAATTTTTTTTTCGGAACGAAGTCCTACTGCAAGCCGCAATAAAGAACTTCCAGTTTTGGCAGAAATCGTCACGCAAAAAAGCGTTCATACTTGTATGCCCCCTCCATGCAACTTTCTTCTTTCGAATTCACACCTTCAAATGAATTTGGTCAAAATGTTAATCTAATCTGCTAAAGCCGATAGTGAGGTCAAAATGTAAATGCAACATGGTGGCTGCGAAAATTTTCTATTTTTTTGTCTTGGGTGTCGTTTTCATAGTTTTCGAGGGTGCTAAAGCTAATAGTGAGGTCAAAATGTAAATCCAAGATGGCGACTGCGAACATTTTAACATTTTTCCTTATGGATGACGTTTTCATAGTTTTCGAGGGTGGTAAAACCGATAGTGAAGTCAAAATGAAAATCTGTTTCAGTCTCTCTTTCAGTGCCAATTAATATTTATAGTTTTGAGAAGTTTACATTAAGCTTATGCAAATTAAACACCTGTTAAGAGCAGAAGGTAAATGTATTTTTAATGCTTCTGCGGCGAAGCCTGTCTATATGTATAAATAAAACATGATATCGAAAGTACTTGCATTATTTTATACCTGAATTCAGTTACATTTAAATTCATTCAGCGGTTTAAGAATTAAATAATACAGATAGAATAATAGTTTTGTATGCAACGTTGGCAGCAACTGGGAGTCTGAGCAACGTTCATTAAAGAAAGTATTTCTAAGAACATGAATATTCAAGAAGGGGACATAATGTCCAATTTTAATAAACTGCATTTTCTTTTATGCTGGTCTATTGAGTCTTCATCAATTTTATTTTATTTTATAACGTGAGCCCGCATATGAAAAGCGTTTAAAAAATGTCAGGTACTTTAGAGTGGCAGAAACATTATAAGTAACAGTTATATTAAATATTCGTATCTACGTATGTTTAGAACAGAATTAGGTTTTGTGGAAGCAACATGGTTAGTGTTACCGGTACAAAACACAAACGTTAACGAATCACGTTTACAAAAACGTTGTTAAAAGTCGGACTTTTAAGATTTTTCCGCCGAGCTGCTTTCGTGAAAATTCGAGACAAAACTTAATTTTGACAGAAACTACGCGTAGGAGGTAGTTAATGGCCTTGACTTTTCAGCTGAAATATCTTCAATGACGTAGGCGTCATGGAAGATATTTCACCAAAACGTTAAGAGGACGTTGCCTTCTATTGAATACTAAATACATTCCTTCCGTGTGTCATTTAGAATATGGACTGTCGTTATTATTTACGAATAGATTGTCGTTTCTTCAGTAAATATCGAAAATCTACTTGTGGTCGACGTTTACCAATTCTTATAAGACAAGAATAACTAAGGAGTTAATTTATTATCACAGAGTGGAATATATTCCTACCCACCTAATATTTATCAGTGTTAGCGCTCTCTCACAAGTCGCAAGGCATTTTTATTTGTGGCAACTATTTACTACATATATGTATATTTTGTAAGCCTGATATTATATTACTTTTCTGTTATAGTAATAGTATAGTGTGAATTAACAGGCTTCTTCTGGGTAAGCTCGCTCCATCGTCGACTTTGTCTCTGTCATCTCTGACCTAGACTAGAGTCAAGAGCAAACCTATCTTAAATAAAAAAAAAAAATAATTAATTAGTTCACACTCTTGCCTGGGATCTCAGTTTCTGCCATCCTTAGAGTATGGGTCCCTACCGTAGTTTCTAACAACAGGAATTACCCACCTGCTCCAAAAGTCAGGTAGTTCCGCGGAACCCAAGAATTGTAGACTGATCACATGTTTGTCGACGGTCTATAAACTTCTTACCTCCATTTGGAAACCAAAAATTAATACGCACACGTTTATGTCTTCCTCTCAAAATAGATGTAGGAATGGGTCCCGCGGTACTAAGGAGCTACTCCTCATAGACATTAGTCAATAGGTTCGTCGATCTCGCAAGGATCTGTCGACATGCTGGATAGATTATAAGAAAGCCTACGACTCAGTGCCACATACATGGCTCATGAGGGTGCTGGAGTTGGATTGATGCAACTCTACGCACCTTCCTTGAGTCGTGTATGGGGCAATGGAGGACGGTCCTTCGCTATCCAGGTTGTTGACGGATCCAGGGGAATAATGAACCTGTATGGATTAAACGGGGAATATTTCAGGGTGACAGTTTGAGTCCACTTTGGTTCCGCTTAGCCCTGAATCCTCTAAGCATACTGCTAGAGGATTCAGGTCTAGGCTATCGGGTGAAGAGAGGTGGTCAGGTCATATCTCACCTCCTCTACATGGATGACTTGAAACTCTTTGCCCCCAACAAATTGCGACTGATAGAGCTACTGAAGATAAACCTTTACCTGTTATAATGTATAATCACGCACACACAATAACAGCCACCCACTCGAGCGAACCTGTCATCGCTGCTAATAATTTTCACTTCAAATTTTAGCATTACTTTTAAATAGGTGCTGTAGTCGCGAATTTATTAAGAAAAAAAAAAACAAGTATATAAGTAGGTAGTTGTAGGTATCTTTATTTAGTGTTGAGCACACGTGCATCTGACCAAACAACAACGCGCTATCGTAGTTATACTGTGTGCGCGTTACTGCCTGCGTTAAAACATCACACACACAGAGATAGGCGCAGATCCGACGTGCAGGCCAAAATGATCATTCCGGTGGCAGTTCACTTAAGACCGTCGATTGTACAGGAGGTACTCTAAAAATTTTTTTTTCCATGGTTTTATTTTACCACTTTATTGGCGTGATCAATATGTATATCCATCCCAAATTATTATATACGAGTAGCTTTCTAGTACTAAGAGTCTCTGAGCTAAGCTGCGGACGGATAGACAGATGGCGGACATGGCGAAACAATAAGCGTTCCTTGTTGACTATGGAACCCTAAAAATGAAAACTTAATAACTTTTTAATAAATACAACCGACTCCAAAAAGAAAGCACTACCAAGTGCAAAATAATTATAGTTTCTGAAGTCGGTGGCAACTGGCAAGAAAGAAAACAAAACTAGTCGAATTGACAACCTCCTCCTTTTTGAAGTCGGTTAAAAACCCAATAACACTCGACCTTGAGATCGAACCCAGGACCTCAGGCATAACATAACTAGAATGAAACAAATTTCCTGAATTTCGACAAAAGTTTTCAGGAAACGTCTAATTATTTTAAGTAAATAGGTAGTTTGACTGAGTGCTAGATGCATATTCAATATCTGCAAGCGTAAAAATAGATTTATGAAATGGAAGCGAGTGCAATGTAGGTCCATTTTAAAGAACTTCCCGGTATTTTTAGATCGGTCAGTACTATTCATAAGAGGAGTCCGAGGTTTATAAATACCCCGGACAAGCTAGGATTATTTAGTGTGCGTGGGAAAAGTTCTAAATCCGGCTTTTCCCACGTAACACTCTAAATAATCCTAGCTTGTCCGGGGTATCTATTTAAGGTGCCATATTGAAAGTTCAAGGATCGGCGCTTTAGTTTGAATCTATATCGGTAACTGTGCACCAATCGGTTATATGGGTTTACATCTACTGGTTTCGTAACCATTATGGATCGCTGAAAGTTCCCACGGGCGGCGCTCCTCGGCTCCATGGGGTAGGTCGGGAGAGGGGGTCGTATCGGGTGAAATTCGGTGCATTCGAAGTGCATCGTCAGGTTTGGGAGCGGAAGTCGTCACAAACAAGGGGTCGATGGCCGCTTGGCGCCTTGCAGTCGAGGTACTAGTAGGTTGCGAAAATTTACCTTTACTGTACTTGTACTTATTGCAATCCTGTCAAAAACGTCCACTGCGAAATAACTACGTCGTTGAAAAAAAGTCTGTGGAACTTTCAAACTTGACATAAAACGTTTTAATCTGGCTTCGTTTGGAAACGGTCACGTTTTAGGTAACTAGTTGCGTTTTTAATTTGTTTATGCGGTGATTTCGGTCACGTTTATATGACGTAGTACCAAACTAATTAATGAAATACATTAACGACGAATAAGTTCTGGCAGACTGGTGGTATGTTTTGTTGAAATGCATAAAGAAGAAATAGGAAGTGGGGAAGGGCAGGCGTTTTGGGGGAATGTCTTATGTAATATTGACGTTCATTAAAAAGTTATAAATCTCGGCCTAATTTGAATCAATTACTTTTAATTCTGATTTGATTTGTAAACGGTAGAAATGAGGTCAATTTAAAGGAAGGCAATAGACCTATACAAAAACTGGTTCTTCACCATTTCCCGGTGGATTTACGGTAGTTCGCTTACCACCTGACCAGCGTGATTGCTATCACCTAACTCACTAATATGTATTACACTATGTATAGATGCCTAAACAGAAGATTTTGTTTGTTATAATTATTATACAATACTCACTACTAAGAATATAACAATTTTAAAATCAATTAAATAATATATTATGATACAAAGAAGTGATTTTGCCTATTTAACTTTGCTCGGATTATACTAATTTACATTTAGAATTTATATTTTTTAACTTGTGTTCACCTTTTTGTTAGTAAAGATATTTGAAATCATTCAAAATACCTATACGATTTTTGAAAAAATAAGAATGTCTGAGGTGGCTGGGACAGACTGGATGCGGAAGGCGGAGGAAAGGGTGTTCTGGCGGAGCCTGGGAGCGGCCTATATCCAGCAGTGGACTGCGATAGGCTGAGTTGATTTTTTGTTGATTGAAGAACGTCTGGGTTGTTTTGAAAACTGAGATCATCATTTTGTGCAAAAAATACCAAATTGATTTTTAATTTAAAATGTAACAATATTGTTTCATGGCAGGAAAGTTTTAGGAAAACAAAAAATAACTGCACAGAAGCTTATGGATATATTTAGATACAACTTAGCTAAAGGCTAAAGCTGTGGCGAGATCGTGCTTCCCTACCCAAACCATTCGTTCCACCTGCTGAAAATCTCCCACCTGAACATGATTTGCCTTGGCTTACCTAGACGTCTTTAAATAGACTCCGGACTCAGGTAGAACGAAGCAAGGAAAACCTGCTCAGGTGGAGATTCACAGATGACTCCGCACTGAAGTTTAAATGTGGTGCTGTCCCACCAACAAGGGAGCACTTAATGTCGTATCCAGCGAGTCCTGCTGTCTGCACGCTACAGGAGTTGATGGACGTTACTGAAGGTGCCAAGCTCGTACCCAAATTCTGGGCTGACTCTATATAGATTGCCATCGCACGCGTGAAATAAAATCAGCTGTTACCTACATTTGTGTTCGCTTAACTCGTCAAAATGTAGGGAACAGCTGATTTTTTTCGCGATTTCAGGTTTGGTCCCATAGTAAAAGTTGTTCATCAGAACAATGACTCCTTAAGAAGTTGTGCTTTAATTCCGGGACATGTTGTAAAGATTGCTATCAACAGGCTATGAAGTAGCACAGGACTCATCATCTGCCTAGCCTTTTCCCAAGTATATTGGGGTCGGCTTCCAGTCAAACCGGATGCAGCTGAATATCAATATTTGTTGTGAGACTTTCGGGATTCTGACGACCCGTAACGACTGTCAAAGATACACGAATGACAGCCGGGACCAACGGCTTAACGTGCTTTCCGAGGCACGGAGGGATCTTGATGTGTAAAGATGGTCACCCATCCACGGACCAACCGCGGCAAGCGTAGCTTAACCTGATCGATCGACCCGTGCGGCTGTTATTTCTTAGCCACAAGCCCCCGTAAGAAGTAGCACAGGACTATTACACATAATTATATTTTTCTGTATTTTAATAATTACTTACTTTATTTTTTAGAATATCTTATCTCTCGCAGTATCACTTTACACCACATAATTGAAAGTATTTGCGTCATTCAAATATTAATATTCTCTTTTATCTATACTCGGCTTATATGTAGGTTTGTCGAGAGTACTTACTACTTTCGTTATTTTATAATGAAAATATTATAATAATATATGTAGAGGAAGCCCGGGCAAGACGCATATATTAAGGGATAATGTAAATAAAATCACAATCTGATAATCAGTAGAACTCTTTGTACTTTTAATTTGTACTATGTTTAATCATCTTTGGAAAATATTCACATTAACTTAAAAACTTTAACGATTTCTATGTTAATTATAAGCATTAATAAAAAGTATCAATTATCCGTTTTGCCCGGAGGGGTCGGGCAAAACGGATACGCCCGAAGGGCAAAAAGGATAATGTTAAATTAGTTAAGATCAGTCTTCGCATTCATCACAGAAGTAGCTGCCGACTCCTACATAAGAAGTGCAGTCTTCATGCGCATGCAATTTATAGATTGTCCGTCATCTTTTACAGCTCTTACCGCTCTATCGAGTGTTTCTTCGGACCATGCTGCTCGATTAGTTTTGCGTTTATAATTAAACACCATCTAAAACAAAAAGTCGTCATAATATTTTTATGATTACATTGAAATTGAATTTAAAATTAAAGTTGTCAAAATACTGTTAAAATATTTGTTACTTATAAAGGAGGCAATGAAATAGCTAAACGGGCAAAACGGATACTTATCCGTTATGCCCATATCCATTTTGCCCAGCACGCTCATATTAGAATCAAGTCAAGACTTGAAATAATTTTAGTAAGTAAACAAAAAGTAACGATCACAAATAATACTTAAATAAACGTACAATTGAATAAGTAAAACATTTCATAGATAACTAATGACTAATACAAAAAGTTAATGTACAAACCTTCACAAAAATCGTAACAAAACAACAATATTTCTTATTTTTTCTTTTCACAACAAATGCACTCGCGTATTGTTTTGGTTGAACTGTCATGACGTCGCCGGTCGCACGAGACACGACTAGAAAATATGTCAAAGCGCCATCTATTACAGATTTATGGAAAAAACAGTAATTCTTCTTGCCCGCACTATGCTTCTTGCCCGGGGTTCCCCTACGTACACAGACTCATGCCTTCTTCCATGTAGGTAGGCAGAAACTAAAATAATAATTTAGTTGTCTATTATAATACAGTTGTGCCATTTCCTTTTCACTAAAATCTGGTCAGAGAAACTATAAATTAATCATAAAATCACGTTATAACTATATTTCTATTTTAGATAGACATACCTACTATTTTTGGTGCTGAATTGTAGTTAAGTGATACTTTACTATCTATAAGTATAATAATAAGTAAAGCCTATAAGTGATAAAAAACTTGTTTACAAAAAACAACCGACTTCCAAAAAAAAGCTACAAAGACAAAAAGAACTTTAATTTCGGAAGTCGGTGTTTTTGGATCTCCATTTTAGTTTTTTGCCACCGACTTTCGAAATTAAAGTTATTTTGCACTTTGTAGTTTTTTTTTTGGAAGTCGGTTGTTTTTTTTTTTTAAATAAAGATTTTTATTTTTAACTTTTTATTGGATCGGTTTGTAATTTATCTAAGTTACAATAGTCTAATGTCAACTCCTCATCACCTTTTACAAAATATTGCTTTTCCCGATGCAGTGACGTTAATTGGTGAGGAGTTCTCACTATCAGTTCCGCTTCACCATAGGCATTGTAAAGAGCATAAATTGCTTAGCAACCATATTAAAGTAATCGAATCCCAACCCGTGAAATACGTATTATTGAATAGTTTCGGTGACACAAAGTGAGGTACACCATCTTGAGAGTGTTAAAATCAGCCGATTCTCGCAGAGACTTAAAGATATGTATCAGTCGAATAGTTCGAGTAGTTAGAGTATCAAGCTGTTTGTTCCATCTCAATCCGTCATCTATATGCACCCCCAGATACTTTATGTTATTAGCTCTAACAATGGAAGCAGAAGAGCACGACATCAGCCGATTTTGGCATGAGTGAGCTGTAATTGGCTGAGTGAGATGCTTGCTAGTGCATTTTACACACCTTGGCTCTTTTCTGCAGTATTTATGAGTATGTCCATATGCCTGGCATCTCTTACATTGAGGAATGAGTTTCGGATTTTTGAGAGGGTGTATTTCAATTTTGCATCTTAAAATGTGCTTTATGCTATGGCATATGGTTTTATTGACATCTTCGTCATTACTAAATGATAACACGAACATATTGAGTGGTTCTTTATTCTTCCAGCTCAACTTGTTGTTATTTTTTTCTATTTTCAGACCTTGCGATATTAATTTGTCTCGGATTCGATCTGGCTGGCAAGAATAATGTAATTTTTTCACTATAACTCTTATTGGTCGAGCCTGTTCTTCCTACTTTTGGTCCTAATCCACTCCGTCTCTTTAGCAAGTTCTTCCTCGTGTGTGCAGTACCCGACGTTTCCTTTTTCAGATTGAGCAAATTGTATGTTGCTCTTAGCTCCCAACTCCTTAGGGTCATTATTTTCTTGTCCATTGAGCTGGGATTTTCTTTTTGGCGGATTTTCCTTTTGGCAGGTAGTTGTCACTGGAGGGCTTCTATTTGCATCTTCAGATCATTAACTAGAAGTTCCAGCTGTTCTCTCTCTGATTTTTCTTTTATGTATCTGTCATACAACAGCTTTTCCAGATCAGTTTTAATTTTTACCTTTGTTGACGACATTGTAAGGTAAGTAGAAACTTCACCTTCAAAGTTGTTTAATTGCACTGTTTACACTATAATTAATAACTGGGTCATCGCGGCGACCTTAATAAATCGATTTCGCGACGCGGCGACGACGGTGTTATTGTGATGCGCCAGCGAATTATTCTAAAGTAGAGCACCCACGCGAATGATACACGTCCGTTCTCGGTAGAAGCCAAACACGGAACTGGAACTTTTTTGAACTGAAAATTATTTTTAATTTTTTTAAAAAGCAGATCAGTACTTCCAGAAATTTCCTCCTACCCCTTTACACCCGCGCTGAAACGAGCGTGAGTTTGAGTGTTTCACTCTAAAAAAATTCTGGCGCCAAACCGTTTACTTTTTGCGGAACGCAACCGGCACCAATCGATCGTGAGGGTGTCGCTCGAAACGCTAAACGCGGGGCTTTTTTACACGACTGCTTCAAAAAAGGAGTGTAATGTTTTAAGGGTTTATGTATGTATGTGAGTTTCTTCCGCCATAACTTTTAATGCCTGAACAGATTTGGATGTATGGGGTATCGTTACAATCCTTACATAATCTCGAGTAACACTGGTTATAATGTATTTAAAAATCCATGTTTTTTAATAAACCGACTTCAAAAAAAGGAGGAGGTTCTCAGTTCGTCGGAATCAATTTTTTTTTTATGTGTGTTCCCTGATTACTCGAAGATGGCTGGACTGATTTGGTAAATTCTTTTTGTTTGAAAGAGTATAGTTTCCAGGTTGTCAGAATGCATATGGTGAAGTAGAGCTGATGGTGAAGTACCAGGAGAACTTCTCTACCATTAACGTCCCTGCATCAGGAAAAGCAATATTTTTTAAAAGGTGATGAGCAGTTGACATCAGGCTATTCTAACTTTGATAAATTACAAACCGACCGAGTAAAAAGTGAAAATTAAAAAACTTTTACAAAAAAAAAAACAACTTCCAAAAAAACACTACAAAGTGCAAAATAACTTTAATTTCAGAAGTCGGTAGCAAAAAACTAAAATTCAGATCCAAAGACACCGACTTCCGAAATTAAAGTTTTTCACTTTCTAGTGCTTTTTTGGAAGCGGGTTGTTTTTTTTTTTTTTTGTAAAAATATTTTTTATTTTAAATAGAGTTTCAGCTCGTTTGGATTGGTTAAAGCCCAGGCCGAAGCAGCACGTTGTTAATTTCTACACTTTAACTTCATAAAAGGGATGTTATTTGTCAAAATTATACTACATAGATTGTAGTGTTGTGCTGAAGTATTGGTTGCCTTTTCTTTATTCTAGTAATGTTTTTGTTTATAAAGTACTGCCATTGTAGCGTGACAACGCATATGATTCCAAGAAGAGTAGATTAGCGACTCAGTATTATAAGTTTGTCCATGTCCATGCAAGTTCGCTGAATCAATGAATCATTCGAGGCCAGTGGAAAAGTCCAGCGGAAAAATAACCACTACTAGCATCGCAGAGTAGAAAACATTGTTTGTTTACTATCGCCAGTGACATGAAATACACAGCGTTGGAAGTTACGAGTAAATAAACGAAATGTAGTGACAAGCCGCCAGCCAGTCCAGTTTCTGCAGAGATAAACTGATAATACTGTTCTTTTTTGGTAAAATACTCGTATAGCTGCATCCGGTTAGACTGGAAGCCGACCCCAATATACATAGTTGGGAAAAGGCTAGGTAAATTGATTGAACTGTTCTTTTTTGGTTGCCTGTAACTAGTATTCATAAAAACTGGACATTCATCTTATGTTAATCATCATCCTCCCAATTTATTTGGGGTTAGACGAGGCATGTCTTGTTCTTCCATACGTCCTAAATATCTTATTTCAATGAAGTCAAACAGTGGATTTTTGCGAATCTATTCATATAAATCCACTATTAGACTTCGTTGAGGGTGTTCGATTGCCTATAGATAATTATTTGATTATTTAACATGATCTATCGATAAACCTATTGACTTTTCTACCTTGTGAACACTTTTTCATTCTCTACAGTTGCGGTTTTTGGTCACCTATTCAATTAATTTTGATTCGTTATAATTGTAGCAAAACTAGCGATGCCCCCGGGGCCCTGTAGACGTAGAAAGTTTTAAAGTTTCAGTGCAAACCTCCTACTCTACCTCTGTACTTTATTTGTTCAGACGTTACGGTCTCATTGAGCAAAAAAACGAAAAAATCTTTTCATATTTGAATTATTAAGACGCGTAACGATTTCAGTCTTATAATCAATTTGAAACTTACTCTCTCTCTCTTACTCAGCAAGTACAAGCTCCTGCCCATTAACTCTCGACGAAAGAAGAAATCCTTGAAGCCATTATCTACACAAATAAATAAAATGGAAGTGTCTGTTTGTATTGTGAAAATAACAGCTTTTTACTAAATGCATTACAAATAGCTAATAGTAGTTTATGAAACTGTTGCATAATGAGATGTGCAGTTTTATACACTATTTTATCTACTCTCATACATTGGAATTGAACCTATTAAATAATAGATGTTTTGCTTTTTTTTTTGTATTTGCCATACCATAAAGTCGTGATATCATTTATTTCATGTATAATTTTCTCGACTTTGCTGGTAATAGATTATGAGTAATTTCCGTCGCCGCCTCTAAAATATTGGGCCGAGTCAAATTTTCTTTACATTCACTGATACATTTTTAAGAAAAAATCCCACGAAATTCAGTACAACAAAACAAATGAATGGCGCTAAAACCCAGCACATCACCGCGCATGTGCTAAAGCGGCGTAAAAAGTTTTGATTTTAAAAATGATGGTAAAAATTGGAATCAAAACTTTTTTGCAGTACTATAAAAATGGTGCGCTCCGCATATGCGTTTCATTAGAAAAAAATAATTGTTGAAAACTCCTTGGTGATATTAACTTCTTGAATTTGCCCTGTAACGTAATGGTAAAACAGTTATTTTATAACATTATTTTGTTAGAGAAAATGTATTATAATATGATTCTATGTATAATTTCGGTATTGTGTTTATAAAGTATGTCAATATAAACTAGTTTTGAAGTTTATAATTTGAATTTTACGATATGAGAGTAGACAAAAGCAATAATTAAAATTTTTGTCTGCTGTCTGTTTGTTCCGGCTAATCTCCGAAACGGCTGGACCGCTTTTGACGGGACTCTAATTGGCAGATAGCTGATGTTATAAGAAGTATCTTAAGGTACTTTTATTTTAGAAAATGAATTAGGGTTCCGCGCAAAAAAATAAAAACCCATGAAATTGTGAACAAAATCCGATTCAAATAGGGATGTACGACATCCACGCGGACGAAGCCGCGGGCAACAGCTAGTTTTATATATAATTGTCAGAAATAAATTCAATTGTATAAACCTAAATAACATGATTTGTCACGCTGTACCTACCGGCCACAGGCGCTAGGTACCATTCACAGGCGACAGGTACGCTCTTTTTGCAGTGAACTCTTGCCAAACTAATTCTAGCCAGCGCTCACCTGTCCGCCGTATGGTTGACTCATATAATAGTACTTTAGAAAATATATGCATATTCAATAATTGTCCAATGGGTATATTCATAAGCCTCACCTGCTCCTCTTTATTAAATAAAATCCATGTGTGTACTCTTTCTGAAAATCATCAAACTTACTAAGGTCATATTTTATATTAGGTAATCTGTATCTAAATGTTAACTTTATTATTGCTTATTATCTCTAATTACTGCTCGTACAGCTACTAAAACAATTACTCCAAGCGATTACACTTTTTTTTTCTTTTTAAACTTTTATGTCTACCTATGGACAGAGTGGTAGGTTTTGTAATTATTAATTATTTTTATTATGTAATTATTACTAAAATTCATCATCATCATTTGCCTAGCCTTTTCCCAACTATGGGGGTCGGCTTCCAGTCTTACTGGATGCAGCTGAATACCAGTATTTTACATGGAGCGACTGCCTATCTGATTATTACTAAAATTGTTTTTGTTAAATTAGTTGTAAGCTCTTATAATTTGCTGTTCCTGTCAATAAAAAATATAATATAGGAAGTCCGAATTTACTTCTCTTACGGAATAATAAGAAGCCTATTCAATTACATACAGCGTTGGTACTCCAATACTTAAATAAATCAATAAATAATGCAATAGAAAAGTAATCTCTATGCAACATGATTACTTAGCTCGAGTGGTAAGTGGGTACTGACCTGGAAGTGCCTGGGTAGGGTTCCAGGTGTCCTATGGGTCAGCAAACTGTGTCAGGTCGGTAAATTGGGTCACAGCCCCACAGGTCCAGCTGAGATCGAGCGTGGTATGGTTAGTATGCATTAGATATGCTATCTGATAATGTAGGCTTTAGTCGTTGAAAAGTGTTTAATAAAAGGGAGATTATTAGTTAACTAGAGGAATTTAGTTCACAATTCATTTATTTACTTATTAAACTTTGTGCATAATGAACGTGCGAAGGCGGACTCTTAAATGTGATAATAAATGAAATGAAACGCATTCTTGTAAATATTTAGAAAAATTACTTTGTTGACAAAGAGTAGGTTACAAATTATGAGGAAAGTCTCTACAAGTAAACCCATACTTACATTTTATTATGTCCTTATGAAAATTGTTACATTAAGGGAAAATGCCTTTAACATTAAATCAAGGCACGAGTATTGATCACTACGAATTAAACATTACCATGTGGTCCGGTCTTTCAGAACGTAAACTCTTTTGGTTCCGTAATTTTTTTCCCTTTAATGTAAGTCAAAATAGATCGGTGCAGTTTTCTTTAAAATTGTATTTATAAAAGTTAGGTATTGTAGGTATTTATCTACATGACAGGTTTTAAAGTAGAACTTGCAATATATTGTTTAACTACGTGTATCTTTTCGTAGAACCTGCTGGATACAGTGATTCTCATATACCCGTGAAGTAAACTTGGCTTAGCCGTAGTTCTAGGAAAGCCGAACACACGAGACATGATTCATTGAACGTGGGAGGCTTTACAGCAACGCCCTCGACTTTGCAGACTATTTACTTGAAAATATTACTTTATTGCATAGTGACGGTTTTATCGATTCGAAACTCATACTTAAGGTTGATTCTTGAATTGACCGTCCAGAAGGTATGATCCCGTCCGAATCAGCGCGGGCTCTCTAGAAAATCTTAACATGTTTCAATAGTCTTTGATTTCTTATAGCTTACGTGGTTTTTGAAAGTATTTTCTTATTGCTAAACGTTGTACATTATTGAGATAGTAATAGTTTGTAAATCAGTGGTTATTAAAATATTTGTGTTTTTTGTCTTTAGGAATATCTTCTTAGATTCACCAAATGGCAAATGCTTAGAATTTCTACAGAAACCTAGATTTTTACGAAAGGATTTTCCTGGATTATGGCGGCGGTCAAGGACAACTTTTCACAGCCGAAATTCTCACTGTAGATACAAATTCCATGTATTTCCATTTACAACTACTAATTTGACATGAGATTAGGCATGATTATATCAATTCTAAAAGGGTGGTTGTGTTTGAATGTGATCCCAATGTAAGATTTCTGTGTGGGTGCCTAAAACAGGCACTAAGTTAATAAATATATAAAATTCTTAATTAAGTTTAATGTTAACTTGTTTGATAAAGCCCGGCTTGATATTATTTTAATACGAGTATTAATTCTCTTTTCAGTAAAATCAGCTCTGTGTGACGCTTACGTTCGTCTTAAGTTAAATTGAAAGCCGGTCTGCCCGGGGCTTCGGCCCTCTCACACATAACATAACATTCTTATGTTATGTATGGGGAAACAAGGCGTTATGTTATGTTATGTTATCTTTAACATAACATAACATAACGCCTTGTTTCCCGGAAGGGTTGGGCAAAGGTGTACCGATAGTACATGCACATTTTGCCAGTTATGTTAAGCCCCTCTAACTAAAAAAAAATATTTATTAAAATACCCTGTGTGATCACAGTGTTATGTTATCTAGCGTTGTGTTTTTGATTTTGTGTGATGCTTATTGGAGCAGCAATTTAGGTGCCCAAAAAACCAAGCGACCTGGAAATATAAAAAAAAGATATTGAAATAACTTTTTATCTGGTTTCAGATAAGTAGGAGGCTCTGAATGTGAGTGCAAATTTGTAGGGTTCCGTAGTCAACAAGGAAACCTTATAGTTTCACCATGTCCGCCCGTAGCTTAGCTCAGAGACTATATATACTAGAAAGCTATAATTTGGCATGGATATACCTACATACATATAATATTAATTTAAAAAATTAAAAATAATTTATTGCAGGTCCTTGTCCCATATTAAATACAAAAACAATACACAGTTTTGTCAGTTTTATAAGTGTGACTATTAGGAAATTGAATAATTTAAATAATTAATCACGCCGATAAAGTGGTAAATCTATACTAACATTATAAAGAGGAAGAGTTTGTTTGTTTGGTTGAACGCGCTAATCTCAGGAACAGTACATAGTTCCTACCAACCAACCACCAACCAGTAAGTTCGAATTGAAAAATTATTTTATTGTTGGATAGTCCATTTATCGAGAAATGCTATATAACATCACGCTACGATTAATAGGAGCGGAGCATTAATGAAAAATGTTGCAAAAACGGGGAAAATTTATTCCTTTTGAAAGCTTCCGTTGCGTGCGCTGCGTACATGGTTAAAGATAACCAAAAATTATGTATAACGGAATTGATCCTATTAAAAAGTTATAAAATAAAGTCTAAGTTTTAAGGTTGGCTCACTATAACCTTTTTAATGGTAATCAAATTTGTTATAAAATAATGCATTATTTGCGAAGGTGTTTTCATAAACATGGTATTAATCCTTGGCCAAATAAATAGTTTTATAATCAAGGTTGATTAAGTACATGTAAATTCCTTTTTTAAATTATTTGAATCAGATTTTTCATTTAGAAATTACGACGGGTATGCTTAAAGTAAGAAAAATGCGCTTAGTCTATTAGTAACATACACATTTTATTTTTTATTGATTGTTTGAACGCGCTAATCTGTCACTCCCAGTCGAATTAGAGAAATTCTTTTTGCATTATAAAGTCCAATTCTTGAAGAAGGCTATAGGGTATGTAACATTACGCTAGGACCCTTAGAAGCCGAGCAAAAACAAAAAAAAAAGGAAGAACGAGCGCTAAGCGAAAACGAAGTAACAGCGCGGGCAGGCGATGCGATGCGACGGGGTGGGTCAGGGGAACAAGAAATTTTACGCGGACGAAGTCGCGGGCGGAAGCTAGTAATATAATAAAGGTACATTCTGTACAAGTAAAGTGAGGATGTTTTTTTTTCTCGTTATCCCATGGTGTGGGGTGTTGTTGGATAGGTATTTCAAAAATATTGCGGGTTTGTGTGCTTACACAAATTTTCGATTAAGGAATCCGTTTCATAAATATTAAGCTTTAACCTGTTGAATCGGGTGACAGCTTGAGGCGTCAGCAGAATTTAGCAGGCTAAGGGCTCCCACACAAAACTGCGATGCATTGAGAATTCGCAGTTTTGTGTGGGAGCCCTTAACCTTCTGAATTGTGCTGACGGCTCCAGGCGTAAGCAGGATTCACCAGGTTAAAGTGCTAATTTTTGTTAGAGTTAAGTGACGCCCACTGTCAGCTAAACGGTTCATTTTGTATATGTGAAAAAAATCACGGTAGTAGTGTATACAACGGAGTTAAAAGGAAAATTATCTCAACTAAGTAGGCTTTACAAGTTCACGAGTAACAGTCGACCAACTTACATTTACATTTGAAATGTATGAGAGAACAGGTTTTTCAACTACAATTTTAAGTTTGTTCTTGGGATAAATTCATCCCAACTACGGAACCCTTCATTGTGCGTGGGCCAGCACGCACTTGGCCGGTTTTTATTATTTATTGTACATGATATCACTGACTTCACTTTACCCTATTTTGCTCATGTTTTTTTATTCCTAGGTCTCTATTTAGTCCCATATTCAGAACAAGAGACATCAGGGAGTGTGTTTACAATCACCAAAAAAAGTTTGTGATAAAATAAAAAACGCGCAAAATGCATTCCGCCTTCGTTCATAATTGTTTACTCAAATTCGGATTTTACTGAGTTTAAAAAAATAAAATATTATTTCTATGATTTGACTTGATTCTTTGATTGACAAAATTTAGGTACCCTTCACATTTATAACATAACATATATAACATCACGCCTGTAATTCCCGAAGTGTTAAGCAGAGGTGTACCTATAGCATGCACACATTTGGCAGTTATGTTTATAAGTCCCATGTAATAATAGAGGGCGAGCCTATTGCCAACAACCGGGCACAAATCCAGACTCCGGGCTGTCACTGACAAATTCTAGATGGAAAAACCCAATAACACTGCCTGACCCGGGAATCGAACATCTCTCAAGCATCTATTAGGTATATGGGAATTTATCTTTACTTACAGTAAGACAAACATTAAAATTTATTAAAAGTGCTTCAACACTGAAAACACCGCAATACACAACAAGGCGAAGAAAAAATCCTCCATTCCTAAAAGCAATAATGAATGAATGAATGAATGAAATGCACTGACCCCAGCGTGGTTTAACCAGACTCGATTACTCGAATGAACCCAAAGATTCACACTAGCCCCTGTAGCCTCATGTTTCATGGGGCTACATAGGCCATTGCATATCAAGGAGTAGACCGGGGGGCGCGGTAATGGTAGGGAAGACGTGCCCTTAGGATATGGAAGGATTATTAGAGTCTACCGAGTATGCACCCTAGAGCAAACATTGGAATATTGGAGAGACGGGTAATATTTATCTATGGATGGGCATCTTTTAACGACGTCGCCGCCAAGTCGTTTCAAATCCGGCTTCACCGGTGAGTCTTTTGGCGGAGTTACTGCTATGCTGTATTACGTGTTGCTGTTTCCAAAGTCTTCGTCTGAGGTCTCGCTGCTATCCGTTTCAGGCTTCTTGTAGATCTCGCTAGCAGCCTTCTTAATCTTGTCTCGTTCATCAGCCGTGTCCATCCAAAAATTGATGTCCTTATTGAAGTACGTCATGTCCTGTTTTAGGTTGTCATTCCATGTGTAAATAGGTCGGCCGACTTTTTTGGATTTGGCCTTGTACTGCATTGCTGCATGTAACAAATGCGGTTCGCGGCGCCTGTGAACATGTGTGAGATAGCACATCCTGTGGTTCTTGATACTTTTAGTTACGGTTTTTCCGTCTAAAATGTCATGCATTTTTTTTCCATTGGTTTATTTCTAGCGTGGTTAATCAAGTCTCTCATGATAACTCTCTCATATTTTCTCAGTCTTGACCTGTTAGCTTTAGTGAGTGCCGATACTTTCAAACCGTGTATCATACAAGGTACGATCACCATTCGGTACATAAGTCTGGCTAATTTCCAGTCCATCTTTGAGTTTATTATGAATGGTAGTAGTGACTTTGCGTTTCTAGTGGCTTGTTGACAACGTTTTTTAATTGTGCTTTTCCTGCTTAATGCAGATGTTATGTATGTGCCTAGATATTTAATTTCCTCAACTGTGGGTAGATTTATTCCATTAATGGTCACGTAGGTCGTTTTGGTCGGTTTGGTGGTAGCTATGGGGTCCCTAATTAGTATTTTTGCTTTTGTTTCGTTTATTCGGAGGCCGACACTAGCTAGTAGGGGTTTAATATGGAATACGATACCTTCTAGCCCTTTTAGGTCATCTGTAATGAAGATAAGGTCGTCTGCAAATGATAGTACTAGGGGGAGAGAGATTGCATTATCTTGGTCTAGTTTGATTAATTGCGTTTCGTCCTCAAGAGTCCTAAAGACATCATCCATGACCAGTGTAAAAAGACGAGGGGATAAAGGGCAACCTTGTTTCACACCCTTCCCTTTGATAATCCAGTTACTCTGCTGGCCACACCATTTGATGTATGTTCGTTCGTTCATGCACACCTTGATTATCCTGTTAGCTAATGATTTGTTTGTTCGTTGTATTAAGATATCGCGCAGTGCGTTTAGGTCTACATTATCAAAAGCTTTTTCTATGTCGAGAGCGAGAACAAAAATTTTTCTACCTGCACGCCATTTTTCGTCTAAGACCCTTTTGAGTGTAAAGATGTGATCATCTGTTGACCGATTGTTTAAAAAGGCAGCTTGATAATTGCCGAGTTGGTTTATTATTTCGTCTAATTTTTTTAGTAAGTAAGAGGCGTAAATTCTATACCCTGTATTGCAAATCGATATGCGGCGATAGTCGTTCGTATCTTTAGGGTTATTATTTTTGGGAATTGGTACCTGCACTGTCTCTAACCATGTGTTGGGTGCTTCATTCTGTGTCCAGGCTTTGTTCATATGTTTGGTGACAGCTTCCTGTAATATTTGGGGCATCGCTTTGTAAAGCTCGATTACCACTTGGTCTGTACCTGGAGCTGTCCCATTTCTCATGTTATTAATGAGTCCTACGTTTTGTGCGTCAGTTATCGGCTGTGTTATGTTAACCGTTGGTATGGGTGGGCCCTCGGAATTTTTTAAGATTTCCTCCCATTTGGACATCGGTATATATGCGTTTCTTTTACGGCGTTTTGTTTGTTGTTTATTATTCCTGTAGAATAAGTACAATACCTGCATGCGTTTATTACATGCTTTTTGTTCTTCTTGGTATTTAACTTTCTGAAGTATTACTTGGCATTGTTTTACGCGATTATGTCCATTTGGGTTAAATGGCTGCGTTCTCTGTAAGAACTTAGCCTTTTGGAGGCCCGCAAGGGCCAGTCGGTGATCCCTGGAGTGAATCGGCTGATAAATCAGGGTTTCCTGGGCAACCGCTTTTAATAGTTCAGTTATAGTGCTTCATGGTATTTCGATATTTATATCCGTTGAATTGATTCCTATATTTCCTAGTTTTTTGATTATGCAATCTTGGTATTTTGTTTTGGTGGTTTTTGTTAGTTTTTGCTTCATTTTTAGAGGGCGCATCTGAAATGCTTGGTAAACAGAACAACATAGCATCCGTCTATGGTAAGACTAGCTAACAAAAAGGTTATAGTAAAAAGGTTAAAGTTCTTAATAATTTTAAATTGTACATTATTTTAATAATAAATTAATTTTATGAGATCGTACCATTAGATTAGGTAATGCAACTTGTAATGATAGTTCTAAGGGGAATAAATAATTAAATAAATAACGTAAACAGAAAAACAAACTTCATGTTTAGGCCTCCTTTTTCATCTATGGTTATAAAAAAAAAATATCTATGGTTAGATGACTGTTAATTAGAATTCCGGTGTGTTTACAATCTAATGATAAATTATGTTAGTGATATCCGTTCGTCAGAAATATTCTGTAATAGATACCTAGTAATAATGCATCACTCACTGAATCAGTGTTGTGCCATTAGCTAGTATATGCAGGAACGAAGGTGTTAATTATATTCACTAAAAACGGATTACTTCGTAAGTATGGTAAATTGCTACGTTGCAATAAAGGTTGTGTTCTTTGCATTTTAGAACTGAAAACTATAAGAATGAAGGATATTTTACAGGTACCTTATGTAAAAACACAATATTTTTAGTGCTATTTACTTGAATGTAACGTCAAAAGTTTATTGTAAAGTAGTTCAATATCACTAAATTAAATATATTTAAATTTCTTATAAGTGTGTTTTTTAACCTTTTGGTATTATTTTAACCTACAAATAGTAACAAGGATGAGACAAAGCTGAAATTATATTGAAAAACGCTGAAAAATGTTGGCGCTCGCATTTGAAAGTTTGCTTTGTTTATTTCGTGTTTATGTGGCACCATCTGCTGTCTCAGCTTTGCGTAATATTCCCTATTTTCGAATCACTGTAACGTTTTAGCGGGCGCTTGACGTCTATATATGTACGTCATAACAATAAAATTCTATTGTGTCTCGTGTAGCGTCCGCGAAAGCATACCCAGGTTTTGTTTAACCCACAAACATCATTGTTACAAAGACTAGATACAAATTAGCGTCCGTGGCTTCGCCCGCGTGGATGTCAATACTACCCTATTTGAATCGGATTTTGTTTACAATTTCATGGGTTTTCATATTTTTGCGCAGAACCCTAATTTTTTTTTCTAAAGTTCTTATCCTAAGTTACTCCTTATAACATCAGCTATCTGCCACTGAAAGTCCCGTCAAAATCGGTCTAGCCGTGTCGGATTTTAGCCGGAACAAACAGATAGACAGGCAAACATTTTAAAAATCGCTTTTTGGTTATAACCAAAAAGCGATTTTTAAAATGTTTGTCTGGATACGAATATAAACGTTATTTATAAGTATCGTTTATACTGTCATATATATGCATTTAGTATAAAGCTGTTATTTTGACATTACAAACAGACACTTCAATTTTATTTATTTGTATATAGATATAAAAGAAGAAAGTTTTACAGGTTCGTGTGGGATTAGCAAAAGCTAGTACCTACTATCAAAGTCAACATCCAGCGAGACCTCTTAGGTATTTTACTGGGGTATTAACTTAACATAAAGTAACCCAGACACAAATAAAATAATCTAGACAGTTAAATACTCTTGAATACCAGTCGATGAGTTCCAAATACGTAAGATCTATGTTAAAATATATATAAGTTTTCCAATAGGAAGCTAAAACTATGAAAAGCAATCTATTACACATATTATAAACTAGCTGTACCCCGCGACTTCATTCGCGGGGAATTCGTAAGATACACAGTATACTAAAATAGTAGCCGCTCCACGTTTTAATAAAACTCCCTCGTCCCCCGACCCGTCGCGTTGCATCGCCCGCTCGCGTCTTCGTTTTCGTTTAGTGTTCTTTCTGACTTTTTCTTTTTGCTCGGCTCCTATGGGTCGTAGCGTGATGGTAAACCTATAACCAATATAATAACTAATAGCCTATAACTATCAAAACTAGCAAAAAGAATTTTTCAAATCCGACTTTTTGTTCACAATTTCATGGGTTTTCATTTTTTTTGCGAAGAACCCTAATTATTTTTCCAAAATAAATGTAACCCAAGTTAAAAAAAGTGAAAGGTAGTGAAAGTCCCGTCAAAATCGGTCCAGCCGTTTTGGAGATTAGTCGGAACAAACAGACAGACAGACAAAAATGGTAAGAATTGCTTTTTTGTTATAAGAACCTTTTATACTTTCCTATGCATTTAGTAAAAAGTTGTTATTTTGACATTACAAACAGACACTTCAATTTTATTTATTTGTATAGATAGATATTTGCATTTCGCTAAAATACATAACAATTTGCTGCATTTTACGCCAAAATTTTATTTCTGAGTAAACAACTGGCTTTAGTTTATGTTCAAATGTAAATCATTGAACCATACATTTAACCTATGACATTTCCAATTGTACGGGTAATAATGTTTTGTGTACATGAATTTTCATAACCTCGGGCTCAAAGGTTCCAACAACAATTTATGGAAACACTCTGTTTACTCTCAATTTTGTGTTTTTAATGTTCCAAGTAATTCATTAGATTTGATAAGACCTTTCTGCCTTAATATGGGTGAAAAAAGCCTTTATGAACAGCGTAAATCTTCACTTGACTTGACTAAATGTGCCCTGATTTTTAAAAAAAAACCCTGGACAAATTTCCTATAACTTTCTTCCGTTGAAAACGTACTGACCAAATTAATAATTGATGGTGCTTACGTTAAAAATGAATTATTTTCCCGATTTTTTTATTTTACATTGATTCTAATACCTAAAAAACAAATAAACAATGGAGTATGATTTAATTATCTGTAACTATCGATTTCCACTAAATTGATCATATCTTAGGGTACGCTCTATTCATATAATGCTAGCCTTTGTGAAGTTAGTGACGTATAATGAAATAAGTGTTGTAACGGTTTACAAAGGTTGTTTAAAACAAAAAATCGAAATCTTTTTATTTTCTAAACTTGGCCATTGTCAATGAGGCTAAGATTTAAATGTGTTAATTAAACAAAATAGAGGAATTTTTTGGTACATATCTGATTCGTGTAACGGTTAGGCCCAGAAACGGGTTTCTCCTTTACAGATATATATATACACAGCATTGCACAGCTACCAGAGGGATGAAAAGATAGATGAAGATAGTGCTTCCGCGAACGTTCTTCTGCAGAGTTCTAAATGCTTGGGAGGTACTAGAATATTAACAAACCGGCCAAGTGTGTGTCGAACCACGCATAATGAAGGGTTCCGTAGTTAGGATGAATTATATTTCGCAAACGGATATTCGTTGGTTAATGAGCCCACAAAAATCATCAATTTAATTTTTTGTTTTATCATGTTTAGATGTCCAGGCCCATTGCATCATCGGAGTTTAGCTAGCCAATTTAAAATAACCATGCATATCGGAAATAATAACCGGGAAAAATTAATTCCACGAAAGACATGAAATACAGTGTCGCAGGTAACATCTATCTCTTTTCTACCTACATAAGCTTCATAAATAACTCCGTCTCTTTCTTCAGTGGGGGGTAGCTGATGCTATTTTTAGAACTGGCTGGTACTTACCACTAAAATATTATTGGACTTCAACTTTATTCATTATGCTAGCTCAGTGAGGTTTTAAATAGAAATTGGTGGAACAAGTACACACTAAAAATACCTTTAACTCAATAAAGTTTCGTCGATATTTTTATATTATTTTTATCTACGCATCACGTCGCTTCTTGGAAAAAGCAATTTATACATAATCCAATTAAGTGAGTGCAGGAATAATCGCTTCATTCACTAAAATGCTTGCTACGTTATATATAATATTCTTTCATTCATCAGACGAGCCTTTTTCAACTATGTCGGAGTAATGTTGGGATGTTACAAGTAGAACTATAATTATAAACCCATTTAAAGGCAGATAAAGACTACCTTGGTCTTTAACTCCCTTATTTTGATTTATTCCTCATAGTCCCTACTAGGGAATAAGTTAACGTTAGACATAGTATTAGTAAAGCTAACATAAGGATAGTCCAACTAAGAACTACCTCTATGCTAATATGCTTTATTTTCCAACCAGTCAGAATTGTCGTAAATTTAATTCACATGATCTTCGCTACGCAACGATATAGGGCAAAACTTGGCTAATTCGTGATATGCAGCTATTCGGTGATCTATAATTGTGTTTTATTACCAAGTTACTACTGACTTGATAAATGTACATTTTTCAATCATTATAGTATTTGCCACATTTTTAGATATAAGTTAGCAAAACTTATTTTGTCTACTATATCACAGTAAATTTAAAAAATAGTCTGATCAATGAATCGAATTTTACAAGTAAAAAACAAAACTATCACCGATTACCCAAGTTTTGCCTTACTCTTTGATCTTATAAGTATTTTTAAAAGATTAAAATATCCTTAATTAGCTTTGTATTAGTTAACGTAACTTTAAAACAATAGAGGAAGTATTTGTTTTATTATATGAATGGTAAACGCGTACAAACGTAGTAGTGATGGCGCATGGCCCACAAACCAAATGGCTGTCGGGAACTCTTGGCTTGCTGCCTGAAAACTATATGAAATGCCATATTCTCTTAGCTGCGTTGACAATAAATAGTACCAATACTGAATTATTATTGTCTGTGTTGTTAATCTGTCTCATGATGAAGAAATGTACATATTCTTGTATATATGTATTTGTTCTGTATATATAAAAGATCAAGTAAAAAACTACAAATCAATGTACATAGATGTAGATCAATACTTACACAAATTATAACAGCAAAGATCCCTCTAGCAGCCCTCTAGCTTCATCCAATCGACTCTCTGATGGATATAAGAGACACAAATGTGAACCATAATCATCATATAAACATATTAATACAAATTCTTTTTATTTCATAGCAAACTGCGTGCTTTCAGGCGTAAATCCTTCTAAATGAGTACTGGTCCGCCGCGTCGCAATTCCTTGCAGTTGTCACCTTTAGTAATTGCATTGGAGAGGGGGTGCTACTACCCACGCGTTACCGTTGCGGAGTCTGACGCCCACAGCCGTGCCTGTCAACGATAAAAGGTCATAATGTCTATTCATCTACATATTTATAGATATTTCCCAGGGCTTAACAGCATCCGACAATGCTAATTGGATTTTTAAAAATCTACATTTTAGATTACTTTAATGTAATAAGTATTTGGCTTAAAAATATTAGTAGGTAACGATGAGATTTTAGTAACTCAAACGCTAGACGTTCTTCTTGAAATATCAGGTTGGCACAAAAGTAATGAGACACTTGTTTTACGTTTTAATTTTTTTATTATTATTAAAATACAAAAGGCTTAGTCAATGATGTAATCACCATTAGCATCTAAGACTTCTTGCCAACGATCCGGCAAAGTCTGGATGCCTTTTGTCCAGAACTCTGATGGCTGTGCCTCGAAAAAGTGGTTCAACTCCGCCTCTACATCCGAGAAATCATTAAATTGTTTACCTCGCAAATGTTGTTTCAGAGCTCTAAACAAATGATAGTCTGATGGGGCGAGGTGTGGGGAATAAGGTGGGCGGGATATCGTCTCCCAGCCCAAGTTCTCCGACTGTTGGCAAACGGCAGATGCAACGTGAGGTCGAGCGTTATCATGTAGTAAAACTACATACATTGACTCGTCTTCGTCGTTTTTTCTTGATAGCAGCAGATAGTTTGGTGAGCCGGGTTGAATATTTGTCAGCGTTTATAGTTTCATTGTGTAATAGTTCATAAAACAGCATGCCTTGCGCGTCCCAGAAACAGCAAAACAGAACTTTGAAGCGGTTCTTTTGACTCAGCTTCGGTTGAGTTGGTGGCGTTTCTTCTCAAAACAGCCAAAACGCACGACGTGTATCGTTCTCGTTATGAATCCATGATTCATCTCCAGTAACCAGATCAGACAAAAACTCTTTACGTCAGGGCCGCAGCAAAAGTGATTGACAGATAGCGACACTGATTGCACGACTGGCGTCTGTAAGGATGTGCGGTACCCACCGAGCCAAAACTTTTCGATACCCAAGCTCATGTAGATGGTATTCCACGGCGTGGTGACTGCAGTTAAGTGCTTCCGCTAATTCACGAGTGGTAGCATCCGGATTCCGCTAATTCACGAGTGGTAGCATCCGGATTCGACTGTAGTTCGCGGCGTAAATCATCATCATTCACTACGGGTGGTCGTCCTGAGCGTGGCTGACTTTCAAGGCGCCTGTCTCCTGATTTAAAACGGTCAAACCATCGGGACACCGTCGCGTGGCTTGTACTTCTAGCGCCCAATGCAGTGTTGATATTGTCAGCTGCAGCCCGCGGACTGTGGCCTAACAAGGACTCGTATAAGTATAGTGTTCGAACTTGTCGCTCGTCCATTTTTCTTCAAATTGACTAAACCGATCGCGAGGGTGGCTTTATATACCCCCACATCACAAGTACCTAGAATGTTCTACAATTTTCTAGAATATTATCGAAAACAATTAACTTGAAAAAGGAAATGTATAGAGTTTTGTAGATTGTCTCATTACTTTTTTCCCTATCTGATAATATTATGAGTCAAGCAATTCTTCTCAGATTGTTGCCCTATATTATATTATTAGGAACCTATATATCAAAAGCGTATACGATCAATATCAATTTACGCACAAAACACGAAATATTTACGAGCAGGGTAAAAGGTAAAATAAATTCTCGACTTTATTAGATTCTATTTTTAGACCAGATAATTATCGGAAAGCATCAAATATTGTATTCAACAGCCTCCTTATCTTATCAGTGAATTCAAATTGTACCGTTGTTATGTTAACCATACTATATTTGTGAGGTTACCAGAGCAGGTTGCCGAAGTAGGTCGTAAATCGATAAAGCTGCACTATACAGTGAGAGGCAGTATAGCCTATGCTTGTCTACACTCCTACAGTGCAGCCGGGTCGTTTCCTTGATCCACTTTCAAACTAGCACGGGATGGTAGCAACTATCTACGTATAGCCTGTGTCGTAGATAAACATGGACATCTTTATTTTGCATAGAGTACTGTAGAATAAATAATACTGTCTGCTAGAGGTAGAGACACCACAAACTGTCATTACCAAATAATCTTTTAAGTGGAGTAGTTATGGCAGTTTCGCCTTTGAAAGTTCACAGCTAAGGTTATTCAGATGTCTATGTTCAAAAGAAACTGGAAGATAGTTTTATATTGGTTTGGTATCCTGGCTTATAAGATTTCTTATAAGTTCTGTTTGATCTTACCGCAGTAGGCGGAACGTGGGCATAGTTTGTAATTAGTATTGGTTTGGACTTAGTAACAGTGGGATGCCTTAGGAAAATGCTCATTCGTGATTTGAAAATGTGCTTCAATATACAGTCGGGCTGTAGGTATATTTATATCATATTGTTAGTTAGATTTGATTGTAGAGATCAGATAGGCAGTCGCTTCATGTAACATACTGGTATTCAGCTGCATCCGGTTAGGCTGGAAGCCGACCCCAATATAGTTGGGAAAAGTTAGTTAGATTTGCTAATGGTTGTGCTGTTTAAAAATAATGATCACAGATGTGGCTTATCTATAAAATAATCGACTATCTGTATTACGCATGAGCAATTTATGACCTACATAAAAATATATAATATTAACATTCTCGCCACAAATAAACCACTCGAAAGCTCACTTTGTTATGAACCTATACTATAATCAATACAACTCACTTATGGGTAGGTAATAAGAATAATCAACCCATAGCGGGCTTGGGCTTCAATCCATTCATGAATGTAAGTGCTTACGTCAGCAGCTCCCCCTAGGAGGCGCGGTCCCCCTACGGCACTAGCGCACAAAAGGGAGGGGGGTTGTGACGTCAAACCTTCATGCAACAAGTGCTGATAGAAAAGTACCTATGTATAGGACATAGTTTATTTTTAGAATGCCGAAAAAGGCTCTACCGTTGTGCTGGAAGTAGGTTCAGATTATATAGTGCTACGATATTGAATGATATATGTACTTAGATACATGTGCCTTTTGATCTTTCAATGAATGGTAACTAGTCTCTTTTGGGAATATGTTTCACAAAAGCAGTTGATGTAGATTTCGTTATCCCTTAGTAATTGGGTTGCGGAGATCAGACGTATGAATACTAACATTCAGTCATTCTTATCTGGCTAGTCTGGAAGCCGTGCCAAATAGCTCGGAGAAGCTTGCTGTTAGACAGACGATCCCAAAGTCAATGGGATTGTAAATTCTTCTAATACTTAACCACTTTGATACGAGAACTGATTAAACCGCAAAAAATCACAAGATGAATTAGAAAAATATACCAACCATAAAAATAAACAAACCAATATACGCTTCTATGATGGCCATTAGATGGTCACGAAAACATCAATGATCATAAATGACACAGTGATGATAAAAAAAATCTTCAAGCATTTTCTTATTCCAAGATTTTAAAACGTACCTACTCGTAGATAAGGGCTACGCTTGACCTATGCGACCCAATTAGAGACTAACTGGAAAATGACTAAGTACTTACTTCTAAACGTACTTATCTTAATTTCATACTGAAATAAAATCTAATTGTGACATGTAACCGGTCAAACATGCTGTCCTCAGTTTATTATAAAAGAGGCTAGATTTATTATTGGAACAAAAAAAAACAGACATCAAGCTATAAATGTCCGTTCGACCCTAAAATGTCCCCGAAATGACACTAAAGAATTGATCGAACTATTTCAGTCAGTCTTAAAGAGAACCTAAAGTTTATGTACCTCCTATAAAATGCAATTTAAAAATAGAATCCAGTCGATCGTTAGACGTAGACGCAATTATTGTCATTCCGAGGAGACATGAAACCTCCTTCCCTCCTTGTTGCCACCCCTCGCTGTATCGAACTGGCTTGAAGAACTTCCTCATAATAAGTAATAGGTAACGACCAAAAAATAATCTAATAGTACACTTGCCGTAATGCCTACATGATCTTAACAATAATCTCGACATTTCAATATATTTACATACTTTTGGGTATAATTTAATGAATAAAATGAGAAATAGAGAGAAAATATTGTTTGCATCAATTTGACACAGTGTGTAGTGTCGCCATCTATGTGAAGTAGATCAAAGTTAGCAAACTCGCGTCTTTGACGATTTGTAGCTGACGTAGCGTAACAGGGAAAGCATGTCGTAGCTTAGCTTTTTTTTTTTTAGTGAAACTAAAATGAATAATACTATCGTTAACATTACAATACCAATTGGTACTTTTATGTTTTGCAAAACAAGAGCTACGAGTGCCATTGTACTCGGTTAATTTTGAAACTTGTTTCGATATGCCATCTACATTAAATTACTTAGGGCTGATTTTTTAATGGTCAGATAACTTTTATCTGGGGAATATGTTTGACGTTTTGACAGCTTTTGTATAGAAAATGTGTCAAACCGCCATATTTATTCCTCAGGTAAAAGTTATCTGACGGTTGAAAAATCAGCCCTTAGTTAAATAAAAAACCTCGCGATCTTTTGTTCGTGCTTGCCTAATTGCCTACTGTGCGACAGCTCTAAACTTTCGTATTATTACCTATTGTAAATCATTTCAAAGTTAACTTTAGTTGCTGCTTAAACATATCCCAAGCGTCACTAAATACCATGAATAAGTTCTGTTCAATGAATTGAATAAGCAACAACAAATTCCTGTAGCCTTCGGTTTAGCGCCATCTATAGTAAAAGAGCTTACGATATACGAGCTTACTTTAATAGCTCATGCTCTCCAAAAACTAGTTTACGGCCAAAGCGGTCGGTGGGAGCTTTTCGTAGCGACCGGTAGATGGGTTTCTAAGAATGTTCTAGTCTAGAGCTTTTTGCCTTTGTAATATTGAATGAAATATATTTTAGGATTTGACAATTATTATTTAGAGGTGTAGATGTTAAATTAAATTATGATGACACGAATAGTTTTTTTATGAGTACATGATTATTTATGTCGTACCTATTATATTTTGAAAAACAGATTTTTTTACTGTTCAGAAATTATGACATTATGGAATATTTAGGACATTAGCTATTATCTTGATAAGAACCTGTTGATGGGAAAAGTTAAATATTTATATTTAGAAATATGTAGCTACAGGTGTGTGTACCACATTGCTATCGTGGTCGTAGCACCCATTCTCTTCTATGGTTTTAATCGACTGATTCTGTATTTCTTATAAGCATTAATTCAGTAAAGAAAAAAAAAATTAAACAAAATCTTTAAAATATGAATAATGTCATGTAGCATGCATTACGTCTATATTAGAAGCCTTCACGATTAAACGTTTTTAATACAATGCTCAAATGAATTAAATTATGTACCTACTAAAAGCATGAAAGTCTTCACATTTTAGTTTTTATTAATTTCCAGTACTAACTTTTCTGCGTAGCACACAGATTTTATCTACAAGTCAAACGTTTAAGATACTCCGAAGTGTTTTAAGACTGCTTCGAATAGTACGGCAATTAAATAAACAGTGTAGCAATTAAGAAAGCATTGTGTCAACTTGACACGGAACTAACTGTTATAAGCACAGCTGTTGGGTGCGCAAGAGCACGCGCCTCGTAGCCACATATAATAGACATCAACGCACGCTAAACGATGCACGATGCATGGTGCCATCCGTGGAGAACATTTCAATTACTTCTATTATTTTTGGTCGAATCAAAATTTATATTGACCTAAAATGAAATATTTGATAAGAAAAATCAATTTAGGACCGTAAAAACCATTAGCTGACTTTGTGTTATTCACATACATTCTTAGGTATTTTAATGTATGTAGGTTTTCGTCTGATCCATTAAGATAAGTTTAAATTATGTTTGCTCCAGACTTGGACCCAATGCAGTTGCATAAATAAATAAGTTGGGTTTTAGAAGATTAAAAACAAGTTTCCATTCTAAATAACTATATTTGCTGCCTACCTATGCAGCCGTAAGCTTTCATGGAATTGTAAAGTGACTCGTATCGAACAATAAATAGTAGAATCCTTCGACGTCCATTATCTCGGCATCATCATCACGCAGCTACAGTCGAGAGCTTTCAAAGCTGCGGGGGTGGTTCGATGCGACGGGGGAGGGGCGCGGGCCGGCATGGAAGCCTCCGCCTGCCAGTGCCGCGCCGACTGCGACGCCGCCCGCATGCCGCATACAACGCGTTCTTCACTTGTCAAACATAACAAAAACATAACTGAAAAGTGCTTTCAAATTGTGTTGCGTGTGATCGGGTGACTATCGTAATAAGAGTCTTGTTCAGTGCACATCGGGACATACATGTGAGACGGCCGTAGATAGTGTTTTGTCACGTGTTTACGAATGAATGTGACGGCGTAGGCGCAGCCGCGGCGGGTCGCACTCTCCGTGAGATATTCGTGCGCGCGCAGGTCGTCGCGGCCATGCTGCATACCTGACGAGAGCGAGCGCGCGAGTCTGTGCGAACGGGACACAGCGAGCGCTCCCGGCGCGCGTCAACTTTCCCTGACGAAGAACAACCCTGCGATGTTTTTATCGGTGTCATGACGAGGATGGGGCGATGGCACGTGGCGCTGGTCGCGCTGGCGGCGCTCCTAGGCGCGGGCGTCAGCGCCGCCGCAGAGCAGATGCAGTCCCGCGCCGTCGACACTGGCGTCGACCTTCGTGTGCCCGAAGACCAGCCCGTCGGCACCATCGTTGGCAGGATTCCCACAAAACCTGGTTTCACTTACCGTTTCAATGAACCTCCCAAGGAATTCGTCCTCGACCCGGTGTCTGGTGAGATCAAGACCAATTTGGTCCTGGATAGGGAAGCCGTAGACCGTTATGCGTTCGTTGTGTTATCCAGCCAACCAACTTATCCGATAGAAGTGCGATTACGGGTGACGGATGTGAATGACAATTATCCAGAATTCCCCGAACCAAGTATAGCGGTTTCGTTTTCCGAGAGTGCCGCGGCCGGGACAAAGTTATTGCTCGATGCCGCCACCGATATGGATTTAGGAGAAAACGGTATCACGAATGATTACAGAATAGTTGATGGTGATACTGAGGGGAAGTTTAGGTTGAACGTCACCGTAAATCCAAGCGGTCAAACGTCTTATTTACACCTAGAGACAACGGGAAAGTTAGATCGAGAAACCACCGACTTTTATATCCTGAACATATCAGCACGTGATGGTGGTAATCCACCTAAATACGGGTATTTACAAGTGAATGTTTCTATCTTAGACGTTAACGATAATCCACCAATATTCGATCAAAGTGACTTTTCAGTGTCTCTAAATGAGAGTGTACCTCCGGGCACTACAGTTCTAAAGGTAACAGCCACGGATAGTGATTTGGGTGATAATAGTAAAATAACTTATGAAGTGACCGATACAGAGAGACAATTTGCAGTGGATCCTGAGTCTGGAGTGATTACAACCACGAAGAAGCTGAATTGCCCTAAGTATTGTAGTAACACTACTTGCAATATGACTTGCGTTCTTACTGTTATCGCGAAAGATCATGGCGTACCGCGGCAAGATGCACGGACCTACGTCACTGTCAATCTCATAGACGCCAATGATCATGATCCGGTAATAACGTTTACGTATGTTCCCCCGACAGCTAACTTCGCTACTGTAGACGAGAACGCAAAGAATGGTTCTCTTGTGGCTGCTATTACAGTGACTGATTTAGATGCAGGTTTAAATGGCATTACTAGCATTAGTATAGTTGCAGGTAATGAGCTTAACCATTTTCGCTTAGAAAATTCATCTAGTGTGTATATTGTGCATGTAAATGGTGTATTAGATAGGGAAGAAATTAGCAAGTATAATTTGACTGTTGTTGCTACTGACAGAGGATCTCCTCCACGTACTGCTACCTCATTTTTAGTTATTCATGTAAATGATGTAAATGACCATGAACCCGTGTTTGAAAAATCGGAGTATTCAACGGTTCTGACAGAACTCGCCCCTTCCGGATCTTATGTGGCCAGCATAACTGCTACTGATGAAGATACTGGAGTAAATGCTGAAATATTTTATGATTTTTATGATGGCAATCAACAGCAATGGTTTACTATTGACCACTTGACAGGTTTGGTCACAACAAAATCAATGTTAGATCGAGAGATTCAAGGAACTGTTGAATTGAACGTTTCAGCTAGAGACGGAGGTCCAAATCCTAAATGGGCATACACTAGACTTAAAGTAACAATTTTAGATGAGAACGATGAAGCACCCTGCTTTTCACAGCCTCACATCAATGCAACTTTGCACGAGAACATAAAACCTAACAAGGAAATACTAATTCTTACTGCTTCCGATTACGATCAGGGTACCAATGGATCAGTATCATATTATTTACCTTCAAGTATAGAGAGGAAATACCCTAACACTTTCATATTAGATGCCATTACAGGACAACTTAGTACAGTAATCGAATTGGACAGGGAACGAATACCTTTATATGAAATTCAAGTCCTTGCAAAGGATCAAGGGTTTCCTCCACAATCTTCCACGGCTACAATATTACTGAAAGTTCTTGATGTAAACGATAATGATCCAATGTTTTATCCTCAAAGATACATTGAAAGTATCAATGAAGAGTTGCCAATTGGAAGTACCGCGTTACAAGTTCGAGCTTTGGATTTGGATGAAGGTGAAAATGCTAGAATCATGTACAGACTTGAGAGTGGTGGAGACGGTTATTTTGATATAGAGCCATGGACAGGAAACATAGTGCTACAGAAAGATTTTAGAAAAGCTCCGGAGACAGTGTATACACTTAAAATATCTTGTAAAGACAAGGGAAATAGACGAGCTTTTGAGGATGCTATTGTTGAAATAGTAAAGACATCTCAACGCAAAAATCTTCAATTTGACGGTTATAACGGCTATACTTTCAAAATTTTGGAAGATGAAGGCACATCAAAGGCAGACATTGGACGTTTTGTAGGAAAAGTAAATGCCAGAATATCTAGTGACACAATATCTTACTATATCTTGGAAGGTGACCCAAAGCATATCTTCAAAATGGATGAAAAAACAGGTGTGATAACAACAGATTCTAATGTAGATCGTGAAGACAAAATGACCTATCACCTGAAAGTTATGGCAAAGACCGGGGTTGCTTTTGGTTTTACCACCGTCAATATTTCAGTTTTAGATGTCAATGATAATTACCCCATATTTATTGAAGACAAGGATGAAATCCATATTCCTGAAAATATGGCAGTAGGACAAGAGGTTTATTTTGCCAGAGCTACTGACCGTGATTCGGGCTCTAACAGAACAATCTTTTATACGCTAAGTTATAATCCTGAAAATAACTTTCGAATATCGGAAACAACAGGAGTTATTTATTTAAATAAGCCGATATCCAGTGAGCCAGGCTCTGTTATGTTTATTGAGGTAACAGCCACTGATAATGGAAGTCCAGCTCTAGCAGCAAAGCACTCCATATCGGTTATTATTGATGACGTCAACGATCATACTCCAGTCTTCGATCATACGTCATACGAAACATCTCTGCTTGAATCTACATTGGTGAACACAAGATTTTTTGCAATCTCTGCATCGGACGCTGATCTAGGTCCCAGTGGAAGAATATCCTACTTTATCGCAGAAGGAAACACTGATGGCAAGTTTGGAGTATTTCCAGATGGCTACATGTATGTGAAAAGTCTACTGGACAGGGAAGAACGCGATTACTACTCGTTAACGATAATCGCAACAGACCACGGTAAACCAGTGAGATCATCTCAAGTGCCTGTCGTTATTCACGTTCTGGATGAAAATGATAATAGCCCTCAGTTTACTAACACCACGTTCATATTCAAAATCAAGGAAAATGAACCACCTGATACGTTTGTTGGGAAATTAACAGCTACAGACCGAGATATTGGACGTAATGCGGAATTAACGTTTTCCTTGCCTATAGCGCAAAATGATTTCAGAATAGATTCCAGAAACGGCTTTATAAAAACGTTGAAGTCCTTTGACAGGGAAAGCTTAGCACAACATTCAGGTCAAAACTACATTACGTTAACTGTGACTGTTAGTGATAACGGTAAAGTTAAATTGTCTGATTCCGTGAGAGTTACAATTTACATAACAGATGTCAATGACAACCCGCCCGTCTTTACGCGAACTCCCTATAAGGTTGAGGTATCCGAAGGTGCCGCTGTGGGAGCTTCTATTATGCGAGTGTTCTCGACAGATGCTGACGAAGGTCTGAATGGTGACATCTACTACAAACTGATTGGAGGTGACGATTTAGGAAAATTCGCTTTAGATGAAGCTACTGGACAACTACTCATTAACAAACCCTTAGATCGTGAAACAACGGATCACTACAAGCTTACCATACTGGCTCATGATTCCGGTCAGATAATTCGTCTGTCCGCCACAACAACCATCACAGTTGACGTGCTTGATGAGAATGATAATGCGCCGGTATTTACTCAGACACAAATGAAAGTGTCGGTGCTAGAAACAGAACCAGTAAATACAAAGATTATTCAATTCCACGCAACTGATGCCGACTTGGGTATCAATCGGGAGCTGCAGTTCTCAATTACATCTGGTAATAGAAAAGAAGCATTTTTTATAGACAGCTATTTGGGCGAATTGTTCTTGCACAAACAATTAGATTATGAAGATTTAACTTCATACGTTTTGAACATCACTGCTACAGATAACGGCAACCCGAGCTTATCATCAAGCATATTATTTACTGTAAATGTAATCGACGCAAATGACAACGCACCCATTTTTACGAACACAGCTATTGTGCGTCAAATAAGAGAAGGTATTCCGAAGCACACGCCTATAGTGACAGTCACCGCAGAGGACCCAGATTCTGGATTAAATGGCAAAGTTTATTATTCGATCACGCACCAAGACCCTAATGACAGCAAGCGGCACTTTGCCATAAATAACATCACCGGGGTCATACATACTTTATTGCCCATTGATAGAGAAAGTATTGACACGTTCAGAATAACTGTTGTCGCTTATGATAGAGCCGAGCCACCATCCGCGCGGCTATCTGCAGAGAAATTAGTTACTGTAATCGTCGAAGATATTAACGACAACGCTCCAGTTTTCGTTTCTATGAACGCAGCCGTGATCAACACGGAGAGACTAGGAAGAAGTGCAGGCCGTGGAATATTTATTATGAACATATTAGCCCGTGACTTAGATTCAGGAACAAATGGATTGGTCACTTACAAGCTTATCCACGGTGGCAACGATCTATTCGATCTGCACAGAAGTAACGGCGCATTGACTTTACGTTATCCTCCGGCGACACCAGAGGCACGCTGGAATCTGGTCATAAAAGCTACGGACGAGGCAGTGTTGAGTGAACAGAAAAGTACTGAAGCTTATCTCACTGTCATCATGGGGGGAGCAGAGTTACAGGGTGTTACTTGGACTAACGTAGGGTCGGTATCCGTGGCTGAGAACGAACCTGCGGGTACGGCTGTGTTAAACTTGACTAATAACTATAAATCGGGTTTAGAATATTACATCGTGAATGTGACTGGTGATGGTAGACAAGTGGACAGGTTGTTCGACATAGATTCGTCATTGGGAATACTTTCAACGGCTGTTTCTCTGGACCGAGAAGCTGGTGTGGACCGGTACGAAGTGGAGATCTGCGCAGTATCATCAGGAACGCCGCTTAAAACGACAACAACTAAGGTAAGATGAAAATAAAATAATATAATTAATTGGACAGATTGTATGGTCGTATCGAGTGATTTTTAGCGTTGTTGTACAGTTAACAATTCAAAGCGAACAATCCAATTAACTTGGCACAACCACCGGTAGAGACAAAACATCGGCACCGTACTGTTGTTAAAACAAAAATAAATAAAAAATGTATGCTCGTTAGCGTATGTCGGCCGGCGCAGTCTAATCGGGGGCTCTAAATTACGATAAGTCGCGTCTCGCAAACGATATCAGAACACTCGTTCTGAAACCTTCCAAAGATTAACTGAACCTGAAACATGAGTTTTGTTTGTTACACGTTTCATTTCATTAATATTATCCCCAATCTATTGTATTGATATAATACTTACACAAAGATATTTTTATTTTTACACATAAAAGCTTGCACGTAATTTGCTTCAATACATGGGTCCAAATATTTAGTAGTTCACTGAACATAATCTACCTCAATAATAATTTAACCTTCGATCCGAAAAAACCATTTTGACTCACAAGTTTTAAGCGCAATTTTGTTATTTGCGAGAGAAATAAAAAGTACCTAAAAGTGGTCGCGTGCTCGTAAAAGATCTCGTCACATTACGATTACGATATTGTACCTCACCTTTTGACGAATAAAATGTTGATCCTGTGACATGCGGGTGTGTGTGTGCCCACTTTGCACCGGCCGTTTACAATTCACCCGTTTTATTTAAAATATGTACTTACTTTTCTTCGAAAAGAAACTGAGTTTATAAGTCAAATACAAATACGCAATTAGAATATAAACAGAGAATCTTATAAAATCATTATTTTTACTCTAAAGAGCAAAGAGAGCTTGTTAATTGCCAAGATCATAAAATAAAACATAAAAGCTTCGTTACAGATAAAAGGTGGCATTAAAATAAATTCAGTCAGTTATATAAAATACACAAGTGTCGTTTTTAGTACAAAAGCTGCTTATAAAAAATAAAGTGTGACTAGATTGAAGGCTGAATAACATGGTTAGGAGATACTTCAGTAGATATTATCAGCCGGCGAACGTAATGGCTTTGTCATAAAGTTGTTTCTTACGACATCAATAAAACAGTGCCTTCAGGGTGATTCAATGTTAAAATTCTGTCATGGTGTCGTAAATGTCACAGCATGCGAATTATTCTATTTAGGATTTTTTTTTAATAATCACGTCATTTTTGTCATCAGGCAACACATAAAATTGACAGAGTTATGTTACGTCGGCAAAGCCGTTATCTTTAACGGGTGTCCGAAACGTCCCCGTACTTACAGTAAAAACCTTAAGAATCGGAGAAATAATAAAAGCGTATTAAAACTCGAGTCTTGCTTATTTGAATATACGAATCGAATATCTTACTTCATCGACGGCAAGTGATTGGTCGTCGAGTGAGAAGTGTCACATTTACTACTCAATATATTGTCATAAAACAGTACTTTTTAACAACATTTTATTTTATAATGCGGAATCTCGTTATTTCAGGTTGCTGATTTACATACAATTAGGAGTTGGTGCCTTTATTAGGCAATATTTCGTTTTATATATGGATAAAAGAACGTCGTCTGGAAAATTATTGAAATCTGATATTCTGGGGCATTTAATTCACAGTGGGTACACTGGAACCTTATAGAGATTACTGGTTTCTGTGTCATTATCGACATCAGTTGCTTAAATCTTATTTTAGATAAGATTCTGGCACACTAATGAAACATTACAAAATACCTAATTTAGTAAAGCAATAGACAGTAGAGCCATAAATTATTGTTATATGTGTTTCCTATTTAATGCTTCCTAGTTACTTCGTCCTCATAATCATCAATTGTCAAAAATGGACCAATTGAAATCTCTACTTGTTTAACATCACTTTGATGTAATTCAGTCCAGAAATCCATCTTAAAACCCATCTTAAAACCAAGTATGCAAAAACTTAATCTTACCTACACGAGTGAGCTTAAAGCTTGTCGTCCATGTCAATGCACGAGCATCAAGTTAGAAGTGTCAAGTTTAAGAAAACGACCCTAATTACTTTTATGATCGTAATCTGAAAAGTGGTCAGGTGCGGTAAGGAGCGTTCGGACTCACCCGCGACCATGTCTTCACAACCGTTACGGGTCAGTTGACAACAAATTTGAATTAATTAAGCTATATCGCGTAATGATGTGAACCAACGATTACTGGCCAACCTAACCTTTTGTTTTAGACAAGTTTCGTAGACGTAGTGTTTTGTAGAAAAAGATACCATCAGATGGATTACTCATGCGTTTCCGATCTCAAATGATAGGCCCCATGTTCGAGCCTAAAACGTGCCGCATATACAGCACTAAATGTTCAAGCTATTGATGTGACTCAAATTTTGGTATCCATTGCGTTATTATCTGCTCCGTGCATCAACTTACCTAGAATATAAACATTTCATACGCCACATTTTGCGTAGCCTTAAAATTCGCAGAATGCATGGTTTTTTGTAACTGTCCGTGCGCAGTTATGTCAGTCTCAATTATCATTGCATTTTTAATCGTGGAGGCCATAAAATCATTGGGGGGTATGATTGTGTGAAAAGGAGCGATTTCAGGTAAGAAGGGGAGGGGGGTGACTATCAACCGACAACGAAAGCGCATTAGGGCGCCGGGCTGCATTCCCGGGACTGATTTATGCAACTTGCACCCAGCGGCTCGGCCATCGACACCCGCCTTAATGAACGTACAACGTTACGTTATACTGTGAAATGGCTTTCATTATTTCACGCCAATACTAATAGTCCTGTGTCTACGCGGCGCGTTTAACCCCCATTCGCGTAATGGATTCTTTATTCTTCTTTTAACCGGCTGAAGTTAATACATATTGGAGATGTGAATGCTAAATGCGAAACAGATAGGAAAGTTAAACATTGGCGTAGTAAATAATTTATTTAAATGAAGGCTACTTTTGTATCTTTATGGATAAAAGCAGGGTTCAAAAATTGGAGTATGAGACTTACAAGGAAAAGCTGCTGACTTGTAACGGTCGTGTACTCTGATGTACTAGTCAATCGTCTACGTACTACGAAGTCCGTAGCAAAGCGTTTTTACCTCGTCCAACAGAAAGCAGCGCACGCTCGACGTCACGAGGCTTTTCGCTAATTCCCACATCAGAGCGGAAATAACATTCTTTGGAAAAGACACAAAAATCGATGACTCCGATCGACAAGCGCGTCGCTCGGAATTGTCGATTTACCGGCCGGCCGTTTTTAACTTATTAGCGTTTCAGTTTTTATCAATGAATTTATTGGTGGCCAGCCAGACGTGCCGATTGGGAGAAAACTTTAAATGTTAAATCAACGTTTATTTTAACCTGTTACCCCGCCTAAATGCGTTCCGAGGCGCAATTGATAACGAGTTTGGGTGGCAAGTCCCCTAAAAGCCTTATCATTGGAAAAAAATCACTCACCATGCTTTTTCAAAGGTAAATAAACAAGACTTTTTGCTATATTTTTAAAAAGCATTAAGTGATTTCCGTTCTTTAGTTTTGATTTACATACCAACAAGACTGATGATTCCGCCTTTCGAGATGACTAGTAGCAAATTAATTACAAAGGCAACCTTTTTCAAGTCAATGACTTAAATTGGTAAGTATAAATATCGTAAACATATACTGCCCTATCTATTCAATTTGTACTTGCTTGTATGATCTCACTTTTAACTAACCTCGCCCCCAGATTTACAGTCACTAATGAGTTAACAGTGACAATAATCAACCAATTATAAAGCTCGTGTCACACGACTGCATTTGCCATTATATTGGTATAATCGGATAGATAACCGGTGACTGACAAGTTGCCGAAAGACGTCAGTCGTGACTGGAATCGCAGTATCCTAAGTGAAATCCTACGCTGTACCATTTGAGTAAGTTGCGTAAATCAGCGAAATCGTGCGAGGTTTAAGTTTAGTTCGGTATCAAATTACTTACACAGCCCTAGTTGCTTAATTCTGCAATCTTAACGCAGAAGAATATTTTGATGTGCGAGCTTTGGAGGGCAATGTTAAAAAACATTTATTATGAAACGAGTATCAACATGTTTTGCATTATTCTGATACTTAAATTTAATTTGAATGTACCTAATTTGGAATAGATTCCAATACTTCACGATAATAGCAGAATAACACTCTTCTAAGTTTGTGTTGGAAAATTTAAAGCTTCGGTGTCTGTGTTCTTGTTCATGTTTATTCTTAACATTTTCGACATCGGCCCATCAGCAAGCAAATAAAATTAAACATTCAGTCAATCTCGAAAAGTAGTATTTTATCATCAAACTTAGTAACAAGTAAGAGGTTCGACAGGTTTTGTCAAACAATAAAATACAAGATTTATAGACGTGTGCTGACACAAATGATTACTTTATCGTAACGGTTTCCTGTTAATACTGACGCGTCGTCAGTGCAAATTTTTTGTTTATACTAATTGAAATTTCATATTTTAGTGTTTGTAAAGAAACAGAATCTCTTTCATAAACCTGATGTTAAAACAACCACTAAAGACAAGAAATGTAAAATATATTGCTCAAGATGAGATATGTGAACCGACAAATTGAATCATCATTTTATATTTACAAGCCTTTTAGTTAGTATTGATTGCTTTCGATAGCTTGGTTATTAGTGACTTGAAATATATTTAAATTGCAGAAAAACTCTAAACCCGAATCTATGTCTAGACATTCTTAGATCACTGATTTATTGTTCACTACATAAAATACAGTCATTGATACTTTCAAGGATAACTGGGTTTCATGGAAATTAATGTATGGCTTTTTAGCTTTTCTGTTGTATCAAATTATTGATTTATCATGAACATTTCAATAAGATAAACTACACATTTGAAAATGTTTTGCGCTAAGTAGATAATATATCACATGTATAGAATAGAAGCTTGACAATATTTTACCGTGCTCCAGGTTTCAACAAAGAATTTCAAGCATCAGACATTTCTCAGCTCTAAAAGCCAAGACGTTTATTTATAAAACATAGCGCAGTAAATTATAATGCTATCAGGTGTGGTTCACTTGTTAGGTAAGTTTTTCATGGCGATAGAAATAGAAAATCGGTTTGTGTCACCGACACAGACGCAGACGTCGCGGGAAGAGAGATCGAACTATCTCTTTATACTCACCTAGCAAGAACTAACTAGTATATCCTTCGGATAGCTATGAGACCTAGATAACTAGCGTATTTATCAAAAACCCTGTTTCCATAAAATGAATAAGTAAATTACCGGAACGAACGGTTAATTAATGGACATTAATAATTATAGTAATAGCCCCACCGCCGTATCTCTACGTTGACGCCGTGGTGGGGCTTGCGCGCTCCTGAACTCTAGATCTGTGCCGATAGAGTTTACTTTGCCGAAACGAATCTAGGGTGAGGAGCCAGACCAAGAGAGATACATGAACCCGCAGGGCAGCATGTGGCGAGCTGGTGGGCAGTAGCGACCCCACGGACCCTATCTCCCGGGAGAAGTCTTGTTCCTCACCTCTGGCTTGCCTTTATTGGCCGTCTGGAGTGAACACTGACGAGGAACAGAGTTCCCACCTCATTCTTGCCTTTATTGGCCGGCTTGAGTGGAGATTCGCTAGAGCAAACGTGCTCGGAGGAAGGAAGTAATCCAGTAAGTGCTGGTAGGGATCTTGACCATCTTCCGGGCTCTGGGATTGTCCTGATAGTCGTGGAATACCTCTCCACTCCTCATAAGCACCTCAGGACATGTTGCCCTCTTGTCACTACGACACTATGTGCTAGCGACCGTTTCCGGGGGCCCATTATTGAGTGTGCAAGTCACCCCCTGCCATTTTATCCGTGTATTTACCTAACATTGATCAGGCAGGGGACATAGTTTTTCCATAGTTCTTGGTAACTAATCCACTATAGCCACCCAAACCCATAGCCCAATATGTTTCGTGTCCATGTCCTACAATAGTCCTGCACCAACCGGGGGTTGTCCTTGGGTGCATTTGCATAATGCATACAGGGATAATCGTCGGTTGGTGCCTCCTCATCGTTTAAAATTGTCTAAGGGGCCTCTGCGAGTTGGCTTCGGCCCCTCGTACGCCTTCCAAAAGTCCGGGACCCCAGGGTCCCGAGAGATATATAAAAATAGTAATAGTAAAATGTTATAAACTTATGATTTGTTTGTATGTATTAGATATTGGGTTGATCATTTAATTTCCTATTTTTGTTTTAAATGGAACTCCAATTAATGATGTCCAGTATCAAACTGGACAGCTGACCAGATGACCTGGTCATTTTGGGTATTAGGTGTGAGTTCCCGCGTTTTTTTTCTTTCTTTTTCAAGTCATCTGTGTATGTTCAGTTTTCATATTTTTTAGAACTTATTGTAAATGCCAATCAAACAAATATTTGCATATGTATCAACAATTTTGTAGCATCATCTATTCTTTTTATAGCAACTTTCTTTTGTAATTAGTCAATCTTTTTAATCAGTCAATCTCGGCGATATCATTTTGTGAATAATATTTTGCTTCGCAGTATTTGATATAAAAATATCTAGCATGTTTTAGTATCAGATCCTGGTATTAAAATATCCTTTATTTAAAAATCTATATATAACACTTAACATTGATAAATAGCTAGAGACGTGAAATAATTAAATATCCCATTTCTCATTTAGGTGTTTAATTTGTCAAACTTTATAGTCTGATACTCGTTTTGAAATGAATCTCTAATGAGTTTGAGGTTGAAAACAAAATCATAATTTTGTCGATTACCAAATAATCTGAATACTTTATTCAGTTCAGCCACCACCTACCTACCTAAAATTGAACATTATTCAATTTTAGGTGGTGGCTTTGGTGTTGACCTCGGCTAAAAATGCATCGTGTGGAAAATTTCCACTAGGGAGGCGATTCGCGAGTGCTGTGCGATGAAGCGGCTTGGTTACCAAGGAAATTGCTTGATATTCAAAATGAAGTTTTGAATATGAATTTCCTCGCACAGCTCTCAGTTGGAAAGTCAGACTTTCTGTATTTTTTACTGTGGAATTTTGGACACGCGTTTAAAATAAACTTCCACAGAACATACAACAAAGTTGAATGAATCAGAAACTATCCTGTACATTAATGGAATTTGTATTATTGGAATGTATGGACTATCTCTATTAGCATCTATTTTCGCAACAATTTTTCAATATCTGTCTGTAATCACAATATAGATTGTTTCTTGACAGTCCCTCGGCCGAGTCCGCTTTCTTATCGTTGTTGACTATAACGACCAATGAAGCATGACCTGTCCTGCCCGCCCCTACATTCCTGCGCCGAGACTTGCGCGGGGACACTGATCGCGCTGTCATAGGCCTTGCTTAATTGGACAGTTTATGTGTGTGCATTCATGTGAAGTTGGACCGGTTCCTAGTGGTTCTGTTGCTTTCTACGTCATACATCGGTGTTTCTGTAGGGATACTTATGAGACCGCTGTGTGTATGTAGTTCACAAGTTTGAAGTTGTGTGAAGTTTATTATGATTTGTGTATCATTGGCGGAGGCGTGATGGGAGTTTAGCTGAAGCGAGCTTGTCGCTGTCGTCTTTATTATGTTCATATCTTCTCCGCAAGAGATGTACGCCAATGCAATATTATACAGCGACGTCGTAGCTTTTCCATCCCGGAACACGTCTGCTCGTTTCTGCGGAAGACAAGTCATATTTATCTAGCATCTAATTATATGAAAATGTTTTATGAAACTTGTCAAATAGCTTGCTCCGAGAGATCGTTAAACAAACTTTAGAATGTAAAGCTATCCAAAGAAATAAAACTACTAAAATAACCCTTACAGAGTAATTTATGTGTATTGATTATTCAAATTAGCTAAACCGAATGCATGGAATTTTAATCTGAATGTTCAAAAAAATTATAATGTGTTTATGTACGTACGTGGTACATTGCACACGCGTATCGATATAATGTGTAACGAGATTTAAGATTCGAAAGATTTATTGTAGAATTATAGTTGCCTTCCTGCCTGCAGGTGTATTGTGTACTATGCAACTTAATTTTTCGAACATGGGAGCAGTCTTATAGTGTCTATAAAATGTTTACTACAACCCAGCAGTTAAATATAAAACTCCAGCTTTTATATGAGACATGAAAAAATAAATTATAATAATAAGATTTTCAACATTTTATTTCGCTTTTCTACAGAATTTGTTGCGCCAATCTTCTCGAGTGTCAGCTAGCAAAGGTTTCGTTCCAACTTCATACAATTTGGAAACTTAATAGCTTTTAAACCGACATAATACCACCACCTGTAACTAAAAGACCACAAACCTTACGCCTCCACGACGTTTCATTGCAAAATTGATTTCCTGATGGTATCTAACCTCCCGAGGGAACGTTGGATAAATAAATACTTTACGATAATCTTCGGGGATCTGAGACAGGCCAGAATTACAGCAAGGCCGGGATATTACTGCGTTTTAATTCCGTTCTCGACACACCTCCGTCGCATTACGATTTGATATGATATAGTGCGTTATTGTACGTGCCATGCTCAACCCTCGCATCGCATAAGTCAAATACATTTTGGAAAGGTTGCAATGAGCGTAGCTGGCTGATCTTGATATCTCTCGTATGTATTACCTACTAAATTACAATTAGGATCGCACTTTTGACATATCGCGTTATATTTAAGCGTGCTCTGTGCTTATTATTTTGCTTTGCTGAGCGTGTTTTGGCATGTTTTATGTTGATGTCGTTTTTTAGTAAGAGCTGATTATGAGTCTTTATTGATTGTTGTCGCTTTATTGTTAACAACGAACTTCGTATGCGATATCCTTTGGATGCTATCGTACGTTTTACTGGATGTTTCTGAATTAGGATTACGGTAAAGATATTTTTTAGGTAACATTGAGATTAAAATTAGCTTCTAGATAAAAAAACCGCGATTGAGAAACGTAATTTTTTTTTATTTTTTTTTATTATTATTCTCAAAAATACATATTTTGTGGTTTTTACATTTTTACTCGCCAAACTTACGAGTTTGAATACATCGTCTAATTAAAACCTCGGGTATGAATATAGACACTAATCCTTTTAAAAGCCTTGGGACATGAGATAAAATGTAAGCAATATGGAAGACGCACTGATTCTCGCCATCCGCGGCAGAATCTCGTTTAGTACATCGATAAACGTTGTAAAATGCAAATGGGGCTAGTGAAATGTTAAGAACCTTCCGCCCACGCCTTTAGCACCGTTACTTTATTCACATACATACATATTTTCACACATTACGTTTACTTTTCGCATTCACCAATAAATATAGAAAATGGTACTTTTTATTTAAAGAGTTTACATATATTTCACACTCCTCGTGGTATCGTATCAATTTATCGGACAAACCGTTTAGTTCGACGGTAAATGTTATCTAAGATGATGCCTTTGGTTTAAATATCAGCTATTTATAGTCTTGTCTCTGTTGACATAGTACAAGTTACCAACAAAATGTAGGGTTCACTATGTACTTCCATTTCTAAACGAAAAATAACGAAGTTTCTAGGAAACGCAATATCTTGTCTTTTGTTCTAGACTCTATGAGTTGGAAATTGCAATCTGTCGACCTGCCTGAACCATCATATTTAAAAGGATTTACTATTATTTATAATTACTCTTGTCTATATATCAATCTCTTGAGACTCGACCGACGGCTTGGGTTCTAAAGACATTCCGGCTTTTAACGACTTTCGCCTAACAGCTTTTAAGCATCCTTATCGCTCACCTAGTGACATTTTAGTGTACTACTGGACCCCTTGGCAGCGTGAGGATATAACTACTATGTGTTAGTCAAATTCTGGGAATTCCTATTAGAAAAAGAATATAAAATGCCTTTTGTTAAGAATGCTTATGACTAAAATTGCACTTTTAATTATCATGATACAGTACGTAGACTTTGTTTTTGCTATTTTATTCCTGATTTTTAAGAGATATCTAAAATTTCAAAAAATTGTAATGTTGCACTATTTCTTCTTATTCATCAAAGTCTTTGAAAGTTTTAGTAGATTTGCTGTAATTTTTTATACTGTTAGAAGAGTTTTGAACTTCAGTAGGTACCTACAAATGTTCTTCCATCTAAACATTCAACAACGTTTCACAAAATAAATTATCTTGAATCTATAAAAATATATATCAATAATAATTCTACGTAGCAATTTGAATGTGATGGGAGAGCTGAGTGTGGAGTCCATATATCTAGAAGGGCAAGACAATAGACTATAGCAGTGACTACATTTCATCCGATAATTGTAGAGGGCGCGTGAGTCGATCGTCGATGCGCAAGCGCCCCGAACGGCAGCTAAACGCCATTTTGTTATTAGGGATGCGATTCATCGATAATGTTCACTATTATTTATTATATCGATACGTTATTGATAGTTTAAGACCTATAAAATATATATTATCAACATTCCTTTTACTAATAAGGCACACACGAAAATCTAAACGATTACATTTATCTCTTAATTGTCAAATGAGGTAGATTTATCTGTTGTACCACGGATAATAATTTATGCAATCTAAACAAGTAGGTATGTCTTTTGTCAGAGCCGAGTTATTTATGAATGCCTACTCAAATTCCTAACCTAGAATCATGCGACAAATATTGGCGTCTGGTAATATTCAGACATGACAGCTAATTGTAAAATACACAAACATTAGCTGGTGCAAATTCAAATAACGTTAATGACTGAAATAAATTCTTTAAGAAAGAAAATATATATATTAAAACTGCAGTGAAAATAAAAGAGATCTTAATGACATCTTATAGATAACAACAAAAAAATACCGCGTGCACTGACACATCACTATTCTGAGGAAACGGGCCGTTAAAAATATTTAATTTGGTTGGCGCGTAACCCGTAATTACCTGTTACATAGTTATTCACGATCCACAGCCTGTGAGTAAATCCACTGCTCAAGTGGTTTGGAAATGTTTACAGAAATGTACCCGACTGCTTGTTGGTTTGTTTGTGAATTACGGCCACTTGGTCATTTAAATTAATTACCAGCGACCTGTAAACCTGAACCGAAGTGTTTTTACATCCGCGCGTCATATCTGTACTCTGTGGCACGAGGAAATAACCATAAAGTATTTCAAGAGTTTATTTGCAATTAATACTAATTCAATCATAGCTGCAAGTTTTTATCGTTTTATCATATACCGATTGAATTGATTCTAATTGATACAATATATCTGATAGGATCGATTTTTGAAAAAAGTTTCGCTTGTACTCCGTATTTCATTAGTATTGATGGCTTACTAAAACCAATTAGAAATTCTGAAACCTGTTTACAGGTTCTAGAACAAGTGTGAGAACTTGAATTATACTACCTACACTATAAAACAAGAGCCCTCCTCTTTTCTTTAGTAATAAGCCTATTCAATAAAATAATTCAGTTAAGCAAAGGGGTTCGAGGTTTTGTTCAATTTGAGTGCTTTAATTCTGGCGAAGATGAAAAGAACTTAATAATTAAAGAATGACCTTGTGCAGCGTTAGAGGTCGATGACACCACCGTTTATAGTCAAATCTTTAGTGTAATAATTGTGTTAGATTGTGATCAATGTCACTATGAGCATTTTCTAAGTGGATAAAATCATTATAAAGGAGTTGGGTGTCCACATTTACGCTTTGAGCGGTGAAGTCTCATGACTAAGGCAAAAGAATTCTCACTTTTGGATTTTAGAATAGGTTGCTAGAAAAATAAGATAAGAGTCATCATCTGCTAGCCTTTTCCCAACTATATTGGGGTCGGCATCCAGTCAAACCGGATGCAGCTGAATACTAGTATTTTACATGGAGCGACTGCCTATTTGACCTCCACAACCCAGTTACTGGGTAATACGATACCCCTTGGTAAGACTGATTTTCAGAATTTCGGGCTTCTGACGACCCGTAACGACTCACGACTGTCAAAGATACACGAATGAAAGCTGGGACGACTTTCCGAGCTCGGCGAGCTTTCCGAGGCACGGAGGGGTCTGGATATGTAAAGATGGTCACTCATCCATGGACCAACCGCGGCAAGCGTAGCTTAACCTGATCGATCGACCCGTGCGGCTGTTATTTCTTAGCCACAAGCTCCAAGAAGATAAAGAGTAATATACTTTTAAGAAGTGTCGGAAAAGGACATTTCAAATGTTGAAAGCATTTTTTGCCGTTGAGCTCCTGCTTTTGTGCACCGTTACGTGAGTCAGGTAGTTTCTTGGAAATATTGCCCGCATGTTTTTGAATGCTGTGTATTTCGCAGGTTCTTTGCGTTAGCACCAAACCTTGTGAATAGAAATTTATACGAAAAACGTCAATTAAAATACCAAGTAGAATTTTATGAGACAT